>CM046298.1:1626558-4510308 GCA_025267735.1 Mactra quadrangularis
AATAATAATAATAATAATAATAATAATAATAATAATAATAATAATAATAATAATAATAATAATAATAATAATAATAATAATAATAATAACAATAATAATACTTGGATTAACATACCTTTTATTGATATAAACACAATTCACAATACGTTGCTTATTCCAAAATCTTGCAAATTTTCTGCTTTTCCCAAATCCGGTTCCTTTAAAATTTTCAACAAATATAGATCTACAATCACTAAATTTTCATCCAAATTCTAAACAAGAATATACATGTAATATATTTTTCACTCAAAAGTCAAAATCCACTGGTTGACAGCTCAATCCAGAGATTTAGCCTTTCCAGGAACAGTGTGTAGGTGGACGGACCGAAGTGATATTACCTATACAATGTGTTGCTGCGGCGTTAAACCCACCAAACAAACATACAAAAATCCACTTAGGAAAATGATATGCTCGTCGAGTTGATAATGTAATTACGGAAATTACTGGTTTTTCTATACTTTAAAAAGTAAACCAATTTATTACGAATTTAAAAATTGCTAAAAAGTGTGTCACAAGTCGGGTACATAGATCATCTATACAAGTGGACAAGTAATTACCAAGCTGAATTATATTCTTTATGATAACATTCAAGAATACATTTTATGTTATTATAAAATAATTATACAGTAATAACCTTCTTGAACAACGCCCCCCTGGGAGGAGCTAAAACGTGTTGCTGTTCAGAGGTTATTGCTTTGCAGAGGTTAAATTCAATATTAATTATGGATGGCTTACCCTTAGTAAGGGAACTATCAAACGTTGTTGTTGCGCAGAGGATTTGTTCTGCAGAGGGCCACTTTGCACAGGTTATACTGTATTGTAAATTGTGTTCATTAGGTAAGCTATTTAAAAATTATGATCTATAATTATTTTGACCTCAACATTATGGTTAAGTAAAACAAGTTGTTATTACGATATATTTTGAATCTTTGAATAAAAGTTTGATCTTTATGGAAGTTTATCCAATTTACATTCACTTGTAACATCTAAAATGTTTTTAAACGATAAGGCCATGCCATTACGGAATTTTGTTAAGAGTCCGCGTGCGCGTAGGTTTTAGAGTCCTCAATTAAAAAAAAACCTAAATTGTTGTTGATTTTTTTAAATATTACTGTTGCTCCGGGAATTCGATAACTGACTTTTTTCAGAAAATACTAATAGTTCATTGTTTCTGTGTATTTGATTACTGAAAATGTACATGTGTATGTTGTATATACTTTTTTATAGAATTACTTTAATCTTACATTATTGTTATAAACATTCAAGTACTACCAAGTACTTATTTGTGATACTAGCTAGAATGAACATGTTTTCGTTTTTGGTTTGTCTGTTTTTGTGAATAGGTACCTAGGTTTGTCAAACTTGAGTTGACGCTTAACAAAATTCCAATTTGGCATGGCCTTATTAATCGCGATGCTTTTACCATTGGAAGTCCTTTGTTTAAAATAATTCCAAATTCTAAATTATGTCCAACAACACTTACATATGGTGGCTGATTTTCGCCATGTCGTATTTTCGTTTCTTCGCCACGAAGATAAGAAAAAAACAAAGGCACGACAAATCCACAGTTTAAAAATACATAGTATTGTTGCATTTATTTTTGTCGTGTGCTCGTTTCTTCGCCGCAAAGATTAGAAAAAAACGAAAATGCGAAGATACGACAAACTGAATTTGTCGTGCCATCGTTTTTTTCTAATCTTCGTGGCGAAGAAACGGAAAAAAACGAAGATACGACAAATGTAAAGCGAAAACACGACGCTTTTTATCTGACGTATTGTTGCATTTTTCTGTCGTATTTTCGTTTCTTCGCAGCAGAGATTAGAAAAAACGAAAGTACGACAGTCAGACACCATATTTACAGTATTTAGATTTTTATATTTGTGTGTTTTGTATGCATTCATGTCGAGTTGAAGGGTAGGTTACTTGTTAACTTAGACATTTTTGTTCGGAACAAATGTGAGGTCGATGTACCCTAAAGCCTGATTTAACCCCTTATGGTGGCGAATGATTAGCACTTGTCTTTTCAAAATTGGAAACACCCTTGATTCATGTTTTCGTGATTTGTCTGTGATTCCCTTTTTGTAAATATACATATCTCCTTTCTTTGGCTGTCACTTTGTACATGCCATTATGTTAAACCAAATACACTGCCCTCAAAAAGTTTCACAAGGCCGGAAACTTCTCCACATTATATAATCAATGGAGGAAAATTGACATTATTGTCTTATTTTCATGGAAGGGTATTACTTCCCCGGGTGGGATTCGAACCCGTACCCCCTCGGGCACGAGATTCCAAATCCCGACGCGCTACCAACTGCGCTATCGACCCGGGTTTTCAAATTGTTTAGTCGCTCGTTATGAATTTAGGTCGCCATAGACGACTGGGCGAGTGTTAGGGTCGGTCCCTGACCCGACCATTGATCAAACTGAGATATTGTGTCAACTTGTCAAGTCAGCAAAAAAATGTTGAAACAATAAAAGTCAGAAAAAGAATGTTACCGCGTTCATCATAACATACAGTGTCTACCAAAAATTATCGGACAAAAAAAATTGAGAAAAAATTAAATCATTCACGCAGCTGACTCAATTTTAGTTTAAGCTTATCTATGTTCTGTTCTGTTCTGTTCTGTTCTGTTCTGTAATGTTCTGTAACAAGTCAGATGTACCATACTCATGCATTCTGATTTTGGGATATGCTAAAATAAGTTAATAGATTGCGTCTTTTTTCAATGGTAACTGTGAAATGCTTGATCTATCAGTTAGAATTTTTTGTCCATAGACCCTGGACGACACTGTATTAAAATAACAAATTATTACATAGTGAAAATTTAAGTAAATGTTGAATTTATGACAAATTATGACACATCGATGGTAATTTATTACTCTGAATTATCACAGTTAACTAATTTATTAAAAATACAATTTACAACTATTTAAGGTATTTAAGTATCGTCCCCAACACGGCCTTCTATTTTACTAAAGCCTTTTTCACATCACGCTTGCGACAGCCGTGCGACAACATTTTCTGAAAAATCGCAGAACTTCGTACGAACGCCGCAAGACAGTCGTGCGTTTTTTCAGGTGATCGCATCGTCGTAGACGTCGCAAGTCAAATTTTCAACATGTTTATTTTTCTTGCGATCTCGTTGCGATTATTAGATTTTTGGAGCCCACAAGACAGTCGTGCGACTGCCGTAAGACAACCGTAAGTCATTCTTGAGACAGTCGCACGTCAGTTAAAGAATTAGGCGTTCGCATGAATATCGTACGACTCTCGTACAAGTTTGCGTTTGTCGTGCGATTGACGTACGGATGACGTACGAAACTTTTCGAAATCTCTTACGACAGTCGTTAGTGTTTGTACGACAGCCTCGCGATTATCGCACGACAGTCGTGCGTAAACACGTGCGACGAACAACCTACGGCTCGTGAGACGATTGCACGGAAAGTTTGATGTATCTGCGGCGGCTGCGATTCGTCTGCGATTTCGTTCGCAGTAAAAATCGTACGACAAAAAAATCGCGCGACTGATGTGAAACAGGCTTAAGTGGGTTACGAGTGAAAATAATGAGATTAAATAATTATGCTGTAGTCTAACAGCAACATGGCCCTATTTAGTATCAATGTTTCTTGCTTTTGACTTACGATGAGTTTTATCGGAAGATTTTTTGTCAAAAAACACCACTGTTTGGTATTATTGTTTAATTAAGACGCTGAAAGTAACGTGCTTTGTAATTCAACACATATTTAGCTCATATATACGACGGTCAGCTCTTCCTACTATAGGTTTCCTGGACCCTTTTCTATAACCAGTACTAACTAACCCTACCACGAGGCCGACAACTCATGTATAGGGTATGACCTACCGCGACCGGGCTCGAACCCTTGGTCTCCAGAAGTCAGACATGTTAACCACTAGGCCAGGGTCGCGGCTATAATAGGACTATCTGTGTCAAATAATACCTAAATGCACATTTCTTATGATTAAAAAGAAATTAATAATGATTAAAGTATTAATTAAAAAATATGAATAGCTTACCTCACGATATTCGGATGAGTTCCACAGTAGCAACCATAATTTAGGTCACTGAAATCGTAGGCACGAAAAACCCGCGATCCACGCTTGATGTCCTTTTTATTAAACAGTCAATAAAATAAGTGAAATTTATTGTAATAAACGTTTGCTACATCATGGCAAATTGGACAAATGATTTTAAAACTTTTGGCGATTTCGCCGAAAGGCTTAAGTTATACCACAAGTCGAAAACTATCGACAATTAAATGCCTGACCAGTTTAACCTGTGGAGTGATACATGTATCTCTGATTTACTACGCAATATTTCTAGGCGATAAAAGTAGTTCCGTCAATCAATTGATGTGTCTTCGTTTCAGTGTCAGTGACAGGTGTTGATAAGCTAGCGAATGGGCGGAGTCAAATCTCGTTTATACACTAAGCAGTAGTATTTGCCAGTTACACAGGATAGAATAAAGACTTTGCACGCATTTTTTGCCCTGCTCGATTCGTACTAAAATCTGATGTGTAAGGAGTAATCATTAGTGTGAATTCGTTTTGGTTTCAATGTGCACGAAAGTCTTTCTGTATTTCAATACTTTGATTGATAATTGATAACATAATTTATAACATACTGTCACACTTGTAACGGCACCCGCTGTAGTGCACATACATGTTCATACACTGAACAAATGTTCTAACCGGTCACTTTTCAAATTTTGATTATTTTATAACGAGCCAATGAATCCTTTTTAAAATTTGCAGAGGTGATTTTTGTGTCATTTTCTACCGATTTGTGGGAAAAAATAATTTGATACAGTCCGATGCACTCTATCGGCACACAGGGTGTGTTTTACACATTTTGACACGAAATGTTCGTGCAGAGGAGTGGCGAGTATTCAATTTCACTTTGCATGAAGCCTTGTTAACTTTATAAGTGAAAAAACATAAAACATTGTGAATGTTTCTGCTTTTAACTCACGATTCGACTTTTTCGTTCGATTTTTTGTGAGAGTACCAAAAGGTCTTTGACATAATATTGGAAGTATATACTGGCGTTCTAAATCAATTTAATAAAAAGTCAACATTAAACTTATATAAAATGCCACATGACGTAGTTTAATAATATTTAATAATTCACCCAAAAAGTCTATTTTCATTACGAATTATACAGTTTAAAGAAAAATAAAAAGAAAATAATATTAAACCTTCCACGATTTTAAAAGTACTTACATCATTTATTTAACGGATTAATATTGTAAATCTTGACCTTACTTTTAGCTTGTCCAAAGATAAGACCAAAATTTTACTTTTGTTTAGGCCGGTATTCCATTCATACAGGAAGTGAACGTTTAGCGTGAGCGTGAAACTTGAAGCATGCTTGCGAAAACTACATATACTTAAATCAGTATTATTTTTCAACAACAAACAAAAACGAAACTAAACAAAAACAATCTGAATCCCCGGCAAACATCAACCACTTATAAATAACAGTCACCACTAAATCCCAACCATCTCTAAAACGCAATCATCGCTTAATACCACCCCTCTCCATATCAACATATTTTACTGCGGTTTCAACGAAAAAACTAAAGTTACCAAACAAATACATTTTAAATTTCGACCACACACTAACATTCGTATTTCATTTTCGAAATTTGTTTATATTAAGAAATCGTTTGAAGTTTAACCCACAAAGTTTTTCTTCATTAACGATTTTTGTCAATCATTATTACTTGTATATTCATTAAGTTAAAAACAAAAATGAACGAATTCGCGACATAAACAATTCTAATTTGTCAGGGAAGATGAAATACATTTTACAAAAAATGTTTGTTTGTGTCACATACATGTATTCGTCAAGGCGATCAATAAAGTCCATGAAATTACATATTGTGTTTAACGTCGTGTCAACATAAATACATGTATGTTCGTTTAATGACGACCAGCGCACCTAACCAAGCTTTCCATGACCATTGTCTTCAACCAGTGTTCGCCTACTTGTTCAGGACGACAATTTTGCCATTTACATGTATATTATTAATGGAAGAAAATTTATATTCTTGTCAAATTTTAAGAGAAGGCTGTAACCCATCCTAAGTGGGGTTCAAAAAGGTCTCGAACCTCAGAAGTGGCAGAAATACAAGCCTTAATGTACAAATAAGTAATAAAAATGTAGAGTATGAAACCTACCTTGGCATTCTATCTTCATCTCAGCTCATTTAACTCTCATTTTAGAACAGGTAACAACAGACTCCCAATAGAAGAAGGTCCAAGGAACAACATTCCACACAATGAACGGAGATGTACTCTCTGCACTGATCACCTCGGGAACGAAATGCAATATCTTCTTATTGGCTCATATTTCCGTGAACTAAAAACATATATTACAAATAATTATCACAATACAATTTTAATAATTACATGAAATAATGAATACAGACAATGAAATAGTAAATAAACAAGAGCTGTCAGAGGAGACAGCATGCTCGACTAAGTAAGTATTTGTCACAGGAGATGTGGTTGATGATAAGGAACATACATATTTTAAAATTTTGAAAAAATATCCTTAACAAATTTAAAGTAAAAAACATTTAAAGAAAATTTAAAGTTCATGGGAGACAATTTTGAAAAAAATATATATTTGGAGTTATAAACCTTGTCAGATGAGGTTGTTATATTTAAAATTTGAAGTCAATACCTACAGAAATAAAACAGTTGCAGTAAAAACAAACATTTTTTAAAGAAAAAAACCCTCTAAGTTCAAGGGGAGATAATTCTAAAAATATATATTTGGAGTTATGAACCTTGTCACATGAGTTGTGGTTGATAATAAGAAACAAATATTTAAAGTTTGAAGTTGATACCTTAAGAAATTAAAAAGTTATAGTAAAAAATATTTTACTGCACAAAAACTTTAATCAGAAATATAGACGCGGACGCCGACGCTAGGGCGTGTAGGAGAGCTCTCCATTTACTTTGTAAAGTCGAGCTAAATATTACATGGACGTGTTATATTAACAAAAAGTTGCCTGCTATTCTGCTAATTAGCTACAATACAACTTAATAAAGTATTCCCCACTATAAATACTCATGGGCTTTCTACATATACATAAAGCTTAAAACACGGATAGGTTGTCATTCTTAAACACTTTAAATAACTCAGATGAACATTGTTAAACGCTTTATTAAAAATATTTCACATGAAGTACAATGTCTCAAATATCATGTGACAATGTAGTTCTGATTTTATTTCAACAGAATCCTTTTTAAGTCAAATTTAAATTTACAGCAGAATATATGCCGCTGAACCATGCTAGGTCTTCTATCAATAAGTGACTTTAGTCAGTTATTTCCCCTTGTATACTCTTCAAAATAGGTAGGTCTAATTAGTTGGATTACTCGGATTTTACCCTTAGTTTTCAATGTTAATTTGCCAAATTTAATCTTAAATAACTTTTTTTGTATCATTTAATTTGTTTGAAATTCAAGCTAATCATTTTTAAGTTAAAGAACTATCTAAATTCTATCACTTCTGTTAATATCTTCAATAACAAGAAAGATATAAGATGAAATATTTTGTTACCCTTACATAAAAATTCAATGATAAAATCCGAGGAATCCAACTGTAAGGACCTACTTACCAATTGGATTGCTTCAGATTTTATCAGGGAAAGATAGCTGACTAAAGTCCCTAATTGAATTAGAAGTGGGAGAATTCTCTTATGAGATTATCCTAAGATTTTGTCAAGGTCTTGAAAAGGGCACTGTACAATAGAAGTAATACCATAGATCAAAAACTAACGACGCTGAAAATGCCTGGCCAGTTTAACCTGTGGAGTGATACATGTGTCTCTGATTTACTACGCAGAAAATTTTAGGCGATAAAAGTAGTTAATAATCATGGGATTATCCTAAAAGCAAAATTTTGTCATGGACTTTTAGAGTGCTCTGTAAAATAGTAGGGGAACCCGGGTCGGTATTGCAGTTGGTAGCGCGCCGGGATATCGAAGCTAGCGTCCCAAAGGGAGTACGGGTTCGAATCCGTCCCGGGGAGATTACACACTTCCATGAAAATCTGACAATAATGTCAATTTTCCACTATTAATAAGGTATTAAGAAGTGTCCAGCCTTGTGGAAGGGTAGTTGAGTAGTGGTTAAAGACAAGGATCCCGGAAAGCTAGGTTAGGTGCACTGGACGCCGTAATATGACATAAACTGTCTTGACACAGCATATAGTACAATGTGTTGTTACGGCGTTAAACCCAACAAAATAAATAAATAACAATAGTTGGGATAATCATTTTTGTTTTTTGATGGTTTTTTGGGCGGGCGTGTAAAACGTATCTCTTCATAAACTAAACAAATTGCACATATATTACAACTTTAAGTTATTTACTGAGATACATTATCTGAAAGAAATATAAAAGTTTTAATTGCACGCATATAAAACATATTTTATTATTGATTTATACAGAAAAAACAGCATCATTCTTTGCATGAAGAATGGATACAGTGCAGTCCAGAAGTCTTGGAACAAAAGTCGGATTCACAATTACCTATGAAAAATCAAATTTATTGGAACAAATTAAACAATCAGCATTAATAAGGGGCCTGTGTCAGTTATTTCGCCTTGTATACTCTTCAAATAGATAGGTCCAATTAGTTAGTTTTCTCGGATTTTACCCTTACTTTTCAATGTCAATTTGCCAAACAACATTCCTTGTATAGGAATTCAAAGATGAAATCCAAGCAAGGATTCCAACTGTTAGGACCCACTTTCCAATCGGATTGATCTAGATTTTATCAGGGAAAGATAACTAACTAAAGTCCCTAATTAGTTTATCAAAATATTTTGATTCAAACTATAGAGCATAAAAGGCTTTAAAAATAATAAAATTACAAGTGATAGGCATTCATGCTCAATTTTTCTTAACCCCACTTTTATGTAAGCTTTTTTGGATGCCACTGTATATTCTAGTTTAAACAAAACCTTGTTAACTTATGTCACAATATTGATATAAAAATAATGATATAATCCTAATAATGTTATAATGATATGGGCGCATCTTTCATTGTAAATTATATCCCTGTTTTAAGCCCAGTTTAAACTATACCGGTATTTCGGATGGTCCGTTTTACCAAATTTAGAAAACATGCAGGACGATATCTACGGCTGGTTGAAGAACCGGAAGAATAGGGGTAGAAGTCTCTTAAAATCTTAAAATTGTACAGAAACAATTTGAAAAAAGTAAAGAAGCAATGCTATGTCTACGAGAGTTTTTGAGCAAATTGTCAAACAACTGCTCATAGGGAGCGGGCGTGGCCGAGCGGTTACGACGCTGGACTGGTAATCAAGCAAACTCCGCGTTGGTTCAAATCCCATCTAAAACCTTCCCCGTTGTTTCCTTAAGCAAGAAACTTTATCTTACTAGCTCAGAACTGAGGGACTAGGAAGCGAACTAGAAAGTGATAATTTTAAGTTGTAAGAACTTGTTACACAATTAAGCTTACATTAATCAGTATATAAAACAGCTACACATTCTAGATTCTAAAATAATATTTTTGTAAATTTGACAAGCGATCAATAAGCAAGTTTTCATCCTATCCTTTTGTAGTTTCGATATAATTCTGATCTCCACAGTTCAAAATAGTTCAAAATAATATAGGTACCAACATTATGTAGTTATTAACCGATATTTTTAGAACATTATTTACCGATATTTTTAGAACATTATTTACCGATATTTTTAGAACATTATTTACCGATACTTTTAGAACGTTATTTATCGATACTTTTAGAACATTATTTACCGATACTTTTAGAACATATACCGATGCAGTAAGCATGCGATTTTTGACAATTTTTAAATTCAGAAATAACTAATTTAATAAGTAAAAGGTAAGACAATACCGCAGTAAAGAAAAGCAATTTTAATGGTCCTATCTGAGGACCTTAATTGTACAAGCTTCCGTATAAAGTACCGGTTATCAAACTTAACCATAGCGGTGTACCAGTTTTAACCAAGCAGTGTGTACCTGAATCCAGAACCATGGCCGTGTAAACGCGGCTTTATAATATAATACCGTGTCATATACAAACGAACGAAGCAAAAAAAACTCTCAAACAAAATATTATGTCTGAAGTGTTTCCAGGAAAGACAAAGGACGGTACAGACTTGAAGGTCCATTGTTAGACTAGGAAAAACTGTGAGTACAAAAAAATTTGTTACAAAATATCTCCATTACCATAACATCTTATAACTTGTGAGTAGTGTTTTTATAAGTATGGTTATTTTGTCCGTCCTAATTAATTTGATTACTGAACATATATTTTGTCTGGGCTTGATATCATTTCTTGTCTATTTTATGGATGATTAATATGGTGTTTTAAATATGGATTTAACGCCGAAGCAACACATTGTTTAGGTCATATCACGGCGGTTAGACAATCTATCCACCTTTCCTGTCAAGGCTAAATCTCTGGAATAAACTATTAACCAGGTACTGGGAACATAAATTTTGTCAGTGACTGATAACTGCCCTACATGACTTAGAATTACAAATCAGTGGTAGGAAGCAGAATGACCATAGAAATCATTTCATGGCCAAGAGATAGTGTAGTGAGTAGAGTGAATTCCATATTATATGATATTTTCTATATTTGAATAATACTCGTATGATGCCTATAAGAGTCTAAAACCCGGGTCGATAGCGCAGTTGGAAGCGCGCCGAGATTTGGAATCTCGTGCCCGAGGGGGTGCGGGTTCGAATCCCACCCGGGGAGGTTGTACCCTTCCATGAAAATTTGACAATAATGTCGATTTTCCTCCATTGATTAGATAATATGGAGAAGTTTCCGGCCTTGTGGAAGGGTAGGTGAGTACTGGTTATAGACAAGGGTCCAGGAAAACTAGGTTAGGTGCGCTGGACGCCGTAAAATGATCTAAATTGTGTTGACACGGCGTTAACTCCAATAAATAAAAAATAATAGAGTCTAAATAAATAGGATGTGGTGAAAATATTTAGGAGAAACTTTGTCAGTCTCCTTTTTCTAGTGTGAAAAAATGTGAGTAAAATAGCATATTAAATTGAAACAAATATTTACAGTGACAAGTGTTACTCGTTATACAACAAAATGTTTTTGTTGACAAGTAAACAAACACATCAAGTCATTTAGGAAGGAGTAGATAGGTTCGGTTTTATTCTGTTCTTGGAAACTGGTTTTTTTTCTTCATAAGAACGCACAGCGTTTATTTAGAAATAATACCAATAGCAACTATTTTGACAGTTTATTTTAAACAGACTATTTCGAAACAAAAGCAATGATATTTTGTTACAAGAAATTGTACTTCGTTTTTTCTGACTGTCCGCCCGTACGTCGGTCCGTCTGTCTATCCATTTGTTCGTCCATCTGTCTGTCTGTCTGTCTGTCTGTCCCTCTGTCTGTCTGTCTAGCTGTCCCTCTGTCTGTCCCTCTGTTTGTCCCTCTGTCCGTCTGTCCGCCTGTCTGTCCGTCCGTCCGTCCGTCTGTCTGTATGTCCGTCTGTATGTCCGTCTGTATGTCCGTCTGTCTGTCTGTCTGTCTGTCCGTCTGTCCGCCTGTCCGCCTGTCCGTCTGTCCGTCTGTCTGTCTGTCTGTTTTACTCCCACCAGTCCCTCTCCCCTCTTTCTCTCTTCTACATGTATATTTTCTCGTATATAAAACCAGGAACCAAAAATAAAAACAAAAATGAATCTACAAGAACTTAAAACTAAATTGATATGAACTCACATCAAGGATTAACTCTTAATATCTTGTCCCTGAATCTGATAAAAAACAGCTTACTCAACAAACCACGATGATATTTACTTTAATATAACATTTTATAAATATAACACTTCGTGCATGAAGTACAGTTTATTATTGTATTGCATTTAATGTCATACTAGTTTAGTATGTTGACGGTTTTTGTGGCGTTCTTACTCAGTTAAAGAGAAGGCGTTCATTGAAACGTAAAACAATCGCATCTTAAAAGACCTTCCTTTTTGGTGTGACATAAAATGGGCGGTTTGAAATAGTAAATACAATCCTTAATAAATTCCGAGTCCATAAAATTGAAACTTTTGGAGCAAATATAATAACAATGGTATAAGATAAAAACCGCATCCCGTAATATTTCGTTACGGTACGTTACGTTCTGGCGTTTACGTCGATCCAGTCGTATGACAAATATTTTATGTATAAATATATTTACTCCTAAAACACGCCTCAATTATAAGTGTGACGAACTGTTAAGGGATTAATATAGAAGGCTATTAACATGATGTTCCGTTAGTTCGTAACAAAATTTCGAGTTAAAAGTTTGCAGACAAAACAGGCTTATGTTACGGATAATTTTCTGGAATTAAAACATTTCTAAAGACAACAACGGTAAGTTCGTACAATTGTTTAATTTTACCAATTTTGATTTTTTTTGGACTTATAAGGAAATAGTTACATACATTAAAGATGCAGTCATTTAAAATTCGCAAAAAAACTCCTCGACCAGAATATGGGGATATGAAATATGAAAGGTCTTGTTCACGCTAGGATATAATTGATCATGTTATAAAAAACACGACATACATTTAGTTATTAAGTTCATGATATAAAATAACAATACGTTCAAATAATTAATAACAATACATGAATGAAAGATCGTCTTTAATTTAGTAAAATGTTGAAAATATAGAAAATTACAAGATTAAGCGAAACGGTATATACATTTACATGTTTGTTTTGTATTATATATGGTCCTATGTGGATGAATGATTGCAATGTGTACAGTTTTTCTGGTGATTATTAATTCGAAGCACACACAATGTTTAATTGTTTAACGCGTTAATTGTTAGCAGAACGCTGTCATGGTTGTATTTAAGCTCTTTGTGATATTTAGCACTCCGTGGCACTTTTCGCACTTCATAGCACTTTTAGCACTCCGTGGCGCTTTTTAGCACTCTGTGGTACTTTTAAAACTGAGAGATACTATTAACACTCCGTGGTGCTTTTTAGCACTCAGTGGCACGTTAAGCGCTCTGTGGTACTTTTAGCACTATGTGGTACTTTTAGCACTATGTGGTACTTTTAACACTACGTGATACTTTAAGCACCTCATAGTGCATTTAAATTAAAAGTCTAATTCATAATTAGAGTTGAAAAAGTATAACATAAAAGTTATTACAATATATAAAACCAGGAACTTGATTTTAAAGTGAGAAACTAAATAAATAAAATATATGATGACAATCGAGCTTACGTTGAATTTACAAACATGTGTTTAAAGTTAGTCATGGTATTTCATCCAAACAATGTTAAATGCTTGTAAGTTATATTTTTTATCATACATATATAAATATGGTATATTATATGTATCCCATGCTGTATATTACCTGGGTTAAATAAACTTTATGTTCTGTTCTGTTCTGTTCTGTTCTGTATTAAATTAAATTTCATCCCCTTTAAGCAAAAAGGTGCTATCTTATATAAGACGTAAGAACAATTTGGTACCTTTTTGCATTAAGGGGGGCGTAATATGTCATGCATATTTTTTAAAACTTTAAAACAAAGGACTTGCCAACTCAATACATGAATGCAAAGTTGATCCACATACAACATTTTACTGATTCAAATAGTTCACTTTGACATTTTACATTTATTATAAATAGTGCGCATTCATGTGCATTGTAAATTGTATATGTTGATAAAAAACGTTCAATATAAATTAACTTTTACATTATTTCAATGTTTCAACTTGCTAAGTGTTTTTTTAATGGAACTTACCCTCCAATGTCCGTTCCAGGGTAGGAACGCCTGAGGTTTTTGTTTTCGTTATTTGTTTGTAGCGTACTTTTTATAGCAACAATTTTAAAATCTAAGTCAAATCTCCCTCTTTGATTTTTAACTATTTGGTAGGTCTGTTTTCTTACTGTTGATGTCCCTGATATGTTTGCTGGCAATTTTTATGTTTACAAATGAGTTTCTAACTAAAACAAGCTGAAAGATATTAAAACTACCCTGCTAGCTCAGTTGGTAGCACACAAGTCTACTGATCGATGGAGCATTCCCAGGTTTGATTCCCAGACAGGGCATACTTTCGTGGAGTTAGGTCATGGAATGATTTTTACGGCCATTTTCTCACCTACCACTGATTCTAAATAATACAGGGCAGTTGTCAGTCACTGGGGGAAGTATGCACCTAGTTATTGGTTAACAGCTAAATCCAGAGATTTAGCCTTTCCAGAAACAGTGAGTAGGTGGACTGACCGCCATAATATGACCTATACAATGTGTTGCTACGGCGTTAAACTAAACCCAACAAAAAAGAAGACAGATATTAAGTATAAACATATTATATAATGAAATATAAACTAATTGTTATGGAATGTTTCCGCTGGTTTAATTTCTTTAGTAAATCATTTCATAATGAGAGTTGAAGTATCTGACTTTTAATGTTTTGTGACATCAGCCAGTTATGTACATGTAAAGTAACCCCTGATAAACTCCTTCTTTTCGTCGCTGTCACTCCTCTTTTTTGAAATTGAAGTTGCGAGGTTTTAACTCGACAACTACGTTTTCAGGCGAAACCCAATTCACAATTACGAAAAAATGGAATAATGTGAGCAAATTCCAAGATCAACATCAATTAATATATTAACATTTGATTCAAACTGTGTTACATGAATAAGATTTTAATTTTAATAATAGTAAAGTTACTTGCAGCATGAATGATCAGTTAATATTAAAACTCCATTTGTCTAAGAACACGTCTACCCGGGTCGATAGCGCAATTGGTAGCGCGCCGGGATTCGGAATCTCGTGTCCCGAGGGGGTACGGGTTCGAATCCCACCCGGGGACGTTATACCCTTCCATGAAAATTAGACAATGTCAATTTTCCTCCATTAATTAGATAATATGGAGAAGTTCCTGGCCTTGTGGAAAGGTAGGTGAGTTCTGGTTATAGACAAGGGTCTCGGAAAGCTAGGTTAGGTGCGATGGACGCCGTAAAATGACCAAACGCGTTAAACCTAATATAAACAAATAAAAAAAAAATAACCATAAATAAAACTTCGTTCATTTATCATAAGCCATTAAAATACATAATAATTATTAATTCACAACCTACACACACTATCAATATGTTACAATACGGTCTGGATCATCTCATAACGTAAATGTCGACTTATGTATATTATAAAAAATAGAAATGTTATTTATATGAACACAGGGAGAGATCGTCAATGTTTCATGATTGATTGGCCACGCCTTGATTTATTATCAAAATGATTATTTTATATAAATCAGAGACAATGAGTTAGTTTTTGTTTTTGTTGATGTTTTCCAGTCATGTATATTTTGACTCAAGATACAGAACGTGTAATGGGTCATGCGAGTTTTTGTACTTTTAACAATGGACTTGCCCACCTAATAGGTGAATAAGCTAATGCATGTTCATTAATTTACTATTTTATTTTAAACAAATCATTTAGATATCCAAGTTTTATTATCCAGCTTTTCTGGACCCTTGTCTATAACCAGTACACACCCACACTTCCACGGGGCGGACAACTTTTAAATAATACTTATTCAAAATATATAATTTCTTATGATACATACATTATGCCATAGGTATAAAAACTCACCTTTTAAATGGCGTAGTTCCTGAGAATTGTTGTTGAAATTAGTTTTCCTGAATGTCACAATTTAAAAGTCGCATTTGTTGCACTAATTACCACACATGTATTAAAATATCCATCTAAAATTACAGTAAGTGTACATAGTAAATTCCAAACTCACAGAGTTCAATACAAAGGCACTAAATGCATTCGTTATTTTATAATCATCCATTTTCACTGTCTTCAACTACACACCGCTTTCTTCGTTTAACATGAATTGATAGACGTTGTGGGCACGTTCCGCAAGGAAATCGCTAGATAGCGCTTCGTCCTCTGGTACCTTTCGTGCACCAAAAGTATTTACTATGTGACACCAAATCGAGGGTACCAGGGGACGAAGCGCTAGCTGTCGATCGCCTTGCGGAACGTGTCTGTATCCCGGAACTTTGTGTTTTCGGGTTTTCACGATAAGTCCATGGCAAGTTTGATCTAACGCAGAAAAACGTTTTGCACTCATTAAATGTCCTTTACACAAAATTTCTCTCAATGAAATACCCACGTGTTATTGTGAAGCACGTGATTTTCATGCAAATAGCTACCTCGAGTACATTAGGCTTGCTCGATTAGAAATTTGAAATATTACCACAGAAAGAATACCAACCGAATACTTTGGAATACAGTAGCGTGTTCAATTACACAAAACGTTTCAGAACGTTACATAACGATACATTCGGAACTCCTCGGCCATTCGCTGCGAATAACCTAATCTAATACACAAATATGAGATCGTTAAGGCAATGAGAGATGTTTCAAAATTTACGGACTAAAAACGAAACATCACTCAATGCCTAAACGATCATATATTTGTTTACTTTAACACCGGTAGTTTCAAAATTTAGCGTCTAAATATGTCCGAAATTATTCGCAGTGAATGGCCGAGGAGTTCCGAATGTATCGTTACGGAACGTTTTGTAACGTTCGCGGTAACTGAACGCAAGGCAGTTCAGACTGAATTTAACTTCTTCCAACGTATTAGATGGTGTGAGTGCAATTGATCTGTGTTTAAAAACTGAACAAAAATGGCGGCAAAGTTGGTCGAAGCAAGAGAGCTCAGATAGTGAATGCAACTACATGTATTACTAAAATGCATACTTTCTGAATTCCAGGACCCAAATTCACAAAACAAAATCTCAAGCTCAGACTCAAACTCAGTCTTGAACTTAGACTTTGACTTCCCTGAGCAAATCTCACCTACCCTTTCACAAGGCCGCCAACTTCTCATGTACTATGTATCTTATTAATGGATGAAATTGTCATGGAAGGGTATAACCGCCTCGGATGGGTTTCGAACCATTTCCCGCTTCGTGAAATTAATAAGCATAATTTAATAAGCGATTAACTAGCAACATAAATAGTTAATTACCTGCCAGTTAGCCATTTCAAACAATTGGTGCGTAATTAATTAGTTACGTAACTAGCTAATCATTTAATTAACTTGTTAATTTTGCAGTAATCTGATGGCAGAACTATTCCACCATAGTTCATGAAAACATATTATATAAGAACACGTGTGTTTAGACATCACACGTCGTAAATATGTTCGAGGTGCAGGTATTTTACTGACAGGTGTATGACCAGATATAACTTAAAGTCAGAATAATATCTTAAAGATTTATGGCTCTTAACATCATTTTAAAATTCATATTTGCATCTAATTGAAGTATTGTCGAAAAGTAAAATGGTTTTCCCACCGTTCCTTCCAATTTTGAAAGCAAAACCCCATAGTTTCTTCTTTACATTGTTTGTATTTTTGTGCCTTATTTATAAATCTAAAAATAGAGTGTGAGGCCTGTCTTTTTTACTGTAGCCGTTCCTTATATTTTAAGACCTTTTTTAGCAAATTCTACAAACGACAGTCAGGGCAGTATACTATAAAAACCTTACGATAATTTAATTTGTAGGCTAGAAAGTCTTACGACAAAAACGGTCGTATAACGAATGTTAAATTTGAAATAACTCATAAGCTATATACACACACTGGGTGTCGTTTGTTATATCAAAATTTGTATTCCCCAGGTCAATGTTAACAAGTTGTTTTGCATAATATACATTCACAGAACAACTTTGTATTAGGTCAATGTGTAACAGCTAACAGTATAATAGACAAATGTACGTATATGTATTTAAGTGGAGAGATTAGCAACAATGAATAAAACAACAAATAAAGTCATACAACATCAAGAAATATCAGACAAAATTATGTTGCATTAACATACATTGACAAAAACATATTTGATACGGAAAGGGAGAGAGAGAGAGTGGGAGAGAGTGAGACAGGGGGAGAGAGATCCCGAGGGAGGGAGAGAGGTATGGAGGGAGGGAGGGAGGGAGGGATGGAGGGAGGTAGAGAGAGAGGGGGAACTAGGCAATAATGTCAGTTTTCATCCATTATTAAAGAAAACGTAGAAGTCTCCAGTTTGTAGAATAAGTACTGGTTATAGTCAAGGGTCCAGGAAAGCTAGGTTAGGTGCGCTGGTCGTCGTAAAATAACATACAGTGTGTAGACACGTCAATAAACCATGTATAAAAGAGAGAGGGAACAAAGAACGAATGATAAATTACAGTGTATTCAACAATGACATTCATCATTTCTTAAATACTTTACATTAAAACAACATCTATGTATAATTTCTTACTTTGCATTTCTCAATGCACTTAAAATAATAGCTTGTATATTCATGGATACAGTACCCACCAAAAGTATTTGGATTAATGAAATTATAAGACAAACCAGGGATTCATATAACAGGGATTTGTAACGATAAGTAAATGTAATAGATTTTCATCAAATTTCACTGTCGTCGCTATTATTTCGGCCAATACGGAAAACAAGTATGACAAGTTTAAATAAAGATATTCACATGCAATTTTGTACCAGTACTATTCAAATTGAAATAAATGTTAGGAAAAACGTGTTTCTAGATTTTTTGAGGTAAATTACGCTAACAGACTGTTTCACAAAATAATGAATTTTCCCGCCGATCTACCATTTTTAGCCCCATTTTACATCACCTGAAGTCATATTTTCGGTCAAAATTGCAACATTTTTTTTGTCAAAAACTTCAGAAACATTCACAAGTTGCTACTCACTCATGGATTTAACCAACTATTAAGCGCATACTTTCGTAAGTGACTGACAACTGCCCTACATAATTAAACATCATTGGTAGGAGGGAGAATTGCCGTAGAAATAATTGCATGACCAAGCTCCACGAAAGTATGTCCCGCCCGGGAATCGAACACACGATTCCTCGATCAGTAGACTTGCGTGCTACCAACTGAGCTAGCCTGGTGGCTTTTGTATATTTGACATAGCTAGCTAATTCTAAGTTAAAATTAGTTCAAAATACTTAAAAACAACTCGCTTACCATCTGCAATGTTGGTTCGCGTTGTTCTTTAAAACAGTTTACAATCATATTATAGTCATGTGCATGATTGAATAAAAACACGCGCTTAAGTTTAAAACAATAAAAAGTAATTGTCCTTGATAGTTTTGATAAATGAGTAAGTACGTTTTAAATGTGGTTAACAACCTTAGTTAGCTCGGCCTATATTTTACAAAACACATTAAGGCACACAAAATCACAAATAATGTTTTATTTAAACTGTTACAAAATCGGGTCCGCGTCGCAGTATTTTTAATATAGTGTATCGAGGGGTCGCTGTTTCAAACCCAACCTAGCCTAGTTATTCCCTTCCATGAAAATTAGCCAATAATGTCAATTTTTATTTATTAATAAAGTATATTGAAAAAGTTGCATGCGTTTCTGGATGTGTAAATGAGGACTGGTTAAAGACAATGGTCAGAGAAACACGAGTTAGATGAACTGGTCGATGTTTTGATAAAATAAAATTACATAAATTTCATATCAAAGGGAAATAATAACTCATTTCCTAAATATTTTCATTAGTACTATAAAAATAGATGTCCGCATAAAAGTCAATATTATCGAACCAATTTCGAGTATTTAAATCAGCAAGGTTAATGTTTGTGCCACGAACAGATCAATATATGTAACAAAACTTTAACCGTCATTGTGGTTTCAAAGTGCACTTAAAGATATTTGAGTCATTCGTGAAGAACATTAAAGAGTATATTTTATTGGGTAGAAATTCTACAAATATTTGTATCATAAGTTTTACATGTGGGTAGATTTTGTAACTTGAGACATCATATTTCATTTTAACAAATAAATAAAATTTTAACTTTAAAAGGGTTCGAGTCAAATTATTTTTATCATGATTTTAAAACAACTGCACTTTAAATGGGAAAAGTCGATCCTCAAATAATATTAACTGTTTTTTTTTATAAAAACCGACAACTCAATGACAAGTTTTATTGTACCCATTTTATTTATCTTATGTGGGTGTAATATTACATAATTCCCACAAAACCACGTGTTACCAAGTATTTGGGTGTAAGGGGTTACACGTTTAAGGTGGATCCCTTAATACCAAACTTACTTTATGACCACAAACAATTTCTCAGAAAGTGGTTTATAAGTTTACATCACCGTTTCAATGGATACCATTTTTGTTAACGGCATACCCATGCAATCAAGATTAACGCCCCATATAAAAAAACATTATCATAGTGCATGTTATTCTTTCATGACTTCATATTTGTAAGGTGGATTTCACGTCTGCTGTAAGTATATCTTCATATAGTGTCTTTAATGAACAGTTTTAGACGACATGTTGTCCACAACGGCAACATGTTCAGTAACTGTAGCTGACGATTATTTTAAGATCAAAATGTTTAAAATCGTGTAGACAACTAACTTGAAGCCGCGGTCGTGGCGTAGTTGTTAGCATGCCTGACTTCGAATCCGGAGATCGCGGGTTTGAAACCCGGTCGTGGCAGGTCATACCCTATTCATAAGTTGTCGGCCTCGTGGTAGGGTTAGTTAGTACTGGTGATAGAAAAGTGTCCAGGAAACCTATAGTATGAAGAGCTGGCCGTCGTATATATGACCTATATATGTGCTGAATGCGATGTTAAAAAAGCAACAACAAAAAACAACAACTAACTTGACACGGTTTCGGATCTAGACTTTCACCGCAGAGATAAGATAACAAAATTTACTTACGTCAAAGTATTTCAAAGGGATCGTACAGAATGCTGGTTGGGTGGATAGGTTCTTCATTGCGTAAAATTGTCAAACTGAATCAAAAGTTTAAAACAAAACAATACATGACGACAATGGCTGAAACAGTTAAACATTGGCTGTGAGTTTTTCACACATCATAATTATGTTGACTAGGATTGGTACAGGATATCAGCTGGCTGGCTGGTACATCAATTTGTTGTAACACCCATGGTTGATACAGAACAGTTAGAGGGTAGAGTCATACCTCACTAACTAGGGCTGTGGATCGTTCAGCAAGTGGCGATCCGATCCGAACCACGATTCATGTGTAACGATTCTAGAATCGAATCACGAATCACATGTTAATGGAAAAGCATACAGGAATTCGTGTAATAACAAAATAAGTGAAAACAAATCTTAAGCTTCTACTATATGGGAAACAATATACTCCAAACATTACTATTATCAGACATTTTATGGGCATTTTCAGTGATACTATTTTTGTTCAAATGTGTATCAATCGAAATTTTGACACTGGATAATTCGGTCCCTTCATAAATTAGTTTTCATTGGTCGTGCAACTAGTTTTAAGTGGTAATTAAGCTGAAATTGTTCTTTCATTTTTGTCAAAACTAGACCGCGATCCGACGATTTCGGACGTGACGAATATTCGTACTCGATTTTCCGTTCGAGATCGTGAATATCCGAGTACTCGGATACTCGCCGCCGCCCTATCACTGGCATATCCTGTGTTCTAGCACGGTTACAGGATGCTAGCTAGGTGGTATTGTGATTCAATGTGACACATTTCTTTCATTACATACTAAAAACAATCCTCTGAAAAAAGACTAACTATCACAAACCTCGACCTAATAAGGGACTTTAGTCAGTTATTTCCCCTTGTATACTCTTTAGATAGGTAGGTCCAATTTGTTTGAAATTCAAGCTAAGTATGTTTAGGGTAAAAAACTATCTAAATTACATCCCTTCTGTTAATATCTTCATTAACAAGAAAGATATTAGATGAAAATTAATATTTTATTATCCTTACATAGGACTTCAATGATAATATCCAAGGATTCCAACTGATAGGACCTACTTACCAATTGGATGGCTTTAGATTTTATCAGGGAAAGATAACTGACTAAAGTCCCTAATTTCATCCATCAGAGTCCATCGAAAGTCTAAGAACGAAGTTCTGTTAAAATTAGGAAAAACAGATTCAAATTCATTGATGACAAAACATTCTCGTACCCAGAGTCAAGTAGAATTCTCGATACTAGCTCGAGAATCTTGACAGCCTCGGGGTACGAGAATGTGACAAAAATGAACAAGAGTCATCTGAGCTTTTTATAAAATCAACAATAATTAGTTGATCAACATATGATTGATTTAAACTATGTTACATTAATAATCTTTAATTGTAGTATATTTTCTATGCAGTATGCATGATAATTTTCTTTTTTCAACTTTCATTTGTCTATGACAAAATATTAAACTGTATGTTAGTTCGTCCAAGATATTTTGAAGGACGCTGTTTATAAGGCCAATCCAAATTGGAATTTTGTTAAGCGTCAACTCAAATTTGAAAAACCTAGGTACCTATTCACAAAAACACACACACCAAAAACGATAACACAAATATTTTTTCGCTAAAAAACAATGCATTATATATATTTTTTCAATGGAATAAAATCATCATAATATGAAACAATGAGCTGATTTTAATATAAAATGACTAGTGTTTTTTTACGTAAAATACATATTGTATTAATGACGCGGATATGACATATTGCTTACGATGAATAACGTCGTTGCCGAACACAATTTTCCCTGAATTAAATTGTCGTTGAATCCCGGAATAACGGAATTATTTAAGAAATTTTACCAACAATTTTGGTTTTTTTTATATTTTTATTGAGGACTCTTAAACCTACGCGCACGCGGACGCTTAACAAAATTCCGATATGGCATGGCCTAATTTAATGATGGGCTGATTGTTTGTGATGAAAAAGTTCATTGTGTTTTGTAAAATACAACACGAATGTTGAAACATTAATGGGGACAAAAAATGTACAAGTTTCCGCAGACAGCCGTCAACTCAAACTAGACCCTGATGTAGAAATGTTGTTTTGCTGTTGTTTTTTGTTGTTGTAACATTACAGTATAAAACAACACTCACACCCTCCCACTTTTAATATCGTGTAACAATGTATTGTACACAATTTTATAGGATGATTAAAATTTGATTGAACAAAATGACTCAGTGTTTATTGTACAGAGCCAGCCAAATTTTTTTGGACAAAATGATATTTAGGGACCACAATAAAAATAAGGGCTTGCCCTTTCTTGTGTTATCCTTGGTGTTGGCGTGCTTGTCATAGTTAATTACAACATGCTGTGATATATGTTGTGTACTCTATGTCAAATAAATATTATTATTACTATTAACATAAAAACTGATCATGCATTTTGCTAGTAATTTTACTATAATAAAAACTGATCATGCATTTTGCTAGTAATTTTACTATAATAAAAACTGATCATGCATTTTGCTAGTAATTTTACTATAATAAAAACTGATCATGCATTTTGCTAGTAATTTTACTATAATAAAAACGTATTAATTTTTTTGTACTATAGTTTGAGCCATACGTTGATAAAATAACTTATGCTGTTTTGGAATTTTCTTAAGCTACAGTCCCATAAACATAAAAATAGTAATGAGGGCACCGTACGTGCGCCGTGCGATCAAGCTTTGCAAGGACCCGTACGAACTCTTGCGTACCCGTACGGTCTGTTACGTTTTAGCAGGGTCCGTGAGATGAGCCATGGATACACGTAGCAGTTTCAGAGTCAAATCATGAACAAAATCGTGACCAAGAATGGATTAAACATGCATAGCTTCTAGCCAAGGCTCATACGGGTGTGTTGTTTTGTGCCGTATGCGTACCGTCATCTTAATACGCAAGGCTTCCCACGGCCAACGACTGTCAGCACGTACGGGTACGCATCAAGCCACGATTTTATGGAACTGAGGCATAAGCTGACTTGTTTTTTCTGTACTTCAAGATTCAAGAGTATTCGTATATCGGTTATTCTAAAACATAATTTTATCAAAGAACATTTGGAGAGCACGGTATAATTGTAATAATAATTTAATGTTGCGTTAACAATTGGTTGTAATATATAATGCACTCAAAATGAAACATAAATCCCAAGTTGCCTTTGTTATGTAAATGCTTACCTCGACAACTACTGTCATCGAATTTAAACTTTGTAGTTTTATTACTCAGAAATCTCACTTAGCGTTGTGCTCGCAAACATTCATATAGTGGTCACCAGTAGCCTGTTCAATTACACAAAACGTTACAGAACGTTCCGTAACGATACATTCGGAACTCCTTGGCCATTCGCTCTAATTAATCTCATCTAATAAACAAATATGCGATCGTTAAGGTAATGAGCGATGTTTCAAATTTACGGACTAAAAACGAAACATCACTCATTGCCTAAACGATCATATATTTGTTTACTTCAACACCGGTAGTTTCAAAATAGCGTCTAAATATGTCCGAGATTAATCGCAGTGAATGACCAAGGAGTTCCGAATGTATCGTTACGGAACGTTCTGTAACGTTTCGTGTAATTGAACAGGCTACTGTCTACAGTGGTCACTGACCTGGAAATTGTAGACAATTGTCCACAATGATATCTGACCTCGATATACAGTACCCACCAAAAGTTTGGAGACAAAAGAAATCCACTACAATTCTTGAATTTTGATGATTATTTTTGTAAAATAATTACTTTCAATATATTCAAGTATGGTTTGTGATAAAATGAAAACAAAGTTCATGAATGCAACACGTAAGAAAATTCAGCATCTGACATTCTAAAGCCACCAAAATCGTGCTCATTGTAATTTGTTTCCATAACATAGCTTTTGTGCTATTTTTGTAGTCTCAGTTATAATTATAATGATAACCAAAAATTAAAGCAAAACTAAAAAGCATTTCAAAATGAACAGTTATCAAATTTTAGATGAACTCTATTCAGTTGGCCTAAAAAGTGAAAATGTCTCCAAACTTTTGGTGGGTACTGTAGATATTAATGACCTGAAACAAACCATACAAAAAGTCCTCGCTATTTTACATTTCCAGGCGGATCTAAGCTCTTGTTTATGTTTTATTCACAGACAACTGCATATAACTTCTGAAAACAGTCAAACTTTTGCGCGAAATGATAAAAAACATTAATGAAAAATACAATTGAGCAGAGAGTACATCGTAAGAAAACTCAAAAATTGTTTCTCAGACGTACAATGAACGTATAATCGTGATGAATTCTAAGGTGTCCTTAATCATTAAAAGTTAATTTTGACATTTGTAACGAAAACGTTAAAGAGGTGCGTGAAGTTAGCTGCCAGTTGCCAGTTGCCAGTTGCCAATTCAATCGGCAACTGGCAACTGGCAGCCAACTTCACACCCAGCTGCCGATTCAATTTTTTTTGTTAGCAAGCACTATGTACAGGCACTGCGACGAACGTTCCGCGCGGGTGTATTGAATCGGCAACTGGCAACTGGCAGCCAACTTCACACTCCAGCTGCCGATTCGATTTTTTTAGATTTCGGCGCAGATACGTCACCCTATGCACATGTACTACGATGAACGTCCTGCTCGTGTGTTTTGAATCGGCAACTGGCAACTGGCAGCCAACTTCACGCCTCAGCTGCCAATTCGTTTTTTTTAGATTTCTGCGCAGATACGTCGCCCTATGCACATGTACTACGATGAACGTCCTGCTCGGTTGTTTTGAATCGGCAACTGGCAACTGGCAGCCAACTTCACGCCTTAGCTGCCAATTCGATTTTTTTAGATTTCGGCGCAGATACGTCGCCCTATGCACAGGTACTGCGACGAACGTTCCGCGCGGGTGTTTTGAATCGGCAACTGGCAACTGGCAGCCAACTTCACACCTCAGCTGCCAATTCGATTTTTTTAGATTTCGGCGCAGATACGTCACCCTATGCACATGTACTACGATGAACGTCCTGCTCGTGTGTTTTGAATCGGCAACTGGCAACTGGCAGCCAACTTCACGCCTCAGCTGCCAATTCGTTTTTTTAAGATTTCTGCGCAGATACGTCGCCCTATGCACATGTACTACGATGAACGTCCTGCTCGGTTGTTTTGAATCGGCAACTGGCAACTGGCAGCCAACTTCACGCCTCAGCTGCCAATTCGAATTTTTTAGATTTCGGCGCAGATACGTCGCCCTATGCACAGGTACTGCGACGAACGTTCCGCGCGGGTGTTTTGAATCGGCAACTGGCAACTGGCAGCCAACTTCACACCTCAGCTGCCAATTCGATTTTTTTAGATTTCGGCGCAAATACGTCGCCCTATGCACAGGTACTGCGACGAATGTTCCGCGCGGGTGTTTTGAATCGGCAACTGGCAACTGGCAGCCAACTTCACGCCTCAGCTGCCAATTCGATTTTTTTAGATTTCGGCGCAGATACGTCGCCCTATGCACAGGTACTGCGACGAACGTTCCGCGCGGGTGTTTTGAATCGGCAACTGGCAACTGGCAGCCAACTTCACGCCTCAGCTGCCAATTCGATTTTTTGAGATTTCGGCGCAAATACGTCGCCCTATGCACAGGTACTGCGACGAACGTTCCGCGCGGGTGTTTTGAATCGGCAACTGGCAACTGGCAGCCAACTTCACGCCTCATCTGCCAATTCGATTTTTTTAGATTTCGGCGCAGATACGCCGCCCTATGCACTGGTAATGCGACGAACGTTCCGAGCGGGTGTTTTGAATTGGCAACTGGCAACTGGCAGCCAACTTCACGCCTCAGCTGCCAATTCGATTTTTTGAGATTTCGGCGCAAATACGTCGCCCTATGCACCGGTACTGCGACGAACGTTCCACGCGGGTGTTTTGAATCGGCAACTGGCAACTGGCAGCCAACTTCACGCCTCAGCTGCCAATTCGATTTTTTTTAGATTTCGGCGCAGATACGTCGCCATATGCACAGGTAATGCCACGAACGTTTCGCGCGGGTGTTTTGAATCGGCAACTGGCAACTGGCAGCCAACTTCACGCCTCAGCTGCCAATTCGATTTTTTTAGATTTTGGCGCAGATACGTCGCCCTATGCATATGTACTACGATAAACGTCCTGCTAGGGTGTTTTGAATCGGCAACTGGCAACTGGCAGCCAACTTCACACCTCAGCTGCCAATTCGATTTTTTGAGATTTCGGCGCAGATACGTCGCCATATGCACAGGTAATGCCACGAACGTTCCGCGCGGGTGTTTTGAATCGGCAACTGGCAACTGGCAGCCAACTTCACGCCTCAGCTGCCAATTCGATTTTTTTAGATTTTGGCGCTGATACGTCGCCCTATGCACATGTACTACGATGAACGTCCTGCTAGGGTGTTTTGAATCGGCAACTGGCAACTGGCAGCCAACTTCACGCCTCAGCTGCCAATTCGATTTTTTTAGATTTTGGCGCAGATACGTCACCCTATGCACTGGTAATGCGACGAACGTTCCGAGCGGGTGTTTTGAATCGGCAACTGGCAACTGGCAGCCAACTTCACGCCTCAGCTGCCAATTCGATTTTTTGAGATTTCGGCGCAAATACGTCGCCGTATGCACAGGTACTGCGACGAACGTTCCGCGCGGGTGTTTTGAATCGGCAACTGGCAACTGGCAGCCAACTTCACGCCTTAGCTGCCAATTCGATTTTTTTAGATTTTGGCGCAGATACGTCGCCATATGCACAGTTAATGCCACGAACGTTCCGCGCGGGTGTTTTGAATCGGCAACTGGCAACTGGCAGCCAACTTCACGCCTCAGCTGCCAATTCGATTAATTTTAGATTTCGGCGCAAATACGTCGCCCTATGCACAGGTACTGCGACGAACGTTCCGCGCGGGTGTTTTGAATCGGCAACTGGCAACTGGCAGCCAACTTCACGCCTCAGCTGCCAATTCGATTTTTTTTGATTTCGGCGCAAATACGTCACCCTATGCACAGGTACTGCGACGAACGTTCCGCGCGGGTGTTTTGAATCGGCAACTGGCAACTGGCAGCCAACTTCACGCCTCAGCTGCCAATTCGAATTTTTTAGATTTCGGCGCAGATACGTCGCCATATGCACAGGTAATGCCACGAACGTTCCGCGCGGGTGTTTTGAATCGGCAACTGGCAACTGGCAGCCAACTTCACGCCTCAGCTGCCAATTCGATTTTTTTAGATTTCGGCGCAGATACGTCGCCCTATGCACATATACTACGATGAATGTCCTGTTCGGGTGTTTTGAATCGGCAACTGGCAACTGGCAGCCAACTTCACGCCTCAGCTGCCAATTCGAATTTTTTAGATTTCGGCGCAGATACGTCGCCATATGCACAGGTAATGCCACGAACGTTCCGCGCGGGTGTTTTGAATCGGCAACTGGCAACTGGCAGCCAACTTCACGCCTCAGCTGCCAATTCGATTTTTTTAGATTTTGGCGCAGATACGTCGCCCTATGCATATGTACTACGATAAACGTCCTGCTAGGGTGTTTTGAATCGGCAACTGGCAACTGGCAGCCAACTTCACACCTCAGCTGCCAATTCGATTTTTTTAGATATCAGCGCAGATACGTCGCCTTATGCACAGGTAGTGCGATGAACGTTCCGCACTAGTGTTTTGAATCGGCAACTGGCAATTGGCAGCCAACTTCACACTCCAGCGGCCAATTTGATTTTTTAGATATCAGCGCGGATACGTCGCCCTATGTTCAGGTAATGCGATGACGATAAGCGGCGACGATAAGCTACGAGGTGTTGCTGTCTCTGAACGCGGCACTCAACTACCCTCACCACTTAGCTGCCGATTTATTTTTTTTAGATTTCAGCGCGGATACCATGCGCTTTGTACAGGTACTGTGAGGAACGCACTATACAGGTACTATGACTAACGTACTATATACAGGCACTGAGAGGAGTGTTTCATAAAGGTATTTTGAATCGACACCTGGCAACTGGCAGCGTACTTCATACCCCACTCCGATTCGATTTGTTTAGAATTCTGATCGGATACCACGCACAGGCACTGTGTTGTGCATCCCGGACGGGTGTTTTGAATTGGCGAGTGGCAGCTAGCTTCAGATTCGATCTCTGCTATTCAGCGCATTTCAGCGCTGATCCTATGCGATATGTGCAGATCTTCTGCAGAACGATACGAAATATCGTCTCTGTAAGATATTTTGTTTGGCATCAGTCAAATGGCTGCCAATACGTTGTACTGTTGAAATACTGCGTCAATACTTTCTTATTGTATAGGAGCTCGGTATTCTGGACAATCCGTTGGACAATTGGAATATAGCTTCATATTCACTGGAATACAGTACTAATACCAGGTCCAATGTGCAGACGCTATTGTGAACGTTAAGAAGCATCGTTTCTTGATGAATGCTTGAATGATACAACGCCTAATGTGCAGGCACTCCGATAAAGGTTTTCATATAAATATTTAGGGATAGGCAATTACTCATACAGGATTTATTTCTGATACTTTACCCAGTATATAGGCATTCTCATGGTCTAATGGTCAGAGTCTGGAATACTTGGATCGAAAGATTTTCATCACTTTCGACTAATCTCTCAATACAGAGAAACAAGCTAAACTGCAAGTCTTACGTAAGTAGCCGAAGGAGCACACGTTCCTCATTGTACAAGGGCAGCACTGACACATAAATCAAAACAGGTTTTTAAATTAATATCATTTTAATCAACAAACAATTGATCTCTACCTGAGCAACTGGTTAAACACAAGGCAAAAAGTACAGGAAAGTTAGATAAACAATTATGTACGTACATCAGAGTCTAGGCACAGACCATAATGGGTAATTGGACGGACAAACTTTTTGTGGTCTATACCACTGTATCATGGACGCTAGATCCAGAAATATTGCACTTAACCAAATTGCATGTTCATTGTGACTAGGACCTTGACTGGTTTCAAAACCTATTTATGAGACATAGATAATGGCAGCCAGGCAAAGTACAGCTTATAACAACATTACAATGTATTAGCAAATGAGGGGAATCAAATTAATGGACCTATACTTTGTAGCCAAGCAAAGTTCAAAACAATGCTACATATTAAAATAACACTATTGCCATTATGGCGAGCATCCATTGAGTTGACATATATATGGCAGCCAGGTAATCATGAATTGTAATCTGCTATGCCATATCATAATGCTATTCACAAATGACAAACATCAAATGAGTTGGCACATAATTTGCTGCCAGGTTGTCACTGTATTTAGTCAGCTTCTATTTCAAGCCATCATAAAACACCCAACCATGTTTGCCTGTTTTCATTGCTCCGGTGTAATGTCCTGTTCAGTATAAAGTCCCCCCGAGCAATCGATATTGTTTATTCAAAATGTTAACATTTCCTTTGTATGCCCTGATGTCCTTAGGAAACCCTAATTTTTCCAATAAATCATAAGTTCGCAGGCATACTATTGGCGGGTGTCGTCCAATCAATTCCCGATGGATTTGTCAGATACCAATTCAGTAAGGCTGTTCCCTAATAAAAGAGTACAAATATTCAGACTTAAATTTTACATATTTGCTGAACTGTGTTGCTGGTAATTCAGGCCATTAAATAATGAGCCAAAAAAACACACTTTCACGCCTATTATGATAGGTAGTGCTGGACCTTTTCATCGATGCAACATTTAGATTGGTAACAGTAAAATGTTATCTGATAAATAATCAAGTGCGGATCAAATTGTTTGTATCACAAACTTTCAAAAAAGTCTGGTTAATGCGAACTTCCACTAAATAATGCCAGATGACTGTCCGGCCCCAAAACCACGTTTTGATCTTCCATAAGCTGCATCTTTCCACACAAAAATATGGCTAAAATTACACTACTTTTACCATAGGTAAATTTAGTAAGGAGACATGACGTCATGTTTCATCAATAGTTTTAGTTCCTTAGCAAATAAAAATATAAATAACACACTTTTAAAGTACCAAGTTAAAGTAGTCTTTCAGATAATGATATCCGATCAGTAATATGTACAAATAGCTTCCTTTGGTCATTGAGGTCAATATACAAGGCGCACCAGGCAGCCACAATCGACGGACCTGTTACACCAAATGATAACTTGGAGCGCGTGATTAGCCTTCTGTGAATCAAACATGAGGCCTACACATTTAAGGCCTACTTTGCCAATGTAAATTACCTTCTATCCACAATTATTGGTTTCGGAATTTTCAAAATTGCCTATTAGATTTTTTGCATAGAATCTACCCATATTTGAAAAAAATAGCTTTAGATCTAGGGGTTCGAATTTCTAGATATACAGGACATCCATTTCTTATGAACTGGATTCATTCATAAGGCTATCTTGAACACACCTTGGACTGAAAGCATCGGGCTTATTCTGGACAGTCTCGCCAGCTTGTACACTCGCGAGGGTTAAATAATGGCCACACTATGGAGTGATCGAATTTGATTTTACCTGAGCAGTTATACTCATTATGTACAAAATGTTGTAAACATATTCTAACCTTACAGTAAACCACGCCAACATAACTTTTCTATCGAATTTCTTCCACAACCAGCAGCCATATTTGGTAGTCAAAATGTCAAACGATGTCAACGATCAAAATTACCGTTTACAAGTTGTTCTCGTCCGAATGCATCTTAGTAGCTAAAGAGAAATATCGGCGTTCATAAAAGTACCTGCACATAGAGCGACATATCCGCGCTGAATCTAAAAAAATCGAATGGGCAGCTGGGTGTAAAGTTGGCTGCCAGTTGCCAGTTGCCGATTCGAAACACCCGTGTAGGACGTTCATCGCAGTACCTGTGAGTAGGGCGACGTATCAGCGCTGAAATCTAAAAAAATCGAATTGGCAGCTGAAGTGTGAAGTTGGCTGCCAATTGCCAGTTGCCGATTCAAAACACCCGAGCAGGACGTTCATCGTAGTACATGTCCATAAGGCGAAGTATCTGCGCCGAAATCTAAACAAATCGAATTGGCAGCTGAGGCGTGAAGTTGGCAGCCAGTTGCCAGTTGCCGATTCAAAACACCCGCGCGGAACGTTCGTCGCAGTACCTGTGCATAGGGCGACGTATTTGCGCCGAAATCTCAAAACATCGAATTGGCAGCTGAGGCGTGAAGTTGGCTGCCAGTTGCCAGTTGCCGATTCAAAACACCCGCTCGGAACGTTCGTCGCATTACCAGTGCATAGGGCGACGTATCTGAGCCAAAATCTAAAAAAATCGAATTGGCAGCTGAGGCGTGAAGTTGGCTGCCAGTTGCCAGTTGCCGATTCAGAACACCCGCGCGGAACGTTCGTCGCAGTACCTGTGCATAGGGCGACGTATTTGCGCCGAAATCTAAAAAAATCGAATTGGCAGCTGAGGCGTGAAGTTGGCTGCCAGTTGCCAGTTGCCGATTCAAAACACCCGAACAGGACATTCATCGTAGTACATGTGCATAGGGCGACGTATCTGCGCCAAAATCTAAAAAAATCGAATTGGCAGCTGAGGCGTGAAGTTGGCTGCCAGTTGCCAGTTGCCGATTCAAAACACCCGCGCGGAACGTTCGTCGCAGTACCTGTGCATATGGCGACGTATCTGCGCCGAAATCAAAAAAATTCGAATTGGCAGCTGAGGCGTGAAGTTGGCTGCCAGTTGCCAGTTGCCGATTCAAAACACCCGCGCGGAACGTTCGTCGCAGTACCTGTGCATAGTTCGACGTATTGGCGCCGAAATCTCAAAAAATCGAATTGGCAGCTGAGGTGTGAAGTTGGCTGCCAGTTGCCAGTTGCCGATTCAAAACACCCTAGCAGGACGTTTATCGTAGTACATATGCATAGGGCGACGTATCTGCGTCAAAATCTAAAAAAATCGAATTGGCAGCTGAGGCGTGAAGTTGGCTGCCAGTTGCCAGTTGCCGATTCAAAACACCCGCGCGGAACGTTCGTGGCATTACCTGTGCATATGGCGACGTATCTGCGCCGAAATCTAAAAAATTCGAATTGGCAGCTGAGGCGTGAAGTTGGCTGCCAGTTGCCAGTTGCCGATTCAAAACACCCGAACAGGACATTCATCGTAGTACATGTGCATAGGGCGACGTATCTGCGCCGAAATCTAAAAAAATCGAATTGGCAGCTGAGGCGTGAAGTTGGCTGCCAGTTGCCAGTTGCCGATTCAAAACACCCGCGCGGAACGTTCGTGGCCTTACCTGTGCATATGGCGACGTATCTGCGCCGAAATCTAAAAAATTCAAATTGGCAGCTGAGGCGTGAAGTTGGCTGCCAGTTGCCAGTTGCCGATTCAAAACACCCGCGCGGAACGTTCGTCGCAGTACCTGTGCATAGGGTGACGTATTTGCGCCGAAATCTAAAAAAATCGAATTGGCAGCTGAGGCGTGAAGTTGGCTGCCAGTTGCCAGTTGCCGATTCAAAACACCCGCGCGGAACGTTCGTGGCATTAACTGTGCATATGGCGACGTATCTGCGCCAAAATCTAAAAAAATCGAATTGGCAGCTAAGGCGTGAAGTTGGCTGCCAGTTGCCAGTTGCCGATTCAAAACACCCGCGCGGAACGTTCGTCGCAGTACCTGTGCATACGGCGACGTATTTGCGCCGAAATCTCAAAAAATCGAATTGGCAGCTGAGGCGTGAAGTTGGCTGCCAGTTGCCAGTTGCCGATTCAAAACACCCGCTCGGAACGTTCGTCGCATTACCAGTGCATAGGGCGACGTATCTGCGCCAAAATCTAAAAAACTCGAATTGGCAGCTGAGGCGTGAAGTTGGCTGCCAGTTGCCAGTTGCCGATTCAAAACACCCTAGCAGGACGTTCATCGTAGTACATGTGCATAGGGCGACGTATCAGCGCCAAAATCTAAAAAAATCGAATTGGCAGCTGAGGCGTGAAGTTGGCTGCCAGTTGCCAGTTGCCGATTCAAAACACCCGCGCGGAACGTTCGTGGCATTACCTGTGCATATGGCGACGTATCTGCGCCGAAATCTAAAAAAATCGAATTGGCAGCTGAGGTGTGAAGTTGGCTGCCAGTTGCCAGTTGCCGATTCAAAACACCCTAGCAGGACGTTTATCGTAGTACATATGCATAGGGCGACGTATCTGCGCCAAAATCTAAAAAAATCGAATTGGCAGCTGAGGCGTGAAGTTGGCTGCCAGTTGCCAGTTGCCGATTCAAAACACCCGCGCTGAACGTTCGTTGCATTACCTGTGCATATGGCGACGTATCTGCGCCGAAATCTAAAAAAAATCGAATTGGCAGCTGAGGCGTGAAGTTGGCTGCCAGTTGCCAGTTGCCGATTCAAAACACCCGCGCGGAACGTTCGTCGCAGTACCGGTGCATAGGGCGACGTATTTGCGCCGAAATCTCAAAAAATCGAATTGGCAGCTGAGGCGTGAAGTTGGCTGCCAGTTGCCAGTTGCCAATTCAAAACACCCGCTCGGAACGTTCGTCGCATTACCAGTGCATAGGGCGGCGTATCTGCGCCGAAATCTAAAAAAATCGAATTGGCAGATGAGGCGTGAAGTTGGCTGCCAGTTGCCAGTTGCCGATTCAAAACACCCGCGTGGAACGTTCGTCGCAGTACCTGTGCATAGGGCGACGTATTTGCGCCGAAATCTAAAAAAATCGAATTGGCAGCTGAGGCGTGAAGTTGGCTGCCAGTTGCCAGTTGCCGATTCAAAACACCCGCGCGGAACGTTCGTCGCAGTACCTGTGCATAGGGCGACGTATCTGCGCCGAAATCTAAAAAAATTGAATTGGCAGCTGAGGCGTGAAGTTGGCTGCCAGTTGCCAGTTGCCGATTCAAAACACCCGCGCGGAACGTTCGTCGCAGTACCTGTGCATAGGGCGACGTATTTGCGCCGAAATCTAAAAAAATCGAATTGGCAGCTGAGGTGTGAAGTTGGCTGCCAGTTGCCAGTTGCCGATTCAAAACACCCGCGCGGAACGTTCGTCGCAGTGCCTGTACATAGTGCTTGCTAACAAAAAAAATTGAATCGGCAGCTGGGTGTGAAGTTGGCTGCCAGTTGCCAGTTGCCGATTCAAAACACCCACGCGGAACGTTCGTCGCAGTGCCTGTACATAGTGCTTGCTAACAAAAAAAAAATGAATCGGCAGCTGGATGTGAAGTTGGCTGCCAGTTGCCAGTTGCCGATTGAATTGGCAACTGGCAACTGGCAACTGGCAGCTAACTTCACGCACCTACGTTAAAGGGCGTTTACAACATAACTCATTTTTAAAGTGTAACCTAAATTATACTTATTTGATATTTTCGTAAATTGTCGAATAAAAAACAAATCATGATAAATCATTGCTAGGTTAAACTGTCGTTTATCAAAGCTAATATAATAAGAATATATAAACCGTTTATATGTTCTTATTTTTTTTAAATCATTTGCTAAAAAAGCTTTGTTTAGTGAAATGAGTTCATTATTTGTTCATACATTCTTTTGTTTAAAACTTCTCGTCCAAATATCTTTTACTTAAATATCAACTTTTCTATGACAAATTGCTGCTGGACGGAATAGAATTTTACTGGACAAAACATAATTGTCAAAATATGAAGTCAATTTTAATGAGTTAGAATTATAACATATTCTAAAATTAATAAGACAACAGTGGTACCCTCTCAGCCAATACAATCGCTTAAAAAGTGTTTCGCTAGTTGATAAATCTCAAACCAATCTGCTAATCGTGCTCTTTACATTACAAGGCACGGGCGCCTCGTGCAGAAATTGACACGTGAAATTGACAAGTTTTTCAATCAGCAACAACGCACGGGCGCCTCGTGCAGAAATTGACACGTGGAATTGACAAGTTTTTCAATCAGTTACAGAGCACGGGACATCCGTGCAGAAATGATCACGTGATATTACTAAAAGGTTTCTTGAATGTAAACGTCAAATATATCGATTGTTATTGAATATGGAAAATGGTGGCTGTAAAATGTTGGCGGACAGACGGACCTCTTACTGGACCAATTGAGATTTTGATGGACTCGGTCCATTGTCCACTGGCTAAAATTCGAAGACTGAATACAAACATGCGCTAATTTATTCAGCTAATGTGGTTACAAACATATCATATGTAAATTTCAAGTCAAAGGTTTATTTTGAACAATAACATTACAATGTTAATAAGTCTGCTCCATATTTAAATTGTGTCTCAAGTTTAAACAAAAATATTCGTCAATACAAGTTATGAATACAGCTTGCAGCTTTCAAACTCATTGCTAATACCGTACAAAAGAATAATTTGTAGGGAATTTTATTTCTGCTTTTTGCGGTCGACTTACGAGACTCCGAAATTACATCAGCAAAAATATTTTACAAAGAACAATATTGAATAAAAGGAAATATCGACAAGGCGCATAATTGATCAAAGTAAGATTTGCTGTCACGCAATGGGCATAACATTACATTATTAGAATTGTTTTGTCATTCCAATAAATTATATGAGCTTTTCTCGTCAGCTCCAAATCTTCCGCACAAAATTTGAATCCAGCGGTAAACTAGGTCATGTACAAAATGATTTGTGCACAGGATTCAGAGTAAAGCTTACAGGCTAATGTGATCATTCTTGCACAAAGAAATGTAATGGTTATTGTATGCACTGTTTAAATCTGTTCTATATTTAAGCCGCTGCAAGAATTTGACCCCAAACCAAGCGTTTGTTTACCTTCTGAAGATCACGTGACTACAGACCCTTAATAAAAAAACATGTCGTACTCTAAAACCCAATCTGATTAAAACCTGATCTAAAATGTTCCGCTCGCCTACTCGCTAATTTAGATCTGGCCTTTTTCAAAGGAGGGTCACGTTCAGGTGACCTTTTCTCATTATCATAATTAATAACGAAATTGTTATGATACGTACCATGTTTACATCGTCTACGTCACTCAATTTGAAATGAGCCGTCCAATCGCAGACTGTGAATAATACCGCTGTCATATTAGCTTGCAAACCATGGTCTAAAAATAGAAATTACGAAATCAAAATGTTATTAATAGTGTTTCGTCTAGATGAAAGCTACGCGTTGATTAGTCGACATAAAGGTCATCTCGACGTGACCCTTCATTGAGATAGTAGAGATCCTGTACAACAATGCTCTACATGATATCTGTTTACGGAGATTGTCTAAAACCCCGCACAATTTGGGCCTCGCTAATATTTCTTGTCATACGGTACAAATGAAGTATTGCAAAGTCACGTCTAAGCTTTAAGACTGTTGAATATATTCAGTTTGTTATGCAACATACATTTATTGATAAAAATATTTGATTTATTGATGATGTCTGTGAATTATTTAATACTAATTAACATATTTAGGTTAAATTAATTAAAAAATGATGCGGCGAAATAATTGTTGCATACGTCCAACACTTAACTATGTGTTGTTGCACACATGTAGACTTTCACGTGCAGATTTCTCGAGTTTGAAGCACGTGAAAAACGATCAGCAGCGTGTTCAGTTACCCTGAACGTTACAAAACGTTCCGTAACGAAAGTGTCCGAACAAGTCAACCCATAGACAACTCAACTCGAGACAACTCAATCTCCTACTAACGGATTGAGTTGTCCCAACTTAGAGTTGAGTTATGCACGGGTTGAGTTGTCTTTGTGTTGAATTCTCCCGTACCCGTAACTTTAGCTAACAGTAGTTACTGAACACGGGACTAATATATTCAACACTTTCCCATGCGTTCCGAGATTTATCAACAGTTTTAAGCAATCCAATTGGCTGAGAGGGGACCACGGTTTGTTTAACCACGAATCTGTCATTTCTATGTCATGCTTACTAACGATGTATAAAACATGTCACAGATTTCAAGTTATTATTAATTAAACTATTTAATTACAATATTAATTGACTATGACAGGATCTTCCCTAATTAAGGATTATTGATATAAGCGCACGTTGATGAAAACGTCATTAAGTGCACTGAGTCTTAACATTGCTTTGTCACAGATTTCAACTGAAATTTCAACTTCTTTTGAAAATCATACTTTAGTTGGGTTTAATCATTGGATAGCCAGCTTCGCTTTGATTCGAATCCAATCCAAAACCTTCCCCGTTGTTTCCTTGAGCAAGAAACTTTGTCCTACTTCAGTACTAGGGGACCAGGGCGTGGACTCGAAAGTGATTAATCTAAGTTGTAAGAGCTTCTTTCACTACCAAACTAAAATAAATTAGTATAAACCAAAGATCTGAGAACTTTCTCCTTCAACGGAAACCTAATATTAATCGCGTAAAATGCCATTTAAAAACATAAACATATTCAATATTCAAATATACCATGTTGTGAAAGTAACTTCTCTAAAATTACAAAGAAACAATACAAAACCCTTTTTATATATTATATAACTTGTTTTTATCAGAACAAAACAAAGAATCATGATTTATATACTTGAATTTCCTTTTTCTCTCAAATCTGACATTTACTGTTAAAATTTATTCGCAAGTTTTATCACATGCAGTAAAACAAAAAAATCAGTTTTTTACTTAAATTTTATACTGTAAAAATTTTGCTGAAATTTTGTCGGAGCAACTAAATTTGTATGTAAAAATGTTATTTTAAGTATATTCATATATCAGCATTGAAAAAAAAACAGTTTTCTTTCTTAAATGTCATTTGTCCAGCAACTTTTGGAGGAAACTGTTGGTACTACTCGTATTTTCCATAACTGTTCTTTTTTACTAGATTCAATGCCGTGTCAACCCAATTTTAGCTCATTTTACGGCGTCCAGCGCACCTAACCTAGCTTATTATGCTCTTCAGTAATGGAGGAAATAAATAAATAAATACCCCCCGAGAACGAGATTCCAAATCCCCGCGCGCTACCAACTTTTTCCATGACTGTATTGATTTATAATATAATATTCATGTACACTGTCCTCAAAGTTCTTAGATGTACAAATAGCGACTCTTTGTCTTTTTACTATTTCTTCAGTGAATCATTCAGTAAACAGGATACCTTGCCATCAAAAATATATGGACAAAATACATTGAAGAAAATACATGGACAAAAATACATGGACAAAATACATGGTCAAAATACATTGACAAAATACATGGACGAAAATATATTGACAAAAATACATGGACGAAAATACATGGGCAAATGAAAGACAAAAAATGATTGCTAAGATCTCATTTTCATGTTTTAATATGAATCGAGATTTTTCACCTAAAAACAAGATTGCCTCCAAGGTTTATTTGCGGGCTCTTTTTATTCATTCTTTTTTGCCTTCAAAGTTTTCCCATTAAATTTATAATTTTTATATGAATGACTGTAACAATATTTGCATATAAGTAAAACGATCAGAATTTATAGTATGAAATAATAGTTTTATTTGATAATGAACACAGCCATGATTTATTATAATATACTATTTTATGGATAAATATGAAATATTAAAATATATTATACATAATAAATTCATTTTTGTTATGAAATATTACAAGCAATCATTATTATATATGTTTTATATACATGACGTATTTTATCATAATTGTATTACTAACAATAAAAAGAAACGCTACCTTCGGATTACTCGGACGTTTTCATTGTAGTCACAGTCAGAGATATTGATAAATTAGAACCCGTATATTCGGATTACTCAGACATTATCGTTGTTATCACAGTCCGAGATAAAGAAAATTATAACGCTTTATTCGTGTTACTCGGACATTTTCGGTGTTTTATAATAATTGTTTTACTCATAAAAGTGTCTATTATTAAACTTGATAAAACAATAGCCTACAGTTCCAGCCAAAACATTTTCGGACTAAGTCCTGTTTTCAGGATTCGCCACTGTACGTCAACTCATGAATGAAAAAACAAACAATCACCAAAGCAAATTCATAAATCGACATTAATTAGTTTATCAATATATGATTTAAACATTGTTACATAAATAAGATTTAATATTGTTCGTTTTTTCTCAAATTTCAAAACATGAATAATTTCACGATGAATGTGTTTGTTAAAAACTATCGTCGTAATACATCCATGAGTTTCCGAAAGTGTGTATTATGATCGAGTAAAGCTGCTTATGCCGTATGATATGATATGATATGTTTGACAGTTGAGAAAAAACGAACTATACTTAAATTACTTGCGGTGGTCATTATCAGTTTTTTTCTTGGAACATCATTTATGTAAGAACTTTTGGATGGCACTTTAATTGTTGCTGATTTTTACTATTGTTTCACGATTCGTACAATGTAATAAAATTCGTTTTTCTATGTCAAGCGTCTAAAGGTGTTTTTACTCTGAACATGAAAATGTCCACACACGCAGTTACTCACTTGTACAAAATTTTAATTAAAAACTCAAACATATTTTGCACTCCGTTTACGTCTTGCATTTTAAAAGTGAAAGTAGACAGAAACCGAAAATAGAATTTTTATGTCAATACTCGAAACAATAATTTTGACAAAACAATGTTTAAGATGAAGTCTTAAGATAAAAGGAACTTCACTGACATTAATTAAGCCCTTAAAATTAATTTGAATCATTTATATTAAATGTTCACGAAGACAAAAATATACTGCAACTTGTATAAGGACCCCTTTTTAAGACATTGTCAAACTTGGTCAAACTTAAACTTAGATAGCAAAATGGTTTATTGTGTTTCTAATGTATATGTCTATTTTATTACTATCACAGTTTTAAAGCAGTTTTCATATCTGCAAAAAATGAGTATATCTTCATATAGTGGCTTTAAGACAAAAGTGAACATTTTCATATTAAACTTTGAATGCAACGTTGCTTATAGTATATGAATAAAGCGATCGACTTAACAAGTTTAAAATGAATGGTACTCGCCAGACAGATAGACGAAAGTTTTTTTATACATTAATTACAATTAACTGAAATGAATGGATACAAATTTTAATACACTATTTCTCAACTAAGTATGCAGTACTTAATGTCTGCTTGATAAATTATAACTTTTGTACAGTGATACATTGATTCTAAAATGATGTAAACAATAAATGGGGTTTATTCTTTTAGAGGGGGGGGGGGGTTAACGCCGTAGCAACTTAATGTATAGGTCATATCACGGCGGTCAGTCCACCTACTCACTGTTCCTAGAAAGGCTAAATCTCTGGATTAAGCAGTAAACTAGTTACTAAGCACATACTTCCATCAGTGACTAACAACTGTCCTTATTGTTTAGAATCAATGGTAGAAGGGAGAATGGCCGTTTAAAATATGTCATAACCAGACTCCACAAAAGAATGCCCGAAAGTTTACCAGTAGACATGTGTGCTACAAACTGAGCTAGCCGAGTGAATTATTCATTGTCTAATCGCAAGACATTTTAATATGAGTAACAGTAAAATTGTCTTCATTTTATGTTGTTTTTAGGGCGTTTTCTAACAATATGCCTATCATATGTAGATTGTAATAAATGAGGCGCAGTTTAAACAGTAATATACACACATTTCAAACGTTTGGTTAACATTGGCATACACGATATATCATACTACATGAAAATGACAAGAGCGGATTATAAGTACAGTAAAACTCCGCTAGAAAGACCACCGTGGTTGCTGCAAAGCCATGCTAGTTTTTACGATTTTTAAGTCCCAATTGTTTTCTTTCAGGAAGAATGGTTCTTATATTAAGACCGTTTCGCTATGTTATGTGCTGGCTATGTGTGTGAGTGAGTGAGTGAGTGAGTGAGTGAGTGAGTGAGTGAGTGAATGAGCGAGGGAGTGAGTGAGTGAGTGAGTGAGTGGGTGATAAAGTGAACGAGTGAGGGAACGAGTGAGTGAACGAGTGAGTGAACGAGTGAGGGAACTAGTGAGGGAACAAGTGAGGGAACTAGTTAGGGAACGAGTGAGGGAACGAGTGAGGGAACGAGTGAGGGAGTGAGTGTGTTTTTGTATGTCGATTTAAGTGTATGTGTGAGTGTATATCTGGTCATTTTGCATGTATATAAATTGTTTACTATATTCTTAATCTATGTGAAATTCTCACATTTAGTTACAAACTGTAACCTGAGCCTAACCTGTTAATGTAAATAAAAGTATTTTTCAGTTCTGTTCGGTTCTATTAAAACTATCAAGTTCGATGGTCCAAACAGATAAATTTTACTGTAGTACTGTAAAATGAATGACAATTCGAATGACTACATTCTAAAACGTGCAACTATTTTGTCTAAGGCGCATTGATAGATGGATATTTGTGTAGTACGTTTATTCAGCATATTTGAATACTAACGTGCCACGAACCGTAGTCTAAATAATGTCCTAGTACAAGAAATTAACGTACATATTTTATAGTTAATGTTTATATAGTGTTCAATCATTTTTGTCAACAACATTTGAATATAGAATGTTTAATATACATGTATAATTTAATTCGTTTTACTCACATTATACAATATATTTTATTCAACAAAGTAGCCTTTCGATACTGCATTTGTAAATGAAGTCTCAATTTTTAAAGGTGAAATTTCACAAATTTGGTTTATATTTTTCTATAATTTCAAAATACCATTCAGTGTCTGTAATTGTGTCAAAAAATTAATTCTTATTATTTTAAGACAAACTGACCTATTATGTTGCAAGGAAAATACAATAAAAGTCACAAAAATGCACTAAAATTGTCTATACCGTGACATACGGGGGTAGATATTTACTACATGAAACACCATCATTTGTACTTGTATGTCAATTTATACTAAAATTGTCATTATCGAATCACTAATTTCCTGCAAGCAAAAATATGTCCATACAATTTTGATAGTTTTAGAAAAGGTTGATATTTAAGTTGAAATCTGTGAATGAGAACATTTAATTTTTTTTCATACGGGGCCGTGAATAATATTCACATTTAAAGTTTATCATTCTAGTTTTTGATCAATGGAAACTAAAGCAAACTTTGTTAATGTGTCACATTCGGTTGAATTTCAGCCGACTAGTTAACCTGGCTGTTGAAAAAAACGAACAACCAAAAACTCTAAACCAACTAGTTAAAGATAGACCTTTCATTGATATGACATACATACAAGTTATACAGTACAACCTCTCTTGAAAAACACCCACTGGGCGGGGCTAAAGTATGTTGCTGTGCAGAGGTTGTTTATCTGCAAAGGTTAAAGTCAATTAAAATTACACCTTAGGGAAATTTCAAATGCTGTTGTTGTGCAGAGTATTTGTTCAGTAGAAAGCCCCTCTGAAGAGGTTATACTGCAAGCAGAAACGACAAGTATGAATTACTGAAAAGCCATATCAAACAACAGTATATATCAAGGATGATAAAAAAGAGTAAAAATATCAACTCTTATTTCCAGTGACTAATTAAATATTTTTTCCATTTTCAGATTCAATCTGACTTCAAGAATTCAAAGCTGATATAAAAGATGTCAATAAAACAGAAGAACACAACGAGGAAATGAAACAAGTAACGAGGTTCATAAACTAGAAGAAAACATTAAAGATAACACGACAAGAATGCGGCAAACTTTGAGAGTTTTTCTTTATTTTTCCTGCTGGATTTTTATTGCTTTAATATGTGTTGTTTTAAATATAATAAACGTTGATTGGACGAGAACAGACACTGTAAATGGAATTGTGATAGTTGTGGTCCTTGGTGTGTTACAAGGCTCAGTTCTAGAATTTCCTGTTCAAACAATAGCGACGTTAGTGATTGGCGGTGAGCGACGGAGTACTAAAAAATCTGTTTGTGATCGTTTAACTGTCATCTTAAATTATAATCTTTTAGCAACTAGTAAAGACGATATTTTAGAATGTATAGAAACAATGTATATGGCTTACGTAGGAAATCTAAGTCCCAATGTGTCAGCGGTGTTAGTTAGCGCGACAACCGACGATGATCTCAAAGAATATGAACTTCAAATTAGAGACACTTATAGAGCTATCCTATATGACGATCTTTACCGTGAAGGACTTGCTTTCGCCAAAGGAGAATATGACTTAGTTGATCCTATTCATTTACATAATGTGTGGGCAATGTACGTAGATATAGACCGCGAAACATTTGTATCTGAATACTTAGAAGACATTTGTGATAGGTACGCTAGAGAATTTATGGTTGTCCATAGAGTTAGTCGTGTTTTAAGGAAATGTGGACAATATCAAGACCTTATGTTGCTCTCTGAAGGTGAATTCGAGGCTTACTCGTATTGTGATAGTGAATGTTATGGAACATCAGCGCGAGAACGAGGCGAGCCTCTTTTTCATTCCAGTGAAGATGTGTCAAATATATTAGAAAGAAAGTTTGATTATACGTTAGTGTTGGATGCTGACACTGGGGTACCGAGAGGTGGGGTGTTTGACATGATGCAGATTGCTGCAGCCTACCCAGAACGAGGCATCATTCAACCATCTATCAAATTACACTGTGCTCCGGACGACACCATGTTCATGCATCTAGAAGCGATGCGACAAGCCATTTATGAGCCAATGACTAATGCTTTAACTGCGTTGTTCAACCAATCGTCCTATTTCGGTAAAGCTTTGATTAAAAACAGGTTGTATATTGACTTTGTCATTGGAACGAAGGAGAAATTAATTGAACGAGTACCTGTCGATGTGTTAAGTCATGATACATTTGAGGCAGCTCTGTTGAGACCTTTGTACGCTGGAAGCACATATCTGTTAGAAGCACCAAGTCATAACTATGTGACATGGAACATAAGGGAACGTCGATGGAATCGTGGTGAGCTTATATTAGCAATGTACTTTTGGAAGAACGGTTTTGGTATACCAATGAGATGGTTACAAAAGAAATTGCAGAAGTCAAAGTTCAACAAAACAAAAGTGAGAACTGAGTCTAAACTAGATTTTGTGACGTCATACATCGCTCATTCAGCATTGAGACAAATGTTGATGAAACCAGCATTGTTGTTATACATTCTTCTACATATAAATGTTCATTTAAGGTATAGATACGCATCAATTATCATTGTTATGTTCAGTGTTTTGATATTTCCAAAGTTTGCAACATGCAATCGTGAAAACTACAAGTTTGTAATACTAGAAACTGTGGCGTCAATGTTACAATTCACTCCAGAAGCTCTTGTAGGTTGTGTCCGTATTTGGAGAGCGTTGTACGCTAATGTTTCACTGAATGTGAAATGGATTCCACAGCGAGCAGTTGAAGAAGAATTCAAAATGTCTAACCCATTTGTATCAAGTTTTAAGCATCTATGGGGTTATTCCCTATTTGCTGTAATCACGGGTATTTTAGTAATGTTGTTTTTGGAGAGGGCAATGCTTGTATTAGTCATGTTGGTGACGCTAGTATTGTTGCCGTTGTATACTGGCTTCACGTCACTCTCCCCAGGTTTTAAATGCTGCAAACCTAAAATGTCTAAACTCAGGGACGTTTGTCGAGACAGTATTACAAAGAATAGCTGGCAAACAGACGATAATGGCGTGACGACGATATCGTCAGGTAATACGTACAGAAGTTTAGGAAAATTAGACATCACTTCTAAATACGCTGATTCATCAATATTTTCAACATCTGAACAAAGTTCAACACCTCTAGTAGATAGCATTCTCAAACTAGATGAAAAGGGAACATCGAAATCCTGGTCACTTGAGGTTGAAAACCTCATCAATGAAAAAATGCCAATCAAAAACACTTGGCCACTTCATACGAGAAATAAACATTTTCGAAATAGTCTGTTAAGCAGTAGAACTTACACAACTTATGATTATTGTGCTTCAAAAGACGATAAATACGTCACAATTATTAATGTGACGTCACCTGATAAAAATGTGAAAGACAAAAGTTTAAATCCACGCGTTGATAATTCTGATGTTGAACTCGGGACGTCAGTAAATGTGTATGATTCATTAAGAAGTAAAAACAATGGAGATTATGAAAACTTGAAGGGTTTTCTTTACAGACAAAATCAGTATATTTGGTCAGAAAATAATGTCACCTATATAATGGTCGGTAACTATAGAAACAGTTGGAATGTTCCAAATATGATGTACGTACAGGAAACACCAGGTAATGAAAAAGGTGACACTAAAAAAGTGACTGTGTTAAATATTAGACGAAATCTTAAAGGTAGAACTTATATATCTGAAAGTGACAGTGAAACTAGTAGCTTAGGAGGCTCTGTAGAAAAGTTGTATCAAAATATTGGTGTATTGAAGGAATACACCCAATAATAATAACACATGTGTAATACGGTAAAGTTCCACTTTAAAGACCATCTTGTTTAATGCTAGCTTCCAGTTCGTTATTTGAGCAGAACAATGTCCCAACAAACTTAATAAAGATCATTCCACAATTAAGACCATTCCATTATAAAAACATTCCGCTATAAAGGTCATTCCGCTATAAAGGCAATTCTATTATTAAGACCATTTCGCTATTGAGACATTCCGCTATTAAGGCCATTCCGTTAATAAGACTTTTCCGCTATTAAGGTCGTTCTGTCAATAAGACCATTCCGCTATTAATGTCATTTCGTCATAAAGACCATTTCGCTATCAATGTCATTCCGTTAATAAGACCATTCCGCTATTAAAGTCATTCCGTCATAAAGACCATTTCGCTATCAATGTCATTCCGTTAACAAGACCATTCCGCTATTATTGTCATTCCGATATTAAGATTATTTCGCTATTAAGGTCATTCCGTTAATAATATCATTTCGCTATTTATCCCATCAATTCATATGGTCCTAACAGTGGAACTTTACTATATTTGTTATATTGATATTCTTTTAGAAATCCTTTCGTTTATTCATATTTTATTCATCAGGGTAGTTTAGTTTTATAGCAAAATGGGCGTGAATGAATAGTTATGACGGCATTTTTCATTCGGAACACCTCGACCTTTCATGAGTTATTCGTTGTGAATGGCAGGGGAGTTCCAAATGGTCATTTTAATCACTTTCGAATACAAATCGTGACGTAGGATTGAGCAAGAATTATATAAGTATCGTGTTTTGTTTTAGAAGGAAGATTCTCCCATGAACTTATTTACTCTGAACAAATTACTATATAGAATGATAACTGTAAGCACTGTTTCACATCATATCGCAATAATGACGTCATGAGACGTCACGTAAATTCTACAAAAAACTGACACTGCTCAAAGATTTCGTTGAAGTACTGTTTCATACCAATCATAATGCCAGTATAATAACAATTTTCGTATATTCTTTTACCATTTCTAATGACAAATATTTTATAATTTCCTTTTTACCGGTTTCAAACAAATTTAGGGTCATTTTACTTCGGCCAGAGCACCTAACCTAGCTCTCCTGGACTCTTGTCCATAACCAGTGCTCACCTACCTTTCCACAAGGCCGGAAACTTCTCCATATACCTTATTGATGGAGGAAAAGTTTTATCATTGTTAATTGTTTATGAACAGGTATAATCCCCCAGGTTGGATTCGAACCCGCTCCTCTTTCGGGAAACTAAATTCGATATCCCGGCGCTATCAACTACCCCAGGTAGAATCGGAACCAGCTCCCCATTCGGGAAACTAAATTCGATATCCCGGCGCTACCAGTTGCACAACGGACCCAGGTTCTCAAAATCTTCAACTATTTAATTTATAAATTTTTAAATGTATCAGTGACATTGTATGAATGCTAGATGTTTGTTTAGTTAGAGTAGCTATATGTATGTATTTATATAAAATTATTTTGATATTTATAATTGTATAATTTAAAATTAAATTAATATATTTATTCTATAAAGCCATTCATTGTTTTGTTATCATTTATATATCATGCCATACTTTGAGTCAAACCTACTTTGATTGGACGAACCAAATTCACGATTACATGCCCCATTTTATCAAGTGTCTTACGACCGATTTTTGTCGTATATGCTTCCATATTGTATTGTTGAAATATCGTAAGATTTTTGGTAATATGCTACCATGATGCATACGTTACAAAAAACTCATATATTCATAAAAACCAACAACATTACAGTCAACAGCACTCGACACTAACGATAACGATAGTGGTAAGGGGCAGGCTACTGTGCAGACCGACTATGATGGAAACTTTAGCTCTAAAGTAAGTAAACTCATTTAATCAAACACAAGTCAGCCATGAAGACCAGACAAACTAGTTTTCTCTTCGCTTACATATTTTAGATTTTTAAAACATCTATTTATATTATGAGGCTCTCGGCCCACACATGCATCATACAAATATTGTACGAAATGATGGATTTAAACAAAGTAGATAACAAACATGTACGAAGATAATAGAAACATTTTATGTATATATTTCATTCAGTTTATTGTGGAATTTAGTGTAAGGCCGACAATCCACGTCTCCTAAATCCAGTGAAGAACCCCCACGAATCCTTCCGAAAGGTCGAGGGTGTTCCGAATGCTTATCCGTATCAAGATTCGTGTCAACACAAAAATGGTCATTTTCGGACGACTATCGCTTTCCTGGATCTTTGACCATAACCAGCAGCGTGTTCAGTTACCTAAAACGTTCTAAAACGTTTCGTAACGGAAGTGTTCGAACAACTCAACCCATAGACAACTCAACCCGAGACAACTCAATTTCCTACAAACGGATTGAGTTGTCCCAACTTTGAGTTAAGTATTACACGGATTGAGTTGTATTCGGGTTGAGTTCTCCCGTACCCGTAACGTTAGCTAACAGTAGTTACTGAACACGGGGCTGTACTCACCTATCTTTCACATTGTCGTCAACTTCTCCATATACCATATAAATTTTGAAACACTGACATGATTGCAAATTTACATAGAAAAATATAACCGCCCATGATGGGATTTGAACCCGCATCCCCTTCAGGGGGCTAGATTTGCAATCCCAGCTACACACACACTGTGCTACGGACCCGAGTCGGTTCCTTATAAATTGACTTAATTGAAGAAAATAGAATATCTTTATTACAGTCATTTAAAACAAATAAATAATAAAAAAAACATATAAATTACAAATTATCTAACAAATTATAAATTTGTATAATTCATTTGATAGCTCTATTTGAATTAAAATCTAGTTAAAACCTTGACTGATGGATTCACAGTTTTTGCAGACGATGTTTGAGACTTCCTGTCGCTAGCTACAAATATTATGCCCTTAAGTCTAATGCTTGTTTTAGTGATTGCGATTCAGTTTCAACACAATGCATTTATAATTAGGGCCCGTATTCAAATTAGAGGGGACACGCCCATCGTATATATCTACATGATTGCAGTGTTACATTTTTTTCACGTGCGAGACAATTAACTAGGTTGATGTCAAAGGTTAACCTTTTAAATCATCTTGCGAAATTTTCCTCCAAATATTGTTAATTTTTATTCATCTGTCAGAGTGGCTTTTACATTAACCCTGCTGATTTATATCGGTCGTGAGTACAGAAGTACTGTCATGAGTATTTAAACCATGTGGGTTAATTTAGCACCATCCTAACAGTTCAATAAAATTTGACAATACGTCATAACTGTTCAAGGTGTTCAACCCGTAATAATTCGTCTTTACATATAAATATATATTAATTAATCGGGGTTTTATTACAAAACGTTTTGTTTCACATATTATTCGCGAAACATAATTAAAAAATGGAGGGAGGCGTTTAGCATTTTTCTTTATATTTTTTTCTAAGACTTACAAAATGCCACAAAACGAAACATGTAATTTTGTCAAAATAAGTTCAACGCCAAACGTTCGAATTAAGTTTTATAGAGTTTCAAAATACTTTATCACGGTATTGCTGTGTCATGGATGAAAACAAACACATTTTTGTGTTCATACTTAATTCAATATATTTGTAAAAAATATTTTTCATGAATTCATGAATTAAAATAAATAAATGATTGAGCAAAGCTTCATACTTTCTGTTATTATGTTTATTACCGTCATGTTCAGACAAAAAATGTAAAGAATAGAAGATCAAATAGATAATCTATTCAATAAAACAATAAAAAACATTTAATTGATAATAATTAAAAACATTAACTATGCCTGATTTATTTTAATTGTTATTTACTTACACAAAAAGGCGTAAACTGATGAAATTTAATGAGCTGCTTTTTTCAGGCAGCTTGTTTTTTTTTAAATGAAATCGGCTCATTATGAACAAAAATCACATGTTTTGATGTTGACATTAAATTGATTAATAAAACAAAATTTATGTGAAGCAAATCGTTTAATGAAATAATTATTAACACATAATAACAATTTTTTTAAAAAAAAGAAAAAAAACTAAAATGATAGAATGGTCTATTTGAAGGGGGCTTACTCATCAAAAATAAATGTGATAAAAGAAAGACAACTCTGTATAACACGGTTTGACTTATATTTCTGAATTACCTCCCTTGTTAAACCGCATAAATAAGAACATTTGTAATAAAATGAAATTACGCGAGAACAATTTTAAATAGCCCTTTGATATTTTGTTTTTTTATGTAAAAATCATATTTATATTGTAAATTGTGTATTGTTTTAATGAAATATGATTCAAAACTGAAACACAATGGTAAGACACTCATTATGGATCTTCGCAACGCTCGCTTTCATTCGCCAAAACGTCTAGAAACAAAACCTAAGAATTTTAGATACAATCCCGGCTTAATATCGCAAGCTTCTTTCATCCAGGTTAAAGACAAAACCAAAATCTAACATTTATCATACGTTTGGAGTTAGGGTTAACTATAAACTTGACAATAAGCATGTATGCATTGATCGGAAACCATCAAACCTATGAGCTAGCCAAGCAACGGACCAATCAAAGAACGAACAGACTGACGGACGGACATACGGGTACAAGTTTGCATTAAATAATCGCAACCATTAAAGAATCAAACAATACAATTTGCCGTATATCGCGATTTCCATGTCATCATAAAATCACGTGGTATCATGAAGTCACGTGATATCATAAAGTCACGTGATATCTAAAAGTCACGTGGTTAGTTGAGGACCATTAACAAGCAGTTATCAATATCGACTTTTACCAATAACGACTCCTATTGACTATAGATTTCATAAACAATTTAAATCAATATTTTCTAGTGTGAAATATGATGATGCTAATGAATTTTTCATGAAGTTAACAATAATGTTTCCGGCACTAAACTACAGTACACATCAAAAGTTTAGAGTCAAAACCGGCAATTTACATAATTTCTTTAATTCCAACGCCATATTTTGTAGAAAACTTTATTATATTATTTTTGTATAGTTGGTTATAAAATGACGAAAATTTTTATGAAAGCATCTCAATCATAAAATTCAGCATCTGACATTTATAAGTCATCAAAACCATGTGCAAGGTAATTATTTGCCTCATTGTTAAGCAACTATTGTAGTCTAAACTACGTGTATATATTACTTATATATAACAAAAATAAAAATAAAAATATTTCAATATATAAACGCCTGTCAAAAGCTTTTTGACTCTTGCGTTTCAAATCGCAATACCTTCCTCCTACCACTGATTCTAAATTATGTCAGTCACTAACGAATCATGCACCTAGTAACTCGTTACCATTTAAATTCAGATATTTAGTATTTTAGGAACAGAGAATAAGTTGACTGATCGCCATGATATAATCTGTACAATGTGCTGCTACAGCGTTCACCCAACAAAAACAAATTCATACCTTCCAAACAAACAAGAATCGCACAATAACCTTCAAAGTATGTGAGTTTATTTTGTGCTAGAAATAAAAAAAACAACAAGGAATAAGCCACTAGTATTGTGAGTGAAAAATGTCATCTATTTATTAAATGGCGACATAAAAAAACAAACAAACAACTCACAATAGCAACAATGCAAATTGCTTTCCTCGACAAAAAAAACTATTAAGTAGGCCTACCAAGGGAAAATGTCTCCAAACTTTTGGTGGGCACTATATAAAACAATAAAACAGTTAAAACTATAGACTTTACGTGTAAATTATGCATTAATATGAAGAAAACATCCTTAGGTTGTTTTGTAACTAGTGTTAAGTTTAACTATTGTTTAGATATTAATCAAAGAAAATTTCCTGGAAATGTTTGTTACTAAACGATAGACGGACAAACAAAATCAGCAATCAGTGATATATAATTATATATAGAGACTGGAAAATCCGTCAAGTTGAAATTTAAAAATTATTTTAGATGTATTTCGTTGCGCAAGGTAAGTTGCTTTTGTTTTGTTTATTTTAACAATTTCAGTAACGTCCGATGAAAAATTCGAATGAAACATCACACTGTACATTGCTGTACAAATTTCAGATCGGCCGTGAAACAAGTTCTCACAACTTAGATTAATCACTATCGAGGTCGTTCGCTTGTCTTCCAGTACTGCCTAGTAAATACAAATTTTAACTACAGAAACTACAAGGTAGGTTTTGAATGTGCTTCGAACCATCGCGATTCTGGCTATCTTGCGGCTACCATTTCAACGTGGAAATTTTAGCTCAATGAAAAAACAGAACAGAACGGAAATCTTATTTTAAAGCACATAGCACACAGACTTAAAGCCATAAGCTAAATAACAACGAGATATATTATTATTGTTATTGTTATTATTGTTATTATATCAAATTTGTATAGGGCACTTTTCATATTGAATATATGTTTAAAAGCGCTTCACAATCATGTGCATAATTAGGAATAAATGTAATTGGTTAATAGATGATAAATATGATAAATTTTAAAAATGATAAAATGAATATTAATGAAAAAACTCTTTGTATTTTAACTCTATGTAAATCTAGTGATCCCGTGGGCTGGGTCAATTTTGACCCCAGTGGCATAATTTGAACTATCTTTGTTTGGGGCCGTAAGTTGATGCCGAAAGACAAATAAAGAAGCACTATGCTCTACGGTTTTTTAAAAAATGGAGAAGAGTTTTATTCCTTTTATTTCTTTCTAGTCATCTTATTATTGCCATAGCAACCAGAAATTTTCACGACATGGAATTTCTTAAACAAATTAAGAACTCTTAACGCAAGAAACATTTACATGCATGTCAAATTTTAGAATCATGAATGAAAGAGTTTAGTAGGAGATTCTAAAGACAAAATGTTAACACACGTTAGGCAAGGTCCGATCACAATAGCTTCTATTGAGCACTTTGTCCTCAGGTGTGTTCAATGTGACTTCAGTCATGTATACGCTCCGTCAATATTATACGTAACGCGCGGTTCTTAGACATATTCTTTGTTGTTGATAGCATATCATAGCGACCAAATTATTCCTTCCCACTATCCATAAACATTTCTTGATTTCTGAACCATGGTTTTAACCCTTTATTGACCACATACCATTGACAGTAGCATGACATCTGTCTAAATTGATAGTGAATGGCCATTTTAAATAACTTTACGACAAAGCTACATGAATATGTGAAACTCGAAACGAGAATCGCATCCACGATCTATGCTGTTAACAATTTTAGCTGGCACTCAGTAATTTGAGAGTTCAATGTTTATATTCTTTATTTAGAAGGAGCAGTGGTCCAATGTTAGGATACGTGCTTAGAATCCGAGAGGTCCCGAGTTCAAACTCCCAAAGGGGCACTGTTAATTTCTTTGAGCAAGATGTTTTCTACACTTGTTCCGCTAAACTTAAGTGTAAATGGGTACAATGAGGGTCACCTGATTAAAGGGGATTTCAATGATCAAGGCTTATCACACGAAAGTAAAGCCAGCTCAACATGTATATGGAAGCAGACTTAAAACCGCACTTGAACAGTAACTTTATTACCATTTGTAGCCAGTAAGTTTATGAACAATTTTCAAGCTAAATACCCAAAATACATATAAAATAACTGAGCGTAAAAGCTTACATATTTCATTAATATTATAAATTACGAGGTTAGCCATCAAGCGGAACGGCTACATTTTATAGGAATAATCTAATCGAAGACTTTAATTGATTATTTCCACGCAATGACGTATTCCATTATTTGTGGCATCGATTTTTGGTTATATTAAATAGAATAACGTATGACACTCTCTCAATTTTAATATCTCCACATACATTCATTGGATTGTGTTATTTGTCCACTGTCATTTTTACCTCGGAGCGTAAAATAACAAAAATCCAACAAAATGAGGTAATATTAACTTATTTCTGTATTTTAAATTAATGGCGTCGATTACGTTTCAATGTTGGTAATTAATTTTACTAATTACGGAGTCGTATTTCTGTAAGTCGAGCTATTTTTTTTTCTGAAAACAATTAATAACTCCGTTAATTGGATACAATGGTTGTCAAGGAACGATCTGAGTTCAGAATTGTTTCGCTGATCATTGATTTTTGAGATAAAAATTGTTGAAGTGTGTTAGTTTTTAGGTATACATGTACTGTGCTAAACACAGTGTCAACACAATTTATGTTATTTTACGGCGTTCAGCGCACCTAACTTAGCTTTCCTGGATCATTGTCTATAACCAGTACTCACTTAGCTTTCCTCATGGTCGGAAACTACTCCATATACCTTATTAATGGAGGAAAATTGGCATTATTGTTAAATTTTCATGGAAGGGTGTAACCATTCTCGTTCCCTGAGTCTAGTAGGATTCTCAATACTAGCTAGTATTGAGAATCCTACCAGACTCTGGGAACGAGAATGGGTATAACTGTACCGGGTGAGATTCTAGCCAGTACCCACATCGGGACACTAAATTTGAAATCACGACACGCTATCGATCGCACTACAGACCCGGGTTCGCATTAAGTTATAATCCTGTATAAATAACACGGGACTCAAATTTACAAGCGGAAAGTTTGTAGATATTCTAAGCAAAACAGTTTTTTCTAAAAATTCATTTGTCCAAGCTTTTTAAAGGATAATGTTAATTAAAAACTTTTAGAAGTAGGAAAGTAGTGTTCTGATAATGACAATTATAGTGCAAATTGACTAACAACTACAAATGATGGTGTTTCATGTAGTAAAAATCTACCCCGTATGTCACGGTATAGCATTTTTAGTGCATTTTTTGTGACTTTTATTGTATATATCTTGCTATCTATAGGTCAGTTTGTCTTAAAACATTAGGAATTAATTTTTTACCCAATTTCGGAACCTGAATGGGTTTTTTAGATATAGAAAAAAAAACAAATCTGTGAACTAGTACCTTTAATCAGTTAATTACCTAGTATTAACATTAAAGCTATCATATGGCAGAAATATACCACCTTAATGTTTGTTTGTATGTTTGTTTTGTTGGGTTTAACGCCGTAGCAACACAATTTATTGGTCATATAACGGCGGTCAGTCAACCTAGTCATTCTTCCTGGAAAGGCTAAATCTCTGGATTTAGCTGTTAACCAACTACTATAAAGCACATACTTTCGTCAGTGACTGACAACTGCTCTACATAATTATAAATCATTGGTAGGAGGGAGAATGGCCGTAGAAAAATTTCATGACCAAACTCCACGAAAGTATGCCCCGCCCGGGAATCGAACCCACGACCGTAGACTTGCGTGCTACCAACTGAGCTAGCCGGGCGGCTTACCACCTTAATAAACACAAGAACAAAAAATATACATGTATTAGTTTAGTATGAAAGCACTAGTCAGAGTTTAATGCACTTGCAGGCTAGTTGACTTATAAATAAATATCATAAATTTGAATAATTTATACATTTTAGGTTTGTGATATGTCAGCCCCATTAACCAAGCGGAAACTACAAGTTAGCACTGGCCTAGGAACTACTGGTGACGACAATTCTAAAATACGAGGACTAAGTCCAGTTGGCGGTGGTATGAATATGGAAATGCAAGACGTAAAAATAAGTCGCATAGAGTCGAGTTTGAAGAACAACAATAATAGAATGAGTACTAGTTCGTTAATTGACGGTGAATCAACATCGTCTCGTGGAACTGAAAGATCGTCCCGGGGGAACAGCAGAAATGAGGTATTCTCCCGGGGTCATGAACGTGGAAATGGATCATCATCCCGGGGGACAAGCGGTAATGGAAGATCTTCGAGATCAAACAGTAGTAATAAACGAGGCAGTAAATTATCCAGAGGTTCGTCTGGGGAATTAGATCTTGACGATAATGGAGGAACCAATCATAGACCGATACAAGTGGTAGAAAGATCATCAACTGACGTATCAGGGAGTATAAGTATTGCAGGATTCACACCCAATGATTCAAGATTGTCGTCGGATTTAGATTTACCGATCTCTGATGAAAGTCGTGATTCTACACAATTCGAAGGGAAATCACCAAGACCACCTATAAACTTAGATGAAACAAACACCGACGATCTGTACTGTGTGGACCATATGAAGATATGTACGAAAGAGGTAAGTAGATTTAGTGTTTTATTTTTTTCCTTTTTTTATTTTTTAATTGGCTTTAACTTCGTATTTAACACATATTAAGGATACATGTATATATATACGACGGTTAGCTCTTCCTACTATAGGTTTCATGGACACTTTTCTATCACCAGTATTAACTTACCCTACCACGAGGTCGACAACTCATGTATAGGTTATGACCTACCACGACCGGGCTCGAAACCGCGATCTCCGGATTCGAAGTCAGACATGCTTACCACTACTCCACGGCCGCGGCTTAATGTTTTATATGTGTTTATTTGGTGCACAGTCAAATAAAAGGGAGACGTGGGTTTTTTATCTGGTGCTTATTTGATAAACAGTAAAGTAAAAGGGAGACGTGGGGTTTTTATCTGGTGTTTATTTAATAAACAGTAAAGTAAAAGGGAGACGTGGGTTTTTTATCTGGTGTTTATTTAATAAACAGTAAAGTAAAAGGGAGACGTGGGGTTTTTATCTGGTGTTCATTTGGTAAACAGTAAAAAGAGGAGTCGTGGATTTGAAAGATGTACATTTTTACGAAACTGAAAAAAGTCATAATGTATTAAAACGGGAGAACGTGATTTGTTCCAATGCATCCCGGTTGTAATAAAAAAAATACATTGTAAAACAAACACTACCTACATGTGGAATGTAAACACTAAGCTGGACGTGGATTGTAGTTTGTGTAATTGCTGTCTCGCATCAAAATAATAAAAATAGTAAAAGTTTTGTTAAATGTAAACCACTTACGTAATGTATCCAAACTATGCTTTAAATAGTTATCCAGGGGTTCACTTTGGTTTGAACTTTTCACTTAAAAACTATAGATTATCTTACTAACCAAAATGGTTTTAAGACATTGTACACACCACTGAGGTCCTCCTGGTCTAATAGTGACCGACCAGCCAGCCCTACAACTTATAGTGGATCGAAGCCGAACTGCACATTTTAGCTAATAACATAAACTTTGTTTACACGGTGCTGATTTTTTTCTCCGTGAAAATAACAACTTGGGTTAAACGCCACAAATAATCCTGCGGGTCACTAACACATCACCGAAATATGGCGAAATAACACCAGTCTGTTTTATATACGTGAAGAAGAAGCAATTTTATGTACGGTATAATATATGAAATAATGCCAATTTTCTACCTTTGTTAGACAATATCCGGAATTCAAATATTTGAGATTTCCCATCCGGTACTAACAAACTTTCACCGCTACAATGAAAACACGTGTACAAAAAAAACAATAGGATTTAATTCATAGTTCGTGCTATTTAGCAATAATGTGTAACTTACTTTGTTTGTTTCGCATGGGCACGGACGAAAAAAAACCCATAAATTTGAATTCCGGAATAGATCTATTGCCGGCCTTGTGGAGGGGTAGGTGAGTACTGGTTATAGACAAAGGTCCGGGAAAGCTATGTAAGGTGGCTGTACTCCCTACATTGACCTTAATAGTGTTGACACGGCGATAAACCCAGTATAACACTATATTCAAATTAAACATAACAATGGCATGTCATCTATTATCGCAGGAGGCAGCGAAACATCACTTGGATTGTGAATATATTGTCCCAGCATACGAATGGGTTGAAGCACAAGCCATGGAGAAAGATAGAAGTAACACGGAGAAATTATTAAAAAAGATTGATTCATTCGCAGGTTAGTTTTTGGTATCACTTACTTCCACTTTCTACAAAAAATGCCAGTTTAATACTATTTGCTTACAGCCTGGAAAACCTAATGAACAATTTACTTTGCATTCATAAGAATAAATACTTCGAAACTGCATCACAATGTCGCGGACATACGTGTTTCACCCATAACTATATGAGTTCAAAAATAAAAAGTACAATAACATGCCATGTTCATAAAATTGATTTATGAATTGGAATTGAATTGGACTGGTAATCATTGGATAGCAAGCCCCGCGTTGGTTCCAATCCCATCCAAAACTTACCCCTTTGTTTCCTTGAGTAAGAAACTTTATTCTTCTAGCTCAGGGTTGGGAGACCAGGAAACGGAATCGAAAGTGATAAATCTAAGTTGTAAGAGCTTGTTTCACAATCGAACTAAAATGAATTATTATAACAGAAAATTGACTTATAATATTACTAATATTACAATAGTTTTGTGAAGTTCATGTACTAATATTATATTGTTTTTGTGATGAGCATATTCTAATATTACGAGTTCTTGTGATGTTCTTTTACTAATATTACAATAGTTTTGTGATGAACGTAAACTAATATCATTATGATAATAATTATTATTATTTGGCATAGTGTACATATAGCATAATTACAATAACATATATCACAGCATGTTACAAGTAATAAGCTATGACAAGCACACCAACACCATGGATAGCACAAAAAAAGGCAAGCCCTTATTTCTATTGTGGTCCATTATAATGTTTTTTGTGATGAGTATATACTAATGTTACAATAGATTTATGATGAACGTATACTAATATTATAATATTTTCTCATACACAGGTATTATGATTGACGAAAGAAATGATTTAAAGCAACAATTAACAAACAGTAAGGAAGATATAACGGATGACTACATGGATATAGTTGAAGATCTGATTGCAGAATTGTTAGCAAAACAAAAGAAGTTTATGACACAACTTGATGAACTTCATGAAAGTCAACTTAAAACAATCAATGATCAAATAAAACGATGTAAGAAAGTACAAGCTGAAACAAGTGAATGTATGCAACAACTTGACGTAAGTTTTTTGTAAGAAAAGTGGTAGATCATGTGGTAAGACGCGCGCTTAAGAAATCGAGAGGTCATTGGTTTGAATCCCACCAGTGGCATTGCTAATTTCTATGAGCAAGAAATTGACTCGTGATGGCTTCATTCCTCATTCGTGCCTTCCTTTATTCATGTTTATGGGTACCTGCGAGGGTGGTATAATTCCATTGTACCACTTTGTCGGTTGCACTAAGTAGAGTGAAAGACTCCCCAGGGAGATTGATAGATAGATACCAGTAGCCCGATGACCCGGGGTAATAATTGTGAACAAGCCTAACCATGAAACTTACACTATACAATGCAATTACTTTAACTTTTTTCTTTACAAACATTGGTATCCATTTTGTTTTATTCCTCGACAAAGCTATGAAATCAAAGTGAACATTTTAAATATTCATGAACAAAAGTTATTACATATAAACTTCAAAGTGAGAACTGTTCTCCTTTGACATACTTTGTTATAAAATGGATATACTTGAGAGAATATAGAAGTGAAGTGTTCTATAAGTTAGTTCACTTTTTAATGTGTCATCTTTTAGAGGGAGAGAAAGGGATTTGACAGAAAAGAAAATCATTATACTTTGAAACAGATAATAACATATTTCTTGCTTCTAAGTTGGTAAAAATGTATGTAACTCTTGAGAATATTACATTTGGACAAACTAATTTAGGACGAATGTGGTGTTTCTAAGACAGTTCTAACTGCACAACTTGAACTAGGGTTGGACATTCAATGTCGTAAAAATCAGCCACATTTCGTATAATGACGTAAAAATCAGTCATCTTACATTAAATGGCGTAAAAATCAGCCACCCTCCTATAATGACGTAAAAATCAGTCACATTTCCTTTAATGGCGTAAATATCAGCTACCCTTCCTTTAATGACGTAAATATCAGCTACCCTTCCTTTAATGACGTAAAAATCAGCTACCCTTCCTTTAATGGCGTAAAAATCAGCTACCCTTCCTTTAATGACGTAAAAATCAGACACATTTCTTATAGTGACGTAAAAATCAGACACCTTTCTTATAGTGACGTAAAAATCAATCACCTTTCCTTTTAGGACGTAAAAATCAGACACCCTTCCTATAATGACGTAAAATTCAGCCTCCCTCCATTTAATGGCGTACTCGTTTACACGGAAAGTTATAGAAAACAACAAAGACATTCACCTGCAACTTTGTACGTAAGTTTTTAAAACCACGTGAATAATTGATGGACCTAATCAAGTTGCAATTATTATTGAACAGATCTGTCAGAATTCGTTTGAAATGAAAGTATGGAATTGTAAGTTTTATTTCAGTAGAAAAGGAGATTACTCATTAAACTTTGGTCTAATATCATAATTGTATTAATGTATAGCAACATTGATACAATGTAATTTTATATAGTTGTCAAAACAACAAGATTCCAACTTAGGCACCTGAAATATCAATCTATTTCTTAACGTATATTGGTAAGTTTCTTAAGCAAATCGCTAGCTAGCGCTTGGTCCCCTGGTACCCTCGATTTGATATCACATACTTAGAACTTTTGGTGTAAGACGGGTACCAGAGGACAAAGCGCTAGCTAGCAATATGCTTCGGAAGCTGCCCCGTGTTCAGTAACTACTGATAGCTAACGTTACGGGTACGGGAAAACTCAACCAGAAAACAACTCAACCCGTGCATAACTCAACTCTAAGTTGGGACAACTCAATCCGATAGTAGGTGATTGAGTTGTCTCGGGTTGAGTTATCTTTGGATTGAGTTGTTCCGACACTTCCGTTACGGAACGTTTTGGAACGTTTGGCATAATTGAACTGGCTACTGGCCTAATATCTTAATTTTGAACACATATACACGGTGCTGATGAACTAATGCGTCGAAAAACAAGTGCGATCGCGTGACTGTTTACCCTGTAAACCCATTAAAACATTTTATTGATTATAACTTATGATAGAAACTGGTGTCCTTTAATAAACCTATCATAATATAAATAACAAACATACAGTGTCATCCAAAAGACCTCGGACACAATCTTGTTTTTATAGAATATGAGTAAAACAGAGAAATCTGGAATAAAACCCTGTATCAATAAGGGACTTTAGTCTGTTATTTCCCCTTGTATACTCTTCAAATAGATAGGTCCAATTAGTTGGTTTACTCGGATTTTACCCTTACTTTACAATGTCAATTTACCAAAATTAATCTTAAATATTTTTTTTGGAAATCATTTATTTTGGTTGAAATTTGAGCTAAGTATTTTAAAGGTAAAGAACTATCTAAATTGTATCACTTCTGTCATTATCTTTATTAACAAGAAAGATATTAGATGAAATAATTTGTTATCCTTACATAGGAATTCAATGATTCCAACTGGAAGGACCGACTTACCAATTGGATTGCTTCAGATTTTATCACGGGAAGATAATAGACTATAATATTCCTCAATACAGTGGTATATTAAGATTTGATCCAAACTTTGTTAGATAAATAATCTTTAATTGTAGTAAATTTATTTGCTATAGTCATGATCAATTTTTCTCAAATTCATTTGTCCAAAACTTTTGAAGGCTGCTGTAATTGTAGATGAATTATTTGGTCTTCAAACCTTAGATAAAGCAATTATGAATAATTAAACATTGATATCCGATATGTTACAATAAAATACGCAATTCTGAAGACAGGAAAGTTGTTAACAGAAGCTAAGTCAATATTTATACATTAGCCGAGGGGGTGTCCTCTAAACTATTGATTTCAAACAGAAAATTTCATACGGAAGCCATGGAGGGACATTTATGTTACTTGTTATGACTCATTTGGTATGACTTATTTGTTATTGCTTATTTGTTATTCCTTTTTTTGTTATGAGTGATTAATGACAAATATCTGAACAAATAAGGAATAACAAATAAGGAATAAGTATAAGCTATTAATGAGTATAATTTGACTAATGGGCACTACACTCTCAACGAATGGAAATAAAATAACTGCTAGAATGGACACAAATAAAATGATTTTGCCATCTTTACTTAACAATGTACAAAATGGCCGAACTATCAGTCTACGTTTAACTTGAAAATAAATCATAACAAATAAGTCATAACAAGTAACATAAAATGTCCCTCCAGGGCGTCCGTGATTTCATTTCGAAAGCTTAAGTTAGAAATCAATATTAATTTTCAAGACCAAAACCTTCGAACGTTTAAACGGCGATAAACCCAACCAAAAAGTAAAATTGAATACAAAAGCATGAAGTTTTTTAATTTTATATTCCAGGCAAGCATTCCTGGTTCTGCTGATTTTAAGAAACTAAAAAAGAAAATACAAGAAAAATGTCCAGTTTATGAGGAAATTCTTCGTCGAGATTTCAACACGGCAACTCGACTTGATTATGAATTTATTCCTGACCCCTGGGTGAACGAAGTCTTTGGAACACTAAAGACAATTGGTAAAGTCATCACGGTTCCTGATTCTTCCAAGCTTCCAGGATTCCTCTCAGAGTCTAAAGAGCCTGATTTCGCTAAAAGAGAATTGATTATAGAGAGCACAAACGACGGCGGCAGCGTCAAAGACAAGAACAGTTCATGCTTCACAGGTTGTACGTTTGTCAGTGGCTCCTACATGGTTCTAACAGACTGGAATAACAACAGCTTGAAATTGTTCAACAAACGTGGTCTATTAGTTGATAGACTGGAATTTAAACACAACCCTTGGGACGTCAAGATGCTGGACGATAGTCACGTGGTTGTCACGATACCTGGCGCGAGAAAGGTTGCCATAGTTACGTACACACAACAAAATATCGAAGTTGAATCAACCTTTGATACAGATTGTGAATGTTGGGGAATCACTCCAGTGAAAGATAAACTGGCGGTGACATGTGACCCATGGAGCAAGACGCCGAGTGTGAAGCTCTATACACGACAAGGAAGATTGTTAGCGTTCTATCAGAAAGATGGGGACCAGCGTCCATTGTTCTCGTACCCTGAGCATATCACAACAGATAAAGATCAAGAAGTGTTGTACGTCTCTGATTCTAAGTCTAACCAACTTATTGCAATCACTGTAGATGGTCTTAGACTGTTTCGATACAAAAATAAATCATTAATAAGTCCGTCAGGTGTCGCTTCAGATTGTCAGGGATTTATTTACGTAAATGGAAAAGATTCACAAAATATTCATCAAATTTCAAAAGATGGAAAATGTGTGAAAATTCTGATGGACAAAACTTATCTTGAGAGCCCACGTGGGCTTTGTTTTGAACCGGACGGTGAACGTATCATTATTACTGACTCTGGGAACTCTAACTGCGAAGAATTTCTTGTAGGAAAACTAAAGTAACTTTGTTTTGTTGTTGATTCTCTCAGTGGTGAATCGTTTGTCTTAACGTGACGTCATATGTTGACGTCATAAGAAAATTTGAACTGTAGAAAAGGGATTTTTGATGTGACAACTTCATTTTCGGCTGATCTTTGCTTTAATAATGATCATGACAAAGTCTTTGTGCTCTGTAACTTGTTAACATCGTCTATTGGAATTATTTGCGAGGAACAGTCCAACCTTAGTCTGTGAAAACAACTACCGTCAAATTAGCTCACAATTATTGGTCAAAAAAGAACTAATTAAATCACGATGTAATTTATAGTGTTTCGTCTAGATGAAAGCTATGCATTGATTGGTCACAACAAAGGTCAAATCGACGTGACCCCCAGTGCGACGTCAGTAGATCCTATACTACAATGGTCTAAAGGATATCTGTTTATGGAGATTGAGAGTAAACTATTGTTGAATATTTACACGATGTGATTGCCTTATTTCAGTGACATATTCATTATAATGATTGTTATTTGACCTGTGCAAATTTGTGTAGAAATGTTCAAACATGTATATGAATACATGCATCTCTTTTTACAATGTGATTTTTACTCTTGCAACACGCTGTACGTATCGCTTTACGAAAAACTTAACTACATTTCAACTATTATCTTTGAATGTCGAACGTCGAACTGGTTCGATATTCAACCTCAGTTCAATATTTGCAAATTATGCAAATGTCAAAGTCGAGCTGGTGACTCAGTTTTATTTCATGCGTGTATCAATAGAAAAATATATATGAAATATTTGGACATTTTATATACATGTACATCTGAGCTATGTTCTACACTTGTGATATATTATTATTATTATATATATGTATTGGTTGTTATTTTATTGTTTGTTTGTGTGCAGAGTTGTTGTAAAATATATTATACTATAAATAGCTCATTGTTTTATTGTTACTTATTTTAAATTTAATGCTCTATAAAAAATGTATAGACCAGGCCCGTAGGAACAGGGGGGGGGGCTAAGGGGGCTAAGCCCCCCAATATTTTCAGCAGTTATACTGATTGAGGATCTTAATTAATCCGTCACACTAAATTGATTAATACATGTGTGCTTTTTCTTAAAAAATCAATACTGCAAACACTTTTTATGGAACAAGATGCGCAAATGCAGTGTAAAACTAAACTTAAGCATAAGTACAGTAACATTAGATAACGTTTTCTTTTTCTTAAAATAAATCTGAACAAATTAGCGCCCCCATCTGAAAATGCTTCCTACGTGCCTGTAGACTTTAGTACCATCATATACTGACTAGCTTACATTAAAAATTTTAAGTCTGGGTACAAATTTTGAACTCTCTTTAACCACAGAAATTTGTCATTAAGTCGTTCTATCATTCGGAACTTCTCAGTCATTCACTACAAAAAACCTCGGACATATTTAATAAAACGCCATTTTGAAACTACTTTTGCATCATGCGGTCAAACAAAATATGTCATCCAGTGTTGATGAAAAGAAATCCACAATCGTTAATGTGATGATTAATATGTTTCGTTCATAGTCCATACAGTTTCAAAATACGATGCAACAAAATTTAGTTACAGAAATTATATAACACAATGTGTTGACGAAGCCTTGTGTATTAACGACATGAACTATTTTGTGTTGCATGCTTCGCCGTCGGTATATTCCACAAACACAAAATTCTTAGTGGACCCCCACGAATCAGTCATTCAATGAATGGGCAAGGTGTTCCGAATAGCAATTTTACATTTATCATAAAACCAACACTCTACTACGTCGCACCAAAAAGAACTAGCATAAGAGCGAATGAATACATGTGCTGTTTTGGCGTAAAATAAAACAAATATTTTAAATAATAATTTGAACTTAATCATTATTCATTATAATTAATTAATATAATAATTATTATTATAAACCCAGAATAGTACATTTTCAATTTATGTAAGGGAGGTAACTCCTTCTATCTTAACATCATTCGGAACTACCTCGGATATTACTGCGTAACATACTCTCGGATATATCTAGGAGGCCGCCATTGAAGAAATGGCACTACTTTCGGTATCACATGATCGACAAAATGGCGGCGATTGTAATCAATTCGTTAAAAATATTGATGTTTGGTTAAAAATTAGGTGAAAAGCGTGATTATTCCAGAAAGAAGTGGTATTTTTGGCCGGAAAGTGATGTCATTTTATTGATTCAATTTGATTTTAACTTTAGAATCGGTCGGAGTTTCTTATTCGACAAGATCTTCAAAGTGGATATATATTCGGATAAACTTTCATTAGTGCAATTTCGGACACATCCAGGAAAAAACCATCATGTGGATTTAATAACTTTAGCTTTATAATAAAGTTGCCATGAAATATATGTTTTAGAAAAGAACACTTAATTCAATGTACAATAAAACTATTTGCTTATTTGATTAATAGAATATATAAATCTAAAATATAGAATCTAATTATATACATGTATATATAAATAAATATAGTGTTAAAATTGATATCAATCTCTGTTGTTTATTTATGTTTACATTCTTTGTTATTATAACCTGTGCAAAATCCATGGTCCGCATAGTCGAATCCAGGTAGTCTAGAGTCATAAGCAGACACCTGTCCCAAGTCGCCATAAGAGCTAGCTTGAAGGCAAGGGAGTACACGTGTTGTATCATAACTCGGCGACATACACCTACTCCTTTACAGAATTGTGCTCAAATTTTTGGAGCTTGATTGCCTTTTGTGACTATGTAAGGATGCCATTACATAATTCCTAGCCGGGTTATTTACGTTTAGTGCCAAATTTAACCCAGTAAAATTCCATGGTCCAAGTTGAGATTCGAACCAACAACCACTTGAGTTATAAGTGGTCACTCTACCTTTTAGTCATGAAATCTAGTTTTCAGTTAAGGGCATACAAGTGCCGTATTATAACTCTGCTACATTATAAAGCCTCTATAGATACAGTCACTAGATTTGTACCATCAGGGTGTTGGACCTATTACACCATCTAAAAGACTTGATTACTTATATTATCACTGAAATATAAATTAATCTTATATTAAAGTCACTTCTACCACTCAACCACCAGGACAGAAAGCAAAGGAGACTGAATCATTACAATGTTCATAATACTTGTATGTTCTACATGCTCTAGTTTGTTCCTGAAAGACTTCAACGGCCATTATAACTAAGTCTCTGCCTATCAAGCAAGGCAGTTGTCCGCCACAAGTAAAGGTTATACCAAGGACCCTATTTAAATGTGTAGATAGGGTCCATGGTTATACTGAGTATCAACTTAAGCTTCCAGGCCAAGATCCAATTAAGCCTCTCCAGGGACATTGATAAGGTTGATGAGTCATTGCAATCAGAGACAAAGATAACATACATTAATATCTAATTCCCTGTTGAAATATAACTAAACTATTTTCTGTTGTCCATATAAACCCAATTTTACTAAACCACATTCAAATCAATGTAAACCTCTCACAGAGGATTGTGGGTTTAAGATAAGCTTTAGCCAAAGCATAGTTTAACTGTATCTATAAGAAAGAAAACATGCTAACAAATGATAGTGATCTAGTAATGGTTTATCCCTGAAACTACTATCAGGATTATTGACTCCATTAATACTTGTAGTTTTAAGGAGAACTAAAACAAACAATCTCAGTCAGATGACAGATCTCAGTTGATACTAAATATAAATTCTTTGATACTTGCAACAGCGGATATGTTACATGGCAAATGGTCGCCCTGGAGTGCTCGACTTCTAGCTAGCTTTTATTGAGCCTGATAAGCATCTCATTCATTCTGGTGACTCAGATTTTAAACAACTGAATATTTACAAGTAACACATACTGCTTGCCAAGTTGTGTAACTTGTAAACATTAATGAAAAATCTCAATATTGTATAAAGACATGTATCTTTCTGTTGTCTAGTGTTTACAACAATTCATCACTGCACTAAAATTAACAAAAACAAGTGCCCAAAGGAACCATGTACTTCCAAAAATCTGCATGAGAATCAAACACTCAACTTATATGGCTTTACCAGTCATAAACACAGCTCCGTTAGCACTTGACAAAATTGGGGTTCAGACAAAAGTCTTGAAAATAAATATATTTCTCAACAATATTTTTATTAATATTATTTTCTTTAATTACATCAGTAAATATGTTAAATAAATAGATACAGGAAAAGAGAAAGTCTTTTTAATCAAAACTAAAATCTAATTTTCTATTGCTTCAATAAAACATCAACTGGTTATTCATTAACACAGAAATTAGTAACTATGAACAGGTATTCCTGAAAACTTAGTTTAAAATCATGCAATAAATTTCAAACAAAATTATTATTATTTCGAAAGTCTTGTTACAATGAATTGAAACCCATTTTGTGAGTAAAAAATTATCTAAGGGCTTCAAAAGCCAAAAAAATGCAGTCTTTAATGCAATATGTCAAGTCTATTAAAAAGCTGTTAAAGACACATTTTACTGTAAAATTATACATGTATATAATTCTGCAAAAAGTGAATAGTGAGAAAATTACTAATCACAAGCACAGAGAAATGGTGTAAAAGACAACTATAATCCAAGTAATAATGTTATTCAAATGTACATTTTATAATTGGCATAAAAAATCAGGCCTTGTTCAACAGTTTTATGGCATAAAAAATCATGCCTTGTTCAACGGTTTTGATCATTCAATAAGGAAAGTCTGCTTGAACTTCTTAAATTTCACACTTTGTTTAATTCAAAATTTCAAAAGCTGCATGTACCGATGTTAACATAGTCAAGCAGTCAAAGCTAAAGCAAATAGTGTTTTGCAGTAATATCATTTCATGGGCAAAGTAAATGGTTTTGGATGATAATTCATTTGTATCATTAAAAAGTTCCATTTTCATTATTTATGAAAAGGTTTGAATCAAAAGCAAGCAAAAAAGATGCCTTTCTGTTTAAGCAACCTTAGAACAAAATTAATATATATGTGAAAAATCAGTAGACTTGAGATTAATAATAAAATAAATACTATGTGTATAAAGTCTAAAATACTCATAGATATAAACAAGCAGTATTGACTAAATGAGGTATCTACAATTTGCTATTACACAAGGTAAATGTGCTATATCAACACTAAGCCATAGTTCGACAATATTAACCTGAGCTTGACCTTTATGCAAGAATATATTAAACTCAGTATTTACGGTCTATTTTTGTCTTTGTTTGTAAATCGCACATTATCAGAAACTTTTGGCAAAATACACATACTAAACAATTCATTTTGTTTTCATAAGAATAAATACAATGTACTTTGAAACAGTGCCACAATATTGAGAACCTATTTGTTTCCCCCTAAACTAATGTGTCCAAAATTAAAAGTACAATAACATGCCACTTTTACAAAATTGATTTATAGTAACAGTATTTAACAGACTGTACATAATTTGAAAAAAAATCAATTTGATTAGAAATACTTTAAGTATAGATACAATTTAAACAGAAGCATACAGCTTATTCAGCATATCATTCTTTCTTTTCAAACAATAAAATGAAAACCCAAAATTTATGATCATATTTTCAGCCTTCTGGATTAAGCAACTATTTAAATCTGATACCAAATTTAATTTCGATAGTGCTCTAGGCATTTACCACCTAAAATTACCTATTTTGTCATGTATTGTTAATTTGAGATAACTAGTGTCTACAAACAAGTCTGAATAGCTGATTAGTTATAAACTTGATATTTCAATTGTAACATGCACATTAATTTTTTAGTCCTATGAAATATACAGCTCTTTGGACACTAATAATACAATATTCAGTCTTATTCTCCTGTGGATTTATTTCCAAGTGGATGATTCCTCATGATCTTCTTTCCAAACAAATTATAAACAAGCACTGTCTTGGTGTTGAGTTAGTAAATATCTTTGAACATCTCATATTTGTTAACTCTACTATGCCTGTATAATAATGATATATAATGGTACCATAAAACATATATAGACTCTATTCTTGTTGATCTTATAATATGCAGGTGCCTGAAATGTAAAAAGTACAATGAAAATCTCATGTAAGAAGACTAATTCATTCACATGTAATGGAATTATCATTAAGAATCCAAATTTGAATAAGTAAATGTGAGAAGTCTAATGTCAATAAATTTTCCAAGAAACAGATTATGCATGTAGACTCAACATAAGACAATACAATGTAAATATCTGTAATACAATGCTGACTTTTTCTACACATGTAGTTTCTATATGGCTTGTCATCAATATCTTAAACTCATCTCTGTATTTACAACCAGAAAAAAGCTCAAATGTATCATATTATGTTTTATCAATGATGCCACATAATGTGTACAAATCTTGAAATGACAAGGTTAATTAAGCTGTTTTATATCAAACATTTAAGTGTGATAGTTTGCCTTTCTGTTAGTATAATGTAATGAAAAAATTAATAGCACAAATAAACACACACAATAGTAAATTTTAATCACACAAAAAAAACATTCACAGGATTTTTCCACCATTTGAAACAACATAAAACAAAAATTATTTATACCCTAATCATGTTCACTTAGTGGTGTTTTAATTCTTTATGTAATGATTCTTACCTCAAGTAAAATATAAAAAAATGATGAAGTCGGAAATTGATTTGTTCATAAAAAATACTTACTTGTTTTTACTCACTAACTGAATTTCAAAAGATTAACTTTTCAACACCAAATTAAGATTTCATTGTTGTATTTAGAACTGCCATCAGAACTATGTTACATCATCTGAAATATCAAATACTCAATTGAACTTGTAGGATTGTAAAATTTTCATCACTTACTATCTAATTTCTGCAAGTGCATTTATATCAATTGAATATTTAATGCTTAAACCTACAGCATAAAATACAGTAAGCAAGATATGTAATGTGGAAACCACATTAAAGCCAGATTTAAAAACGTTATGCATAAATTACAAAGAGAAATAATCCATAATAAAGGTAGAGTTGGGATTACTTTTTTATTCTGTTCAACACATGGTATGTTACCATTGTATGAAGTTTCATAAAGATCTGACATTTAATAGCAGAAATATACAGTAAAGAAAAACTTAAACACAATTCTTAACGACACCTGACACCCGCCTGGGCGACCGCCTGCTCGGGTTTTGCCAAACTATAAGCATAATTTTTTTCATAGATAAATCCCGCTAAATGTCATTCATGCAACCAGTAGTGCTTTAGTTTAACTGTGAAACATTTGCCTTAGTATATTACACCATTTTTATGCTTAAAATTATGTCATGAATGGCTGCTAGCAAACCTTATCAGCTTCTCTTGACACTTTTTACCAAATTCCCTTTTTACCTGCTACAAGAAGATGACAACTTCTCCCTCTATACAAATTACAATAAATTTTTGATTTTATGGAAGGGTGTAACCATTCATGATTAGAAATATATCAAATAATCCAAATTTGATATTTCGCATTCTACCAGTGCACCACAACCTTGACAATCAAGGATGAAAAAGGTCTAATGAAAGATTTAAAATAAAACATTGCTCAATCTTTTACCTTCATCAATATCTTTAGAGAGTTTGTTGCTGTCACCGTGTTACATCGACTGTTCTTCACCATCAGTTGAATACTCTACATATTTTTCATTTATGTTAGTAACTCTTTCTATGACCTAAAAAATAATCTTGAGCATGAAATACAACAGCTTACAACACTGAATAATTATAACAATATTACACTGTAATCTCTTCAAAACATGGCTACATATTTGAATAAACAACGATCTTCCATGACTACCAATATGTGTAGTATTGCAAACAGAATATCTGTCAGGCAAGTTGGAGGCCACAGGTTCAATTAATACTTCTGGTACCTGACGACATTTTGCATTGAAAGTCTAAGGCTGATTTAGGACCAATTAAAGCTCTAATTAGTTTTTAAAAAAGCAATGGCCTTAAAATCAATGCAGTATAAATCATGGTAGTTTAATATTTTGTAATAATCATCAGTCTAATTGGTTCAGTCAGTAAAAAAGGTGATCTTAGACAGTCTCCACTTCAATATCAAGTTGAAGGGATTAGCCTTACGACAAGAGGGATATTTGTATTTAAGTCAAAAGCTGTTAATCAGTATGACTTAAGACTTCCCTTTGTGCCAAGCTTATTTGGTAAAGCATTTTGAACAATATCTATTGTATATACATATATGTGTGTGTTAATTGCTGCTGAAAAATAACTCGCCCATGAGTTTTCATCAATTACTTGTTTTATGAATATGATACAGGTCCATGTAGGCACCTTACATGAGACTTAAAATCAGGGTTTCTCAGACATGGAAATTTGTCCCAAATTGTAAAGGCCTATTTTCCAAAAGGGTAGCCAAAAGAAACAAAGTCATATACCTTAAGGTAATATACAATACTTAAAGCCATCACTGCCCAATAGTAATGGGGTGGAACTGTTACTTCCATCTTTTAAATATTCATATCTGATAAGATTGATATTCAATAACTTATGTAGATAGAGTTTCAACCATAGATCTGCAATACAAAATATTAACAAGTTTAAAATTAATTGGTAACTAATTGTAACCCGTTAAAAATAAAAATCCATGAACCAAACTGAGATTCTAACCCATGACCTCTTGAGTCGTAAGCGATCACTCTACTATGTCACCATAAAAGCTAGCTAGAAGGCGAGGGAGTACAAGTGCCTTATTAATTATACCTTTGCTATACGCACCCCCTCCTTAACAGAATATGTCCTCCAATTCTTTGAGTTTGATTGTCTTTGGGACTATTTAATGGTGCTATCTTACAATTTCTAGTGGGTTATTTACATTGGGCGCCAAATGTAACGAAGTAAAAATAAATGGTCTGAGCTGAGATTCGAACCCACAACTTCTCGAGTCATAAGCAGGAACTCTACCCTTTGAAATAGGGTGATCTTTATCTCTTGTTCTTATGCAGTCATCACAAAACTCAACAGTATGTCCAGTGAAGATAAGTGACAAAACAAAGTTTTGCAGGACTGAAGACATTTTACTAATTTTGATGAAATTAAAACACTGTAGATGAGAACTGAGATCAAATTTTTGCAGGACAGTCGGTATTGTAAACCTGCCGATTTAGACAGACTTTCTTATTAATACAAGGATTTGTCCGTCAGTCTGCAATGTTTCACAGAGACTGCTTATAAATGTATGAGAGGGAGATATGAAGATCTCTGTGTTTGAAACAATGAAAGAACCAATAGTCATCATTACATAGTACTGGCACTTGTCATTTGAAATCTTCAATCCAGTAGAACATGTTCATGACATGAAATTTGCTATATTTTGAGTGGTAAAATTTACCAGGCAAGATATAAGCGGGTCAAATTGACGCACAGACGATTTTGATTGAGGGTCAAAAAGGGGTATTTTCGAATTTCCGTGTGTCAAAACCAGAGGTCTCGGGTCTAATTCAAGCCCTGAAAATTCTGAAATTTTCACTGGAATTAGAACATAAAAATAAACATATCTAATACCAGGTTGTATATTATTAATACTCATGGGGCTACACACATGCTTACAATGAAGGGGGTCCAACAGTCCAAACTTATCAGGGCGAACATGACTGGGGACGGATCAACTTACATTATCATTATCTATCTCATTAAATACGATCTACTACTCAATCGATGGTTATAGACTGGGTTGTTCATATAATCCCAACATAAATTGCGCATAATTCATAAATCCTTAAGCGCCAGTGCATCAGTTAAAAGTACACGTTAATTTCACTTTCAGTTTCACTTTACAATTGAATCACTATCACGGAATGAAAGAAACTAGACTTACCGCTATCATATAAAGCCATGCAGATATGGACACTTTAACTCACTGTAGTACTTCATCAATGATGTTCAAATCAATTGAGACCGAAAGCAAATCGACCTAGATGCCCAACTACACAAAATCTCTCGATAATTTAAATGTGTTGACATTCTTTATCTTCTCGGCAGCCATCTTTAATAGCGTTCGACACTTTCCGGCAACTTCGTTCATCTCCGTAGGGATTACTTTTTAGCGTAGGTTTAAAACCGCACAACAATGCTGTGATTTTCGACATATTCATCCACCAAATATATCCGAGGGTTGATCGTCAGTTTACGGAATCACCCGAGCGGTTTTCCGAATGAACATAAGTATTTACAAGAGTAGTCGCCCTTGAATCAACATATATGTACCTGCAACATCGTTCGTGTAAATATTGCAACTACTATCATTGACTGCTCAAAAATAGTTTGGGAGTAAAACTAAAATCCAAATTAAATAGTTCATTTACTTCCAACATATTTCATAAACATCAACAGAAACAATTAAAAATGTTAATGTTAACGTCGTGTAAACACAAATTATGGATATTTTAGGACAACCGGTGCACCAAACCAGGGATTTTATATAACAGGGATTTGTAACGATAAGTAAATGTAATAGCTTTTCATCAAATTTCACTGTCGTCGCTATTATTTCGGCCAATACGGAAAACTAGTGTAACAAGTTTGAATAAAGATATTCACATGAAATTTTGTACCAGTACCATTCAAATTGACATATTTGTTAGGAAAATGTGTTTCTAGATGATTTTGAGGTGAATTACGGTCACAGACTGTTTCACAAAATAATGCATTTTCCCGCCGATCTGCCATTTTAACCCCATTTTACATCACCTATAGTTATTTTTTGGTCATAATTTCAACATTTTTGGTCAAAAACTTCAGAAACATTCACAAGTTGCATGGAAGACATGTACAAAAACATAAATCGAGTTTTTAAACTATTGAATAGTTTGTACAGCCTGCTTCAGCCAGTAATGCCTCAGTCCCAAAAAATCGTGGCTTGTTACGGACCCATACGTGCAGACAGTCGTGGGCCGTGGGAAGCCTTGCGTATCAAGGTTACGGTACGCACTCGGTACAAAACAACTCACCCGTACCGAGCCGTAGCTGGAAGATATGCATGTTAAATCCATACTCGGCCACGATTTTGTTCACGATTTGACTTTGAAACTGATATGTGTATCCTGCGCTCATCTCACAGACCCTGGTAAAAACGTAACAGTCCGTACGGGTACGCAAGACTTCGCACGGGTTCTTGCGGAGCTTGATCGCACGGCGCCCGTACGGTGCCCTCACGGCTATTTTTATGTTTATGGGACTGTAGCTATATAGACAGTGACGACCGAGAAAATTCAAAACAGCAATTCGTTACAAATCCCTGTTATACAGAACCTGACCTAACATAGCTTTCCTGCACCTTTATCTAAAACCAGTTATCTATTTACCCTATAACATATCATTCTTTATCATTGAAAAATAATTATTTGGTCGTATTATGATGTATTGAGTTGCATTGAGTTGTATTATCATACATTGTGCTGTATTGTGTTTTATTGAGATGCAATTGTGTTGTATTGTGGCGTATTGTACCGTATTAAGTTGTATCTTGACGTATTGTGTTGTATTGTGTTGTATTGTCAAGTAATGTGTTATATTGTGATGTAATGTGTTGTATTGTGACGTTTTATATTGTATTGTGTCGTATTGTGTTATATTGTACCGTATTGTGTTGTATTGTATCGTATTGTGTTGCATTGTATCGTATTGTGGTGTATTGTACTGTATTGTGTCGTATTGTGTTATATTGTACCGTATTGTGTTATATTGTACCGTATTGTGTTGTATTGTATCGTATTGTGTTGCATTGTATCGTATTGTGGTGTATTGTACTGTATTGTGTCGTATTGTGTTATATTGTACCGTATTGTGTTATATTGTACCGTATTGTGTTGTATTGTATCGTATTGTGTTGCATTGTACCGTATTGTGGTGTATTGTACTGTATTGTGTTGTATTGTGACGTATTGTGTTGTGTTGTGACGTATTGTGTTGTGATGTGACGTATTGTGTTGTGATGTGATGGGTAGTATTCTGAAATATATATTGCAAAGTTTTATTGTATAATACAATATTGGTTTTTACTTATTATATGAACATTCTTTTATGATTTATATTGCTTTTATTTTACCCTTTATGATCACCATTTGTTGTAGTAATTCAATACCACAATCGGCTTAATTATTGACAATGATGAATATTTGGTGATTTCTACATTCTTTGTTCATGACTGAATACACAAAATCCATTCATAGCCTTTTTTTCTTTTTATTACTAATCAAATTGTGAAGGTTTTATATTCATGTAATTATTGTTCATTAAATATTTAAAGGTTACATACCACTTAATGTTCACCGGAAGCAGTAATTTGCCGGAAAAAGAAAGTGTGACATGCCGCATATTCATTATTTGAGAGTACCTGGTGTCCTGATTTGGGGTGCATTTTTATATTGAAGAGTATGTATGTCTTTGGCAGTGCTTTTCCTTTGAAACTATGCAAAATAAATGGATCTACTTTGTTTGCTCGCGAAGAGTAGTTAAAAGGAGAGGTAACTCTGTACGGCTTGTGCTGAATGAAAAACATGGATGTTTTCAGGGTAGGAACTTTCAATCGAATTTCATTTTCTTATAAGTAACGTAACTTTTTTCTAATACTGATCATTTTGTGCGAAATAGGTCGATCTTTCAGCCTATATATTGTTTGGGGTATCCAACACCCCTATGTCATACTGCAATTTGACATTGAAAATGAGACTTTTTTATACAACAAAGACGGATTTTATTTAGTGGTGTGTAACCTTAAAGCTATTCGAACACAGGTTCGGTTAGTATTTTATAATTTATTTACAACTCCCTTCAAGCTCTGAAGTATTTCGTAAAGTATTCAAAAACATAAACTTGATTGACAAAGTTTTAGATATACAAATACTTATACATAAAAGGTCCTTCAGACCATAAATAGAGTCTCGCTAAATATTGATATGTGACGTAAGGAAAATGAAACTTTTCAAGTAGTTTTTCCTTTTTTCGCACGGCGATGACGTCATTGATTATAAATTATACAAATCGACACCGAGTACTTGAAGATTTCAAAAATATGAATAAATAATAAAGTAATATATAGACCAAGATATAGATAGATTTTTATATGGGTATGTATGTTTAAAGTAACTTGTCCAAAGATTTCAACTTTAACATAAACTTTTCTAAGGCCGTCATTTTGGAAAGAAACATTTTGGAATTAGTAATGCCGTGTTATAATAATGACAAATTTAGTGTAAATTGACATACGACTGTAAAAGATGTTGATTGTTGAACGATTTTAATAGTTCAATGATTTGAATATAAATATGTATATATTTAGATTATTTACGACTGTTTTTGTGAATAACATGTATAGTTTGTCTCAAAATCTATTAGTTTGTTTGTCTTAAAATTTCATTCTCCAAATACAATTACAGATACGGACTTGCATGTGATTTTAAAGATGTTTAACTTTCTTATCGCTTCCCTTCCCCCCCCTCCCCCCTCTTCCCCCCCTCCCCCCCTCTTCCCCCTCCCCCCTCTTCCCCCCCTCCCCCCTCCCCCCCTCTCTTTTTCTCTCTTTCTCTCTCTCTCTCTCTCTCCCTCTCTCTCTCTCTCTCTCTCTCTCTCTCTCTCTCTCTCTCTCTCTCTCTCTCTCTCTCTCTCTCTCTCTCTCTCTCTCTCTCTCTCTCTCTCTCTCTCCCCTAGAAGTGCTATTATTTTTTTTATATATATGTACATGTAATTTCTCTTTCCTTATATTTCTGTTTATAAACTGTACACATAATTACTCATGTATCATGATTTGAGGAATAAAAGTTTGTTCTGTTCTGTTCTGTTCAAATCATTTAACTTAATCTGTGAACGGCCAGCTTTAAGACTGAATCTCAAACAATGATCATCAAACAATGCGACCTAACCTTTATTTGAACTGTCATTGGGAAAGAAATTTCCATTGATTCAGAAATGAATATCATACAAACATATTTCTGTAGTTTTCTACGTCAATACGTTCAAAGGAATATTTTTTTCTTTCATGCTTTGCGCATTCTCGTACCCAGAGGTTATAAAGATTCAATAGAAAGTGTTTTGTTGTGAAATGTGGAGTTATAAGATGAAAATATGAATGTTAGTCGGCTTATCCACAATCAAGGTTTTGTTTAAGGACTTTCTAAGGCATCATACAAAACGAACACAACTTATATAAATATATACGAAAACAAGATTCGATGATGTACATGCAAAAACGCACCCAACGCGGTGATGTATTCGTTAAAACCATTTAGATTTTTCAACGTTTTGAGTGAAGTTGTCGACTCATTGTAAAAATAATTATAAGCTAGTATTTTAAAATGAGTCATTCTTTCTTAAATGCTGAGTAGATACATTGACCGACGTGAGCGACCAGATACCTTATCAGGGTACCGAACAGAGTTTTAGCAATTTGCATTGGCTCTCAGGAACAAAACCGAGTCGGTCCGATTCAAAATGCGGCAAACTCCCATGCGGATTACTTGGACGATATCGTTATCATCTTAGTCCGAGATAATGCGCACCCTAAGCGTGATTATTATTCTAAAAATAGACTGTAGTCGATTTTAAAACTATTATCAGATGATCGCAATACGGATCTCACGATTTTTCCACTCCTGTAAAAATAACCCCACGTTTCTAGAATACCGCGTACTTTTTAAGTTTTATTTTTAAATTTATTTCATGATCCGTCTTTTTCATCAATTTCAATAGCACTGTCTCGCCAGTACTTTTAGAAAATCAGTCCATACAAAGTAAAAGTGTGGAATAAATGCTTCGCTCCTACATACGCGTTCAGTCGACTTGACAATTACTTTACAATCCTTATTAAGGAAAGGTTAAGTATGCTTGTAGAACATGAATGGAAGTGATAATTGCCTAGATCTAAATATAGATGAAAAATGTGATAGTTTAATAATAGACAATATAGGACTGTTAACGCTACATTCGGATTTCTCGGCTACTCGGACTTTATCGTTGAATTTCAATGGCTCCGAGATACAGATAAAAGAGAACGCTATATTTGGATATCTCGGATATTTTCATAGACCATACAAGACATTGAGTGACGCCTACTATTCCAGGAGGAGTAGTTCCATGTCTTCATGAAAGCCTGTTAATGAATGTTAATACATCATCAATGACTGTAGCAACAACTTTATAAAATTGTTAACATTTATTAGTGTTGCATCTCTAAATAAAAAAATATTTCTATGAACTGCTTCAAGTTGACTTTTGTATATCAATTAATTATTATTATCGCATTGTCTTTTCTAATGAATATTTTAGATGTGTATGCTCTGACGTGTATTGTCAAATATAAGCATAGATTGTAGATCAGAACCAAATAAGGTATGGAGAAGTTCACCATGTGAAAGGGTAGGTGAGTACTGGTCATAGACAAGGGCGCAGGAAAGCTAGGTTAGGTGCGCTGGTCGTAGAATAACATAAATGGTGTTGACACGGCGTTAAACCCAGTGTATATATAAAAACCAAAATAGACATAGGGCGTGGCTAGAGTCTTGTCTATTTTTGTCACAACTTGGTAGAGACTAGGCAGACGTTTATATTTCTTTATTTATACAGAAAATCTACTCAAAATATTGACACAGACCACCAACGCAATCATTAATTACATAAAACATATATATATACCGCCGTATCAAGTACTATTTTAAATCCTATTAAATATTTTAATGTCAAAATCAAGGCTAAGACGATGTTACCTCACGCTGGGAAACTTGATTCATTTTATCTTAAGAAAGTAAGGTGTCCTGTCAAAGACATCGTCATTTTCGCTCAATCACCCTTAAGGCGAAACTTGATAACACGATTCGAGTCAGGGCTGCACCCCAAAACCGATACATCAAATAACTGTATTGTATGTATCGTGATCTAGTCTTAGTCTGGATTATCTGCCCCTTTCCATTATCGTTATTGAGTCAGGCAAACCGTAAAATTGGCTGCCAGTCAAAGTACGACTGGGAACCAGACAACAGTACCATAACAACGATATTGAAATCGCGATATAAAGTTACTAAAAGGGAAACAACTCTTACAAAGATGAGTCATGTTAAAATAAGTCAGCATTATCTCCCTTTAAATATAAAAAAGAATATAATAATCTGAAAGCTCTTTATATTTATGAAAATGTGATTATATACCTATTGGTATTTTATAATTTGACTAACGCAGGATAAAAAGTTTTGGATGGCCCTGTATACAATTATAAGAGTTTATTAGGCCATGCCAAATGGAATTTTGTTAAGCGTCAACTCAAATTTGACAAACCTAGGTACCTATTCACAAAAATACACAAACCGAAAACGAAAACACATGTCCATTCTAGCTAGTATTCACTCAAAAAGTACTAGGTACATTTTAGTACATGAATGTTTATGACATTATTGTTTTATTCTATAAAAAAGTATACACAACATACACATGTACATTTTCATTATTCAAATACACAGAAACAAGGAACTATCAGTATTTCCTTAGAAAAAAACAGTTATCAAACCTGGAACAACAGAATTATTTAAGAAAATTCCACCAACAATTTTGGTGAGTTTTTTTGGACTCTAAAACCTACGCGCATGCGGACGCTTAACAAAATTCCGGTATGGCGTGGCCTAAATGTATGAACACGCAAACATACAAAAACTATAAACAGCTAGTTACACTTGTCACCTGAGTGTAGGAGTGTACATACATACATATGACAAGATGTTAAATGTATATACATCATGTTTTAATCATAAATATGTTTATATTCAATATTTTACAACTTTACACCCACACGTGCATTTTGTAATTAAAATCATTCAGTTATGTCAACTTGATATCTTAACTCTGAGTGGGGGATGAATAAATTAGAATTTTCGAATGAATTTCCCGGACTGCAAAATGCACAGTCATATTGAGGAAGTTCGTCGAATTTGGAGCAAAAACTGTCTTCACGACAAAATTTCATCATTCGACATTCGGTCCAACAAAATGGAATTTGTTTCTACATCGAATGAAAGTTTACTAGACAAAATATTATTGTCAAAATATGAAGTCCATTTTAATGATTTAGAATTACAACATATTCTAAAATCAATTCGACAACAGTGGAACCCTCTCAGCCAATCAAATTGCTTAAAAACTGTTTCGTTCATTGATAAATCTCATACCAAGCTGTTCTATCCTATACATTACAGTGCACGGGCGCTCGTGCAGAAATTGACACATGAAATTGACAAGTTTTTCAATCAGTTACAGAGCACGAGCGCCTCGTGCAGAAATTGACAAGTTTTCCAATCAGTTACAACGCACCAGCGCCACGTGCAGAAATTGACACATGAAATTGACAAGTTTTTCAATCAGTTGCAACGCACGAGACACCCGTGCAGAAATGTAACAATCAGTCTCCATAATGTAAAGTGAAATATAAGAAAACTAGTCATTTAAGTAAATGAGTCAAAATGACAAAGCGTTCTTTCTACTGGGTGGGAATTACTATGAATTCAAAGATTCGATTTGCATTGGCCAATGGTTCTGTGGTATTTCAAACAATATTATTTATCTTCCTGATTGCTAGAAGTTATGACTCACGATAAATTTTATCACACAATCAATTTTTTCTAAAACGGATAAAACGGGTCCATCTTTTGTATAAGTTAGAAACTGAAAGGAACGCAGTACGGTTTACCTCCCCCCCCATTAGTAAAAAGCACGGTGACAGTACCGCGTGACTATAACATCATAGGCGTGAAGATTCGATATTCATTGCCTGAATCACAGATTTCCATATTTCTATAATAAGTTGTTTCGTAACATTTGAAGAAGTGTCACGTTTTTTGACCGATAAACGAGTAGAATGTCATTTAACCCAAACCATCAACACTCAGTTGCCATGGTTACAGACTGGGATAGATTCAGTTTCCTAAAAAGTTTTCATGGCCAATGTCAGACTCGACAAACGTCTCATATGTCACTTGCATAAAGTTACATTTATGACAAAAATAACCAGGGTGCAGTTTCATATATATCACACATAATGAACTAAGTTAATTATAACATGAAACTCTCATTTTATCCATGTTCATGGTTTCTATATCATGTGACATTCTGAGATCAAAAAAGCCCTGCGTCCAGTTACTTCGAACGTTACAAAACGTTCCGTAACGATACATTCGGAACTCCTCGGCCATTCGCTGCGAATAATCTCGGACATATTTAGACGCTATTTTGAAACTACCGGTGTTATAGTAAACAAATGTATGATGTATTTAGGCATTTAGTGATGTTTCGTTTTTAGTTCGTAAATTTTGAAACATCTCTCATTGCCTTAACGATCTCATATTTGTGTATTAGATTAGGTTATTCGCAGCGAATGGCCGATGAGTTTCGAATGTATTGTTATGTAACGTTCTGTAACGTTTTGTGTAATTGAACACGCTACAGTTAGAGTCAAATATCTAAACAAACGCACTGTCACATCATGTATACATGTTTTTTCCTGCTGTGCTGTACTGTGGTCCGCTCTGCACATTTCAGTTCCGTTTTGCTATGCTCTTTTCTTGCCTATTATTCTATTCTATGCTAATCTAATCTATTCTATTCTATTATATGCTATTCTTTTCTGAACTATTCTATTCTATTCTATTCTATTCTATTCTATTCTATTCTATTCTATTTAGTTATGTTCTATTTAAGTCTATATCGTTTCGTTCTGTTTTGCCTCGTTCTAGTCTGTTTTATTTTGCTATGCTCTGTTATTCATTCTCAGTTGTCCTTGCCTCTACTCGAACTTCATTCTCATGTGCTCTTCTCGTCTGCTCATTCTCGTACCCAGAGTCTGGTAGAATTCTCGTACCCAGAGTCTGGTAGAATTCTCGTACCCAGAGTCTGGTAGAATTCTCGTACCCAGAGTCTGGTAGAATTCTCGTACCCAGAGTCTGGTAGAATTCTCGTACCCAGAGTCTGGTAGAATTCTCGTACCCAGAGTCTGGTAGAATTCTCGTACCCAGAGTCTGGTAGAATTCTCGGTCCAGATTGAGAATCTTGATAACCTCGGGGTACGAGAATGCGTCTGCTCTATTCAACAGTGTTCTGTTTTCTGCTGTACTTTCTGCTCAACTCCGTTCAGCCTCGTTCTAATCAGCTCTTCTCGCTGTTCTGTTCTGTTCAGCTCTCTCTTCCACACCACTCTTCTGCTCAGTAGCCTGTTCAATTACCTCGAACGTTCCAAAACGTAAGGGTCGGAACAACTCAACCCAAAGACAACTCAACCCGAGACAACTCAATCCTCCGCTAACGGGTTGAGTTGTCCCGAACCCGTAACATTCGCTTATAGTCGTTACTGTAGCCTGTTCTATTACCCTAAACGTTTCCAAAACGTTCCGTAATGATACATTCGGAACTCCTCGGCCATTCGCTGCGAATAATCTCGGACATATTTAGACGCTATACAAATATACGATCGCTTAGGCAATAAGTGATGTTTCGGTTTTTTTCGTCCATAAATTTTGAAACATCACGCCTTGCCTTAACGATCGTATAATTGTTTATTAGATTAGATTATTAGCAGCGAATGGCCGAGGAGTTCCGAATGTATCGTTACGGAACGTTTTGGAACGTTTAGGGTAATTGAACAAGCGGCTGAACACGCTGCTGTTTGGTTATGTTCTACTTTCTCCCAAAGGTGAAGATTTATGACTTTCAGAATCTGATATTTTCTTCTCCTTATTATTATTTATAAATGTCATACAGAAATACTAGGTCATGCAATTAATTGTTCCATCTGATACATATAGTGCGTACAAAATAACAAAGCGTGTTTTGGTAAACATTAAAAATGAGACAATTCATTTCTGGGGTAGGCAGTAATGAAAAAACATGTGTTATTCATTTTTACAAAATTAGCATGGTTGATAAACCACCACCACTTGGTTAATCATGCTTGTTATTGTAGAACGCTTTCCATTACACCAACAACTAAGACACAAGTAAAACATATCACAATTGTTTATTTTAAAGTCATCCTAGCATCCCTCGTCGTGGTTATTGTTCATTGTATTGTTATTATAAACAGTGTTCTGGTTTTTTCCTTGTTCGAACTATACATTGGACCCCATACTCAAGTCGTATGAGAATTATGAGTCACGTCAAAATTACATAAGATTTAAAAACTAATTAAAATATAAATCGTTTATGGACATTCGTGTTGAATTTTAATAACTTCATTAAAAAAATCTTTGGATTGAGTCCAATTCTTTTTTAAACTCTTAAGTCATTGAGGTTTTTTTGTTTTAACTACCGGTGAAATTACACTCCCGTCAAACCATTAAGGTCAGTGATATAATAAACCGCAATTTACTCACACGAAACCGACGTTTACACTACCAAAAATAGTCAAAAGGCGTGGATTTCATCACTCGGAAAAACCACTCGGGTGTTTCCGGAAACTTGACAATCGCCTCAATCGCCGAGGTATTAAGTTGAACAGCTTATGTTGATCAAACCTTGTAATACAGAACAATAAATACTCTATACAAAGTCTCAATGACATGTTTCCAGATCAATGCGCAATAAGTATATCGTTAAACCACAATATAGACCCCCACTGACATTATAGTAGGCGCGGCATTATTGGGAACTATTTTTCATCGCGTAGTAAACACTTCACATATTGTATTCATTCATACTACAGCGGAAGTGTATTACTACACCATTCATAAAGCTTGTTGAATCAATAAGAGAGACATTTGTAGAGTAAAACCAGTGAACGACGTAAGGTGTATATTCGTGATCGTAAAATAAGTCAAAACTAACTTAAATTTTGTGTGTTTTTGGACAGATGCGTGAAATTAGCCATCGTTGTGAAAGCATATCCGCTGATATGTCGGGTACCGTTGAGGAAAATATTGCATCAGGGGTCGGAATTCATGAGGCCGCGGACTTAGTGACAAGGGGTGAGTCGTTGATACTCGACTCCCGCCCGTTCATAGCTTACAACAGCAACCATATTATGGATGCATTGAACGTGTATTGTCCACCGATTTTAAAAAGACGATCTAACGGTTTTGTGAGCTTGGAAAACATAGTGACATGTGAACATAAAAGAAAACAGTTACAAGACGGAAAGTATAGGACAGTTATTGTGTACGATGCTGACACAACAGATCTGACAATGTCTGCTAAAGACTCGAACTTATACCCTGTGTTAAAGAGCTTGCGACAACAAGTGGACGTTAGCGAGGTTTACTTCATCATAGGTGCGTTTTTTAGTCTTGATATTTTAATCTCTAAAACTTCACATTAATCTCTAAATTTTCAACTCTTTTTACACTTTTAAATAGATCTTCCTTGTTAAATGTAGCATATCTTTTAAGGGGTCAGTGAGCCCCATATGGGCGCAGAATGTTCAGACCCCTGCTAGAATTTATCTTAGATAAAATACAACACACATCGCTGATGGTTAACTTTTGTTTCCCTCTAATGGAACTTGGAATGAGCCGCATCGTGAAACCGTTAACCCCCTTTCTGTTTCCAGAACCAACTTTTTTAGATTTCAACTTATTTTCTCTAAACTAAAGTATTGATAAAGAATTATTTTAAGTTTCGTATTAAGTATGTCACCGCAGCGTTATCTTGTCTGTCAACGTTATCACTACTCTATAAACTTGAAGTGTCGTCTGCTCTGAATAACTATAGAATGTCGTCTGATAAAAATGTTCTATACCGAAATCTTAGCGTCCCTGTTCATCGTAAAACTCTCAGGCGTCTTTCAATCCAAAATAATGAACTATGTCGAGAGAAAACTTAAATACAGCGGATACTGTCGACTTGCTCTCGTAATTAAAATCTCACGTATAAAGGCGAATTTTAGGCCCTGTATATTCTATACGTCGACAATACCGTTTGTGTACAAAATGGGGCCCTTTATACATGATTAAGGGTCATTGGTTATAAACGAAACAAAGGTCTAAGAGAGCTAAGTTAGGTGCGCTTGCCATCGTAAAAATAACCAAAATCTGTGTTGACACGGCGTTAAAACAATTAAATAAAGCAAATATACAAACAAACTGAATTTTATACGAAAATCAAGAGCTGGTTGACTAATCCACGCTACATATACAGTGAACAGTTTACACAAATATTTCTACCCATTGAAGAATTATTATTTTAAACTATTTTACGTATAGGTATATACATGTATGTATATTGGTATATATGCTTATAAAAATCAATGATATCTACCTGACTTCGTGCAGTGAAAACAACTCATACCTTCGTTTTGTTCTCACACTGTCAGTTTAGAGGTAGAGTTCTCAGTTCTCTATGAATGAATGAATGTAGGCTTGCTTTGTGTAAGTAGTAGAGATTAAAGCAGTACGTCCACAGATTTCAAACTTAAATATCAACTTTTCTTAAACTTTTAAAATTGTATGAAAGTATTTCGAAAGCATTGAGTCTTATTCTGAAAATGATAATTTTAGCGCAAATTGACATTCAACTATAAGAGATTGGGATTTCTGAACGATTTTAAGAGTTCAATCATTATTATTGAAAACTTCAGTTAAATCCATTGTTATTTACCTATATGTGAAAAGTAACTTGCTTGAATGCAAAGCCTAGCCTATAGTATGTTTTTTTATCTTCGAATTTCTAACGTTCATTTTGTAGACACGGCTTTAAAAATTATCAAACAATTTTATTTCATTTCTATTATTATTTTAATGTTAAATGCTAAACTAATTTTGTTTATTAAAGTTTTCAAAACAAAGCTAGAAAAGGGGAGTTCTGAAATGAGGAAAAATCTAGTCGTTTGCGCGCAGTCTCGCGAAATAAATTATACGTAAACTTGAAAATATACATGATTTATAATAAGCCTACGCGTTTTAATCACTTTACGGACTGGTTCAAACTTTATCCAATTCTGCAACAATATTAAACCTAATAAACGTTAAAAACTTGTTCGTAGGCGGACCTCAGTCAGACTTTTCGACTGCTTAAAATATACATTTAAATTTAAACATAGACCTTGATGCATGATTTAGGAACAATACAAAGGTTAAATATGGAAACAATAAAAATATTTTTAGAGTATTTAAAATTGAAACACAGTTGATACGTTCAGAGTTGACTTTTATGTTTATATCCGGTAGACTGTCTACAAACAAACACCTGTTTGCTCTCGTCAAATCAAGTATAGCGAAATTGTCGTGTATTTCAAATAAATTATAATTGCGGTTACACTGCAGGTGCATTTTGGGAGATTTATGTAAAATGAATAAAATACAGGACCCTCTAAAAATATTTGGAAAAAATATGTTTTAAGATTAACTGATTTAAAAGAAAATGGGCGACAAACACGTCTGGGCTAACTCATAAAAGTCAACATTAATTTGTTTATCAACATTATGATTCAAACTTTGTTTCATGAATAAGCTTTCAGCTGTAGCGTGTTCAGTAACAACTGTTATGGAACGTTACGGATACGTGACAACTCAATCCGTAGACAACTCAACCCATGGATAACTCAATCATAAGTTGGTACAACTCAAACCGTTAGTGAGGTATTGAGTTTTCTCGGGTTGAGTTGTCTTTGGGTTGAGTTGTCCCGAACCTAACGTTACGGAACGTTTCGGAACGTTCAGGGTAACTGAACACGATGCTGTAGTAAATTTACCTGTGGTGTGCGTGGTTATGGTTTTTTTTGTAAATTTCATTTAACCAAGAAATTGTGGAGGAACCTGTATTTTAAAACAGTTATATTACTTTCTTGTCAATCTGTCAGCTCCCTGAATCATAATTTCTACGTAGTACGTTGGCAGACCTTTAGTTTATGCAAATTATTCCCAGCCAAGGCAAACAAATTAAATATCAATTGCTTTACCACACAAATACAGAAATGAATTAGAATAAATGGTCCCATATAAGGACAGTGGTTTTGTTTGCATAATTAAGTCAACAAAAAACAAATTATGCATGAACTGTTAGTTGAAATAATGACGTGTAACTCAAATATAAAAAATATACACACAATATTCATAAGTCATTCAACTCATTTAAAATAAGTAATTAAAATGTTTATGCTTACGTGGGAGAAAAACCCACAATTAAGTATCACCTATATCAATTAAATCGGTTAACCACAGAGCTTCTGAACTCGTGGCGCGTAGAAATTATACACAGTGCGAAGCAGGAAAATTTGTCAATCACGAAAACAGTTACATATCAAGTTTCGGACGTCTTTATAATTTCAGTGTACGAAATTAACATAAAACGTACCGCGCATGTTGAAGAAAAACCAAATCTCAGGTTACAAAATTAGATAAGCTCAAATTTAAATCGTTTTAGAGACACTTGCCACACATATTTGCTATTCAAAATGTATGCATGTCGTCTGTTGTCATTTTATACACAGATGTAAAAATACATGTAGTTTAGAGCCACTGTCAACGGTTTGATATTACATGTATGAATTTACCTTGTAAAACAATATTTATATTCGTATAGTTGTTAAAAACTGCTCATATCATCCTCAGACCCCACCTTAAATATCAACTTTTCTAGAGCCTCAAAATTGAGTAGAAACATTTTGAAAGTAGTAAAAGCATTTCCCTGATAATGACACTTTCAAGATGGCGCACAACTATAAAAGATTGTGTTTTTGTGTTTAACCCCTACTTTGTTTGTAACCATATAAATGAATAGTGTATTTTTCAGACTGCTTTTTTCATATTTTTCACAATCTAAAGGTCAGTCTGTCTAAAGTTATTTAGAATGAATTTTCCACACTGTCACAGACAAGCACACATAATATTAAACTAATCTAAGTATCTTTAAGACGGATTTTAAATTGTTTGTACTTTTCAACATTAGCGTTTATCATTACGTCATATATAAGCCCCCTGATCCATCCCCTGTGATAGTCAAACAGGACGACGTTTTATCAATGTAGCTGACGTTCAGCTTGGATCTGGGCGTGGTTTCAAACCATAGATACATGTACCCTGATACCAGCCTGGTGACGTCATTGCTTGACCACATCCGGGAGATTCTACGTCAGAAATGGTATCTGCAGATTGTTATTATCAAATTTATTAAATAATTTCCGGTGTCCTCACGTGCACGATGGAAATGACTTCATCAACCCACTTGAGATTTTCTTAATTTCTTACTGCTTGAAATATTCAATGATCGTGGCAATTACATCTAATTAAGACTAAATACGTCAATGGAGCTTTGTTTGCAATTAACATATTGTAATTTCAATTATTACGAAATCACTTCAACTTTTTTGTAAATCGTTTAATTTGTTTTGAAATTCAAGCTAAGTATTTTTAAGGTAAAGAACTATCTAATTTTCATCACTTCTGTTTAATGTTTTCATTAACAAGAAAGATATTAGGTGAAATGTTTCGTTATCCTTACATATGACTTCAATGATAAAATCCGAGGATTCCAACTGTAAGGACCTATACTTACCAATTGGATTGCTTCAGATTTTATCAGGGACTGACTAAATTCCTAATTAAATCATTGATTCATAATCTCCATCTACCGGCATGAAGCTAATTCATTTTACAATTGTTAAATCTTATTCATGAAATAAAGTTTGAATCAAATGTTGATAAACTAATTAATGCTGATTTTAGAATTTGCTCATATGATTCTTTGTGTCTTTTGGTCATAGGTAAATTTGAATCAGTTTATTCTAAAATCGGGATTTTTGGTTAAGAACTTGTGAAGGGCATTAATGGTGGCATATTTCTGCCAACAGATAACCACATAACTAACACGTTATTTAAGTTATTAACTAGTTACCGTAACTAGTTAACCACTTAACTTAATTAACTTAAGATGTTAACTAGTTAATGTAACTAGTTAATCACTTAACTGTCTAGTTAATTATGTGGTTAACTAGTTACGGTAACTACTTAATCACTTAATCTAATTATTTTAAGAGGTTAACTAGTTACGGTAACTAGTTAACCACTTAAATAATGTGTTAGTTATTTGGTTATCTATTGGCAGAAATATGCCACCATAGGCATTATATAGTAAGTTTCATATCTTATGATTTTTAATACATTGGGGTATATCTTTTATTAGACGTATATTGTACTACGTTTATTATCCATTTATAAAATCTGCAAAGTCATTTCAGTGTTTTTGATGTATGTGATCAAAATTGGTAAACTTATTTTGTGAGATATTTTGAATAGTAAAATATAACCTTTACTTAGTGTGTATGATTACATTTTACGAGTTGACGCGAAGCTATAAAATACTGCGAACTTTTGAACTGTATATTTAATGAGATAATACACCAAAATTTGCCTAAAAAATAGCGAAGTTTATTGAACGCCAAACTTTATGTTACGGTGGACGATAATTTGACTTTTGGTTACAAAACATAATAATATTCTGTAACAAAAACAATGAGAATTACTTTATTATTTCATGTGTAATGGGATGTTATTTAATGAAAATAAATCTTGCAATAAATAATAAAATCTTGTTGTTTTCATTGAACAGCAAAGTTCCACAATTGGGACCTACAAAAAGCGATGATCTTTGTAGCAGAGAAGTCTTTAAATATGGACCCTTTCCTTCACAAACTATGCATATGGAACTTAAAAATCGTCAAGATAGCAAGATGTTGCGATGTCCAAATATCTAACACACAAATATCTAGGACTCCACCACAAATATTTTATGTAAAATACTTCAAACATGTCCCATTTCAAATAACAATGTTTCAAAGATCTAAACAAACATCGGCTTAGTTCATTTAGACGTTGCATGCATGTAAAAGAGCGTGATCTTTCTTTTTATGTTGAAGTAAAAATATTTATCTTTGAAATCGTGTGTATTTTGCGGTTAATTAAATTATCTGCGGACACCGATCCTCGTCTCATCACCAGGTCGTTCACTTCTATCAAAGAAAATTAATTCTCGCAAAAAACGACCGGTTTACTGCCTCGCGTCAAATAGTTCCTATCCTAGAATGAATGAAAATGTTAGAAATCTCGCCTGCTCTCATGATATCCTATCAATGAATTCCCGATAACGACCGATTCATTCACTAGCTGAATAAATTAACCGCATTGACTGTACTCGGAAATTTCCGTCGTCGTCCGGAATGCGTTCGGCGATAATCGGATATGTTCGCCATTGTCAGGAATTCAGGACTTATTCACTGCAGCAGTATCGAGAATCGATATTACTTGTTTCTCGTCTTTGACTGAAAGCGAGGGTGTGTCCTTCAGTAAACTATTGTTACAGTGGGATTGTCACATACTCTAGTTATTTTATCGATATGTCCAGGAACACGGAGAGTTGTGTATTCCACTAGTCTTATTTAATGTAACAGTTTTGTTAGACAGTGGAATGTTTAGATTTGCTGACACAAGGGAGTGGTAACTTCGTACAGTCTGTGATCTATGGTTAATTAAAGCTTACATAACCGGGTCTGTAGTGCAGCTGGAAGCACTGGGATTTCCAATCTAATTCCCGAATGGGGTACGGGTTTGAATCCCAATAGGGAGGGGGGGATATGCCCTTCCATGAAAATTTGATAAAAATGTCAATTTTCCTCCATTAATAATGTATATAAAGAAGTTGCCAGCTATGTTGAAGGGAATGTGAGAACTGGTTGCAGATAGGGGTCCAGGAAAGATCCGTTAGGTGCGCTGTCCGCCGTATAATAATGTTATGAATGAAGATGAATCTTCGTGATGAAAAATAATATCATGAAAGTATCAGTGTAGTACATAATTAATGATACGATCTTATTAATAACATCATGAATTCATTACCATCAAATATTCATTTATGATTATGAACAGAACAGAACATTTATAATTATCTATTGATGAGTCAGCTAAGCGAATAAACTAATCTACACCCTTCTTTGTTTACCTCTAGTGGGATCGGTTATGCATTGATCTATCGATTTAGTATACTTATATACATAAAACGTATTGTATTACATGTATATACGTAATTATATGTTATTTATTAATTACTTAATCAAGATGATATCAGATGCACCCTGGGTAAAACATCTGTGAAAATATAGATCCACGGTATATAAGAGTGAATGGTAACAGACCGGAAGTTCATTGATAGAAACATGTGCAATCAAAGCGCTAACAGCGCTGTCGAACATGTGGTTTTGGTGAAGTATATAAACATCGGATTATATATGAAACGGAAGCGATGCAAGAGAACCTTCCCTTACATAAGCCGGATTTGATGTATTTTGTTTGAACAAACAACATAGTGTCTGTTGTTAACAGGTATTGCGGACTACATCAATTGAAGTGGTAATTATCCCTTATATTGCGCATGCGTAGCTTAGTGTAATCGTCCGCGGCTGATTAAAATGAGAATATGCTGCAGTCCTAATTACATTTTTCGGCGACCAGCGCACCTAACTTAGCTTCGCTGGACACTTGTCTGTCACCAGCACTCGCCTACGCTTCCACAACGTCGATAACGTCTCAATTAAAGAAAATTAATATTATTGTCAAATTGCTAGAGAGGGATGCAACCGCCCCGGGGGATTCGAACCCGTACCCCATCACAAAACTAGATTCGAAATATCGGTGTGTTACCAACTGCGTTACGAAGCCAGTTTTTATCCAAATAAACAACAAGTATATGGGAGCCAATGAAGGGTGTGTCAATGCCGTTGTCAAAATATAAAACAATCTTTAACTTTAGTTTACCAAAATTTTAGGTTATTTTATGTCCCGTAAATTGCACCTAAACGTTTCGTCTGTTTAATATATTCATAAAAAAAATCAAAGTAATTCAAAATACAAATATAATAGTAAATGATAAGAGAGTCGTTATACACAGTAGGGGGCAGAAATCTATGACTCGACGATTTATTTTAAAATATATAATATTTTATGTATTCAGCTATCAATACTTGCGATGTGGGGGAGGTTTTTGGATAAATAAACTTTTGTGGGTTTTTATCATTTACTTCAATAGAAGAAGACTTTGCTTCAGAACTTTGACGATTTTAAAATAGACCATAGTTCAATATAAACTTGGTGACGTCTTATGCACGTGTTCGACATCAACTCGCCAAGTTTCATAACATCTATGAGTCATTCTAATTCTAACCTTGAAATGTTATCTCCACTTTTGAACTAGTTTTTTGGTGGGGTTAAACGCCATAGAAAAACATTAAATAGGTCATATAACGACGGTCAGTTAATCTACTCATAGTTCCTGAAATGATAACTCTCTGTATTTACCTGTTAACCAGTTACTTGCCACATACTTCCGTCAGTGACTGACAACTGCCTTACATGATTTTAGAATCAGTGGTAGCAGGGAGAATGGCTGCAGAAATTATTTCATGACCAAACTCCACGAAAGTTGACCTCGCTCGGGAATCCAAACTAAATTCTTCAACCGCTCGGTCAATTAATTTTTAACCTTATATATTACCTACGTGGGTTTGCATGAAATAAACTTGCATGACATGCAAAGTCAGTAAATAAAGAATTCCGTGTAGGAATGATAGCACATCATGCTAAATAAATCATCACTCATCTGGCGAGGAAGTTATTTAAATGTCAACATCATGAAATGTCAGATACTTGATTGGTATATTTAATATGAAACTACGGTACTCAGGGCCGGATCCAGAGGAGATGTCCCCCGGTGAATCTTTGACTATCTCTGCATGAAGTATGGGACATATGATTATCAACTGTTTGGTTTACACCATGCCTGTTTTTATTTGAGTTTTATTCAATTTGCCAAACGCTGCAATCATGTACATGAATTATAATTGGGTCACACCTATAAGTTCCTGTATGGATTATTGATTGCAGTCACATATATAAGTTCCTGTATGGATTATTGATTGCAGTCACATATATAAGTTCCTGTATGGATTATTGATTGCAGTCACACCTATAAGTTCCCGTATGAGACTATTGATTGCAGTCACATATATAAGTTCCTGTATGGATTATTGATTGCAGTTATATATATAAGTTCCCGTATGAGACTATTGATTGCAGTCACATATATAAGTTCCTGTGTGAGGCTATTGATTGCAGTCACATATATAAGTTCCTGTATGGATTATTGATTGCAGTCACACCTATAAGTTCCTGTATGATACTATTGATTGCAGTCACATGTATAAGTTCCTGTATGAGACTATTGATTGCAGTCACATATATAAGTTCCTGTATGAGACTGTTGATTGCAGCCACACCTATAAGTTCCCGTATGAGATTAAAATCATCGTCTTATTTATCGTGTATTAACTTCCCTACATCTGGTAAAGTTTATAGTTTCTTGTAATTGAAGCAACAAATCATTTCATCTATACGCAAACAATGCATTATTTATCCTGCTTAATACGTAAATAATAGACGTATTTTTAAAGCAAGAGTTGTAGAGGGGAGGGCTACCTCAACAACATAGCATACATTTCTAATCACTTCACGAAATCATACGCCGATAACAAACTTCCGGTGTTTTATTACGGATGACTTCCTGTTCATTATAAAGTACCTGCTCACGTTCCAACCGTCTTATATTTCGTGTTTACTCTATACCTTATTAATAAACAATATACAAAAAAACAAAACTCATTTCCGTAATAAATTGCAGCTTTACTGTTTTTCTAATGAAGGCAAAATGTAATTATCTCGCGTATGTTTACAACCGACAGTGTGATTCGCCTCTGGCGTTCTTATGTATTGAATGAAAATTCGTACGCTGAAAGTAGTCCGTACATCGTTAACATAGCGACTTCCTTGTACGAGTTGAATGGTGGGTGTAAGGACATTTAGAATACTCGAGTATTGATCCAGATCTTCAGATGTCTGCTTGTTAAATTAAAGCAACATGCTCGCAGAATTTGTTGTTGTTGTTTTGATAGTTCAAAATTATTACATTAAGCCCGCTGATTTAAATACTCGCTTCTCTACTTAAGTACATGTACTCACTAATGTTAAAATAGTTACCCGTATGCACATGTTGTTAGATTATCAAACAAACACTAATTATTTAAATCAGCGGGGTTAATATATTTGCTGATTTACTGATTGTGGAACAAAATTTTACTATAGATATATGAATACTTATTTATTTATTTGAGTTAACGCCGTGTAAACACAATATAGGTCATTTTACGGCGTCCAGCGCACCTAACCTAGCTTTCCTGGACCATTGTCTATAATCAGTACTCACCTACCCTTCCACAAGGCCGGAAACTTCTCCATATTATCTAATCAATGGAAGAAAATCGACATTATTGTCAAATTTTCATGGAAGGGTATAACCTCCCCGGGTGGGATTCGAACCCGCACCCCCTCGGGCACGAGTATCCAAATCCCGGCGCGCTACCAACTGCGCTATCGACCCGGGTACAATAGATATAAAGTTGTAACATTTGAACGAACTGCTTTAAGTTAACGACGGGAAATGAAAGATGTGTGTCTAAAGTTAAGTGGAACAATTAATGGAGAGAAAGATAGCATACTGAGAGAGAGGGGGTGATAAGGATTTACGGTACGGAGATTTTAAAACAAGATAATGTATACTGCACTCCAAAAGTTCTGAGACCAAATCCTGTTTTTAGAAATAAACCAATTCACATTAAATAATGATTAAATGGAAGGAACAATCATCTGAGCAAGTTTCTAAATAAGTATTAATAAGTTCATCAACATTTGATTAAAATTATGTTATCTGAATTGACTTTAATCATAGCAAAATTCTTCAGTGTGGGGAATCACGTGACCTATATGGTTTCCAACACTGCAAAAATGACGATCAGTTTAACAAATTTAGATGAAAAAGACTAGGTAAATGACAGTTATACGTGACCTAGTGCAGTCTAAGCAGCACAAAAATCTCTTTCTAGCGGTAGTTCTTCCAACCCCACATAGGTTCTAGTTTTCTAGATTTTCTCGAGGTTTTGAACGAGTCGAGACTTGATTTTTGAAAGAACTTCGAGGACCATTGTGGGGTTGGCAGAACTTTTTGCGAGCACTGTATGTGCTGATTGATGAAGCAGACGCCCTGTTTTCCGTACAGGTAAAAAACTGATTAGATTTTTTACGGTTGTTTAGATCTACCTGAGGTTTCCAGGTGTGCCAATCTTAGTACTCGATTAATTCCCTGCCAAAACATCAAAGTTTTAATGAGTTTTTACGTTACAATTTCCGGTGAAAATTCCACTGAAAACTACGCATCTGGTTTCAGTCTTAGTTTTTTATTACAAAGCAAAATCTGTTCAAGAAAAATCCCACCCTTAAAGGTTCGTTATCATGTATTTAACATGTATTTAAAATAACATGCATTTGTCTATATTTTGTCGCAGATTAAAACATAGGCACGAGTTTTGTTGAGCCAAAGTTTAATGAAGAAATTTTAGTGAAAATTAATTAATAGGCGCATAAAGCAATGGTCTATGTATTATATTTCAGCAAATATAAAAATGTACATTTTTTCGATTAATCAAATAACTTGATCCTAAAATTTGTGAACGAGGGGGTAAATTATAACAGCTATTTATTTGTTCAATATTAAAATATAGATGAGATCATATTATATAGAGAGAAAGAAATAGCACGTGCCTGGGTTAGAATATTGAATTCAAAGTGGTTAAAGTTTGGTAAATACGCGTGGGAGTGGTGTGTGTGCATGTATATATACATGCATACATGTACATTTAAAGTATAGGACCGCATTTTATTTGATATTTTTGTACATTAAAGGTCGATGTAATGGTTAAAGTAAATATGACCAATCCTTGTTTTAAAGCCACATTTTCATTGATTTCAACTTAAATATCAACTTAGATCTCTCAAAAAAACATTTTGGAACCAGAAACGGAAAATTCTGATAACGACAATTTTTAGTGCAAATTGACGTACAGCTGTAAAAAAAGGTGATTTTATGTGTAAAAGCCTACACCGCCAGTAACGACAATTTAGTGCGATTTTTTTTAAATTTAATTATATATGCATATATTTTTACAATCTATTGGTCAACTAGACTTAAAATATTAAAAAATTTATTTTTTACAAGAATTACAGCAGAAAAGTAATTTTAAAATATAAAAACCCAAAACCAGTGATCGAGCGAGTGGCTTTAAATTACATGTACATCGATAAGTCATGTATTGATTTGCGGTTAAACTTTTTATTCAAAATGATCAGACACGATTTGTTTATGATAAACAAAATTAAAGATATTTATTTTTAAACTGTAAACATTACATTGTGGTCAAATGTTGACGTTTTAAGTCGCCTCTCCTAAGTCTGTCGACCTAGCCTTGATCTTAGTAAACACAGAAGTAAAATTGTTTAAACCAAGTATGTGAATGACCATATTGTTATGAACGAAACAAAACCACTATTTAACTCAAAAATCGCCGAGGAGTTTCGAATGTTATTTCACGTAGCGTGAGAATTGTCGTTAGTTTAGGAAGTTATAAACGCACGCTATCAATCTAAACGCAATTTTGTCGACAAACCGGATGTGCACAATTATTGGGGGGGGGGCTGCATTTAAATATAATTGTTCGCTTTTTTGCAGTTTTTATATAGGCATTTAAATTTTATACAAAACATCACATCGATTTGTTCATTTGTATCAATGAGTCTATTTGTTAATAATTAAATTGATGTTAAACTACCGGAAATCGTTTCAAACATTTGAAAACACGACCCCCTGTTTAAATGAATAACAAAACTGTTTGAATAGTGATAAACACTTCCGTTCACGAATATAAAACTTGTGAATGAATACTAGCTATGATTGTTTGGTATATCTTTTATGTTTGATGTAGAATTCGCTACTTGATAGAGAACCAGAAAGATGACGGCTGGCTATATGTTGAATTATAAACTATAGTTCATGCAAATTTGAATCTCAATTAAGCGTGCGTCTATAAACTGGCCTTTGTTGAGATGTGACTTTAATTTAGAGGTGACTGTAATTAAGGGATGGCTGTAATTAAGAAGGGTTAGTCATTGAAAGATGACTGTAGTAAAAAGTTGGCTGTAATTGTGAGGAGTTTGTAAGTAAGAGGTGTCTGTAATTGAGAATGGGTCATAATTGAGGGTTGGCTATAATTGAGAGTTGGCCATTAGTTGAGGTTTAATTGTACTTGAGCAGTGACTGCAGTAAAGATTTGGTTGTAAATGACAAGTGACTGTAATTGAGAGATGGTTGTAATTGAGAAGTGACTGATATTGAAATTTGGTTTTAAATAACAGTTTGGTGTAACTGAAGGTTTAACATTGACTTCTGTATTTCATACATGTTTACATGTTTCTTGTTCTTGTATTTTTCAGGTGGTTTCAACTCATTTCAAACAGACTATAGACATCTTTGTATGGGACAGACTGCCTGTTTACCAAGCCTCTCATTCATACCACCTCCAAAATATAAAACAACAAATGCGGTAAGTCTATGCCTTTTTTAATACTATTTATTTATATTTGTACCTATCAGACCTGAAATAACCTCAAGATTGTCAAATACTTCGATTACCAAACACATGTATGTCACTACAAAAAAGTTCCACTATTCAGGGATTTTATGCAACATATTATATATATATGCACTATACAAGATCACCTTTGTTTTTTGCAAAATCATGTGTTTTTGAGAATATCTAATTCTCAATTGCTTAACATGGAGAGAAAAAAGTGTTCCTATTTTATGTCCATTTTTGACTTTATGAAATGATTCGTATCACTACTTATGAATAACTGAATAATTATCAATTTTTTTTGCAAATTATTCATCATCGGACATAAGTTTGTGCATTTTAAATTGCTGTTTGTTCGAACGTATGTACGTCTATAGCGGAAATTGCAACAAAACTCTGACACAATATTACATTAAAATCATCAATTTATATTTATTTTAATAAAGCCACTACGTGATTTCATTGTTTACATAATTGTTGAATTTTGATTAAACGAGATCCGCTTTAAAATTTGTAGTCGTTAAATCTTTATAAAGTTTGTATTTCCGGTTTGAAATAACTTTACATAAAATCAAACAAAGTTTTAAATTTTAAATTCTTTAAACGGTAACCGTGGCGACAGACAAAATAAAGTAAATATTGAACATTCTTCACGCTGAGTATTAAATTTAAAATCATAAAATCGTATCTGTCGCTGTCCTCAAGTTCGCGCATGCGTAATGAATTGTTTGGCTTAGTTATTTCCGGTTCTAAGTTAGCGTCAAAATAAATCTTCCTATATTTTTATAAATTTAGATCACGACTTAAGCCAAGAGTGCTTACTTCATACGTTACTATTTTATAGTACATGAATTTATTTTTTGCTAGTGACGTGACACGACCAAAATAACGCGGACTACTTTTATTGCAAAAAACAAAAAAGTAGGCCTGGCTATATTAAGACTCGAGTCATATATTAGATGTTCCTGTCCATTAGGTCGGATAATTTCTATTGAGACGTGGTTACAAAGATAAACCGCAATGTTATTATACATGCAATATAATGTACAACAAGATTAATTGAATTGATATTTCTTAAATAGCGAGTCAGTGGGTCGATCCAAAAACCGCAAAAACCACAACATTGGCTACTCGCCAACAAAATGGTAAACATAATATCTTTAATAATATTATACTTAAAGAAATTACTAACACTTAACACAGAGGGATTTAATCCTTTTTCCGCTTACGTACATGTACGTATATATGTCTACAGCACCTCCCAAAAGTTTTTAGACAAAATCCTGTTTTTTTAGAATAAACCGGGGTGCATTTTATCAGGCGCCTTACAATCTATTTTAGTCTTAAATCCTTCTATATAATGTATTGATAAATTAGGGACTTAGTCAGTTATTTTTCCCTGATAAAATCTGAAGCAATCCAATTGGTTAGTAGGTCTTTACAGTTGGAATCCTCGGATTTTATCATTGAAGTCCTATGTAATGAAAACAAAATATTTCATCTAATGTCTTTCTTGTTAATGAAGATATATACAGAAGTGGTGAAATTTAGATAGTTCTTTACCTTAAAAATATTTAATTTGAATTTCAAACAAATTTAATGATGTCAATCAACAATGTCAATTTTCCTCCGTTGATTAGATAATATGGAGAAGTTTCCGGCCTTGTGGAAGGGTAGGTGAGTACTGGTTATAGACAAAGGTCCAAGAAAGCCAGGTTGGGTGCGCTGGACGCCGTGAAATGACCTAAAATGTGTTGATACGGCGTTAAATCAAATAAATAAACAAAATAAAATAAAAAAATACTTGTGATATATGTGATCAGTTTTTCTCGGAATTTCACTAGTCCAATTTTTTTGAAGAGAACTGTATAATTATTACGAGTTTTTACAAGGGTTGGTTACGATGATGAAATAAAGTGGTTAAAAGTTTTCGTCCTATCCCATATTCGTGTCTTCCTGATTTAACTTAGAAATATTTACTTTGAAGTTTCGCTGTTATAATAATTACCTACAATAAATTCATAATCACGATAAACTTTGACGCTTTTATATCTTTAATAATTATAATGTGGGTCGTTTGGCCAATATTTTGGACACTTGTTTTAGAAACTGAAATCGTATGTTATTTTATTGGAGGGGTGGGGAGTGGGGTGATTTATAGTCAGTTAGAGCCTCTCTGTTTTAATTGATCTTAGATGTTTCGGTTAAGCGTGTTTTAGTCATTATCTCTTATCTACATGTATTTGAAATAGTGACTACGTGACTAACTGTCATCACGTGACTAACTGTCATCACGTGACTAACTCATCCACTATCAATATTAGGGGAAATCCCCTTATTTAAACCACATCACGACATGCTGATCCTTAATCTATAAATAAATTTAGTTTGACATAGAATAGAATAGAACATATCATTTCATTGTCACAACAAATTGGTCTTCGTCGAAATTACGATAATTTGGCGAGACACTCGTATATTTATTCATCATCGAACACTCGGACCATTATAGTACATTTTTAAAACATAATTACGACCGATTTTTTGTCGTAAAATAGAAAGTAAACTGTTACTGCAAGTTCCGCTAGATAGATCATTTTGTTTCTGCAAACTCAGATTTAGAAAAGTTGATATTTAAGTTGAAAATCTATGAACGGCCAGCTTTAGATAAAATAACATTAGTTTTTGATGTTTATATTTAAGTTAGTTTAGCTCCAAGCGAGTTAATGTCAAAAGTCACTCAGTTTGTCATTTCCGACTCTCCTTGAAATGTCAGACGCTATGGTTATCAGGCAATAGTAATTTCAAACAAACAAGAAAATTTGTTGTAATTCAAGATTCTGTTTTATACTGGGTTTATGCTGAACGCTGTGTCAACACAATTAAGGTTATATTACGACGGCCAACTCACCTAACCTAGCTTTCCCGGACCTCTTTGTCTATAACTAGTACTCACTTACCCTTCCACAAGTCCGGAAACTTCTCCATATACCTTACTAATGGACTACCTTTCCACAAGACCACATTTATGTACGAGAATATCCAACACATACCCAGTATTTAAATCAGCCGGGTTAAAGTATGCGCCACTGGCTACTGAAATAGAAATTAACATTTCGAGCTTTCAAACTTTACTGTATTTTCACGTTCAGTCCCACAAGAAAGGATCGAGTGGTTAACGAACACATGTTTTTTCTTCACCCATATGTCACTATCTCGATCTGTCTACAATCATTATAACATCTGGGTTCAAGAATCTTGATTATTTGATTACAAACAGAGATCAGCTTATCGTCTGTAGACATGACCAACTGATAGATTTCTTAGCTCTGATACAGGAACATATTATATACGAGTGCATTACCCTCTAAACAAAAGTATGTGGCCTCTGAAAATCTGTGGACAAAATCCTGTTTTGAGGATAAACTGATTCGCAGTTACCCACGAAAAAATGAAACGAAACGTAATCTGAGCACATTTCAAATTAAGTATTAATTATTGTGTCAACTTTTGATTCAAATTAAGTATGAATTACTAAGCTTTGATTATAGTACAGCGAATCTAGCTCAAGTAACCACGTCTCCTTAGAGTCCATTTGTATTAAGCGACCACTCAGAGTTGCCCCAAAAGTTTAACTCTATATATGTATTTTTCGGTATGCAAGATCAGTTTGTTTCTAATTTCATTGGTCCTAGAAATTGTGCTGGCCCTGTACATGTATGTCAGTTGAGTGCAAACCGATCTTTATCGTTGTATTATCAGTTAGGTACAAAATAGATTATTCACTGTGTTTTCTGGTAAAATAATTAATAAGTCTTGCTTCATACTCAACGTGTGGTCAACACTCATTGCTAACTGGTTATCACTCGAGAGATTTAACCTAGCAAACAGGCCCTACCCACTATGTTAGAATATCTAGTCCCGCAGATTACAAAGTATTGATCCGTCGTATAAACAACCATAAAAAACAATTCTTTCACTGTAGTGTGAGTACGATGCACTCCAGGCAGTGGTTGTTATTCATTCACAAAATTGATATAGTTGTGTTATTGATTAAATAATGTGCGAGAGAGATGTCAGTTATCATTCATTGATAAAACTTGATGTCGAGTGTTACATCAAATCAAAGTACTGATAGTACTGATTAGACGGTGCTACTGTGAAAAATGTTCACCTTCAGGCGTAGTCGGGTAAAAGCTAAGAAAGTGACCCTCTTGACAACCGTCAACACTGCTTTTACAACTTATTTAGACCAGTTCAGGTACCGGTTGTTAATGAGAGCGTTCAACTCAACAAAAACTTGGAACTAAAACTCGTCAAAAATTAGGGACTTAAACACGTCAAAAATCATTATGATATTGCGATAACCAATGTGGCCTTTATATCGGAACTTCACTGTATTACATTCTGTTATTTCAAAACATAACCTACTATAGTCATATATGTCCAATAGTTCAATTTCTAAAGAGTGTTTTATACGTTAAAGGCTGGACTTCATTTCTTCATTTTACCGGGTGGTAAGCAATAAAGCCGTTTAGGAGAAAGGGGGAGGGTTTGACCTATGTAAGCAGAGGTCACCAACGGCTAAATTCTCTATGATTGTAAACAAATTCTCACTAAATTTACTACAGTGTTTATATTGTAAATTCCAATGCATGCTCTGAGACAAGTTTTAGACACTTAGAGACGATAAAAATACTTCAGGTATATAATCTATGAATCAACAGTCATGGGAACTTTCTATGAGAGGCAGCGAGAATATAATAGTACTGGCTCTCCGAAGTTCGTGAACTCTCTTTTGATGGCTTGATGAAGGTTATGAATCCCTAAGCATATATCTATCCTTCGTTTAAGCTCTAAAACCTATGAAAAGTATTGACGTCATTGTTTTCTATATTTTCAGGCTGGACCCGTAGAAATTGTGCCAGGATTATATCTAGGTGATTGTATCCATTCAGGGCAACAGGGAACTCTCAGGGACCTTGGAATCACGTGCCTTCTCAACGTCTCAACCACGTGCAAGAACCTGTTTGAGCAGGACTTCAATTATATGAACATTCCGGTGAACGACAACGATACAGCTAATATCTCTTGCTGGTTCAACGAAGCTATCAGTTTTATAGGTAAGTTTTTCCTAGAAACTTTGTACATACAGGGGTGGCGCCTTGATGTCTTTGAGGGGAGTTCTTATTGCTGACAGGAACAGCTTTATCAGAGCCCCAACCCTGCCCCTTTTGTCCCTGTCCCCTGTTCGCTCCTCCATATGCCGGAATAGTCACTTAGAAACCTCAACCCCTATATGCGCAATGCTCATTTTCCCAACGTCCAGCCCTTTTTGAATTTCAAATAAACATCACTTTATAAAGCTCCATAATTTAAGCACGGTTTGTTCAAGCGTCTCCTGAGGCCCATCTGCAACCCCAAACCCTTTCTGTAGACGCTGGTGTCATTAATTTCGTTCATCCACTTGTTCCGTCTTTTCTCTCAGTAAATCATTTTCACCTTGACATTCTGTGTGTAATATTATACATGTTGAAGCAAGACTTTGTCATTTAATGTTACAACAAAAAAAACTCCCAACCTTCAACTTGAAACATGATATCTGCAGTGAAGGTAATTAATTTACTAGCTGTCTACGTTATGATACGGGGGCGAATTGATGACCGCTCATTACCCGCCATTATTTATCGACGTTCGTGCAAAAAAATCTTTGGTTGACATTTAAAGTTGACAAATGTATTCAACGTCCTTCCTATTCATTAAAACATTCTCATTATGAAAACTGCTGATGTTAGGAATTGTAGACATGGCTTTGAACATTGATTTTTATATAAAAAATCCATGGAGGAAGTTTCGTAACAGAATATTTTGTCCTTGTTATTGAATGTGTGGTATCTACGGTCATATCATGTTTGTAACTTACCGTAGTTTTCCTATAGTGTAGCGAACCTCTACTTTTGTTAACATGTATATGGTCACTCGGGAATTAAGAACTTTAGGGGCTTGAAAAAAATGAGATTTTACCGTATTCGCAATCATGCTGTCGTTTGTGTTGATGTTGATAATATTGTTATTGTTGTTCATAATGATGTTGATGATAATGAAGACGTTAATGGTGTTCTTTTTGTTCAAAATGATTGTCATGCTACTTATGATAATGATGATGATTTTGTTGTCGCTGTTGTTGTTGATGTTGTTGTTGTTGTTGATGATGACGATGATTACAACGACGACGATGATGATATTGTTGTTGTTACTGTTGATGATGATAATGATGATGATGATGATATTGTTGTTGTTCATAATGATGATGATGATTCTACCTTCTACTTGTAATGATAATGATGATATTGTTGTTGTTGTTGCTCATAATGATGATGATGATGATATTGTTGTTGTTGTTTAAAGAGAGTGTGTAGAAACATCAGTTGAAGATTTTAATGATCACCATGACAACTAAAGAGAAAGTAACAATCTTCTCTTCTAAGACTTAGTTTTATGATAATTCACTGACATTAATTTCACTTTTTATTCAACACACCCACGCTGTTGGTATCTCAGACAGAATTAATTTGTCTTGTAAAGATCTAACTTGGTTTTCCTGATGTATAAATCACCATAGCTTTGCTTGATAGAATTTTTCTACATAAATATCTTTGTTCATAAATCTTTGGTTTTTTGGGGTTGGTGGTTTTCGTTGATTATTGTGTCAATGTATAACAGTGAGGCTACTCAGTTCGCTTTCTTGTTTAGTCCATACAGTTTTTTCTACAACTGACTGAGCTGTTTCGAAACTCCAAACAGAGGCATTCTTTGTTTTTGTGACTACATGTAGTCAAATTTTTATCTGTACATGCTGTTTTTGGGGTGTGGGCAAACAAAAAAGTTATAACTTAAAAACGGCATCACTTAACTAATATTTTTTACATTTACAAGTAAAGCTTCTGTTCTTTTTCACAAACTGTAGTTGTGTGCAATTATATTCATTTCCAAGAAACGGGGCCCCAATGTAGGAATTGACACAGAAATTCATTTAAACAATCAAATCTCAACAAACCCAGTGTTTTCAGCGCTTTGATTACCCACGTGACTAATTTGCATATTTATTTTATATTTTCAGATAACGCACGTGAGAATAACGGCAAAGTTCTTGTTCATTGTCAAGCTGGTATAAGCAGATCTGCCACAGTGTGTATCGCTTATATCATGTATAAAAACAGCATGTCACTAGAGGACGCTTTCGATCACGTGAGGTCACGACGTGGAGTTATCTCCCCTAATTTAAACTTTATGCAACAGCTTAAGGAGTTTGAAAAAGACGTTTTAGGCCCCAAAGTGTTTGATATTTCAGAATCAGTGTCATCAATCTCTAATTCACTCGCTTCTGTAGACTTTGAAGTGAGTTCTTCATCCACATCGATTTCAGACTTTTCAGCATCGAGTGGAGCATTTGACTTCACGTTTGCATCAGCCTCAACTCTACCGCCTATTTCACCTAAAGAACTTTTGTCTCCAAGCTAGAGTGCTGATGTACTTAGACTTTGGAAGACGTTCTCGAGCCTACAATGCTCAAAAAGTGGCGATATTTGGTGCTGTTTATTTTGACCTTGACGGTCAACAAATTCTCTTGTCATGCCCCGGTGACGTGTAAGGTAGACGTAAAATGGAGTGGAGTGTATGACTGAAGCAAGGAGGATGTTAATAATCACTGTTTGATGAAGAACTGTGACTTGTACTGGTTTACAAGTTTGGAATTATGCATAATTTGTACCATGTTTACTTGCAATGCAATTTTAAAAGCTTTACTGTTCAGTTTTGGTGTATTCAGTGCCCTTCAAAAGTTCCTTGACAAAATTCTGTTTTTAGAACGAAGAAATTCATATTGTAAGCCAAAAAAATCATCTTTGCAAAATCAAAATTAATTGGTTTATCAACACATTATTTAAACCATATTACATGAATAAGCTAAACGTGTAGTAAAATACATAAATATGTGTTTTTCTCAAAATTTCTTTGTCCAACAACTTTTGGAGAGTTCTGTATTTTTGTTCAGTTAACTGGATGTCAGTAAGTGTACATATGTTATGTTATGTTGGATACTAACATTTTTGTGTCATTTTTTTCTGCAAATTTTTGTACATTTGTTCAATAGAGAAATTTAGTTGTATTTTTTTTCAATGAAGAGCTTTTCCGTTACATAGCATAATATTATTGATTTATATTATAATTCTATGACAGTGTGTTTAAATGGGAATATAATGTCATAATATGCTATAAATATGCCAAAATATAATAATGTTGTATAAAGTTCATGACATACGGACTACGAAACTCTAGATCAAGAGTGATCTCCCTTATTCTCATTTACGCCTACTGTTTTAAAAAAGAATATTTTTGGAAACAATTTATAGTTTATTTTTCATAGTTTTGTGTATCTTTTATCATTTAAGCATAATCACAGAAATTGATATTGGAACATGTTGACAACTCAGTCAATATTAAAATTATGTTAATTGTACATGTTTATACGTTTGTAGTTTCATATAAAGAACAATGCTCAAGTTTTCATTAACAATCAATTTGTACTAGGTTTGAAATAAAACGACAAAGTCATCTCAGGGAACATTTAACTGTAAATCCTACAGCTTGAAGTCAATCTCCTTTAATAGATATACTTTTATTTTAGACACGTTACGTATACACGAATATACGAAAAAAGAATTTTCAAACAGATTTGCTAAAAGTCGGCATGTGTTAGTATTTTTGTGACCTTTGTTTTATATTTTTTCACTGTGTATACGTCAGTCTATGTTAAAATATTAAGAATTCATGTTTTACTCAATTTCACAGACTGGCAGGTAATTCTAAAATCTCGAAAAATAACCAAACCTTCGTTTAAGAAAAATGTTCAAGTTGCTGTACCGTCAGCTCTTTGATTTTGTACATTTGTCGTACGATAGATAAATACTAGTTTTATACATCTCTCTCTCCCTCTCTCGTGACTTTATAACATTCGTATTGCCAATCCTATATGACTAATATATTGTTTACAGTTGTCATTCAATACAAACTCTTTTTTTTCTAAGTAAAATGATATCTTTTTTTATTGAAATTAAAGGGAAGCAACTCACTCTGTTGTGTTTTATACAACAATCTTTACAGAATTGTCTCCCTTTGTTTTGACAAATTATACGTTTCGTCCTTTTTGTAAACAAACGAAATTCGAAGACTTTTACAGCACAGAGCAACAATTTAACAGACTTTCATAATATTTAATTTTGCTTGCAAATGCCAATTTGGAAACGAGAAATATCATGTTAAATTCAGAGATATGATTTTTTGACGTACGTTGATTTTTTGACGTACGTTGATTTCTATCGTAAGACGCCAAGCTTGATCTTAGCATACAATAAATGAACCTTCTAATCATAGGTAACTGGCACGGACCCGAGCCACAAATATAATTATATATAATAATGTATTAAAGGTATATTGCTTCGAAAATTGAAAGTTTAAAAAATATGTTCATCTTTGTATATTGATGCTACGACTTTTTTGTCAACTAAACAATGTCTGCGTTAATCGTGATGGTTGATATCGGCCTATGAATTTATTTTTCGGCATATACAAATGATGTTGGTGTCATGCAAAAGGACGGAACCTTAGCTATGCATGCATGTATAAATATGTGGAACAATTCTTTATGTTAGAGAAAATATCCACTAATTGAACAAGAAAAAAAACTACATTTCGTTAGTAATATACCGTTATACGTATATGTTGTTTTTTGACTCAGAGCAATGCAGATCGCCTATGTAACTAACATGGTCTATTCCCTTGTACATTTTACTGTAAATATTATCAATACGAATGATCTAGATTTATAAATAATTTCTTTATAAAATTTGTTTTAATTGTTTGTCAATTGTTATAATAAAAAAATCTGATATGAAATTTATATGTTTGTCTTTTTTTTCTGACATCTCGTACTCGGACATTCTCGTACCCAGAGTCTAGTTGTCGGGTGGTCAGAGTAAATTTGTTCTACATCTTTATTTACAAGTGTGGAACAATTGTTGTGGTTTTTATTAAGTTTAGAGCCATTAGTCAGAACTTAATGTAAAAAATATACAGTCAACTCTCGTTATCTCGACTTAGTTGGGACCGTTAGAAAATAATCGAGATAACGAAAAGTCGAGACAAACAAGATAAACGAAATTTTCTAAGGGAGGTAATTCCGATGTCTTCAATAGCAGTTTTACCTGTTCAGAGAGTGTAGTTTAGAATAATCGCTTTGCTACAGCTGTGAATAGGGTTTTACCATAAACTTTTACTCTAAAGGTTTTGTGACACTTTTACCGCTGGCAAAGTTCCCTCTCGACAAGTTATAGAACAAAATCGCGTATTTTCCGAAAATCTACTTTCGGTTTCTACTATTTCACTGACTGTATCTCGAAAGAACGACTAACCAAGCGTATATTATTCAGAATATTTGTAGCCAGTCAGATAAATTGTGTGTGTATATGTTTGACGTCATACACTATTTCGTACAACCACAGCACCGTCATCGTGTAAGTCGGCTTCTCTTTGATAATTTTGAGTAGTTGCTGATAATATCCAGTAGTGTGTGTGAAGAGTAGTTGACTATTACGTCACGAAAAAATAAAGACTTGAGCTACAAAAATGTCTGCATATCTTTTAAATGCGTGTCTTTCTATTATCGATCCATAACAGTTGTAAACATCGTTTTTCCAACAGGTCTGTAGAGGGATTAATTTATCATGCAAAGAAGATGCCGTACATTTATATCAACTAAAATGACGAAATATAATAATAAAAATAAACGAAAAATGCTTTTTTCTTATTTTATTGAACAAAATATTCATTAAACAAAATTAATGAACACAAAAAAGTAACGAGTATCGCAGTGTTTTTTGTAATGAAGCACATGATTGTAAGCACTCATTTTGATATCTTTACACCCAATTTTGACATCTGTCAATTAACACTCGACTTATTCAACGATGGTTTCATTCATGTCAATTAGTGTGTTTATTTAAATGACATGTTTATTCAATATTGACAAGTTCTTTTAAACGGATTATCTATACAGTCGCTAATCGATAAACAATGGACGTGTGCTATTTTTCGCACCTCAACGGATCGCCGATAATATCTTTGTCTAGTCGACTTAAACATTATAATTTTATAGTAAAATAACACTTTGGGACTCAAATTTATAGTCGAGAGAGCGAAAATGTCGAGACAAAAAGATCGAGTCAAACATGATCTTTTCATATAGATAAAGAAGGAAAAAAATCGGGACTTTTGATTTTCAATCGAGACAACGAAATGTCGACACAAGAGTAGTCGAGATAATGCGAATTGACTGTACATGTAATTTCGTGGATGGATTTATCACCATAGCAACCAGTCTTCACGGCTAGCTTTCATCAGCACTGGTCATTTCATTTTGCTGGACCTCAATGAAAATTTACTTAACCAAAACATTATTATTATAGTTTGCAGTCTATTTGAATGATTAAGCATTATAACTTATCCTAAAATTAATTAGACAATAGTGGTACCCTCTCAGCCAATCAAATTGCTTAAAAACGTTCCGCTTAGTCATATATATCATTGCAACCTGCTACTCATACACTATCATATAACCAGCTTTCTAATCAATTACAATGTACGGAAACCTCGTGCAGAAATTGACACATGAAATTGACAAGCTTTCCAATCAATTACAACGCACGGGCGCTCGTGCAGAAATTAACACGTGAAATTGACAAGCTTTCCAATCAGTTTCAACGCACGAGCGCCTCGTGCAGAAATTGACACATGAAATTGACAAGCTTTCCAATCAATTACAACGCACGGGCGCTCGTGCAGAAATTAACACGTGAAATTGACAAGCTTTCCAATCAGTTACTACGCACGGACGCCTCGTGCAGAAATGATCACGTGATCTCCTTAATGTGAACGTTTGATATATAGATAAATATAAGCAAGTAAGTGATTTAAATAAATGAGTTAAAATGACGAACGCGTTAATTCTTGAACGTTATTTTCAAATTGAGACTGGGCGGGAATAACGACGAATTGTTTCAATTCAAAGATTTGATTTTTCTAGCGATCAGTCAACCAACTCACGGTTCCTGGAAAGGTTGAATCTGTGAATACAGCTGATAACAAATTACTAGCGCCTACTTCCGTCAGTCACTGACAACTGTCCTACATGATTACAAATCAGTAGTAGGAGGGAGAATGGTCGTAGAAATTCTACTTCTTCGAGAATACTGCACTCCCTCATTACTTTGAGGATTATGTGCAGGCGCTGGCAAGATTAAAATTGGGTAAAAAATAAAAACAGATTTAGTGATCACTTATTTACAGTGATAAACAAGAAATATAATATAATACAGTGTTACTTTAAAACTTTGTACATAATGATAGCTGATTAATTAATGTTCATGGTTGATAGTACGACAGGGACAGTGACAATCAGTTTAAACCCGTCAAGTGTAGTTGCTTGGTGTGCTGCAGCTGACAACTTGTTCCACTAAATTACAGTTCTTGGAAAGTAAGAATATTTATACGAGTCTTTGGACGTGCTAATATGTTTAAAAGAATGGAGATGGCTGCTGTTGCCTTGTCTTGCTTTTGATGTGTTGAGTATAAGTAAGGTAGGGTCAGGGTGTATAGCAATCTGATTAAAACCGATCTAAAAAATTCCGCTCTTCTACTCACTTTTTAGATCTGGCCTTTTTCAAACGAAGGTCACGTTCAGGTGACTTTTTCTCATCATAATATTCATGACGAAATTGTTATGATACATAACTTGTTTACATCGTCTACGTCACGCAATTTGAAATGAGCCGCCCAATCGCAGACTGTGAATAATACCGCATGCAAATTAGCATGCAAACCTTGGTCTAAAAATAGAAATTACGAAATCAAAACGTGATTACTAGTGTTTTCGTCTAGATGAAAGCTACGCATTGATTGGTAGACACAAAGTTCATCTCGACGTGACCTTCCACGGAGACAGTAGAGATCATGTACGACAACGCTCTTCAGGATATTTGTTTACGGAGATTGGGTGTATACCAATAAGATTGTAGACAATTTTATAGAATATTATAAGTTGAGCCCTTGTTTTTGTAGTAATTATTAAATTACCAAGCCTCACGAAAGCATGCCTCACCCGTAAATCAAACTAACGATCCCTTGATATGTAGACTTGCGTACTACCAACTGAGTTAGCTGGGCGGGCTAATTGTGGTTCAATTGTGTTCAAAACAATATTATTCACAACAACATAATAATAGCATGATGTAGTAAAAAAAGATACACCCATGACAACGCAGGTAAACAGTCTTGACATCAGTGGACGCATATAGACATGAAATTATCAGTACATTATCACCTAAAATCCAACAAATTGCTAGTTGTTATAGAATCTAATGACGTATAGTTAGAACAAAAACAAAACACTGTTTATAATAACAATACAATGAACTAACCCGCGACGAGGGATGCCCAGGATGACTTTAAAATAAACAATTGTGATATGTTTTACTTGTGTCTTAGTTGTTGGTGTAATGGAAAGCGTTCTACCATTACAAGCATGATTTACCAAGTGGTGGTGGTTTATCCACCATGCTAATTTTGTTAAGGGTGTATCGGGATTTGAAATTGAAAAAAATCTATGAAGTGGGTGTGGTGACTAAACTATTAAAATATCCATTAATTCTAAAATAATTTTGATATATTTTGTAAGTGATGCATTAAATAAATAGATGTGATAGCGAAAATAAAAAAAATCAGCAAATAAGATATTTAGAAAGAAATGAAAACATTTAACCTCACCTTAGAATAGCCTTCCGAACGTCAATCCAAACACATATTTAAAGTTCTTTTTTCATAAATCCAAATGTTGATATAGGTTGTCCATGTAACATGTTACAATGTATTAGGGTAAATTACACAAAAAGTATTTCCTAAATGTAAATTTGATAATTCATCTCAACACAAACATTACACGTTTTAAATTACAGTTTACACACAAGTTCCCAGTGCAATTTTCTACTCATATTGTATGTTCTATGTGTGTAATAAGAAGGAAAAATTTATCGGGTTCCTGTGTGAAATTGAAAATAAAATCATGTGTGAAGAGTGTTGTGATCAATTATCAAATTTACATTTTGGAAACACTTATTGTGTGATTCACCCTAGGACATTGTAAAATGTTATATGGACATTCTATTACATCTTTTGGAATTATGAAAAATAAACTTTAAATATGTGTTTGGACTGACGTTCGTAAGGCCATTTCAAGGTTAGGATAAATGTTTTCGTTTCTTTCTAAATGTCTTATTTGTTGAGTTCTTTATATTTTCACTGTCTCATCTATACACTTAATGCATCACTTACAAAATAAATTAAAATTATTTAGAATTTATGGATATTTTGACATAATTAGTTACCCCACCCACTTGATAGATTTTTTCAATTTCAACAAATGATAGATCCTTAAAATGAATTACACAAATTTTATTTTCAATACTGCCTACCCCTGAAATGAATTGTCTCATTTTTAATGTTTACCAAAACATGTTTTGTTTATTTTGTGCGCTCTATATATACAAAATGTAGTTTGGAGTAACGTACTAAGGGCGACAAATATAGAAATGTTTACTAATATAAGACATGTTTTTATTTAGGGAACAAATTAATGAAAATATCTAAGAAAAAAAACAGTAAATATCTCAACCTCGTAGAAACTCACACGAAGAATAAAGACTCATTAAAAACACCCAGCCCTGTGTTTACGCCAGCGTTCATAGTCACGTGGTCTACAACATTTACTTATAAGGTAAACACACACGTTTTTCGACGATGTTTTTTCCAGAAAAATAATCAAATGACATCATGATTTATAAAACTTTTGCTTTTAGAAAACTGCAACATTTCCTTTTCCGAAAACTGGTTCACAATTCGAGGGTTGCCCGCAAGACTATAGTAAGTGCATTGCGTTTAAGTGCGAGTTACGACAGTCTTGCGAACAACCCTCGATATATAACATGTTTATTTGTATAATAAACTATGGGTGTGACTATTGTTCATGGGGAGTAACATTCTCGTACCCAGAAGATATCAGGATGCTCGATACCTAGCACCGACAATCTTGATAAAATTTGGGTACGAGAATGGGTCGTATTGACAAAATTAAAACTCGGGGTACGAGAATGGGGGCGTATTGACAAAATTAAAACCTCTGGGTACGAGAATGGTGGCGTGTTGACAAAATTAAAAACTCGGGGTACGAGAATGGGGGGCGTATTTACAAAATTAGAAACCCTTGGTACGAGAATGGGGCGTATTGACAAAATAAAAACTCTGGGTACGAGTGGGGACGTATTTACAAAATTAAAAACTCTGAGTACGAGAATGGGGGCGTATTGACAATTTTTTTTTAATAATACGATGTTTTTACAAGTTTATTTTTTTACATTTTATAAATGTTACAATTTCCAGTTTATTTGTACATCTTTTCCTTTAAAAATTTGACAATTCGGGTCATAAAAATCGTCAAAAAATGCATTTGCAATAATCAAGATAGTTCTTTATAGCAGAGCTTTTATGTAGTAACATTACACATCGTTCCTTGAATGTTTTTGTATTGTTTGCATTTAATGAGGGTCCGTCCGCTCCATAAGGATACATTATGTGCAGACCCCAGGTCCTCGAATGTTTTCAAAACGATTACATTTTATATGGAATCCCTACAGCAGCTTTGATGACGTCACTGAAATGATCACTCGTTGCATACGCACCACAACCTCCAAAATGAAGCTCAAACTTGGACATGAATTTATCAGGAATTCTGTCACTGGTGACTAGAGTTGATGTATCAATCCATTGCCTAGCAACCGCTGGTGAGTAGCCATTATTATGTAATGACAATTCAGCATGATTGAACAAAAATACAAAATATCCATTTGGGTTGCCATCACAGTTCGTAAATTCTATGTTGTTGCCATTTGACCTATAACCTTGCCTCTGACCCCTCTGGTTGCCCCCTAGCGGATTTATTCCAATAAAAATATAAGGGTCCATTTTGCTGTTTTTGAAACCTTGGTATCCAACGTGACTGTCGTACTGCACGGATAGTTGACGATCGGCATACCGAGATAACTGTTCTATACGAGTGTGATACTGTTGTCCGTTCGTGCGTCTGTGCCGAAATATCACGTGACTTTGATCATTAGATAATTGGTTGATATCAACCTTCATGTAGGTATCTGGGGATATAAAAGTATAGCCATGTTTGTCCATCATTAAACAGTAGACAGTGAATGGTTGGTTCTTGAAGTAAATTACATAAACACCGCTTGATTTTACACCAGCTCTTATCAAGTCCATGCAGGAACCTGAAAATTACAAATATAAACATAGTTCCTAAAGTCACTATACGAAGATATATTCATTTACTACAGACATAAAAACTGGTCTTACAAACGTGAAGTTATTGAAATAAAACATGTATTAGAGACACAATAAACATGTCAAACAAGTTGGCTTCTTAAGTTCATGTTTTAAAAAGCCCCAATTTCTTAAAAAGGGGTCCTTTTATAAGAGCATACTGAATTCTTTTTTTTTGTCTTAATTGAATATTGAATGATCCAATATTGCTATAGAGTTTAATTATATAGTTTAAATGAAGTTTTTTCATATAACAAGATTTCCTCTTTAACGAAGTAAAATTATTTTGAAAAATCGAAAAATATGTTTAGACAATCATCACGCAATAATAGTTCATTTAAACGTTTGGATACTAATAAGGGACTTTAGTCAGTTATTTCCCATTGCATAATCATCAAATAGGTTGGTCCAATTAGTTGAATTACTCGGATTTTACTCTTACTTTTAATGTCAATTTGCCAAAATTAATCTTTAATAACTTTTTTTAAATCATTTAATTTGTTTGAAATTCAAGCGAAATATTTTTAAAGTAAAGAACTATCTAAATTTCATAACTTCTGTAAATATGTTCATTAACAAGAAAGATATTAGACGAAATACTTTTTTATCCTTACATAGGAATTCAATGATAAAATTCGAGGATTCCAACTGTAAGGACCTACTTACCAATTGGATTGCTTCAGATTTTATCAGGGAAAGATACTTGACTAAAGTCCCTAATTAAAGCGCTATATAATAGCTATATAATATATAATAACTAATGTTTCTGTCTTTAATAAAATGTAGACAACGGTTCGTTATTTCTTAAAACCATAATAGATTATACAAAGCAATCCTACCTGGTCTATTTTGTGAAGCAATTTGGTTTACTTGATTCGACAATGCGTTCAGTTGTAAAGATAAACCATTTATCTGTTTGGCTACATCAGCGTCCAGTTTCAATAACCTTTCATCGTGATCGTTAACTCGTCCTTTTAGTTCAGAAAGACCAGATTCCAGATCTTCATAAACTGCTTTTATGTCATCGTCAATATCAGAGAGACGTTTGATTTTTTTCTCCCATTTCATACTGTGTTCGTTTATTTCATGTCTAAGTTCGTCATTTTGTTCTCTGATGTGATTCTTTTCTTCGGAGAATGCAGTTTTTATTCTGCTCAAAGTTTCGACAAATGGTTCCATATTCTCCCTACTTGGCTCTATGACTGATATTACTGTACTTGTATTTGTAGAATTCATCGGTTGTATGGAAGTAAAATCAACTTGTTCTAGGGCAGTCCATAATTCTTTAATATCGTCTTGTATCAGTGAGATATCTAATTCATACCTAGATAAAAAAAAAAATCTCAAGTGTTTTTTTTTGCTAATAGTTAAGTTTAGTACTTATGTTCTGCGCTCAATTGTGAAACAAGTTCTTACAACTTTTAAAAATTAATTACTATGAGTCCGCTTTTTGGTCCCCCAGTACTGCCGAGCTAATAGGATAAAGTTTCTTGCTCAGTGAATTTGTTGGTTGGTTTGGATGGGTTTCAAACCAACATGGAGCTAGTTATCCACAATGGGAATATGAGATTTATCTCTTTTTTTGTGTCATCCCTGGTATTGATGTGTATGAAATATGGCATCTTACATACTGTGCTATTTTATAGGGCAGCACATCATTAAAAGTCTAACGATATTTAACAGTGCATTATAGAAGGATTTACGACTAAAATCGGTCGTAAGATGCTTGATAATACGGGCCCCAGGTGTTTTTGTTGTTAACTTATTTGGATTTTGCGCAGCTTATCGCCATAAATGTATATAAAATGAATAAAAAATGTTTATAGTTTTCCAGTTATTTACGACCCCAATTTTCCTGCCTCTTTTCTTTGCTGTACTGACTCACTCTTCAAACGAATACTTTTAAACGAACATTGTAAATAAAATTCATTTTGTGTCGTATAACTTCACATTAATACATGTACAATGTTTTTTGTGAATATTATATTTATTAAATTTTTAAACATAATTAAGTAATTCGCTAACCACATCCTTAGTTTTCAACGGTAATTTTTAGTTGGAGAAATAAATTTATTAAACAATTAAAGTTTATGATATTTGGTTAGATAAATTTAAATCAGTTAGGATCTGCAGTCACGTGATATACAACTATATTCAAGGTTAACAAGAATATCCTTTTCTAAAAAAAATGAATGCCATTATATAGCGCATAGAATATCTGCTGCATCTCTTTTCTTGAAAATTCCCAATTGATCCTGTGATTATTCATCATCGGCTTCAAATCTTACCTACAAAAATTAAATAGAATGTTACATTTGCTCATATTACAAAACTATAATTTGCGCAGATGATTCAGAATAACTATCAATAAAACATAAATACCTCATTTCCAGTTTCGACAATTGTTTCTCAAGACTTCGTTTCTGACAAAGAACTGATCGAAGTTCTTTCATTATCACCAAAACACTGATCAGAATTATGAACTGTATTTTAGCCACCATAATTGAATTTAGCTAATTAATCAAACTAGCTTCAGTTACATGAATAAACAAATGTGGTATAACCTTAATGTTCGTTCAACTCAGTCAACGACACATGCACGTACTGTTAGCTCACGTATTTAAAGATTATACATGTAGAATACAATTATGCTATAAAAGTTCCACTGAACATTATTTTTTATAGTGTTCCTTGTTGTTTACGGAGAAATATTCACTTAAGATTTAAGCCAATAAAAAAAACAACATCATTAAACGACAACCACACTTCATGTAAACATTGAAAACAAAAACATCAATTAGATATTTAACCTCGGAGCTCAAGTAGTGTACGTACCAAATGTACCAATTTATATAAGTGTCGCTAAGTAATTATTTATCTAAACTAAGTTGAAAAGCCTAAATAAAAGAAACAGGAAGAGGAATTGAAATTCTACGTTTTTTCACCTTTAAGTATATAGTCTGTCTGGCTTAGTCGGTAGCACACGAGTCTACTGATCGAGAAGTCAGGGGATCTATTCCCAGGGGGATACTTTCGTGGAGTTTGGTCATGAGATAATTTCTACGGCTATTCTTCATTTTTTAATTATTTGTCATGGTTCTTACATGTAAATTAATGGCTGTAAATTGTTTTGATTTGGAATTCTACTTTAAGTAGCAAAAATCACACCACTTCTTGGAAACCCGGTAACACCTTTGGGGAAATGTCTGGTAAACAGTGGCGTTATGTTACACTGTTCAGGACATGTCCGGTTAACAGTAGCATCATGTTATACTGTTCAGGACACCAACTTTCAATATAAAATAAATAGAAATAAATAAGAAATTAGCGATGAAAATGTAAAATTAAGTCTTATCATGATCTATGAAGGATGTAGGTCCAAAAATATGAAATATAAAGGCTTTTTTATTTCGTTTTGTGTTATTGTATATACATAATGTTTTTATGGTGGAGGGTTTTTACTTACATGCATTTATTTTTTATAACATTTTTGTACAACGCCATTGAATATGTAATATAGAAATAGGCGTTTAATCAAATGAAAAAGTTTAAAGTTTAAGTTTAAAGTTAGTTTAAAGTTTAATGTGTCTCGCTCATATATATAAAAATATCACAGTTTAGGGCAATACAACACTTTACTTTCTACGTGTAAATCTAAAATACAACTTCAAGGCTGAATGAAAAGATTCGCCTATCTGACCCTCAACAGGTCCAAACTAAGAAAAAATTGATGCATTGTATATACAGTGTATATGTATACGCGGTCCTTAATTGGGTAGCTTCACACGATAACAAAAGAATATTCTTCGCTTTTTATGAATTTAGAGAATGATCCTGTTCCAAAATTATAACTAATGACTACACATCAAGGCAAGATTATGACGTGTATTATGTGGTGAAAGAATTAAGTGTCTCTGTGAACTGTGAAGTTTACAAGGCAAGACGACGTTCCGGTACAGGGAGATATTCATTGTCGTCAGTATTTTAGACCAATCCGCCGCGTTCTTGCATATATCAACGAAACAATTAATTTTCGTATAAACTAGAATAGAAATATTATGCGATTTTTATAACGTTATTAAAATACTTCGAAAAGTTTCATTCACATTTTTCAAAGAAGTTTAAGAAATTAAATAAAATTACTTTTCTGTTTTTCATTTTCACAAGCGGCAGCTGTTTACCGCCATTTTGTATTTATAAAAAATGTAAACAATAGAGAAATTAAAATCAAACAGTTTTTAAGACTAATGCGCTCTAGTTAGTGATCAACATCTAAGCAGTCATGTTTATCAAACAGGTATTGAAGTGCCACAGCCCTTATTTTTCTTACACTGTCACGTACGGGTGCAAGATCTATGCATTTGTCAATGCGTTACTCGACTCCCGGCTTTTCTTAGTTTCTTGGACTGCAATAAGGTCTCATTATAATTGATCTAGAACACAAGTGTGTGATAGATTCTGCCTATATTTACACGATACTAACACCCTTCAAGCTTTTTTTGTTTAAAAAACATGCAACATTAAATCATACAGTTTGTGAGATTCATACAGTAAGGTAATGCATGCTATGTGCAGATGCTGGATCTGATGAAAACGTTGCAGGGCCTTTCAGCATAAATGCAATGGGAGAGAGAGTGTGGGTTGAAGTTAGTTCCACTAGGAAACAGCTGATCTGAAGCTGCCAACTGTTCACGCATATACACATTTAACTGCAATGCATTCTTAGACTAGCCAGTGTATTTCAAATCATTGATCTCTTAACTAATAACGTAAATCAAACCCTAAAGACTACAAATAAATCGGTAAGACCATGGCTCAGCATAAATTTTTACCAGATTGCCCAGTTAGACAACTGGCTATGTACTTACAGAGGCTTTTGCCTCTTGGAAAGTATTGTAAGAGATGCAGAAGGTGATTTTCTCGTATGCCGAAAATGTGTGCTATTTTCGAAATAAAAGAGGTGCTGAAAGTACATTATTTTAAGTTTATAATTGTAGTGCAGTTCATTCCTACTCGATTTTCTGGTCGGGATCACGATTATCTAAGTACTCGGATACTTGCAACAGCCTTAATTATGACAAAATTTTATTATACTCCGATATCAGTCATGGCTTTACATTTCTTGAGTACTTGCCCAAATCATTATGTTGTTTATTCATATTAAAAAGAGAAGGGTAAAATAGCAGACATTTTATTATATATGTTATCTATGTGTCTTTTTACAGATAATTATTCAAGGGTTCCGAAGTTACAGGGAACAAACTGTTGTTGAACCATTTAGCAGTAAACACAATGTCATAGGTAAGTTAGCAGTAATTTAAAAGCAAAATTGCAGTAAAAGACATCTGATATAAATTATAAATATCGTCTTCTTCGATAATCAGTCATTATTGACTATTACGGCCATGCGTTGGGTGTTTTTAAAATGTAAGCTACCAGGCCCCTCAGCTACTCAATCCACCAAGGGTGTACTGATAGTGTGATAAAAAAAGTGCAAAACCTATTCCCCTATGAAAAAGACAGGATCTTAAAATGCCCTTAAGCCTACAATATGTACAAATACACCATGTGCAGAAGAGAGGCTGGTTGTCATTTTCTTTTATACATCGCATAATCTCTGTACCCAGGCTACTTAACTTTCTGTGGCCAAAAATAACAAGTAGGGCATAGGAATTCTCCACCCATGGTTAGTCAATCATCCTATTAGAGAACTATCTGTCCTTTCAGAGGCTTAGATCTTTGTACCCAAGCTTTTAAACTATGCATGTTGTATAGTTAATAATATTTCTATGTTAGTTAATGAGCTCTGACTTTTTTATCATGATAAATAATGTTTATATTTTCAGTGGGAAGAAATGGTTCAGGAAAGAGTAACTTCTTTTATGGTAATATTTTTATTATACATGTTCCTGTTCATTACAGAAAACAAGAAATCAGTCTTGAAATATTCTAGCTAGCTAATATTTTGAAATAATTTTATTCCTGTCCAAAATAGTTACATAAATGAGTTTAAATTTTACATAGTCCCAGACTGGCAAACTGTGACAATTGCAGCCAATGCTTTATATCTTCTTGAGCACTAGCCAAACATATTTGTAAAAAGGAGAGGGCTAAGTCCAACTATATGAAACAAGCAAATTTCACCAGCCAAGGCTCACTTCCAGGTATTTAACCTAGGCTAGTGGGGCAATGGCTACCCTAATAAGAGTTGAATAATTGATCATTTGTTGTATAATTTCAGCTATCCAGTTTGTATTATCAGATGAGTTCAGTCATTTACGACCTGAACAACGTCAAGCATTGTTACATGAAGGAACTGGACCACGTGTTATATCAGCTTTTGTTGAAATCATCTTTGATAACTCGGACAATAGAATTCCGGTTAGTATGAGTTGAAAATTTTTTCATGTTCCTAACTATTTTATCACTTGTACTTTTTAGTAGCGTTTCATTATCGGAAAAAAATTATAATCGATCATCGGAAATAATCGGACGACCATTTTCGATCAATCATTGATTATAAAATCAAAACATTTACTCAGGGTTTTCATTCAGGATTTCCGAAAACATATATGACATTAAGTTGCAATAGTTTAAGTGACTTTGTTTCATGCAATAGAATATTAAATCATACATAATCAACCTATAATTAGTGGTTTTGTGGTTGTTTATGTTTAATAATAAAATCAATTTTCAGACTTTTTTGTATCAATGTAGTATAGAAATGGAACTATATATATTTTCCAGTAGTTGCGAATTCCATGTCGCGGACCAAAAATTTCGCCACAGATCTCAATGATTTACAATAACAAAGTAGTAGTAAAAATGTACCCATCATGGTTTAATTAGGAAGAGTTTTATTCCCATATAATGTTTTTTTCAGAAATATTAATTAATTAAAACTAGTATGTCTCATTGTCAATAAAGTGAATTTAGACAGTAGCCATAATCGATTATTAAACTTCATAATCGATTGTCTCCCACTTTTACTGAAACGATTGATTATCAATTATAATCGATCATCATTAAATCCCTAGTTCTTAGACCTCCACATTTTTACGTCCTCAACAAACACTGTATATGTAAAAAAATCATGCTATTTATTGAAAAGTTTTCGTTTTATTTATATGCATAGATTGAGAAAGATGAAGTTGTGTTACGTAGAGTTATTGGATCAAAGAAAGATCAATATTTCTTGGATAAGAAGATGGTCACGTAAGTATTTCTTCTTTTTTCTTTTTTTTTACAGAACAAACTTATATTTCTCAAGTAATAAAACATGATACATGAGCAATAATATAAACAGCAATTCAAATACAAAAAAAGAGATCAAAATTACATGCATTGACAAAATGTAAAATGGATTCATATGGTTGTGTAGGGAAAACACTGTACAACCAATCTTAAGCATAGCTTTATTCAGATGATAAATTATCAAAAAAGGTTTTACATTTTAATTCAACCTGGTGATTCTGCTAACCTCAGTAATTTTTAACTACAATGTATAGCCCAACCAGTATGGGGTTAATTATACCCCCGCTTCGAAGAAGAGGGGGGTATACTGTTTTACCCTTGTCCGTGCGTGCGTGTGTCCGTCCGTCTGTTCGTTACAAAATTTCCGTCGCAGTTTTCTCAGCAACTATAACATGCAGCAGCCTAATACTTTGCATATTGCTACATCCCATAGTCCCATGTGGTGTAAAGCGATTTCGTGCTCCTTGCTCATCTACTTCCTGTTTGTCGCATATTTTTAGATTTTTGCGGGGGTATCACTAGTGAGCATTAGCTCACAGATTTACTTGTTTATTCAGTGATTAGTCTAGAACTCAAAAAGGGCAGGGACACCAGGGAGGCGGTAAAAAGGGGCCGGGTACAACAGAGGGTTGATCTTTCTAAGTGACTATTTCTGTAAAGGAAGGCGCAAAAAGGGCAGGGGATGAGAAAAAGAGGAGGGTGCAGCATCCTGCTATTCTGCTTTAGAATAATTCCAAATATTCAATATTTTTATGGTATAAAATTGTTAAGATGTTTGTAAAGTGTAATGTTTTCAATATTTCAGGAAAGGTGATGTTATGAACTTATTAGAAAGTGCTGGGTTTTCTCGTAGTAATCCTTACTACATTGTTAAACAGGGAAAGGTATAGTAACTTTTATATCAAGATATTATTCCAGTAAACTCGATAGATTAAAAAGGACCAAAGAAGAGAAAAGTTTCAATGCCCTGCTATTGTTCTTAAAAATATTCACGAAGTGTAATTTGTAGAGTGTAAAAATAAACCAGTTCATGAAATAAAGATATGAAAGCACTCACTGATTTCAAATCTACATGTAGTTTCCTGGGATACTGGTTTGAATTCTATCAGGGGCGGTAAAACCTTTCCATGAAAATTTGACTATAATGTCAATTTTCCGTTATTAATAAGGTATATAGAGAAGTTGCCAGCCTTGTTGAAGAACTGGTGAGTACAGGTTATAGACAAGGGTCCAGGAAAGATAGGTTAGGTGTTCTGGCCTCTATAAAATAATTTAAATTGTGTTGAAATGGCATTAAACCCAGTATGTAATTATAAAAGTAATTTATATTATATTATAAATTGTAGATTAATCAAATGGCTACAGCCCCAGATTCTCAAAGATTAAAGTTACTCAGAGAAGTTGCTGGAACTAAAGTTTATGATGAGAGAAAAGAAGAAAGTAAAGAAATCTTGAGAGAAACTGGTAAACTATATTTATTATGAAGTTAATTTGCTTAATTTTTTTATTTTTCCAAGTGCTCATCTTTAATGTTGGGCTTGCTCAAAGTCTCATAAAGGTTTCATCATTATCAAATCTGCTTCAGGCATCCCACATATTGGGGTAGGCAGCTGGATCGACTGATACATGATTGCCAAGAAACCCTGTTCAAAGCATCAATGTGCACGAGGTTGCAAGCAACTCGGCTAGTTCAATTGGTTGCATGTAAGTCTTCTGATCGAGGGAATGTGGGTTCAATTCCCAGACAGGGTATACTTTCGTGGAGCGTGGTCATGAAATTATTTCTTCTGCCATTCCCCCTCCCTTCAATGATTCTTAATCATGTAGGGCAGTTGTCAGTTACTGACGAAAGTATGTGCCAAGTAGTTGGTTTACAGCTAAATCCAGTACAGAGATTTAGCCTTTCCAGGAGGAGTAGGTTGACTGACAGCCATTATATGACCTATACAATGTGTTGCTATGGCGTTAAATCCAACAAAAGAATATTTTTTTTAAAAAATCAGTCTCTACACTTGGACACTGTCTTTCTGGTCACATTATTTTAGAGGCATAGGAAATTGTTTGTGAGTACTGAAGCGAAAATTTACATCAGCAGAGTGAATATTTGTGCCACTGACAGTTGAATATAACTTGACATGTTTCATTTGAAATATTCTTAGTATTACATGTCATGTTGTATCTATGTTGCAGAGGGTAAGAGAGAGAAAATTAATGATTTATTAAAGTATATTGAAGAAAGATTGGCTACATTAGAAAATGAAAAAGAAGAATTGAAGGAATATCAGAAATGGGACAAAATGAGAAGGTGGGTTTTATACTGGTTGGCAATTGCAGTTAACAAATATCCTATGGTCCTCTGACATAGGATCTTTACACATTGCACACAGGGTCATGTGCAAATGACATAAGCGTCAATCAATTATTGACTAATGAATTGTATTATGACATAGGATCTTTCTGCATTGCTCAGATGAACTTAGTGTCCATAAATTTAAAATAACACAGTTCATTGATGTTGCTGAATAATATTTAGTTTAATATATAACCTAGAAATATGTTTTGACAAAGATCAGTGCGTATACTACAAGGACTATTTTGCATAACTGTTACATGCTTGGCCCTGCTAAGGTAGTAAAAACCCAAGGCGCCAGGGTAGGTCCCCCCAAATCCTTCCGACATTATTCATTCAAGAAATGTTGAGGCGTTCAGAATGACTTAATGGTCACCCGCCTTAAGGTCATTTCAATTATAAGGGAGAATCGTACTAAATGGTAACTTTGGCTGAACATGTGTATGAAAGCAGACTTTCAAGGGCTCTTTAAATTCTTCTCATTATTAGCTGGATTTTTCAACGAAAAAATTCAGCTAATAAATTGGCGAAACACATGTTGTCGGTCGGGCGGGCGTCAGGTGTTGTTTACAATTGTGTTAAAGTTTTCAATCTAGCATATATTTCTGCCATTTATTGTCAGATCTTAATGAAACTTCATACAATGATAACATACCATGTGATGAACAGAATTAGGGAGTAACCACAACTCTACCTGGCTTTTTATGGAATTTTCCATTTGTAATTTTTGCGTTAAAGTTTTTAAATCCAGCTTTATCGTGGTTTCACATTACATTTCTTGTTGATATCAGATCTCTAGAGTACACTATACATGATCATGAGCTACGTGATACAAAGAAGAAATTAGATGAATTACAAGAGAAGAGAGACAACAGTGGAGCTCAGTCACAAAAATTTAGAGATTTACAACAATCTGCTAATGATAGAGTTAAGGTAAGAATAACAGCTGCGTATTTCCAAGTGAGTTGTGATACGATATGAGTCACGATATTGTCATCTTGATATTTTTAGCTGGATTTTTCTATGAAAAATTGGGCTAATAGTTTGGCGAAACACGGGTGGGTGGGCGGGCAGGCATCTGGTGTCGTTAACAATTGAGTTTAAGTTTTCAATTTCACATATATCTCTGCCAATTATTGTCAGATCTTAATGAAACTTCATACAATGATAACATACCATGTAATGAACAGAATTAGAAAGTAACCACAACTCTACCTGTCTTTATTATGGATTATTTCCCTTTGTTATTTTTGCATTAAAGTTTTTAAATCTGTCTTTAATGTGGTTTCCACGTTACATTTCTTGTTTTACAAAAATAATTATCATATGAAGAATTTGATTTTAAATTCTCTCTTTTAAGTAATGAATGAGTAACATTGAAAATATTGTAAAAATGAATTAAAAAATTAAATTAAAAAGAATTTTAAAGAATTAAAACAATAAAATAAAAAGAACTTTAAGAGTATAAATTAAGTGTCTTCAATGGGAGGTAACCCTGACTTTTTCGTGGAAAAGGCACAGAATGTTTGCACATGAAGAGTTGCTTCCCATTGATAAGATTTTATTGAGATTTTAATATTGTTTTTAGGAAATCAATATGATACAGCATCTAGGGCACGTTCCACAAGGCGAGCACTTTGTATCCCTAGCAAGCAATTTCCTATGAAACAGTCTGCTATGATCGAGCTTGTTGAATCGCTGGCTAGCGATACATAGCAAGTTTTTTTCTTGCTAGCCGTATCATTCGGAACGTTTCTGCCTTTTTTCAAAATGGCTGCCCTCTATTGGAAAATTTTTTTTTTTTCAAGAATACTGATATATATCTCATTTAATATTTTCGTCGAAGCGGTTAAATAGAATAATCATGGTGATAATTGATTTGAATGTTTTTCATTTGTTACAATTCTGAACTTTTTGTTTGAGAAAGATGCCATCCTGGATTTGCTAGCTTGAAGCAAACCGTACTGTAGACCTCTTATGCTACAAAAAATTGCTTTCAAAAAGGGCTAGCTAGCGATCCCCTGATGGAACGTGCCCTAGTTTATTGGTTGACCTCCAAGAGTCTTCAGGGCCCTCTTGTTTGACTTGGAATATTTTGTACTATTACCTATGTATTCAAAAACTTTACATTGTAGTCTATCAATAAAGATTTAAGAGATTTAAAAACAAGAATGCAGACAGTGTTTGATGAGAAAGAACAATTACAGTCTGAGAATCAAGAATTAACAAAACAGAAAGCTAAATTAGAACTTACAATGAAAGACATACAAGATGATCTGGAAGGAGACGCTAAAGCCAAGGTTTGTACAATATGTGACCCCTAATTTACCATAATATGTGTGTCCCCTGATTTACCATAATATGTGTGTTCCCAATGTATCATAATATATGTGTCCCCTAATTTATCATAATATGTGTGTCCCCTAATTTACCATAAAATGTGAGTCCCCTAATTTACGTTAATTAATCTCGAATAGACTGCTGTCATATGATTTTCAAATATAGAACAAGGGGTCATATTCTGCTGACTTGTTTTGACCTATCAATGAATAGCTTTTAACTTCACTAAATTAAATTTTGGTCCCCTTTCCTGAGTTTTTGACGGTGCATGTTGTTCTAAGGTTGTAATTGGACAATATGTTGCTAGTTGTGTCATATAATTGCAAATGTGAGCTAAACTTGAGCAGTTCTGCAAGCTTTACAGATATAAAGAAAATTAAAATATAGAGTAAATAAGCGAAGAATTGTAGATTTGGCTTCAATCATATTGCTAAGGAAACACTTGAACACATCAATATATCACCAAGTCAAATGACTTAAAATGTAAATTTTAGTATCCAGCATAAAAATTGTCTTGGTGTTCCAAATGAAATCACTGGATCAACTTAGCTTGCTAGTCTTATAAATGTTGACTGGTTTTTATTGTAGAAAAAGTTGGAACAAGATTTACAGAAAGTCAATGAGAAGATTGCTAAAACACAAACCTCACTAGAGAATATAACACCACAATATGAATCACTAAGAGATAGGGAGGAAGTTTGTACACAATCGTAAGTTCAGCTGTTGTGTTTTATTTTATAACGTTACATTTTTTAACCCTAAATTTTTTATTAAGTTTATTGAGTTTTTCATTCAAACAGTTGGTTAAATGCAAGGTCTAAATTCTCAGCTATTGTTTTGAAGTTCTACATTTTTTGGAATGTAGGTAGGAATTTTTGTACTTTGATAATTTTGAACTTGCACCCATTATAATTATATGGTTTCTGGATGATAAATTAAATTCTGTTAAATTATGTCTCATACAAAATGCTAAGAAAAACATGATAGAAACAGACTATTAACTAATATTGGAGTAAGATCTTTTTATTTCAACTCATGAGCTCAGAAAATGATATTTTTACTTATGGTTATGCTACTCTTAAAAATATTTATTAATCTCACTTGGTGAAATTATAAATCAATCATACATCAAATTCATTGAATATCTTCTGTACATACATGAAGGCCCCTGATTCAATTTCTTGTTTCAAGAAAATGATATCGATTTTCCTCATTAGAGTTGCCTGCTCCTTATGGTAGAGTAAACTAGTACTTGTTAGGAACCCACCATGGCTCTTTATGGGTATAAAAGAAGAGTACAGAAAAGTTGTTTGGCTATTTCACTCATAGTTATGCTACTCTTGAAAAATATGTTTTCTGAGCTCACTTGGTAAAATTGAAAATCTATCATACATCAAATTCAATAAATATTGTTTAGGAAAGACTGGGCTTGCCCAACTGAGTAAAATGAAATTAAATAAAGTTATTATATTATTATTATTGTTATCATTATTGTTATTATTATTATCATCATCTTTATTATTATCATTATTATCATCATTATTATTATGATCATCATTATTATTATCACCATCATTATTATCATCTTCATTATTATTATCATTATTATTATTATTATTATTATTATTATTATTATTATCATTATTATCATTATTATCATCTTCATTATTATTATCATTATTATTATTATTATTATTATTATTATTATTATTATTATCATTATTATCATCTTCATTATTATTATCATTATTATTATTATTATTATTATTATTATTATTATTATTATTATTATTATTATTATTATTATTATTATTATTATCATTATCATTATTATTATCATCATTATTATATTATATTTATAACTCAGATTGGCTGCAGCAGAACAAAGAAGGAAAGAATTATATGCTAAACAAGGACGAGGTAATCAATTCACATCTAGAGAAGATAGAGATACATGGATAAAAAATGAACTGAAATCTTTAAATAAAGCAATTAAAGAGAAAGAAGATCAGGTTAGATTTATAAAACATGCCTTTGTTATTTTATTATGTTTATATGATAGGTTGAAAATGTCCTCTTTCTATCACAAAATTTTCTAGCCTAAATAAAGTCTAAATAAGAAGGATAAGTGAATATTTTATGTTACTTTATGTATTAAAACTGATTTCAGTATTTTAAGAATAAATAATGCTTTGTAATGTATGTATTTCAGTATTTTGAATGTCGTTTTTCAGTGTTTTTAAAACTTTATCTTCCATCCATGAAGAAATACTATAATTTCAAGCAGTATGATTTGTTGTTCTTATATTACTGTAGGATGTCTGTTCAAACTGTTTTGATTATTTCCTAACGCCTTGCCTTGTCATCAGGCAGTTATTAATATTCAAAAATACTGTGTTATCTTTTCAGATTCGTAAACTAACAGAGGATACTGGTCAGGAAGAAAAACGTAGAGAAATGTTAGAAACAAGAATAACTGTAAGTTTAGTTTGGATGTGTCTATCCTGCACCTGTATGTGTGAAATATAAGAAAAAATAAAAATATTCTTGCCATAAAACCATAAGGCCTACAGCTTTTATTATTTGAGGATCTCTTCAAAGATTATTTAAATTTTGCCCCTGGGGTCATAATTGGCGCTTTCGCAGGGTTCACAAAGTTTTCATATAAAAGCTGAATATAAAAAGATCCAGTTTTCAGTAGATGGGTGCAGGGTCTTCAGTACTCTCTTGCCAAGCCTCCCTGCCCTGTTCTTAGTTCTAGAATAATAACTATGAAACAGACATATTTAATTCAGTCAAAGAAATAAGTGGGTGTCATATTGCCTGGGACAAATAAAAGTGGTTGTCCAAACAGATTATTTTAGTAGGAAGCGCTGTATCTAGTTAATAGATATTTGGTTGCCAAAAGGAAGTTATTGATTGCTCGAAGTAAAAAGTAGTTGTCCTAGGTAACAAGAAACCTGCTATTTTCATAGACTGCACTTTTACTTTATTTACAGGAAATCAATCAGAAAGTTGAACAACATAAAGAAATCATTGATACCAACAATAAAAGTTATAATGAAATGAAATCTAGAAAAGATGAATTACAAAATGAAAGAAGGTTTGTATAGATCTTTATCCAGGGCATTAGATCTCCTATTACCAGGGGTCAAATAAAAGCCTTCAAATTTTCCTAATTGTCCTTTAAGATTTATTTAGATTGATTAATACATGTATCTATAGATTCACATAAAAGCTGCACTTTTTTAAAGTTAACATTGATTTTTTTCGAATAGTGGAAAATAAAACAAATAATCAGATTTTGAAGCAATCGTCAACTTAGTTTTAGTTTAATAGATTTAAAACTACAGTACTGGTTAAAATGAGACCCATATGAAGATAGATTTACCAGTAATTTGGCTGATAAATTTTTTTTGAAAATTACCTACCTATTGACCCCACTTTTTGGTAGGGGGATGTGAAATAAGAAAGAGAACTTTCTTTTTAACACACTTTATTTTCTATATGAAACTTGTATTGTATACTATATGTATTATATTATTTTGTATATCAGTGCCCTATGGAGAGAAGAGAATGTATTACAACAAAATCTTGTATCAACTAGAGATGAACTTAGTAAGAAAGAGCAAGCTTTAAGATCTATGACTGGAAAGGTAATATAATACGTATGGTAGGGTTTCAAAATCGGAAAAAAATCATAATCGATCATCGGAAATATTCAGACAAGCCTTTTCGATCAATCATCCATTATATAATCGAAACATTTACTCAGAGTTTTCATTCAGGATTTCCGAAAATATATGACACTACATTGCAATGGTTTAAGTGACTTTGTTTCATATAATTGAGTATTAAATCATGCATAATGTAATAAGTGGTTTGGTGGCTGTTTATGTTTAATAATAAAATCAATTTTCTGACATTTTCCTTACCCATACAGTATGGAAAAAGGGGGCTATATATTGTCCAATAATGGTGAATTTAATGTTGCCAACCAAAATTATCAACACCCATCTCAATGAGATACAATAACAAGTAGTAGTATAAAAGTACCCATCAAGGTTTAATTGAAGAGTTTTATTCCCATGAAATGTTCTTTTCTTTATAAATGCTAATTAATTAAAACTAGAATATCTCATTGTCTATGAAATGAATAACCTACATAAGTGATAATCGATTATTAAATTTCATAATCCATTGCCTCCCTATTTTACTGAAACGATCGATTATCGATTATAATCGATCATCGTGTAATCCCTAACATACAGAGTAAAAGAGATGTTACAAGCATTACATTGAATTAACCCTTGCATATTTTATTTGCCCACCAGTTACCTAATTATCCAGGGTGCTTGAACAATTTAAATATGGTGTCATGTAACTAAGAAAAGTTGCGTACACATCTTTAAAGAAAAATTAAATAATCTAAAAGCAGATATGACATCATGTTATATTTTTGTAAAAATATTTCTGACAGAACATAGAAAAAAAGTATGATAGAGACAGAATATTGTACATGTTGCGATAAGATATTTAATTTCAATTCCTGAGCCAGTTAATGACATTTTCAATTGTTGCTATGCTGTCCTTAAAAAGAATCTGTAAGCATACATATATTATGTGTTTTTTATAGCTTTTGAGCAAAAAAAGATAGATCTTTCACCTAAAATCTTTGACAAATATCTTTGATTTTTTTCAGGCTACATTGAATGGTATAAACAGCGTACAGAAAGTGTTACAATCATTTAAAGATCGTAATATGCATCCTGAATTAATCAATGGATATTATGGCACACTTATACAGATGTTTGAATGTGACAAAACATTTTATACATGTGTTGAAGTCACTGCTGGTGGAAGGTAAATTTTGTTGTTTGGTTTCACTTTTAGCAGGAAGATTACAAGGTCCCTTTTAATGGAGGAAACACAGCTTCAAAAAAGACATCATGCGAAATTTTTGTTTTCATTTTTTTCACTACTGATTACTTTCAATAATTATACCCCTGCTTCAAAGAAGAGGGATGTATACTGTTTTACCCTTGTCCGTCCATCCGTTACAAAATTTCCTACGCAGTTTTCTCAGCAACTATAACATGCAGCAGCCTAATACTTTGAGTATTGCTTTATCCCATAGTCCCATGTGGTGTAAAGCGATTTCATGCTCCTTGCTCATCTACTTCCTGTTTGTAGTCATATTTCTCACAGCGGGGGTATCACTAGTGAGCATTAGCTCACAGATTTACTTGTTCTGTCTTTATTTGTTTGGGAAAAAAATCAACTTATGAAGCATTGTTTATTCATGGCAAATATCATCTACATTGTCACAATATAAATGGTGCAGAATTCCAAGTTTTATTTACTTGTCCTATGATAAGTGCAACCAAAAACAATGTCTACTTGTCTGGGGTTAAAATGCATTTTGCCTAGAAAATCAATATTTTTTAAAAAACAATGAACAATAATATTGATTTAGCTGTTATTCAGTTACTGGTAACATACTTCCAACAGTGACTGAAAACTGCCCTACATGATTGAGAATCAGTGGTAGAAAGGCTAATGACAATAGAAATTATTTCATTACCAAACTCAACAAAAGTATGCCCCACCTGGGAATTGAATTTACGACATTGATTGGTAGATTTTTATGTAACCATCTGAGCTAGCCAGGGGTTTATGTTAATTATCATACAAATTTTTAAATGTAGAAAATAATGATATAACTTGTTAATGCAATGTTCAATGTATTATATTTCAGATTATTTCATCACATAGTAGACAGTGATAAAACAGGTACAGCTATACTACAAGAAATGAACAGACAACATTTACCTGGTGAAGTAACATTTATGCCTTTAAATAGACTTGATAATAGAGATACAGCATATCCTGAGACCAATGTATGTATATCTTAATATATTAGAAAAATATAAAACCCGGGTCGGTAGCGCAGTTGGTAGCATGCAAAGATTTTAAAATATTGTGTCACGAAGAGGGTACGGGTTCGAATCCCACCCGGTAGGTTATACCCTTCCATGAAAATTTGACAATAATGTCAATTTTCTTCCATTAATAAGATATATGGAGACGTTTTTGGCTTGTGGAGGGATTAGTTAGTACTGGTTATAGACAATGGTCCAGGAAAGCTAGGTTAGGTGTGCTGAACGACGTAAAATGACCTAAATTGTGTTGACACGACGTTAAACCTAATTTAAAAAAAAAATAAAAATATGAAAAAATAATACATATAGGGGGAGTTTCCTAAGCATATCCCTAGCTAGCACTTTGTCTCCTGGTGCCCTTAATTTGATATCACTTTCATATTCCTTTTGGTGTAAGAATGGTACCAAGGCACAAAGTGCTAGCTAGCAATATGCTTATGAAACTCGCCCATAATTTTTTCTGAGTACTTTAAGAAATATGAGTGATGATAAAACTAGAATTTCTGTACCGTTTCCTTTAAAAACAAACAGCACTACCTCCTATTTAGGACCCTTTAAATTTATAATCTGATAAGTAGATTTATTTAAGTTATTCTTATTCATTTCTCAATATATTCTAAGTTGCTGGTTTTATTAAATAATGGTTTAAAATTAAGAAAGAAATTTCTCATTTCCTTTTTTTTCTTTTTTGAAATTATATCATATTGCAATGACTGTATCTGAACTCGTATTTCAAGATTTCCACTTTTCTATGGACTAGAGAAATCTAAAAATCATCTTGTCTGGAATTAAAATCCACATCTAGAACTTGAAAAGCAAAAAAGAAATATTTTAAACTAAGATATCAAATATATACTATAAGTAAAAGTAAATGATAGATAGTAAAATAGTTGAATATCATTGAAACATCTGCATTAATAAGTATTACTATGTTAGTATATTTACAGCTAAAAACTATAACTTGTCAGGAATGGTGTAATTGTAATCAGTAATTGTAATCAATTACATATTTTCAAGTAATTGTCTGTAATCAGTAATGGAGATCATTTTAGATTTACATTTTATTAAATGAATGAATCGGACAAGTCTGGCAGTTGAATTCCCACCTCGGATGATATATTTGTTCATTAATTGTATATAATATTTCTAATTGACAGGATGCTATACCAATGATCAGTAAATTAAGATTTGAAGGTAAATACAGTCCAGCATTAAAACATGTTTTCTCTAAGACTTTAATCTGTAGAAGTATGGAAGTGGCTACACAGATTGCTCGTACACAGAATCTGGATTGTATTACATTAGATGGTGAGTGATCTAGCTAATATATGTGAATCTTGACATTATGGTGTGTAAAGTTTGACCGCAATCTGACCTTTCACGTTTGCATCTGATAATTATTTACACAAATCTCGACGAAGATCAATACCACGCCCATTTTTCACTTCAGTATGTACACTTTAATATATTTTAAAAATTAATCCCTGTTTAAAAATTACATTCGAGCTTTGACGATATACTCTGATCTGTATCGAGCACTGTATCGAGCATTAATACTATATTTGTATTCAATGTAATGAACATTCTTGCATAAAGGTCAGATTGGGTCAAACTTAACGCACAATACCTCTCCCTGGCCCTGATTTTTCTATTTTCAATTATAAAATTTTACATCAGGAATATTGACAAGATGAGAAGACTGTTAGTGAAACTCACAATTGGTTCTGTTTAACCCTACCCTACTTTACCCTACCTAGCTTTTCTCAGACCTTTGACCTAAACACAGGAATTTATTTTCTTATCTTTGTCACCACACCAAGAAAACCATTCCTTCCAGGCCTTTTGGGGAAAATTGGACCATTTCATTAATTGTAAAATTTATCAATTTTCTCCAAATAAAATGTTATTTAATATAGAACAACCCTTTCTTGAGCAGATATTGAAAAAAAAAATTGATGATTGGGTCATTTCTGTTTCGTTTTTCACTTGATGAAATAAAATTTGATCTTAAACCAACTATGACAAATTTCCTCTATTCATTTAGGTGATCAAGTATCTAGACGAGGAGCTTTGACTGGAGGACATTATGATAACAGAAGATCTAGATTGGATTGTTTTAAATCTAAGGAAGATTATGCTCAGAAGGTATTACATTCCTTTATTTTATTGTTCTGACGGTTAACTAGGGGCATGTTCCACGTTGCATTCGCTAGCCAGTGATTTTTGAAGCAATTTTTTATAGCATAATAGCTGTCGGAATGGTTTGCTTCAAGCTAGCAAACCCAAGATGACAACTTTCTCAAACAAAAAGTTCAGAATTGTAACTTATGAAGAACATTCAAATCATAACAATTTCATCAGGAAGATTATGATGAGAAAAGGTCACCTGAACATGACCCTCGATTGAAAACAGCCAGATCTAAATTAGTGAGTTGGCGAGTGGAAAACTTTAAATTGGGTTTTAATCAGACCTGTACAATATCTTTCAGGTATCTGTTCAAGACAAAGAGTACAGTGAACATAAAAGTAAACTAGAAGAATTAGAAGGACAAATAAACAATCTTGTATCAGAGATGCAGAAAATGGAAACTAGAAACAGTAAAAATAGAGATAACTACGAAAAGATGAAAGCTGATGTGAGACTTATGACTGAAGAATTAAAGAATTTACAGAAAAGTCAACCTGGAAAGGTATACTATAAAGTTTTCAAGTTTATTTGTATTAGGCCACAATAAGTTGATCATGTGTCCTACTGTTTTTTCTGGGAGCAATGGGGTGAGTGAGCGAAAAAAAAATCTTAATGCAGTTGCTTTATAGCAATTTGGCCAAATTTGTATGAGCGAGCGAGGAAAAAAATATTTTTTTTATAAAAACCGTCAAAATTAAGGTGCTAGCGAATCCATAGAACATATGATTAACTTGTTGTGGCCTTAACATTGGAAGATCTTAGATTCATGCAAGTTTGTATCAAGATGCACAATTATGTAAAAAACTGAGGTGAAATTGCCCTTAAGGCCACAATAAGTTGATCATGTGTTCTATGGATTTTTCCGAAAAAAAATGGGGCGAGCGAGCGAAGAAAAAAAAATTTAAAAAGTCTTTATTCACTTGCTTTATAAAGCGGTTTGACCAAATTTTTATAAGCGTGCGAGGAAATAAAAAAATTTTTTTTTGTAAAAACCGTCAAAATTAAGGTGCGAGCAAATCCATAGAACATTTGATCAATTTGTTGTGGCCTAATGAGAACACTTCTAGAGAAACATCACAGAAATTATTAAAATGTTGTATGGTTGTGTTTTTGCATGGCGCCCGGCAGGATGAAGATACGACGAAAAGACCATTTTGTCGTACAACTATGCGACTTGGCATAAATCAGCCACCATAATATCCTAATTTTAAAGATTGAAGACTCATTGACCAATTTAATATTGTATATATTTTTCTATCTCTAGGGAAAGAGTGTAGTAAATCTACAAAGTAGTCTTGAAGCCATGAAGGGGTCAGCTTTGTCCCTTAAAGAAGAATTAGGTACAGATTTGTTATCACAACTAAGTGTTGAAGATCAGGAGGAGATGGATAAACTAAATGATCAAATAAAACAATTAACTCAACAAAATAAAGAATCTTTGAAAGAAAGAATTAAGGTTAGTACTTTATAATGATTGGGTTTAATGCTGTGTAAACGCATATTATAGTCATTATAGCCAGCTCATCTAACAGTGTGAAGATTGTAATTATACCTCCGCTTCGAAGAAGAGGGGGGTATACTGTTTTACCCTTGTCCGTGTGTGCGTCCGTTACAAAATTTCCGTCGCAGTTTTCTCAGCAACTATAGCATGCAGCAGCCTAATACTTTGCATATTGCATCATCCCATAGTCCCATGTGGTGTAAAGCAATTTCATGCTCCTTGCTCATCTACTTCCTGTTTGTCACATATTTTTAGATTTTTGCGGGGGTATCACTAGTTTTTCTAGACCTCAGAAATAAATTTGGAGGCAGCAATTAGAAACAATTTCTGTAAACAGATATCCTATAGACAGCTGTCATATAGGGTCGCTTGTAGAGCCATGTCCAGATGAACTTTGTGTTGACCAATTAATGTGTAGCTTTCATCTGAAAGAAAAACTGTTAATGGTGTCTTGATTTTGTAATTTTATTTTTAGACTAAGAATTGTGAGCTAATTTGACGGTGGTGTTATTCACAGGCTGTAATTGGAAGTTCCTTTTAAATTGCCTGTCACAGACGATGTTAACAAGTTACTAAACATAATGATTGAGTCATGAATATTATAATAAGAAAAGGTTACATGAACATGACCTCCTCTATTCTAAGACCGTCCTACTTATAAGGACAAACTTTAAAGAAAAGAGTAAAAAGATTCTATGCTCAATGGCCTTTTACCTTTAAATGTAGTCCACTATACCTATTACGTAATACAACCAGTTTTGCTGATCAAAAACTTTAACTATTTTCTGTTTATAGTTGGAAGGAGAAAAGAACAAATTGGAGAATTTGTTACAAAATAATTTAATGAAGAACCGTGAGAGAATATTAAATGATATGCAGGAAGAAGCTGTGGTGACCAGGAAAGAAAAACTGGACGATTCTAAAGAAAGTTTAAACAAAGTTGATAACAGGCTAGCTGAGATTAAAGCCTCTATGAAAGGTTGGAATAGTTTAGAAGTTTGCAGACCCTTTTTTCCTTATGTAACAGGGGCCTTAAACAGGTGTCTTCCCCTATTGAAATTTCTTTAAAATCATGCAGCTTTCCCCTAATTTGGAATTTACCATGGATTTTTTATTCCAAAATCGATCAAGTTTCCCATATCGATCAAGTTTCCCCAAATGTTCTATATAAATAAAGGCTCTAGGCCCTTTCCCCAAATACTGAAAAAAAAGCCCTGGTTTGATACACAGAAAAAATTATAATCATAATTTATGCAAAAGTATAAAGTGAAAATTTTAGGTTTCTCTATAAATAAAAAATGCAATATTTTCATTTGCTAGACCTCTCAAATGGCATTGAACTTCTTTACCAATGTAACTATGATAATGTGTAGAGTCTAAGAAATTAGGATATGAGTGTGATTGTCCGCACAGGTCATTTTAGCAGCGAGACTGTATCTTGATTGTTGAATTTTGGTTGCCCCAAAAAAATTTTGGTAGCCCGAACTAAAAACAAATTTGTCCTGGGCAAGCTGAGACCCACTTATTTGTAGACATAGTATACTTGCCAAATAAAGGTTGATCTTCATCATTAAGAGATTATTCTAGAACTGAAAAAAGGTCAGGGAGGCCAAAGAAAAGGGGACAACGCACATTGGAGAATTGATGTTTCAAAGTAACTTTCTCTGCTTGGAGAAGATGAAAAATGGCAGGATTCTGTGCCCTGCTATTCTGTTATCACTAATATTTTATCATGATATTTTACAGACACTGAGGATACTCTAGAGAAGTTGAATAAAGAACAGAAAGAATTACAGAATAATATAGAATATTGGAGGGTAAATATATTGTATTACTTCAACATTTATACTGTGATTATTAGCCTTTTCTGCAACAAATTGGGTCGTTAGGCTTTTTGAAAGCGCCTTTTTGTAGTTCGAGTTTTACAGAATAGTTTAACTTCAAACTAGCAAATCCAAGATGGTGACTTCCATTAACAATACTTCAGAATCGTAACAAATGAAAAATATTCTAATCAATTATCATATATCTTATGAACTATAACTGCACCAGGAAAATGAATGCATCAAATAAAGAAATTAGTCAGTAGTCTTGCATTAATCAATAATGACAATGTTTCTGGCATGAAGATACTTCAGTGTGAGTTTCAGATGGGATAAAAATCAACCAGGAACTGGATTCCCAAATATAGCTAGCTCCCAACTTATATATTGTAAATACTCTCTTTATGCCCGAAGTAAATTTCTTATTAAATTCCTTATTCAATAATGATGTTTAATATCACATTTTGTTCATCCTCCTACTTACCCGATCCTGTGTCATCAAATCAGCATCACAAATATCTTATGAATAATAGCATTCTTTACTAAAACCATTTATGAGTATTATTATTTTAATAATATTTGACATTGTATGTATATATACATGTATGTGTAGTTGCGTATATAGTATATGTATATACAATGTATCGGTATATGTAGATATATATATGTTTAAGTAATTGTATTAATAAATCTAATTTATGAACACTACAAACACATAGCTTGTTTTCTTATTGTTTATTCACAACGTTTCGCCATTTAAGGCTTCCTCAGGTATAAACAACAGAGAGGGATAAAAAAAATTTCTAAGTAATTGTATTAAAATTTGTAATGATTATTGTGACTATGTAGACAAGAATATGTACTATGTACTTATCTGAAATAAATTATCGGTTCTGTTCTTACATGTTTTTATTAATATTATACATTTATATTTCTAGGGACAAGAGAAAGAGATGCAGGACAAACTGGGTGAAGATTCCAAGGAATTAGATAAAATGACAAATAAACAAACAGTTCTATTAAAGAAGGTATTGTATAATGTTTGTCTGTATTTACTCTTATTTCTTCTTCAAAGATTTGATTTGCAACTTCTTTATTGTTTTATTGTTGGAGAAATGCTTCTCTTATGTTCCTTAAGTTTAAATTGAGTTAATCTTAAGTATTGAAGGCTTTGTGGTGAAATAAATGATATACTGCTTTTTTATTTATCTATGTTCTCAAAGGAGTATGGAATTGCTTTACTTAACTTGTCTGTCTCGAACGTCTGCTAGTAAACATTTGGTTTTGGCAAGTAAAATAGAAATCTAGCTGTATAACTGGGCAATCTAGTTAGAAAATTGAATTAATTAAAATTAATTAAATTAATGCCCGGTTAGGTAAAGTTTGAATGTTGTTTATTTGATTACACCTTTTTTTTTTAAACTTTGTTTTGTTTTGTTTCACAGAAAGATGATTGCATGAAGAAGATACGAGAGTTAGGTTCATTACCAAGTGATGCATTTGAGAAATATCAAAACCTTAGTTCTAAACAGGTAAAATATAGGATCTTTTTTATACAGTTTGCGAAATTAGTGAGTGTGTCCGGTTGCCCAGGACAACCACTATTTAATAATTAAGTTTGAGCAACAAAAATTCTAAAAAACAAGAGATAGTGCTTGATGCTAAATCAACTTGTTCGGGCAATCATTTTGATATCCTAATTTTGTAGACTGTTTATAGCATTGAAATACTGAGAATTGTAGATTTTTGGGCATAAATTTACATACAAAAAGTATTAATACAGATATTAGTATTATGAGAATATTTTCTTTATGTAATATCTGTCTATTTCGGTATTTTAAAAATAAGTTTTCAATACATGTATTTTCAAAACTTTTAAACTTCCACCCTTGAATCAGCAGTGATACTGAACTACAAATACATTCTTACAATGCCCTATTGTGTAGAAAACATTGAATATTCTCCAGATTGATTTTATTTAGCAGGAGTAAGATTGTAGCTGCCTACTGAATACCTGGTCACTTTGGACATCTAGTTCAGTTTGAACTTATTTTATTGCCCATAGAACATGTTAATAAAGCACAGTAACACAACAAAGATAATGATAACAAATAACTACATGTATACATGGCTATTGGATTGAGCCACAAGTTCTTTAACTTAGTTACGTCTCTCCCCTACAGGTATATACAATAAACATCTGCAAATAAAATTTAAGTAGTTCGGAAATAGGAGTAGTCGCAAACTTGGATTACATGGATATTTGGGACATCTGCAGCTGTATAATCTGAAAATCTGAACTGAGTTAAAGTCTTAGTTCGTGTAATTTATTTCTCATATATTTTATTCTCTATATTTTCAGTTATTTAAAAAGTTAGACCAATGTAATGCTGAACTCAAGAAATATAGTCATGTTAACAAGAAAGCTCTAGATCAATTTGTTAACTTTACTGAACAGAAATCTAAATTGATCAAAAGAAAGGAAGAGTTAGATAGGGCTCACACTGTATGTATTTTAGTATTTTTATTTTACATCAATATATTCAATAAATACTTTGCCTTCCTAAATTTCTCGGACAAAATCCTGTTTTTAGAATAGTAGGAGCAGTAGTCCAGTGGTAGGACGCGCTCTTAGGGATCAAGAGGTTCTGGATTCGATCCCGACTTAGGGCACTGCTTATTTCCTTGATTAAGAAATTTACCTTTTATTGTTCCACTCCACCCAGGTGGAAATTGGTACAGTGAGGGATCCTCTGCCTGAGGGTGATTTCATTGATCAGGAGTTATTGTACAAGATTGTAAAGTCGGCTGAACATGTATATGGAAGCAGACTTAAAATCGCACTTTAACTTCCAATATTTCTCAGACAAAATCCTGTATTCAAGATAAACAGATTTACATTTACTCATGAAAAGAAAAACCGTCTGAGAAAATTCCTAGGTCAAAATTTGTTATGTTAAGTTTATCCACATTATTATTCAAATTATTTTAAATGAATTAACTTGGATTAAGAAGTAAAATTACTTGCAGTATTTTTGAGAATTACTCTATGTAATTTGTATAAAAACTGTTTATTTCAGTATTTTAAAAGTAAATTTCAATATTTTCAAAACTTCCAACTTCCACCCCTGTATTACAATGTTTCTGTTTTTCTATTTCAGTCTATTATTGATCTCATAGACAATTTAGATCTACGTAAATATGAGGCTATACAGTTAACATTTAAACAGGTGAGTTTTTATTGTAGTATTTATTATACCCTCGATGACCAGGGCTGTAAGTTATCGGGGAATTAACCTCCTTTTTCAGAATTATCACCCCTTGAACTTAGAGTTTTCTTTAAAAAATATTTGTTTTTACTGCAACTGTTTTATTTTTTTAGGTATAGACTTTAAACTTTAAATATATGTTCCTTATTATCAACCTCATCTCATGTGACAAGGTTCATAAGTCCAAATAATTTTTTTTTCAAAATTGTCTCCGATGAACTTAAAAGTTTCTTTATATTTTTTTTACTTTAAATTTGTTAAGGTTATATTTTCAAATTTTAAAATATGTATGTTCTTTATTATCAACCACATCTTCTGTGACACAGCTCTTGTTTATTTATTATTACTTGTTTATATTTATATTTCTCTGATATATTTCTATTACACAGGTATCCAAATACTTCAGTGAGATATTTAAGAAGTTAGCACCAGAAGGTCATGCTGTATTAGTTATGAAGAAAGGTGATACAGACCAAACTGTAAGTTTTATCTTTAAATATATTAGCCTCAGATGCTGTTCTATATGTTTGTTTGCACTTTTCCAAGCTACCAGCTGAATTGCCACAGCACACATCTTTTATCAGCAATTCCCCCAAAAAACCATGTTTGATTTGTTGAAAAAGATTTGCTCTTGCAATTGAAACTTAATTTTTTTATCCTAAAAGGCTTACCATGTAGTTGTCAGGTTTAAATTATTGCTTGAAAAATATAAACAAAAATATATTTCCTACCTACCCACTGTAATATTCAACTATAAATTGTTCATTTTTGGTCTGAAAATAATTGAAAAAATGCTTCATTTTATTAGTCTGATTTTTTTTTACAAATAATTTGGCAGATCTGAAATTAAAATTTAATGTTCTAAATGTTACATTTTTCAATACTAATAGTATAAAATATAAAATTGCATATAAAATGGAAAAATTAATCATCAATATTTTGGCTGAAACCTTTATCAAGAAATTATTAAGTGCATAATGCTAAAGAGCGAATTAATACAGTCTTGCTGCCAACTCTCAACTTGTATATTCTTTTTGGTAATATATTGAACATAACATAAAATTTTAGGGTGAAGACGATGAATCCCAATCTCAGGAAGTTGTACCTTTAGTTGAACAGTTTACTGGTGTCGGTATCAAGGTAAGATTGTAGTTTTATTTCTAGGGTATTTCTAGTTTGGTGGTTGTTTAGGACACACACAAAAAAATGTTGATTTAAAAATATTTTTTGTAATTTTTTAAGCGTTTTGAAATTTCTATGGGTGGCTTTTATAGCAGAGCTTTACTGTACAGATTAAATTGTAAAATGAGAAACCCCTTGTTGAAATCAGATAATTGATGAAACAGGTTTGGACAGTTTTTACCACATGGCAGAAAAAACATAGTAAAATAATGGCAAGGAAAAATAAAAAAATCATCGTGTTTGGTGATTTATTTAACATTAAAATTTAAAAGGAAATACATGTATTTATAAATTTGAATTTTAAACGAATTGAAAATGCCAATTACTTTGATATTAAATTCAAGATTGATTGAAACAGTACTAAACAAATTTGTGCCCAGGGTCTGACAGTTTTTACTGCTGAGGAAAAAGTATGTGTCTATATACATTGTTAATATTACAGGTGTCGTTCAGTGGTAATCGTGCAGAGATGAGAGACATGCAGCAATTATCAGGAGGACAGAAATCTTTAGTTGCTCTAACATTAATCTTTGCTATACAGAAATGTGACCCTGCACCATTTTATCTCTTTGATGAAATAGATCAAGCTTTAGATGCTCAACATAGGAAGGCTGTGGCTGGTAAGTTATTTAGAGGGGGCGTGGCTGAGCAGTTACAATGTTAGACTGGTAATTATTTGATAGCCTGCTCCGTGTTGGTTTGAATTTTATTAGAAACCTACCCTTTTTTCCTAGAGCGAGAAACTTTATCCTATTAGCGAAGAACTTAGGGACCAGGAAGGGGACTCCAAAGTGATTGATATAAGTTGTAAGAACCTGTTTTAAGATCGAGCTAAAAATACTATGAGTTATTCTTTATACAGAAGTAAATTTTATGTGTCCATACTCAAGCTCCAGTTTGTGGTGTCCTCTCTTAAAATGCCAATAGTTTGAATTTGATCTTCTCAAAACCTGATCAGGGAAGTTGATTTTTTTTGCCAATCTACATAAAACACCAGAGATATATGTATGTCCCTTATATAGCTGCATAGATGGAGGATGTTTAATGATGTTTTACAATATAATATAATGATTATTATTTCAGATATGATTCATGAACTGTGTCAGGAAGCACAGTTTATTACAACAACATTTAGACCTGAATTATTAGAACATGCTGATAAGTTCTATGGTGTTAAGTTTAGAAATAAGGTATTTATATCATTTAGTGTGGTGTTTTAATAGTAAATTGATCAAATTGTAATTCACCTTAACCAACTAGCCCTAAACCGGAGACCTTTCCATGACCTTACCTATAAGCTCATTTAACGAAGGTTTACAGTTACTTTTTGTCTCACAAACAAGGTGTTAACAAAACAGCACATGCTTATATTTGTGGGTAAATGTGTTGTTATCCAAATAAAGGTTGCACACAGAATGGTCCATTTATAAGGGCTATTGAGAATCAACTATGTGGGGTTTTATTTCTTTCTTACCCAATTATTGTTTACAATAAGGATTTTCTTGCTCAGTTAAAGCAGACTCGCTGGAAGTTTTAAATCGAAGTAAACAAAGCGCCTGGATGACACTGATCCATATTTTAATTGCTTCTTATTGATACTTGCTATATTTTGTAAAATAATCTTGTCAAAATTTTGGTAATCTTGTTCTCCGGGTCTACTGGTTACCCTTTCTTAGATTTCATCACTTTGCTATTATTTGCTGAATGGTGGTGAATGTCTTGATTTAAATGTTTCGTTATATTTCTATTATTGATGTACAATATACATAACATGTTCTGTTAACCGTTTGACTATTTTTTTGATACATTTTGTTTGACTAGTTTCATAATCACATGCATATCATGTAATATGCCTTGATTGGAAAATAAACTTGTATAAACTTGATAGTTATGTAATTATTGGTAAAATATTGAAAATAAAAAGATAGTATTCTGTTGTGATTATACTGTGTATGTTGTTTTTTTTACATTAAATTTTACATATATGCAATATGGTCAAATGGTTACCAGGTTGGACTGGTAATCATTGGATAGCTAGGTCTGTGTTGCTTCAAATCTTTCCCAAAAGCAACCTTATTGTTTCCTTGAGCAGGAAACTTTATTGTAATAGCTCAGTACTAGCGGACTTAAAAGCAAACTCGAAAGGGATTAATATAATATTAATCTTATTTGTAAGAACTTGTTTCACAATAAAGATAAATTAAATTAATATAACTAATTGTAAATATATTGTAATATTTTAGGTGAGTCATATAGATTGTGTAAGTTATGAAGAGGCTCAGGACTTTGTTGAAGACGATACAACACATGGATAGATCTAGTTTGAACATCTGATAGCCAACATCAGGAATAGAGAGATCTGAGATCTGAATTCTTCAATTGTGTATACATCTTACAGCTAACATCTCGTGGAAAGATCTTTATCGTATTTACATTTCAAAGATTGATCTACATAGTGTTTACATCAAATATTGTTTCAAAAATATTGAACTGATACTCATTGTGTCACAATCCATTGTATTAAAATATAGACAAATATAATGGCTATGCCTCTTGGAAGTAGCCTCTGTTGATTAGCTATTGATATTGTTATGTAGGGCTGTCACGATGTACCGGTATATTGCAATACACAGCTGCAGCAATACGTACCACGGTACGATTTTAACATACTGGTATTTAGCGATATTTTTTATTTCATTGATAATTCCTACCTTAGCAAAATAAAAGTAGCAAAACGTCAGTTTTTCTATTGTTCATTCCATCTAATCTTAAGTTACAAGAATTTAACCGATTGGTGGGCGTCACAGTCCTAAATGACTGAAAATACATGAAGAGGCTAGATTCTATCAGTAGCTGCATGTAAAATTTGCAATGTTTCTGTTAAATACAGCAGAGGAACAACGAATCTAAAAGCCCACTATATATTGTGGTACGTATCGCAGTACGATGCCAGCGTATTGCAATATATCGCGATACGCTTCTGTTGTATCATGACAGCCCTATTGTTATGTTATAAATCTACAGCATTTGAAGAAATTAATATGTATGTAAAATATACAATCTTGGCCAGCCTACGTAAGCCATTAAAAAAACCAGGGAAGTACCTCTAAATAACAAACATTTTGTGTAATATTAATTTTATTGTCCTGTGTTTAAATTCATTGTTCATAATGATAACCATTTTGTTCTCCTGTTTATTTTGAAAGATTGTGTTTATGATATACATATGTTTATTTGTTTGTTTGTTGTATTTAAATGTTTTGACTTCACTGATGTTAAATAAATAATCATACTTTAGATTTGAAGTAAAGACATTGGCTTGGCAGGGTTTGGCACTAATTGTTTTCTCCAGGAATCCCTAATCAGTTACTCAGGGACTCACCTTGAACATAAGAGATACTTCCAATAAAAGACAAAAAAACTTGGATACAAATTAGCAGTTACAATTTGTAATAAACATTTCATAGAATCTCAAAGTTGCATAAGAATAAGGGATTTTTTCAGGAATCCTTACAAAATCCGTAGCTGAGAATAACTGGAATTCCTCCCAATTTTTTGGAATCCCAGGACACTGTAAGTGTCGAACCTTGCTTTGTAAAACGTCTTTGTATATAGATAATAACACTTTATTTTAAAGGAGAGAAAGATATTTTGTACTGAGCTTGAAATTTTTGTTTGAATGATTTAGTGAATTAACTAAGATAGTGTTCACTATTTTGAATGTTTATTTGATTAGTTATGTACAAATTTTTGTCATTTAGAAATATTATATAATAGAAATATATTGTATGAAGAGATGTAGAAAAATGGATGCAAGGTTAAATGATAAAACTCTAGAATTCGCTTTCATTAGACATTATTTAAGTTTATACATGCTTCCATATATGTTGAGAGCTGTACTTAGTCTTGATGGCCCTGGTAAACTTGGTCAAATATTTGTGAATTTTTTTTGAAGATTTTTTCAAAATTCTTGACACGAATGTTCACAATCTCTGGGGAATCCTGGAATATTTGTGTCAGAATGCTGTCCCCTCCTCAGAAGTCAAGGTCACTTTTTAAGGATGTATGTTTAGCTGTTGGCATGTTTTTATGAGTCAGTCATTAGTAAAACATGTGTCCAAACTTTATTTGATGGTACTCTTGACTTCTCTGGTAAAATTATTGTATCAAAGTTTCAAAGGGGATTTTGTTTCAGAGTTTCAAAATGTTAAGTATTAAACTGTATTTTTTCATTGTTTTTTTGTCATTGTTCATTTCTAATAGTTGCTATTGTGTTTTAGTGAAAACTATGTTGTATTTTAAATGTTGTTTATATTTTAATTGATTACCGAGGCAACAATATATATTATGTGTTCAACAAACATTTTTTATTGTTCTTGTAAAATATCATTATTTTTCATCTGAAATTGGTACTGTAAAAGATCTGTATTAAATATTCATGATTCAGTCTATATTTTGCAAATAAAAAGAATTTTTTTCTTCTCAAATTAAGCATTTGTGACGTTAACATTATTCTAGCACACATGATTTTGGAAATAATCACTTTTGTCTCTATAGAAGAACTGTATTTTACACTCAATCATTATTTCATTGTTGATTCAATTTCCATGTTATTTATGTTCTCATTTTGTTGTTATATCACAAACTTGCAATTTTCTTCAAACTTTAGGATTTGAAATGCAATTACAAGATTTAGAGGCTAGCATACTTCCACTAGTATATTATATAATAAATATTTTTCCTTGCGCAGTGGCAGTACCATAGCCAATGAGGTTTACCCGAGGCATGGTTACTGGTAGTTGAAAACAGAACTACATGTATATTGATGTCATGTATATGTATTCGTAGTTTCATTCATTCATTTAAAGAAGGTTAAACCTTTAATTTTCATGGTTTATCAATAAATATTACAATAGTTAATATTCTCTTGTTATATTTCTGTTTTATTTTGAAATTATCCGTCATGGCTGAGAGATAGGCTAAGAGACATGACATGGGTGAACGTTTTCAGTATTAATACTGATTTCAATACTTTTAGTATGAATTACTTGATGTTATTTATTTGAAGTCTATCTAATTCAATATTTGGAAAAAAGATATACAGTGTTTTCAAAACTTTGAACTTCCACTTACAGTAGTGTAATGTATGAGGCTTTACCCTGCATTTTGCTATTTTCCGCCATGTTGTTGAGGTCAGTAGTTGTACTCACAGTCCATGGATAAATCTTCATTTATCTCTTGACCTAGGCTTGAACCTTGTGCTTAACTCATACCTTCATCAGTGAAGTAGGTTGGAGAACGGCTGTAAGAATATATCATGACAAAAAACTCTACAAAAGTACATAGAATCCTTGCTGGAATGGAAACATGACTACTGGATGTGTAGCAAGATGCGTTATCAACTGAGTTAATTAAGAGGGTATAGGGTAAGACAGTATTAGTAGAGTCCTGGAAAGCTGGTTAGATGAACTGTCCATTGTTGATGACTGAACTAAAGGTTGATAATTACTGTACAAACCAAAGAAATATAATTTAAAGTTAAAAGGATACTAATGTCTTGAAGATAAAGATCTGGATTGAACCCTGAATAGATTTAGAGTGTAATCAAAAGTTACATAGCTCTGTGGCCAAATGGAAACAACATCGGACTGGTAATCATTGTTGTGCCAGCTTCGTGTGGTTCGAATTCCATCCAAAAACCTACCCCGTTGTTCTTTGAGTAAGAAACTTTATTCTACTTGCTCCATACTTGTTTCACAATCAAGCTAAAATAAATTAGTATAAACTAAAACTAGCTCTGAAATAATATGTAACTATACAAACACCTGCATCAATGATATGACGATATAATTGATAGCTAATTACATTATATGGACCAATGAGAGCATGCCTGATCAATATGTGATCTTATTATTGTTTGGTAACCCGTAGGAGAGAGAGTTATAAGCTGTATTCTAGCTTTCATAGAGATTGGATGTGTGTTACCTGAAATGGATGTTAAACCCAGTATAAAAATATGGACATTATTTAACAATCTTCAAGCTGAGGTACCTTGTACATAACTCCAGAAGAAATTATTTGCTGTATGCATTATTCAGTTTTTCTCAAAATTCCATTTTGTTCAAGATATTTTGGAGTGTGTACAGTAATATGAAGCAAGCACAAAATACATAATACAAAATAAAAATCACATCGATGAAAATAATTTCATCATAAACATGTGCGTTTTGCACGCAGTATTTAATCTATCAGTCAAAATATTTATTCTTCTATTTAAGAATAAAAAAAAATCTTTTGTGGAATGACGCATAAGCACTCAATTACAATTACTTAAACTCGTGCTAAAGTTCGAAATTTTGAACATGGCAGTGTGTAAACACAGAAAATAATCAATTTCACTTTCGCACGTGACTCGTGCCACGAATCAGTCACAGTATCCGGTATTGACAATTTCGCACGATTTTCACGTGCACAAGCACGAAAACAGTTGAATACACATCTTTGAACACTTCTACCAACGTCGTTAACATCCAGATTGGAAAGTAACATGAAAACTGACCGGTTAATCTCTGTGGATCGGGCCCGACGGATCTGGACCCTGGAAGTTGGTTCTATTTCACGCAAGGTTTGTTCAAGTTCATTATTGGAATGCGTATGTTTTATTTTTTCATCAAAACGGTACACAGTGCAGTTTCACATTAACGACCATCTCAGCTATTGCAAAATCATGCGGAATTTTTGGTTTTACGAAACCCAAATGCTTATTATTTTGTAAAGAAAAATGTCTCTATATGAAGACCGTTCCGCTAATAAAACCATTGATTTTGATAGTCACAATAGAGAAACTGTACTGTGTTACAAAATTGTACAATCTTTTCACCAGTTTTATAAATCATTTATTTTTATGCTTATTAATACTTTTGGCAGTTGATACACAAATGTTTACGCCTCATACGGTGTTTGACTAACTTGGAAACTATACAAGGACTATAGTCACGTAATCTACAACAACAACTAATATGGTCAACAAAAGTTTGATTTTCGCTGATTTCTTTTCTTAGACCAATAGTTGAATATCATCAAATTGCACATAAGATAACTACAGCCTTTCTTTCCGCGAAAAATTCCCAATAGACTTAATTCGGAACTCAAATTTGTGGGTTTTTTCCGTCCGTGCGATGTAGGTACAAACAAAGTTTGTTACACATTATTGATGAAAATCACGAAATATGGATTAAATCCTATTGTTCTTTGTACACGTGTTTTCATTGTAACAGTGAAAGTTTGTTTGTACCTACATGGAAAACCCAAATATTTGAATTCCGGATATAGTCTATTGATCCTGTGAGTTTTGGTCGTTAGTTCCAAGGATCCTATATAAGCATGTATAGGGTCCTTTTTAGTTTCAAATCCTCCACACAAAAGTGGAAATCTAGGTGATGTGTAAAAATAACTTGTGCTGAGCTAAGATTCATAGTAAGCCATCGCCTCTAACAGGCGCATGTTGTTGGGACAAAGAAAATGTAACTCGTACTTCATGCAAGATTTGATTCTTTATTATGTTTTTGCTGCAGCAAGAATTAGACAAAAATCAATTCGTTTGTTAACATTCTGAAGATCATATGATTATGCGTTTATCTTACGATATGTAAAGACAGATTTATATACATTTATTGTACATTCTAAACTTGTTAATATTGTTTAAATCTGTTCTTGTATTTTAATACCAGGATTTAAATTTATCAAAATATTGTAACACGACCACTAGAAATTGTCCTGTCATTTTGTTACAATAGATTTTAACATTCATGACATATCAGACAAGACTGTCAGGGTTCATTCTAATATACAATACCCACCAAAAATTCGTTGTCAAATATTTGATTAGAATAATTGGTCTTGCAAACTACATGTAAGGATATTCGTCAATTTTGTTTATTTCACCGAGTGAGCTCAGAAAACATATTTTCAAGACAACTTTATAGCCAAGCATGAAACTGTCATTTTCTGAGCTCGCGAATCGAAAAGGGGGATCTTTGATCTAGCATTCTGTTTCTTCCATGCTTTTCTCTGTTTTATGTTAAAAGCATTTTCGATGAGATCATTTTGATTTTATATTTTCACTACAATGAAAATACAGTTTTTTATATATTTTTATCGTTTATTTTTAAGAATAACTGTAACACCACATTTTATTGTCAAGCATGAAAGAAAATTTACACTGATTCATGTAACAAAGTTTGAATCACATGTTGATCAACTAATTGACGCTGAATTTGTAATTTGACCCAAATGACTGTAGTTTTTTTTCTCATAGATAAATGTGATTGTTTTTAAATTCTAAAAAACAGAATTTTGTCCAAAAATCTTTGAACGCCACTGTAGATAAGAAAATATAAGTATAAGTATTTTAATTCAATATCGAAATTCCTAAATTGTTAATAAGGTCATAAAAAGATCGTATACGTAAAAATAGGTCGTGACCCTATTAGGTCTCAATTTGTTTACAGATATTTTATAGTATTTCATTATCAATATATAATAAAGTATTCATCCGCTCATAATGTAAAAATAACTAAATTATGAATGAAAAATATGTAGATCTACTATTACAAGAGACGAGGGCGTTTTTTCTTACTTGAAATTTGATTTGAATTTAATGGAAAACATTATCAACTCTCATTGCTTCGTGTTTTCATATTTTTTTATTTTTACGTCAATACATTGAACTGTCAAACTTGTCACTTCTACCATGATCTCGAAAAGTTGAAGAAATAATAGAACATTTATGGAGCCCATACACTGACATCTTGAAACTTTCATTTATTGTCACGATTATTTCGTTTAAACGTTATATTTTGAGAAATCGTGATAGTTATTTCGAAAAAATACAAAGTACTATTTTTTTCGTAAAGACGTAATATTCATTTTGAAAAAACAATATTTAGAAAAATCAAGAAAACTATTTCGTAAAAACGAAATGTCACTTTTAGAGCTTCGTAAAAAATTTGATTGAATATGACACTGACGTATAAAAACTGGAGTCAAAACTTGATATTTAATTTTTATGATTGCTAGTTTTATATAAAAGAACTCCTTAAAACACGAGAAAGGAGAATGGGTAACTAAATGATAGCTGGGAGCAAAACACTCTTGTGTCAATAGGGAAAAAACTAAATCAACATTAATTAGTTTATTAACATAATTTTAAATATTTTACCTGAATAAAATTTAATCATAGTAAAATCTTTGCTGTATCCATAAGTAATTTTTCTCAAAATTTCATTGTCAAATTCCTCTTGGAGGGCACTTCATGTTATTGTAAACTGTTCTTTTATTATCAAATTCATATATTTGATGTCCAAAACTTTCTTTAGACATGTAATTTTTATTAAAACACTGTTGCAGAGGCACATTTTGTTTTGTATATTTATTGTATATTTAGATTATACAAAAAGAACATAATTGACAGTTTATGATGAATTGTATATTAGTTGTGAAACTACTGACGACATTTAAAGTATCTAAGTCAGGGGCCGGATCGAGGATTTTTTTCTAGGGGGAGGGGGGTCCGAACCTTTTCTTGGGCGGGGTCCAAACTTTCGAACCACAACCACATTATACTCTTTTTGCAGAATAATGCAATATATTAATAATAAAAACTACATAACCATTAAATCAATGTTAAGCACCAAGAAAATTTGCTTTATGCTACTTAAAATGACTTACAGTCATGAAACAGGTACATTTTGGAAATTCCAGGGGGGGGGGGGGGGTTCTGACCCCCTGACCCCCGCTAAATCCGCCTATGTAAGTATACATGTATTCAAAATACAAATTTTACCAATTGTAAAGAAACTTGTGGACTCCAATACATGTATATAGTTACATGTTAAACCTTCCTACAATTACCCCCCTAATTTATATTTTTAATAAAATATAATTAATTATCACAATAATAATATTACAATAAAATGCCATAATGTATTGCAATATGGAAAAGAAACAGTTTTAAATGAACTATGATTAGTGTCAAAATTTAACAATAGAAATTATATAGTAATTTATTAAGTATTTTTTGTAAAAAAGGTCTGTCTCAGATTGCATCTGAACTAAAGCTATGAGTATCCAACTTATGGGTGGTACGTTAAAGCAACCCAGTCATAGATTTTTATATAATTCAAAATTTACCAGTCAGTGTGTGTAATTGTGTTTAGAAAATGAATTCTTAATGTCTTAAGATAAACTGACCTAAAGATTTTGAGAAATATAAAACAAACCTCACGAAAACTCGCTAAAATCTTTTATACTGTTACTAACTAGGGTAGAGGGAAGTGTATATTCTTATTTACATTTAACTATAACATTTTACAATAAAACTGTTTTATACCAATTTGTACTATCTCTAAAATTGTCATTATTAAAAAATGCTCATCGCTTTCAAAATGTTTCCATACATTTCTGATAGTTTTAGAAAAGTTTATTGTAAAGTTGAAATCTGTGAAGGAGCAATTTTAAGTACACTTTTTTAGTAAAAGGTCTTACTCGGATTGCAAAAGATCAACAGCAGTAGTATGTCAAGTAAAGGTTTAGTACAAAAATATTTAAGTGGCTTTATTATAAAATGATACATTGTAAATATCAAATGTTCTATTCAGGTAAACAATGTTACCGTGACATATCATATATTGTATCTTATAGAGCCTATGTCATATACTTAATTCGGGCCACCATAACAAGATCTATTCATTATCAGCAGACTTGAGCACTGTCTTACAATCGTGAAGTCATTAAAATACATTCTCATGCCTATAGATTACCCATTGTTTATTAAGATTCTCAATCTAACGTTAAATCGAGAAACTTGAGAATCTATGTGTACGAGAATTATAAAACATAGCATATATTAGATACACATTACACATCTCAAACTATTTTGCTTTCTATATTTAAGTTTAACGAAGTATCCATATCCATTTCCAAAAAATAGTGAGTCTTTTTATAAAGGCATTCTATATTCATTTTTTGTCAAATGCCCAATGTTGTTCAACTAAGGTTAAATGTGACTCAACATTCTATTTAATCAAATGTTCAGTTACTTTACCGATAAAAGTATTAACCAATTACCAAAAACATGAAAAATGGGTTATTGCATGAATTGATGTATATAATTATTTCAATATTAAAAATATCATATAAGTAATGCAAGCCATAAAATGTTACATAGCGACAAATAAATTATGCATATCTGATCGTTTTACTTGATAAAAAAATCGAACTTGGATATCTAAATCGCAATCAATGACCCCTTTTCATGTAATAATGCGACATAAATAAGTAAAATGTTTTAAATATTACATCAAATGATTGTAGTCAATAGATATTACATTTTAAACGAAATAAAAATGATATATGCAAGAATTTTGATGATTTGTAATATAACGCATACGAAATAGAATATTATCGTCACGCTCAATTAATATAAAATGTTATTAGCGAAGTTATAACCCCATGAAATCATTATCTGAGTATGGAATGCATCATATAACGTTGAATCAAATATACTCATGTATGCCAATAAGTTGATTGCTTATTTGTGATTATTCGTTGGCCGAATTTTAGCCTGGAAGTTTGTAGGAACGTTGAATGAAACAGCATTTTATCCTGATTCAATTACAATGCCACCCAAAAGTTCTTAATCAATACAATACAATATTATATACAATACAGTAATACAATATTTCTTTATTTAGCATTATCTATATACAGACCATTGCCTTATCTATAAGTCATAAGGAAATGAAATTATGATAACACTTGTATCAAGCATCGTTGCATATCGCAAGCGAAATAACTGTAATTAAAGCTGTTACATATTCATGTAATATACATTTTCTTTGAATCATACGTTAATAAACTGAGTGGCAACGGTGTTGGACTGGTAATCTTTGGATAGCCAGCTCAACGTTGGTTCTAATCCTATCCAAAATCTAACCTGTTGTTTCCTTGAGCAGGAAACTTTATCCTACTAGCTAAGTACTGGGGGGACCAGAAAGCGGACTCAAAAGTGATAAATCGAAGTTGTAAGAATTTGTTTCACAATCGAGCTGAAATAGACAAGTACAAGTAAAAATAAACTGATTACCACTGACTTGTTCAGATGACCATTTGTGAATCGTTTTAACCTTAATTGAAGTCATTCTCGTTCCCAGAGTCTAGTACGATTCTCAATACTAATATATATTGAGAATCCTACTAGACTCTGGGAACGAGAATGAAATGAAGTTTGCCCATAGACCTTTTTGGGGGTATTGCCTATGTATTCTAACTATCATAAAATAGGTGCATTCCAGTTAACTGTACTCATTTTACCTTAAATAATTTACGACAGTCATGTAGCAGGTGTTAGAATCAAATATATAACAAATCAACACAAATCAATATTAAAACATTTCTAATGATCAAAATTTTCGATTTATCATAAGTTGCAATAAAATATTAATATATTTATATAATGGGTAATGCATTTATCATTGAACATTTCTCTGATGTGAAGATTTAAATTATTTACGATTATGACGGTATTGAGGTTGGCGACACTTCGCCTGTTACATACCAGTCAGACTTTCGTCAGCACAGGACATTCGTTCAAGAAAAATGTAATTTCTACTGGACCGAATGCATTCTCGTTCCCCGAGGTTATCAAGATTCTCGATCTAGAATTCTACTAGACTCTGGGTACGAGAATGGACCGAATAATGTTTACTTGACAAACTCATTTTTATGCTATATGTTCAAATTTCCTTTTGAATGATTAACATTATATATCCTAAAATTATATAAATCAATCAAACAACAAATTATGATTTTTTATTGAAAGTTGAAAACAAGAGGCTGTAAAAGTTGATGAACCGTCATACCTTTCACTTTCTAAATGTCACTGGTGTGACGATGGTTTCGGTGGATTCGGTCGACAATCCACTGGCTAAATTCGAAGACTGGCATACTATACATGTATGTTATTACATAAAAGTTATAATTATGGTTCATTTTGAGCAGAACACTATTAATGGTCCAAGCGTTAGGGTTTCACTGCACCGCGCTGCTTTGTACTGCGCTGTATTGTCTTGCATATCGGTTCGTATCGTCTTGTATCGTACCATGTCGTTTCGTATCATATCGAATTGTTTTGGTTTGTACTGTTTCATATTGTCTTGTGGTGTGGTGTCGTGTCGCATTGCATCGTATCGTATCGTATCGTATCGTATTGGTGCCTATTTGAAATTCATCAAACTGCTAAAGAGGGAATGTAGTTTAACTTTTTTATTGTTCTATAAACATTTGTAATTTGTTTTTTCTTTCAATGTAAAATTGTAATTAAGACCATCTATAAAGTACAGGGTAACTAACGGCTATGTTACAAATACTTAATAAACACATGTACTTATTAAAGTATTTAAACATTCAAAATACTAAAAAGTGCGATACAATTCAGTTTTGTAAATGTACCGTAAAATATGCTCAGTAAACCAAATATTATATATTCGTATGCAATAAGGATAATATGTTATTTAAGATTACAATATCTGCGTGTTGGGTCATTACGGCCAGTGGTCAGATATAAATGGTCAAGGGTTTTAATATTATACCACCCGTAAGTTCACCATACTCTCCTCTGGTCTCAATGGTCAAATATTTTATTGGATCTAAAACCTTTGTTGCAATGTTAATCTTAGAATCAATGGTCAATAAACAAAACGTTTATACGGAAAAACTGCTTCTTTCATGTAAGGCCAGGGGTCTTCATAGACTGTAATGTTGACCTAATTAAATAGATGAGACAGTCGACGGGTTACCAATTTCAAAATGTATTAATACCCCATAGTTGTGGAGCTTGTAAGTATGTACATGTAAAGAGGATAAAATATGTACAGGGCTACGACTGACTATGCTGTTCTAGAGGGCGAAGCTCTAAGGCTTGCTGTTACATTGATTATGTACAACGTCGTAAATTAAATACTTTAAAGGTAATGTCTATATTCCAAAGAATGTTGAACAATGCTGTTCTCCAGTTTTTAATGAAAGATTAATTCTGACAAGTAATGTTTTAGAAAACCGTTTTCGTATTTGCAACGAAAGTCTTAGAAATGAAGTCTCTCTCCCAAAATGAAATCAAATTATACTTCGCAATGGTGGAGTGCTGGCTCTTTCTCAATCTTTTAGCTGAACGTCTTTAGGAAAAGTTGAATTTCATGTACGTGATGCAAGGTGTTAATACCAGGAATAGCCAAAATGAAGTTCTCAACATACATGTATTAATAATTAACAAAAGTTGATCAATGACCGTTTATAATCGACTGATCCATTTAAGTATAGTACTTGCTGACATGAACAGTTCAATGATTAAAATGATGATCGATTATCTCGGTAACTGATCACAAGGAAAGATAAGACCATCTTGTCTGTATAGACGTACGTCATGTTTTATAAACATTGTAAACATATAGATCACCAGACCTCATCAGACCAAAGTTTCTCGTACAATGTTAATATGAGAAGTGTCGTAAAGATCACGAACATTGTACCATGTCACACCGTTCTTCTTAAAGCTACGTGATCATAGATTTTGTTATTTAACATTTTTGCTGGGTTTAACGCCGCAGCAACACATTGTATAGGTCATATCATGACGGTCAGTCAACCTACTCATCGTTCCTGGAATGACTAAATCTCTGGATTGGGCTGTTCACCAGTTGCTAGGCACGTACACTTGTCAGTGACTGACAACTGTCATACATGATTTTAGAATCAGTGGTAGGATGGAGAATGTGTAATGTAACTAACCTGGCATGAATTACATTGGGAGATTTATCAAAATTTGACTCAATTTAGGCCCTAAATTCAAGTCTTAGCTAGAGTTGTACATATGTCATTTTGCACTAAAATTGTCCTTATCAGAACACTGTTTTTCTGCTTCCAAAAATGGCAAATATTTAAAGTTGAAATCTGTGAACAATCAGCCTTAAGCTTACATTAGATATAAAGGCTGGAATCTTACTGGACGACTTGATTTAAAATGTTTGAATAAAATAATTTTAAAAGATTATTTAGTTCATGTCCATTTATACAGTTAATCATCACATGTCACCAATCAGTTTGAAATTTGGGCGGACCTTGGCATATTTGCATGGGGACCGAAGGGTTTCCAAAGTTTTAAAACTGTTCTGTGAGCGCTTAAATGTTGATCAATGTTTGGGATACTGATTAATAGATTTTACACAAGGTTTAGACGTAATAAGTGAATTTTGTTTGGTGTGATCATCACCCTCCGTCCTGTCACCCCAAAGATCACTTTGTTATTATACAATTCAATACAAAACATTGCATTTATTCAGCGTTAAGCCTATTCATTAGGCTTCTGTCCAAGAACATATATAGACAATTACATATAATTGTAATGGTATGCAACTTTTGAAACTTTTAAGACCAAAATGCTTAATTTAAGATGGAAATTGTTTCTATTATCAAGGCCCACAAATGAAGTTTTAGCACCATTGATTTAATAATTGTCCTACTAGCGAAACTATACTTTAGTAACATATGGAATTTTTCTTAATATAAAAATTATAATTGATTACGAAAACCATTTTAAGATTGTAATGGATTTAATATTAACATACAAATATTGACAATAAATTTAATTCTTTAGTTAAAAATCAAGTGGACATTCATTGAAATTAAGCTACAGAATAATGCGTTAAATTGCTATTACCAAATATTTATTAATCTTTTAATGTATTAACTTCACAAAATAATGATATTAGACATTTTAAGTATTATTTTTTATTTTTTCTTGGTGTGAAATATGACCCAATTGGTGACAAAAATAATCTTCTTAGAGGGACAGGTTCACTAGACGGCGATAGGATAAAATATAAGATATTTTCTACATAATACGGTAAAAGAACCCATTCGACCGATCATATTTTATTCACGGTATATTACTTCCATTTTGAAAAAGAAATGATACAACCTTACTTATCGTAGATTCACTTCTATGGGTTATTACTCCAAATTGTAACTGCGCTTTTTTTGCATGCGTTAAAAAATACAAATGTTAAGCGAGTTTGAATGGTACATCGTGCAGTGACTTGCGTCATTTGTTATTTTCGAAACTCGCCAACACTAAGCATAGAAACGATTTAAATTTTTCGCTCTCTGGATTTGAATGTGTATGAGTCTAAATATGACAGGATTATTTCTTATCGTACATATAGTTACAAGTTTTTTATTTGACAACAATGGAATATTTTGTCAGACTAGAAAAGACAATGACAACTTAGAGAAAGGCTTTGTTGATCATAGATTAGGTCTACTAGAAGATGGAATGAACGTCTTTGTTGTGGACGCCAATGAAAAAATCCGCGATATGGAAAACGAAGTGGCTTTTCTTACAGCGGAAACTGCTAACATGAAAACAACGATCGAAGAACAGCGTCGTGAAATACGAACGCTACAATGGGCGACGGCTGATGCCAAAAGGAATCAACTAACTAAAGAAGAAAGGGACTTAGTGACAGAATTAAAATGGACGATATTTGATTTGAAATACGCCAATCAAGAATTGCAAGAGGATGCGTGTCGGCGTAATACGGAATGTGGTGACTGGGTAGAATGGACAAGCTGTTCAGTTAGCTGCGGGTCGGGTACGAAGATTAGATCGCGGCCTTGTACCCAGACTGGACGATTTAGTTCAATGTGCGAACCAGTCAACGTAGAGGAAGTGAAATGTCGAACAGAATGTTTATCCCCTCATGGATTGTTTAAATTCGATTGTCCGGTCGGTTATTCATCATTCCAGGGTTATTGTTTCCGGTTTTCCGGACGTCAGGACGCACGGACTTTATCCACAATCCTCTGCGAGGAAGAAGACGCTCATATGGTGGCAGTCAATTCTCCAGAAAAACAGAAAGTCGTCAAAGATTTTATTGACATTGTTGCGCCTGAATACATGGTGGACATGCATGAAGATTTTAGTAAACGCGAATACTGGGATTTTCATGATATTGATCAAAAAGTTAGTGTCGCTATTGACGGCGTAAGGCGACATCAGAAAACATACTTTTTAGACTGGCGTGAGGCTAAGATGACGTATTTTAACTGGGCGGTTGGACAGCCTCGCAATGATCACAGTGATGGCGATTATTGTGTTACGATGAATGTGCTCACTGGTGACTGGTACATGAATTGTTGTGGAGTAACTTTCTTCTATATTTGTGAATCTGAGAAACGAGTGTAACACTTTAAAACATGAATGTGAAAACTTTTATATAAAATAATATTACGATAAATAGCATCGTAAGTCAAATGCAAGATACATTCATATAATAATATGGAAACAGTTAAGGCTGTATCAATACATATATATATATAACTGATGACGAAAAAATTGGTATTATATGACAGTGTTTTATGCTGTCTAGTCCATGTATGAAGAATACAAATGTAAGGACCTCAGCGACTGTAGCTGGGAGTCTGTTCCATACAGGAATTGTATATACATGTGCAGGGGCCGTTTACAGGCGCCTTTCTCTCTTGAAATGTTTTTTAAATCATTCAGTTATCCCCAACTTTGAAGTTGTACTTGAATATTTTGTTCCCCTATCTATGAAACTGCAGTAAAATTTCCTCAAATGTGCTATATAAAAAAGGCTGCAGGCCCCTTCCCCAAACACTGAAAAAACCCTGGTATTAACAATTTTATATGTACAGTCACTGTTTAAAGTTGCCTAAGTGATGACGTCACCTGCAAGGATTACATTTACCATTTTAACATGTTTCGTGTTTATGTCCAGTCTTCAAAAATAAATGAATTTCACTTGCAAATTTGTTATCAATTTTTCTCAAATATTTTGATTGTACTATCAAAATGGGACCTTTATATTTTTCATTATTTTGCTGTCATTGGCCGGTCACCTCAAGTCACCTCAAGTAATGTTCTTTATTAAAACATTCTACTTTGTGTAAGGTGTCGCGTGTCATAATGCAAATAAAGTTTTTTGGACAAATGAAATTTTGAAAAAGCTGACCAGGCACAAGTGACTTTACTAAAACTTAAGTTTATTCACGTGCAAGTATTATATTTAAAATCGTAAGTTGAATAACTAATTAATGTCGATTTTAGAATGAGGCTGAAGTGACTCATTACTTCTTTAATTCTTTTTTAATGATTGCACTCATGTACTTCACACTTATCTAGCTAAATGCAATATAATGCTATTTGTTTATTAGTCATAAGTACTATATACTAAATAAAAAAGATGTAAACATAAAATCAGAGATTTATCAATTTATAAAACCTATACATGTATTTGATTGCCGTGTGTAGATATTTCATATTTTTTATGATGATTTCTTAGGAAAAACTTTTCATATCTTATTCATGTCGTTTTTTGTTGACCCAAAAATTATCCAATATTATTGATGAAATCATATGTATTTGTTATTTGTACTTAGTGAGCAATTTATAATAAAATGTGCCTTTTCAAGAATTTAGTACGTTTATTTGACATTTGATTTTTTTCTGTCATATTTTTTCGTTCATTTGTTTAAATGTGTTTACTATATTACAAAAGAAATTACAAAATGTATCCATCATAAGTTTTATTGCTTTTTTCGTATAAAAACATCAAATGGCATACCCTCATTATATTGAATCGTTACAACAATTGTGGTATACAATATACACTTTATACCACGAATGTGCTTATTGTTTTGTCATAGTGACTTTTGAGTTTCAGAATATATGATATATTAAATCGCAGACTGGGACAGTCAATTAGATATGTGACCATTTTTTAAATGTAATTACATGTAAATACGCTGTTACTAACATTATTTGGTTCAAATGACCCAGGTTTGGCTCTATGTCTATTTGTAACAATGATATTCTAAAATTTACGATTTTAAACGATACAATGTTCCTTTTATTGTAAGTATGTATTACAAAGAAAGTACATACATTGTGTATTTAAGTTCACCTATTGTATAAAACTATCAACATGAGTTCAAATAAATATACTTGTACTTATAAAATACAATTGTCCACTTATATCTGTGTCTTATATAAACTTTGATTCAGAATGATATGTTTAACCCATTACTAGTCGTCATTTGGCCACATCAATACACCTGAATCATATTCTAATTATTTCACTATCTTTGCGACAGAGGTGAAACACAGCAAGAATGTTCCCTAGACCTTTCTTTGCAAGAAATATACCTTTGTTTATCGTCGCAACGTTGGGAGGGAGCAACATGACCTTAAAGTGAATTTCTGCTCATTTATAGAGTCAAATTCCCACTTCAGACAGATGTACATGTGCAATCACTGTTTTATTTTGCCATTGTATTTGTAAACATGTATAACAGAATGTTTTGTAAATGAAATCAGTTCTGACTTGCACAGTTACGATACGAATGACCTTCATAGTTATTTTTCATATGAGTTGGTACTGACGTGCACGCATTTTTTTTTTCGGAAACCCTTTCTGATTAAAAAACGTTCCCTTTAACCCTTGAAGTCGATATGTAATTAAGAAGAATAAACGGAATAATCAAATGAAAAAAAACGTTTAAGTCTGTTCATTTATTAGTCGGTATCTAGATTAACATGTGTCGTAAAAAAGCATGCGTAAGGCAATTAAAACAACAACATATTTTTAAGAAAAATAAATACGCTATACGGATCGATAGCGAACGGGACTTTCTAATCTAGTTTCTCGAATGATGAACTGGTTCGAATCCCACCTTAGAAGGTTATACCTTTTCATGAAATTTGAAAATGATGTCAGTTTCCCTCCATTAATTAGGTATATGGAGAAGTCCTTTGTCGTATGGAAAGGTAGGTGAGTTTTAGTTATAGACAAGAGTCCATGAAAGCGATATCAAGTTCCCCTGCCTCTGTGAAATCATTTAAATCTGTGTTGACACTATGTTTTACCCAATTACAGGCGCGTATGAAGGATATGAATATTAGGACCGCATATGGATGGGTACATGTGGGGTATCCCCTCCCTACGGTCGATTTTTTGTGAATGTGAGCGACTGAAACTCGAATTACAGCACTTTCAGTACCCCCTGTTTAAAAACAAATCTTTGTATTAGACCTCAAGATTTTCAATATATGTCACGAAAAATTAACTCGTGGCCCCATTGCCGCCGCTTGCAAGAATGTTTGGGTCGCGACCGCGGCCCATGCGGTCCCGGCTCCTACGCGCCTGAATTAAAAGTAAAAACTGGCCTTACTTGCTAAAGTACAAGCGTGAAATTTCAATTTTTATATGAAGTAGGATTATTTTGTATTTTGTGTGTTTTATTATGATTTTACAATGGATATAAATATGATAATTCATAAAAATATGTTTTTTATGTTGGATTTTTATGAACTTGATGTCGTTTGATGTTTATTATACTTGATTTTATATCCAGTGTCCTTCAAATAGACGACATTGTATATATTTGACTAAAGCAAAGTCCAATAGCGAGCTTCCTAAATAGGCAGTTTGGTCTGAAACCCTGTCTCCCGGCTTTTTCTTGTAAATATGGGTATTTAGTAAGATATTTTTTTTTAAATACATTATTTTTTACTTAATCTGGTCTGAAACAAGCCGTATTGACAGATGACATCATCAAGTTAAATGATTTTAATAGCTTGACCCGCAACAAAACCAGATTTTATGGAACTGTGCCTACGAGCCGAATTTAGAAGTGTTATACCAAATTTATGGGTCTGAGACCATACCGTAAACTACAACAACAACAAATTTTCAAGCGGCCGACGTAAATTTTGTAGAAAACGCTTTTGCAGGAGATGTAAGCATTGTCATGTTTCTATATTTGCTGGAATGATAGCCGGGTATGTAAGACAAATGTTTATACGCTGAAAAAGGCATGAACATTATTTTTCTTCGTCACTGACAACTACTTCAATTATTGAATAGTACCCGGATATCGCGAAAATATCGGATGTGTTTTTCAAAGATCTGTTTCTTGAATTTTTGAAGAGTTTAGTTATAAATGATAAAACATCATTTAATTAAAAGCCTCAAATGATCGTCCGTGGTAAAAAACTTAATTTGTCTTGCGATTAAAATGATGTTTTGAGACGTTGAACGAAACAGGTATCGAGAATGAATGGGTCAAGTTTGTGACTGTGGATCACACGGTTGTCGCAGATTTAATTGAGTTATATGCCATTTTCTTATAGATCAATCTTTCTTTAATCAATCCCAATTCTCTATTTGAAAATTTGATCATGATGAACGAAAATATATACTTTTTATAACAACACGTCAAAATGGGGATAAGGGAGAAAACTCTTGTTCTTGAGTCACGGAACCCGTAATGGGACCGTATGACGTGGGTTTTAGTCGCATTAAAAGTAAAATACAGAATTACTAGGCTATTTTGGTATGTTTATAGTATATAGATAGATTAGCCCTCAATTTAAAAACACATTTATATATTTCTAATACTTTGCATCAAATGAAATTAGTTTTTAACTATAAAAATCAATTGTCATATGTTTTCGCGACTTTCCGCGGGTTTCGTCCCACAACTCATTCGCTCTAATAAGATTCGTCCCAGAACAAATATTACAGACAAATAAACTATATATTTATCGTTTAAAGGTGTTTAATTTTTATTTTTGCGAGGTTCTATCTAATTTAATATCACAATCATTTTTTTTCAACTGCTGCTCAGAAAAATTCAATGTCAATGTGTCAATTTATCCAATTGTAACTTGTTAGTGATAATGTGAACAGGTTTATCTGATTGCCTTTTTGCTAAGCTATTGCAGCAAACTGAATGTACTTGTAAATGAAGGACTTTAAATGGATTATTGACTATCTAAATTAAGAAATATAGAAATTATTTTGGCCTTACTTTGAATCCTCTGCACCAATATTTTATCAAACAATGTAAAATTATGTGTTTACTTCATTATTAGGTAAAATCAACTTTGGAACTATCAGACTTTGAACATGACTGTGTCTGAACATGTGTGTGGATTTGGATATTGATTACCATAATGTGGACTAAGATAAGTTCAGCCTTTAACAAAGCTGAAATGAGGTGAAGAGAAATGTTCAAGCTTGTTCGTGACCTGGGAAAGCTTCACTGTATGATTATTTAGTGCGGTTTTTCCAGTTTGCGGGTGCTGCTTGTTACATTCATCTGGATTCAACTATCCCCTTCTTTGGAATACATAGACTAGGATTGGAACACATGTAAAAGGAAAGATATGGCTTTGAGATGTGGTGGACAACATTACTTTCATGAGGTATAACTGTTATATTTTTCTGTTTGATGTACGACTAATGCATATTTTACATCCGACTATTCTTTTATTATTATTTATCTATTTATTATTTCAACTTTATATGTAAGCTGAGGACACCAAGATAAATATCCAATATTTTACTGGAGATGAAATCTACAAAATTGACAAACAAGAATGTTTCACTTGAGTAACTAACCAATGACTTATATAAACATTGGACGAGCGACAGCGAGAAACACTTGCCAACTATTCCTGACGATTTTCCTTGCTACTCAAAAACTAGGTGAACATGTATTTTGCCGAAAACTTCCAATAAAGCACAATTTACAAAAACAAAGACAAAAATAGACAGTAAATACTGAGTTTAATATATTCTTGCATAAAAGTCAAGCCCAAGTTAACTTTGTCAAACTATACTTTAGTTACACATTGTTTATATCATTATAATTGAACATTACACATTGATATCGTTGTATATTATTGAACAGCCAGTGATGCATACATTGAGGCTCATTCTTTGGCATCCTTCAAGAATGGGCTGTCTAACCTAACCTTCTAAGGGGACTTTCCAGCACAGTCATCAAGTATGGTCAATTGAAGGGCTTGAGCTATGCCAGCAGGGTTCTGAACCCGGGTACCGCCACGGTAGCTGGATTGGTCTTGCCTGGATGGCCAGAAAATGACTGTGCAAAACTTACTATTACTTCCATTCTTTGAACCTATTTCTTGCAAACTATACCGTGTCTTTATTTCTGCCTATCCTATTTATTTCTCTTTTGTCTTGATTTCTCTTGCGCACCGTTAAAGAAGTGTCAATTTTTGACAGTTAAACGTATTGATGTAGATGTAGATGTAGATTTACCCCACTGATGTAAATACTAGATATCAACTTTTACTTTTATTGAGCATAAGTACAGAAGCACTGAAGTGAGTGTTTATGTATCGGGATTATTGAATAGTTATTGAACATTTAAATCAGGGGGGTTACTGAATGGGCCATTGACAGGTGTAAAAAAATTTAACAATTTGTACTGACTTTATTGAAACTCTATATGATTGATCATTGTCTTACATCTTTTTTATTGATTGTAAAATAAAATAAATAAAAACTTTGTTTAAATCTATACCAGGTTTGTTTTACTTTTTTGTTGAATAAGGGACTTTAGTCAGTTATTTCCCACAAAATAGGTAGGTCTAATTAGTTGGATTACTTGGATTTTACCCTTACTTTTCAATGTTAATTTGCCAAAGTTAATCTCAAATAACTTTTTTGTTAAACATTTAATTTGTTTGAAATTCAAGCTAATCAATTTTAAGTTAAAGAACTATCTAAATTCCATCACTTCTGTCAATATATTCATTGTTCGTATTGTGCCTTGTTCAAGTATTTTTCTATCCCTGAATAAACCTAGATCTCTTGACTAAAGATTTTTACCTTGTTCTTAGAACTTTTTCTGATCAGTTGCAGAAAACTTAGTTCAGAGAAGGAGAATGACCAATGAAAATATTTCATGTCCAAACTGGAGGACAGAATGTAGATATGGCTTGGGGATACAATCCATGACATGGATTTGTTGGGCAATGTGTTAGCGACTGAGATGACATCTTATTGTTAAAATTTCAAACTGTTGGTGGCTCATACATTTACCCTGCTGATTTAAATACTCTATAATTGTTCTCTAATCCCTGTAAATAAATATTTTATTTTTATTATTGATTGTGAGTGCTGAAGTGTTGCAGTGAGTAATTAAAGCAGTGGGGTAAATGTATTTTACTCAACAGTTGAATAAAATTTAACAATATGTATGTCTTGCTGTACAGTGCATGTTATACATCATGCATGTCAGTGTACTCACTGAATAAACCAGCATTATGGAGCAGTTCATTTCTCGATGATTGGGAATTTAATGTCAAGAGTTGACTAAATAGTGATACTAAAAGTAGACTTCAAAAACCTTACTTTAATTAGCTTTAAATTCATACTTAAGTAATCCACACATTTTAAGCTTGCGCAGGGACCTCCTTTTCCAATGGACCAAGGCCACGATGTTGCCCAGGGGCCATAGGGCCCTTCATTATCAAAATTATCGGACTTGTGACAGAATTGCTCTAAAGTAACCAGTTTGGCTCAGAGTCTTATTAATACTGCTTGAGTTCCTTATATGTTTGAAAGATTAAAATCTTCAAGTTAAACGAAGTCATATGTGCATTAAGTTATTGTACAAAATTGTTAATAATTTATCATTTTTTGCTACAGAAACATTTTTCCAAGAATTTAATAAATCTAGATGATGATATGAATTTAAAGTGAAATTATTTTTATTATATTTTTACTGGGTTTAACGCTGTGTCAACACAATTTAGGTCATTTTACAGCATCCAGTGGACCTAACCTTTCCTGGACCTTTGTCTATAACCAGTACTCACCTGCCCTTCCACAAGGCTGGAAACTTCTCCATATTATCTCATCAATTGAGGAAAATTGACATTATTGTCAAATTCTCATGGAAGGGTATAACCTCCCTGGGTGGGATTCGAACCCGTACCCTCTTCAGGACATGAGATTCCAAATTCTGGCACGCTACCAACTGCGCTATTGACCCAGCTTAAAATAAAAATTTAATTGACAGTTGTTTTTGAATATGAACCTGATGCCCATAATACAGTATTGCCTACCATAGGTCCCCCCTCTGCAAAAAAAAATGTTGCAAAATTGGGAATTTTATTGCGTATATATGTTCTAAATGTCTAACTCTATTACTCGGGGACCTTTTTAAACTTCTCAAAAATTTAAGATAAGTATATTTTGCATTTAAAGATTTTAAAACCGGAGATTTTTCCTATATTTCTCCCATACCCACAGTTCAAATTATCTCCCTTATTCAAAACCAGAATTTTGCATATTTTGGCATTTAATGATATATTTTCTATGAAATTTAAAATATATCATCTTAACGCATTTTTCTATCCATTCAAGAAACAATTGTTGTGACAGTATTTTGTTCCTTTGAGACATTGGTACCCAAAGGTCCCAAGGACCGTGGGAATATTTTTTTTCAGTTAATAAGCCAATTTTTCTGTTTGTGTTACCTCCCTTAGATAAAAATACTCATTAATGTCTGTAAGTCACAACAACAAAAATTTGTTTTTGTTTTAATTTATTGTATTTCACATTTTTTAACTATGAAAATGATTTTTTCATGTAAAATTATTCTTATAGAATATACCATTTGAAAATGGCATAAATATTATTTGAAATTGATTTTATTATCACGATTATTCGCTTTCATATATTTCAACCCATCTGCTAGTTATTTGTAGGTGGTACAAAGATTGATTCCTTCACCATTGAAAGTTGCTACTTGTTTCTAACACGTAGCCAAGCGTTTGCCTACTCCTGGCGAAGCATTTCACTGGTTCTGGTCGTTCCCAAACACCACGCCCATCCTTTTTTCATAGTGATAGGAAACGAGGCGTGGTTACCAGAAATGGAAATGTCTTCGTCGGGATTGAGCTTACGCTAGTTTTTCTGTTTGTGTTCATGAACATGAGTCGTGCATGTGGTCGCACGATCATGTGGCTCTACCCAGACCAGAATGATTCACCCCCATGCTCTTAAGTTTTTTTCTTCTATAAGTCAGAAATTTGAAATCATGATAGCCTGTAATAGTTTTGGGCCATGTACTGAAACTCGTGACCATACAATGTCAAACACTTTATGACACATTATATTAAAGTAAATTCAACCATTTAAATTCATAATGTCTCTTAAAGAAAACAGGAAGAGTTCCACGGTTAAAATGCTTTATTGTATTTTGTATTCAATTCTAGAAAAAATGTAATTGTTACACACCAATGTCATTACTCATCTCCAATTAATAAGTAAGACTATCTTATGGTAGTTATTTAGAACGATAATTTATTTTCTGGGTGTGTGTTTCACCAAAAACTTAAACAAATTTCGTTCATTATTGTACACGTATGGTCTATTCGGTAAAATATATTTCATACAAAATTTGTGACCCAGAGGCAAAGCTTGCATCCATAAAATTGCATCCATTAAATAAACATTGTCATTTTAAGTATCACCATAATTTATGTAACATACAAAATAATATAACGCCTCTGTTAAAATTTTATCTTATACCAATGCACGTCATTAATTTTGAGTCAAAAAGATCTAAACCTGCGTTAGAAGTTAAACTGGCATCCTTGTACCCCGAGACAGTATCGAGAATCCCTCTAGACTCTGGATACGAGAATGTGTACTGAAAGTTATGATGCTATTTTGTGAGATAACTGTGTTTAGTATATAACTTCTGTAGAGCGACCCTCTACTGATCTTTAATCCTCTGAAAAACAACAAATTTTGATATTTATATTCGGCGCTATTTTAATTGAAATTAACCTCTACAGAGCTACAAACTCTAAACAGCAGAATAGTTTATTTCTACCTAGTGGGTGCTGTTCAATAGAGGTTCCACTGTATTAAAAATTTCCGCGGGAGCCAAACAATGTTAATGTTTAGAATATATCGCCGTTCAGAACCCTCAATGGTTATTAAATTAAGGCGTATAAGTTAGGGGCAGATCCAGGATTTTTTTCTAGGGGGGGGGGGGGGGGGGGGGGCTCGGAACTTTTATAGAGGGTTTGAAACTCGAACCACAACCACATTATAAACATTTTGCAGAAAAAAATGCTACATTTTTATAATAAAACTACATAACCATTAAATCTATGTAAAGCACCAAGAAAAATAGCTACTAGGTTCTTAAAAATGACTAACAGGCTAGAAATACACAATTGGACAGGTACATTTTACAAATTCTAAGGGGGTCTGGACCCCCACGACCATCCCCGCTGGATCCGCTTATGTAAGATGTCCTCATCACTCAATACAAACAAATTAAAATGAGACTGTATTATTTAATTTAAATGTCTTTAACAGAAAGAGTTTGTCAAGTACGATTTATTTCAAACTTTTCCCGAACTAAAATGTTATCTTTTGCGATTGAGACTTGTTTCAAATTGTGAAGTAAGCTCAATGTTTAATAGTAGACAAAAAACAAAGCAGTAACTTTCAGGGACGTTTCCACAGTTCTACATTGCCTGTCGAGATTAATTGTTTAATTTGTACCAGACTTTCAGGTTTTATGAAAATTGTTATCAAAGAGAGACAACTCGTACAAAAATTTAGACTAAAATGTTTCTGTATTTCACAGACGTGTAGATATTACGCAACTGTAAACAAAAATCCCGGATGGCATGGTATCACTTTTTACTTAAAATTTTGGCTTACAGATCGTGAGTATTTTAATGTTATTAGTTGATTTAGATAAAGTTTTGGTGACCTGATTGCCATGATCCAGAATAAACGCGCGGCATTGCTTATTTCTACGTTAAAATGCTTGATCTTCTGAGTGTCACCAGTATTCGCGACCTTGACACTTTCTAATAGTTTATATTATTTAACTTCACTTGCACTGGTCTCGCTCATATTTGAGGTACTAGTTTAAATTGATTGTATTACTTGATGACATTTACTTTGGACCTTCAGATTTGAAGATGAGTTGTGCCTGAACATGTTTGGATTAGGATATTTTATCTCCCGGGCTGGTCGTGGATTTTGAAGAATGGTAATAGAAATGTGTACTTGGAAATGCTTGGCACTTAAAACAGTTGGAATAAGGGAGGAGAAGTTCAAGCCTGTTCGTGACCTAGGAGAGCTTCACTGTGTGATAAATTAGTGCGGCTTTGTTAGTTTGCGGGTGTTGCTTGTTACGTTCAACTGGATGCTACTCTCCTCTTTCTTGGAATACAAAGACTTGGATTTGAATACATACAGAAGGAAGGATATGGTTTTGATATGGAAAAGCAATATTAATATCCTATTATTTGCAGGAGATAAATTTACTAACTAAGAATGTTTCACTTGAGTAACTAACCAATGGCTTAAATAAACATTGGACTGGTATTTAATCTCTTATCAAAACACACCTTGAGAATTCATCAGAGAAGTATACCTAAATGGGACAGGGGGACGTAAGTTTTTATGCTGATTTTTGAGATTATTTCCCTTTACTTTAATTAGTAAAAAATCTTAATTAGCACCTAAATTAAGCAGTTTTATGGTTCCAAATTCATAATATGGTATTATGTATATATACCAAACATATTCTGAGAAGGAGAAGAAATCTTTCAACCAGGAATTTAGTAATTAAATATTTTTATAAGTTAACATCATTTTCAAACTCAAAATTAAGAAATTAAATACATCTATACCTTAAATCGCGAATTCGGGGGGGGAGCGGGGGCTCGGTGGGCGTTAGCGAGCGCTAGCGAGAAAACACTTGCCAGCTTTCCCTGACGATTTTAATAAAAAAATCTTTGATTTTTTTCCTTGCTACTCAAAAGATAGGGTTTTTTGGTTATAGAGAGTGTCTATAAAAGAAAGAAACTAAAGAAACTAAAGAATTCTATACAGTTAGGGTTACTAGGGTTATGGTATCAAAAGTGTTAGAGTCTCCCCTTGCATTTAAGTGGAAAATTCCCCATTAGGGAATTCAAAAATTGACTCACCCAGGCTAATGCCACAATGGTGAACAGGTACAAAAGGTGTTGCTGAGATATATACACTTTAATTTCTACTAGTTTTTTGTTTTAATAATTGTTTTTTTACTGTAATTTATGCTTATTCACAAGGGATTATATTGTTTATATGTAATTATTAAATATTATATTTTTAAATGCTTGATTAAGATAAAAAATAAGGGAATTTTTGCATTTTTATTAAAGGGAGATAATTCAGTTTTTTAATTAAGTTATGTTAGTATCTTCATTGATTGAGTTCTAAGGTTTATACAGTCACTATTTATATTGTTAGACTAATTTTATAGTCATACCATAGTGATTAGCTTACCTAATCATCTTCAATAATGTTAATTTTAAATATACACCAAACACACATCTTCCATGATAGATGGAGCATTTCTTGTAGTTCAGTCACAAACCAGAGTGGATTCATAATGTCCCTGAGATGTCATCTATCATTTTTTAGCTCTGTATATTTTACATCCATGTTGAAACAACTGATTTCTTACAACTTTCAACAACAAAGCCACAAGCTCTAGATTTCAAAGTTTTATACAATCTGTATTGTCGGCTTTATACAACACTTCTCTAACTCAGTTTCTTCAACAAATTTCAAAATTCAAGAAAGTCATTTTGAAAAATTGAAACAAGTTATTATAGAACAAAAAATAGTTAGAGCAGTGATACATAAAACCAACATAAATTTACAAACTACATACGTATAAGAAAAAAAAACCACAAAATTTCTTTACAATTTTTAATGTTATAAATTTCATGGAACATATAACTATAATTGATACATCAAAATCACACTGATAATAGTCGATAATTACATGAACTATTCATAGATCCATCTGTGTATAACAATGGTAGTTTTGTGTTTTGTCTCAAGTTATTCTAACTGTGCAATACTTGAGACAATGATTGCTATATAAATATTATAAGAATTAAGATATCAAAAATTATGATACTACATCAATAATCATCAAAATTTAAGAATTGTAGTAAATTTTGTTTGTCTCCAAACTCATGGTGGGTACTGTACATGTGAGCAAATGGTATAAATACACTTTTAAAAACTTCCAAAAAATCAATTAGTTGTCAGTTCTATCATTACAAACAATAGAAATAATAAACATACAAAAATAATAACAATGATGTTCTAATGACAAAATATTTGTTGATTATTAGTTTTGGTCACATTTATCAGCACATTGCATAAAGTCAAACTATGACATTCAGTCAACCTCCATTCAAGGAAAATCTTAATCAATGTATTTAGCTGTTAACCAGTTAATACAAGAAGGCACATACTTCTGTCAGTGACTGACAAGTGCAACTGCCCAACATAATTTTGAATCAGTGGTAGGAGGGATAATGGCAGTAGAAATTATTTCATGACCAAGCTCCTGGAAAGTATGCCATGCCAGGAATCCAACCTTCAACCCCTCTATCAGTAGACTTGTGTACTACGGACTAAGCTAGCCAGTTAGCTTGAGATCATTTGGTTACTCTTGCATGACTTGTTGATAAAATATTTAACAAATGTGAGAGTTAAGTTCATAAACAACTAATCAGAACACATACTTAAGTCACATGATTAAATGAAGAACAATCATTATTTATGGTTAAAATCAATTCATGTCCTTAAATTTTATTCAACTGTCAGTGATGCATACATTCACCCCACTGATTTAAATACTCACTACAGTACTTCTGTACTCATGATCATTTAAATCAGCTGGGTTTAAGGTTTGTGCCACTAACATTCGATCTAAATTTAAGGAACAATTGCATGAAGAGATGGCACAAAAGATATAACAACTAAACAATCTTAACAAGTGTTTACCATGGTTTTGACAATATACCAAATGCTTGTTCAAAAATAATAATACAGTCAGATCTCGATACAACAACATCGTTCGTTATCAAGAAATGTGTCATTATAACGCATGTGTCAGTGTAATGAATTCTTCCGACCATGTACATGTAAGTATTGGTTCCCAAAAAAATATGTCAGTATAACGAGAATGTCATTGTAACGGATGTCGTTGTATCAAGATCTGACTGTACTAAGTATAAGGAATGTTATAAACCAGATATTGTTATATTTTATTCAACAATCAGTGACACAAATATTAACTCTACTAATTTGAATCTAAACTACAGTACTTCTGTTTTCACAAACTATGACCAAAATAGATATAAGTATTTATGTACAAGTATTATCAAACAAACATAGAATATAAAGATTTAAATCAGCAGGGTTAATGTATACACCACTGACAGTTGAATAAAATTTATCAATACCATACAAGCAGGTAAATGTCTAGTAAACTTAAAAGATTCATAATATACAATGCATACATCTTGGTTGCAAACATAAATATAAATTTACAGTTATTTTTTTCATCAAATGATTTCTTGATTCCAATAGTAAATTTTAAGATCAGGTTTAATGCCTGATTGCTGAGTCAACATCGCCTTCATATTTATATAACAATGCAATCAATCACAGTGAAATAATTCAAATATTTACAGATGAGAAAAAAATGGAGAATATTAAACATACATAAACATATAAACAATTCAATTCTCATGAGAAAGAACAATAAGCAAACAGAACATAACAAATAACATTAAATACTTTAGACCTTCTTTTCATAACTTAGACTGACATTTTTTTTCATTTAAAAATAAGTAACAAAATACCATTATATACTTTCAAACTGATCCTATAGTGCGGAATAAAAAAAAAGTCACTTGTTGGAATGTGCTAAAAACCACATGTTATACAAACTAATGATTTAATTTCTACACATCAAAATTAAACTCTATATACTTTACAACAATAAAACATAAAAAAAGTTTGAAATATATCCTTAAAAATATTTAAATAATTTATCATTAAATCTTGTTCAACTGTCAGTGATGCAAACATTAACTATGCTGATAGAAATACTCAATACTTGCTCAATAATCCCCGTACAAAAAGCAAATATTCATTTTTATCTATCTCAAGTACTGTAGCAAATATCTAAACTGACACAGTAATGTATGATATAACAACAGTTGAATAAACCTTAAGAATGCGGAAATAAAAAATAAGGAGAATCCATGTTATTTCTTGAATAATAAAACAATAATTAGAAAGTACACAGAGAAATGCTACATATCCCAGCAAACACACAGCTCAATGTAAAACTTTGAAGTTGCTTGCCCAGTAGGCCAATGATATATAATTTTCACATCTAACCATGAGTGGAAGTTAATACTGTAAACCTACTTTTATAATACTGTAACAGGCATACTTCATATAAATTACATAAAGTAATTGATTCTGAAAATACTGAAATCAGTATTAATACTGAAAATTTCAACCCATGCATCTTACTGTCAGTAGCACAAACATTAATCCTAATGATTTAAATACTCTATATTTGTTGGATAATCCCAACATTAATATGAATATTTATTCTTATTGATCATGAGTAAGAGATATTCTAGTGAGTACTTAAATCAGTGGGGTTAAAGTATGCGCCAGTGCAGTTAAGTAAAATTTACCAATATAACATAATTATTAAGAATTAAGCAAACAAGACCAACACGATAAAATTTCTACAATTCATTTTTTGTATCAGAAATATAATTTATCATTTAACAAGCATAGCAATTTTTCAAATCTAAGGGCGAATTGCTTAATCATATTACTATGTATTGCTTTGTGCCCTGGTACCCTTCTTACAACAAAAGGAATTAGTGTGTGATATCAAATTAAGGGAACCAGGACACAAAGTGAAATGTAGCGATATGCTCAGACAACTCACCCTAGTTGTCCAGTATTGTGTCGCTTGAAATTTAGCCTGGGAGATGAAATTTTAAACATAAGTAGCTCAATATGGTGACAATATGAAATAAAATGAATTGAGGCTTTAGCGTTAATGGAAAACTGAATTTGTTGAAACAGAGGTATAATATAGCACTTGTGCTCCCTTGCCTTCATGCGCTCCCTAATATTCACTTGTCCTGCTTTCCCTTACTCCTCCATATGGCAAAATAGTTATATTGAAATATAAACCCTCAGATACACCCAGCTCCCTTTATCTGCCTTCCTGCTCTTTGAGTTCTAGAAAAATAACTTATAAAATTTTCAGAGCAGCAATTTATAAAGAATTCAAAGTTTTATAAGTAATATTGTTCTTACAACAATTAAATGAATTTTGTTTTAATAATAAAAAAATGTAAAAAGTGCCACTGGCTAAAAAAAAGACTGATTTTTAAAGTTCCGAAAGAAATCTATGAAGTTCTTATTATGCAAGGCATTAAGTAAGGTTTGTTTGTGAGATCACTATTAAAAAATGGTACAAAATATTGAAGATATATACAAAGATAAAAATATTACAATTTATAAAACCCTGAAAAAATACTATGGTACTAACACATTACATAAATTAATACATATTCGAGACATTTTTGAAACAGAAAATTCCAAAACTAGACATGATTACAAAATCCTTCGACTATGCATGATGTACTATTAACAAAATCTAACAATCCAAATGTTAGCTAACTCGGATCAAGGCAAATTCAACAAAATTTATTTTTAATAAGAGCATCAATTTTCAAATTTGTATCTTCTGTATTCTTTCCAGTCAAAAATGTTCAGATTAGCATATCGTCAATAATTGTTCAAGTTTTAATTGTTTAGCTGGGGAAATTGACCTCAGACAAAAATACAATTTAAACATCATTTGTATTTGGGGTGTAACAAAATTCTTATATTAATTAATATTGCAATATGAATTCTAATGGTTTTAACCAAACTGTTTTTTTTAACCAGTCTTCCAAGACATGAGCCAGACTGATTGTTTATTTTATGATCTTATAATGCTTTAACAAATTAAACATTTCATCAATTGAGAGAAGGATTCATTACCAAATTCTGTTTCAAAATGATATATTTTTCTAACATATGGTTCATTTGCACAAACCATTCAAATACTTGTATAGTCAAAGAGATCATTTGTAAATACGCACATACACACTGGTGTCCGAAAGTTTGTGTTAATTTTTAATGTTAATTTTTTATGTTTTTGGAATATACCTCAATGCACTTAACATGTCACAAATAGTTTCAAAACTAACATACAACTTATCATGAACCATCATTTATGTTCTTTCATATATTATACATAAGTCAAAATATAAAAATAATCTATAAAACAAAATGTGTCTGCAATAATGTTTGCAATTAAAAATAAAATAAAAATATGAAAAAATACAGGTGTAAAGAAACTTTTGGACCCCAATGTATATGACATTAATCCATGTAAGACATTGCGTGTGCATTAAATCCTCTTATCTGCTCCCAAAAAAACCCATACATATCACATTGCAATTGCAATATGGGTTTTGCATAATGTGATAGTTCATTTTTTCTCAACTGTCAAAGCTTGAATAATTTCATGGTGACTGAATGCATTGTTTTTGTACTGGCAGCCTAATTGTTTTAAAAATATCTGGACTAAAACATATTAAACGGCATAAGCAGCTTTACTCGATCATAATACACACTTTCGGAAACTCATGGATGTATTACAATAATATTTTTAACAAATGCATTCACCGTGAAATTATTCATGTTTTGACAGTTGAGAAAAAACAAACTATACACCCCCAATTTTGCAAACAATAAATCAGTTAAAAGAGGAAGCTACAAAATTGTGTAAAAATTCTCAAACAGTACACCAAGTTTTTTACGATCGCCTTTTCCTCATGTTATATCTTCGTCTAGTTGGCGTTGCAGAACTGTTCTCATCATCAGAGCAGTCGTCATTTTTTTGGGCTTCCTTCGAGCTGTCATTGTTTACAGGTACTTTCTTCACTGGAGAATACTTTTTAATGTTCTCATTGTTTGAAGTATTGTCCCTTTTATACCTCTCTGAGCGAGATAATGTAGATTGATCATTAAGAAAATCAGGGAGTAGGACCCATATAATATAAACTGGTACAATCAACCACACGGAGCCGAGTCCAAACACTAAAAATTCATTAAACAAAGTGCTCATGGGTCGTCCACCTTGCCCAATATCAAATGAATATAAACAGAAGAGGAATGTCTTGTATGCCGTCATAACGCTGACACCTAGAGTGATTAGTTTAGATAATCTAACAGACTTAAATACATCCAATACTACCATGATATTGATGACAGCTTCCACCAAATTACCACTGAAATAGAAATTATGAAATAATCTTTATTTAAAAAAACCAACACATTAATGAAAATATAGGCATCGTTTTGTTTATAGGTTTAATGCCGCAGTAAAACATTGTAAAGGTTATACATGTATCACAGCAGTCAGTCAACTTACTCATTATCTTTGGAAAGGCTAAATCTCTGGATTTAGCTTTTAACCAGTTACTATAGGCACATAATTTTCATGGAAGGACATGACCGCACAAAGTGGATTCAAACCCGTGTATCTATCGGTTTGCTAGATTTAAAATCCTGGCGAACAACCAACTGCACTTTGGACCTAGATTTCTAATTAAAACAAAATGACTTACTTATAAGATATGATGAATAAAAAATCAAATGTTTTTAATCATAGATGATGATATTCAAAGGAGTTCTAACTTAGTTGGTTGGTATACTAATTTATTTCAGCTTGATTGTGAAACAAGTTCTTACTACTTAGATTTATCACTTTCAAGTCCTGGTCCTCTAGTTTTGAGCTAGTAGAATAAAGTATCTGCTAGAAGAATCAAGTATCTTGCTCAAGGAAACAACAGGGTAGGTTTTGAATGGGTTTTGAACCAAGACAGAACTTGCTATCCAATGATTACCAGTCCAACAATATAATTGTCTATTAACTCTACACTAAATATAAAAGCACTTACAATCCTTGAGTAAATATGAAAGAATCTGTCGGATCAGCATAATGTTTGTCAGCTTCGATGTACAACTGATCTGTAAACATACAAAATAACGAATATACATAACATACATTGTTCATAAACTAATTGAGGATCAAAAGAGGCTGGCTGTTCTGAACTCCTCTGAATTTACAAATCACTCACCAGAAAATGTTGAAAGTTGAATTCAAATAACCATATGTGTTTCCTATCAATTTTTAACATGACATCATCTATTATCTTCTTATTGAAAATATACATCACGGTTTTTACTAACTTCTGTTGTTTATATAAATCAAATTGGACAGATACTTGTTCTCAAATCATACAAAACTTTATTTAGAATAATAACATACAATGAGTCTATATTTTGGCATATATAATAAAAAAGGCCATTTTTTGATGTGCTTATTTAATTATTTGTGGGTAAGTTTTTGCACATGTGACATCAAAGTATCACACGCTTTTCAGATGAAGTATTTTCATTTATACAGGGTTTAACACCACGTCAACACAATTTTTTAGGATATTTTACAGCATCCAGCACATCATAGCCTAGCTTTCCTGAACCCTTGTCAATAACCAGTACTAACAAGGCTGAAACTTCTCCTAAGTATCAGGCTTCCCAGCAGAGTAAAGTAAAAAACTAGGAAAAAAACTAGGAATGCCAACTCAAAAAACTAGGAGAAAACTAGGAAAACTAGGAAGATAATGCAAAAAAACTAGTACTTCTTTTAGGAAAGTGTTTACCTTTTCAACATGGAACTATACATAATTACCATAGAAGACAGGCACAAAAGCTACGAAGTTGACATTCTCTTTGCTCAGGCATAGACATCATGGTGTCATAGAGCCCGAAATGTTTTTTTTTTATTGATAAACAAGCAATAACACATCAACAAACCAAAACAGTGTTCTTTATACAAAGCAAAGACTAGTCATATGTCCAGTGCTATTCAGTTACAATTTGACAAAAAAAATCATGAAACTTATGCTAGTTCTTAGGAAACACTAAATAAATAAAATGCTTAATAATTGTTGGTAATCAAAAAACAGTGCCATTACACATGTTTGATCAATATTATTATATATTAGTAAAGAAGGGTGTGCTTGTTATCAACATGATTGTAGTATCACATCTATATTCTATAGACAAACACAAACATGTAAAAAGTGACAAGGAAACATACACTGGGGCCCAAAAGTTTATGAATTTTCATTGCTTTTTTTTGGTTTTTTATTGTCAGCATGGGCAATTAGCTGCACAAATCCAGTATTTGAACTAGATATACTTTTGCAACATACAGTACCAGGGTTGCCAGCATCATATGTAAATAAAATTCCCTAACTTTTCACTGACTTTTCCCTGACCAAACTTTGTTTTTCACTGACCAAAATTACAAAACTTAATTGGCCTCCATCTCCCCTACAGCTGTCTAGTTCACCCATAAGTATGTTTGTTTGGTTTTTCTTTTATTCTTTAAACAGTATGGTATTAATTTTTACAACAAAAGTATGCTTTCAGGGCACCAGACAGGTACCCATACACTCAGGAAGAGTAATTTTGCATTGTTTAAAGACAGCATTGGGAATTTTCAGTCAACTCGTGGTCTCATAAATTTGTACAGTTTTGACTTGCCAGTCACATTCACTCTAAAGTAAATGATTTGAATAGCTTAAGTATAGATTGTGACTGTTGAATGACAAATAAAAAAACTATCTTAAGTTGTTCTTAAACTTTCTATTATAGGTTAATAAGCTCAAGGGGCAAGGTTTGCAAAGCCTTTTTGTCTTCAAGTTTTTAAGTAATTATATTAGAGTGTTTGTTATAAGACATAAATGTAGAAATAAAAACTCAAAAAAGTAGTTGTTAAAGCAATTTTATATACAATGAGACTGCCATAACCTTAGAAAATAAAAGAAAGTCTCCATCGAAATTAATTTTCCCTTGACTTTTCAGGAATTTAATTTTTCACTGACCAATTTTCAAAATTCCCTAACCTTGAAAAAATTTCAGATTTCCCTGACTTTTCAAGTCCGCTGGCAACCCTGAGTACAATAAGCAGAAAAGCTATTGCCAGAATATTGCTTACACCACACTGATAGACAATGTCCATTGTTTTCTAACTTGTCAAGCCAAGCAGGATTGAATTCAGTCTTTCCACCAGGCAAGGTTAGCAGGGTTTAGTTATATGTTTGTTATATAAGACTAGCTAAAGCTATCTGAAAAGAGAGGTAGATCTGGCATGCATCTAGAACTACAGAAAACATGCATGCAATGCAACTTAAGATCTATTTTAAAAATACCATTATAGCGCAGCTTGCAAAAATATACTAGTTTTTCAAAAAGGTCATAGATTAAGTGTTACAGCAGACAAATTAAATCTTAAGATGCTATGTTCTTATGCTCCGTTACAGCTTAAAGTGTAAAGAAAACTCATTTCTAAATAGCATTGGTGACAAATAACGGAAGAAATTAAAACAGATGACATACACTTTTAAAAAACAGAAGTAAGATACAGGAGAATCAAGAAGCTTTTTATAGATCTGTTATTTGTACATTTCAGTTACTGTTGAACACTTTTTGTCTATTTTTAACATTCTGAGATGATTTGGGTATCTTTGTGATAGAATTATACTAAAGTTGCTCAAATAAAAGTGCTAGTAACTTCTGATCAGTAAATACTAATTTTAGCACATAATCTAATTTTAGCTTACCTGACCCATGTGGGTCTAGTAAGAAAACAACATAACTATAACAAGAACATATATAAATATTCAGACAAACAATGCATCAATGTGTCTGTTTCAACCACAATTATGATAATATAATGCAAAATCAGGAAATGGGGAAGTCAAAAAAATTGCCTGTATATCCCTTAAATGCCAAGTTAGTTGAAATGAAGCATTCTTATAAATAGTGATTATGTCTAATGACCATGATTTTTTCTGAAATTTCAAATTTGGTAACAACCTAGTCCCCTCAGCATAAGCACCATTGAGGTAAACAAAGACAATCAACACACATCATAATCAAATGGCACAGTTTCTTGATCACTATTAAAGAATATTTTGTCAATACTGTTTAAAGTTTATTTTAGTTTAAAGCTTTTTTTGCCTTAGTTTCCATAGGTGGTACATGTAACACATGCAGCTTGGTTAAGGCAACTCATATCAGCATTGGAAGATGTCAATTCAACAACTTTTTGGCCATTATCTGCAAATATACCTTACAGAAAAACGAATGAGGTATCAGTATTTTGCAAAAAAATACCTTTAAGTATAAAAAACTAGGAATACTAGGAGCCTTTTGGCAAATACTAGGAAAAAGTAGGAACCCACTAAAAAAACTAGGAAAAAGTAGGAAAACTAGGAAAAACTAGGAACGCCGGGAAGCCTGCCTTATACATTATTAATTGAGAAAAATTGTCATAATTGTCAAATTTTCATAAAAAGGGATAACCTCCTCGGGAGGGATTCAAACCCTTAACCCCTCTTAAAAACTAGATTTGAAATCCAGGAATACTACCATATTTGCTACCAACCAGGGTTTGGTCAGATCTGTAAAATAAGTGAGAATACAAGGAGAGAATTTTTCATCAAATTTATTCTTTTTTTTAACGTTGTATTCAACACTCATTCAGGTCATATATACAACGGCCAGTTCTTCCTACTATAGGTTTCCTGGACACTTTTTCTATCACCAGTACTAACTTACCCAACCACTAGGCCGACAACTCTTATATAGGATCTCAGGATTCAATGTCAGACATGCTAACCACTATGCCACGGCACAAGTTTTAATCAGACAGACAGTATACTTACAAGGATAGTAAATATTAGATCCCAGGCAACCACCAGGTAAAGAATGAGGTCTCAATACACAAAATCCTCCATCCATTATCAATATCAAACCATTTATAATCATCCATTTATACATCCAACTTGGCATTGAACTATCCATGTTTGTCATTGCTGATCAATTGATGAAGCTGAAAATATATAATACGATCAATCAACATCATAAAATTTCTCGACCATTAGTCTGATTTATTATGAATTTTATAAAGTATGCTCAAAATTATCAATTAGTATGACCATGAGAAATAATTTTAAATATTGTTTTATCTTCACTTTTTAACACAATATATTTTTTTCAATATTCCAAGACTTTGGCCAAGCTAGTTAAGGTAATTGACTATTATCAAACCAATTAACCATTAATTTTATGAATTATTATACATTCTTCACATGTTTGTACATTCTACAACGACCGGTATCAATTGGTCGAAATGGCCATGGTCCGAAAAATGCGAGTTCAAAATTTAGTGCACTTATGCCCGCATTGTGAAACCGAAAGTGGTTCAATTTCATAACTTTAATAATGCTAAACCCAATCAATTTTACCAGATTCTTCTAGAAAAAAGCTATTTAACAAAGCCCTTGTTTAATAGGGGGCGTATCCCAGTTCTTGCGAGTCGTGACATAGTTACCAAGGTGTTACAGTTAGACAGTCACACATTTTGTTTTTCGGACAGTCGCTAATCGCCGCACGCGCTTTAACTTAGACGTTCGAAGTTATGAAAAATAATAAATAACAAGTACTTACATATTAGATAAATGAAGACAAAAATCCACTGCTATCACTCTTTATATCTGATATAAACAACAGTTTCGTGGCCTTACTGACCTGAATTCTCTATCAATTAATAGTAGCGTCTTTGACCCACTTTATCATAACTAAGGGGAATAACTGCTACAAGAAGTTTGACATTTTATTTTTACCAGAGTTGCGCCCCTTGTTTACCGCAGTTGATCGTGATACAAATGAATTTGGGCCTATCAACTTTTTTATTCTTTTTGGACTTAAATAACGGACATAATCATAATTTTGTTTTATTTGCATTATTAAAAATTATTATTACCAGTGCATTTTGATGATAAAATTATATAACAAGCTGATGACTGGTAGTAAACGGTCAAAAATCTTCTACTCTGAAATTGCTGGAATAATTTTGTTGCTAATCTTATTGGCGTTCATTACTTCTGTAGAAAGCTGTCATAGGTCAGACTCCTAGACAAAAGCATCGTCGTAGAGTTTGGTCATGAAATATTCTTAAAAAAGTCTACGAGTATTCTTTTTAATAATTGACTTGTATCAGTCAGGTGCGAATGTGGATACATATGTGTCAAGTATAGTCCATTTTTTCTTAATTGTCAAAGCTTGAACAACTTCACGGTGACTAAATGCATTGTTGTTTTACTGGTGGCCTAATTGTCATTAAAAATATCTTGACTAATCATACGGCATAAGCAGCTTAACTCGATCATAATACACACTTTCGGAAACTCATGGATGTATTACAATGATTTTTACAAACGCATTCACCGTGAAATTATTCATGTTTTGACAGTTAAGAAAAAACGAACAATACGAGTTTAAAGCTTGTGTTGAGAGATCTAGCATGTCCAGGGACAAATTCTCTGCTGTATGGTTATATTATGTACACTGAACACTTACCTTGAAAAATGATAATTTAAGTCTGTTTCTAAACTGAAGAACTAGACATGATGTCAGTTGAAGTGTATTGTACGTTGGTCTTTGATTATTTATTCGTTAAAAAATCTAAAGTACTTAATACAAGAAGAAAAAGTTGAAAAAATATTGTGTGTCAATTTTTTTCGAAATCGATGTCGTAGTTTTAATAGATTATAACAGTTTATAGAGGTCCAGCATCAATGAATATTGCCCGTTCTTTGATATCATGTACATGGCTAAGTAAATATGCATATTTGAATGATAAACTATCGGTTGCCAGTCCAACGGGGGTTTGAATCCATCCTTAGACAAAGTCTATACAACATTGATTAAGACGTTTTTATACGGGATTCTTAATTCTTTCGAACACCTTGTTCAAGATACAAGAAATTTTATTTAAAGTTAGTTTACAAACGTACAAACATAATTTTATTATATAGAGGTGTAACATAAAGAAAAAAAAATTCATAGCTCTAAAAAGTTATATTTATATTTTTTGACATCTTACATACTGTAAAGTCCCACTTTTAAGATTATTAAAACCGACGGTTTAAATAGAGGAGTGCATGGTCTTAATATAAGAACCTTTTATCAAAATTAGCATGCTGATAAATGGAACTCCTCAAAAATCATTTTGTAACAACTAAGGTGGATTTTATAGTAGATATTTACCGCATAGTCATAGTCATCTATTAGAAATTTAAAATATAACAACTAAAAGTTAAAAACAGTACACGAGTAAAATACATGTAAGTATTAAACCATAGATTAAGACATAAATATAAACAATATATCAAAATGAACAGTGAATCTTAATAGAGGAAACATGTACAACCATTAAAACTAACCCAGGTCGTTAAAGCCCCTAAATCAATACTAACTCTCTTGATGGACTGCAAACAAAATAAAATATACATAAACGAGTCTCTGGTACAAGTAAGTTTTCTAATATTTTAACACCTAAGGAACTGAAACACAGATATCTAATTCCCTGCTAATGAAAAAAATGAAATACATTCGCTATTTGTATGTAACTTTATACACGGGCTTTAAATAACTTGTTTTAAAAGTTTACATGCATAATTTAAAACTAGATAATGCTCTAGAAAAGTTTAAGAAATAAACAACAAGTATTATGAAGTGAATGGAGAAATGAAATATTAAACAAAACAAAATGTATTCACTGTATCATTGCCTAAATGATAAAAGTTCTATCAATTATGTTTTGGCTTCAATGGTTTCCCCCTCTGACATTCAGAATCGTCAGTACCACAGACCGGTACATGTATACTTTTGCTCTTTAAATCATCACTTTGTTGGTTTCTCCGGAAGTTGTCCGATCTAGAAACCGGAAGTGGATCTTTTGAATCGTCGAGTTGTCTGCCATTGTCAGTCACGTGTAAGGTCTTGCTTGGTACAGCTTTCTTTTCATTGTTGATATTTGAAGGATGGTTAACAACTGCTGCTGTCGATTGCTACAGAAAAATATGAAAAGATAAATAACAATTATATTGGCATTCGGAACTCCTCGGCCATTCACTACGAATATCCAGGGACATCGATGTCTCTGAAATAATCTAGGAGATGAGCATTTTAAGATCGCCTTAACTTCTCATCGCGTATGTAGTAAATAACCCAAATTTCTTTCTGAGCCTTCCACGAATCCATTCGAATGATCTATTCAATGAATTGTAGAGGCGTTCAGAATGTTAGGTCCAGCCAAAACAAAAAAGAATTGATTTGAAAACAAATGCATATTTTTTGAGAATTTGTAAAGACAAAACCTAAAAATCAATGCTGTACGACAACAAAAACAGTTTAAGACTACAGTCATTACAAATTAATTCTGTTCATGCTATCCTTATTTTTGGGTAAAGTTTCCGTCATATATTACAAGCAAACATTTTTAAAATAAAATAAAAAAATATTATATTACATGAAATAAAACTTGACTTACTTTTGTGTTTCGAGAGGATTGTAATCTTTTGAAGTATTGATACAACAAACTTTCTGTATTTCGTACCGGAGAGTTGCTTCTTCCTTTTTGACAATCATATACTGATGTCCCACACGCGTGTGCTCTCATTTTAGAAGATCTAGTCAAATCTTCTGCTGGAGTTTGCTACAAATAAACATGAAGAACTTGGTATTCAAGTGCAGGGTTAGAATTTAACCACGCATACTCGCAAATGAGAGTGGATTTTAAAAATTGCGAATAACATTTATTTTTTACTCACAAATTTTCGCGAGTTGAAATCGCTGCAAAAATATTCTGCCTAAACTAACTGACTAATGAGGCTCAAATTAGCATTGAAACAGTCAGAAAGATCGATAGCATATTATAACATATTCGATATTTTTGTCTATCCCACAATAACGACCGTGTTCGATCCATAGTTAATAAAATACTACATGTACGTTGTTTTTATATTGCATAATATGAATAGTTATTAAAATTTTGAGAAAAAAATGCGAGCAATTCTTTGCACTTTAATAATTTTCAAAATATTTTTTAATAATTAATATCTCTCATAAAATGGTATTTTTACCCAAGTTCAAAGCAAGCATTCGGAAAACCACTCGGATGATTCCGTAAACTGACATTCGGAACTACCTTGGATATTACTGGTTGATCGTCAGTTTATGGAATCATCCGAGTGGTTTTCCGTATGTTACGGAAAACTATCTTAGGTAGATCCGAATGCAAAGCAAGGCCAGTATTTAACTCCCCGCAGCGGTTATTTCCCTTTATTAAATCAAGTAGAAAAGCGTGACGTAAGCACTGTGAGGAGTTTGGGCCAGTATCTACATTATAAATAACCCTTTTCATGGATAGATTATACATGCATATAATAACATTAAGACTTTGCTCTTTCTTGAAAATGACAACATCACTTTTGCACCAGCCGATTAATAATTCGTAGGCCTATTTCAAATTCCACGATCAAAGTGGAATGTTCAGTCGATATAATAATTTATTATGGAGAAACTAGCCACAAATTGAACTTGGATAACAAGATGTTAGCATTTTCTATTATTCGAAAGTAAAGTGATTAACATCAAATAACTATATATCTAGAAGTGATGATAAAAACAAACATAATATTAATGCTATAATAAAGATACTCACGTTAATCATGCTTTATCCATCACCAATACGAGATTTCTCCAACCACCAAAATGTAATACTTCAAACCATGCAAACATCAATACAATTAAATCTATACACGTGTAAACCCATTACTAGTTTTGAATTGGCCGAAAATTTACAGTTTTGTTGCTTTAATGCAATGTCAAAGGGAACGTTTTTAAATACTCTTATTTGTCATTTATTGTGACTCAGAGGTGCAACACATTGATGTTAATAATGCAATTAATAATAACAAAATGATAATAACGAAATAATGTAAACACTTTTCATGTAAAGTTTCAAAGATGCATAGCGTAGTGTTTTATACTTTTTAGTGCCAAGGGAGGCAACTGTTGGTAGATTTAATAATCAATTTGTGAGAGTTATTCTTCTTGGGAGTTGTAATTATGAAACGATACTGACAGTCTGTGCGAATAAAAAAAATGAAGTTTGTTTTTTGTTAAGTATTGTCTACGAGTCAATTAACACGTGGAGTGTTGAAAATGATTTGTGCTCAAGATTACGAGTAACATTAAAACTCCCAGGCTAATGTGCACATTTTCGGACAAAGAAATGTACCAGTCATACTATGCACTATTTTAATCTTTTCTATTTTTGGCTACTACAAAAAAAGATGAAGAACAAGTGCTTGTTTTGTTCTGAAAGTAACGTGACAATATACACTGGTTAATATTGTTGGACAATTAAATACAGCGCTTTTAGTAAAAAAAGAAACCATTTACTAAGACAATGAAGTTGTATTATTCACACAAAACAAACTATAGTTCATCTCTCAAACTTTATTGAATGTATGAACCAAACATTGTGGGTCGAGTCCAATATTCTAACAAAAACTTGCCACAAGTAATAGAAATCATTGACATTTTTACATGTTTATTTCTAAATACATGTAATGTAAAAAACAAAGATGGTGTATTTTACAATGCATTTTATCATGTTACAGACAATAATTAAGTTAAGGTAAAAATCCCCGTAATACACTACCATATTTATGAACACAAAAAATTATCAGAAAACTGGCACATATGTCTAATTGTACATTGTATTCTAATGTTTTCACGATGACAAATTTTTAAATTGAACTCTTATATAGTATTGATAAATTAAAAATCACACAATTTTAATACCACAGTGGGATACTAACCTATTTTCGTAAAGTTTTCATAACTAAATTGGCAACATAATGCTGATTTATAAATCTGTTACATGCAAAATAATTGATATATATGCAGTGTAATAAACGAAAAATATAATGTTTTGTAATAAATTATCATGCTTTTAAATTGTGTCAATCATTGTAACTTAGCATTAGGGGAGTTCTACCATAACCTTATTTGTGTTCATTAGAAATGTCTATTGGCGAAACTTCTTAACTTTTTTAACTTTCTTTCTTAGACAATCTTGTGAGGACGTACCGCATAGTGGGGGTATTCTTCTAAAATCGTCACGTGGTTGGTTTTCCCGGAATGTGTTGGATCTTGCTACCGGAAATGCGTCATGTTCGGACAATATAAGACTGTCTTTTGTACTCTCCCATACAGGGTAAACATCGCTAATACCACTGAGCTGGCTTTCTTTGTCAGTCTTCTTTCGTCGACGTCCACATCCATACCGATTACAAAATGATTTTTTCACATACTGACTAACTCGGCATCCTACACTTTTACATTCGTTTTGTCTGGACCGTTTGACACCACGTTTAAACAAAGAAGCGAATCTGTCTCTACAAGTTTGTGTTGAACAGGGTACAGTGTTCATTCTTTCCTGGATTTTACTTTTCTCGAGAATTTCTGAACAAAGTAAACTGTTCTGTCCATATGTCTGTAAACAAGTGTCCATATCTAATCCTTGCCTCTCTGGGCCTTCATCAGCCATTTGTTGTAAAAGATAGGCTAGGTCTAAATTATCATCGAATGTGGAAACACCATCGTTATCGTCTAAATCAAAATTCCCAGATGATTGTTTGTATGCATCCAGATTGCCTGGCATGTCTTTGTAAACGTTTTGTAGATCCTTAAAAATAAATAAAAATGTTTTAATAAGTCAAATTAATTTAACTGTAAAGGTTTATAAACATTTGCGATTATCAAAATACATTTTGAAATATCTATGCATTTGAGTATATTTTATTTTTCCAGTTGTAGACGGTTTCGGGAACTGGTTTTCATCCTATATTAGACTCTTTCTATCTTTAAAGCAAGAAGTATACCTGTGATTGTTTCCCTTCACTGTGGTGTCAATTGTACACTGATGATATCATTTATTTTAAAAGTGATTCTAATAAACATAGGTTTTAGTGCAAGATTGTACAGTCGGCCGACCTGTTCATGTAAATTGATGCTGTCTTTATAACATTCTACAATTTAAACATATTTGATAATCAAATTTTATTGTTCTAATATAAAATACTTGAGCTTCTTTTTGCAGATGAATAATGTTTCCTATGAAGTAACTCAAATCAATATTTGCATATAATGCAAATGTTGAACATCCAGCTGTTTCGATATTGAATATCGGACATCGAGCTTCGAATATTTTGCTTTTTGGAGCCATTTAAGCTGAAGTCAAAGCCAGAATATACAGAGGTTAAGGTTTATATAGAATATGATAAGAACGCAGATCTAGAAGGAAACTTATATAAATCTAATGGCATTCAAGATTCCAGGATAGGAGATTCGATAAAAAATTTATAAGTAACGGCAAGAACGATAATAATTTAGAGTAATTTAGAGTTATAGTACATCAAAATACAGTGCTCCTCAAAATGACCTTGGACGAATTAATGTCTTTTAGAATTACAAATACACATTCATCCATGACCAAAAGAGACAAAAAGTGAACTAAGTTGTTCCAAAAAATCAGCATAAATAAGTTTATCAACATATTATTCTAACTATGTTCCATAAATATATGGTGGCTGATTTATGCCATGTCGTATTTTCGTTTCTTCGCCGCGAAGAAACGAAAAAAACGAAGACACGACAAATCCATAGTTTGTTGTATCTTCGTCACGAAGAAACGAACACACGACAAAATAAATACAATACGACAGATAAAACGTGTCGTGTTTTCGCCTTACATCTGTCGTATATTTGTCTTTCATTTCTTCGTGGTGAAGAAACGAAAAGACGAAGATACGACAAACTATGAATTTGTCGTGTTTTCGCCCTTCATTTGTCGTATCTTCATATTTTCGTTTTTTGGTTTCGTCGCGGCGAAGAAACGAAAATACGACATGGCATAAATCAGCCACCATATAAATAAGCTTTCACCATAGTAAAATTACTTGCGGGTGCATGATCAATTTTTCTAAGAATTTCATTCGCCCAAGAACTCATGAAGAGCAATGAAATACATATAAAGATTTTTATACATGCATCATATAGGGATATCAAACAGAAGTTTATAATATATAATAACATAGAAAAATACTTACCTTCGTACCCCGAGTTACACTTTGGTTCTAGATTTTTATGGTGAAAACTACGATCAGGTATCTTTCCTTAGAATGGTCTCCTCTGAATTACAACAGCCTTTCATTAACAGCCACTTCAATATATAAACTTCTCTATCGTTAAATTTGATTCAAATGTCAGGAGCGGATACATTGACCCCGCTGATGTAAATATTTAATCGATATTATTCACCTTTCGGTCTTTACTTATTTATATACTGAGAAATATGTGAGCAAATCCGAATTAGAGTTACTCCTTGATTTAATTTCGTAGTGAAACTGGAAATCTTTTGAAAAAGACATTAATACAGCATTTTACATAATTTTATAGCACATTACCATAACGATTCATGGGGCATTTTTGTGAATATTCTGTATATTATCCTGCAATTTTATTGGGAGTTTTGGCAATATTAGGCAAGAGAATTTATATAGTCGACTCTCTTTGTACCTTGTTGTTGTAGGCCTACTTGATTTAAATTTACAGTAAAAGAAAATGCTGTGCTGTATTGAAGACGGGGTTTGTGTTGAACGCTGGTCAGAGTTGATATTCAACGTGTTGATCTAGACACTTCGGGTTTCTTAAACAATCATCTTTGCTGCTCTGTAAATCATTCCCACGTTGACGTTGAATGCTACAGCTTTGCAGACGCCATTTGAACAATACAAATTTGAGAGTTTCGGTTTCTCAAAGAAAGCCGTGGAAGTGCAATCCCAGTAAAATCAAACCTTTAGTACTGATACAATAGGATTAGCCGATAAACATTGTAATGCATAGTACAAAGATTGAATATGGAATGTTTCTATAAACATGGAATTCACTATGGAACTACTTGCTGCACAAATTGTCTGGTTTCTCAATATACCGAATCAACCTTTCATTCGTTTGGGAGGTCTAAGAATTTTAAAGTTGTCCATGAACAAAGTTCACATTAATTTGCAAATTAAACCAGTTACTGGTCAAAAGTGACAATAGTGAATTTAGCGATGAGTTTCGTAGTTTTGAATCCTGTATTTAAATAGTCTGTCAACTGTGATTCCGAACAAGTGCATCTAATATTAAAAATGATGATTAAATAGATGTTAAAATAAAAAATGAAAAAAAAACCACAAGAAAATGTAACACAGGTAATGAACTATCGATACGTTTTCAAAGTTGAACAAAAGAGATTGTATTATGAGTACAATTTAACCTCTGCAGAACGGTCCTCTTTAGAACAAATCCTCTGCACAACAGCTTCTGATATATTCCTTAGAAGTAATTTAAATTTAATTTAACCACTGCAAAGTATCAACCTCTGAGCAGCAACACACTTTACCCCTCCCCCCGTGGGTGTTGTTCAAGAGATATTGTAGTGTACAGTAAATTCCATGTTATATGATACATTCTGTATTCAAATAAAATGGTCTTTTAAGAAGTCGGACTTTATTCAGACTGGCCAGAATGCACTTACATTAAGAAATATAGCATGCTTATAAATACAGCATTGAGATTTCTATCCATAGAAAAAAAAACAAGAAGGAGAACGGAGTTAGGAGTGAGTAATAACAAAGAAACAAAATAGTAAAATTCAAACATTGTTAGTTTTTTATCAGTAATCTTTCAATATCACATGCATTGTATCAAAGATTTAGATTCATAGATATGTAGAAACATGCATTAAAGACAAAAAAAAACACATCCATTATATATTTTGATAATTATAGAAAAAATATGTTCAAAAATTCATAAATATTATGTTAATACGATAGGAATTTGTTCTTATTCAACTTAGCATATTGGCTGCTGTTTTTGAGTAAAACGTCATTGATGACGTCAGATTTAGATTTTAGAACGTTAGGAGTATGTTGTTATTCAAATTAGCATGTTGGCTGCTGTACATTTTGTATTCTAAAAATTTGTGACGTCATCAATGATGTCAGAATAGAATGTATTAAAAAACAATTCTTATCATATAAATGACATTGTTGAAACACTGGAATTCATAAAATCGTTGTTTTTTCCATTTTGCTTTGCTATTCTACAAGCATTTCCGACTGTCTTAGACACATTTGAAGCTTTAATAATAACATGTTATACTGAATAATCGTATCTCTCATTTCAAAATGGCCAATAGTAAGTTTTTTGAATTTAATATTTGCTTACATTCAGTAATAAAATGTTCCAAATCATTTAATACAAAAACTTCAAATTCAACATCATCATTCACATGTTTGATGATTTTGAGAGTTAGAATGCCAACAGTGTTGGTTGCAGAAACAAGAACGATGTTTAAAGACTGCCAGTTTCGGAATATTTCATTTGATCATAAAATAGGTCACTGCGCATGCGCAAAAATTTAAATAACACCAATCAATGACAACGACAGAAATTCCGTCGCCAAAGTTGATGTAAGAATGTTCATGCTTAAATAGAAGATTATTCATTGTCTAAAATAGATTTCATGCGAAGCATTACAGAGTTACTTAAAGGAATTCTTTTGTTTCTATTAGAGCAACCAAACGCCCCTGGATTGCAGAAAATTCTCTTCTCCGTAGACTCCTTATCTGCGAATCCATAACCAACTGGGGCGTTTCTAAAAACCAATCGCTTTCCGGGATTACCGCATCCAAAGAAACCGTTACAGAACGGTCTTTTAGCTCTAACTGGCGAAGAAGATCCATGCGAAGAAGGTTGAGAAGATCGTGCGAGTTGAAGTTTGTCTAAGATGACAGAAGGAGCAAGCCTTTTACCCCGAACTCGTCCACACCCAGTGAATCCATTACAAAAAGGACGTTTGCTTACCAACGTATCGTCTGTTTCACCTAATAAAGACAAGGTCTGGTCTAAACTATTAACTTCGTCACGGATAGATGTAAAGTCATCTCTAGTTGCAGGTAATAAGTCCGTTCTATCAGATTTTTCATTAAATATCTGAAATAAGAACAAAATAACATAAATAAAATACAATCAATTCCATCTATGGTCTGCAACAAACATGTTTTCTCATTGGTGAATGTCAATATGCAATCAAAGCGGGAGTGGCCGAGCGGTTTTGACATTCGACTGGTAATCAGTGGGTAGCCAGTTCCGAGTTGGTTTGAATCCCATCAAAAACCTACCCCGTTGTTTCCTTGAGCAAGAAACTTTATCCTACTAGCGTTGTACTGGGTGACCAGAAAGCGACTCGAAAGTGATAAATCTAGGTTGTAAGAACTTGTTTCACTATGGAGCTAAAATAAATAAGTATACCACTAATGATGTTTTGTAAAATTATACCAAGTTTTTTGAAAATCGGTCCAAGAATAAGAAAACAGGAACAAGTTGAACGAGAGTGGCAGTTTTGTGGTTTCCGATATGAAGAGTCACATAACATATACCATGTGTCATTATATATATATATATACACACAGATATATATACACGTATATAGTTTTTTTTTTGGGGGGGGGGCTTTCATCCCTTTGATGCCGACAGTTTAATTGGTGGTACCAACAAATAAGTTACATGTATGATCGCGCCTACAATGTCTCATATTTTATTCAAAGTGACATTATGATTATCTTTTTCGACATTTGAATTATCATTACCAATGCAGTTCTCTAGAAGTGTGAGAATTATTAACCGTTTCATTGAATGTGCAGTCAGCAAAACTCCTATTCGCGTTCATCATTAAACGCAAGCAACCAAAATAAATAGTAAAACAGAACACCAGAATTTGTAAATCGTTAAACGTATCGGAATAGGCGGCTTACTGTTTAAGTTTGGAAGCCACGCTGATTCAGGAATAATCAAATTTGAAGCTATTCTAGATTTCATTTAAGAAAACGTACGAACGAGCTAAACATGTTCGATTGTGACAACAAACAATTAGTTCGTACTTTGTGAACTGACTCAGAATTGAACATTTTGATCAGAAATTGTTTCATTCTAACATACACCAATATTTACTCAAAACATGCTTCACAATTTATCAATTTTATCACAATTCTATGAACAAAGTGTAATGCAGACTAACACACCAATTACAGGCGATGTTTCCCTATGATCATTTAATGTTACATGAATTATCATCGTATTTACAAGGACAGACTTCAGTTGACAGAACTTTTTGAAAAGACGCAGGTAATCTAAGCTATATTTTAAACATTCCATGCGTGTTTCATCCAAAACCATTATAGTGAGACGAATTGTTACACTCCATAGCATGTAAAGTTGACAGACATTCACTTTGTTGTAAAATCATAGCATGTCTCGATGCATTCTTATCATGCAATGAGTACATATGCTGTATCAACGCTTCCCTGAGCTCTTTGATGCTTTGCATAAATATTGGGTCGCCATTTGCATTCGAAACAACTTCGGCGATCATAGAAGAAGATCGCCGAGGTAGTTCCGAACGCGCCATTTGCTGTGCTTGTTACAGTACAAAATTGATATAATTTAATCGAGTGGCAGTGTTAGAGCATAAGTCCATGAAAACATTCCACGCACGAGTATTCATTGATCTTTTATTTAGATCGTCCTTCCTGCTATAAGTTTAATGGCCATTGACGTGATCGTACATTCACAACTTTCATTAAGGTTTAAAAAGGCAATTAGCACCTAACTATTTTTGTATAAAAGGTCACAGATAAAAAGTTACGTTACTACTTGGACCGATACAATTGGAGCTTTCAAACAATCAATGTGACTTTTTACGTGACACATTAATGCGACGACATGCATTCAGAATAAAAAATAGAAATAAAGTCTTTGGTGATCTTTTTAATGTACTTGCTTGGGTTAGAATAACTTGTTATTGGCACTTGAGTGGTGATTATGTACATATTTATTTTAATTCTGTTGTCGACATGTCTTGTGTTGCATTGTCGAGCGCCGATTTGCATTGTCAAGTTTCGCGGATTGTAGAAGCAAAATAAGGAGCGACATTTTGAAATGTCGGTTCGTATTGCTGGGCGTCGTATGAAGTGTTGGGTTTACAGATCTTGATAATCGACAATACGAAGAGACATCGCTATGTCTACAAAGTGATACAACGAGCGACAATATTAAACGAAGTATAAATGAAATGTTGCACAAAATATGTAACAATTTACAAAATGCCGTATGCGTTTGCTGTCCGTCGTATTGCACCTCGCATGGCCCTTGTTAATGCGACGACGACACTTGAAATGGCAAGATGGCGACATTCTAGCCCCTCACACCATGAGTACAATAAATAAACATTTAACTTACCTGTGCTAATTGTTCGTCTGTCAAACCGGCGGCTGTACATGTACTGATTATAACAGAGAGTAAAATGTTGGTATAAACAATTACATTCATGGTGATGATCCTTTGTTCTTACTGTTCAAATTATAAATTTACTGAAATAGAAAAAATACACTAGTTTTAAACAAACTACAGCCCTCTGACATGCTCAGTTGGTCGTACGCAAGTCTACATGTCGTTGAGTCATGGTTTCGAATCCCAGGCGGGGGAAACAAGCTAGAATAAAATCCATCTATTAAGACCACTAACCCGTCTTTCACTATTCATGTTAGTTTGAATTCACTGAAATATAGATAAGGATAATCACTTGATGCACCGAGCTTCACTGGAACCCCTTAGTTAAGACCACCAACCGGTTTTTTAAAATGATCTTACTAGCAGGATGGTTTTAGAAGTGAACAAATTGGTCTAGTATAATTTGTGTAACATAAATCAACTGACATTATTTTTAGTTTGTAGGAGTTGCATTATTTATATGGTAATTAACTTATCAAGGCTGATTTTAGAATATGCTCAAATGACTTTTTGATTTTTTTCACCTTTCTTGTTACAGTTTGAATTCACTGAAATATAGAAAAAGACTATCAAATGATGTAACGAGCTTCGCTAACACCCCTCTGTTAAGGCCACCAACCGGTCTTTTAAAATGATCCTCCTAACAGGATAGGGTTAAAAGTGGACAAGTAGCTCTAGTACATTTTGTATGACACATATTACCTAATATTATTTTTCCCTTTGTAGGAGTCACATTAATAATATATTGATAAGCAAATTCAATCTGATTTTAGACTTAATTAACTCAGTTAATTAATATCATTATTTCAAGGATAAATGTGAATTAGTTTATCATAAAAGGAAAGTTTTGCCCAAGGCCTTTTTGGATTTTGGTTGGGACTGTATATTATGCCCAAAATCAATAATATTATATGTTATTATTATAATATTTTATATATGATATAAAACGTTTCCGCACGAGTGTAATAATCTATACATTTATATGACCGACGGAGCATTTATTATTGTAAATATCTAACAGAAAAAACTATCCTAGCAATGAAACATGGAACAATTGGTTTCCCAGACATGATAAAAAACAACGCTATCACATTTTATATACACTAGTTTTTCCTGTGTTCCGTGTCGTCAACATAGTCCGGACAAATGGCATCGTCCCTAATCAAATTTATCCATTTGTAGGATCACTCTCTGTGTGTCAAAGTGCGTGCTTCATCTCTCATCTTGATAAATTATTGATGGTTATTTCTCACGTTCCTATCAACATTCAAACATTTCTCGTATATATCAAGCAAGCCAGATACTGACCTGTCATACTGGTATTTATTAAAGACAAGTTTCAACGACAGAATACAAAAATAAAGACATTTTATATAACAGTTTTAGTAGTTTTTTTAATGTATGAAATTGCATTTTATTTATCAGTTTTAGAACTTTTTGTGAAATTTGCTTCTCATAGAACAGTTTTAGTAGATTTTTATCTTTTTAAATCGCATTTTTCATGTCAGTTTTTTGTGTGTATTTTTTATGACTTCGCAGTGTCTCCATGTATATTTCAACACAATACATTTTCTATCATAAACACTCAATCCATCATTAAATTATATATACATTATTCTACGAAAGCTCTTGGAAACAAGGAATTTTTAGACAAAACACTGATCATGCATCCCGGAAGTATTTTTTACTTACTATAATATCTATAGTAGATACTACATTGTCTAATATAGTTTGAATTATATGTTGATAAACTAATTGATGTTTATTAACTTGTCCGAGTTGAGATTTTTGTGCCGTTTTTGATGTTTTTGATAATTTAATCGTATTTATGGTCTGCGCTATGAAACATTTAATAGTCATTACTCGAAAAGCTATGTTTAATCGATTTAATCGTGCCGTAAAAGTGCCACCAGGGTATCAGTTTTTTTGTGTGTCACAAAATAATAAATCTAGATAAAGTGGTCTAGTAAACGCAGTTGTACCCCTTGTATATAAGTATATAAAAGGTATGTTTGAAAAATCAAAGGGAGGTAACTTGACAATTCCCTGTGGTTATAACTTATTTATGTAACAATATGAATATTTAAGTAAATAAACTAATTATAGCTGATAACGACACATTCTCGTACCCAAAGATTATCAAAATTGACGATCTAACTCGCTAGTATCGAGAATCTTGATAACCCGAGTCGGGGTACTAGAATGGTTTTGAAATTTATTCAGATGACTCTTTGTGATTTATTTATTTCATTTATAAATGTGAATCAGTTTGTCCTACAAACAGGCCCTTTTTAATGACTTTTTGAGGGCACTGTCGAGTCTAGACTCAAGAAAAAATCCCCAGTGAGAATAAAGAAACCATAATTATGGGTGACTTTAACATCAATCTATAACTCTCATTGTATATTGTTGTAAATATGTATTATCATTTATCATATGTTGTTGTTTTTTAACCTTGCTTGTTGTATATATTATGCAAATACTGTTGTCAAGAGGCTCACAGGGAAGATTGGGCTTTGTCTAACTGTGTTGCCTTTATTTTATTATTATTATTATTACTACTACTATTATCATTATTATTATCATTATCATTATTGTTATCATTATCATTATTATTATTATCATTATTATTATTATTATTATTATTATTATTATTATTATTATTATTATTATTATTATTATTATTATTATTATTATTATTATTATTATTATTATTATTATTATTATTACTGTACCTTAGCTCAAGTGTGAAACAAGTTATTAAAAGTTAGGTAAATCAGCCTCTAGCGTTTCTCAATTTAGATAAAGTTTTCATGTTACATATTGTCATCGTATATTGGCATCGTATAAAATCCTAATTTCACCGTAAAACATGAACGAAAATTGAATAAAACTAGAAATATGGCGCATCATTGCAGTTGTTTATAAACCGAGTAAGTAGGTAAGTTGAAAGTTACATTAACAGTCTGTGAATGTAGAATACAATGTTTTATTCGCCTAGCTTCGTGTATAATTGAGAGGTATTCCTTTTAACACAAGTAAAAGAATATGGTAATTTTGTCTTATGTACATATCGGTTACAGCAACAACATCTCTTGCATTTATTGTTGCATTTGTGGGCTACATCTGTTTGTTTGTTTGGTTGGTTGGTTGGTTGGTTGGTTGGTTGGTTGGTTGGTTTTACACCATAGCAACAGTAAGATATGTCTATATCCAATGCACAGTACTCAATAAAAGTCCTTAGACAAAGTTCTAGTTTTTCGAATAAACCAATTCATGTGTACCCTTGAATTAAACAGTGTTCAGAGCAAAATCACAATCAACATTTATTTATAGAAAGGAATTTGTAAACATATATAAGAAACAGCCAATAAGCAAAGAGGGAGATATTTAATATTTTGTTATGAAGAGGATGTCACAAACAAACAACGAAAACAGTAACCTTATGGATTTTCCGCCTTGGAATGAACAGTGGCAAAATATATTTGTCACTTGGGCTTTAAATCAGATTTTTAGGATGCGCCAACTTCACAGTTGCCACAACTGGTTCATATTAAAACAAACGTCAACAAAATTGTCTTAGAGAAAACTTCAATCCACCCTTCACTTGACAATGTTGCCTGCAAAAACACAAAACACACAATGTTACTAACATTATCAAAGTAAAAAAGCAAATAATCCATGGCCTTACTGAGACCAGACCACCAGGAGTTAAATCGGCAAAAACATGACAACAGAAATGAAAGAAACATGTACGGAGTCTTGACGTTCTTCGAAAGAAAATAATTACATAAAACTTTTTGAACATTTTGAAATCCCTGCCACCGTCTTACAACCAAAGAAATACAAATAAGTAAACTAATCAAATGTAGAAAGGTTAATCACAAAGCTAAAAGAAGACTGTAGAATATCTAGCTGACAGCATTTTTTAACTAACACATGGTTTATAAAGAGATATACCAGTTGTTGCCTTTACGTTCTTCAAAAGACAGTACACAAAACCTTCATCAATTCTCAAATGTCTGCCATCGTCGCACAAATAAAGAACCCAGCAACGTGATCAACTGTAGAGGGGTCAATCACCAAGCCTACAGAACAGAGTGGAAAACCCAGCCGATGATGAAACATATCTTATTACTTCTATTTACAAATTACATTATATTACAATTTCAATAACAAAGGTAATTAGGTTGGACCACAAATTCTCTAACTATGTTTTGATCCTCCCTATTAAACATGTTGTGAGTAATAAAAACATAATTTGACAATATGAAAACGAGATAACAATGTGGTTATAATAACTATAAGTGAAAGTATAAGAGAGAGAAAATAACTGGAAAAAAGGGTGTGTAGTTTATCCGATGGGGATTTGATAGGAATACTTTAGTCAAAACGCTTTGTAGTTTTGATATATTTGTGTACTGCACACACAATAGTTTCATTTTCCTCTTGAGAAAGGGAAAACCAAGTCGATAACATTTCTTTTGGAACTTATAGATGGTTTTTCGAGTGTTATACCCGTTGTTGAAACAAAGTATCCGGCTCGGTCCAGACAATGATTACTCGTTACCATGTTACAAACAACTCACATTTCGTCCAAATGTCAAACGTTGTATTGATGGTATCACATAGTCTATTTTCAACATTTGAGTAGAGACATTTTTGTACGAGGAAATCACGTTACTTCATTTTTATTTCGTCTGACATTTGATGACAGACTTAATGTCACCTCTGTTATGAATGGTTAACTGGTTTTAATTGCCACTAATTGGTGGTGATAGTGATTACATTAATTATTTAGTTAAGTTATGTTATTATATTATCTGATATCAATACGCTGTAAAATGTCTGGTATTTTATTTAATGTCATCACACCAGCTCACGTTTCTCTTATATCGTGGTTTAGGTATATTGTCTCTAGTAGAAAATATAATCCCAGACTGTGGCACAGTCACTCGTGCATACTTATAAAGCCATACCGGTGTATTTATATAATACACGAGGATCACGTGTTGAAGGGTAGGTGAGTACATGTACTAGTTATAGAACAATGTCCAGGAAAACTAAATTTGTTTTAATATTGTTATAAAAATATTTAATGGTGAACCCTCTAATTAGACTACCAAGATGGCGTTAGTACATTTTTATAACAAAACCTCCAGATATATTGACGATTTGCTAAATGTAGACAATAACTTGTGCTAATAACATATACATGTACCACAATGAACTTAAGCTAAATAAAGTAGAAAAGGCTTAAGTTATACAACAAATCAAAAACTATCGACGAAAATGCCTGACCAGTTTAACCCGCGGAGTAATTCATGTGTCTGATGTACAACGCAGTCAATTTCTAGGCGACATATAGTTCCGTCACCTGACCAGTCTTTGTTTCACTGTTCAGTGGCAGGTGTTAACTTATATTAACAAGCTTGTGGAAGGGGCACTGAGAGGAATATAAAATCTTTATTATACTCCAGTAATACAGGATAGAATACACACTTCGCCTGCATTATTTGCCCTGCTTGATTTGTACTTGAATCTAATGAGCAAGGAGTAATCATAAGTATGGATTTGTTAGGTTTCAATGTGCACGAAAGTCTTTCTGTATTTTAATACTTTGATTAAATGGTGATGTCCCACGTGGACTATCCTATTGTATTTATATTTCTTAACTTGTCTGCTTTTTTAAAGAGTGTAAACATGTCAAAAATTTTCAGGTATCTTTGCTTAACAAGAAATGTTTTAGAATTTGGTAAACGTTTTGAAACTTATTTCGTACATTCCCTGTTACAAATTAAAGATACAACTGCTTTTTAAAATAACTTCTGCAACAAGGTATTTCCCAACCAGCGATTTTGGGGGATTTAAGTGATTGTCTTTTACAGTTGTATTTGAATATGCACTTATCAGCATTACAAGAGCACTGTTATTGGCGAATCATAGTGCACTTTCCGTAGAACACATAGTTCGCCCTCATTTGTAATAAATGTAACGCTAGTATACATTGTATGTATAAAATTACTCAACAACGATCAGGCAATTATTTCGAATAATTCACACACAGAAAAAATCCACTACAGAAAATCTCCATAAAAAAGCTATCATAGAATACCAAATTGTAATGTTTGATGTATAAATGAATTATTAATCATCTAAGTTGTGTATGATTCAATTACCAATTATCCCAATTAGTGAAAAGTACATGTTTGTGCTATTATGAAATGTCCCAGCGTCACAATGTATCATGATATCAAAATTTGATGTGGACAATTAGACGCGTTAATAAGCTCATCCTGATAATGAACTTTATAGTTCCCTAGAGATAAATTAACCGATATTAAAGATCAATGTCCTTTATTTGATACAGTAGAACTTTTTCAAAACTAGTTTTAGGCAACTAAAAAAGTCACCTAAAAATTCGTCGACTGGTTCAGAAAGCGTTTTGATACAGTAAAACTTATTCAAAAATGCTTTAGTTTAGTCAGGGATTTTATATGACAGGGATTTTATATGACAGGGATTTTATATAACAGGGATTTGTAACGAAGTGCTATTTTGAATATTCACAGTCGTCACTGTCTATAACTGGCTGAAGCAGGCTGTACAATCTATTCAAGAACTTTAAAACTTGATTAATATTTTTGTACATGTCTTCCATGCAACTTGTGAATGTAATATAGTGTAATATTAAGTCCCCAGTTAAATCAACTAATAAGTCAACGAAAAATTCATCGACTGGTTTCAGAAAGCGTTTTGTTTATTTTAGACCAAGTTTTTGTACTAAGATATTTATTCTAAACATTTCCACGATTGGCTATTTGTACTGAATAAATTGAAAAAGTAATTCCGCCTTGGAAATCATCGTAGCAAGTTAGTTAACAGTCATCGCATATACGAAATGATCAAGACATTAATTTTGAAACATATTAACGATTTACAAAACGAGTTACAAAAAAATTCGAGACATTCCATAAAGACAAAACGCAAAAAGGCAGTTGTTTTTAGATCTTTAAACTTTTGTTATAAAAAGGACATCACAAGCAAATAATGACAACAAATAATCACACCAAGCACGATACACGTGAACACTTGTTTAGTTATTTATGACAACCTGATAATCTTAACAACTGTTTAATAGTTTTCTATTTCTATCTCCTGGTACTTTGTACTGGTTTACTATCCTACAAGGAGTCAACAACTCTTCCCCATATAGCAAGGATCAACGACACTGTTGTCTAATTTATGTTAGATTTCAACCCAACAGGACCATAAATCGAGCCAGGATCTATTAAACTGAACATTGGAACACAATCTTAGAATCGTCACAATATCTCACACGAGCTGTCATTGTGAAAAACACTAATCAGTTCTTTCCAAAAGACTTTTGACATAATCATGTTTTTAAGAAAAATTGTTTCACATTTACCCATGATTAAAGTAACTAAGAATCATTTGAGCAAATTCCAAAGTGAGCATTAATTAGTTTAGCAACATATGTTTCAAACTTTGTTACATATAAAAAGGTTTTATTACATTAAAACTATTAGTGGTATACATGATCAGTTCTTCTCAAAACGTCGAATCCCATCCAAAAACCTACGCCGTTGTTTCCTTGAGCAAGAAATTTTATCCTTTATCCTGTAGCTTAGTACTGGGGGACCAGAAGCGGACTCGAAAGTGATTAATAAAAGTTGTAAGAACTTGTTCCACAATTCAGCTAAAAATAAATTAGTATGCTATCTTAAATAAAACCCGGGTCGATAGCGCAGATGGTAGCGCGCTGGGATTTGGAATCTCGTGCCCGAGGGGATGCGGGTTCGAATTTCACCCGGGGAGGTTATACCCTTCAATGAAAATTTGACAATAATGTCGATTTTCCTCCATTGATTAGATAATATTGAGAAGTTTCCGGCCTTGTGGAAGGGTAGGTGAGTACTGGTTATAGACAATGGTCCAAGAAAGCTAGGTTAGGTGCGCTGGACGCTGTAAAATGACCTAAATTGTGTTGACACGACGTTAACTCCAATAAATAAATAAATCTTAAATAATGTCTTCTGTACAAGATCTTTTGGGTGACACTGTCTATTAATGAACTGTTCACATAAAACATTCTATTCAAACAACGTAAAACAAAAAAACAAAACAACTAACAAGATTAGTATAATCATTAGGAAAAAAAATATTTTAAAAATTAATTACGAATAATCTTTTTTCTTGAATTATTGAAATCCTGGGCTATCATGAAATCTTCGTTCAATTGTTTTCTAACGTACTCTGAATTGTATTGAACTGATTTTCAAGTAATAAAAGACTAAATTTGACAGAGGAATCAAATTAAAACTGCAAATTATACTAATTCTGTGCCCCATTATGAAGGTTTTTTTCCTCACACTTCTGGGTTCTCATTCAATATAGCACGATCAATTTACTTCAACTAATTTCATTAGACAAATTTCTGTAACATGAATGAAAAGACCCAACAGTTTTGTTTCGTGTGGATTTGAGAGATCTTAAAACCATATTAAAATGGTGACAACTCAAGCTTTACAAATTATGTAATACCCTTTTAAATAAAAGTTTGAATTTAATGTAGAATTAACCAACCCTTTTAGCATTTTTTTTAAATTTTGAGTTTATAGCATATTTAATTTAATGTTGTTTTCCAACGATGACGTCAAGTGAGGCGCAATTTCTCCACGTACGTTTTCAAATGTATGTTTATACTTTTTTCATTATCTTGGATCAAGTTTCTAATAGTATCCTATGATAAAGTCCGAGTCAAGAGTTTTTCCAATTAAACGAAAGTGAGTTTAGAATTATAATGCTCAGCAGTTTGCGTGTAATTCAATCTTGATCGCCCGTTGTAATTTTTGTCCGTACTTACCCGGATTGCCCCTACATAAAATGACAGGCATAAACATTTTAGAATCAATTGAAAAGGGTTGTAAGATCGCTTCAGATTTTATCTAAATTGCGAACTTTATTGGGTAGTAATATTATATTCAGTAGCAACAAAAGCATGATCTATTTGTTCAGTACAGAACAGACTATATTAGCATAAAACACTTTTGTACGTGGATTAATGTAAATACATATTTTTACACGTGATACTTAGCTAAGACAGTGAGGATAGTGAGCACAATGGCTGAGATGGTTCTCTTTGGTAAAATACGAAAACAAATGCACTTTTACATATAATAAACTTAGACAGAATATGAAATATTTTAGTACATTCATTAATTCAAATTATTGTCAAAACTGAAAAAACGTATTTGTAAGAGAGCAATTGTTTCAATTTGTGAAGATACGTCAACAATATGACAATTCATGACAATTTTGTTTGAAATTGAAAACTATTTTCAACAACTGCATTACATGTAAGTAACATTTCTGACGAATATGATATATTTATAACGTTCTGAGGTGCTGGGTATAAACCTTGTATATTAATGCATAATTAATTTGCATTTTATGATGTCATTAGGCATACATCAAAGACCACGAATATAGACGCATCGATAATTTGTTTTACAAGGGTTGATTGCAACTAAGGTCTTAGAAACCGAAACTTTTGAAACGTTTCACAAAAATGACGCGGACGATTACATTCGGTCATGCGCAGTCAAATTCAGCGCACCGATATAAAGTTAGATTTACACCTACGCGTAGAAAACTAGTCCCTTTGTTAGCAATATTGGACATTGGGCTTTGTTGTACCAAGTTGGGGGTTGGGGTTAGGGTTAGGGTTAGCACTATCCGCACAGAACTATCAGCGCTTTGTTTCAATACAATACTGCAAGACTCATATAATACTCTCGACAAAAACAACTCATTTACTGTGATTCATGTTTTAAAATTACCTGTCAGGTTTATAATTAAACTCCATTCTAATACAATAATTACTTTAAACACCACAGTTAACAAACATCAGTCAGTCACAAAACAATTTGTTTCGTTGTCTTAACTAAAAGATGTAAATTTCCACAAACAAATTTAATTAACCATTCACAGTTTACGTTAAAAGTAGATCCATTCAGTTAAATTAATGGTACGAACTCACTTTTCAATAGTTTTATGTACAAAGATGTATGAAAAATTTAATCTTCAGAAATTACATGAAATATATATTTTTCACTTGCTTTTACAACGTCATAAACATTGTTTTATTCGATAAGAATTTAACAATCCTTCAATGCATATTCTGAAGTTTAGGTATATCTAAAATTAGAACTAAAACAATGTTCACTTTGTAAATTGTGTTAATGATTAAAACCAATATTTTGGTAATTTTATATATACGACAGGTACAAAAGAATCATTAAAATTATGTAGGTGCATCGCCTTATTCCTGATTAACTGGACAAGTCCTTCATTAAATGTGCATGAATATGCATAACCTAATTTACATATACATACGCTATCCATGTAGATGTAACTATAACAGAATGGGATACAATTCCACGCACACATATGATGTTGAAAACTTCCGCATTTTTACTAGATTTTGCTTGAGGTGAAATTTTAATTACATTTTAATGGTTTCATCTACAATTGTCATTTGTACAAGTTCATTTATAATGTATATGTTTAACTAAATGTGTGTAAACACTAATTAAGATATGTTAAGTCAATTAACAATTTCATGAACTATATCGGCGATGGGTTCATGGTGAGTTGTGTATTATATTATTTAATTAAACTCACTTTCGTGGAAACTAGGCAATGGCACAAAAATACATTACGGTTGAAATATTCTTACGATGATTTCACGTTAATAAAATGGTGTGTGAATCCCTCGATATTTTATTTACAAAACAAACAAGTACTTACAAGAACTTATTTCTTTACTAAACATATACTAAAAAACCCTAAAAAATGAAAACAATTCCCGGCTTATCAAGTGAGGGATAAACATTTTACCTTTGTAATTTGTCTATAAAAACACGTTTCTTCGTCAAGTAAATGCGTTTTTTCCCCTTTTCTCTCGTTTTTTTTGTGCAAATACACTCCTGTATCTATTTCTTATTTATATTGCTTAACAATGAACTGTTACACTTGATCTAAATAAAGTTTTGAATTACAATTACTTATATGATATTACACAATCCTCACATTGAAACGTTACAGTTTAATTTACATTATTAATATTATTAACAAGAAGTTTCAGTACTTTGTTTCAATGCATTTAGCCCTTAAGATAGTATAACTTTAAAGGTACTAGTTCACAGATTTGGTTTATTTTTTTCAATAATTTCAAAATACCATTCAGTGTCTGTAATTGTGTCAAAAAATTAATTCTTAATATTTTACGACAAACTGAATATATGTTGCAGGAAATAAACAATAAAAGTCACAAAAACGCACTAAAAGTGTCTATACCGTGACATACGGGGTACATATTTACTACATGAAACACCATCGTTTGTAGTTGTATGTCAATTTGCACTAAAATTGGTATTATCAGAACACTACTTTCCTGCTTCTAAAAATGTTTCCATACAATTTTGATAGTTTTAGAAAAGGTGATATTAAAGTTGAAATCAGTGAATGAGTACCTTTAATACTGCCAACAGCTTTGGTTACATTTCACAGGATTCATTGTCTCAGTAAACACACATGTTATATTTCATAATTATAATTTTCACAAATTCTCACAAAACATGTTTACAATTCACGTTAGGGGTTCGTCAAATACAAGTATCAAATTAATTAAAACTAAAATAGATAATTTACACATGGCACTAGAAAATAATCTGGGTGTTAAACTTGGTAAGTTCTTTTATATTATTGCAATAGCAAGGAGCTACCATCGCGCCCTTGTATTGAATGAAACCAAACCCTAGCGAGAAATGATCGCACGTCTATGTAAAGAATATTTCACGCTTATATAATCTATTGTCTTCATCAACACGTCCAGTGTTGTGAACTCATCTCTTACCATTTTATTTTGATTTATGATTCAAAGTTATTTCCAACTTCTGAGGAACATTTTCTGTGAAATAAATTTTACAGAATGTCACTTTTTTATTAATTTCAACAAGTACAAAACTCTTATCTTTGTGTAAAATGATAGTTCTAAAATCTGAAAGTAAAAAGTCAACTTAAAAGTTGCAATATTGTGACAGACTGATTTCATTCTAAATTAATCTCTGTAAAAAATATCCTATAGATCATTGTCATCATTTGGAAATCCAAAATGTTCTAAGCAAATATAGCTAGGCTATTATAAGAAGAGAATATATGGCTTATATGAATTGTTAATTTAAAGTTCATTGAAACGTGGATTCTCCTAAAATAAAGCAGAGCCACATCACAGGTTTAGCGCAAAACGGTCGTAAACTCAATTTAAGAAAAGAGTTTTACGCCAAACCCGCGATACTAAAACATGACGTGTGGGACAATCACGGTACTTCTAATGAAATATTTTTAACAAACATTGTAAATCTGAATTACTAAAAGTACGGCAGCTGGTCATTGCTTTATAGAACATTGTAAATTTAGAAAATCCTTGACCATCGACAGAGGGAAAGAGTCCTAAAATGCATTGAATTAATTAGCTAAATAACTGACTAAATGTATGTAAATATTCACTTAGCACGTACATATATATAAACAACAATAGCGCTACTTGTCAGTGAGTTATTCGCCGGAGCCGCGGCCGTGGCGTAGTGGTTAGCATGTCTGACCTCGAATCCGGAGATCGCGGGTTCGAAACCCGGTCGCGGCCGGTCATACCCTATACATGAGTTGTCGGCCTCGTGGCAGGGTAAGTTAGTACTGGTGATAGATAAGTGTCCAGGAAACCTTCTGATATGTGAGTCATATCTTCATAGATGATCATCATTGCGTTCAGAAAGAAAACTTTAACTTTTACTGTGACAGCCACGTGTTAGAGTACATAGTACGAGCACAGTGATAACATCGCCTCAATGTGATTAATTCAGCCATTTTTCACCACTCAAATAGCCTAACAACATTCAATCACAAATTAAAACATATACTTGCTAAAACAACTCGAGGCTGTATCGTATGGTGTGGTAGTAATTCAATATTTATATGTTAATTTACAAGTTTTGGTTTGTCCCTCTGGAGACGAATTTCAGGCAATGTCTACACAAGCGTCCAAGTACAACTGTTCTATGTTGTAAAATAGTGTCGTGTTGACACCATGTATAAGATTGTATCCAAATTTTAAGGGGGGGAAGTTGGTTGATAAATCATTATTCAATTTTAAAGTGATCTTGAATTTAATAAAACATAATCCAGTTTATGATAATGAAGAATGCGCCAGTTTAAACAGCGTTGTTAATGTTAAGATAAGAAATTAAAACTTGCAAAGCACCCGAGCTTGCCTAGGCCAAGGAGAATGGAATGAAAAAGGGAAATAGTGATATGAACATGTAATGCATGTTTTGTGGTCAAATTTATTTAAGATTATTTGATGATATCATAAAATATAAAGAGAAAAAAAGAGAAGTGAACAGAAAAACAATATATTACGTTATAAAAATGTTATGTAAAACACGTTTTTACATTTTTGGGGGTTAAATTCATTTACATTGATCATCAGTAAACTATGTTTGGACGAAAATATTTGGAACGAATGTGTGTATTTAAAACATGCTACACAGCCTGTGCAAAGTACATGAAGGCATCAATTATGTTATAGTTTGGACTTAAAGTAAATTATGACCAAAAGTTTGAACTAAAAGACATTATGTTTCAATATGCATAGACATTTGCTGTCATAAATAGATAATTTTAGATTCCATCACAAATTCAAAATTCGTTCAATAAGTGAAATATCAGTATGATATATTTATTTTGACAACAGCATTTCATGGGAAAATATAACAGTTTACATTTTTTTTCAAGAATTATATGTATTTCTGAGAGAGGGTGGTTGGGGAAGTCACAAAAAGTAAGGTTACATATGTAAATCTCTATTGAAGACATAGAAGCAGGGTTACAGATCATGGCAAGAAATGTTAACCACTACTGAAGACATGAGTTACAGATCATTTATCCGTCTACCAGCATTATTTCATCACAATGAACTAGAAATTCCCATATTTTGTGTCTACAGTCATTAAAGTTTAACGTGAAATCAACTTTATTGTTTTCTCAAAACGCGCGCCAACCTTTCTATTTTTAGAAGTGTGTACTTTCTCTGTAACTGATATATTTCGAGCTTCGTACTTGCTACACAAAGTGAATGACTTCAGCATCATTAAACAAGATTCTATTTAAGAAACTGGCTCACTGAATATCTTTTAATAAAAAATGTATTTTTGTCAATATCATAATAAACTGGTTACAAAATGACAATTAAGGCGAACAACTAAAGTCTAAATCAGTATCACAAATTTGAGATACTTTTTTGTGTTTTTTTTTCGCTGCAGCAACATATTGTATAGGTCATATCAAGGCGGTCAGTCAACTTACTAACCGTTCCTAGAAAAGCTAAATCTGTGATTAAGATGTTAACCGGCAACAAGGCACATACTTCCGTCAGTGGCTAACAACTGCCCTACACCATTAAAAATCAGTGGGAGGAAGGGTTCTTTCATGACCAAACTACGTGAAAGTATGCCCCTGCCCGGGATTGAACCCACGACCCGTAATTAGTACACGTGCAACTGAGCTACCCGGGCGGCTTGTTAAAGTTTTAACTGTGACGTGGCAATATCTTAAGCAAACTTCATTCAAGAGCTAATTCACTTCAGCGATATATCTTACAAACTTAATAAAGAATTAAAAACATAGAGGTTTGAGACAAAGCGCACAATAGAGAGAGTTTCATTTATTTTACGACCGTAGAATCTTATTTATTTGTCTATCAAACGTGCCTCAAACTTAATTCTCAATAATCATAACTTTCGAGACTCCAAATTCAAATAAACGGTAAACGAAACAAAATTGAACTTAAAGTCACTTGCCATTCTAAAAAATGCTCATTATTTAATTAATATCGCTCAATTTCTAATCAAACTTAAGCAACTTGGCATCAAACCTTAGTTTTTCCAGGTCGACGACTCATAGATTTTGTCGTTGACTTTAATTTGATTAACTTCGATATTTCGACAGATTAATCGTTTCGTCGTAAATAGAGACATAGGGGCACGGGAATGTGCTATTTGAGATCTGTAAATGTTCCTTTTGGTATTTGGTGTAACAATTTTATAAGAAGCATCATTCGGAACTCCTAGACCATTTATTGAATGAATAAGAAAGTAATGTGGAAACCACATTAAATCCGGATTTAAAAACTCTAACGCAAACATTACAAAGGGAAATAATCCATAATAAAGCCAGGTAGAGTTGTGGTTACTTTCTTATTCTGTTGATCCCATGGTATGTTATCTTTGTATGAAGTTTCATTAAGATCTGACAATAAATGGCAGAGATATGTGCTAAATTGAAAACTTTAACGCAATTGTTAACGACACCGGACGCCCGCCCGTCCGTCCGCCCGTCCGTCCGCCCGTCCGCCCGTGTTTTGCCAAACTATAAGCCGATTTTTTCGTTGAAGAATCCGGCTAATAATTTTGGAAGAATTCATAGTGGGTCCACCAAGAGTATTAATTGTTTGTTTCATTTTTGAGGTGAAGCAATGTTGATGCAAGCAACAGTTTATGCAAATTAGTTCGTGTCGTTAACACACAAGGAATCTTAAGCACATTTTCACAGTCTACAAAATAAGTAGATGCCCGGTTGCCCACTTTTTAGTCCGGGCAACCAATAATTTTTTTTTTAGCAACAACAATTCTGCAAATAAGATATAGATATTATAGTGCTTGCTCTTAAAATGATCTGTTCGGACAATCACTTTCATATCCTTATTTCGTAGAATGTTTTCATATTACATATGTGAATAAATATTGTTTAGCGACATCATTGAATCTTGTATTTCAAATTTACGGACTTAAATGAGACTTCAATCATCGCCTAAATGATCGTGAAATTGTAATTCAATTCCGGATATAGAAGTTTGCTCGGACATTTGATGATATACCCTTCCATGAAAATTTGACAATAATGTCGATTTTCCTCCATTAATTAGATAATATGGAGAAGATTCCGGCCTTGTGGAAGGGTATGTAAGTACTGGTTATAGACAATGGTCCAGGAAAGCTAGGTTAGGTGAGCTGGACGCCGTGAAATGACCTAAATTATGTTGATACGGCGTTAACTCCAATAAATAAAAAAAACCGAATGCCTGAGATTTAAACAAAGTTATTGATGCAGTATTGTTAAATTCTATTCAACTGTAAATGACGCATACATTTACCCTTCTGATTTAGATACTCACTACAGTACTTTTACGAGTATAATCACTATCGCTAAAAATAGTTTCAGCACACGTATATTTTATTATTATTATATTATTATTATATACCAAATTTGTACAGCGCCCTTTTCAAATTGAACATGTGTTCAAAAGCACTTTAAATATGTACGTGGAATATCGAACACATATCATATATTTAATTCAGCGGGGTTTATGAATGCGTCACTGACAGTTGAATAAAATTCATCACTCTTTTACTTGCATTAGTTCAATTATAAACACAATTCTATATTATTCATTCGAGAATTCTTCCAAGTGTCTCTACAATTTACTTTCATTGTAAAATCATAATCTTGTTTTGTTACAAATGATTAGCTTCAATCACGAATGATTTTATTGATGTATTTTAACATTCTTCACGGTTCTACACTCGCACGCCATTTTGTCATGACGTAACTTCCGGTTAGGCTTGAATTATACGAACCATTCATTGTTTATAGAATTCATCAAATAAAGCCAGGTACATCAGACATCATGGCTGTCAAATGTCTGATGGCTTCAGGCGTTATATTATAAAGGCTGGAAGACAACGGACCACTAACAATGAAGAATCTAGGACAATGCCATGGCTAGGGGGTCCAGAGAAGAGGTCCCCAAAGCTTCTGCAATATAGCTTTTTGAGAATCCCCGAATCTCTACAAACAGTAACATATCAATAAATGGCTATGTGCACGGTTACCGATTTAATAAGAATGCAGGTGTTGGGTAACGTGGAGGAAACTTTCGATTTTTTTTCGATTTTTATGCAAAGTTGAAGTGCTGATAGTCTCACAATTGCAGTTGAAATTACATTTCCAACTTGCACTTTTTGGGTGCATTTTTTACAAAAATGCGTGTAGACAACTAAAAGTTTGAGCATGAATTAAGATTAAAATGCGTGTGACACATGCGAAATGCGTGTGACTCGTCTGGAATGCACGCTTGTATATAATTCTTTGTGAAGTTAGAACTATACTTGATATTGAAAAAATGTTTTATAAAGCTTAAAATGGAAAAAGATGAGCATTCAAAATTGCACATCTCCAAACATATTTGTTGTTTTTGGTGACACGCAAAATGATAGTTAACCAACTGTAGAAAATAGCAATTAATGAAAACCCATATTTGCAACTCTGCAACAGGGAGTGTAACGTTGGCGTCACGTTAATTGGAAAGTAAGAAGGGCTTTAAAGATTACAAGACTACGAAAAATGTTAACAAGCAACAGAAAGTAACATTTTTATTGCTAAGAAGTTTCTGCTGTCTCCTGGATTTAGGATTTTTAGAGAGACGAGTGCATGACGACAACAAAAGAAGCAACAACAGCGCGACAATATCATTAATTCATACATTCGTTTTTTCTCTCTAGCAATAATTCAAACTGAAATGGCATTTTTACGATTTTGAAATTCACAAGTGCTACTCATGCTTAGTTCAAGTGCTGAACACATATTTCAAGTCTCTATTTTACTCTTCTATCGTGTGTGGGATACAATGTAAAAATGTAAAATGTAATGGCATTTTGTTGTCAAAGTTTCATGCTTACGCATGTTCATCGACTTTACAGCTATTACCCCTGGTCACTGGGCTACTAGTATCTATCTATCAATCTCCTTGAGGAGTCTTTTTACTCGGCTTAATAGTTCAGCCGACAATTTGGCGCGACGGAATTATACAACCCTCGCAGGTACCCATTTACACCTGGGTGGAGTGAAGCAATCACAGGTAAATTGCTTGCTCAAGGAAATTAGCAGTGTCCTTAGTAGGATTCGATCCCAAGACCTCTGCATCCCTAAGTGAGCGTCATACTACTGGAATACTGCTCCTAAGCTTGATTGTGAATTACAATGAATGATTTTAGAAAAGTGAGAGGTTGTACAATTGATAGAAAAAATGGTAACGAACATGAATAACACACCATTGTTATACATCATATTTAACATTTAAAACATGATGATTTTGTGGTCAGTGAATATGTGTAAAAAACAACAGGGAATACGTGAAATCCCTAGAAAATTTCGGGGTTTACATGCATTCCCTGACAGAATTTTACCTAGTGGGGATTACACGAAATCCCTAAAATTCAGGGATTATGTTGAATTCCTGGTTACATACATTCCCTGTAACATATCCATAGTAAAGTTTTGCTATAAAGAACACCTTGGTTATTGCAAAAATTATGCGATTGTTGACGAGTTAAAACGTCCCAAATGCTTACTTTTAGAAAAAAAGGCTTCTATAAAATGAAAATTCCGTTTATAAGACCATCGATTCTGATAGACCTAATAGCAAACTTTTGCTGTATCATCGTACAGAAATATTTATATGTTAGCATGTAGTTTAATGGCATATTAAACACTAGGATCACATAGAAAATTTACATAGAGACTATATTGTAGCATAGAATTAATTAAATTAGGCGTAAATAAAATGTCACAGCCATGTAATTGTTTGATATAATTTCCAGTCAATTTATCTCTATTAAGGGTGTATGAATAAGTTTGTTTTTTGTTTATTTGGGGTTTTTTTTAACGTCGTATTCAACACATATTTAGGTCATATATACGACGGCCAGCTCTTCCTACTATAGGTTTCCTGGACACTTTTATATCACCAGTACTAACTTACCCTACCGCGAGACCGACAACTCGTGTATAGGGTATGACCTACCGCGACCGGTTTCGAACTTGCGATCTCCGGATTCGAAGTCAGACATGCTAACCACTACGTCACGGCCGCGGCTATGAATAAGTTGTCGGCTTTGTGGAAGGGTAGATGAGCACCAGTAACAACGTTGGAACATGTAATTATTAGATAACCATCTTACATTCGAAACTTACCTCATTGTTTCCTTGAGTAAGAAACTTTATCCAACAAGCTCAGTAGTGGAGAGGATCAGGTAGCACACGCGGTCGGCATGGTCCCGAATCAATAACACTATATATACATGTATATTAAGTGCTTTGATTCGGAACCGTGCCGGCTACCTGTATCAGGAAGCGGACTCAAGAGCGATCGATTTAAACAGTAAGAACTGGTGCGTGTTCAGTAACAACTGTTAGCGAACGTTACTGGTGCGGGACAACTCAACCCATAGACAACTCAACCCATGGATAACTCAACACAAAGTTGGGACAACTCAAACCGTTAGAGAGGTATAGAGTTTTCTCGGGTTGAGTTGTCTTTGGGTTGAGTTGTCCCGACTCTTACGTTACGGAACGTTTCAGAACGTTCGGGGTAATTGAACTCGCTGCATGTTTCACAATCGAGTTTAAATAAATATAAATTACACAATGAATAATAAACTAGTCTGCAATTTCGTGCAAACAAATGGAAATGTATTAGATATACACAGTCTTATTCAAATAGTTTAAAATTTCAACATTTTTACGAGAAACAACATGTTACTATTTTCATACAAAATTCCACTAGCAAATACTGAAACTTACTTAAAACTGTTCGTATTCAGTATTCCTGGTTTAGATTAATGACAAGAAAACACTGTTACTTTTTCATTAGCATTTCACTACTGATTACTTTTCGCGTAGTACGAAATTAAAACCTCGTAAAGTTTAACAGTAATGTTCATCATGAATTTAGTTCCGTTTTAAGAAACATTATTAGCGAATTTGACATGATTATAAAATCATAAAATACTAACTTATTATGTCAATTGAGTGAAAACGTAAAACACGACACCCCCAGGCATGTAAGAAAGAAACCAGAAATATTTAAGTTCTAAACTTGGGCTGGCATTTCGAGCACATTTTAAAGTCTTTAGTCAATAATTTTGTTTACAAGTTTACGTCGAAAGTTTTAACATGTATCTATAATTGATCGTTTTCCTTGGCCCTTCATACATTTAGATATTTTGAGATATTTAAAGACAAAAATTAGAGTAACAGTGGAAATGTTTTTCCTTTGTCTGTTTCTGTTCACGATGGTCAATGACATTGGTGCAACTTAACTAAATAATCAGGCACTATACATATATTTCAACCCCCCCCCCCCCAAAAGTGATTACGTTCCCCACACTTTTCAAAGTTACTATTTCACATAATTTGTCTTACAACAAAACATAGGATCTTGTTTTGATAAACTTATCAATTAATTCGTGCTTAAACACTCGTATTTAATTCTGGCACACGAAAGCTCGTATTTATGTTTAACTGAACACCAAAATATTGACAAATAGTAATAAAAATACATACACTGACTTTAATTTGATTTGCTGAGTGAAGAGAAACGCTAATGTAGAAAAACCAACGTACATGCATTTAGTTAAACCTACAAATACGAAACCAATTATTTGAAACCGCAAAAGTTAAAGCGTAATATAATTATAACCTTTTAGAAAACGTATTGAGAGATACACTCTAACGAATGTTTATGCACCCAATGCACAAGTAACATGTTTCAGGAAACTGCTTGTTAGATACAGCGCAAATATAGTGCCATCCATAAAGCTCTTAGACAAATTAAACTTCAAGAAAAACTGAGCAATGCATACCGCAAGTCATTCTACTATGATTAAGGTTTATTCATTTTAGCATTGTTTAAATCATATGTTGATAAACAAATTAAAGCTGATAGCGAAATTAGCTCATATGTCGTTTGTTCAGTTTTCATGGATTTTGTTTTTAAAACAAGAATTTTGTCTAAGGACAGTAGGAAATCACTGAATAGCTTATGAATTGATAATAGGGTCGTGCATTGCTTTATAAAGCGAGCATATTTCGACTTATATTTATAAGCAATGTATTAATTAATCTGTGCATATTACAGATCAAACATGGAAACATACTGTTTATCAATCCATTTATATATGATTGAATACTTCGCCCATGATCAAAGTTCAGGCTATACATGAAATGAAATATATATATTCATCAATCAGAAAAGTATTAACTATAAACGCATATTCTTTGACCAACAACGCAGATTTCGAAAGTCAATTGATACAAAAACATTCCATTTCGTGATTTAGACACTTACTAGGGTAATTAACATAATTATAACTAATTATATATTTATCTTTATGAATATGATTATCTATAACTGTTTTATTTATTCAGAATGTTCTAGTATTTTTGTTGATAAGCATTAAAAAGGGCACTCAATTTATGTCCTTTTGAAACCGTAACAAGTTCGTTTAAATATATTTTTGTGTAACGCTGTTTAACGGCTTCCAAAATGTTTCAGTACATTTTTGAGAACTTAAGAGAGTTTGATACATAAGCTTAACTCTATGAACGAACAGCGTTAATGTAAAGAATTTTATTCTGTTAAAGATTGGAAAGAGACTCAAAGTCTAAAACTCGCATTTACTTAACCACTTAAAAATGTAGCATAAAGCAATTAACTTTCTTATAGAATTGTGGAAGTAAAATAGTTCATTTCTTGGAAATAAAAAAAGATTTTCTACAATAGTCCTCATTTACATAAGATCGTTTCATGATGGATTTGAGATTTGAGTTATAAGTTCGAACACAAATTCTATCATTTCGGACTAGGCTGCAAATAATATACAAAATCAGTTTAAACCAGGAAGGCAACGATAAAATATGGTTACGTAGTATGTAAGATGGCCATCATATATTAAAAATATAATACTCAAAAATTTAAGACAGTTTCCTAGAAAAAAGTTAAAAACGGTTTCATATTTTGTTTGCAAAAATACGTTTAGTCTATAAATGTTATATACTTATTAGAATATTATAAAATGAAAGTTTGAACAGAATATGATAAAAAATAAACTCGAATATTTCATGTTATTCAAAATGCATTCATAGATTTTCGGACAAATAATGCAAATACTCTCCAGCTCAAATATATTTTCACATACAAACACAAGTTTTATTTTCTCATTCCATTGTAAAAGAATTCAAACTTTAAACATTGCTCGTAAAATTAATAAACCGATGCAAGCATTAAAACAATGACACAAAAATAAAGTTTTGTTCAGTAAGAGAATAAAGTAGAAATCGCTTCTATAAAAGCACGAATAAAAAACACAAAACAATAAAATAAAAAAAATATAGTTTTCACCATTACCTTGCTGGACGCTGACAAATGAGTTCCACTGTGAAAAAAACTTTGAAATGTTAGTTTTTATTATCTTGTTTCTGTTACGTATGTCATCACACTTTCCATTGCAATCCTACTTGGTTCGACTTTAACAATGATACTCTGTATGGGCGTCGCTTAGATTGCGCACGCGGTAATACGACAATGTCACGTGATTTGGCTTGCGCATGCGTCATTAATAATGAATGCTTATAAACGCGCTGTAAAATGTTACTTAATCCCCATGGAAACGTTTTCAATTCACTTATGAAATAATTGACGACAGAAAATGAGTAAGACGACATTCGAATGTAGATATGTATCGGGAAAAAAGCTTTCAGAACATTATTTTTATTCCTACTAATAAGTTCGTATGTTGCATGTATTTTATGTCTTTCCTCTTTCCCTCCGTATCAATATAGAAAGACTGATTATATTTTCGTCAAATTATTGGTAACATAAAAGATAGAAAGGGAAGTTTTTAACGCTACGTTTCTTTAAAAAGAAACATCCAAGGAAATGTTCCCAGATGATATTTCAGTGAACGCCACACGCTAGCATTTATTGTTTTACTGACATCCGCCATGAACCTGTTTGTTTACACTGACTTATGTTTGTCATTATTAAATCAACAAGTTCTATAAGTAAGAAGAGATGCACATATGTGACACAGGTCATCGCACGGAACATTTGCAGCATGAGTGGACACGGCTTTTGATTATAGATAGATTGATAAATTTATTCTTTATACTTAAACTAAACTTAAACTTATTCATTTGATTAAACGCCTTAATACTATTTAAAACGATTAATAATAACAATAATAAATAAGTAAAAACCATCCACCATAACTATAATAATATTTCAAAAACAAAATAAAATTTATCACACATGATGTTATATAGTGTGTTTGTGCATTTTTTATATATCAAGTTTACAGGACCTATATTAATCTTAGTTCATGATTCAACTTTATTTTTACATTGGTTTTTATCAATTTGATATTGAAATTTGCTCTGAACAGTATAAGATGATGCTACTGTTAACCGGACATGTCCTGAACAGTATAACATAACGCCACTGTTAACCAGACAATTCCCTAAAGGTGTCTAACCATCACCTTTAAAGGGAATCCTTATTTTAAGCAGTAATGCAGTCATATAAAATAAGGTATGTTTTGACAGACAGAGGGCGGGGCAGTCCAATGTGACAACATAGCATCCTTTATGCAACATACATACAATGTACAAGTTAGAAACAACATATATGAATTACTGAAATGCCATATCAAACAACATTATATATCAAGGATGAAACAAAAAGAGAAAAATACCATTAACACTCATTTCAATTGTGGTCCTTAAGATATAATAATAATGATAATAATAATATTTATTTGGCATAGTGTACACATAGCATAATTACAATAACATATATCACAGCATGTTACAAGTAATAAGCTATGACAGGCACACCAACACCAGGGATAGCACAAAAAAGGGCAAGCCCTTATTTCCATTGGTCCCTGTATAGTTATAGGAGACATAGGAAGGCGCTATTTGAAATGTCTAAGAGACAAGAATTTAATTCATTGAAATTCATATTTTCTCTTATATTTTATTGAAAAATATTGCAGACATATTTTATCCAGTATTTGTATTTTATATTTATAATCCATAAAGAGCATAATTGATGGTTCATGTTAAACTGTATATTAGTTGTGAAACTTATCACTACATGAAAAGCATATCAAAGTATACTTCAAAACATCAACATTTAATAAAAAGTGTAAAGAAACTTCTGGACCCCAGTGTTTAGTTTACAGCTTGAAACCTAACATGAATTAATTATAAAATGTGATGTTATCATAAAAGACAATTAAAAGGTATCGCTTATATGATTATGAACATTTATAATTGGTAATGCAAAATTTATAAATTCTAACGTACTATAATCCAATATTATCATTTCAAATAATCTATTTTAAAATTTTAATGAATTTTGTTTCTACTTCACACCGATTAATATAAAGATTGGAAACACGGGCGGCCGGCGCGGTTTCGGAGCAAAAAAACCCACACTATATATGTAGAGTGTTTTTGATTTGGGAACGTACCGGCTGCCTGTGTTTGGAAATATACTCGCAGAATATGGTTTTAAGATTTCCTATTTTGTCGATACAAATAATATATTTCAATACATCTCTGTTAAATCAACAAAATAGATTTAACATTGAATTGCTTGCTTTGTTAAATTTAACAATTTACAAAGATTATGATTTTTATGCTTTCTTCAAATGTTCTGAATTTGATACTATTCACAATGATCTATTTAAAATGGTATTCGAGTGGAAGACATAAACGATATGTACCCTCTCTTATTAGCCAATGATAATGTTACTTTAAGAATTGTAATAGACTAAAGGTATTAATATATACATTATAATATAATTAAAGGCACTGCCTATAGATGGAAAAGACATGCAATTTAGTGATGTAGTTAGTTGGTCGTAGAGCCTTTTATATACTTAACGAAACCTCTAAGTACCCCGATTTCTATTTAGTAGGAAATTCTAACTTTTCAACATTTATGTCCGATCGAAAGTGGAAATATGTATAGGACCATACTATCGTCTGCGTGCATGGTTTTCATGCTTCTTTATCGATACAAAACGGGTTTGTCGTTCATGTGTTGAAAAGCGTTGAAAGTAGACTATCAAAGTGGTATATTTAAATCAGTAAATGTTGTACATGCATCAACTAATTCACGTATTGAAAGGAAAAGTAAAGCATTTTCAGTACATGGTATAAGTTTGTTCGGATATGAACCAAGGGCGGATCCAGGAATTTTCTACTTGGGGTCGGAACTTTTTTTAGGGGAGGGGTTCAAACTTTCGAACCAAAACAACATTACACACATTTTGCAGAATTATGAAAAATATTAATGATAAAAAGTGCATAACCATTAAGTATGTTATTAATGATAAAAAGTGCATAACCATTAAGTATGTTACGCACCGACAAAAATTGCTTCATGCTACATTTGGGCTTAAATATGACTTACAGCCAAGAAATACACTAATGGAAAGGTTCATTTTGGAAATTCCAGGGGGGTCCGGACTCCTTGACCCCCCCCCCCCTCTAGATCCGCCTATGAGTACCATTCCCAAACAACTATCGTTGCTGGATAGTACAAAGAAACTATACTAATTTTTTACAGACATGACGGCGTCCACATTAATAACAGTTTCACAAATCATGTATTCTAGTTAATAAAACAATTAAATGACTACATTAGATAATATCTTATCCAAATACCTTTTTCTCTTTATTGTCGGCGCCAATAACAAAAATTAAACCCACGTAAGTATTAATTACAACATATATAAGGGATTATTAACGCAATGCTTATCGTATATTAATAATTGTATATATTACATCTCATTTGCATAATGTCCTTCATTTTGTCGTGGCATCCAGTCAAATTCTATAAAATGCCCGTATTCATGAAATGTTCCTTAATGCAGTCATCGCCTGTCCCAAGTGGCCAAGCCAAGTTGAGAAATGCAGCAACACCACAACTCCTGGCGTAGAAGAGCATCCAGCAGAAGAAGGATGACCTTCTCAACATTGTTTACTATAGATACTTAACTTTTTGAAGTTAAGTTCTAGCCAGGGTCTGACATAATGCATCCGGATGGAGCGGACGTACCCTGGTGAAAAACTAAACCTCAACAATCGACAAAATATTTCTACTGTAGAAAGGTATATGGACCTAATAACGTCATGTCATTGTTTACTATTTGTGACTAGACTGGACTTGTTTCCATTCCACATCTTGTCATTTTTTTGAAAAGATTCTTATTAACTTGCATGATATGCCAAGCCCAAGCTATGTCCAAATTCTGTTAGTAGTCAAAATGGTTTTGTTTAAGCCTTATAATTAATGTTTTCTGTAATCCCTACCTCTGTAAAAGATAATAAACCATGAAGCAAAGACATTTATTTTAGACATCTAGCACATCAATAACAATGTGAATGTTTGTGGGTCTTTTAATTCTAGATGAGTTAATATTTCGTGACTAAACTTGTACTTGAGGGTTTAAACCACGTTCTAGGATGCACAAAACCTCGGACTGAACAGACCAGAACCAAATTTAATATAAACAACATAAACACATAATGTTTGTCGCCATTACAATACAGCTGGCGGTACACCCAATACAAACGTCTGACAGGTGCAAGTTACAACTATCATACTTGCTTGGTGCAAATTTTCAACCCATCCTTCAACACGACAATGTTACATTCAAAAACAAACAAATTTAAACAAGTGTTAATATCATATAACTGTAGCCTGCTCAATTACCCTAAACGTTCCGTAACGATACATTTTGGAACTCCTCGAACATTCGCTGCGAATAATCTAATCTAATAAACACATATACGATCGTTAAGGCAATGCGTGATGTTTCAAAATTTATGGATTATAAACGAAACATCACTCATTGCCTAAACGATCGTATATTTGTTTACTTCAACATCGGTAGTTTCAAAATAGCGTCTAAATATGTCCGAGATTATTCGCAGCGAATGGCCGAGGAGTACCGAATGTATCATTGCGGAACGTTTTGGAACGTATATGGTAATTGAACAGGCTACAGATACAAATGCTCTGAAAAGGTGCAAGTAACAACTATCATACTTGCTTGGTGCAAATTTTCAACCCGTCCTTCAGCACGACAATGTTACATTTAAAAACAAACAAATTCAAAAAAAAGTGTTAATATCATATAACCGATATAATGTTGTTGGTATAATATGTTGATGATATTATAAAACATAACATAAGTTCATTTCTAGCAGAGTAAATATACACACGGGATTGTAACATGATATCAGCTAGCAATTATGACATTATAAATTTATACATAAATCATTCATATAATACATTCTATGGTATTTTCTATATTCACTTTGTTGTTACGAGAGAATATTCTAGAACGTCTATAATGTTTCTATGATTCATGTCTTGTTGATATCAAAAGTAACTGTCAGTTTGTACTAAGTCTTCACAAAGCGACTTTGAGCAAGCAGAACAGAACAGAACGGATACTTAATTACGGGCTTGAGTAATATTCATCTTCCAAATTAATATAATATACATACACATACAGTTACAAAGGTACACGTACATTAAAACATCAAACAAACATTTCCAACTTGATGAAATTCAATAAACATCTGTATTTATATATTTTTGTACCGTATCAACCTAGCCAATGGGATGGTGTTACTGCATGCAAATAAAATTAACTTTTGAATCACCAATGTATGCATCTTTTTAATTAATTATTAATACATGTAATTTTTCTTCTTTTATAAATTTTTGTTATGTATATATTCTGTATATATACAATAATTGCCCATGTATCATGTATCATGATTTGAGAAATGAAGTTTTGTTCTGTTCTATTCTATAATATGCGATATTTAATTGTTTCTCCATTGTCATACCAGGGAGGAAACCTAAGACCCTTGTTTCCGTAAATTGATAGTCTAGCGTTTTTATAACAAAAGAATTAAAAATCTAAAAATAAAAGTTAAATATCTAAAAATGTCTCCCTTTTTGACTTTTCACTAGAGGTATGTGTTTTTACGGTATCTGTTTCTGATTTATTTTCACACTTCTTTTTATAGACTTAGCTAATGTTAATTCTATGAAAACGTTATCAAAATAGAATATATTATGTTCTGTTCTGTTCTGTTCCAAAGATGTATTCAATGATTAATGTCTGTCAAAATTTGTCAAACAGAAAAGTGAATATAATGTGTTGTCAAGTATATACTTGCAATACATTGGAAGTCTTATTTCACATGGAAACAGTTAAAAGTAGATCCATAGTTGTCTGGCAACACCGTCAATGTTAATAGGAATCTCTTAATTGTCACAAGAACTCCAAGGAAATTTAAAACTATGACAACACATTGAAAATTGATGGCCATCTTGGTGTACATTTCGTTACATTGACGCAGACTTCCTCTAGACGCGGAACTTCAATTAAGTGAAATGGTAACACATCTTACACAAGAAAAGAAATGTTAGTTAAACAATTTAAGATTTGACAAGAATTTTAGTTCTTCAACTTAATCGGTTCCATCGTTTGAATGACACACAACAAATTTAATCATCCTTCACTTTGACGTTAATATCTCTTTCATATAATTGTACTGATTTGTCTGTAACGGTTTTTATATTCATGACAGAATCCGCCTGTTACTGTATGATAATACAATGTAGTTCTAATTGACTCAACCAGAAAAAGTATAGGCGTAATTAATAATTTACATTAACTATTTTATACACCAATACCTTTTCTGTATGAGTCTATTGGAACTAACTTGTATTATCAGTATCTGTTATAGTTATAGTTGTACTTACAAGAACCTTATGGAAATGTGTATGATAAATGCACCTTCTAACATGGCTTAAACTGCCCAGTAGCAATGTTTGCCATTGCCCATTCCAAACCCACAGCCTTTAGGTTCTTCTTTTCGTCTGTTGTTTGTGTTTACAATTAAATAAAAGTTTAAAAATCTAAAACATCTTCAATATTTGCTTTTCGGCTGTGTGGAGGATCTGTGTTCTTTTACTGTTCCTGATATGTTTCGGACTCCCTTTTCATAATGCATATAAATGAATAATAACTAATATCAATGTCATTTTCTTACTTCGTGTCTACCTTTCTCATTAAGACGTTTCCATACTTTCATAGAAAAGAAATAAATTCAACAAACAACTCATTTTTTTGAAGAAACGTCATTTTATTAATTCCAATCAACCACGTAATTTTACAGTAAAGTTCATCTATTAAGACCAGCAAAATTGATGGTCTTAATTGCGAACAGTCTTATTATAACGACCCTTTTGTTCACAAATTAAACATTTAAGTCTTAATAATTGTCACAATTCGCATGATTTTGAAATAACAAAAGTGGTAATAAAAGCGGAACTTTACTGTTATTTAAAATATTGCAAAACCTGTTCTATTGTAAAGCACTTTGAACACAAAGTATATTATTGTCACTTATTCATTTTTATTGTTCACATGTAAACAAGTTCCAAATCACTTGATGAACGAGAATGTTTGTCTGTTCTGTCCCTCTTGCCTTTTGTCGGTTCAAAATTACCTGTTTGTTTGGTATTTGTAGTAACTTTATTTACTTTACGTTTGTTTCCTTTAGGAGTGTTCAGTTTGTTACCAATAGAGTCATGACTATATAGTTTTACATCACCAACATACTCCAGTCTGACACATAATGTTCCATGGATTGCCTTCAAAGTAAACCAGTGTGTAATAAGTATGAAACAAAACGGCGGCTAAAGAAAGGAAGGTTCGATAAAAAAAATTCAGAATGATGAGTGACAATATATCAGGAATAGTAAACACTCATACCATTCACATTGCCAAAAGCAAAGAGGGAGTTAGTTTTGGTTTTTATGTTATAGAAAAAAGAACACCACAAATAAGCAACGAAAACGAAACAAACCTAAAGGTAGTTACGTCTATTATCTATCTGACTTTGAATGGCAAATGTTATGAAATTGACAAACAATAACGTTTTTCGTAAGATATTTTGTGAAAAGATGTACAGTCTTATATACTTTAAAGGTTCTTTATAAAGAAGAAATGTGACAGTGAAGTAGACACTTGAAGAAAGAATGGTAGATGAAAAGATTCCATTACAACACATGTTAGATAAATCATTTACAACAATAATGATAAGCTAGAAGGCGAGGTAATAGATTGAGAGATGGGCTCTAATCAAATCACATTTTCACGAGACATTAAGAGGTTTTCAAGGACTGTCACTATCAGAATATATATAAAAGTTTCTACGATACTATATAATAAAATAAAGACGGCATTAATGGCTACTAATTTCTGCTAGAAAGTTGTCAACTAGTGTACTAATTTATTTCAGTTCGATTGAGAAACAAGTTCTTACAACTTAGATTTATCAATTTCGAGTCCGCTTCCCGGTCCCCCAGTAGGCCTACTGAGCTAGTAGGCTAACGGTTCTTGCTCAAGGAAACAACGGGGTAGGTTTTTGGATGGGATTCAAACCAACGCGGAGCTGCCTATCCAATGATTACCAGTCTATTATCATAACCGCTCGGCCACGTCCGCTCCCAAATTGTCAACAGGATCGTTACATCTGAATGTACGTATGTGTAAGAATAGACAAATATCTGATTGAAAATTTCAAATCGATGTTTTGTTTAATTAATAACATAGATGAAGGGTCTTAATTTAGGATTTTTTCTCCCTAAGCATAAAGAACTTTAAAAACGTCAACAATTTCATGAGTATACAATAACCTATGTGGTTTTAAAGTGGACATTTACTGTATCATTTCAAAAACTATTATTTACTTAAACTGTTTCCACACTCGGTTTCATTGGTAACGAAAAACATTTTAAAGACTAATTAGTTGTGTATAATTCCAACAGTATGAATTAAAGGAAGATCGTCCTTCAAGAATTCAGGAAGATAAAAATGTATTAATAAACTCAATCTTTAAGTAAAGGAAAACAGGAAATGAAACATCAGTGAAAACTAAAAGTAACTAATCCGATATAAAAGTGTGACGAGTACTAGGTTAATCAACTTTAAAGGTATATTTCTGGTTAATGTTTTGCATTCAGTATCTGACAATCAATTTAAATGCAAGTTTTATACTAAGATACTTAATGAACTTATCCGACAGGTTAATCTCTTACTACATGTACTAGCTTGACTGATCGATCAACAAACACTACATCATATGTGATAACATGTTACGGTTAGTTTTAGCTGCTATATATATTTGATATTCTAAATAATGGCTTTGTAGTTTGTAACGACATTTTAATCACTTTTATACGAAATAGGTACGAATGGCATAAACTGTAAAACAATGTAATGGCATTTTATAGTCTAAGTTTCATGCTTACGCACTTTCAACGACTTTACAGCTATTACCCCTGGTCATCGTGCTACTGGTATCTATCTATCAATCTCCCTGGGGAGTCTTTTTACTCCGCTTATAAGTGCAACCGACAAATTGGCGCAACAGAATTATGCCACCCTCGCAGGTATCCATTTACACAGGGTGGATTGGAGCAATCGCAGGTAAATTTCTTTCTCAAGGAAATTAGCAGTGCCCCTAGTGGGATTCGAACTCAAGACTTCTCGATCCCTAATCACGCGTCCTTCCACTGGTGAAAACTGTCCCTGATCAGAAAATGCAAATGGTACGATGGTTATGCTGGAATTAAATTAATTACCCTTTTGGTGCATACTTAAAAACACACAAGCATGAAGTACGTTTCAAGAAGGTCAATAAACAAAGAGACACAAAGAAAAATTAAAACAATCTAGTTTTCCGACGGCGATACTGAATCTAACCACGCCAAGGCGGTTTATATACCTATCTATCCATGAAGTTTTGACATCAATGTCAAATTTCTTCATTTAATAAGTTATATTAAGTGGCCGGCCTTGTGGTAAGGTTAGGTAAGTACTGGTTATAGACAATCATGGTCCAGGAAAGCTAGGTTAGGTGTGATGACCGTCGTAAAATGACCAGAATATTGTAAAACGACGATGGACCAAATAAATAAAATACATGTAAATATGTCTTACCATTTCTGTTGACTCATCTACAGTTTCTAATGGTGATTGTGATGATGATGATGACGCCCTCTGTAGAGAATGTCTTTCTCTTATACGTGTCAATGTTTGACGTACCTGTATAAATAAAAGCAAGCATGAAAAAGAAATCTGAATTTAATATAACAAACACAATTAGGCAATCATGATATGTATATCATAAGAATCCAAAGTTTCTATGACGTTGTGATGAAGTGTTGGTAGTTAGGTTGACAATTAATTATTATCATTGTCTTATTACTGCCTTCAAAGTTAACGATGAAACAGTTGATTATATCAAAACAGAAAAAAATGAATAACGTTCATTAAATCTGCGCATGGTTATTCTCCTTTAATACATACCTACATCGTAAGGCTAGTGCCAATCCAATCTAGGCTATAAAATATGTATTCAATTACATCGTATTGCAACAGAACAGAACAAATCTTTTATTTTTCAAATCAGGTATAGCGCATACAAAAAACAACAAAACGTGTTTGGAGGAACATTAAAAACGAAGCAATCCAATTCAGAGGTAGGTTGTATTGAAAACAAAAGTTGTTTAATTTATTTTAACAAAATAAGCATGATGGATAAACCACCAACCCCTGGCCAATCATGCTTGTAACAGTAGAACGCCTTACCATTACACCAACAAGACACTCATAAAATATATTAAAATTATGAATGTTATTGTCATCCTGAGCATCCCCTGTCGTGGATCAGATCATTCTTTTGTTTTTATAAACAGTATTTGGTTTTGTGTACCCACTATCCATTTGTACAGCAAGAGAAAAAGTACAAATTTTGTTGAGGGTCAACACGTACTCCGAATGGCATTGATTATATTAGTACAAACATAACTCACCTCTGTATTCAAGATGCAGTGAAACAAGAACACAAAGAAACCCTGTAAAAATGAATAATTGATACCATAAGTCTGTCATTACATATAAAAATATGATTTAAGTAAAATGGATAGCGTCATTTACGGCTGGCATACAAAATAATATTGTTCCTGGACATGTTCAGACATTGGTGATTTATTCACTGTGAAACATAACAACTTTTTGAAGGTAGATCACTCATCAGAACACTTGTGAATTAGCAAAGGAAAGGTTCATTGACATTGCTAGTTGTACTTAGAAGCTGTTTACTGACTTTGGGGATTTGTGTAACAGCTTTGAGGCCTTCAATCCATCGGGTTTGATGGAACAAAACAAAACATGACAGAAACTGGGAATAAACTTTTCACGAGGCTTAAAGTGTATCTTCAAACAAAGCAGGGTTTTTTTCATTTAGAGCAAAATACCAATTTACCTCTTTGACTCCATACTCATACCCAGACGTTCTCAAGATTCTCGATCTAACTAGTATCGAGAATCCTGATAGCCTCTGGGTACGGGAATGATTTGATCCTTGAAATAGTTTCAAATCAGGTCATTTTATGGTATGATAAATTCTTTTTAAATACAAAAATATGTTTTATATAAAACATTAGTCATTAGTCAGACAACTTAAGTATTCAATCACCTTAAATCGTTTTGGAAAAAAAACATGATTAGACTAAAGCAATGCACAATGGACAATATGACTAAAACACCTACCTGCAATGAGTTACATATTGCAAACAAATACTCAAACACTATAGTTTCTCTGTTCACTGCCAGGAGACCAAATATCCAAGTGAGTCCCAAAATATGAAGTAGAAACAATGTAGCCTTCACTGCAGCCCTGTACAAAACATAACATAGACTATAGCACCATATTATTTGTATTGTATGAGGCCGAGTGGTTACGACGTTGGACTGGAAAGCATTAAATAGCCAGTTCCGCGTTGGTTCAATCCACATTCAAAACCTACCCTGTTGTTTCCTTGAGCAAGAAACTTTATCCTAGCTCAGTACTCGGGGGTCTGGACGTGAACTCGAAAGTGATAAATCTAACTTGTGAGAACTTGATTCACGATAGAGCTAAAATAAATTAGTATAATAGTAATCTATCAATTAACGTGGAATCAATTACTGTTGCGTACATTCTCTTTTGTTCAATATTGAACAATATTGCTTATTAGACTGAGAGATTCATCTTTAATTTTTGTCCATTATAAAAATGATAAACAAAATCCGCATTCATTGTTAATTACACTAGTTATTGATCATTCAAGACTAAAGTGACATTTGTACAAGCTCGGAATGAATAAATTTCACGAATGAACTCTATGGTTTTGAATCCTTAGGTTAAATGTTTTGACAACTGGGTTACAATCCCTATTTATTTTTAGTGATTTATTTATTTATTTATTTGGATTTAACGCCGTTTCAACACATTTTATGTCATTTTAAGGCGTTCAGCGCTCCTAACCTAGCTTTCCTGGACCATTGTCTATAACCAGTACTCACCTACCCTTCCACAAGGCCGGAAACTTCTCCATATTATCTAATCAATGGAAAAAACTTGACATAAGAGTATTTTAGTGAAGACGTTTTGATGTTAAATTTGAATTTTAGAAATGATTATAGAACTAATGAGCTGGAGCGGACTAGAAGGTGACTAATAATAGTTGCAAGAACTTGTTTCCCAATCGAGTTAAAGTAAATTAGTATGAACAAACTACAGATTTACCTAATCTGGACTGATGTGCCGCTTTTGTCATTCTTTGCTGAAGTCACAACTATTTGTAACACAATCACCAAAATGATAAAGTTAACCTGCAGACAAAAAACTTAAATGAAGTTCAGCTAACAGCATTGTGAACTTATAAATTACACTGTGTATTGTATAATATTTTATATTTTTGTTGTGCTTTGTGAACATAAAAGTCTCGCTTAAAAGACTACCTCCTCAATATTGCCTTGACTAGGCTTTTATCCTCTGAAAAGAAACTTCTCATCATATGAAGCATCATCCCTTTTACTTTCAAGCATGCGAACATAGATATACATGGATAATTTTCAGACATCATTGTTACACCATTTTTAAAGATAGAATAATGTCAACCTCAGTTCTTTGGAAACGGAGATATTTGTTACAACATTTTAGAAAAACAGAAATAAAATCAGATTTAAATATAAATTACAAACCACAATCACAGCCACAGCAGGTCCAATAAATGCCCATATAGTATGTCTATCAATTGATAACCAACAACTGAAATATTTCATTGTTAATATGAGAAGTTTATATGATGTAATAATTGAAGCTTTACGCATTTAAATTAATGTTGCAATATTTGAAGATGTAACTCCAATCAGTATTTGTATTAAAACATACGTGTATAAAATATATAAAAAATTGTTCAAGTTACGACAAGAAAAATATTGACACAAAGCATAGAAGTCTGATATTTTACCTCGCAAATTTTGGTGTAATCTTGGCATAAAAACGGTATATGCCGAAAAAGAAACTATAAAGATCCTACATTCAAAATAGCTAAACAAAAGATGTGTTACTTATACCTTAGTACAATAAAACAATAAATATAATTGTTTGTGACTAAATAAAGACTATAAGGATGTCATTTTATACTAGTATTTGTATATTTATTACAGCGATGAAGAGATTGTTCATTTTTTTTGTTGGGTTTAACGCCGTAGCAACACATAGTATGGGTCATATAACGGCGGTCAGTCAACCTACTCACTGCTCCTGGAAAGGCTAAATCTCTGGATTAAGCTGTTAACCAACTACTAAGCGCACACTTCCGTCAGTGACTGAAAATTTCAATTTTGTATTCTAATATTTGTACATATAGAGTTATAATTGCTCAACTCTAATGACAAAACTTTCTTACTTAGAATCTTGTCCATAACCTTCCCAGTCTGCCACAGCCGATATCATTACAAGACAAAATGGCATTCCTGTAATAAAAGAGTTTGAGGTCTTTAGTAAAGGTAAAAACCTTTTTAAATTATCTTATACCACAGTCATCTATTGGAGCAAGACTATATTGGTATGGTGGCTGATTTACGCATGGTCGTATTTTCGTTTCTTTGCCGAAAAGATTAGAAAAACGAAAATACGAATATACAACTATCCGTGAATTTGTCGTGTCTTCGTTTTTTTCTCATCTTCGTGGCGAAAAAAGGAAAATACGGCATGGCGTAAATCAGCCACCATAAAAATAAGATGGGAGCAAGAACACAAAGGCCAAGACAAAGCTGTCACTTATTTATTCTACTTCTATTTCTTCTTCAAGTTGAAGTACAGATCTCATCATTTTGGAATATATTCATACTGACGCGATGAGTTGCGTAAGAAATTTTGTAGAGTATTTACAGTGTCGTCGTATTTATACCTAAACAGATTCTGAAAACATACCAGGAACAGCAATAGTCAAAACACACAGACCTTCCATACAGCTAAAATGCAAATAGGGAGATGTTTTATATGTTGTAAAAATACGCCACGAGAAAAAAACGAAAACCAAAACTTAAATACAGTTTTTAATGACTTTATTCGATAGTTGCCTGCAAGATTGTAGTAAATGCATTGCGTTAAAGACCGAGTTACTACAAACTTGCGGACAACCCTCGAATTGTATATTAAAAATAGATAAGAAATGTCAATATAAAATATTACCCCAACCGAAGCATAGGTAATAAGTTGAACGAGATTTTTCAGTACCAAACACTTGAACAACTTGGGTGTAGAGATGCAATCCTTCAACTAACATCCATGTAAATATAGATAGAAAACAGTAATGTAGAACCACTGCTGCAACACGACATACAATCTGTAAATATAGATAGAAAACAGTAATGCAGAATTACTGCTGCAACACGACATACAATCTGTAAATATAGATAGAAAACAGTAATGTAGGACAACTGCTGCAACACGACATACAATCTGTAAATATAGATAGAAAACAGTAATGTAGAACCACTGCAGCAACACGACATACAATCTATAAATATAGATAGAAAACAGTAATGTAGGACAACTGCTGCAACACGACATACAATCTGTAAATATAGATAGAAAACAGTAATGTAGGACAACTGCTGCAACACGACATACAATCTATAAATATAGATAGAAAACAGTAATGTAGAACCACTGCTGCAACACGACATACAATCTGTAAATATAGATAGAAAACTGTAATGTAGAATTACTGCTGCAACACGACATACAATCTGTAAATATAGATAGAAAACAGTAATGTAGGACAACTGCTGCAACACGACATACAATCTGTAAATATAGATAGAAAACAGTAATGTAGAATTACTGCTGCAACACGACATACAATCTGTAAATATAGATAGAAAACAGTAATGTAGGACAACTGCAGCAACACGACATACAACCTGTAAATATAGATAGAAAACAGTAATGTAGGACAACTGCAGCAACACGACATACAATTTGTAAATGAATTAAACAACATTGAAACAGTTTTGTTATACGTGCGTAACATTGATTGAAAATGTATTGAAATATGTTTTTACTTTAGATCATTGCTTTTCGCACTAAATGGATGGGACTGCTTTATTAACATACACTGCTATCGTTCCAGGATGCGCTGGTCTGCAAACTTTATAATTGATTTAATTAATATATTAATAATTGAATCAAGAAATCTGGTTCAACAAACACCCATTTCAACTGCTATATTTTACATTATTTCGACAGAGTTCTTCATCAAGTATCGTGCCTCTATCAGTATGACTAAACACACATATTAGCACATAAATTAGTCACAAAATAGACTGCAAACTCAAGAGATATAATTCGCCATATGTATCTAAACTCGCCGGTATTTTAAAAAAAGCTGGATGGATAGGTGTGCAATATGACGTTGACCGGTACCGGAAATTTATTGACCTATGGCTTTTGCAAATAAAGTCATACCCATTGCTTTTCAATAGTAATTGGTTTCGGAAATTTCACTAATCTAAGACCGTTGATTTGTGGTACCACATTGCATGACCATTAATTGAATAGCTTCAGATCTAATGTCGCAAAATATCAATTAAATGGTTTGATCAATCTTTAAATATCTTACTGGTTGCTGATTAGCTTTGTTTCCAGCAATGAATACAACTTGTGCAGCAAGTATTGCTATACACAGATTTCTATGAACGAATACTCTCTCTGAATTCAGTGACCTGCAATGAATCATCAATTCTATACTCAACACCTAATATAAAACAGTTGGTTTATGCCAATCTTGTTTAGCTTCATTGTGAAACAATTTCATACAACTTAGATTAATCAATCTAGAGTCTGCTTCCTGGTCCTCCAGTTCTAAGCTAGTTTACCGAAGTTGTCTTGCTCAAAGAAACAACAAGGTAGGTTTTGGATGGGATTTGAACCGACGTAGACCTGGATATCCAATGATTTCCGATCCAACGTCATTACTTTTCGACCACTCTACAACATTTTATTTCTCTAAGATTTTACATTGAAATTCGAATTGATGCAAATACATGAGAAGAAGCATTTATGATTATATTTTCTCTGCGGGTTGGAAATATTTTCAACTAATTCATTTTCCATAGTCAGCTGGAAGCATTTACTTCGTGAAGTCAAGACTATAACAGAAATACTAAATAAATCTCAACACATTGATATCGTTGTATATTCAAGTTCGACTATTCTGTTTTACTTCACTAATATTCTGGTAAGGTTATTGGACTTTGGTTTCCAACTAGAATAGAATGTTATGAATCTTATTTCCAATCATGAACGTTATAAGAAATATATAGTTTCTTTATTTTAGCTTGGTTTTGACAAGTTTTGAAGACTTAGATTAATCACTTTGAAGACCACTTCCAGGTCCTTAAGTACTGAGCTAGTTGGATAAAATTCTTGCTAAAGGAAACAATGTGACATGTTTTTGCTGGTCCTCACGTGGGAAGCAAATAGGATAGCTTTTTACTGGTTATCTAATGATTACTAATCCAACGTCGTAACCACTCGACCACGCACGCTCTACCAGACAGATTATCACACAATAGACTACGGTGAATGAATTGCAAAGACGTTACCACCACAAAAGTAAAATTGTTTAGTTCTCTACAGTATATGGAATGTTAAGTGATTCTAGAGCGTTTTCTTAATTAAAAGTCAATTAATACTTAAACAATGTATACTTTATGCAAAAAAGTTTGGTTCTAACTTACCTTATACAAGTGAATATTGTCACAGCAATAAATAAAGTCACTAATGATATACTACAACCAATGTACGTTATTACACTTAATGTTATTTTATGTATTGGTTCTGTCTGAAATATAAGAAACGATACGATACAATACGTTATGAAATGAAAAGGTATGATATGATATAAATTGCGAATACCTAATATGATTAAATTGTATCTATCAGACAGTGGCGAATACAATACCCCGCTGTTTCATTTAATATTAGAATAAAAAAAAATTAATTTTACTCGAATAGTTTTATACATTGCATCAAAATGTTTAAATGTAATATAATTATGTACTAGTAACTTTTGGGTAAGATCTTCTGAAAACTTTATTGACAGAACATTCTCTATTACAAAGGCTTTATTAAAGCATCAAAAAATAATTGTACATTACCTCAAATATTTTAACTTTCATGATAATACCAAAACTCGTAGTATGATTACTGCTACATGTAACAGTAAATGGCCCGACATCTATGGTAATACATCCTGTGTCTGACCAACATCTACAATAAGACAAGACGATGATGAGAAACATAATTCATGTAATGGTTGTTTGCATAAACATCAAGAAATAATTACCACAGTTTTTCGCCTTAATTAGCATGGCCTTATGAAGGTTTTTGTCAATTCTTAGATTGCTTTAAATGTTTGTAGTTTTTTCTAAAAAAGGAAATTGAAATAGACTGTTTTATTTACCAAAATATTTCATATTTTGAAATTACAACAATCTAATTCTCACAAATATCTGCGTGTAAAAGCTTCATTCCAAGAAAGTTCTTTTAATGAAATCAGATCGAAATCAGACAACATATATAAGTAATAGCTCTTTAAAATTAAAATTAATACACAACGGCAAAAGTAATGAACTAATGTATTCAATTTTAACTACCAGACCATTAAAATATATTATTTCATTTCATTAATGGTCTTAAAAAAGGTATTGTTTTCTCGAATTCATTATTTGGGACTTTAAAATCGTCAAAAAAGGCATGATAACAATGACTGACGTGATCTTTATAGCGAACTCTTTTTGTATAAACAACACCAATACGTACTTGTCATCCTCGTCAAAGTATGCACAAACAATTTCTGTGTCAGTAACATTTAGATTCATATGTTTGATCTACAAACAAATATACAAATATATCTGATATACTCAATAATCTCTGCTCAGTATATATGATGTAATATTCTTTCACCAGATTACGACATCACTAACAAGTTAATTGTCTGGTTAACTTATGACGTAATCAGTGAACTACCAACCAGTTTGCGATTTTAGACAAGCCAATTATGACGTTAATTTTGTATGTAAAAACTTAAAAATTGTGCGGGTTTCAATAAGAGTGTGTGGTAAATTATTATATATCATATATATAGGACCATTATTGCCAACCGCTGATAATTGATTTATAGTCCTTTAAAGTATATGTTTAGAAAACAAAATCCGAGGTTGCTCATTATCTTAGACTGCGATTTAAACGATATCGCCCGAGTAACTCGAATGAGAATTACCAGTATTTTAAATCGGAGTGGCTCGGTTTTGTTCGTAATAGTCAATGCAAACTGATGAAACAAGTGATTGTTTATTTTGTTAGCATTCCCGTATTCTGAGGCTATCCAAATTCTCGATCTAGCTAATTTTGAGAATCTTGATAACTTCTGGGTGCAAGAATGCATATTTTGGTACACTGAGTGGACACAGTCTAAAACATACCCATTTACTTACAGTGCTTGCTATGTCCTGATAGTATATTGTAAATGTTGTTCCTGCTTTGAGTTTTATTCCATATTTATCATACCCTGCTACAGTGAGCACTGAACTCACCAAGAAATAGTAATAGGACGACTTCCTGTAAAAATATGATGTCATAAAATCTGAGATTTGTGACGAGTGATCTTATCTAGGGGAATTATTGAATATGTAAGACAAATTGTTGAAAAGATCAACCAGTTCTTGGAATCGCATAACTGTCTTCTATAATTATGGTAAAGTGTAGTGTTTGTTTTCGATGAAAATATATGGTGAGAACATAACCAAAACTGATGTCATAGTAAAAAGATAATGACGTCATCTTAGAGAAGAAACAATTACGTGTAATATTTATGTAAAATAATAATTTGGTCGTAACTATATGTCACATTTGAAAATATGATTTCTGATTTCATTTAGTTAAATAAAAATTGCTCTAACACTAAAATCGACGACTATTCTAGTTCTCAGCAACGAATGAATATTATCATAAGATACAAAGCTCAGTCAAGTTTTCCTAACAAAGGCCATAGAAACAATTTTACAATAAGTGCCGAAAGAACTGGTTTCATTATAACAAATGAGCGCGCTACTTGACCAATAACTGCGATGTGTCTTAAAACAACATGAAATAAATGAAACATAACAAATGAAGTCGATTCAGTACTTTGATAAAGTATCTAAATATCAGTGGTTACCTTTCAGAAAATGACACTTGAAGTGAATGTTCATTATTAATTACGACAAAAACAAATATTCCTTCCGCTGAAATGATAAAATGAAATAGTTTGTACGCAAGTAAACAAAGAAAAAATATCGAACATGTGACAACCCGATCTATAACACACAAGACAATGGATAAGAAATGAATGGCAAACCAAACAATTTGAGATTACGTATAACACAGAATTTAAAAAAGTATTCTTTTTAGTGTGTTGGGTTTAATGCAAGAGCAATACTTTATACAAGTCATATCACGGCGTATATTCAACGTCTGCGAAGTTAGTGGGTATCCGGTTGCCCCGACAACCACTGTTTAGTTTGGGCAAGCAATAATTTCTTTGGGCAAACAAAATCACAGCTTGCTGCTAAAATTACCTGTTCGGACAATCATATCTATATCCTTATTGCGTAGACTGTCCTCACCGTTCCATGGACCGATCGTCTAATGCTAATGGAAGTCTGTCGTAAAGACTGACATGAAACCGTGCCAGTCATTTATATATTTAATCATATAAACAGCTGAAAGATTACCTGGCTGTAGTCATGGTAACACACTTACATTTGATTGTATCATTTTGGGATGTTTCTACATTTGTCACCACACAACCAAAGTTGACACTGTCATACATTATATTGGTATCAATAAGTTCTCTACTGTGTAGTCCCATTTCTATAAAACAAAATTTAGATCATCAGGGTAGATAGTCATGTGATCTTCAGAGTTGTAAACAAACTCTTGTTTTTGTCCAATTTTTGCTCCATCAAAACAAATCAGAAATTTGTGTCGACAAGTTAATGCATATCTTTGATCAATGAAAATACTAGTTTAAGCTTCAAAATTTCTTTTTTAGATCAAGTTTTCCGAGCTTTGTAGACGGAGTGTGTTATACACGATCTGTGATTGAAAGATTTTTTCAAGTTGGTAAATGAAATTATATTAAGAAAATTTATTTGTTTAAGAGCTTTTTGTAGTGAACTCTACTATATAGCGATAACAACCATGGACAGTCAAACTTTTAGAATCCTAATTCGCACAGCTATAGTAACAGTAAGGATATCGTGAAATATGATTAATACTCACCCATCCTTCCTGCATGAATATTTAAAGATGTATTTTTAAGAAATGTTAAAGGAATAATCACATCAAGAATTTGTTCAATCACAACAAAAACCTCCATACGTTTCTACAATAAAGAAAAAATATGTAATAAAATACAGTAAAGTTCCACTATTAAGACCACCTGTGTTATTGTAAACTCAAGAATTGTAAGTCCCAAATACACATGTACTAGGTTTGAGAAAAAAAGGATCCGTATATGAAAGTTATTCCACCATTTAGACCATTCACTTTATTGATCCTTTTAGTGTAACTTTCTTCTACCGATGATTTTAATTATGTAGGGCAGTTGTCAGTCACTGACGAAATTATACGCTGTAGTATGCGAGTAGTTGGTTAACAGCTAAATCCAGAGATTTAGCCTTACCAAGAACAGTAAGTAGGTTGACTGACCGCCGTGATATGACCTATACAATGTGTTGCTACGGCACTAAACCCAACAAACAAACAATTAGTGTAACTTAAATGTACATTATAAATTCTTGTAAACTTGAAAAGTAAATTACAAATATCAGTGTACCAGGCAGAGTTACAATCGGTTGTTTAGTAATTTGCATTGACCTTTATGTAAAACACCGAAGCAGTCCGATTCAAAGTACTGTAAAATTTCATGCGGATTACTCGGGCGATATCGTTATAATCGTTTGAGATAACGAGAACTTTCAATGTGATTATGTTACTAAAAATAATCTGTGTCATATAATACAATCAAAATATGTAGACAACATCATGAATAAAGATAAGCAAAACGTATTTTATGATAACCAGTATCTAAAATACGTCTCAAAAGCGCCATGGTCAGCTTTTATTACAATTTAAGTAGCACAGTCCAATCAATACTATCAGTACTTTGATTTCATAGTAATTTCGCTTACATACCTGTTTACATAATGTGAATGTAAGATTGGTCTCAATCATGTGACCTACATAATAAACAAGTTCCTGGAATGAAATATTTATTATTTTATAGTTTATAAGTAGAAATGTCTGACAGAACCTTTACGTTCTTTTAAAAAAAGATTTAAACAAAAACCGTGAATTATTGAATCTGTCGTACAACCAGAGAGATAAGCAAAATGGTCAACCGTAGAAGGTTCAATCAACATGCCCAAACTCCTCACAGTGGTTGCGTCACGCTTTGCTACTTAATCACTGCCACCACGTAAATCGTGTGACGCTAGTAATACCATATATTTATAGAATGCCCAAACTTCTCACAGTGCTTACGTCACGCTTTGTTATTTCTACAAATTAATAATTTAAACTATTTCTTATCTTTATGTACTTTGAACATCATAATTTACTACAAGAAGACTCAATTTGTAGAAAATATTGAATTGTAATTGAAAAGATGAAAAAGCATATTCGGCTCTCTGAGGGACGAATTTACTTGTGGTGGCAGTGGTTATTGATTTAATAAAGGGAAATAACCGCTGCGGGAAGTTAGCAACATGCCCACAGAAGGTTGTAGACTATCCAGCAGATAAGCTTTCTGTTTAGCTCCCCTGAGCTAGCTTTGGGTTTGCTTTGAGGAACATTTTTTTATGTCCAGTGCCAGGAGTCCATCGTCTGTCGTCAGCCCATATTTGTTTGTAAACACCTTAGTGGTCACATTTTGCATCAATTTTCATCAAACTTAGGATGACATGGGTGATATCGGATAAAAAACTAGGTCACAGTAGCTCAAAATAGACAAAAGGTTGTTTATACTCTAGTGGCTAGTTTTTTATACATTTATCCTGGAAATTGGTCTGAAAGGTTGTTTGTTTTGATTTTTTCTAGGCCAAGTTCGAATAAAGGTCACATTGGATCAAAAACTAGGTTACACAGTATGCAATGGTACTAAGATGAGCGAAAAGGGGGCCATCATGGGCCTCTTGTTTATGCTAATGACACAACTGGTACTTACCTTGTAAAAATCATCATCAAGCCATAATGTTGTGCTTAAACTGCTAGCAGGTTTCAAATTGTTGGAAAATTCACAAATATTGTTGTTTCTTTCAAACAATAACTTTATACAGTCAATATAGAAGGCACTGGACGCCGTAGAAAGAAGACACTGTAAGATAGTTGGTTTAGAAATGCATGGAGTCCCTAAAGTGACATTTTGAAATACTTTAATATTTGATAATTTACGAATTATTTCATTTGTTTGTTTGTTGTGTTGGGTTTAACGCCGTAGCAACACATTTTATAGGTCATATAACGGCGGCCAGTCAACCTACTCACTCCTCCTGGAAAGGCTAAATCTCTGGATTTTGCTGTTAACCAACTACTAAGCGCATACTTTTGTCAGTGACTGACAACTGCCCTACATAACTAAAAATCATTGGTAGGAGAGAGAGTGGCCGTAGAAATAATTTCATGACTAAGCTCAACGAAAGTATGCCTCGCCCGGGAATCGAACCCACGACCTCTCGATCAGTAGACTTGCATGCTACCAAATTAGCTAGCCGGGCGGATCACGAATTATTTCATTTAAACGTATATTGTTTTCGTATTCAATGAGAATTTTAATACAGGATGCGAGTTTAGTAAATTTACTCCATCATTGTTGCTATCTTATTTCTTTTTATACAACGTGTTTTCTGTATCGACAAAGTTGTTTTCATCATTCACAATTTCACTGCTCATATTTATATATACAATGACGGTTGACAAGACAGTGCCAACTTCCCTAATTCAAATCGCCACCAGTCGCCAAGTTGATTTTAATAACAAACGGTAATTCAATATGCGATATTCATACTTTAGTCAAGTAGTTCACACTCATTGATAAATACTTATAACATTTTAATTAAAATGATGAACTGTTGTTGATGTCAAGAAACTTAGTAATCAATAATATACCAATAAGGGAATAACCTTAGTCAGTTATCTCCCCTTGTATACTCCTCAGATAGGTAGGTCCAATTACGGTTGAATTACTCGGATTTTACCCTTATTTTCACTTACTTTTCAATGTCAATTTGCCAAAATTAATCTTAAATAACTTTTTTGGTAAATCGTTTATTTTAAGCTAAGTATTTTTAAGGTAAAAAACTATCTGAATTTAACCCCTTCAAAAAAATTTTCATTAACAAGAAAGATATTAGATGAAATATTTTGTTATCCTTACATAGAAATTCAATGATAAAACCCAAGGACTCCAACTGATAGGATTGGATTGCTTCAGATTTTATCAGGGAAAGATAACTGACTAAAGTCCCTTATTAAAGCGCTATAGTAATTTCAAAAACGGAACTTAGAATATATGATTCTTAAATATACTAATATAACTTGATTTTTTTTCTAAAAAAATTTTCTCTCAGAACTTTTGAAAAGCACTGTATTCATACTGTAGTCGAGATATTTTAACATCAAAAATTGACATATATTTCTAACATATCAAGAATATGAATATACTAACTGTATGTAGTTGAAAGTCATTATACAATGTACTTTGGCCATTAAACAAAGAATCTATAGTTGTATTCATGTTGGTGTGTTTAGTTGTAAGAACATTGTTCCCTGATATATCTGAAATAAACAAAACAGCGTCATGTTGGCAGAGTCAGAAGTCATGTGATCGGAGTGAAAAATTGTGTGGGTGGCGTCAAAATTGCGGTGAGCGTGTTCAAAACTGTGTATGGGCGGTGTAAAACATGATGTGGGCGGAGTCAAAATTTTGTGTGGGCGGAGCCAAAATTTCTTGTGGGCGGAGGAAAAAATAATGTGGGCGGATAAATTAGTCAGAGACGGATTCAAAATTTTGTGTGGGCGGATTCAAAATTTTGTGTGGGCGGAGTCAAAATGTTTGTTGGGCGGAGTCAAAATTTTGTGGGGGCGGAGTCAAAATTTTGTGGGAGGAGTCAAAATTTTGTATGGGCGGAGTCAACATTTTATGTGGGGGGAGCCAAATTACTGGAAGGCGGGGTTATAGTTTTTTGAGCGCTGAGTCGACTCGAGAAACCCGAGCGTGAAAGTCTTCATTTACACAATAACACAAGGTAAAGTGTTGACTATATCAGATCATTTTTCTCGTGCTTCAAACTCGAGAAAATCGTGCGTGAAAGTCTGGGTTTTGTCATGTGTTGTAATAAGTTTTCGCACGAAATTCACGGAACTAAAATAGTTTCAAGGCCAATAATATTATTCTGAGTATACATAGCCGTAGTGGTAGAAATACATGAAAAATTAAATAACAAAAACAGTCTACGGACAAGGCGCTCGACTTTTCGGTGTGCTTACGTCAACCTTGTGATAAATGAAATTTAAAGTGGATAGTTACATTTGTTGGAGCGCTAAAATTTGCATATAAGACTTCTTGCTTAAACGTTTAAGTATAAAGGGCACAATTCAATCGAACTTCTGTTAGAGTTACTGAGTTGAGCTTGACCTCGATATTGCTCAGAAATTCAGCCATAACACATTAAAAATAAAACTGTTACTTCAACATTTATGATGAGAAGTTCTTGAGGTACTCACTGTTGTGTATTGGTGAACGTTGTTCACATAATGCCGCCATCTTTAAATCACAAGTTGATTGACCAATCAGAGAGTGTTTGATTGTAGTATTAACATCTAAATAACCACATTCTTGACTGGAATTAGAAAGTTATATAAAATCACTACGAGCAAGCTAGAAATAGGAATGTCGTGGAAAAGCGTTGAGTAAAAGATCGGTTTAAATTCTGCATCCATATACATAATCAATCGAGTTCACAGTGTTGTATGATAAGTCCTGATCATATAAATCACCTTCAGCCAGGCAAACCTTAAAAGTACCAAAATACATCTGAAATAAGTGAAACAACTGTAGGTAAATTTCTTGCTCAATGAAATTAACAATGTCCTTGGTTGCTTTCGAACTCGGGACCTGTCGATCCCTAAGCACGCGTCCTACCACTGAACCACTGCTACTACAATTATATCGCGGTCCAGAATTCACAGTTCAGTTCGTGGTTCAGAAATTTGCGATTACAGTTTGAACCGTTGTCAAATACAAGAACAGTTACGCCTGAGTATAATCACAATTTTAATCGGCTGTAAATAAGTCTGATGGCAAAGGTCGCTTTAGCGAAAATGGGATGAAATGTTTGATTAAGTTTACATATACTTTATTCCAATATCATCATGTATAATGCATATAATTCAATATTTGAAATCATCATCATCATCATCATCATCCAGTTTAGTTTTAACAGGCCGTTGATTAATCTTTTGGCAAGGACGAGGCCTGTCTGTCTCATCTGAATTGAAGTCAGTAATAAATAATGAATGTCGTTGTGGCTATGTTTTAATCAGTGAAATGATAAATGTGCATCACTTGATTCACCTATAAACTGGGCAAGTTCATATTTTCAATACATAAATATGCATGAACTAATCAACGGACTGTACAAACCTATTTATGATGAATGCATTTGTTGTTTCTATGGTACCATCAACCCAGGCACATAATCCATTGTTATAAGTAGCACCAATCCATACAGGAGTATGTTGTCTTCAAATAAACAACATAAACACGTAAACATGGCAAACATGTTGAACATTTTAGGTATTTTTCTTCAAGGTAACTGACATATATCCTAGTCTTGAATATACCCGTATGTCCTGTCTGATATTGAGCAGAACAGCCACCGTTCTAAGTTTGTATTTACAGGAAAAATGCTCTGATATTTAGATAGGTTTAAAATATGTACATCCGAGCTATTCTGTCTACTCGAGGAATGGAGGCGGGGCTGCAATCCTGACATGGAGTGCAGTCTTAAAGACCTCTTGTAATTGGATACTAGTATCCGTGATGAAAGTTTGAAGACGATTCAGACTTGGACTATTCTTGAAAAGAATGAGGTTTTGTAATAAGTGAAAAAGGTACAAAAAAGTTACTCACAAATTTTGTTTCAATTCATGTTGATTATAAATATAACCAGGAAATGTAGCTAGGTCTGCTCCAATATTTAAACACGTCCTTCTTGCTTGATACCAATCATAGTAACCAATAACAACAAATAAACATTGTGATCTATGAATGAAATAACCATTGGTGACGTCACAGTCTTCAAATATCATGAAAATAAATAAAAAATAAATGTATCGTAAGTTTCGCTGAATAGACTCTTTTAGTTATTGCATAATCGTGTGATTTTTCAAGAATTTTTATCTAAAATTCTCACTTTGAGTAGAACAAAAGGTATTTATATTACGACCATCATTTTTGACATTTGCACTTTACCAAATACAGTACAAATTTAGAATCTAGTTTCCAATAGTAGAAGCAGGTTCGAATCCCAACCGGGGCGGTTATATCCTTCCATGAACATTTAACAATAATGTCAAATTTACTATATTAAAAGGGTATATGTAGAAGTTGCCAGCCTTGTGGAAGGGTATGTGAGTACTGGTTATAGACAAATTTCCCGGAAAGTTAGGTTAAGTGCCCTGGATACCATAAAATAATCTAGAGTTGACACACCATAAAACAAAGTATCACGTTATACTCACCCAAAGGTCTAGTTGTACATAAATAAGGAAGTTTATGCTCACAGTTTGTAGGTAACCAAACACCTATCTTAGTGATAGAAGCACAATCGTCACCTGTGAAGAACAATTTATAATATACATGAATATATAGTGTCATCCAAAACTTAAGAGACAAAAGGGAAATTAATAAAATTGAAAATAATAGTTTCTGTTTTTGTAAAACTATTATTTTAATCAATAAATGTAGTTGGTTTCATTTTCTTCTTCAAGTGTCAGCGCAAGATCCCTCTCTGGGCTGTCGCACAGGTAAAAGGTCAAAGACGTGACGTGGCACCAAAAGATAAAAATGTTTGTTCTGATTCTTATGATAATTACCTTGGCAACGGTTCGTCTCCGTTTTCGTGTGGAGGATCCAAAGCAGATGATCAAACCTTACAGAATCTATTGGATTTTTGAGGAGGGGAGAAACCTAACTATTTCATGCGATGTTTAATAACGTTCAATAATTTGTATGGAAAGAGAAATTGAAGAAAATCAAATTTTGTTAACCATTGTAGATCTTGTATATCACGTGACTATATCTCCTGTATAAAACATAGATTTTCATCAAACTTACCTGCAGTAATATAAAACATAGATTTTCATCAAACTTACCTGCAGTGATATAAACATAGATTTTCATCAAACTTACCTGCAGTAATATAAAACATAGATTTTCATCAAACTTACCTGCAGTAATATAAAACAGATTTTCATCAAACTTACCTGCAGTAATATTTGAAATGTCTAGATGATTAATTGAAGTATTTATTATATTGATCCATCGCCATGTTTGATTCTGTGGAAACGATAAATTATTATGTATAAAACAAACAAAAACAACGTATATATATTTGTGTCTGAGCATTGACACAAAGTATACTTCGCTAAATATACTCTACCGAAAAGTCGCGTAATTATCTCTATGAAAAAAGCCGCATGACAAACTTCAAAGAAAAAAGTCGCAAATTGTACAAGTTGCTAAATAAATTTTAAAGAAAAAATAGCATTAAATATACTCCACAGAAATGTAGCTTAGCACAGGTTGTACTTATGAAAAAAAGGTCGCAAACTGTTAATGGTAAAAGTCGCATTATATATATTCTCTATGCAAAAAAGTCGCAAAATATTCTCTATGGAAAAGTCGCAAACTATATATTCTCTATGCAAAAAAGTCGCAAAATTATCTCATAGTAGAAAGTCGCAAATTATTCTCTATGGAAAAGTCGCAAAATATCCCCTATGGAAAAGTCACAAAATGTACTCCATGGAAAAAGCCGAACAACAAACAATATGGAAAAAGTCGCAGCATTATCTCTATAGAAAAAATATAGTTCTACTAATATAGTATAAACACTTACATGTTTATGATATCCAATCCAGTAATTAGTGTCTACAGTGATAGGTCTTAGATGAAGTATAAATGTTTGTTCAGTGAGATCATTTAATACAAGAAGTTCACCATCTACAATCTCACAATTATTTCTAGCATGTTCCCAAGTTACTGTTGTATTAAATACACGATAACATTTGTTTCTTTCTTGTATCCAACCATTCCGACATACAAATCCTTACAATAGAATAAAACCCTTTTTTATCATTTATTTATTAATTATGCATATAATTGTGAATATCATTTATTTATTAATTATGCATATAATTGTGAAAAGCTAGTATCGAGAATCTTACTAAGCTCTGGGAACGAGAATGGAGTGTCACCTGCTTGAAAAAGATAGATTTAAATGATAAGTGTTTATCTTTCAATACTTAACCCGGCTGATTTAAATGTTCGATATTTGTTCGATAACCTCTGGACATAAAAACGAGAATATTTATTTTTATTGACCGTGAGTACGAAATTACTGCAGTCAATATTTAAATCAGTGGGTTAATGTATGCACTACTGACAGTTGAAAAAAATTAAACAATGTCGAACAATATACTTAATTCGAAACTCAAATTTGTGGGTTTTTCCGTCCGTGTGATGTAGGTACAAACAAAGATTTTTACACATTATTGATGAAAAACACGAAATACGGATTAAATCCTATTGTACACATGTTTTCATTGTGAGAGTAAAAGTTTGTTTGTACCTACAGGGAAAACCCAAATATTTGAATTCCGGATATAGTCTATTGACTTCCTATGGTGAAGGGAATTATCATTAAATTTTGTAAGGTCACCCAGGTACTGTGATATAAAGGTAATGCCAAAACTAAAAGTCCATTCTCGTTCCCAGATTCTAGTAGGATTCCCAATACTAGCTAGTACTGAGAATCCAACTAGACTCTGGGAACGAGAATGCTAAAAGTCTGAACACTCAAGAAATTAAGTTTTCAGAACAACACACGACTTACCTTTATTATAGCTTAGACATATTAAAGCCAGTATGGTCTGCAAATAAAACAGGATATAATATCTTTAAAAATGGAGTTCTGAATAAATTCAGACAGTTTGTCGTAAGAAAAATCGGCATTTTTTGTTGTGTTTGACGCCGTAGGAACACATTGAATATGCTTCCATGACGAACTCAATGTTCCTGGAAAGGCCAAAATCTCTAAATTAAGCTGTTAACTAGATCGGTACTGGTCGAGTGGTTTCGACGTTGGACTGGTACTCAATGGATAGACGGCTCCGTGTTGGATCAAATTGCATAAAACCCGCATCGTTGTTTTTAGAGCACAAAACTTTATCCTTCTGACTCTACTAGGGGACCAGGAAGCTGACTCAAGAGTGATTATTCTAAGTTGCAAGAACTTGTTTCTCCAATGGAGATAAACAAATAAGTCTATGAATCGCTACAAAAATTGCTCGTTTATAAATTTGCTGCAATAATGTCCTACATAAGGCAATAATACGTTCTGAAGTAATGTAACAAATTTACGTATCCCCGTCGAATACATGACGAGTTTAGATACAAGTAAAATAAAATATTACAGGAATACAGCTTTGATTTGACAGCTACTCTTTTATATCCAAATTTAAAATATATAAAACGGCGTAAAATCCCAATATACAAGTTCAAAGAAACACATCAGGAAAAACACGCGTAAAAATAGACCGACCACTCAGCAAAAAAGCAAAGAGAGGAATAGTTTTAGATTTAATCTTATCTTTTAATAGATAAAAACAAAAAATATCCGTAAAAGAAAAGCCTACCAGTAAGTAGCACAACATAGTTTGAAATACACGATACAACTGACGTGAATGATAACATTGTACATTCTTAATCAAAGTTTAAAAGAAAGGAAATAGACAGACATATGGGACTGTATCTAAACATTGAATGTTTCTATTGGACATATTATACGTTGCCATGGAAATAACAACTTTCATAAAAGACTGAATACGTTTTTATTTTTTTGTTTTCAACACTGTGTTTAACGCCGTATCAACACACTAGAGAATGTCCGGAATTTGAATATTAAGGGTTTTCCCTGCAGAACAAACAAACGTTAACCATCAGAATTAAAGAATTATGTGTTCAAAGAACAATAGGATTTAATCCATATATCGTTCTTTCTAGCAATAATGTGTTATTAACTTTGTAAGTTACAAAGTAGCGCCTTGGCACGGACGGTAAAACACCGAAATTTGAGTTTCGAAGAAGGTATATTTAGGCACGCCTTGTCCCAGAACGTATAAAGTAATTAAATGCACTTACTGCCCAATAGCTCTGTTCCAAAACAACCAACGTAATTCCATTCTACGGTACCAAGATATTTCAAAAATGGACACATTATAGCTTGTTTTGAATGTTATTTTTGTATCTACACATTTTCATCATGCATGAATAATTATCTATAGATATCTTGTGTCGTAGGCATTTTCCATAACACGAAAATCACGAAACCGAAAAGCTAACACGTTTAGGCCAAGCCAAATTGTTATGAGTTAAGTGGTTGGACAATTGAACAAAATAATGAAAACAGTACACAAGAAACATATAGACTATATCCGGAATTCCAATATTTGGGTTTTCCCCTCCGGTACAAACAAACATTCACCGTTGTAATAAAAACACATTTTCTAGGTAATGTTGAACATTTGTTTGTCGTGACCGCAAAGTAAAACTAAAATATTTGAATTCTGAATACAGTTAGTATCTATACTATTAAATTTGCGAGTTTCCTGTTTTGTAGAAGAAACTGCGCAGCTTTGAACAAATCTTTTGTTTGTCGCTGGAGCACCTATATACCGGCATATCAAGTTGACAATTCTTTTTTGACAAAGCCTCTTGATATTTACAAAGACTGCCAAAAATCAACAAAAAAATGGGTTTTTTGTGTCTAAAAATAGTTCTAGATAAAACTAAAAATAGACCAAACTCCCCGCAGCGGTTATTTCCCTTTATCGTCATCAAATTAAGCCCGTGCTTGCACGGGCTCCCATCTAGTTAATATTGAAAAAAACATAGGTCAGCAGAACGTGACTAATGTTGAGAAGTTGCCACATCTAAAATAAGCGAGTTCGTGGGCAGAGAATTTTAATCAGATTCGTCCACCTTTCGTATACTGCTCAACATAGGCTTCTAATGAAAACAAACTAATTATGATGATACATCTGGATAATAACGTCCAAGCACTCGGTCATGTCCATCATTCATAATCTCCAATTTCACCAGTAAAAGTTATACATTTGTAAAAAGAGTACATTTACCAAATTATTGTCTCTGGAATGTGACTAGAGTCACAAAACTTCTGTAATCTATTTTTTTATTTTTTAAGTTAACGCCATGTCAACATAATTTAGGCCATTTTACGGCGTCCAGTGCACCTAACCTAGCTTTCCTGGACCACTGTCTATAACCAGTACTCACCTACCCTTCCACAAGGCCGGAAACTTCTCCATATTATCTAATCAAAGGAGGAAAATCGACATTATTGTCAAATTTTCATGAAAGGGTATAACCTCCCCGGGTGGGATTCAAACCCGCACCCCCTCGGGCACGAGATTCCAAATTCCGGTGCGCCACCAACTGCGCTATCGACCCGGGTTTTCTGTTATCAACTGCTGTATATTCCTTCTAAAAGTACCAACGCTTGGTGTACTTGGTACAGACAATTTGCTTTTCTGAAAGCAGCTATTGTGTGAACAAAGGACGGAAGTTCGGAAGTATACTTTATATAAACAAGAGAACAGACATGTCCACACAGTAACAAATGACAAAAATAGTCTTTTCCGAATAATATTTATTAAGAAAGAAAGTATACATTATAAAAAACAAGAGAACACACATGTCCTTACAGTAATAAGTGACAAAAATACACTTTTCCGAATAATATATTTTTTAACTCTTTTTTTTACTATTTACTATTTTTTTACTATTTTACTCTTTTAAAATTTTGTTTTTCAAAAGTGCTTTATAATTGTTCTAACTTGTTATTTAAAACAAGACTACCGGCCCATACAAGTACACTCTTATGAAATAAATTTGCTCAAAAAGTACTTATCATTTTATGCTAATTAGTTCTATTTTGTAAAATAACATCATCGGCCTATAAAAGAAGCATGTGTACATACAGTTAACAATATAAAGTAACACAAGAAACAACATTAAAGCCGGAATTGCATAAAAATCTGACAATAAATGACAGAGATTTCGAACATATTAAAATTTAATGCAAAAAAACCAAAGGGTAATAATCTATACTGACTGTATATAACAAATGCTATATCCGAGTATGTTATAACCGAGCTAGTTTTATGTAGAATATATAAGGATGAAAAAGTTGTGTGGTATTGTTGATTTCTAGCTATAAATTGAGACAATAAGTACAATTATAAACAAATTATTAATACTTATTTGTTAAAGAAAATAAGGCCACCAGCCCAAAATACAATACTCTATGCAAAATTATGTGGTTATATTAATATAAGGTGAGACGATATAGAATAACTAAACTAACTATTGATACTGTTCAAATCTAGATATACATAAAACATTACATATGTAAAACTCGTTTAACTCCTTTCCCCCTGAATACCAGTTAAATAAAACATTATTCTTATAGTATCAAATTTATGACATTTAAAGAAAGCATGGAATTCACAGTCAATACTAACAGGACATAAAGAACATAATCTTTCTATTCTTGGTATGTTGTGGTATCTGCCAATTTCTATTGCAAGTTTGTGATTCGAACATCTGAATTTACAAACTGCTAAACGATGAGTATATGGTGTTTCTATTAAAAGATATTTTTCAACATTTAACAACGATTTAAAATGTTTATAATGAAAGCATCGACTTGAGTTATTATTATTTTCCCACCAATTTTGGGTACTACAGTCACTGGTTCTTTGTTTGAACATGGATATAAAAATATTCACGTTTCCTATATCCTGAGAAATCCAAATATATCCAAATCCATACATATATAATAAATTCTTAATTTTTGTTGCCCAACATGTTCTACCAGCGTCATCAAAAATTTCAAATAATTCATTTGTTGGAAAATATCCAAACGGTTTTTATTCAATTTATTGACATTTAATATTATTAGCACATTATAACACAATATCACAGAAATATTCAATAAAATCACAGATAAAAGTCATGGATAAACATCAGTATATATGTTGATAAGACAAGATGAACTAAAATCTATTGACTAGCATATTATGGCTTAAAACAGTGTACAACCATAGCTCGACATACTTTTAATAATATATTAGAATAGACATGTGTTGTAATCAAGTACTAAGAACCTATGGATAACCCATTAAGCTGAAAGCTTATTTCCAATGGGATCCATTTAAGGGAATAACAAATTGTTTAAAATAATAGAAAAAAACCAATTATTGAGGACAAGACTTTGTTTAAAAACGGGATTATTAAAAGTATGCTACAAGCACATATTACCACAGACGCATATGTCTAATAAAACAGATCAATAGTATATGTCTAATAAAACATGTATTAATAGTATATAAAATCTTGGGTACATTCTGTAACCTGTTTACTAAGTAAATATTTTTTGACAAGAAGTTTGTACAGGGTGGCCACGGAAATTCTAAAATGAAATTCCCTGAAAATTCCCTGACGTACCGGTATTATTCCCTGATCATTGCAAGGCATACTTGTACTATAGATTATATATAAATTATCCCTGTATAGCTAAACCTTTACCACTTTGTATTTATTTACTATTTATTGAACTTTTCTTGTAATTAAAAAAGGTTGATATGAATATTTTGGCTACATAGCCATTCTATGATGTGATTGCAAAGATATGTCCCCCTATATCATATATGTGTATGTATATGTAGGCCTATGGAAAATGCTAATAAAATGCTATTACAAAAATTGGTTGCATACATTCAGTTGAAAACTTTGATTGGAAGCATTCATTATTCGTAAGGCACATTATTTGTTTCATTTTGACTAAATACCATGAATTTTAGAATGATAGCCATGCTTTAACAGTTTATCATTTTCATTGTAATATAATAATAATTTATATCAGTATCAATGACATGACACATAGCAAAAAGTGAGTAACACAGAATGTATAATGCCATATGCCATGCACATCAATACCTTGGATGACACAAAAAAACAGATAAATTTCTTATTTCCATTGTGGTCCCCGACATTGTTGGCATGACATTGACATGGATGCAATAGCCTGCTACAAATATATACATTTCAAACAATCAGAGGTGTATCACAGGAATAAAATAATGAATGAGAAAAAAATCATATTAATAGTATAAAAATGTTACCGAAATAAGAACAAAAAAAAAACAAAAAAAAAACAAAAACTGATTAAATAAATAAATAATAAATTGATAAAATTTAAATAAATAAATAAGTACACTGAATGTATGAAAATTTTAAGATACAAGCTGGATTAAGAATATTATATTGTAAAAACAAAAATTAAAGTGACAAAGAATTGACATGGATAATGGATTGTACTAAGTTCCTGTAAAATGTGCATTGTCCCAGCATATTTTTCTTAACATTAGATTTGAACAGTTTTACATTACATTCATGCCTTATATCTTGGGGTAAAGAATTGTAAATTTGCTAATTAGAATAAATGGTCCCTGATGAGAATTTTTGTACTATATAGACATCCAATTTAACTGTAAGATATAATGTACATATCATGTGATAAGCATATTGTTCCTAGTGTTTCCAGTCCTGTTTTATAAATAACTTATCAACCTTAATAAGTGATGGATGAAGTACATTTAAATAATGCATTTTCAGAACATTTGAAAATAATAGTCACTTTTTTCATTTATCTGTCATTAGTTTGTGAAAATGTACCCTTAACAACAGATTTCTTTTTTGCCATGAATGTAATAGAAAAATAATTACTGAATTTTATAAAATTGACAATTGATAAAAGTACCACCCATGAAATAAACTTGATCAAAGACAGACCCAATAAGTCAAAAAGCATTTTTTTCAATTAGTTGTGAAATTCCCTGATAATTCCCTGATTTTAAGCAAATTTTAAAATTCCCTGATTTTTCCATTCAGGGATTTTTTTTGGGGCATTTTCCCTGTTTTCCAGAGTCTGTGGTCAATACAATGTATTTCTGGAAATTTTTCACAGCTTTGATTTCTTCTGGAAGTGAATTCCAGTCTAAAATACCATGGTAATAAAAAGTTTGTTTACTGACATTGTTAACATTTGGGACATTAAAATTAAAACTACTAGATCTGGTATTATACCGCATATTATCTTCTCGTCGTTCAAAGTTCTTTTTCAAATATGATGGACATTTGTTATGAAAGACTCTGTGAATATGGCTAAGTCTCAGCTGTTTAACACGGTTACATTTAACATATTAAAATCTACAAAATCTTGATATGAAATAGATTGTCTTGGAGAATACCCTTTAATGAATCTAATAACCTTATTTTGCATAATCTGTAGCTTCTTTTTCAAACCTTTAGATATACCTTCATACCAAGAAGAACAAGAATAGTCAAAATGACACTGTAATAATGCAGAACATAATATTTTCCTGGTGTTAAAATCTAAACAATTGTTATTTCTATATAAAAATTTAAGTTTGGCATTTACTTTGGATATAATGCTCTGAACAATTGATTCGCCTGTTAAATCATTATCAATGACAAGCCCTAAGTACTTAACTTTTTTAGATCCCTTAATGTCATGACCATTACAATTAACAATGAATTGACTGTCTTGGTTCAATTTACGTTTTGGCCCAAACAAAATATATTCTGTCTTGCCTAGGTGCAATGACAGTTTGTTATCTACCAACCATTCAGAGCATCCTTCCATAACCTGGCCAAGTTTAACTGAGATGAACTCAGGATTTTTGTGACTAAACAAAATAGTACTATCATCAGCATAAAGTATAAGTTTACAATCTTTATCAATACTAGTGACCATGTCATTGACATAACATAGAAAAAGAAGTGGTCCCAGGATACTTCCTTGAGGAACCCCACATGTAACTGCATTGGCTTTGGAGAAAGTTTTACCAATATTGACCACTTGTTTTCTACCGGACAGGTAAGACTTGAACCAAGAAACTGATTTTACACCCATGAGTTCCAATTTACCAAATAAAATATTGTGGTCAACAGTGTCAAAGGTCTTCTGGAGATCTAACATAATCATACCAGTAAATGAAACCTTGGCAGTGTTTTCCCTGATTGAATCAAGTAAGTGAATGAGACAACTGTCAGTGGAATATGATTTCCTGAAGCCAGACTGAAATTCATACATAATATTATTTGAAACTAAAAAGGATTCTAGCTGTACATAGACGGCCTTTTCCAGTATTTTAGAAACAACACTCAATATACTGACCGGTCTATAATTTCCTACATCCAAAGTACTATTTTTCTTATGTAAAGGCTTAACCCTTGCTTTTTTAAATTCTTCAGGAACAACTCCTTCCGATATAGACAAGTTAACAATAAATGTAATAGGGATTTTCAATACATGTGCACCATCTTTAAGAAATCTAGCTGGTATACCATCTAAACCAGTACTTTTACTGATGTTTAAGCCATTGAGTTCCTTTAACACAAAACTTTCAGAAATATGTTTCAGGTGTAATTCCTTATTATCAGGATTTTTGTTTTTATAGAACTGGGAGATACAATCAGATTTTAAATCATACTTTTGTGAACCACAGGGAAGTTTTTCTACAAGTACAGAAGCAATACTAGTGAAAAAATCATTAAAATAGCTAGCTACTTTCAAAGTATCATGACAGATTTCATTGCAAATATTTAACACTACATTAGAATTATCATTTTTACCATTTTTATAGCCAAGGGTTTTCAGACTTTGCCAAAGTTTCTAAGGCTCAAACCTGTTATCTTCAATTTTATTTGAAAAATAATCTGACTTAGCTAACTTAATGTCCCTTTGGACTTTGTTTCTATAAAAAGAAAACTGTTTGTAATCTTCCCTTAGACCAGATTTTTTAAACTGATGTAGAAAATTATCTTTAACTTTAATACTATCTAAAATATCAGGTGTTAACCAGGGTTCAGACTGGACTTTAAGACGGACTTCCTTAACTGGAGCTACTTCATCTAGCATGCTAGTAAAAATATTTTTAAAAGATACCCAAGCACTGTTAATGTCATTAGATAAAAAACAAGGACTCCAATCTGCTAGTAACAACTTATTAACAAAGGTCTCTTTACAATAATTTTTTAAAGACCTAATTTTCAGTGTATTGTGAGTAGAACTCTTATTTTTTATCATTTTTCTTGTACAATAAGTCAATAAATGGTCACTTAAACCAACTGAAATAACTCCACTCTGTGAGATTTTCTCTTTGTTATAACATAAAATGTGATCTAAAATGCTAGCAGTAGTACTGCAAATACGGGTTGGGACTGTAATGATTTGATCAAGGTTAAAAAGTTTTAAAATACCACAATACTCTTTAAAAAGTGAACAAGATTTTTGTAAAAAACAAATATTAAAATCTCCTAAAATGTAAGTTTCACAGTCAGATCTCAATCCTTTTAAAACATTTTCAAATTTCAGTAAAAATTTTGATAATGTTTTAATGCTAAGATTGCTTTATGTGCCCCATGTATTTTTATATTGACGTAATATAAATAGTTTTGTCACGGTAATACCATTTCTCATAATTACTTAAAGGGCCACCGTTACGAAAAACAATAATTTCGGTTTTTAAGTTAATTTTCATACCAGTGTTTTGACAGAAAGTATCAATAACATTTAATTGTTTTTGTAATAAAGAAACAGTTTCTACGCAATAAGCAACATCATATGCAAACATTAAACATAGTATATCAGGAATATTACTTGTAATAAATATACCGGAGCTACATTTTTCTCTTAAAAGTGTATATAATTCATTTATGAACAAGATAAAAATTGTAGAGCTTGATTTGTCACCTTGACGTGTTCCATTATATGGAAATGAACCTGTTATTCCATCGGAAGTCTTAACACAAGAATAAAGATTTGTATACATAAATTTTAACAGTCTAAGAAAGTTACCATGCAATCCGAATTTTGGAGAGATAAAAACAATTGTTCATGATTAATTTTATCGAACACCTTTCTAAAGTCGACATATAAAAAATAGAATCGACCGCCCTTTTTTGACAAATATTTTTGTACCATAACTTATAGACAGAAAACATTGTCTATTGCTGAATGATTGCGCCTAAAACCCGCTTGGCACTCATTAATTTTATTATTTTCCTCAGTCCATTCATATAATCTTTTGTTAATAACACCTGAAAATATTTTGTACATAGTATTAGTAATTGATAATCCTCTGTTATTGCTAGTAGATGTCTTGGACCCGGATTTAAATACTGGACATATGATATTTGACCCAATGATTTAGGAAATGTACCTGTAGATAAAATGTGATTAAACAATTCTGCTTGATCCATCTAATCCTGAGCTTTATTATTTTTCAGTTTATTAATAATAGATTCAACTTCAGAGAGAAATTGCGCTTTCATCATCATATATGTGTGCATTGTTTATGTCGGGGTCAACGCTTATTGTGTCTTTTTCATAAACTTTTAAAATAAACTAACCACTCATTAGAGGTAATTCTACGTATTACTTATCATTACGTTTTTAGATTTAAGCTGTTTTAGATTTATAGCATTTAAGCTGTTTCCAAAATGAACATGCATCTTGGCAGTTAACTAATTTCAACCTGTTATTATGTTGGTATTCGCATTTTTTTTTATTCTACAGCAGTTCTTAAAATTATTACGACTATTCTTATAGTTTCGTAAGTCTTGTTCACTGTAATAGTTTCGAAAACATTTTAATAAGTTATATTTTCTGCTTTTCAATTCATAACATTCATCATCCCACCATGGAGGTTGGTTAAAAAGGTCTTACGTCATTTCATACACTCACCGGCTTGGTGATACATATTTGTCATAATGTCAATAAATACATCAATATCGTTATTTAAAGACTGTAGTAAGACGTTATTTTTTTATTGCAACATTGTTTTGAAATTGTTATCAAAAGTTTCAAGTTAGCTCCTTGTCTGATATTGGTATATGTAGCTATCAGTTGGACCTGATACTTTTAACTATGGGAGAGTTAGAAGACTGGTGACACACTTTTTTTCTGGGAATTACAGCAGACACATTACACACAGTCAAATTCCTACAAATTGCCGTACGTTTTGTCAAGTTTAAAATGTTGCAGACTGAGCTAAAATGTGCTATAAATGTGAAAAATAAACCATTTTGTTGTTCGCCATCTTATTTGATAATTTTGATACGTTTGAATTATATACATAAATACAAGATTACACAGTTCTCTTTGACCGGAATATATCTTTTAGAGAGTTAACTTCTTGAGGATGCCTCGTCCTTATTCATCTGAAAAAAAAAAACTTCGAGTGTAATGGGATCTTTTTCATATTGTTTCATTTAAAAGTCCATTACAAGAACAAAACAAAGGACATACAATGTATGTTATAGAAAATAGGACACCATCTAACAATAATAAATGGTTCTGGGCTAAAGCTAAAAATGACAGCCTTATGATATCAGCGAAATGTTAAACAAAATCAATAAGACAAATGACTCAACAAGAGCTCCGCTGGGCGGGGCATTATACGCCCATGTGCAGTGACTGCAGTTAATGCAGTGGTCTATCTCATATGAAGTCCCCGTGACCTTAACCAATGACACCGGGACCTCAGAATAGGTCACACCCTTAACTGGAGGGCTATCCAAATATTTTGAGAACCTAGGAACAGAAGGTTTTTCAATAAGATGTCCCTGTGACATTGACCTTTGATCCTGGGGCCCCAAAACCAATAGGGCACATCCTTGACACATGGGCTATTATCACATAAAATTTGGTGAACCTAGGTACAGTCGTTGTTGTGTTATCGTCCGAACAAGTTTTTCATATTATAAGTCCCAGTAACCTTGACCTTTGACCTAGTGACCTCAAAATGAATAGGGGTCATCTGCTGAGTATGACCAATCTTGCTACCAAGTACCATGACTTTCACTCCAAAACTTTTCAAGATATTGAGCGGACATGATTTTGCTAACGGACGAACGGACAGACAGACGGGCGAACGGACGGACGGAGGCTTTACCATAACACACCCGTTTTTTCAAAACGGGCGTATAAAAAGTCAACAGTGGTAACCTGTGGTCTGACTCGGGACAATAGTTATTAAGTATTATTTAAATAAATTAAGAATTAAAATGACGGTTAGATTGCTCTTTGCACGAATCAAAGTAGAATATATTAATGTTTAAACAAGTTTGTAGAAACGAAGCATTCACAAAAATAATATTGTAGTTGAAACTGTAAAATATATTCAAAAATAATTTAACCATTAAAAAGCTAAGAAATACAATTACAGTTTTCTTGACTGAAGATAGTTCGTCCCTTTGTGTACGAGCACCAACTTAAATAAAAATGGCATTGAAAAGTAAGAGTAAAATCCGATTAATCCAACTGATTGGACCAATCTATTTGAAGAGTATACAAGGGAAAATAACTGACTAATGTCCCTTATTGCTACTGTTGCCTTAAACCAGGTACTAGGGAGTATCAACCTCACACTTTCCCCAAATGTCGCTTGTAAGAACAAAAGGCGAGGTGAAAGGCAAACAAGAGACCAGAGCAAATAAGTAAAATCAGCAAGAACACGAGGCAGGAATGAAAGAAATTAATTACCTTTAAATACCTTTTTTTCTAATTTTTCAAGCCTACGCAGTATTTCCTACAACAAATATATACAAAATGGTGTAAAATGTTCTATGTGTTTGTCTTAACTTGAGCAATCATACAATATTATTATTACACTGGAATAAATCAAAGCGCCGATAACGCTGTCAGACATGGGGTTTTGGTAGAGTATTTGGCTGTATACAACTCATGGAAGCGATACAAGGGACCTTTACCTTACATAAACTAGATAAGATATACACGGCTTATCATCGTCTGCTTGTTAACGCGTAATGTGGACTATATTAATTACAGTGGTAATTATCCCTTTATTTGCGTGCGCACAACCGAATGTAATCGTCCGCGACAAATTTGATGTGGATTTGCCACAGTCCACTGCTAAACATGGGGAAACCCCATGTAAAAATCAAGTAAATATTTATATTTTAGACCTCAAATGTAAAGAAGTGTTCCCTACAATTAATATATTGATTTTTCATGGCTAAATTAGGGATTATAACGTGAAAATAACGAGGACTTTAGACCTTAACAAATTACTATATGTTTTTCAAATACATGTAGTTGAAAATTAGAAATCAGCTATTTTTAGAGTAGGTATCTGTCCATGTCAAAATTTTAACATCATACCTTATTATCTTCCAGCAATGTTTTACTTTCAATGGCACGTTTCCTTTCACTTTCCACCATTTTGTTCTCTAATCTCTAATAAAGAAAAGAAATGTTTGGTGATTTACGCAGTATATATGTAAAATGTGTGTTTGACAGCTGTTAAAAGTTAAAACTTTTTAGTACTTAATTAAAACAAAAAAAACTTATAATAAATGTTTATGTTTCAACTTTGTCCAAATAGTTTCCAAAAATCAAAATGACTCTTTGAATGTAATCATTCACAATGTTAACAATATTTAGTCTTGCAACAACTTGTCATATTGGGCTACACAAAATACACAAACTATGCTATCGTCGTGACCAAAACATAGTGCATATTATGAGATTTAAATAAATAGCATTATCAGAAATTTTCAACTACCTTAGTGTCTCGACAAAAAAGTTTAGTTTAGTCTTAAATGAGGAATGTTAAATTGTGTACATATGTTTAATTAAAATATATTTCAAACCTTGATCACTAAATTTGATGCTCCCAATGATGTTATGACTTTTCCCTTTATTCCCTCAGGTGAATCTAAATCAGCATTCAAACTTATATCTTGTAGATGTAGAGCTTCCTTGGCAAATTTACTAAATTCACCATTCTCTTCAAACAGTACCACAGTGCTTTTTTCTAGCTAAAATAAACGTAAAATATAAGTGAGATTAGGTTCTCGAAATCTAAAGAATACCTTTTTAATAGTGTTATGTGTGTTTAACGGTTTTATTTTCAATAACAATACATTTATTATCAAGTACTGAATTGATAAAAAACAATTTGCTGCTAATTTTGCAGTTATTTATATTTACTCATACATTAATAATTCCTTCAACTTCTTAATTGTTGTAACACCAATATTCGGTGTTATGAAGCTTTCCTTATGCAAAATATGTTATTCTTTTTATTCGATTTAACACCGTTATTCTTCACTGAGAAGCAGTGGTCCGGTGGAAGGACGCACGCTAATGGATCAAGCATCCCGAGTTTGATCCCCATTAGGGACACTGCTTAATTATTTCCTTGAACAAGAAATTAACCAACAGTTATTCCACACCACCCAGGTGTAAATGGGAACTGTGAGGGGGTCACTTGTCTGAAGGATATTACAATGATCAGGGGTTAGCGTATAAGATAGTACAATCAACTAAATATGTATGTGGAAGCAGACTTTAGCTTTCATTTTTTATTAGGTAAATGCGGCGAATTTCAAAAATTAAAAAATAGGCAATGCACAAAGATAAAAGTAGACAATGTCGATATAAACAAATCATAAGTAGTCTTACCTTCACAACCTTACTGATAACTTCAGTTATGTTATCAGCAACCAGCTCGAGAAATTTTTTTATCAATTCGAAACTTTTTTTCATTTCCTCTCCTGTCAATCGATTATTTGCACTATGCATCAGTTCGTTTCTTAATTCAATCAACTACAATAGAATGTTAACAATTATGAACAGTCTTGAAAAGATAATGTATTGGCACACCTCGTTATCAAAACTGAAAGTACTCTAGATTTTAAGCCTACGTATCTTTCGTAAATAATTTATAATAATTGTAATAAGAAGAATCGTTGAAAATGGTACACTAGATATAGTTATTGATATGTTTCTACATAAAAGAGGCGTACAGTATGTAGAGAAAACATTGCTCTAGAACACATACTGGGCTGATTACTTTTAGCTTCAGGGCATAATGCATACAGGTGAGCGATTTTACGTCTATCATACACTTGTGCATCAATTAATATACGTTCAATTCATTAAGTTAAAACGTATTCCGAAATCTATATATTATACGTCTAATTTTATTCTAACACGTGGCATTATCGATCGTGAATATCACAAAAATAGTGTTACGGTTAAGGTCAGCATGACCGATTTGAAAATCAATAAACATAAACTATAATAGTTTCCTTGTCAATCGAACACAAACATATAATTATATTGTAACAAATACAATTATATTGTATATCATTTAAGTGGATATATTTTACAAAATGTACCTATAAAAGTATGTAACTAAACTTCAATTAATTAAGATTTGGATCAATTTGTGTAATTGTATTTTAAATGTTAACTTTTTTCAGTTGTGAGTTATATAAACATACCGAATAAGATACATTGTAAGTATTGTAATTTCTACTAATGATCTATTTGCATTATCTCTGTGCCATAAAAATTACTCTAGTTTACATCCGTTTTACCTCTTCTCCCAATTTGTTTACGTTTCGGTCATCAAACAATTTGCAACTTGACAACAGCTTGAATATTGCCGATGGTTCAACTTCTTCAGGGCCTTTAGCATCAATGATATCAGATTTAGCGATGTACATTTTAGCAACTACCCACCAATAGGATGAAGGCTCTATCTGGTTTTCTGTACTGTTACGTATCCATATCTTACTATGCCACCGACTATAAATCATAGAAAATAAAAGAATTTGCAATAGGATGAGAAATAAGGCTAACATAATTATATAACCCAATACTTTATCAATACAAAAATAATAATTAGATTTATAATAACATGTTGTTTCTTATGTGGTTGATAGCGCACCAAATACAAGACCAAATAAATACTCCAAATGAGTTGTAAAAAAGACAACAACCTAATAGTATAGTAACCATTGATCTATATAATTAATATAGATCAATGATAGTAGCTATGCAGTGAATCGTTAGTTTTGTTTTGGTTTATGAGGGTTCGTCAGCTGTATAAGGATGCATTTTGTGCAGATCCCAAGATGTGACTCTTCATCCCGTAAAAGATTGGTTTTTGAGTCTAAACTGAGTTCAATTTTGAAAATTTCTACCGGTTTTTGTGTTATGAATAGTACTTTTAGTTTTTAACATTATCTGACAGTTAAATATGGATTGAATATACAGTTTGACCAGAAATTATTGAGAATTTAGATGTTGTTTTTGATTTTCTCTCTTGACTTTGTCTTTGAAATATTTGTGAATATTGACCTGAAGGTCAAGGGAGATTACTCAGTCAATCATTTTTCAAAGTTTGCTTAGAGTGATCTCCCTTTTATAAACAAAATAGCAGACGACCTTGAACAGCACTGTCAAAATGTCAGCTTTTGAAAAAAGAAAGATTGTTCTTGAGTTATACAACGAAGGTTTAACATCAGCACAAGATCTATCAGAAAGAACAGACATTCCTCTATCAACTGCGTACAGGATTGTAAGAAATATCCAGAATGGTGAAAGTATTGAACATAAGAAGGGGGCAGGTAGGCCTAAAAAATTAACAGTCGGTGACAGGAGGAGGTTGGGAATCATTGTCTCTAAAGGCAGACGCATGAGTATTTCGAACATTCGAACTGAAATGATTCGTAGAGGAACTGTAACTGTCTCTAAGGAGACCATTAGATGTCAACTTCAATCAATGGACTTGCATAAATCTAAAGGAATTCCTTCACCGTTATTGAAACCTGAACATAAAGAACGTCGTTTGAACTGGTGTTTGGAGCATGTAAACTTTAACTGGGAGAACGTTATTTTCTCTGATGAAAGTTCAGTATGGTTATACCCTAACTGTATAAAGATATGGACAAAATCGTGCGAGAAACCTATTTACCAGCGACCTAAATACAGTGAGAAGTTTCATGTGTGGGGTGGGGTATCCTTACTTGGGTCTACACCACTTTGTGTTTTTGGTGGGAATTTGACCAGTGAACGGTACACAGATATTCTGGAAGGACATCTGATTCCTACTGCAGAAGTTTTTTATGGAAATGATTGGATATTACAGCAAGACAATGACCCAAAGCACACAGCCAGGCATGCCAAGAGGTGGTTCCAGGAACAAAATATCAATGTTTTAGACTGGCCCAGCTACAGTCCTGATCTTAACCCAATTGAAAACATCTGGGGATGTATGAAGGAAAGTATTAACCAAAAAGATTTGACAAATATACATGATATGAAAGCAGAGGTGGTCAGATATTGGGACAGTATGAGCCATGATTTTCTAACTTCTTTGTTAAATAGCATGCCACGACGAATCGAAGCTTGTATACAAGCCAAAGGAGACCTTACAAAATATTGAAAACTGTATGATTTTGAAGCTTGAGGTAAGTGCTATTAAGTTTGATTTTCACTTTTCTCTGTTTAATTTCATTTCCTTTGAAAATGAGAAAGTTTCTTATTCTCAATAATTTCTGGTCAAACTGTACATGTATATTGCAATACGTTTTTACCGTATGGTTACACTCCTAGTTAATAGTTATCATTCATTTGCACATTTATTCTACTTCAACTGTATATGAAATAATAAACAATAATAAGTCCACTATTCAGACATCATTCAAAGTCGGAGTTGTTCGATAATTTACGTTTGTAGGGGAGACAACTTAGCTCCGTATAGTTATCATTCGGAACTACCTCGGCGATTTTCCACGCAAATACACCTTGGATATCACGAGGAGCGAAAGTAGTTCCATCATAGAATCTAGCCTCGTTCCCGACGTTTGGAACGCTGGCACACACCAAAAATGACGGACGATTATGGGCAGTTAAAGCTCTTCAATGCCTGTAACTGATATTTACTCAAATCAAAACTGATCCGAACCCGGGTCGATAGCGCAGTTGGTAGCGCGCCGGGATTTGGATACTCGTGCCCGAGGGGGTGCGGGTTCGAATCCCACCCGGGGAGGTTATACCCTTCCATGAAAATTTGACAATAATGTCGATTTTCCTCCATTGGTTAGATAATATGGAGAAGTTTCCGGCCTTATGGAAGGGTAGGTGAGTACTGGTTATAGACAATGGTCCAGGAAAGCTAGGTTAGGTGCGCTGGACGCCGTGAAATGACCTAAATTGTGTTGATACGGCGTTAAATCCAATAAATAAATAAATACAAATAAATAACAAAATTGATCCTCAAACATTTTTGTGTACTCGATACTTTCTGCAAAATGATCTGCCATGTTGGTTGTTTACATCGGCTCTACTTAACCTATATGAGGTGAATCGCCTGACCTCATAACTTTGTTGTATTTCTACTACGATTGATATCCGAGGTGTATCTTCGAAGATGATCGCCGAGGTCGTTCCGAATGTATAGTTATATGATAATGAGCCAGTATGTTTGAATTACGCTTCTTTGTCTTTGTTGATAGGCGTGGAAATATGAATATTTATGAGTCAGAATGGTTTTAAGATTTGTCATGTCTCTGGAACGATAAATCGTTCCAAAAATGAACACAAGTGTACTAAATGCTAGCTATGCAAACAAAGGTAATACACTTTATATACAATAAATGTTAAAACATTTTTGTATAATTTACTTTTCTTTAAACTCATTTAGCTTTTTTTCAAATACTTTGTCACAAGTTGTACAGCTGTTATTGGCAAGGACAAATCGATCTTTAGGTAACAATTGTTTCTTGGCTTCATTCACTTCTCCATTTACTGCAACTTTAGTCAATAACCCTTTGAAGTGTTCCTCTTCATCAGATTTATGCATAGGCAATAGTTCATCAACAAATGGTTCCATTTTACTCTTAATATAATTAATAGAACCATCTCTGGCATTCTGGAGACCAAGTACTGCCTTGGCCCAGTTTGAAAACTCCTCTTCTAACAATGGGTCTTGCTGCCGCTGTTCTGTTGCCATGTCTGAAACAATAGCAGTGAAATAGTATATTTGTGTCAGGAAATTAAACAAGAGCTGTCAGTAGAGATAGCATGCTCGTCTAAGTAAGTATTTGTCACATGAGATGTGGTTGATGATAAAGAACATATGAAGAAGAAGAAGATTTTATTTTCAGATCAATAGGTCAATAGACCCGCGTGAACATACAATGAATTTCATAAAATATACAATCACGTGACAATGACATTACATATAATCAATAACATACAGTTGAAAAAGAGAGAACATTCGAGAACAATGTACACTTAAATATATATATGCAGTATAGCACTTTTGTATAATGCTATAAAGGATTTGTTTTTATGAAAAAGTCAATCAAACTTGAGCAAGTATCACAGTTAACAAGGGTTAAAAAGGTAATATATTATATATTATAAATTATATCAAAATATCTTAGACAGATACGCAGGAGAAGGTGACTTATACTAGTTTTGTATCGCTGTTATAAGCAGAAACGAGTTACTTGTGGGATATCAAACATTTGTACATATTTACAGACAAAATAAAACCAGTACTAATATATAATACTCGTAATTGACATATACCAAAATAATATCAGTGCTTATATATGATACTCGTAATTGACATATACCAAAAATAATAACAGTACTAATATATAATACTCGTGATTGACATATACCAAAATTATATCGGTACTAATATATAATACTCGTAATTGACATATATATATTTAAAATTTTAAAAATATAACCTTAACAAATTTAAATAAAAATAATATTTTTTAAAGAAAAAGTTTTAAGTTCATGGGAGACAATTTTGAAACAAAAATGTATTTGAGGTTATAAACCTTGTCACATGAAATGTGGTTGATAAGAGGGAACATACGATTAAGTTTGAAGTCGATACTAAAAGAAACAAGAAAATATTGATGCAAAACATCAAATAGCGCAAATTCCTGTTCAGTCATAACAGACATGTTTTGTCTAAATATATAATCATTTCACTGATTTGGTTTAATAGACCTGTTCACGGATGACGTCACAAACACCTGCTACCTACATTTAGCTGATTTACTGGTTGGCAGACAGAAACTAATGTTTACATACATTTGTTAGCAGCAAAATTTTGAAATCATGATAACTTTTTTATTTGTTGGCCGATTTTTATGATATTCATATTGATAGAAAGGTTATAAAATTCGTATTTTCAAAATATAAGGAGATTGCAAAAAGTTTGATTTGAAAAAAGATATATTTAGGTGATTTTAACCTGTCTTTTGAACAATCTTCTTGCTGGTTTGAAACATTAGGTTTAAACACTCGCTTATAAAAAAGGATTCTGTTTTGACAAATGATTTTAAAATATTCAAAATACGAGTTTCAAGACCTTTAGAATGATATAAGATACTAAATTGTTTGATGAAAAATGACTTAGTAATGACTTAGTAATTGCAATTTAAAATTACTGTGTTTTTCATTTATCTACTCGCTATCATTTATTGCAAACCATCAAATGGTTATCTGTATTTCTTATCAGCTACTTGTTACTATTTATAGACTTCATAACAATAACAATGAACTGGTCTATAAGAAAATCTGATCGATTCTTAAGTTACAAACAACTGTAATCAATATAATAACATAGATTTTTGATTAAATCACGTCTTTCACGAATGACCAAATGGCTTCCGTTAGTTTGTAATGAAAATCAAGATTTTGATGTTAATGTTCAATGGCGGCCCCAATAGTTATCGGAGAAAAATGAGTTGGACAGTAATAAGGCAGAAACAGCCGAAAAGTTCCACATGCACAGACATATTCAAAACGCATTCCAACAGTTGGCGTAAAAACAAGTTCAAGGGGGATAATTCTGAAAAAATGTATTTTGAGTTATGAACCTCGTCACATGAGATGTGGTTGAAAATAAGGAACAAATATTTAAAGTTTAAAGTTGATACCTAAGAAATAAAGAGTAGGAGAGCTCTCCATTTACTTTGTAAAACCGAGCTAAAATCACAAGCCATAAAATTACTAACATATACAATTTTAACAAATTACAATAATTATGTATGTCCATTGTCCACATCAAGTTTCGAAAAGCTCTTTTCATAAACTGAGAGTTAAACATGCATGTCACAATAGGATTCTGGAAAGAATAACAAAAATAAAGACCTCCTACACAGCCAAAAAGCAAACATGAAATAAATAAAGTCGGTCAACAGGACAATCTCTTTTTTTAGAAATGATCACTTTGTCAAACAAAACTTAGAATCTTAACAGTTTTACATGGTTTTAAGACATCTTTTATGTCTTGTCCTGTTGTAAATGAATATAGCTTTGTATTTTGCCAAATAAAATGTATATTAGCTTTTTCAATAAAGATTACTTCCTTAAACAGACATGTAAAAATATCACTTTAAAGCAAAATAATTGTGCTTGTAAAGTAAATACGGTAAGAGTATCTCAAAATGTCACTTTGGGGCTCTGTTTTATGTTCGTTTTGAATTCAAAACGTATTAATATTATTAACACAAACATATTAATATAAAACAAAGCCTTACCTTCAAATTTAATTGAATATCAATCAAGGCATAAAATAGATCCTCAGTTACAACAATTTCATCCGTATTTAAATTTCAATCCACATAAGAATTAACTACGCAGTCAGACTTAAAACGTAATAAATCTCTACGCTAGATATAGTAGTCCTACTTGGACATTCAACATTTGTTATAAATAGTGCAAATGTAAATTGCAGAATCTACACAACCCTCCAAAAGTTCCTAAACACATTCACAATTTACATTGTATTAAATGGAGTTTCAAAAGATTGTAAAAGCAATTGATTTTAAAAAATGGATTTTTAATTTTGCTCTTTTAAATCAGTAGATTGTACTTTTGGTTATGAAATCACAAATCTATCGCAAATTTGATGTAGGTTTATTGGAATAAATTGACCATAGTTTTAGAGGCTGATAGATAACTTTTCTGCAACTCAAAAAATGACATGTACCTATAAAACTTCATTTTCATTGGATGGACAAAGAATAAAACAAGTAAATCTGTGAGCTAATGCTCACTAGTGATACCCCGCCAAAATCTAAAAATATGCGACAAACAGAAGTAGATGAACAAGGAGCATGAAATCGCTTTACACCACATGGGACTATGGGATGAAGCAATATGCTAAGTATTAGGCTGCTGCATGATATAGTTGCTGAGAAAACTGCGACGGAAATTTTGTAACGGACGGACGGACGCACGGACGGACAAGGGTAAAACAGTATACCCCCCTCTTCTTCGAAGCGGGGGTATAATAAATAATGAAATTATGATTCTTCAGGCTTAAACTGAGTACTAGTAATTTATTTAATTGTTCTGTTAAAGAACTTTAGGTGGGCAATGTAGAACATTTAAATTTTATGTATTGTTAAGTCAATTCAAACTGATTTAAGTATCTTTAATAATATCTTTTTGGTACTATGTTTCATCCCAAAACAATAGATATAATTAAATCAGGTTTATATAAAATGCATTGTTTAAATGAATAACCTTGAACAATATGTTTGAATACAATAAACAAGCTATCAAATTACCTGTGAATACAATACATCGGTGTCTCAAAAACGTTATAGATCCATTATTTGTTTGTTTGTTTGCTTTTGTTTGGTTAAACGCCGTAGCAACACATTATATATTATACAAATATTTTTACAAATTTTATATTAGATAAAGCTTTCTTCCCTTTAAGTCGTTGTAATGAAATGCTGAAACGTTTTTGTAATAAAGGTAGCACCTCCTTACTCTGTAATGAAATTCTCATGGTTTAAAGAATAGTTTCCCATTATCCAGGTTCAAGTAAAATATTGGTTTAGTTTCGTGCAAAAATAATTAAATTAGCACATAAGAAGTCAAACAACGTCGCATACAAAAAATATTTTCAAGCAGTTTTAAAATATTTAGTATTTAATTATCAAATTGCTGTGAATGTTTTTATGCATACTTAATTAAACAAGCAGAATGGGCATTTTATTAAATTTTAACGAGACTTATAAGTACATGTATCCTGATTTCAATATTGTATATCTTACGGACCCCCTAACGTGAACTATTAAAATATTTTTTTTACTTATTTTTTACACGTATTTCATTTTTTTACTATTCCTTTTTCCAAATAATTATTTCGTATTTTTCGAAAAACTTTCATTTTATTTTCTCAAAATAGTAATTTCATTTCTGAGAAATAATAATTTCGTAAAAACGAAATTACATTTTATGAAAATTATTACGTTTTTTTATCGAAATAATTACTACGTTTTCGAAAAATATATTACGTTTAAACGAGCTATTTGAGCAAGTAAAAACAAATCAAAATGTCACTGTAGGGGTTCCGTAAAATATAAAAGATACAACATATTAACACAAACACATTAATTAAAATCGAAGAAATACCTTCAAATTTAATTGACCACCAGAATATGCAGTGAAAAAAGACGATTCTCCGTGAAAACAGTCTCGTTTATTCAAGCTATTTTTTCTTCCCGTCTGTATACAAATCTCAATCCACGCAATTAATGGCCGCGTATGAATTTACGACGCATTTAGACATTAAACTGGATAAATCTCTACGCATGATAAAATAGTCCCTCTTTGACATTCAATATTTATTTTAAAAAGTGCATATGTTTATTGTAGATTGTAAAAGAAATTATTTATAGTCGTGTTATTGTTGTGTCGTCATATAAAGTTCAAATTAACTGAACATTTTTATAAGTACATGTATAATGTTTCACCACGGAGTAATAGATTTTAGTAAATGTTATTTCAAAATTGCAGTCTTTGCATGAACGACCTTGAACAGTGTACAAGTTGTAACTTTAACAAACTATAACTTTGCCAATGGATCAATACTTCACTGAATAACTAAAACAAATACGCCCCTTTCATTGCATTCTCGTTGTCGTTAATTTTGCAATGGAATGTATATCTTAAAAAACTTTAATACTTCAAAATAAGAATATGGCATGCCATCTAAAGTAAGTATTGAAAAGAGAAAGTCTATCGTTTCGAAATGTGCATTAAAGATGACAAACAGTAGAAATTAAAAGGTTTCGAAAGAAAGTTTTTTTATAAAGAACGAATGAAAAACAAATGGGCGAGGGGCTGGAGTGTCTGCTCCCAAACAAATTTTGAAATTCTAACACACCTCCCACGTGTGAATGGGTACTGTGAGAACTCATCTCCTGAAGGTGATTAAATGATGATGAATTATCGACGTACAATTTTGTATAATTGACTGAACATGAATATGGAAGAAGCAGATTTTAAACCCCATTTTAATTATTTATAATTTAACATCGGTGTATCTCTTCCACGGCATCAAAGTTTGGAGACGAGCATTATTTAATTTGAATAAAAAACTGCAAAATTGCATTGCAAACTATGATGCCCGTCTTGGCTAACTTAGAAATAAGATGGTATGTCAAATGTATTACAAGTATGTACTAAAAGTTCCCATTGCTCAAATATTTGGTTAACAACTTTTGAATGTGTGTAAATCCAAAAGCATTACTTGAACTGAAGTGCACGGATCAGTCAGTTATTGTCCGTTTGGTAAAGTTACAACAATTTCTGTATTAAACTGTTCGAAAATCGCTTAAAATGGATATTGACGAATGATGTACGCCTTATAATATGCTTGACTTTCCCTTACTGTCTTCAGGGTGGCCACAGAAATTCCAAAATGAAATTCCCTGACAATTCCATGATTTTTCCCTGACATAACGGTGATTTTCCCTGATCGTTTCAAGGCATACTTGTACCATAAATTATATATAAATTATTCCTGTATAGCTTTACCTTCACCGATTTGTATTTATTTACTATTTATTGAACTTCTCATGTAAATAAAAAAAGGTCGATATGAATATTTTGGTTACATAATTATTTCATGATGTGATTGTAAAGATACTTCCCCTATATCATACAATAGATATGTCAACAATCAGGTATGCTTTATTCTGGAAAATGCTAATCAGAGAAACACAATATCATGTCTCTTCATGTCCCAACATGTTTATCTACTGATATCTAATTGTTTTTGACAAGACAAAAAATATGCAAATGAAATAATTTCATTGTGTTTGCATCATTTTGGTGTATTACAAAAATTGGTTACATACATTCTGTTTAAAACTTTGATTGGAAGCATTCATTATTCATAAGGCATATAATTAGTTACATTTTGACTAAAGTACCATTAATTTTAGAATGATAGCCATGCTTTAACAGTTTATCATTTTCATTGTAAATTTGCTAATTAGAATAAAAGCTCCCTGATAAGATTTTTTGTACTATATAGACATCCAATTTAAATATAAGATATAATGTACATATCATGTGATAAGACTATTGTTCCTAGTGTTTCCAGTCCTGTTTTATAAATAACTTGTGACTAATTAACCTTAATAAGTGATGGATGAAGTACATTTAAATAATGCATTTTTCAGAACAAGAAAAAATTAGTCCTTTTTTCATTTATCTGTCATCTAGTTTGTCATAATGTATGCTTAACAACAGTTTTCTTTTTTTCCATGATGAATGTAAAAGAAAATAATTATTGAATTGTATACAATTGACAATTGATAAAAGTACCGCCCATGAAATAAACTTGATCAAAGACAGAACCAATAAGTCAAAATCATTTTTTTCAATTGGTCATGAAATTCCCTGATAATTCCCTGATTCTAAGAAAATTTAAAATTCCCTGATTTTTCCATACAGGGAATTTTATTTTGGCATTTTCCCTGTTTTCCCTGTTTTCCAGAGTCTGTGGTCACCCTGCTGTCTTACAATAGGTTTGGCATTCAATGCTTGCCCGAACAGTGTGTTTAAAATACATTGCATGTCCTGCAAGAGTATGGTGGTTGGAAACGTTTACATAATCTATGTTTAAAATAGTTCGACTTTCATTACTTGCATCTGAAAATATTAAACTGTTTATATTTCAAAGTTTTGTTAAAATCTACAAGCTATGAATCTTAAATAAATACATCACGAATGAATTTAGCATACTTAATATGTCATGCCTCGTAAACAAAAATATCAAATATAGTATAGGTGCAAATATGTACGCAACGAGGTACCATTTATTGTAGTTTACATGTATTCAGATTAAGGGAATAATGAAGGAATTGAATAAAGGTGTGTTTGCAATGTATTATAATATGATATTTATAATAATGATAAAAAATGCCCATTAGGACTACGGTGCGATTTGGTGACGAATGTGTTTTAAAATTAGAATAATGGAATTGATAAAACTAATTAATCAATTTTCTGTTGGAATGATTGTCATCTCTAAAATCTTAACAGAATGACGATAGATCTAGATGTTGAAGTATTTATTCGTTTTAATCAGCAAATAAAAGATACAACATATTAACACAAACACATTAATTAAAATCGAAGAAATACCTTCAAATTTAATTGACCACCAGAATACGCAGTAAAAAATAGACGATTCTAAGTAAAAACAGTCTCGTTTATCCAAGCTATCTTTTCTTCCCGTCTGTATACAAATCTCAATCCACGCTATAAATAGTCGCGTATGAATTTACAACGCATTTAGACATTAAACTTGATAATTCTCTACGCATGATAAAATAGTCCCTCTTTGACATTCAATTTTTATTTTAAAAAGTGCATATGTTCATTGTAGATTGTAAAATAAATTATTTATAGTTGTGTGTTTATTGTTATGTCATCATAAAACGTTTAAATTAGCGTAACTATTTTATTAATAAAATGTTTCACCACGAAATTATAGATTTTAATCAATGTTATTTTAAAATTGCAGTCTTTGCATGATCGACCGTGAGCAGTGTACAAGTTGTAAATTTAACAAACTATAACATTGCAATCAATATTAATAAACAATCCAGGAAATTTAGTCCAACAAAGTTATCTCCCCTGACTACTCTTCAAATCCGCCATTAAGGTACTGAATAAAAATCGATGTGAAATGCATACGTAAAAATATCTTGTTGATAATTATCACTAAGTGTCCCTTAATTGGACTCTTAGTGTAATACTGATGTATTTAACAGATAAAATCATACAGATCCGACAGACGGTGGATAAACTTATTACATAATTGACCATCACAGAATATGACACCATATACATGGTAGTTAATGATTAACAGTAATGTTACTTTAACTAAGTACTAATTGTAAAAAATTGTTGACCAAATTAGTGATGTATGACTTGTATGTGGCCTGTTTTCAAAACATTCAAAACTGAATATTTGTATGACAATATTATCTTTCTGATCCTAAATGATGAAAATAGTTGACATTTTTACGTAAGTTTGACGATTTTTAATTTCGAAGGATTTTTAATAAAAATAGCGTACATGTAACTATTTTATTAGTATAATGTTTCACCACGAAATTATAGATTTTTATTAATGTTATTTCAAGGTTCTGGAACTGTAACCAACTTAGGTAAACTTCGACACTTGGTATAATCCGGTTTTACCAGAATAGCTGTCGTCATCAAGTTTCGCAATTGCTATTTTTAGTAATTTTCACCTCGCCATCCGGTTGTTTCATGACGTCATAGTGTAACACATTTTCCGAAAATGGCGAATTCAGGTGCTCAACAGCGTGATCGTCAAGGTCGTTATCGTAAAAATAATGGTTTATCGACAAAACAATGTTAAGTCGTATATGATCATGACAATTGGGCGTGCAGGTGTAAAATGCACGGTTCATCGTGTATTTACGATTTAAATTTACCATCACAACCGCTAGAAGATATCACCTCAATACTAAGACGCACAACACATCGCCGTATTCAGCAATTTTGTATGCAGGCGAATATAGTGAGGCAAATGAAGACAACTAATATCGTTGTACTTATCCGTTTTCAAGTTAATGATTATCTCATTATAAAGTAAATGATCAGCATTATTTGAAAGCTAAAGCACAAAATATATCAACATTACTAAGTCTGGTGTCAAAATGTGTATGCAAAACTACTGCAGAAACACGGCAGGATAAGGTTTAACACCTGCTCAACTCCCTCTTATATTTTTTCTGCTGGCCAGAATGGACTTAAAAATGTGTTTAGGAGTCAAAACTGTTATAGTCAACCAAGAATCTCTAATAAAAAGAAGTGCTTGATTCCGTTATTCCAAACTGGTCAGAATGTTTTATTTATTTATTTATAGTTAACGCCGTGTCAACACAATTTTAGGTCATTTTACGACGTCCAGCGCACCTAACCTAGCTTTCCTGGACCATTGTTTATAACCAGAACTCACCAACCCTTCCGCAAGGCCGGAAACTTCTCCATATTATCTAATCAATAGAGGGAAATCGACATTATTGTCAAATTTTCATGGAAGGGTATAACCTCCCGGGTGGGATTCGAACCCGCACCCCCTCAGGCACGAGTATCACGCACGCGCTACCAACTGCGCTATCGACCCGGGTTCAGAATGTTTTTACGAAAAACGTTTTAAGTTGTAAGTTTCTAATATTTCCCTCAAACCAGCCAAAAATCAGTAAAGAGGATTTCATACGATAATGCAGTGTTTTACATTCATAAATATATCTCCAGTACCAATTTATATGATATGTTTGTATCAAATAGCATTATCTGAAATTTACCATTTTGACCTAATTTTTCGCTATAAATTCTCTTGTAGTTTCAATATAGTAAGCTTATACAAATACTTATAAATAAATTTAGAAACGGTACAATTTCTTTTATATTACATATTATGGGCAGATAAGACTGCATAAAATTTTAAAACTATTTGCATTTGTCTAACTAACTTTAAACGTGAGATATTTGCTTTTAAAGATTAAAGAGTATTTTAACACTCTCAAAAACTAGGATTTTGCTGGGGGTACATGTATACAAAGCTCTATATTTTTAAAAGTATTTGTCCAAAGTGTAATTTGATTGTTCTTGTTTATCATGACATGATTGTGTAACAGAAAAATTGGTTAAAATTTGAATATAAGACTGCACAATTTGAAAAAAAAAATGTTTTTTCATTTTCTGTCCCAGCACAATTTACGGTCTTTTTGAAAATCAAGGATCACGTTATAAAAATGCACATAACTAAATATGCGAAAGGTAAACCTCCCTAAAAATTCACCATTCAATGTCATTAATAGTATAGATTCAAGAAACAATATCATTATAAGGATTGTGGAAGGTCAACATTACAGTTCCAGAACCTTAAAATTGCAGACTTTGCATGAACGACGTGGAACAGTGTACAAGTTGTAAATTTAACAAACTATAACTTTGCCAATGGATCAATACTTCACTGAATAACTAAAAAAAAACGCCCCTTTCATTGCATTCTCGTTGTCGTTAACTTTGCAATGGAGTGTATATCTTAAAAAAAGTAATACTTCAAAAAAAAAAGAATATGTCATGTCATCTAAAGTAAGTATTGAAAAAGAGAAAGTCTATCGTTTCGAAATGTGCGTAAAAGATGACAAACAGTAGAAATCAAAAGGTCCGAAAAAAGGTTTTTGTATAAAGAACGAATGCAAAACAAATGGGCGAGGGGCTGGAGTGTCTGCTACCAAACAAATCTTGAAATTCTAACACACCCCCACATGTGAATGGGTACTGTGAGAATTCATCTCCTTGAAGGTGATTAAACTGATGATGTATTATCGTACAATATTGTATATTTGGCTGAACATGAATAAAGAACGAAGCAGACTTTAAACCCCATTTTAATTATTTATAATTTTAACATCGGTCTATCTCTTCCACGACAAGTAGATTTTCCTTCAAATATGGCCTGATGTCTTCTAATAAAAAGTCAAACCATTGCTGACATGAAGTCTAGAAACGTTTGTTTGGTGTCGGACATGATATGAAAACCATGATAATTTCAATTGTTTTGTATGGTTTAATACTCCCTCATTTCACTAAATGAGTCCATAAAAGGGGGACAATCGCCAAATTATTAAGACTCTGGAAAACCAGGGCACAAAAAGGACATATCGTCGTCTTAGTTTGAGTAAAAATAAAGTAAGTTAGCTTCCAGAGTGTTTACATAAAGTATAAAAAAACCTGGCGTTGGATATGTGATGTGCAGCAAATATTATACATTTTCTGCTTTCCCTTGCATAGGTATCATGTTAATCTGGCAAGAATAAAGACACTTACAGCTCTTTAAAACTCTGAGTCGGGGGGAATTTTGTTTACTGTTTTCTTCTTCAAACCATAACATTAGTGATTGTGATGTCACGGTCACGTGGTATGACCATCGTGAATACATTATATATGTAAAAAACTATCATGCTCATAAATGTTTTATATATTCTAATAAGTTAGTAACTTATCATATAATAAAGTCACCGGTCCATACACACAAACATTTATAGTTAACAATATTAAGTTACATAAAAATGCAAGCAAATGTAAGTAAAATTCATTTTACAGTTTGACATACCATACCATCTAAAATATTGGCAGATTTTGTTTAGCATATTTGAGAATTTCTCAATAATTTGTGGACATACTTTATATAAAAATTATTGTACATAATACGTATATAAATCATAATCACAAACATATTTATACTCAAATGCATGATAGATAAACAACGGCTAATAACATGAAAATTCCTATTGTAAGACTATTTCAAAATATAGACAACATATATATACCATCTATATCAAAATGTTAACCATTCTCTATTTATAATTCTCCAGCAATTTATGCAAAAAACTTTTAAAGTTTGGTAAACACTTTTGTCATTTATCAATGCCTTCTTTAAAATTGACATGACCATAAAACGAGTGAAAATATAATGCATAAAAACAATAAAGGTTTACATGATAAAACATCATACATTATTCAAGAACTGTCCGCTCGACAGCGCGCTCAACCTTTATCATTTCTAAGGAATCGGTGTTATGGATTTGCTAGTCATTATAGAGATGGAGATTATCAATATGTATTCCTATTGAATATTATTAACAGAGTTGATGTTAATGATATTATAGAAGTTTGTAAAAACTTTAACCTTGATTTTGGATGTTTTCTAAGTAAAAAAGGGCCTAACTCCTAAAACAGTGGGGTGATAAATGATTTTTTCAAGTTTGAGTTGAATATCTTTGATAGTATTAAAGTTATTTAAATTTGTAAAAACTTTAACCCTGGTTTTCAACGCCAACGCCGACGCTCGAGTGACAGTATAAGCTCTCATTTTCCTTGAGAAGTCGAGCTAAAAAACAACAACACAAGAGCTTGACATTCTATGTCGTACTTTGAAATATATCTTCTATCTTAAAATAAAATCACAAAGAATGCACCGCAACGAATGACCCTAGCACGGTAGTACTTGTCAAACCCGCACCAAAACAACAATGCAAAATGATAATTAATTTATCATTATGTCACTTGGAAAACAATACATTAATGCATCTGTAACAATAGACTGAAATGAAATAGACTCTTCTGTAAAATTGCCAATTACTGCAAATTAGCTAGCATTCTAGAAGGTCACGTTTTTCTGCACCGGATTTGTGGAGTTTTTATAAGTGCACTTAATAAAACTTATAAGTATTCATATTTCAATTGCGTATGACTTTTTTATGAACAAATATCTTTCACCAAATTTTGTACATCTGCTTTTGCCTATAGCATCATGACGCTGATACAGCCCGCAGAAAAAAGCGAATCAACCGTTCATGATTTTCTACACCACAGGTATATGATTTATTTTTAGACGGTGGGAAATTTTGCTATTCCTCTGATAAAAACGCTGTATGTTTCCCAAATCATAACGTCAATTTATCAAACTCAATTAGAAAATCCAAAAATTTCACCATGCGAGCCGTCTTTATACACCGATTCTTAAAGCTCCCCATACCAAGACTGACACTGTGTTTTACGTTATTAATTGCATTCTAAATTGAATGTAGATGGAAACAGACTGTAGAATGTGGTAATAAATAAAATGTGCACAGTTGAAAAAAGACGGGTTTGGCTTTTATTTGTTAACTTACATGTATGAAAAGATGGTTTTTACTCAACAAAGGTATGATACCACAAATAGGCAATAGACAGACGTTTAACATAGTAATCATAAACAGTTTCGTCGAAAATGGGTGCTTTTTAGTTTTGATTTTTTTTACCAATCCTAATGTGTCTGAAATAAAAGTTCATTGTCTAAATGAAACCCATATTTTTACAAGCGACATTTCGGATACCCTTACACAATGTAATAGTATGTTGACATCTTTAATCACTGTCAGAGACTCACGAAATTTATGTATGAATATCGAAAATTAAATATTCTACCTCTTTTTCTTTTTGCAAATTTTCCAATTTTACTTCTTGTTGCTGAATAAAGAAAATAACGGTTTGGTTATTTACGCCGTATTTCAACAATTTATAAGTAGTGATATATGAAGAGTTCACCATAATAAAGTACAAAATAACTAAAATGTTTACTTATTTATTTTAGATTTTGTTGAGTTATATGGAATCAAAAACATCAGTTACATGATTGAATTCAGAACAGCTTTGTTATTGTTTTTTCATGAACACGTTGGAGTATGTGCGAGGTCGGTTCACTCTAGATTAGCAACAGAAAATAACACAGACCTCCCATACAGACAAGTAATGTTTTTTTTAGAATTTCAAGCTTTTGATATAAATAGGACAACGTGGGCAACAGCAACAACCGGAAAATAATGGGGTTTAACCTATGAACAGACACTGGCAAAAATAATTGCCGCAAGAATTATAAATTTTAAAACCTTGATCACTACATTTGATGCTCTCAGAGATTTTATGGCCAGTCTCGACATTCCCTCAGGTTATTCTAAATCAACATTCAAACTTACATTTTGTAGTTGTAGAGCCTCCTTGGCAAGTTTACTAAATTAGACAATAGACAGACGTTTAACATATTTATTATAAACAGTTTCATCTGAAATGTGTAATTTTAGGTTTTAATTTGATTTTTTTACCAATCCTAATATAACGTGTCTAAAATAAAAGTTCATTGTCTTAATGAAAACCACATTTTTTCAAGCGAAATTTCGGATACCCTAACACAGTGTTATAGTATGTTGACATCTTTAATCTTTGTCAGAAACTCACGAACTCATGTATGAATATCGAAAATTAAATAGCCTACCTCTTTTTCTTTTCGCAATTTTTCCAATTTCATTTCTTGTTGCTGAAAAAAGAAAATAAAGATTCGGTTATAAAGTACAAATTAGATAACAACAATGTTTACTTTATTTATTTTAGATAGTGCAGACTAAAACCCGATGTTAACAGGAAAGCAAACTTTAGTAAGTAAAGAAATTACATAAAAGGCTAGTCTTAATTGTTATAATTTTGATGACATTTTATCAAAAACTGAATTAATAAATAAGAGTTGATATTCCCTCTGTATGGTGCTGACATTACATCCAGTTTATATGTAATATCTTTTGATTGAGTTATAAGGAATTATAAACCTCAGTTACAAGATTGGATGCAAAACAGCTTTGTTATTGTTTTTTCTTGAACACGTTGGAGTATGTGCGAGGTCGTTTTACTCTAGTACAGCAACAGAAAATAACACAGACCTCTCATACAGACAAGTAATGATTTTTTTTTAGAATTTCAAGCTTTTGATATAAATAGGACAACGTGAGCAACAGCAACAACCGGAAAATAATGGGTTTCACCTATGAACAGACACTGACAAAAACAATTGCCGAAAGGATAATAAATTTTAAAACCTTGATCTCCAAATTTGATGCTCCCAGAGATTTAACGGCCAGTTTCTTTATTCCCTCAGGTAATTCTAATTCAGCATTCAAACTTATATTTTGTAGTTGTAGAGCTTTCTTGGCAAGTTTACTAAATTCACCATTCTCTTCAAAGAGTACCACAGTGCTTTTTTGAAGTTTTTCTAGCTAAAACAAGCGTAATATAAGTAATATTAGGTTTTAAAATATAACAAAATCCTTTTAAATAGTTAAGTGTGTTTAAACTGTTTATATTCAATTTTAATATTATAAAGTTTTATATATCGGTAAAATAATTTACTCAATTTAGTGCTCACTGTTACAACACTATACATATACACTGAACAAAAGTTCTTACCGATCACTTTTCAAATTTTGACTATTTCATAAAGGGCCAATGGATCAAAAATCACCTCAGCAAAATTTAATAGGGATCCATTGGCCCGTTATAAAATAATCAAAATTTGAAAAGTGATCGGTTAGAACTTTTGTTCAGTGTATATTCAATCTGAAATTGATAATTCCAACGAAAGTACGCCCCGCTCGGATATCGAACCCACGACCCTCGACAAGTAGACTACTTGTTACCAACTGCGCTAGCCAAATGGCTTAAATTAAAAAAAAGTAGATTAAAGAAGGATCAAAACATGTTCAAAAGCGGACATAAACAAACCATAAGTAGTCTTACTTTCTCAACCTCATTGATAACTTCATTTGTGTTAGCTGCAACCAGTTTCAGAAACTCTTTTATCAAATCAAATCCTTCTGTCATTACCTGTCTTGTTAATCGATTATTTGCACTATGCATCAGTTCGTTTCTCAAATTTATCAACTGCAATGAAATGTTAACACTTATTTCAAGTCTTGGTAAAGTTTCCACCGACTTACCTGTTTTTTTACTTTGAAATAGCTATAGTTAAGAAGGCCTAACTGAGAATTAGTCCACAATTTTTGTAAATAATTCTGGCAAATGAATGGCTGAAAACGATGAAAAAATCGAAGCGACTTTAGCAGTGTAGGCCTAGATACAAAGAAAGTACTGTTAATAAAGTTTCGAACTTCACTAAAGGCGCTCTTTGTCTACCGTTGAGTAAATTGAATAAACGTGTTAATTTTCAACGTGTAACTAAAATTTAATTTGAAACAAACCAAATCAAATAGAAAGAAAGCCATACTTCAAATATTTGACATTACTTCGAACGTAGAAGAAAAATAATAAGTTCAATTGATGATCTGTTATAATTATTCCTCTGCCTAAAACATTATTCTTACAAATGTATTTACCTTTCTACCACACTTGTTAATGTCTCTGTCATCAAACAAATGACAATTTAATAACAGCTTGAATATTGCCGATGGTTCAACTTCTTTAGGGCCTTCAGCATCGACTAACTTAGGGTTAGCGATGTACATTTTAGCAAGTACCCACCAATAGGATGAAGGGTCTATCTGCTTTTCAGTACTGTTACTTATCCATTCCCTGCCATAATAGCGGCTATAAACATAGAAAATTTGTAAAAAGTTGTGAAACAAGACAAACATTGTTCTGAAATATAATTAATACAAAATAATAATTCTGATGTAGTTTCACATTGGTTGTATAGAGCACCTTAGATCAGACCCAGTAAATACTCAAAATCACTTTTCCATAACCCAATAAATCTATTTTAACAGTAAAAATGTTACCTGGAAGACTCATTTGGAACTCCTCGGCCATTCGCTACGATTAACTTCGAAAATATTTATGCGCCATTTTGAAACTACCGGTGTTGAAGTAAACAAATACATGATCGTTAAGGCGATTAGTGATGTTTCGTTTTTAGTCCGAAAATTTGAAATAATATAGTTCACTCATATCGCTGAACAATATTTGGTTCAATACATAAAATAGAAATATGTTTAGACAAAGATCTGGGTGTATACTACAATAACTATTTTGCATAACATTTATGTGCCTCGCCTCGCGTAGTTAGTAAAATCCCAAGCCGGCAGGGTAGACCCCCCACGAATCCTCCCGAGATTATTCATTCATGAAAGGTCGAGGTGTTCCGAATGCTAGAGGACCTACAAGCGACTGATCACGCAATTTGACCAACTGTTTAAATGAGGCGTAAAACATCATGAAAAAAAGCATTTTTATCGTTTGATAGCAAATAATACAATGTAACTCATTATATATTTTATCAATATTTCTGCATATCTTTAAAACTAAATACTAAAACTTCAATTTTTACCAACACTTGTTAAAACATTTCTATATAAGTTACCTTGCTTTAAACTCATTAAGTTGTTCTTCAAATACTTTGTCACATGTTGTACAGCTGTTATCAGCAAGGGAAAATCGATCTTTAGGTAGCGGTGGTTTCTTTTTGTCTTTCACTTTTTTATTTACTGCAACTTTAGACAATAATTCTTTAAAGTGTGTTTCATCTGATCCATGCATACGCTGTAGTTTATGAACAAATGGCTCCAGTTTACTTTTAATATAATTAATTGAACCATCTCTGGCATTCTGGAGACTAAGTACTGCCTTGGCCCAGTTTGAAAACTCCTCCTGCAATGGGTCGGGTTGCTGCTGTTCTGCTGCCATAAATCTGTCAAAACAATAGCAGTGAAATGGTATATTTGTGTCAGGAAATTACAAACCAAAAGCCATAAAATGAATTACATATACAACTTTTAACAAAATATATCCACAACAAGTTTCGAAACTCTTCATAAAAGTTCATTTAGTACACTGAGAGTTAAACATGTATGTCACAACAGGATTCTTGAAAGAACAACAAACGTAATGGCCTCCACGCAGCCAAAAAACAAACATTTTTCACATGTAAAAATGTCAGTCAACAGAACACTCTCTTTTTTAAGAAATGATCACTTTGTCAAACAAAACTTAGAATCGTAATAGTTTTACATGGGTTTAAGACATATTTTATGTCTGGTTCTGCTGTAAATGAATATATCTTTTTATTATGCTAACAAGAGCTCCGCTGGTCGGGGCATTATAGGCCCGTGAGCAGACCATGTTGTGTTCTATCTCATATGAAGTCCCTGTGACCTTGACCAATGACCCCGGGACCTCAGAATAGGTCACATCCTTAACTGGAGCAACAAAGCAAACATTTTGAGAACCTTGGTACAGCCGTGGCAGAGTTATCAACGGCACAAAGTTTTCCCAAATGAACTTCCAGTGACCTTGACCCTGGGGGCTCAGAACCAAAAGTTCACACCCTTGACCCAAAGTGTATCGATACATAAAATTTGGTGAACCTAGATAAAGTTATGTTGACAAGGCTTTTCATCATGATGTCCTGGCGACATTGACCTTTAACCCAGGGGCCTCAAAACCAAAGGGGCATATGCTAGACATTTAGGCTACCCTAACATAAAATTTGGTGAACCTAGGTACAGTCATTATTGAGTTATTGTCCGGACAATGTTTTAATATAAATTTAGTCCCAGTGACTTTGACCTTTGATCGTGGGATCTCATAATCAAAAGTGAACATCCTCTACCAAAGGGCTATCCAACACATTAAATTTGGTGAACCTAGGAAACGTGGTTGTTGAGTTATAGTCCGGACAAGGTTTTTCCATATGATGTCCCCTAGATCTTGACCTTTGACCCGGGAGCCTTAAAACCGAAAGAGCACATCTTTGACTACTGGACTATTATCATTAAAAATTTGGTGAACATAGGTAAAGTTGTTGTTGAGTTATTGTCTAGACAAAGTTTTCATATAAATAAGTTCTAGTGACCTTGACCCTTGGGTCTCATAATCAAAAGGATACATCCTCTACTCAAAGAGTATCCATACATAAAATTTAGTGAACCTAGAAACTGTGGTTGTTGAGTTGTTGTCCGGACAAAGTTTTTCCATATGATGTCCCTGTGACCTTGATCTTTGACCCTGGGGCCCCAAAACCAATAGGACACATCCTTGACACATGGGCTACTCACACATAACAATTGATGAACCTAGGTACTGCGGTTGTTGAGTTATTGTCTGGATAAGGTTTTTCTATATGATGCCCCTGTTACCTTTACCTTTGACGCTGGGGCCCAAAAAACAATAGGGCACAACTTTGACACATGGGCTACTCTCGCATAAAATTTGGTGAACCTAGGTACAGTAGTTGTTTATTTATTGTCCGAACGAGGTTTTTACATATGATGCCCCTGTGACCTTGACCTTTGACTAGGGACCCCAAAACCAATAGGACACTTCCTTGACACATGGGCTATTCTCACATTAAATTTGGTGAAGCTAGGTACAGTCGTTGTTGAGTTATCGTCCGGGCAAGGTTTTCATATTTTAAGTCCTTGTTGCCTTGACCTTTGACCCTGGGGTCTCAAAATCAATAGGGCATCCCTTTACCCAAGGGCTATCCACACATAAAATTTAAGAAACCTATGTACATCCTTCTTGAGTTATCATCCGGATAAGCAATTGTCCACGGATGGACAGACGGACGGACGGACAACATCATAACATAATACGTCCGTTTTTTTAAAAACGGGCGTATAAAAAAGATGTAAAGTAGCTGTTTCTATAAAGATTACTTCCTTACACAGGCCTGAAAATATCACTTTTAAGGTGGTGGGTCCTTGGGCGAATTTTTGATGACGACAACCTAAAAACGGTAAAATACAAACTAACTAATTCAGGCCATTAAGCTATCATGATTAAATCAAAGCGCTGAAAGCGCTGAAGTTTAGCGCATTTAGGCTTATATGCATTTATCTAATGTAGTTAAATTTAAATAGTGCAGAGAATCAATCACTAGCAGGTTATTTGTCTGCTTAGTTAAATGTTTGTATGCCCCCCACATAGAAATAATGAACAATTATTTTAATGGAAATATATTTGAGTGGCTACACCATATCTCAATGCAATAAATTCAAGTAAACCACATACAGCATAGGCAGTTCTCTTGGTTTAAATTTAAGCTTTGAAGAAAAGCATTTGCAGCAAGATTGAACATACATGTACTAAAAATTAGATTCTTTATAAGGCAAAAACATAAGTATTTGTCCCTTGTTGATTAGTTGGAATGTTTGATTGAATGTTACATGTTTGTTTGTTGGGTTAACCCCGTAGCAACACATTGTATAGGTAAAATCACTGCGGTCAGTCAACCAACTCACTTCTCCTGGAAAGGCTAAATCTCTGGATTAAGCTATTAACCAACTACTTAGCGCATACTTTCGTCTGTAACTGACAGCTGCCTTACATAATTAAAAAAAACATTGGTAGGAGGGAGAACAGCCGTAGTAATAATTTCATGACCAAGCTCAACGAAAGTATGTCCCACCCGGGAATCGAACCCACGACCCATTTATCAGTAGACTTGCGTGCTACCAACTGAGCTTGCCGGGCGATACTCTCCATTGCATCGGTTCGAAAGATTCACTCATACTTGTTCACTTTCTACCTCTGCTAAAATACTATGTGCAAACTGATATTTCTATTTTTAGACAGAGACACATAAACATTTAAATCGCATGACTGTCACGTGGTTTTTAAAAATAGATGCAAAAAATTCTCACGCCTGTAATTTCAAAATGTCGAAATGCAAAGACGTTGGACAGTTTTGCATTAATTAGATAATGGAAAATTTACAAAAATGAAAGTAAACATTGATCTTTTTGAACGTGTATCTCTGATCTTTTAACTGTAAACATAGAGCAACTTATTGAACTTAAATGCAAAGTGTAGCCACGCTATATATGACGTCATACGAGGTTGCATTTGTCACTAGTATGATCATACCATATTAGGCGTTGTTTACCCGTTCAACCAATGAAAATGCGTATAAAGTTTTTCAGCTAAATTGGAATTTGGTAAACTTTCATTGGTCGTTCAAAGGTTCATAGTAAAGGTCAATATCATAAATCGACTAGTTTTAAGGCAGCGGGTGAATGAGCTGCGAAGGGAGTGAAGCCGGGCGGCTGAATGTTACATGTAATAGATTAAATGCTTTGTTGAATTTGTGCATAATTCTCTGCCTATGAGTTGTCATGTTCATCTTTGAAATCCATAACTATATCATTGACATGTGCTAATTTGGGTTGACACAATACCATATTAAATTAACTCTTGATTAAAACTATTAATGAACGATCGGGTCCAAAAGTTTCTTTAAACTTGTTCAATTTTGATGTTTTAATATATATACTTAGATATTCTCAAATGTTGTTTGTTTCACAACTAATGTACATTTTAACATAATCCCTTCACTTAATTTTTTATTGAAAACTATTCTTAAATACACTTAAAACACACTCTATAAAAGTTTAAGTTTGCAAAGAAGATATGTAAATCCTGAGGAATGGCAAAAGTAGTAATCATAAAATGAAGAGTTCATTAGAGAGGCTAATTAGTAAACGTGAATTCAACAAGGATATTTAACATTAGTTGAAAAACCATGGTCACATATGTTTCATGTTTAAATGTCTACCCGAAAATTTTGGTAAAATGTGAAATTTAATGAAATGTCATTGAATACTTAATGTCAATCGTTTTTATTTCATATATATTCATATCTGATATTATGTTTTAAATATTTTACAATTATAATATCTTTTCCAATTTGAAAAAAATGGATTTTTTATGGTCATGTATGTTTCAACACTCTTGGCGACAAAGTTTAAGAGCTGTGTGTAAGTTAATATTTCTGAGGAGCAAGATAAAAATCTTATTCTTACATACAGCAACATTGTATATCTTAAAAAGCAAGTGTATTATGACTACTTTATGTGGCTATGTTTCATAGTCTGCGCGCAAAGGCACAGGAACGTATGCTACATTTTAAGGTACTTATGAGATCAGTATCAACAGCAATTTCCTTTATAAAACACAAAAGACACATTTTCTTTTTAATTGACAAACACTATAATGAGAACTTGGTGTTGCAAACATGATTTAATGGTTTTTGCAAAAATAAATCGATAAAAATGGAACAAAAATTGCTATTTACCTATACAATTAAAAGTTTATTTTCTCAGCAATGCCCCACTGGAAACTTGCAAACTTTGTACTGTTGTACTCGGGACAGATAGGGGAATAAAAAAAATATGGGTCTTGAAAATTCCCCCTGGGGGGGAGCAAAAGTGTATCTGGCTCACGGCCTATCATTAGCGTTCTGCAGACGATCTTGGTCAGTGTGTGACACTGTGAGATGAAAAACATGTAAGAAAAATGTAAGTTATCCTTCTTAATTGTATTAATATTGAAGCGTGAAAGGTGTATATAATATACTGATTAAAAAATATTGTTTACCAGATTTTAGTGTAATGATGCAATAATTATAAAACAGTTTTTGGATACAAATTATTTCGGATACGGTTTTATAATTTTCTAATTTCGAATGTGAAAGATAAAATACTATTGGTAACATATTACTCAATGATTATGCACAACAATACACAGGTTTGTTTACATTTCATACCCCACCACTCTCTAAAGCTGATCAGTGGCAGATCAAGTTTTTTGCTGGAGGGGGGAACATACAATTTTCACATAAACTTTAACATTTTTGTTTATTCTATGTGTTATGCTTTTTATAAATTATAAATTTGTGTAGTGCACCATATTAGTTATTCCATTTAATTAACCTTAGCTAGCCTATTTTTTCATCTACATTGAATCATGTAAGTAACCAGAGGAACAGACTAAGATCTATATTATAAATTTTCTTTGATGACAATCTTTTCATTTTTCTAGAAAATTATTATAATCTGGATCTTTAAGCATTCATACTCACATGTTTAGTAAGGTGTATATTGAGGTATATGATCAGAGATATGAGTGATATCATAAAACATAAAAACATTGGTTTATTATCAACAATGATGTAAGTTTGATGAAACATTTGACTTCTTTTAAATTTTGTAGGAAGTTAAGTTATATTTAGGTATCTATTTTCTTTTATTTGTTACATTTGTCAATAAAAAAATACTGCTGATTTGCCAATTGCAATAGGATTGATTATTTCAAAGTTCCTGTATACATATACATTGCTTATTATATAACCTTTTATATAATACAACTGTCAATATCTTTCTTTCTTACAGATGACTGAGGTATTGGGTTATGCCACACTGATGATACTCTTACAGCATGATAGGTGGTTAGGAAACAGACTTTAAATAAAAAATATTACACATATTTGATCGTCTAAGCCAAAAGTGATTGTTGAAATGTTTTAAAACAATGTTAATAAATAAACAGACTGTAAGAACTCACTTTGTTTGTTCGTGATATGTTATAGATCTACTTGGTTTTTGTCAGAATAACGTTGATATAATCATTGTAAATTATACAATCCAAGCATTAAATATATTAAATGAGTTTTCAGTTGTTGTATTGTTGACAATTCTAAAAGCCATGTTATTATAAATGGCTTTCAATATAGTAGTCATGCAGTAGTCAGTAATTCACAGATGCAAATCCTCATCTTTTGTTGTGGGTAGTGGCAATTTTTCAATATTATTGCATATCCATGTACTACTTGGAAAGGAAAGCCATGGACATGTATCATACCTTAGATTGGTAAGAACCTCGGTAAATGGTTATGCATACAACACATTCCATGTGTTGGTCTCAATACACTATGAATAGTAGCTCACTTAAAATGATGAAGTTAGTACTTATGATAACTAGTGCAACAAAAATATAATTCTAAAGGACTTACTCATACAACAGGATGTGTTTATTCATGAAAATCATAAGGATTTACCTCGTACACTGTATAAGATATGCATAAAACATAAAACAAACTTAAAACATGTGAATTTCTCTTTTCACAACCATTTAGAACATTTGGTTGCCATGGTGACTTTTAAAATGGTATATTTTTGTAATACAATATATGGATTTTGAATGGGAATTGAAGAAGTGGATGGGGTATTCCTCACTTTAAATGATAATGCATTTTAAAATTTTTAAATAAAAATTACCATTTTTTTGATAATTCAGCTCTAAAAAAATATTTACCCCACTTGAAGTGATAAACTATTGAAAACATGCATTTGAGTTATATACTTAGTCAGTTGCTATATTTTAGACATGATGAAAATAATTATAGTAAAATTTACTCAGTTTTTGCTTCTTATACAAGGTATTATTAACATCTTGTAGGCCTAGCTATTGTATCAAAATTAAAAATTCGGTGACCTTTTTGCTTTTTTCACTTCTATCTGTCTGCTGATAAAAATTCATTAAATCTAACATCTAAAACACAATTAAAAATGTAACTTAGTCACAAACTTATTTTGATGTAAAAATAGACTTTTTGACAATTTTTATAAGTGGGTGGGGTACTTTTTATTTTTAACAAAATTTTGTGGAATTCGCTGAATAAAATGATGAAAAATGCATGATAAAGTGAGATTCATCGAATTCATAATATTTATCACTAACATAATCATCATTTAATGACAAATGGACTGTTTCCTATGCATCTGTCTGATATATGTTATTTTTTTACGTATTTTGGCGGAGATTTACATGTTTTTGGTTTGTTTGCTTGGGTTTTACGGCGCACCAACACAGAAAGGTCACATCGCGCCGAAAGCTATTAATGATACTAATAATTCAAACTATATTAATGATGTAAAACTCTATATCTTATTATAAACATTTATTTCTTTCAAAAAGTTAAGTATAGCATATGATGGTACAGATTCAAAAAGTTCTTTAAGTGAGTTTACTTTAAAATGTTTGTCACGAATGTATTTTAGATCCTGACAGTCAAGGAGAACGTGTTTTACATTGAAGTGCTCGTCACATGGTATATGCATTTAGGTGCTTCTTCTCACATGTTTTTGGGGTCATTTTGAAATGACCATAACCTTTACAATATTCAGTGAGCCTAATTTATTTGATCTAATTACTTCAGATGTGACCAAACAAATTCATGAAGATTCAAAAATGTATCATAAACCTCTCTCTTGACATAATCTCTTAACCCTGAATATTTGCTTCAAAAGCTTGTTTTTTGGAGGGTGGGGTAATATGACAGACGATTTTCGAGCAAAATGACCGACCCAGTTACTTAAAGACTACTTCAGGCACAAACGCACGATATATGATACATACAAACAAACGTAATCGACAATAAAATTAACTGTCACATTATTTACACTATCATAACACATGTGTGGTATTTTATAATATTTTACCTGATTTTTACCGACATAATGTATCAAAAAGAGTCTCGTAACTTTTTTACAAGGTCGGTGACCTATGTTTTTCCCCATAAAATCGAACAATATTAATGTCTGATTTGTGTTGCAAAATTTAGACAAAAGTTAAGATCTGCATATAAAAAAATATGTTGAACATTTATCTTAATCCCGTGAAAAACAACCAATTTTGGGCATACAGGACGGAGACTAGTTAAGAGCCTACAAGAAAAAAAATTAGAATTTTTCATAATAAATTTCCTTGCACTACAATGCTTACAAATAATTTACTTATAATTAAAAATATTTTAATATTTTTTTACTGTAAGTACTTGCTTAAATTTTCAAAATTCTTGCTCAAATCAGCAGATTCAGAGGTGGTAACCTTCAAATGACCTTAAGCCAAAAACGAGTTCGGTGACCCCCAAATTTAATTACATTTTTCTAAAAATTTAAACATTGAAAAACATTTGTGCAAAGTTTCAACAATAGTTAAGTCATTTTAAAATATGCGATCTCATGGACCCACCCCATTAAGCAAAATGATTGTGCTAGTAAAGTAAATAAAAATATTTAAAATGTCACTTTGGGGCTCCGTTAAAATTTAAATGTACTTAGTGAATTCAAAATGTATTAACACAAATATATTAATATAAAATGATGCCATACCTTCAAATTTAATTGCCTATCAATAAAGACAAAAAATAATTACAAAATTCCATCCGTATATAAAAATCAACCCACGCAGGATATGGTCGCATATGAATTTACTTCGCAGATAGACTTAAATTCATAAATCTCTACTCTAGATCATATAGCCCACTAGACATGCAACATTTGTAATAAATATGTGCATTGCAGAATCTACACAGCCCTCCAAAAGGTTCTAAACACATTCACAATTTACATTGTATTAAATGGAGTTTCAAATGATTGTAAAAGCAGTAGATTGTAAAAAATAGATTTTTGATTTTGCTTTTTGAAATCAGTAAATTGTATTTTGGCTTATGAAATTACAAATCTATCGCAAATTTGATGTAGGTTCATTGATAAACATTGACCATTGTTTAAGAGGCTGATAGATAACTTTTTCTGCAACTCAAAAAATGACATGTACCTATAAACTTAATTTTCATTGGATGAACAAAGAATAAAATAAATAATGAAATTATAATTCTTCAGGCTTGAACTGATTACTAGTTATTTATTTAATTGTTCTGTTAAAGAACTTTAGGAGGGCAGTGTAGAACATTTAATTTTATGTATTGTTATGTCAATTCAAAATGATTAAAAGTATCTATATCTTACTAGTATACTGTTTCATCCCAAAACTATAGATTCAAATAAATCAGGTTTATATAATATGCATTGTTTTAATGAATAACCTTGAACAATGTTTGAATACAGTAAACAAATTACCTGTGAATACAATACATCAGTGTCTCAAAAACGTTATACATGTATGATTTGTTTGTTTGTTTGCTTTTGTTTGGTTAAACGCCGTAGCAACACATTGTATAGGTCACGTAACGGAAGGCAGTCAACCTACTCACTGTTCCTGGAGAGGCTAAAACTCTGGATTTAGCTGTTAACCAACTACTAAGTACATACTTTCGTCAGTGACTGACAACTGCCCTACATAAATAATAATCATTGGTAGGAGGAGATTTGCAGTAGAAATAATTTCATGACCAAGCCTTAATATAAAAAAGGCATAATTGGTAGATGACCAGCAGTAGAAAGGTTGAATAAAATCTAGTTTTAGCACTAAATGGACGTATCTATTACTTATCCCATTTAGCATATTTTCTTCAATTAAAGACAGGCAAGTAAGGTAGCTCAAATTTTTTCACCATTTGAAAATAATTAAATTTTACATATTACATGTACCTTTTTCAATACATGATTGTGAATAAGAAGGCGACAAGTATCACATCCCTTTTTGCACTATGCAATCGTCTTATTGTTATACAAATATTTTTTACAAATTTTGTATTAGATAAAGCTTTCTTCCCTTTAAATCGTTGTAATGAAATGCTGAAACGTTTTTGTAATAAAGGTAGCACCTCCTTACTCTGTTATGAAATTCTCATGGTTTAAAGAATAGTTTCCCATTATCCAGGTTCAAGTCAAATATTGGTTTAGTTTCGTGCAAAAAATAATTAAATTAGCACGTAAGAAGTCAAACAACGTCGCATACAAAAATATTTTCAAGCAGTTTTAAAATATTTGGTATTGAATTATCAAATTGATGTGAATGTTTGTAAGCATATTTAAATAAAGAAGCAGAATAGATATTTTGTTATATTTTAACGAGACTTCTAAGAATCCCAATTTCAATAAAGTAATAAATGTTTATTTTATAACATTTATGTCAGATCTTTTTTAAAAATATAGAACCACATTGTAGTCTGCTAACATGGCATTCGTGATTCTTTATCGATTAAAATGCGTTGATATTGGAGTTTTCTAACTGCTTTCAGTTAATAGAAACAGCAATTAAAATGTCAATATCTGCAGGTGACACGCCGCCTTGAAAAAATCCTTTCGCAATTTCTCGTTCTTGTAGCGACATTCGAGTCATTTCTTAATTTTTCGTTGTGTATATCAATACACTAATGATTTTTTTTTACAAAACTGACCACGTAGGTTTTTTGTACGAGAAGCAAGTGCCTATTTTCACTTTTCAACATATGTACGACAAAACCGATTTTGCACCAACAAAGACGCATGGAACCCATGCAAGCAGAGGACATTTTCACTATCGACAGGACAAAAAATTTGAAAAATAATAAAATCCTACAATATTATAATCGGGGTACTCAAAATTTCTATTTGAGCAAGTAAAAACATATCAAAATGTCACTGTAGGGGCTCCGTAAAATATAAAAGATACAACATATTAACACAAACACATTAATTAAAAACGAAGAAATACCTTCAAATTAAAATGACCACCAGGATACGCAGTAAAAAATAGACGATTCTCAGTGAAAACAGTCTCGTTTATTCAAGCTACTTTTTCTTCCCGTCAGTATACAAATCTCAATCCACGCAATTAATGGCCGCGTATGAATTTACGACGCATTTAGACATCAAACTGGATAAATCTCTACGCATGATAAAATAGTCCCTCTTTGACATTCAATATTTATTTTAAAAAGTGCATATGTTCATTGTAGATTGCAAAAGAAATTATTTATAGTCGTGTTATTGTTGTGTCGTCATATAAAGTTCAAATTAACTGAACATTTTTATAAGTATAATGTTTCACCACGGAGTAATAGATTTTAGTAAATGTTATTTCAAAATTGCAGTCTTTGCATGAACGACCTTGAACAGTGTACAAGTTGTAAATTTAACAAACTATAACTTTGCCAATAGATCAATACTTCACTGAATAACTAAAAAAAATACGCCCCTTTCATTGCATTCTCGTTGTCGTTAATTTTGCAATGGAATGTATATCTTAAAAAAATTTAATACTTCAAAATAAGAATATGGCATGTCATCTAAAGTAAGTATTGAAAAAGAGAAAGTCTATCGTTTCGAAATGTGCATTAAAGATGACAAACAGTAGAAATTAAAAGGTTTCGAAAAAAAGTTTTTTTATAAAGAACGAATGAAAAACAAATGGGCGAGGGGCTGGAGTGTCTGCTCCCAAACAAATTTTGAAATTCTAACACACCTCCCACGTGTGAATGGGTACTGTGAGAACTCATCTCCTTGAAGGTGATTAAATGATGATGAATTATCGACGTACAATTTTGTATAATTGACTGAACATGAATATGGAAGAAGCAGATTTTAAACCCCATTTTAATTATTTATAATTTAACATCGCTGTATCTCTTCCACGGCATCAAAGTTTGGAGACGAGCATTATTTAATTTGAATAAAAAACTGCAAAATTGCATTGCAAACTATGATGCCCGTCTTGGCTAACTTAGAAATAAGATGGTATGTCAAATGTATTACAAGTATGTACTAAAAGTTCCCATTGCTCAAATATTTGGTTAACAACTTTTGAATGTGTGTAAATCCAAAAGCATTACTTGAACTAAAGTGCACGGATCAGTCAGTTATTGTCCGTTTGGTAAAGTTACAACAATTTCTGTATTAAACTGTTCGAAAATCGCTTAAAATGGATATTGACGAATGATGTACGCCTTATAATATGCTTGACTTTCCCTTACTGTCTTCAGGGTGGCCACAGAAATTCCAAAATGAAATTCCCTGACAATTCCATGATTTTTCCCTGACATAACGGTGATTTTCCCTGATCGTTTCAAGGCATACTTGTACCATAAATTATATATAAATTATTCCTGTATAGCTTTACCTTCACCGATTTGTATTTATTTACTATTTATTGAACTTCTCATGTAAATAAAAAAAGGTCGATATGAATATTTTGGTTACATAATTATTTCATGATGTGATTGTAAAGATACTTCCCCCTATATCATACAATAGATATGTCAACAATCAGGTATGCTTTATTCTGGAAAATGCTAATCAGAGAAACACAATATCATGTCTCTTCATGTCCCAACATGTTTATCTACTGATATCTAATTGTTTTTGACAAGACAAAAAATATGCAAATGAAATAATTTCATTGTGTTTGCATCATTTTGGTGTATTACAAAAATTGGTTACATACATTCTGTTTAAAACTTTGATTGGAAGCATTCATTATTCATAAGGCATATAATTAGTTACATTTTGACTAAAGTACCATTAATTTTAGAATGATAGCCATGCTTTAACAGTTTATCATTTTCATTGTAAATTTGCTAATTAGAATAAAAGCTCCCTGATAAGAATTTTTGTACTATATAGACATCCAATTTAAATATAAGATATAATGTACATATCATGTGATAAGACTATTGTTCCTAGTGTTTCAAGTCCTGTTTTATAAATAACTTGTGACTTATTAACCTTAATAAGTGATGGATGAAGTACATTTAAATAATGCATTTTTCAGAACAAGAAAAAATTAGTCCTTTTTTCATTTATCTGTCATCTAGTTTGTCATAATGTATGCTTAACAACAGTTTTCTTTTTTTCCATGATGAATGTAAAAGAAAAATAATTATTGAATTGTATACAATTGACAATTGATAAAAGTACCGCCCATGAAATAAACTTGATCAAAGATAGAACCAATAAGTCAAAATCATTTTTTTTTTCAATTGGTCGTGAAATTCCCTGATAATTCCCTGATTCTAAGAAAATTTAAAATTCCCTGATTTTTCCATACAGGGAATTTTATTTTGGCATTTTCCCTGTTTTCCAGAGTCTGTGGTCACCCTGCTGTCTTACAATAGGTTTGGCATTCAATGCTTGCCCGAACAGTGTGTTTAAAATGCATTGCATGTCCTGCAAGAGTATGGTGGTTGGAAACGTTTACATAATCTATGTTTAAAATAGTTCGACTTTCATTACTTGCATCTGAAAATATTAAACTGTTTATATTTCAAAGTTTTGTTAAAATCTACAAGCTATGAATCTTAAATAAATACATCACGAATGAACTTAGCATACTTAATATGTCATGCCTCGTAAACAAAAATACCAAATATAGTATAGGTGCAAATATGTACGCGAAAATGGCAACGAGGTACCATTTATTGTAGTTTACATGTATTCAGATTAAGGGAATAATGAAGGAATTGAATAAAGGTGTGTTTGCAATGTATTATAATATCATATTTATAATAATGATAAACAAGAGCAGTCCAAGGACAGCCCGCTCGACTTTTCGGGTGTTTTGTTCATGGCAAGGCTTATCTTTAAACAAAAGTAATTTCAAGACAGGACATAATTTTTGAAAGTATATAATTCAGTCAAACAATAATTACCAATTCATATTTGTAAAATATAAAAGGGGCATTATTCCTAGAACATTCATCCATAGTAACGCCCCTTCAGAGTAAAGTAGACATAGTATCAACGAATAAGCATACCTACTTTCATTTAAATATCTATATGACGAACTATAAATACATTGTATTTCAATTTGAACAAAATTCAAAATTAAAGTAAGGGGCATAACTTCAAAAAATAACATCATGAGTTATGTCCCTTTGTAGTCGCGTAGATGTAGTACTGATGAATAAGCATACTAATTGTCATTTAAATATCTGGTTAAGTATCGAAAATATTTCACTTCATAATACTTTCTCCCGAATTAAAAAGTTGAAAAGGGTCACAACTCCAACAATAATTCATCAATTATTACATCCCATTGTATTCAACTAGATGTAGTACTGATGAAAAAGTATACTAACTTTCTATCAAACAAAATATATTAAATTTGAGCAAACATAACCCTTAAATATTAAAGTATAAAGGGGAATAACTCTGAAGTAATTCATCTAGAGTTATGTCCCTTTAAAGTCCGATAGATGAAGAACTGACGAATAAGCATTCCAACTTTCATTCAAATATATTTATAAGTTCTAAATATATCCCATGAGAACAAATTTTAATCTTAAATGTTTAAGTATAAAGGGGCATAACTCCAACAATAATTCATCCAAAGTAACGTCCCTTTATAGTTGTGTAGATATAGTACCCATAACTAAGTATACAAACTTAAAGTCAAATATCTTGATTAGTATTAAAGATATTACATATAGAAATGATTTTAACATTATATTTTGCATTTTTCTTAAGTATAAAAGGGCAATCACTCCAAAAATAATTCATCCACAGTTACGTGCCTTCACAGTCGTGTAGATATTGTACTGACAAATAAGTATACAAACTTTAAGTCAAATGAATTGATCAGTATTGAAGATATTCTAAATAGGAAAAACTTTAACCTCATATTTTGCAATTATTTAATTATAAAAGGGCAATAACTCATAAAATAATTCATCCAGAGTTATCCCCTTTCACAGAATGGTTAATATAGTCCCACTTAATAAGTATACCAACTTTCAATAAAATAACTTGGATAGTGATGAAGTTATAAATGTTTCAAAAAACTTTAACCTGAAAACCAACGCCAACGCCAACGCCAACGCAAACGCCAACGCCAACGCCAACGCCGACGCCGACGCCGACGCCGACGCCAAAGTGATAGCAATAGCTCTCATTTTCTTCGAAAAGTCGAGCTAAAAATGCCCATTAGGACTACGGTGCGATTTGGTGACGAATGTGTTTTAAAATTAGAATAATGGAATTGATAAAACTAATTAATCAATTTTCTGTTGGAATGATTGTCATCTCTAAAATCTTAACAGAATGACGATAGATCTAGATGTTGAAGTATTTATTCGTTTTAATCAGCAAGTTTTACTATTATTTGTATAATAATACAGAAACTCAAATTCGCCAACACTATGTCTTGAAGTAGTGCAGAAACTGTCATACTCCGTCTTATACGTGAGGAGACGAATAAGTTTAACGATGAAATGAATAGTAGCAGGTGAAAATCTGTAACTCTGACAAGTATATTCTTTCTTACACACAAAGTGTCCGTCCGTCGGAATTCCCGCCGTCTAGGGACTCTATAACCAGTCAAATATAAATTTAGACGAACGATAACCATTTGTTTATATTTAAGTAATGTTTACGTTCGATTTAATCTACCCGTTCACTCGATTAAGTTTTTACTCATAACTTAGACTATTTAAGAACGGATTAAATTGTAAAATGTTTGATACGCACTTTAACTTAAAAATGCTAAAATAGAAAATTTTAGGTTTAAATTGCATTCTAAAAAAATGTAGATGGAAACAGACTGTAGAATTTGGTAATAAATAAAATGTGCTCAGTTGAAAAATGACGAGTTCGGCTTTTATTTGTTAATTGACATGTAAGTAAAGATGGTTTTTACTACGCTACGAACGAAGCTAGGGAATTTTTGAGAAATGAAAGAAAGTGCTTGTTTTCTGCGCCGCGTGATGTCATTCAAATACATTTGTATTTGTCAGGCAAGACATATCGGCGAAGAGCAAGTGCTTGTTTATTTTATACGTAATTGTTGTGACACCCGAGTCTGTAGCACAGTTGGTAGAGCACCGGTGTTATGAATCTAGTGTCTCGAAGGAATAAGGGTTCGAATCCCGCCCGGTGAGGTTATTCCTTTCCTTGAAAATTTGACAATTGTGTCAATTTTCCTCCATTAATAAGGTATATGGAGAAGTTGCCAACCTTGTAGAAGGGTAGTTGAGTACTGGTTATAGACAAGGGTCCAGGAAAGCTAAGCTAGGTGCGCTGGACGCCGTAATGCAAATAAACAAGGACAAATGATGAGTTGCTGTCACATATGTTTCATACAAAATCTAATTTCTTATAGCTAATAGCATTTACCAGTGTCACTTTAGTCAGATAATAATTCAAAATGTGTTTTGCATTCAAAATAATTTTACTAGTTAAAGAAATTTGATCTTTATAACCAAGCCTCGAGTTATTATTCGTAAAAAGAGATTTTGTTTAAAATCCATTCTTACAAAAGATATAATACGTCTGTGTTTCAATTGAATACCCTTCATTATCACGTGGACTTTATTTGTAAGGCTATTCAAAACTTATATTTCTACTTAAAAGTTTGCAGGCACCCTCCTGACAATGAATAAGTTTTTATCTTAGCGTTCATCGGTCGATTTTTTTGAAAATTTTACTTCCGCGTTGCTTTTCACTCAATTGAAATTGTATAATAACGATCGCATAGTCCCATACTTCGTCTGGCGAGTATTCAAATTTGTTTTGTATAAGTTTTATAAAACTGCAATGCACATTGCGAGTAATTGTATAGATCATGTTACTTTTTAATGAATAATGTTGACAATAATGCTAGAATGCAGGCACGAGTGCATTGCAAGTGAAACAAGACACTTCTTAATTTTCTAACACTTATGAAACTAAAAATTTTATAAAGCAGGTTTGTATCATTTGCATTCTTTACAAAAAACAACCTTGAACAAAGTGCTTGATTACAGTAAACAAGCTGATAAAATTACCTGCACCCGTATCAAAGGACCTATAATTTTTTGTATATACAAAAAATATGCTAAACGAAGCTTTTAAGTACCCTGATTTCTAAATTGTAGGGTATTCTTATTTTTTAACATTAGTGCACAAACTATAATGGGAATTTGTATAAACCATACTGTTGACTGATTGCATGGTTTTCATGCTTCTTTAATGATGCAAAACTGGTTTTGTCGTGCATGTAAACCGCACATTTACAAAGTACATGTATAAGTTTATCACAAGTCTACCTCTTCCAAGACAAATAGATTTTCAATCAAATAATGACAACTGATGTATTCCTGAGGCACGTCAAATAATTACTGACAAAAATTAAAAGTGTAGAAATGCTTGTTCGGTGACCTTGGCATGGTAGTAAATCCATGTCAATTTATAATGTGTGTTCTGTTTCATACTCTCCCATTTCACCAGTTAAAGTTTTACAATTGTAATAGTAGGGGGGGGGTTTAATTTCATTTTCTAAAGATAACCATGCGAGACCCTGCTTACAATATGATGCCATCCATATGATAATAGAATCAACAACAACAAAAAAATGTATGACCCCATTAACCCCCCTGTACACACCTCTTGAAAGTCGGACACGCCCATTTTACACAAAAATAAAATTTTTTATATCCAGCTGTTATAAATAAATTCTTATAGGCTTTCAATATATCAATATGTAGGTTTGTTAGGCTGCTGAGTTCAAATATGAAGGAAAACTCTACATTAAACAACTTAATATGGCGGAAATTTCAAAATGACTGCCAAAATGTCCCAAAATTTTGGACATATTTGGGTATTATATTTACTGGGCATTAAAAAAGTTGAATCATGCCTGCAATATATCAATCAAGGTGTTTTATGGTGCTGAGTTCAAATATTAACTCCAAAACTAAATTAAACAAACAAATATGGCAGAAAATTCAAAATGGCCACCAAAATGAATTATATTTCAGTTATAAACGGCACACTTTAAACATGTTACGCAATTTATAAATTAACTCTAGTTAATGAAATCTTAACAGAAGACCAAAGTTATGACATTTGATAATATGCGTGTAAATATATTTTATTCATTATATAGCTGCGGTAGATCTCTAGAGGTATGATTAGAGGTTTAGGACTGAGAGGTCATTCGTTCCAACCTCACCAGCGGCACATATCATGTCTTGTTTGAGAAATGTGTCATTAATTGCTTTACTGCATTAAGATGTTGATGGGTATTTGCATAGAAAATTTTTTGGCACTTTGGTTGCAAAGTAGAGTCAAAATTCAAAGGAAATTTTATAGATATCAGTAACTAAATGATCATCATGTGTGATGGCTGTATGCTATCATGTAAGCATCTAAGCTACATTATAGATTGCAACTATTTTTTAACAAAACTGTGGTGTATTGTTAAATTCTGAAAATATAATAAAGCAATGATTTCTTGGTAAAGAATGACTTTATAGCCTATCAGATTTCTAGATGCAATTTATTTACTTTCTCTGTTTCTATTTTTATGAGTTTGGCTCATGTATGTATCAAAATCTTCACAAAAGATATTTGGACCAACAATTGCTTTCAGAGATTCAAAGAATTGTATTCTCCAATTTTTCATTATCACTATAGCAATTGTGTCATTCCCTTTAATTCTGATTTGCAATTTTGGTTATATCTCTATTAATTTGTTTATACTTACTTGCATTTCTTTTAACTAGTTCTTAAAACTAATGATTGAGATGATGGTGTTCAATTATTTGGCTAACTGTGCACGGTTGAAACAAATGCAAGACATTTTATGATTAGAAAATGAGATTGCTTATGTGACAACCGAGTAAAAGAAAAGTAAAGAAAACAATAATTTAAATACGCATTTACTTTTTTGAGGGGATGGTTGATACAATCACAGCCAAACCAAGCAAAATTTAATGTGTTAATTTATTAAACCTTTGAATCTCTCATGAATGCTAAAACAGACAGGAAACCTTTTTAGCTCATATTTCATACACTTTGTAACTAATGAGAATTTTTATATAAAGACACAAACAGGAATGGTTTCTCCGTCACTGAGGATGAGCAGAAAACATTTGGTACATTTTTTACAGAAACAATACTACAAGAACTTAAACACAAAACCTTTAAGATTTCATATTTTAACCAAATTTGCAAAAGTTCTTGCAAAACAGATTATTTTACTGCAATATATGAGTTTTTGCTTTATTATTTTACATATATTCTAAACAATTGCATTAAGAGTGATAACAAACCATGATTTAACATATAGATATGTACCATTGATTACCAGTATACATTGAAAATGTTTTATTTTAGTGGCCATTTTGAATTTGACATAATGTTAGCATGATTCAACACAATGACTGCCCAGGATAATTAATTTTCAGCCATATTGGTTTGTTTGATTGTGTTTTTGACTTCATATTTGAACTCAAAACCTTAATAAACCTATGAATTGATATATTGCAGTCCAATACCATACAACTTATTGCAATTAAATGTAAAAAACTGGTAAATTATGTGAAAAATGGGCGTGGCCAACCTTCAGAGGGTATGTACGGGGGGTTAATAGGGTCAGAAATTTAAACGATATGCTTTTCCTTACATGTCAGTACATGTAGCATGTTTTAAACAGGGCCTCATAAAAAAGTCAAATAAACAACCCCTTCTATTAGCAAACTGAGAGTAAACTGACATGCATAACACATCAGGATTCTTAAAAGAATAACAAAAATAAAGACCTCCCACACAGCCTTAAAGCAAACATGTTACGCATGAATAAAATAAGTCGATCAACAGGACACTCTCTTTTTAAAGAAATGATCACTTTGTCAAACAAAACTTAGAATCTTAATAGTTTTACTTCGGACGTTATTGAATCAGTCTACTCGGAGTACTCCGGTGTACTCTTGGAGCACGGACGAATCAAATGTCCCAATTCTGTAGCAGAAAAACAAAATTGTGGAACAGTCGTAGGATTGTGTTTGTTAGATAACAGCAGTTTATCTGGAGAGTCTGATGACGATCTGACACAAAAATGTTTTACAAACACTTCCATGATAAAAAATAACATTCCCAATATTGGCTTTTAAACATGGTTCTCTTTTCCGCCATTTTAATTACGTCATACTCCGCTTACACCTCCGAAAAGGCAGGTGTATTCAGAGAACTCCGAGAGCGTGTGATCTGAAATATTTGATTCAATTCTTCAGTGATCGTAGTACTCCTATTACTCAGATCTCGCGAATCAAATACGGCCCATGGTTTTAAGACGTCTTTTATGTCTGTAAATGAATATATCTTTTCATTATGTTAAAAAAGATGTATAGTAGCTTTGTCGGTAAAGATTTCTAAAGGCCTATACAAATATCAAATTTAAGCAACATAACTGTGCAAGTAAAGTAAATAACAAGTATTTCACACTGTCACTTTGGGGCTCCGTAAAAATTTAAATGTACTTAGTGAATTCAAAACGTATTAACACAAATATATTAATATAAAATGAAGTTATACATTCACATTTAATTGACTCTCAATAAAGACAGAAAATAATTACATAATTTCATAAAACTCAATCCATGCAGGAAATGGTCGCATATGAATTTATATACAATTGTACTTAGTTAGACTTAAATTAATAAATCTCTAAGCTAGATGATATAGCCCACTTTAAGATGCAACATTTGTAATGAATATGTACATTGCAGAATCTACACAGCCCTCCAAAAATTCCTAACACATTCACAATTTAAATTGTATTAAATAGAGTTTCAAAGGTTGAAAAAGCAATTGATTTAATAAAATAAATGATTTTTAATTTTGCTTTTTGAAATCAGTAAATTGTAATTTTGGTTATGGAATCACAAATCTATCGCAAATTTGACGTAGATTCATTGAAATGCATTGACCATAGTTTTAGAGGCTTATAGATAACTTTTTCTGCAACTCAAAAAATGACATGTACCAATAAAACTTCATTTTCATTGGATGAACAAGGAATAAAATAAATAATGAAATTACGAATCTTCAGGCTTAAACTGATTATTAGTAATTTATTTAATTGCAGAGTAGAACATTTAATGTTTATGTATTGTTCGTTTGTTTTTGTTTGGTTCAACGCCGTAGCAGCACATTGTATAGGTCATGTAACGGAAGTCAGTCAACATATTCACTGTTCCTGGGGAGGCTAAAACTCTGGATTTAGCTGTTAACCAACTACAAAGCACATACTTTCGTCAGTGACTGACAACTGCCCTACATAATTAAGAATCAATGGTAGGAGTAGATTGGCCGTAGAAATAATTTCATGACCAAGCCTTAATATAAAAAGACATAATTGGTAGATGACCAGCAGTAGAAAGGCTGAATAAAATCTAGTTTTAGCACTAGATGGACGTATCTATTACTTATCCCATGTAGCATTTTTTTCAATTAAAGACAGGTAAGTAAGGTAGCTCAAATCTTTTCACCTTTTGAAAATAATTAAAGTGTACATATTACCTTTTTTCAATACATGATTAAGAAAAGGAAGATGACAAGTATCACATCCCTATTTGCACTATACAATCGTCTTATTGTTATACAAATATTTTTTACAAATTTTATATTAGATAAAGCTTTCTTCCCTTTAAGTCGTTGTAATGAAATGCTGAAACGTTTTTGTAATAAAGGTAGCACCTCCTTACTCTGTAATGAAATTCTCATGGTTTAAAGAATAGTTTCCCATTATCCAGGTTCAAGTAAAATATTAGTTTAGTTTCGTGCAAAAATAATTTTTAGTAATAATAAATTAGCACATAAGAAGTCAAACAACGTCGCATACAAAAATATTTTCAAGCAGTTTTAAAATATTTAGTATTTAATTATCAAATTGCTGTGAATGTTTTTATGCATACTTAATTAAACAAGCAGAATAGACATTTTATTAAATTTTAACGAGACTTATAAGTACCCTGATTTCAATATTGTAAGAAAAGATTTATGTAGTATTTTTGTACGAGAAGCACGTGCCTATTTCCATTTTTCCACTTTTCAACATACGTAAGACAAAACCGATTTTGCACCAACAAAGACACATGAAAATCATGCAAGCAGACAACAGTATGGTCTTACACACATTCTACTATCGACTGGACATAAAAATAAAAAAATAATGAAATCCTACAATATTGAAATCGGGTAAATTTTCGGATAGTATATTTTAATAGAAAACAATATTGATTTTATGTTTTATTGGAATTGCCCCTAGAGTGACATGATCAATTGAGATCGTAATAGCGTTAAACTTATGTTTTTTTTAAATATATAATATCTAACGGACCCTCTAACGTGAAATGTTAAAAGATTTTTTACTTATTTTTTCACACGTATTTCATTTTTCTACAAAATATCATTCCTTTTTCCAAATAATTATTTCGTATTTTTCGAAAAACTTTCATTTTATTTTCTCAAAATAGTAATTTCATTTCTTAGAAATAATAATTTCGTAAAAACGAAATTACATTTTATGAAAATTATTTCGTTTTTTATCGAAATAATTACTACGTTTTCGAAAAATATATTACGTTTAAACGATCTATTTGAGCAAGTAAAAACAAATCAAAATGTCACTGTAGGGGCTCCGTAAAATGTAAAAGATACAACATATTAACACAAACACATTAATTAAAATCGAAGAAATACCTTCAAATTTAATTGACCACCAGAATATGCAGTGAAAAAAGACGATTCTCCGTGAAAACAGTCTCGTTTATTCAAGCTATTTTTTCTTCCCGTCTGTATACAAATCTCAATCCACGCAATGAATGGCCGCGTATGAATTTACGACGCATTTAGACATTAAACTGGATAAATCTCTACGCATGATAAAATAGTCCCTCTTTGACATTCAATATTTATTTTAAAAAGTGCATATGTTCATTGTAGATTGCAAAAGAAATTATTTATAGTCGTGTTATTGTTGTGTCGTCATATAAAGTTCAAATTAACTGAACATTTTTATAAGTATAATGTTTCACCACGGAGTAATAGATTTTAGTAAATGTTATTTCAAAATTGCAGTCTTTGCATGAACAGTGTACAAGTTGTAAATTTAACAAACTATAACACTGCCAATGGATCAATACTTCACTGAATAACTAAAAAAATACGCCCCTTTCATTGCATTCTCGTTGTCGTTAATTTTGCAATGGAATGTATATCTTAAAAAAATTTAATACTTCAAAATAAGAATATGGCATGTCATCTAAAGTAAGTATTGAAAAAGAGCAAGTCTATCGTTTCGAAATGTGCGTTAAAGATGACAAACAGTAGAAATCAAAAGGTCCGAAAAAAGGTTTTTGTATAAAGAACGAATGCAAAACAAATGGGCGAGGGGCTGGAGTGTCTGCTACCAAACAAATCTTGAAATTCTAACACACCCCCACGTGTGAATGGGTACTGTGAGAATTCATCTCCTTGAAGGTGATTAAACTGATGATGTATTATCGTACAATATTGTATATTTGGCTGAACATGAACAAGAAAGAAGCAGACTTTAAACCCCATTTTAATTATTTATAATTTTAACATCGGTCTATCTCTTCCACGACAAGTAGATTTTCCTTCAAATATGGCCTGATGTCTTCTTATAAAAAGTCAAACCATTGCTGACATGAAGTCTAGAAACGTTTGTTTGGTGTCGGACATGATATGAAAACCATGATAATTTCAATTGTTTTGTATGGTTTAAAACTCCCTCATTTCACTAAATGAGGCCATAAAAGGGGGACAATCGCCAAATTATTAACACTCTGTAAAAACAGGGCACAAAAAGGACATATCGTCGTCTTAGTTTGAGTAAAAATAAAGTAAGTTAGCTTCCAGAGTGTTTACATAAAGTATAAAAAAAACCTGGCTTTGTATATGTGATGTGCAGCAAATATTATACATTTTCTGCTTTCATAGGTATCATGTTAATCTGGCAAGAATAAAGATACTTACAGCTCTTTAAAACTCTGAGTCGGGGGGAATTTTGTTTACTGTTTTCTTCTTCAAACCATAACATTAGTGATTGTGATGTCACGGTCACGTGGTATGACCATCGTGAATACATTATATATGTAAAAAACTATCATGCTCATAAATGTTTTATATATTCTAATAAGTTAGTAACTTATCATATAATAAAGTCACCGGTCCATACACACAAACATTTATAGTTAACAATATTAAGTTACATAAAAATGCAAGCAAATGTAAGTAAAATTCATTTTACAGTTTGACATACCATACCATCTAAAATATTGGCAGATTTTGTTTAGCATATTTGAGAATTTCTCAATAATTTGTGGACATACTTTATATAAAAATTATTGTACATAATACGTATATAAATCATAATCACAAACATATTTATACTCAAATGCATGATAGATAAACAACGGCTAATAACATGAAAATTCCTATTCTAAGACTATTTCATAATATGGACAACACCATCTATATCAAAATGTTAACCATTCTCTACTTATAATTCTCCAGCAATTCATGCAAAAACTTTAAAAAGTTTGCTAAACACTTTTGTCATTTATCAATGCCTTCTTTAAAATTGACATGAGCATAAAACGAGTGAAAATAAAAAGAATAAAAAAACAATAAAGGTTTACATGATAAAACATCATACATTAAACAAGAGCTGTCCGTAAGACAGCGCGCTCGACTTTCTCATTTCTAAGGAATCAGTGTTATGGGTTTTGATAGTCATATAAATATTATAGAGAGGGAGGTGATCAATATGTATTCCTATTGAATATTATTAACAGTGTTGAGGTTAATGTTAGTATAGAAGTTTGTAAAAACTTTAACCTTGATTTTGGATGTTTTCTAATTAAAAAAGGGCATAATTCCTTTAACAGTGGAGTCAGGGTTATGGGCCTTAATAGTTAGGCGAAAGTAGTGCTGATGAATAAGTATTCCAAGTTAGAGTTGAATATCTTCGATAGTATTAAAGTTATTTAAATTTGTTAAACATTTAACCCTCATTTGCAACGCCAACGCCGACGCTCGGGTGACAGTATAAGCTCTCATTTTCTTTAAAAAGTCGAGCTAAAATAACAACACGAGAGCTTGACATTCTATATCATACTTTGAAATATACCTTCTACTTAATAATAAATCACAAAGAATGCAACGCATCGAATGACTCTAGGACGGCAGTACTTGGCAAACTCGCACCAAAACAACAATACAAAAAGATAAAAAGATAACTTATTTATCATTATGCCATTTGGAAATACAATACATTGATGCATCTGTAACAATAGACTGATATGAAATCGACTCTTCTAGCGGCCAATCGCCAATTTCTGCAAATTGGCTAGCATTCATGGAGACCCATTCTAAAAGGTCACGTTTCTCTGCACGGATTCGTTATCCCTTACATATTTTTACGAGGCACATGATATGGAAAGAAGTACATATATAATTCAACAATGTTACATAATTATAAAGTATAAATAAGTGAAATCAAATAGGGTACCATTCTCGTTCCCAGAGACTATCAAAACTCTCAATACTGGATTGAGAATCTTGATAACCTCGGGGTACGAGAATATTAGGGTAATTGAAGGAACAGAATTTTGATTTGTTATCAATTTAGTCCAAAAAGAGATAAACTTTACTTCAATGTCCAATCCAAAAGGGGTTTCACCAGTTTCTCCATAAACGATACAATTAGGAGTAGATCTCTTTAATTCTAATACATATTTTAAAAACTTCAAGTGGATAGTTTCAATTACCTTGTTGTTACTGAATCCCCAGATTTCAGCTCCATACAAAAGTATTGGTTTTACTGTTTTGTTAAACAGATTAATCTGTAAATCTATTGGTAATCCCAATCGATTTGCATTACGTAATAAACTGTACACAGCAGTCAGTCAACCTACTCACTGTTCCTGGAAAGGCTAAATCTCTGGATTTAGCTGTTAACCAACTACTAAGCACATACTTTCGTCAGTGACTGACAACCGCCCTACATAATTAAGGATCATTGGCAGAAGGAGAATGGTTGTAGAAATAAATTCATGACCAAGCTGTACTAACATATGCCCCGACCGGGAATCGAACCCACGACCCCTCATTGGTAGACTTGCATGCAACCGACTTAGCTAGCCGGGCTGCTATCTATGATTTGGATGACAAATTTAGCTATGGAGGTGGGTGTATGTATCAGAGGTATAATATAGCACTTCCCTAGACTCCAAGATAGTTCTTATGTTACATAATAGAGTGTCAACTTAAATGTCATGGGTTTTTGAGCCCAGCTCAGACCATAGATATTTATTGGGTAATATTGATAAATTTAACTCAATCAACAATAAACATGAATATCTTGTAAAATTGAGCTGGGACTAATACTATACATACATACTAATACAATCAGCATTTGTGTATATACTGTCATATGTCATATCAGGTCAATAACTAATAAGAAATGTAACGTGGAAACAACATTAAAGCTGGATTTAAATACTCTAACACAAAAATTACAAAGGGAAATAATCCATAATAAAGGCAAGTAAAGTTGCGGTTACTTTCTAAGAGTTAGAGACAAAACGGACCATTGTCGGGGCGAAACGGACCATATTTGTAGGACAAAACAGACCATATTTGTCGGACAAAACAGACCATAGTCAGGACAAAACGAACCATTGTCAGGATGAAACGGACCATATTTGTCGAACAAAATGGACCATTGTCGGGACAAAACAGACCATAGTCGGGACAAAACGGACCATAAGAAAAATATAAACATTATTAATAAAAATTATTATGTGTATGATTAATAACATCATATTATATATCTTTTATGTCTTAGTATAATTAAATTGTGTTTCAATAGTCATTGAAATAGCCTCAATTGTGATTAACATTTTGCGTGTTGTACTAGTCATAATTAAATACGTAGACAAAAGATTATTCAGTTTCAAGTTCACGTCTTCAACAGTATATTAAAGGTATTTGTTCACAAATTTGGTTTAGATTTTTCAAAGATTATCCGGTGTCTGTAATTGTGCCAAAAATTAATTGTTAATAAACTAACAAAAAATATTTTTCAATTTGTCAATAATTGGCATCAGTTCAAATGGTGTCATTTAAGATATGAAGTTTTCCATGATATAAACAAACAAAAAATAACACAATAACTCAATAGTTATTATTGAAATTGTTTGCAAGGGTGAAATAAAGCTTTGTTGTGTTCTGTTATGAAAAAAAATCTACATTTTTACTACTAACTACTTCAACTTTTATTTCATTAAATCAATATTTTTATTGTCTAGTAATATAATCTATTAATTAAAATGGTCCGTTTTGTCCCGACAATGGTCCGTTTTGTCCCGACTATGGTCCGTTTTGTCCTGACTATGGTCCGTTTTGTCCCGACAATGGTCCGTTTTGTCCCGACAATGGTCCGTTTTGTCCGGACTATGGTCCGTTTTGTCCAACAAATATGGCTCATTTCGTCCCGACTTTGGTCCGTTTTGTCATGGTCCGTTTCGTCTCATGGTCCGTTTTGTCCCGGCACCCTTTCTAATTCTGTTCATCACATAGTACGTTATCATTGTATGAAGTTTTATAAAAAATGGCAGAAATATATGCTAAATTGAAAACTTTAAGGCAATTGTTGTTAATGACACCAGACGCCCGCCCGCCCGCCCACATGACCGCCCTCCCATGTTTTGCATAACTACATGTATTAGCTGAATTTTGTTGTTGAAAAATCTGGCTAAAAACTATTAAAGAATAAAACAAGAATTAGTAAAATGAGAGCATAAAGAATTAGATTAAAAGCCAATTTGAAATTATCAGCCCACACAGATATTTTGGCTCTGGCTACTTCATATTACAGTTCACATTTTTTATTAATAATAAGTATAGAAAAACTGTAGTGAGTATTTTAATCAGCATTGTTAATGTACACTCAATTAACAGTTGCTTAAAATTTAACAATAAGGTTAAAGATGAATTTATGTCTATACGAGTATGTCAAAAGTTGTTTTCTCTCAATAATGCGGGAGACCATTCATGCAGGTCTCACTGTACATGTACATGTATATGTAAAACAGGAAAAAAACAAGAAAAATTGAAACAGGTATAGAATATAATGATGAGATTGTTTTTCCATATCACAATAAATACATGTACATGAAATTATCAAATAACACATAAAATTTAAAAAAAATTAATATCTAGACTTCTCATTCACTCAAAAATATTCCACATTCATTAAAATTCTCCAGGAATGATCATTCACTCAAAACCTTCAATTCACTCAAATACTGTTCAACACTCGAAACCTTATACATGTAGAATGTTCATTTATTCAAACATCTTTGATTGTTCATGTACTCAGTCTTCACATCCAACTTTCATCTGCACTGGACATTAATGCCTCATTCCCATAAAATCGTAGCTAGTTGCGGTCCAGTATGAGCAGACAGTCATAGGCCGTGGGAAGCCTTGCGTATTAAGGTGACGGTACACACATGACACAAAGCAACACACCCATACGGAGCCGTAGCTGGAAGATATACAAGTTTAATCCATATTCCACCACAACTGTGTTCATGATTTGAGTCTGAAACTGATATGTGTATCCTGGGCTCATCTCACGAACCCTAGTAAAAAGGTAACAGTCTGTACGGATACGCAAGCGTTCCTATGGGTTCTTGCGCAGCTTGATCGCACAGCGCCCCTACGACGTTCTCACAACTATTTTTATGTTTACGTGACTGCAGCTTTAGTCAAGCATAATGACCATTTTAACTGGGCTGAATGAAAGTTTAATGGAACAAAATTAATCTTAAGAGATATGTTAAAATATGCAGTCCATTATAATGGATTTAGCATGATATATCCTAAAATAAAACAAAATATAACAAGCAAATTCGTTGAATTTATATCCCCCACCGAGTACTTGTTTTTACTAACACAACAACTGGAGACATAAGGCTTTATTAATAAATATAAAAATCCATAAAACCGTAATAGGGAACATACATAACTCCATGTTAATAAAAATTATCAGGACATGCCAATGAGATGCAAATTTCTTTTCTGTATTGATGGTTTCCATAAAATCTTGTTGAAATCAATCCAGCTGTTGCAAAGAAATAGCAATATTTCTCTATATGAACACTGCACAATTAATCAAGGGCAATAACTCTGAGCTGAAAGGTCTAACCAGAACAAGGCGACGATATGCGCGTCTCCTCTAGATATTGATGATTCCCATTAAGTTTCGTTGAATTCCAGCCATTAGTTGCAGAGAAATAGCGCAGAAATTTTTTTTCCTCTATATGCATACTGCATAACTAATCAAGGGCCATAACTCTGAGTTCAAGTGTCTGACTGGAACAAGGCAACGAAATGCCTATCTCCTCTTGGTATTGAAGATTCCCATAAAGTTTCGTTGAATTCCAGCCAGTAGTTGCAGAGAAGTAGCGCGGAAACGATTTTTACTCTATATGCATACTGCATAACTAATCAAGGGCCATAACTCTGAGTTAAAGGGTCTGACCGGAACAAGCTGACCACATGCGCATCTCCTCTTGATATTGATGATTCCCATAAAGTTTCGTTGAACTCCAGCCAGTAGTTGCAGAGAAGTAGCGCGGAAACAATTTTTACTACATATGCATACTGCATAACTAATCAAGGGCCATAACTCTGAGTTTAAGTGTCTGACCGGAACAAGCTGATGATATGCGCATCTCCTCTTGGTATTGAAGGTTCCCATAAAGTTTTGTTGAATTCCAGCCATTAGTTGCAGAGAAGTAGTGCGGAAACAACTTTTACTCTAAATGCATACTACATAACTAATCAAGGGCCATAACTCTGAGTTAAAGGGTCTGACCGGAACAAGCTGACGATATGCGCATCTCCTCTTGGTATTGAAGGTTCCCATAAAGTTTCGTTGAATTCCAGCCATTAGTTGCAGAGAAGTAGAGCGGAAAAGACTTTTACTCTATATGCATACTACATTACTAATCAAGGGCCATAACTCCGAGTTAAAGGGTCTGACCCGAAAAAAGCTGACCACATGCGCATCTCCTCTTGATATTGATGATTCCCATAAAGTTTCGTTGAATTCCAGCCATTAGTTGCAGAGAAGTAGAGCGGAAATGACTTTTGCTCTATATGCATTCTACATAACTAATCAAGGGCCATAACTCTGAGTTAAAGGGTCTGACCCGAAAAAAGCTGACCACATGCGCATCTCCTCTTGATATTGATGATTCCCATAAAGTTTCGTTGAATTCCAGCTAGTAGTTGCAGAGAACTACTCCGGAAACGACTTTTACTCTATATGCATACTACATAACTAATCAAGGGCCATAACTCTGAGTTAAAGGGTCTGATCCGAAAAAAGCTGACCACATGCGCATCTCCTCTTGATATTGATGATTCCCATAAAGTTTCGTTGAATTCCAGCCAGTAGTTGCAGAGAACTACTCCGGAAACGAAATTCGGACGGACGGATGGACGGAAGGACGGACGGACAACGCCAAAACTATATCCCCCTTCCGATTCCATCGGCGGGGGATAACAACAAATAACAGTTTATTCATTGACTAAGAAATAGTGTGGGGTAAAAATAGTTGGTGGACCATCGAACCACTAACATAAAAGTCACTGGAACCGATGATGATTTCAGTAGACTCAGTCCATGGACCACTGGGTAAATTCAAAGACTGTCATGCACTCGGTGACAAAAGTTACTCATTTTCATAGAAATCAGTTTCTCTAATGCCATATTTTATGAGATATGAAAACAAGTATTCTGGTTGCCATGGAAACATGTTGACAGTATTCAAGATCCTTCTTGTTCCAAACATTTGAATATTGTATTTCTTTGTATGTTTGATGTCCCCTCATAGATGGCCCCTAAAATTGAAACAACACAAAATACATGAACAATATTAGGGTATGTAGTCACATGATCTTAAGAATATAAACAAACTCTTTTTTTCATCAACAGGTATTTATTTTTTCTATCTATCTATCTATCTATATCAATACATCAAGCTGTCATACTTGACAATTATAATATGATGGCGCTAAGAAAATGAGAAAAGAGAAGTAGTTAGGAAGGTAAGAAGAGTAGCAGTCAAGTTTTGGGAGGGTTGCCAAAAAAGTAAAGATAGAAAAATAAGAAAAGTAACCTAGGGCCGATTTACAACACTAGGTGATTAAAACCCCATTAGAAGGGCTGGTCAGCAAGCTCCTTAAATGATGTTAAAGAAGGAGCCTCAGCAATAAATGCTGGTAACTGGTTCCAGATGTTGATGGTTCTGGGGAAAAAACTGTATTTAAAAGTATCTGTTGATGCAGCATAGACTAGGTACTTCAGGGAGTGAGAATTTTTTGACGTAGACATGCAAAGCATAAAATAATGCACAAAATGTATTTGTGAACAAATATTTTCAAATGATCTCTTACACAATTGTTTGGATGACTTGTGTTAAATAGACTAAGTGTTAAAGAAATGCATATTTTAAAATTGACTTTTGAAGAGAATTATTCTCTAATTCCACAAAAAGTTTTACATGTCAAAGCTTAAAAAGAGCATTTCAAAGTTCCAACACATTTTAAAATTCATTCAAACATTTAAATGTCAGTGTTCTGCTAAAAACAATCAGTACAGCACATTACTACAAAAACCAGTTCAGAGAAAAATGTACTGGTTAAAAATTGCCAGAAATTGTATTGCAATATTAACCGGTATATCGATTAACTATTAATGTTACACTCAATCTGTACTAACCTATTTTACAATCACGATAGAATTTTTCCACAGGATAATCTTTAGTAAAACCAACACCACCCATCCATTCAATACATTTAGAGGTAGTTAACGCTGCAACCTGAAAATAAACGATTGTCTTAACCCATTTCATTCGGATTACACATCTATGCGTATTTATCCTTTAAAAACGGGACACTCATCCATGCGTAGTTTCAGGTCTTTTTACACTAGTTGTCTTTCTCATGTCATACCATCAAAATCATGTCGTTAACATGTATTATTGTTTTAATTAAAAAAACACAATAATAAAATTGTTATCAATGAATTTATAATTTCATTGTCTTTCCAAAAATGTATATTTTTATACACTTATCTTTAATAATTTAGATGTATGATATTAAAAAGACAACTAGTGTACAAATAAGAAAATGCTTATCAATTACAGATAAATCTTCAGAAATTGGGAGGACTTTATCTGATAAAGGTCATAGAATGAAATGGGTTAAGTTCTTAACACAACATGGATGTCAAATTTCAAGGTTTTTTTCCACTTTTCCTCAGACAAGTGAAATCTGAAAATCAAATGGTCCAGAATCAAAATGCACTTGTCCAGAGTTTTGAAACATACATATCGGTACATACATACATACGCGTACACATCTTTATTCAACAAAATCAGCATTACAGTGAAATTTCAACTATCTGAATTTGTAGGGACCAAAAAATACTTCAGATAATCAATGATTTTGAATAAAGCAGATTTTTGATGACTTAGAAGATGATATCCAAGATTTCTCAATAAGAAATATTTTCATCTATGGAAATAAAATACATAGATCTACAATAAATATTGATAAAAATGATAACTAAAGAGTTCACCGTTGAATTTAATTGAAACAAAGAGACATCTTCACTATCAAGTATTGCTATGTAAGTATATTTTATAGCTGGAAATATAACTTGTTCACAAGTGGTGTGAAAATATTTACTTGCATGTTGACATAAATACATGAGTCAGACAAGTCAGCTAAAGCAATTCCACATCCCTGCACAATAAATCATTCACATTAAATCAGTCTACAAACTCAGCGGGTGTCTGGTTGCCTGGGACAACCACTTTCTAGTTTATGCATCCAGAAATCTACATTACCTGGGACAACCACTTTCTAGTTTATGCACACAAAAGTCTACTAATAAGATACAGTGCTAGCTTCTACAATGACCTGCCCAGAATACCACTTTTGTGTCCTAATTTCATAGACTCATTAATTATCAATTGTTCTCACCTGAATAATTTTGAATAATTTTCACAATGACTTTGTGCGGTAAAATATTTGATATACTCAGACTTCTTGATTTAAAAATGTTTGACATCTTACGATTGTGCTTTCAATAGCGTGTTTTAAGAACAGGTAAAACAGACGATTAGCTGTATTCAAGTCAAGAATGATTCTACTCAAGTAGTTTCTATCAAAGCTAAACTTAATAATGGACAATCTGTTTTTTCTCTTTTTACATGTTATCAGTAAGTGTTTTGTCATACATTGTATATTAATTGTGCATGCTTTTCTTTTATATTTAATATTGTATATATCTTATTTGTAAAAATACTGCCAAAGTTTTTCTTGGGGATGAAAATATTGCTTATGCCAATAAAATATTTTGACTTGACTTTTGACTTATTATATATATCTCAAAAAAAAACACTACTGTTTCAGAAATACAACATTGACTGTAAAACTTAAAGGTTTCAATATCTCAAGGACCAGAATGGAAATAAAGACTAGTCCTTCTTTGTGATATCCTTGGTATTGGGAAGCATGTCATGGGTACTATTCAAAATTGCATTTTTGCATGTTTTTTTAAATTATTGTCTTAAAATTAATTCTATAGTTTATATTCAAATTATGTCACATTATATTATTAATTGTACCATTATGTATGTGTAGCCTAATGCTGAAATAAATCTATCTATCTAATGCAAAAATACTGTAATTTTGTCATTCAAATAGGTTTTTTGGACATAAATGTTTTTTTTTCAAAAATGAAGCTTTTAAAGTGGCCCCAAGGAGGCCTGTAGTAAACATCACTAGAAGGTGTAACTACCTCGGAGGCGTAATATTTTGCCATGGCGGCTTCTTTGATCACAGATAAACCAGCTTCTCTTCTTCTAGCAGCATTATAAACAAGTAGTTTACATGCTTCAATTTGTGTGGCTACATCTGCTATCTGATGTTGCATACCCTATAACAATAAGGTCAAATATTATAAACAAATACGTTGTCTGTTTTTTCTCAACTGTCAAAGCTTGAGTAATTTCACAGTGACTGAATGCATTGTTTTTGTACTGGCAGCCTAATTGTTTTAATAAATATATCTTGTCTAAAACATATCTTAAAGCATAAGAAGCTTTACTCAATCATAATACACACTTTCGGAAACTCATGGATATATCACGCCAATAATTTTAACAAATGCTTTCACCGTGAAATTATTCATGTATTGACATTTAAGAAAAACTAACAATATTGGTAAACAAAAAAACAAATCCTGAACAAAATGTTTATGAGATATTTATGGATTCTTGTAAGTAGAGTATGTAACTCTGCGACCAATTTACAATACTTAATGGATTGTAACAATTTTTTTCGATTTAATAACAGAAAATGTAATCCATGGACAATTGAAAGAAATAATACGATTTGACTAGTCAAAAAAATTGTCCCTATAATTCATAGACCATGACATGTGTCTATGAGTGTCAATGAGTTATTTATGGATATCAAGGAGTTATCAACAAATATTTCTGATTGATTACCAGAAGGAAATCCATAAGAACTCATAAGAAAAAAATTGTATGAGAAGGTGGTATGCACAATAAACCCTGAATAAAATGTATGTTACAAATATTACCTGAAAGTCACATATTCTTTTACCAAATTGTTTTCTTTCTCTAGTATAAGGTACTGTAGCGTTAAAACATCCCTCAGCTAAACCCAACATCTGTAAGTAATAACATAAACAAAACTAATTAGTTCAGATTTAGTTATTGAAATTTTAGGCATGTATTATTCATCTCAAGGGCAGAAAGATCATAATTTTGAAATGAAAATTTAGACATTCACATTATGCGCCATTCTAACATAGGCATGTGTGCTCATCTATGCTTTATTAGTTCATCTATGCTTTGATGTGCTAATTAAATCACTCATGCTAAAGCACACAAGATTTAATCATACAGACATCAAAGCTCATGCCTATATTTTAATAATCTTAAAACATAGACAACTGTTCGATAAGTCAGCTTAATCCTAAACAATAAAAAACACCAAACATTATTGCTCGAGATGTAATATTTCAATGGTCTAAAAATTTGGGAGTTAGGGATTGTATACCTTAAAGAGCATAATGGCATAAAGTTGAAAGTTGAAAGTGTTTGATGGAAAAAATTATTGTAATGCATTCAGAAATTTGAGAGAGTTGCACACAGACTCACCAATCTTAGGTAACCCTAAAAACCCTAAAACCAAACCCTTGACTTAAAACCCTAAAACCACACCCTATAAAAAAAACTAACAATTACCGTAAAACGTATTAAGTGAATCAATTATGATGTGGGATGAGAGGACTGCCTCTCTCTCTGTCAAAACACTCATTGTTTTATATACTGATTACTTAAAATAAAGGTTCCCTTTAAAGGTGATGTTTCGTCACCTTTAGGGAAATGTCTGGTTAACAGTGACGTTATGTTACACTGTTCAGGACAAATCCGATTTACAGTAGCATCATGTTTTACTATTCAGGACAACAACTTTCAAAATCAAATTAATAAAAACAAATGTAAAAATAAACTCGAATCATGAGCTAAGATTAATGTAGGTCCTTACACTTGATATAATATATATATATTATGAAAACCAAATGCACAATCACACTACAAAACATATCATGTGTGATGAATTTTATTTTGTTTTGTGTTATTGCATACATTTATGGTGGAGGGTTTTTACTTATTTATTTTTTATAATTTATCTTTTTTGTACCATGCCATTGAATATGTATTGATGAAATAGGCATTTAATCGAATGAAGAAGTTTAAGTTTTAAGTTTACCTGTGCACCAATTCCAATTCTGCCTTCATTTAAAACTTCTATACAGTATTTGTAACCTTTACCAAACTCTCCTAGTATACTAGACTCATGTACTTTAACATTTTCAAAATGTACAGGACATGTACTTGATGCTCTTATACCTAGTTTGTCTTCTTTCTTACCAATAGTTAAACCTTCAGTATCACGATCAACTAGGAAACATGTTATACCTTTATAACCCTGAAATAATAACAAGTAAATACAGTCTTCAATTCTTCATGACAAACTTTCATTAGCAATGGACATTTGGTCCAGCAAAATGGAATATTTTACTAGACAAAATGAGTATCATTACTCCACTTTAAATTGTTACAAGCTATTATCATATCCTAATTTGTAAATACATGTATATCTAGGATAAAATCAATAAGTATAAATGAAAAACTATCTTTAACAAATGTAAAGGTAACCCCAGACTGTAGCACAGTTGGTAGCACACCAAGATATCAAATCTAGTGTCTCGAAGGGGTACAAGGTCAAACTGACCCAGACAGTTATACCCTTCCATGAAAATTTGACAATTACATGTATGTCAATTTTCCTCCATTTATAAGGTATATGGAGAAGTTTCTGGCTTTGTAGATGGGTAGGTAAGTACTGATTATTGACAAGGGTCCATGAAAGCTTGGTTAGGTGCGCTGGACGCCATAAAATAACCAACATGTCTTGAAACAGCGTTAAACCCAGTATATTTAAGGATGGCATTATGTATGTACATGACAAATTATAAATATATCTTACGTCTGTAGGTTTAGCGTTAGCAAATACTGTAAACAGACCAGAATGTTCAGCGTTAGTGATCCATAGTTTAGTTCCATTTAATATATAATGTTCTCCCTGTTTTACTGCAGACATTTTCATAGCAAATGCATCAGTCCCTGAATCTGCCTCTGATAGACAAAAACTGGATAACTGAAATAAAACAGAACTTTTAATTAAACTCAGATTGTATTACAGTACAACATGGAAATGGAAGGACAAAAGTGTGTTGCTGTTCAGAGATTGTTTCACTGCAGAGGTTAATTAAAATTACAGTAAAACCTTAAAGCTGTTGTTGTGAAGAGGATTTGTTCAGTAGAGGGCCACTGTACAATTATATTAGTATGTATACATTTGTAGTTGTGTAATAGTAGAACAAAAAATAAGTGCCTGATGTGGGAATCAAACCCAAGACCTCCAAGAAGCACTCCAAACTTAGCTAAGCAGGCAAATGAACATAACATACAAAATGAAACAGATAAAAACCATCAGAATTTATATTGCAATACTAACTGGTATATGAGTAAACCCTACAACCCGTATCAAGGCTCAACATTAATTTTTTGAAGTTGGTAGCCATGTTCAGCAATATGCTAAATATATTTTACTAGCAAAAAACCACACGTTTATCAACCATGACAAGTTGCCCAAATCCAAAAATAGGTCATCAGGGGCCATTGGAGGACCTATATACCTTCTTATACAGACCAACCAGTACTTACAGTATCTGTGGCTAATCTAGGTAAATATTTATTCTTCTGTTCTGGTGTCCCTAGTTTACGTAACAATGTAACAGTTAAGGTATTATGTACGTCACACATTACACTGACTGATGGATCAACTTTGGCTAGTTCTTCTATAACAAGATTAGCAACAAAGAATGAAGAGTTAGTTCCACCGTACTCTGATTCTATCTCAATACCCATCAACTACAATATAAATATAAATAATATGTTTTTACAATATAAACAAATACAAAAAAAAATAGTCTGCAGTGTAGATTCTTTTATTATTTCATGCTTTTGTACCAAATTCATTAATGTAATGTTGGCCAAAACAAGTTGATCCTAAGTTCTATGGATTTGCTCGCACCTTAATTATGCAATTTTTACAAAAAAATATTTTTATTTCCTCGCTCACTCATAAAAATTTGGTCAAACCACTTTATAAAGCAAATGAATTAAGACTTTTTTAAATTATTTTTCTTCGCTTGCTCACCCCATTTTTTTCCCAGAAAAATCCATAGAACACATGATCAACTTGTTGTGGCCTAATATCTAAACAATTTTTCAATGTATTATCTATAAAAACTTTCTCAAATCCTGTCTGAGACAATAGAGCAGAAGGTAGAGACTATAACTGGAAAGAAGGTAGGTTAAAGTATCGAATAACAATGAAATTATGAGGATTCATCTTTACAAAAAAACATGTACAGATCAAATCTGATTAAATGCTGATCTGAAACTCTTTACTCATGTATACACTTATTTAACATTTTTTCTGGAATAACATAGATGGATCTAGCAGGGATGTCAGGACACCCCCTTAGAAAAAAATTCCTGGACTTGTCCCAGGAACAAGCATGCAGTACTGGTCATCTGTGCCTGACGATTTGTATAATATTCATGAAGCACCAGGCATCAAATGATCCAATTACAGCCTGTATAACAAATTACAGAGATTGCTCTAGCTATCTAGTACTTACCCCATTTTCAAACAATGCTTGTATAATAGAAGGATCCATCTGACTGTCAGCATCCATCTGTCTAACAAGAGGTTGTATTCTTTCTGTAGCCAACTTTGCAACTATGATAAAAAAATATATCTCTATTAAATTAATTTATATACATGTATATATATTTATAAAGTTTTAGCAACACATTGTATACATGCAGGTTTATGGCAGTCCATTTACCTAGTACCTACTCACTGCCCTGAATTTAGTTGTTAACCTGTTACTGCTTCTGTCAGTGATTGACACCTGCTCTATATGATTCAGAATCAGCTCCATGAAAGTATTCCCCACCTTGGAGTCACACCTACGACTCACACTCACGGCACCAACGTTATAGAGGAGGAAAAGTTAAGTGCTCAATGCAGGGATTGAACCCACAACCTCCTGCTTGCAAGTCAGACCCTCTCCTAACTAAACTAATCTTGCTATTAACAAAACATACAAATAATTTAAACAAATGCTAACTACATATTGAACCAACCTAAATTATCTTTACAGTTGAAAAAAGCTTTTTTTCATCAATGAAATTAAATTTCCCTTCAGATGTATACACATTATGATAGTAATAACAGATTGAACCTTGAAAGGGGAGTAATGATACAACTGTATACAATGTAACCTATACACAATATGTTGCTACTGTGTTAAACCCAACAACAACAAAATACATGAATCTGTGGTGTATCTAAAGATTATTTTAAATCTTTTTAAATATTTGTTAAAATTTAAAAACAAATCACAAATTACGAAAGTGTAACGGTAATTATGGATGGTATTGTATATACAGCCCTGCTACAAGTACAAATATCATACCTGTATCTTTCATCATTTGTTCTTCTTCGGACAGTAAATCTACAGGTGGTGATATGATACTAGAAGTTCCATGTTGTAATTGTGTTGATGCAGACAGTGATCTACTTGACAACAATGTACTGACACAACATTTCTTACTTCTTAACAAACGTCCTGCTTGCTGTATAACCTAAAATAATATAAGTATAAACATCTTATATAAGAAATAGTACACACCACAGAGGTGTGGTCTAATAATGACTGACCAGTCAGCCCTATATACATATAGTGGACCGAAGCATAATTCCGGTTATTTTACGGTCACCAGTGCACCTAACCTAGCTTTCCTGGACCTTTGTCTATAACCAATACTCACCTAACCTTCCACAACGCAAAGCAAGTTCTCTACATACATAATAGATAGAAGAAAATTGACATTAATGTCATATTTTCAAGTAAGGGTAAAGACACCCAGGGTTAAAATATCTAACAATTAAAATATCTAACAATTAAAATGTCTAACAAGAACGCTGTGAGATGGAGCATTATACATGTAGGAAGACATGAAATATGAGCTGATGTAAATGGTTAAAAATTGTTTATTTGCTTTTGTGGTTTGGGACAGTTTTCAGCATGAGTTCCAACTGGGCAAGTCTAATAAATTTTACTTCATGAAGCCTATCACAATTAAACTATGATTATGAGGATCAATTAAAATAAGTCAAGCATTTCCATTCAAAATACACATGTGTATATTGATGTATTAATCAGGGTTCACCACTAACAGTGTCCAGGGATTACGAGGGTCCAAAGAACAAGGGAGAAATCCAAATGATTCTTAGAAAAGTTTCCCTCAGGATCCAAGAAAACTTGCCCTGAAAAATTTGAGGGGTCTATAAATGTGTATCACAATTTGTGATATTTTGGTCCTCACTGGAGAAATCCGTAAGGTTAAGAAGGTAACCCTGAATAACAAACTAAGAATTCCTTTGGCATCCCTGGTAAAAACAGTAACTTTCAAACACTGATGAATAAATAAATGCACAATATTAATACCAAAGGGAGGTAATAATTCATGTTTTACGTAACTGTCATTCACAGTAAACAGTGCAAAGAAAAAGTATCCGATATCTTTTCTAATTAAAATCAATCAATTTGCATGACTTCATAAATAATTCTTCGTTTAAAACAATTGACAATCCACATAGTTCAATAATTTACCTTCACCGAGGACAGCATTGTTAATTTGGTTACAATGTCAAATTCTGTACAAACTACAGTGGTCTCCCTTGAATTAATGTGTTTTCATTCGTCCTCGAGTACTTTCGAATATTTTATATCATTTCGTCCTCAAGTAATTTCGCCCTTTGAAGCGCAATACTCCAGGTTTATGAACAACATTCGGAATTTTACCTGAATATGTTATTTTGCAGATTTATTTTTAAATTAATCTGGTAAATAAATAAAATCTTTGTCAGTTAGTGTTAAAAAAGAGTATGAAAACATCAGGAACAGAATTTAAAAAATCAGAATTAATTAAATAGTCTGAGTTCATGGAAAAATAGATAGGACATTTATGGCATGAACACCCAACAAAATGGTTAAGACATACTACGGTCCGTGACAGTGAACGAGCTTGGCACGTGTGACTTGGTTCGGTTAAACGCGCTTTTAGACACAGTTCGTGAAAATTACGATACGGTTGATTTTTACTAAACACCGTTTATATTTTATTCGGAATGAATCGTCTTTCTCCCTTGTAAGAAAGCTGACGCGAAATTATTTTTTTTCGTCTGTAATTCAGTGACAGCGTGCTCTGCTGAATTTGATGGTACTCTAATGGTCAACTTTCTAAAAACTAATTGCAATAGAACAAGGAAGTTCCGTCCACCTACTTCCATTTCCGTGTTCTTCTTCGTTGAGACACGGTATATATTGAATGATGAATCTTGGGACTTTGTTTATTTTTGGGCATACCAGTTTCCATGGTAACGCTAAATGTTTTAACCAATTAATTTTCCAAGAGTTGCTACTCAGGTTGCAGATACATGATTTTCTTATTGTTGCATGATAAGATAAATTTTCAATCTGACTGGGACTTAAACCTTGGACCCTCTCTTGTATTGTAATATTATTGTAATATGGCGATTGCTCTAACAACTGAGCTATCGGAGTATCCAGCCGCGTACATATCGCTTCAACTTCTTTTAACCCTAGTAAAATCCACAAGCAGACATCAACTAAGAGGGCAGATGGTGCCTCCAACCGACTCGTTAAAGGCTAAGATGCCTTGACAGGGCCTTTCAGCCTATCTCACGGGGCCGAATATGGGCCCCATTCCCAATGCCAAATAACTACCATTTTTCCCAATTTCAAGAAAAAAATTCTTAATCTTGTTAATGCCTTTAAACATGATGTCTTTTGCATTTACAAAAGAAACCACGAGATTTCTTGTAAAGTAATAAACACATGAGAATTTGCATTGAATGCCTCACTGAACTGTAAGAACAAACTCTTTAAGAGCACTGCAACACTTTCAGAGACACCAAAGCATGGCATATAAAGGTTTAATGCAGAAAACTTAATGATGAAATTTCCCAATTGGGTTGATTTGTTGATATATTTTTCCAAAATCTCACTATTTACAGCCTTGAAAATTCCCAATTTGGGCTGGGGTCTTTTTCCCAAACCCCGCTGAAAAAGCATTGCTTGAAAATGATCCCTCAATCAAAAGTTTAAAAATTTTTAAATCACTAGTAATGAAAGTTCACTTGTTAAAAACCAACATGTATTTACACCGCTCTTCCCATAATGTGAACATGAAGCACTCCACATTTATGTCTAAAGAAGGTTGCCCAGCTACATGTATATATTAACTTGCTGGACCCAAATGTTCAGTAGCAATAACATGTAAGTTGCCTGAACCCAATTTTAGGTCAGATGACCTTTAATGTTGAGGCCTGGATCTGTTGTTTAGAGTAAATATGTCCATTATGTTAAATGGACATTGACTTGGCAAGGTGGGGAGTATTTACCGAAAGTTTTACCACCTGAGTGAATGGTATGGCTTTGAAGAAAGGCTGGTCCAGATTTTATGTTGAAAACAACCTTTTTGTTATATAGCAATATACATGTAGTGCATTTTTTATTATAGGTAAAGAAGCCACTAGAATGAGTGTTTGGACACCAATACAGAAACCTCCAGTTTTGGACAAATTTTGTCATTTGTCAATAGATGCTCAGAAAGTTATGGCTGCATTATACAGAGACTTTCATCAGAGGAAAGCAGAAATTCTGTCAGCTCAACAAAATTCTTACAATGGTATATTAGTCATTACCTTAAATAATCTTGAACACTAGACTGAACTATTATGTAATATTCATTTTCTTAAGAAACACAATATATACCAGTCACAATGCTTTAATACACTAGCCTGCAACCCAGGACTAGTCAAGATCTTATAGATTTGGGCTTGTGAAAATTACCTACATGTGCATTACATATAGTTGAGCTAATAAATATCTGACCCTTTATTTAAAACTTTTTGACTGTACTATTTTGTTATTGGAGCAAAAGCAGAATAAGTTTAACTGTGGAATTTAATTTAACTTGTTTATGTTTTAGCAAATAAAGGAAGCTATGGTGTACCAACAAATAGAGGGTTTCAAAGAGAGACCATACACAAACAAGATCTTAGTAGACCTAAATATACATCATACTGTAATGTACCAAGTCCTGATCAAAGTAATTATTCTGATTCTCCTCCAGTAGAGACTCAAGGTTTTCGTTTACTCACTCAAGTCTGTAATGAAGAGAACCAAGAACTTTCTGTCCAAGAGTCAAATGTTAGAACCAGTGAGAGAAATAACAACTTTGGTGGAGAAACATTTCCATCAGTTCCTGGTACCTCTGAAATAGATGATATGATATCAAATCAAACCATAACAAATCAAAGTTTCAACGTAACCCCTGCTTCAATGAGTTCTGTAAATCCTATGATGGAACATTCTGACTTAAACACTCTTGAAGTTATCCAAGATAGTAGTGAACACATTGATCCTTTATTTGATGGATCACAAGTACTGTTCTCTCAGGATTCTGTTAGTACCAATACATCGTCTTTTACTTCTAAAGGTAGGCGTAAAAGATCTGATAATATGAGACAAAATGATAAGATACCTGAGGAAACTTTTAACTGTGTGAACAATGTACAAGAGCTCAGTTCTAACGTGGGTACATTTACCAGTAACCAAGACTTCACGTTTGAACCTGTTGTTATTCAAACAGATTTTTTTACTGATACTGTACAGAATATCCAGGAACCAGTTGACATAGCAGAGAGGCATCTTGTTAAAAAACCAAGGATTGAAAAATGTACAACTAAAAGTGTTGTTGGAAAGCCTAAAACTGAAACAGGCAAGATTTTCAACAAAGATGGCGACATCAGAAAGTATATGAATGTTGAAAATGCACATGATAGGAGCTACCAACAAATGACTGCCGAATCTAGTGATGTCATTCATTCTAATCAGAACTTAAGAACCCTAGCATCTAAGAGTGTCACATCTGATGCAGTTTATTCAGAGGAAAGCCCTTATCCAAGACCAGAGTCTTTAAATAATCAAACTTTTAATACCAGGTAAAGTCCAGTATCTGTCTTTGGGTTCTCTGAATAATCATACGAAGCTAATTAGTCATTTTAAATCATAGACTTTCGGCTTGTATTAGAATTAGTGTCATGATGTTTTGACTTTATGATATTAAAAATACTTTCAGTCTGATGTAAACAACATACATTAAGTCCTAATGTTTTGAGCATTGCAGTATATGCCAAAGATGTTGGTCCTCCAATTCTTGCCAGCTGAATTTGCAAAAGACTGACAAACTACTATTACATCGAACCCAGTGCACAATACAATTAATCATATTCCCACAAATCAATTCTAATAAATGACCAATGAGCATTACTCAATTCTTATGATAAAATCTTACTTGAAATATTATGTGATCATTATATAAATCTTATGTGATCATTATTTAAATCTTATGTGATCATTATTTAAATCTTATGTGATCATTATATAAATCTTATGTGATCATTATATAAATCTTATGTGATCATTATTTAAATCTTATGTGATCATTATATAAATCTTATGTGATCATTATTTAAATCTTATGTGATTATTCTTCTTTTACAGGAAGGAAACACATGAATGTGAGTACTGTTTATTATCTGTTTTATTCATAACCAGCATTTTGACAATTCTTTAATAGAATTTTATAACTAAACAATTTGTGTGAATATTAAATAGAAGCAAAATTCATAAAATTGTGATGTATATTTTTGCAATTTATATATAATTTAAAGTTAGGATGTTTGTTTTAGGTAAGAAAATGAATTCCAAATCTTCAAAGTTTAAAGTTCCTATGAAGCCTGGCAAAGTATATGAGGTACAGTGTTCGTTTTCAGATAATTTTTATGATACATTTTCTTAATAAAGTGTGAGTTTTGAAAACAATAACAGAGTCTATAGTAACTATGAATGACATCTAAATAGTGGTGATGGTATTATACCAGAATTCAGGTGAAATAGATAAACATGTGCATGAATGGTAAATTTGAACCTACTAGGGTCACTGAATGATATCAAGAATGACCCCTTTAGCTTCTAGTAAAAGGAGTCAAAGGGATCAAGTCCAGATAACCTTTGTGTCATCCAATTAGTGCAAATCTTTCATCTAGACCAAACTATTAAAAGTACGGTAATATCATAATTTCTGTTTTTAGATCAGCATTTCTAAGTTATTTTGGTGGCACATGTTATTTGTGTGTCGTGATTGAATACATTGCCAGTTGCATGTATTTATATTATGATGCAGCAAAATTAAGTTGTATTGTAAGCTTGTCAGCTGTAAAATTAAGGAAATATGTGAGAGGAGAATTTCGGATCATGTTAATCAGGTTATAATCAGATTTATATTTGCAAGGTTTAAAACTGGCTATCATCGTTGATAACAAATATAATGAAAATTAAATCCCAACAAAAATTACTCTTTTTACAAAATATATGAAGTGTCATGTTTGAGATGTTTCTTGTCATATTTTCAGACTTCATATAAGAATGGTATTGTATCAATGGATCGTCTGTCTGTTACACAACTTAGACATTTATTGTCATCAATACTGGAGAGTAATGAAGTTGTCTTATCACTTGTATACAGTAATGGTTCTACTCAGTTAAGAGATTGTTTGTTTGGTTCTGATAAGGTTTGATTACCTTTCTTTATCTTTGATGATCAGTAATATATATTGTTGTTGCTTGTAAAAAGTAAGTGTCTGAACTAATATCCAATGAAGAACCTTTCTAACAAGTTTTAATCTTTTTTATACGCCCTAAGGGACCTTCGTTCATATGGTATGGCCCATGTTGTCCGTCTGTCTGTTCAGGGTCAGCAAAGTATTGTCCACTCATTAATTCAAACTTATTTCACCTAGGTAAACCATTCTTGGCATCATGGGTGGCCATGACCCACAGATGACCCCTATTGATTTTGGGGTCAGTAGGTCAAAGGTCATGACAGTGACCTAGAGCAATCCTACAGGCTTATAATGCTCCGACTGGTGGAACTCTAGTTCCATAATATTTACAACTTTTAATGTTAAAATAAACTAATTTATATTCCCACATATTTTGAATCATTTAATACCGATGCATTTTGAGCAAAAAAGTTTATAAATCTTCAAGTTGTACTTCATCCAGTGATCTTATATAAAATAATGATGAACTGATTCTAGGAATAAATATATAATTCTTATCAAACCTAAATGGTAGAGTCAATTAATGGAATAATTGTGACAGTCCTTCTCTTTACATTACAGAGTAAAAGTAATGGAAAGCTAAAGAAGAACTCAGATGTTGATTGTATTGTTTTACTTCATGATGGAATTATTTATATGTTTCCTGTAGTGAATCCAGTCAATGATCATAGCAAAATATTGAGGTAAATTTTTTAACTTGGTGTGTCAATCTTACAAAAGACGATTCAGTCTATCTTTCAAAAACAGGGAGGAATGAATACATTCTGAAATATTGTATCATTGTTTATATAAAAAGAAGTGAGCAATATCTACACACTTGTCAACTGAGTCACACATACTAAAGAAATAATTTTGTTTTCATAAAAATTAAATACTTTAGAATTGTACCACAATATCACAGACTTATGTGTTTTCCCCAGAAATGGATGAATCCAAAATTATAAGTACACAAAAATGCCATGTAGACAAAATTGATTTATAGGTATTATATCATGTCACAAACCACAAAGGAAAGGTATCAAATACATGTGTCTAACCAATCTCCATAAACAGATATCCTATAGCCTGCTGCCGTGCAGATCTTTCATCCTTAGTTCTTGTATTTTCAGAGATTTTTTCCCAGCGTTGCTTAGTAAGAATGAGATTAGAAAAATTGGTTTACATGTGAAAGAATTGCTCATTGCACTAGTGAAGTTTTTAGGTTGTGAGAAAGTTATAGGTAAATATGATGAACAAAATAATGTTCTTCAGGCAACAAGCTGAATGTACAGTCATTAATTTTTCCACATCTATTGCTTAGCACTAATTGTATACTCTTTAATAATAAACTTATAAGAATGTTATACCTGTATTTTTGGGCTCATATCTAAGCCAATGTTTGTCCAGTTTTATTGAAATTTTTAATAATTGTAGTTTTCAGACAGAACAACATTACTCTGTTGATTCCATTTCAAAAAACAAAAGAGTTAACAAGAAAAAAAAATATCAAGAGTGTTTGTGAAAAAAAGTCAAAGTAACAAAATGTAAATTGCGATCTAAGTGAAATGTTAATGTAGTAAATTGATAATTGGTAGCTTTGTCTGTACTGTTCTTTCATAATGCAGTAATATTCATTATGTAGCCAATAGCCCATGTGTGAATTTTGTTTTTCCAAAATCCCGACTGGGTTTTGTACTCTTTTACTTGTGAGGAAATGAAGAGTATCTGTATATGTTTTATTATTAGATCTATCATGGACTATAATGGATTGTAGTATAGCCTGGTGGATGTTAGACCCTGATCATCCTATATCAAATCTTGAACAACTTTTATCTGTGCTAGATCTACCAAAACAAGTAAGATTTTACGATTATAAATTTACCCACTTTACAAGCCTTAGTTAATCAGAATTTTTTTATTTTTCAAAGTGGCATCACACTGCCCAAAAAATTCATTGAAAAGTCGTAATGTCAAGAAATGGTGAAATGACCAGTTCTTTTAAGTAACAATTTCTTGTCCTGACCATGATTTTATCCTAATTCAATTTAAAATCATAATTTGTTATTATATTGTTAATTCAATGTTAGGATATATGATGTTAAATCACTAAAATAAACCACAGACTTCAACATTTTACTTAGAAATTTTGGTCCAGTAAACTTCAATTCCGTCCAGTAAAACATTCCATTTTGCTGGACCACATGTCTGTTTGTCTTGGAGGCTAGTATACTGGTAATTAATATTTTAGACACCATGTGATTCAAGTATTGATGCTCTGTTAGAAGACACGAATTTATTAAGTTCTGCCATGCAAAGACTTTATCAGGTATTCTTTAACATTATTTGTCTATTATTTTTTTATCCTATGCTTGTTAACAACCTTTGAAAAATAAATGTTTATGGATAAACAAATTTTTGAACAGAGTTTGATTGTTTAGTAAATTTTATATGAGCTTTTGAACTGAAACATAAAAATTAGTATCATTTAAACTTCTTGTTCATGATATTTTTATCACTGCCAAGGATGATTCAAGAAAAAGGACATCATAGGGTCCAGCCCCACATCGGGTACTTAACAATTCCTCCTTTATTTCATCACAGTTGAAAAACATGAGAGTCTAAACTGTTATCAGTGACATACACTGAACAAAAGTTCTAACCGATCACTTTTCAAATTTTGACTTTTTCATAACGGGCCAATGGATCCTTATTAAATTTTGCAGAGGTGATTTTTGTGTCATTTTCTACCGATTTGTGGGGAAAAAATAATTTGATACGGTCCGATGCACTCAATTGGCACACAGGGTGTGGTTTACACATTTTGACACGAAATGTTCGTGAAGAGAGTGGTGAGTATTAAATTTCACTTTGCATGAATCCTTGTTAACTTGATAAGTGAAAAAACATAATACATTGCAGGAATGTCCATCCTTGATATTTTGCTGTCAATTTTTTGTGTTGATATATTGTCAAAATTTTTGTTACAGGAATTACAAAGGAAGGATCTGTGGAAGTTATATTTCTGTTTAGAAACACCGTTAGTTAATGTGATAGCTAGTATGGAGTTACAATGTCTACATGTCAGTACACATACATTACTGCAGTTCTCAACTCTTCTCAAGGTAGTATTTTGTCTTATAACAAGTCTCAGTGACCTTTACAGTTTAAACAATTACAGTTTGGTTTAAAGTCTGCTTCCATAAACATGTTCTATCTATCTATCTAATAGTACTGCCACACACCTCTCACGAGGCAGGTTCAGCCTACTTTACAATTTTGTACAATAACCCCTGATCATTAAAATCACCTTCATGCAAGTGGTCCTTCACAGTACACATTTACATCTGCATAGAATGGAACAACTGTGGATAATTGTTTTGCTAAAGAAGGAAATTAGCAGTGTTCCTTGTAGGGTTTGAACCTGGGACCTCTTTATGCCTAAGTCACGTCCTTGCTCTGAGCTTCTGATCCTGCCTGTGTGCAAATGAAAGTCAGACCATAGAATTTAAATGTTAAAACCAAAAATAATTATCAAAGCTCACCATGCGGAAATGAAATCAATTTTACACCCAAGTCAACTAATATCCACTCTATATTTATATTTCAGAGAAATCTAACAAGACTTGATCAGAAAGCACATAAAGCAGCAGGTCATGCTTTCTTGTTAAATAGTCATCATCAACTAAGACAGGTTAGTTGTCATTCAGAACTCCTCAGCCATTAATATGAATAACCTTTGACATATTTAGATGCCATTTTGGAACTTGTAGTAAATTCTCAGGAAACTGATATCTAATTGTACATTAGATTTCTGAAATTTTCACTCTGTAAAATTGTAAATCATAAAGACTACTATTTCGTATCCATGGCCAGTTTTAAATTTGCACTATTTTCCTGTCAAAGAGAGGTTATAACTCAATTTTCTAAATCTTGCATCAAAATGTTGTTTTTTAAGTATAATCCATGCATAATGATTATCATGGTACTAGAACCCTGTTCATTATTAGTATTTATCAGCCCTTTTTCAAGGCTGGCAACTTCTCCATATAACTTCATATTCAATGAAGGAAAATTGACATAATTCTCAAATATATGGAAGGGTATAGCTGCCCAATGTAGGTGAAATGCGAAGATGTACCCTTCCCAGGAAACTAGATTCTAAATCCTGACTAGCACTAGTTTTAATCTATCAATGTTTTATATACAGGTATTATTTGAAGAGTTAAGACTAGACGCCAAGATTTCATGTAAAACAAAGTTAGCTAAAACCAATGTAACTAAAGAAATGTCGACATCAGAATCTGTGTTAAATCAACTATCATCAGTGCATCCATTACCTGGTATTGTCCTGGAGTATAGACAGGTTTGTTAAACATCAAATTTGATTAAATCGCAATCTGAAGCCAGCTAATTTGGTATTTTGGTATAATATTATTATTTTAATATGTACACATACTGTGAAAGTTTGAATGCTTAAACTCGTCTAGCTCAAATCATTTGATGGGTCGAATAAAATCATGTCACCTAGCACCAATCTTTTTTTTTTCTTATTTATCCATACAATGTATTTGTATAATAAAAGCCCACAGAAAACTTCAAAGGACAGCCAAAAAGGATGTATTAGCACGGGCCAATTTTTTGTCACAACCCTTCAAGTGCCAAATGATGCATTCTTCAGCTTGCATCAACACTATTACTTGCCTCTGAAAGTGTGGCTATCCAAGAAAGACATGTGAAAGCTGCTTTAAAAGCATGCAACCTTGTGAACACTGATCCTCTAATCAGGGTCTCATGGGGATTAAATGACTGGTAATCTAACTGCCTATGAGATTGTGAGATGCCCGCAGCAGTTAAAAAATAAAACTAGATTTTATTGAATGATTGATTAAAAGACTATATTCAGAATTCAAATATTTGGGGTATTCACTGTGGTACAAACACACTTTCACTACCATAATGAAAATATGGGTACAAAGAACATTAGGATATAAAATGTTTCATGCTTTTTATCAGTTATGTTTAAAAATATTTGTTAGCACCACTTGTGTGTGGATGGAAAAACTTCCGAATGAGATCTATTGAATTCTAATTTTTACTGTATGACTACATTTTGTATGGCGCAGCCGTGGCATAGTGGTAAGCATGTCTGACTTTGAATCCGGAGATCGGGGGTTTGAGCCCGGTCGCGGTAGGTCATACCATAATTATGCAAGAGTTGTTGGCCTCGTGGTAGGGTAAGTTAGTACTGGTGATAGAAAAGTGTCCAGGAAACCTATAGTAGGAAGAGCTGGTTGTCTTATATGACCTAAATATTGATATGAAGTTAAAAAAAATATTTAAAAAAAAAATTGTATTTCACAGTTACAGAAGTTAAAGTCAGCGTATGTTGATGGTATATTAAGTTGTGTTGTAAATGACAGTATACAAACACATTGGGATCAGACATCAGCAGCTACTGGTAGACTGACATCATATCAACCTAACATACAAGCTATACCTAAAATACCTATAACTATAAGTGACTGTAAGGAGAACTATATCATTGGCTCTGGTAATGATAATATATTGTTAAATTTTATTCAACTGTCAGTGGTGCATACATAAATTCTAAATGAATGATTAACCCTTAAATAAAACATAGGCACAAGTTTTGGTGTGCCAATATCAAATAACTAGTTTTGGATTGCCTTGGGTCGTATACATGTACTTGTTTCGGACAAAATTTTAGATATTCTTCTACATAAGCTTAATAGTACGAGCTTAGCTCAAAGACTTACTAAGAGCTTAGTTAACGAAAAGCCGTTTGAGTTAAGTATAAGCTCATCAAAATATTTTATTAACTCTAAGTGAGAAAATCAGCCATTGCCTTAACTTTTCACAAGCACTATAGCAATTAGTGTGACTGAATTACATTGTAAATATATAAGTGGAAGCTTGTCCGATTATTACTCCAAATATCCTGACTTTGATCCCACAATTCTGGCAATATATTTTATTGGGTAATATAGATGTACATGTATTGATGTGTTGTTTGTATTGTTTTAGATGAAAATGGAGAGAAATCTGTAGAGATCTTTGCTAGAGATGCTTTTATTGCTTCTAATAACTCAACATTTATAGCAGTAGGTAGGTATTTGTACCAGTTTCATTCAATCCGTCTTTACATGTACACATAACAGTCCTGAATATGTCAACAATTCAATGACAACTTGTTTCATGACTGTACATATTTTGTCAATATCATTGTTAAACATTAATATACTGTCAGTTGCGCATAGTCTATATCTCTGCTGTTTTAAATATGAAATAATCCCTACATAAATTTTTATAGATTGTGAATACAGAAATAATGTAAAATATTTAAATCAGTGGGGGTAATGTAGGCATCACTGAAAAAAATCACTTGTTTTTATATAAATAATAATAGAACATTTGTGAATAATTATATTAATTCTTCCCTGTACATGAAAGTTTTACTCATCTTTTGTTAGATTGAAAGTTAAAAAATCATCTTTTCATGTTATGACAAAATATTCTGCTAGTATCACATAATTAGCTACTCTAATGGTGCATAATTATTTTCATTATAACAGATTTTCAACAGATAGAATTACGTATACTTGGACATCTAGCTAATGATAGTGTTTTGTTGAACATATTTAATGATCCAGAGACAACTGATATCTTTATTGCTTTAACTTCACAATGGTATGTTAGTTGTTGTTGTTGTTGCTTACATGTTTAGATGATATTTGAATCTTGAACCTGTTGGGGAAAATGTCAGGTTGATGCATCCTAGAACCTGGTTTATACCCACAATGGCAAATTATTTTGTTGTCTGTTCTGAGGCAGAAAGCCCTTAGGTTTTTGTTTTCATTATTTGTTTGTGGTGGATATTAAGTCAAGGACACTAAATACTGGTAACTTATATTAATTGTTTAACTCAAATCAAAAGTTGAAATAATTGAAACATTTTTTCTTCTACTCATTGAAAATGAATTATTTGCTAGGGTTTTTTCATCCCTGTATACTCCAATATGCTCCATTACTAATACATGGGCAGAAGATAAAAGTTTTGAAAATACTGAAAACCTACTTTCAAAGTGTTGAAATCAAGAAGAAGATTTCATACAAATTACATAGAATGATTTATTAAAAAAACACTGAAATCAGTATTAATACTGAAAAATATCACCCACCCATACTAACATGTTGTTTTTATTAAACTTATGAATATTTTTCAGGTTAAATAAACCAATTAATGCAGTAACCGACTCTGACAGGGAAAGAACAAAAAGAATAGTTTACTCTGTTATGTATGGTGTAGGTAAGAACTCATCGTCCACAATGTAGCTGACTTATTTCACTGTTACTTTGGTATATGGCTAGACTAGATGTGGTCAAACTGTCTCTATGTTGGGTTGGTAATCATAAGATAACCACAATTTCAATGATTTGAAGCCCATTCTTTATTTTATTGTTTCCTTGAGCAAGAAACAACCACAATGTGTATCACAGCTGTATATATGTTACAGGGAATGTGTGTAACCAGAGATTTCACGTAATCCCCAGCTACATAAAATTCTGTCAGGGAATACATGTAAACCCTGAAATTTTCTAGGGATTTCACATATTCTCTGTAATATTTGCTCAATTTATTTGTATGATATATTCAATAACCTTATACGCTCAATTGGTAGAGTGCCTAACTTGCAATCAGGAGGTCACAGGTTTGAACCCCACTTAGGGTACTAGACTGTGCCTCCTTCTATTACATATAATAAATATCTAAGAACGTGAGGGTAAACAATAAGTTCTTTAACTTATAGAAAGACTTGATATAATATCCTACAGTTGGGTTAGATAAATTCAACATATTATATGTAAATATAAATCTTACTTATGATTTCAGGGAAAGAAAAATTATCACAGTATTTAAAATGTAAGCCTGATGACGCTAAAGCAATCATGGACAGTTTTCTATGTAAGTATTGGTATTCATTACTGATCTAGTACAGGGTAACTTGTAAAACAGAACACCCTTCTAACCGAACAAAACTTAAATTCTGAGGTTTTCAACTTTCAATAAATGATTATACTGATTTCAAATTGAATTAGGAAAAGTTAGTGGACCGTCAGACCATTCTTTCTCCAAACACTGATTCTAAATCATGGAGGGCAGTTGTCAGTCACTGACAGAAGCCTGTACCAATTAACTGGTTAAGAGCTAAATCCAGAGATGTAGTCTTTCTTGGAACAGTTGACTGTCTGCTGTTATGTGAACTATACTATATGTTGCTACGGCATTAAACCAAACCATAAGAAAAAGACAGTAGAAACAGTTTTATTGAGTTATTTATTCATAAATGTATTTTCCTTGTTTTAGAATATTATGAAGAAAAATATTATTTACTGATATTATGCACTTATGATTATTCTTCTGTATTTTCAGTGAAGTTCCCAGCTGTAAATCAATTTACAAAGATGTGTATTGAATTTTGTAAAGAAAAAGGTTTTTGAATTTATTAAATTAATTGTTACCTCTTTCACACTCTTTTTTATTTCTTCATGCAGTAATAGGGCTTAGATGTGGGACCATGGACATATGTATTTTATACAATGACTGGTGCAGTACCACCAAATTAGCTATACATTTCAAATACAAGCAAGATGTTTGCCTCAGCACTACATCTACATTACTACGAGGCTTCAAAACTCTGGATCAGTTATTTTAGAGTTATTCCCCTAATCATCCCTCAGAAACATAGGAGTTCTTTTTTCTTCATATTGATATTTCTTTAGTGCACTTATCAAGATATTAGAATATTAGTTTGTAGGCTTATTTAGATGCACTACATTGACATAACTATAAAGGGATGTAACTCTGTAACATTATTTTTGGAGTTATTCCCCTTTTCATTAAATAAAAATTTTACTGTTGTAATTATGGTTTAATTGAGTTATTTCCCTTTTAATATAAAAACCTGTCAGGAAAGCTATCTTGCTTTATCATAAGCCTTGGGATAAACAAAGCACTTAAAAATCGAGCATACTGTCTTTGGATGGCTTTTTTTCTGAAATCACTTATTTATTCTGATACTCACATACCAGTAATGTGTAACCATTGTTCATTTACTGTATTCTAGGCCACACAATGAGTATATTTAACAGAAGAAGGTTATTTCTAAACATTAATGGAAGAAATCCTGTACTGAGAGCACAAGCTGAAAGACAATGTGTTAATTTCTGTGTCCAAGGTATACTTGTAATGCACAACTTGTAATAGTCACGGATTTAAGCTTATGTTAAAAATAAAATATCAAAATACAAATGTAGTTCTCTTTCAGTTTTTAATTCACAATTGAAATATCAAAGTGTTGAAAGAAAAAGAATATTTGTCAATTTTGGTGTAAGATCATTTTTATTTCAACTTAGTAAAGGAATATCCACATAGTCATCATATTTAGCTGGATTTTTCAACAACAAAATTCGGCTAATAGTTTGGGGAAAACAAGTGGGCAGGCGGGTGTCCGGTGTCATTACCAATTTTGTTAAGTTTTCAATTTAGCATTTATATCTGCCATTTATTGTCGCCCTGCCTTTATTATGGATTATTTCCCTTTGTAATTTTTGCAAAATTCGGCTTAAATGTGGTTTCCACATTACATTTTGTTTCTGTCTATTCTACAGGATCAGCCGCAGATATTTGTAAAGCTGCAATGTTACAAGTACAGAAATGTTTACAAGTTAATTCTCATCTTCATGCTAGGTAGGATATTGTATACATGTAATAAAAATATAATGAGACTTTCAATATACCAGAGTGATGTTTAAAACTAACATACATTATTCCTATATTTTGCCATGGAAAAAACGGACACAAGCTTTGGTGTGTCAAAATAAATCATTGAGTGCTTTACCTTGAGTAATTTAAAATATAAAATCCATGTTCTTGCTAACTAAACTAATAATGATGATGATGATAATAATCTAATGATAATGATGGTGATAATTTTAATGATAATGATTATAATGATGATGATGATAATAATAATGATGATAATGTAAATAATATAGACTTCATTCAACGAGGCTACACATATGGATAAATCCCATCTTTAATATGAAGTCTTATATTATGTTATATTTTCTTATAGATTACTTATACAGATTCATGATGAACTTTTACTGGAAGTAGCAGATGAACATTTAAATACAGTAGCAGGTATGTGTAGCTAGCTTTGTTTTGTTTGTGGCGTAGCCAGGGCTTACAGACTATGATACCAGGCCATATGTATCATGTAAAATTGTAAAGTCGGCTGAATATGTATGTAGAAGAGGAACTACACTTTAACTTTATAATACTATAAGTTCCAACACATAACGCTGTCAGTTGACAAGTTTATAGTTTATTCTAACGCGGAGTATTTTTGTTAGATGCAAAGATCTATAAAATATGGCTCGGCAGTTCTCCTGATTATCATAGACTTAATCTGAGTTGGGTCCAATTATCACAGGGTTAGAAAAATATGCAGCCTGACCTTGAACCTGTGACCCTTCACTTGCAAGGAAAGTGCTCTTCTGACTGAACTGTCTGGCCCCTAAAAAATTTCACCCCAAAATGTGAACAAGTACCGTACTATAAATATATTTTGTTTTTAGGTTTGGTGAAATCTGTAATGGAAGATAAAGAGAAGTTGTGTGGATCTGTTGTTAATTTGAAAGTACCAATACCAGTATCAGTAAATGTTGGTAAAACTTGGGGTCATATGAAACCATGGTTACCATAAGTTGTGTGGATCTGTTGTTAATTTGAAAGTACCAATACCTGTATCAGTAAATGTTGGTAAAACCTGGGGTCATATGAAACCATGGTTACCATAAGTTGTGTGGATCTGTTGTTGATTTGAAAGTACCAATACCTGTATCAGTAAATGTTGGTAAAACCTGGGGTCATATGAAACCATGGTTACCATAAGTTGTGTGGATCTGTGGTTAATTTGAAAGTACCAATACCTGTATCAGTAAATGTTGGTAAAACCTGGGGTCATATGAAACCATGGTTACCATAAGTTGTGTGGATCTGTTGTTAATTTGAAAGTACCAATACCAGTATCAGTAAATGTTGGTAAAACCTGGGGACATATGAAACCATGGTTACCATAAGTTGTGTGGATCTGTTGTTAATTTAAAAGTACCAATACCTGTATCAGTAAATGTTGGTAAAACCTGGGGACATATGAAACCATGGTTACCATAAGTTGTGTGGATCTGTTGTTAATTTGAAAGTACCAATACCTGTATCAGTAAATGTTGGTAAAACCTGGGGTCATATGAAACCATGGTTACCATAAGTTGTGTGGATCTGTTGTTGATTTGAAAGTACCAATACCTGTATCAGTAAATGTTGGTAAAACCTGGGGTCATATGAAACCATGGTTACCATAAGTTGTGTGGATCTGTGGTTAATTTGAAAGTACCAATACCTGTATCAGTAAATGTTGGTAAAACTTGGGGTCATATGAAACCATGGTTACCATAAGTTGTGTGGATCTGTTGTTAATTTAAAAGTACCAATACCTGTATCAGTAAATGTTGGTAAAACCTGGGGTCATATGAAACCATGGTTACCATAAGTTGTGTGGATCTGTGGTTAATTTGAAAGTACCAATACCTGTATCAGTAAATGTTGGTAAAACTTGGGGTCATATGAAACCATGGTTACCATCTGTACAGTCTCATGTATTGTAGGAATAAATAATATAGCATAAATGAGCGTGTTCTCATGTACCAGTCAAAGCCTTTAATGCCCTAATGAGCACGAGTCCATTTTATGTTATAATTATAGTAAGGACAAAATTATCTACTGGTCGCACTTAATAATTAAAGCAATTCTCACTTGTCAAAAATATTTTTTACTTGGGCTTTGGGCTTATGGGTAAAGGCAATGACTGACCATTCTCTTACAGGTTTTTCATTTGTGTTTGGAGCTCCATTTAATGAAATAAAATACATTTCTTTGTTGTTTTCTGTGATAATGTCTGTTTTATGACAAATTGTTATTGTTTTATCTTGATTATATTTTTCTTGTTTTGTTTCTGGTAATTAATTTGTTCAACTGCATGTCTTCTTTTTTATTTTAATACATGTATTTATTCTACTGCAGAATAGCAGGGAGTTACACCCTTGCATCACCCTTTGATAAAAATAGTCAAACACCAACCCTCTGTTGCACAATGCACCTTTTTTCTGCCTCCCTACCATTTCCTATGTTATAAAATAAGCACTAAAAACCTAACTTATTGTAAATCCAGTATTTCCCTGTACAAAATGATCAAACCAGTTTCAAATTTAACCAAGAAGTGTTGCACCAAAGACCCCATATTCTCCTTATTGTTGAGCCAACAAAATAAAATAAATAACAATCATGTATTTTAGTGATATATTTTTATTTTAAAGTATACTCTCATATAACTATGTTATTATTTACATATATACAACAAATACATGAAAATCTCTAAATGTTTTACTGTTGTATTTAGAATACAAACATAGCACTATAACAATACTCTTTAACACACATTGTTAATATTTTGATACATATAACATACACAATATGTATCAAACGTAAGAACAAAATCACACTCAAACATGTGTTAAAATATCAAAGAATCATTAAAGTTACTTTGAAAAGTTAAAATATAGGACAATCTTTCATTAAAACTTTCATAAAAGAAATTTTAAGAATTTAAAATGTTGAAAAATTAGTAACTTTGAAAAGTTAAATTTTGAAAACTGTGCCCAAGTCCTTACACCTTGGTATCAAGTAATATACTTGTACTTGTAATTGTACTCGTAATTAAAATACAAATATAGTAAAAATCCCTTAAAAACATAAGACATAAAAACAACAGAACAACATAAAAAGACAAGACACAAAAAAACTTAGAAAGAAGACAAGAACCTACAGAACAGGAAAGTAGAAAAAGCATACAGATGGAGAGAGACAGACAGACAGAGAGAAAAACATACAATAGAAATTAATTGACTAGACTTACAAAAGGTTTACACAAAACACATAAAATCCCTCACACATATTGTCTGAATGTGATTCTGTTCTAAGTATAGGGTTATACCCTCACACTGAAAGTTTCTATAACAATAATAACTTCAATCAATCAAATAATACAATCAACAAACAATGAACTCTTTAACAAAGTGAAATCAGTAACAGCACAAAAATGTCGTACATTTATAACATGTAGTCATCATCCCCTTCAATTTCATTGAGCACTAGCTCAATTTATTCAATTTATTTGATCCCTTTTTTCAAGCACTAGCCCAATATATAAGTCGGTGATTTAAACATTTTCGAGCTCTCAACTAGCCCAAATGTATGAAAATAAGTCTTTCACAAGCCTGAATAATTTTTCTCAGGCATCAGGTTAGTTGGTTAAGGCAATGATTTTACATGTTGATTAGTGGTTAACAAATGATCTCATTCACTCTAATATGTCACATCTGTTAATGATTAGACATGATCCCTTATATATATAATATCATTTCAAAAGTATATGTGACACAATGCCATGATCAAAGGGAACTTACACACTTCGTGAACATAGCACATTTCATATAGTTTGTATATAAATCCCTGATCATAACCAAAAATACTTTAACTATCATCTTCATATAGAATACAAAAATGATGATTTTGTCAACAATACACACTTTTCACATAAAACATTATGTTCGTTTATCTCTATATATAGCTTACAAAGTTGACCCGTGTACAAGTTTAATACTGTAGTAAGTATGTCCTGACTGGTCTGTATGAACACAAAGCACTGGTGGGTGGTCGAGCAGTAAGTTTTTTTTAAAACAATAAATAAATCTTGTATATATGTTTCTATATAACACTCTCGGTGTAAGATATGTTCGGGGATGGCAACACTAACATTGGAGCACGTGAACGAGGGGTCATCACAGCTTTCTTCGTAAGTTCTGGCATTTTTTTCACAGACTGTGTTATAGGTGATACCTTGGCTATTGGACGTTGTTGAGTGGCTGGCGTTGAAGGAAATAATGTTTTCTTAGGTGTGGAAGGTTTATATGTCATGTTGGGTATTTTAGAACTCTTCACTTCGGAGTCTATATTTTCATCACTAAGACGCTTTCTTGGACGAACGTTACAAGGTGAAGCACCTAGATCCACTACATGTACTGCTGGACTGTGTCTCTGTAAAAATAAAAGAAAAATAATAAATAAAATGGTTCATGTAAAATTAATATATATTTAAGACAATCTAAACTGTTTGCGTAATTATGCATTTTTTTTACAGTTATTAACTGACAAAAGGCTAAGTTTAAAAGAACCATACAAGTATAAAATACATACAGCTCAAAGCCCTGGACTAGTGAATATTTATTCCAGCTCATGAAATTTCCCTGTTGAGTTAGTTGATTATTTTGCTCATCAAATTAATTCATAATAAATAAGGCTTATCAAGCTAGTATTGAAAATTACAGGCCATGTCAGGCATGCTCAGAATTTTAACACAACCAGTGCTCAAAGTACAACTGGTTCACACTGAAAATTAAAGGCGATGACACACACACACAGAATTTCAAATGAAACTGATGCATAAGTACAACCCACATACAGTCAACATTGAAAAGCTTGTCAACAAATATCAAAGTATGCTAACTTACCAGTGTTGGAGTATATTTATTATCAGGTGTTTTCATGTAGGTTATATTAGATACTGTGTCATCTATCATTATAGGTTTGGTTATACTCCATTTTATATCATCATCATCGTTATCATCACGACATTTGGACTTGGATAACAGTGGGAAATGTTTCTGAAAAATAAGAAATAAAAACATATATAAAATATTGTCACAACAGATTTTTTTTATCTCATCATTGTAATTTGTATATCATTTCAATTGTAGAATATGTAATGATGCAGTAAGTGCCCCACATTTAGCAGATCAAATAGAAAATTTGATAGTGTTATGAAATTGAGAAAGTAAAGAACAAGTTAGCCGAGTGGGTGAATTATTCAATAAGTATGATGTTGAACAGTTGTAAAAACGGGCAATTACTTGAATATGCCAACAGAATTTCTTTCTTAACTTTCAAAACTAAATATTAAGTTATTTTGAAATTACAATTCAGAACAATAATAGCTAATGAAAATCTGTTTTTGTGTGAATCTATGAAGTAGAATTTGAAAAAATTTAACGTACAAAAAATGATGAAACAAATTTTGATTCCATCTCATTCTTTAGCAGTGTTTCATAATATTTAATATATAGACAATCACCTTTAAAGATTCCCCAAATGTTCTACTTCTAGAATGTTTTCCTTTCTTGGCACTGTTGGTTGTAGAACTAGGTCCTTGATTAAATTGTTTAAGTAGTTTCTTCTTCTTAGCAGATTCAGGCATAGCTTGTACATGAGCATATAACTGAGCTAGAGCCACTTGGGTATGATGAGCTGAATCAAATTCTTCTGGTGATTTTCTCTCAGTAAATGTTAAAACTGTGTTAACATTGCTTGAACTACCATACTGTAATTATAAGACATAGATATTAGGAATTTCAAACATTAAATAAAAGACAATTAGAAACTGTCCAGTCTCTAGGATAAAAAGCTCAAAATGGCTCTAAAAGATAGCTATAATATGCATTCTATAGTACAAGTCACTATATTCAAAAATTTCACTCACTAATACAGTAAAGTTCCACTATAAAGGTCACCTTGGTTATCCCAAAATCGTGCAATCTTTAATAATTTTTTTTAAAATCCAAAATGTTTGATTTTAGAAGAAAAGTTTCAAATATTAAGACCAATTACAGGTGAACAAGCGGTCCAGGAAGAGATGATCAAGTGAGTTGACCTCCATAAATGGCTAAATCAAACCAAAAGTCACAATATTTACCTTAGCTTTCTGTATATTAGCTCTATCTTCAACATTTTCTTTCTCATTACTGAACACATCAATATTAGGATCTTCCATTTCTCTCCAGAAATTAGCGACATCATCACCAAGTTCTCTCGGTACAGCAAACAATGATGGAGCATTATCTATCATAGAACTAACAGCTTTACTTAATACTGGTGATACAGTCTGCATTTCTTCTGCTGTTAACTGAAATTAATAAAATGTTTTCATAAGATAAAATGTTAAGAGACAAATGATATCAAAATTTCAAGATATTTTAATGAAATTGAATATGCTCATTTATAAATAATTCTTATATAGACATGTGTGTTTTCATTCTATATTAAATGTTACGTCATCTATATTTTTAATATTGAGTTCAAACACAACTGTTATAATTCATTAAAGGTTTTCTGACCAATTTTCATTATTTGAAAGTTTAATTGTCTAAACTAAAAATGTATTCTTCATATATCTTATTTTTTCATTCTACGAAACCTTAATACGAAAGAGATTTTGTGAACAGGTCATTTTAGTACCAAGCACTGTATTACGTTTGTAGATTTTTTTATTGCACAAGAAATTTTTTGGTTCCCTAAATTAAAAGTGGTTGTTATGGGCAACCAGACACCAACTTATTACTAAGACTGAACTACTCAGATGTCACCTTCTTACTAAAAATCCAAACACAAAATACTCGCAACTGAAACTAAGATACAAAATATAGTGTAGAATAAAAAGTCAAAGTCAAATTACCTTTCTTGGACAAAGTAAACTCGGAGCAAACACGACACCAAGTGAACTAGCAGACATTTTATTCTCTGGAACATTAGCTACTTTATACAATAGATCTAACAAACATTCTAACAAGATGGCATTCTCTCTGGGTAACAACAACATTAATAATTGTAAGGCTTTCAATTGTTTCTCATTAGCACGAGTTCTTTCTTTCTCTGACAAACAATGACGTCCCATAGCTGTAATATAGGAAAAAATAGCGATTTATTAACATAAGATGATGAAAATAACTTTCAATAGCACCAAGAAAAGTTACTTCACTTACGACGTAAGAAAAATAAGCCTATTTCAAAAATCAAATTTATATGTTTTTCCATCTACGTAAAGACTGAACAAACTAAGTTTGTTACACATTATTGCTGACAAGCACAAAACACTGATAAAACCCTATTGTTCTTTGTTCTCAATATTCTTTGATAACCCCATACTTAATAGATATCTATTTTATCAATCTTGAGTACAGAATGTAGTGAGTATTTAAATCAGCAGGGTTAAAATCATTTAGAAATAAAAGTTGCTAAGTGGAAGCTAGACAGCATAATAAATATAAGAAATCTTAAGTGAACGTACCAACAATTTGTTGATGAGCTTCATAATGTCTACGTGTAAGTAATGGCTCAGGTAGATCACTAATTAATTGTTTCAATACAGTAGCTACATCATGTGCTGAGAATGTTGAATCATTTAAATTTAAATCTGATCCTTCATGAATCCATTCCTTCAATAAACGTTGTCTAGTTACATTACCAGTCTTTCTGAATAAACCTTCTGTCTTTAAATCTGGAATAGACAAAATGTATGGTTAAATATATGATCTCAAATATAGCATTACTACTCATAATAAGCTCCATTACGGCCTTTTAGGCTTTTACAGTTTAAGATCAAGCTGTGCAAATTTTTTGTTCTAAAAATAGTGAGTGATTTTCTATAAATTGGAAATCTTTACCATCAAAGAAAACTAACATCAGAAGTGACTTACTATGAATAAAACCTTAACTCAAACAAACTTGGAATCAAATTTTATTTATCCTGAATATTTAATTGAAGTTTCTTGTAAAAATTGTAACCACAGTCCAATCTGATAAAGTTAGAGTTCATTGTTCAGTATTATAATAGCACCCCCCCCCAAAAAAATCAAATTGAAATAAAATAAAACCAATACATACTTTCAGGTTTTTGTAGAAAGTTGATCAATTTATACATGGCAGAAACAACATCTTTAAATGAAGGTGTTGGTGAACAACTTGTACTGATACGTTCTGAAATATAAACAACAAATAAAACATTATAGTACCATACACAATACACAGTCATGAGTGAAAAATATCAAAATTTGAAAAATCATGATTTTTTTCATGATTTTAGCAGCTTTAACATTGCATAAGCCTTTCTAATGGTGAAAAAAATCATAAACTTCATGATGATGAAACTAGTTTAACTACATGTGAATAAAGAAGGATTTAGACTAGTTTTGAACTGACCCCAGTGACTAGACAAACTTTCACCCATGAACATAGTATTACATAACATACTCAGGTCTGGTTATTCGGCAATCATAAAATCTTCACAAATTAAACTTTAAAGTTTGTCCAGTATCAACATTTCATACTAAAATTGCTATTTTATGTCCCTATTGTTTATACATACACACCTTGGAGACATCATCTGTGTTCATTTATAGTTTATTTTATTATTTTAACTTGATAGCAAGTATTTGATTGTTGGTGTTAGTTTTATCATAATTACTGACTTTTATTTCTTAAACCAATAAAAATGATAACATTATCTCTTAGTTTATTTCTTCAATTTTCCGAATTTCGTAAAAGTGAAAATTTTTATAATTCAATTGGGATAGTACAACAGGGTGTGAGATTTACATAATAAATTTTGAGAGCATACTCAATGTAGAAATTTCAAATATCTAGGTGAAAATTAACAATTCTCAAAATTTGGAAATTATAGAAATTGTTAAAAATTTACATATCTGAAGTTTTTTTTAGAAAAAATGCAAACTGACTGTTGAATTGTGTCTAAACCAAGCAACACAATGCTTAAGTACTAGAGAAAAAGAAATCCAATGAGAACGAAATTCAAGATTTTGACATTTTGAAGTAGAATCTCAAGTTAGATAACCTTAGACCCTTAGTGTCAATTTCAAGATTTTGTACAATCAAAGTATATCAAATATTATCAAAGTGAAATGAAGAGGTTATAAACAATCAAAGATGACCTAAGTCTATTGTACGAGTAATCAATTATATTGAATATAGGTGGTAACAATGTCACTAAACAATGTATAGACAGCCTATAAGAGTGGATTAAAGTGCCAACTAGTGTATGAAGACAAATACTGGACCCTAGTCAATCGCACTAGATAAACAGATCATATTCTTCTATTATGTAACCACGACAACATAGTATTACATAACTGGATTAAAAACATCCTATTCAAGTGAAATGATATCATTGTCAACTTCAACTTTGACTTAATATTCAACCCTACTTGTTGTTAAAATTTCTCTGTCTGATAATTGATAGGCAACTTTTATCAATATAACTTCAAACCAACTTATTGTCAAAAATTATAAAATCAGACCCTGCACATTGATATGTTACTCTTTCATCCATGCATCGAATTTACTGAGTAAATATTCTATTCTGTTCTAATATGTCACAAGTAAATAATATGTTTAACACCAAAGAACTTCATTTACAAAGTAAACCAATGTTTTCAATAATACAAACAACTAATTTGTCCATCAAATCAACAACAATGTATGATGTATTGACAAACAAGACTCGAAATCCTGACCACTAAAATATAAGATTCAGATTTTATTTTAGACTTGCACAAAATATGTACATTGTTTCATTTTGACAATATGGGAGTAAAATATAATTTCAATAATAAAAATCCCGAGTTTCAGGCTTGAAAACTTTCATAATATTGACTCGAAATCCTCCACACTAAAATTAAAGTTTTTAAAAAATTTACCTTTCTTCTTAGCAGAGAATGGCGTAGATCCATTTTTCTTCTTACTAAAACCTTCCAAAGCAGGTGAATCAACAAATAAATCTTCCAGTTTACTTCCATCTAACTCCAAGAGAAATGATAAATGCATCTTACAGAATGTCTTCAACTTTTCAGGCATACAATTACGTAACCTGTTGATATTCTTCTCTGCTTCCGTCTGACTACGACGTACATCTGAACCAGACATGTCATTGGCTGAAAATATAACGGGAAAAATTAATAATGACAATCAAACGAATATCTTAAAATTAAAAATTTTGAAGTAGATATCAACCAAATTCTGCCTTGCAGTAAGTGTATTTGCACGTTTCATAACAACCCAGCTTAGTGTATGAGCTTTTATACAATGTAATAACAGCACTTTTTTAGTAAATTCATTTTATCTTAAAAAATTTACAGCTTAGTGTATGATAATATTGAGTTCTATGAATGGAAACCTAAGTTCCACAGTTGACATTTTAGAATTGAAAATAACTATGGAAATTCACTACAGTTACTAAGAATATGTGTAATAATTTAAGATAAACAAATAAAAAATATAAATAATTAAAGTTATTTACAGCAATTGAAGTTTACTTAAATTTGATAAACACAAAATATAATAACGTTGTATAAAAATTCACATACTTTATTTATCAAAATCGAATAAATATTTTACAATTTACAATATTTTTTTAACAAAATTTCACAATTAAAATAAAAGCTACAAACTTACATTGACTTAGATATTTAACAGTATAAAACGATATTACAGTAACTTCCATAATTACAAAGAATTTATCATAATTCACAAAATAAATCACAACAATTGAATCTATCTTCCTTTAGAAGTTAACTCCAAGAACTGTATATATAAAATAATTTCTACAAGTCTAGTGTCCTTTCTTATCTAAGTTTGACCCTATATCTCTCTTCAACAGTAACCATAGAAAATGATGAATTCATAAAAAGTCATTCTTCTTTAAAGTCTACAAACTGAGAAGTTCTGACCAATGGATTGAGATAACACTAAGACCCCCTATCAAGCCAACATAGACCCTTAATTAGACCCCTATTTTATCCTATTGTAAGGTAATGATTAGAATCAGTGTGCAAGTTGGACAAACTCAGCATGGTTTCTAAGTTAGTCGCAATATGAGACATGTCTATACCAATAAAGTACAATTGTTTGTCATAAACAACATAAAAAAGGGCCAGGGGTGACCCCTACTGTGCTAACAACAGTCATATGTTTATCACATCTATATTTAATCTATCAACCACTCAAATAAATTAAGTATAGCCATTCTAGTTCAATTACTATAATTATACATCAAAAAGACAAAACTAGACTTGCTTGTGAAATGAATTTACAAGTTTGTACGAAATAACTTCTTTAAAGTTAAAAGAAACTCAGAAAGCAAGTTGTTTGATTCTTTATCCAGTAATTAAATAAAATAATAGCTTTGTAATTTTGCTTTTGTAATAGTACTTTGTTGGAAAAAAGAACTAAGTAAACAGTTCAAATTCTATAATATTTCTATATTTCAATGTGAATTATTGATATTATTAAACTTATGAATATATTTTGAAATTAAAATCTTAGGCTTCAAATTGTTCTTCATTATTACTATGTAACAAAAGATTGGCATTTAATTTATCTTTGAGTGATTGAGACATTGCTCTTACATTTACTAATTTATTCGAAGGACATGAACAAAATGAACTGTGTTCACTTAAAACCAAAATGTCTATTAGACCCTATTATCACTATCATTAAAATCTGGCTACACTCCTTGTCATCAATATACCACGGAATTCAATTTAAAAAAAGTAATTCTTAGAAATCAAATAAGAGTCAAGTTGCATACATCAGACAGTAAATGAAAAGACAAGAAAATGCTATTATAAAAATGTAAAAAAATAAACTTACATAATGACAACTTTTTCATACTCAGAGTCAAGAAACATTTCCTGTTTGTATATTTCTCCTTCATGTTTTTAAATGTACAAGGTCTTTTAATAATCACAGATTTATTTGGTGTTAAAACCATTTTTTAATTTCAAAACTATCACACAACACTTTATATAGTCAAAATTTTGAAAACAATTAAGTTGAAACTGTCATCCAAGTTCTCACTGAGAATTGTTTGTCACTATCCACTCTTTCTCAATTATCTTAATTAAAAAACTGTTAAGTAATGATAATTAACTAAGTTTGAGTAATTAATGTAATAAATATTCCATATATAATAAATATTTTTAAATTAATTCAATTAATAACTCCAATGAACTGGTATAAACCAAGCTAATGAAATCAAACATAGATTTGATGGCTAAAGTAAGAAATTTTGAAGTTATATAGTTTTTTGATGAGTATTGTTAAAATTTTGTTAATTTCTGTCAATTAAGTTTTAACTCACTCATTTAATATGTCAATTAAACTAAACAAAGGGATGGGTTTTTTAAAACTGAAACACAATAGAATCAGTTTCAAATTTTTAATTGAAACACAATATGTGTCAATTAGGATTAAAAAATTGAGAAATTAATCAAAACCAGACAGCAGACCAGTGTCCAGTGGATAGACAGAGTAAAGTGTCCAGTGGTCAGACAGCCAGACCAGTGTCCAGCAGGTACAGACATCAGGTCTTTCACCTATCTGTCTGTGATCTTTACAAAATTTAATCATCAATTTACTAAAGGTGTGAAACTGTATGGGAAATAGGCTAGACATTATGATTACTGTAATTAGTGATAAGATTTATTGTCTTAATTAATTTATTGATTATTTTATTGACTTAGATTATGAATTATCATAATTATGATGTAATAAATAATCTTATATACAGATTTTGCTATTAATAAAATTAAGTGAATATTGTTTATTTACAAAAAAATATCACATTTTTTTTGTATGAATGATAATTACTTATAAAGTTTTTATCTCTTCATTGTTAAAAACTATGCTTAAATGAGCCTGTTTCAATTTAACATTGAACCCTTTTTCAATTATATTTCAATTAAAAACAAATTTTATAAAAATCAAATTTTATGAAAAAATCAAATTTTATGAAAAAATCAAATTTTATGAAAAAATCAAATTTTATGAAAAAATCAAATTTTATGAAAAAAAATCGTGTTTGTTAAAAATTTGCTTCTAATAAGCAAAATTTAACAGTCAAAATACACTTTTTATTCAATTTCAAATATTTATGATATTTGTACATGGATTAACTAACTTTTGTTATGAAAATGTACATTTCATATTTAGTAAAAATAGTGAAAATTCAAAATCTTTAATGTGTCAAAGCTGTTCTGATCAAGTTAGAACTTTAACTTTAAAAAGCTGACAAGTGGATTATGCTAAAAGTGAGAAAATTATGAAAGTTTCTAAGCCGTCAAATCTTGACAAGGACAGGCATTGTGTGGTCAATAATAATTGATAATTTCATTAAATTGTAATTTATAGATTTAAAAATTTCAATAAGCCATATTTTGACATGAAAATATTGACATTTGATAATTGAAAGAGAACTGCATTATAAATAAATATTTATGTGTCAAAATAGTAAAGAATTGGGAAAATGTGATGACAGGCTATTTTGCCTTAGTTCATTGAAAAAGGGTCATAAAAAGGGCCATATTTTGCTAAATATCAATTAGGATGATGTATGATGATATGGAAAAAACCAAATATGAAAAAATAAATATTTAAAATGTAAGATCTGTCTCCCCTTCGGTTATTGTTTTCTTTCTTTGTGGCGTCCTTTTAATAGTTAACAGAAATCAAAATCTAAAAAAATCTCCCCTTTTTATTATTTGGCTGTTTGATAGGTCTGTGTTTAAAAGGTGCCTGATTCTGATATGTTAGCTTTCACATTTTTCCCAAATGATGACTTTATAAGAACAAAGGTTGACTGATATACGATTCAATCTATTTATATACAAAAATATTTACAGAACATAAATTTCACAAAAAAATCAAATTCATGACAGTCATTTTCGCTCCAGGGAGAAAATTTAGTAATTCAATATTTTCTAAGAAATGGTAAGCGGCCATTGATACCTTTTTTAGGTAATTTAAGTAGAAGCAACATTCACCATGAAATAGAATCTGAGTATTTAAATAATATGATTATGGTCTTGGAAATAATTTGACTCAAAATTCACTGTGAGGGATCAGTCATTGTTCATAAATATCTAGAAACGTTCAAAACTCACAGGGAGGGATCAGTCATTGTTCATAAATATCTAAAAAAACGTTCAAAACTCACTGTAAGGGATCAGGCATTGTTCATAAATATCTAAAATGTTCAAATCTTTAATTATTTTGTAACTAAATCAAGCAGACAGTTGGAGTATTGAGTAACCATCTTTTTATTATCAGATATAAAACTATTATTATTGAAATCAGTCTTGTTCATAAAATTTCAACTCTGTCACTTGAGCAAATAATTTGTAGAATATCTTAGTTGATTATTTACATTTGGTGAAATAAAACAGGATATGTGAACCCTTAGTTCATTGAAAGGGGTCACAAATAAAGGGCCATATTTGCAAATTTGGTCAGTGTTTTCTTTTTATAGGAAGCTGGGCTTTCTACAAGCTGAGGTTTTTATTCTTAAAGAGGAGTGAAAATTTATAAACCTTTCAAGGAAGTATTTAAATTCTCATGACAATTTTAGAAATAAATTGTTTGAATAAGGCAATAAAATGACCACTGGACAATTAAAACTCACACCTGCTGGTCAGTTTTATTCTAGTGTCCAGACAATCGGAGAAATTCTCCCTAAAACCACAAGACCTTGATTTGATACAATCTTTACGAGCAGAAAATAACCCAAAGACCACAATTCACACAGAAAACAATAGGGGACAGGAAAAGAGGGGCTGTGAGGTAAAAAGGGGCCCCAATTTTTATGTGTTTTTCTATCAGACCAAATCTTCAACTGTCAAGATTCATTGAGATAATAGTTTAACAACACCAAGATCATCACAGATTAGATGACAAAACTGTCTCTTTAAATTGTGACCAAAATTTCAATATGTAACAGGAAATCAATTTGTTATCTCCCCTGGACATCAATCACTCTTGCAGATACAATCTTCGTAAACCATGAAAAATTAATTTAAAATAACTGAATATGAAGTAATAGTTTTTAATGTACAATTAAAAATCAAAATTAAAAAAAAATCAAATTTTGTAATACTAAGTTTAAATTTTAAGTTTGTAAATCAACACCTAAGTCCCACAACAGTCATTGGTTTTTAAAATTAGCACAAAGCCCAAGGCTAGTGAAAAATGATTTGGGCTAGTTTAAATCAATTATACCATTCAATCAGGCTAGTTGATCATTTGCCTTTTACTTTATTGTTGCTGTTAAGTCAAATCCTCATAACTTCACATTTTGGAATAGAAGTTACGATATTTTGACTTGACAACGATGCATCTTTATGAACCTAGCAATTCCTAATAAACAGCACAATTATAAATAACATACATAATTAGTCTCAAAACTAGAACAAATATATTATTTCTAAGGTTCACAGACTTAATTGTCCCAAGTTAAAACAGGTGAACAAATAAACATATATAACAATACGAAGGATGTGTTCAAATATAACAGACCTCTAACATTTTTTATCATTACCAGACCAAAGTGTCAGACAATTATACAGGGTGTAACTAAACATACATTTCTGTATTTACTATACAATACAGGGTGTGACAAAAGTCGCAGAACAGAACAGAACAATAGTAATACAGAGTGGAGGGTGTAAAATAAATATTACATCGAGGGTGTAAAATAAATATTACATCTTCTTTTTACCTGAGGGATATTTATACTCCATCCTATATATAGTTTCCATGGTACAGGGAACAGTTAGATTAAACACTTACAGTGAGAGAATCAATCAACAAAATCCTGGAATTAAATTCCATCACACTTAGTTACACTACTGTTGGACAATAGCAAGGATATATAATAAACAAATATGAACTCCCTAAAAAACCCTACAGTCATATCCCCTTATAATCTTGTGAAAATCTATTGTTATATTAACCTGATTCTATTACAAAAGTGTCAGCCCCCAATTTCCAGCCCTTACTGTCAGCCCCTACTGTTAAACTAATTTTCAACAATACCTTAATGCTGTAATTGTCAGCCCCCTACCTCCAGCCCTTATTGCTAAACTAATTTTCTATCATATCTTAATTCAGTAATTGTCAGCCCCCTACCTCCAGCCCTTATTGCTAAACTAATTTTCTATAATACCCTAATGCTGTAATAGTCAGCCCCTTACTAATAAGGGGATTCTATATTAATGTTATTTCAATTTTCCAGTAATTTGTTAAAGGAGCAGTAGGGATCTAGGTATTTTAACAATAGAAGCAACAAGGGTCGTCAGTGCCATAGTGTCATCTATCAGTCACGGTTGTCCATCAAAGCTAGTTTATCATTCATACCCCAATCACATCATATTTCTGACATCTATTCTATAGTTTATCATACATTAATGCCATAGTCTCCAAAACTAAACAAAGTCAGACATGAGTACAGTAAAGTTCAGCTACATAGACCCACCTTGATTATAACAAAATGCTGAAAATTTTGATGATTGTTAAGTCCACAATGTTCACTTAGAGACAAAAAACTGTCCCTATTCACTATTAAGACCATTGATTTTGACAAATGTCCCTATGTAGCCTAATAGGGCTCATTCTGCTATTAAAATCATTAATTTTGATTGCCCTATTAGTGGAACTTCACTAAATTTAAAATATTAACTTTAAAAACAATAGCATTATTTCAGAGGTTATTTGGATTTTCAAGTGTAAAAAAAAACTAAGATTACCTCAACTCACAAAAAGACTTCACTTCAATGTCACACCTCACTGATCAAAACTACCATCAAAAAATGAAAATTGATTTTATTTCAAAATGTAACAAAGCTTTCACATAACAGAGATCAAAATCAAGCTTCTGATCAATAAAGATCAATATTTTAAAACAAAATATTTTTCCATTTTGCCCGAAGCAAGCATGTGCTTTATTGACCCAAACTTGGCAACAATGGATGACAAAACACTTCATCAAATCACCATCAGTCCATCAATTGACAAATTTATACCCTCTAGTGTTTTAAACCATTCTTTCATTAAATATTCATGCAAAGATATTAATTAAGGTGAAAATTTAGACCGAATCATAGAAATGCAGCTGTTTATAATACAAAGGTATGGGGGGAATTAGCCGACAACAAACGACCAAACTACACCAAATGCTCTATAGAAGCAATGATGAATACCCTGCGTTAATGATGAATATCCAGTGTTAGAGACAAACCATTCACTCACTCAGCTCTCTCAACATGTCCCTAGACTCATTACAATGATATAATTAAATCCTTTATTATAACAATTTCAATGACCATTTCTCAATCAAAAATATCAAAATTAGTCAAATATGGCGACCTCATCAAATATCATGACCTCATCAAATATCGTGACCGCATCATCATAGTTAGCTGACAAATCAACTATTGACCTTTTCAGAATGGATTTAAACTTGAAGCGGAAAGACTATACTGAATAGTGAATAGAGTGCAGTAATTGACTTAAATTCTAAAATCCTAAACAGACAATAGTGAATGCAGCCTGTGGCAATGATTGACTTAAAATTACAATCTTCGACTAAAATTTTAAAGAGCACTAGCCTGATATTTAATGAGAGCAATATTATCAACTAGCCTGACTATATGAAATAAGTAATTTACACTAGCCTAAATCAATTTACATTAATCCCAGACTCTGTGCTAGTGCATTAAGGCGATGACTGCATATTTGACACATTTTCATTAGCCATGAACTTTGGGATTTAACAAAGAAATCTATTTAAGGTCCTCAAAGCATGGCATCATAATTCACAAAATTTCATCAAAAATTGGTAATCACCGTGATCAATAACCATGGCAACAGAACAGGAATGCAAGACAAATCAGTGTTAAAGTTAGGGACATTCTAAAGTTCTATAAATCATTATTAAAATCCAATAGAAAACTCTAATCACATGGGACAGGGTTGAGGGTATTTCAGAGGCATGTTTGTAAACTGATGATTAAATTGTTCACCTCTGTACATCACAGAAGGTGAGCTATTAAAACGTGGCATTCAAAATGAACATAGTTAAATTTTGACATTTTAAATGAACTTAGTAAAAACTTGGCTTTTAAAACGGACATGAACTTAATAGAGACTACCCAGACTTAATGATATCATAAATTTGTGAAACAAAGACAAAATCGTTCATATTATTCTATAATCAAAAGTAGAGATATTTCAAAAGACAATTTATAAAAAGAATCCACATTCCAGCATACTTTTATAGTATTTTTTGTGATTGGGGACCTTAAATTGATTGAAAGAAAATTATTATTATATGTATTTGTTTTCCGAGATGAGATTTATTCCAAAAAAATTAATAGCTCATAGTTCAAAACAAATTCAATTATTTCTAATCAAGGAACCAATTTCCATACAATAACAGAGTTAGAATAATTCAAAAGCCAAAACTAATTATTTCCAATTTTACCAATTACCAGTCAGTAATCAGTATGTCTACACATCAAACAGTTCATGCAGAGAAACTCTTTAAACGCTAACAGTGTTTCCCTCCGGAGACTAAACAGCAACATGGCAAATATGAATACTCGGTCAGTTCAAAGAACCCCTGTATTTATCTTTAATTAGCAACAAAACTTTAATACTGATTCAAAATTTCATGGTTTTTACAAACATTTGACCCTCTGACATGAGGCAGACTTTAAATAAATAGTTCATTTCCGTGAATTTTGAAACATTACACCACACTATTAGTGATTTATTCATTCCTTTGTGTTTAAACACAGAAAAGACATACAAAACATGTTTAAACACCAAGCATGTGACATTTCTCAGACTATTTTAACTTTGTATACCACGAGGACATAACCATTTTAGAAATATGATCTAACACAATCCATTTTTGTAAAGGATTTAATGATAGGCTAGAGGACAATAAATCTTACGTTTTTTATATTTAAGGCGTCAGACATCTAAATTTAAAACCTATAATTATTTACCAACCATTTTTATGGAAGTTTGGTCAAGTTTTCCTTCTAGTTAAATGAACATGGTTAAGAATTGCAGCAAATGAATAACAAGTTTTTTTCATCACAAATTTATGCAAAGCAGGTGAACACTGAATAGCGCGAAACAGAAATAAAAAACAAACAGAGCACTCTATAGCGTACAGCTGCATTCAACGTCTTTACAAAGAAACCGTCGGAAACACTAAAAAACAGCTTTTGAAAATGTTTAATCCGAGTTTTATTAAAAAATGCTAGTCCAACTTTAAGACATTCATCTACACCAGTGTGATTTCAAACAGGAAAAGGCAATGTTTAATTTAACAGCAGGTTGATACATTATAAAAGTTTTCAGTACTAAAGATAAAATGTGATTCTTTACAGCATTCAGACATATTAAAAAGGGGTCAATGTTCAAAATTTTCAAAATTTAGATATACATGTAACTTCATTGCGACTATATCAAATACTAATACCACATGATTTTTCAGTTAATTTCACAAAACAGCAAAACCATCATTCAAGATTAAATCCACATTGCAGAGAGCTAACAAAATTTAAAGCAAAATACTAAGGTAAAAAAAGATCAATAAAAATAAATCCTCATAGCATATCCCAGAACGAATTTGATGTAAAAATATCAATAAGTTTGAAAATAAGAACCATCAAGAATACATCTGCACTGCAAATAGCATATACATAGAATTTCAAACAAAAAATAAATATAAAAAACAACGAATAAGTAATACCCACCAGTAATCCAGCTAATAGTTATAGACGAATCCTCAGCACACCACACAACCATGTTTATAAAGTTTGGTAAAAATTCCAAATATAAGAGAAAATATCATCGCAAAATAGAATTATATAACAATTGTATAATGTCCCTTTTGTAAAACTCCTTCACTTGGTTTCTATATATTTGTTGCAAAATTGTTAAAGTTTATAAATTTAAAACCTAACCCAAACTTCACTTTTTTATCAAAATTTAATCAAAAGCACTGACTAGAGTTAAACTTCAAATTAATATATTTAGCACAAAAACAAGAATATTTCACGGTAATAGTATTAAAGCAGACAAACACAAAATTTCTGTCACACAACCTCTCACATCTAGATTCAAATACTAACTGATGTCTAAGGATTTCGTTCAGTGTATAAATAACACCGCTCTTGTTTGGCTTGGGGCTTTATTTTCCAATATCAGCAAACAGTGTAAATAAACCGAAATCGGATGGATGGTTAAGATAGAGTCAGAGCCTTGAGGGTATGACTGCACTTCAATAATAACAGAATAGCAATATGGCCCCAAGTTTAAATTTATCAAAAAATGAAATCTTGAAAGTTTTATAATCAAGTTTAGTTATTGTTTTTTAACCAATTTAGATTGTTTTATATTTAATGATAATTTCTATTAAGTCAATAATTAACTGTTTAAGAAAAGGAAGGTTATAAGTTCACAAGGGGCTAGAGATTTTAAACTGATCCCTATTTTATCAGACCCCCTTATCAGGGGAAGCCCCTTACTAAGTACAAAAGACACTAATCAGGGAAAAGAATAGGAAAATCTCTTTTTTTGTACAAAACAAATAACCAGAAGGATTTGCTTAGAGAATATTTTTATCTTCAATACAAAAAACAACAATGCATTCATTATTATCGCACAACAGTTAAGACTTTTTTAGTTTTAGAATTTTTTGTAAAAATAATAGATTTTTTGTATGCATGAAGTAATTCCAATGTTGTCAATTTTTAAATCTTTTACCCACATAATCAATAAAGAATGACAGAAAATGACTTCACGAAAAAGGAGATTAACCAAAATATGGGTTGAAATAAGGGCTACAGGGTGTATGACCGGTTATAACATGCACATAACCTGCGTACCTAGCAGGATGTTAAAGTTCAGCTATACAGACCACCTAGTTCATTGTGAAATCATGCCATTGTCCCAATTGCTTAATTTGACAAGAAAAGGGTTTATATATTAGACCATTCCATTGTTCAGACTTCTTATAATGATATCAACAGTGGCACATACATGTACATTAACCCTGCTGATTTAAATACTTGATATTAGTTCAATAACCCCTGTACATAAATATAGGAACATATTTTTATCAATCGTAAGTACAGAAGTACTAGGGTGAGAATTTAAATCAGCGGGGTTAATGTAGGCATTACTGACAGTTGAATAAATTTTAACAATAGGATTGTATTAAAATGATCAATTTATTTATAGTGTTTTATTGAAAATGCTTTTACAGAAGCAGTTTTGACTTGATTTTAATTAAAGATAATCCCTTCATTTAATTACCTTGAATAAAAGTTTGCCAGCATAATAATAATTCAAAGTTACATCAAATCAGAAATATATTCAAATTTTGAAAAGTAAATTTCAATTCAAGCTTTATTTTAGGTTTCAATTGAGGTTTGACCTATTTCAACCGATTTATTTGAACAAGTTAACGTGTTACATCATTTTTGATAACTGAGGATTGATCCCTTTTTAACTGGTATGTGTGCCCCTAAAATCACCGAGAATATTGGAAACTACAAGGTAAACAATTAAAGGGTTTTGTTTGCGTCTACTGTGAAGTTTTCCTGTCAAGTAGACTATTCTAATACAAGACCACCATTATTGATATAATCATCACAAAGTAAAAATTTCTAAATCATGTTTGTTTCACCTCTCCCCCTGCTGTCTGTTGATATTTTAACTAAAGTATCTTTTCCTGTCTTTATCAGTCTACATCAAAAGAAAATATTGTTATAAAATGGTTGTCCATGAAATATAGTTTGTTATTTTAAAATATTTATTTCTGTAGAAGATGTACATTAATTTTGTTGAATGCCCCACCCTAGGGATCTATTGTTACTGTCTTCAATGAATTTCCATTTAGAATATTTAAAAAAACTCATGAAACCTATATTTCATGATTTGTCCATGAGTTTTCCATGATATTTTCATGATATTAGAAGTATATTTACACCATATATAGGCATAAAGAAGCACAATGCCCAGGCTAATGAAAATTAATCAAGACTAGTAAAAATACTCATTTCATAACAGTCAGGCTTGTAGATAAATTTGTCCTCTTTTTACATTAACATAATATAAGCCCAAGTGATCAAGGAAATTTCAGGCAAGGACTGAAGTGTATATTCAGATCTTCAAAATAAGCATTTCTTATGCAGCCAACAAAATAAAGTATTTCAGAAAACTTGGACATTACATTCCATTTGTCCATATAGCAATACTTTCTGGTGTAAAAATGTCCCACCAAAATTGTGATTTCAGTTAATTAATTATTATTATCAGTTAAATGATAATTAAAGCCAATAATAATGATAATTATATCATAGTTCAGATCTAAGTGTGTTTATTGAATATTAAATTGATGATAATTATTTTACTATTGAAGTATTAATTAAATATTTCATACTAACTACAATCAGCGAACTAACTTGTTAATTTACCTAAAGATAATAATTTATCAGAAACAAAGAGATAATTATTGATAATCAATGATAATTAATGATAACATTATCATGATAATTGTTTCCTTATTTGACTTAACTCAACTGTTTGATGTCCGCTACTCTTTCTATCTATTGACCATAACAATATATTATTGTAGCATAGACATTTAATTAAGAAACAATGATAAGATATTGGTTTGTTTTAGAATAGTTTGCTTCTAGGAATGTTTGTTTAGGGGGAATATTTTCTAACTTAAAGATTTGCTATCTAAGGAAATGAAAATATTGATATCATTAATGTCTTTATTAAGTTTGATATAAACATCTGGTCATATAGTTGTCTCAAGTTTGATTTAATTTTGCTGATCAAAAATGTTGTTCTTTGTTCATAAGTTGTTGTTTTTTTTTTCAGAAATATTCTGATGTAAAAATTGTAGAAAGAAACCTTTGAACAGCTACTGTTATATGAGAAAAAAGCCGAGATATGGATCTAATATCCTTGAATTAAATAATAACTTATACTACATTTCTTTTATTTGTTCATGAAACTATAAAATTCCAACACCTTCTATAAAATAATATTTATGATAATAATACTAATAATGATGATAATGATAATGATGATGATGACAATAATTTCATTTATACAGGCAACATAGACAATCCCCAATCTTCCCTGAGATACTTTTTGACACTGAACTGAAGTATTGAAATCAGTATTAAGTATTATAAAATGTATTAAAAATCAATCAAATATTATCATAATGACACATTTTTCTATACAAATCAATGATAAGATGCAGTGGGTGGGGTACAACCCTGCCAGATTTTTATGACACAGACTTGATTTACTATTCTATAGTTTTATCAATAAGTAAATCTTAGATGAGTTATACTCAGTATGTATAAAGCTATTGTTATAATTTGACAGTGAGTTAAATATATAAACATTTATCAGGACCCAATATCAATGGGTTTAGAACAAAAACCTTGTCTGTAACTACAAGTAAATAACGAATAATGAAGACTGGCCCATCAATATATAACTCATCTGTTATGTAACACTGTCCAATATGTCCATCATCTTGTCTCATTATTTCAATACTCCGTAGCCTAAGGTTGAATGGACAATATTTTTTCTGGACAGATTTTAAACAATCACTGTTACACAGCCATCAATCAAACATGTCCATAATGAAATATTCACTTGTCTTCACCAGAGAACATGGTGAGCAGTATTCATTGTTCCCTCTCATAAATACAACCTGTCCAATTTTCTCTTAACATTTTCTTGCACATTAGATAATACAAACTAATATTTTATGTCATAAATTCTAAAGTATAAATATTTAAATAATGTGAAATATTTGGTACGTCATACTTGTAGTATTCAACTGTTGGTATAGTCTATTTTTCCCAACTGTCAAAGTAAAATAATTTCACAGTGATTGCTTAGGCACTGTCACAATAATCACAAATGTAAGATAAAGAGCACAAAATCACTGTGAAATTATTCATGTTTTGACAGTTGAGAAAAAATGAACAATAGCGCATACATTAACCCCCCTGATTTAAATAAATCAATACAAATGTCTATATCTAATGATAGTGTCAGTACAGTAGCCATAGTTCGGGGCAACCAAAAACTTCTATTAGGTGACTAAATTTCTACAAACAAGATATAGTGCTTGCTGCTAAAATGACTTTAGGCAACCACTTTCATATCCTTATTTCGTTCACTGTTTCAATCAATTAAAGTTTATACATGTAACATAGAAAAAATATCTGCAGTATGATTGACCAGTTTTCATCTCAGAATTTCACTTATCCAAGAACTGTTGGAAGGTTATTCTACTCTGATGTTTTACTGTAAAACTATGAAAACTGAACGGATAAGTTTTTGTACTTAACAACTTACAGATAAATGTTTACTAATTAAAACATCATTAATGAAAGCAGACCTCAAGGAATGCATTCAGGTGGGTGGCTACTTGAATGTTATGATTTCATCAAATGATCTATGCTAAAACTCCCATCCATATACTCTAACAATCCGATTTTCTTACCAACATTAATGGGATATTAAATGACCCGTGACAAAATAAATGACCATAACATTATTTTCTTCCAGCATAACATTATTTCTCAACAACCTTTAATGTTCGGTAGTATTTAGTTCTCACGTTACTGTTAAGTAGCACGATTAAAGAAAATTACATTTAATGGGAGGACATTTAACCAAAATTGAGTCAAATTTTATGTAGATAATTTAACATTGTCGTAGTTGATGCACACATAATGTTTAGTAATGACGATAATAAACTAGACTTTCACCTGTTTGATGTTCATACCTGAGCATTAAGTTATTGACAAAATAGGGGTCTAGTGATATTTCTGAATGGCCCCTTAAGGGTCAGGAAGAAGGGACAAAATTGCTGCACAGAGTGTAATAAAAGTTGTAGAAAAATCATAAAAATTGAAGATAATAGTTATGTTACATCCCTTCTGGGTTAGAGACAAACAGGGCTATCTTGTTAGTTAGACTTTAACTAGATAGATCAGTTTAGGGGTCAACTGTTCATTCTACAGACCCTTAAATTAGATCATTTTCTTGAAAAAAAAACTAATATAAATTAGAGACAGTTTAATGAGTTTGCAAGCAGTTATTGTTTCCCCTTAACATAGCAATAAACTTTTAAATATATGACATTTTTATTTTCAACATATTTTGTTTTTATTACTTTGGCAAGATGTATGCTTATGATGTATAAGGGGTTTTAGGGGTCACTCTGTAATGTATAAAAGGGTTTAGGGGGTCACTCTAGCACAGATGGTCCCTGTGTGGTCTGTCAATGCTTTATCTGGTCAAATCTGTTCATTCTATTTGGAATGTTAAATAAAACAATATTTTATTTGTAATAAAAATTTATTGCAGCAAGAACGAAAAAAAACATTTAATACTAAATACTTCTAATATTAAAATTCTGGACATTCTCTTCAAGTAGCTTATTTTGTCCTTTATCATATTTAAATATATTGTCCATCATTATGTTTGTAGTCAGTAATTAAAATATTAGTTTAAAATTATATATAATTTGTTGCAGAACGCAATACATACACAAGCTATGATATGCCAAAATTATATTTAAAAAAAAAAAACTGTATCTATTTCGATTTTAACATAGAAAACTAATAATTTGACCGTAACATATTTTAGGGGGTTGAAATATAACAGCCATGCTTGAGTTTAAGAATATAGGTGACGTCACATTAAAAAATAGAATAAACAAGAAATGTAATATGGAAACCACATTAAAGCCGGATTTATAAAAAACTTTGACACAAAAATTACAAAGGGAAATAATCCATAACAAAGGCAGGTAGAGTTGTGGTTACTTTCTGAGTCTGTTCATCACATGGTATGTTATAATTGTATGAAGTTTCATAAAGATCTGACAATAAATGCCAGAGATATATGCTAAATTGAAAACTATAACACAATTGTTAAAGACACCGGACGCCCGCCCGACCGTGTTTTGCCTAACTATTAGCAGAATTTTTTCATTGAAAAATCCGACTTAAACTAATAATTTGACCATAACATATTATAAACGAGGGGGTAAAATATAACAGCCATGCATGAGTTCAATAATATAGGGGACATCACATTAAAAATAGAATAAAAATTTCAATGTCTAAGTATGAATGTGCTTTAGAAACATATAGTTCAATCATTGACCTTTTGAAATAATTATCATCATTATACAAAGTTTATTTTTTGGCTTAATAACACACTGTCAAAATAACAATTTATACAGTTTTGTGATGACACTTTTTGTAAAATCCCATCTTTGGAAATATTTACAAAAGAGCCGACTTTACTGCAACAATAGCAACTACTTGGAATAGTTAGGTAAGTACCAGGTTAAGAAAATAATCCAGGAAATCTGATAATACCAATTGGAACCGAAATAGCTGAGAAAATTGTTATACTAGGCATAAATCACAAAGTGCAAACAAACAGCATTGTTTCCGATTGTTCGTCAGTAATAAAGAGATGAAAATTTCACACAAAAAACTTGAACCTCACTAACCTAACTATTGTTTCGATTATTGTTCTATACTAAACCACCAATTAGGGGTCTATACTAAATTCCCTACTAAACTACCAATTAGGGGTCTATACAATGTATTATATAAAACCCCAGGTATTAAATGTACGATAACAAAATTTAGTCCACACAATTTGAAAAAAACATAACATTGGGTACATAATGTGGTTGCAAAGATGTATAATTTTGATCTGTACAGATTTCTATACTCCCAGGATAGTGTTACCAGAGTAGGCAGTGATTTTATTTATTTGTTCAAACCACCTCGGCTTTTCTTCAAGTGAATTTGCAGGCTTTATTCTCTAAAATGTGAAATAAATTGTGGAACAATAAATGAAAGAGTTATTTTCTTAACACAATATCTTTTAAATACTTCACAATCATAAAAAGTACCCAAACAAACACAAACAGACAGTTACTGGTTAGTATTACATTAGACTTTTTGATTCAAATTAATCTGCCATAAATATTTTTGTGAAATTTCATCATTTTATCCATTGTAAATAGATCTGATTTCAGTCCAATTTTTAGGCAACATAAAAATCACTGGTAGATGTAACTATTCTACTTCCAATCATTTTTAACTACTGATTCAAATCCCTATAGAGCTGTCATAATGAAAGTCTTTGCTTTCAGTTTCCCCACCCACCCTATCAATTCCACTTTTTGGGGAGGAGGGTCAATCAAACTACTGCTGATTTAAATACTCAATTATTAATAGTGAGTACCAAAGTACTGTAGAGAGTTAATAAGGGGGGTTTAAGCATGGGGATAAAATAAAATAAATAAAATTTACCGAAAAACCAACTAAAAAAATTAAGTGAAAAGAAACCCAAACACTTTTTTAAGGCTGGCCTAGCAGTAACCATGTTACCCAACGAAACATAATCTTGATAAAAGAGCATTAGAGACATGAATGTTTAATGATAAAGGGCTGACACCCAATTCACACCTCATTATTAAATAGATGAAAATGTTCTGTAAGCATTATGGCACTAACCAGTGTATGGATGCTAAATTGCTAACTATATCGCAACAGGTGAGACTATGACAGATAAGGGGCCAAGTAGGGGGCACAGCATGTATGATAAACATCAACAAGGGACATATGTACCAGTTATGTAAACTATACCGAGTGCTATACAGCTGTGAACTCTGCCACTTGTACAGAAATGTGCACTGACCAGATTTCTATCATTTCTGCCTGATTCCATGACAAGATAAATCTAAGTTCTATATCAATATTTAATTGGACATTGATATCTTGTATCAACCAATCAGAGATAATTTAACATTGTGAATTATCCAATCAGGGACATTGTTACATAATATACTGATAACCAAATTAAACAAATGACACAATGTTAAGTTAACATTGCTAACAGCAAATCTCTTTTAAAGTCCGATTTTATTTAACTATCCAAGCCAATTTTAGATAATACATTTCCATTTATATATTTAATGGTTGACTGTTTCATTAAGCCAAATGCAGCAATACTAATAAGTTTTTTATTGCTATCACAAAAATCTCACCTATTTTGCACCTGCTAGAAGCTGACTATCACCCAAAATAATCAGTGATAGATACGGTTCTACAACTTGAAAGCAATTTTAAAAATAAATAAAATGACCATGATATAATTATAAAACCATCTCATTTGACAAGGACAAATTTAAAAAACATGGTCTTAATTTGAACACTATATTGAAAAAACAAACTTAATTTAAAAAGTCAACACGGCATGGCCGAATGATTCAATCTAAGCCAGCTCCACATTGGTTCAAATCAAATCAAAAACCTTCTAAGTTGTTTCAATGAGCAAGAAACATTATCCTACTAGCTCAGTACTGAGGGAGCAAGGAAACAGACTGGAATGTGATTAACATAATTTGTAAAAACTTGTTTCACAATTGAAATAAATTAGTACTGACTAGCATAACGAAGCAATACAGCTCGGCAAATATCAGATTTTCCCTTATTAGGGGCCAGCAGTTGGCAACTCCTTTATTAATGTGTTCTGTCAATATTTAAGTTCATAACAAACCGCAAAATGTTTGGATTTTTACATAAACAAGTCATCTTTAAGCCCCTATTTTATGAAAAGCCCCTTTTTCATTACATCATCGAATGAATCCAATCTTAGCCACTTGACATTTTTCTCTCTCGGCTATACAAGTGAAGGACCAAAAGCTGCACACCTGATCAGGTTTTCAATAAGTTCTAATTTACAAACTAATGTGATTTTATTAACAACCCATAAAAGTCAATCTTTCTGAAGTGGCTGTCAGCCGTATTTTTACAAATTTGTCTAGTTAACAACTTGCACTAGTAGATTAAAATTTTTACAGTGGATAAACTAGAAACCCAAACCCTCTTACGACTACAGCCTAAGGCATCTACCAATACTTGAATTCACTCAATAAAAATAGTGACAGTTTGTTAAAGCCATTATAGACTGTCGATGAATTCGCTCCTACATTGTTAACAATGTTATACTAAACCTAATTAAGTTCTCAATTGGGTTAATTTTACCCACAAATAGACATGATGTCATCAATTTAACCACCACAAAAAGAGATGATGTCATTCAAGATGTGATGTCATTCATTTATTTTTAATTCATTTATGTCCTTGCTGGATGCCAATATTGTTTGTTGTCACTGTGGAGGACTTTGTAATTAATTTAAAACTTTGTTGAGCAGAGGGGGGGAAATACACCCTTTTTTCAGGCAGTGGAATGGGGGCCAAATTTGGTCCCATAATACGATAAATAAAACAGATTTATCACAACTAGGGATTATTCAAGAACTAAGAAAAAGGGACAGGGGGGAGGCAAGACAAAGGGCTTGCACATCACAAAGTTATGTGGAGGAAAGAAAAAGGGCTAGTGGGGGAAGAAAGCGGAGAGGACAAAAAGGACAGGAAAGAGAAAAAGGGCAGGGTGCAGTATCTTATCATTCTGCTTTTAAATAATCACTATAACATCTAAACAGTAACAAAATGGTCTTAAATTGCTTGGTAATTTAGAATTCTATTGTCTTAGTTACAAAACTTTGAAAAAAAATGGTGTAAAATTAACTTACTGTAAATTCTGAGACAAAGCCGTAATTCCATGAACATTAAAATATAATAAATCCAAAAAGAACTGCACCATTTAAATTACAACTAAACAATGATTAGCAACAATGACAACAGCAAGAGCAGAGACAATTTTACAAGTACCTCAAATATTCTAGCAACATAATTTCTCAACATAGACCCTCAGCAGTAATAAGTATATCAGATAAATGAATAGAAACAAATTAGTTAATCCGCAAGTTTGGTTAAAAACCAGCAAACATCACTCTGTATATATTACAGGTTGTCACGGCAACCAATCTATCTAAATTCAAATAATCCTTAAACAGGTGATAACTTAAGATAAAACTAAGCAGATTATTGTAAATTTAATCAGCTCAAAATAAACTGCTTCAAGTTTTTACAAATATGGATTAACATCAAACAACGCTCAAAACTTAACAGTTTTTGTTATTATGTTGTTTTTACTTCATTCATTTTGGGGTTTACTGTTGTTCTCTCTTAATTTAAAAACAATGGTCATGTGTTTTTCTTAAGTTAGAAAAGGTAATCATTTATAGAGAGTTTTAAATCAATATTGCCGAGTGTTAAAGCCCCTTAGATAAGACTGACATTGTCTATGGACTTCAAAGAACATAAACATATATCCGCTATATATATTATTTCAAACACTTCTAAGGAAAATATCTTTTTAGTAATGTAGATGTTCACTCAAATATGTTAATTTTATTTATTTCATTTCAAAGTGAAAGTAGATCTAAACTGAAAGTAGAATTTGTTTGTAAATACTTAAAACATTAGTTTTGACCACAGTATATTTAAGATGTGATGTAAAACAACTTCTTCCTAATTACATAAGTTAGCACTAGAACGATTTTGTATAATTTTTATTCAATGTTAGCAAAAAAAATTGAACAAAGTTAGCACTTATTAAAGAATCGGCTTCAATAAATCAAAATATAAAAAAATGAAATTAATACTTACTGACAATACATTGATAAAATACAAACTTCATAATTTGTACTTTTTGATACTTCTCAAATATTTTCCTCATTTTTCTTCATTAATTAACCCAAAGTCACAAAATGAACCCAAAATTGTAAAATAAACCCAAAGTCACAAAATTAAACCCAAAGTCACTAAAATAAATCCAAAGAAACACAAGTCTACATGTACCAATCAGGTATGTAGAAAATGTAACATAAAGAACTAAAAGTGCTAAAGTCAACACTCGAGTCAAAAAGTCAACAACAGAAACAACAGTACTGTGTTTGGAAAAAAAACAACCACACTAATCTTGGAATTACAAAATAAATATTAGTGTAACATTATCAGCAATGTTAAGAAAACTGTTATACAGTAAGTTCACACGTAGTTAATGAAAAATAAACATAAACAACAAATGGTTTATATGCCAGGGGTAGCAGAGATTGTGTCAAGTGACCCAAGGTGTTCCTACCTACCACAGAGGTGTGAAATTATAACATAAACTGGTATTTTATCATTGGGATTAATCTCGAGATGCCAGAAACAATGGTCACAGATTTATGATGAAAGACAATCAGATATGGCGTCAAGTAGCTTACCTTTTCTAGTACAAGTAGGAACCTTGTCTTTTACAACATGTATCTTATCTTATCTTGTCCTATCTTGGTCATACAAAGTACTGTGAACTAATATCTGTAACAGAGATCTATGAAATATGGAATTACAATATGTCACAGTAAACATATTATCTGAATACATAATACCTGATGGTAAACTCCACAAATCTAATGTAAACTACATGTACCACCTTTCACCAGTAGTCCATATGGAAGATGGATTGATCCAAATTTGTAGCTTCATTAAATAAAGTCTTTATTATTATTAATAACATTTTTTGTATGTAAAACAACTATCAAAACGAAAACAGTCAAAAGTAAAAACCCTTCAGTAAAAAGGGAAGTCTTCAACTTATTAGTGCTGAATTATGAATCATTTTTGGACTTTTTTATACAAAATTTGACTCAATTAAGGCCAGAATTTCAATCTTGTTAATTTAGTGCTCTAGCCCACAAGATGGTGTGTCTACCCTGCTACCCTGTGTAATGTGTGACCAGGGAACCATCAACTGCAAACCCACGAACAAAGCTAGTGGTATTTCTCATAATATGAAATTTTCACAGAAAATAAAATAAATAACTCACCTTCAATTCTTCAAATATACAATAGTTGATTCTTTCCAAACAGAATATCAACTGATAAAATATTCTAACAATTTATGCATGAGCTTCATTCTTGGTACAAATCTGAATAAAACAAAAAATAAATAATAGTTACATGTCCGACAGAAGACTATGAACAAAGTTCAATTATCCAATTTTCCTCATATGGTGAATGAAAAAAGTTTTTAAAAAAATTGTACTGCTGAACGATTCCTTACTCTCTGATATGAATAAGTTGAATTTTAGAGAAATAGGGTTGTATAGAATGAAAAACCTTTGTTTGTTATATGACACCAAATCTAACTTTTTGAATTAAAGTCAAAATTCAGACCCAAGTTGATCGGCAAGTTATCATTCAGGCAGACAGGTCTCCTGTCTTTACCAGCCTGACTGACTTGATAGATATTGATGTCTAGAGATAGACTATGTGTCACTCTGTTCTAAGCAATTAGGATAAAAACTTTCAAGCTCATGAAAACAATAGGATGGATTTTCTATGATTTCCCAACCATTCATACACTGCCTTCCAAAAGTTCCTTCACACATTTTCAATTTACACAGTATTATAGGGAATTTCAAAAAGTTGTAATAGCAGATAATTTTAAATGATGTTTAGATTACCATTTTTGATTCAATACATTTTTCAAATGGATTTACACCTACAGAAATATATGAAATTTGATACTGGTGCATTGAAATACATTTACTATAGTTTTGGAGGCTGATTGATAATTTTTGCTGCAACTCAACAAATAAGATTTACCCATAGAAATTCTATTTCCATTGCATGAATAATGAATAAAAATAACAATGATATCATGATTTCTCAAAATTTAATTTGGAAATTCTTGCAATTCAATTAATTGTACTGTGAAGGAAGTTTTGGAGGGCAGTGTAGTTAGCCATTAAATGTTCTGCAATGAGTACAAAATTATACAGCTTTGATCACACTCATTTCATTGTACAGTTCCTAATTAATTATTTCTCCCTTTATTTATGAATCTAATTTTCTAGCAATCAAGAAGAACTTACTTTAAGCAAGACATCGAAAAGTTTAAAATGAAAAATCTTAAGTTTGAAATGAAAAATCTCAAGTATATGAGCAGAGGACACTTGATTTTATGACCATTGAATCAAGGATCCGAATTACAATAGAAAATTGATGAAAAGAGTCAAAATAAGTATCACTTGGTAATTTTAATACAATACAAATTGGTCATTTTAAAAAAATGACCAAAAACTAACAGTTCTTCAAATGAAAAAAAGCACAGACAATCTTTTGAAGGATCAAAAGGTCAGCGAAGGTTAATGATTAAAGGGTTTTATGGGCTTGTTAATTTTATGCTCATTGGTCAATTTTCTTAATTACAGGACAATATAGAATATTATACACTGCCCTAAAAAGATCTATCACAGTATAATTACTTGAATAGCTATTATACTTAACGAAACTTCGAAGTACTCCGATTTCAATGTTGTCAGAAATTTTCATTTTTCAACATTTATGTCTGATCGTCAATGGAAATGTATACAGGACTATACTGTTGTCTGCCTGCATGGTTTTCATGCTTCTAAACTGATGCAAAATTGGTTTTGTCGTGCAAGTGCAGAAAAGCGGAAATGCGCAAGTGCTTATCGTGCAAAAATTTCACGTGGTCAGTTTTAGTAAATTTCTAGTGTGTTGATATGCACAACAAAAAATCAAGAAATAGCTTGCATGTCGCTTCAAGAAGAAAAATCGCCATAGGTATTTCGCCAGACCTGCAGAATAAGTCTTCCAATTGCTACTTTTCTGTTCAATCAAAACAATTAGAAAATCTTATCATATCAACGCTTGCGCGACAAAAATGGTTTTGCATCGATAAAGTAGCATGAAAGCCATAAAAGCAAAGGTCAGTATGGTCCAAAACACATTTTCATCAGCGATCGGACATTAATGTTGAAAAACAAGACTTTCTACCATACAGAAATCAGAGTATTTAGAAGTTTCGTTAAGTATATTTCTAAGTTCAAGTTTGAAGAATCATCATTTCATGATTAGTTTTATTAAATAGTCATGAAGTAAAAAATAAAATTTTATAGGCACAATTCATTTTTTAGTTAAAGCAAAAGTCATCAATTAGCTTCTAAAACTATAGTCAATGTATCTCAATAAACCAATATCAAGTTTACACTTTACAATGTATTTGTAATTTCATATCTATAAGAAAAATGTAATGATTTCAAAAAGCAAAATGAAGACATGTAAAATTCTCCAAGACTAAATAAATGAGTTTTCCAAAACAACCAATTCCAACAATAGCCAAGCTGAATTCAAACATATGTATAATTATTATTCAAGTTTCAAAATGTTAATTCATCAATTTACATTGGTTACTGGTTACCGAATATCAATAGACTAAACTACCTCCCCCATCTACTTCTCCCCACATATCTTTAATGATTGTATAAACTTATAAACATTTCACCATCTGTCCGATAAAAACAGATCAATTTATAAAGTATGTTTAAAACAAATTATTCACCAAGGTATTCCCGATATTGACATTCAAATTATATTTAAATATGTAACCGCAGACTACCTGATATTTAAACAAGACAAGGGGACACTAGGGGACACAATGTAACTATCATTTACAATTGTGTCTAGTTGAATCAGACAGATGGAAACCAGTAGAAAACCCAAACTTTGTTCCAATCATTTCATCCAATGAATGCAACACCGACCTAACTTTATTTGTGTTTAAAAATTAATTTTTTTTACATTTCTTTTATCAATTTCAAGGCATACATCTAAAAATAAAGAAGAATGGCCAGTTTTGTTTAAAAGGGATGAAAGGGCCTAATTCACATTTTGCTTTTAAATTAAAGATACAAACAGATACTTTGTTTTTAAATTAAAGATACTAACAGATTGGGTATGGGTTTTTTTCCAGCCACCTGAATAACTTAGTAATATTGAGTTAGAGCAGTGTTGCGTTCACCCAAGATATCAATAGAACATAAACATCGCAATCAACACCTCTAAAATAAATAACTGAGTGTAAAATACACCATCATGAAAAAAACCCACCCCTCTAATTCATCATAGACAGGTGGCCCCTGAATATCATTACTAAAAATTGGAATATAAACAGTCTAAAATTAGCCTGTTTGTTTTTGTTAACCCCATGCAAGTAATTGGTAGAAAATAATATTATGTACAATTAAACTATAGCTTGAAAATACAAAGGAAGAAAAAGAGGGGTCTGTGTAAGATTAAGGGTCATGATAAACAGCTGCATCCATGGACCCTTTTTTATCATCCCTTTATCAGTTTATAACAGACCTCCTATCAAACATAAGGGTCCATAGTTGGGAAATATCGAAAAATCAATTTTGATAGCACATAGACATGGACCATTAAATCAGGGCTTTTTTCCCCTTTTATAACAGGACCTGTTTACAGGCCCCTTTTACCCCTTCGTAATTTTGGTGAAATCATGCAGTTTTCCCAAATTTGGGAGTTGATTTTGGAATTATTGGGCATCCATTTACCCCTTTGAAATTAAGTACTCAATATTTGTTAAATAATCCCCATAATGGTTACAACAGAAATTCTGTACTTTAAATATATCAATAAAAATAGTTACCCAAATTGGTAAAGAGATTATCAAACAAGAAAAGAGTATTTAAATCAGAGGGTTAATGTGCCCACCACTCACAGTTAAATATAATTTAACAATACTATCACATTAAATAAACACATCATCCATTTAAATTTTATGTCAATAGATTTGCATTGTAACCGAATTCTAACATTTACTGAAGTCAATCAAACATGATAAATAATGTTGGGAAAATAGTTACTTTCAACATCTGGTCAAAGGGGACAACAAAATACATCACGTAATCAACTTCCTTTCCCAGGACCCTTATACGAAAGGGATAAAAGGGGCTGGCAACAATAGTATTGAAGTTTATATAGAAGAATTAAGGGTCAAGATATTGTCCACGCAAACTGCAGACATCTTATTTCACATACATTACGTTTTCACAGGGACAGTAGAAAACTTGTCTCCATCCTTCTTTATGTATTTATATGAAATTAAGACTAGCTTTGCGTAGACACACCAAATTTTGAAAATATTTTCTTTGTAGTCACGTCACTAATGTATGAGCTAGAGAACTAAGAAATAACTATTTCACACAGTCCCAGATATCTTAGCTGGTATACCCGGGCATGAACAAGGGATATTTGTGAAGAAAATCTAGTGACCAAACCAGGAGTCTTCATATCTCCACTTTGGACATAGGTCATGCCAGTGTACTACAGATTCACCAGGTGGTCTAAATGTGGAGAGATGGGTCATGCCGAAAGAGCTACGATAAAGCCCTTGATCTTCATGGAATAAGCCGGCATGTTTTCTCTCCCTGCTATATCCCGGTTGTATTTAAATTTTAAACACCAACAAGGTCATTCCCCAGTGATCGCCAATTCAAAACAGTTCATCCCGATCGATTAGTTCTTTATGGCGTCACTAACTTCTGATTTATCCCCCCCCCCTCCCTGTCCTATGTCTAAACCAGGACAAACTGGTGACATGTGACCTATGGGTTAAAATCAAGATAGACAACAAGATAATTCTTCTGACATTTTACTAATATTTATGTTATATTATCATGGTAATTGACCAGTACTGACCATCACTGGTCAGTCCTTTCGACAATGTCTACTTCAAGCCCATGACAACAAATTTACATTCAAGCACAGATAAAAGTTAATAAAATCTTTATTAACATGTAAATCTTATTACTAATGGGACAGCACAAAACTAATATACATCCTTTCTTAATTTTAACATAGTTAGACTATTTTGTGCTGACCCCATGTAGTTTTGCCCATACCTTTTGATATGGTTTAGAGCACTTTGGACAGTAATGATATTAAAGAAAACATAAATTAGACATTTCATTAAAAGATAAACATTTATAAATTGTTTATTTTAATATCATTAACACTATTTCCACGAGACCACAGGGGCAAGTAGTCACAAAAATGAAATTATCTTCATTTTTATCGGAAATTATTTTTACATTAACAAGCAAGCATAAAATTACCCATTCCTAGATATACATAAAATTATTTTTTGTGAGAAAATTTTCAATAACCATCATGGTACATAAATTATTATGCTTGGTCATTTGTTTTTGATTCCCTTAATGCAAAAAGGTACCATCATATATATGATTAAAGAACACTATGGTACCATTTTGCATTATGGGGAAGGATCATTTTTATGTTAATTTTGACCACAAACTAACCACACAGTTTTATCTGGACCTTTCCTTGACTATTTCAAACATCCTTACTCCACTAGCCTAAAACCTGGGATAAGTAAAACTTGACTTGGGCTAGTGAAAATTAGTCAGGCTAATTGATAATGTTTGTAACAGTTAAGGGAACAATCATCAGCCTGAAGCCCAGGACAGTGAAAATTGAAAAAGGCAAGTAAAATCAGGCTGGTTGAAATTTTCAATTTACTTTACAACATAAATGTTATCAGTTGGGCTGGTGCTCAACAAAATTTAGCACAATGGGTGGAAAGTGGACACAAGCACCTGTTTAGGATAAACCAATGAAGAACACATAAAAGCAATACATGTATACAACAAATGATTTCATAATGTAAACTTCACAGTTATTTTAGAATTTATCAAGATTTTTTTTACTATGTAACGCAATTTAACACTTTTACAGACACTCAGTCCTAGGTTCACAGTGTCTCTATCACATGGTATGATTCAACCATTCTAGGTCACCACATGGGTGACACACTTACTACAAAGATCAGAAAAAAACTGCCAACCAGTCAATACACTTCTTTGATCAAATCAAGCGATCCACCCCCTGTCATTTTGCATCTAAAAACGCAGAAGTGTTACGTTGAAAGAACACAACATTAAACAGCTCAGTAAGTGTGATCATTTATTGCAATTTGATCCAAAAATTAGCTAACACAATTACTGTCAAAGCAAACACTTGGACAGATGACCAGCCTTGGTTCACAGTAGGACTTGCACACCTTGTACATAAAGGTGCATAAAATCAAACCTCGATCAAATAATCTAAACTTCATAAAAAAAGTACTCTCCAATACTTTAAGTAATAAGCTAAAATAATTGGTCCAAGGTGTCAAACAATTACTAAAAATCTCAACTACCATACGAAGTTCAAAGAAACAATAGTGTCAAAAATCTAAATTTACTTTACAAGTTAAAAGTGTAACTTAAAGTACACTATTTGCACTGCAGGTATCAAATTAAATGTTTTTCACTATAGAATTTCTCCAGTTTTTACTGCAGGAATTCGACACTACACCGAGATAGTGCAAACAAAAAACACAATGAATACAATGCAGGCATCGTCAACACAAAAATGTGAATAGCCTGGACTATAAATTATTGACAAGTCTTAACAAAATGCATATCAAATAACGAAATGCAAGTATCCATCGCTGCAAACAATGCAGCTGTATTCAAAACGACCAGTAGTGTCCAAACAATTTACTCGTTTAGCAAACACGTCTTAAATATCTGCATCAAAAACTAAAATACCAACTGTCAATCAAATCAAGAAAAGAGGTTACAATCATTGAGTTTAAACTGGTATTTAGGGGTAATGATACCATTTAAGGGCTGCATTCAGGGTCTATAATTTAAATACCATCAAACTTATCTTATAGATGTATTGAGGATTTTAACCCCTAAAAGGGATCACACTGATATAAAAGGGACAAGAAGCTACCAAGTTGAAATAATTTTTACGCTTCAATAAAATGAAAAGATTAAGGAATACTTAAGGATGATAAAACAAGATAATGAAAGAGAAGATTTAAATTTTATTAATGAAATAAAGGTTTTCCAGATGCTATATTCCCTTACTGAACTATAGAAATGATCGACATATCAAACAAAACAAGAATATTGACTATCCTGCAGGAATATGTGTATATAGGGTAACACATTGGATATAATAAAACATTTTGCATTCCAATTGTTAAATGGACAAATGAAATTTCATGGAAAACTGATCACTCTGACATATCCCAAAAAATGTCACTGCAACTAGATCTTATTCATGTAACATACATCTAGCTTGCATCCTATGTTGATAAACTAATTAATCATGATCAGAGGTTGCTTGTACCTAGATATGAAGAAAATTTATAGACATATCTTGGCTACTGCATATCTCAGTAAAAATGAAAATTTTAAAAACGCATGTATTAAAAATTAAGAATATTAACTGCACTGTCAGCAAAAACAACTTTCCAATCAGCTTAAAATATCCCTAACAATTTTGTCTAATGGGGCAAACGTGAAGAGATATATGTATTTACTCACTTAGAGACTTATTACACAGATGTATTTGTAGAAAGAGCCATTACATAATTATCAGTATGTGCAACTGTTGCATATCTGAAAACTGCTACAAACATTCAATGAATTTTACCAAGGCAGCAATATCTAACGACTGTCTAATCAATCGCACAATCTTTATATAAAGTAAGTTAAAGAAGTATACCTTTAATCATATTCCATGTTTGACGTTCTGTCTGTTTGACAAAACAATATAAGTTTCCACACATTGAGACTACTATAAAATGTTCCAACATGTGTCAAAACTTAGCACATGTTCTGATGACCTTGGCTGCTGAAAAAGGCTGGTACTTGGGTTTTTATCAGTTGTAATTGCAGGGTGAAAAATGAAAATCCAACTGTAAAATGAACTTTGAGACAGTAAGAAGTGATTGCATAAGTGGTTAATAAGGATGGTCGTAAAGTGGATCAAAAGACTATTTCAATTTATTACAAAAAATACGAACTTATAAAAAAAATCAGTCCTATTAAAGGGGTGGTCTTAAATCCAGACTGGTTTTATGGAGGGTTTTTACTGTACATGTTTGGTATTTGACTGTCTATAAAAATTGCATACATACCAATTTTTTACTTTACTGAAGTATGTTTTTTAATCTACACCATTTATCTAAGTTAGTGAGCACAGTTCAGGGATAGTTGAACCTGAAAATATAATGAAAAAATCTATGTGATACTTTTCTATGATTCTTTTACAGTAAATCAAAAAGTTCAATACATATTGATGTCTTTGGAATGATTCTAAGTGCTATAAGTACTTCTGACTATATAATACATTTACTAGTTTGTTAAAAAGATTTGTGATCCTGTGTGGATGAAATAACACACACACAATGAAACATCTCCCAATAAAAGCCAGCAATCAACAACCATAAAATATACCTTCGCTATTTTCCTGCTATACAGTCAGTCTACAAAATTTGTTTGTGTCCAGTTGTCTTGAAACAACCACTTGTAAGTTCCCACAACAAAAATTTCTGTCGGGCAACTTAGTATCTACAAACAAGATATAGTCAGGGCTTTTTCAGGGGGAGGGGGGGTTGGGGAAAAAGGCCCCTGCCCAAATTGGGAATTTTTAACGCTATAAATAGTCCGATTTGGGAAAAAAATATCCACAAATCAACCCATTCAATGCAAATTCTATATTATTTTTACATGAAATCTCGTGGTTTCTTTTGTAAAGGCAAAAAGCATCCTGTTTAAAGGGAATTATTTAACAAGATTGGGAATTTTTTTCTTGAAATTGGGAAAAATGGTAGTTATTTGGCATTGGGAACGGGGCCCATATTCGGCCCCGTGTGATAGGCTGAAAAAAACCTGATAGTGCTTGCTGCTAAAATGATTTTTTGGATAACCACTTTGATTTCTAATTTCATAGACTGCAAAACAGCAAATTTAGTATGGTAAAGTACTGGCTTAAAGAAATTGCAGTCTGATTCCATCCCACTTACATATTTGTTTTACAAGAACTTCTGCTCTAATGTTTAATTGAAGTTAAACATTTTGAAGTTCCTTTAAACAAACTTTAGTGAAGATTTATTTTACATAAAACAACACTTGAACAAAACTGACAAACACCAATGAGGCAATGATTTCAGTTGACACATAAAAGCCTTGAGGGTCAAGTGGTCTAAGGGTCTCACTTAAGATCAAAAGATTTTGTAACAAAAGATGTAGGGGACTAAATCAGAATGTCAGAGTGACACTGTACCAATCTACAGGTTGCCACTAATAGCAGGCTTCAAACTCATTGAAAAAAAAGGAATTATTAAAGAGACGAGTCCAGGGATGGACGCACCTGAACAAAACACCTCAAGCCAATCTTGAATTATAAATTGATTAGATAATTATTCAACAAAACAGTTCAAATATTGTTTGTCCAGTGACATCAAACAAGTGGAATGGAGTATTTAACATGTCTGCAAGCAAAAAATGTATGATTCAACAAAGTTGGGCATAGGAAATCCAAACCCCTGTATGACTGAAAAATTGTCAAAGCAGCAATAAACTAAACTATCCCAAACATAGACAAATCTCATGCTGTTTAAAACCATTTCAATAGTTAAAGATTATATACATGTATGAATAAATCAAAGCCAATGTGACATGAGGAATTTAAAACTATAATTAAAGTATATCATACAAGTTATCATTATTCTAGAATACATCTTATAATCAATAGTCAGTTAGGTCTAAAATAAAATAGTGTGTTTCTGCTAGCAAGCCTTGCTAAGTAAACCCTTAAGTTTTTTTTTCAAAATTGAATTTTACTTTCAGGGATATTGTGAAGGGGAGAAGACTTTTAGTTGATATCACTATTGGCTCTGTTAAAAAAATCTTGGAGCCTACCCTGCCCATCGTTTTTTTCAGAACTTTTGCCATAAACACAGAATTCGGGTTTTTGGCCTAATATAGATCATCCTAAGACCAAAATATTGCAATAGAAGAGGTCAGAACAGTCAAAGAAAGGGTTTTCAAACTGACCCCTAATTTTAGTGGACCCCAAAAAATTCCCTAAAATACTTGCTAAATATCTTCATCCCAGTGGTATAATTATTCTCACTTTCCCCCTATTTATTATCAACTCAACTTGAAGGTCAGTCAAGAAAAAGGGGCAAATTTCGGGGCTGGTCAGTATAGGGTCAGGTTATCACGCATCGTTGACTGGTCAGCAGTAATCAATCAAATCTCACAGCAGGAGATGTAGGCTCTCTAACATTAAATATCACTTTATATTATATACTGATTTTCTACACTTGTACTGACATGTGAATCATCGTACTAACATAAGGTCTGAGTAATAGAGGATAGACAGGAGTGAGGAGATCTTCATATTGTCACCTTTTGTCAATGAACAAGTGAAATTTTAAATCCACTTGTCTGTAGTCAGCGTTTTGTTTTCAGGCCATTTGGTAACCAATTAAATCCCTTTTCTCTCCTCAAAAAATATATATTTTCTCCTTCACTAAATGAAAATTTCCTGTCCTTACAGTTTTGTACTATTTATTTTATGTTTGCAAACGAGAAATCTCCAAGGAATATACTGCTTCAACAATTGAAATAGTCTGTAGTCAAAATTCACTTTTCCCCATATTAAATTTCAACATTTAGAATCAATTTTTATAAACATATAGAATGTATGCAGTAAGAATCAAGTGAACCCTGGTCTATGATAACATTTTGTTCTTTTTTTTTTTAATTGGATTTTCTTGAAAAGTTTTCTATTGTCAATATTTTATTTTGGTTACATATGAAAGCCAACTCGGTAACCCATTTTCTGAAAATTTTCTTAGCCAGAACTAGTTTACACTTTCACAATGAGACAAAAATCAGTCCACAGCTTACAACTAGTTGGATAAAGCAATGACTGCTTACAAGTCAGCAAGCAACTCAATTACTCAACAGTCAAACACAGAATCCCACACCTCTGGTACAGATATAGGCCAACCTAATCCTCTTGCTTCCATATTATAATATATAAATAAACAGTCCAGTAAAAAGATTTCTCTGATTAACTCATATAAATTATTCTTTCACTCTACAAAGAAAGACAGCTCAAGTATCTCATTTCTGCTACCACCCATTTTAACCACTGGTATGATGATCAAATCAAGACTCCAAATACCAAGTATTTCTACAAATGAATTAAAACACTTCAATAATTAACTTTGGGTTAATTACAGCCCTTTTGGCTAATTACAGTCCTTTAGGTTAATTCAAAACAGAAATTTTATTCCAATGTTTATTCCTACATGAAGGGGAAAGGGGATGGATTCCTTTATAAGGGGAACTTATCAACAAAAAATATAATTACAAAATACATTTTTACATCTTTTATCTATCAAAGCAATATTTACATTAGAAAATTCTCCATGATGCTACAGAAACAGCAAAAATGTATTCATAAGCAAAACAAGGGGAATTTTGCTGCAGCAAAAAAGAAAATAGTATTTTTTGGGGGAGGGAAGTGAGACCCCAAAATGGCCTGACAAAAACACTGAAGGCAGCAGTAATGTAAAAAGAACACTTGTGACCTTGTGTTTGGTTTCCAGGAAAAAAGAAAACTAAAGTAAACATATGGACATGATTACCAGAGACATGCTTGAGAAGTGTATTAGATTATTTCAGCACTGCATGCTATCAAAGTGACAGGCCATAAAAATCCAGGAAAGAATAAAGTTGAAGATTAAAAGTCATACTTGTCAGACGTCTACAGGGGGTGACTTACATCTGAGGGGATTTACAGCTTTAGTCTATACATGTATATAATATGTAAAAAAGAAAATATACCCCTGAGAAAAATTAGAAATATCAGTATGTACACATAGAATACATCTGTTATAATCTGATAAATATCCATGATCCAAATCGGGATCAAACCCCTTACCCTCTGAGTCATAAGCACTTAGTCACTTTATAAAGTTGCCATAATAGATGGCTTAATTAGAGGCAAGGATGTAATACCTCTATTCACTATCATAATAAAAGAATAATATAAAAGATGAAAAAATGCCAGAGACACTGCAATTGGTTTTAATCTTTTTTTGGTTTGTTTCATTATCATAAAACTCATGTTCAAAAAAACAATTTAACACAACTATACAATAATACTTGCAAAACACAACAATTGATTGTAACTTAAACAAGGATCCTAACAAATGTACTAAGTCAAATGAAGACAAATATGGCCCACATGGGAAACATTTATTTGATAACTGTCTAATGATTTAAAAATGGCATTACTTATTTTTCAATTCAAAGAAATTCTTCACAGGGACTGCATTCCATATGGAATACTCATAAAGGCTAAGTTTAAATGGGTCATTTTTCTAATTTTCAAAATAACAATTCCAGCCGTTTGACTGATGGTAAATTTCACAGATCGTGAAAATAATGGGGCTGGTAATAACATTGAATGTCTTGCTTCACTGATCTAATCTAACTATGTTGAACATTGACCAAGGGAATGGATATAACAGTGCATTGTGGTAATGAGATTTTAACAGACATGTAGATAAACTGTAAGGCAGGTGGCTTGGGCTTAATTGGATGTTAGACAGATGGCATAATGAGTGGCATGAGAAAATAGTCCATTGTAAACAAAGTATACATGTATTATGAGCCATAAAATGAGTTGGTTAAAGTGGTACACGCTAAAAATGAGGTCCAGTTAAAAAAAGCTCAAAACATTTTTATTTTCAAAGTTCTACTTCTAATTACTAATGGCATTAACTGAGTACAGTTTAATGGAGATTTAATTTAACAAGACAAAAATAATTAAATTCTAAATAATAAAGGCTGAAATATTCCTTTTAAAATGTTACAAAGTTGTGGGACTTTATCTTAAGTATTGAAAATATAGGAAAATATTTTCCACAAAATTTCTTTTTGTTTCAATTTTCCCTCTAAAAGAGCTCAGCCAATTGCCCCTGTAAGTGAAAATAAATTCTGCTATCATAGTCATCAAGTGAAGACACTAACAAACTTGTGAGAAATACTGGTCTGAAAGAAGCATCATAAAAATGCCAAACTATAACAAGTTTATCATGTTTAGAGGTTGTTATGGCGATCAGTTTGATTAGAACTGATATGCATCCAAGCTTATCACGGTGAAATATGGGAGATAAGAAAGATGTTTCTGTGTCAATAAATTTACAAGTTATCTTAGGAGAGATTTTTTTTGAACTCTGCATTGTTCAAAGTCTAAGCTAAAAAATCTTTAAGATAGTGATACCCTCAACTTTATGAAGTTTTGAAATGTGCCCTTTATACACTTGTCATATACCTCATTTGTAGCCCACATACTCACCCCTGGGCATTACCAGGGGTTGAAAGGTTTGTTCACTTTCAAGCTTTTCCACATTGCCAGACAACTGTAGGGAGATTGTTTTCGCACAATAGAGGGGACCGGCTACAGCTGTGGTTATAGTCGGATAATACCCAGAGGTATATATAACCAGTGATTTTATTATCTCAATATCTGACTGACCCAATAGGGCAGGAATTTTACCAGGGGTTTGCTGAGCTCATAGTTAAAAGTCCCTGCAAATCCCCGGATAATTTGCAAAAATTCTGAGAATAAAAATCTATACACCCTGACTGGGAATTGAACATGGTTCTCCCTAGTGGTAGACAATACACTCGGATGTGTCACTTACAGGTTAACGCAACTGCAAGGCTGTTGGATGTGACTATATAGCCACCTGCGATCACCACAAAAATCAGCTGGGGACATCAGCTGATCACCAAATTGCGAAGGGGTTTCTTATTCATTCTCACCAAAGATCTAGCACTCGTTTCTTATTTCTATGGTACGTGTCACTTTAAAGGTGTCGAACTACACCAAACTGGCATTATACGGCAACAATTTGGCACGTATAAAGCCACGATAAAGCCGTGAATGCCTACAATTCCGAGGAGTCAACTTCAAACTCAAGTCAACAACAAAGCCGTTTCGCCTAAGGCCATGGGTCATAAAATATACGTATTTCTAAGGACTGTAAGACAGGATTGCAAAGGAATTGTCGTATATTTTTTGTGTATTGACATTGAAGGACGTGTCATACAATATTTTACCTATAAATACAAATAAACACACCACAGGAAGTCCTCTCCACTTTCCAAAATCGCCGCTGGTTTCGCTGTCAAAGAACAAATAATTATGATTGGCTAACGGTAAATGTCTTCAAGAGATGATTGGATAATAAATGTAAGCGTCTGGGGATACAGATTTTACCGGGTCGCGTGGATGTTTTATTTTTGCCAAAATTGAAATAAATGACGAATTTTGATTGATTCAAGACGCAAGTATGAGTTTTATTGGCTTTAATCATTGCAAAAATCATTATTCCATCGTTTTAAATCTTGTTTTGTTAATATTTTGGACCCTAGACTGCTGAAATTACATTTCTTGTGAAAACTGTCATTATTTTCGGATAGTCACAATTTCGGATAAACATGCTTTTTTATATTTTATTTCACCTCTTCGTATTTTTTTTCTAGTATTACACTTGCGTCAATTTTGATTTTTTTTAATACTTGATGTACTTATTTGTCCGTTCAATCATTTTAGGGTATGTAAACCCGGTTATGTCAAACCCTGTTAGGGGATGTAGACTTGATCAAGTCAATGAAATTGATCTTCCATCTGGTTTCTTGGCTTAACTGATAAATGAGAGTTACCGAGAGACTGAGATATACCTAAATATATGACTCAGTCAATATTTTATGCATACAGTGTGTTATAATGACAAACTTATATGGTTAACCTTACACAACTTCTAGGTTAAGTTGTTGTTGTTGTTAAGTTTTAGAATGAATCTCTGGATCAATATATTTTTTCTTTCCTTGCTGTGACAGCAAGAGCCATGTAACTGTCTCCTGGGTTAAATACGCAATTTGCATTATGATCCAAATACATCTGAGTGTTAGCCAGGAGCAGGCATGGCCAAGTGGTTATGACGTTGGACTGGTAAAGCTTGCTTTTCGGATGGGCTATTAGTTCGCATAATCATGATAATGTAAAAGCCAGTGCGACTCTCCGTTACATATGCCTAAGCTGTATTGACTCTTATTTTCTGCATATATTTCAGATTGAACCTACCACTCATGTACAATGCCTGAAAATAATGCATTCAAGCAAGTTGATGAGAAACATGTTGCAGTCGAAGTTGAGTTGATGGTTTGGTCTCCAAGATTTGACCTTGTAGCATTGTCTAATGTACAAGGGGAGGTAAATACTACATACATATTGTATATACATATCAGCTCTGAATCACAACCAAAGATGTACCCTGTATTTTCTCTCGCTTTCAAAAATGTACCAAAAAATTGGACTTGCAAATTTTTGCAAGTTAATTTTATTTCAACTCGCAAAATGAGAAAAACACTCACATTTTTTTTTCTCAAAATTTCAATAGCAAACCTATTTACTATTCATACATGCAATTAACTAAATAGCCTTATATCTAACTATGGATAGAGCAAGGATGTTATTGTAGGATAGACAAAGAATATCAAACAGGTTTTTACTATTGATCTATCTGTCCATTTCAACACTGATTGGAGCCTCATTAGTTATGACAGTAATATAAATTATAACTGCATCAACAGGGCCAAAACACTCTTCTATGCAGAAGCCGAATACAGGCTGCTTCCCCAAACAAAACAAACACTTTTTTCCCCAGTTTGATCCTCCAAACTCCCCATAAAGTCCCATAAAAAAATCCCAAGGAATGTTAAACCATAATTTGTGATATAGAAAGGGAAAAATGTTAAGATTTCTTCACAACGCAGTCTATGTTGTTTCTTTTACCACATAATTTACATGATTTAATATCTAATTGATTTTGTAACACCTATGATTTAATACATCTATTCCTATTTTACTGGCAATGAAGTGGGTCCATTTTCCCCAATAAAGTGAAAACCGTGCTATTTTCCCCCAAAAAAGGGCTGAGACCCCTTCCCTAAAAATGGTGTTTTGGCCCTGATCAATTTCAGCTTGCAAAAAAATTGCGAGTTAGAATAAAAGTTACTAGCTATTTTTAATATTCACTCGCATTTTGCAAGTATGCGAGCTGAAATTCGAGCCCTGTGTACATAGAGAAGGTTGTCAATATTCACAATTGCACATGTTTTAATTTATCATTGCATTTGAAGAGTAAGGTAGTTATTTGAGATGATAATGATAAGGGTAATGAAAGTGCAAATTTATGTTTCAAAAATGTGTTCCCATATTCAGAGAGATATTAGACTTAATGCAATTAAGGGGAGACAATTGAAGGCTTCTTTCTGCGACATAGAAATACTTAAACTTGTTTCTATTTTAGGTAGTCTTACATCGTCTGTCATGGCAGAAAGTTTGGTCTTTACCACCTCCTAGTGAAGATGTCAAAGTGAAGGCTATGTCTTGGAGAACTGATGGTAAAGGTAAGAATGTTGAATGGTTTGTTTGTTGTAAATGAACATTACTTCCTTGCATTCCTGAATTCGTATCACCCAGATATAAAAAGGATATCATGTTTGCCTTGTTTCAATCTCCATAAACAAATATCCTACTGACCACTGTCAGAGGCTCTCTCCACATCACACATAGGGTCATGTTTAGATGACCTTTGTGTTGATCAATCAATGCATAGCTTTAACCTAAATGAAATACTATTAATAGCATCAGAGTTTCATAATTTCTATTTTGCAATCTGGTTTTCCAAGCTATTTTAACAGTGCTTGTTATTCACTGAAAAACCATCATGTTTAAAAATGCCGACAGACATCTTAAATGAAATTGGTTTTATCAACATCCGTTTAAAACTGCAAGCAGGTGTAAATTAGTCACCAAACAAAGGACTTAAATCAATTTTAATTACTGCAAAAAAGAAATAGACTCAACAGGAGCTGAGATTTCTGACTGTTTTGTGCGTAATTGGACTGTGAGTTGTGGCATGAATATTATCTAAGCATAGGTCAGCTGAAGGTGACCCTTACTGCTAGCTTGTCAGTTCTTAAATAAGTGAGAAACCAGCGAAGAATTTAGATAAGGTTTTAATCAGATTGTTATCATTTCTTTCTCATTTCAGTATTAGCAGTAGGATATTCCTCAGGCCAAGTAAATCTTTGTTACATTGAGAATGCCGAGATTCTTCATTCTATTAACATAGAGAAAGAGGTGACATGTCTTGAATGGATCAGTGAGACAATGCCTGAGTCAGGTAGCTGGTCATGTGACCCCTATATGTCAGATAATACAGAGATGTATCTACCCAAGCTTCAACCACTCACTAAAAGTTATGGTAATCTTTCTAAAGGAACGACGGAAGAAAATGTTGAAGATAGGAAAAAATTAAGAGGACAAAAAGAGTAAGTCTTAGTGGATGGGTCGGGAAATTTTTATGTCACAAGGTATTTTCAAAGAAGGACTATTAAAAAGTATGAGAGTTGGACTGAGTATTAGTGATCCAAAAAATAATGATATAGCTTTATCGTGTGGCTATACTAATATAAACAACTTAAGCAAGGCTGTACATCTTGATCAATGTAGACTGCAGAAGGTACATGATCAAAACAAGACACTTCATGAATGTCTATAGATGGACGAAACATATGTGATTTCCACACCCATGTTTGTAAAGCTAATCTTGTATTATTATATTGTAGGTTGAATATTCTCATCATTGGAAGCAAGTCTCATGAATTACAATTATACATCTATGGTGTATTTCCTGTAGCTAAAATATCTGTTAATGAAATGACTGCAGAGGTTTGTATCTAGTTGATTTTTTGTTGGAAAAAGTCTTAGGACTTTGTGTGCTATCCTGTGTTTTTTTTTTTTTTTTGGTATGATTCAATTTCAATTAGAAATTGGTTAAAACCCCTGAAATCAGTGAATTGTTTATATAATTTATGTTCGCTACATAAATACCGACTTATTTGAACTTCTTATGATTTAAATGCGTGTGTAAATATTTAGGATGTGTTGTGATATTTCATCTTTAAAAATTGTTTATATGACAAAACATGGATGCCTGTGTTTACTTAACATGTTAGCAGGCTTTATACACCAGTTTTGACTACATTTTTGTGCTTGAACCAGTTTGTCCCCTGATAAAATTGATAAATGGCGAAAACTGTAAGTATGAGTCAAAATGGTGGAGGATTAACCAATTTTTGTTTTAAGTAATACTAATTATGATTTTTTAAATCAGAAAATTAGAATTACTACTTCAGGGACAATTTTGAAAAAGATAGATTTAAGAGTCTTATTACATGAACTGTGTCGTGACGTGCAATTGAATATATAAATTGACTGAACAATATTTGCACTATATATATATAAGTGTGTTGTATTTGTATTTGATACCCCTTGTATTGAATGTGTTATATATATAACTTACAGGGTCTGGAAGTGGTATCGGCTGTACTATCTAAAGATCTGAAAAGTTTAGCTGTTGTAATGAAACAAATACAAGATGAAGAAACAGAATATACACTTTATACTGTAAGATTTTATTTATGTACAAAGATATAGAAAGATATATACTTTATTCAAGAAGCGCAAAGAATGACCCGCCAACAGTTGGCAACAGTTTACAAGTTATTTATATGAATTAAACATTCAAGTACTAGTAAATGAAAACACTAGGTATTTCATGGGTAATGGCACACAAATATGTATACAGTTATGAAAGTTCAAAACATTTTAATAATACTCAATTAAAGAAGCCAGATTTTGAAGCATGTTAAAACACATAACAACAACAAAAGTATCTGGTAACTTAAAATTTTTGTAAATATGAAATAGACATTCATCATCGCATGGTTTCAACTTCCAAAACATGAATAATTTCACGGTCAATGCGTTTGTTAAAATCATTGTTGTAATACATCCATGAGTTTCCGAAAGTGTATTATGATCGAGTAAAGATGTTTAATATGTCGTATGATATGTTTTAGTCAAGATATTTTTAATAACCATTAGGCCGCCAGTACAAAAACAATGCAATTAGTCACCATGTAATTATTCAAGGTATGACAGTTGAGAAAAAACGAACAATACTAAATACACATATTTTTAATTTTGGTTGCTTTTAAACAAGACTTAAGTTAAAAAAAAATATATAATACATGAATTTAATAAATTAGTTTACTTAAGCTTAATATAGAAACAATTTCTTGCAGCCTATTTTACTCGTTCTTCAGTCATCTTCTTGTTCACTCAGTACAAATCAAATTCAAATAAAAATGCATGTATATATAGTATATGTAGATATGGCGAAGAACACTCAAATCTTTTCTATTCACTGCTCTATTTATTAAATATATAATATTTCAGTTTGATACAAGTCTACTATCATCACATAATAAAGAACTTCATCTTCTAGCTTTAAAATATGGACAAATTGTTACACTCTTACAGGTTAGTTATCTTATGTCAATATTGTTTTATGACTCTCCTTAGACAGCGCCACTGTCTGTTACATTTCTCTTTTATCTTTCCTGTGTGTGACAGAAATATGATTTATGCACATAATAAAATATAATAAAATGATTTTTGGAAATATTGCTACATGTAGATTGTCAAGTTTTGTTTGGTCATCAAGTGTCAGTCTTTTAATTCTTATGACTATCAGTTTAAGTTGTAAATAGTTGAACTTGTCTGCGAGATTGAACCTTGCATTGTTTTAGTCAATAGTAAGCTACTAAGCATTTTTTGTATTTGATTATACAACATCTGAAACCTATTTCTTTCATCCATTCTCTAATTCTTAGTATATTTAGCTATGTATACGTACTGCTTCACCATCTGGAGTACCAGTACTACTGGAAAAAAGCAGGAAACTTTCTTGAACTTTGCTTGAGCAGTACTCTGCAGTAAACTTATTTATTGACTGGTTGTTAGCCGGATTTTCAACAAAAAAATTCAGCTAATAGTTTGGCGAAATACGGCTGGTGGGCGATCAGGGGGCATCCTGTGACGTTAACGTTTGCGTTAAAGTTTTCAATTTAGCATATATTTCTGCCATTTATTGTCAGATCTTTATGAAACTTCATACAATGATAATATACCATGTGATGAACAGAATTAGAAAGTAACCATAACTCTACCTGGCTTTATTATGAATTATTACCCTTTGTAATTTTTGCGTTGAAGTTTTTAAATCCGGCTTTAAGGTGGTTTCCTCATTACATTTCTTGCTTATATTGTAAATCAATGTTTTATTATACACATATTTTGTAGTATCTTGAAACAACTATACAACAAATGCAAGAAGCCTGGGAAGACATTCTACTAGAAATGGACTCTAAATTGTATAACTTTGCTGAACAAAAATTGGTAAGTATAAATATTTATTCTATATTTTATTCATATATAGTTCAATTCAAGGTGTATGCATTTCCAATCTATAGTTATGGCTTCATCCATATTTCAATGTTTAACAATTGTTCCAATTAATGTATTATTGATATTTTGTTATCATATGATTGTTTTCCGTCGAACTTTGTTAAGAAGTCCAGAAAATGACTGCTTAATATATTTGTCCGCCTAAGTAAACCTTTGTAAACCTAAGACAATGCAAGATTTGAGTGTTTTTGGTTGCTCACGTCAAGGTTATTTTAGTGACTTTCAAGTAATGTTTGACGATATATTTAAACATTATCACATATTTCAGGCATCAGGTGCTGGTACTGTTAGTAATGATTTTCTAGAGTTGTTATTATTTGGTACACCAAGGTTAGTACAGTATTTTTTATCCTAATACATTTTTGAACACTTTAATGTGTTGTATGTTTCTCTTATTCTGGCTTTATTAAGTTTATTCTTCCTTGTTTTATTTGTTTGTTGTGTCTCTCAGTTTTTTGGACAGTGGCTAATGATGCTATTTTTCTTTTCAGCCCAGAATTACAAACTTTCCTTTCCCATGAATTAACAGATAAGGTATGAATCTTTCTTTTGTTTCATTAAAATGACTGTTGATATTTGACAATGCATATATGTATGTTGTCAAGCCCACAGTGTGCTTTTAAATGTTTGAATATGAGGGTTTCAACCTAAATTTATTCACCAGTTTGTCGGTCAATATTTCATCTGACTTCTAGTACAAGGGTGTCATTAGTTCAAATCCCAGACAGGAGCTAAACACCATGTTCAATTTTACCATGAAATATTTTCTATTGTCTTATTTGCCCTTTATTATATGATATAATATAATAAATCAGGCGAGTGATTGAGAAAAAATTAGGCAATGACTGACATACAATGTTTCTGTATTGATTTTGTGACAAGTATAATATTTTTGTATGTTTAATTTCAGGGTTTAAAGAAATTAGGTCTTTCAATTGAAACATCTTATTCTAACATTCAAAAACTTGTAGTAAAACATCTTCAAACGTAAGTACATATGTACTTGAACTGTTTTTATTTACTATTCTTATTTAGCTTACAAACACGTGACATTGAAAGTATACTCTCAATAATTAGTATTCTGACGTGATTTGAGTTTGACTGAGTCAAGGCATGTGACACCAGGAGAGTATTGTACAAGGTGGTTGCTCCAGTCTCTAGTTTCTGTTCAATGATGAAGGTCTTTGCTTGCTGGGAATGGCGTCTTTTACCCTTCTTGTTTTTAGGAGATCTTCTGAATTAATTATTTTTGAATTATCTGGACTTGACTCAGTCATGTGATACCAATTGATCATTTATCACAATCCTGATGAAGATTGTGAGACATGGCTTAAATATTGAAGAAAATATGTAAGTTTTTTGTCTGTGTAGTGGAATTAAACCCTCAAATTGACGATGTTCTAAGTCTGAAGTTGTTTTCTACTGTATTGATTTATTTCAGTGTAAGTCAAGCTATTGTTTACCATCTAAGTGAACTTAAAGGAATGTCAAAATGTTACGAGAAGTTTGGAGTACTTGGTATTGATGAGAAAAATATACACAAAGCTTTGATGACTGCTGGATCTTTTGTTTTAAAAACTAGTGAACTTCAACAGTAAGTCTTTACTTTCATTCTATCATGTAGGACAAAACTCATTTCAATACACACTGTATACTTTGTCTTTACTGCTCACACATTTTAAACATGTAGCATTTTTCATATCATTCTGTAGGGAGCTTCATTTGTGTTGACTAGTGTTTTATTATTTTTCCATTATTATAGTTCTTACTTTCTCAACTGTCAATTCATGAATAATTTCTGGGTGAATTTGTATGTTAAAATTATAGTTGTATTGCATTCATGATTTTCCAAAAGTGTGTGATCAAGTAGAGCTGCTTATGTCGTATGATAGGTTTAAGTCAAGATATTTCAATAAGGATGAGGCCTCTAGTATAAATATAATGCATTCAGTCACCTTGAAATTATTCAAGCTTTGGCAGTTGAGAAAAATCAGGCTATAATAGACCTAATCCTGAATTCAAATTTATGGGTTTTTCCGTCCGTGCACAGGCGGTACAAACAAAGTTTTCTTCACATTATTGCTAAACAGCACAAACTATAGATTAAATCCTATTGTTCTTTTTAATTTTACACGTGTCTTCATTGTAACAGTGAACGTTTGTTTGTACTGGAGGGGAAAACCCAAATGTTTGAATTCCGAATATAGTCTTTTTGCCTATTTAATCAAAGACACATATTGTTATGAAAATTCATTACAATATAATTTACTATCAATGAAGATGTAAAAATTCTGAAATTTATATGATATCAGTTATTTTAATTTCTGTTTCAATTTTTCAGAGTTATTGATGGAAGTATTAAAAATTTCAAAGCATTCTTCAGATGGCTTTATGTTGGTTAGTATAACATTACATTGAAATATAATTAGTTTTTTTTGTTGTTTTTTTTATTACATTTAACACCATGTCAACACAATTTAGGTCATTTTATGGCGTCCAGCGCACCTAACCTAGCTTTCCTGGATCCTTGTCTATAACCAGTACTCACCTACCCTTCCACAAGGCCGGAAACTTCTCCATATTATCTAATCAATGGAGGAAAATCGATTATTGTCAAATTTACATGGAAGGGTATAACCTCCCCGGATGGGATTTGAACTCGCACCCCCTCGGGCACGAGATTCCAAATCCCGGCGCGCTACCAACTGCGCTATTGACCCGGGTTAAAATATAATTAGTAAACTTCAAATATAAAGTGATCAGCTTCTACTCATTGTGGGTCCATTGTTTACTCTTTACTTTCTTGAGAAGAAGATAAGAATATTTAATTGATGACCTCTGTGCTTTTGAAATAGGAAATTAGTTATATATATTTTGTATATATGCAATTGATTCACTTTTTCTAAGTTTAAACTATTTGAAATTTAATTTTATGGTGCCATTTGTCAGCTGCTAAATTTTAGCATATGTGCTAAGTTTTCAATTCAGCATATATTTCTGCCATTTATTGTCAGATCTTCATGCAACTTCATACAATGATAACATACCATGTGATGAACAGAGTTAGTAAGTAACCACAACTCTACCAGGATTTATTATGGATTATTTCTCTTTGAAATGTTTGCATTAAAGTTTTTAAATCCAGCTTTAATGAGGTTTCCACTTTACATTTCTTGTTTTATAATTTCACTACACAATATACATTGTAAAGACTTCCCATAGAGATAAATAGTAGTTCTATAATTTAGTATGTGAACATGACAGTGTGAAACCTAGTTTATTAAAATCAATTATCATTTTGTTACTCCCACCATGTAGTATATTTCATATTCTTATTTTTTCAGTCATATTGAGATTATCCAATCAAAAACCACCTACAGAACTAAGTAAGGTTAGTAACAGTATTATGTAAAATTGTCAAGATGAAACTTATTGATATAAAAAAGTTAATGATCCATGTCATTCTACCATCAATCAATCAATTAAATCCTGATTTTGTTTTTTATTTGGAAAATAGAACTTAGTGCCCGTATTACAGAATTACCTCCCTTTTAAAAAAATGTGCCAATTTCAAATATTGACGATTTTATCAACAACATGGTGAATTTTTCACACACCGAAAAAAAGAAGTCAGTTTTGGAGGTAAAAAGGTGTGTGTTATACCCATAAATACAGTATGTTTTATTCTATTGTGTTTTTTTTTCAATCTTGAAGGAGTGTTATTTGACATTGCTTAGTTAAAATGATATATGAATAATTAATTAAACTACATTCATATTTTGCAGATGACACAACATGATGTAAACTTTGTTGCAGATTTTCTTACTGATAATTTTGCACAATTTACTCCTGTAAGTATTTGTATGTTAGTACTATCAAAATTTATAATATTTAGCCAGATTTTTCAACGAAAAAATTCGACTAATAGTTTGGCAAAACACGGGCTGTTGGGTGGGTGGGCGTCCGGTGTCGTTAAAAATTGCATTATAGTTTTCAATTTAGCATATATCTCTGCCATTAATTGTCAGATCTTTATAAAACTTCATACAATGATAACATACCATGTAATGAACAGAATTAGAAAGTAACCACAAGTCTACCTGGCCTTATTATGGATTATTTCCCTTTGAAATTTTTGTGTTAAAATTTTTAAATCCGGTTTTAATGTGGTTTCCACATTAAATTTCTCGTTATAGCAGGTTTTCAGTATTTTCAAAACTTTCAACCTGCACCCATGTAATGTTGATTTTCCTCCATTTATAAGGTAAATGGAGATGATGTCAACCTTATGAAAGTGTAGATTAGCACAGGTTATAGGGTCCAGAAAATCTAGGTTAGGTGAGCAGGCCTCAGTAAAATGACTATGATTTGTGTTGACCCAATGTTTAACCCAACAAAAAACAATACCATGGTAAAGCAGTTCAGTGATTAGGGTCATGGTTCGAAATAGTAAAGTTGGCTGATCATGTATATGGAAGCAGACTGTGAACCTTTCTTTTGACTGTTCATGATACAGAAGTAGAGCCGTCCAGCTAGCTCAGTTGGTAGCACGTAAGTAGGGCTGGGTACCGCCAGGAATTTTTTACCACGGTAAACCGTGGTTTTTTACTAAATACCACGGTATATACCACGGTATACCACAGTATAATTAAATACCCTTTTAAGAAGATCATAAATTAACTTCTAAAAACACAAAAACCCTAATTTAAGGGTAATAACTGTAACAACCTAATCACCATTGATTTTGTTCATGTTTTTTGCTCAATTTCATTGAAAATTTGATGACATTTCGTAATCCAAGTTGAAAATGACGAACCTAGGTTAAAACAAATCCGTCCGTCTATTAATTGTGTCATGACGCTATACGTGTTTTTAATACGAGGCATTCAAAAGGGGTCATAGTGCTAAAACTTACTAAGATTAATCGGGGAATAAATACGGCATTTTTGTGGGAAAAAATGAAAATGAATAAAACAATCATTAAAGGAAACCCATGCATACAAAAATTACATCCCACTGCCTTTAGAACCGATCCCGAAATCAAGAATTAAATCGAAATATTTTATATATACATGTATATATATACTAACTAAAATTTACAATCAACTTATAACAGAAAATGACGACTGTCGTAAATTAGTCAACGTTTCTTTCTCGTAGAATACAAGACAACTCTGCTAGGCGATTGCTACATGGAATTGCATAAGCGTTATGCAGTGATGAAAATATTTTTAACTAACTAAAGTAGAACTTTTCACTTGTACACGGACAAGTCAAAATTAAAAAATAACTTAATGTACGACTCGGACAACCGTTGATTTTGCCAAACCTGACATATATAACATGTAAAACCTTAATCACGGGTAGTACTCGTTCACGGGTACTGTAATACCGGTATTTCCGAAAATACCGTGGTACCGTACCGCGAGATAAAAAACCACGGTTACCGGTTTACCGGTAATACCGCGCACCTCTACACGTAAGTCTACTGATCAAGGGGTCGTGGGTTCGATTCCTGGACGGGGAATATTTTTGTGGAGCTTGGTCATGAAATTATTTTTACGGCCATTTTCCCTCCTACCAATGTTTTTTAATAATGTTGGGCAGTTGTCAGTCACTGACGTAAGTATGCGCTTAGTAGTTGGTTAACAGTTAAATTCAGAGATTTAGCCTTTCCAGGAGGAGTGATTAGGTTGACTGACCACCGTTATGTGACCTATACAATGTGTTGCTACGGCATTCAACCCAAACCATAACAAACAAAACAAAAAAACAGAGGTAGAAAATGTTCCATGTTTAAATAGAGAAAAGTATACATTGTATTAGAATGTATGTTATACTACTATTATATTATTACATTTATTATACAGCGAGAAGAAGAAGAATCAATAGAAGATCTTAGAGCTGTGTCACCTACAGATAAAAAACCTGGATTTAAACTTGAAAAAGTTGGACAGGTAAGTTTTATATATATCTTAGAGCTGTGTCACCTACAGACAAAAAACCTGGATTTAAACTTGAAAAAGTTGGACAGGTAAGTTTTATATCATATGTTATCCTGAGGGTCATTATCGCCGATTAAAATATACAAGTATGCACTTTCTTGAAAAACCGACTTTTGATTTTTTGCCACTTGTAGAAAAGTTGTTAGCCTCTTGAAACGTTAGTTGTAATGAAGCTTATTAACGGTCTTAGAAAATATATTTATACAACTCTGTCACAATAGTTTTATGCATCATTGAGCTATTTAGAACAACACTTAAAAACTAATTAAAATATATATATTATTATTTGTATATTTCAGTATTTGAAGAAAGAAAATCTCTGTTATCCATCAGATATTTCTGGTAACCCTTGGATACAATATTCTAGAGCTAGCTATAGTTTAAAAGGTAAGCTTCTAAAAAAGCCTTTAACAAATTCCATGTCTCCAGCATCGCAAGATGAGGGGCATAAAGTGATCATCTTATCCCTTAATGATGTACAGTACAACCTCTGCAGAGCGGCCCTCTAAAGAGCAAATCCTCTGCACAACAACAGCTTTTGATATTTTCCTAAGGCATTGTTTTAATTGAATTAAACCTCTGCAGAGCAACTAACTCTATACAGCAACACACTTCAGTCCCTCCCAGTGGATGTTGCTCAAGAGAGGTTGTACTTTAGTTCCGACCAGATTAACTAAATTTTACATATTTCTTCAAACACATATATTATGTACTTGGTTGTTGTTATAGCTTATGATCAAAAGCCACCATGCAAGTCTATTAATGAAGTCATAAGTAAGTACTTTGAATCATTTTGAGGCAGTCGGTCAACCTACTCACTGTTTTTTGAAAGGCTAAATCTTTAGATTTAGCTATTTAGCAGTTAGGAGCATACTTCCATCAGTGACTGACAACTGCCCTACATGATTTCGAATCAATGGTAGGAGGGAGAATGACTGTAAAAACTATTTTATGACCAAGCCCAAGGAAAGTATGTCCTGCTTGTGAATCAAACCCATGACCCCTTGATCATTACAATTGTGTTTTACCAACTGAGCTAGCTTGGTGACATGATATGTAGTGACTAATATAAATACTATGACTTTGATATATAGAAGTTATGATATGATATATTTATGTCTAGTTTACTACATATTGTATGATATATATCACTATATAACAGTCATGTATTAACGTTAACATGTCATAGTATCCTACTAAAGTTGATGTGACATTTCATTGTTGATGTTAACACTAATATCAATTAATATATCAATAAGATTTAGTGTATTTATGATAACCAGTATCTTGAAGGTGGCTTTGACAAAAACTCATAAATGATATAAAATCCTTTGACCCTTTTCCTTGAACCTTTTGACCCTTTTCCTTAAAAATTTTTTGCCCTTTTCCTTCAAATCTTTTGTCCCTTCTACTTGAACATTTGACCATTTTTCTCAAACCTGTTATGTTATTATGAATGTAATTATTAAAAGATTATTATGAATGTTATTATATTATGTTATTATTGTTATTACAAATGTTATTGTAAAAGTTATTATATAATGTTATTATTACAGACAGTAAAGTATTATATCCTATAGAAGGAAATAAATCATTGATACAATTACAAGAATCTGTTGAGAATACAATCAATAATTCTCTTAATAAACCAGCAGTAAGTTTCTTAATTTACAATCTTAAATTATTATTTACTTGATACATCATTCCGTTACCCGGGTCAGTAGCACAGTTGGTGGCACACTAGGTTTTTGATTCTAGTTTCCTCTAGGGGGTACGGTTTCAATCCCACCCAGGGCTGGATATACTCTTTACAAAAATATGGCAATAATATGTTATAATGGTTTTAGACAAAAGGCCAGAAAAAAGATTGGTGAACTGACCACAATAAAATGACCATAATGTGTGATGACTCACCATTAAACGTTATAAAAAATGTTGTGAAAAGATCTTTCATTTTTTATTTGTCCCTCCTCTGGGAGATTCCAGATTGCCTAGCGGGCAGCTTCCAGATTAAAGTTTATTATGTCTTTAAATCATGGACAATTTTTACTTGTAAAAATGAAGATTATATAACAATTATATTTCATTTATTATCTTATATTTCAGTGTACTGTAGGAAAATCTCTACAATGTGTATCAACATTACATTTGTTTTCTATACCTAGCAGGTAATTGTTTACAATACAATTATACAATATAGTTTCGTCAAACTTTCCCTGATACAGGTCAATATTATGAAAATTCATTACAGCCTATTTGAATACTTTTATTAAGAGTTATGAAACTACATGACTGTAGAAGCAGTGATTGGTAGAAAATATGGACGAGAAACTGTGTTTTTGATTTGGAAAAAATTTGTGTGTCAAAAGATAACAAAAATAGCATATTGTAATAAACATCCGGGGTGTTGTCATGTGAACTTTACCTTGGCACTTTTTCTGCTCTGATATGCTGGTTTTATACATTTCAATTTATTTTCTTTTGACCAGTTTTATTTTTCACATTGTTTTATGTTCTGACTTTATGAATAAAAGCCAAGCTTTTATAATTTATAATTTCAGTGATGATTCTGGTAAACCTACAATACAAAGAATGGCTCAGTAAGTATTTCCAAGTACAGTACAACCTCTCTTGAGTAACACCCAATGGGAGTGACTTAAGTATGTTGCTGTTCAGAGGTTGTTGCTTTACAGAGGTTAAATTCAATTAAACTTACACCTAAGGAAAATATCAAAAGCTTTTGTTGTGCTAAGAACTTGCTCTGTAGAGGGCCGCTCTGTAGAGGTTATACTGTATTTCAAAGTTAATCATTTTGTCTACAGTCTCTTTATGATTTGTGTTGAAGCGAAGTTATTATTGATGCTGTACTGTATTATACATACCAGGGGGGGTCAAAGGGGGGTAGGGGGGTCCACCCCCCCTGAAATTTCCAAAATGTACCTGTCCATTAGTGTATTTCAATCCAATTTCATAATGAATGGAATATTAGTTTGTCCAATTATTTAATTACTTGTATCAATATAAGATTGTTATCATTCTATTAATTACCAATATACAAAATACAATCTATATAGTATATAGTATACATATAATTAGGATATACAGTTTAACCTCTGCAGAGCGGTCCTCTACAGAACAAACCCTCTGCATAATAACAGGTTTTGATATTTTCATTATGTGTAGTTTTTATTGAATTTAACCTCTCCATAGCAACAACATCCACAGCAACACATTTTAGTCTCTCTAAGTGAGTGTTGTTCAAGATATTATCTGTATTGTATATGATATAATTTATGTATATGTAATTAGTATATAATAGAAATAGGAAATAGTTTTAGTTATATAATTAGAACTTAATAATTTTATGTTATAAAGGGATATACTGTCCTGTATACTATGATGGGGAGTTTGATTGGGTAGGAATATTACATGAAAGCTTGAGATCTGAATTTAATATAGCAAGCACTCTCAATCAACCCACTGTTTTATAATCAGCATTGAACCACCAAATAACATATATTAACTTCATTCTAACATATTAATGTATCAGAACAAAAACCAGTCTAACTACATGTAAATAAAGTAAGAATGTAGACTAGTTTTGCACTTAGCTGTCAGTATGATTTCAATACAGATTTTTATGAAGTCAGTGAATACTATTTTTCGTGGTGTACAAACTTGTTCACAAGATTTCATGTTCATTGTAATATGAAATTGTTCAATCATAGCCTAGTTTATTATACAAATGAACTTGAACCAGTTAGAGAACAGTATGTATTTAGGAACCAGTACTTGTTTTAGCTGGATTTTTCAATGAAAAAATTTGACTTGTAGTTTGACGAAACCCAGCGGGCATCCAGTGTCATTAACAATTGTATTAAAGTTTTTTCTTTACCATATATTTCTGCCATTTATTGCCAGATCTTTATGAAACTTCATACAATGATAACATACCATGTGATGAACAGAATTAGACAGTAACCACAACTCTACTTAGCTTTAATATGGATTATGTCCCTTCTTAATTTAGTGCTTAAGTTTTTAATATGTTGGATATTTCTGTCACTTATGGTCAGATCTTGATGAAAATCTGTTTTTAATGTGGTTTCCACATTACATTTCTTGTTTTTTATTTCAGATTTACAGCTGGTCAACCATCATTATTATATACTGCATTCACAGCTGATTTTCTACCTTGTGATAAATTATATATACTGACACAGCCTACCAATAGTTATAAGTAAGTTATCTAATTTCTAATAATGTAAGTTGTCTACCCTAAAAATTCCTAAGACCCATTTCATGTAATGATTTCCACCTTTCGCTTCAATTTGATATTTTACAAAAAATGTATTGATGTTATCCCAGCTTAGTTTGTACAACATGCAATTGTCAGTTGCCTGGAAGACTTGTCAAGTTTTTATTCTTTTAGAAAATTAAAATGTAACAGATATATATTAAAGCTCTTGTACTCCTATGCCTTGAAGCTAGCTTTTATTTTGATGAGATACAGTGTTTGCTTTTGACTCAGAAGGTCCTATGTTGGATCTCAGTTTGGAACATGGATATATCTGGCTACAAGATTTCTGCATAGACAACCATAATTTTGCGTTACAGTCATGCAGCAGTAGCCTGTTCAATTATCCAAAACGATCCGTAACGGAAGTGTCGGAACAACTCAACCCAAAGACAACTCGACCCGAGACAACTCAATACCGTACTAACGGGCTGAGGTTGTCCCAACTTTGAGTTGAGTTATGCATGGGTTGAGTTGTCTTCTGGTTGAGTTTTCCCGTACCTGTAACATTAGCTAACAGTAGTTACTGAACACAGGGCTGATAGTTTTATCCACAGTTATGCAAAGCCATTCTTCAAACCTTCTATTCAAAGATTGTCAGTACTGGTAATTTAGAACTTGGCTTGGCATATGTTATATTATGTATATTTTTATTATATTTTCCAGTGTACCAGATCATACAAGAATTACTTCAATTAAGTTTTCATATTTAACAAGACCAGATCCTAACTCAAGTTGTGCTAGTTTTGACTCGTATGTTACTTGTATATTGTTTTTCACACAGAAGTATATTATCCGCATGCTCATTTAAATATAAAACTAGCTATGTATATTGTTTGGCAAAAATATATTTCTTCCAGAAAGTACTTTTGAAGTTCAAATAAATTTATGTATTTGAAACAAGTTTTTAGTTTAAGCATTCTTATTTCTGCTGTATTATTCTAGGTTGATTCCGTTTCTTGCTCAAGATAACAATAATGTGGGTACTGAATTAGTTGATAATCTAGGCTTAGCAAGCTACCTATATTTCATCTATAGCCATTATTTTTAACTAGATTTTTCAACAAAAACCCAGGTGGGCAGCAGTCGCATGGGTGGGTGTCCGGTGAAGTTAACAATTGTGTTTAAGTTTTTTCTTTACCATATATTTCTGCCTTTTATTGTCAGATCTTTATGAAACTTCATAAAATGATGACATACCATGTGATCAACAGAATTAAACAGTAACCACAACTCTACCTGGCTTTGTTATGGTTAATTTCCCTTTGTAATTTTTGTGTTAAAGTTTTTAATACGTCAAATATCTCTGTCAGTTATGGTCAGATCTTGATTAAAATCCAGCTTTAATGTGGTTTCAATATAACATTTCTTGTCACATTTTCTCTTATTTTCCAGGAGTGACAAGTTGAACGTACTAGACGTAGCATATTTTGATGATAAATATTTATCTATATTACTGGTAGAAGACATTGAAGACTTGTCACCTGTAATATTACAATTACCTCTAGATATTATAACTTCAGCTAGTTATATCAATGTGTCTGGTACAGCTCATGTTAATACAAGATCTGATATGTAAGTTTTAATGTTTTATTTTGTACCATGTTACATATTGAGGGTTGCCCTCAAGACTGTAGTAACTCGTCGTTAACACAATGCACTGCAGTTTTGCAGACAACCTTCGATATAGTGTGTAGTAATTTTAACCAGTCAAAAGTTCACATCATCTGATGGTTTAATGCACAATAATTTAGTAGCTGTGCTAATCTATTTATCTATTCATTGTGTGACCAACTATGAAATGATGTGTACTTTTTGGCAGGCTAGAAACTACACTATAGCTACAATAAATTTTTCAGAAAATAGCCCATCTGACAATACATTGCTCAACATTAAATTTTTAAGTTGGTTGCCCTGTCGGACAACCAACTATTAATTTTACTTGCCAAAACAAATGATACTTAAAATAAAATTTGAGGGTTAAAATATATTCTGGTTGCCTGATCAACGATTTTGATAGCATGGCATAGCTTTACTGTGTTATGCTTTTGAAATGCATATTATTTGGGTTTTTTGTGAAAAATATTAATCAATGTTTATATAATTATTTCATATTGTTTTAAACAGAGTTTTTCATACATACTTACCTGTAAGTTTATATTCTTATTTTATTTTAGACCAGTAGTTGAAATCACAGGTTCTACAGACAATATACAATATAGATGGTTACAAAATATGAAAGCACATTCCTTTGCTGTCAGTGGTACCAGGCATACAGCTATAGTTGTAAGTTTGTTTTGATGTATACAGATTTTTGAATATTTTTATTTTACGTTAGAACATTTTTAGTAGACAAAATACTTTTTTAATCTTAATTTTATATGACATTATCTATAGTTTAATTTTGAACACATGCACTGCTGTTATAATTAACCTTTCATTTATAAAAGTGCCTCCGAGGCTTGCTCAGTTGGTATGTCACAAGTCTGCTGATCGAGGGGTCATGGGTTGCTTTTTTGGTGCAAAATAAAATAAAACTCAATTAAATTTTTTATTTTTCTATGTTAGAACAGAAATAGCATTCAATATTTTCTATCTTTACTTGTAGAATAAAATATAAAGCCTGTTTTGTAGCAATTACATTATAATTTTCTAAACATTCAAATAGGTGAAAGTTTTCTGTATTAAAACTGATTTCAGTATTTTGTCAATAAATAACTCTATGTAATTTCAATGAAATCTGCCTACTTCAGTAGGTTTTCAGTATTTTTAAAACATTCGACTTTCACCTGTGCATTACTCTCATTTCAGTTATTTTCATCTCGGCGTAGAGTTCGAATGTTTTTAATGGACGCAGAGGAAGACGATGACGAAGACGATGAGGTAGATGGTGGTGACATCACATCACAAAGTGAAATTGACCAATCAGTGACGAGTAATCCAAATATCAGCCAATCAGCATCAAGTTCTCATGATAACAGCCAATCAGGAACCAGTATGCAAATTGAGGACAGTAGTTTTAACCTAGATGACGGACAGGAAGATAAAGAAAACAGTAGTAGTATAGCTGATAGCGGAGAACACTCAGGATCGTAAATACAGTCTTTGTATGTAGCCGGTGGACCGTGTACTAAGTCCACTAAAATCCCCGTCGGTTGAGTGACTTTTAGAATGTGAGTGTTCCGACTGTCCACTTTTAACATAAATAGAAATTTGATGATCTATGGATAGACTTCTGGATTAAAGAATCATGTTCTGCTTAACCATTTGGCTAGCTCAGTTGGTAGCTTACATGTCTACTGATGGAGGGGTAATTAGTTTGATTCTCGGGCCTGGCATTCATTTACTTACATGGAGTTTGGTCGTGAAGTAGTTTCTACAGCCATTCTCCTTCCTACCACTGGTTGTAAATCATGTAGGACCGGTGTCAGTTACTGATGGAAGTATATACTAAGTATGTAGGTTGATTGACTGCCATAATATGACTTGAACAATGTGTTGTTAAGGCATTAAACCCTATATGAAAAATATTGTATGAGCATTTATCAATAAAACTTTGTTAGTTTTCAGGTTACTATTGTAAGTCATTATTTTAATGTGTTATAACAATAATAATGAATTTGTTATACTTGTAATTAAATACAAATAATGATCACAATTGTTTTCGTTATTATATTCCATATGAGTCTCAAATGATGTATTTGAAAATAAAGCAATGGTTGATTTTGTGAAGTGTTGTTTTTATTCTTTAATAAAGTGTAGATGGTGGGTTTTGTTGATGGCCTTTTTTGCCTTTGTTGTAGGCGTTTTTTCCTTCATTATGAGCCTTTTCTTTTGTTGTGGGCATTTCTTATTTGTTGGAGTTTTTCTATGAAATCTGTATTCATTGAAAGTTCGGACCCCCTCCTCAGAAAAAATCCTGGATACGCCATTTGCTTATGTTTTCTTTTTAATTATGATCAACTCGGGTTGTCAAAACAACTGGCTGGAAAAAATGTGGTAGGACCATAAAAACAGTAAACAAAATATCTTTTATTTGTTGTATACTTCTTACAGCTGAAGAAAGATAAATACGTTATAAGAGTTATACAGACTCGTACAATAATGTTAATTTTTTTAGGTAGTTCGCGTTTAACCTGGACCCAAAAAAAAACAACGTAATTATCTATAACACCACTACATTGATTTTGCACACCATAACTTTCCTTTAAGGAATTAGACTTTTAGAATTATTAAGTAATAAATAAAATCACTTTTCTATAGGTTGTTATGCAAAGTAGTTGCATATTTAAATTGAAAATCCGACGGGAGGGATGAAATGCTGTTCTGATTTTAAGTACAGGTACTGTTTAAATCAATGGCCTAACCGATTAATTCTGTGTTGTGGCCTTGTATTTAGATAGAATTTTGTATCTACTGTTACATGGCTGTTCTGGTTTTGACACATACTCATTTAACTAAACCCTCTTCTTGGCTTCAAAATTTGTATTGCATGTCAATGGAAGGTATGTTATGTAATTGAAGAAAATGTTAGCTATGACCACATACAAAATTTTAGTTGATTCCATCCGATTCTTTTTGAGATATTTAATGTTTTTAAAGGTCCAGGTGTAATTCAAACTAACTTTAATTTACAATAATGCAGGCTATGTTATTCATGGACGTGCCGTTCATGTGAATATTGCATATATAAACATGGCCATTTTCATTGCAGAAACACTATTTGTGGGATGAAAAATAACAATATAATAGTTTAGTTAGTTAGTTTAAACATATTTAATTTTCATTATGTAAATTTTACCAAGATAGTATAAACTATTTATAACAACAATCTTCACGACAAACATTCATCCTCACTAGATATTTGGTCCAGGAAAATGGAATTTGTTACTGGCAGAACAAAAGTTTACTGGACCAAACATAATTGTCAAAATATTCAGTCCATTTTAATGATTTAGAATTATAACACATTCTAAAAATAAATTGACAACAGTGGTACCCTCTCAGCCAATACAATTGCGTAATAAGTGTGTCGTTCATTGATAAATCTCATATAACACTACTACTCATGATTTAACCTGTACAGTGCACGTGAAATTGACAAGTTTTCCAATCAATTACAGTGCACGAGCGCCACATGCATAAATTGGCACATGAAATTGACAAGTTTTCCAATCAGTTTCAATGCACGGGCGTCTCGTGCAGAAATTGACACATGGAATTGACAAGCATTCCAATCAATTACTACGCACAAGCGCCACGTGCAGAAATTGACATGTGAAATTGACAAGCTTTCCAATCAGTTTCAATGGACGGGCGTCTCGTGGAGAAATTGACACATGGAATTGACACGTTTTTCAATCAGTTACAGTACATGGAACACTCGTGCAGAAATGATCACATGTTGCTATCAAGCGGTCAAAGTAAACGTCAAATATATAGATAAATATAAGAAAAGTAATGATTTAGATAAATTAGTCAAAATGAACGCGTCAATTCTTGTACATTGTTTTTAACTTAAAACTGGATGGGACTGATTACGACGAATTGTTCCAATTCAAAGACTTGGTTTTCATTGGTCAATAGTTCTGTGGTATTTCAAACAATAATTATTACCTTTACTGTTGCATGAAGTTATGACTAACCACAAATTTTGCCACAAAATTTTTGTAAAACGGGTACAACCTCTGTATAAGTTTTAAATTGATGGGAACACAGTATGGTTTAATTGAAACATCTTTTCTGTTTGGACTCACGATGCCGTATGATCAATTTGTAAATAAACTCGTTGATAAATCTCATATCAAACTGCTTCTCATGCTCTGTCCTATACATAAACAATTTCACAAAAATAACGAATTTTATTGAATATGGAAAATGGTGACTGTAAAAAGTCGGACCACTCTCATTCTTAAAGTAACGGGACGAATGGAAATTTCTGTGGACTCTGTCCAAAGTCCACTTGCTAAATGCAATAGCTGTAATAAATGTTGAATGTTATTGTGGTCTGTTTAAATCAGTAAATTAATGTACATGCATTATCTTATTCACCTATTGAGGGAATAAGTCCATTGATTAAAGTACGAAAACACACATGAATTAGTATATGACCATTCAGTACATAGCCAACAAATTCACAATTAGAAAACCATTTTTGTATAGTACGAGAAATAAACAGTAATTTCAACAAACATCAGTATGATCTTTAATTAAGTACATTGATTGCTTGATACCGGCATTAAGGACAGATACTTACAAAGTAATGGAACAGATTGGCCCCTAATTACTTTCATAATCCCTTACTCGTCCTTTAATGATATCGCTTTTTATCACAAAATATTTAAAAATAGATAATTACTTGCATAAGCTCTTACTTGTTCTTCATCCCTTTTTTATCTCAAGATAGTTGATGACAATTACTGATACAAGCTGAATATCGTCTGCTTAATGAATTAGTACAAATAATAGTTATAATGATAGACCATCCTACAAAATACTTACGGTACCCATCAAATGTTCGGAGACAGAAGAAATTTACTACAATTTTTTAATTTTGATGATTATTTTTGTAGAATCATTATTTTTAATATATTCAAGAATGGTTTTTGATAAAATGAAAACAAATTACATGAATGCAGTATGTTTATAAGATTAAGCATATGACATACTGAAGCCCCTATAATAATGTTTATCGTTATCATTTTCCATTACATAGCTTTAATGCTCTTTTTGTATGCTCAGTTATAATTATAATGTTAACAAAAAAATAAATAAAGCAAAACTAAAAATTATTTCAAATAAACAGTTATCAAATTAAAAATAAAAGCAGCTCAGTAGGCCTACAAAGTAATAATGTCTCCAAACTTGACCTGGGGCAATAGCGCAGTTGGTAGCGCGCCGGGATTTGGAATCTCGTGCCCGAGGGGGTGCGGGTTCGAATCCCACCCGGGGAGGTTATACCCTTCCTTGACAATTTGACAATAATGTCGATTTTCCTCCATTGATTAGATAATATGGAGAAGTTTCCGGCCTTGTGGAAGGGTAGGTGAGTACTGGTTATAGACAATGGTCCATGAAAGCTAGGTTAGGTGTGCTGGAAGCCGTAAAATGACCTAAATTGTGTTGACACGGCGTTAACTCCAATAAATAAGTAAATGTGTCTCCAAACTTTCGGTGGGTACTGTATAATAAAAGTCATTGTATGTCCAATTCCATCAAAGACATAGACAATGTATCCTTTTCTCTTTATCCATGAATATTTTACAGAATATAAAGATATATCTTTACATTTTTTATGGTAATATGTTGAAAATGATTAGAACATGATTCCATATAATTTACGTCTTTTGGGATAAATAAGAAAAAGAGATACACGTATTTAAATAATATCTATATATACTGTACTCTTAAAGAGTTTTAAATAAATAAAAATACATCGTTTACGTAAAATGGTTATGTATATTGCAAGTACATGTAGTTTATTTTACTTAGAACTTATTCATGTAACATAGTATGAATCATATGTTAATAAACTAATTAATGTTGATTTTGGAATTTACTTAGATCGGAGACATAGATGTCTCTGCTTAGATAAGTTAGACAACACTTTTCTCTTGGATAAATGGGTACGAGAACGCACCATGCCGTGAGGCCTTGGATATTCTCAACAACATCTCATGCCAATCGCTGAAAAAATGGCGGTCTTTCATTAAAACGGAAGTCACGTGATGCACTTATCCAGTCAAGGTCAAGGGCACATTTGAATTATTTTCATGAAACTTGTTACATTTCATCGTTAGAGTCACTAGAGCTATCATGGAAGTTATCTCCGTTATCTGTTAGCCTTCGTATTGTACAAGGACTAAGGAATGCTTTGTGAGAGTCAGCCATGTTTGTTGTTTGTTTGTGACAAAATCTAGGCAACATTTTGCGGATTTCCGTCCTGAACGCTGTACTCATACATGTATACAACATAAATATACCAGGATATATTATATATTGTCCTAACAACTTGACAACATGTAAACAACCATAAATACTCAATGGTAAAGCTACATTAGAATGAGTAATTAGAACATATATACTTATTAATGATAATGGAATTTCATGAAGAATTATAACACTAACTAAAATCAGAATGATGCAAGATGTTCGCCTCGAGTCACGATCAAGTTTCTCAAAAGCGTTTTCATTACAAGAAAGTTCTTTTTGAAATTTGCCACGATTTCTTTGAAATAATTTACGGAAACTTATGTTTCTACAGTCAACAAAATATCGTCTGCATTTTGGCAAATCTTTATCCTTCTTTACCAATATGGCGTCTTCCTTTTCTGCCAATGCATTTTGGGATATTTCCGGTTTGTGTGCAGATTTTAAACACAACGAATTGTTTCCGTTGGTGACGTCTACCTTTGGTTTTGTTGACATTCTCTTCAGCTGTCGAAGTGATGTTCGACTATGTTTGGCCTCTTTGAGAGTTTTATAAATACTTATGCTGTAATACCCCAAAACAATACACGGTAGAATAGAATCAAGTATACTCTCAATAAGAACGTGAAGTTTTCTACCAGCACATATTGTGATATGAAATGTCACATCAGCTTCTTTGATTCCACAAATAACATCAGTCTGGTTGGTTAATGGGTTGTGATCAAATATAGGATAAAATCCGAAGAGAAAATACGCTGGAATGTGAATCAGAACCGCCATTGTTACGATACATGAGACGCAGATTGTTATTCTGCGCCCGGAATGTATACTTCTTGCATCAAATGGCGACTTCAAGCACTTTGAACGAATGTAAGCCAGCATTACTGTCAGCCATAATGAAATCATATTTAGCATGTTTACCCACGTATCTCCTACAAAATACGCCACTTTGCAGAATGGATATCTTATATAATCTCTGTAGTGATTGAAAGAATAATAGTAGACGTAGCTTGCACTGGGACAAATTATATTCAACATATCCACGCATGCTATCAATGACAGAACTACAGTGGTGTGAGATCTCATCCTTGGTTTCATAAACACAGCAATTATAATAGAGTTACATATAATCACAAATATTGCTAATATAGGTACAATATATCCAAGTATAATAACCACAATGTCGGAACAAGTTTCATGCAAATCGGTCAAGCGCAGCGCTATAACTTGACCGCAAGTATAGTTCGATATCGAAACCCAGTTTGTTAAATTCATTTTTGTATTCTAAAATTTCCTAAAAAATCACAAAATTTCACTGACCTAAGACACATTAAGTCAAAGCATTGTTTGAATATTACTAAAATGTAGCCCGAGAGTATAAAAGCGCACTGAAGTTAAATCCCTTAGTATCATTCCGCGTCTGCAGAAAAAAGTCCCTCCATCGAATAAATAAGCTTCAATCACTATCAATTATATCGATATTTGCTTCTTAATTATAATTATTTTTCTTCTCCAATATATAATCCGATCTTTCAGAAATAATAAGACAGCCAGACAGCGTGCTAAGATTTATCAATATTTCATCCACATGGGAATAATTGTAACCATTAATTTCAGTAACAAAACATTTACTACCGAAACAATTATTTCCGACACGAACAAACTAACCAAGCTGCCGAAACCCGCTATTGATTGTTTTAATGTCACTTAATTGTATCCATTTTATGAGAAAATCGTATTTTATTCCTCAGCTTCACGCCGTCCTGTTTTCCCCGTTCTGTTTTTCATTTCATTTTCTCAGTTTCCATAACGCTCTGACCATTCAGATTTCAGCGAAATTGTGCTTTTTTCTGTACACGAATACAGTAAAGTACAGTAAAGTTCCGCTACAATGACCCCTTTGATTTTGACGAATTTTAAGTTCCAAACGCTTAATTTAATTAAAAAAATGTCCCTTTATCAAGCCCGTTTCGCTATTAACACCATTGATTTTATGGTCCTCATAGTGTACCTTAATTGTATACATGTATACGAAAACAAACAAACATTTCCACACATATAACATGAATATTAAGTCCAGATGTCTGCAGGTGTCAATACGCTAGTATGAACTGTACATGTATAAAACCGGATCAATGAATAAACGGTCAGCCGTAAAAAGTTAATGATCAAATGTTTACCACACTGTGGGCTACTTTTATTACTTTATAATTCACACCTTAAAACATCAATAATGGTCAAATTTGATATATCTAGCTCACCTGAGCACAAAGTGGCCGAGGTGAGCAATTTTGACCGACCAGTGACGTTCTGTGTGCGCCCACATTTTACTTAAACAACACATCATCCCAAACACCTTTGAAAATACATTGTATTGTCAAAGCTCTTCCTGTCTGTTTCATGAAGTTTTTACATAAAAATAGCTAAAATCATCCAAAGAAATATACTAGGTATTGAGCTTTAATAATTAAAATAATGAATCATTAGACCTATACCTTGTGGTTTAAATTGTTAAACGATGCAACTTTGGTAAGAATTTGCAAGTTTTGCATTGAGTGGTGTAAGGAAAAACGAAAACTGAACGTTTTGGCTCGGGGTCCCCTGTGTTTTGGATTGAAGCTCCCCTAAAGGCTCGATTCAATTTTTTTTCAGAATTATGCCTTGGTATCAAAAATCAATGTAACTGGTCTTACACCTTTAAACCTAGGACTCAGGTGAGCGGTCCAGAGTTTTCATAACCCTCTTGTTATACAATTGACTGTCGCTGCTAAATACCATTCATTTACATCAAAGTGTCATATATAAACATTATGACAAAAAAAACATTTTGTAGATAAAAACGATTTATACTTTCAACTCTTTTAACCATATGTATTTTTTTATTAAATTCGGTGACACCTCTCTACTCCAGCCTGTTGGGTATTTTTGCTATAAGTGTCTGCTTTGAAAGGTGATTGTTGTTGAGAGATCATTTTTATTGAAGAATACACAATCGTTGCGAATCTTTGATACTAAGGGGCTGCGATCATATGCAGCTTGCATCGTTGCGAAACAAGACAGCATTATTTATTCATAGTGTTTTTTGTCTCCGAATCTAACCTACAGCCTATGGCTGTGTTTCTGTTGTTGTTTTGTTAGGTTTAACACCGTAGCAACACATTATAGGTCATATAGCGGCGGTCAGTCAACCTACTCACTCCTCCTGGAAAGGCTAAATCTCTGGATTTAGCTGTTAACCAACTATTAAGCGCATACGTTCGTCAGTGACTGACAACTGCCTTTCATAATTAAACCATTGGTAGGAGGGAGAATGACCGTAGAAATAATTTAATGACCAAGCTCCACGAAATTATGCCCCGTAACATTATATGACTGAGCATACAAAGTACACTAATATCTGTGTGGTCAAAATGATATACTAGTATGCCAACATGTCAGCTATCAAGGTCGGTATGGTCGACAAATCTAATGAAACAGTCAGTCAGGAGAGGTGGGCCCGGAATACTTAGATGTGAAAACTCGTATTCGGGCGAAACATGGTTATGTGTAAGGCGCAGAGTAACATTAAATATTGTATTAAAAGCATACAGGTCTAAACCAATTGGAATTTCAAGGTGGAGAATCAAACCCATTTGATTTTTAATAAAACGTAAACAAACTGGCGCCATTTGAAAAAAGAGTAAGCAATTACACCAATTTATTCTTTTATTCGATCATAAACGAAACAAAAACGAGAAATCTGTAAAATGCGTACAAACTTTTGCTCCGTTCAAAATTCACGGTGCCCGTTTGTTAACGTTTTGAACTATTCGAAATGGTTTTGTGGGGTGACTATTATGAAAGGTTTGACTGTACATTCAATGATGTTTTATCATCTGAGAGGTCAGGCTGTCCAGATATCATCAAAGTTAATTACAATAATATAAACTAATTATGTATTGTCATTTATTGTGCACTTTATGATAGAACGTTATCAAACGTTTACAGTTTTATAGCTTGGACTTACACGTTGACCTTGAATCATTTTTAACACATATAGGAGCAGTAGTCCACGGGTGATGCTTGTGTAGGGGTCGAGGGGTCCTGGGTTTGAACCTTACCTGGGCAACCGCTAATTTCATTGACCATGGAATTTTAAATTGCTTCTCTTCTCCTAGTTGTAATTGGGTACCTGCGAGGTAGGTATTTATCTGTTATGCCATTGAGTAGCTTTCATATAAGTTGCAGAAAACAACTCCCTAGGGAGATAGATAGATTCATTAAGAAGACCATTTGTTGATATCATGTGATCATTTCCCGGATGTCCCATGCACTAAAAATCAGTGAAAAACTTGTCAATTTCTGCACGAGGCGCCCGTGCGTTGTAACTGATTGGAAAGCTTGTCAATTTCACGTGACAATTTCTGCACGGGACGCCCGTACGTTGTAACTGATTGGAAAGCTTGTCAATTTCACGTGTCAATTTCTGCACGAGGCGCCCGTGCGTTGTAACTGATTGGAAAGCTTGTCAATTTCACGTGTCAATATCTGCACGAGCGCTCGTGCATTGTAATGTATAGGACATAGCATTAGTAGCAGTTTGGTATGAGATTTATCAATGCACGAAACACTTTTAACAAAATTGTATTGGCTGAGAGAGTAGCACTGTTGTCTTATTAAATCTAGAATAAGTTGTAATGCTAAATCATTAAAATGGACTGCATATTTTGACAACAATGTTTGGTCCAGTAAACTTTTATTCAGTTCAGTAACAAATTCCATTTAGCTGGACTGAATGTCCAGTGCTGATGGAAGTTTGTCGTGAAGGCTGCCGAACCGCCTACATATCTTACTGTACGTATCTTTTTATCGTACATGTCATGGGTGGATCCAGCGGGGTGGGGGGGAGGTCAGGGGGGTCCGGACCCCCCCCCCTAGAATTTGGAAAATGTACATGTCCATTAGTGTATTTCTTGCTTGTAAGTCATTTTTAAGTAGTACGAAGCAATTTTTCTCGGTGCTTAACATAGATTTAATGGTAATATAGTTTTTATTATCAATATGTTGCCTTTTTCTGCAAAATGGTTCGAGATTCGGACTCTCCCCCCCCCCTAGAAAAGTTCGGACCCCTCCCCCTAGAAACAAATCCTGGCTCCGCCCCTGCATATACCTACTCATTAATTGAGACTATCAAAAATATGTATTAGTTTGAAAGCTTACAAAAAACAATGGTTTATGTATTAGCACAAGTGTCTACTTGAACTTTGTATTATCATACGATATCACCGTGATCGTACAAATCGTACTTATATCGTTCGTACTTTCGTATCGTAATGTAAATAAAGTTTCAAAATAACCAGGAAGTATGAAAGATTTTAATACACCAATCTTAACTATATAATTATATATTTTGTTTTGTTATTTTGATGAAAATTGAGGTTATGACAAAATAATTCAGTCCTAGAAATCCACATTTCTACTTGGTTTGAAGACCGCAATTAGCTTGAACTAAATCTCTGCAGCGTGTTCAGTTACCCTGAACGTTCCAAAACGTTCCGTAACGGAAGTGTCGGAACAACTCAACCCATAGACAACTCAACCCGAGACAACTCAATCTCCTACTTACGGATTGAGTTGTCCTAACTTTGAGTTGAGTATTGCACGGGTTGAGTTGTCTTCAGATTGAGTTCACCTCTACCCCTAACCTTAGCTAACAGTAGTTACTCAACACTGGCTGGTCTGTCAGACTCAAAGCACTTCTCTAACTTCAAATATCCGCAAATAGTACATTAACTTCCGAACATGACAAGTCAAAACATTACTATCTTAACTTAAGATTAATGCTATAGTCCTATTATCAATTATATACATTTATATATTTGTATACATTTATTTATGATAACGAATGGGAAATGTTATTTGTCGAATTTATGAAACAATATTGTTCATAAATACTTATAAAATAAAGTCCCCTGTCAATTTGTGCTCTGAAACGAATTTCGTTAACATCCATTGTCATGCTAATGCAGGGGCGGAACCAGGATTATTTTCTAGGGGGTCCGAACTTTTTCTAGGGGGGGGGGGGTTCCAAACTTTGGCACCACATCCACATTATATGCATTTTGCAGAATAATGCAACATATTAATAATACAAACTACATGTATATAACCATTAAATCTATGTTACGCACCGAGAAAATTTGCTTCATGCTACTTTAAAATGACTTACTATTGGACAGGTACATTTTGTAAATTCTAGGGGGGGGGGGGGGTCCGGCTCCCCCCTGACCTCCCGCTAGATACGCCTATATAACTTAAAATCATTGCTACAGCCCTATTATCAATTTATATATACATTTATGTATGATCACGAATGGAACATGTCGAGCTGTTTATTGTCAAATATATGTAACAATATTGTTCATAAATACAAATAAAATAAAGTTCCCTGTCAGTTTGTGTTCTGATACGAATTTCGTTTCCATCTATTGTTATGCTAATGAACTCTGACAAAAAACTTCTATTCAAAGATTGGTTCGCCCTCATGCATGGGCGGATCTAGCGGAGGTCAGGGGGTCCCTACCCCCTAGAATTTCCAAATTGTACCTGTCCATAATTGATTTCTTGACTGTAAGTAGAATGAAGCAATTTTATAATGGATAGATGCATAGATTTAATGGTTATGTAGTTTTTATTATAATTATGTTGCATTATATTGCAAATTGTGTATAATGTGGTTGTGGTTCGAAAGTTTGGACCCCCATAGAAAAAGTTCAGATCCCCCCACAAAAAAATTCTTGATCCGCCCCTGAAATGACATCACTTGGTATGCGTGCGCAGTAAGTACTTTCGGTTTGAAGACTTGATAGATTTCAACGCTTGTTATCTACTCTTGAAATGTGAGTTATTTTATTATGTTTAAAGCTTTGACAGATGTTACTAAACTTGATGATCAATTAAACTAATGAATATTTAACTTTCTTTCTGATTGTTCTAGATTGAATTGTCAATTTAACAGATAAAAACAGTTTTATAATTTCTACTTTCGATTTTAACAGTTTGATCAAAGTACAAATACGATAAGTAAAATTTTGTATATAATACTTATAAATCTAACATCAAATGTACAATCTACGAATAAATGATAAGATTTTAGGAAATTGTGTTGTTTTTAAATCATAACCGAGTTAAATATTTATCGCTCTGCAACCCAATTCATTTCCCGTAAATACAGGGGCGGCTCAAACACGGTTTTCAGGTGGTATATGGTAATAGGGGCGGTTCTATGATTTTTGTAAGGGGGATTCGAGTTGAATATGTTAAGGGGATAGTTGGGGCTTGCTCTTTTGGAAATGTTCGAAATGAAAACGACGGTAGAACCCCTTTTCTGACACTTCCTGTCTAAAATACGCCAATGTTCCTGTGTGTTTTTGTACAAGTATGCCGATATTCATTCTTCAAGAATTGTTTTGAAAAGAATGCTGTTTATCGTTTTAATCTTCGCTTGGTTTAAACTGTCTGTGTAATGCCTTTAGGCCACAACAAGTTGATCATATGTTCTACGGATTTTTCTAGAAAAAAATGGGGCGAGCGAGCGAAGAAAAAAAATCTTAATTTAGTTGCTTTATATAGCGGTTTGACCAAATTTTTATGAGCGAGCGAGGAAATAAAAATAATTTTTTTTGTAAAAAAACGTCAAAATTAAGGTGCGAGCGAATCCATAGAACATTTGATCAATTTGTTGTGGCCTTACACGTCGGATTCTTTTTAGATTGAAACGTTTTTTAAGTTACGATTGTTTACCTTATCAATGCATTCATAAAATATGACCGATTCCTTTGAAATCCAATATTTGGGGTGAAAAATATAACACTTTAATTGTTAAGTTGTTTTGAAGTCATTTTAAAATGATATATTAATTTAAAGCAGACATAAAATATTTATTTAAAGCCGAGTCATTGAACTACAGTATAACATGCATTAGATACACTATAAACATATCAAACCATTTTACTTTCGAAGTTCAAGTTCGACTTTAGAAGTTTCCTTTAAATTGAAAAAAGGGGTGCTCTTTCATAAGAGCACAGCATATTCTTCTTTTGTTAACGTAAAATCTATTTGATCCAAAATCGTTTTAGAGCTTGATTACATAATTTGTAGGAAGGTATATTTTCTAGCTCAAGACTTCATCTTAAGATATTGTGATCTGAACTCTTATTGAAGTATATGAAACCAGTTTCTACTATTGGTTTTAATGTACTTTCCCTTTGAAGTTCAATTAAAAAGATTAACATATTTTTGAGAAAATTCATTTATTAATAAAGTTCTTTTCTATTAGAAGTGTTTGAAATAATGTAAAACACATTTGCACCTGATAAATGCTTGTCTTTGCAGTCCATGTAGAGATTACAATGTTCGTTTTGATACAAGGGTTTTACATGCATTTTATTGCCATACTAATATACAATATACAAATTACAATGACATACTAGTAGTATAAGAGTGCATGTAAAACAGATTTGGTTCACAGATTTGGTTTATTTTTTCTATAATTTCAAAATACCATTTAGAGTCTGTAATTGTGTCAGAAAAATAATTCCTATTATTTTAAGACAAACTGACCAAAATGTTGCTAGAAATATACAATAAAAGTCACAAAAATGTACAAAAAGTGTCTGTACCGTGACTTACGGGGTAGATTTTACAACATGAAACACAATCATTTGTAGTTGTATGTCAATTTGCACTAAAATTGTCATTATCAGAACATTATTTTCCTGCTTCCAAAAATATTTCCACATTATTTTGATTGTTTTAGAAAAAGTTGATATTTAAGTTGAAATCTGTGAATGAGTACCTTTAAAGTACAATTATAAATCAGAAGTCCGACATTATTTGATGACATTTTGTTGATTGGTTTTGAATGTTTAAAGACTTAATTAACTGGGTGGGTTTTCACTTGTTTGAGCCATTGAACAATGTTGGTGACACTTACTTCTTATTCTGCAAGTACTTTCCACCACAAGTACTGGTGCACATCCAGCGTTCAATGCTAGGAATTCTTTGTGAATAAATATATATTATAACTTGGCTACTCGCGACGTAAATATTAATACCTTAATGTCTTTCTCATATGTACATATTACTTTCAAGTATTCTAAGTAGGTGAATGTTTAAGTATATTTAACACTGACTATAAAGTTGTAGGGTAATTCAATCATACATAAATATGCATGATCTAAATACGATCCATATATCTTATGTCAATACGTAAAGCCATACATATCTTATCGTGCATTTTTAAGTACATATTTGGAAATAATATGCACATATCGTATATCAAATAAACCACTCAATCCTAATATAAATATGACGTTTTTCAAATATAAAAATAAACTACACATCATATATTTAAACCCAGTTTCGATTTGTCTAATTACGTGCAATGATGATTTAAATTGCCATGGTGACCATGTTTTTTCTCTACTTTTTTTCTAATAATTACTGTAAACGGACACATATCTAAATACCTTACATTCTTGATATTGTATTATATAATTTATTCACATTACTGGATCACGACTGCTGTCTTTACTTGCTCAATTACTTCAATCAGTGTTTTTGTAGGCTGTCATCCGATTCATACATTTTTATATTTGGTGTTCATTCTTACATATTCTAAAGTGTTTATATTCTTGTATTTATACCATTTTGTGCCAATCATTTCTATCATCTTTCTTGAAAGTCTATTCCATCATGTCCTGTACATAACGAGATATTTTGTTGGGCAGATATCAGTCTTCGTTTGTCAGCAACAAGTACTATATTTCTGGCTGTTTAGAAATATTTAAAAATTCCAAGGTTTTAAAATCTCCTGACCATCAATTCATTTCAAATAATAAGATTTACTGAAAACATTATATTCACCACCAAAAGATTTTTAACTACACCATGATTTGTCTATTCAGACCTTAAATTGAAGTAACGAGAACAAAACAATTTGACCCCATAACAAAGGGAGTGAACTTGCAGTTTGTACCTAACATTCTTCACACGGTTACCGGTATTTGATTATTGTGATCGTTGACAAAATTATGATATAGTGCGACAATATTAACCTGAGCTTGAACTACCTTATTATAATAATTACGCTCTTCACTTACATTAAGTGAGTTTTCGTATGCGTGTATACGATTATACACGTGGTTATAAGAACCTTTGTGACTATAAATCAATTTTGTAAAGATGGCATGTTATTGTACTTAAAATTCGGTCATGAGGAAAAAATGTAAGTCCACAATGTTGTGGCACAGTTTCAAAGTATTTATTCTTATTAAAAAACAAAATTAGTTGTTCAGTACATGTATTTTGCCGAAAGGTTCCGATAAAGCGTGATTTACAAGCGAAGACAAAAATAGACGGTCAATACTGAGTTTAATATATTCTTGCATTAAGGTAAAGCTCAGGTTAATATTGTCAGACTATACTATATACAGAGAAAGTTTTGTCTGTGAATCTCATTTATACTACCATCGACTTAGACAACGTAAGTTTTTATATCTAAGAATTGTTTTATTCTTTCAGCAACCCCGCATCAGAAAAGAATATGACAAATTGAAAAGAACGCTTGATATGATTGATCATATGTATGGTGGTTTTGTTCTTGTAGACGAAACAAAAGATGGTAAGATATTTACACTTACATACTATAACTAGATGATTATTTTGTATATTTACATGTATTTATGATTGAACTATTTCCTCACTAAACAATGTTTCTATAACGATGAAGTTACGAATAAAAATGAATGTCTCAGGTCACATATATGTGAATATCATTAGTACAGTGTCATCCACAATTACAACAACAGTTTTGTAAACTGAAACTTGGGAAATTAAAAGCATGTCTTTAGATACATGTTCATGTATAACAATTATAATTGTACATTGTATAAAACAACATTTCACTCCATTTCAAATGTTACAATCTATTGTAACTATCATTATATGTAAATACTTCGGATAGAAAATTTAATTGTATAAATGAAAAACTAAGTGCAAGAGTGCATGTAATCATTTATGACACTATACCATTCAAGGTTTCGGATCCCATCCGGGGAGGTCTTACCCTTCAATGACAATTTGACAATACTCTCAATACGCCTCCATTGATAAGATATATGGAGAAGTAAACTCCTCACAGCGGTCACGTCACGCGTTGCTACTTTACTTTTTTGATTTGATAAAGGGAGATAACCGCTGCGGGGGAGTTTGATGGAGAAGTTTCCGGCCTTGTGGAAGGGTATGTGAGGACTGCTTGTAGACAAGGGTCCAGGAAAGCTAGGTTACGTGTGCTGGACGCCGTTGTATAACCTATGCAATGTGTTGCTACGGCGTATAACCCAACAATATATATATATGTACCATTGTGAATTATCACTTGAAATGTATATTTTAGAAGTCACGAAATCATAGATTTAGTGTTAGTTATAAATAGACATCATCTTGTGATTCTTACCAGCATTCATAGTTGGGACTGAAACTGAGCTTTAAGATTGATTTAAAACTTAATTAAATCCATGCTTCATGGGAATTTAAATCCAATATTTGATCTTTCACGACTGTGACTGAGAGTCTAGGTATTCATGTATTGTTTGTTTTATTACAGAGTCATTAACCAACAAACCAACGAACTCTAAAATGGTACGTAATTCTTATATAAAACAAGCTACATTTTTTGTATATAGAAAATAATTTCGGTCTTTAAAAAACTGCCCGTATTATGTGGTTGGGCTTATTATCGGACCGGTCGTTAGGTGAGACTCTACTGAACTTATACACCATACCTTTATTTGAACATTTTGAATGGGGAATAATAATATGGTATACAATTATAATTGTCAATAAACATGTGTCTACAATTCTTATAGTTTCTCAAGTACAAATTTACATGTTTTAGTAAAAACTATTTTGTTTACGAGTCGTCAGCGAACAAACCAACTAATTCTATAATTATGGTAGGTATTACTTATATGTACGCAATAACGCTATTTTAGTTTGGTAGGGAAGTAATAATACCTGTATTATACAATTTCAATTTTCATACATATACATGTATCTCAAGATATTTTTAATTTCTCAAGTCATGTATTGGTAAACGAGGGCTGGAAATTAACACAAAAATAAGACTTGCAATTTTTTGCGAGTTGATTTTAACTTGCAAAAACATAGTTACTGTTCATGTATGCAATATAAAAATAAAATAGCACAATATTTAACTATGAATCGACATAGAATATTGAACTTATTTTTACTGTGGATCTTAAATTGATACTACGAATCTATCCGGCTGTTTCAATGGTGATTTGAGTCTCATCAGTTTCTACCGTAAATTTTTGCGTCGATTTCAACTTGCGAAAATTTGCGAGTTAGAATAAAAGTTTCTCACAATTTTCAAAATCCACTCGCATTTTGCGAGTTTAAATTCGAGCCCTGGAGTGTAAACATACAAAACGCAAATCACACATTTACCAATAATGTATAGTCTGTTTTTTCTCAACTGTCAAAGCTTGAATAATTTCACGACGACTGAATGCATTGTTTTTGTACAGGCGGTCTAATTGTTATTAAAATATCTTTACTAAAACATATCATACGGCATAAGAAGCTTTACTCGATCATTACACACACTTTCGGAAAATCATGAATGTAAGTAGTCAGGGCCATCTCTTCAGATCTAGGTCATCCTTCTTTATCTATATAGAATGACGCAATCAGGTCGGTGCAGGGAGATTTTTGACTGCATATGTGTAGACATATGTGTAATTTTAGACAGTTATCTAGGTCAATATTCTTTATTTAAGATATTATTTTAGACCCAATGGATAACATATTATATGTAAAACAAACAATAAAAACAGCATAATACCGGCCGGTGCAGGGATTTTTGACTGCATATGTTTAGACATACATGTATGTGCATTTGCTGTAGGTCTAGATCATTTAACATGATTGATGTCATCAAACTGGTGTAAGTAAGTATAATACATGCGTACCACGTTTACTCAAGGATATATGTATGGTTGATGAAGACAGTTACAGGTATATGTAAACTTATAAAACGAATCATTGATACTATGATAATGGCCCGTGTTTTGTACGATGACACATTGATTTCGCAACTTTTTGGATTCCCGATGAATTCTATAAATACTCATGAGGTAATTTTAAGTAATTTTCCACTCCGAAGACAACGGCCGAGGAAAGAACGCTTTATATTAATGTCTCTCCAATCGTAGGAAGGTGAGTGTCTGTTTTATTTAAATCAGTTGTAAAATTAAATTGTAGAAACATGTACTGTTTTTGTTCTATGGTTGTTTTATTTTCACCATAATTTTAGTTTATATATTTTATTCATACATGACTTCCACGGTTTAAATTTACCACGCTTTTTCTAACTACTACGCTATTGGCTAGATTTTAACCTCAGTCGCTGAGTCATATACATGTATATATACTGTAAGATAAAATTGTTTGTGTACGTTAAAATTAGTATAAGTTCTCATCCTTTATAAATGGTTATGTTTAAAAGTAACATTAGTGGTAAAATTTCCTTGATATAAACAATAAGCAGATATAATGATATAAATGATTTAAGCTATAACAAGTTGTATATCAAAAACTATTAAATTAAATCACCATCAAGTATACGTCAATGTAAACAGTATCGATACGCTTAAGGTATGCGTCAAAATCTAGGTCGTAATGGTTTCCCTCTGTACATATTTGTCTGTATATACATGTAGACACAGATTAACAAACACAACGCGCGACGTTGTCTTTAATTATATTTTATTTTTAAATTAGCATAATGTTATAGCAATAAAGTAATAACCTCAACATAAAATATTAAATCCATCTAGATACAGGCACTTTGCAAATGATTTATTCAATGTTGCCGTGTTAAAAAAAGTAAACACATTGACAGAAAAGTCTTTTCGTAAATTGTTAACATAACATTCATGCATTCTGATGTTAACCCATGATTAAAGTAAAAAAAAAGTTGTATGCTGATGTCTAATATTCAACTATTCATAATTTTTAACGACACATTCGAAGACTTCACTCAATTCTCAAAAATTTAAATCCATTACATTTGTACCGTATTAACTCCTATGTAAAAGCTTAAGACAGATTATAAACACGTTTATATTAATGTACATTCATGTATGTATACATGAGTATATTACCCACGTAAATACTCAACGAGTAGTAATTTCTATCTGAAGTATTAAGTGTTATGACTCACGAGTCAGTTTACTGTACGGCTTATGATAAGTAAGCTGCGGATGAAATGATCGCGTTCCAATGGCGCAATTGATACAATAGATTGCAACTATATTTTAACTATGTATGTATAAAACTATCTAAGTCTTGTAATCTACCATACACTTTAATTATATCAGATGTAGAAATCAGTGTCATATGTGTCTGTAATGCACTAGATAACAAACTTAAATCCAGCAAACTACTGTATGGGTTTTATTTCCGTTTTCAACAGATCATACAAGTGTTACATGTAATTGGCTATCTGTCTGTAGAGACAAGTTGTCTTCAAAAATGCTGGTAAATGAATGCATATGAATTAGGTACACTGTAACATGTTGATATTTCTATAAATACAGACAATAAATAACGACACGATATGTTTTGTTACTATTTTATTGATTAAATGGATACATGTTATAGTTTATCATATAAAACACTATTCCAATATAATCATATTCATTGAATATCATTAGCGTTTATCCAGCTGTTAAATTTCTTAGGAAAATCTCGCCATTTTACGAACATTTGTTTAGATTTCCCCTTTACTTTCGTTTTCAGTACTTTTTCCACCTTCCAAGTTCGGTCTGGATTGATGTCAATTTTTAACAATTCAGGCTCATAGAATGTTCCGATGATTTCCTCTTGTTGCAAGTCTTGAAGTCGGTAAATGGGCAAACGTCCTCTGTAATATCGTTTGTAAATCTGAAACACTTCACCGGAATACGTCTCATCGTAGGCGCGCGTAAAAGCTTTCTTTAAGTGACTGATTCTCACGTAATCTCCAATTTTGTATTTAAACGGTTTTAGTTTTGCACTTTTTGTCTGGTGTCTTGGATGTTGAGCAAAATACGTGGCTAATCTCACTTCTTCTTCATTAACATCTTGAACATTGGCCGGTGTTGTTCCGATCGTTCTGTGAAAGGTTTTGTTATAACTGTCAGCCATGTCTTGCAAAACCGGTAAATATGAATAATCATCTGCGTGTGTAAAATAACGATATATTTTACGCTTGATGGTTAATATAGCTCTCTCCGATGTAGATGCTTTTGTTTCATTCTGAGTAGGGAAGTAGCGAATATCCTTCTTTCTCATAACGTCTTGTACTTTTTTGGCGCGAAATTCTTGTCCTGAAATTTTAAAATATTAGGTCTCCGTTAGAATACACTATTACAAACAAACAAACAAAACTTTGAAAGACAGTACGTTTAAATCAAACGCGTGTATACACACTAAATAATATTTTTCAAACAAAAGTACCTTTATCAGTAATTAATTTGGCAGGAGTTCTCTTGGAGGTAGTAAATATTTGTTGAAACGCTTTTGCCACATCTTCTCCCGTTTTGGATTTCAATGGTTGTAACCAAACGTACTTGGAAAATGTGTCTATAACCAACAAGATATATTTATAACCATCATTCCAGTTAGCGAATTTCACCATGTCCATTAAATCAGCCATCCACAAATCGTCAATGCCGGCACTCACAACATGATTGCGTTGAAACCGTCTTCTCACTGGTTTGTGAAGACTGTAAGATTCTTGATTATGTAGGAATTGCCGAATTCTATGCATTCCTATATTATATTTGCCCTCCTGTTTCACCACATTGTATAACTTTTGTGGGCCGCTAAAACTGGCTGGATGTTTCGGATCAAAATATATTTTCTTTAAATAATCCTCCCAGGGAGCCATGTCTTTACAGTTCAAAGGTTAACACTTAAATAAAAGATTAAAAACAAATACCTTGATATATCTATTCTGTGTCATTGTCTTTCTCGCTATCAGTTTCTTCAGCGGACTCATCATCAGATAATATCTCGCCGAATAGGTCTGCAAATTCATTCTTGTACTTCTTTAAGACCCGTTTCACAGCAGTTGGAAGACTTGCTCCTTTATTACGGAGATCATCTATCTTTTCAACAATACTACGATGAGTCGTATTTGTCCTTAATGGAAACCAGTACAGTTCCAATAAAGACTGATATTTTCCAAAAAAAAGTTTTTCCTTGTACGGCTGAGTACGTTCATCGGCCATTTCTGCTGCCTCGTCTTCATTTTCTCCGTCCTCGATATATTTATCGTATAATGCATTGTATCTGTCTTTGCTTTGTCTTTGTGCAGCTTGCCAAAGATGCAGATAACCTTCGTTTTCATCGATATCGCTACTTATTTCGTCCTCATCTGTTTTCATTTTCTTAGATGCAGGTTCGTTGCTCTCTGGACACCATCCTCTTTTAACGTGCCTTTGCACGTCGTGAATAGTGTCAAATAACTGACCACAATCGTCGCAAGCGTGTCCTTTATTTTCCATTATATCTACCGAAATATTTTCTGTATTATTTTCTAGATTATTTCCTATATTATTTTCTGACTTATCCTCGATGTGCTCCGTCTGTAATCCAACTGTAGAATGACTGATGTCTGTTAAAACACCTTCTTTTATAGGTTCTTGAGGGGTCATGTGACCAATGGAATCTAACTTATTTTGTCTGATACATTTTAACCTCTGATCTTCGGGTGTGAATGGTTTTAAATCCACTAATAAATGTCCATATGGATACTTCGTAGCTTTGACAAATTGTTTTAAAAGTATGTCACTCTGCCCAGGATACATTTGTCTAGCTAGTGTCATGACAGATTGCTTGTCTACTGGGTTATTAAACAATGCTAAATAATGACAATTGCGTCGTTGAGTTGGATCCTTACTTCCAAACAAGTTTTGATTAATTGAAATCACAGAGAGAGATCTGTGATGGGACCCCTCCGTAAACAAATCGGTGATACGTTTATCTTTGCCAGCTTCTGAGTACAAATCGTCCAATATCAGTAAATTGTTGATTCGTGGGTCAAAGTAGTCATCGTCATCTAAATCTGCAGGGATGCCTTGAATAAACTCCACATTTGGTTCCACAGTTCGCTTTATGACGGTGTACATAGGTTGCCACCTTTTATAGAGCCATACAATTCTTTGTATGCCAGGTTGAATGATTGAGTTGTGATTCTGCAATAACTCTTTCACCATTGTTGTCTTCCCACATGCTAAAGAGAACAATTCGATATTTTATATCAAATTTCTTGTACAATGAAATGACTTAAAACATTTAAAATTGTGATAAAAAGGGCGCGAGTTTCTATAAATTTGTTATCCAAATGGTCTTGATATCTATATAAAAACTTGTTTAAAAAGTGGAAAAAATATCATTCAAAAACGTATTTTGAAAGTGAAACAAATTGATGTTGAAAAGCCCGTCATAGTCTAAAATATGATCCACATAAACATCTAAAAAAGATGGTTCCTTAATTCGCAATTTAATTCGTTAAAATAGTGCTACAAAAGTTTTAACAAAATATACCTGTAGGACCCGATATCATCATAGTGAATGGATGTTGAAACACCACGTTTTCCTGTGACGGTACCGGATCTGGAAGCGCTCTTTGTGGTGGTGGTGGTGGTGGCAGCGCTCCTTGTGGTGGTGGTGGTGGTGGCAGCGCTCCTTGTGGTGGTGGTGGTGGTGGCAGCGCTCCTTGTGGTGGTGGTGGTGGTGGTGGTGGTGGTGGTGGCAGCGCTCCTTGTGGTGGTGGTGGTGGTGGTGGTGGCAGCGCTCCTTGTGGTGGTGGTGGTGGTGGTGGTGGTGGTGGTGGTGGTGGTGGTGGTGGTGGCAGCGCTCCTTGTGGTGGTGGTGGTGGTGGCAGCGCTCCTTCTGACACTGTTGTGTTGAAAGATACATTATGTTTTTGTTTAAAATGTCGCAACATCGCATCCTTTCTACTAAATCCCTTGTAACAATCTGGGCACCGTGTAGAATACATGTTTACTCTCTGGTGGCTAACTTACAAATGAAGCTAGCACATTATGTTTGCTCTATTTACATAGGTGTTTAAACCTTGGCAACCAATCAAATCACGACATTTTCAGCCAATGAAATTACATCTTTAAGACATCATTGTCCAATTATTAAACAGCTAAATCAGCCAATCAAAATATCACATGAATTGTCCAATCGTATGTGTTAATTTACAGCGCATGCGCCATTTTTAGTATTTAAAGGTTGAATCATTTTTTCTATTCATTTACAGATTTGATGTTGTGCATATCGGCTGCTACTGTGATTATAAAACACTTGGATAATAATAATACGAAAAGGTATGTATCACTTTTGTCTTGCCTGGGTTTTTGTAGTCTCGCCTGACTTTTTTGTAGTCTCGCCTGGTTTTTTGTAGTCTCGCCTGGCTTTTTCTAGTCTTTCCTGGCTTTGTCTCGCATGAATATGTTTTCTTTCGCCTGACTCTTTTTTAAAAGCTTTGACCTATATTGTGTTCAAATGAAAACTTATTCATACCACCTAGCCAATTAATTTGTTATTATCATTTCATTACAGGTAAAAAAGAAGACATGACTTACAACTGCGAAGAATGTGGGGCTAGTTTTTCTAAAGTCAGTCAGCTTAAGCAACACCAACGCACTGAAAATCACTGGACGAAACACCCCTGTGACATATGTGAGAAATGGTTCACACGGAAAGATAATCTTGATCAACATAAGAAGAAACATTTTGCTACAAACAGTGTTCACTGTGACGAGTGTGGACTGGTATTCAGCCGTCAGTATACGCTGAATAGGCATAAAGAACGAGTTCACCAAGTTGGAGGACAAAAACGTAGAGCAAGCAATGCCATGGGAAACGAGGAAGATAACGATACCAAGCCTGTTAAAATGTTGCGAAAGGACGATGACCTAAGACAGTTTTATTCCATCAGAAAAATTAAAGAACAACGTATATCAAAGTTCAGAACCACATCTACGAGCTATCAAGTGACATTCAGAGACATGGAAGTGTCAAATGATGTGTTGTCTACTCTTAAAAGACTGTTCACGGCCATCATTGCCGATCTAACTAAGGGCTCTAAAACAGAAGACCTAGTTCGACTAACCGTGCAAAGTCCATCGCTGGATTACCCAATCGTGCTGAGATTCATGCCGATACCTGAACTCACTGTGGATCGCTTCATGGCTGAAATTGAACGGGTCTTACAATCTCATGAGGATTTCGTCATTGACGAATCATTGTTATTTGACATTTCCCTGGTTGATATGCCGGAGGGAGGGAGTCGAAAACGCTGTCATTTCATCAGCACTGAGAAATTTCTGCAAAACAAGAAATGTATCCTTCGGATTCAAAATGACGACGACCTATGTTGTGCCAGGGCTATTGTCACTGCAAAGGCCAGGATAGAAAAACACGAAAAATGGAATAGCATTCGAACGGGTAAATCAGAACAAGAAACAATGGCAAAAGCTCTTCATCAAGAAGCTGGCGTGCTCTTAGGAAAATGTGGTGTCGAAGAGATCAAGAAGTTCCAAGTCATTTTACCAGATTATCAGATCTACGTCATCTCACAGGAGCATTTCAATGGCATTATTTACAGTGGTCCAGAAGCGGAAAAGAAAATATATCTTTACTTTCATAATAATCATTATGACGTCATTACGAGCATGCCAGCATTTCTATCGAGAAACTATTATTGTACAAAATGTAATACTGGATATGACCACAAGGAGAAACACAAGTGTAACAATGTATGTCATGCATGTCGTAAGGTTCATGAAGAGGTAGAGACGGTAGACTGGTTGCATTGTGACGAATGTCATCGGTTCTTCCGAGGTCAAGAATGTTTTGATTTACACAAAGTCACTACTGCCAAGGGAAATTCCACTTGCAAGTCAATCTACCGATGCCGTGACTGTGACAAAACTATAAATAGACGTATGCATAAGAAAAACCATGTTTGTGGGGAAATGTTTTGTCGCACCTGTCAAGACTTCTTCCCCGAAGGACATCAATGTTATATGGTTCCTGAAGAACACGACGAACAAGAGGCGATGAATACGATTGAAGAGGAATTGATCAATTACATAGAAAATGTAAAGTCATTTGTATTTTTTGACTTTGAGTGTAGACAAGACGATTTGGTTCAATGTGACACTGGATATAAACCAGATGTTTTTGGAAAATGTGTGCATTGTCTAAAGTCGTCTTGTGGTTCTTACGAACACAAGCCTAATCTCTGTGTCGCACAAAAGGTGTGCACAGTATGTATGGACTCTGTAGAACCCTGTGAAAAATGTGGTCAGCGGGAGCATATATTTAAAGGTGACGATACACTTGATCAGTTTTGCCAATGGTTGTTTTCCGAGGAAAATTACCAGTCGACTGTTCTTTGTCACAACTTCCAAGGGTATGATTCGTATCCTATTTTACAGTACCTATACAACCACGGAATTCTTCCAAATATTGTACCTAATGGAGCTAAAGTTATGAGTCTAACAGTGGAGTCATGCAAAATCAAAATGATTGATTCCATTAACTTTCTACCAATGGCTCTTGCTAAACTGCCAAACATGTTTGGTTTTGAAGAAATGAAGAAAGGATATTTTCCCCATTTATTCAACAAAAAAGAAAATCAATCTGTTGTTTTGAATGGCTTACCCGACATGCAATACTATACACCTGACAGTATGAAACCGGATGATAGGAAAAGATTCTTGACATGGTACAATGACCACAGAAATGACACGTACGATTTTCAGCAGGAGCTTTTGACTTATTGTCAGTCTGACGTAGACATCTTGAGACGATGCTGTTTAAAATTTAGGGAGGACTTTATGGACGTGACAGGTTTAGACCCTTTTGAGAAATCAATCACCATAGCTTCTGCATGTAATCTGGTCTTTAGAACAAAATTCCTTCAACCAGAGACTATTGCTCTCATCCCCCACCACGGTTACAACCCTGAACAAAAGCAGTCGGTCAAGGCCCTTCAGTGGATCAAATTCTTGTCCCATGTTCAAGGTGACAGAATTCAACATGCAAGAAATGGGGGAGAAATTCGAATAGGTCCATACTTGGTGGATGGCTATTATGAAAAGGCAAATGGTGAAAAGGTAGTGGTAGAGTTTCACGGAGATTTTTGGCATGGTAACCCTAAGAAATATTCTCGAAATACTGTTAATCCTGTGAAACAGATGACTATGGGAGATCTGTATGACAAAACGTTGGAGAAACAAAGATACCTCGAAAAAGAGGGTTACAAATATCAATCTATTTGGGAATCTGACTTTGACCAAGAGTGTATAGAAAACGATGATTTGAGACGTTTTATTGAGAGGCTAGACATGGTGACACCTCTTGAACCTCGTGACGCTTTTTATGGAGGACGCACAGAGGCATATACACTGTACAAAGAGGCATCATTGGACGAAGACATTGATTATTACGATGTCACTTCCCTCTACCCATGGGTAAATAAGACAGGGAAAATCCCTGTCGGTCACCCTACAATCATCACAGAGAACTTCAAATCATTAGAAAATTACGAAGGTCTTGTGAAATGCAAAATTCTTCCTCCGAGGAAGTTGTTTCATCCCGTATTGCCTAGTAGAACCAATGGCAAACTCCTATTTCATACCTGCAAGACATGCGCCGAACTGCAACAACAAACACCTTGCCAACACGAAAATAAGGACCGAGCGTTTGTAGGTACCTGGGTCATTGATGAAGTCAAAGAAGCTGTAAATATGGGGTATCAACTTATCAAACTATACGAAATTTGGCATTTTGATAGCATTTCTCAGTTTAATCCAGAAACAATGACAGGGGGGCTGTTTACGGAATATGTAAACACTTTCTTGAAAATCAAGCAAGAGGCGAGTGGATGGCCTGAGTGGTGCAAAACCGAGACAGACAGGTTTCATTACATTGACCTATACGAACAAAAAGAAGGTATCCGTCTAGAATACGATAAAATAAAAAAGAATCCCGGATTGAGAGCACTGGCCAAACTTATGCTAAATTCGTTCTGGGGCAAATTCGGTCAAAGACCTAATATGCAACAAGTAGACATTGTGGACGACCCAAAAATATACTTTGACAAACTGACATCCGACCGTGAAGAAGTCACTGCTGTCAATTTTGTATCTGAGGACGCAGTGGAGCTACGTTGGAAGTACAAAGAGGGTTTTGTAGAGACTAGCTCAAAGATAAACGTAGTCATCGCAGCCTACACAACAGCTCAGGCTCGTTTGAAATTGTATTCGTATTTGAAAGAACTGGGACCACGGGCTTTGTACGCAGATACTGATTCTGTAGTTTTTTGCACTAAAAAAGGGCAAAAAAAGCTATGTTTGGGTGACTACTTAGGTGACCTGACGGACGAGATTTCTAACAATAGTATACATACTTTTGTCACAGGAGGGCCAAAGAATTATGGTTATAAACTGCAACGCCCAAACAAGGAGGGTGATCTTACAATTTGCAAGATCAGAGGAATTACTCTCAACTGCAAAAATATGTTAAACGTAAACTTCAATGTCCTGAAAGAGTTTGTAACCAATAAATTTGAAGCAAGTGTGTCCGTCGTTGATGCTCATAAAATCACAAGAGACAGAGACAATGCTAAAATAGTTACCACTTGTGAGCGAAAGGATTACAGACTCGTTTTTGATAAAAGGGTTCTTACTGATGGATACGTGTCATATCCTTACGGTTTCTAACTAAAACGTATAAATTATCGTATATGTCTTTTATTTGACTGAACTGAATATATATCTGTATTTTTATGAATAATATGATATTTTTGCTGTTGTTTAGATGTATGAATCATTATTCGTTTGATTATAGTCTTGCATGATCGTGTTTTATGTATTAATTTGTGAATAAATGCAAATGAACTTTTTATTGTGTTATCAAATTTGTATAACCCCACCTTTTAGATATAATCATTAGTTACATACTTATCATGAAAAATGGAATGAGCCGATGGATAAAGTACAAGGTCGATGTGTGAGAATCAGAGATGTCAGTCACATCATAAAATAGTTTGAACTTATCGTCTGCTAGACCAAAATGAATGATCTATTTAACCTTAATTATCGGCCCTTAATAATTGTTGTTTGAATATTTACATTCCGTCATCTACTTGTGTTATAAACATAGCCTATATCCTCTACACCTCAAAAAGTCCCTGCACCGGGCAGAATGACGTCATTTATATAGAAAATAAAAGGATGACCTAGATCTAAGTGAACATTTACACATCTACAAATATACAGTCGAAAATTCCATACACCGACCATGTTATACGTAGTACGTACTAGTGCTATTCTGTCGTATGAATTACTCATATGCAACCAAAAAATTCCCTGCACCGGCCATTTTATTGTATCATTTACACATATGTTCTAAATTCGACTTAAAACTACCATAAATAAAGAAAGATGACCTCGATATCAGTCTAAAATTACACATATGTCTACACATATGCAGTCAAAAACTCCCTGCACCGACCTGATTGCGTCATTCTATATAGATAAAGAAGGATGACCTAGATCTGAAGAGATGGCCCTGACTACTAATGTATCATGACAATAATTTTAACAAACGCATTCACCGTGAAATTATTCATGTTTTGACAGTTGAGAAAAAACGAACAATAGATAATTACGGATGGCACTGTAAATGCCATATATGTATTTCAATCATTTGATTATGAGCATAGTCTTTTTACATAAATGGTGGATTTTGATGTTCAAGTTTTTGTTACAGAGCAAACCAAAAGTCAGTGCAGCCGTTGGTGAGACACCGAGTGCTGGTTATCAGGTAAGCATTATAAGTTTCATGTTGTATTTTTTAGATGAACGCCATGTCAACAAAATTCAGGGGCGGATCCAGGATTTTTTTCTCGGGGATCCGAACTTTTTCTAGGAGAGGGGTCCAAACTTTCGAACCACAACCACATTATACTCATTTTGCAGAATAATGCTACATATTAATAATAAAAAGTACATAACCATTAAATTTTTGTTAGGCACCGAGAAAAATTGTTTCATGCTACTTAAAAATGACATACAGTCAAGAAATACTCTAAAAGACAGGTACATTTTGGAAATTCTAGGGGGTCCGGACCCCCACCCCCGCTAGATCCGCCTATGAAATTTTGATGATTTTACAGCTTTCCTGAACTCTTGTCTATGAACAGTACCAAGGCATAATTTCACAAGATTGACAACTTCTTCGTATACCTTATCAATCGAAGAAAATTGCTCTCTTAGAGCACATTTATCTAAACATCTAAACAGCTAAACATCATTTGTTTTATCATACTTATTGTAAAAATGAATAAATAATCTAAGCTATCAAATATAAACATCATATTGATCAAGCCAATTTGTCTTTGTATAAAAATATGACTCTTTTATCAAGGGTAGTCAATCCGGCACGTACAATGAACAGTTGTTGTATATACAAATAAAACTAAATTTACCTTTAACAGGAGGAATTCAGTCGAGATTATTTAATATAAAAATATACCATTTGACAATTACAGATTATTGTGCAGACCGTTAGTTTTTCGCATTCGACTTGACTGTCGAACAACTACCAGATGAATGACAAAGAACCATCGGCTATTGATCTTATCGATATATTTAGTAGTCGTCTTGTAGTCGTGGTGCAATTGTACTTCATCATACGATACATTGTATAATCGCACTGATTCTTTGACATGTGTGATGGCGGTACTGCATTTAGACTGTAATATTATATTGTAGCAATGTCGAACTACATTCTTTTACAAATTCATCGTTTTCATTAATATTCACTACGATTGTATATATCTAATCAGGTTTTGCCAGTCGTACATGTACTTGCATTAGCCGTTGGGGTGCGACTGGACATTGTAAACGCTGAAATGGATCTATAGTGATTCTTTTTTCAAAATATATAGCTTATTTAAAATTTATACTTTCAGACACCTCTTGATGTAAAAAGCCTATCGAAAAGCATAAAAGGTTGTTACTTTTTAATCTACGTTATTAAACATGTAGTTTATTATCTCATATATATGCAGTCATTTTATCTTTAATGTGTCCATATTACCTGATTTAGCAAGATGTTATCCAATTACAACTTCAAAAATACTTTTACATGTTTTAAAAATCTAAGCTATCGAATATAAACATCACATATTGATCGAGCCAATTTATCTTTGTACAAAAATAGGACTCCTTTGTATCAAGGGTAGTAAATCCTGGATTAACACTGCTCACGTACAATGAAACAAATGTTGTATAGTCCAACAGAATTAACCTGAGCTTGAACAGCCTCATTATAATAATTACACACTTCACTTTACATTAAATCGTGAGTTTCCGTATGCGTGTATACGGTTATACACGTGTTTATAACAACCGATGTGACTATAAATCAATTTATCAAAAGTAGCATGTTATTGTATTTTTAATTTTGAACACATTACACAAGTAAGTCAGCAATATTATGGCACAGTTTCAAAGCATTTATTCTTATGAAAACAACATTAATTGTTCAGTACGAGTATTTTGCCGAAAGATTTCGATAAAACGCGATATACAAACGAAGACAAAAATAGACTGTAAATACTGAGTTTAATATATTCTTGCATAAAGGTCAAGCTCAGGTTAATTCTGTTGGACTATATATAAATATAAAACTTAATGTATCCCTAACAGAAGGAAGTGAATGACAAAACTACGTATTTTTCAATTTATGAGTAACCTGCTCTGTTATTTCACGTACATGTAGTAGAAAGTGAAAGGTTGAAGTAGAATTGCAAAATCAGCTGATTGGTTGTTTAGATGTTCTGGTAGTCTGAAATTTCAAAATGTCTGAAAATTGTCTGAACAAGTTAATGTTTATTAATAAAAAGATTATGAAAGTTTTCATAACTTGAAAATTGTTTATATGGTTTATTCAAAATGTTACATATCATGTCCACACTCTTAAAATTTGAACCTGACCATGAAAAAGCATAAAAACTTCCTTGATGTATACAAACAGGTGCATATGATATTTATTTGGCACTGCAACATTGTTTTACATTTTTGTTGATATCAGGTTCAACTCCATTAGTGTCTTGGTATATAGATGACGGAAAGACTGAAATACAAATTGCAAAGGCGGCCGACATAAGAGACGCCAAGTTTGATGTCTTGATCTTACCAGTTGACACTGCAATGCAAAGTGTCAATGTCTTAGATGGAGGTAATGTGTTTTGTAACTAATGGTACCTATACATGTACTTAAATTTAATAGTAATAAAATGATTTTGGCATTTTTACTCTGATTGACTTTCAGGATGGCATTATTCCCTAACTTTGGGCTATATGTAAAATTATGCAAAACAATTGTTTTAATTGTAATCAAGTTATCAAGGATTAAATCGTTCTAAATTGGCTGTCAATGTTTGAAGCACTATTACTTAATTATTACTTAAAGACGACATTCCAAGCAAATGAGAGGCTGTACAATTCTTTAGAAATAATCACAATCATCCTATACTAAGTCATACTTAGAAAATATAGTTCAGTACGAAAACATAACTCATTTAAATGTTGAAAGATAAACTCAATGCAAAGCTCTTATAAATTATTTATATACGTTTCTAGCCAAAGTATGATATATTGTAGATTCAGCGAGGCGTAATTATGGAACGTGGTTTTCACACACCAGACTACCAGTGTATCCTGGAGATGTGTTCTATTCTTACATTAATCCACTGAAATTGAAATGTAAAGGTATATTCGCAGGAGTATGTGCACCGGCTGGAGAATACAATAGACATGTTGCAACAATTGTCAATAATGTTTTGAAGGATAAGAAGATTAAGAATGATGGAATACTTGGTATTCCCTTGGACTTTACTGGTTTTTATGACCCATTATTATTCGTCGAGAAACTTTTGGAAGTGAAATTCAGTATGTGTTTGAAATCACTAACCATTGTTTTGTTTTGCAAAAGGGATAAGCCAGACCTTTTTCGATTTATGAAAAAGGTTGACAAATTCATAAGCAATCAGAGATCACCTAGAAAAGTTCTTCATACCAAAATGAACAAAGGTTTCTATAAATATTTTCTTTTAGTATATAAATTCTGAAGTACACAGACGTTTTATAATAAATACAATAAAGCATCTTACTTTGGCGAAGTCTCTGAAACACTTTACGATCAGTATGTATATTTAGTTACAAAATGGTCTCATCTTAGTTTTGAAGAGGTGAAATTTGGAAAACCCTGAGAAATTGACTAAACAAACTTTTATAACTAATGATAAAAAATAATTTATACTTCCCTTTTCGTCAGTTTATCTATCATTTTATGCGTTTACTAGAAGTGGTGAAATTATTTTTCTCTACCTGCACATCATGTCAGATTTTTAAAAAAATACTTCTTTTAAACGCACTACTAACTTTTGCTTCAATTTTTATGCAAGGAACTTCACACACAATGGTGTAAAAATATTTTGGTATTGATAAATAGCACTGGACGTTTTTCATGTGAAATTGAGGTATTTTGAATGAGTAGTACACTGTACAATATGTTTGAAATCATTCTAAAAATTAGTGTATGTGTTTGTTGTAGAACAATTTTAAGTGTTATGATGTCTTCTGCCAATTGTAAGTGCAGTCTTACTCGTACATTTCTATGAAATATTTTTTTCAGATGACTTAAGTATAGAGACAAAAATAATTAACAGAGGAATACTTAAAGCAGAAGTAAGTACTTTGTCTTCTAGTCTTAGTTCGTCTCCAACGATTACTTTAGATTATAAAGATTCGACAAATGGAACAACACTTCACGAAACGTTCGACTTCAAGATTAGTTTATACAACTGAAATCAAAGGCGGCTAATTTGGTTTTAAACTAAATATACAATATGTCTTCGTTTCGTTTAACACGTTTGTTGGAATATGGTCACGGAATTCAATATTTAGTCGCCGTACTTGTTTGTACAGCATCGTTTTACTGTTGTTTTTATTTCTATCTTTATTTATCTCAGTGAGCAATGAAGGATCAATATTGTCTGTTTGCTTCAGTTCATTTTGGTATTGATATCGTACTACTCTTTTCATTATGTTTAAAACAATTACGTGTGTCCCATACTTAATAATAATTATTATTATTTAATTTCGGTTGTAATGACATGACACATGACATTCAAATAGTGAGTATCACAGTATGTAAAATGTCAATCAAATCAATACCCAGATGACACAAAAAAGATATCAAAATCCCCACTGTGGTTACATGTATTCAAAATAATGTTTAAATTGGCGTCTGACATGTTTTATTATGTCACTTAAACACATAGGAGCTCACGTCGATCAAAGTTTTGTTTATATACTACAACAACTATTGATTTTCTTAAATCTTGTTTCAATTGTAAATGGAAAATGAATGCATGTACATGTATAGCATAACAGAATGAACGCTTAATCATGTTTCTAAATTCATTGCAGTGTGAATGTGTGGTTGCAGCAATAGGCTTCGATTTGAAACTAGATCGTGGTCAGATCTTACAAAGTATTTCTACAGATGCTGGTAGTGAGTTGCAAGAATCCATTGATAAATTAGCTAAACAGAAAATACCTTTTGATGCCATCATTCACTGTCCACCGTTCAAACTGGCCGAAAAAGGCATCAAGTCCATTTTATTTGGACGTTTACAAAAAAGCGCATATGGTAATAAGCAAACACTCAGACAGGTAAATTCTCTACTTTATCACGGCAATGTTTTTACATGTATGCATTGACCTAATGATAATTGATTGGTCATAAAGGAAAATCAACCAGACCACATTCCGTGGCTTCTGGCCAATTGTGTAACAGTACTGATTGAAGACTAAACGGCCATTCACTGTTTGTATTGGTCATTATTCGCCATTATTCTTATTAAACATCAATTGAGTCAATTGAGTGTGGACTTCTGGAAATGCGTTTAACTTTTGAAACAAAAACAATTTCCATAATCATTATAAGTAATATCTTTAGTTATACATCCAAGTATCTGATTTTCAAAATAAATCTTTACTATTGAAAATATAACCCACATCTATCTTCACAATTGTAAAGGTCTTCATATTTTACAGATGTTGTCAAGTTTCGTGAAGGAATGTTTACTTATGGCAGATGATCTTGAATGTTCATCAATAGCCTTTCCGGCTTTGGGATCAGGTTATCTAAACTATCCGGATGATGTCATTGGCCTGTCTATAAATGATGGTATTGACAAATATGCAGCATCAGGAATCAAGGGATTTGTCAAGAGAGTTTATATTTCATATTTTGGAAAAAAAGATAGTGTACTATACCAGGTAAGGATTTAAAAAGGTAAAAATGGTTTCAATGAAAACTATTTGGGATGTAAGAGTACAGAACTTCTCTCATACACTGTTTAATGTCAACAATTTTATTCAACTAAGACCAATATAAATTTGTGGACGATTATTGGTATTCCATCACGCGATTATTACTAGGAATCGATACATTTTTCATAAGTGTCCTATTCAAATTTGGATTCGTTATTTTCACCTTCAAGTTTTGAGATCAAAAACACAGCATTCCTAGGTGCTTTTCTAACCAATTATGAATTGAACACTGTACCCAATCATTAGCATTAAGTTATTTAACACTTTTCAGAAATTAGAATCTGGAATCGCTCGTAGAGCAAGTAGATTTCATTCACAACAGAACCAAGGTATGTAGAATTTCAAAAATGATCAAATTATTTATTAATAAAAATCTTCTTTAAATGACAAATCCAATACACTCTCACACTAGGTGTTGATAATTAATCAGTATTTCCTTTTTTCCTTTTTACAATATTTTAGCTTTAGTCTAAAATGAGCTAATTCAACATTGTTTTCAGTCATTAAGGTGGTATTTTCATTGTCCATGATTTTGTAAACTAGAAACCATTCTTTGGAAATCGTTTACTTATCATTTTAGTCGCTGATGATATCCCTAGCGCAGATGACGAACAACAGATCAAGAGTTTGGCAGTAAAACAGGTTCGTGAATTTGCATTGTTATTTCTTCTCATTTACTACCAAACTCTCCTATTCATTTCCATTCAAGATCAATAGTATCGGATATGTATATCATCATTATTCAGTTGAACAGCCCTTCGAACATTGGCATCCTTGTACGAATCGACATTGTTAGTTACGTCACTAATCAATGTGTTTCACGAGAATAAGAATCTGAATCAGCATCTTTCAGATAATGATAAAACTACCTGGAGATTCTGATGGCATCTAGAGCTGTATGAAACCAAATAACGGTTTAATAAAATATGGAAAGGGGTCTAAATTAGGCGCTACAAACTAAGAAAACAAAAACCTAAGGGCTTTCGTCCGGGAACTGACAGTGGCAAAATAATAGCCTCTATGGAGTTAAATCAGGTTCTAGGGTGCACCAACTTCTGTCTTGTCAGGTTCATGTACGAATAAACTAACTAATTGTGTTGGTGAAAAGAATTCAACTCAACCTACGCTCGACAAACAAAATAATTAATATCGGTGTTGCAAAAATTCGGCAGTTGTAATTTTATTCATTTACTTACATATCAGAATGTAAAATTCTATTACAGAAAGGGGACCAAGGAACTCCAGACCTTCCGGATTGGCAAAAAGGGGCAGATGGCACAGATAATTTAAGTAAATATATTTATATTCTTGAGTTAACTATTTGTCGACGGAAGACTTAATTGCATACATGCATATTAACAAAAGTTACAAAACGTTTTGATGCGAAAAATTTTCGTTGTTCAGATTTTACTGTATTTCAGTTTAGAACTGTTACATTATCATGTGCTCTTCTTTCATGTTAACAAAAGTTTAAATCTTGAACATTATTTTCAGGTAATAAAGGTCATTCTAGCTCTGAAAAAGATACACTGAAAACAAATTATGGAAATAACCTTGATAATAAGTCTATAAGCCCTGATAATACATTGGAGACAAGTAATGATGAGGAGTTGGTTAGTATCTATTTCACAATATATATAATTATTGTTGAATAATGAGATAAGACAAAGACATGCGTCTTGGTCTTATGGTCTGATAGATACGATTGTTTTGTATGAGCAGTCATGATCATATTTTTTAAAGTACAACCCTCATATCGGGAATAAATGTGTATTTCTAACATAATTTATATCGTTTGAATATTAACAGATTTGCAATTATTGCCATATTGATTTGTGTTAAAAAATATATAATGTATGAAAATATGGAGTGTTAAGACAAACATATTGTTCACCTAGTAGGCGTCTTCATCTGTTGTATGATTGCCACTAAACATCACACAGATGGTTGTATATGGTTCCCTTATCAATATAAAAACCTTTCTTGTAATTGAAATGACACATAACCTAGATTAATTTCAATTTTATCCAGTTTAAGAAGTGCATGCAAATCTTGTGTTAGGAATGAGTATCTTTTCTGTCAACAGGCTATTTATAGGACCATTAAACATTGTCGCCCGGCGATATCGATATTCATATTTGTTATAATCAAACAAGTGTTTAGAGTCAGAGTTGCTTTTCACAATACAGTGTACTATTTTCTGTACTTCAGCTTCTTGATGATGTGACAGCTGATGTTAATCCTGGTCTAGCTAAATATTTACTTGATAGCGGGCAATATGGCAAGTTCAGAGATCATTTTACGAAACAATTTGGAATCCGTGTGGAAATAGATAAACAGGCAATACTATTTAGAGGTTCATTAGATAACATAATGAAAGTCGAGAAGGAGTTAGATAAAATGGTTGAAAATGCATCATATTTCAATGGCGTCATGAAGCCTGAAAACGCCTCTGCGCCCACTAGCGTTACGCATGCCACAGGGAATTCATCAAATCAAGCAAGTCGAAATAAAGAGACTGATGGTAAAAATCAAAATACTGATTATGTCCCGTTTGATGACAATCAAATTACTCCATTGGGAACTTCTGTTAGGAGTCATGACTTGCAGAACGAAAGTTGTGTGAATATATTTAAGACTGACAATATGTTTTCATTTTCGACTGACGTGAAAGTTTTGACGACAGATAAAGACCAAACACACGAAACTGAAAACCATTTTATGCGACAAGCCAAGGACAAAATACCGAAACTAAAAGGGATCGTAGTTGAAGAGTCATTTGAAATTATTTCTCTTGTTAAACTATGTACTTGTAAGTTTATTGTAATAGCCGTAGTACCAAACGACAGCAAAGATATTAAAAAAAGGGAAAAGGACAAATCTAAGTTCAAAGGCAGCATTTCCAATTTAACAAATGGAATTCTTCAAAAGGCAGATCTCCTTGATGTACGAAGTATCACTCTTCCGTTACTGGTTAATGCAGGTATTTATTTGCATCTTTAATCTATTAAACCCGAATAGAGAAGACCGTTTATTTGATTTTTGATAGCTAGTGTTGGTTCAATAATTACGTTCATTCTTTGTCATTGGAATGTCTTTGTCTGGTGATAGAAATGGGACACCAAAGAGCAGATTCTAACGTGGTTAATATGTGTTATAATATCTTGTTTACTTATAATGCTGGAATAGATTCGTTTACATATAAATACAATACGTATTTAATGAATTTTGTTTTTCTTCGTCATTTTACTCGTATTATGTCTGCTGTGAATGATGCTAATAAACTATTTGTTTTATTACGATCTAATTTAATGAATTCATTTATATGACTTTTACTGAAAGAGAAATCAATACTTTTAGTGCCTGGATTCCGTTCCACGAGGCGAGCGCTTTGTATCGCTACCTAGCGATTTTCTACGGGACGGTCTGCTACGAACTTGCATATTGAACCGCTACGTGGCAAGTGTTTCCATGCTCACCGAAACATACGAAACAACTCCGCTTTTCAAAATGACTGCCCCCATTGGGGACGGTTTCTTTTTCAAGAAAACTGAGTTATTTATTATTGAATTCATAGATTTTACCGAAGCAGTTGAAGTAAATAATCGTGGTGATAAAATGTGTCACAATTCGGAACTTTTGATTTGGAAGTCCCCATCTTTGATTTGCTAGCTTGAAGAAATACCGTTCCGGAGTACTAGTATGCTTCAAATAATTGTTTTCAAACGCTGGTTTGCGAGTTCCTCGCGGAGCAGGTGCCTGGTATCCATTGGATTGCAACAATGGCTTATCGCTGAAATGAATGACGCCAAAAGGTTTTACAATATCGTTTTTTCGTGAGTAAGACAATTTGCAAATTTGATTTATTCGTCGCTTTAATACGATTCTCAATCATTTGTTTACATTTAACCATGTTTTTAAAGTGTGTATTTACTTCAATATAAGAATCACATCCTCTTTCGTTTGTCAGAAAAAGAAGCTCATATATCAACATGTTGTAATGTTATGGCTGAAGAAATCCTTGCGTTTCTGCAAAGTTCAACCAACATTAGACATGTTAATGTTATACTGGAATCAGGAAGTGTTGTCAAAGGATTTAGCAAATGTGTGGAACAAAAACTATTGAAAACTTCCAAACTTTCTACGCAATTTTAAACTCTAAATATAACTACATGTATATGTAACAAAACCAGATGTGAATTTCTGGAAACCTGAAGAATTGATAGGAGTGCATGAATTACATATAATCAAAACCCATGTCTCATATAGATTATATTTGACAGAGTGTACGGAACGTGTGACCACGTGTTTAAATATCTGCCTTCGAACATATCATATGATCAAACGAACATTTGCGTAACTTATCTATACCCACCTCTTTGGTTCTCTGTAAGTGCTATTGGATAGGATAAGATGATTAAGTTGAATCTATTGGTTCGTTTTATAGCTATTTATCCAAAATACGTAAATAAGGACGGAAACCCATTTGGTTCTTGTTTTCGTTATTTGTTTGCGGTGTTCCTTTTATAACAAAAGTTTGAAAATTTAAAACATCTCCCTCTCTTAGCTTTTAAGATGTGTAGTAGGTCTATGTTTTTTAAAAGTTGCTTTTCCTGGTATGTTTGCCTGCATATTTTTGTCATATTTCATTTTTGAAATGCGCAAAGGTATTAAATTAAAATTATAACTGCGTGTAGTAATCAGAATATTAGCTGGCATAATCAGTAGGTAGTTATTTCATTTAGTGTAATTGTTTTTTTTTATTTGCTACGACTAATTTGTTTTCTGCAATATACTGTGATATTAAGGGTCCCGGTTATTTACTCTGACAATGTTTGAAGTTTTATGATATTACAGTGACAAATAGATAAAACTCATGTGATTTACTTTGATAAATAAAAGTCATGTGATTTTGATTAACAAAAGTGTAAAAACAATGGGATTTACTGTGACAAGTAGCAAAGTCATGTAATTAATTGTGAAAATTATATAAAACTCGTGTGATTAAATGTGAGAAATAAAAGTCATGTGATTTATTATGACAAATTAATATGGCATGTAATTTGCTGTGATAATAACCGGTGATTCTCTGTCATTTGTGAACATGCGACAGGCTTCGATATATATAACTATATAATTGTTATGTAAACAGAAATTTACTGTGATAATATATGACTTTGCTCCTGACAATTTATTGTAACTGTATATAGTGATATATAGTATTACTATGCTAGTATTTACTTTTATATTGAAAATTTTATCATACTTATATGTACGTTTTTGATTTGTTTTTCTTTTCAGTGACAATCGTGTTTGGTATATTCTATGACTCAAGTTTTATTTCTTTGTTACAATTTTTTATTAATATATTAATTAAGAAGTTTTCATGTGTCTCGATGTTTTCTATTTTGTGTGTTTTGATTTGCATTACTTAATCAGAATAAAAATTGTTTGATTGTGTGTTTGTTTACAATTATTTTAACCCATTTAAAATAATTTTCAGCTAATTTGTGTATTCTGTTACCAACTTTCTAAGACAGCGTTCTCGGATTATTTTTGCTAACAGTTGTATCCAATATGTTCGCAATGAGTCGACCATGTAGTTCTCCAAATAAAAGAAAGATCAGCTTTGAGGTCTAATTTCAATTAATACGTCCTGTCTCTACCATGATTCCAATCAGTGTTTGAATGCCAACTTAAATCTTGACTACATGGTGTTTATATGATGAAAAAATTATTCATTAAACTATTATCACATCACATTATAATTTTAACGAAAGAATTCGGCTAATAGTTTGGCAAAACACGGTGGGGCGGGAGTCATATGTCGTTAACAACTGCGTAAAAGTTTTCAATTTAGCATATATTTTGCCATTTATTATCAGATCTTTATGAAACTTCATGTACAATGATAACACGTCATGTGATAAACAGAATTAGGAAGTAACCATTACCCTACCTGGCTTTATTACGGATTATTTCTCTGTGTCATTTTTGCATTTAAGTTTCTAAATCCGGCTATAACGTGGTTCCCACATTGCCGCATTTCTTGGTATATGAGAGACACTCTTGTATACATGTACTTGTATTTGTGTTCATATAAGTTAACTGTTACCATAGGTTTGTAAGTTAGTGTTTATACCAATTGACCACAACTATGGATTACATTTTAGTTCTTATCATTAATAATCAAATAAAACTCGTAATATTTTGAAGGAAAATGTCGTCAGAGCCAAGTTTGTCATTCTAGAAAATAAATCTGTGTAAACCCAACGTTTTTTTATATACGAACTGGTCAATGAAGACCATAAAACAGTTGTGTTTATCATTCATATAAATAATCTCATAATTTTACTCTGTACGCGTTAAGTGGTCTATATTAAATGGTTGAGTGGTCTTGTCGCCAGACCATCACCAGTATTAGTTTTACTTAACATTACTTTATCTTACTGTATTTAGTAATTTTTTAAAATACTCTTCAATCGAAGTCACAAACGGTCATTTGTTTCAATATGGCGTCCAGAGATAGAAATTCAGCTGGAATTATGCGGAAAATATCGAAACCCGTGATTAGTACAGATGTTATGGGTAATAGAAACGTTGAAGTACGAGCTGTAGGGGCTTGGGTTCAGGCTGAACCCATTCGTCACCAAGCTGAAGGCGTGGTAAGTTTTTTTATGGGTCGAGACATGTTGGAACTTGACTTTTCTAAAAAAAGTAAAAACCTTGACTTTAAATTTTAATAGCAAATTAAAACTTACTTTTTTAAGCAATTGTTAGTTAATAAATGAAATTATTTCGATTTTTTTGGAAATGTTAAACGCTGCAAGAGGTTTTCTCTCTGACTGTCATGATTTGTCTATGAAAATGAAGGTATGGACCTCGCGCGCTGGGGCCTCTTTATTTTTCACCAGAATTTGACAGCGTTTACTGTTTAGTCCCACCCACAAATGTCTGCTATTGACTGCAGCAATTTCATTCATAAAAATAATGCAGCAAACAAATTTTTTGCGAAGATCCGTGTGATGGACTTGGTTTTCTTTGAATAAAATTAGTTTTTGGTGACATGGTGATACAAAACATACGTGATTTCGATTTTATTGATGGTTTAGGAAAAAGTAAGTATATTCACCATTTAAAATGGTATGTGCCAATTTTTGTTCGTAAATAAAACAAATGACACGTGATTTATAAAATGGCGTCACTGAAATCATCGGTAGGTGGTACATCGGTAACACAGGCTATCGGCGTGGGTTAGGTCAATATATCCCCCCCTCTTTGGACCCGCTCAAGACCAATCTACAACCCAAAACCCCTTAAACACATCTTATAACACATAATTCTTAATAAAAAAACATATCAAAACATAACAAAACAATTCTCAAAAAATAAACAACACCGATACTATATACTAAGAAAAGGTATGTAACTCTCCAGCTTATTTCTGTAGAAAAACAGACATGGTTGTAATCTATGCCTCGTAGATCAGTCAATTTTAGGCCGATTTCAGTCAGCCCGAGCTTAATCAACTCAGAAATAAATATTCTTTTCAATGCCATAAAGACCTACTGTCTATCTAAAATTATCGCAGCAGTGCGAGAGTCAAAACTGCTCGAAATACGATCTAAGACACCGTGTGACCGTTGAAATGCATTGTGCCGTAATGGATTAAATACGGTAATCTATGACAAATATCTGTTTTGTCACTTAAAACCAGTATTGTTCAATAGATAATGTAATTATTTATTACTCACATGCGGTCGCTTCATTGAAAAATCGCTAATTTCCGTGCAGTTCGCCTTCTTTCACTTTTTCACTTTCGTTTTTGACGGGCGCTTCCATATTGAATCGCTGAACCGGAAACGGTCTAAAACGAAAGTAAACAAGTGAATGAAGGCGAACTGCATCGACAATAGCGATTTTTCATTGAAGCGACCACATGTGAGTACTTAATAATTTCATTTACCATTGAACAATACTGGTTTTAAGTGACAAAACAGAGGTTTGTCATAGATTGCCGTATTCAACATTAACGGCACAATGCATTTCAACGGTCACACGGTGTCCTAGATCGTATTTCGAGCAGTTTTGACCCTCGCACTGCTGCTGTAGTTGTAGATAGACAGTAGGTCTTTATGGCAATGAAAAGAATATTTATTTCTGAGTTGATTAAGCTCAGGCTGACTGAAATTGGCCGAAAATTGACTGATCTATGAGGCATAGATCACAACCATGTCTGTTTTTCTACAGAAATAAGCTTGAGAGTTACATACCTTTTCTTAGTATATAGTATCGGTTGATATATTGACCTTACACACGCCGATAGCCTGTGATCGGTAAGAACAACAACGAAGGGACGATACCGCGATATTACCATACCCTCGATATTAGCAGACACAACTTTATAATTTGTATTTCTTGTAGATTGCTGCCAAGGAAGAAGAACAACGACTCAGACAAATACAATTAGAGAAACAGGCTAGGCTTAAACATTTCCAACAAGAAGTGAAACGTCGGGTTGTTAAATTAGATAAATTGAAAAGACAGGCACAGTTAGAAACCAATTACAAAGCAGTAAGTTGTTAAAGTTAAAGTGTGGTTTAAAGACTGCTCCTTTATACTTGTTCAGCCTACCTTACAATTTTGTATGATAATTACTGATCATTGAATCACTTTCAGGCAGGTGATCGATCCATCAAAGTACCCATTTACTGTATTTACAGTAAGTTGGAGTGAAACAACTAAGTAAATTTCTCAATAAAAAAATAGCAGTGCCCCTAGTTGGGTTCAAACCAAGCATCTCTGGATCACAAAGTGTGAGTCCTACCATAGACCGCTGTTCAGTCATCAATGTCACATTTAGCTTGACCCAGGCTTGTAATTTTAAGTCCAGTGATTAATAAAATGATTTTATTAGATATGTTGTTGAACTCTCACGGAGCAGTTCTAACAAAATTACATCTTGTCATTCTCTATTTATATGTATCAAAAGAAAAGCAGCTGGCCAGCTTAGATCTGAGTAAAAAAACACTATATAGAAAAATAACACTATATATGATGCTATTTACTCGGAACCATGCCTGCTGTCTATGTATCAAAATATTTAATGATGTCTTGTTTTCTTTAAGGCTGAACAAGAAAGACATATTGTTACACAGAGTGCATTTTCATCTCAAGATTTTGCTAAGTTAGATACTAGCTTAGTGAGGCCAAACTCAACTCTAGAAGTTGACTATTTAAACAAAGAACACTCAGGTTTGTATAACCCTCTTATTCTTTGAAAGTATTTGGTTATTGATTTTTGAAAGCAACATTTTATCATTGAAACATTCAAGTTTGTATGAATATTATATTGCTGAAATACGAAGTCACATAACTCTTGCATTATCTTGACTGAATTATGACCCTCTTGTTCTTAGAAATGACTTAGTTATTGTTTATTTGCAACTACTGACTCGATTCATCAGTTATTAAGAGGTTACTATTTTAGAGTCAATGCCAAGTTGCATAACTCTTGCATGGTTTTGACTTGAAGTACCCATTTTATACTAAGAAATTCTTTGAAGCTTCGGCAGAAGTTTGAAGACACCATGTTTTGCAAACATTGTATTAAATAAACAATATTTATCATGTTTTATTTCAGATGGTCACACTAAAGTTGTCAATGATTCATGTGATAGTCAAGCATTCTCTGATCAAACTAATCAGGTAAATTTTAAGTGCTGCAGTCACCTGTACTATATTAACCTTCCATAGTAAAATTAAATTTAAATAAAAAAATTCAATTATATGACCTGCTGTAAAATGTTAAGCCAGCTAGTTTGATTCTTGATTCTCAGTCCTTGCATATCATGCTTTTATTATTGCACATCTTGTCTAAATTCTTATTATTTTAATGATGGAAAATAAGCTTATTTTGATTTCATTATACAAAAAAGTGTTTAGATTTTTCAAACTTTTTATTAATGTAATCTAATAAAAATCCATTATCCAAGCTGGGATTAAAACCACAATCTTCTGAGTTGTAAGCAGACAATCTACCATGTCATCACAAAGCTAGCTTGAAGACAAGGGAGTACAAGTGCCACATTTTCTCTCTGCTACATTATTTACAGGTATGCAAGCAGTACCCATGATTTTTCATGGTTTTTTCAGGTCAGCATAAAGGCTAGCTTGAAGGCGCGGAAGTACAAGTGTGTAATATACCTCAGTATCATATTGCGAGCTTAACAAAAAACAGTCGTAACTCAAGTTAAAAAAAGAGTAAGCTGTGACCATTTTAGACTAAGCCTGTTATTTTATTATTTACAGATACATGAACATATAAAGAATGCTAAGAAGAGCCTGGTATCAAGAAAAGTTATAACAGATAATTATGTTAGTGATAACTTACCTGGCGGAGTGTGGAAAGTTTCTAAAACTAGAGATGTAAGTTTTTGTGTTCATTATACTCAGATCATTGTTGTACACCTGGCTCTGAAACTAGATTTCTTGGTTTGATTTCAGATCTAACCAGGTAACCCTTATTTAAAATTTCAATTCATTTTGTTTTGGTTATTAGCCGGATTTTTCAACGAAAAATGTGATTTTATTCAATAAAAATATATGATGAAAAATAATATTTTGTATTTTCATTGTAAAATGACATCATCTTGAAGGAGAAATGTCTTTGCGTTATATTTTTATGTTTGGAAAATATATCTAAAACAGAACAAAGAAAAAAGCATGAATGAAACAGAATATTCATCAATTGTGGTCAAGATCTTTTTAGAATATTTCTACTGTTGGCTATGTCACTATCAAAAATGTGTTTTCTGAGCTCTCTGAATGAAATAAAAATCAATCTTGCACAACAGTTGACAAATATTGTCTATGCCGACTCTAGAGGAAATATTCAATGTAGTAAAATTTAGTTAAATTTTAATGAGATTGTTGTATAATTAATTTAATTATTTTTATAATTATTAGCTACATGATGATGAATATGTAAGTTAAATGCACACTGTATTGTACATGTACTGCATGATAGGGTAGCACTTTTTGTTTGTTAACTTAGTAAAATCCATGTGTATTTTTTTTTATTTTGTCAGATAGTACAATAACTTGCAAATATCCTTTTCTGTTCATTTTGATGTTGTGTTAGTGATTCTATTTACTGTGTTTTAAATTTTGTTCAACTGTCCATGGCACATATATTAATAAACAATAGCATCAACATATTTTTCTATCTAGAAAGAGACTTAGTTATAGTTAAAGTTAAAGTGCGGTTTAAAGTCTGCTTCCATCTACATGTTCAGCCGACTTTACAATCTTTTACAATAACTCTTGATCATTGAAATCACCCTCAGGCAGGCCATCTCTCACAGTACCCATTTACACCTGGGTGAAGTGGAACAGGTTAATTTCTTGCTCAAGGAAATTAGCAGTGCCCCTAGTGGGGATCAAACCCGGGACCTCTCGATCCCAAAGCGCACGTCCTACCACTGAACCACTGTTCCCAACATATGTAAATAAGTCACCCATTTTTTGTGTCCTCCTTAATATTGGCTGTAGAATATAGTTTCCACATGTGCACCTTTATGCTTACATGATTATATTGTAATATCATTATATTTAGGTATCAACTTGTATACTTTAATGCTTGTATAATTATAATAAAATTGTAATCATTGAATAGTATTTAGTTTGTATCAATTTATTTTACTTTTTTATTTTGCTAAGTTTTTAACTGCTTTTTGTCATCCATAATTATCTTTACACTTTTGTAAATGTATGATTTGTTATCAAAATTTTACTAATACTTAAGAAATTCAAAATCTATTTTAAGTGCATCTACTTGTATAACAAATTTTACTTGTATTAAGTATCATTCCTCCCTCTTGTAATTGTAACAATCTATCATAACAGTTGTAATGTGTACCGTAAGTATATGTTAATGTAAAAAACATATCTATATTATTACAATTGTAAAGCTAATTTTACCTGGCAGTGATATCACTGTATAATATTTGTATATATGTTTGTTATTTCAGCATCCATCATCTAGATATACTGTTGATGGTAAAGAATTTGATATCTTAGATGAAGATCTTATAAATAAAGTTAAAATTGTTAACAATAAAGGTACGAGAACTTACTGTACTCTATTTTATACGGGTTTTTTATCCTACTTTATTCTAAAGTAGGGCTGTCCCTTAAGTTTACTTGACTTTTATCTGAAAGGGTTTTTTTGTTGGGTTTGTCATAGCAACACATTGTATTAGTCATTTCATGGCGGTCAGACAACTCATTGTTCCTGGAAAGGACAAATCTCTTAATTTAGATTTTTAACTAGTTACTATGGGTATACATGTACTTCCATCAGTGACTGGCAAATGAGTTAGTCAGGCAGCTACAGGTAGATCCTCCTAAGTATATTTCAATGATTGTGTTTGAAGAGCCACTATTTTTTATAGATATAGTATGGGTTGTGAGAAATGGACATAAAACAGAACCCTAACTTTCTGTCCATCTATACATCTAACACCATGAAAATGTCATCAAACTTTTGGTGGACACCATATTTTCTATGTACAAAATGCACTTAAAACAAATCAAAACTTGTATTCTAACTTTATCTACACAGCTTACACTGATGAATGTTTAGACGATGTCGGTGAAGATACAGATAAAGAAAACATTGAAGTTAGAAGTGAATGTAGTCTAGATGATAAACCTAGATCTGTCAAGTTTGATTTTGATTCCAAGAAAAAATCTCATAAAAATACAAGAACTGGACATCAGTCTCGACCACAGTCAGGTATGTTAGGTTATGTAAGGATAACAATATGTTGAACATTAATGTGAAAACTGAATACAAACTAACCGCCTCAGCTGTAATGTTTGCGACATGGTGACTCACACTGAATCTGAAAGAGTTGTCTCTTATATAGACATTTTTTACAATCTCTATAAAGTAACTTTTTAAAATCCAGTAAAATTACTAGCAATCGTTTTGACTGATTATGCATAAATAACCCCCCATGTCACAGAGTTGACCAACTTACTTAGACTTACAAGTCTTAGATGACTTAAGTTTGATTATAACTAGCCATGTTAATAACTGAACAAGACATGTGCCAAACATCAAACAACTACTTACATGTTAATCAGGAAACGGAAATTGAAATTTAGTCTATTAGTCGATTGAATCTAAAACTTTGTATCAAGGGTGATGTTTGTGTTAAAATGCACGTTTTTATTATTGTATATATTATATTTCTTTTCAGCCTATGCATACACTGGTTCCCACAATCATAAAACTATTCAAGTTTCTAAAGTTCCTAACATATACGAAGGTGTACAGTCAGAGGAAGAGAAACGTCGGGCCAGGAGCCAGCAAGCTATGTATCGTAGATTATTTATGGATCTAGAAAGGGAACAAGTCAAAGAAAATCTGAGGAGACAGGAACATAGGAAAAGAATTCAAAAGTAAATACATTGTATATAGACCATTTTAGTCAACTTAAATTAAAATTGATTTTAGATTCATTCAGTGCTCTCAGAGACCATATTTTCATGAGTGACGTGGCCATGAGTAAAAATATCATTTTCTTTGCTTACAAGTTGAAATAAGGAGATCTATTTTCCAAAATTGATAGATAATCTTGTTTCTTCCATGCTTTTTTCTGTGTTCTGTTAATAGGTACTGTATTCAAATATATAGTGACGTCAATTCTCCTTTATGATGACGTCATTATTCTAAAACAATGAAGTCATTTGGATTTTGTCATTTTGATTTTACATTTTCGTAGTATGAAAATACAAGATTTTATATTTTTGTTGTATAACGGCCACCTCCCAACAAAATTCTTTTAAAACCTGACCCCTTGGTAGCTGTTTAAGAGACGTTATACTTTATATATTTATTACAGAATAAAGATTGAGAAAGAAGAGGAGAGATTAAAGGAGGAACAATTATCTAAACAATTAATAGAACCACGTGATCCTGTCACAGGGGAGACAAGTCAGGAAGCCATAGACAGAGAGGAACAAGAAAGGAGATTTATACAACAAACTGTTAGAGAACATGAAAAACGTGTCAGAAAAACTAGAGAAATGGAAAGGTATATTTACTAGAATAAATATTTCTTGGGTTTCGCGCAAAACCATCATAACTAATGCTTTTCTTATATTGAGTTACGACCCTTTTCCACTAAACCCACAATTTCAATATCCTCTTCAAATTAAGCAAGTGAACCATGGATTGAGTCCCCTGAGTCCAGTGACTATATGAGTGGTAAAAGTTTACCATAAAATAGTTAATTATACAGATTATGTATATGTTACAGTTATGTTTTGAACACATTTTTTCATGAAACAATGGTAATTTTTAGAAAGTTCATGCATTAAATATCAAAAAGTTACCAGAAGTTTTATGATTTAACTAAAAACTATTTGGCCTGTTCAAGTAACATCGAAGTGTGACCTTAGGTTAATGAAAAAACTAATTTTACAATTTTACTGTAACATTCACTCTATTCTATTATTCAGGTACATAGAAGCATTGAGACAACAATTAAAAGAGAAAACAAGAAGAAAAAGAATAGATTTACCTCCCTTGTGTTGTTGTGGTGAAACTATCTGGGACACAAACCCTGAGACATGTGCTAATAATTGTGTCTTTTATAAAAATCCTAAAGGTAAACTTTCAGTACCATAGCATTGTTTCTATTTTATATATAGTGCGTAAAGTTTGACTCTGATCTGACCTTTCACATTTGCATCTAATTATTACCTACACATATCCCGATGAAAATCAATAACACGCCTATTCTACACTTCAGCACGTAACATAATCAAAATAAACAATTGATTTACATCGTATAATCCTCTCCGCAACTGTGTAATAAACAGTCATTGTATGCTTTAATATAATTTATTTTAAAAATTCATCCCTGTGTAATAATAACATTCGAGCTTTGATGATATACTCCAATCGGTATTGAGCATTAAATTCTACATTTGTAAATTGTATTCAATGTAATGAATAATTTTGCATAAAGGTCAGATTAGGGTCAAATTTTACGCACAATACACATGATCAAGGGCACTGCATTAAGCTATTTGAGAGATTTGTTGCTCCTAGCTAGATCTCCCAGTTGCTATAGCCTTCAATCTCAAAGTGACGATAACTTAGTTATTCCTATGCAGATAGATCTTTAGGGGTTGTTGCTCCAAAGTAGTGAAACAATTTACCTGGGCTTTTAAAATCATTGACAATGAGGCAATTTTTAGATCAAGACTTAAGACACATTTATTTAGTTTTTTTCATGGATAATCAGTGAACAGTGTTTGTAAAGCGCAGTAGAATATTTTACAATAGTATTTAGGCTTTATAAGTGACATGTATTTGTATATACATGTACATAAATATATCTAGTGTTTTGCTGAGAACAAGGAACAAGTTTATTATACCCCCGCCTCGAAGAAGAGGGGGGTATACTGTTTTACCCTTGTCCGTCCGTGCGTCCGTCCGTCCATTACAAAATTTCCGTCACAGTTTTCTCAGCAACTATATCATGCAGCAGCCTAATACTTTGCATATTGCTTCATCCCATAGTCCCATGTGGTGTAAAGCGATTTCATGCTCCTTGCTCATCTACTTCCTGTTTGTCGCATATTTTTAGATTTTGGCGGGGGTATCACTAGTGAGCATTAGCTCACAGATTTACTTGTTTAATTTGCGCATGCGAAATTGAAATTGTGTTTGTGATATCCTATTATCATGTTTAGTGACACATCAACGTATATTTAAATTCCACAGCAATATTGGAATAAGCCGGAGGTAAAGACTTTTTCTGATATAAAAGTTTTTATTGGTTCTCATATTAGATTGTACAGACATATCTTTACTACTGCATGCCTCTGTAAGAATGACATTTTGAAAACAAATGTGTTTTGTACTTTTATTTTTTATTATTGATAAATTAAGCCTGTATTTTCTCCTTTCAGAATATGGTAGAGCCTTACAAGCAATGTTAGATTCTAGTGAATTAACTACATAGAAGATTTTAATAAACTTGCCTGAATTTGTTGTATAAAGTCAACATGATTTAACCCTTTACTGGTCTAGGCATGTATTAAATTGGCTATTTTTTCACTGTAAAGTGATAGGGTTGTTTCAAGAAGCTCTTATTTTATTACAGTACTTGTTGACTTACATACATGTATATGCAACTTGGCTAAACATAGAGTCTATACTCTCTTTATATTTTGTTCATTGAACAGTATTATTTTGAATAAAGCTGTGACAATTGAGTGCATTTAGAAATGTAGAATACTATTTAGACTTGCCAAACTTCTTGAGTTAGACCCAAACATGACCCATAAATGAGTTAAGTTTTAATCAAGTGTAGTAGGAACGTTGCAGAACATTTGTTAGTGTTATATGAAAAAGATTAGGGTGTTAATGTGTTAATTTATTCTGTGATATAAGTGTTTGTTTTATGTTGTATAGTATTGATGTATTATGTTTGTGTGTGTGTTTAGAATCATTTGAGGCTAGATAATGTTGTTATACCCCCGCAAACGAAGTTTTCGGGGGTATACTGGAATCACCCTGGTGGTTGGTTGGTTGGTTGGTTGGTTTGTTGGTTGGTTGGTTGGTTGGTTGGTTGGTTGGTTGGTTGGTTGGATATGTGGTCTGTCCCAAAAAATTATTTCATTTGTAGTATGGTTATTACTTAATGTATTTATATAGAAGCTGTTATATACCATGATTTAATGGTGTATACAAAACTCATGTAACTATGGAAACATATCTCACTTGTTTAAAATATTTAATTGCGTTATATATTTTAAATCTAATTTGATAACTGTATAGTTTGCTTTTTTTCTCAATAGATTTTTTTTCTTATCTTATTTTATAGAATTTGTACAGGCGTTTACAGTTGATGTTTATATGCATGTTATATCAATTCCAATTCAAAATGGCCGACTTGCGGCCATCTTGAATTCTTCTTAATTTAGTTTAATTACTGTATGCTTATTTCTCAATAGATTTTTTCTTAACTAATTTAGATAGAATTTTGCACAGGCGTTCACATTTAAACTTTACATACACTTTAACTCAATTCCAATTCAAAATGGCGGACTGGCTGTCATCCTTTTTTCAAAATTAATACAGTCTTATATTGACTTATTACCATACATATTTTGAAAAGACATTGCATACAAGGTCTCACTAATACAGTTGATCAGTATGACTATTCTTCATCAATTTATATTCAATATGGCTGACTGGCAGCCATCTTGAATTTTTATTTAAATTACTGTATAGTTCTTGTATGTGTTTTTTTTTTTACTCAATTTTAGCCAAATTTCGCTCCAAAGTCTTTATTGATGTAGTTGACTCATACATGGATTTACTCTGGATACAAATTCATTATGGCATACTGGCAGCCATTTTGACTCTGTTTAAATAACTGTATAGTAAGCTTATTTCATTACCAATTTCTTCTTGCTGAAGTCTGATTGATTTATTGATTGATTAATTGGATTTTACGGCTTATTAATGCAAAAAGGTCATATTACACCGAAAACAATTGATGATACTATTACTTCAATAGATAATGAAGATTTAACGTCCTATATTTTATGATAAACATTAATTTCCTTCACAAAAAGGTCATATCGCGCCCAAAGCAATCAATGATACTATTTATTAAAACGATATTAAGGATTTAAAGCTCTATATCTTATCATATACATTTATTTCCTTCTAAAAGTTAAGTATCGCATATGATGGTACAGACTCAAAAAGTTCTTTAAGTGAGTTAACTTTAAAATGTTTGTCACAGATGTCTTTAAGATCCTGACAGTCAAGAAGAACGTGTTTGACATAGAAATGCTCGTCACAGGGTATACATTTTGGTGCTTTCTTTCTTTTGAGAAGGTATGAATGTGTTAATACAGTATGACCAATTATACATCTCGTAGTAACTATTTATCTCATTGATTAGCAAATATTATTGACGAAGATAAATCAAGGGTTTATGGCTTTATGTCATGTAACTTATTAAATATAGCATTATTCCACATTGTTTGCCATTTTGACTTGCTGAAGTCTATTATGTACTGCTATTTTTATCAAATTCTTATTGTTGAACTTTTTTGTTGATGTATTGATATTTTATCAAATTCATAATGGCTGATTGGCAGCCATTCTGAGTTTTTCTTTTTTCTCTTTTTCTGACTGGCAGCCATGTTGAATTTTCTAATATCTTGTACAGCAAACATCTTTTTTTTCTTACCTCATTTTGATAAAATTGTGCTGACAAATTCTTGTTGATGAAATTTGTATATGTATGTATTTTTTTATGTATTTCAATGGACCAACTAATAGCCATCTTGATTTTTTTCTATAATGTTGTGAAGAAAACATCTTATTTCGTTATAGCTACATGAGATTTTAGGTATTATTTTAACTTTACTACTGTGAAAATAATGATCGGTAATTTAAGCTTTCTTATGGGGTATTTGTGAAATTCTTGATACAAGATATTGTAAATACTAATTGTTTGATTTATATTGTGTACATTTCTGACTACCATTTTTACAATTGCCTTATTTTTTACTTATTTATCAAAAAATTGCACACACATTCTACATTTTGCTCATCTGGTTACAGCATACTCATGATGAGTTTAAATGTGATCACTCTTTGTCTGTAGTTCCACTTGACATTCATAATGACCAAATGATGTTCATTTTCATGTAAAAAATCATTTGAAATATGACAACTCTGTTCATTTTGCTTTTTCATAAATCTATTCAGTGAATTACACTGTAATTTGCTGTTTATTTCCAATTTGATATTTGCATCCTATTCTTTTTATGATTTTTATGCTTCTTACAACATTAACCCTTTTGGACTTCCACAATGTTGACTTGCTGTCATCTTGAAATATTGCCGTTGCGGGGGTATTTTCGCCTCTGGTGGCAGTTCTAGTTTTATAAAGGTTATTGGTTGCTTTGGTTACATGTAATTCAATCATATTGATTGGGTTAGGACCAGGCAGGAATGCAGAGAATTTCTGACGGATAAAGGTCAAACTTACCTCTGTGGTCAAGTGATAGCGCTTGCCAATCTCAAATTACTGCAAACTGGCACAAAAGGAGGAGTTCATCCTTAGCAATGAGTTTTGGCTTTTCGTGTGAGAAATTTTTATTTTCTGTAGTGTCAGGCTTTGGGTTAGTAGGTTTAGGCTATGACTGTATGACTGTATATTGACCACAAGTCAATGTGAGCAAGCTATGGTGACTGTAAAACATATTTTTATGATCAAAATTATTTCTAAACTGTATAAATATATTGTATATTAAATAAACAAAACAGAAATTGATTATTGATGTTTTTTATGTTAATTTGTTATTAAGAAGCAAGAAAAACTTGCCTGTAAAAAAAGATATACACTCATTTTAGAAATTCTTCCACCTGAGTTGATAGTAAAACTTCACAATTTTATATAACATTTGGAGCTCCTCGGCCATTTGCTGGGAATAATCTCGGACATATTTAGAAGCTATTTTGAAACTACCGGTGTTGAAGTAAACAAATATACGATCGTTTAGGCAATGAGTGATGTTTCGTTTTTAGTCCATAAATTTTGAAACATCACTCATTGCCTTAACGATAGTATATCTGTTCATTAGATAAGATTATTCACAGCGAATGGCCGAGGAGTTCCGAATGTATTGTTACGGAACGTTTTGGAACGTTAAGGGTAATTGAACAGGCTACAGGTATTAAGTTCATTGTCACATACGTAGTAAAATATGAGTGCATTTTATAGTCATATAAGTTTCATGCTATTGCATGTTTTTTGGTTTTTTATTGTTTTTTTTTATATTTTATCATCTCTTAATCATTTTCGTTTTTATTTAAACACGTATTTCCTAATTATGCATATGATTTTGAAGCGCTTTTGAACATATACTCAATATGAAAAGAGCGCTATAAAAATGCGGTATATAATAATAATAATGTTTATGACTACAGCTTTTACACCTGGTTGAATATATATACGTAATAGACCAAATTTTGTTCAACCAAAAATGCTATCGAGTTATATCTCCCTTTGTAATTTCTTCATTGAGGTGTTTTAATGTAATATAATTATCGGTAAATAAAAGGAAATTTTTCTTTGCATTACAGCCTTCTTGTACACAACCCTCCATAAATAGGTATACACTGCCCTCTAAAAGTTTCTTTACACATTCAAAATTTACATTGTACTAAATAGAATTTCAGAAATTTGTACTAGCAATTTATTGTTAAACAACTTTAAATAATGCTTTTATAATCAGTACATTTTTCCAATGAATAAGAAATTACAAAAATATCTCAAATTTGTTATTGGCTCACTAAGATACATTGAGTATATTTTCAGAGGCTGGTAGATAATTTTTGCTACAACTCAAAAAATAAAATGTGCTAACACAAAATCCATTTTCATTGCATGAATAATGAATGAAAGAAATAATGATAAAATAATTTTTCAAATTTGAACATAGACATTGTAGCAATTTGATAATTTGTACTGTGAAGAAACTTTTGGAGGGCAGTGTACAGTGTCATATTTCATAAAAAGGCAAAATCTAATAGCTCTCTAACAATACTTTAATTGCCATTTACCGGTAGTTCATTTTATATCAAATTTATGTGTTATTGATAGTCAAGTAAAAGCCTGCATTACGAGAACTTGGTCACTTAACATTATTGAGAACTTTTTCAGGGCTATAACAAAACAACGATTCTCAAACAATTCAGCAGCATTATCATGTTTTACTGATGATTTTCATCCAAAAATGTTATAATATGTTACTTTAGGCATACAATCAAGTTGATTTTATGATTGGGATTGATTTTTTTATGAAAAATCTCACTTTAAAAAAAAGGATGAATTAAAAAAAAAATTGACTCAAGTTTAAAACAATGCATAATTTTGTCTGAAAAAAAGTGAAACTGAGTTTTATTTTTTCCCTTTCAATTCAAATTACTGTCTTCCAGAATGAATACAAAACAATTTATAAAAATCTTTGCTGCAGTACATAAGTGTATACTTATTTATGGAGGATAGAGTAATTCCATATTTATATTCTCAAAACGCCAGTTTAGACAGTGCTTTCAGCACTTTGATTATACGTATCCACAAGATAATTTCATTCTTTAACCAAACTTAAAGCCTGTTCAGTTTGGCCAGTATGTTTAACTTGTATGGAATCTGTTGTAGATTGTCTTTTAGAGAAACATGGTGCCAAGTTACTGGAGACCCCTGCTACCATTAGACAACACCCTGAAATACAAAATATAGTGCTATGTATGAAGTCGTATCCGATGATTTATAATTAAATGATTAATCTTATATATAATGATAAAAATTAATTCGACAGGATAAAATTGCAAAAAAAGGTATAATTACATGTATTAAAAACACCATGTAGTTGGACTTGTTTGCACAAACATTTAAATGACAATTTTAAGGGATTTTTTTCTTATACAACAGGGGACCTTAACAGGGGCCTTTCCTTTCTGAAATTTCTTTGGAAATCATAGAGTTTTCCCCAAATTAGGAGGTAACATTTGAGTTTTCATTCTCCTATCAATAAAATCCCCTCCATCGTTATATATAAAAAAGGGCCTCAGGCCCCTTCCCCTCATACTGAAAATAATGCTTGAGTGTAGTATATTTTATGTCTATCTATACATAGCTAAATTGCAGTTGGTCACAGTTTTATTCTTTGTCAAAGATCATGTGTCTATTAAATTACAGAGACATATAAGGGAATTTAGTCAGTTATCTTTCCCTGAAAAAATCTGAAGCAATCCAATTGGTAAGTATAGGTCCTTACAGTTGGAATCCTCAGATTTTATTGTTGAATTCCTATGTAAGGATAACAAAATATTTCATCTAATATCTTTCTTGTTAATAAAGATATTTACAGAGGTGATGAAATTTTTATAGTTCTTTACCCTAAAAATACTTAGCTTCAATTTCAAACAAATTAAATGATTTACAAAAGGGTTATTTAATATTAATTTTGGCAAATTGACAATGAAAAGTAAGGGTAAAATCCGAGTAATCCAACTAATAGGACCTACCTATTTGAAGAGTATAGAAGGGGAAATAACTGACTAAGGTCCCTTATTAATTATACAACTATTTGTTTTGGCTGTGGGTTAGCACCCTTCCGAAAATTGGAATAATATAATTAAACAAGCAATACTTACCTGCAAATATAAAGGCCTGTGTGTATGACCCTCCTGCATCAACTATTACACCTAACAAAAAACAACAATATTAATCATTTAAAATAGAGCTACAATGAATACTAGTCTCACACAGGTCCCACGTCCAGGAGAAATCGTTTTACTTCTCGTAAAGGATAGAATTTTAAGTAGAAAGGTTAACAAGTACTAAGGAAATATTATGGGCTTTTTTATAGGCGTGTGGTGGGTTTTACATAAAAACTTTACGATAATTGTAAGAACCTTACCGCTGATAACATTATTGATTGCCACAGTCTGTTAGAAATACATGTAATTCTTGTTTCCAGATGTTATCAAGATTCAAGATCAAAAATCTCGATAGCCTCTGGGTATGAGAATGGTTTGGAATGTGATCATAAAGAATTCATTTTCTCAATTTGCGGTTATCTAGTACTGCCAGCTGTATTGTAATGCCGACAAACATGTGTTTATACTGTTTATTATAAATTATTCTCTGATCTGTTCCGGTATCGTGAAATATTGTTGACCAAGTATTCCAAATGAGAATTTGCAGTATGTCGAATAGGTTTGGTTCATACGAGCACATGCAAATTGTTTAAACTACTGCATGATTTTTAACTTATTTCTGTTCAGTATTCTGATAGGACACTTTCATGAATACATGTAAGGTGATCATAGTCTAAAAATTACCTACTCAGACAACATTGAGCGTGCATTGAATGAATATTCTCGGAAGGATGCGTAGGTCCACCAAACATATTTAGTTTTTGTTACATAGGCGAGGCGAAGCATGCAACAGTTGCATACAAAATAGTTCTGGTCGTTAACTGGCGAAGTACGTAAACACATTCTTATGTTAATTATGTGACTAAATATTGTTTAGTGATTTCAACGAATCGTGTATTTCATTAAATTACTGGACCACAACAGATATTTATTTTGTTAAATGCATTCTTGTCGACTCTGAATAAATAATATTTAATATTACGACAGACATTTATAATCGCCTCAATAATCGTGAATGCATGTGTTTACTTCAACACCGGCTAAGCGTTTTAGGTCACGTGTCACAAACATATAGCTTTCCAATATGGCGTCTAGATATGTCTGAGGTGCTTTGTAGTAAATGTTCGAGGAGTTACGTATGAAACTTACCTGCAACTATTGGTCCAACCAATGCTCCTAAACCGGAACCTAGATATTGTAGTCCTATGGCTTTAGATACATTTGTAATTCCTACGAATCTAACATTCACACTCGACGAGAGAACATACATGTTACCAAATAGCAATCCTAACACTATAGCAAACACCATATTTCCAGGATATGTGCTTGAGATGGCAGGGTAGATAAATATGGCTACACCAAGAATGTATTGCATGATACAGTACAAAACAATTTCACTGACACCTTCTATGTTGGCAAGAATACCTGTAAGAAGTCGACCAAAGAGTGAAGCAATTCCTGACACCGAGATCAAGTTTGCTGCCGCCATGGATGAAAATCCTTTGAGCACAATGTAATTTGGTAAATGGAGAAATATCAAGTACGTCCCTATATGTAATGTGAACATTCCAAAACATAAACATATATTTGGTATATTTGTCAACACAGATTTGTATGTATATAAAGTTGGTACACATGACGTTTTTGTTGTCGAAGATTTCATTATTTCCCTCCGACGACGTTTTGTATAAAGTTCAAGGTCACTGGGAATACATACCAATCCAAAAACTATCACGTGTGCATATATTCCGGCCATGATCATGAAGAAACCAGTAGACTTGTAAAAATCGTAAATGCTTTGCATCACTGTTGCTAAAACACAAATTCCTAAGCCGGCGCCGGCTACAGCGATGCCAAGAGCCAAGTTTCGACGTCTTTGAAAGTTCATCGCCACCACGACCATGTTGGCTGTGTAACCGAGGGCGCCTCCGATTCCTAAAAATACACACAAGTATTCAACAGTGCTCTTCAAATATTCTTGATTAAAAGATATGAGTAGATCTACTAGCATTGCTCTACTTTAGTTCTTGGACCAATAAAATTATAGGGATAACTTGCATACCACTAGTAAATTTATTACTCTGAAGTTCTGCTATTAATTCCACCTTGGATATTGAAAAAGCTTGCGATTTGTGACGACGTTTAAGTCCCGAATGCTTAATTTGAGAAAGGTTCTGCCCTACATTAGCCTCGGACCACAGGCTGTTAGCTCGATGGTACTCTAATTCATATAAAATATATATGAATTAGAGTATCATCCAGCTAAACGGCCTGTGATTCCCTATTTCGCTATTAATACCATACAGTTTTATAGTCTTATTAATGGAATCATACGAACGCACACCTGTAAACTTACTTGATTTAATGTGTTTTAAAGCTATACAGTCCCATAAACATAAAAATAGCCGTGAGGGCACCGTACGGGCGCCGTGCGATCAAGCTCCGCAAGGACCCGTACGAAGTCTTGCGTACCGTACGGGACTGTTACGTTTTTACCAGAGTCCGTGAGACGAGCCCAGGATACACGTATCAGTTCCAGAATCAAATCGTGAACAAAATTGTGGCCGTGTATGGATTAAACATGCATGTCTTCCAGCTACGGCTCCGTATGTGAGTGTTGTTTTGTGCCATGTGCGTACCGTCACCTGAATACGCAAGGCTTCCCACGGCCTACGTACGACTGTCAGCACGTACGGGTCCGTAACAAGCCACGATTTTATGGGACTGAGACATAAATTGTTTATATCTAAAAGAGAAAATATTAACATACGTAAAATTAGCGGAAAGTAAAAACCGCCAAAAACAAATTCAATCTTGGAACCGCCTTTTTCACCTAGTGTACGGTAAATATAGATCGTACGAAAAAAGCGTAATATAGGTCATGACAAAATAACAAGTACATGCATATGTACAGGTGAATTTTTATTGTGGCTTGTTAACCTAACAAAAGACGAGTCTATTTGCCAAAAACAGGGACGGTTAAATATTTACCAAAGTTTTCATATATAATCGATATAAAAACAAGTTTTCGTGATATTATATGAGTTATACGCTGAATAGTACTAGAACCTTTTTTCATTATAATAACATACTTTAAAATGGTGCCACAATGTCTCATATACTTATGTGTTTCCCCCATAAACGGATCAGTCCAAAATTCAAAGTAAAGAAGCATGCGTGTCCACACGTTTTCTTATGTGGTTTACAGAACACACTCTCATGAATAACACTCACTGAGATAGTGTAAAGTATGTTGCTGTTTAGAGGTTGTTGCTCTGCAAAGGTTAAATTCAATTAAAACTATGCCTTACTTTAGGGAAATATCAAAAGCTGTTGTGGAACTTGTTGCGCAGAGGAATTGTTCTTTAGAGGGCCGCACTGCAGAGGTTGTACTGTATACACATTGGCTTGCACTGTCGTATGTATTTTATTTTATTTACGTAATGAATAAATCACACGTGGTTTAGCTTAATATGCTTTAAAATCAGATATTTGTGCGTGTATTAGTTTTTAAATAATAAAAAAACTGCTTTGAAAATAGATTTTGCTATTTCATTCAAATTTATTCAACCTCGTCGGGTATAACTATGCACAGACTTGTACTTCGATTATTTGATACAAAAATCACTAAACTATTAACAAGAAATCCACGGACTGCGCGCTCGACTTATTTTGGCGTTTGTGCACGATGTATAAATTAATTATTGATATGCAAGCTAATTTAGGTAAATAAAATTTCAAGTGTATACTTTATTGGTTAAATATTAAAATTTGCATTCAAAACTTCTTAGAATTATTAAATATCTAAGGGCCATAATCCAGTACAAATTTTAGAAATTATGGGTTCTTGTAAACAAAATAAAAATTAAAATAAGTAATATTTAAAGTTTGCACTTTCTTTAGACTATACTGTAAATATTAAGAATTTGAATAGACAGTTTGTTTCTATCTGAGAATATTTTGTACCCACGAATAAAAGGGTCCTTATCCTGTCAATATTATGAAAGAATATAAAGCCAACTCATTCAAAGCGGTTACGTCATCACTTTTACGTTTTCATTCAATAAAGGGAAATCACCTCTGTGGGGAGTTAGGTAACTAAGTGGATGACCGCCATGGTGACCCCCTAGACATGTGTAAAGTTATAATTGCTTCATTCTATTCAGTAGTAAAAAATATATTTAAAAAATCTTACTCCTAAAATCTTATCTAAGAAGTGACATGCTTATGCACAACTAAGTTGGTTAGTCCGAAGAATCTTTACGTTGTGTATCATACTTTTAAAAAATCCATTTTTTCTTATAACAAAATTTGGTATTTATTTAATAATGAAGTTCTATATATTATATTAATAAATATTTTATGGAGGATTAGTTTTTTAGACGACGTTACAGAATTTCAACCTCCTGTGGATATAAACCCACTAGTGTTTGAATGGTCGAGCTGAACCCAAGCCAAGGTCAGACATAGACTTGCTATACAAATGACAGCAGGACATTAAAATTTCAATGCGACGTGGGGAATTAATAACCAACATTAAAAGGACAAAAAATGTTTAAAATTCTACATTTACATAACCTTGCTAAAGAATAATTTATCTGTATTGAATTAACTATTGAACATCCATTAACTAGTAAAAAATCACACTTGTATACGCATATTTAAGATTTAAATTATGTTATTTGATAAATAGGCGTTACGGCCACAGACCTTCGTCAGTAATGCTACAGTCCCATAAACATAAAAATAGCCGTGAGGGCACCGTACGGGCGCCGTGCAATCAAGCTCCGCAAGGACCCATACGAACTCTTGTGTACCCGTACGGACTGTTACGGTTTTACCAGGGTCCGTGAGATCAGCCATGAATACACGTATCCGTTTCAAAGTCAAATCGTGAACACAATCGTGGCCGAGTATGGATTTAACTTGCATGTCTTCCAGCTACGGCTCCGTACGGGTGTGTTGTTTTGTGCCATGTGCGTACCGTCATCTTAAGGTGGGTCGGTACCTTACTCGGAGGGAAAAACGAAAAAAATATTTTGCTCACCGATTATAATAAAAGTTGGCAGGCAGATACCTTTATGCTTCTTGTTTGTTTTTCTGGTAACCTTAGCGACGTTGTCGTTTTTTTCACGACGTCATGGACGTCACAATGGTTCGCGCTAAAAATAGGCATACCAGTACATTAAACCCACGTATTTGAGATATTGAATGCCCGAGGTCAATGATTATTATACCGAAATGTTTCTGAAATGTTGTTGCATACAATCATTTTGTTTCGATTATCTAAATATCACGTCATTCGTAAAGATTGTACATTTCATCACTGAATTTAGGGTTTTCACGTCTAAAAGGTTTTACCAATTGCCGAGTTATAATGGTTATTTTCAAATTAAAGCAGAACGGTGGTCAAATTCTTATCGCGAGTTTTGAAAACTACACACTTTTTGTGTCGTTTTAATGAAATAAAAAAGGAAAGTGAACGTTCTCAGTTTTTCACAATATCGCTTTCAAAGTAAAATTACGCAGACGTTGAGGTACCTGCCTGCCAACATTTATCATAATCGGTGAATATAATATTTGTTTCGTTTTTCCCTCCGAGTAAGGTACCGACCCACCTTAATACGCAAGGTTTCCCACGGCTTACGGCTGTCTGCACGTACGGGTCCGCAACAAGCCACGATTTATGGGACTGCGGCATTAATACCATTGTAAAGCGGGAAACCTGTGTAATTATTAATATATCAAATATAATAATCATTATTACCTGCGACTAAACCGTATGAAATAAGAACAAACTCTATGTTTGGAGCGAATGCTGTTCCCAGTAAACCAATAAAAAATAAAATACCAGACGAAACAATTGCTGCACGATTACTAAATCTGTCAGCTACGTAGCTGGATAATGGAGCTGAAAGAAAACAAAAACACTATCGTAATAACATATACATAGATAGATAGATATTTATTTCAAAATTTAGACAATATGTCTACAGTTTTTCTATAGTTTGTCGTAGAATAAAACATATACACTTGTTTTGATGTGCTTATTAAATAACTTGTGCTAAAGCACTCTACATCTAATTTTGGCGCTTCAGAACTCGTGCCTGTTTTTTTTTTCTAGGGGGGTCCAAACTATTGAACCACAGCCATATTATACACATTTTGCAGTATAATGCAACATGTTAACTAAAAAACTACATAACTATGAAATCTATGTTCAGCACCGAGAAAAATTGCTTCATGCTACTTAAAAATGACGAACAGTCAAGAAAAACACTAATGGACAGGTACATTTTTGAAATTCTGGGGGGGGGGGTCCGGACCCCCTGGCCCCCTAGATCCGCCTACGAACTGTATGTTCTTTCAAAATCATGCGAATTATGACAATTTCAAGTCATAAAAGCAAAAAATATATTATGAATTTATGAAAATTCGATTTATAAGAATATCGATCTTTTAAACAAATTATTACCGTCTGCTATGCCTTAATTGGAAAACATTCTATTATGTAAGAAATTATCTATTTTTCATATTCTTATTTCGTTATATACTAATATTTTTTCTTACTCGTCTTTGTAAAAATTGTTTATATGCATAATTTATATATATACAGTTCTAATTGTGTTTAAATCGTTGGTAGTTTGTCTTGTTTAAATTATGTATAGTCTCTCATATTTCCATTTAGAAAGGATTGCATGTTGTCATTAGTTTAAGTTTTTATCTGTATATACTCTGAGTACATGTTTTAATTGTGATATACTGTATAACATGTTACATGTGAGACTTAAATAAATAAATAGCTCTACATACCAAAATATTAATGATGGTATAATTAATATTTAGGCATAATAATATATCATCTGTTTCGTCATTTTTACCGGAAATTCCGTAGAGCGAGAACTTGTGTACTGTATTTATACATAAAATTAACATTGAAATAAAAAAGCTTCAAGAAAAAATCCACCAACCTCCAATACCCATCATAGATACGTGCATGGCTGAAACCAACGAGGAGAGTGACGTACTAGCTTTGTACCTATCTAACAATGTCATGTAGACAACACCCGAGGCGAACTGTGACGCTCCCATTAGCATAAACGTGCAAAAACTTGCAGCTAACACGACCCATGACCATCCTGTCTCTAGATTATCAAACTTTGGTTCCATCTCATTCTTATCTTCTTTCTTACTGATCAGTTCACTGTTGACGTAATCAGTGACGTCATTATTCTCGTCTGGTTCCATATCGAGATTTTAGCCTCTGTATTTAGAATTCGATATCACTATTCCATGAACGATAAAACAACATAAAAAGAAAACTAAACACTTGTAAAGTAAACTGCAGTATTTAACGTCTTATCTGGCAGTATTTTTAAAAATAAACATATAGGATATTCGGCGATTTTAGTAAAGATAAGGTTCATTTTATTTCATCGAGTGAGCACAGAAAACATACCTTCAAGTGGGGCATAGCCAACAGTGGACATGTCTTTTTTTGAGCTCACAAGAAGAAATAAAAAATCCCTTACTGGTACGTATATGGTTAATATTTACGTAACTAGTAAATAATTCATCCAGGGATTTTATATAACAGGGGTTTAAAACCACGTAGATTTACATCAAATTTCACTGTCTATTTCGTGGTTATTTTATCAGCCCATACGGATAACAAGTATTACAAGTTAAATTAAAGATATTCACATGAAATGTACCAGTATCATTAGAATTAAAATCAAAGTAAGGGAAAAATGTGTTTCTATATAATTTTGATGTAAATTATCCTCACTAACTGTTTCACAAAACTATTAATTTTTCGGCCGATACGCCATTTTTAGTCCTACTTTACATCACTTAGAGTAATATTTTTGGGTCATAATTGCTACAAGTTTTTTGTCAAAAACATCATAAACATTCACAAGTTGCATAGAAGACATGTACAAAATCACAAATCAAGTTACTAAACTCTGGAATATATTGTACAGCCTGCTTCAGCCAGTTATATAGACTGTGGCGACCGTGAATATTCAAAAAAGTACTTCGTTGCAAATTCCTGTTATATAAAATCCCTGATTCAACTAACTTGTTAATTGTGTTGTTATCATGTGGCAGAACTATGCCACCATACATAAATATACATGTACAATGTAAATGATCACTTATAAATTGTAAAATCCAAACAAATCAGTCGAATCACGAATCGTCATAACAAACAGTATACGATATTACATCAATTGAATGATTAGAGCTATACTACTAAGAGAATTATACTCCTGTATTTGTACATATCCTCACGAAAAACCGATTCAAATAGCAAAAACACAGCTGCTTGACTTCACTAAGTTATAACGACAGTGCTGTATTCTTATTATACAATATGTTTTATAAATGTAATATATTGGTTTTTTGTTGAGTTTAAAATGCCGTAGTAAAACTGTATACAGGTTATAGGAGGTCTGTGAAACCTGATCAGCGTTCTGGAAAGGCCATTCTCGTACCCAGGTCATAGGCGGATCCAGCGGGGGGGTCAGGGGGTCCGGACCCCCTAGAATTTGGAAAATGCACCTGTTCATTTGTGTATTTCTTGCCTGAAAGTCATTTTTAAGTACAATGTAGCATGAAGCAATTTTTCTCGGTTCTTAACATAGATTTAATGGTTATGTAGTTTTTATTATCAATATGTTGCATTTTTTCTGCAAAATGTGTATAATGTGGTTGTGGTTCGAGGTTCGGACCCCCACTAGAAAAGTTCGGACCCCCTTAGAAAAAAATCTTGGATCCGCCCCTAAAGAGTCTAGTAGGATTCTCAATACTAGCTAGTTTGATCGAGAATCTTGACAACCTCGGGGTACGAGAATGTGGAAAGGCTTAATCTCTAGTTACTATATAGGCACGTTCTTCCGTCAGTGACTGACATCTGCCCTTCATGACTTAGACTTAGTACCTGGAAATTATTTCATGGCGGAACCACATGAAAGGATTTTCTTGCCTGGGAATCAAACTTACGATCCCCCGATCAGTAGGTTTGTGTGCTACCAACAGAGCTGGCCGAGTAGCTTGTATGCAGTACTATGTTGCTGTAATAAACGGGATTGGAATATAAAATAATAAATAGTACATTGTTTAAACTAAATAATTGTGAAAATACAAAACAATTCAAAATGTGGATCCGTATCAATGAAAAAAAAATGAATTAGACAGTTGTCTGCGTAACAATATAACTCCTAAGCAAAATAAACTTTACGAGCAACATCATTGTATAGATCCGTATCAATCGAATTCTCGATTTGATATTGATAATCAATTTGCATATCTGAATGATGCTGGTGCTTGAAAAGATGTTAATGTTGATAAAATTACACTCTGAAGTTTTAAGAATATCCAATAATCAATATAAACACAATATTTTTACTGTATTTATAACTACACTGCCCTCCAAAAGTTCCTTCACATATTCAAATTTACATTGTACAATATAGTATTTCAAAAAGTTATAAAAGCAGTTTATCGCTAAATTATTTTCAATTTCGCTTTTACTAATCAATACAGTTGTCTTATAAATATGAAATAACAAAAATATCCCAAACTTGATATTGGGTTCATTGAGATACATTGACAATAGTTTCGAGGCTGATAGATAACTTTTGACGCAACTCAAAAAATAAAATGTACCAATAGAAATTCCATTTCTATTGCATGAATAATGAATGAAATAAACAATAATATTACAATTCTTCAAATTTTAACTTAGAAATTGTAGCAATTTACTTAAATGTGCTATGAAGAATCTTTTGGAGGGCAGTGTATACATTCGTAATTTATGTATACGATGTTTAAATGATTAAATCTAATCCACTTAAAATACTAATGTATTGAATACGTACAAGGGCACGTATGTAACAATCAAATAAAAAACTAATTCATTATAATTTAAAGTTAGATTAATTTTTTTTTCACATGATTTTTATTTGTTTAACTTCGCCTACGTCAAATAGACTATGAACATTTCATAAAAAACTATGGGCCTACTTTGGTTTTATGCGTGCAAGTACAACGAAATAAAGAACGACAACTCTGGAGATAAACAGTGCCGGTATGGACCGTACTTAAGTCACACCATTTTCGGAAAATCGAAAGAGAAAGTAGGAGGAAATTTGGAATGTTTTCGGAAAATCCTGTCGAAACGGTGGAAATTTCTAGAGTTGGCCACACACTAAATTGTTCAGTACAATCTGAATTGTAATTGGCGGGTAAGTTTTTTCTTCATTTTTATCGTAATATTGAATTATAAAGATTAAATGAACGTCTTAATAAAAAAAAAAATGCAGGTAAACTTGTAGTTACTCGTAAAAATTTGTATTTTGTCATTGGCACTTCGTTTTCATGTAAGAATAATAACAATTTTTTATCTTAAAAGGTACATTTTAGATAAGTTCAAACATTTGGCCTAAAAAAGAGTGCTGTGTCTGGTACCACCCCCTCCCTAAAAACTTAAAAAAGGTTATTTTTAAAATTTGGTTTTTGGCCATAGGCATTGATCACGTGTATACGATCACAATATAAATTGTCTCAAGTGTTTGTTTACGTGATTGATTGCCGTAGATCTTGTGTCTAAATATCCTGGAGTGGTAGGACACATGTTTAGGGATACACAGCTCTTGGGTTTCGACCCCTACTAGGGTATCATTTCACCTGGTAGTCCTACATAGTCCTACATTGTATATATAAGACCCTCCGTAACTCATTTTACATTGGGACAGTATTCTACGTAACAGAAGCAATGTCCAAATGAAAAATAAGTTACGGAGGGATTTGTATATAGGACTATTCACCTGGGTGTTAATGGGTAGTGTTATCTGCCTGAAGGTGATTTCATTATACCCCCGCTTCGAAGAAGAGGGGGGTATACTGTTTTACCCTTGTCCGTGCGTCCGTGCGTGCGTCCGTCCGTTACGAAATTTCCGTCGCAGTTTTCTCAGCAACTATAACATGCAGCAGCCTAATACTTTGCATATTGCTTCATCCCATAGTCCCATGTGGTGTAAAGCGATTTCATGCTCCTTGCTCATCTACTTCCTGTTTGTCGCATATTTTTAGATTTTTGCGGGGGTATCACTAGTGAGCATTAGCTCACAGATTTATTAATCACGGGTTATCATACAAAATTGTATTATCAGGTATACATGTACTACCAGACCTTCCGAAGAGTGTCGGTCCGACAGACCTGTTGTGACCAGTCTGAATGTCCAGTTAAATTTCATTTTTTTGAAATTAAAATGAGGGCAACTATCAGCCCTTTTATTTTAATTATTGGTATATATTGAATTAATTTTGATGTTTGTCTTTAGTTAAAAGTTATAATTATGACTGATTAGCAACAAAAATAGCAATGATTTGTCATGATGTATTGACATTTTGATGATTTCTTCCAGTCCAGTGAAACCTGATTCGGTCCAGTGAGACTTCCGAGATCACATGACCGAATGTCCAGTAATGTCAAAAACACTTTTCGGAATGTCTGACATGTGAAGGTAGCAGACTTCATGATTCAACACTAACAGTGCCTTGGGATTCTACAGATCCCCCCCAAAAAAAATTAACCCACTGTTTCTTAGCTAGAAGTTCCAAGTTCCATTAGTATACCTTTAAATTGCTGTAATTACATATCATATAAGTTCCCATGAATTGTTCATTCACAATTTGCTACTGCAAAATGTATCTACTTTTTAGCTCGACTTTACGAAGTAATGTAGAGCTCTCCTACTCGCCCCAGCGTCGGCGTCGGCGTCCGCGTCCGCGTCCACACTTCTGATTAAAGTTTTTGTGCAGTAAAATACTTTCTTCTATATCTTTGTTATTTCTTAAGATATTAACTTCAAACTTTAAATATATGTTCCTTACTATCAACCACATCTCATGTGACAAGGTCCATAACTCCAAACACATTTTTTCAAGAATTATCTCCCCTTGAACTGATTGAAGTTTTTGTGCACAGATTAAAGTTTTTGTGCAGTAAAATACTTTCTTCTGTATCTTTGTTATTTCTTAAGATATTAACTTCAAACTTTAAATATATGTTCCTTTCTATCAACCACATCTCATGTGACATGGTCCATAACTCTGTATGCATTTTTTTCAGAATTATCTCCCCTTGAACTTAGAGTTTTCTTTAAAAAATGTTTGTTTTTACTGCAACTGTTTTATTTCTTTAGGTATTGATTTCAAACTTTAAATATATGTTCCTTATTATCAACCACATCTCATGTGACAAGGTTCATAACTCCGTATACATTATTTTCAAAGTTATCCCCCTTGAACATATAGTTTTCTTTAATAAATATTTGTTTTTACTGCAACTGTTTTATTTCTTTAGGTATTGACTTTAAATATATGTTCCTTATTATCAACCACATCTCATGTGACAAGGTTCATAACTCCAAATATATTTTTTTTCAGAATTATCTCCCCTTGAAATTAGAGTTTTCTTTAAAAAATGTTTGTTTTTACTGCAACTGTTTTATTTCTTCAGGTATTGACTTCAAACTTTAGATATATGTTCCTTATTATCAACCACATCTCATGTGACAAGATTCATAACTCCTTATACATTTTTTCAGAGTTATCCCCCTTGAACTTATAGTTTTCTATTTATTTCTTTTTTTTTCTTTGAATTTGTTAAGGTTATATTTTCAAATTTTAAAATATGTATGTTCCTTATCATCAATCACATCTCCTGTGACAAACACTTACTAAGTCGAGCATGCTGTCTCCTCTGACAGCTCTTGTTTGTCTTATTATTGGAGGAATCCCTAAAGTTAAGGAGGATTCTCTGTAAATCAAACTTACTAAGAATTCCATCCAAATACAATTTATTTATTTTTTTACTGGGTTTAACGCCGTGTCAACATAATTAAGGTCATTTTACGGCGTCTAGTGCTTCTAACCTAGCTTTCCTGGACCATTGTCTATACCCAGTGCTCACCTACCCTTCCACAAGGCAGGAAACTTCTCCATATTATCTAATCAATTGAGGAAAATTGACATTATTGACAAATTTTCATGGAAGGGTATAACCTCCCCGGGTGGGATTCAAACCCATACCCCCTTCAGCACACAAGATTCCAAATCCCGGCGCGCTACCAACAGTACCTTGTAAAAAAATGTCAAATCCTGAGACTTTTAACCCACTGTAAACCCCACTTTTATCTTATTTTCATCTATTTACAGGCTGAGGTGGTACGATGTCATCGACGAGTGATCATCCCTTAGAGTACGAACCTGATGATAAAGATCGGGAGACTGTTATTGAATTTTATCTGGAGGCTTTTAAACATTATATTGCCGACAATGTAGACTATAGAGATCTTATGTTTTATGAATACTTCGATCTCAGTAAGCCACAATTGTATTACTGATTTTTTACATTTAGAGTTCCTCTTCTACTGGCTCAACATTAATTTCAAAACCTGGTTGCCTAGTTGGACAACCAGCTATTTTATGTTTTACTTGCCCAATCCAAATTTTAACTAGCTGTAACAACTTGCCCGAACCCAATCTGATTAAAACCCGATCTAAATAATTTTCGCTCGCATACTCGCTAATTTAGATCTGGCCTTTTCCAAACGAAGGTCACGTTCAGGCGACCTTTTCTCATCATAATATTCATGACGAAATTGTTATGATACGTAACTTGTTTACATTGTCTACGTCACACAATTTGAAATGAGCCGCCCAATCGCAGACTGTGAATATTGCCGCGGTTAAATTAGCAAGCAAAACTTGGTCTAAAAATAGAAATTACGAAATCAAAATGTGATTAATAGTGTTTTCGTCTAGATGAAAGCTACGCATTGATTGGTCGACACAAAGTTTGCCTCGACGTGACCTCTCACAGAGAAAGTACAGATCGTTCTACAGGATATGTGTTTATGGAGATTGGCCCGAACTCAAATATATGTTGTAGGAAGCAACAGAATGACCTTTAATATCAAGCCATGCTTCTTTACTGACTAGACTTTTCATTTTTTCAGTGATGTTTATTTAATTAAATATTTAAAATAAATGTCACGGCACTTAATACCTGTTCACATTATGGGAAGAAGGATATAGAAGGGACTGGATAGCTCAGTCAGGATGAGCCCTCGCCCTGTAAGCGAGAGGTCCTGATTTGAGTCCCGGTCAGGCTGCATATATTTCTTACCTTGTGACATGAATGATGAACACAATATGATAATATAATTATCAATTTCATGGAAAATATACAATTGTGTATTTTCATTGAATTTTCTTATCATTGATATAATATAAAAGAAATAGAAACATTTGACAAATAAAAACATATTTCATTGTTGAGCATAAAAGAATTTATATGTTTCTATTTTTGATTGCAGATGATAGACGAGCGTTTCGTGACAAAGCAAAGAATTCAACGAACCGAGATGTAGTCTTTGAAATGATTGATACCATATTAGCTATGAAGACTCCTGGTAGATTTACTAAACTTGTCTACGGAGAGTTTGGAGGTAAGAATACATGTTATTCTACAGGGTGCGTACAAACTGGAAAAATCATGGAAATGAGATTTTTCTGGAAAAATCATGGAAATGAGATTTTTCTGGAAAAATCATGGAATTATGATTTTGAGGAAAATATCATGGAAAAGTCATGGAAAATTAGAAAACATCATCATGTAAAATGTTTAATGTCATGGAAAAAACAATGGTATGCCTATTTTTTTTTCAACCTATAAAAATGAATGAAAAAAAAATGAAATCAAACATAAATCACAACTTTAAATGTTGGGTAAGAATCACACTCTTGGGTACGAAAATGAGAGTTTCACTACTACACCATTTAAAAAATTCAATTGTACTCGGTTTGAGTTCTGTATGTGTTTCTGTAGTATCATGGAAAACTGAGAGGAATCATGGAAAAATCATGGAATTTTGGTATTCAAAATCTGTATGAACCGTGTTCTAACTTTGTTATTTAAATCATATTGCTATTACAATTTAATCATTTACTTCTATGTTTATTGACCTATACTGAAAAGTTATTCCAAATTTTTACAAGAGTTAAGCATCATTATCAACTTTTTTACAAATTCAATGGCACTGTCCCATCATTACTTTAACTTATTTTTATTCTTTTATTTCAGCCACTAATAACGATAAAGTGTTATCAGTTTTAAAAGGTAAACGGATACCAAAGGGAGATAAATCACTCTACAACAAGCTTTGTAAACGGGATATTTGCGAGACTTTAGACTTAGTAGCAATATTGCCTCACCTTGAAGGGTATAACATAATCACAACAAACGAAGCACAACAAATAACGAATAAGAAAACAAATTGTTCTAGTTACGAAGCTGCCTGGGAGCTGATTCTTATCATTGGAAACCGTAATGAAGATTGGTATATTAAATTTATGTTGAGCCTCTGTAAGAGTAAGCAAATAGAAATTGCAGAGAAACTGGACAAACAATTATATGATGGTAGGTTGAAATGTCATAATTATACTGTTTCCGTAAATTAAACTCGCCTCAGCATATTCTATATATAAGTTCTACAGAAATTGACACACGTATATAATTACTGCTCAAGTTTGCTGGGGGATATTTTGATCATTTTCATATACACGACTGATTATTTTATGCTTTTCAGTGAAATTGCGTCTTATTTGATGAAAATAAAAATGACGTCACGCTATGTAATATCTCTAATAAATCACATAAAACATGAAAGGAACAGAATATATTTTTGTCAATTTTGCAATGAGATCGTTTTTATATCAACTCATGAGCTAAAAAAACATTTTCACACATAGCTGAAATTTCTGTTTCATAAATACAAGTTTGTTTAATAACAGTTTGATTTATTTGATCAGATATGACACTGTTATATTCATCAACAGTAGACTTGAAAACTGTTTTACAAACATGAAGTTATCAGAATATAACTTTCATCAGAGACACAATAAACAGTTCTAATCATTCTGCTTTCAAAATTTGAATATGATGAAGTGTCTATTTCTTAAAAAGTGGGGTACTTTTATAAGAGCATGCTATATTCATTTATATAAAAATATATATAAAGAATTTCGGGCATATTATGTTATACCCCCTGGCATCTGTCCATCCGTCCGTCTGTTAGCAATTTGGTTTCCGGAGCATAACTTAAGTACCATTTGGCCCACAATATTCAAACTTCATAGGGGATGATTGTCTATATCGGGTAGAAGACCCCTATTGATTTTGGGGTCACAAGGTCAAAGGTCAAGGTCACTATTTCCTTAAAACTGAAAACAGTTTCCGGAGCACAACTTAAGTTCAATTTGGTCCACAATATTCAAACTTCATACGATGATTGTCCATATCGGGTAAAAGACCCCTATTGATTTTTTGGTCACAAGGTCAAAAGTCAAGGTCACTATTACCTTAAAACTGAAAACAGTTTCAGTTTCAGGAGCATAACTTAGTTATACTCATCACAAATAAAAAGAAGCATTCTCAGTGGTATCTTTTTTATCTACTTTGTTTTCCACAATTATTCATAATATGATATTCATATGAAATATTTTCATGTCTTACATCTTAACTAAAAAAAACAACACTTTCGGGCATATAATGCTCCGCCTAGCGGTGCTCTTGTTAACATTAAGGATTCCTCCAGTAAAGTCCTCCAATGAAGTAAATTTTAGATAGAGTTGTGAAATCATAAATTGTGATAAAAATTTCATTGAAACTAAAATTCAATGAGATATGGGCAATCTTCGGGGATCCTGACAGAATCTCTTTTAGAATCACTGGGATTCATCCCAAGCTATTAGGATTCTTGGAATCCCAGTACACTGTAAGTGACGAACACTGCATAAAATTTCCCCCTTGTCAAAAGTCAGCTGTGTGATCTAAGGACTTCAGTCAGTTATCTTTCCCTGATAAAATCTTATGCAATCCAATTGGTTAGTAGGTCCTTACAGTTGGAATCCTTGGATTTTATCATTGAATTTCTATGTAAGGATAACAAAATATTTCATCTAATATCTTTCTTGTTAAAAATTGTATTTACAGAAGTGAATCGATGAAATTTAAAAAGTCTTTTACCCTAAAAATACTTAGCTTGAATTTCAAACAAATGATTTACAAAAAAGTTATTTAAGATTAATTTTGGCAAATTGACATTAAAAACTAAGGGTAAAATCTGGGTTATCCAACTGATTGGACCTACCTATTTGAAGAGTATACAAGGGGAAATAACTGAGTAAGGTCCCTTATTTAATAATGTTTTATATGACACTACTTAGAACTCATGGAGATAAAAGACAAGACATCTGAAGGAGGTGAAAGTTCTGCTGAAGATGTTGATGAGTTTATAGTGAAAGAATTAAGACATAAGTATTCATCTTTAGGTAAGTTAAACTGGAGATATTTACCCATAATAAAAACTGGAGATATTTACTGAGACCAAAACAAATTGATGATGTGTTCTACAGATTTTTCTTGGAAATAATGTGACTAGCAAGCAAATAATTTTATTTTTAATTCAATTGCTTTATTATAGTGGTTTGAACAACTTTTTATGAGCAAGCAAGGAAATAGAAATATTTTTTGTAAAACATCAAAATTAAGGTATGAGAGAATCCATAGAACACATCATCAACTTGTTGTGGCCATAGCTTTTGAATGTTATAAAAAATAGCAGCAGCAGTGGACCTCTGGCAATGTTACCTAAATTTAAGTTTACTGCTTGACTTAATTTTGTGCTGAGGATTTAGAGTTAAAGATTAAGATTTGAAGAACCAATTTGGGAATTTTTGGTAGTGGAAAGTATTATATATTTTATTGAATATTTGGAGGGTTGCCTGCAAGACTGTAGTAACTGGCTCTTTTATGCAATGCACAAACTACTTTCGCAGACTATGTGTATAAAATGTTAGAATGTTATTGTTTGTTTTCCAGCTCCAATATCTGACACAAGTTGTGCACCTGGGAGACCATGGTATCCTGATGAGAGTTTAACAACTCCTAAAGAATACGAGACTGGTTTGTTTTTATAAAATAGTTTAAAACTTGTTCACAGATTTCAACTTACATACCAACTGTTCTAAAACTTTCATAATTGTACACATACATTTTGGGAGCAGTAAAGCAGACTTCTGATTATTTTTTCCTTAAAGTCTTCTATTAAAAATGTTCAAGTTATGATTTGGGGTCAAAATTGACCCTGTTGTTGGGTCTTTAGTTTTGTATTGGCTTGTGTGTAGCATAGGTGGATCTAGAGGGGAGGGTCAGGGGGGTCTTGACCCCCCCTAGAATTTTCACAATGCACCTGTCCATTAGTATTTTTCTTGACTGTAAGTCATGAAGCATGAAGCAATTTTTCTCGGTGCTTAACATAGATTTAATGGTTATGTAGTTGTATTATTCTGCAAAATGTGTATAATGTGGTTCGAAAGTTTGGACCCCCCTAGAAAAAGTTCGAACCCCCCCCCCCCCCCTAGAACAAAAATCTTGGACCCGCCCCTGTGTAGTGAAAGTAAAAAGAGATTAATGTATTGTCCAGTGCTTTACTTCCATTTTAGTGGAATCACGGCAATCTGTCATCCTAGTCACAGTCCCTAGATATTTTAAATATTAGTATTATATTGTGTATGTTGTGCACCAAGTTAAAGGAGGTTTCTGATTCAATCCAAGCATCTATGATGGTATGGTCATGTAAAGGATTCTTCATTCTGCATCAATGCAATCACAAACATGAGAATCTCATGCTCTGGAAAAGTGGGTGTCCAAGAAAGTCTTGGTCTGAATGTGTTAAGGCTAATCTATAAGCATGCAACCTCATGGACCCTGATCTCCTTAAAAGGGTTTTATGGAGATAAAATTTCAGGGGATTTAGCTACCTGCTACCTAACTGTTTGTAAGATACTTGCAATAGATGAAACATGAAATCAGGAATTGATTGATAAATTGTATGTTTGTTTGTATATGTTCAGATGAAACAGGTCAGAAGTTTGTTATACAGACAGAAGAAACTAAACGAAAGCAAATAGCCGATAGTTCATTTAATACTCTGGAAGCCAGTCTACAATATGGTAAATGACTATAAACTAGTTTAATCCTTGCATAAATTCATTATATATCTTTATATTATTCTTATTTCCTTGTTGTTAATGCTGTACTGAAGTTTCTGTACTATGGTTACCATATCATTCTAACCCTATATCTTTTATTAAGTTTAAAAATACAAAAACTACTTTTTTGAGGCATTCATAATACTTTAGAACAAAACTCTATAAACACAGCCAAAATATAGCCTCATCTTATACGAGGGTTCACATGGTAATGAACCTTAAAGTGGGAGTGCGTCTTATATCAGAGTGCGTCTTATAACTAAGTTTATATGGTAGAACTCTTATTATACAAAACTATGACTATTTGACCCTAGAAATATTATAAGAAAATTAGTATCCAAATGTACATTGTATTTCTTGTTTTTTCACCATGACAGATTTGTTTGATTATAACAACTATTTTGTAGAGACTAATTACAATTCAGATTTCTGTTTTCCTCATTTGTTTGCGGTGTTTTGTTTACAACAAAAGTATATGTCATGGTACTAACCTGTTCACATTATGTGAAGAAGGTTATGTAAGCGGCCGGATAGCTCAGTGGGGTGAGCACTCACCCTGTAAGCGAGAGGTCCTGGGTTCGAGTCCTGGTCAGGCTGCATATTTTTCTTACCCTGTGACATTTGGTGCCGATGTGGGGTCGTGACAATTACTGTGTGACTAAACATTTCCTTCTGCATTTTGATAGTGTGGAAGGTCTGTGTTACTGTTCATGGTATGTCTTCAAAATCCTTTTAACATATTTCCAGATAACCCGGGTCGATAGGGCAGTTGGTAGCGCGCTGGGATTTGGAATCTCGTGCCGGAGGGGGTGTGGGTTCGAATCCCACCCGGGGAGGTTATACCCTTCCATGAAAATTTGACAATAACGTCGATTTTCCTCCATTGATTAGATAATATGGAGAAGTTTCCGGCCTTGTGGAAGGGTAGGTGAGTACTGGTTATAGACAATGGTCCAGGAAAGCTTGGTTAGGTGCGCTGGACGCCGTGAAATGACCTTAATTGTGTTGACATGGCGTTGACTCCAATAAATAAATAAATAAATACATATTTCCAGATAGTAAAAAACCAAGTATGTCAGAAAATAACTTGAGTCCATACAAACCGGACGAATGTACGGGAGAGTTTCAGACGTTAGACGTGGAACCAGTCAGAAGATCTCTGGAATCATCCCTCTCTGATAGCAGTCTGTCTTTTAGCTTGTTACTTCAAGACACAGAGAACGTTCGAGTGTCCGATACATCTATTTCTGACAACAGAAAGTCAAATGATCAAAGGTAAATTTTGATATATTTTGAGCTCGACATTAAAGTTCGCTTGGTTGCTTCTGATGACCTATATTTAGGTTGTGGCCACTTGTAACTGTCAGTGAACATTTGATTCATGCAATTATATCATAAAGCTAGTTGTTGAGTCCTGTATTTTACAAATTTACTTAATCGTCTTCGAAACCTGGGTTCGTAATGGAAGTTGGTAGCCCACTGGGAGTTTGAATCTAGTTTCCTAAAGGGGGCACAGGTTTGAACCCCACCCATAATATTTGTACCTTTCCATAAAATTTTGACATTAATGTCATATTTGCAGTTAAGATTTTCTTGTTTAAGATTTGTAATTTAGACAATTGGAGACCAGCAAGTTTTGGGTCGAAAACACTTAAGGCCACATCTAGTTGATCATATGTTCCATGGATTTGCTCACAACTTAATTTTGACGTTGTTTACAAAATAAATATTTTTATCTCCTTGCTCTATCATAAAAAATTGGTCAAATCGCTATATAAAGCAACTAAACTAATTTTCTTTTCTTCGCTCGCTCGCCCCATTTTTCTAAGAAAAATCCATAGAACACATGGTCAACTTGTTGTGGCCTAATATGCTTATAATGGACATTTCTCTAAAAATGGTAGTATTTTACGGAAGTTCAATTAGTGGTCAGTTTCTTCATCATAAATTATTCTATTTCACAGATCCCTTCATGCAATAATAGTCAGGACTTTTTCATTTTCAAATAACGTCAATATCTGCAAGGTGCGACACTTACTATATTTACCTGGGATCCAGAAGGAACCCTAGTCAATTTTTCAGGGATTTCTCCTTAATAGGAGGGATTCCTACAGTAACAGACACAAATTTTAGATACAGATCTGCAAACAATAATTGCAGTAAACAATTCATTAGAACTCAAATTCTTGTCAGAACAGGGCAATTTATATGAATCCTGGTATAATGATATTCACAACAATTACACGTTTGATCATATTATATTTATTTATCTATCCGACGTTTCGGCTCTGTGCCTTTTTCAAGGTAAATAAATAGTAAACAAATTAACGGACGTGACATTGTAATTATACAACCAACATCACACCCATGTTAGCGGGAAAAACGAGCAATTTCGAACAATTCCAATCATGCCAAACAGATCATCAAAAAAAAACATCGAAAAGACACAATAGATATCGGATTATTAAATACGAATATTCCCTATAGGGTTTAATTATAAAAAAATGATGTTAGGAAAAAACGAATATCTATGTGCCGTAAATCAAGAATTTATAGTAGGGTTCATATTTTATGTATTATCTAATTGAGTACAACTTAGTATTCATTCCTTCTGGAAAATGAGTTTTTTTTATGAATCCTGATGAAATCCCTTGCAAAAATCACTGGGATTCCTTCAAAGTTTTTGGGATCCATGGAATCCCAGGACACTGTTAGTAATGAACCCTGTATCCAAAACTCTCACCAAATAATAAATTTTAAGGTCAATTTAAATTCCAATTTTTTCATATATTTCTAGATCTATAATGATGGACTCTACGTCATCTGCAGGTAATGGTTTAGATTCATTTCATTCATACTTAACAAAGCTTGACCCCAGCTCTATTATAGACAACACAACCTCACAAAGATCTTATGACTCTACTAAGATAACGGACTCAAATCTAGCTCAAAGAGAGGCTAGTTGGAGAGACACACCTGGTGCCACTGGTGACAGAGGGCAAGATATACAGGTATTTGTTTATAATTTAATAGTTATGTGTTTAATATTGGACTTTAAATTCAGGGCTGTATGGCGTTCACTACCGCATTATAACCCAATACTCGGCCATTATGGGAAAACACGGCTGTGTTACTTCTTTCTACAGAAAAATGATGTCATATGTTGGTACAAGCTGAGTGTTTTTGATAGAGATCCTAACTGTGAGGACTTATGTGTCTTGTAATTATAGTTAATTAATAAAATTGTCAATATTTAAGTGTTTTCTTTACGGTCATATTAGCCTGTGACCCTGCTGATTTTAATACTTGACATTTATGCATTTAATGCAAGTTAACATCTTTGTAAACCAACTTTGTTTGTCTGCTTGATATTTATCAGTACATGAGTGATACCTGAGATTGTTAAGTTATATCTCAAATTGAGAAAACTGGACATTTGAGAAAACAGACAGCTTGTCAGTCCTGGCGCTGTGTAGTATTCGAGACTTCTACTGTATTTTGATGGTGTAATAATTTATTTGTTTAGCTTGATAGTGAAACAAGTTCTTACAACATAGATTTATCACTTTCCAGTCTGCTTCTTGGTTCCCCAGTACTGAGATAGTAGGATAAAGGCTTAAGGAAATAACGGGGTAGGTTTTGATTGTGATTCAAACCAACGGGGAGCTGGCTATCTGATGATTACCAGTTTGATGTTCTGGGAGCAGTGGTTCAGTGGTAGGATGCGTGCTTAGGGATCAAGAGGTCCTGGGTTTGTTCCCCACTAGGGGCATTGCTAAATTAACATACAATTGTTCCACTTCACCCAGATGTAAATGGGTTCTGTGAGGGATCGCCTGCCTAAAGATGAGTTCAATGATCAGGAGTTATTGTTGAAGATTGTAAAGTCGACTGAACATGTATCAAACTCCTCACAGCGGTTACGTCACGCGTTGCTACTTTAACCACTGCCTTCACATGAATCATGTGACGCAAGTAGTACCATGTGACTAATGTTTTAAATTTAAACTGGCAATAACGGTAAGCCTAAAATGTGTTAGGCGGAATGTAGCGAAAAATAACATTGAATGATAAAAAAATTGGTTGATTTACAAGTACTGACAAAGAAATAAGATAAATTAAATAGAAATATATCATCATGTACCAAAACTGTTTAATTCATGAATAAATTACAACGGAAAGTGAGCAAGGTCGGGACTGAGCTGCGTTGTCCACCCAATAGGGTCCTTAGTCCACCTCACGCTACTTATATGATGCTTTTGTTGAGTAATCTTCAGTATTTATGATTAAACTTTATGTATATGATACTGAATGATATATCATTTATATATTAAATGACTAAAATAAGTGCAATTATCCATTTAATATTTACTCTGCGTAACATTTTGTTATTTGTGCAATTTTACGCACTTTAGGTAACCGGTGTCAGGGTAAAATTATTCTTGTTTTTTTTACAAGTTATTTATTCATACTATTTATTTTTTCGCTTTATGTACTTTGAACATCATATTTTACTAAGAGAAGATTAAATTTATTGAAAATATTTAATTGTAAAAAAAAAGATGAAAAAAGTTTTTCGGCTCTCTGAGGGACGAATTTAACTTGTGGTGCAGTGGTTATTGATTTGATAAAGGGAGATAACCGCTGCGGGGAGTTTGAACATGTATATGGAAGCAGACTTTAAAACACACTTTAACTTCAACTTTTAATGTTGTAACCCCTCGGCCATGCCCTCTCCTATTGATTTAATATTGCCGCATTTCACCATAAAACAAGAAAGAAAATATCATACTTTTCTATATTTTCAACAGTGGTCAGACATTCAGAATATAACCACAGAATGTAAATTAAAGAATCCACAAAACAATGAGGACACAAGTAACCAAGACAACACTGGACATAAACAAGTTGTTAATTACGACGAGAACTCACAGGATATAATATTAAAACAACTTAAAGATAAAGATTTGAATGTAAGATTTGAAGAACGTAATATAACTGCCAGTGGTAAGAATTTTATGTTTTTTGTTAGAATTAGGGACTAGGAAATCTGCTAAGTAGAAGCTGAAGTCCAATAGACTATATCCGGAATTCAAATATTTGGGTTTTTCCATGTGGGTACAAACAAACTTTTACTGTTACAATGAAAACACGTGTACAAAGAACAATAGGATTTAATCCGTATTTTGTGATTTTCATCAATAATCTGTAAAAATCTGTGTTTGTACCTACAGCGCATGGACGGAAAAACCCACAAATTTTAGTTCCAAATTAAGTCTATTGTAAGACACACATAGGGATTAAGAGGTTTCAGGTTTGATCCCTACTAGGGGCACTGCTAATTTTCTTGTGCAAGAAATTTATATGTAATTGCTTCACTCCACCTAGGTGTAAATGTGTGCCTTTGAAGGTGATATAATTCTGTTGCACCAGTTTGTCACTTGACCGAGTAAAGGACTCCACATTAAGATTGATAGACATCAGCAATCGACTTACTTGAGGAAATAGCTGTAAAGTTGGTGAACTTTCATTAGCATTAGACAAGAAAATACAATTACTTTTCAGTAGCCAGTTGGCTGAGATCAGTATGTGTGAATCATAATCAAAACAAACTTCCAATGCTTAATTGAATTAATATATGAGTTATTGTTTCCTTTTGAAATAACTATGGAAACGATAACTAACTAAATGTCAAGGAAACCTGGTTGGATAAGTTGATTGCTGTAAGTAACCTGCTAAAAAGTGTTGATAAAATGGCTAATAGTCCAAATTACAGAAAATGAGATTACATATGTATATTAACAGGAATGCCACTCGTGAAAATATCTTTTCTGAGCTCACTCAGTGCAATAAAATCTATTTTACGTTACCAAAGTCGAAAAATGAGATAATATTAACAGAAACGCCACAATTAAAAAAACTGTTTTCTTACGTCAAAATCTACAAAAAAATTCTGTATATACATGTATTTACAGACGAGTCTCTTGAAGAAACAAATCGTGATGATATACCAGACATTGATGTTACTCTAAGGAAATATCAGGAAGAGTTAGCTAGACCAGCTTTAAAAGGAAATAATGTCATCATTGTAGCACCTACAGGTTCGGGTAAAACTAGAGTAGCTATGAGAATTATACAGGTTTGTTTTGTAGTTGATAGTAATTCATTTTGTTGTTAAGAATTCAAATATTTGGGTTTTTCTATGGTGTACAAAATTTTATTGTCACAATTGAAATATATGTACAAAAAATATAATGTTTTAATTCATGTAATACCAGGTATGGACAAAGTAAAAGTTTAATATTTTCATATCAAAGGGAGGTGATATCTCAATTCCAATAGTGAAGCGAAACACAGGCAGTTGGGCGGCCGTGTGGTCAGGCAGCATCCGTGCTGTTAACAATTTTTGTGTTTTTAAAGTAAATGAATTTTCATACTAATGATTTATCCCTAGTTTATCACTTTAACTAATTGTCTTAAATCCTTATAACTTTTATAGACATGTTTAAAGGCAGGCCAATGTTGAATTAATGCCTCCAGCAATTCATTTTCGGTGTATCAAATCGAATCGTTGCAGTCATTTATTATATAAACTTTGACTATACTTGATATTTACAGAATCACATCAGACAACAGAAAGGTCGTAGTATCGCTAAGGTTATATTTCTGGTGAATCAAGTAGCGTTAGCCAATCAACAAGGAGAAGCTTGTAAAGAATTGTTAAAGAAATATTCATGTGAAGTTATCACTGGTGAATCACAGAGAAAAATGAAATGTTTGAAAGATTTTATACACAAGTATGATTTTTTGAATTTTTAGCCGGAAACAATGAAAAAAATCAACTTATTGTTTGGTATCCGGTGTTGTTAACAATTACTTTAAAGTTTTTTATTTATCATATATTTTTTGCCTTTTATCCTCAGATCTTTATGAAACTTCATACAATGATAATATACCATGTGATTAATTAGAAAGTAACCACAACTCTACGTGGTTGTATTATTTCCCTTTGTAATTTTTGTGTTAAAGTTTTTGATATGTTGAATATCTCTGTCATTTATGGTCAGATCTTATGAATCTAATGAAAATCGGACTATAATGTGGTTTCCACATTACATTTCTTGTTCTACTTTTAATGATGTATAATTTAAATATGTTTAAATGTGGATGAGCATCAGTTAGTTTTTTAGCTCTCCTGAGCACAAATTGCTTAAAGTGAGCTATTGTGGCTGTGTTGTCATGTATTTGTGCTTGGGTGCCTCCATCGACAACAATTTGATTCTATGATGCGCTAGTTAAATCACTCATATACTAAAGAACTTGTGATTTAAATTTTTTTGTATCAATGCTTGTGTCTACATTTTATTATACAATAAAACATAGACAACTTTAAGTTATTGAAAACAAATGTACAAGCGCTTTTGAACATGTATTCAATATGAAGAGCGCTATACAAATGCGGTATAAAATAATGATAATAATAATAATAATAATAATACATTTATTGTAGCATACATATATTGTAACAATTTTATGAATTTATATATTATATAACTATATTAATGCTATTGTTTTGTTTATCATATTAATTGCATTTCTTAACAATGACATTAAGCCGAAATGTTGAAAACAAAAATTCTTTTATTGTAGCCCGTACTTGTTATTGTTGAGATTTTTTTTATTCAACTCTTTCAGGCGAGATATTTTAGTGGTTACAGCCCAGGTATTGTTAGATGCTATGATAAACAAAGAGATTGAAGGAATATCTTGTTTCTCTCTGATAGTGTTTGATGAATGTCACCATACTTACGCTAACCACACATTCAACGCTATCATGGGTAGATATATGGATCTTAAATTTCATAAAGATGATGCTGTCCTTCCACAGGTTTGTTATATTTTCTTTTATTGGGTATGATTCTATGGTACTCTCCAGAAGTTTTTGGACAAAGTCCTATGTTTAGGATGAACCGATTCCCATTTAAAGGTACACATTCACAGATCAGTCATGGTTTATACTATACCCAAAATGGCAGTGGCATCTCTACAAACATATGAGTTGGGTGTTTTGAAAGCAAATGTTGTTAAAATCGTACTTTTGTTGGATTGTTTACAATAAAAAATTAACTACAGTCAACTCTCGTTATCTCGACTTAGTTGGGACCGATGGAAAATAATCGAGATAACGAAAAGTCGAGACAAACAAGATAAACGAAATTTTCTAAGGGAGGTAATTCCGATGTCTTCAGTAGCAGTTTTACCTGTTCAGAGATTGTAGTTTAGAATAATCGCTTTGCTGCAGCTGTAAATAGGGTTTTACCATAAACCTCTACTCTAAAGGTTTTGTGACACTTTTACTGCTGGCAAAGTTCCCTCTCGACAAGTTATAGAACAAAATCGCGTATTTTCCGAATATCTACTTTCGGTTTCCACTAATTCACTGACTGTATTTTGAAAGAATGACTAACCAAGCGTATATTATTCAGAATATTTGTAGCCAGTCAAATAAATTGTGTGTGTATATGTTTGACGTCATACACTATTTCGTACAACTACAACACCGTCATCGTGTAAGTCGGCTTCTCTTTGATAATTTTGAGTAGTTGCTGATAATATCCAGTTGTGTGTGCGAAGAGTAATTGACTATTACGTCACGAAAAAATATAGACTTGAACTATAAGAATTTCGGCATATCTGTTAAATGTGTGTCTTTCTATTATCGATCCATAACAGTTGTAAACATCGTTTTTCCAACAGGTCTGTAGAGTGATTAATTTATCATGCAAACAAGATGCCGTACATTTATATCAACTTAAATGACGAAATATAATATTAAAAATAAACGAAAAATATTTGTTTCTTATTTTTATTGGACAAAATATTCATTAAACAAAATTAATGAACACAGAAAGGTAACGAGTATCGCAGTGTTTTATTGTAATGAAGCACATGATTGTAAGCACGCATTTTGATATCTTTACACTCAATTTTGACATCTGTCAATTAACACTCGACTTATTCAACGATGGTTTCATTCATGTCAATTAGTTTGTATATTTAAATGACATGTTAATTCAATATTGACACGTTCTTTTAAACAGATTATCTATACAGTCGCTAATCGATAAACAATGGACGTGTGCTATTTTTCGCACCTCAACGGATCGCCGATAATATCTTTGTCTAGTCGACTTAAACATTATAATTTTATAGTAAAATAACACTTTGGGACTCAAATTTATAGTCGAGAGAGCGAAAATGTCGAGACAAAAAGATCGAGTCAAACATGATTTTTTCATATAGATAAAGAAGGAAAAAAATCGGGACTTTTGATTTTCAATCGAGACAACGAAATGTCGACACATGAGTAGTCGAGATAATGCGAATTGACTGTATTTTCTTTAAATAAAGTAAGAAGTGAGTATATTAAAAATTTTGCTACAGATATTGCCTTTTGATTCAGTTCCGACATCCAATTTCACTCGTTCGGCAGATTCTGTGGAAGAGTCGGAATTTAATTCTGGCGCAGTTCCGACATCCCAATCAAGCACGCCCAAAGTCAGCTGTAAAATGCTGCTCTTGCCTTTACTAGCTTGATATGATTTTAAACTTGTATATAATTATAAAGATTGTAGGTCTGACCGCTTCAGTAGGAGTTGGTAAATCCAGGACGATAGAGAAAGCTGTAAACCATATTAAAAGACTAATGGCTAATCTGGATGCTCATGAGATCTGTACAGTTAATGAAAATATCACCGAGCTAAGAGAACATGTCAGTCTACCGGAAGAAGGTTGGTAATTTATTTATACATTTGTTAATATTTATTTATTCCAGAACTCAAAATATTAGGGTTTTCTGTATGGCTGTCATGATATACTGGTATATATTGTAATACGCTGCTGCAGCAATATGTACTGCGGTACGATTTTAATGTACCGGTATTTGGTAATATTTTTATTTCATTGGAAAAATGTTCCCTTCACCTAAGAAAAGTAGTGCAATGTCTGTTTTTCCATTGTTCATTCCATCTAATCTGAAGTTGCAAGAATTTAACCGATTGGGGCACGTCTCTGTCCTAAATGACTGTAAATACTTAAAGAGGCTAGATTCTATCAGTGGCTGCATATAAGATTTGCATAATTTCTATTAAATACAGCAAAGGAACAATGAATCTAAAAGCCCACAATATATCGTGGTATGTATCAGGATACGATGACAGCATATTGCAATATATTGTGGTATGTTTCTGGGATTCGTAACAGGCTTAGTTTTCTGTCTATTCTGACAAAGTACAGAAAAGATATTTTACATACAATTGGTGTAAGTCACAAGATTCAAAATTAATTTTATTGTTTCTTTGTACCTGTGCTCAAATTGAAGCTGGCATACTTGCAAAAAGTGAGTGGATTTTGAAAATTGCGAGAAACTTTTATTCTAACTCGCAATTTTAAGCGAGTTGAAATTGAGGCAATAGTATCATTTCATAACTAATGAGGCTAAAATCAGTGTTGAAACAGCCAGATAGATAGACAGTTTTAATGAAAGATTCACCATAAAAACATGTTTGGTATTTTATGTCTATCCCACAATAACGCTTTTGTTAAGTGTAGTGCTATTTGTTTTTGTGAGTTGAAATAAAGTTAACTCGCAAAAATGTGTAAGTCCAAAATTTTGTTAGATTCGAGCCCTATTTACACCAACTTTAATTGTAAAGGTACATGTTTGCTTTTACTACAGAAATAAATCCATAAATCTAAAATTCAGATAAATTCTATGGTTTGTTGATCTCTGTGCAGTAAGTTTTTATCTTTTACAAAGAATAAAACAGTTAATTAGTATTCCTGATAGTAAATTTGTTCCTTTTTGTGTATATACATGTAAATACTACTCTTAGAAGACTCTCACAGGGAAAATTTGGGTCTGTCTAACTGTTTTTGTCTCGAAGGTCTTTATGATTATTACATGGGTGCAAGTTTTCAGGCATATGCCTGAAGTTCAGGTTTTTCACAACAAATTAGACAATGTTTTGCTATTAAATTATGAAGAAAAACTGTTTCAAATTACAGTGTTCAGGTTTTTCAAAATTTTCATCTTGCACCCATGTTATTATTATTTCTATTATGCTAATGATAATAATGATTATTATTATGATAATGATGATGAAGACGATGGTGATGATGATGTGGATTTTTGCAAATATTTTATGTAATTAGATAGTGATATGTATTTGTAAACATTAAAAGTTTCACAGTGTCTAATATAAAGTATATTTTACTCAGAGAGGATGCAGCGCTCTGCCTTGATCACAATGAAGTTTTCCAATGATTATGAATATTATATTTTATTCAGAGACTCGTAAAGTTCCACGTAGAGAAGGTGACCCGTATGGTAATGCCTTAAGAAAATTGATTAGTACGATAGAAAGAAGAATGTCTCAATCATCATGTAAGTTATACTAGGAGGCCCTTGGTTCATCACTGATTCAAAGTAGTCATTCCATTCTGTATGCATTAAACAACTGTCAATCATATAATTTAAGGAAAAATTCACTAAAATAATGACACTCATTTTGAGTTAGAAATCTTATTTATTTTATTGGATTTAATGCTGTGTCAACACAATTTAGGTCATTTTACAGATTCTGAATCTCGTGTCCCGAAGGGGGTACGGGTTCGGATCCCACCCGGGGAGGTTATACCTTTCCATGAAAATTTTACAATGGAAGGGTAGGTGAGTACTGGTTATAGACAATGGTCCAGGAAAGCTAGGTTAGGTGCACTGGACGCCTCTGTATTATATGTATGTCTCAGGGTAAGACCCTTTGCCTACGAGGCTAGTGTGCTCTTGACTATCTGGCTGTTTATATATCCTTCTTCCCATAATTTATGTATATTACATATCAATATTTCAGTGGTTCGAGAGATCCCCGAGTCTGCTAAGCTTGAAGCAATAATGAAACCACCATCTCAGAAAGGTACAGCTCAGTATACACAGTGGGTTAATAAACTATGGAGAGAGATTGTTAAGATAAAATGTCCCAACGCTAGAAGATTCCTGACTCCATGTAGACAACATTTAGATGTAAGTATTTCATTTATTTTTGTATTACTGAGCCCCTAAAGTGACATTTTGAAATACTTTTTTTATATTTTTACAACTATTTCGTTAAAATGTAATATTATTTTTCATTGTTTTTTTTCGAAATATTATCACATTTTATCGAAATATTATTTCGTGTTTTTTTTTAATAATTATTTCGAAAAAACGAAATAATTATTAAAAAAAAAACGAAATAAGTATTTCGAAAGAGCGAAATAATATTATTTAAAAAAAAAAAACGGAAATAATTATTTCGTTTAAATGTAATATTTTTTCATTTAATCGAAATAATATTTCGAATAAACAAAATAATGTTTTGAAAAACGAAATATTCGTAAAAACGAAATAATATTACGTTTAAACGAAATAGTTGTAAAAATAAATAAAGTTTTTCAAAATGTCACTTTAGGCGCTCTGTATTGTATAATACACCTGAGAAGTTGTATTTTATTATTGTCTGTTTTTTAGTCCACCTTTTTGTCTGTCCATCTGTCGCCAGCAATTCTGAGTCCAGACCATGATTTTGTTACCAATAATTCATAATTATTGAATATGTGTAGATATATGTAAGGGTTTTTAAATTACTTGTCACAAACTGTACCCGCATGAAGAATATAATTATAATAATCATTATAATGATGATGATGATTATGATAATTGTGATGGTGATAACATTGAAGATGGTAATGATGATAATGATAACTATTTAATGTCATACTTTGTCTAATAATTTGTAAATTTGTTGTAAATTTGCCCAAACATTGTTTCTCAAGTTGTGCAACAATGCTTTGATAATCTATGATAATGATGATGGTGATAATGATGATGATGATGATGGTGGTGATGATGATGATGTTGATGATGATGATGTTGATGATGATGGTGATGATGGTGATGATGATGATGGTGATGATAAGTATTAATGTCATAGTTTTTCTTATATTTAGTACATATGTAGTTAATGAAGGCTAACATTATTTCTACAGCTATACAACAATGCCTTGATAATTTATAACGATGCGAGGTTAGAGGATGCTAAACATTATTTAGATACAGAAATGAATGCATGGAAGGAAGAGGCTGTCATGGATGATAATGAAAATATGCTATATGGTGCTTACACTCGTATGTATGGGTTCTCATTTTCTTTGTTGTTGTTTCTTGCTTGTTAAATGTTTAATGTGTACTTCCATATACATGTTGAGCTGTCTTTACAATTTTTTAACTCCTGGTCATTGAAATCACCATCAAGTGGGTGACCTTCACATTACCCATTTACACCTGGGTGGAGTGGAACAACTGTTGGTACATTTCTGGCTCAAGGAAATTAGCTGTGCCCCTTGTTGGGTTCAAACTGGGACCTCTTCATCTCTAGTCTACCACTAGACCACTGCTCCTACAATATTTAGATTTACGCAGCCTTGGCAAAATAGAAGAAAGCTTACCTTTTGTATAATTTTTTATTTAGTTGGGCTTAACACTGTAGATTACACATTGTGCAGGTAATGTCACGGCGGTCAGTGAACCTACTCACTATTGCTGGTAAGGCTAAATCTCTTGATTAGATTAAGCACATAGTTTTGTCAGTGACTGACAACTGTCCTACATAATTAAAAATCATTGGTAGGAGGGAGAATGGATGTAGAAATAATTTCTTGACCAAGCTCCAGGAAAGTATGCTCCACCCGGGAATCGAACCCACGACCCCTTGATCAGTATATCGCGTGCTACCAACTGAGCCGGCTGGCTTGCTAAATCTCTTGATTAGGCTGTAAACCCAGTTACTAGTGAATGACAACTGCCCTAAAGGATGTAGTTGTAGGTGGTAGAATGGTCATAGATATTATTTCAGTACTTTGGGATTATCCCCAGCTTGGGAATTGTACCCCTAACCCCTATTCGGAACACCTCGACCTTTCATGAATGAATAGTTTCAGAAGGATTCATGAGGGGTCTACCCTGATGGCTTGGGATTTTACTACCTAAGCGAGGCAAAGCATGTAACAGTTATGCAGTTCTAGTAGTATACTCACAGATCTTTGTCAAAACATAATTATATTATTTTATATATTGAACCAAATATTGTTCAGCAATATCTTTGAACTGTTTAATTTCAAATTTACGGACTAAATAGAAACTTCACTCATCACCTAAAGGATCATGTATTTGTTTACTTTAACTCCAGTAGTTCAAAAAATGGCGCCTAAATATGTCCGTGGTTATTCCTTGCAAATGGCCGAGGAGTATCAATACCTTGACCCTTAGAAAGTAGACGTGTGTGCTACCCTCTTAGCTAGCTGGTATGAAATCACTAAAATTTAAGTTAGTAGTTTTATACTAATTTTTTTTGCTTTATTGTGGAATAAGTTCTTACCACTTAGATGAATCACTCTTGAGACTGCTTCTTGGTCACACTGTGCTTAGCTAGTACAATAGTTTCTTACTTAAGGAAACACTGTAGTATAGTTAGGATGGGATTTAATCAAAACAGAGCTGACTATCCAATGATTACCATTCCAACGTCTTAACATTTCAGCCATGCCCACTCCTGTCAACCTACACAGAAAATGATTTACAATTCATTAGCACCATGTTTTCTATAGGTATTAAGGACAATTTTATTGAGTATAGAATGTTTAAACACACTAATCCATCAAATGTTATTTTGTTTTCAGAATTGAAGAAGCACCCTTTCCAAGAATGTCCCAATCCAAAATTAGATATGCTTGGAAAGATGGTAGAGAAAGCATTCCGTGGAAACAGTGTTGATTCACGTGGTATAGTGTTTGTAAAGACAAGAGCTCTTGCCAAAGCTGTTGTTAATTGGATGAAAGAGATGCCTGTTTTACGAGAACTAAACCCTATACAGTTTGTCGGACAGAATATGAGCGCAGATAAGGGAGGTAAGAATGTAGTCATAGCAGTCAGCCTGTTGACTAAATGTGATTGAAACTCAATCTAAAATTATCCACTGGCTACACTAATTTAGATCAGGCTATTTCCTTAAAAACTTCCATGTTTGTTTGACAGAATGTTCAGTGCTGAAGGTAGGACACTGTTAAGAATATTCAAGTTCATTTAGGGACCAGGGGCTCGTACTATCAAGGGTCTTACGATCGGTTTTAGTCGTAAATCCTTCTATATTGTATTGTTAAATTATCGTAAGATAATATGCTGCCCTGTTTCTCCATTATAATTTCTATTCATAGATTCATTCATGTATGCATAGTTTAGGCTTTGCACTTTCAAATGACACTGACATCTTTGGCATACGCTAAAAAATAAATTACAATGTAATCAGACAATTTCTAACACCAAACTCATTGCAGATTTTGCTAGGTCCACACAAATGGTGCAAATTCAATGTACACTAATATTGAAAAACAAATTTAATGTTCATTAGTGTATATTGATATTTCAGCATTTGTGCCGACTGGTCAGGACCCAGTTTCACGAAAAAACTCAACTTTGAACTCAAACTCAATCTTATGTTTTGATTATAAATTTTACTTATGTAATCAATGTTACAACAAATTTTGTATCAATAGAAAACCTAAATAGTCATTTAAAAGCTTAGTATATGAAATAAAACTGACTACCATGTTTAGATATGGTTTAATTTTGTTGTATTGATTTGAGTCTGTTAATGAAATGTTTAGTTTTGAAACTGGGGCCTGGAGTTTCTTTTAGGCTACACAATGAATTTCTATCTTGGTTATTTTAGTTTATATTTATATATATATATTTATTTCAAGGTATGACCAAGGTTGAGCAAGATGATGCGTTAAAGTATTTCCGAGATGGGAGACACAAACTTATTGTAGCTACATCTGTAGCAGAAGAAGGGTTAGATATATCAAAATGTAATTTGGTCATAAGATATGATCATGTGACCAATGAGATTGCCATGGTTCAATCAAGAGGTAAATATAAAAAGATTATTGTATGATTTTGGTGTAAAATCTACTTATATTTCATTGTGTAGGCTTCGAAAACTTATTTTCAAGAGTGGCATAACCATGAGTGAAAATGATATTATCTGACCTTGCAAGTTGAAAATAAAAAGATCTATGTTCTTCAAGCAAGTGTAGATTTTGGGTTATCCACCTTTTCTTATTTTCTATGTAAGACAAAGTGCTGTGCATTTAACTGACTGGTTTATTTTTCTACCACTACATAAACTCTTGTTGTAGTCCAGGTCCAATTCCTTGCAGTGACAGTTCTTACCTAAATTTATAAGTCAGCTGGCATAAAATATTAGAAAATTATCACAATACAGTAAATCTTGCATAAGCGACCACGTCTCCTAAACGACCGTTTGCACTAAGCGGCCACTCTGAGTTCCCACCAACCAATTTTACTATTTAAATCTTTGTCTTAAGCGACTTTTGTCTAACGCGACCAGCGACCGCTCAATTTGGTCGAAACTGACTGACTTATTTGTGTTAAACGACCGGGTCAAATAAATCTAATTTGGCAAAAATCGTTAAAAATCGGTAATCAGAAATATACGTCGCCTCAATGTCTATCACCTAAACTCGTATGTCAGGCTCTAAAAATCAATAATTAACAGACATAAATACTGTAAGATAAGGGGGTAGTGGGAACAATCAACAAAGTGACACTAATACTACCCAATTATAATGTAATTACGTAATACACATTGAACAATTAGTCCCATAGCGGGGTCAATTAAAACATCCATTCTGACCGTTCTATCACCGTAGAGAGTAATCATTTTCCAAACAAAATTCTAGAGACTGCTTATTTTTTACTTTTTATATGTGCATAGAACGTGTAAAATAATATTTATTTAAAAATACGAACACAGAAACAATTTGTTTATTTAAACAAAGAAATGTCAATATTGAGGACATTATAAACACGTTTTCCGAAAATAGCGTCACGTTCTACTTTTAATTTTAACAATGCCAACATTTTACGCATGAATATTGCAGCGCTTGTTAGAACAAAGAAGTAGCGTGTGTGTTGACGATTATCACTACTAATTATCATTAATTGTTTCACTGTTTCAAATGTAACAGCCTTTACTCTGATGACCTAAATATATTGATTGTTATAATGGCGAAAATTCCGGAAAATGCCCGGATTTTAACATGTACGTAAACAAAAACGACTGTTTCGCAGTTTTACTTAATTAAATAAATAATTGCAATTTGAACCTGAATTTAGGATGTTAAGAAGAAAGAAAGTCTATAATCCCATTATTTGTATGTATTTGACGACATTTGAATGAAAATCCATCAGTCAAATCATCCCGTTGACAGATTAGTGTTCTATGAAAATGACGAATTTTAGAATGTCAGGACGGTTTCAACGTCGGTAATCAACATTTGTCTTAAGAGACCATTGTCTTAAACGACCACTTTTTGTCTCTCCCTTGGATGGTCGCTTAACACAAGATCCACTGTATATTACTCAAAAGACAAGGTTTCTTTGAAATCTGTTGTTAAACTGTAGTATATATATTTGAATGGCACTTGTACTCCCTTGCCTTTTAGGCTAGCTTTTATGGTGACATGGTAGAGTGTCCACTTACGACACGAGAGGTCATGGGTTCGAATCTTGGTTCGAACCATGGATTTTTATCCGGTTACATAACAGTTTCTCAAAACTTAAGATATTTTTAAGTTGTTTGCTGGTCAGATACTGATTATTTAAATTGTAATTCAACTGTATTTAGCATGTTTTCAAATTGACCTTTCACCTTTGTTGGAGCAGTAGTTCAGTGGTAGGATGCGCACATAGGGATCGAGAGGTCCTGGGTTCAAATCCCACTAGGGGCACTGCTAATTTCCTTGAGCAAGAAATTTACCTGCAATTGCTTCACTCCACCCAGGTGTAAATAGGTACCTGCGAGGGTGGTACATTTCTGTTGCGCCAATTTGTAGGCTGCACTAATAAGCCGATTAAATAGAATCCACAGAAAGATTGATAGATAGATACCAGTAGCCCAATGACCAGGGGTAATAGCTGTAAAGTTGGTGAACGTGCGTAAGCATGAAACTCAGACTAAAACATGCCATTACATTTTTAATGTCCATATGACAGGACGAGGTAGAGCTGCAGACAGTAAATATTATGTGATAGCTGAAGACGCAACTGGTATGGCTGAGAAAGAAGAGCTAAACATGATTAGAGAAGTTATGATGAGAAAAGCTATCATACAATTACAGGTCAGTTTTTAAAGCCACAATATGAAGATTTTTTCATCAACAGTAGACTTGAAAACTGTTTTACAACCGCAAAGTTGTCTAAATATATTAGAAACATAATAATCAGTTCAAAGCATTCTGCTTTCTAAATTTAAGTTTGACAATGTGTCTATTTCTTAAAAAAGTGGGATACTTTAATATGAGCAAACTAGATTCATTTATACGCTAATGATCAATATACCTGATCCAAAATAGTTTAAGAGCTTAATTATATAATTTGAAGTAGTTTTTTTCTACTAACAAGACTTCATTTTCAAGTATTGGCTACCAAATTTCACTTTCAGTTTAAATCTACTTTCACTTTGAAATACAATAAATAACATGAACATATTTAAGAAATATTTACATTAAAAAAATCTTGTTCATATGACTAGAAACTTGAATACAAATTAAAGCTGTCTGGAATGTAGGCCTTCCAGCTGTGTGGGGGTAATTTTGAGTGGCTCAAAGTACTAGTGTTCTTATCTTAGTGACTTATGGCATCTAACTTGCTTGAGGCAGAATTCTTGTAGGATGGAATCGTAGTTTAGACCACAGTATGTCAGTTGATGTAGTAGACAATGGTTTGTAATAATCGTAGAGTGGTTGAACACGAATCAGCTAGGCATGAAACTTAGACTATAAAATGCTGTTATGCTACAGTCCCATAAATGTAAAAATAGCCGTGAGGGCACCGTACAGGCACTGCGCGATCAAGCTCTGCAAGGACTTGTACAAACTCTTGCGTACTCATACGGACTGTTACGTTTTTACCAGGGTATGTGAAATGAGCCATGGATACACGTATCAGTATAAAAGTCAAATCGTGAACACAATCGTGTCCAAGTATGGATTAAACTTGCATATCTTCCAGTTACGGGTGTGTTGATTTGTGCCATGTGCGTACTGTCACCTTAATACGCAAGGCTTCCCACAGCCCACAGCTGTCTGCATGTACCAGTCCGCAACAAGCCATGATTTCATGGGGCTGAGGCATTACTTATTTGCTTAAATTTCTTTTAATTTTCAGAACTACATTAAGAACAACCAAGAAACTTTTAAGAGAGAGTTACATCGGTATCAAGACGAAGCAAATCTTGATAGAGAACTGAAAGCATTCGGCAAGAAACGTAAAGTAATTAGAACCGGGCAGTTTGAGCTGAAATGTATAAAATGTGATCAGTTTATCTGTTGGTCAGAAGATGTAAAGAAGATTGAAGGCGCACATCATGTTATAATCGATTCGACTATAGAAGATCGAGTCAAAATAAATACCGCAGGGCAGGCGAGATACCAGAATGAGACGATCCAACTAGTTGGCAAGATGATTTGTAAAAATTGTGGCGGCAACTTAGGAACCGTTCTGATTCATCGTAAGATCGAGTTTCCCGTCCCGAGGATTGAGAATTTTTTGATAGTTGATAAAAATGGCCGACAAGATATGTGTAAACAATGGAAACTTGCTCCGTTTGTCGTACTGTCGCTGAGTACTGAAGATTGGCGTGAAATTTTAGCCAATTTTAAAGATAAAGAAGGAATCATGTAATATTAGTCCTGGTGACATTGTGTTTATGAATGAAGGACGCTGTGATTACATTAAGTTGAAATCCATTCATTTTTTGCTTAATTTTGATTAGAAATTAGTGAATCGTCAGCTTTTTTATTCTGACTTACAACTACTGATCAGTTTCCTAAGGAAAGCACTACTTAGCGCTTTGCCCTCTGGTACCCTTCTTGCACCAAAGGTAATGAGTATGTGATAATCAAACTAGGGTACCAGGGGGGGGGGCAAATCACTGGGTAGCAATGTGTTTAGGTAAACTGGCCCCTTGCTTTCATGTTAAATTGTTTACAAGTTTCTATGAACATATATTAATTTGAATTAAGGAAAGAGGATAGATTTGGAACAACACGTTTAACATCCAAAGGAGATTTATAACTTTTGTTGATCTACTAGTTTTGGTCTTTATAAGGCTTTTATCAGGTGAAAACATTCTACAAAAATTTGCTACTGAAGTACAAAAATAGATTCATAGGTGAATCTGAAGGGGGGGGCTTTTTTTCTGTGTTGTTAGTTTTTATTCTGTCTGTTTCAAGATAGAAACTGCTTTATGTTGAAGATGGACTCTTAAATTTTGATCTTGTTAATATGAGATTTATTGGAATTATAAATGGAATTATTAATTATATTTTGTGGCACATCTGAACTATGAACACTAGTGGTATTGTCAATTTACTTGTGTATATATATGTGTGTACCACCAAATTATTGTGATTAGAGCTGCTGCCAGTATCCGAGTACTCCGATATTCGCGATCCTGACTAGAAAACCAAGTACGAATATTCAGCACTTCTGAAATCGTCGGATCACGATCTATCGTTACAAAAAATGAAAAAAAAATCAGCTAAATTACCATTGCAATGAGCTGTGCTACGTATGAAAACATTAATTAAAGTGATTTGTGCACCGCACATTAAAAGCACACGCTAAACCCCTCCTTGAACCTCTAACATGATGCTGCAGTCGGTTATGTTGAAAATGCAATAAAAGCTTCTGTAATTCTTCACTTATTTTTGATATATTTATATGTATACTCATACATATATGTATTGTATATATGAATTCCTGTATGTTTTTTCATTAACCGGTGATTCGTGGTTTGTGGTTTGATTCATGAATCGTTCTACATGAATTGTGGTTCGGATCGGATTGCCACATGCTCAACGATCCGCAGCCCTAATTGTGATGGGGACGGACACCTATGTGTTCTGCATATAAAATGTTCTGATCTGCACTTGATATATGTTTGTGGAGTCCCTTTTACAATACTTTTTTTTAGTTCTGAAAACATTTCTCTACTTTCTTTTTGGTTTTGTGGCAGGTCTTTGTTTTTTTGTATTGTTTCTTTTCTGTGTATGTTTTCTGAACCTGTTATGATATTAATGTTTGTAAAATGATAAGAACTCTGTGATATGTCTATTAGTTATTGTAATTAAATTTGTGATCATTTCTTGTATGTTATTTACATATATGTAATGATTTAAATTGTATTTGTTAAAATTGTGGAAATTGATCTTCATTCGGACAGACAGTATTGAGTAGCCGAAGATGTTGGGCTCTAAATTGTTGCTGACAAAATTTGCAAAGGTCGCATCAGACCGAGTGCTTGGTAAACTTTTATCAAATTGTCACATATTAGAGTGAAGGAGAATCAATATGTTTTAAAACATTGTACTGCTGAATGCATTCTTACTTTCTGAATTGATTAAAATCATTGAATTTTAGGAGAAATTTGTGGTTTCCGAGGTTGTATTCTATAAAACAGAATTGTTTGTTGCCAATTTATCAATTTAGATACTAACATTCTGTCTGACTCAAGTTTTAATTTAGAGAGTCAGGCTTTCTGTCTTTTTGTTATCAAATTTATTGTATATTTATGTGTTGCTCATTGTGAAAATCATCATTTAAGTTTTGATGTATGTTGATACACTTGTAGTAGGTGATTTATATTTTTGTGATTGATGGAATAAACTTGTGATGATATTAATTATTGTAGTTGTTTTTGTTATCTATTAAAACTAGGGCTGTCACGATATACTGGTATACTGGTATATTGCAATACGCAGCTGCAGCAATACGTACCGCGGTACGATTTTAACGTACCGGTATTTGGCGATATTTTTTATTTCATTGGAAAATTCTTCCCTTCGCGAAATAAAAGTAGCAAAACTTCAGTTTTTCCATTGTTCATTCCATCTAACCTGAAGTTGCAAGAATTAAAGCGATTGGGACAGTCCTAAATGACTGTAATTACTTAAAGAGGCTAGATTCTATTAGTAGCTGCATATAAGATTTGCAATTTTTCTGTTAAATACAGCGGAGGAACAACGAATTTAAAAGCCCGCAATATATCGTGGTACGTATCGCGATATGATGACAGCGTATTGCAATATACCGCGGTACACTTCTGGCATATCGTGACAGCCCTAATTAAAACCATAGAAATAATCTGGGAAGCTGTGTACAAATCAGTACTCACAATAATCTTTCTTCAGCAACAGATATTCTCTAGCAAAATTGAATTTTGCATTGGACCAAATAAAATTTTGAAAGTTTATTCAGGCTGCATATTTTTCTCACCTTGTGACATCAGCCTCTCTTTCTTTATGATCATTTTCATCTATGTAAAACTTAAATCAACAACTGACTATTCTGATAAAAATATAAAACATGAAGTGGAGTGAAAAAACAAGAAAACCTAAGTAGATAGTTAAAAGAAGGAAAATAATGGAAAGTTTTGGATGCCTGGTTTAAGTCTCCTCTGGTCAGACTTCTGTACTGTCAAAGCTTTAATGGAACTCACCAAACAGACACAGCCTGAATGGTCATTGGTACCAGTAGTAGCAGTACTGATAGTTAATCTTGCAATTATATTATTTGAGCAAGAACAGTAGCTTTTGAAAGAGCCAGATCAATTTAAAGACCTCCATGGCAGTCATTGGTAATTAAAATCATGCTTTTTCACAAATATATCTAAAAAATTGTCTCTCAATACATTTTTAAAACATTGTTAAATAATGTAGCAGTGTTTTTCTCATTCAAAAAGTCAGTTTTCAATTTCAAATAATAATGACCAAAAAAATCATTTTCAAGGGGGGCAACTGTGTCAGTTACTCTAAAATCGATAAGTACGAGTTAATTCCCCTGTTCACTGAAAGCCGAGAACCAATGAGCACGTTTATGGTCCATGAACATGCTATTTAATCCTGTACGACAATTGTGTTTAACTCAACCATTCCTTACTGCTAGTCGTGTAGCATTTCCTATTTTGTCTAATAAACTCGTAGTGAAGTTTTCTTCAACGACAATGGACGGTATTGAAGCTGGGAAGAAAGCTGCGGCGATTGAAGCTGTCAATAATCATATAAAGGTAAAATATTTACATTTTAGATGAAATTTCTACTTTCACTTTAGAATAGTTTATCCTAAATTATGAAGTTGAAATTAAAACGTGCTGTTTTGAGATGGCAGGCTGTTCGTTATGAATTTATTATGCTCTACGAACAGTGAGGTGATTGAATAGGCCTTTCACAGCTGAGATGATGATGATGATGATGATGAGTAGAGTCTAGTTTTCAAATGATTGAAATATAATAATTAATATTAATAATTATGACATGTATCTAACAAAGTTTAACAGTATAATTTTGTCACAGTACTTAACTGTTTACGTTATGGGGAGAAGGATATGTAAGCAGCCAGATAGCTCAGTCCGAAAAGATAATTTGCCTTGTAAGCGAGGGGTCCTGGTTTTGAGTCCCTGCCAGACTGCATGATTTTCTCACCTGGTGATATATGACGCCCGACATGGGACCTTGAATTAGTTATTTGATCAGTTACAAAACACTTGTTATTAATAAATTTTGCTTGAAAGGTGTGGGATTCTAAAATTTGAGTTGAAAAAAAATCAACAATTACATTTTAAAAGTCTTTCAGTTGTAAAATTTAGACAAACTATAGTAAATTGTGAGTTGGTGCAAAACTAGTCTTACTCATAGGCGGATCTAGCGGGAGGTCAGGGGTCCCGACCCCCCCTCCCTAGAATTTGGAAAATGTACCTGTCCATTAGTTATTTCTTGCCTGTAAGTCATTTTTAAGTAGCATGAAGCAATTTTTCTCGGTGCTTAACATAGATTTAATGGTAATGTAGTTTTTATTATCAATTTGTTATCTGCAAAATGTGTATAATGTGGTTGTGGTTCGAGGTTTGGACCCCCCCTAGAAAAGTTCGGACCCCCCTAGAAAAGTTTAGACCCCCCCTAGAAAAGTTCGGACCCCCCCCCCCTAGAAAAGTTTGGACCCCCCTAGAAAAAAAATTCTGGATTCGCCCTTGTTACTGCATGGAAATAAAGACGGATGTAGACTAGTTTTGCGCTGACTCGATGAAATGTTTCTGGCATTCTTTCAGCCGCTGATATTTAACTTTCATTCAGAATATAAATGGTTTTTATCAGTGATAACAAGTACATGAGTTACAGTTGTTGATTAAATGTCACCAGACTTTTGTATGTACAGTATTTCTCTTTATAAAATTATCATTGATTTATAACAAAAATAATCAGAAGTAAATTGTCGAGGTTTAACATGACTCAGGTTTGTAAGAGTAATTTCCCTTTGATACATGGCGACCAGCTCACCTAACCTTATGTTCCTGGACCCTTGTCTAAAGACCAGTAATCACCTACCCTTCCACACAGTTGACGTCTTCTCCATATAGAAATAGTTAAGAAGGAAAATCAACATTATTTATAAGTTTTCATGAAAGGGTAGAACTAGGCTGGGTGAGAATTAAAAAAAAAAAACATTAAAATATGATATAATTTTTTTTTCAGGATAATTATATTGTTGGTATCGGAAGTGGAACAACAGTGGTCAGTGCTGTTGACAGAATAGGTGAAATATTTATTTATTTATTTTAACATGATTGTGAAACAAGTTCTTACAACTTGGATCAATCACCGTGGAGTCCACTTCCAGTAATATGCTATGAAGATTGAAACTTCCCAAGGAGACTGCTAGATAGATACCTGTAACCTGATGACCAGGGATAATAGCTGTAAAGGCAGTGAACATGCATTAGTAATTTAGCATAAAAAAGACAATAAAATGCAGTTGTTGTATCAACATTTATTCACATTTCAAGGTTTTGACTGCTAAAAACTAAAAATGACTGGAAGTTTCTATCTTGATAGAAGATGTAACAGCGACATATTGCATTCAATGTAACATTATTCCATGAAAGGCTACTGTAGCAGAGGTGTAATATGGCACTTGTACTCCTGTGCCTTCAAGCTAGCTGTTATGGTATCATGGTAGATTGTCAGCTTATGACTTGAGAGGTCGCTGGTTAGAATCTCAATTTGGACCATGGGTTTTAATCTGGTTAGACTTCTTCCCTGGTAATTTATACATTCACCTTACATTGATAAACTTTTTTAACTGTTAGTGGTGCTTAGACTAACTCCGCTGATTTAGATATATTTATATAAATGGTGAGTACAGAAGTACTGTATTAAATATTTAAATCAGCAGTTTTTGTATGGGCTACTGACAGTTTAATAAAATTTAACAGTTTTATACTGACTACATGAATTATTGTAAACCTGTTAAGATATATTTTCATTTTAGCTGAGAGAGTAAAAGAAGAAAATTTAAAACTTGTGTGCATTCCTACATCATTCCAGGTAAAATATTGTTACTTATTTATACATTGTATCTTGAATCCTGGGGTAGGGGATCCGTTCTAAACATTGAAAATGAAATCATCTTTAAACTGAACAGCGTGGCTTAGTAGTGACAAAGTTGGACTGGTAATCATTGGAGAGTCAACTTTGCATTGGTTGGAATCCCATCCAAAACCTACCCTGTTGTTTCCTTGAGCAAGAAACTTTATTCTACTAGCTCAGTACTGGGGGACCAGGAAGCAGACTTGAAAGTGATTAATATAAGTTGTAAGAACTTGTTTCACAATTGAGCTAAAATAAATTAGTATTACAAATACTGAGCTACACTGCTTAGTAATATGACTTTTGTTTTTCAATGTCTGCAAATTTAATCTATGCTTTATATTATGAAACTGGTAAACCCTAAAAATAACACTTAGTTTTTTTCTATTTGAAGGCTAAACAATTGATTATTGATAATAATTTAGTATTAGGAACATTGGAACAGTATCCAGAGGTAAGTCTCTATTGTATCTCTTGAATTATGTGTTTGTCTTATGACAGTATCTGAGATCATAATGTTATACTAACATGTCTTGTTTGCATATTTCCAAGTAATGATTTTGTTAGAAAAGTATTGCAACCTGTGTAAATTTGAAACCAACTATTTAATATCAATATAAACATTATGAAGACTCATTTTGATCATCACATGGGCGACTGAATCAGAGCAATTTCTAATTTGTTCTCATTCAAAAAGTTTGAGATTTAATAAAAATGACAAAAAATAATTTTCAAGGGGGATAACTGTGTCAGTTACTCTAAAATCATTAAGTACAAGTTAATTCCCTTGTATACTGAACATCCTGGCCAGAACTTGTTTTACACTTTAACTAGTAAACTTTTTAAGTACAGCTTTTGTAGCATGTGTACAAAACTTATTTATCACCTTTTGCAGAATACAATTTTTCTTTCATGCTTTACTTTGAAATGTTTGATGAAAATATACGATGAAAATATAAATTTACATTTTCATTTTAGTGAAAATGTAAACTTCTTTTTTTATTGTCAAAGACATTATCTTGGAGAAGAAATGAGGTCACATTATAATTTGTGTATAATACATGTATAAATAAGCATGAAAGAAAAAGACTATTCATCAAGTTTGTTGTAAGATTCTTACTCATGAACTCGGAAAATGACATTTTCACTTATGGTTATGCCACTCATGAAAATATGTATTCTGAGCTTACTCAGTGAAATAAGAATTAATCTCTCCCCTCATTTGATGAATATCCTCTATTTAATACTTCAGTTAGATGTAGCGATAGACGGAGCAGATGAAGTTGATAAAAATCTAGTTTGTATAAAAGGTGGTGGGGGTTGTCTTACACAAGAAAAGATTATTGCTGGTTGTGCTAAAGAGTTGATACTGATTGCTGATGCGAGGTATTTTATTATAATATGATATGTTTTTCTTCTCATTTTCTTAAGTATCTACCAAGCCTTTTTGAATATTTCGTAAACTTTGCTATAGGAAGGTTGACACACATTGCGCAATGCGGGTCAAAAGAGTTAACTAAATTACCTAGATGTTATGATGTAATGATAAGATGTCAGTCGTTTCTAGGATATCATGTGTTCAAAAGATGAGAGGCAATCAAATGTCAATGGCAAGGCAATAACATAATGATGTTGAAGTGTTATCTGCCTGAAATTATTATTGTTGTCATTATCATCATCATTATAATCATCATTTTCGTATCCCTCAAAAAAATTTTGGGGGGTATATAGGAGTCAGTTTGTAGGTTGGTCATTCGGTCTGTAGCTTTTACTTGTCTGCTCCATTTCTTAGCACCTATGTTACAGATTTGATTCCAACTTCACAAATATATAAGAGCCAGGCAGACATGTGCACATCCCATTTTTTGTTAAAGTCCTTTGATGAAAAAAATTGTTTGCTCATTTTCTCAGCTCCCAATTTCTTGACCCATGGGGGGTATTTTACAACATTCAGTGATAGGTCTAGTTGAGATTTGTTTCTATTATAACCCAACTGTTCAACTCAGTAGTACATCTATGAAGAATATTCTAATCTTAGGTGAGTGGGTTCTATATGCAGACAGAACTTTATGCCTTTTGTGAAACATTTTCTATGGTTATTATTCTCTCTCCTTACTTTATTATGCCATATTTATATATATATATATCCCACAGGAAAGATGTCGATACATTAGGTACCACATGGACTAAAGGCATTCCTATAGAAGTTGTTGGTATGGCTTATAAACCTGTATTGTTACAAATTATGAAACGTTTAGGTGGTAATGCACAATTACGTATGGCTTCAAAGAAAATGGTTTGTATATAAACTTTATATTTTATTGTTTTGCTATTGCAGGGTTCGGTTGGATAACCTACTATTTATTTTACTTGCCCGAACCATGTGTTAACTTGCAATAACAAGTTGTCAGAAATATAGATTGTCAGGGGCAATAGGACAACCTTTGATATTGAGCTCTGCATTGATACCTACACAAAATAATTGCCTGAACTTCTGTGAGTTGCTGACATAGAACATTGGTCTAAGTAGAGTCAGAAGTACTTTACACATAGTATAAGATGTTCTCTAAAATATATAGACACTACAGTATGCTAATCATTTTTGTGGTGTAAGTGGACTACATGTGCTTTATTTTTAAAGTTTTAAGCTTTAATTCTATACAAATTGTTTTATGAATTTTTTTTTATTTCATTAACAAAATGGAAAGTTTATTCAATCTTCGTAACTATAGACTGCTAGGATATCCTGACATCAAGTGTCCTGTTGCTGTTGTTTGGATATGTTTTATTATTTCTTTATTTTTAGGGTCCAGTTGTTACAGATAATGGTAACTTTATAATAGATTGGGTATTTGATAAACCTGGTGACTGGAAAGAAATCAACACAACAATACAAATGATTCCTGGTTTGTAACTTAGTATATTTATACTATAACTTACTAATAGACTATATCTGGAGTTCAAATATTTAGGTTTTTGTCTCCGGTACAAATGAACTTTCATGGTTACAATGAAAACATAGAAAAATAGAATTTAATCCTTTTTTTGTGCATTTCTGGAATAATGTAAATGTAATGTTTGCACAGCCTATGCACAGATAATAAAACATGAATTAGAGTTCCAAATTAGGTTTATTATTCCATGTAGTGATGGGTGACTGGGTGGAAGCCTGGGAGCTTGTGCCATGTTGTTGACTTGACATCTCTGACCAGTTTTGTTCAACAGTTGTAAACTCTTCTGAGGTAAGCAAACCTTTTTTTCAAAAAATACTGAAATGGGACTCTACATAAATGTCCGTATGTATGTTTATATTTATGTAACTTTTATAATTGTTACATTTTAGGAGTGGTGGAGACTGGTCTATTTGTTAACATGGCTAAAAGTGCTTACTTCGGTCAACCTGATGGTACAGTGTGTGTTAAACATGCTCAGGGATGATAGTATGGTAGTGTTCTAATCTGACTATGTTGTCATTTTGTTTTTGTAATGTTAAATAGTCAAGGTACATATAGTCATATGATCTTCAATATGTTAACAAACTTTTGTTTTCATCAAATTCTTGGAGCAGCAAAAAAAGTAGAAGAAGATTCAAGTAGCACATGAAATAACAATTACTTTGTTTGAGAATGTCCATATTAGCCTTTGAATTGTACTTGTTAACCCTAAATACACTGCACAAATTATATTTTGAGGGTTGTCCGCAAGACTGTAGTAAGTGCATTGTGGGCAACCCTTGATTTGCACAAGATGTAGTTTATGGTTTGATTAATGTTTAGTGCAGAGGATTAATATTCACTAGACTATTGGTAATGTTCAGGTTATGAAATAGAGATGCTTTATAATGTCATTTTAGTATTTGTCTATAAAGAAAAATCGGCTTAGTTTTCTGTTTGGTTAATTTTTGTGCAGAGAATCTGGAGCTGTCTATCAATGTTGATAGAATTAATTAGAAATATTACATGTTGTACTTATTTTATGCCACCTATAATGTATATCAAGTATTTTTTTAGAAAGAGAAACAGTATTTCTTGATTTACTTTAATAATTATTGTTGTAGATCATGTGACTATAGACACAGATAGTCCAGTTTAATAAAACTTGGACCATACATTGGGGACCAAAAGTTTCTTTACACATGTATTCTTTTCATATTTGCTCCTATTTTTCATTGTAAATTATTGCAGACGTATTTTGTTTTATAATTTTATTTTATGTTGATTATATATAATTAGCCTCATTAATTGTTCATGTTAAGCTGTATGTTAGTTGTGAAACTAATAACTGTACGTAAACTATCTCAAAGTATACTTCAAAACATCAAAATTTGATAAGTGTTAAGAAACTTTTGGATCCTAGTGTACTTACATAGACACTTTCTGTTAATAATCAGATCTGCTTTATTCAGTTAGTATTATTTTTAAAAAGATGTTTGAGTTTATACTCGCAAACTGTATTTACTGTATTATTGTAATGTTACTCAAGAAATTATTGAACAGTTTTCTTATTTTTGATTTTGATATTGGTAAATTATATTCCAGCTGTCAGTGGCACGTACATAAACCCTCCTGATTTAAATACTTACGGCAATACTTATGTAATCATGATCGCTTAAAAATAGATATCAGTATTTATGTGCGGGGAACTATCAAATTATTATCGAGTATTTAAATCAGAGGAGTTTATGTTTGCATCACTGACAGTTGAATAAAATTTAACAATATGTAATTGTAATATTATAAGTTAATTTTCATTATGTTTTTATTATGGTTTATTATATAGACACAAGTTTTGATGTGTAGAAATGAAATCATATGTGCCTAGTTCATGTGAAATTTTTATGAGCTTATTTTAAAGGGGTACTATTCTTATTCCATGATAAAAAAAAGTTTCTGTGTATTGTAAGGTATTTTGTCAGTCATTTTTAAATTAAAATTATCACACTAGCTTTTGTTCAGCTTTTTGGACAGATTAAACGTTACTTTGATGATAAAGTACGGGTATTATTTGTTTCTGTTAATTGTATGGGATTACCAAGTGTTCATTATTTTTTTTTGTAAATTAAATTTTTTAGTGACTCAATTTGAAATTAAGCCAAAATTCAGTTAATGACGGGAAATGTAAGTTTTATTCATACATCTAATAACAGATGTTAAAATAATTCTCTAAGAGCAAATATGGACTAAAATTGATCAGTTTGAAAGAGTATATATTAATTCAGTTCCATATCTGCAGCCAAGATTTATGCATTCTATGTTGTAAATTTTATAAGTATATAAGACATGTACATGTATTAATGATATTGTTAAATTTTATTCACCTATCAGTGGCACATACATTAACCCTGCTGATTTAAATACTTGATATGTGTTAAATAATCCCTGACCGTATATATATACAGGTATCTTTATTTTATTGATCATATGTACAGAAGTACTGTAGTGAGTATTTAAATTAGCAGGGTTGATGTAGGCTCATAGGCGGATCCAGTAGGGGAGTCAGGGTGGTCCGGACCCCCCCCTAAAATTTGGAAATGTACCTGTCCTTTAGTGTATGTCTTGCCTGTTAGTAATTTTTAAGTAGCATGAAGCAATATTTTTCGGTGCTTAACATAGATTTAATGGTTATGTAGTTTTTATTATCAATTTATGTTGCATTTTTTCTGCAAAATGTGTATAATGTGGTTGTGGCTTGAGGTTCGGACCCCCCTAGAAAAGTTCGGACCCCCCCCCCCCCCTAGAAAAAATCCTGGATCTGCCCCTGAGACTCCACTGAAAGTTATATAAAATTTACGGTGATCATAAGTAAAACATTCCTGTGCTTACTGTTTTATTATGATTTTTTTTGTTGAATTATCATATAAAAATATTGTCAAAACTAAAGCCGTCATTCGTTGTTTTTTTGTGCCATTATCTTTTTCGTGTGATAGCCTGTACGCCATGTTCATATAAAAAGCCCTCATTGTAAAATTTTATTCAACTGTCAGTGGCGAATACATTAACCCTGCTGGTTTAAATCTATCGTGAGTACAAAAGTATTTAAATCAGCGGGGTTAATGTTTGTGTTACTGACTGTTGATTAAAATCATAGATAGTATTGCATGAAATGAAATTAGCAAAAAATATTCATTGTTCTTCATTTGATCATGTGACTTAAGTATGTGTTCTGATTGGTTATGTAGAATTTTACTCGCATGTCAGATATATCGTCAACTCATCATGCAAGAATGATCTGATCAACTTATAGGGGTGTAACAATACGGTAAAAACCGTATTGCAATATATTGCAATACACGAAACCCGTATTGCAATATATTGCAATATATTGCAATACATATTGTTCTTTGCGCATACATGCATAGCATAAATTAATGCACGTGCATCGTCTTAATTTTATCAACATTGTACATAGATATTTGTATTTTCAAATGATCTACACGTATTACGCAAATATTTGAATAAGTTAGAAAAAAGGTTTTGAATGGACTTTCAAAGATATTTATTCTCTCACTTTACGAAAAATATGTCAAGTTTCCGAACACATTTTAACATTAATTCAAACATTTAAATTTCAGACTCTGATAAAAACAATCAGTATGGGAAATAACTAGAAAAACCGGTTCAGGGAAAAACGAACCGGTTAAAAACCGTCAGAAGTCGTATTGCAATATTAACCGGTATATCGGTTAACCGTTACACCCCTATCAACTTATATCTCAATGTGACCATTTTGTCATTAAATCATCAATGTTTTTTTATAAGTATAGAAATTGCACTCCTTTTTTTCCTTTAATTTTCTAATTTTCCTTTAAAGTAGTATTGTCTGACAATATTAATCTGAGCTTGACCTTTACGCAAGAATATATTGAACTAAGTATTTACTTTCCATTTTTGTCTACATTCATAAATCGCGCTTTATCAGAAGCTTTCGGCAAAAAACACATACCGGTACTGAACAATTAATTTTGTTTTCATAAGAATAGATACTTCGAAACTATGCCACAATATTGCGGACTTAGGTGTTTCTCCATAAGCAGATGAGCTCAAACTTAAAAGTACAATGACATGCCATGTTTACAAAATTGATTTATAGTTGTTATGAACATGTGTATACCCCCATACCGAAACTCACGATTTAATGTGAGTGAAACCTGTAATAATTATGATAAGGTAGTTCAAGCTCAGGTTAATATTGTCCGACTATAACAAGTTTGTTTATAACCATCGCTTATATAATTAGACCGAGATGATGGTTTTAATTGTGTCACGGCACTTACCTGTTCACATTATGGGATGAAGGATATGTAAGCGGCCGGATAGCTCAGTCGGGAGAGCACTCGCCCTGTAAGCGAGAGGTCCTGGGTTTGAGTCATGGTCAGGCTGCATATTTTTCTATCCCTGTGACAATTGTAAAAATCTATGTAAACTTTCTGAAAATGCTTTGCATGCCAGATTCATACTTGTCGACAAATGTTATATACAGATTTGAATACTTGTAATATTTCATATAAATAATAAAGATCTGTGGTTGTTGCTTGGTATTTATGATATATCAAGCGCTTTTGAACATATATTCAATATGAAAAGAGCACTATACAAATGCGGTATATAATTGTAACCCGATAAAAATCCATGGTCCGAACTGAGATTCGAACCCATGACCTCTCGAGTCATAAGCTGACAGTCTACCATTTCACAATAAAAGCTAGCTAGGACAGGGAGTACAAGTGCCGTATTTTACCTCTGCTTCATACATCCCCTCCTTAACAGAAGTTGTCCTCAAATTCTTGGAGCTTGATTGTCTGTGGGACTATCTAAGGGTGCAATCACACAGTTCCTAGTTGGTAATTTATGTTAGGCGCCAAATGTAACCAGATAAGAATCTATGGTCTGAACTGAGATTCGAACCCACAACCTCTCGAGTCATAAGTGGACACTACCATGTGACCATAAAAGCTAGCTTGATGGCAAGGGAGTACAATGCCGTATTATTCCTCTGCTACATAATAATAATGATAATATTCATAATAATGATATCTTGACAAGTAGCATAATGACCGAAACACAATTTCGGCATCATACTGTTAGATCTTCGGCTTGGAAGACAGTTGTAAGTTATTATTGTTCAGTGTTTTTTTCAACTAATAATAGTGGATACATTAACCCTGCTGATTTAAATCTGATCTCATTGATCATTAGTACTGAAATAATGTTGTGAATATTTAAATCAGGGAAGTTAATGTATGCGCCACTGACAGTTGAAAGGAAATTTAACAATACTGAGAAAAGAGGATCTGACTCTGAGGTCAAGTGGTAGAGGATGCTGACAACACTGGTATGCTGATGAAAAAGGATCCTAGGTTTGAGTTTGGCTAATGACCATAGAACTTTATGCAGAAAGTAGGTACAGGTAGCTTATAAAGGGTGTTATACAGTAGGAAAATCCCATGACCTTAACACCTTAGCAGAATTCTTTAAAAAAGGGCGAAGGTTTCAACCATAGCATAATAATCAAAATTGTTACAAATTTCTGACCATACAGTATGATGGCTGATTTATGCTATGTCGTATTTTTTGTTTCTTCGTGGCGAAGAAATGAAAACACAAAGATATTACAAACTATGGATTTGTCGTGTTTTCGCCTTACATCTGTCCTATCTTAATCTTTTTGTTTTTGCTATGAAGAAGCGAAAAGACAAAGATAAGACATATGTAAGGCGAAAAAACACGACATATTTTATCTGTCGTATTGTTGTATTCTTTTTGTTGAGTGTTCAAGACACAACAAAATATTGATTTGTTGTGTCTTCGTGTTTTCATTATTTGTTTTCTTCGCGGGTAAGAAACAAAAATACGCATGGCATAAATCAGCCACCACATATAGTTCAATCTAAGAGCTATTATGTAAGGGAGAGTAATCTGTATAAAACTCTTTTTAATTTATCGCCTGAATAAATGCCCGGTTATCAAAATATACAGGATGAAAATATCTAAAGGAGAGTAATCTGTAGAAGAAATTCTTGTAAAGCGTTGTCGTAGTTATTGCTCTTATATTTCATCGAACTCGTATGAATAACTAAAATAAACCATTTGCATATGTATCCCTAGTCATAGGCGGATAAAAGATTTCTGGTTAGAGGGGGTGGAAAATTCTAGTTAGAGGGGGGGCCAAAAATAAGCAGAACGGATTTCCAGGGGGGGGGGCCCTAAGGGCCTTGAATGGTCCTCGGCAAAACCTGACTAGAGGAGCAAGTGACCGGTGGCTCAGGAAATTCCTTGATTTTAGTTATTTCTCAGGGATTCAAGCACATTTTCAGAGCCTCAACTAGTCTTTTTCTGAGTATAGAATATAAAGCATTCAGGTCATTATTTACTTAGCTTAAGCCTTTATAATTGTAGAGGGGCATATGACCAGTCCGCCCCTGCCTGGATCCGCCCATGCTAATAATGATAATTAGATTAGACAAATGTTAAGTTTAAGTGCAACTAAGCTTCTCTATGCTACAAAATGTATAACATAACTCAAAACAAATGAATTTTGCCACAAAGTTAATGAGAGTGTATGTCCAAGAAAGATAACTCGTATAAACATTTGACTTAAGTTTCCTCTTCAGTTATCTCCCTTGATAAATTGTATGTAAACATTACACACGTGACACGACTTCCTTTCTGCTGGAATTTTGACTTAATATCGTGAGTATTTTACTGTTATTAGTAGTTTTAGATAAATTTTTGATGATTCGATTGATCTAGGCCGGGTGCAGAACGCGACATAGCTTATTTTTTGTAAAGATGCATGATCGTGTAATGTCATCGGTATTCGCGACCTTGTAACTTGTTAAAAGTACCAAAATTCACTGCTGTCACCCACTGGCCACAGAGTGTCGGCGTTATTGACATAGCCCTATACGAGCTAGAAAACACGTGCCAACTTTTTTCCTGACAATGTAAATAAAATCTTTGATTTTGTTCTTGCTACTAAAAGATAGGTTTGTTGTTAGAGAGTGTCTAAATTCTAATATAGAAAGCAACTGAAGTATTACAGGGTAAGGGTTACTAGGATAAGGGTTTTTGTTTCAAAAACCTGAGTGGATTTGTTTCTACTGGATATACATTAAAACATGCGTATTTAATCGTTACTAGTTGATTCAGTTAAATTTCCGTGACTCGATTGCCCTGAACTGGGTTCATGCCGAGGCAATGCTTATTTCTATGTTAAAATGTTTGTTCTTTTAGTGTCATCAGTACTCGCGATCTTGTTACAATCAGTGGAAGCCTCCATTTTGTCACTTTGAGAGAAAGCTGAATCCTCTGCACCAATTATTTATCTGACAATGCATTGAAATGGATTTTTTTCATTTCCAGATAAAATCAAATTCGGACCTGTAGATTTTGACTCTCCATGCTTGGATTAGGATTTTCTTTGGACCTGTATGCTGGATTGATGAATATATGGATTAGGAAAACTTGGTCTGCAAAATAGGAACTTGACAAGGCTGGAATATCGGCAATAAAAAGTTCAAGCCTGTTCGTGACCTGGGAAAGCTTCACTGTCTGATTTATTAGTGCCGCTTTCTTAGTTTGCGGGTGTTGCTTGTTACGTTCAACTGGATTCAACTCTCCTTTTCTTTAAAACAAGGATTGGAATACGTATACAAGGAAGGATGTGGATTTGTTATATGGTGGACAACATTACTTTTATGAGGTATAACAGTTTTATGTTTCTGTTTGATGAACTAATGTTGCTGCATACTTGTAGCATTGTTGAATAGTCTTGATTTTATTTCTGACAATTCTTTTCATATTTCAATTTCATGTGTAAGTCCAAAAACAGCTTGATGTAATTACATTCAATATATTGCAGGAGATAAAATCTACTTGTCAAATAAGAATGTTTCACTTGAGTAACTAACCAATGTCTTAAATAAACATGGGACAAATATTTAATCTCTTATCAAAACACACCTGAGGAATTCATCCGAGAAGTATACCTAAATGGGACAGGGGGACATAAGTTTTTATGCTGATTTTTGAGATTATTTCCCTTTACTTTAATTAGTAAAATATCTTAATTAGCACCTTAATTAAGCAGTTTTATGGTTCCAAATTCATAATATGGTATTATGTATATATACCAAACATATTCTGAGAAGGAGAAGAAATCTTTCAACCAGGAATTTAGTAATTAAATATTTTTATAAGTTAACATCATTTTCAAACTAAAAATTAAGAAATTAAAAACATCTATACCTTAAATCGCGAATTCGGGGGGGGAGCGGGGGCTCGGTGGGCGTTACCGAGCGCTAGCGAGAAACACTTGCCAGCTTTTTCTGACGATTTTAATAAAAAAATCTTTGATTTTTTTCCTTGCTACTCAAAAGATAGGGTTTTTTGGTTAGAGAGAGTGTCTAATAAAGAAAGAAACTAAAGAATTATATACAGTTAGGGTTACTAGGGTTATGGTATCAAAAGTGTTAGAGTCTCCCCTTGCATTTAAGTGGAAAATTCCCCATTAGGGAATTCAAAAATTGACTCACCCAGGCAAATGCCACATTGGTGAACATGTACAATTTGTGTTGCTGAGATATATACACTTTAATTTTTACTATTTTATTGTTTTATTAAATATTTTTTCTCAGTAATTAATGCTTAATTCACAAGAGACTATATTGTTTAATTGTAAATATTAAATATTATATTTTTAAATGCATGATTAAGATAAAAAATAAGGGAATTTTTGCATTTTTCTTAAAGGGAGTTAATTTATTTTTTCTAAATTAAGAAACTTTATTATCTTCCTTCAGTGTGTTCTAAGTTTTATACAGTCACTATTTATTTTGTTTTATAATCATTCCTTAGTGATTAGCTTACCCAACCATCTTTAATAATGTTAACTTAGAATATACACCAAACACATATTATCTTCCATAATAGATGGTTAGGGTTAGGGTTAGGGTTAGTTGTAGTTCAGTCACCAAACAGAGTGGATGTGAAATGTCCCTGTCATTACAAACATCTGAGACGATCATTCTTTAGTTCTGTATATTTTACATCCGTGTTGAAACAACTGATTTCTTACAACTTTCAACAACAAAGCCACAAGCTCTAGATTTCTAAGTTTTATACAATTTGTATTGTTGGCTTTATACAACACTTCTCTAACTCATTTTTTTTAAATACAAGAAAGAAAAAACAAAAGAGAAATCTTTACAATTTTTAATGTTATAAAAGCAACAACAATAACATGATATCAAGGAATAAAAATAATTGATTTTACCAAATAATGATAAATTAAAGGTACTCATTCACAGATTCCAACTTAAACATCAACTTTATCTGCAACTACCAAAATTGTTTGGAAACTTTTTTAAAGCAGAAAATAAGTGATTAGATAATGACAATTTTAGGGCAAATTGACATACAAGTTCAAATGATGGTGTTTCAAGTAGTAAAAATCTACCCTGTATGTAATGGTATAGACAATTTTAATGCATTTTTTTTTTACTTTTATTGAAGGATTGAAATCATAAAAACTGTCTTTCATCAAAAATAAATGTCATTTTGATGATAATTCCTTAGCCTAAGTGCCGAAGGTGTTCATGCTGAAATTAGATATCATCAAAATGACATTTATTTTTCGATGAAAGTCAGTGTCTATGATTTCAATCCTTATAATTACAACCTTTTTGGACAAAATTTGGCGACAGAACCATAAAAAATTGTGTTAATTTCAAGAACTATATTTTAGTGCGTAAGAGCTGAATGCATGGTAGTGCGGAATAATCTTGGTCATACACAGGTCTTTCATGCCAGCGGTCGTTTTCATCCTTGCATTTGACATCGCTTAAAATGGATTTTTTATTCATGAAATTAGTACCAGCATGACATATATTAAAGTAATGGATAATAATGAGATCTTGTAAGCAAATGCGTTTATACAAAAATGAAAACACTTTTTCAAGTCACGTGTTCACTTTTGACCAATCAGATTGTATTTTTTTTGTTTAGGTTGTGAGTATAGTATATTTCTCACAACATATAGGTCAGTTTGTCCTAAATGTTAAGACTTAATTTTTTTTTACACAATTACAGACACTGAATGGTATTTTGAAAAATCTTACCGGGGGTTGTTATCAGTAAAATATTGAATTAGCTCCCTTGGATTATAATAATGACAAACTTTCATGATTTTTAATTTTGGATTGTCAAATATTATGACAGCTCAAGTTCAAAATGATATTAAAATGATACAAAAATGAAAATTTAAATCTTTTAAAAAAATGAGAAAAAACAACACTTCAGCATAGATATGCGTACTAGGCAAGCAGTATTGAGTATCAGTTTCTAAGTATTGAAACTTAAGAATAAACTCCTACCTCAAAGTAAGTTCTGATGTCAAAGCATGTGTTTGTAAATTTGGAAGATGTAAGAAAAAATAATTAGAACATTTTTTAACAAGGAAGTTCAAAGTGTGCTAATGAAGTTACGTAAATGGCACATCAACACAAAGGTTTTACGTGATATATGCTATATGATATTTAGATGTTTTTTCACCCACATAAGTAGTAAAATGTTATACTTTTTATACAGCCTCATTTCACATAATTACAGGTGCTGAGAGTATCATATAAACTGTAAAAAAATTGAGTTTAAAGCATGGAGTTTACACCTAAGTTTCATACAGATTGATCTTGGTAAAGATAAATGAAACATGAAAATGATCTGTTAAACATACATGACCATTAAATATTTTATACTTGAACAAAAACATGCAATGTATCACAGTACAATGCTATCACAGTATAAAGGCCTTCCTCCAATGTCTGTTAGTTTGTCTCATTTAAAGTCAAGTAGATCTCATTTAAACTAATCTGCATCACTAAGTAATTACAAAATAAATGTTCATTGTTGACATCACAAGTTTTACATTTATAAGTTCATGATATTTATTTTCCATGGTCCTGAATAATGTTAATTCCAGATGATCTGAAAACAGAAAATAAGTCAACAATTAGTCAACTGTACATTTATACATGTATGCAAGTAGGAGCAGTAATCCAGTGGTACGGTAAGCGCTTAGGGATTTGAGAGGACCTTGGTTTGAATCTCACTAGAGGCACAGCTAATTTCCTTGAGCAAGAAATTTACCTGCAATTGCTGCACTCAACCCAGGTGTGATTGGGTACCTGGATCATGCACTGTATGTTGTGGTTGCATCTGCACCATATGCTAACATTTGGTGTGGACTCAATGGTCGGGTAAGTAAACATCAAGAGTAGACCGAATAGTGATACTGAAATTAGACTTCAGGAACATTGCTTTTTGCCTTTTGTTGCATCTGCTAGACTTTAAAAAACTGTATGATTATCATCAGTTTTACTTTTCGGTGCAAGCAATGCAAAAAGATCATTCACATAACAGGGTTAACATAATGAATGTACATCAAAAGACTTACCTTGATAATTTATCTGGACTTGAGCATAAACTTAAATCTTCCCGATGTCAGATTTTCACCATGTTAATTATCATGAAAAATAACAAAATATAAACTCAAAGTACTGGTATATGTACATAAATTGATTATTGAATCAATCTTAATTAATTATTCTATACAAACTCATTTTAACTCAATACTGAAACAAGTTGTAAACAAGATATATCAATCACTCTTAAGCCCTCACCTATGTCTTCTAGTAATATGCAGTCAAAACAACATTTCTAGCTCAATTGTAAGATGGTTATTTTATAGAAATACAGAGAGGGATACCCAGAGATTATCAATCCAATATTACAAGCAAAATCTCACCAGGTATTAAGCCTGGAATTTATTTCATGTATTCAAGTGATGTGAAATTGGTGATTCATTCTTAATAATATATAGTGGAGTGGTTAAGATGACTTTAATATCCATGCTTCCTGTAACTGCATATATAGCTGCCCTCATTTGCATACATAGCTACCTATAATTCATACATAGTTGCTCATCACTGTATACATAGCTGTTTTCAACTATATAAGTAGTTGCCCAAAATTGCAAACAGTCCGCCCATAATATTGTATACACAGCTGTCCAAAGCATAACTGCATACATTCAAGCCATGGCACTGTAATAAAAACCTGCCTCGAACATGCAATGCATACACATCTAAACACAGTACAACAGCATTCCCACTACAGGACGGATAAACTTGAACAAATGCATAGACACATATACACCAGCCATGGGCATCAATTAATACCCAGCTGCCATATAAAAGCCGCACACAGCTGCATTTTAATTGAATAACCACATATACACATGTACGTAACTACTTGCATAAAACTACATACATAGCTGCTCATATCTAAATATACAGATGAGCATAACTGCATATTTATAATAATTACACATAACTACATACACAGATGGGCTAAACTACAATCATAGTACAGAAAGCTTTTTGCTGGATAGCATATTATTGGTTGTTTTGTTGTATTTATGATGATGCATCTGTTATACTCAATTGTGATATGTAATTCACTATTTACAAACTAAGTTCACTTCAATCTGAACTCTGATCAAGTGGTTATAACATTGGGCTGATAATCTTTGGACAGCCAGCTCAAGGTTGAAAAGATTTAAACAGAAATCTTTTGAACAAGAAATTTTATCCCGACTGCATAGTACCAGGAGACCAGGAAGACACCTCAAGAGTGATATAATATAAATTGTAACAACTTGTTTCAATATCAAGCTAAAATTCATTTGTAAGAACAAACTACTAATCTGATTTAAGATATATATATACAAAATGTATCTGCTATAATGGAGTACCCCACAGCAGGTTTTATTTTTTTATAGACTCCATAATTTTTGTGGGGTATTTCTTTCAGGGTATACCTATACAATACCTTTTATACGTTAAACAGATTGTATATATATTATATACAGGTTCATATAATTCCGTTCTGGGGTTTGGGTTCCTTTTGGATTCCTTATTTTGGGTTAACCCTTAAGCAACTTCGGTAATGTTTTGCCTACCTTCCAGGGAGAACCAGATTCGATTCCCAGTCAGGGCATAAGTTTTTGTTTTCCAAATTTACTTTTTTTAAGTATACTGAGTGAAAAAATCCACTCTCAGTTAGCTAACTTTTTTTAGCAAGAAATTAAAATCTAATTTGAAGGCACTGACACAAATTAGACTTCAGGAGCATCGCTTATTGCTTTTTGTTGCATCTGCTAGACTTTAAAAAAATGTATGATTATCATCAGTTTTACTTTTTGGTGCAAGCAATGCAAAAAAAATCATTCAAATAGAAGTTCAAACAATACAGTTTTTGTTGGTTTAGATTATAGTCAGTACAGAATCAAAGTTGATTATAAAAGAGGTTGAACAGATAATGTGTCTGTTCTACAGCCATGAGCAGAGAACAGTCTACTAAACCATAAAAAAACTACAAGATCTCTATTTTCTAAAAATGATTTCTTGAATAAAGCACATAACAGTGTAAATGTAATGAATGTACATCAAAAGACTTACCTAGATAATTCATCTGGACTTGAGCATAAACTTTAATCTTCCTGATGTCAGATTTTCACAATGTTAATTATCATGAAAAATAAAAAAAATACAAACTCAAAGTACTGGTATATGTACATAAATTGATTATTGAATTAATCTTAATGAATTATTCTATACAAACTCACTTTAACTCAATATTGAAACAAGTTGTAAACAAGATATATCAATCATTCTTAAGCCCTCATCCATGTCTTCTAGTAATATGCAGTCAATACAACATTTCTAGCTCAATTGTAAGATGGTTATTTTTTAGAAATACAGAGATGGATACCCAGAGATTATCAATCCAATATTACAAGCACAATATCTCCAGGTATTAAGCCTGGAATTTATTTCATGTATTCAAGTGATGTGAAATTGGTGATTCATTCTTAATAATATATAATGGAGTGGTTAAGATGACTTTAATATCCATGCTTCCTGTAACTGCATATATAGCTGCCCTCATTTGCATACATAGCTACCTATAATTCATACATAGTTGCTCATTACAGTACACATAGCTGTTTTCAACTATATAAGTAGTTCCCCAAAATTGCAAACAGTCCGCCCATAATATTGTATACACAATTGTCCAAAGCATAACCGCATACATTAAAGCCATGGCACTGTAATATACACCTGCCGCGAACATGCAATGCATACACACCTACACACAGTACAACAGCATTCCCACTACAGGACGGATAAACTTGAACAAATGCATAGACACATATACACCAGCCATGGGCATCAATGAATACCCAGCTGCCATATAAAAGCCGCACACAGCTGCATTTTAATTGAATAACCACATATACACATGTATGTAACTACTTGCATAAAACTGCATACATAGCTGCTCATATCTAAATATACAGATGAGCATAACTGCATATTTATAATAATTACACATAACTACATACACAGATGGGCTTAACTACAATCACAGTACAGAAAGCTTTTTGCTGGATAGTACATTATTGGTTGGTATGCTGTATTTATGATGATGTGTCTGTTATACTCATTTGTGATATGTATTTCACTATTTATAGACTTAGTTCACTTCAATTTGAACTCTGATCAAGTGGTTATAACATTGGGTTGATAATCTTTGGACAGCCAGCTCAAGGTTGAAAAAATTTAACAGAAATCTTTTGAACAAGAAATTTTATCCCGACAGCATAGTACCAGGAGACCAGGAAGACACCTCAAGAGTGATATAATATAAATTGTAACAACTTGTTTCAATATCAAGATAAAATTCTTTTGTAAGAACAAACTACTAATCTGATATATGATAAGGAACAAAACAAAATACACGTATTCTGTTATAAGATATATATATATCTGCTATAATGGAGTACCCCACATCAGAGGACCCCATAATTTTTGTGGGGTATTTCTTTCGGGGTATACCTATACAATACCATTTATATGTTAGATTGTATATATAATATATATAGGTTATTATAATTCTGTTCTGGGGTTTGGGTTCCTTTTGGATTCCTTACATTGGGTTAATTCTTAAACAATGTGGGTGAGTGTCTCGCCTACCTTCCGGGAGAATCAGATTCGATTCCCAGTCAGGGCATAAGTTTTTATTCTCCCAATTTACTCTTTTTAAGTATACCGACTGAAAAGCTTCATTCTCAGCTAACTTTTAAGCAAGAAATAAAAATCGAATTTGAAGGCACTGACACAAATTAGACTTCAGGAACATTGCTTATTGCTTTTTGTTGCTTCTGCTAGACTTTAAAAAACTGTATGATTATCATCAGTTTTACTTTTCGGTGCAAGCAATGCAAAAAAATCATTCAAATAGAAGCTCAAACAATACAGTTTTTGTTAGTTTAGATTACAGTCAGTACAGAATCAAGTTTGATTATAAAAGAGGTTGAACAGATAATGTGTCTGTTCTACAGCCATGAGCTGAGAACAGTCTACTAAACCATAGAAAATCTACAAGATGTCTATTTTCTAAAAATGATTTCTTGAATAAAGCACATAACAGTGTTAACGTAATGAATGTACATCAAAAGACATACCTTGATAATTCATCTGGACTTGAGCATAAACTTAAATCTTCCTGATGTCAGATTTTCACCATGTTAATTATCATGAAAAATAAAAAAATATAAACTCATAGTACTGGACTACTGGTATATGTACATAAATTGATTATTGAATCAATCTTAATTAATTATTCTATACAAACTCATTTTAACTCAATATTGAAACAAGTTGTAAACAAGATATATCAATCACTCTTAAGCCCTCATCCATGTCTTCAAGTAATATGCAGTCAATACAACATTTCTAGCTCAACTGTAAGGTGGTTATTTTTAGAAATACAGAGATGGATACCCAGAGATTATCAATCCAATATTACAAGCACAATCTCACCAGGCATTATGCCTGGAATTTATTTCATGTATTTAAGTGATGTGAAATTGGTGATTCATTCTTATTAATATATAGTGGAGTGGTTAAGATGACTTTAATATCCATGCTTCCTGTAGCTGCATATATAGCTGCCCTCATTTGCATACATAGCTACCTATAATTCATACATAGTTGCTCATCACTGTATACATAGCTGTTTTCAACTATATAAGTAGTTGCCCAAAATTGCAAACAGTCCGCCCATAATATTGTATACACAGCTGTCCAAAGCATAACCGCATACATTAAAGCCATGGCACTGTAATATACACCTGCCGCGAACATGCAATGCATACACACCTACACACAGTACAACAGCATTCCCACTACAGGACGGATAAACTTGAACAAATGCATAGACACATATACACCAGCCATGGGCATCAATGAATACCCAGCTGCCATATAAAAGCCGCACACAGCTGCATTTTAATTGAATAACCACATATACACATGTACGTAACTACTTGCATAAAACTACAAACATAGCTGCTCATATCTAAATATACAGATGAGCATAACTGCATATTTATAATAATTACACATAACTACATACACAGATGGGCTAAACTACAATCACAGTACAGAAAGCTTTTCGCTGGATTGTATATTAGTGGTTGTTTTGTTGTTATACTCAATTGTGATATGTATTTCACTATTTACAGACTTAGTTCACTTCAATTTGAACTCTGATCAAAGTGGTTATAACATTGGGCTGATAATCTTTGGACAGCCAGCTCAAGATTGAAAAGATTTAAACAGAAATCTTTTGAACAAGAAATTTTATCCTGATGGCATAGTACTAGGAGACCAGGAAGACACCTCAAGAGTGATATAATATAAATTGTAACAACTTGTTTCAAAATCAAGCTAAAATCCATTTGATAGAACAAACTACTTATCTGATTTAAGATATATATATATACAAAATGTATCTGCTATAATGGAGTACCCCACAGCAGGTTTTATTTTTTTATAATCTACATAATTTTTGTGGGGTATTTCTTTCAGGGTATACCTATACAATACCTTTTATACGTTAAACAGATTGTATATATATTATATATAGGTTCATATAATTCTGTTCTGGGGTTTGGGTTCCTTTTGGATTCCTTACTTTGGGTTAACCCTTAAACAACGTGGGTAAGTGTCTCGCCTACCTTCCGGGAGAACCAGATTCGATTCCCAGTCAGGGCATAAGTTTTTATTCTCCCAATTTACTCTTTTTAAGTATACCGACTGAAAAAATCCACTCTCAGTTAGCTAACTTTAAAGCAAGAAATAAAAATCTAATTTGAAGACACTGACATTTGGTGTGGTGTTATTTTCACATGCTTGTTCATTTCGTTTATTTAAGAGAAGAAGAACTTTGAGGCAGTAGCTGGACTTACAAAACTACTAGGACTTGTGAAATTTCTAAAACTTACCTCAGATGGTTGTTTTCATAACTTGTAACTTAGTCCTGGTATGATTTAAGATTGTGTTCAGCTTTCACATTATGACATACCAAGCATCCAGTCTTCCAGTTAACATAGTTTTAACTGTGCAGGTCCATCTTACTTTCTGAAATAATAAACAAGAGGTCTAGGTCAGGTTTTTTTTATTTAGAGTATTTAAAGAAGAGATCTGAAATCTTATTCTAAACATTTGAGCAATTTAATAGGAGGGGGTAATTTTAACGTAAATGTCAATGTAGGAATAACTCAGGGTGGATACAGGGATTTTCTAGGGGATGGGGGTTCAACCTTTTCAGGGGGGGGGGGGGGGGTCCAAACTTTAAAACCACTTTTGCAGAATAAGGAAACAAAGCCAAACATTAATACTAAATAGAGCAAAGTGTGGACAACCTGACCTTCTCCACAATAAATATATCTACCTATGAAACTACATGATTTTTAAGTAAATTTAGATGGAAAGAGGGATTTAGACTAAGGGCTCTATATTGGTCTGAATGATCGATACAAAATGATAGATATTCGATATATCATTATGAAGTCAATTACCTTTGCATATTTTTAAGAAATATCACTGCATCCAGTGAGTCTGGTCTAGATTCTGCAAAAGAAATAAAAACACTCTTTAAGAACTTCGGCTAATTACATGTCATATTGCTTCAGTACTATCAATTTCTTTTATACATTGTGGAATTCCTGGAACAAATATCAGTGACTATTAGTCCCAGAATTGATCTACATTCTGAATTCTCATAGATATAGTAATCTATTCATATGTCTATGGACTAATTGAAAATGAAAGTACTTATAAGGAAATTATAATTGCAACAGTTACTTCCCCTTGATTAAAAAGAACAAAACATGACGCAACTTATGTAAGACGCTTGCATATAGGAATATCATATTATAAGATTGTTCTTCCACTGATTACCGGAAGTCCATACCAAACTAGAAACAGTATAATTTTGATTTGGCGATACAAAATATCGACTGAGTTGCAGGCAACGGATTTAATGTGTGACTCTCATTGATCGATATATTGTTTGATAAGTTAACGTTCAATCTGACATATCTATCGAACCTAGAAAACGGGTATTCAATATATATCGTATACCAGTGTAGAGCACTAATTTAGACAGCTCAAGGAAAAATCCTTTGATCATTGGTCAGTCACCTTAACTTACATGTGATTTATTTTCCAACTTCATGATTATTGAAAATACTTCCATCACCAAATCTAATTTATAAAACTGCCCTCAGATGACCTATTTTTGAGATTATATGGAAATAAAATTTAGCAGGAAGCTTGTAGAAAATAGGTTCTTAATTTGGGTGTGACCCAGAAAATGTGTGATATCACCTGTTGACCTAGTTGTTACATATTTCTTGAAAGATATATAATGTCATTACAGGCATGTAGGAAGCATTTTAAATTTGGGTTTCTGTTCATAGACAGTATAAACACACATTTGCTGAAGACCTTCAGCTAGGCCAGGGGGAGGAAGTGCCTAAAACTTGACCAGCTGACTGTCTCAGCATAGGCAGATCCAGCGGGGAGGTCAGAGGGGTCCGGACCCCTCCTAGAATTTAGAAAATGTACCTGTCCATCAGTGTATTTCTTGCCAGTAAGTCATATTTAAGTTGCATGAAGAAAACTTTTCAGTCCTGAAAAATAGATTTGATGGTTATGTAGTTTTTATAGTCAATATGTTGCATTTTTTCTGCAAATGTGTATAATGTCATAGGCTGATCCAAGGAGCGGCATACGCACCCCCACCCTAAAATTTCCCAAGCAAAGTTTTTTCCAAACATGAAATATGATTGCTACACTTGTTATGATAAAATTTATAATTTTTATATACTCTTACATGTCAAATATTTTATGCATGCTACTAGTGCACCATAGTACTTACATACATTACAAAAATAATTCCTTTCATTATGGATAGATCTAGATTTAATCATGATTCATGGGCTTTTAGAAAATAACATGAAATACTTATCTAAATGCTTTGTATTTCATACTTTTCGAGGCTCTAAAGTGTGCCTAGTTCTGTTAGAAATAACAAAAACTAAGCAATTTCCGGGGCTGTCGGTCACCTGTTCCTCTGTTCAGGGTTCTGCCCAGGACGATTCCAGACCCTTATGGTCCCTTGGAACCCCATCTGCTTGGTTCATTTTACGCCCCTCTAACAAAAATTTTCCGTCTCCTCTAACAAGAATTTCGTCCCCTCTAACCAGAAAAGTCCAGACACCCCTGGAAAAATCCTGGACTGGAGCCGCCCCTGCTCAGATCAATGTTGACATTTTCTTTTCACCAAATGCCCGCGTTATACATAAAAAATAAGCACAAACTACTTTTGCATTTAGAAGAAATAACATATAACAACAACTCTCAATTGATAAAATATAACAACATACCGTTAAACTTGCAATATTTATTCAAAAACTCTCTGGATATTTTCCGCCATAAACGCAAGCTTTTTGTCACGCGCTGTAGGGGGCGGTTCGAAAATAATTACGAATAAAAATGCCAGAAATGTCGTTATTTTTATTAAGTTCAATCATTAAATCATTAACAAATTTAGAAATTAATAAATCTAACCAAAATATGCATTTTCGTAATAATCGAAATTATAAGTTTATTAGCTGATCCCCAATTTATCCGAAATTTTTTACACATCCGAATATGTTGACACTTATAACATTTTTTGCTAAATATGGTCAGAATAAAGCAGTTCATGATTGTTTTCGTACAAAAGCGGTATAATGAATCATTATGTCAGCTTTATTTGGCCAAATTTTTTAGTAATATCAAACATAATATATTTTATTTCAGATTATTACGATCGGAGCTGTCTTGACGAGGGCCTTGTTTCAAGCCATATGAATTTTGTTGATAAGTCAGATTCATTAAAACATAAGCTCTGATTGTTTGAGCTAACGTTAAAAATGCAATCAATAGGCTTGTTGTTTACATATATTATAATGAATTGCACATGATTGTGTACACACGGGGTGACTCAATCTTTCAAATTTTCAATCAGAAAATACAGATTGACTTGATCATCCTTGACTTTAGCTGGGTGTTCAATCACAACCTCACCCATCATTGGGCCTACGCATCGTCAAGAGAAAACTTAAATAAAAAAGCCTATCCAGCTAGCTCAGTTGGTAGCAAGCAAGTCACTTATCAACTGGTCTTGGATTTGATTCCCAGATATGGCATACTTTTCGTGGAGCTCAGTCATCAAATAATTTCTACCACCATTCTATGACAGATTCTAAATCATGTAGGGCAGTTAGCCTTTCCGGAGATGGTGACACTGTCATGTTATACATATATATACACTGCCCTCCTAAAGTTCCTTCACATTTCAATTCATTAGATTAATTGTTAAAAATTCCAAATTCAAGTTAGAAATAATTATGTTATTGTTTACTATATATTCATTATTAATGCCATGAAAACAAAATTTTATGGATGCATTTAATTATACTTAGTTGCATCAACATTAATCTATCAGAATCCAAAACTATGATCTATGTATATATCTCAATGAACCATTTTCAAGTTTGAGATATGTTTGTTATTTCACACTCAAAAGAAAAAAAAATACTGATTTCAAAAAACAAACTAAAGAATAAACATGAAATAATGAACTGCTTTTACAATTTTTGAAACTCAATTTAGTACAATGTAAATTGTGATTTGTGTGAAGGAACTTTTGAAGGGCGGTGTATACATGTATATTTTTGGCAGCTTAATTAGTGGTTGACAGTAGACAAGCATAGTAATCAATACTATAACAAGTTGACTGTCTGTCAGTCATGAGTTGGTACGCCATTCTATTGTATTTAGGTCCAAGATGTGTCTTCAGAAAACCCATCATTGAGACAAAAGACCCGGTCATTCAATCCAATAAAAACACAATCTAAGATTCTCTGCTCAAAAACTTGCTTCTTTACATATCTGACGAGCTAATTGCAGGTCACATTCAGTTGACCATTGTTTTTTTTTATAATATTCACTAAGAAATTATACCAAAATGTCAAATCACAGCACATGACATTCATGATTATGCAATTATTTCTAATATTAAGTGTTTTATCTAAATCAAAACTATGCATTGATTGGTCAACACAAAGGTTATCTGAACGTGACCCCATGTGATAAGCAATGTTGCAAGATCCAATGACAGCGGTCTATATACTATCTCTCATCTTACTAAAGATCAATACTCTGAAGAGACCCGAGTAACATTTTAAAGCTACAGTCCCATAAACATAAAAATAGCCACAAGGGCACCGTACTGGCTTCTTATGATTAAGCTCCGCAAGGACCCGTACAAACTCTTGTGTACCCGTACGGTCTGTTAAATTGGGTCTGTGCATTTAACATGCATATCTTTCAGCAACGTACAGGTGTGTTGTTTTGTACCATGTGCATGACGTCACCTTGATTCGCAAGGCTTCTCACGGCCTACAACTGTCTGCACATACAGGTTCGTAACAAGCCACGATTTTATGGGACTGAGGCATAATGCCTTCTTGGAGGTCACTGCATATTCATTTAACTCCTGCATAAATAACAAACTTTAGTCCATTCAATGAAAAAGTTTTAATTTCAATACAACATAATATTCATAGTAACATAATACTTATTAAGTTAACATCTTTAAAAAATGTTTTAGTGTTTCTGTATTCATGCATTTTTAAAAATCTAATTTCTTTCATACCTTATAGCGAATGCATGTTTTTGGATAAATATAAATGATGCTACAAAATAAGATTTCATATTTTCATTGCAGTATAAATATAACTTGTAAATGATGCCATTTTAAAAACAAGATCTGTCAGGAGAGACAGCATGCTCGACTAAGTTAGAATTTGTCATAGGAGATGTGGTTGATGATAAAGATCATACAATTCATTTTAAAACTGAAATTATAACCTAAACAAAGTAAGAGTAAAAAACAAAACAAAAATTAAAGAAAATTTTTATTTCTTAGGAGACTATTTTGAAAACAATGTATTTGGAGTTATGAACCTTGTCACATGAGATGTGGTTGATAATAAGGAACATATATTTAAAGTTTGAAGTCAATACCTAAAGAAATAAAAAAGTTACAGTAAAAAACATTTTACTGCACAAAAACTTTAGTCAGAAATGCGGACATGGACTCTAGGTTGAGTATGAGAGCTCTCCATTTACTTAGTAAAGTGGAGCTAATAAATGATGTCATCTTAGGATATATTTAAGTATAACATTATCTCTAACATAACACAGAAGAAAAAAAACATGAACAAAACAGAAAATAAGTCAATCTATGAAGTTAGAATTTTGGGCTCAGAAAATTAATATTTTCAACATGTGGCTATATGACTGTTGAAAACATGTTTTTTGAGTTCACTTGATAGAACAAGAAACGTAATGTGGAAACCACATTAAAGCCGGATTTTCATCAAGATCTGACCGTAAATGACAGAGTGAGATATCCAACATATTATAATGTTCACACAAAAATTACTAAGGGAAATAATCAATAATCAATAATAAAGCGAGGTAGAGACACGGTTACTTTCTGATTCTGTTCATCACATGATGTGTTATCATTGTATAAATTTTCAGAAAGATCAGAACATTTTTTCATGAGACATCTTAAATGAAAAACTAAAATGACAAAAACCACATTTAAAAGGCATCTCTTATGTATGTTTTCTCATGTGACTTGTTAAATATCCTTTGCTTGAAAACTCAGACAAACAAACATCACATTTATAAGGCTTCTCTCGTGTATGTCTTCCCATGTGACGCTTTAAATCTGACTTTCTTGAAAACTCAGACGTACATATACCACATTTATAAGGCCTTTCTCCTGTATGTCTTTTCATGTGACTAATTAAATGTCCTTGAACTTTAAACTCAGATTCACAAAAATCACATTTATACGGCCTCTCTCCTGTATGTACTCTCATGTGTTGTCTTAAACTACTTTTCAATCTAAACTCAGATGAACAATCAGCGCATTTATACGGCTTCTCTCCTGTATGTATGCTCATGTGACTTGTTAAATGTCCTTTGCTTGAAAACTCAAACATACAAACTTCACATTTAAAAGGCTTCTCTCCTGTATGTGTTCTCATGTGACGCTTTAAATCAGAATTTCTTAAAAACTCAGACGTACATATAACACATTTATAAGGCTTTTCTCCAGTATGTATTCTCATGTGACGTAAAAAATTACCTTTCAATGAAAACTCAGATGAACAAATATCACATTTATAAGACATCTCTCCTGTATGTATTCTCATGTGATGACTTAAACTACTTTTGAATCTAAACTCAGATGAACAAACATCACATTTATAAGGGTTTCCTCCTGTATGTATTCTCATGTGACGTAAAAAATTACTTTTCACTGTAAACTCAGATGAACAAACACCACATTTATAAGGCTTCTCACCTGTATGTTTTCTCATGTGACTTATCAAATGACTATTCCATGAAGACTCAAATTCACAAATGTCACATTTATATGGCTTCTCTATATGTTGTTCTCTGTCTTCCATCTTATGACCATAAAATGCACATATGTGTATCACACAAAAGCTAATATCTTTTAGCTTATTTCATCAAAAGACTAGTTAAAATCTTTATAAACTTTGTATACTTCATTGCGTGAACCATACCCTGTAAAAATGTAATAGTTGGTAATAAAAACAATATGAAGAAGATATAAAATTTGTTCTGTCTCATTTAAATTAGATTTTATGTAATAAGGGTTCTAAGTAAGATATTTTCCCTTGTATACTCTTCAAATAGGTAGGTCCATTTAGTTGGATTAGATGAAATATTTTGCATAAGAAGCTCCTGCCAGTCTTGACATCCAAGCACATATCCCTGACAGTGACAGTAAGATGAAATGTATACAACTTCTGTGTAGGTCCTGCATTATTGCATGGTAGTGAGACCTGGGCCACAACAGATGCTGACCTACAGAGACTCCGCAGGAACGACAGGGCTATGATGTGCTGGATGTGAAGGACCAAGCCGCATGATGAGATTTCTACAGAACTACTCTGTACCAAACTAGGTATTCAGGTGGTTACCAATGCCCTCCCTGCAAGAAGACTAAGGTGGTAGGGTCATGTAATGTGCTCTATAGGGTGCATCAACTCTATTACTAACATGAGCATCCCATCCTCTGGTAAACATGGACGGCCAAGAAAGTCCCTTGGACACTAGCAGTAGTTGAAAAATAAACCATCTGTATTAGATTGAATTACTTGTCTTCAATGATAAAATCCAAGGATTCCAACTGCAAGGACCTACTTACCAATTGGAAAGCTTCAGATTTTATCAGGGGAAGATTACTGACAAGAGAACTAACTAAAGTCTAGAGCTGCAACGGTTCACCGAACTACAGTGAAACCATAACCGAAAGTGGCCGGTACGAGTGTCCCATACCGCGACCTAAAAATCCAAATGAACTTGGGTCTTTTAAAATATTTTCTAACATATATTCCTATTGATCATTAACAAAAAATTTTAAATCAAAATCTCATTTCAAGGCGACAAACACAAGTATCTGTCTGTATCTGTATCGACGCAGTGACAACTGCTGGCGTGATGCGTCGGGGAGTGCCATGTGGTAAATTGCAACTCTGGAGAGCTGTCTTGAAGCTCTCGATTGTCCTGGCACATGCGATATCCTCTTCAAGAGCATTCCAGTCATTAATAGTTTATACGAAAAATGAATTTTTGTATTGCTGAGTTTTTGAAGTTTTTGTTTTGAAACAGTGAGAATGGTTTATGCAAAATTTTGTCACATTGTTATTATTTTCACTGTTTGAATCAAGTTTAGGATTAATTTTACTATTATTTGTAATGGGTGTCAAATAACTTGTACTGTCAATGGCCGGCACCATACCCCATATTATCTTGTATATATAGGAAGAGTTAATCAAATCAGGGAATTAAAAACCCCACTATGGACAGTTAATTTACATTCAGACAGACCAGCTCACTGAATTCTCGTACCCAGAGTATAGTATAATACCTTAGGGTACGAGAGTGGCTCTCTGGCAATAAACAAAGAAACTTTAACAGATACAGAAACAAAGAAACTCAATTACGAAATAGGTCGAGGACGAATTCACAAATTAAATTGCATGAAAGACAAATCATGTACCCAATTTTCAGAGTTTCGCTAATAAAAACATTCTGATATAAATAAAAACCTTTTAATTTAATGACTCAACCAGCAAAATATTGAAATCAACTTGTGGCTTCGTAATATGTAGAAAATATTTTCGTACTTGACGAGTTCTTCATGTTTGGTCCGCCATATTAGATTTCCTCAAAAGTTATGTGATGCGGTCAGGAAGAATTAGTTCCATAAATCTTTTAATACAAAATCAGTACGGCGATATATCATTTCAGTTTTTTGACAAAAATTTTCAATTCAGTTATAACAAAATATCAAATATGTCAGATTGTCATAAAATTTGCTTAATATGCATTAGTCTTTTTATGCCACTAAATTATTACGCAAAAGTAGTCTAAAATGGGAAATAACTGCTACAATGTTTTGTATTTACACCTCACGAGTTAACTCCCTTATAAAATAATCCTACTCTAAAACTAGGTTTTTGAAATGTCTACAAACTTCGATATTTTTGAGAAATTATTTAAATAAAATGATTTTGATCATTAATTAGATGAATAATGCTAAAAAATGAAACAAATAAGAAATACGCAGGCCTGGGATGATGCATATATCAATTTAATATTCATCACAACAGTGTCACAAACAGCTAAGTGACAATTTTATTAATTTCCAAAACTCTTCACAGTGCTTACGTCACGCCTTGCTACTGATTTAATTAAGAGAGATAACCACAGAGGGGAGTTGGCCAAAATTTTTCAACAGATCACTTCCCTTAGACTCAATATTTTCAAATAAGCACTTGGTATATCTAATCATATTGGGCACATTCTATAACATGTTTTATTGATATTATAATCTTATTTAAGGGTATAAACCCCTTTCTAGCCCCTTTTCTAGATATTTTCTTGCTAATGACATTATATAAAATATATATACAGCACATATACTACTCATATTTATGGATTTTGCTCTCTTATTTATTCTTTACATATTCAAAGCAATGAAAGTCATCCGTCAGAAGTCTGTTCACATATTTACTTTTGTTGAATATCAGCACTATATTGGTTATAAATGGTGAACGTCTAATCTAACAATCTTTCCTAGATTAATTTCTTTTCTTCTGAGGATAATAAACATCTGTTTTGTTTTGTTTATGTAGTTTGTTTGTTTGGGTTTAACAGCATATCAACGCATACAGGTTATATTGAGCCGTTGTCGTGTTTAAAAAGAACAAAAGATTATTCTGGATGGAAGCAACATTTTATTTACTTATGTTGTATGCCACATGCATGGTGTAGATTTAAATATATGGCATTTAAAATAAAGCATAATATATACAATGCATTTCTCACAGACATACAGACACACATCTACAGAACTTTGTAACCATGGCAACCAAAAATATGACATCATCAACCTTGGAAACCATGGCAACCAAGAATGTGACATCATCATCTTTAGAAACCATGGCAACCAAAAAATGTGACACAATTACCTTTAGAAACCATGGCAACCAAAAATGTGACATTATCAACTTTAGAAACCATGGCAACCAACAAATGTGACACCATTACCTTTAGAAACCATGGCAACCAAAAATGTGACATCATCATCTACAGTAACCATGGCAACCACGGCATGATTATCTACAGAACTACATAAACATAATGATATAACATAATATTTGAAATTTCACAACCAAAAACTAACAAAAAACAAAATGAATGAAAAATGTTCGACTTGTTATGTAAAATCAAATTTCTTCTTGAAAATAAAAAATATCTCTTTTCCATACAATTTCAAATGAAATATTTCAGAAATGCTGATTATTGAAACGAAAAGTTAAGAAAATTAGACAAAAATTGCAAATGTTAAAACCTTTATCATTAAAAGAGAAATATTGATATAAAAATATTAATCTATCTTTGTGTAGTTTTAAAAAAAATATTATGCATTATATAGCCAAAACAAAACTTTAATTTAAAAAACAAAAATGTACAAATTTGGTGCTTCTAAAAAGTTTAGGGAAAAAAAATGATGAAAAATTAAATAAATATTGTTCAGGATGAAATGAAATCAAAAATAGCACACACTCACATAAAACACATATATATTGCACATATAACATTAAAGATTTAACATAAATCATGAATATAGAAACATACATGATACAATATTAAAATATTACAATTTATAATAAAGAAAATATTTAAAACATTTATCTACAGGGATATACACAATGTTTAAACTTTCAGTATGATTTCAGAAAAACATTTAAGACTAGAATAAGTAAATTTATAATGATACAAAAATGTTCAGTACACAGAGACCTGACCAGTAGAGGTCCTCATTACCCTAGATCGCTCACCCGGGACTCATTAATATCAAGTGTTTTTTGGCCCATTTAAGTCGCAAATCCAAGTAGAATCCTTGGTGAAATAATGCCTGCTATGTTTTATATACGTAAAGAACAAACAATCTTATGTAAGGTATAATTTATCGTTTTGTTATATTATTGTAAGATTTTTATAATATGCAGCCTATCAGCCAAATGAGATCCCTACAAACATATTTCCTTAAACCATTCAAAGCTAAAGTGATGACCCTCTGGAGGCAAGATACAGGGCAATTTTCTACCCAATTGAGATAATTTGAACAAATTTTTTGCATAGAATAGGTAGAAAAAGCTACATGACTAATAAAGTAGCACTGGGTACCATGGTTTTAGACAAGTTACATTTATAAGAAATGTTTGAGACCTAGCACAGACAGGCTTGCATGATACAGGAATACATGAGTGGACGAAGACAGGTCACAATAGCTCACCCTGAATATGACTCAAGTGAACTGAAAGAAAACAAAGACTATTACTTGATACAATAATAGAATTAAAGCAATAGATAAAACATTTTATATTATAATATTATACACTACCCAGTAGTTTAAATTCTGATTTTAAAAGAAGTATATTTTCAAATAGAAACAAAATTGTATACCTTTTGTGTATAGTACAATGCACAAGGGTATGAAATTTATTCATCAAATTGCTAAACTTTTACTTTTTTGAGTGGAAAACTAACTACTTCAAACCATTACATAACCACTAACAAATATTTATATTTAGATGAACTTCTAAAGGTGACCTTTACTATGAATATTTTTCATAAAAAAAGAAATTACTTTTCAAATGTAGAAATAAAAACATTGAAAAAGACAGACAGACGGACAGACAGAAAGATGCCATAAACAATGATCAAAGAAAATTCTGATGAAAAATGTAATTTGGATGGAACTGAATCATGCTATCTATCATTCACAAACACTAACTTTACACTCCAAAGTTTCCTATCACAAAAAGTTATTCCAATTCTGCATATTTAAGTTGAGGCTAAAAAATAATTCTAAATACTACCAAAAAAATACTACAGGGTTATATAAAATAAAAAATATATTCTAAATATAAGTGTGTATAATATCTATTACTCCATAATCTGTATTACTAATACATGTATATTAAATATCATTTCTTAGTGCACCAACTATAGAAAAATTCCTCTATAAAGACATACCAGGCTATTGCAAATTCGTTCTTTTTTGATGATTTGTTAAGTCCTAAATGATAAATTAGTATTATACAATCATGTATTTCTAAAGCTACAATAAAGATCTGCTTTAAAAAATATCTAGGTTTTTACAAAAAGAACATACACTTTATGTTATTTTTTCAGTCCAAAAAACTTCCCTACATTTATGCCATTGTGTTATAATATCTACCATCAATTTTGTGTTACATTCCAAGCAATCACCTACAGACTTGAAACAACCATTGATGAAAAAACAAATCAACACTACGATAAAAAATGAATTAATAATGAAATCATTGCACAATCAAGTATACCCTGACTTTATAACTGAAAACAAAAATTTGAAACTATTATAATAATATGATTTTCTGATCAGGCAAACCATCTACTAACAAATCTTTGATCTAAAGAGAATGATAAATTTTACAGTAAAATATTAGTTATTTATTATGTTTCGAAATGTCTGCAGATTTCACCGAAAAGTTATGACCAACATGTCTACAGTATTATGACCAAATTAACACAAAAAAACATAATGATACTTAATATAATATCCAGAGAAGTGAAACAGAATTGATATTGAACTTTGATAATGTAATAAATCAAATTATGCATGACAACAAACCAAGTGTTATAAATAAGTCAGACAACTTTTGTAAGATAATAAGTAAGATTTTGTAAGTTTTCTTTGTAAGTATATGCAGTAAATTATGCAAGAAATAGGGTGATCTTTGTATGATATTTTAGAGTGAGATCAAGTCAATGAGAATAAGTCAGTCTTATTACTGAGAATAACAAGGAACCAGTCTGATTGAGAAAGAATTGCTCATTTAATTTACCATGTCTATATGTAGTGTTTTTCAAAGGAATATTATAAATTCACAGGATTAGACTTTGCACATTTGATGTATATCCCATAATTTCAATTACAAAGTGCATTAATACAGATATATTTATTGGTTTAAATTTGAGCTATCTTTGTTGACAGCGAAAATAGTAAAAATTAAACCATGCAAAAAATACCCGCTATACAGTACATAGATGATAAAAGAAATAAATCACTAACGACAGTTTTCCTATCATACCTGATGACAGATTTAAAATAACGCAAACAACCTAAAATATGTTCAACACGAATTAAAAAACATAAAAACAATGTAATAACATAAAAAAATCACAACCCCCTAAAAATGATATAGAATTTGAGACAGCGGTCATTTGATAGACAAAGTGAGAAAGAAAAATCTGAAATTAGAAACTTGTATGTGCATCAAATAGGAAAAAATAATAATACATTATCAGTAGTACTATGATGTGTAATTTAATAAATAAAAGTATTGTTCCGTGCTGTTCAATAAAAGTTCAACAAAAAAATCGTATATAGACGTAAATCAATCCAGACTGATAAAACGAAATATTTAAAATATAAAACTACTAACAACCTATTTTACTTAGATCATAAAATCTACAGTGTGCAGTAAAGAATAAAATAAAAAATCACAACACTATTGTTATATTGTATAGATATGTTAACACAACACAGTAAAATATAGTAAGTTACAGCCATGACATTGAAAAGTTCTTAACTTCAAAAAAAATCCTGCAATTCCTCATTTCAGCAGCTATTACCAAAGAACCAGGATGCTAAAGTTCTCAAATGTAAAAAACATGAGTTTCAGAACCAATCCAAAAGATTTCACCCAAGCAGCCAAAGATAAAGTACATTGTATAGTTTAAAAAAAGTTTGAATTAAGTTGTAAGAACTTGTTTCACAACCGAGCTAAAAAAAAATTAGTATACAATAATAATAAAAAGCTTAAAAAGTTGTCAGTTTTCTTAAATATATTTTTAAAATTATATATTTCAAATATTCCATTTATAATAAACTTTTCTTTATATAATTTCATACCAATAATTCAACAAAGATTGTCAGACAAAAATCAAGAGTCACATCACTGAAGGTAAAATAAACTCAAATTTGATTTCATATATAAGCTATCACATTTTTTCAAAACCCAAAAATAGATTTCACTTACATAAACAAATTTACATAAATATATTTTAAACCAGTAACTATGTTAACACTATAATCAGGGCTCAACTTTCAATTTTCAAATTACGTTGCCAGTTGGATAACCAGCTACATATTTTACTTGCAGGATACAAATGTTTCCTAGCAGTAACAGGTTGCCTGAACACAAATTGAGGTCGTCAGAGACAAGTGGACAACCTTTAATGTTGAGCCCTTTATAATATAAATCAAAATTCTTGTTATATTTTTCATGAAGCACCATATTTGCACAAAATTACATTGAAATACTACAATAAATGACCTTCACCTTTAGATCACAGTAATGACCTTGACATTCATTACTTTGACCTTTAGTCAAGGTCATTCGAAAGTAAGTTACTTCATCACAACAAGATTTTTATTTTAAACAATTACAAATCTTCACTCGGTCTGTTTCTACCCTTCTAGCCACAGGCCAAACTTCACAACTACATTTAGCCAAGTCTATCAACAAAATTTTCCAAATTACACATTGTCTACTACTTGTTATATTAAAATTCATCGGAGCCTTCCAAAAGGGAGAAAATATTACGAAAAAAGAAGGTCTCTGATTTAACTACATTGTATCACATTGTCTCAAGCTATCATACCCAATCATGTATGTACATTTTACATTCTGAGTTAAATAATGCTGTGATTTATTAACAACAGTGTTGAAAACAAACATGTATAAGATTTTATAAAGTAAACAAATGTAGGATACCCTAGTCTGACATGATCAAAATGAAAAAAATTAATATACATGTTTATAACAGTTAGTTAAATTAGGATATAAAAGCAATTATCTAAACTAGTTATTTTAGCTATCTGCACTATAATATAAAATTCTTACTAATTTCTTAGTTGTCCGAACAAAATTTTGGGTTGTCCAAACTGAAAATGGTTGCCGTGGACAACCAGACAACTTCTAATTTTGTAGACTGTATAATTTTAAATGAATGACCTGGTGTACAGAACTTCTGATTAAAAAATCTAATTAAACAAAAATGAAACAATAAGTTAATTAACCCTGAATAAAATATTAAATAAAAATGTTGAATAAAAAACACTATCAATGATTGTAAACAGTCATGCTTTCATTCAAATCATTCAGTCAAACATCAAACATAAATTCTACATAATTCATAAAATTTCAAAGCTTAGTGCAATGAATGAATTTGGTGTATTTTTAAAATCCCCTTTGACCTTTTTATTATAACAAATTGCATAAAAACAACAGATTATGACCAGTGCACCTTTTCACAAAATATCTTACGAAAAAAGTTATCGTAAGTCAATTTCACAATTCTGCAGTTCAAAGTCAGAACAATAAAAAATAACTATGATATGATTTTCAAAAGATATACAATATCCTACATAGTTCAATAATCTTAGGAATTGATTGGCCAAAAATGACTATATTATTAAAGGCCGGACTTCATTTCTTGAAAAAACCGGGTGGTTAGCAATTAAGCCGATAAGGAGAGAGGGGGAGGGTTTGACCTAAGTTATCAGAGGTTACCAACGGCTGGAATTTTCAAGATTGTAAACAAAGTTACAACTAAATTTACTACATGTTTATACAGAGAAAACTCCAACATGTGTTTCTAATCTAAGAATATAAGAGAAGTTAGATATCATATTTGTATTGAACCATCTAGTGTTGTAAACTACCAAATATTTTTATAGTGTAACAATATTTCATTATCAAAATTTTTTTCAAATACTTCAAGAATTATTTTACACTAAAACATCTGATTTTGTTTATTTACTACTACAATTACATTCAAATACAGTAACTGGTCATCCTGGAATTATTTCATGATTGATACTAAAATAGATTATGCATGTATATAAATGTAACACTGCACTACAGGAATAATCTATGAATCAACAGTTGTGGGAATTTTTTATGAGGGTCAGTGAGAAGATATTATTACTGGCTAAGAGTAGGTCGTGAACTCTCTTTCGATTGGCTAAGTGAAGGTTATGAACCCCTAATCACCTGTCAGTCAAATTTGAATTTTTTAAACTTGTTTATCAATTTTTCTTTTGAAAGTACTATTTTTAAGTAACATATAAAACTGAAAATTTCAAATAAAGCTGAAAATGTATTGAACTATCAATTAGTAAAATTTCATTAAAATCTGATGGGTAAGTTTGTCACAGTTTTAGATTTTCTTTCTCTGGTTTAACATGTTCACTGCTCAGAGAGTCAGAGAGAAGTGGCCATTTTCCAGATTCTCTCTCTTTTATAGTTGAAGCCCGGCCTTTAATATTTCTTGCTTCTGACTTACGATGATTTTTATCGTAAGATTTTTTTGTGAAAAGCGCCGCAGAGACTTAAATTCTCTGAAAAGAACCCTATATTACAATATAAAGATCTTACAACCATAATCTACTGTATGTACATTCTATAAATTGTTTCAATAATCATAAAAACTTGCAACAATCTTGACGAAAATTTAGAATAAAATGATAAATGAAATCAATCAATGGACACAAGATGAAATCTATTCATACATTATCTATAAACTGTTTGCTGCTACTTTCATGTCACTATAATCAAGTTCCCCTTATGAAGACTTTCTTTGTAATTGAAACATCAAACATTGCTGACAATTTAAAGTTCCTAATTCTTAATTTAAGAAGAGAAATGTCCCTACATTAAGTCTGTTCCACTATTAAGACCATAGATATTGTTGGTCCATATAGCAGAAATCTAGTGTCAAAATAAGCGCTCACAATAACTAAATAGTTCAGTCTAAAAAATACCTCTCTTTCAACCAGTTTTGTTTTACCAATTTCAGCAAAATGAATAGCTCTTTGACATGAATTTATCATTGAACTTGGTACTGTGAGTAGTTGATGCCTAAATATATAAATATCCCAACTCCATATGTTGGCTAATAGCTAATCGTAGCTACTGTTAACTGTCGTATATAATACCAGCTATAAATCTTGTATCCAAAATTGGCTTGAACAAATTTATCCACCATGATAAAAAAGTTCGAAAAAATCTAGACACCGCAATATTAAGATCAATTCTCAAATGTGAAAATAACGCAATGTCAAAAGTATAACATGAAAATAGCAGTAAACATTACAACACCAGTTACCTAACATGCTTCAAGAATCTAAAATGATATAACAATACAACAATATAATGCTCACAGCCACATGTAGTCAATTATGCCTAAAATTACTCTGTATATAAAAAATTAAAAACTTTGTTTTTTAAACAAAGTCATATTTTTATAAGATATGATTATTTCAATGTTACTACATTTATATAGTCTATACTACTGAATAACTTTAACTATCTGGGGAAAAAATTGTGAACATTTGCATATAATCCAACATTTATCCCGGACAATAGGCGGGTTGTTTCAGAAATTTAATGATATCTTCTTCGAACAATACAGATTCCAATGGCAAATCTAGAATGAGCTAGTCCAAGTTTCAGGTAATCACTGTTTTTGCACAGCTTGACACCAAAATTATCATATTTCATCTTGTTTTTACTAAATTTCAAGTATTTTGAAAACTCACTGAAAGGGGTCAAGATGGCCCTTACCTCACTGCTAGATCTGCCCCTGGGATCCCTATTTATAGAACTCTATAATCTATCCATGGTGCAACAATCATCTAAACACATAATGTTTAACATAAACAAACATCTATGTCTATCTACCTATGTCTTTAACTTTTATACATTAGTCATGTGATTGTTTCAAAGAAGAATAGCCAAGCTATAAATGCAGCCATTTTTCTCCCTCCTGATAATTTTCTCCAAACCTTAGCAAAAATTGTTATGTTCCTGCCCATGAACCCTAATAATACATCCTGACTCTATATTTCTGCTTCCTGACCCCCTTTTACCTCCTGGACGTTATCCTACTCTCAACCCTTTTTCTGTGTTCTAACTCTTCCACTCAACCCTTTTTTTGAACATTTTTTAGCCTCATGACCCTTTTCTGACCCCTCTTTCTGCCTACTGTCCCCTTTTTCTGCATACTCCCTGCCCTTTTCTAAGTTTTAAAACAATCATTAACTAATATTACAAATATTTTCGCACATTTTTCCATCCAGGATTTCTTATTAAGTTCAAAGATTCTCATTGCAATATTCTATAATAATAATAATAAGGCATAAAAATATCCTCTGATTAATTCTAACAGTAACATTTTACAAGCAACATCTTTATCAAATAGTTTATTTAACTTACTACAAGACAGGCGCTTTTCACTAAACTCGAAGAATTTTTTTGAAAAGGCCCAACAAAGTTAGAACAGAGTAATACACTAATGATGACCTAATGACAAAATGATGTTAATATCATTCAACTAACAATAATTAAGTTGAATTTCAGATCAATAAAGTTTATTTTTGTTCTTTCAATATTATACAAATGTATATTATTTCATATATATTTTAAATGTTCAAACTATCCAACAGCTTTGTGTGTTAAAGACAATAACTACTTTCAAAACCTCTACATGCTTGGCCTCGCATATGTAGCAAAACCTCATATTGTTGGTGGACCACCTAGGAATCAGTCCAAAATTATTCATTCAATTAATAGTCCAGGTGTTCTGAATGTAAAATCATGTGACCAATCTTTAATCATGTGACCAGTCAAAAATCATGTGACCCAGTCAAAAAATCATGTGACCAGTCAAAAATCATGTGACCCAGTCAAAAAATCATGTGACTCACCAGTTAGTGTAAGTTTTAAAATAGGTCATGGGACCAAGCATTAAATCATGTGATTTTAGAGAACATCATGTGACCATAACATTTGATCATGTGACAATGTTGCAATCATGTAACACATAATGTTATAATTTTAAAAGTTGAAAACACATTAGGCGAAATGTTTAGCTAAAACTTTCAAAAAAGGGGGTTGTTGAATTAACTGTCAAAGTTTTTTATGAGAGAAAAACGTCGACTTGATGTAAAAAAATAAAATATGAACACAATTGATTAAGAGTCTAGAACTAGAAACCACACAGTTTAAACTAATACAGATCTTTCTTTCTCTTTATATCATTACGTTTCCATTCAGGTAAATGTTTAAATGAATCACTAGACATTCCAAATATTTCCTCAAATTGTTCTTTATCTAAATGTATCTGAAAAGAGAGAGACAAAATAAATATATAATCAAAGCACAAATAACGCTGTCAGACATGGGGTTTTTAAGGATTATATAAACACAGGTTTATAAAATGAACAGAAGCGATACAAGGAAACTTTCCCTTACATAGTTCATTTAAAATATACTTTAATTGCACAAACAGCATATAATCTGCTTGTTATCATTTATGCAGACTACATTAATTGAAATGGTAACTATCCTTTTAATTGGACATGCAACACCAAATGTAATTGTCCACAGTAAAATGAAATTAGGAAATGCAACACCATGTAAAACAAAAAGTTATCACATCTAAATTTTCAGTGACTTTACAGCTGTTATCCATGGTCATCAGGCTACTGGAGTACATCTTTTAATCTACCTAGAGAGTCTTTTACTTATCTATTGTGCAGTCCATAAAATGATGCAACAGAATTACACCCCTTCTTAACCAAATATATTGTAAAATGAATCCGCAAAAAATATATTCTAATGAGAAAACTTAGTATTGGAAAGGATAGGCTCCTCTTCATCGCTTTTGTTATATTTCAATTGTAATATCATGGCTGTCGAAAATATAATTGTTGTTCCAGACCAACTCTTGTTAACTTTGATTGTTAAATACAAGGATAACAACTTGTAACTTACTTCCAATTGATCTCTGTCCACATCTTTAGGTAAATCAAAGTTGGATATTTTAAGTCTTTCATAATCATATACCTAAAATATAATAAAATGTACAATAACATGCAAGAATATCAATGTTATATCTAATAGGGCTGTGGATCGTTGAGCAAGTGGCGATCCAATCCAAACCACAATTCATGTGTAGCAATTCACAAATCGAACCACATATCACTTGTTAATGGAGAAGCTTACATAATTCAGGTAATAACAAAAATAAGTGAAGAATTACAGACGCTTTCATTATAAGGAAAACCATGTACTCTACTCTTCTATTAAAAGAGGTTTTAAGGGGATTTTCAGAGACAGCGTTTTTGTTTAAATTAATGTGCATCAATCGAAATTTTGAAAAGATCATTCAGTCCCTATATATTAAAGTTTTCATTAGTGACTCGTTTTCAGTGGTAATTAAGCTGAAAATGGTCTTTCATGTTTTAAAAGAATAGATCGCAATCTGACGATTTCAAACATGACAAATATTCATACTCGATTTTCTGGACTCAGATATTCGCCACAGCCCTTATATCTAATAGAGCACAGTGCTTAATCTGGCTGCATTTTACATGGCAAGACAATCAACACAAAATACAAGAGTAACTAGAGGACATTATACTCAAATTCTCATGTAAGTTTATATCAAGCCTAGGTGGGATTCCAACTCATACCCCTTTCGGAGAACTAGAATCAAAATCCCGATGCACTACCAACAGCACTACAGACCTTTGGCCCGTATTATCAAGTGTCTTACGACCGATTTTAGTCGTAAATCCCTCTACAAAGTATTGATAAATTATCGTAAGATGTTTGATAATATGCAGCTCATGGTTCTAAGATTTACAGGTAGTTGAATTTATAAATACATGTAAATGAGAAAACAGGACTCTGTGTTGTTGGGTTTTTTATGGTCAATAGACTAGTGTGTGACCTACTTAGCTACCCACGTGGCTCATTTAATGATATAATAGAATACTTACAGGAGGTTTAGATTCTGTATGCCATGAACTTTTCTGGAAAGTCATCAGTGATACACCAGGTTGGTCAAATATAGTACTAGTTACCTGAGAATATATATACATAGTATTATAAATATATATGTAGCAATGTTTATACGCTGTGCAGGGACCAGGAATTTGCCAGTTGATGGTTTATGGACTAAATATTTTTTACCCTATCAAACACCAGTCCACAAAATCATCTTTAGAAGCACATTTGGAATGATTCCAGCACAAATTTAGACCAATTTGAAAACATTAGTTTTTGGACCAATGCTTTTCATTTTGTTATCCATTGAGATTTAAAATTTCTTTGAAAAATTTGTCCACAAACCATCTTTAAAGCCAGTTTGGAGCAATTCCAAACCATTTAGACTGGAGGGGGTCTGGCAATTTTTCTAGACCCTAACACAGTGTCTTAAAGTTTATAAGTTAGTAATAATACATCTACATGTATATAACCACGACCATAGCCAAGCAACACAGCCAACATTAAACGACAACAAATCACTGGTGATGATTTAACAAATCACTCCTAAAACTCCATTTTTCATCAAAGCTGATTGCCAAAGGAAATGGCGGGAGAGTATAATAAGGTTTATCATATTATAGGGGATCCAGAAATAAAAGTAAGCGGGAATAATAATCATAAATTCATTAATTATCTTGACGACAAATACACCTAGTCTCAAATAATTCTAAAAAGTTTTTTAATACTGGTTTTAACACTGAGTTGGTACAAATTTTGGTAATTTTACAGGCATAGCTCACCTAACATAGCTATCCTGGACCATTGTCTATAACCAGTACTCACTTACCCTTCCACAAGGCCAACAGTTCTTCCTATTACCACATTAATGGAAAATCGACATTATTGTCAAATGTTTTTGGAAGGGTATGACTGGCCCAGATGGGTTTTTGATCCAGACACCCCTTCAGGATATCAGAAACAAAATATTGGGTGAAGCCTAATTGTCCCTTAGATCTGGGTTTCCTCCAAAGAAATGTTTCATAGCTCGCTTATCAATAATTTAGATAGTAAAATCATGGTGATAAGGGTGATCATATATTTTGAAGCCTACTGCTTTTAAATGAATATTCATTGTTTTGTGTAATCAGTGTTTAAACCACATCCAATATCAAGCACATAAACTTAATATAAGCAGTTATGTTAGATTGCTCTAACTGACTGTAAATAGCCATGCACAGCAACAACAAATATTTCAGTTTGAAAAAACAACATGATGATATCAATGGACGATGTATCAAAGCAATAGTGGCAGAAAAATGCATCAATGAAGTCAACTGATGAAATCGTACACATCCATGATGATTTTATGTATTTGTACATTCTATAAAGATGTATGAAAAATAAAACTTTTGAAATAAATAAATAGATGGATGGATGCCTGTTTGTGGACAATATGATTTAAACATGATCAAAAGTTTTCCTATTGCTCACTCTCTAATTTTACATCTGAAAAGCTCACAGTATGGGTCACCTTCAGCAGACTTTTACTTTTTTGTTATTTATGACACACCTTGTAACAAATCATTTAATCACAGCCAATGATTAACAAGCAACATCAAAATAGTTCGGGAAAAATGCAATCTTAAAATAGAAATTCCAATGCTATTAATAGTTTTTTTGTCAAGGTTTAAAGCTATGCATTGCTTGGTTGATACTAAAGATATCTGAACATCACGCAATGTGCAATGTCCTGATATCCAATAACAGCGATCTATAGGAAATCTGTTCACAGAGATTGGAAGAAAATTCTAACCAAGTGTCACCAACAGGCATCCATACTAAAATGTATATATAAAAACAATGATATGAAATAAAATGTGTGCATACTTTACTAGTTTCTGTGTTAATAGACGAAGTTGATACCCTAGTGTCTCGACCGGAGGACATATCTAAATCATACACTCTCTGTAAAAACAACCATAGAAAAACAACATGCATGAAATTATATATATATATGAATGATTGATAAATGTTTGATAAGACATTTCGTCGCCTCGCTCAAACAATGCTGTAATTACCAAATTTTTATTATCAGGAAATTAACTTCCAAAGTTCAAAAGGTCATAACATCATTGTTTCAATCTGTATAGACATGAGACTTGGCAGGCACATTAACAATGTATAGAGTCAAGAAACTTTATTTAGAAGATAGAACAAGGTCATACTAATCGTTTGGGATGTTTATCTCATTTTTTTTTCAAAAATGGAGATAGGACATGGTTAGATCGAGGCGACAATTTGTATGAAACTTTGCAACTTATGAATCAAAGTTTCCACTCATTTAAATTTTATAAGAAAATCACATCATAAAATTGTTTAGTGTTATACAGGTGGTCAATCAGCTAACTCACTGTTCCTGGGAAGGATAAATCATGTATTTAGCTGTTAACCTGTACTAGGTGCATACTTCCCTCAGTGACTCACAACTGCCTAACATGATCTAGAATTAGTGATAGGAGGGAGAATGGCTGTAAAAATCATTTCACGACAAAGCTTCATGAAAGTAAACCCAACCCGTGAATCAAACCTACAACCCCTTAAATCAGTAGACTTGTGCACTACCAACTGAGCTAGCCAAGCAGATGAATATCTCCTCAAAGAAATCATTAATGAAGGACATTACATGAATGTTACAATGAGAGAATGGTCATTAATAAAAACATTGTTATGTTAGAATACTTAAACACAACATTTGTTTCATGCTGCATCAAATACAAACAAACATAGATCTATATACAATTGTATATCAAAAGTCAGAAATTATCCAAATTTCATAAAGACCCTACAATGTACTGGAGAAATGTCAGCTATGAGAGGCACGTATATTAACCCTGTAGATTTAAATACTAATTACAGTACTTAGATTTATAGATAGATAGATTTATTTCAGCATAGTATACATACAATGGTACAAGACATTAAAACAAGAAATGTAATGTGGAAATCACATTAAAGCCGGATTTAAAATCTTAAACACAAAAATTACAAAGGAAAATAATCCACAATAAAGCCAGGTAGAGTTGTGGTTACTTTCTAGTTCTGTTCATCTCATGGTGTGTTATCATTGTATGAAGTTTCAAAAAGTTCTGACAATAAATGGAAGAAATATGTGCTAAATTGAAAACTTAAAAGCAATTGTTAACGACACCGGACGCCTGACCACCTGCCCTACCACCCGCCCGCTCGAGTTTCGCCAAACTATTAGCCGAATTTTTTCGTTGAAAAATCTGGCTAACAATAAATTACACTTTTCATCCCATAAAATACTTGTTCATGATATGCACACCAAGGCCAAGGACAACACAAGAAAGAGAAACTCTTATTTCCATTGCACTTCTGTACTCGATATAAATAAAATTATTTATAAGTATATATGTACCAGATATTGAACAAATATTGAGTATCTAATTCAGCAGGGTTAATGTATGCACCACTGACAGTTGAATAAAATTTAGTAATATTTGTTTGACTGATGAATGAATATACATAATAAGCAAAATCCAGTCTTCAAAATTACCATGCTTAAAGAAATAGATACAAAAGGTTGTATAAAAGTGAAAATATATTGTAAGCAAAAGTTACATAGGTTTCAGGGGTTCATATCATCAACAGCCTTACAACAACTTATGTCGTAAATCCTTCCATACTTTTTTGTAAAATTGTCATAAGATTTTTGATAATGATGATACATAGGAGGCTTATTTATATTATATATGTTTGAAACAATTGAAAAATAAATAAATCTATGAACATCATATAAAAAACAAGAGCTCCGCTGGGCGGGGCATTATACGCCCGTGTGCAGTCCATGCTGTGTTCTATCTCATATAAAGTCCCTGTGACCTTGACCAATGACCCCGGGATCTCAGAATAGGTCCCATTCTTAACAGGAGGGCTATCCAAAGCAAAGATTTTGAGAACCTAGGTACAGCCATGGTTGATTTATCACCGACACAAAGTTTTCCCATACAAACTTCCAGTGACCTTGACCCTGGGGCCTCAGAACCAAAAGTTCTCGCCCTTGACCCAAAGAGTATTGATACATAAAATTTGGTGATCTTAGGTAAAGTTGGTTGTTGGACAAGGTTTTTCCTCATGATTTTTCTTTTGACTTTAACCTTTAACCCAGGGACCTGAAACCAAAGGGGCATATGCTAGACATTAAGGCTACCCTTAAATAAGATTTGGAAAACCTACAATGTAGGAACAATTAATATTGAGTTACTGTCCGGAAAATGTTTCAGTATGAATTAAGTCCCTGTGACCTTGACTTTTGTCCCTGGGGTTTCCAAATCAAAAGAGAACATCAAATACCAAAGAGCTATCAACACATTACATCTTGACAAATGGGCTGATCCACATAAAATTTGGTTAACCTAGGTACAATCATTGTTTAGTTATTGTCCGGACAAGGATTGTCCATATGATGCCCCTGTGACCTAGATCTTTGACCCAGTTTTGACCCAAAACCAATTGGGAACATCCTTAACACATGGGCCACCCTCAAATAAAATTTGGTGAACTAAATTCATTTTACTTATTAAATATAGCATTATTTCCATGGTTTGCCATTTTGACTTTATTAACATATTGATTGAACATTTGAAGTCTCTGCTTGGTAATTTGATATCTTCCGGATGATGGTTTAAACTTGACCCAGGGGCCCCAAAATCAATAGGGAACATCCTTGACACATGGGCTACTCTCACATGAAATTTGGTGAACTTTGGTACAATCATTGTTGAGTAATTATCCGGACAATGTTTTTCAATATGATGCCCCTGTGACCTTGACCTTTGACCAAGGTACCCCAAAACCAATAGGGCATAACCTTGACACATGGGCTACTTTCACGCCAAATTTAGTGAACCTAGGTACATTGGTTGTTCAGTTATTGTCTGGACAAGGTTTTTCCATATGATCCCTCTGTGACCTTGACCTTTGGGTCTGGGGCCCAAAAACCTATTAGGAACATCCTTGACACAAGGGCTACCTTCACATAAAATTTTGTGAACTTAGGTACAGTAGTTGATGAGTTATTGTCCAAACAAGGATTTTCAATATGATGCCTCTGTGACCTTGACCTTTGACCCAGGAACCCCAAAACCAATAGGGCATAACCTTTACCCAAGGGCTACCCTCACATAAAATTTGGAGAACCTAGGTACATTGGTGGTTCAGTTATTGTCTGGACAAGTGTTTCATTGTTTGCCGTTTTGACTTTATAAACATATTGATAGAACATTTGAAGTCACAGCTTGGTAATTTGATATCTTCTGGTTTAAGATTTAAACTTAACCCTGTTTTCCCAAAACTGATAAGGTACATCCTTGACACATGGGTTACTCTCACATGAAATATGGTGAACTTTGGTACAATCATTGTTGAGTAATTATCCAGACAATGTTTTTCAATATGATGCCCCTGTGACCTTGACCTTTGACCAAGGTGCCCCAAAACCAATAGGGCATAACCTTGACACATGGGCTACTTTCACGCCAAATTTAGTGAACCTAGGTACATTGGTTGTTCAGTTATTGTCTGGACAAGGTTTTTCCATATGATCCCTCTGTGACCTTGACCTTTGGGTCTGGGGCCCAAATACCTATTGGGAACATCCTTGACACAAGGGCTACCTTCATATAAAATTTTGTGAACCTAGGTACAGTAGTTGATGAGTTATTGTCCAAACAAGGATTTTCAATATGATGCCTCTGTGACCTTGACCTTTGACCCAGGAACCCCAAAACCAATAGGGCATAACCTTTACCCAAGGGCTACCCTCACATAAAATTTGGAGAACCTAGGTACATTGGTGGTTCAGTTATTGTCTGGACAAGTGTTTCATTGTTTGCCGTTTTGACTTTATAAACATATTGATAGAACATTTGAAGTCACAGCTTGGTAATTTGATATCTTCTGGTTTAAGATTTAAACTTAACCCTGTTTTCCCAAAACTGATAAGGTACATCCTTGACACATGGGCTACTCTCACATGAAATTTGGTGAACTTTGGTACAATCATTGTTGAGTAATTATCCAGACAATGTTTTTCAATATGATGCCCCTGTGACCTTGACCTTTGACCAAGGTGCCCCAAAACCAATAGGGCATAACCTTGACACATGGGCTACTTTCACGCCAAATTTAGTGAACCTAGGTACATTGGTTGTTCAGTTATTGTCTGAACAAGGTTTTTCCATATGATCCCTCTGTGACCTTGACCTTTGGGTCTGGGGCCCAAATACCTATTGGGAACATCCTTGACACAAGGGCTACCTTCACATAAAATTTTGTGAACTTAGGTACAGTAGTTGATGAGTTATTGTCCAAACAAGGATTTTCAATATGATGCCTCTGTGACCTTGACCTTTGACCCAGGAACCCCAAAACCAATAGGGCATAACCTTTACCCAAGGGCTACCCTCACATAAAATTTGGAGAACCTAGGTACATTGGTGGTTCAGTTATTGTCTGGACAAGTGTTTCATTGTTTGCCGTTTTGACTTTATAAACATATTGATAGAACATTTGAAGTCACAGCTTGGTAATTTGATATCTTCTGGTTTAAGATTTAAACTTAACCCTGTTTTCCCAAAACTGATAAGGTACATCCTTGACACATGGGCTACTCTCACATGAAATTTGGTGAACCTAGGTACATTGGTGTTTCATTTATTGTCCGGACAATGTTTTTCCATATAATGCCCCTGTGACCTTGACCTTTGAACCTGGGGCCCCATAAACCTATAGGGCGCATCTTTGACACATGGGCTACTCTTACATAAAATTTGGTGAACCTAGGTACAGGCGTTGTTTAGTTATGGTCGGGACAAGGTTTTTCAATTTGATGTCCCTGTGACCTTGACCTTTGACCCAGGGGCCCCAAAACCGATTGGGAACATCCTTGACACATGGGCTTCTCTCACATAAAATTTGGTGATCCTAGGTAGATTGGTTGTTAAGTTATTGTCAGGACAAGTTTTTTTCCCATATGATGCCACTGTGACCTTGACCTTTGACGCAGGGGCCCCAAAACCGATAGGGAACATCTTTGACACATGGGCTACTCTTACATTAAATTTGGTGAACTTAGGTACATTGGTGGTTCAGATATTGTACGGACAAGTTTTACCTATTTTAAGTCCCAGTGACCTTGACCTTTAACCCTGGGGTCTCAAAATCAATAGGGAACCTCCTCCACCCAAGGGCTATCAACACATAAAATTTGAGGAACCTAGGTTCATCCTTTCTTGAGTTATCATCCGGACAAGCAATTGTCCACGGACGGACAGACGGACAGACGGACAGACGGACAGACAGACAGACGGACAGACGGACAGACGGACAGACGGACAGACGGACAACAGCATAACATAATACGACCGTTTTTTCAAAACGGGCGTATAATAACTCAAATCAAAGTCAAATTTTCATCACAAAAGTATACATCATTATTTAAAGTAACTCCATCACTTTTCACGTAAGTATACATTTTAATGTACTTTCTGTATTATTTATGTATGTATTCTAGTGCATAAGTTGTTCTCCAGAGCTTAAAGACTTCATGAACAAAAAAGTATACATCTTTCTATCTTCAATAGTCTCTAAAGTAATCCACAATGAAACAAAACTAATCAAGTGAAAAGCATGAAAATGTCTGGTTTTAACATCAACTAAATGAAGCAAGCAGCTTTAATATTTTATGGTTATTATGTCAACTTACGATAATGCATAATTACAAAAAATAACTGGCACTCACTTGACTTAATAACAAGTATGATAAAACTAATTTACCGAGAAATTCAATACTGTCATTGCAGTCTATAAAATTAGTGAATTATCCAGTTGCCCAGGATGACCACTTTTTTTGTTTGGGCACCAATAATTTCTTTTGGACAACCAGAAATATGCTAATTAGGTATAGTGCTTATGATCTTTTTGGAAAACCCTTTTTATTTCCTGATTTCTTAGACTGTCATCATACTCAATTAAGACCCTAAAAGTATAAAAGTCATGCACTTACATAATCTAGATCTAGGGGTCCACCATACATTCCTGATACAGGTAAAGTTGCTGCACGTGGGGCTAGACCATAGCCTGGTTTAGGGGCTGAAAATATAAATATTTATAAACTATATAATGTACTACTGCATCAAATAACAACCATTTACTAGATATAAGGGTATTACAACCTCAGGTGTGATTCAAACCTGTAACCCCTTCAAAAATCAAAATTTGAAATCTCAATGAGCCACCAACAGCCCTACATACCCATATGTAACCATAAAAAAATTTCATTCTAAAAATTAGTGGGTGTCCAGTAGCCCTGGACAACCACTTTACAGTTTAGGCAACCAAATATTTCTATTTGGCAACCAAATTCTACAAACAAGAGATAATACTAGCTCCAAAATTGACTGGTTTAGGCAACAACTTTCATATCTTATTTTGTAGATTGTATTCAATTTAAAAGAGACACTGTTAATCATGAGTCATAGGCTATTACTATTACTAAAATCTGGCAAAGTCATCTTGGATGGTGTTATTTATCATCATGATAAAATCAATGTCTTTGGACACAAACCAAGACTAATCTATCATAACAACAAATAGCAGACACTATCAGTCAAAGCAGATGACAGTAAATCATAAACAGAGATATAAATACTGTAAGATTCAAAACTGCTTGATCTTTATTTTAACATATACAGAGCCATCAAAAATTACAGTTACACTTGTAAAATAGCTTGTTTTTCATTTACATTGGAAAATCAAGCTAGCCAGTGGCTTTACTTCTTTTACTAGAAAAAAAAGCTTTCACTGGAATCCTTTCAATTTGCACAATTTGTAAGTTCACAATGAAGTAGTGATGTAAATGTGTTTACAACTATATCCCAGGTTCAGCAGCAAACGATTGTAACTCAATATAGGAAAAGAATGAGTTACAACTGTTTTGTGCTTAACCCACAATATGTTGTAGCTAGTCTAATCAAAGCATTAATAGCGCTGTCAGGCATGGGGTTTTGATGGAATATATGGCTGTATACAACAAATGGAAGCGATACAAAGGACCTTTACCTTACATAAGCCAGATTAGATATACATGAGCATCTTATCCTCTGCTTTTTAACGGGAAATGCGGACTTCATTAAATGCAGTGATAGTTATCCCTTTTATTGCACATGCACAGCCGAATGTAATCATCCGCGTCAAATTTTAATGAGGATTTGCCACAGTTCATAACTAAACCTGAGGAAACCCCATGTAAAAACTTGACCTACCTGGTACATGTCCTCCTAATATAGCTATAGTTCTATATCCAGCTCTTATATCACAATCTATTATAAAAACTTGACCTACCTGGAACATGTCCACCTAATATAGCTATAGTTCTATATCCAGCTCTTATATCACAATCTATTATAAAAACTTGACCTACCTGGTACATGTCCACCTAATATAGCTATAGTTCTATAACCAGCTCTTATATCACAATCTATTATAAAAACTTCACCTACCTGGTACATGTCCACCTAATATAGCTATAGTTCTATAACCAGCTCTTATATCACAATCTATTATAAAAACTTCACCTACCTGGTACATGTCCACCTAATATAGCTATAGTTCTATAACCAGCTCTTATATCACAATCATCCCATGATCTTCTTGTACGATCTAAAAATCTAGATGGTGCTGAAAATAGTCAAATATATCTCATCTATCAAACGGTGTCAGTCCAGCCATCTCAATCACAGACTGTAGGCATGAAAGAGTTCCCTCCCTCAAATATTTTTACGACTAACATATTAATTATATAATTTTATATCTTAAATTCACATATATTAAAAATTTTATAAAGTAAAGGTATGATACACATTACAACATCAACCACAAAAAATGTCGTATCTTACAAACAGGTTCCCATGTTCCTATTTCTGAACTGATTTCTAAAATCTTGGCCTTATTTAACAAAGAAATGTTAAACCTTTCGATCGCATATCAACTATCATTAATACATGTGTAAGGCCAATGGAGTAAATTACATGATGCCTAGCTGAAAAATTAAGAAACTTGACATCTGCCCTACATGATTTAGAATTATTGGTAGGAGGGAGAATGTCTGTAGCAATTATTTCATGACAAAACTTCATGAAAGTATGCCTCTACGACCCCTCCATCAGTAGATAAGTGCACTACCAACAGACACTGACCAGGCCTGTTGGCTTTTAAGCAAACAACAAAAGCCAAACATAAACAAACTAAAGTATACTTACAAGCAAACATAGGACTCTGATATCTAGTTTGATATTTCGGTTCATAAGCAGCGTTAGGTACTCTAGAAGATTTCCAAGGATCTAAAGGTTTATACGGAGCTTGTTTAGCAACTTCTAATTCATTATATATAACCTTTCCTATACCAGACTCGTCTTTGAACTTTCTAAGTTCTTCTATTTCTCGTTTTATTTTAGGATCTTCAAATACTGGTTCTTCGTCCTCGTCCTCCTCACCACGACTTTTTCTTCTCTGACGTACTGTAATATATACACGTGTTTTATTATTATAACTAGATATTAATCTATAACTCAAAGTTTAAGTCATATGAATTTCTTAATAATATACAGCTGTTTAATCATTATTAGGAACCAAGAAATCAAGGTTTCATTAGTTTTTAATACCGGTTATCAATTAAATATATTTTTCATCTTCTGCAGGCATACCACAAACTAGGGTATAGGCAGCAGACGGCTAGATCTTCTAACAATGGATCATCATGAGATCCTGTTTAGAGAATCAGTATCTATGAGGTTATAAGCTTTTAAGTCTGTCCAGGGAATCAGGTTATCTATGTCTCTGGTCTGTCTTAATACATTCTTACTATTTCTTTCTGGGATTCCTACACTTTCAGGGCATTTTTTTAATTTTACCAACAGATTGGGAATTAAAGTTTCATACAATAGTCGAAATCATTATTACAAGAAGGGTCCAATGGCAGTTACTATTATGGGCCTGCTTAATGAATGATACCCTGAAAAAATGTTTTTCAATCATTCAAATTTTATTCAGCATAAAACACAATCATGACATGGCCTTGTAACTCTTTAACTGAGACTGGACATTAGGAATTGTAAGGAAAACATGTGTTTTATCACTATAAGGGGTCAGGAAATTAACAGTTTATCTATTTTTGGACCAATTATTTCATTACCAAAAGGTTGAAATTTAAATTTTGTAAAATAATTGATAACGAAACTTTAAAACCTGCATTCAAATTTGCTTTCATTAAATCAAAAATCAAAAAAATCAAACTAATTAACTCAAATAGACAGTATTGACTAACATTTAAATATTATAACTCTAAATTATCATTAAACATGCAATTACATGTGCATTAAATTTAAAACTCAACTTAAATATCACAGCCCCCAGGGCTGAACATCTGTTTAATTAAAAAAATATAGTGACTTTTACAGTAAATAACCACAGTATGTTAAACTGCAATGATTGCTACTCATTAGTGATTTTGATAAATTAGTCATTAATTTAGAATCAAACTTTATCATAAGAGCAATTTCAAACCAGTTACCAATTGTCCAATCACAGCCTGTGAAAAAAGACGATGAAAACAGCTAGGAAAATCAGATCTAAATATAGAAATTCCAAATTTTAAATGCTTTTTTTAGCAATTCTTCTACATTAAAGCTGCATATTGATTGGTCGACACAAATGTCATCTGAATGACATCTGACCCTCACATGTGATGTCAGAAGATCAAATGACTACAGTAAATTGTCCACTGGATATCTGTTTACAAAGATTGATGGGAGGTATAATAAAATACTTAAACAATCTACAGTTGATTTACGTATTGTTAAATTTCTAATTGGCATCCAATTGGTAAAAACTTTGAACAAGAAATGTAATGAGGAAACCACATTAAAGTCGGATTTAAAAACTTTAACACAAAAATTACAAAGGGGAAAATTCCATAATAAAAACAGGTAGAGTTGTGGTTGCTGTCTAATTCTGTTCATGGCATGGTATGTTATCATTATATGATGTTTTTTAAAGATCTGACAATAAATGGCAGAAATATATGGTAAAGAAAAACTTACTGCCGCCCGCCCATGTTGAAAATCTGGCTTATAAAAACTATGACTACGAAATATTTTATTCAACAGGTACTTACATATTTCAGGTAATATAGCCGCAGGTGACGGCGGTGCCGGCCAATCATCTCGATCTATCTTAGCTATCTCTCTCGGTGGCGGAGGTTTACCACCAGGGAATGTGCTCATACGCACAGGTTCCGAACTTTTACGTACACCAGTTACAGCGCCACCTGAGCCCGCAGCAGGTGATGAACTTCTTCTCGTTGTCTTGACAACAGTTTTACCTTGAGCTGAAAAAATAAATCTTTTGAACTTAATAAATTTTTGATAATACAGTTTTTGTAATACTACTTGGTCACAAGCGTAGATTTCATGATTCAAAATAATTTGACAAATTAAATTCATCAATTTATATCTTTTTATGAAAGTACAGTCAAATCCAATATAATGAACACCTTTGTAATTGCAAAATCATGAACATTTGTAGATTTTTTAGTCCAAAATGCTTTATACAAAAGAAAAGTGACCTATGTAATTATAAAGATCATACTGCTATTGAAACTACTGAGTTTTGATGGTCCAAAACTTCACAGTAACTTATATTGTTCTCAAAAGACTTCAAGGTTTTTCATGGGTTTTTTTACTGGAACTTGACGGTTGTATTAAAGTTATTACAAGGCCTTAGTATTAATACAATAATTTCATCATTGTTCAGAAAATAAAAGAAAGAACTTAATAAAATATTTCTAAATAAAAATACAGCAAAGGCTTATTATGTTTTAATAATTTAAAAATGTCATTTATATTATCATCTCGAAGTTCAATGCTATAGATAGAAGAATAATAGAAAGAGAATAGAAAGAGCAGTCCACAGAGAGGGCGCTTGACTATTTGGAGAGCTCGTGTAAACAAAATCAATTACCGGTATAGATATGCAATCTCATTGGAAGTGAAATTTAACAAGGATACTTTCAATTTGTTGGAGTACATGTAATAATATTAGCAAGCAAACTTCTAACAACAACCTTCTAAGTACAAAAGGGCCATAACTCAGTCAACATGTAATTACTTTTAACTGCACTTTAACTTTTTAACATGCTAGAGTTATACAACTTTGTATCCAACCTCCAATGGTCCTCCTATAGACATGTGTGAATTTTCAAGTGAATTCCTCCAGTAGTTGCAAATATAATTTATATAAAAATTACTTCACATAAAACTTAACCGAAAATGTAACGCCAAGGCACAACTGAGTAGGATAGCCCCATCATTCTCTGAATAGTCGAGCTAAAAAGCATATCAAAATGACACAGATATAAAAATACCCATAACCAGACACAAGGCTGCATGACGGACACATGTACAGACAGTATTGTTTCAATTTTATACAACTGTCATAGGTGCAATCATTAACCCCGCTGATTTAAATACACTCTTATCGATCGTGAGTACAGAAATACTGTAATGAATATTTAAATCAGCAGAGTTAATGTATGTGCCACAGATAGTTAAATAAAATTTTACAATAACACGTAGGAGAAACATTTCAATGTTTAACACAGTAAGGGCTTCATTCTAAACAAAAACCTCATCAGCACAAAACATATATCAACTACTGGACTTAATTCATTTTTTCTGACCAAACCATATCACACAGGGCACTCATTTGGCATATTTTGGGGCCGAAAAAATGGGCCCCATTCCCCTCTTAAAATCATATGCTTTTTCCCCTATCTCAGATAAACATTCCCCACAAAATTTAAAGAAAAATATAAATGATTAAGGAGAATAAAGATAGTTTAGGACCAGCTTCAGATCATTTGTTTTATTTGTCCTTCTACAGACACAATCTATACTAGCTATTCAAATCAATGGTAGAAGTGTTTAGAGTAACAACTGTACACATTTTTGAGTTGACTGAAAATTCCCCATATTGTCTTGAAATGACGCAAAGTTCCCCTTTCTGAGGGCATGGGTACCTGTCCCCAAAAGTTGTCTAGTGCCCTGTCACATATCACAATTTAAACAATGGCATTCATTTAACATAAAGCACAGAAAATTTATCAACATAAATTAACAATTAATAAGTTAACATCAATTTAAATCTCATTCTACAATGAAACACTAGCATAAATAATGGCAATACATGTATTATACAAAATGTCATGAATTTTCTATCATGAATTCCCGTCTTGAACTCCAAGGCAAACTGGGACTACAATCTTAGCTATGCCATGAATGACTAAATTAAATCAGGATATATCATGTTGAATCTGCAATTGCCAGGATTCGCCTCAGTAGAGTTTAAACTTGAAATACAACCAGGATTCATCATGGAGTAAACCCAATAGTGGCTTATTTCCTGGGAGAAGAGGGGCATTGTCATAACTCTCTCCAACTTAAGACCACAAGGCGAAACTGTAGTAAATGGACAATGCCTATGCCCAGGGTAGAGAAATTGTGACTCCTAGTTTGGCTACTCGATTTTTATTACAAATATTCCCAGCTCATTGCGGTCTATCGGCTACACATATCGGACCCACAGGAGGAAACACCAAGACAGTATAAACAAGGCGTTAAGACACCTAAGCAAAAACCTAACACCTACAATGTGATGACTGGCTTCTATAACCACAAGACACCAACAACTCTGACATATAAAACAAGCATTTTTATAACAAAACAATACAATAAAACATCATTTTCACAATCTACATGAAATCATCAAACACAGAGGACGTTTTTTTCTCGGCACAAGAATTCACAAGTGACCTTGAACTTACCTAGTGACATCATCCCGCCTGAAATAGAAAAACCAATCAACATGCTAAAGAAAAAATTAAAATAAACAACAAAACGAAGAAAAAAAATCACAAACAGAAACAACATAACAAAACTGTCATATAACATAACAAAATATCTATATGTTGATCTTTTGCAGAAAAAAATATTGAACAGAAGGATTAGAGAACTCTTGTAAAAGATAAACTTCTAGATTCAAGACTGTTTAGTTGATATCAGACACTGAAAACAACAATGGACATGTCCAGCAAATTTTGTCAATTTAGTGGAAATTTTTTAGACTGACTGCAAGATCATAAAATAATGTTTGGTAAGTTTCCACTATCTTTTAGACTGTAATTTTACGTGCCTTTGCTTTTTAAAAATAAAATGCAGACTAAAACAGATTCTGTATAGCTAAAACAAATTTTTTGTATGACCAAAGTGAATTTTGTATGACCAAAGCAAATATGGCCAGACCAAATAAGGCGTGGAAATACAGACAAGCAAATGTCAAGTTAACAGTCTCATAGTTTCACAATGTCTGATATTTCATTAATTATGTGTATACAATTATCAGTATTACATGCATAATTATTTTATACATGGTTTAATATAATTAATTATATTTATATCAAAATATGAATTTATTTAACTTGATAAATTCTTAATCAGGCTTATAAATTATTGTTTTGAAATTATCGAAAAAGAAGACAACAACTTCTACAGATGAAAGATGTCACAAATAACTTGAAAACAGACAGACAAATGATCAACAAAATAAAATGTCTTCTAAACACTGCATTATAATAAGGGATGAGGACCTTCATTGCTGATTGAGACATTATTGGTAAATTTGTTATTCATAAATTTTATTCAACAGTCAGTGGCGCATATATCAACCCTGATGACTTAAATAGTACATACTCAATTATCAATAATGAATACATTAATACTGAAGTGAAATTTCATAATTCAGTCAATGAAAATCATATTTTACTATCTAAAGAATGAGCTTTTATGTCTTATACTACATATATTGATTATAAACTAAACCATTGCAATAAAAAAATGGAAAACAAAAAGTTGTAAATAAACAATTGTATGAATTCAATTTAAGCTGCACTTGGTCAGTATAGATTACAAAGCCAAAAATATTCATGCAGTATAATGTTTTTGATGTGCAAATTTCTACAGATTGTGTATATTATGTTTTCATTTATTAAACGCTAAAAATTTTATCAACTTTTCCGAGTCATATAAAGGGAGGTAACTCAGACATAGCTAACAAAGTAACGAAACTTGAACACAGATAATACATAAATATATGGGTGTAGAAAAGTAAATACATTTAAACACAACAGTGTTGGCATGGAAACATAAAACAAATAAGAAATTGACTTCAATTACAGGCTTGAGTTTATATTTCATTGGCTTCAAACCTGTTTGTCTACAAGACCAATTAAATTTTCATTAAAATGTAGGTTGATTTTTCTTATGGATAGTGAAGGTAGAGCCAAAAAGGTTACAAAGTTTGACCAAAAAGAAACAATCATCAACTTGATTTTTCAGGAGCACTAGCCTGATTTTATGTTGTAAAGTAAAAGGCAAACTCATCAACTAGCCCGAGTCCCAGTAAAGGGGGGGGGGGAGTCCCAGCAAAGACGAGGTCCCGAAAGTGGAAGAACAGGCCCAGTTAGAGGAAGAGATGCAGATTTACTTACTTCAACTTGGCATAAACATTTTTCTAATTAATAATTGCAATGCCCACTCTTAGGCATGGAAGCACATGGTATAATACACCACTTATACTTCCTTGCCTTCAAGCTAACTTTTAAATGGTGCCATGGTAAAGTGTCCACTAAAGACTTGAAATGTCTTAGATTTGAATCTCAGTTCGAAACATGGATATTATTATCGGGTTACAGAATGATTGAATCAAATCAAATTAACCAATAACATATATACACAAAATATGATTACAGAAATATAACTGCACAACAAAATATCAACAAGACAACGAAATCTACTATAAACACACACGAAGCTTATAAACATGAATATTATATAATGTATCAATGTGTCAGTACAACACTAGTCTAACTAGATGTAATATAACGAGTGATATAGACTTGTTTTACACTGACACATTGATGTTACATATATATTATAGATAGTACCTTTCTTTGTCTTGAGAAAACTTGGTGGTTCTTTCGAATATGAGAAGTTCGCTGAAATATATAAATATTTCATTTTTATAAAGAAACAACAAAACCCAAGGTGAAGTATTTTGACACTAAGACAGAATCAAAATTTCTGGACTATCTGGGATAGGCTCAGTCTTCTGTGTCAGCTTGAGAGGTGTCATCGTCAGTTATCCCACGATATGTTACTCCACTATGCTGCTTTATGTACCGTGGGCCATTTGGTTAGGAAAATATTGTAATCATTAACAATTAATGAGGCAGTTTCATTGGTTCTGCAAGGAAACCACTGCGGAAAACTAGCCAATGAAATTACGTTTTATATCTAAGGTTTGGTTTACCATTCAAAATCGCAGCCTCCATACCATGAGTAATTTTTCTAAAGCAGGCGAAGAAAATCCCAGTATGACGTCATTGTTATTGAAGAGTATTTAATTGTAACAAGCAATTTCATTGAAAGATTTGTCTCCCCTGCCTCATGCATATTCATGAAAATGAGATTTCGCCAGTCAAATTGCCCATGGTGCGTATGGAGTGTAACCGAAGAAAGTACTGTGGTTGACGATGATGGAGAGGACTGGTGTGTGAGCCTGAGTGACTTCTTACTTGTCATATTTTACTGTTGCTTAAGAGATAGTGCTTTGAAGCACCACCTAGCACTTTCCACAATATTCTACTGCTTTGAACCAGTAAAATAACTTATTTTATTTCTACTGTCTTGTTTGAAAACTCACTGGTCGACTAATTTTCCGTTCATAAATAGAGAAACTTTTAGACATCAAAACTGTTTAATTAAAAAAATAGACATGAAAGTAGATTTATTAAAAGTAAATGTTAAAACTAAGACAATAATATCAAGCATTTGTTTGTTTCATTCATAAATAAGAAAGCTATACAAATTTTTAGTCTGCCAGGAATCAAAGTTCTAAAAAATACATGAAACAATAAAATGACATTACATAATGCATACACTCTCATGGTTCTTTTTTTAACATTTGTGTATTTGTTGTTGTTGGGTTTAACGCTATAGCAACAAATTGTATAGGTTATATGACGGCGGTCAGTCCACCTACTCACTCCTCCTGGAAAGGCTAAATCTCTGTATTTAGCTGCCAACCAACTACTAGGCACATACTTCCGTCAGTGACTGACTACTGTCCTACATGATTTAGAATCAAGGTAGGAGGGAGAATGGCCATAGAAATTACATGACCAAGCTCCATGAAAGTATGCCCAACACAGGAATTTGCGTATTTCATTCAATGATAATTTTCTATAATATCCGTTCTAGTTTCCATGATGAATGATGCCAAAAACAAAATTAATGACTCCTTATCACAAAACCATCGTAAATAATTAAAACAGTGGTAGATTTGAAACAGTTCCAACAAAACAACAACAACGAAAGTAGGTCAAGATAAAAACTGATAATAAATCTTAATAAACAACAAGTTCTAATTAAAATGTCATTTTCAATTATATGAATGATAATTCTTAATTGTTTTTTTCTTTGTTACCTAATTAGTTAATTAGATATCTCACCTGGTCTTATAAACTGGTTCACATTATTTTTAATCTTCGGTTCAGACTGTGTCCTCCCACGACTCAGATAGTTTGAGGAACCAGTCTTGAGATAGCTCTGATTATAAAATTTCCCATAATTCACTTCTAATTTCTTCTCATACGAAGAATCCTGTGTAAAGAAAATAAAATTTACATAGTTAGTTTATCATTATATACAAATTTATTTCAGCTCGATAGATGTAAGTTCTTTCAACTTAGATTCACGAGGTAATACCCTGCAGCTACGACATCACAAACGACATTGTTAGTTTTTCATTATTATACAAATTTACTGTAGCTTTATCATGAAACAAGCTCTAACAACTAATTCAAGGTGGCAATACCACATGACTATGACATCACAAATGCTATGATTTGAAGGAAGCAGTGAAAAGTCAGCCCTGACTCAAAGTTTTAAGGAGCTGTAAGTCTTTTCATTCTAGTCAGATTGCAAATATACCAACACAAAGCTAAGCAGAATAGTTTATACTAATTGCTATGCATCACATCTTCAACTCCAATTTTAAGCTTTTTGCTAACACCTCGAGTAGATATCATGTAAATATGACAAGAATTAAAATACTAACAGCTCTTTAAAACTGGCAGATTTTTACAGTTTTCTTCTAGAATTCATAGCATTTGTGGCATCATAGTTCAGTGGTATTGTCACAGTAAAATAAATGGCTCTCCAATCCCCTTTACACCTGGGTGGAGTTAATATACTGTCAGTACATTTCTTGATCAAGGAAATTAGCAGTGCCTCTAGGGAGTTTTGAACCCAGGACCTCTGGATCCCTAAGCCCCTCTTACAGAACTACTGGACAACTGCTACTACATACTGCTCCTGTGTAATGTATTCATAGTAGAAGGTTAACATAATCTGTGTTAACTTTTATCAGTATAAATATACATTTCAATTGAAATGAAACATAAAAGTAATAATTTCAAAATTAATGAAACTAGCAAGGTAACAACAAAGAGTAGTGAGAATGGTTATTTAACATTACACTAAATAATAAATGACAATATTTCATACATAAGATAGATGGATCAGAGCAATCTATTTCTGGTGATATAATATTATAATCAATAAAACAATTGATATAAAACACTTTATTTATAAAATATATACATCTAACAGTCATCTATCAACAACAATCACCTCTCAACAACAGTTATCTTTAAACAACAGTCATCTTTCAACAAATGTCATCCCTAAACAACAGTCATCTCTCAACAACAGTCACCTCTCTCAAAAATAACTACCTATTAACAACAGTCATTTAATCACCAACAGTCATCTCTCAACATAAAGTCATTTTTCAACAACAGTCAACACTCAACAACAGTCACCCCTCAAACCTTAAGAAATTCATTCATTCATTTGTTCATTCCTTATTTGTTCATTCATTCATTATCGTTTTTTTCTTGCTCCCAATATTGTGTTCCTTTCCTAGTTACATGCATTTTACAGTCTTATACTTTACAACATAACATACTCTCACAGAAAACATATCATTTTCATAGACAACAATATAGATGGTATATTATCATAATATAACATAGACCAGACAATATTTGACATAATAATAACTTTGTTATATACAACAATACAACCATACAATACTTATATTACATAACATTATCAATACACAGTGCCATCCTAAAATTCCTAGACGAAATCCTGTTTTTATGATAAACTTGAATTAACGTTTGGGCCACAACAAATTGATGTTGTTTTTACAAAAAAATATTTTTATTTCCTCGCTCGCTCATAAAAATTTGGTCAAACCGCTATATAAAGCAACTGAATTAAGATTTGCTTTATTTTTTCCTCGCTCGCTCGCCCCATTTTTTTCAGAAAAATCCGTAGAACACATGATCAACTTGTAGTGGCCTTACCCATGAAAAAAAACAGAATTAAAGAGTCATCTTAGCCGACTCCAGAATCAGCATTTATAATTAGTTAATCAATATATGGTCCTAACTATGTTTTTGTATGTATGTATGTATTTGTATTTTGACATAGGAACCTCTGCTGGCTTAATGCGTCGGGGAGTGCACTGTGGTCAGTTGCGACCTTGGAGAGCTGACTTAAAGCTCTCGATTGTCTTGGCACAAGCACTGTTCTCTTCTAGAGATTCCAGTCGTGGATACTTTTCCTGTAAATGTTTTTATACATTAATGAGCTCCGAAATTACTTAAGGAGCTGACTTAAAGCTCTCAATTGTCCTGGCACATGGGATGTTCTCTTCTAGAGCGTTCCAGACGTGGATACTTTTCCTGAGAGTTGTAAGTATGTGTATGTTTTTATAAATGAATGAGCTCCGAAATTACTAATGGTAGGCATGATGCCTTTTCTCAAATCTCTTTAGTCAAAGAACTTTTGGAGAGCACTGTATAGACAACTTTTTTACAATCGGTATAATAAAGACAGCAATTATTATATAATATATTAAAATAAACCAATTATAAATTTACTTCAAAAACTTTATCAAACAATTCTATGTACTATTTTAAGTAACTGAAGGAAATTAATATGTCTTTAATAATAATTTAGTACTCGGTGCACTACATATTTATTCAAATTTTATTTTAATGATTATTGTCAATTTCATTTGGAGCGATATAACCTTCATATGTCATGAAACGCAAAACCCAAACAAACAAAATTATTTGACGATTGCTCGCATAGACTGTAGTAAGTGCATTATTGTGTTAAAGAGAGAGTTACTACAGTCTTGTAGGCAACTCTAAAAAAATAATGATACAAAATGCAAAATAGTAATTAAAGACCAAATTGAAATTTAGATTTAATTTTCTTTCAAGTTTTTTTTTCTTTCACTTGTGTAATTTTCAATAAGCAATAAATCCTTCCATAAAATGCTGACAGCAGTTCTAGAATTGTTATTCTGAGTTCATGAAATTTTTTGCTTAGACCTGCACCTAAAAGCTATTTATGTTGCCGAGTAAATACAAGAATTGTTAGAAATTATTATTTATAGAACTTCAGTAGAGCATAATTATCAACATAATGATAAGTTATTGTTTATGTAAAGTACAATGTTTCAAGAACAAGAAATCATGGGTTTAGAGCAAAATGGGCGTAACTCAATATAAGAAACAAGTGAGTTACGACTGTTTTGCGTTAAACCCTCGAAATATTTATATGATAATCAACAGGTGTACAGTATAATATATAACAATAATTGTATTCATGTATAAATATACAGTATGATATCCTTGCATTAATATCCTCAAAATAACAGACTTAATGTAATAGCCTTCTCTAAATTCCATCATTTATTTACAATCACCATTCAATAATTTGTTTGTTTTGTTTTTGCTGGTTTTAACGCCATAGCAACACATTGTATAGGTCATGTAACCGCGGTCAGACAACCTACTTACTCCTCCTGGAAAGGCTTAACCTCTGAATTTAGCTGCTAACCAACTACTATGCGCATACGTTCATCAGTGACTGACAACTGCCCAACATAATTAAGAATCATTGATAGGAGAGATAATGGCCGAAGAAATAATTTCATGACCAAGCTTCACGAAGGTATGCCCTGCCCGGGAACTGAACCCACTACCCCTCGATCAGTAGACTTGCAAGCTACAAACTAAGCTAGTTGGGCTGCTATACCTTTCAATATCAACTGTTTCTAAAAAACAGGCATCACTAAGTTACACCTTTCAATAATAGTAACCTTTCAAAAAAAGTCATCTCCAAATACCACCTCTCAAAGAAAACCACTTCTAAATAATAGTAGCCTATCAATGACTGCCGTCTAAACAACAGCCACCTCAAATATACACAACTAACAAAAAAAAAAATATATATATACATATAATTACCCTCCCTACATCAACTACCCTATATTCTAAAATCAATTTCGAGGGTTGCTCACAAGACTGAAGTAACTTGTTCTTTTACACAATGCACAAACTACAGTTTAGCAGGCAACATGCAATTTATCATAGGCAAGAAACTGGCAGTTGCAGACAGGTTTCACAGTACCTTCATACAATAATATAACTAAAGCCACAGGAAAACAGTTGACAACAGTTACATTTGACAGAAAATCAATTCCTGTGGTAATTAAAGTTTTATCAAATCTAAGATATCTGTTGTTTATACATCACATAATTCTAGCATGTTCACATTTACCTGGGACAAGAAATATCTTTTCAATATCATTTTCAATATCATTTAAAATCATTAAATCAGTTAGTCAGAGTATAGAATATGGGATGTTAGTATTTCATTATTGAGGCTCTTCGGGAAGAATGGGCTTGCTCAACTGAGTTTCCTCATTAGATAATAATATTAATCAATTAATACAATTGCATGATTATGTAATAACCTAGAAGGCATTTATTTAGCTAAACTTTACAGTAAACAATGATAAAAGAATCTTGGCCACTTGTCCAACTGTTTCTGATATAAGTATACAATATATTTGAGTCACCTAGAATATACTAGCAGTACAAATCAGGCATGGTCTAAAACATCCAACCTTTTCCATTATTATCTAAATTAAAACATACCCATGCTATGATGGATTCATAACAACCATGTATTACCCAGAAATCCATCAGACAATGTATTATTGGCTTATAAAACACCTAGTTTACAGAAATACAAGATACACTTCCCTAAGGGGCTATCAGTAATGTGCTGGGTGGAAAGAAGAACTATATGAGATATAAATTATATAAATATGACTGCTGGTCTGATAATGTATTATCTATACAATATACAGTGACTTCCATGAATTCCTGGACATAATTCTGTTTTTAGGATTGTCAGATTCACATTTTCGCTTAAAAACAAAGACTCATCTAAGTGAAGTCCATAATTAGCATTACTTAGTTTATCAACGTATGATTCAAAGTTTGTTACATGAATCATCTTCAATTTTAGAGAAGAAAATGTGCATCACAGTACTTAATCTGTTCTCATTATGAAAGTCTTAAGGTCATTTAATCACCTGGATAGCTCAGTTGGGAAGCACTAGCATTGTATGCAAGGCGCCCCAAGTTTGAGCCCCGGTCAGGCTGCATATTTCTCACCCAGTAAAATTTGGTGCCCAATGCGGCAAGACCATTTATTCTCAAAAATCTAATTTATACCAGAACATTTAGAAAGTAGGTATATAATATAAAATGTAATAACTAATCTATTCCTATCTGTACAATGTCTCTCATAGTAAACATATGGCTCTCTTAACACAGTGAGAAAAAATAACAGAATATTTTTTATCATCTTTAACACTTTCCATTCATAGTTTTACCTGTGGGAGTTACTACAAGATAATGTATGTGCACAGTTTTTAATGTGGAAATTGTTCCAAAAAATTATCATTTATGATAAAAAAATATATTTCTTCAAACTGTCTACAAATTTATTTTACTTGAGTTCATACCTTCCAGCAGTCATCAACGAACCCACTAGCCTCAAGTCCAGAACAAGTGTAATTGATTTGGGCTAGTGAAAATTAATTCTTTTACATATTTGGGCTAGTTAATAATTTGCCCCACCCCCACTATATGGCATAATAAATTAGGCTAGAGCCTGGAACAAGACTGTTCTAGAATTCAAACCACTAACCCTTAATCTCACCCGGCTAGCTCAGTTGGTAGGACGCAAGTCTACTGATTGAGGGGTAACGTTGTAGGTTCGATTCCCAGGCGAGGCATAATTTCATGGAGCTTGGTCATGAAATTATTTCTACGGTCATTCTCCCTCCTACCAATGATTCGTAATTATGTAGGGCAGTTGTCAGTCACTGATGAAAGTATGCACTTAGTAGTTGGTAAACAGCTAAATCCAGAAATTTAGCCTTTCCAGGAAGTTGAACAGCGAGTAGGTTGACTGACCGCCGTTATATGACCTATACAAGGTTTTACCTATACAATGTGTTGCTAAGGGGTTAAACCCCCAAAAAAACAAACAAACAAACTTTCAACAACTAACTCAGTGGTACTTTAACAATTCAATTAAACAGCAATTATAATGTTAAAACTTAAGATGAAGGATAGATACAGCTTGGAAATTTCTTATTCTAATTTTCCAGTAGAAAGTTGGTATAAACAATTACCTAGCAAAATATTTAAGTTATATATAGAGTAGCCAAACTACCATCAAGGGATCAAGCCGAGTGCTAGGGTAAAATGCATGTAAATCTTATTATAAAAACATTCTTCTGAAAAATCATTTCCCCAGACTCAAATAGTATTCATGAAACCCAATCCTTTCCATTCATAAGCCTCACCCTACCACCCAAACCTTCAGAAAAACAAATGTCACCCAGATCTCGAACCACCCTGATCAACACATCCCTACCCCTACTGCTCAGACCCCATACTACCCCATCAGACATCTCCACTACCCCTTCTATCCTAAACTAAGGAAGACATACAGGCTCCTCCCAAGACAAAATATGTTTACAAGTTTAGGTCCTATCAATCTATCAACAGAAGATTTCTCAGAGGGTGGATAATGGAATGTCAGAATTCAGTTTCCTGTTTTAATAAATCCATCACCAGTCCATCAATTATATACAAACATTAAATCCATCATGAATACCTGAACCAGCCTCTCTAACTCATACAAGATATTATAGCTACAAGAACTCTCAACAGACAACACGCTCGACTATACTTGGAGCTCTTGTGCCCTAAAAATTTTTCTGTGTTCTTGTGGAAACAAGAAGGCAATTTTTCTAAAAAAGAATTTCTCTCCAATGACAGAGTGCTCGAATTTTTTTAATGGTCTTGTAAACAAAAGCAATATTTCCAATGAATAAAACATAAAAACTTAACCAAAAAATAAAATGGTAAAAAGGGACATAACTCTTCAAAAAACAAGCCAGAGTTATGGGTCTTCAGCAAATCATGTAAGATAATCACAGGAAACAAGTGTTTCAAGTTTCAACCGATTTCCTTAAATAATAGCAGCTTACACAAACAAACCTGACCATAGGAACACCTACACATAGGGTAGCCTTTAAAAGTTTGAATATTCTATGAACAGTGGAGCTAAAAACTGAGTGGGATGAAAATTTTAAGTTTTATTGTTTTTTATAAGTTCTGAGAGTAACATACAATAGTTGCCTGTATTCATTGAATAGATGTTCCTTTGTATCAATAAATCTAATAATTGTGTTCAACTCTAAGAATGAAATAAATGTTCTGACTTAAAATGAAGTTAAAGTTTGCTGTTTAAAATTTGTCAGTTTATAAAAGATGAAATTTTCATGTGAAGGATAAGTACGATCGTTTGCAGTGTTTGTCTTCCCACCACAAACATTTTTTTAAGTAATAATACAAATAATGACTTTATTAAAAGGCTGGGTAGAAATGAACAAGATGTCAAGCGAAATAAAATGGAGTAAACTATTTTCCAAATACTGAAAACAGTATTCACACCGAAAACTGACTAAGTTGGAGTTAATTTTCTTCAAGAGCAGAGAAACCTCTTTGGACCCATGACTAAGTTCTTCCACTAATAGACGGAAGAAACCAGAGTGAGATATTTGTAAGAAAGTATGAAAATCAATCTATTACCAGACATTATAGAATGTTAGCATATAACCAAACTATACAAGATACATTGTATACATCAAGTCTGGCATATGTTTGTTAACAAACAACATATTACTCATACAACAAACATCTTTAATCATTACAATGTCTTATAATCCTGTCTCTAAACTCTCTCCTCCCTTCTCTCTATCTTCTCTCTATCTAAGTGATAATCTCTATATAATACATACAAAATATCACTTGGTTTTCTCCTGTCCTCTCCTCTTAATCATGTATTTGGATAATTTTCGATCTAATTCATTCAATATGAGAAAATTTCTTATCTATTTTATGAATTTTCAAGCTTTACTCATAGTATTCTAATTCAATTTGATATCATCTCCAAACTGATTTATTCAATTTGAAATCATCTCTAATCTGAATTATTCAATTTAAGATCATATCCAATCTGATTTATTCAATTTGAGATCATTTCCAATCTGATTTTATTCAATTTGAGATCATTACCAATCTGATTTATTCAATTTGAGATCATTACCAATCTGATTTATTCAATTTGAGATCGTTTCCAATTTGATTTATTCAATTAGAGATAATAGCTCTGATTAAATTTTTACAGCTAGCATTGATCTTATTCATTGATCTCTCGCATCCAGCCATTATCCTTTTCAAAGTAAACTACAATATTGTATAATATTGATGGATCAGCAATAAACTAGTCTTTATCAATTCTTACATGTATTAAGTGTATTTTTTTGCTGACCTATGATATAGTTATCATCAAATATTACAATGTACATGTTGTAGTTCTCCGAATACATGTTTCTATAAGATAATTATCATGATAAATTCTATGTACAACAGAGATATAACAACTCTCTAGATAAAACCACCTGGTCTGAAGGTAAAGTTACATCAAAATCAAAGTACTGAAAGTATAAATCAATCAAAATATATACCCCAGGGTCAGCAGAAAACGAGTGTAACTCACTCTTTTCTTATATTGAGTTACGATTATTTTACGCTAAACCCACAATATACAGTCTATAAAATTAGCAGATGTCCAGTCGCCACTTTCTTGTTTCGGCAACCTATAATTTCTGTTGGGCGACCGAAATCATATTAACAAGATAATAGTGCATGCTACTTAAATGACCTGTTCAGACAACCATTTTTGCATCCTAATTTTGTAGACTGAATGCTTATAAGTATTTACATCGTTACATACCTTCCTATAGTTTACAAGTATAAACTATTGTTTCAGAGTTTAAACAAGGAACAAACAAGTCAAAATGTCTTGTACTGATAATGTTAATTGGTGATCAGAGTAATTAGTGCCAAACATGATTAATTATACAGATTTCATACCACAGTTCTCCCCATGCCAATTTAACTCAATGATTTCAATTTGGATTCATTCCTCCATCAGAGTAAGGGCCAATGCTAACTTAAGCAACAACAGTCATTGCTGGCTTAATGAGATGACTGATAAAATAAAACAAACAGAAATGATAATCAGCTAGCCAATATATATCGTATCATAAACATGTTTTTTGTCTGACAGTTGCATATCAGTTCTCCACTGTCAATGCCAGGTTTGGTGTTTCTGTCACTGACCTTCACACCATCTGTCACTAAGGCAAAATGAAGATACTCTCAGACCGCTGAATGTAGGTACCTAATCACATCAAACACAATACATGATACATCAGTTTTCTAACAATATCACAACCCTGGGAAAGTGAACTTTCTGCCAAGTGAACTTCCCTTGAACCACATGTATCAGTACTGACAAGGGCGTAGACCACAATGTACAGCACACTCCTAAAGTCTTTGAACAAAATCCTGTTTTATCCAAGAACAATAAATGTAATGTGGAAACTACATTAAAAACGGATTCAAAAACTTTAACACAAAAATTTCAAAGGGAAATAATCCATAATAAAGTCAGGTAGAGTTGTGATTACTTTCTAATTCTGTTCATCACATGGTATGTTATCATTGTATGGAGTTTCATAAAGATCTGACTATAAATGGCAGAGATATATGCTAAATTGAAAACTTTAAGTCAATTGTTAACAACACTGAATGCCGGCCCAATCATTAAAAAATGCGGCAAAAAAATGAATGAATCAACTGAGCAAATTTCTAAATTTAAAACAATTATTTTTTTCTAATTATTTATTACTAGTTTTACATGGAAAATATACGTTATTTGTGATTAAGTTACATAATATATACACATAATTATGTAGTAAACCTTTTCATTTAAATATGAATAAGCCTTAATTATAGCAAACTTACTTAAAATACCTGGCTAGCTTAGTTGGTAGCAAACATGTCTACTGATCATGAGGTCATAGGTTGTGAAGCTTGGTCATGAAATAATTTCTACAGCCATTCTCTCTCCTAACCACTAGTTCTAAATTATTGCAAAATTACTCGCAATATGCTTGCTCAGTTTGTCTCAAAGTTTTGGAGGGCACTGTACATTCTATGCAGGATGGTGTACAATGAGAAAATACATCTGTTTTTATATCCTAATATCAAATAACCACCATCATCAACAACATAAACAACATCATGAATAGAATCAGTAATTAGATATAAAATCAAAATATAATCCGATACATTTACTAGTCATAACTGGTCTGTAGGAGACTTTATTCACATCCGGTCACTTTGAAGTCTATAATAACCCCTGGCACTTATCTGGTAAGCTCATTCCTTAATCCTTTATTTGTCTATGAATTCAGTGTCCTAGGTCTATGGTGTAAGGCAATATATTACAATACTTTGCAGCATTTTTTATAACATAATTTTACGCCTACTCTCCAGCTTACCACTGTAGAAAATTGGGGCAGTTATCAGGGTCCTGGGTTTGTGGGGGTCAGACGGGAGATACATAAATTTGCTGAATTTGGTCATGAAATATTTTCTATAGTGATTCTTTTGCCAGCCTCTATAACAAGAAGAGCCGTTATTAGCCATAGGCGAGGAGTATGAATTTAGAAGATGTAAAAACCATCAATGGCAGCAAGAGGAACATGAAACAAAACTACCTTAACTATGAGTAAAAAAGTATGATATAAACTAGTTTTGCACTGACTCATCTAAAAAAGCAACTAGTCATGATCTGAATTCAAAATGCATATCAAAATTTAAACTTCAGCAAATGAACTATAAATAATTTCAAAACTAATCAGACAGACCAAGGACCTAGGGTCCTAGGATAGACAGAGACATTTATAATGATCCATAGTTCACAACATAAAATATTCTATATATAAATGACATTATGTATCTTAATATATTCAGTAGATGTATTATCTCCTTATAACATAATACATCAAAGAATTATTGTTATAAATTTTAAAATATCAATACAATTATCTAGGGTATCATTGACATTTAATGTTACATCTAAATTCATATCCCATAATGCAGTATTAGTCTATAAGTTAACCCATAATGCAACATTAATAAAATCAGCTACTAAAATGAACTGTTTGAAAATCCACTTTTGTATCTTAATTTCATAGAGTACTGAAGGTAGTAAGAATTGATAAAATAAAAAAGAAGAAAAAGAACTGCAAAAAAAACAACAAGAAAAAAACTTAAATGAATGCCAAAGTTAAAGTATTCTCATCTCGTAGTCTGAGAGGTTGAGACTTCAAAAATAAATCTCTCATTCATAAAAGAAAAGATCAGAGAGAAAACTGAGGCTATTATATAACAATAATAATAATATATTCATAGTAGCAACATAAGTTTTTATATCTCTAGCATATTATACCATACATCAATGGGTTCCGCGCAATATCAGTCTAACTACAAATATTTTTCCGCAAACCAGTTTATCAATGGATCAATGCAATTCAATTCTAACTATGAAAGAAATGGTACACACCACTGAGGGTCTCCTAGTCTAATAGTGACTGACCAGTCAGCCCTATAAGGTATAGTGACCTAATAGTGACCGACCAGTCAGTCCTGTAACATATAGTGGACAGAAGCCGAAGTCCGAGGTCTACTATATGTTTGTGGGTTGACTGAGAGGTCAAGCCCTCAGTCGTGTGTACTATTTCTTATATTATACCCCACATTACAACGTGGGTTACACGCCATAAAGAAGCGTTCAATGATATTGACTGGATATGACATCAGAGGGTTACTATCATATCAGCGGGCATATCATATCACATTATAATGGCTCGCTATGTTTTATACACCTAAAGTTGAAGCAATTTTATGTATGGTAAGACCACAACAAGTTGATCATGTGTTCTTCGGATTTTTCTGGGGAAAAATGGGGCGAGCAAGCGAAAGATGAAAAAAAGTAAATTCTTAATTCAGTTGCTTTATATAGCGGTTTGACCAAATTTTTATGAGCGAGCGAGGAAATAAAAATAATTTTTTTGTAAAAACCATCAAAATTTAGATGCGAGCGAATCCATAGAATATTATGATCAACTTGTTGAGGCCTAAAATATGTAAATAATGGGAGGATGTAGACTATTTTTGCGCTGACTCATGGATATTGTTTGAACATGGAATTCTAGCAGAGTTTAGTATTATTATATTACTATGTGCAAAGAGATCACAGAGTATCCATTGATAAACAGCTGATGAGTGTAACATTAACATAACATAGGATCATAGACACTGGATGATATAAGAAATACTTATTATCATAACAAAGTATAGTTATAACAGAATGTCAATGACTGATACACTACTTGTTGTTAATGTTATATTGAGTCATATCTTGTAATAATTCATGCTGCCAGGCTAGCTCAGGGCATACCTTTTAGGAGCTTGGTCATGAAATAATTTCTTTGGCCATTCTTCCTCCCATCACTAATTCTAAATCATGTAGGGCAGTTGGTAGTCACTGACCAAAGTATGCCTCCAGTTGATAATTTTGCCATTTACTATATAACATAATAAAATTGGCTAGTGCTTGGAAAAATTTAATGCAATGACTGCTTAGACTATATAACTGAACAAATATTGAAATATAAGGTGTTCAGCACCATACACATAGGTGGAAGTTAAAAATTATGAAAATACTGAAAATGACAGATTTCATATAAACTACACAAAGTAATTTATTCTCAAAATATTGAAATCAGTATTAATACTGAAAACATTCAGCCAAGCATACATTACATAAGTTTTACTAACTCAGATTGTCAAATCAAAATTAAACAACTGAACAAAAATTCTTACGTAAAAATCAAGAAACATTAATAATGCACTCATTTTTTTTTGGCTTATCAATTCCAAAAATTATACAAATTGTGTAGAATTGTGTATATGTTTTGAATATCATATCATAGTTATGCTTATTATCCGTATGACTTTGAAGTGCTAATTATATGAAACTGACTTAAAAAGATTTTTATTGTAAGAAATTTTGTGAAAAGCACCACAGATTTGCTAACATCCTATCTATATTACAAGAGACTGCTAATCTTGTAAGAAGCAATGTTGTACACTAAGATTTAATACAAAGTTCATTCACCGTAGACTTAAAACATCAATAATACATTTGTTACTAAAAACAACAACATTAACAACAACATATCAGCAACAACAAGGTTATTGTAACATTCTAAGCAACAGTAACATTAGATCAATACAATTGTATAGGACAAAATGCTTAAGAGTTGAAGTAAGATAATATGATTATAGGCACGGCCTATTGATGGAAAAGACATGCAATTTAGTGAAGTAGTTAGTTGGTCGTAAGGGCCATATATTGCTAAACAATTCAATCTCCATTTTTCCAATGTCTGCTTCATATCGCTTCATTGCGTGTTTTAATCATACAGTCATACCGTCCCACAATGCAACGATTGGTAAGAACAGGAACAAGAAGCATTCCAAACATGCGAATTTAGATCGAAAAAATGAGGGAATCTTATCTCCCTTTTATATGATTTTTAAAGGGACCAAAGGGAGGTAACTAGAAACCAGAAGTAATCGACGATTATTCAGATTAGACAGTATACAGAAATTAATCCGCCAAAACTCTTGCAATACCTTAAAGTGGAAAAGACATTCGTCTTTTCCATATTATTTAACTTTAAGTAGGAGCAGTGGTCCAGTGGTAGGACACATACTAATAGATCTAGAGGTCCTGTACCCCTTTTCACCAAAAAATCTTACGATAAAGTTATGGTAAGTGAAGTTCATAAATTTTGCAGTTCAAAGTCAGATGGATATTAAACCTAAGTATGATCAGATATTTAGAAGGTATACAATATTCTACATAGTTTAAAAATATTTAGAATTGATTGGCAAAGAAATGACTTTACTATTAATGATTCTTGTTTTTGACTTAGCATTTTTTCCCTATTAGTTTCTTGTGAAAAGCGCCACTGAGTTAGAATCCTTGTATCGCTTCCATTTGGTGCGTAATTCCATGTTTATATACCTTTTAGAACCACATGTCCAACAGTGCTATTAGCGCTTTGATTTAATTCATTGCCCATACATCGAATTTTAACTAATTTTACATTTAAATTACTTAATTCTCATCTACGTTTATTTGAATTGATTGTAAAGTAATTTTATTACAAAAAAGTCAGTTTTTAAATTAAATGTAGATATAAGATATTGCCACAATACAAGAAAAAAACATTAATATCAGACAATGGTTTCTATTGTAAACATGTCAGCGTCCTGTAGAGATAATGTAATATATCTCAACATTTATTAACTAATTATTTACCAATTAATTATATACTTTGTATATTGATAATTGTAAACACTTTAGAGTAGCTGAGAATTCCATAGATTAGAAAGGTGAATGTACGTGTTAACATTCCTGGGAACTGATGCAGCGAAAACAAAATACTGTGTAACTGTTACTGTTAAATTCGATTAAACTGTTGGTGGCATATACATTACCCTGCTGATTTAAATACTCAATATTTGTTCCATGATCCCCTAACATAAATGCAGAGTTGCAGATATCTATTTTAACAATCATGAGTACAAAAGGGCTGTATTATGAATATTTAAATCAGTGGGGTTAATGTATGCACCACTGACAGTTGAGTAAAATTAAACAATAACTGCTATAGCCCGATTTGGTTTATGATGGAACCCTCAACTCTATAATCCCCCGAAAGACCAATGAACTCCAACACACCCCACTCATGGATCAATGAACTCCAACCCTCCCCACCCCACTCATGGATCAATGAACTCCAACCCACCCCACCCCACTCATGGATCAATGAACTCCGCCTCACCCCCCTTCCCTCTCTACATTAATGCACTCAGTAACCATGTGATTAAGTTTCAAATATCTAAAAAAACATCAAACAAGAATGTAGCAACATCCTGCTATCAAAATAGATTATCTATAAACAGTTAAGAACATTAATAAAAGGTGTTATATCAGACCACAAGAACACTATGTCTTTGATTCTAACAATTATCTTAACTAATTAAATACTTCGATGTTCGTTAAGTCTTTGCATAGATTACAACATTAATTAATCATCATCATCATTAATTATCATCATAATAAGAACCAACAAATATTTCAACAACAAAAAATAGACAAACAAGAAATGTAATGAGGAAACCACATTAAAGCTGGATTTAAAAACTTTAACACAAAATTACAAAGGGAAATAATCCATAATAAAGCCAGGTAGAGTTGTGGTTTCTTTCTAATTCTATTCATCACATGGTATGTTATCATTGTATGAAGTTTCATAAAGATCGGACAATAAATGCACTTTAACGCAATTATTAACGACACCGGACGCCCGCCCGCCCAACCGCCCGTTGAAAAATCCGGCTAATACAGAACAAAGATGGTTTAAGCAAAACAATTGGTCAGTGCAAAAATAGTCTACATCCTTCAATTATGTATACATGAAGTTAGCGTAGTTTTACGCTAACTTCTTAATGAGGTTTTTTAGTTCTTTGCTTAAGGGTAAAAAACTTGATTCAAAGTAAGAATTTTTTAATTTGATAATTCTAGGTAATAATAATAACAAAACACAGGTGCAATATCATAACTTAAAATTAAAACCAGTCAAGGTATACATTTGAATAATTTATGCTGAGGTTTGAAAGAAACCATAATAACAAAATAAGCCTTGAAATCATAACCAGGTAATTCAATCATGAAATACTAAAGTTCTATTAAAAGCTAAAGTTGAAAATTTAAGTGCGGTTTAAAGTCTGCTTCCATATACATGTTCAGTCGACTTTACAATCTCGTACAATAACTCCTGATCATTGAAATCACCCTCAGGCAGGCGATCCCTCACAGTACCCATTTACACCTGGGTGGAGTGGAACAAGGAAATTTGCAATGCCACTGGTGGGGATCAAACCCGGGCCCTCACGATCCCTAAGCGCTGGTCCTACCACTGGACAACTGCTCCCACTCCATTTTGCTACTAGTTGTTCTCAGGCAGAAAACCCTTAAGTTCTTGCTTTCCTAATGTGTTTGTGGCATCCCTTTGATAACAAAAGTTTTAAAAATCTACAACATCTCCCTTTACTTTCTGGCTGCAATTTTTAAGCTTGCTGTTCAAGATATGATTATATACTCCTTTTTGTTACTAACATCTCAAACACGATTCTAACTAAATAACTATTGTTTTTCTCTTCTATCCAGATGTGCCAGGCCCCCCTCCTCAGAAAACAGTAAATGTTGTAAAAGATTAAAGCATAAACCCATGATGTCAAGATTTCATTCTTTTATCATCTTTTGTTATATTCACCAGCGCAATGACAAAAAATCAAACCTCTGCATGTCTGCATTTTCATGATAAACAATTTTTTTGCCGTCACACAAAATGTAATAATAAAAGAAACAGATGCAAGACATGTTATTTCAAGTTTTTTTCTATAATGACTTCAGTGCAATGCAATTAATTCTAACAACAAAAAGATTTTAGCTGACGATTATGATACATTTTTATAAGATTTCATTAACCAAGGTAAAATATTTCAACACAGTCAAACCTTCATAAATGGGCTCTTTGCAGTAGTAGCCACTTCCCAACAACCAACAGCTACCTAAGAATGAAAGGCATTTTTAACATTTTATGCCATCATTCCATCAAACATTCTGTTTTTATTGAGATTGACTGAAATTCATTTTGCAGTCAGGACTGCAAATTCTGCATTTATTGCTAAATTTTATTCAACCGTCAGTGACACACACATTAACCCTGCTGATTTAAATACTTGATATTTGTTTGACAGTCCACATACATAAATATGCAAATCTATTGTTGTGGATAGTGAGTATGGAAATACTGCAGAGTGTATCTATGTACAAGAATTTTCAAATAAATATCCAGTATTTAAATCAGCAGGGTTAATGCATGTCCACACCCTGGACAAATGAATTTTTTTTTAAACAATTATAGCATTAAAAACAAGTAAATCTGTGAGCTAATGCTCACTAGTGATACCCCCTCCAAAATCTAAAAATATGCGACAAACAGGAAGTAGATGAGCGAGGAGCATGAAATCGCTTTACACCACATGGGACTATGGGATGAAGCAATATGCAAAGTATTAGGCTGCTGCATGATATAGTTGCTGAGAAAACTGCGACGGAAATTTCGTAACGGACAGACGACGGACGCACGGACACACGGACGCACAGACAAGGGTAAAACAGTATACCCCCCTCTTCTTCGAAGCGGGGGTATAATGAAGCTAACTGTAAGTATACATTATAGTGTATGATACACAAAAAAAGACTTAAATAATTAACACAAACACTATAAATTTTATGGTAAAACATGTAAATGACATAGTTTAAAGACAGTAAAACTATTTCACTATGTTATTAAACTTATGTAACAGATTTTCTCTGAAAAGAAAACTAATTGTTTTCATAATACAAAAGATCAGGTGTTTAATAGCATCAATTTTTGTTTCAGGGTCTAAAAGACATTAAAAATGTTTCAAACTAATCTAGCAGCACATATGTAACCTATTATTGTTAAACATTGCACCTGCAGTCAGGATATATACCTTCGTAATTGTAAGTAAGAGAAAATCTGCATGATATATTAGATGTAAGATCTTAGACAAAGAAACTAAATCATGTACATGGAGCATATACCTAGTGAAACCTAGCTCTGAGAAACTACAATCAAGAGGTTTGATATAGTCCAGTGGTGCTTTTCACAAAAATTCTTACGAAAAAAATCTCTGACTCATATAATTAGCAGTTCAAAGTCAGGTTGATAATAAGCATATTTATGATATGATATTCAAAAGGTATACAATATTCTACACAATTCTTTAATATTTGGAATTGATAAGCCAAAAAATGAGCGTATTATTAATGTTTCTTGCTTTTGACTTACGAAGATTTTTTTCGTAAGAATTTTTGTGAAAAGCACCACAGGGTTGCTTATTTGAACTCTGTAAAGAGATGCAAAATTGAAAAAAGTCAAAGTGCAGTTTAAATTCTGCTTCCACATACATGTTCAGCCGACTTTACAATTTTGTACAGTAATCCCTGAACATTAAAATCAACATTAAAATCAGATTTAAGCAAACGACACATTAGGGTACTCATATACACCTGAGTGGAGGGGCACAACTGTAGGTAAATTTCTTGCTCAAGGAAATAAGCAGTGCCCCTACTCCAGTTCCAACACAGGACTTCTTGATTCATTAGCGTGCTTCCCACACTGGACCACAGCTCCTTGCAGTAGTAGGTGACTACAGTTCAATTTCTACCATAATATAAGTTATAAACAACAACAGAGAAATGAATGAATACAATTATCTGATATGCTACATATAAAGCCTGGATATGATAAGCGACAGTAGACAACTAGAGCAAATACAAGGGTAAATTCATACTTTGAAATACAAACACCAACTACAGGCTTATTGGTTTATATATACAATATATAAAGCAGAAAAAATATCAAGCATAACAAAAACAACAGAATCAAGGCATGATTGGCATTATAATTTCAAGGCAATAATTAGATAAGGAAATTTTATTTAAAAAAAAAACATGAAAGCTTTACTCCACTTCAATATATTATGTCACTTATACATTCTAAGATTTAAAGACTAAGGTATGCACAATGCCACAGATAGAATTTGTTTCCATAAAATTATTATCTTACATTATTCCAAACACATCAAAATTTTAGTTCTACTCAGGGTTCCTGGATAGATAATAAATCTCTGAACCCCAATATTTTAACCAAGTATTAAGCACATTCCTTCACCAATGTTTGAAAACTGCTATATTTCATACAGAGATAAGCAGAAAAATGGCCACAGAAAATAGTTCATGATTTTACTCAAGAAAGGTATGTAGGTCCTGCCTGAGAATCAGACTTACGACCCTCGGTTTTACAGTCACGTGCCACTCTACTGACTGTGATGTCTGAGCTTACTCTGGGCAGGTTCGATCTGGGTTTTTTAAATATATGTTCACGGACTTGATAACATGAAGTCTTCAAACCATGCATTACTGGTCGTGACATCATAATAATAAAAACAAGCCCAGCAAAAAGCATTTGTCATAGTAAAACAAGAAGCTGTGCACAAAAAAGTTGACATCATGACTTAAGTCATCGATATACAACAAAAGACCTGTGTAATGGCACTGCCAAAATTGTGTACAAACTTGCCATAAGTGACTTAAAAAACAGAACTGTTTTGGATCTCAAGTTAATAGTTTTTCCTAACAGCAAAACTTTGTTTGAATTGCACGTGCTGAGTTAAAATAATAAAATGTGTACACAGAACAATATGATTTAAACTGTGTGGCATGCTTTTCAGCAATAATATGTAAAATAACTGCCTTCAGCACAGACGCATACAATACAAATAAACCAATTTTCGGCTGAAAAGAAATACACATTCAAGGTTCCAAACATTAACTATTGACAGTAATATAATAAAAAATTAAAAATAATAAATATCATATTAAAAAATATGACAGAAAATCATAAAGTGTACACAAGATACCACCACTGTACGAACCGAGAAAAACTACAACATCATTGTACGTCTGTGAAATGAAATAAAAAAACTATACAAGTAATAATGATTCACAAAATATTTTTCACTGACCTGCACCTGGTTAGAAGAATGCCACAGGCGACCTGGCATACACATCCCAGCCAGGGCCTGTACCATGCACTGACAGGCAAAAAAACATAAACATAAAAAATATAATACACCAGAAAACACTATAAAAATATTCTTTAAAATCACAAGATTTAAATAAAAATCTTTCCAATCACAAGGTTTTAACAAATAATTGACAGAAACAAATGTTTAAAACAATAATTCAACACTGTTCACATTATAATGTGATAATTTTCAATACTGAAAACAGTCATTGCCTTAATCAACTAGCCATAACCCTGAGACAAGTAAACATTTTCACAAGCCTGAGTCAATTTCACAAGCCTGAGTCAATTTTCACAAGCCTGAGTCAATTTTCACAAGCCTGAGACAAGCGAAAATTGCCCCTAGGCTAGTGAAAATTGATTCTGGCTTGTGAAAATTAATGATTTCATATAAACAGGCTAGTTGATAAGTTTACCTATTACATTGTACAATAAAACTGAGTAAATTGGGCTAGTTCAGAATGAAAATTTAAGGCAATGACTGTGAAAAAAAACTTTAGTTTCAAAAACTTGTTACACAAAAATTCACAAATACTAATCACCATATCACAAAACAATAACGAGAACAATTTACATGTTAAACAATACAATTATCTTGCCTGGTCAGTGGTTTTCATATGAAACCATATCTGACCAAATCTTAGCAAGAAGTAAATTCACTAAATGGATACAATACATGTTTGTCACTAATGAATTAAGAGTGCATTCAAACAAAATCCAAAAAAATATAAAAATGAATAAAAAGACCCCAATTATCAATTAAATGCATGCAGAAGGATGATTAAAATAACTGAGTTGATAGAAGTGGGTGGGGTAATGAATATCACCTTCAGTATTAGGAGAGCTAGCTAATGAAAATTTTAACAACATGACAACTGCAGGGGTCAAAGTTCAAAACTTTCAAAAATCTTAAATTTCATCATATCATTATGATTTACAGCAGCTTTTATATAGTAAAAAAAAAACTTTCACTGTTTCCAAAAATCCTGCATTTCAGGATCAGTTCTGAAAACCTAAAAGTCACATGCATATATTAATCTCAGACCTTTCGCAAAATTCATAAAATATGAATAAAGATACAGCAACATAATTAACAATAAGAAAACATTAATCAACAAAACGCTGCTTAATAAAACAAGTTAACTGACACAATGAAAGGCCAGGCAATGAAAACTGAAAAATCAACTCTAGAAGTAAAACAACAAGCAACTCAACTATGTGCTCTCGGTGCAAACAACAGTAGCAGCAACAAAGTACATAGATACACATTTGTGATTGAACAAGATTTGAAACAAGTTGATAAAATGAATAACAAAACTTGACCGAACAGTGAAACTTACAAATGAAATAAAACAAGGTTTGCACAAAGCCAACAAAATCTGCACAATATTTAAATAACAAAGGTTTGACAGAGTATAAACTGTAGTATAAATAATATAGAATAAAAAATCTAGATTTTAATACTAAATAAATTATTCCATTCAGTCTTCACGTCAAACTTTCATCAGCAACCGACAATCAGTCCAGCAAAATATTTTTTTTTTACTGGACCGAATGAAAGTTTACAGGACCTAAGTTATGCAGTCCATTTAAATGATTTAGCATAGTATATCCTTAAATCAAATTTTAAATATAATAATAAGTAACATTTTTTTATTGAAAATGAACCCTCGGACCTCTCATATTCTACAAGTCACTGGACCGACGGTGATCTGAGTGGACTCGGTCCAATGGCTAAATTCTAAGACTGATACATTTCAATAGGAAAACTAATAGAATTTTATTAATTAAGTATGTCGTCTGATGACTGTTGAATAAATGGGACAACACAATTATACTAGATCATTCTTTTTATATCAGGGAATTTGTACACAATTTTTGCAGGAGGGGATGCATGTAGCAGAGATTTAATACAGCACTTGAACTGTCTAGCCTTCAAAGCTAGCTTTCATAGACATGGTAGTGTCCACTAACAACTAGGAAAGTTCAAACCAAGTTCAGACCATGGATTTCTACAAATGGATTTTTACAAATGTAGTTCAGAGTTTTACGCTGGTATAGTGTTATTTCTCTAGTATAGAGAAAGCACAATTTGTTTAAACATGTCAATAGTATGATTGCAAGTTAATTATCACACCAACATCCGTCATCTTCACAACCATGTGTTAAAATTAACATAACAACAGTCCTTGTCAATATTTAATTATGTTTATACAAACAACAACAGAAACACCATCAACAACAAAGTATCACCTACAGCTAGCCACTCCGCTGTAAGCAACACCTTACATCTTATTATAACACAATATCATAACAAACAGTCAGTCACACCAGCATACCAAGGTAGGAGGTTATCAAATTTCACACCAAGAAATACCATACAGTCTCTAATAAACGCCCAAGTAGTGTTACATTTTCCCAAAAGAAGCAATTACAAGAGTAAATCAAAGCACTGAAAGAACTATTAATTGAAAGTGAGGAACAAAGCCAAGGACAATCAAATGAGAAGAACGATTAAGGAGTAGGTTATCCAAAAGTAATATTTGAGCTTTTAAATTGTTTTAAATTTGGTGAAATTACATCATTAAATAAATATGATATTTTTAACATCCTTAGCCTACATTTACAGCCATGAAAAAAGAAGAGACCGTCATCAGAGAAGTAAAGTCGGTGTAACTTTAAAGAAGCCCATCAACATTAATACAAATTGTGTTGCTCATTTTCTGGTCTCCTATGTTGAAATTGAACTCTTTTAGGTAAATTATTCTTCTTTGCATAAATATGAGGGGGCATTCAATAGGGAAGGAGCATTTAATAGAGCCTATACGGTATCTATTGTGATGTACAATGCAGAAGTCAATATTATCATCTAACAAGATAGTGTTTATTGACAACAAGGTGTCACCATGTAAGGATGATAGTGACAACAACAAAATATGATGTGAAGTTGAAAACGAAAAATGCAAAACAATGTCTAAGTGTGTAAGTGTGTTCTTGAATGAATGTTTACTGAAAACTGGAGTTCTGTTTTATGCATTAACATTTACGCTTACATATTGATACCTACATCATTTCATACAAAATAGATCAAGGTTAAATTTTCTTGGACTCCGCTACTTTGCACCAAGCATAGTGTTTCAGTCACCTCGCACTCAGCCAGCCAAATCTCACTCAGCCAGTCAAATCTCTCAGTCACTTTGCACTATGCATAGCGTTTGAGTCACCCCACCTTGCACTCAGCCAGCCAAATCTCTCAGTCACTTACACTCATCTAAATGTATCAATCATTTACTGCTTAATGCTTCACTTATCTTGTACCTAGATTAATGTCTACATCACTTGCACTCAGTGATATGTATCAATAATTTACTGCTAAATGCCTCAGTTATCTTGCACCTAGATTAATGTCTACACCACATGCACTCAGTGATATGTATCAGCCACTTTGTATCCTCAGCCAAATAGTGCCAAGCTGATTTATCAGTCATTGTGCAATTAGCTAAACATCATCATCACCAAATTAAATGTCTCATCTAACTTGTGCCAAGCTAGTTGCTTACAGTAACATTGCACCCAGCTCTATGTCAAAGCCACCTAGCACCTGGCTATATGGCCCCGCCCACATTTCTATGTAATAAAGCAATATAATAAAATGATCAAAGAACTGAATATGAATCTTGAATGATCTACCAAGGTTGTATGTGTCTAAACACATTATTTGATTCTGCAATATACAAAAAAATGTAGTGTGGAAACCACATTAAAGCTAGATTTAAAAACTTTAAAGCAAAAATTACAATGGGAAATAATCCATAATTAAACAGGGTAGAGTTGTGGTTACTGTCAAATTCTGTTCATCACAAGGTATTTTATCATTGTATGTAGTTTCATAAAGATCTCACAATAAATTGCAGAGAAATATGCCAAAGTGAAAACTTGAATGCAATTGTTAACAACACCGGACACCCACCCAACCACCCGCGTTTCACCAAACTATTTGCCGAATTTTTTCGTTGAAAAATCCTGCTAATTATCCTAGCTGGTTCACACTGACTTGAGACTAGAAATACAATTTCAATATCATTTACATTCACTATATCAGTTAGTCTTAGTACCAAAGGGCACAATAAAAGCATTCTCTACAGATATATTTAGCATATAAAAACAGTCTTGATGAAGGAGAATGACCATAGAAATATTTCTTGAACAAGCTCCCTGACAGTATGCCTCACCAATGAATCAAGCCTATGACACCTCAATCAGTAGATTTGTTTGTATACTAAAAGTGAGGTTATTGTTGACAGCTTGTAACATAATTAATTATTAATTAATCAGTTTTATGCCAAAATGAACAAGCTATATGGAAACATATTTTATACATTTAAAATTACAATAGATATATTACAAGGAAAAGTGTGTTGTTATCATCAATACAACTTTGGTAGATCTTATAATAGAAGAAAATATCACTTTGAGCATAACTTGATCATTTCTGTGGTATATTAGATTCAGGAGTGAGTATAGATGACTTTTGTTTAATTTCATTTAACTGTCAGTGGTGCATACATTAACCCCACTGATTTAAATACTCATCACAGTACTTACGAACTTGAGAAAAATAGATATCCATATTTCGAGAGCTGAAGGAAACACTATAGTAACTCCCTTTACTTTCAAATGGAGTAACAATAGTATTTTGTTCAACCGTCATTTTATGTATAGGATTATCAAACAAATATCAAGTATTTAAATCAGCATGGTTTATGTATGCGCGACTGATAGTTGAATAAAATTGAACAATAATTGAAAATAGAATTAAACAATTATTGAAAATAACATTGAAGTCACACGACATGTAACCATGTGAAAGTGAATCCACAATTATTGTCACCCAAATTCATTATATATTATATATGATATAAAAACTTCAGGCAATCACTACTGACAACCATGAAGCTTTTCAGCAATCCACCAAAATGACCAAGGAGTTCAGAATGATACAATGTAATGAATGAAAGATAGACAACCTACCGATTTTGTACGTAATGATGAGCTATTTATGGTTGAAAAGGATTTCAATGAGACATTCGATGCAGTAGGACTAGGAGTACGAAACTGTAAGAAAATAAAATACAAGCATGCAAATAAAAATAGTCATAGAGGCAAAAACATGAAAAATGTTCACAATAAAAAGTTGACAAGCACCAGGGTTCTACACTGACTGTGTTCTGGGATTCCAAGGGATCCTTAAAACCTAAAGGGATCTTGGTAATTCTAAGCTAGGGATACTATTAGGATCCCTGAATAATTGCCATGTTTTCAGGTAAATTTGAATTTCCATGAATTGTTTATTACAACTTGTGACACTGCAAACCTGTAGCCAAAATGTTTGCCTCTCATTTAAGGAACCTTTAACATAAAGGAGTCTCTAAAAAGACTGACTGAAGTTGCCCCTGGGATCCTTGGTAAAAACAGTAAGTGTCCAACCCCACAAGCACATGCATGAAAGTAAAACAGATAAGATACAGCTCCAAATATGTAACACTAAAAATTTATCATTATTACTATACACCCCAACAATCATTGTTACAGTAACCATGGTGATCTAGTTTCTGACCCCACTTGAGCTAGATTTTGACCCAATATGACAAAATTTGAACTTGACCTATATTCATCAACAAAATCTAGACAAATGTGACATATCTCAATTTTAACAATGTGGAAAATAAAACTTAACTGCATCCTTCATAGGAATTCCTTTTTTTGGCCAAATAGCACCTTACTACATGTAAGGACTTTCCTTTCACCTGATCTGCATTCAATAGTTTTTTGGGATATAATTTGATTTAACCAAGGGAGGTAACTGCTTAGGGAAGTTTGCTAGCATGTTTAAGTATTGCTAAGTTTAAAAGCATGATTGAATGATGCAATATAAAAAAGCAATTTGTAAGAATTTAATCAAGAGTTGTTTGAGAAGATTAAATGGGTGAAAGTTATCTGGGGTGAAATAAGAATCAATATATACAGGAACATTCTACAAGAATTTAATATAAATACATTGTAACCTAGCAGCTATAAGACATTATAGATCCAACTTTAAAACTTGTACAACATTTTATAACAAGAATTCATTGTAGTTGTTGCAGTCGATACAAAATTACTTAAGATAAAACAGCAATTTATTTGTTGAAAAATAACATAGCTCAGGCAACAAATAAGGACTGGAGAAGGCTGGCTTCATTTTAATTGTAATAATGCTGCTTTTTGTCAACAAGCAAAAATCATGTTGATAATGAAATTTTGGTAATATTTTGTCATTTCTTCTTCAATACTAATATGTCAGAATATTGGCCTCAATTTAGGACAAAAAAAATCACAGCCAAGTTACATTGGAAGTTCACACTTCATAAATGACCCATTCATCATCATATAAAAATAGTCTCCAAGGGAAAGAAGATCATTACCTTATTTTAAATCAAAACCAAAGTAATGAAACGATAATTTACTATCATAAAAAACTTATGACATAATGTTCTTAGTTTTTATATGAAACTATTTAGTATAAAAATACTGTTTGTTACGTGAAACAATAATGGTATGTGATATGATCGGAGAATATGGAATGTTTTAATAATGTCAGGCTAGGTTTAAAATATTGTTGGTTTTCAGGTAGGATTTAATAGTTTCGTTGGTATGCAATCTCCATAAACATGTATCCTAAAGATCACCGCCATAGGACTTTGGGACATTACCGATGAGAGGGGTCACATTCCAGTCCGCTTAATGGTCCCCACAGTAGCTACTGAGCTAGTAGGATTCTTGTTTCTTTTTTAAAGGAAACAATGAGTTAAATTTTGAATGTAATTTGAACCAACACTGACCTGCCTGACTAATAATTAACAGTCCGTCATCATAACCGCTTCGCTATGCCCACTCCTACTGCAGCAGTGTATACAGTGGAGCGCTAAGTGATCAGAATTTAACGAGGTTGTATCATATATGGCCTTGAAATATTTCATAATATTTGTATATTAATAGTTTACAAATTTGAGAGCTGTATCCTATCTATCTAAGTAACAATAAAATGTTGAAAAACAAAATACCAGTGAAATATGGTATGCTTTAATTATGTATTATACTGTTTATAGAGACCATGGATTGTACTTCTAAATGATGACCTATATATTAACTGAATATTTTAAATTTTAAATGACATACATTTCATCATCCACATTATTGCAGTCATACATATTAATGTGTCCAATATTTTGTTTCAAATGAGGCAGAAGAGCACAATGATTCAATTTTGTATAAAGATGATAAATAATTAAAGCATACTTAAGAAATTTTAGTCAAACTTAATGATTGTAAAATTGTTGTACAACATAAAAAGGTTTAAAAAACAAAAAAATCTCCCAACATTTTAAGTATCACACCATGCATGTTTATTAAAACAGGCTGCATAAGTCTTGGTCCAGGGTTACATGTCCTGCAGTATTTTTTAATCAAACTGGGACCCAGATTAAAAAAATGCATGTTTTAACACTCAACGTCATAAGTACTAAAACTAGGAGGGTTTTTTCATTATTGTAAAACATTATTGAAATTTTAACCCCTGGGGGATTTAATATATTAAATATGATAATAAATTAACCATAAAGTTTGACTCTGTTATATGAGAATAAAATAATTTAGCAGAAATATTATATTTTCAAAAAAAAAAAAAAAAAAATTAAAGCAATAAAAATCACAATAAATAAATCAGAAGTTAATGTATGATTGTTTCCCAACAAAATTTAGAGCAAAGTGACTCAGAAATATTGATTTTTTTTTTTTTTTAAACAATTACTTATCCCTCCCTATAAGCTAAGCTCCTGTAATGGCGAGGAACATTGACTTCTCCCATTAAGCTAAATGCTTCAATGGCGAGTAGCACTAATGTGTTCTGCCAATAACATGTTCTATTCTGTTCTGTTCTCTTCTCCATACAAGCATAACACTATCAAATTTCTTAAAGAACCTTTTTATTGATGTTAAGATGTTTAAAATATCAAAATATGAAAGCAATACTCAAGAGTGCATGATATTAATGAAAACAAATTAGAGTAGTACAATCTGTGAAACGTTATCTTCCAATTTTTCCACAATTCATTTTTTTCTATAACTATCACAGTGCTGACAAAAATGTTTCAAGATTGAGTTTCTTTCTTAATGTGAAACAATTTGGTGCAATATAAGAAGATAAAGCAAGAAGCCTAAAGCAAGGCGTACAACACTGTGCTACTATAGTTAACAACAAACCAAGAAATATAAATTATATACTGGTCAAAGATGCAAGGATAAATCGAACATTTAAATCAACAATGTTTTAAGCGGTTGATTTTAACCCTTCACCAGTCTGGGTCCTATATTCAATGTAACATGTCAAATATGGAACTAATACCAGCACTGAACCACAGTTGTACAAAGTACTTAAAAAAATCTATTCTAAAAGTACAGAAACTCAACAGCAGGGCCTTGTACTTGAAGCATCTATGAACATATGAAGAAGTTCAAAATGTAAGCAAAAAGTAATGAAATATCTCAACCCTGAGTCATAGTCCTAAACTTGGCATAAAGGTTAATAGACGGTTGTAAATGTACAAAATTTATGCTAAAAGTAAACCAATGCCCCCGCCCTCTGGCAGGATCCTATATCTAAAACATATAGGTACATACAATACAAAGAAAATGGTAGAACAAGAGAAAAGTCAGGAAAGGAAAATGAAGGAAGATTTCTAAACCAAGAAGACTTACTTGTTGTTCTGAAGCGTAAGCTTCATCGTCACTAACATCAGTATGGTCATCATCACCTGTAATATAACAATATATAACAATGGTTAATCAATGGTTAATAAACAGTTAATTGATGGTTAATCAGTGTTTCATCAATGGTTAATCAACATTTCATCAATGTTTCATCAATTTGTCAATAAATGTTTCATCAACGGTTAATCAATACTTCTTCAATTGTTAATCAATGTTTTATGAATGATTGAACAATGGCTCATCAATGGTTAATCAATATTTTATCAATGGTTAATTTATGTTTCATCAATGATTAATCAATGGTTAGTCAAAGTTTCATCAATGGTTAATCAATGTTTCATCCATGTTTCATCAATGATTAATCAATGGTTAATCAATGTTTCATCAATGGTTAGGCAATGTTTCATCAATGGTTAATCAATTTTGTATCAATGGTTAATCAATGTTTCATCAATGCTTAATCAATGTTTCATCATTAGTTAATCAATGGTTAATCAATGGATCGATGGTTAATCAATGTTTCATCAATGGTCAATCAATGTTTCATCAATGGTCAATCAATGTTTCATCAATGGTTAATCAATGTTTCATCAATCAATAAATGATGATTAAACAATGGTTTAACTATTGTTTTACTATAGTTATCAATCATTAAACGAAGGTTTGTCAATAGTTTAACAATGATTTACCAATGGTTTAACAATGGTTAAATAATACTTCAACAATAATGAGTTGACCAAAAATAACCTTTACTTTAACAACGGTCCATCAATGGTTTAACTTGGTTAACCAATGGCTTAACAATGAGTTAATATTGATTTACCAATGGTTAAAACAATGAATTACAAAGGCTAAAAGCTAATCAATACAAAAGTATGTTATCAACATTCTGTCTCAAGACATTAGTACTAACAGAAACAGTAACCTGTTGAACATGTTTTCAAACAAAGTACTAATAACAGAGTACATTAAGTATAAACAACAGTAAACAAATCTACAGGTTTCCATACTTATTATCCAGGGGTGGAACCAGGATTTTTCTCTAAGAGGGGGGTCCAAACTTTAGAACCACAACTACATTATACACTGTTTACAGAATAAAGAGACAAATTAATAATAAAAACTTTATAACTATTAGATCTATGTTAAACACAAAGGAAAACAAAGTGAGCACAAGAAAATTGCTTCTTGCTACTTAAAAATAGCTTACAATAAAATAATCAACTCATGGATGGGTACATTTTGGAAATTCCAGAGGGCTCTGACCCCCCTGACCCCCCCCCACCCCGTCCCTGCTGGATCTACCTATGTTATAAACATCAACATTACATACTGCAAGGCATAGTCAACATATGACTAGTTAAAACATTGTTGATAGCTCATCTATGTATACAGAATAATATAAGACTTAGTTGTTATAAATATTTACATATAAAATATCTCATGTTACCCTCCCCTACCTCAGCTTCCACACTTACATAGAACCTTGAATGATGAAGACATCATTATAAATCATTAAATCTATGAAATGTTATGATGTTACCACGCCTTAAAATATTAACAGCATCTTTTAATAACATACAGAATAAATAAATACAGAACTACCTGTAAGACCAACAGACAATGACATATAAAAACATTGCCATGTCATCTCAGGATAAGCCATGTTATCAAGTCGAAATGATAAGCAATCTGTCATAACAGAATAAGTCATATTGCACTCTTGTCCAGCCATGTTGGCTGTTCAAATCAAATAGCTGAAACCACTGAATGAAGGATTAATTGAAGTTTGCCACCAACAGAAATTATGGACCCACCATCTTCCAAGGCTCATGTCATTGTTGAATACATGTTAGACTTTTTACTTTTACATGTACCTATACATGTGTAGATAAGTCTAAGAACAGTCAGAAGGCGGTTCCATGACTAATATTACAAAAATTAACAACATCTTGAGAGATAGACACAAACCTGTTACAAATAAAAACTCATTCCAATTACAGTACTTATCACATACTGTAAAACTATTAAAATTCTTGTGAGTCATTTTTTGTTTTATCCTATAAAAAAGATTGTTGTGATCTTTAACTAAATCCAACAGCTGTCTAGTCATCATCAACATATAGTTACATGCATAACAGTTACATAATTTGTACAATGGCAGGGCTCAGAACTTTCAAATTTTGTCCGATTGTCCCAGACAATAATATTTAAAATAGGATGCCATGTAGAACAACTAGCTGTATACATGTGTATTTCACTTGCCCATATGATAACTAGAAGTAACATGCTACCCGAGCCCAAATATTGGTTGTCAGGGCCTTAAGGGCGAACAAATGACCTTTAATGTCGAATCCTGTCAACACTTTTGAAGGTCCAAATATTGGAACTTATTTTTAAATGTATAACACAAGCTTTCCTCATGATGATGTTTTGTTTCAAAGAAAAGTAGAAGAAATAAACAGAGAGAAAAAAACAACCATTCATCTTTCACCAACATCAACCCGGATACTTTAAAATACTTTCAGGAGTAGAAGACAAACAAATTAAACCAGTTATAAAACCTGACAAGTAGGAGGGAGGAATGACCTCATTTACGATACATTCAAAATATACTACCCAACGAAAGTTCCTTCACAATAATATTAACTGATTTGCTACCTACTTCCAAGTTCAAGTTTGAAGAATAATAATTTTCATTGTTTATTTTTTATTCATATTCTGCAATGTAAACAAAACTTTATTGGAACAATTCACTTTAAGCAGCAAAAGATAAGTCAGTTGTTTAAACTATGATCAATGTATTTTAATGAACCAATATCAAGTTTGAGATATACTTGCAATTTCATAAGCACAGAAAAATGTACAGAATTCAAAAGGCTAAAATAAAAAATATTGATCAATGAACTGCTATACAACTTTTTGAAATTACAATATTTAAACCGCCTGGTTAGCTAAGTTGGTAGCACAGTCTACTGGTCAAGGGGTTGTGTGTTTGACTCCTAGGCAGGGCATACTTTCATAGAGCTTTGTCATGACATAATTTCTATGGTCATTCTCCCTCCTACCACTGATTTTTCAACAAGTAGGGCAGTTGTCAGTCACTGAGAAGTATGTGCCAAGTAACTAGTTGATAGTTAAATCCAGGGAATTAACCTTTCCAGGAATTGTGAGTAAATTGATTGATCTTAATTGCTATAACCTAAACAATGCGTTGCTCCAGCTTCAACCACCTCTCCCCAAAAAAGGAATTTCATTTAGTATCATGCAAATTGTGAATTTGTGAAGTAACTTTTGTAGAGCAGTGTAGAATTGCCAAGAGAGTCAGTAACATCTGTGAAATGAATAAAACTGATGGCAACAACACAGGTAAAAGATTATTTAACCAGGAATGGCAGGATGCTCTTAGAAAACTAATTCTTACAACAGTTCTTGAAGGTTCATAGATTACATGGAATGTTCAAAATGTAGTAAGTCAGTCAATACATAATATAGTGAACAACAACATAACTTCTTTACTGTTTGCAGGGTAAATATACAGCTATGAGAAGTTCCCGACTGCCAGGAGGGAGTGAAATAAATGACGAGAAATGAGACATTGACTTATACAAGTTTGTATCATGCATGAGAACTTTAGGTTAAGGTACTTAATATCTCTAAGGAAATTTCAAAATTTTATCTGTATTGATCCATAGTAGGCAGAGTTCATAGGGTGATGAAAATATGCAGCCAGACCAAGACTTGAACATAGGACCCCTGGCTAACAAGGCATGGTTTTTTTCAGACTAAGGCATCTGGCTACTTTCATATCCTTCTCCCTACAGTGTAAACAAGTAAGAACCAAAACATTATCATGTACATCACCTTAAGGGCATAGATCAATATCTGAGCACTAAACCACTATACCTTCCTTCAGATAGAGGTTACAGTAAATTGAAGTCAGTAACTTTAATAGCAGGAAAATGGAGACACTGGTGCCAATTTGATGAAACAAATATATTATATAATGATACCATATGAGCCAAGCCAAACTATGAAAAATACATTTACATGTGACTGTGGTACATAGAGTACTTTGTCACATTTCTACCTTTTATCAACAACAAACCATCTGGATACAAACACTAATTTACCAGTTAATGTGATATTTTATAAAACCTAATATCACCTTATTGTTTCCCCTTCAGGCTATCAACGCCACTATTGTCTATCGCCAGGAGACCTACATACAATTACTGTCTTCCCCAGTCTTTTGTCAACCCCAGTCTCTGGGACACCAGCAGCAGATGACAAATAAACTATCGGATTTGATTGATTGTTTGATTGATTGATTGATTGATTGATTGATTGATTGATTGATTGATTGATTGATTGATTGATTGATTGATTGATTGATTGATGACTGGCTTAATAATTCACCAGAGAAACATATAAATACAAGAAAAGTTATATGTTTTGAATGCATTTATTCAAACTGTTTTATACTGTAGATCCTCTATTAAATGCACCTCCCCTAATAAATGCCCTCTCATACCCCTCCCTAATAGGTAGGCCCTTAAATTCCCCATCTAATGAACAGCGCCTTCAATGTTTTTTGGAAAAAGGACAACTAACAACTTATATAATTCATGTTGTAATTTCCCCATTTCTGATTTTCTTAATACTTAAAACTCTCTTGAACAATTTACTCACTGGGAGAATCTTAAGTATGTTGCTGTTAAGAAGTTGTTGCTCTGCAGAGGTTAAATTCAATCAAAACTATGCCTTAAGGAAATATCAGAAGCTGTTGTTGTGCAAGACAAATTGTTCATTTGAGGGCCGCTCTGCAGAGGTTATACAGTAACCACCTTTTAGGAAACTCCAATGCTCCTAGGAGCACTAAAAGACAAACACAATGAAACTTAATTACAGATAATGCCGACCTTTTGGAATATATAACTTCTCATGGTGTGTTTTATAGAGAATATAATTATGTTATTCAATATTATAAGTTTTCAATGTGACTAGACAAACAGCTGTTACAATCATAATAATGCTTTAATAAACACAGTATGCACAATGCTAACATACATGTATAACTTCAAATGTGTTGCACAAGATTTTGTTGTTTTTCCTATTATATAGTCATTAATAAGGCCTTTTCTTGTCTGAAATTCTTACATCACTTATGACCTAGAGTAAAACTTGGATTTTTTCCCCTTCAAACTTTTCAATTAATAAGGTAGAATTTCCCAATACCAACTTTACTGAATATAAAGTTAAATGCCCTTTACCCCAAATACTGAATAAGTCCTGGATTCAAGTATGTATATCAGGCAATGTTTAAGTCATGCCTTAACAAACTCTTGAAACTGGCCCCTGACCCCTGTCAGTCTTCAGCCTTAATTCAAACCCTCAGAATAACCAAGTCATCATCTTAAACCACTAGCCCGAAAGACAAGTGAAAAGTTACATGAGCTAGTGAAAAATTACTTATTTTATACATTTGTGCTAGTTGACAATTTTATCTTTCATTGTAAAACATATAAATTCAGGCAAGTGCTTGAGAAAACTTGAAGCAATGGCTAAAAATAACCAGAAAAGTCGAAGTATTTGTAAGCTTCATGAAAAATGAATAATAACTATAGGCAAAACAAAATCTTCAATCATATTTAAAACTGAACAGAGGAAACCTAAAATACAACACATATTCTAACACATCATTTATCTAGAAAACTCTCGTGATCAAAGTAAACCTACTAGCCACCATACTTATATCAACAACATGCCATGTAATTGACAGTAATGGATTTATCTTGAAAGATAAATTAAGTGTTTCTATCAAAATAATAACATTGGTTCTACCAGCATCAACTACCCACTAGCTAGTATAAGTAGAATACATGTAATATTATAGACAACTGGTAGCTATGTTTTTCTGTACAAGTATAATTATAAATCACCCACCCGGCTCAGTCAGTAGCGTACAAGTCTACTGATCAAGGGTTTTTAGGTTCGATTCCGGGGTGGGGCATACTTTCCTGAAGCTTGGTCATGAAACAATTTATATGCCCATTCTCCCTCCCTCCACTGATACTAAATCATGTAGGGCAGTAGTCAGTCACTGAGGAAAGTATGCGCCAAGTAGTTGGTTAACAGCTAAATCCAGAGATTTAGTAGGTGGACTGACTGCTGTGATATAACATATACAATGTGTTGCTACGGCGTTAGTCCCAACAAACAAAAAATACAATGTACATGTAATATATAAATGATTTATCCTCTAAAACCAGTATCAAACATGTGGTACTAGTTTCCAAGTAATTGTAAAAATTCACATGATATAAAAGCCTAAGGTCTGCCTGACTATACCAGATCACACTAATAGCTATTAAGAATGTTTTCATTCAACTTAGTCTTTAGAAAACAAGTACAGTTTGCCTGTAGGACAAAATGTTAAATAATCCATGATGTACAAGGTAAGTGTAATGGTAAAAGAAACGGAAACAGGTAGAACATTGAACTCTGGATGTAAGCCATCACAAATCTCATACTTGATAAATTAATTAATTAAGTTAGTTACATCTTTGCATTAAAGCTACAAACTCAAATATTTGGTTAATGCTTTGATATCCTCAAAATACATGTAAACTAACTTCTAAAATTCTATAGACTTTAGAATGATATTTTAATATTTTTTGTTTCCATACCAAACCTCCATCCTTCCATAAACAAAAATACGTTTTTCTCGGACATAATAGTTGTCAATATTTTCTATTGTAACTCTAAAAAGAGAAATCTTTCATGAATATTAATCTCAGACCCACCAGCCTCTCATTAATAATAATACAGTCTATTTTCATGACATTGTTTGTCCAAGATAATTCCTCAAGCAGAAATCAAATCCAATCAGTCAGTGTATGTCAATCCCCCCAGAGTACCCCCCCTTCCAGGAAAAACCTAAGCCAGTGTACATTTCTCCGCCCCCCCTCCCCAGTATCCCCCAGGAAACCAATTATCTCTCAATATAAGAAAATAAACAATTCATGGAGAAATCAAGCATGATATACTCACTGTACTCTACTCAGATGTCATCAAACTAATAAACAAAATGTCTCACATATACAGTGCCCTCCAAATGTCCTTGGACAAAATCATGGTTCTAAGATAAAACAGTTCACAGTTCCCCTACAAGGACCAACTTGACTATAAATGGCATTGTGTTGTTTTGTTGGGTTTAACGCCGTAGCAACACATTGTATAGGTCATATAACGATGGTCAGCCATCCTACTCACTGTTCTTGGAAAGGCTAAATCTCTGGATTTAGCTGTTAACCAACTACTGAGGGCATACTTTCGCCATTGACTGACTACTGCCCTACATGATTTAGAAACAGTGGTAGGAGGGAGAATGGCCGTAGAAATTATTTCATGACCAAGCTCCAAGAAAGTATGCCCCACCCGGGAATCGAACCCTCGTCCAGTAGACTTGTGCGCTACCGACTGAGCTAGCCAGACGGCTATATAAATTGCACAATGAAGCAATATTGACAATTTTATCTCCCAAATGCTTATGCTAGGTTTACATTTAGCCACGATTACCACGATGTACCCGATTCCAGAGCATCGTGGCGAACGTAACAGAGCGTGGAGTCGAATCGGGGTGATCTGCGGGGAGCGTAACGGAACATGGTTGAATCGGGGACATCGTGGACATAGGGACAGATTTTAAATCAAACTTAAATTTCACCACAATTGCCCCGATTCATTTTCTAATCGTGACAGAGCGTGGCCTTCGTAACAAAACGTAACGGAACGTACCGAAGCGTAACACAACGTAACAGAACGCGGAGTACAATCGCAACAGATCGGGACCAGTGTAGACACATTTTTTCATCCCGCGTCGCTGGGAAAGAATATTTCTTGTTTAAATATCAAATCGTGGCGTAAAACGTGGTCATTTGTCTCAAATCGTAGGTCAAATCGCAGGAGATCGCAACAAAGCGGCTTTGTCATGGGAGATATTAACAGGACGTAACGGAACGTGGTGGAGCGTGGAAGCCAATCGTGTTGATCGTAACAAAGCGTAACAAAACATGATGCAAATCGTGGGCTCGATCGTAGCAAAGCGCAGTAGAGCGCAACAAAACGTGCTGATTTCGTAAGGAAGCGTAACAGAACGTGGAGTATACCATTTAATCGTAGAGCTCCCCGATCTTTTAGCCCTCTGGCTAATCGGGGAGATCGTGGCCAGATGTAAACCTAGCATTAATTTACGAAGAAAATTTCATGGCCCAAAATAAAAGATCATCCTATTGCCCATTTATTTGGGTACGGGTAACTAGTTACTGCTTGTAAACATATTGATCGGGCAATTAAAATATATAGCTGGTTGTCCAACCAACCAACCTACTTTAAAACTTAATGTCGAGCACTGCAATCCCTATATTAAGACCATTCTGCAATTATGACGATCAATTTTAATGTTAGCAGAACTTTCCTGTAAATTTATGAACAATTTTTAAATTATATTTAAGTAAAATTTCTTACAAAACGCATGATCAACTTTTCTCAAAATTTCAATCATTCAAAAACTTTTGAAGGGCGCTGTATATCAGAGATTTCCATCCAAACTATCCAGGCATTATAAACAGACCAATATATTGATCAATTATTGGTGAACTTAATCAAAGAAATAAGTCTTAGATTTCCTAGACTGGCTAAAACTTAGCAACCAAATCATGCAGTCAATTTAAGAAATCTTTACAAATACAGTCTGTGGAATTCTGCAGCTGTCTGGCTGCCCCAGACAATCATGTTTTTGTTTAGTCAATAAATATTCTGCTTAGATGCACAATCAAATAAAGAAAAGTGGGAAAGCTCAAAACAAAGTTTTGGACTCAAGCTTAAGTTCACAGATTGCATACTTCTGTCAGTGACTGACAACTGACCTACATGATATAGAATCAGTGGTTGGAGGGAGAATGGCCGTAGACCAAACTCCACCAAAGTTTGCCTCCTGGGAATCAAACCCACTTCAACTAGATCAGTAGACTTATACAGCCCAAAATGTTATTTTTACTTTATTTTTGTTAGGTTTAACGCCGTAGCAACACATTGTATAGGTCATATAACAGCGTCCAGTGCACCTAACTTAGCTTTCCTGGACCCTTGTCTATAACCAGTACTCACCTACCCTTCCACAAGGCCAGAAACTTCCACATATATCTTATAATGGAGGATAATTGACACTATTGTCATATTTTCATTGAAGGGTATAACCTCCCCAGGTAAGATTAGATCTCGTACCCCCTTCTGGGCACTAGATTTAAAATCCAGGCAAGCTAACAAATGGGCCACCCATCCGGGGATACCAAAATGTAAAGAAAGAAAACAACAAGCATTAAAATGACTAAACAGACGCAAGAATGATGACAGGGTGACCAGTGAAGACTTGCCTAATGAGTCAGACCTACATAGGTGAATTCAAACATTAGGAAGCTAAAACCAAACTGTAACACAGTCAAAATAACTAAATTTCTAGCTCTCTGGATGAAAATTTACTGGTGTTACGTCCATATTCAGGCCAACATTTGTTAAAAATTTGAAAGAGGTCAGATGAAAAATAAAGGATGTAAGTTTGCAAAAATTCCAAATTCCCCAATGTATTTTAGACTGTATCACATTTATTTATAGACAAACAATTTATCCACTGGTCATCTCCAGATAACATGTCTAGTCTATCAGTCTGTGATGATTCCAATCATAGAAATAACAACATTCCCTGGAGATGTCAGAGAGAGAGTGGGAGACAAACCAATGATGCCAAAAATAACATGAAAACAAGACATATCATGAAATACAGACCACTCTCAGACTCTCAGCATTCACTAGATTAATGGAATCACCATCACTATTGCCAGTAATGACCAATATACAGGGCATATCAAAAGCTTCTGGACAATAGAAAATTATTGATGATTTAAATCATGTTTTTTGTTTGTTTGTTTAATGCTACAATAACACAGCAGTCAGTTAACCTACTCAATGTTCCTTGAAAGGCTAAATCTCTGGATTAAGTTGTTAGTGCTAAGCAGTACTAGGCACATACTTCTGTCAGTGTCAGACAACTGCCCTACATTGTTTAGAACCAGTGGTAGGAGAGAGAATGGCCATAGAAATTGTTTCAGGATCAAGCTCCACAACCTGTGAGCCCATGACCCAATGATCAGTAAACTTGTGCGCTACCAACTAAGCTAGCCAGGTATTTTACTGCAAGTAATTTTGCTATAAATTAAGCTTATTTATGTAACATAGTTTTAATCATAAAAAAATTATGTTGATATACTAATAATTGATAATTTTGAATTTTGATCAAATGAATCATGAAATAATTTCTACGGCCATTTTCCCTCCTACCAATGATTCTTAATTATGAAGGGCAGTTGTCAGTCACTGATGAAATATATGCACTTAGTAGTTGGTTAACAGCTAAATCCAGAGATTTGGCCTTTCCAAGAAGAATGAGTAAGTTGACTGACTGCTTTTATGACCTATGCAATGTGTTAATTGCTACAGCTTTAAATCCAACAAAAATAACACAGATCAAATGAGTCTATGTTTCTTATTTTCATGGGTAAATGCAGATGGGTTTATCTTATATACAGGATTTTATCCAAGAACTTTTGGAGAGGCACTATACAATACTAAACAATGAGAGATTTTTACGATGTGATTATTTGTTCAGTATAATCAATGGTATGGTCAGACTCTAGCATACTAATTGCTATATTGAATACTTGAGATTTCTACAGTAATAAATGGACAGACTTTAACTGGTATCACCACAGACATTGACCTAGTACAACCAAGTATCAGGAAGGCTAACTACAAGCTTTGGGCTTAGCGCAAATTGGTCATAACTCAATTTTAAAAATGAGTGAGTTACGACCATTTTGTGGTAAGCCTGCAAAATAACATCCAATAAACTGTTTCCACAAGCATAAGGAATGCTAATTCTTGTATTGATTAAGTACTTAAAATATTAATACATGATTATATTATACAGTTCTAGTAATGTACAGTTCCTTGTTGTTCTATTGTCTTGAAAATATCAATAAATTTAACAATTGTTGAGTGTTTTGACTAATGGTAAAATTATTACTATGTGGAAAGTCTGTACAAAAAGTTGTAGTTATTTTAGACCTGGGGCTGAAAGATCTGAACATAGACCATATTACTAAGAGAACAAAGGAACCAGTAATTATGAGTATCTGGGGTAGGGACTAAGGGACCAGTGAAGGAACTGCATAAGACATTATAAGAATTCAGGGTATGGGCCAGCGAGGGTTGGCATTTAGCCACCATGTAGACCTGAGATAGGTCCCATGGAAGGATAACACCACTCACTATGTGTACTTTCTGGGGTAGCAGCAAGCAAAAGACTGCACCAGTCACTAATGAGTATTACGGGTTAGAGACCAACAACTGATTACACCCAGTCACAATGAATACTTGAGTTAGGGGCCAGGGATGGACTACATTAGCCACTATTAATACTTGGGTAAAGAGCCAAGCAGCAAAGGACTACACAAGGGACTATGTATATTCGAAGTTTAGGCCAGGAAGGGAGCAGGCCAACCACATGTTGATCCTCATAAAGTTAGCAACTATATACTTTCAAAGTCCCTTTACCCAGTAAATAAACACAAACAACATAAAGTTCAAACTCCTGAAATCTTCTTAGACTATAAATGGTCATCTGAGTGAAAACTATTGACATTAATAGACCATCATCAATAATGTAAAACTGTCCTAGTGAGAGGGGAGAGGAGAGAGAGAGGGAGGGATGAGTAATAACTTGGAACCAACACAGAATACAAATTAGTTCAGGAGACATTGTGGACAAACTTAGATATTTTCCTTAATGAAATTCTCACGAAAAATTGGTTTTAGAATGATAGAAATTGAAGCTCATTAGGCCAGACAAAATAGTTGTGTGTTCCTGTGTATAAAAGCTATGAAAAAATATAAAATTTTACATTTTTCTCTCCGTCTGGGAAATCACAAACTTCAAAACAGTAAGTTTTGCTTATTACATTCAGCAACCAGTCATGTGCTTCTGTTAACTAACATAAGTCACATGATTCAATTTATCTTACTCACCGTTCCTGGATAGAGTAAATGACTGGATTCGGCTTATAACATTTACTAAGCGCATACTTCCCTTAGTGACGGACAAATGTTCTATATACATGATTTAGAATCAATGGTAAGAGGGAGAATGGCAGTAGAAATTATTTCATGACCAAACTCCACAATAGCATGCCTCATCCAGCCATGGAACCCATGATCCCTAGATAAGTAGACATGTGAGCAACTGACTAAGCTAGTTAGTTGGGCTAACAATTCTATGATCTAGCAAGCAATGTGTATGAACTAACAAAGTAAGATGTAACATAAACAAACAACATACTAGTCCAAATGCATATGTTTAAGAATTTAAGGACTTAGGTGCTAGTGCAAGTAATGTATGAACCAGGACCGGCGAAATCAAACGTCTGTATTGTCCGTGTTGTCCCAAGGCAAATACGGACAAGTGGTTACTTCGATGTTATTTTATAATGTTCATACGGACAAGTAACTACATACCAATTGCCAAGAATAGACAAATAAACAATTTTAAGATTTCGCTGGCCCTGGGAACTAACAAACAATAAAACAAACAGAAAAATAGTTTCATCCGTCAATGATTCACAGATGGTAAAATAAACTTCTTCTAGACAATAATGAAGTCTAGTTCTAAACAAGACTAAGATGGATGATGATAGATTTCTGTCACAAAAATACAATCTATCACATATATATATACATCACTCTAAGAATTAGCTAGAAATATTTACTAGAAATATACAAATATTGCAACACTCGAACTCTTTCATGAATGCCATCTCACCAAATTTCCGAAAAATTTGGAATTATTTCAATCATCTCCCTAAACTCCCCCCCACCCTTTCTTGAAGGCAAAATACAATCTATCACATATATACATGTATATACATCACTCTAAGACTCTAAGAACTAACTAAAAATATTTACTAGAAATATACAACACTGGAACTCTTTCATGAATACAAAAATTTCTATGGAACTTGGAAATACTACAATCATCTCCCAAACGCCCCCTAACCCCTTCCTGAAGGCATGATCCTTAAATTCCATCAAGTCATACCTTAAAACACCGTATTCCTTTTCTTACACATTTAAGATTCATCTTCATATTAGACTTTCATGAGCCCTAGCCTGATTGTGTTTTATAGTAAAGAGAAAAAGTAATCTTCACAAGCCCAAATCAATTTTTCACTAACCCTAACATTTGGGCTAGTGGTTTGAAGCAATGACTGTTAAGATCTAGAGAACAATGATTCAGGTTAATGAAAATTACTTATGTCATAATAATTCGAGGGCTGAACGTGACACTATTGTAACTCCCTTTTTTCAAATGGAGTAACAACAATAGTGTTTCGTTCAGTCCTTCATATGATAAAGTTGTGTTAGTTGACAATTTTACTCTTGAGAATATTTTAGACAAAGACTGGACACAACCAAGAAAGCTTGCCTCTCTTCATAATAACAAGACCTACTAGTCTACTATATACAGCAAAGAAAGATAACCAAGTACCATTCTAAAACTTTCATATTTATGATAATCAAACATCACCTAAACCAGATGAACAAAATTAAGCAATGCACCAGACTAGGTAATACAGTACATATGTCAAAAATTATGAATGAAAATATTTAAATAATGGAGCAGAGATGTTTATCAATAGAAATTTGAGGGTTACCCGCCAGACTGTAGTAACTCGCTCTTTTACACAATGCACTTACTACAGTCTTGCAGGCAACTCTCAATTCATGTATACTCACTAAATTTGCTACTTCCTCCACTTAGCTGTCTACCAGTTCCAGTACTCAGTATTCCATTAGGTGCAGGCGTTGACGTGGCTTGGGGAAAATGATTTAAATCCCTATTTTTAACAGGGGTAAAAGGTTCATAGTCACCGTTTATTTTTAATGTTGATCTAGGACTAGTATCGTCTTTACGAATTTCTGACACATTTAAGTCATCGTAATTTTCAGGCACATTTTCTTTCTCTGGTTCGACAAACTCCACCTCGTAAGTCCGTTTTGGTTTTGGAGGAGATTCCATTTGTTTAAATTTTTCCATGGTTACCTCCTCAAAACCATTTTTGTCACCGTTAACTTCCTGTGATGTAGACGCAGACACACCTGCTGCTCCTTGCAACATGTGACCTTGACCTTGATCTGTACTTGGTGACCTTGACGACCTTGAACCCTTTGAGCCACGTTTCTTAGGAGATTTCTTGGCTTCTTTTTTAGGAGATGGGCCTTGCTCACCATTCGTCTCCCGACGCTTGGCAGCCTTGGTTTGGCCTTGACCTGAAATATCAAAAATATGTGACGGTCAAGGACAATGTAAATCAACCTTGGTTTGACCTTGACCTGAAATATCAAAAACATGTAAAGGTCAAGGACAGAAAATGTAAATCAACCTTGGTTTGACCTTGACCTGAAATAAAAACATGAGAAGGTCAAAGACACTTAATTGAAATTTTGTTATTTTGCTTTGAACTTTTTTTGCATAACACAGCAAAAGTTATTGATATGAGAGTCAATCAATATTACATCAGGGCCCAGAATGATGAATAGAACATTAATTTATCACATGTCTGCTCAGCAAGATATTTCAATGAAGTAAAATAAAACATCAATAATATGAATGCTCTCACAACTGCACTGGGATAGTTGTTATGAGAAAAGATTATTGTATAAAATGCCATAGCACTTTATGTGGATGATATCTTTTGTATAAAAAATATAATTTACACTGGGATAAACATCATGCAGTGTCTGACACTAAAAGCCTTTAGTAGGAAAGCTAAACCAATGAACTCTGAGGAAGTATACAACTAAACAATTATTTAGCAACTTTCACTGAAATATAAGGCTGTACTCTTAGATTCATGAGTCAGAGCAAACCTGGTCTACATCTTTCTATATTTACATGCAGCTAGTTTTGCACTAACACTTTAATATTGTCCATTACAGAAGTCAAATCCAGAATCTAAACCAAGCCCATCGCAGACAATTACTTGACTTGATTTTAGCACAAGCACAACTAAAAATGCTACATAGTAAAGGGCAAACTAGCCTTATTAACTAGTCCAATTTTTACAAGCCAAGACCAATTTTAAAATTCATGAACTTTGGGCTAGTGGGTTAAGACGCTGACTATTACTGAGTAGCCCAAAGTCAAAATATTTTATTGGTATTAACCAATTTGATTGCCAAGAAAAATATAACAATATTTCAAAAGCGAAGTCTATTTCATAACACTATCTGTTTTTACCAACAAATAGCTGTGAATCAATTTGCAAAAATGTATCAAATTTTATGATTTAAATCCTGAAATAACTCAACCAATTATGTCACACTTATTGCACAAAATAATAAAATTTTGACTAATTGATACAAACCTACATTCAAAATATAATGTCAAGAAATTATCGGCTTTAATCAACAAGCAACTCTTATGCTAAGTTAGTCTAATGTTACATTGACTTTTCCAGCTATCTTAAGAAAATACCTTGACTTAAATAAGGGAGACTTTTCCAGCACTAGCCTGTTTTATTATGCTATGTAGTAAGAGGCAAAATTATCAACAAGCCTGACAGCATGAAATTATACACTTATAGGTAATTTTGCTAGCTCTAATCAATTTTTACAAGTCCAGGGCTTTGGGCTAGTGATTAGGGCTGTGGATCGTTGAGCAAGTGGTCATTCTGATTCGAACCACGATTCATGTGTAGCGATTCACAAATGACACAATAATACAATAACAAAAATCAGTGAAAAATACAGAAGCTTTTACTATATGGGATACCATGTACTCCAAAAATTACTATCAGATGTTTTATGGGCATTTTCAGTGATAACATTTTTGTTCATAAGTGTACAAATCAAAATTTTGACACAAGATAACTTGGTCTCTACATAAATTAAAGTTTTCATTAGTAGTGGGACTCGCTTTCAGTAACAATTAAGGTGAAAGAATTGTTTCATTTTTTTCCAAAACTAGATCGGGATCCGACGATTTCGAACAGGATGAATATTTGTACTCGATTTTCTGGTCGAGATCACGAATATCCGAGTACTCGGATACTCGCCGCAGCCCTACTAGTGATTTTAGGCAATGACTGAAATAGTCATGAAAGTTCAACAAAAATTAAAAAGTAGATACTCGGTACATAGATCTAACATCATATTACTGTATATCAAAGGAACCTGAGGACATATTCTTACATATCACAACATTAACTTTTATACCTAGATTGTAACAATAATAATTGAATATTTAATTAATTTCTCTTATTGAAGTTATCTTAATCAAAGCATACATTATACAAATATATACAATTTTCTACAAAGGACATTCAATGTAATATTTAGATACACAACACCTGTGTCAGGGAGACATCTGATGTTGAATCCAGGTGCGTATCTGCCATTACGCACTTTACACACAAGCGTTACAACCTCCATTCCAGAAATCAAAATCTAAAAGTAACAAGTGCCAAATACCAAGAGAAATTGGATGCCCAACCCGGTTAAGGCATTATTTGACTTGACTGTGATAACTTTACTCCATATAAATGTCATATAAAAGGAGTCATACAAAGTAGTACACAAATTAATCACTTTGGCTTTCTGTGTACATTGAAACTTCTGAAAGGAACAGTAATTATCGTAATTTACCGGGGAAGGGACATGCCCCCAGACCCCTAGCATTTGTGCGTAATCTCCAAAACGGCCTAGATACGCATCTGGTTGAATCAACATGATACAATATAATTATAAGCCAACAGTTTCAACCTCATTTAAAATTGAATTGCCTCACAGCTGTAGATAATGAAATTTTCATATAATTACAGTAGGGAGTTTGAATGAACCAAGGGAAGATAATAATATGGTATTTAATTACAAACACTAAAATCTGTATATTAGTATTATTTACACAGTGGAGGATATAGAAATACTTCCATGAAGGTAAAATTAGAGCCCTCATTGGAAATTGTGATATTGATGTATCACCGATTTGTGACAGACAATCTGATATCAATACGGAATTTGGAATATCGATACAATCTAGCATTTTATAAAGCTATAAACTAAATGAAGGTGACATTTAACTTTACATATCTGTGTCTTTTTTTCACCTCAATAGATGAAACATTCTCAACCCTGATTCAAAATTTTCAGCTAATTTTATGTCATTATCAGACAAGCTAGCGGTACATGTCTACAAAATAACAGTATTTTTAATAGGATTGGCTCAGCTTTATTGATAAGAGTCAATACAAATTGCTAAAACTAATAATTGTTAACTCCCAACAAGTCCTTGATAGGGCTCTGTCCAATAATGCAATCATTTATAAGAATTGATTGATTCCACAGAAATTGTGCCAACACATTTTAAGACATACAAAATGCTTGAAAATTACAAAATTACAGAACTTTGAAATCCACAGAAATTGGACCCCACGAAAAATCTCAAAACCTACAGTATTTCTACAAATACAAGGTGACTGAGGAAAGTGACTAAGCCGACGTTTCACAGGTAAACAGTAACGGATATGTTACTGTATATTGCAGGTTTAGCGCAAAACAGTTGTAACTCAATATATAAGAAAACAGTGAGATATGACTGTTTTGCACTTAACACGCGATATAACAAGTATTACAACATTTACAAGTCTCGTCAAGTCTCGTCAAGACATCAAAACAATCTTGTACGATATAAAATCTACTTGACATTCATGTCCTACAATCAAACAAAAAATTTACATCATCAACTTACGACATCGTATAAAACGTGTCAGTAATTACAAAACATTCAGATGATAATTATTGTCCACAAAAAACAATACCACACAAATTTTCTATAATAAACTGTAATTTATTCATTGTCAGTTCATTGTCAGCAAAATAAGCAGTGGTCTGGATCAATGCTGGTTGCCAATGGCAACCAATAAATACAAAAAATGGAATAGGGGCCACAGGGTACAGAAAAAAAGGAGCAGTATGGTGATAGGGGTAATGTAGGTTGAGGATTGTCAGCAACACTGTAGTAACTCCCTCTTTAACGCAATGCACTTACTACAGTCTTGTGGGCAACCCTCGACTGGTGGCATATTGGTCAATTCCTGATCAAGTCTAAACTAGTTACCGGTAATGAGCTCCAAATGTTTAGCCCCTCCCCCCCTCAGAAGTACCAATGACTAGCCAATTTTCACAAGCCTTTATTGTTTCCACTAGCCCTTATCAAGTTTCACCAGACGTTATCAATATTTATCACCCTCTATCAATTTTCACTGGTCTCAGTTATTACAGAGTAGAACATAAAAAGATAAGACTATCATTTTATCATCATGTAAAATTGATGATGACAATTTGAATATAAATGAAAACAATTTTGTTTTGCTGCAGTTTATTACCAATAGAAATATCATAATTTGAATAAGGCCAATATGAAATATTATAGTTAGCAAAACTAAGTTGTAAAATCTATAAGATAATATGTAATTCTAAGGAAGCTTCCGTTTTAGTGAGAGTGATGTCAAGAAATTATCAGTAATTCACTGTTTCAACTATTAGACCTTACAAAATGTTTCATCTAAGTCAATTTGAAAAACAAGTTGTGGGGGAGGGGGCACTACAAACAAATATAATTTCCATTTTGACTATAACAGTTATGCTTGTTTTAAAATTTTGTTATTAAATAAATGACTCATGTCTAACATTCAGGATATTACAAAACTACAGTAAAACTTTCCTTTACAATAACACCAGCTACAAATAACAGCCATCTCCCAATAACATTGACCTCTCAACAACAGACACCTCACAACAACATCCAACTTTCAACAACAGCTACTTTCGATATACCCCTCAAATGAAGTTTCCAATACAAATGAGTCTAATTCCTCCCTAGTGCAGTCACCTTTACATCTACATAATTGTCAAATATAGCCATATATGCTGCTTATGCAAATCCTACTCACTGAGGTATCATGTACAATGTACCATGGTATGGGTTATTGTGTACCATGAACCATGGTATGGGTTATCATGTACCATGTACCAAGGTATGGTTTATTGTGTACCATGTACCAAGGTATGGGTTATTGTGAACCATGTAGCTAGGTATGAGTTATCATGTACCATGTACGGAGGGATGGGTTATCATGTACCATATACTGCAGTTTGGTTTAATAAGATATTATGTTTTGTTTTGAGGTCTAACTGTATAACATAATCTGCAAGATGAATATATTCACAGTAGATTGCATGTTTGATGATTCATATAATAATAAATAATATGACATCCTGGGCTATATACAGCATACAATTTATAGAATAGAGTACAGTATACAAGTACAGTATATACAGAGTACAGTATTCAGTCAGTAAAATATAGGAGATAATTAAATGTTAATAAACATCAATTTGAAGTAATTTTGTCTGCATTTCCAAGGTTGTATGTTATAATATATCATTTCAATAACGTTATATCAAGGGCTGAACGAAAGCTGTTGTAACTCACTTTATTTTCCATGGAGTAACGCTATTACAACTGCACAACTTAGATAACTGATTTGGATATCTGGGTACAAAATTACAATGAATGGCTTCAAGTACAGTGATTAAATCATATCAAAACTAGCCTACCTACATGTAAATAACGAAGGATGTTGACAAGTTTTGTGCCGACCCTTGATATATTTGAAGCCGCCCGGCTAGCTCGATAGGTAGCACGCAAGTCTACTGATCGAGGGATTGTGGGTTCGATTCCCAGGCAGGGCATACTTTCATGGAGCTTGGTCATGAAATTATTTCTACGGCCATTCTCCTTCCTACCAATGATTTTTAATTATGTAGGGCAGTAGTCAGTCACCGACGAAAGTATGCGCTTAGTAGTTGGTTAACATCTAAATCCAGAGATTAAGCCTTTCCAGGAGTGAGTAGGTTGACAGACCGCCATTATATGAAATATAACAAGTGTTGGCTTTTAACCCAACAAAAAAAACACAAAAAAAACAATGTTGATATATGACAAGCACTTAAGGTCCATTTATGTTTATAGACATTCTATTTATAAAACACAAAGACTGATTCACTAGAAGGTCCAGAGATTATCAGCTTATTGATTTGTTTAACTCTAAATTAAAAGTGTTTTGTTTCATCACAATACACCAAGGTCACCAAAACAATAACAGCCTTAAATTCAACTTTGTAGATGCAGTAAAGCCAAGGCCAACAAAATGAATATTCAATTTGATTTTGCATGGCATTCAGATTTGATTAAACATGGAATTAACCCATTCTGAACTGTTCTGTCTTTCCACTTATATTCAATCAGACCATTGCTTGACTTCACAGCTATTTACCTCTGGTCATCAAACTACGAATAACTATTGATCAAAATCCCTGGGGAGTCTTTTACATTGCTTAATATGTGCAGCTGACATATTGATGCAAAACTAATGAATTATATTACCTCTCTCGCATGTGCTTATTGAACTTATTCACATCTTTGTGGAGAGAAGCAAAAACAGGTAAGCTCCTTGCTCAAAGAATTTAGCCAAGTCTCTGGAAGGGTCCAAACCTAGGACATACTGATGTCTAAGCCAATGTCCTACGACTGGATTATTGCTCCAAGAAGTGCATAAACACCTGTGAAGTGGCGACTATAGATTGAGTCATCCAAAACTAATAACAATCATACTACCTTAAAATGTTAAACAAATATAAGGTAGTACGCTGATAACAAACACACCTGTGTTGGCTGATAACTAAAGTAAAAGTCTCCATTGTCTATGGTGACAACTGACAACTATTAAATGATTTAAAACTTACAAGATTGCAATTTTAAAATTTTTATACAAAAGATCTCCATGTTGAGGCAGTGCTATCAGCGCTTTGATTTATAGACTCACAGTCAAGTATGAATCAATTACGTCAAAGTGAATACACTACACTATAGTATTATCAAATAAATAGATAGACAATTTGTAATGTAAATATTTGTATCACTTAAGCCACACAATCCTATCAATAAAATTAACCCAATCGCTTGTTAATCTTATATAATAAATACTCCAAGTTTCAAGTATATAGCCGAATAAATTTATCTTATGAATAAGATTATCAAACTATGTTCTGACACTGTCTCAGTTTTGAAATCTTGGATTATTGGTAGGCAGGAGAATGACCGTAGAAATTATATCATGACCAAACTCCATGAAAATAAGCCCCCTCCCCCGGAATCAAACCTACGACCCCTTGATTAGTAAATTTGTGTGCAACTGACTAAACTAGTCTTTTAGCTTTTGACATGAATTCAAAGTACTCATTTCAAAGCACTGTGCACACTGTGCTCAGTAGCTCAGGCATAATTTGCCAGATATAATGCCTTGCCTAGCTAGGATTTTACCATCTCATATCTCATATTATCTGTGCCTTGCTAAGCTGGATTTTTATAATCAGTCACTAGAACCAGTTTTGTCACATTATTTATAGCAAGGTGGTCCAGTAATGACTTAAGACAGGAATAGAGGTAAGTATTATCCCTATGACTGTAGGCCACAGTTTTGGTATAAGTAATAGTGACCTGAGCATTTTCAGTCATTTTTTGGGGGGAAAGGAATGGGCAGTTCCCACAGAGTAGATGCCGAGTCCTTAAACAGACCAAACAGTCTCAGGTCAAATTGCATAAACTATATAATAATTGTGGTATCACAAACAAGGCATTTATTAAAACCTCACTCCATGTATTAAGGTTACTCAACCAACAAAAAAATCATATACCCAGTATAAATACCGCAAACACTAGATCAGTGTAAACGTATTAAGTAGCGGTCAAATCACAGCGTAACCTAGTGATCTGACCACTACTGTTACATAGATCTAACCAGCAAGGGGTGACATTTTAAGTATTCAAGTGAAAAAAGTCAAATAAACTTGAAACCTTGATCAAACATTACTACTGTATAGAACTAAAGTGGCCAGTAAATCTTGTTAAAATAAATGAGATCAACGTATCAAGCATTAAACATTGATCCCGGATTACGTAGGTATTATAACAGAATTATGGTACTTATAAGGTCAGTTGTAAATGTAATACTTCATACAAATATATACTGATACTTCTACAAATATTGCATGGACTTTGTCGGGCTATTTATAAGGGTACATTGATTTCTTGGCTTTGACGTGGCTAAGTTTCTAACGCTCTTTGATCTTACGCCTGCACAGGTGAAGTGACAGACAGACTTTAATCAGTTAAAACTATTTTATGTGTGAATCTCTTAAGTTATTTTCAAAGAAATAAAAATATTGCTCACAAAACCATAAAAAACAAGAAATTGCACTGACAGGAGAATAGTACGGTAATTCTACTTCTAAAATAGTCAAGGTAAAAGTAAAAATTCTGAAAGACTTGAATTGGTCAGAATATGATTATACAACAAGGTCAGGCCTGTGACGATCTATATTTGTGTTTGACCAACTTGTAACTGCTAGTAAACATTTAGTACAGGAAAGTAAAATATATAGCAGGCTGCCCAACTGGGCAACCTACTTTAAAATAAATGTCGAGCCCTACAACTCCATTGTTTTTTATCAAACTTAAAAATACTTTTCTACAAAATAAATCAAGGACAACATGCATTTATACAGACCGTGCCTTAGTCTTACCTTTATAAAGTTAAAACTATAATATCGAGGGTTGCCTGCCAGACTGTAGTAACTTGCTCTTTTACCTAATGCACATATACAGTCTTGCTGGCAACCCTCGATACAGAAAACCTAAACAGAAGTAAATATGTACAGTAAATTCTATCAGGAAGTCAGAAATTTTATATATCCAAATATTTGCATAGGTCAACGCTACTGTGAATACGTATTTATATAAAATATATATATAACATTACGCTGTTACAATATACAAACTTATTATAACATAACAATGAATCCCCGTCAACTTCAAACCACAAAATATTGATTCTAAAACAGTACAAACAATACAGACCGAGTTAGCTTTTCACTAACATTAGCTTGATCTTGAAAAAGACATGGAGGCCAAAAACTAGTTGATTAATAAATTTGTAAAACAATATCCAAGAGTTGACTTATAAAAACTCTCCACTTTTTTGCCTGGTTGTAAAATTTGCTTAGTAAGTCAGTAACAGATATGCCAATTTAAAACCATTCAAAATACATTTCCTATAAGTTCCATTGAGCATTCAAATACATGAATTCACTTTAAATTCCACAGAGCACAGTATGAATTATTCACGGCACAAGTCATAAATATAAATCCATTCCATTTTACATTACAGGTTAATTAATAATTAAAGATGTTATATACGAATGTCAACTTGACGGGCGGTTTTGTTTAACGGAACAGCTGTTGACAGGAATATAACAATCTTTAACGTTAAAATATAAGTTTTAAATAAACTCCAACAATAGAACTGATCAAGCAGTCAGTACTTTAACATAGGAACCATTGTACCGGCAGTCGGGAATAGAAATACACTATAATCCAATCTTGCCGAGATTAAAATCTTAAACAAATGATTATTTCATTTGACAGCGTACGTATATGGAACATAACAGACTAAAAATATACAGGTTTGTTTATAATGAAACCATTTAAACCGGTTCGGCGCAAAATTAGTCTAGCTACATGTAAATTAGAAGGAAGTAGGCTAGTTTTGCACTGTTTCATTGATTTAAATAGTTTAGCCAGCATAAACTTATCTCGCATATTTTGATATCTGTACAGTTTTTTCGGGTGAAAGATCTTAACAGAAAAATTGACTGCAACCTTTGTTTTAATCAGTCAATGCTTGAATGGAATATAGTAAAATATTTAGACAAAAAAATCATAATTTATTTGTACTCAAGACATTTTTTTCAGATAGTATACATGACTTTATATAGGTGGGTAGGCAGGAAACTAGTCTAATTACATGTAATTAAAGAAGGCCATAAACTAGTTATGTTCTGCAGGGGCAGATTCAGGATTTTTTTTTGGGGGGGGGTCTGAACTTTTTCTAAGGGGGGGGGGGTCCAAACTTTTAAACCACAACCATTTTATTCACATTTTGCAGAATAATGCAACATATTAATAATAAAAACCAAATAACCATTGAATCTATGTTAAGCACCGAGAATATTTGCTTCATGCTACTTAAAATTGACTTACAGTCAAAAAAATACACTAGCGGATAGGTACATTTTGGAAATTCTAGGGGGGTCTGGACTCCCATGCCCCCCCCCTAGATCTGCCTATGTGCTGACCCATCGAAATGCTTTATTTTGAAACAACATATATCAATCAAATTAAGGAGCTCTACCAGATAGATAATATTTAAATTAATTTCAAACAGCAGCAGAAACTAGAGGTCAAACGTTCAGTCATATAAAATGTATTCATGATAAATTTCTGAAACAAATGTACAATCCTCAACCTTGTCTTTGGGAAGAAATGAAACAAGTTCTAGATGGGTAAGCGTCAAGTTTGAAGTCTGACTCTTCATCTAAATTTTGAATTTGCTTTCCGACGTTTCCATGGGAAGATTTGAAAATATGCAGAACAAACATCACAGAGTTAATAAACCCCTATAAGATAAATCAAACTCCCATGATTATACCCCAGTAAGGTACCATGGTACCATAAGACTTTCCATCAAGGTGTGACAGTGAATAAAGGAAACTGTCAACCTCTGAATCAAACATAATAAGTCACTGCTCTAACCAACTAGCCCAACGCCATGGACAAGTCAGGGCTCAACATTAATTAAAAGTTGTCTGACGACCTATATTTGGGTTCGGGCAACCTGTTATCACCAGTAAACATAAAGTTTGTGCAAGTAAAAGCTGATTATCCAACCAGGCAACATAATCTAGAACTTAATGTCGGGCTCTACAAGTAAATATTGACTCAGGCTAGTGAAAATTATAGATTGGGCTAGCTGGAAGTTTTGACTATAAAATAAAGCATTATAAAGAGGAATTAGAGCTCAGAAAAGTTTAAAGCGATGACTTCATAATTATAATATAATGAACAATTATCAGTCTACCAAATTAGGATATGAAAGTGGTTCCCCGGACAGGTCATAGCAGCTACCTTTATATCTTATTCGTAGAAAATTGGTTGCCCAGAAGAAATTTTTGAGTGCCCAAGCTAGAAATTGGTTGTCCCGGGCAACCGGACAATCACAAATTTCGTAGACTGAATTATGAATATATAATTAATGAGCTAGGAACTTTAACCAATATAATCATTCTACAGATGATTAACAGATATAACTAAACTAATGAGAAAATCTATAACTATATTTCTGATCATTCTAGATAAATAACCGGTCCTACATGATTTGTTAGACAGAAGTTCCAGGGATTTTAATATTGACTTTACCAATATTAACCACAAATATAATCAATAAATGCATCCAACATGTGTTACTGTTTGAGCCTTAAGCCTTTTGAAGAGAGTGGGTTATAGTTTAAATGGAGTTTATAGAGACGAAATTCAGAAACAATATGAGACTCGTATCGAAGCAATTCTGCAGATTTTAGACTAAAATATTCAACAGGGGCCCGTATTATCAAGCGTCTTACTTACGACCGATTTTAGTCGTAAATCCCTCTACAAGTTATGGATAAATTATCGTAAGATTTTTGATAACATGCTGCCCAGGGGACTAGTCAATAATAAAAAATATGTTAAAAACTTAACTTGTTGTAGTCGGTTATAACTAGCTCACAGCCTGGGATAGTGAAAAAATTATTCTGATTAGTGAAAATTAAATATTTCAGCTAGTGTCAGCCTAGTAAGGCTAGTTTACTTTTGATAAATTGGGCTAGCAATCATCACCTATAGTTTTCACAAAAAAAACCATAGCCAGAACTGTTATACAATATTGCTTATGCAAATGAGATATTTTCACTCACCCAATATAATTTCCACTAAACCCATTTTCGGACAAGCAGGTTAAACTGATGACTAGGCTAACGCTTGAGATAATCTAGGTTTAGACAATGACTGTAGAATGAGTCATATCATTGCTCATGAATATGAAAAAAAGTTTCTAAAAAAACAAGTCATCATTCTCCGTTAAATACTGATAAGCAATTATTACAGAAAAAAGACAAACAAGGCCTAAAAAATTGTTAAATGTTTCTGGCTTCCCAACCAACTGTATTTTTTATTATCACAGAAGTCATTATATATTTTTTGTCAAACATTAGAAAATAACAGAAAATATGCCAAGATGGGTTTTGACTCACAAAAAGCAGGAAATCAGCCCCTTAATAATTTCCTTACCTACAACCATTCTGGTTCAGAGTGATGTTATAATAATAATAATAATAAACACTTTATTCAAGTTTAAAATGGCTAAACATTTGGATAAATCCAATTTCCAAGTGGACCTCTGGGTAACAAGAAACATAACTTTCTATAGGCCTAAATGTTTTATGCCAGCTATTCATTACAGACCCAATATTTATTCAAAGAAAGCAATCAACAGCTCTCGGCCACTTATGTTCTATAACTCTTCTATAGAGTTCAAGGTTATAAAAAGAAGTAATTCCATAACTTTGACCCAACAGGCAACAAAAACTGGGTTATAACATATAGACAGCTATGTGGTGTATTAACGATGTACTAAAAACTGTTTCAATGCATAAAGATGTACATAAACTGTTTGCATACTGAATACACCTTTCCAACATCTTAGAGAGAACATCTGGAGATGATGGAATGTTTTCAATACAAAACAGGGTGTGAATCAATGAGATCTCTATCAGGTAATTAGATCCATATGTTACTCTACATACCTTAGACCTTAGACCATAGTATCCATGAGAGTAGGAGAGTTCAAATATTGATAAGATAACATTTATAACCAAAATTATCATGGAAATATTACATTAATATCATGCATTCATATACTGCTCTAGTAGGGCTGCTGCGAGTATCTGAGTACTCAGATATTCGCAATCCCGACCAGAAAATTGAGTACGAATATTAGTCACGTCCGAAATCATCAGATCGCGATCTGCTTTTGGAAATAATGAAAGAACATTGAAAGAACAAATTTAACGGTGAATCGCTACACATAAGTAATGACATAACTTATGTCATAAGTCATGGTTCTGATCGGATCGCCACTTGCTCAACGATCCACAGTCCTATGCTCTAGTGGGATTCTTGTTAATCATTCTGTCATAATATACACAGGGTTCGACTCAAACTATTTTACCAGGGATACCTAAGGAATCCCTAGCAAGTAATTCAGACATTCCTCCTTCGAATTAAGATTCCTCAATAAAAGAAAAATATGGATATTTTTGTGATTTTATATGCAAATTGTGAAACTCAAATTTGTATAGGGTATAGAAGTTGCACAGTGCAATTTTTCAGGGAATCAGATGGAATCCCAAGCTAAAATCACAGGGGTTCCTCCCAAGTTTTTGCGATCATTGGAATCGTAGGACACTGTCAGTGAGTGACAAACCTTGAATATACTGCCTTACTGAGACATTGCCTTGAATTTTAAATAGCACTAGCCCAATTATTACATTCAGCCATTGCCTGCATAAGCCAAAAGCTACATATTATAATAATGAATAACATAATAAATTGGGCTAGAGCTCATAAAATATATAGGTGATGACTGCACATTTTACAGTAATTTGCTAAAAATCAACTAGCCAATTCATAATAAATAAGCTATTTACACTAGCCTGAATCAACTTTCACTAGCTTGACTTCAGGCTAGTGAGTTAAGGCCAAGACTGACCATACTAGACAACACTCCACAGATAAAAGCATCTGAGGATTACGATCAAAGCACTTTTGATTGAAGGACAAGATAATTTAAAATTCAATCATCAATAAGATTTCATCTGACATGGTTGAGTCACTATAAGTGGATAGAAGAGATATTTTATCATAGTCCATGTTAGTTGATGATAAACAAAGTTCAATTTTATCTTCTACAGATCATATAATAGGTCATGAATATTTACTTTAAAACAGTACTTTAAAAATAGTAGGTAAATAAGGTGATGTGTGCACATCATTTTACTGATTTAAACCTCCAAGGTGGCGACACCAGAACCAGAGGAAGGTCAAGGTTACAGCAGGCCGCAGCAGCATCTACTGTCCATAACAGTTCTTTCTATCCACGCACCATACGTGAGTGGAACCAGCTACCATTCACTGTCACAGATGCCACCTGTCTAAAAGGGTTTAAGACTGCTCTTACTCAGCTTAGAGCCTCACCCTCTAGAACAGCTTAGCCAGTCGTAGCCCAGTAAATAGTTTTAACCCTGTACATAAATACAAGCTCCATATGGGGAATTTTATATATTTTAAAATAGGTAATAGGATGACTGTCTCATCCCCCTAGTTAGATCAAAATTACAGTCTATGAAGACTCCTGACCTTCTGTGGAAGAAGAAGAAACAAGCATTCAACATATCGTGGGTTTAGTGCAAAACAGTTGTAACTCACTCTTTTCTTAAATTGAATTAAAACCGTTTTGGGCTAAACCCGCGATATAATATATTACAATAATGAGTGCATATGTACATTGTTAAATGTATTTGTTGATATGTCAATAAAATATGTTTGTGAAAACTAACAAAATATATTTAATATAATACTATGTTTTGGGTCCGAAATAATAGTTTTTAATGGAGCCAGTAATGTTCATATTGTTTTGTTTACATTTACAACTTGTATATTTATAAGGAAGACAGATTAATTGTTTATAATTAACATAACATTATGTTTATAATTAATATAATCATACTGTCATAATTTCACAATATCAAATATACAGTAAAACCTGCATTAACAGCCACCTGCAATCAGCCATCACCTGCTGTAAGCAGCCAATCCAGTCACTTTCTTTTTTCTATACTAATTTTTTAGCTTGATTATGAAACAAGTTCTAACAACTTAAATAAATCACTTTCAAGTTGGCTTCCTAGTCCACTGGTTCTGACTGAGCTTGTCGGATAATGTTTCTTGCTCATGGAAACAACAGCCACTTCCATTCACTGGCTACTTAATGCAGGTCATACTGTATATATCCATTACTTATCATTTATCATACATATATTGTATGCAACCACCAGATTGTTAGTGATACGATAATTGATACACATCTATGATCTAGAGTACATTGTATGTCTGGACTACATTATGTGGTAATTATACATAAATAAATGATTTATTAATTAATTAATGCAATAATAATCATTGTATCACTATACAGCATGATTAAGCGAATTATCATACAGATACATGGTGTATATATATAGACTATACAAATACGTCAGTCGGTCATCAAAGGGAATAAATAATAATCTATCAATTTTAGTGCTAGCAGATAAAGAACAATAGTTTTGCTAGAAGTGGTCACTGGTCACTTAGATGTATCTTATTCAACATAGATTATTCATAACAATAATCTTAACAAAGAAGATAACAATTATGAATTCTTTAACCAATGCAAGAACCTCAGAATTTAATCGTAAAGTACAAATATAAATCGGTGCGTAACTAGTCAATCTAGATGAAAATAAATAAGAATCTAGACTAGTATTGTAATATTGTTTTGACTCATAAACATGTAATCATGACCACATCAGACTCAAATGTAATAATGAAGTTAAGGAGTAAAGAAATATTGTATAAACAGTATACTTAAAAGTTTTTTTAAGTTAAAACACTAGATAAACAAACTGACAGACCTTAAAGTTAAAGCATCAACCTGTGGATCAGATCAACATTCATTATACTGATATTGATCACATGTGATAATTAGATGAAAGTATTCATAACACAATGGGGGCAATAAAGATAGAGTTCTCTCAGACTGACCAGTATTGTTTCCCTTGAAAATAGAGGGCATAAAAATACTCTCTCTGTTCACTTCGTCAATACACATGATAGATAAACTGTAAAGTTAACATGGATTCAGGAACAAAGAAATCTCATTATTATGGATGGAGTGTCTTAAATCTGAAAAAAGAACTTACAAAAAGAGGTGCTGTTATTCATGGTAGAAAGGAGGATCTAATAGAAAGGTAATATACTGCTTTAAACTCATTAAAACTGCTATATTTTACACACCAACAGTCATTATTCATTATTCTTATGCATGTATTATATAGGTCAGTCAGGAAGGTAGATGCTTAGATACAGTATACATTACTTAGAATTGTACTGACCAAGGTGTCTAGATTAGAGTAACTGATAAGATTTATTCATACCTATCTGCCTTTTATTACATCTACTACTGAGATGTGTATTTGTTTATCTGTAATATCCAGATTCATTTAGGGTTTTATAATGTAATGGACGAAATGCACTTTCACACTTTCACCTGCACATACATATTGTTAACATTATGATAAATGATTTTGTATTTTACAGACTAGAGGCATATGATAGAAATCAAGATTTTCGAGGAGAAGTAGTGATTTTACCAGAACCTCTAGATCCAGACTGGCCGGGTGATGGATTTCACCAATTACAACTTGAACATCAAATCCATCTGCCTAAACTTACAAAAGAGCAAATAGATGGATACTTTAAGTACAGGATGGCAGATGACAACGAACAGATCTCAGATCTTAAAGCTCTACAAAAAGGTAAAAAAATGTATGAGAGTCAAAAGATATATGCCTGCAGTATAAATGTAAAAGCACCATCCATATTTTTCACCGGATTTGTTGGAGCTGCTATGCGTAAAAAACTAACGTACAACTACAAAATTAGGATAGACAAAGATAATGGTGAAGTACTAAACAGTCACTGTGAATGTCCATCTGGCAAGGGTCCGCATGGCACGTGCAAGCACATAGCAGCTGTGCTTTATATGTTGCATGATTTTGTACAAAGCGGATCTGACCCAAAAGTTCAACAGTCCTGCACAGAAATGTTACAAACTTTCCATAAGCCAAAGAAACAATATGCTGGAACACCTGTAAAAGCAAAAGACATCCCAAACACCTCAAGAAAATGTAAGCTGACGGACCCAAGGCCACCGGAATATCGAAATATTGAAGGCTATGAAGATCATGTAAGGAGTACAGTTTTGAATTACTGTGCAAACACATCAAAGGACATTACAATGAAGTATTTGTGGGAAAGAGCTGATTTGCAAGCAGCTGCAAATGATCATAATTACTTGGATCTACCTGTCACAGAACACTGGGTTGACAATTCCTATGTATGCTCAGATAGCACCATTAAAGAGTTGGAAAAGAAAACGCGAAAGCAAGCAGACTGTAAGAGATGGAAGGAAGAAAGATTGTGGAGGATAACAGCTTCTCGTTTTGGTGAGGTATGTAAGCTTACAGCACGAAGAAACATGAATAAACTATGTTACTCTTTCATGAAGACATCGAGACTTTGCAATAAAGCAATAATTCATGGAAAACAGTATGAATCAAAGGGATTAAAAGTGTTCCAATCAAAATCAGGATTGAACGTTCAGAAGTGTGGTCTATTTATTTTCAATGAAAGACCATATATAGCAGCATCGCCTGATGGTCTCATAGGTAGTGATGCCTTAGTTGAGATAAAATGTCCATACACCGGAAGAGATAATATGATAGCACCAGGAAAATTATTCCCATATTTAGAGTATCGAGATGGGGAGATAGAATTAAAGCAAACAAGCAATTACTATTATCAAGTTCAAGGACAACTGTATATATGCAAAAGACAATGGTGTTATTTCATTGTTTACACATTCAAAGACATTCTCATCAGAAAGATAATGATTGACAAAGAATACTGTGAGCATAGTCTGTTACCAAAACTTGAAGTCTTCTATGAAAAGTATCTTCGTAAATATATAGCTGCTCAACTATAATCAGTGTGAAAGAAAACAAATCAACATCTATACATAATTTGAAAAGGATGCCATTGCAGAGAAATGAGTAGACAGTGTAAATGTTAATGTATAAAAAATAATTATTTGATCGAGTGAATGAATAGAAAAATAAACAAAGATTGTATTGATTTTGTCTTAATTTTATTTAGAATTTAATATTATTATATTCTAAGTATATTCATGCTAACCTTCCAACAATACAGCGGTGAAAATTGGTAATTTTGAAGCATATAAATGCTATTCTTGAACCCAGATTAACTTTTGACATTGGAAGTTCAGAACTTAGTATTTTAAAGTTTTTCGCAAGACCAATGACTCTTTCAACATGTATACGTTTGGACGCAATGCGTCTGTCCTTCACGACTGTCTCTGGTTCAAGCTGTGATTTTCCTGCCAGCATAGTAGGTGTATTGACCTTTACATCCTTATTTGCAAATAAATCTTGCACCATTATCCCCCGGTCTGCCATAATGCTGTCTTTTTTATTAAAAAGGTCTTTCTTACAAAGATCTGAACGCTCTATTATTTGTCTGTCGCTAGCTGTTCCGGCATAAGAATCACTGACAAATGTAACTAAACCTCTTGGTGAAACACCAATCATAGTTTTGAGGGTATTTTTATGTTTATATGATGAAAACGTCGAGCTTTGAGCTGAAACATTTGATGGTTTCTGTATTGGGACCTCTGTTGCATCAAGGATGACACGTGTTGTTGAATGTTTCCTCTTAAAATCCTCGGGCATATATTGTGTAATAATATCTCTTGTAGGCCATGTATTTATTTCCTTTAGTTGACAATACATAAAGTTTATCCATGTTTCAATCACCTTCGAAATAGTCGGTTGACTCACACAGAAAAATAGGCTAAGTTCATAGTCTTCCTTATTTAGACGAAGTTTCATTAATGTTAAAAACAATTGGTTTTTTGGTTCTATCTTTTGACACTTATAATTTAAATGGTTTACAGCTGGTCCTAACACATGAAAAAACATCATGAAATGGCCATAGTCATCAAATCCAGTATAATATTTGACTGCATTAGGTTTGTCTTTATAATTTTCTATTGAATATTGTCCACTTTTGTCAGTTAATATTTCACATTGTACTTGGGTACTTGCAAATTGATCACTATCACTGGCAATGGTTGCTATTTTATTTTCTGTTATAATTTCAATCTCATTGCATAAATTGGATATATCTGGGTCACTACAGGTGGACACAGGTATGCTTGAGTGTGTACATGTTGAAGTACGCTTTTCATATCTTTTCTTCCTGTTCAAATCAGCTTCATATTTGGCTACAGGGGTCTTTGTCATGCGTTCATGAAACACTGATGGCACTGCACCTCTTATCAGCCTTTTTCGTTTCCCTGAAAGATAAAATTGTTATATATACATAGTATAAATCATAGAAAGATTTACTCACACTATTCAACTAAAATATACTGATTTATTTTAATAAAATATTACTTACATTGTACATTATATGTTATAGTACATGCACGTGTACTACATGTTCTTATTACCAACGCACCACAATATATATAGAAATACAAGTATATTATCAACACCAATGTTTAATTACCTTCTGCAGTTGTTGTATAATCCTCTGGTAGAAAATGTTTATGACACACAACATCATGCTTTGATGGTTCCCATAACTTTGTCTTATTTCCTGAAACAGCCTTTTTTACTGCAACTCTCCACTTGTCTCTTAAAACTTTGTCTTTTGGAAAATGCAATCCACCAAAGCTCTTACATAAAGGTACACAGCAATACTGCACCATTTTCAGATTGTATGTTATAAAACATTCACCTCTAGAATAATATCAACAAAGCACATTCATTAACCAAATACACAAATTAACCTTGGAATTTAGCATTGAAAAGCTATATAAACCTATGTTGTAAACACTGATAAGCGGTCAGCAGAGAGAATTTACTATGCCCTCTAAATACTACTTCCGCTGTAGAGAAAAGCAGCTTATTGCCCCCATTTGGATATAAGATATTGCTACCTCTATGACATTATGAGCCTTATACCTCAAGTTGGCTTAGAGCTGATATAACCTGGAACATTCCTATCATGTACTTATGAATTAGAACAAACCTCAAGAATCACATAGGCCTATCAACCACCTTCAAGGACCCTTGTCATGATGACTAGCAATAAAACAAACAAGATATTCATAAATTATTCACAAAACTCTATACCCAAAACACTGAATGCATTGTACCCAGTCAAGTCAAAGATGGTACATGCTGATAACCTATTTGTTGTTGAGATCATGAGGGGGGTTATCTCATTATACATAACAGGGCTTGTTTATAAATCGGACCCTTATGAAAATTTTGTATAAACATGCTTATTTCATCATTCATCATTTCAAACAAAGCTAATCAGTCATGACTTCATGACAAGGCTAGGCATACAAACCCTAATATATTCCGAGAAAATTCATTGACAAATGTTAGTTATCTTTTTATAAACAAAATATACTTTTCTCCGAAAATAGTGTCGAAGACAGTTAGTCATCTAATTGTAACCACATAAAAAATTTGATATAATAGTCTTGAATGTGCCTTACCAATAGATAGATTTATATGTGATGTCGTCTATTTAACATATACATGTACAATATTGAACAATAACAGACAATAAAAATATTATTTATATAAAATTACTCATAGTTAAGAATTGATGCATAAAATTATGTTAACTTAAGTAAAATATGCAATATATTATAAAATATTAAGGTATGACTTTGAAAACCCGTAGTACAATAATGAAACATCGCAGGACAGCCTACAAAGTGTTCCTCATGTATAACACAAAACAACATCAGGTGATAAGATCTTGTAATTATCAAGCCAGCATTTACTTCAAACTTCAAGTAATAATTCCAAGATCTATAAAAATATAATACTAATAACAAGAAAATGTGACAGGTACAATTAGTGACAACTCTGGAGCCTTGGTCTAAATATACACAAGAATTGGGTGAAGCTGTCTTCATTGTGTTACCCATAGATACAATAGGAATTCCTGGCATTTGGTTACTGATAACGTCGAATGAAGCATCATCCCAGGACGCCATCTTGAATTTATTTGCAATCTAAAGCGAAGTCAGAATTCATCTGAAAACACGATTAAAGTTAATTGCAAGAGAATAAATAGAGTTGTTCTGTACAAGCAATGACATTGGGAAGGTGATATACACATAAACACTAACTGTCAACATCGTACCTGAATCTAAAACTGACCTATATTATATTGATCAATCAAGAGTTAAAACTCGCCGGCAAATGCTACAAGTGTTTTTCGCTAAGTTAATTGATAAAAAGCATACTAACCCATCTTAATCCTTCAGAATCCGATTAAAATTATTCCTTAATAATGAATAAAACCGAAAATCATCACAGTCCGACAATTAAACCATCAGAGCGTGTTTAACACCAACATCCTTGTGATGTAGTATTACCTATACACTCTATCGAAAATGTGTGCTAATTTACTGGACTAATCCATTATAACCAAAGGGAGATAACTTTCTATGATTGTTTATCAAAATTATTTTTAGGCATATATTTATCAAGTTTTATCCATTTTAACCCTGAATTATATATAACTGATCAAATATTATATTTTAAAACAGTAAAATCAGTGATAAATTGGTTTTATTCAATCCGTTTCTAATCAAATAATACCTTTACCCTTCGAATAAAAATAGGATGCGCTAGACCATATCCTGTTTTGATTGGTTATAAACTCCGCCTACTTTCCCACAATTCATTACATTACAGTAGACATCAAAAATTGTCACAAAAAAGGATTTAGGTTAAGTATGTTGACGGAATTAGTGACTACTGTATTATGCATCCTATTAGGAACTGTTGGATATCTTTACTATAAATTTAGGTAAGAAAATGGCTACAAATTGTTCATTAATTGTGCTTAATTGAAATTTAATTGATATCAACACACGTGCTGTTTCTGCTAATTGGCAAAATAAAAATATAAATTATATACATTGAAACAAATTGGTGCTTATTTCTGCGATGTGCTTTATCAGATCTTTAAGAGTTTTAAATAATTTCACGCAATTGGTCAGTACGCCTGCACTGTTTCCACGTTACATAAGGAATTTTTCTGCTTATATGTATATATAATGTATACTATATAATTCTGCGATGGATTAACCGACGCGCGAGAAATTTTGGCATTGAAAGAGGACCAAATATACATGATTGAAAAAGCATTGCTTTGTAATGAAATTGTACTAAATATTTAAATCTATTCTATCTGATCATTGCTCTTGCAACACTTATTTACATATGATATAAAAAATCTTATGATATTGAAAACCGACGCACACTAGAACTGTTGATTGGATTATTTTGTTTGATATATTTTGTCTCGTTTGAATTGTTTTAATTGTATGTTTGCAGGAATTATCAGCCCTATATTATATCAAGGACCATATAATATAGGGTCCTTGATTATACCGATGAGTGTGCTTATTAATTAGCTAAACATAATCATACTTTACAATGTATACATCAGGGAGAATTTTTGCTATAAATGAACTCTGTTTTACATGAACGTATAATTTGCCAGTAAAGATTTATTGTAGAAAACATCTTTTTACTAACTCGTCTAGCCAATTTGCACAAAATTTGCGACCTTTCATCCAAGTGTCCGGCTATTGACCGCATTCTGTTAAGAAAACGCTATTTAAAGTTCACGACCACTTTGAATAGTCGCTTAGTGTCACAAAAGACGTGGTCAGATAAAATATTAACACTTAACAATACCTCTCATTACTGCCAATCTCAGTGAATAGAGTCTAATAAAGTATATATTCATGTTGTTAATCTTTGCATTGACGGACAAGGTGAGGGGTCAACTGACGTAGACGCTTGGAATTTTCAGTTGCATTCAAAAACGTTGAAAAACGAAGTTACAAGTGATATATATGGTGCTCTGACCTCGCCCCTTGATTTTTTTCTAGTCCCGCCATTGGATTTATTTCTGTGAGTTAAAATAATTTGTTACTAATTATTCAGCTACAAATGCGTTCATTCACATTTACATAACTGTGTGTGAAGCACAATTATAACAAACGCTAAAGGGAACAATTAACGCTAAGAACGAATTACTTTATTGATTTAGTTTTTATGGTGTAAAGAGAGTGTTTCGTGTTTTTGTTGTAAACAGCTTACTTTGTCTAGCAGAATTCTTATTTTATTCACTAGGAACGTGGAAAAAACGAATACGTGCATTAAACTTGCCTACAATCTTTGGGTCACAGTGGCATTCGGAACTCCTCGACCATTCATTGAATTTAAAATCTCGAAAACGTAGTGAATGGCCGAGGGGTTCCGAGTGTCGTCGTAGTACACAAATGGAATCTAATTCTAAAAACACAAGAAAATGGAAAGGAATATAAGCCTCGAACTTGAATATGCTAGTACCTAAGTCGGTGCTGGTGTCATCATTCACAGTTTAGAAAAAGAAATATAGAACATACATGGGGGTTCAAACGTATCTTTTACTCCCGAATCAGTAGAGAGTATTGCCTTGTCTCTTGGTGCCATAGACAACACCCATGGCTGCCACAGGCTCTCTGGGAATGCCTAATTGAAGACATTAGGACACCTACTGTCAGTTATGACTGGAAACTGGAATTGCTAATGGGCATATGCAGACAAATTAAGCACTTTTGACATCATGAATAAAGCGAAAAATGTCCTTTTCATATGTAATCATGCCTTTAAATGTCTAAGAGCTGTGAAAACATAGTGATATACATGTAACTATAATTTCGTCTGTTTGAAATCGGTGACACGGGTTTTTTTCTCATTTCTTCGATATTTGATGTTTTCTGAATGAGGTAATGACCAACCTTGGGCAAGATGACGATTATTGTTGTTATGTTAGTTATTGTTTTTGTTGTTTTTGGGGTCATGTTTTATGACAATAAATAGAGAACTACCATATATAGTGCTTCATTTCTATGACAACAATGTCGCAACAATATTCCTTGGTGTTTTTGTATCGATTTTTGTACATCTGTTTTTTCATACTGAGAAAAATTTGGGTTAAAAGATCGTTTCTATCATGACCAACAGTAATGTTGCGTTAATCGATATGTTACGTTATTTAGCAGAAACACGAAACTCTCTTACAGTTTCATTTCGAAAACCGCCGAGGAGTTTCGAATGTTTCTGATAATGACAGAAATAACTGACGATTCAGTGAATAGTTTATTTTATTGGGTTGTTCAGAGACATTATTTTATGTCTTTGATTCGTTTCTTGGTGAAAAGATTTTAAGGCACATTAGATTCACAATCTGATTAAAATCTGATAAAAGATTCCCCGCTGGCATTCTTCCTTATTTTCCACATCCTCGTGTGTACACATCTAGGACTGAAACGGTTCCGAGTCAAAACGCTGTACCAGTCTACGAAATAAGGATATGAAAGTGGTTGCCCGAACAGGTCATTTTAGCAGCTAGCGCTATAACTTGTTTGTAGAAATTTAGTCGCCCAGAAGAAATTTTTGGTTGTCTGAACTAGAAATTGGTTCACCCACAAAATTCGTACCATGCTGTACGGTATGCTCGTATGCCTATGCTCGTACCCAGGGGTCATCAAGATTTTAGATCGAGAATCTTGGTAACCTCTGTGTACGAGAATGACTTTCCTATGACAGTGTTCTATAGGCTATTTTATTTGGAAAACAACTCGCCTGATTCCGTTACTGAAACACGTCTATCACTGAGCTGTTCTGAATGTCAGATATCTATTTATTAAGATTGACAAGCCACAGAGAGGTCAGATCATGTCGATGACGAAAATGTCTCACCATTTATAGTTAATTACGTTATTCTACTCATATTTCAGATTAGCCAACAGAATCAAGACACCTAAAGATGTTGTGATACTTTATCAAGTAGGACGGGGACCTAGGGCTCCTAGTTTTTCACCATTTCCAATGAAACTGGAGACGTTTTTACGTATGGCCAAGATTCCGTATATTGTGAGTACCGTATAGCTGATCTTTAACGTAAACCCGTCGAAATGACGTAATAAACTTAAAAATTAAAAACTGACCAATAAATTTTCGTTTGTATAAAAATCGCATTTAATTTTTATTATATAAACGAAGTAATAATTATTATTGTATTTGCTCGTGACACGTCCAGTCCTGATAATGTCAGATCTGTTGACCATTTCACTGACTAACAAACATTCAACAAAGACATCATCGATCGTCAAAAGCAGAACCAGTCATAATATGTTCGATTCTTTAATTATACCTATCACATCAATATAGGCTTCAATTTATAATAATATTGAATATCTTCAGAACATTTTATCAGAAGACAACTCGGCGATTTTCTTCGCAAATGTCGACATTTTCGTTTTACAATGTATTGCCTGTTTTCGATGGTTCCAACAAAGTCGAGATAACGAGTTAAGACTATAAATAATCAACTCTGGTAATGTCGTGAACAATGTCAACCCGAATCTGGAATATATATCCAGGTCACATTATAGTTCAAAAACATGAAACCAACTTAAAGTGATTTTTGAAGGACCGAATTTTGAGATATGTCAAAATGATGAAAAAACGCATCGTCATGTTTTTATAGGACTAGAACATTATAGATATACAAATTCTCTTATTTATTTATTTGCGTCATAAAAACCACATCTTGTCCCACATTTCTTTAACCCAGTGACACAGAGACACAGTGGCCCAGTCACCATGGTGATCACGTTACTAACCTAGCTACTAACATGCGATATTAAGAAAATGATACTCTTATTGCGTGTCTTTAATCTAATTGTCTATTTTATCATTTATAAAATCGAACATCTGATATTACATTACGTCAAGTTTTTATAAAAATATGAGCTCGGGAAGAGATCAAATATATTCGTTTTGTCACAGTTTAGTTAACCTTAGGCTTAAAGATATGGAGAACGTAGTTTCAGACTGAAATTGGAACTAGTCACTACCTTTAAGTAATAGGTGCCGGCACGGTTAAGTGACAAAAATACATCATTAAAGTTATAAGTATCAAGCGAGCCCTGAAATTGTTTGGGTCATTTATATATATTTATTGTTTGTATTGTTTTTTGTTACCCTTGCTGTCAAATTTGAGCGATTCTGTCATCTTTGTGTGCTACTGTTTCTAGATTTGTCCAATAAAGTTAAGTTAAAGTGCGGTTTAAAGTCTGCTTTATTATAAATGTTCAGCCGACTTTGCAATATAGTACGGTAACTCCTGGTCATTGAAATCACCATCAGACAGGACCCAGGTGATCACGTACAGTGCCCCTTTGGGTGGAGTGGAACAATTGTAGGTTAATTTCTTGCTGAAGAAAATTAGCTGTGCCGCTAGTGGGAATCGAACCCGGGACCTTTAGATCCCTAAGCGCGCGTCCTACCACTGGACCACTGCTCCTACAATATGAGCACTGTTTCTTGTAAGCAGTTTTCTGCCATTTGAAGAATGTTACTGTCTGTTACTGCTAGCACAGACCGTTGTTAACTGATACTGCCATCTTAGAGGTTTGCTGTTACTATTACAGCCGAGATTTAACTTTGTCAGCTGTTTTCTGTCATCGTTGAACGCTGCTTACTGTATCCCAATTCTTGTAAAATTGAATGGATCAATTTATTCACAAATCACATTAGACAAGAGCTATGATATGACAGACAGTGAGTTATGTAAAGCTTATATAATTCTTGAAAGGATATACATTGTATTTAAGAAACGCAACAATGGATCGATAAAGTGTGGCTTAGAATCACAAACGTCTTCAGACGGTATTGTTTTTTCTCTCTCGAAATAGGTCAATGCCAGGATAATGCCTTTTCTGTCCTGAAGCTATATAAGATACTATGACATGACATTATGTCACTTTGTGAATTGAAACACGACCATCTGTTATTTTGGATTACGTTCAAAATATTTCATTAGAAGTACTATGTCTCACACGCCGTATTTCTGTGTAGTTCAAGCTACCGGTATATATTACCCAAAACACCATTAAAACTCAAGTTTTCTTCGGAATCCATGTTATAACTTAATTATTTTCACTCTTATGTTGTTCGAGGACTAAAATCATCAAGGAGTTCCGAATGTGAGAATGGGTCCATGCTGTAATAACCAAATGAAAGTTATTATGATGTTGCTTTTTAATCAGAATGATCATGCTGCACGATTCTCCAGTAAAGGCAAGACACCATGGATAGAGTTAAATGGCGAACCCATGGCAGACTCTCAACTTGCTATAGAATATCTTAAAGACAAACTCCATCTTAAAATTGACCATCATTTAACTGAGGAACAGAAAGCTATTGGAAGAGCATTTCTAAAACTGACTGAAGAGAACTTGTATTGGTAAGTAGTGATTATTTCAAAGCAAGATAACATGGTACAGCTCCCTGCCCCTTTCTCTCCCCAGCCCTTTTGTGCCCTTCCCTGACTTTTTTGGTCCACCATACATTGCGTTTAGAAATAGTTACTCAATGAAAGCTAGAATACTACTTAGTTTATGATCTCACTCTCCTGTTAGCTACCAGACTGTAACACAATCACATCTTGATCAGGCATACTCTCATTGGCCCAAAATGTAGTCAGTTATCAATGGTATTGTCACCATGGCAAACTGTAACATAATCACATCTTGATTAGGTACGCTCTCATTGGCCCATAATGTAACTAGCTATTAATGATGTCGTCATAACATTTTTACAGGAGTCTTTACTGTTTCACTATGCTCCTGTATTCTGTTCAGTATTCTGAACATTTATTGCTGATGACATAAAATTTCATATCAACCATCAGTGTTTTGTGGAAAGTTGTAAAATTTTGCCATGTTCGTTTTTTAACCACATAAGTTCGTCCTTGTACCCTTAGGCTAGAGAATGACGTACATTTATTGAACAGTATTGTCATTTATAATTAAGCTACCAATATTAATTAAATAGTGTAAAATTTACTCATCAAAATTAAAAACTTTGTATATACAGTGCCCTCTAAAAGTTTGTGGACAAAACCCTGTTTTAAAGGGTATGACAGTTCATTCATTCCAAATATGGTAAAGCCGACGAGTGATCCAAAAATTTGAACGATGTGCTTACCATTTCTTTGTCACAAAGAAATGACTTATTTATTTATGAAATGTCTCGAATTTGAAACAGTTGAGCGCAGATCATGTTCGATGCTGATAACTCTTAACTTCTAAGATTACAAACAACGATAGTATATCAGCCGTTCTTTTAATGATCAAAACCCATTTTGCCAAATAGTGCCACAATGTTCCTGTACTTTAAAGAAAACTTAAAAGATGTGGAGCACCAGTTCGAGAGTACCTGTTAAAATGGCGTAGTAAACACCAAACCGGAAGTCACGTGACGCCCAAACCAGTTATATAGGTCAATGCCTCGATTTCATAAATTTTAAGAACAATTTAAACATTGCAGGACAATGTGTATTGAAATGTTTGGTGAAAATTTAGAACCAGTAAAGTCAGTGATACCTTATAGAGGGTTCAAACTTTGGACGACGGTCAAACTGTTACGTTGGGCAATAGGGAGACAGACTTGGGGACATGGTATAGGTCGACATACTGCCGAGGAAGTTTGGACCATTGCTATGAAAGATTTAAATGCTTTATCGACATTCCTAGGTTTGTACGAATATAACAAAAGCCAACCGATTACGGCTCAGTCGGTAACACTCAAGTCTACTGATCTAGGGGTCGTAGGTTCGTGGGGTTTGGTCATGAAACAATTTCTACGGTCATGCTCCCTTCTAACACTGATTCTTAATCATGTAGGGCAGTTGTCAGTCACTAGTCACTGATTATGAGCCAAATATAGAAATTTAGCAAGCCATTTCAGGAACGATGATAGGGCTGGATAGACCGTCGTGATAAGACCTATACAATGTGTTGCTATGATGTTAAACCTAACAAAAAGAAAACAACATTATTACTGTCCATTGTGTCGTGTCTTATTGTTTGTCAAAATGAAGGGCATCACCATGATATACTCGCGTATAAAACATGTGTCTTTTTGATCACACATTAATCATTGTTTTCTTCAGAAAAAAAACGTTTTCAAGAAAGTAATTGATAGTATTACGTTTACTATCTAAGCAAATAATTTACAAATTTTAATGCAGTAACATTGTAGTTTCAAATCAAATTGAATTCTGATATCTTATTAAAACGATACTATAATTATAAGCGAAACGTAAAGATGACTTAATGATGTAACTTAATATTTATTTTTGTCTCTTTTTCCAATTAGGTGATAAAAAGTTTTTGTTTGGTGATACGCCATCAGAAATAGATTGTGCTTTGTTTGGTATGCTAGCTCAAATATTCTGGCACATGCCTGGATCTAAACATCAAGTGTATTTAAAAGGTAAGTTTGATGTCATTTTACTGAACTTGAAACTAACGGTCCTTTCCTTTAAACATTTTTATTGACCTATTTACGCACATATATTTGTTCAGTATACATGTACATGTTCACTGTACATAAACTTTCAGAATGGCAAAGGGGTCTGCCAACAAGTTCTCACAGCTAAATCTGAAGGTCAGTGTTCAAATCCCATTTACAGAAGGTAATTTCCTATAAGGAAAATACTTCAATAAAAGCTATTGTTCTCTGCACTCGTTGGAAGGAAATTTGTATTTAGCCCCTTCTGGTGTTCAAATTCTATTTATGGAAGTTTGTATCCTATATGGACAATTTCTAAATAATAGCTGTTGGCCTCTGCATTCGTAGGGAAAGAATTTGTTGTTAGCCCATTCTGGAAAGGTAAGCTTGTAATGATAGAAGAAAATAGTTCATGGAAGATTTAACGGTGAGTTGATCGCCGTATTAACAAATAAGTAAAATGTATACATGTACTTGGGACCAAAATTGGTGGTCGTTGGTCGTTGTTATTTAAACAGTTGGTCGCTACGCACAGTGTCATTTTAGAGTAGATTCGATCGGGGGGGAATTAAGTGGCCGTTGTCGGCAGGTGGTCGCTCTGATCAGGTAGTCGTTGCCACAGGTTCCACTGTATTTTGTTAATGGTAAAATGAAAAAAAAACCAGTGTATGTTTTTCTCATGGTTATACGTTACACGTTATCATCTTTATACTTAAAATTGTAGCAACGCTTTCTAACACTGCATGCGACTTCTGACCATTGTAGCTTTGTAAAAAATGAACACATTTATATATTTATCAAATTTTTGTATATTTTTAGATCATTTAAATAATTTAGTTGACTACATACATCATATGAAAGATGAGTTCTGGCCAGATTGGGACAGTGTGACATTGGAAGGGTCAACATATAAAACTGACCACGGTGTATTATACTCTCAGGACTGTCTAAAACATTTGACCCAAACACAAAACAAACACACGTCCAATGGTGTCTCGTAATACATCATCAAATTAAGTTGCCTGCAAGACTGTAGTAAGTGCATTGCATTAAAGAGTGAGTGACTACAGTCTTGCGGGTAACCCTCGAAATGATCTGACGAAATATCAGTGATTTGTTAAATACGAGATGAATTTTGTTAGATCTACATGTGTATTAACCCGAAGTATTAATTAAAGATGGACATCAATGGACATTAGGCTTATAATTATAAAATTATGATGGCAAAATATGACAAATTTTCCACTAGTATTATTGTAGCTAAGTGTGATTAAAAATATAGGTGACTTTCTGCGTTGGCAACATTTGCAAAGTGGTGAGCTCAATTAGTTTGATTGAAGGTCGACCTGCCTTCAGTATTGTTTTTTAGGAAGTACATGTACATGTATATATTAAGGTATTTACTAATGATCTCAATCTCGGACAATCTCATTAATGCAGAACATGATTGTATTTCGATGGGTAGGCACAAAACTGGTCTAAAACCTTCTTTATTTGTAAGTAGCTAAACTAGTTTTGTTTTGACTCATCGATTTCGAGCTCATATGTTACACATGTACACTGACGTAATGCAGTCATCAAAAATGTTTGGAGCTTGAGCACAGGTGTTTCCAACGAATGAACGAATGTCATATAAATTTGGTGATACTTGATCGTGAAGCAGAAAATTAGAACTCATATCTGAGACATGGATGTTATATTTGTCTCTTCTTATATATATCCATCATTGTTGAACTTTTGCTTCCTTGAAACTTGTTCATATGTTTTTACTAAACGCCTATTTCTACGTTGCAACATATTCAATGGCGTCTTAATTAACATAATTATGTAGGGCAGTTGTCAGTCACTGACAAATGTTTGTGCTTAGTAGTTGGTTAACAGCTAAATCCAGAGATTTAGCCTTTCCAGGAACAATGAGTAGGTTGACTGACCGCCGTTATATGACCAATGTGTCGCTACGGCGTTAAACCCAACAAAAACAAACAAACAAACAAATATTAACATGACAACTAATACATAGTTATACTTTATATAATTAACTATCGAAATATTTTTTAAATAAAGAAGTTTTTAGTCTATTTTTTAAATATTGATGGGGTCACTTTGTCTTAACTAGAAGGGAAGAACAATTAATACAAAGCTGTGGACCTGCTGTTCGAAAGCCTCTCTACTTGTTCAATATTTGCATTCAGAAAACCATGGCAATCTTCTGTGAAGATATGCGAATATTTGCAAACACGCTTCCTGTATACCTAGTACGATGCAATTAGACATCAAATACGATAAGGAAACATTGTTGGTGTTTGGTTTGGATTCGAACCAACGCAGCCATCCAGATATTTATATTTGAAAGTGGCACAAAGTATTTCCATTATTCAGTAATAGTACTAATATTGTGAAAAGTAGGAACATTGGTCTAATGAAAGGACTTTTATTGTCGAGTGATACAGTGATGACGTCCGCTTAGGGACAATGCTTATTTACTCCAGCAAGATATGCACCTATGATAGGCTGTGATCGCTCCACTTTAACCAAACGTAACCTGGGTACATGCAATGTTGGTTTACTTTTATAGCGCCTTATGTTGGCTGCATAATAAAATTATTGTTATTCATGTAATATTGTTTTCTTTAATTGTTGTACATGTATTATTAATAAAATTAATTTTTGTCATATTGTGTTCAGTTTTCTTTGTCAATGATCTTTCTCTTTGTTATGTTAATACATGTAATGAAATATTTTTGAAAAATATATGTACATAATGTGTTAAATGACGTATATTGGACCACTTGATGTGAAAGTTTTGGCCCTTCGCTATCATTAAATCGAGGTTTTAATGATCTTTCACAGAAAATTCGTTCAAATAGCTATAACAAAATACATTAATTTTGTTGTATCTTCTGTTTTAGTGACAAAATGTCAGACAAAGGGAAGCAATCCTGTATTAATATTGTCCAAGTTTTGTTGTCAGAGTAAGTTCCCTTGTCTAAGTACAAAATTGAAACAATCATACGCATACTACTCACAGCGGTGATGCAAAGTGTTGCTACATGCATTAAAGTGATAAAACGGCTGTAGGGAGTTTAGTTCAAAGATCAGACTGTAGAAAAATCTTGAAACTATCCATGGAAATGTTTTAAACAATGATATAGTGTTTTTTCAATAAAAAATATGCATCGCGCTTTTGTGGAAATCAATGATTTAAGAAAGTTAAAATTTGAAACAATTTTATTAAAATGACAGCATGGTAACGGGAGGATTAATGGACGTTCATTTGGGGTCCTTTATAGCGCTATTACAATGTATGTTGATTGTAGCATACCGGACATCGAAATTTGTACATAAAATACTTTGTTATTTTAAATACAGATTAAATAATTAACACAACACATTGATAGGTCGACTTTATTGACTCACAACAATTATAAATGCACACATAACTTATACATTATTATTTCACTAGAAAATTAATTAACAGCCGTGACCATGGCCACCGTTTTGATGGGAGTCTGGATGGACCTGTAATGGAAAAAAACACATCAAAAATAAAGACATTTCATACTCCGTAAACAGACTTCCTTATGACTGCTGTCTAAAATAGATCTGTTTTAAATCAGATTGTATAAAAATGACAACTCTTTTGTTTTTTATTCTATTGACTTTTAGAAAAAATGTGTTTACTTTTTATACTAATTTATTTTAGCTTGATTGTGAAACAAGTTCTTACAACTTAGATTACTTACTCTCGAATATGATTCTTGGTTCCCTCGGAACTGAGCTAGTAGGATAAAGTTTCTTGCTCAAGCAAGCAACGGGTTAGGTTTTGATTAGGATTCAAACCAACACCGAGCTGGCAATTCAATTATTTCTAGTCCAACGTCATAACGACTTTGCCATGCTCGTTTCTAGTGTGCGTGCATTTACTCAAAGACGTATTTAGACGTGAACCATTCTCATCGAAAATTCACAGACAGACCCCACGAACTGTTTATATATTCTTAGGAATTTATTCAGAGCCGTAAGCTATTTTTGTCTCCCACGAGAAAGTAGAATTATAATTTGTTGCTCGTGGTCACGTGGTAGACTTTCAAAGAAAACTATGTAGATCTATACTTACAGCGTGCATGAAGGCGCTCATCTCAGCTGGCTGAATTTGTCCATCAGCTGAAAGAAGGAACATAAATACAGGTACAAAAAATCATGTTAAAACATATAAATGAAAATTGAACACCCCTCTCATTTGGAACAAACCAAAGAAATGCGAGGGGAGATACTAATGAGATACACATTCTTCATTTATGACAAACTAAGAGATCGTTTACGCAGATATGCTTCGGACAGATAGTAATAAAAGTTTTAAGGCAATGCGAATAAATTTCCGGCAAATAAATATACATTGTAGTGCTATTATTGTTTATGTTTTGACGAGCTAGGTTAATATTAACAAACACGTTGCCTGCCATTCTACTTATTAGCTACAAATAAAACTTAAGAAATCCTGCCCTCTGCAAATGACTAAGAATTACAATAAAACACGATCAGCTATTATTTTCACGTACACTTAATAATTCACAATTACATTGGCAATTAAATGCTTGGCAAAAATAGCTGCGTAAATCTCCGAGGTTGTTCCGAATGGTACGACAGAGAAAGAGATGATTGAAAGATATATTGTTCTTATTGCTTAGAAAACTGAAAGGAAAGCAAGCAATAGAATATATCTTAAATCTATTTTCATACTCATTTTATCGCAACGGTCATTCTGCTGCCGACGGTTGTTTAGTGGTTCATTAACCTGAGGCCGTGTGTTGATGATAATTATGATGGTCAATATGCATTTTTATTAAAACCAGATATAAAATTACCCACTGGCACACTCGCTTATTTTTGCGATACAAAAATCGAACATACATGTATATGTGTTTTACATAGATTGGATAATAATTGATAATGCTTATTTGATTATGATGATGATGATTATTATGATAATGATGATGATGATGGTGATGATGATGATGATGATGGTGATGATGATGATGATGATGGTGATAATCATGATTAATGATGATGACAATAATGATAATGATGATGATGATGGTGATGATGATGATGATGATGGTGATGGTGATGATGGTGATGATGATGATGATGGTGATGGTGATGATGATGATGATGATGATGATGATGGTGATGATGATGATGATGATGATGGCGATGATGATGATAATAATGATGATGATGGTGATGATGATGATGGTGATGATGATGATGATGATGGTGATGATGATGATGATGATGGTGATGATGAAAATGATACCCTAAAAGGGCACCATCATACTAGAAAACTTACTTGGGTTTTTATCATATGTGACAATTTGGATGGCAACATCTGTCAAACAAAGTTGATTATCACCATCTAAATCTAGATTTTTAAAGAATTGATGAGCTGTGTCGTGGTGGTCATGGAAATGAGTATTCCAGTTTGTTGTGAAGTCATGGAAACCAAGGCAAGAATTATCTGAAAATATAGAAATCATTCAAACGGATATGACTTGTCGCGCTTCTTTATAAAGGGAGTAAACTCTACAAGAATTTAACAATCTTCTCTAGTTGGAGTAGCCTCCCTTTAATAATATAATTTTTACTAAATTTGGACTCTTCTGATGGAATAATAAATACACTTGGAATTCAATAGATCTGGTTGTTTCTATATTCAAATATGAAACACGTGACCTGCTGATAATAAAGTGTATTTCACTTTAATTAATCATTATAGAATGGACTGGCCAAGTCTTCAGTACTGATAATTTTTTTATTGCAGAAGAATTAAGTGGAAATTAATGTACCCTATTATATTTAAAAGTCGTCCATTAGAAGAAAAAGACGCGTCCTACCACTGGACCACTGATCCTTACGTTTGTAATATTACAAGTTGTTTTAAAGTGGTTTTGTATGATACTATATATCTTACTTGATAAGTTCCAGTCTCCTAACAACTCGTCAGTCAGTTCAGACATTGAGACAATACCATCAGCATTTGTATCAGCAAGCTTGATTACTTCGTTAGAGATTTGCTCTACTGTCCAACATTGGGTATTGGCTCTAAAATATATAAAAAACCAAGTTTCTTTATTCACTAACTGTAGTTAATGTAGTCAGATTACTAATTTACGTTCATTTTGTCCTGTTTGATTGCATACATTGTAGAAATCTACTTTAAATGACAGTTTAGATAAACTCGGGCTCTGACATTTAAGTTTAGTTCATACTGTTTCATTTTGCTCAATCATGAAACAAGTTCTTAAAAACTTTAATTCATTACTTTGTAGTCTGTTTCTATGTCCCCCAGTACTTAGTACGTAGACAAAGTACAGATGACTTACAAGGTTCATATAAGGTATACTACTAAAATTTGTTAATTTTCAACCCAAGTTCAATAAGTGTTTATAGTTATTCAATTATACATAATTCCTTTTCGTAAGTTTATACGTACAAGCATACATACAGCTTTACCGTCTTTCAAATGATTCTAATGTTAGTATTGATATCAACATCTTTAACATACGACGAAAAATAGATTCAAAGGCCGATTTCAAACACCACAATACATATTAAATGTACAAGTTGGACAAGTCAGGCATGGGAAATCCACACTTCTGCATCATCAATGTACACGTATGTTGATTTTGAGACCTTAGAGAGCATTCTATGAAATATTGGATCTTTATGAAGGCGTAATTCTGCCACCAAATAACTAGATAATTAACTAGTTAATTAAGTGGTTAACTAGTTTACGTAACTAGATAACCACTTACCACTTATCTATAAATAGATATCGCGTAATATCTAATGACTGTGATGATTAAAGTGTGACTGTGTATCAATACAATGGAACAAACCAATGCTTTTTATAGACAAGTGATAGCAGGTTAAGTAGTTACGTAACTAGATAACCACCTAATTAACTAGTTAACAACTAACCACATATGGAGGGCTGATCGAAACACTATTGTAACTCCATTTGAAAATAAAGGGAGTTACAATAGTGTTTCGTTCAGCTCTCGATTATCTTCAACTGATAATTAGTTACCTAGTTACGTTAAATGGATAAACACTTATCTAACTAGTTAATTATTTGGTTACAAGAGGGAAGAAATATGCCACCATAGTTCTACTCATCTAGTTACGTATATTTTATATCTATCTTTTACTCACCCGTATATCACACCAACTACTGCTGCAAGAAGTATAAAAACTCTCATGACTGTTGCTGAAATATGTATACAATAAGATATTTGTAAATTCTATTCAACTGTCAGTGGCACTTACATTAATCCCACTGATTTAACTACATGCCATTTACTGATACCTATTTTTACCGAGTCGCGAGTACAGATATACTGTTGTGAGTGTTTAGATCAGCGGGTCCATGTATACGACAGACATTTTAACAAAATTTAACTATACATGTACCTATATCAGAGCTCGAATTAAACAAACAATTGGGCTCGCAAATTTTTGCGAGTTGATTTTTTTTCAACTCGAAAAATTAAATAATCACTGGCATTATTTCTTCAAATTTTAATAGCATACATAGTTAATATTCATATATGCAATATAAAAACAACATGGTGCGACATTTAACTTAAGAGAACAATGGCGTTAATGAGAGATAGACAAAATTATCCCGTCATGTTTTAACAGTGAATCTTTAATTAATACTTACAATCTACATGACCTTTAAATGCTAAGTTGAGCCTTACTAGTTTAGACAGTAAAACTTTTGCGACGATTTCAACTAGCGAAAATTTGCGAGTTAGAATAAAAGTTACTCGCAGTTTTCAAAATCCACTCGCATTTTGCGAGTATGCGAGCTTAAATTCGAGCCCTGCCTATATGCTTACAATGCAATATTTCTACTTTTAATTTCCTAAAATTTTGAATGATATTAACCTAAATAAAACAGACACAATATATATTAATCAACCGATTATTTGAAAATATAAAATTATGTTTAATTAAGAGAAGTGTTACCTCAAAGGAAGACTGTCAAACAATATGCCAGATTTTCTAATTAAGGTCTGCTAATTTTAATTTTTATCAAAGATTTCCACTTAACCTAGTAATTAAGATTTTCTAAAAGTGGAAAATTGTGTGGATTTCATGACCTGGGAGATGATAAGACATTGTGAACCAAACACGATTGACTTGAGTTCAACCCAAACAAGTGACAAGATAAAATATATAGAACCATCCAAACTTCCTTGGACAAAATCGTGTATTAAGAATAAACCGAAAAATAACTGAAAACACATCTGAGCAAATTGTAAAAATCCATAGACGGATATTTTGCATTATTCTGCACAATGTGTATAATGTGATTGTGGTGCGAAAGTTAAGACCCCCCACCCCTAGAAAAAGTTTGCCCCCCCGGAAAAGTTCGGACCACCCCTGGAAAAAAATCCTGAAATCAGTATTAATAAGTTTATTAACATATTAATCGTGTATGTTACGTGAATAAGCTTTTGTTTGGTGGAACTAATTGCAGTATCCCATTCTCGTACCCCGAGGTTATCAAGATTCTAGATCTAGTATTGAGAATCCTATTAGACTCTAAGAACGAGAATGCAGTATCCATGAACAGATTTTTCACGTAGTTCCGTTTGACCAGGAGCTTTTGGAAGCCACTGTATGCCCTTCAATCTTAAATTTATGTAATCACATGTATATTATGAGTTCATTTACTGTTGAATTTTAGTCAGTTTTAAAAGTTTTTAGATTGCCTATTTCCGCTCATTGTACATGCTTTTTGTACCTTTGGCGTCGCAAGTACATTTTCAGCACATATTGTTAAATTTCATTCAGTAGCGTTTTTATTAACCCCACTGATTTAAGTACTCATCATTGGTTCTATAATCTCCGTACATACATCTATTTTTATTGATTTCGTTTAAAAAAACGGTTTCCACGTCTTCGGCAAAGGGACTTGGTGCGACTATCTTGCAAAGACGGCAGACCGACGAACCCCAGCGATTTGTAAAAAAATGTTCTCCGTGTGACAGTTAAATACGAATGGTAAAACGGATAGCTACTGAGCGTGTGTGGACTTTAAAGGGATATACAGGAAAATGAATGTGCTAAAAGTATAGAACCAAGTTTAGTCTTTAAAACAGTATTAAGAACGTAAAAAATCACTTACTAATAACATAAGTCACCTATAACATTCAACAGAACGAATTAAAACATGTGGCATACACATTGTTGAAAACGAAAGTAGGATACTGAGGGAATAACCAAGCTATTTATAGATTTGTTATATGTCGTACTTGCTGAAATTAAACATTTTCATTGGTCGCTTCTTGTCTTTTCAACATTCTTAGGCGGTTAGGATATCTTTTTAATAGAATTATACTAATGTTGCACAATAACAAGCTCTAGTATCTTCTCATCAGTAAATGCATATTTTAACACGAATCTATTTTAGCTAACCTGACCCACGTGGGTCTAGTTAGGAAACATCCCAAATATTATGAGAAAATAAAGCAATATTTTGCCAAGTAATATAACAGTGTGTCTGTTGCATTCACAGTTATAAAAATATAATTCAAAATCAGGAAATATGAAGTTGAACTTTTGCCCTGTAATTCCTTTAAAGGAACATTGTTGTTTTTAGATCAGAAGAAATTGACCATGGAGTCAATACTCAAAAACATGTCATATTTATCGAATACATCGATTTAAATATTTTTATTTACATCAATTTCAACAGCAGAGAGTCAATTAAGAAACAAACAGAATGTTGACCTCATGATGACCTTTGTACAGGGATAAAAACCTGACTGTACGTTTTGTTGTGGATAAAATCCATGACTTGACGTTTTCAGTTGAGTAATTGAAACAAATGTATTCACAAAATACTAAATCCTGTATTCAAAATGTCCGTACGAAAACATGTTTTTGATTTGACGAACTTTGACTTATTCTGCCTTATTTTTCTCAATTCTTGTTGTGAACCTACGAAAAGGTTGAACCTGGCTAAAGGTTGAAACCCTAGCTGAAGTTTTCTCATGTGAATATAACGATGAAATCAATACAGATTTACCTGTCAGGAAAGCCATTTTAGTGTACGTCGAAATGAAATATAAACAGAAGTGAAATTGCACTTGGTACAGTAATTTGTAAGTTTAGAGACGCTTCAGTGTTTTCCTCGCCTAAATTAATCCTAGAAACCATTAGAAATTGACTCATTTGCACAACTTAATGCGTCTGTACGAATGGGCCGAAGATCGAATAATGACTCATGCAGCCGACTCGGTTCTTACACAAAAACATCATATGTACATGTGAGTTATATTTTATGTTTTCATGTCGGAACCGAGCCGGCTGCCTGTGAACCAATGCGTAGTTTACGTATTGAGTTCTTATACACCATGTGCCATATAAATATAATGCATTTATCTTTTTCTATGCCAAACTTTTTTTAATATTTCGGAGCGAATGAGATTAAGACAAAAAAGACAAGAAACCAAACTGGAGTAGTTTTAGAATACATTGAGAAATGATACAACCGAGCAAAGACAATGTTTCAAGCTGTAAAACTTTACCAAAATAAATTGATGGGCCAACGCAAACCTAATCTACATTTTTTTATATTTCCTTATTTACATCTAGTTAGACTAGTCAAACGCTGACCTAATGAACTGGGGCTGTATTATCTACGGTCTTAAGACAGTTTTAATCGTAAATCCTTCAATATTTTGTTTTTATGTAATCATACGATCTTTGACAATGTGCTGTCCTGGTTTGTACTGAGATAACTTTCTGGTTTGTCGTAATATTGAGCAGACAGATGGCATCTTGATGTTTTATACATATCTTATTACATGTGCTTGTAAAATTTGTATTTACAGCAGCCCATGCCTTGGCTCTAAGTTTGAATCAAGCGCGAGTGTACGTCTTATGATAGCCAAATGCAAGTTGATCGGTACGCTCAAGGGACTACGAGAGAAACTTTCGAGTCGCTGCACAAGAGTAGTTAATCGGTGGCGTTAAATATAATATATTCCCATACTTTTGCTCGGCAGTATGGTCTGTGAAACATATGTCTTTACTTTTTGTGGTTCTTGTTTAAATATCATACAGAAAAGTGCAATGAGGTTTTATTTTGGGGTTTATAGAAATACGCCAATTGCATCATAAGCAAGGGAAATGGGCTGGGGTCCTACATCTGCAAAACAATGCATCACAAAAGTGTGAATTGCGGTATCGAGTGCTTACCTTGGTGACCTTGCTCCATTGGTGCTTTGGCCAGGGTTGGCTTAGAGGTTTAGTATTAGTTTACCTAAAATGCTACTTAGTTATACAATATACATGTACATAAATAAGAGGGGCGATGGAAATGCTTCGGGACAGATTTTACAATTTTACAACTTAGAAATGGCAACATGTACATCGACAACCAAAGAATTGTTGCAATATTTCGGATAAAAACAGAATTTACTCAGAAATTCAAACTCCTCGCACTGGTTAAGCCTTGCGTTTATAATTTTGATGAAAGTAACCATTGTGGTGAGTTACTGAGACTTGTCGTCCATTTATCTATCAGAAAATAGTACAATGTACATCAGTTACAGCTATTTAAGCAAAAATTTCAGAGCTGTCGTGAACATGCTTTAGTAAACTTTATTCAATTGTCAGTGGCGCATTTATTGACCCAACTGATTTAAATGCTCGAAAACTATTGTTCATAAATGCGGATATCATTCGGAACTTCTTGACCATTTACGTAGAATAATATCTTTAAATTATTCATTTGATGAGCCGACTGTTCGCGATCACTATGATAGTTGATTGTCAGATCAGACTATAAGCGGGGATGCTCGAATCTGATCATTCGAAAAGTTCAACAGGAAACTCATTCGGAATTCCTCGTCAAATTTCTACGCCAACTTCCGTAAAAGATCGCCAAGGTATCCCGGATGTAGAAAATCTTGATACAACGTAAAGGAGTATTACTGTAAACGTACGAGTATATGTAAACAAATGAACTGTGTTCACTAATAAATACATTAAAATAATTATGAATGTATTACGTACAATGTGGAAGGTTTTTCACATTTGAACCCGTACATATTATGATTATTACCTGAACTAAGTAACGTTTGAACTTTCAACTCATCAGTGACCCTAGAGGACAAATTTTGAGAAAGTTCTATGTACAGTAGCATCCAAAAGTTCTAGGAAAAATTTATGTTTTGATAAGAACTCGATATACATGCTTGTTATCGCGTTTCTGAACGGCGATATATACAATCATCAAGATTTGACCATTTTGGAGTCGATACCGATTGCCTAGAGCCAATCAAAACGATTCATTTTAGGTCACATGATAAGAAAATGGCCATCAAAAAGAGGTGCATAATTTGACTCGTCTCCGCCATAATTAAAGCTTATTCATGTAACATAGTTCGAATCATATGTTTATAAACTAATTTATGTTGCAGTGTTGTAGAATTCAAAAGTTTGTCCACTTGTCCATGGACGAGTAAAATCTAAAAATCAACTAGTCCGGGATCAAAACGCACTTGCCCAGATGTTCAATTCTCAAAACTAAATATGAAAACGGTAATATAAACTACATACTGTAAGGCATTATAAATGATTGACAAAAAGATCCATTTTTGAAGCATTGAGACATCCACATTTATAAGTTTAGCAATAGTGCATGTACATTGTAGCATATTTTAGCTAAAACTATTACTTGACCACGGACAAATATTGACCTGTCTGCAGACATGAATCATTCTCGTACCCCAAGCTTATCAAGATTCTCGATATAGCTAGTATTGAGAATCCTACTAGACTCTGGGAACGAGAATGACATGAATGAACGAGCCGGACAATTCGGTCATAGGAATTCAATTCTGCACCCCTGCGTTCTCGTTCCCAGAGGCTATCAAGATTCTCAATACTAGCTCGAAAATCTTGATAACATCTGAGTACGAGAATAACAGCCTTGATGCTGATTCTAAATTTTGCTCAAACGACTTTTTACTATACGAATAAATATGAATCAGCTCATCCAAAAAACATTTTTTATCCAAGGCCCTTTGGAGGACGCTGTATGTGTACTAATAATTATCTATTCAATGTAATTCACGTATAAGTTATTAACCATGAGGCTACGCAATACAGGAATGTATCAATAAATGGTCAAATCTGTATAACAGAGAAGAATGACTTCTTCTGAAATAATACTGGGTTCAAATGTCATGAACCTGTGAACTCTTTACATAGCTCTCTACGTTAGTTATATTGATTCCGGGGTGAATGAACTTTGAGGATGATACAAAATACAAGCAGTTCTCCCCCCCCCCTCTCTCTCTCTCTCTCTCTCTCTCTCTCTCTCTCTCTCTCTCTCTCTCTTTCTAACTATTTCTAGCCACCATATTCCATATTCAATAAAAATTTAAAACTTATACAGCAACTGGACCTGTTGGACAAAATTTGTCGTAAGTCATAAATTCTTGCAATCTGGAAGGTAATAAGTATTGTTTGAAACGCCACAAAACCATAGGTCAATGAAAACCAAATCTTTGAATTGGAACAATTCGTTGTCCCACTCAGTCCCAAATTAAAATATTGTACAAGAATTATCACGTTCGTATTTTGACTAATTTATTTAAATTACTAGTTTGCTTATAATTATCTGTATATATTTGACTATTTCATTATTAAGACCGCATGAATCATGTGATCATTCATGCACGAGTGTTCCATGCACTGTAACTGATTGAAAAACGTGTCAATTTCATGTGTCAATTTCTGTACGAGGCGCCCGTGCTTTAAAATTGATTGGAAAGCTTGTCAATTTCTTGAGTCAATTTCTGCACGGGCGCTCGTGCGCTCGTGCGTTGTAACTGATTGGATTTCTTATGTCAATTTCTGCACGCGGCGCTCGTGCGCTCGTGCGTTGTAACTGATTGGAAAGCTTGTCAATTTCATGAGTCGATTTCTGCACGAGGCACCCGTGCCCTGTAATGTATAGGATAGAGCATGAGTACCAGTTTGATATGAGATTTATCAATGAAAGAAACACTTCATAGGCAATTGGATTAGCTGAGGGTACCACTGTCGTCCAATTAATTTCATAATAAGTTATAATGCTAAATCATTCAAATTGACTGCACATTTTCACAATAATGTTTTGGTCAAGTAAACTTTCATTCGGTCCAGTAACAAATTCCATTTTGCTGGACTGAATGTCCAGTGCTGATGGAAGTTTGTCCTGCAAATTCATGAAAACAAAAAATCACTTAATGCGGGTTTAATAAATCGTAAAATGTCAATGCATAAAAATGGACAGTTTAAATATCAAACAGTGTGCTTGGAGCTAACGATTTATATAAGTTTAATGTCCGAAAAGCTTGGTTTAACTGAAATGAAAATGAAAAAGACATAAAAGTACTTGACAGCCATAAATCAACAAATCTGAACGACAAACAAACAGTCATGTATCATAATTTGATTACTCATTATTGAAATAAGTATTCATGTAGACCCTACCGTACTGAGCATGTTTTTGTTTTCAAACATGAAATTCAATATGTTTTAAAAATTTCATACAAAAAAGACTAGCAAGCAAATATGCGGACATTGACATAACGCGAACAAATATTTTGTTAAAAATGGCCTCTCCCATGTAACAGATACTATTTTATCAACAAACACGAAGGATTGGTGCACTTGTTTTTAAACCAAAGTAGATTATGTCCATATATAGTGTTGTATGACTGGCCAAAACGATGACCACATTTCATATAATAGACCCAGCTGTCAGCCACCGCATGATCACACAAAATGACCTCAAACAAAAACTAAAAAAACTTGGAAACAACAAAAATAGAAAACAGATAAGATTATCATACTAGATGTATTTTTTATGCTTAGTAGTGCTTAAATGAACGTCATAGAAAATATATTATCTAACAGTCAGAGGCGCATTTGAAATTTACATTAACCCCACTGATTTAGATACTTAATATTTGTTCGAGAATCCCCGTATATATACATACATATTGATTACTATATTTATCAGTAGTGAGTACAAAAATACAGTAGTGAATATTCAAATCAGCGAGATAAATGTATGTGCCACAGATATTTAAATAAAATTCCGCTCGATGATTGTGTTAAATGCGATTGAAATCTGCTTAGAGTTGGACACCGGTAAAGCCAGTATGCTTGAACGTACAAAATATTGTTACGACTTTTTGCAATGAAAATATGTAGCCAGCACATTTGGTTAGAAAATGGCAAGTTTTGCAAATACAAAAGTACATGCAGATATGTTAATATTTTTTTTCATAATTGTTACATTTGGTAAAAAATCGAGAAACACAAAAAAGATCACGATTTTCACAATACATGTCTACTAACAATGATAAGCTTTGATAACGAAATCAGTAATCAGTTCAACTGAGGTACACTGTACTTTAAGTTTTTGTCATAGGCGTTATGATTCACACATATCAAGGGAGACAACCACGAAGTAAAAGAACGACAACTCAGAGTAGAGAATCAACGAAAGACAACAGAGTTATCTTTTTATTCATTGATACGTTCTGTTTCTCTTTGCTTTCATTAAATAATAATTGCCGCTTGTAGTAGTAGAGATTATGTAATACTTGAATTATGTCTGACTTAGTGATCAGGACCTCTAGCGGACATAATTCTAAATCTTCAAACACATTATAATGATGCGATTTTACTTGGCGGACGTCGTCAACTTCTATATCAACTTACAGTTTTAAGTTTTAATAGTGTTTTTGTCTCTTCGAGGAGTTCCGAAATTACGAACACTAAGGGAATGCACGGAATTTCCTGAAACAAACGATCTTTAACGATAAATAACTTACTACCATAAAATACATGGCGGTTTATACTTTATTCTGACATTCCATTATTAAAAGCATTTACGGACAATGATTAAATTCACGGAGTTGGTTTACGCACTACGTACAATGTTCACTTGTTCGTGCGCTTCAATAGTTCGAACTTGGATATCACTACGCCGGTTCAACTAGTCAGCTTTTTTCGTCGATAGTTGAAATTCTCTGATGTACGGTCATTGACTTAAGACATTTCAGGCGAAATTTACCCAAAGTTGAAAACTTACGATCAAATTATCTCCGCCTACGATCAAATTCATGAGTGTTCATTTTTTGAGAGATAATCAGGTCGGACACCTTTTTTATCATAAATCATTAAATTTGGGTCACTAGGTTAATTTTTTATTATAATAATTTCGATGACGTACATTGTCTCAGATTTCCTCTATTGAATAGATCACTGGGTCAACTTTTACCCCAATTTTCATACGATGAATTAAATGACTCACGCAATACAATAACTTTCATTATACCGTTGAGTATTATCGTTTACTATCACTGTAGTGAATACTGTATGAGGTAACTTTAGATTAGAGCTCGGCTGTAATTTTACTTGTGAAGTTAACGGACAATTTTAGGGGGTTTGGTTTAACGCCGCAGCATCACATTGTATATGTCATATCACGGCGGTCAGTCAACCAACTCACTGTTCCGGGAAAGCTACATCTCTGGATCTAACTTAAAACCAGTAATTAGGGTCAAACGTCCGTCAGTGACTGACAACTGCCCTACACGATTTAGAATCAGTGGTATGAAAGGGAATGACCATAGAAATTATTACATGATCAAGCTCCACGAAAGTATGGCCAAACCGGGAATCGAATCTACAACCCCTCGATCAGCAGACACTGATTAAAAATCTCAATATATGTTCGTTAATCCCTCATACGTATACATGTATTCGAATATCCATTTTTATCCAAAGTGAGTACAGATCTAAAAACTTATTATAGTGAGTTTTTAAATCAGCGGGGTTAAAATACGCTCAATTGACATTTGAATAAAATTAAACAATAAATGTATACATGTATACATTTATATCTTGAACCGACGAATAAAGTTTTCTTTAAAATACATTTGTAAAATCACTGCACAGAGTACGACTTTACATAAACAAACCATGCATGGAACCCTAATGATAAATGCCATTAGAACCAGTTCATTAGTAACAAAATAATAAAATAGAATTACAACTTGAGAAAGATTGTAGAACAACACAAAAGTGACAAAACCGCATCATAGTTCTCTTGAGCTAAACCAACTTTCCTGATTGCGAAGAACTTAGAATTCTCGAAGAGTACAAGAGACACTGCAATATAAATAAAATTTGTAGGAGAAATTGTTCAAGCAATTTATCGATAGTACGTCAGTATGACGAGAAAGGTCGTTGAACTCACTGTATATTAAACATGAATAATGGACTGCGAAGCTCGTATTATTGGGGTAACACGCGTATCTTACACAAGAGCGTGAAGTTCAGATGTCATCAGTTCAGTGAACTTATTCAGCGTTGAGATGAGAATGAACTCGATTCTGAATTAGGGTCAACGGTAGGCGGCCTTGAAAAAGTTACAATGTTCGTTTGGACTTTCGTTTTATGCCTGCAAAATACGTCATCGGGGATGGTGAAGTTCACAGACGACAGGGTATAAAATGGCCAACAGGTCCACAAATTCTAAACATTGGTTTTTTGAAATCCGCTTAGATAACATTGAATAATTACAAATAAAAATTATTTATTTTTTAAATTTTACATATTTACATAGTTAGATACATTTATTTATTTAAATATAATGGATGCATTTATTTGGTTAGTGATTGCTATTATCACGTTGTTGATTTGTTGGGTTCGATCCAGTAGAGATGCCGAGCCGATAGAAGGTTGCCTGCCGCCAGGGTCCATGGGATTGCCCTTTATTGGAAAGTCAGTCGAATTTGCCAAGAAAAAGGTACAGTTTATTTTTAAATAATTTTGATATCTTATGCAAATATCTGAGATTCTGAATATAATATGTATTTCTACAACTAGGGCATCAAAAAATGAAAATTCAAATTTAGCGCTTAACTTACAAATTGTTGTTCGAATTTTAAAAACAAATGCAAGGTTGAATATTTAACATAAGTTAATAGGAAAAAAACTAATGTTGAATTTCTATCTCACATTCGTAATTTTCGCTCATATATTTTCTTAACATTTTCTCCCAATTTTAAACAAAAATCTCCCCCTCTATTGTTTTGATGATTAGGCAGTATTACTCGTTCATTCAACAGTAAAAATGTTGTATCCTTAGATAGCATTGCTCGTGAGGACATTCACCCCAAACCACTGTACAGAAAGATCGATTAATGTTGGGTCAACGCCCTGGCTACAGAAATATATAGTTTATTCTTTACTGTACAAGTCTTTGTGTTTGTGGTAGATAGTCGTCAATTGACCATCGTTGGTGTAAGTCAGTCAGTGTTTTTTAGTTAAAAAGTGTTTTAAAAATGAATTTCGATGTTGATATTTGCTTTTAAAATTCAATATCTGGTTGGATTATGTTGGTATTTTTGTATAAAACATTAAGGTCAGTATTTTAGTTGACGTTCTGTAACGTTTCTCTCTCTCGATCGATCGATGAAGGTATTTTCTGTTGGTTGGTTTCTCGCACGAATAATTTATGCAAAAATCGTCTTAGTTTGTAAATTTCGCTGTAAGGAATAAACATACAAACTGTTTTCCTAATTAATAACCTTAATAAACGATTGTTTTTGAGTATATCTTAATCCATTAATAATCAATTCAGCTAGACGTGTTTAAATTATCACATACTGGCATCGCGTTGCATCTTTAAGGAGAAAATTAAAAATGAACACACGATGTGAAACTGATTATATATGTATGTAGAAATAACATTTTTTAAGGGGTTAGTCTAAACTGTGTCTCACTTAGTCATTATGTTTTATTTTTAGTAAAACAAATATAACCTCCATTCTAAGCAGACTGACACTATTTCTATAACCAAAAACCTCTTTATCAAGCTGTTCTGATCACACTTTCAGTTAGTGTTTAGGTCATCGAGAACAAATGATTACATTATGGGACATGAGTCTAACACAGGCTAAAGTATCGAGCGTTCATAACTGCATAAGGCAAGTCCGCTCACGACGCTATAAATACAGTAAAGTTCCGCTATTAAGACCACCTCGGTTATTACGTTATCATGCGTTAGTTACTATTCTAGTCTCAAATGTCAATTTGAGCAGAAATATGTCTCTATATTAAAATTATTCCAATATTTTTTAACGTCGTATTCAACACATATTTAGCTCATATATACGACGACCAACTCTTCCTACTATAGGTTTCCTGGACACTTTTCTATCACCAGTACTAACTTACCCTACCACGAGGCCGACAACTCATGTATAGGGTATGACCTACCGCGACCGGGCTTGAACCCGCGATCTCCGGATTAGAAGTCAGACATGCTAACCACTACGCCACGGTCGCGGCTTCCAATATTAAGTCCACCGATTTTAATGGTCATAATAGTGAAACTTCATTGTACAAAAATGTACAACTGTAGCAAGCCATTAGCATATGAAATACAGTCACCTATGATGAACGCCGGCTTTACCTTACTGATGAAGTGTTTTGTTTATAATATGAACTATTTTTTAACACGTAGGTGACACTTTCTATGTAATATGGACCATAATCCAATCTGGGTTCATGAAAATGTATGGTATTAAAACGATCTATCAGTAATGAGTGATTCATTATGATGAACTTTCATTTATTTAAAACAATGCATTGTTTAAAGTTGACAACGCCCGAATTATACGTTTTGGTTGGGTTTAACACAGTAGCAACATATCCGACTTTTACTCAAAGTTCTAATTGCAAGTAGAATATCAGTGACGATTCAAAGAACACTATTGTATTGATATTGTCTCCTTGATTTAGAAATTGTCGACTTATCCACGTGCAAAGAATGTATAGAAACAATAAATTATGTAAATTGAAAGATATAGTACACTGTTCTGGATAATATTGTTTGTGCGTTTTGTGTCACTGTTTTGTAGCAATGGTTGGCACGCTTGACTAAGAATCCGGTGATCAGGGTCGATTCACGTATGCTAGAGTGAGAGTTCATATGGATCCTTTCTTGTCTATTTTACTCGTGTAATAGAGAAGTTGTTTCGTTGTGGAAGGGCTAAGCCAACTGTTGTCAAATATGCTAATGAAACCAGGTTTAGGTGATCCAATCGCTTTTATAACCAAAATAAAATGTTAAACTCAAACAAGTTTTAAAGAAATATATTTTGTTCCCTCGTGGGTATTGAATGTAAAACCCAGATTATTTTGCTCGGCCTTATTTCAAATCTGTCAACAAATGTATGTTATATCAAATAGTCTAATCTAATATTGACAAATTAAAGTTATAAATGTTTGTTAAGGTTATTTTAGGACAACATGACACAGGTAAAGCATAGTGTCCTGTGAACCTTTTTTGTGACCGACTTGAGAACGATGTATAAAGCCTAGACTAGTACATTGGTCTGCACGTGTCGTTACAAAATATATGTTAAGTCACATGCAAGTGTGTCACACGTATGAGCCTTGAATCACGTTCACACACTTAATTGTCTTGATCGAACGCTTTTTTAAAGATACGCCCGCTAAAATTTGCAAATATTAGAGATGTATTTTAATAGTAGATGGCGCGTCTGCTTTGCATAAATAATAGAATATTTCTGCGACGGAAACAAACGTCTACGTTCTTATATTAGCACTAACCGTGCACAAAGCCATTTATAAGAAATGTTTTCAGAGATTCAAAAAAGGGTTCACAAGAAGCTTCATAGCAATATTTCAAAGGCTTATTAGGGCTCTGCCCCCCTGGATTCTAGCCACTGTTATATTCTGCATTTGTCTAAATGATCAAGAACTTGTCACTTGTGGCATACATCATGATGATTTATTTGCATGGACTTTTACGTACACAATTGTCATATCATTCAACTAAGTATTGTTTCCTCTATTTACAGATTGAATTTTTCCGGGAAGGTCACGCCAAATATGGAAAAATCTTTAAAACACGACTCTTTGGAAAATCCATTATACGGGTCTACGGTGCCGAGAACGTACGCAAAATAATCCAAGGAGAAAACAAAATAGTTCAATCTTCATATCCAACCTCTGTCAGAAAACTTCTAGGGGACCAATCAATCTCAATGAGCCACGGAGACATTCACAAATCAAAGAAACGCCATCTTATGAAATATCTCTGCCCAGAGTTCTTCGCCAACCACACACCGGTGATGGCTAAAATCATTTCTGACCGTATCGGGACGTGGAGCACACAACCAAACATAGATCTATATAAAGATATCAAGAATTTATTTATTGAACTAGCCGCAAGATTTCTTATCAACATCGATTTAGATGATGAAAGTATTTCACAACTTAGGGAGCAGCTCGAAATCTTCACCACCAATATATTCTGTCTACCATTAAACATTCCTGGTCTGGGATACAACAAAGTAAGTATAGCACTGTTATTGATACATTCTATTCATCTGCCAGTAGACAATACATTAACTCCGCTGATTTAAATACTCGATACTTGTGAGATGATTCCCGTACATAGATACGAATATCTATTTTTTTATCGGTACTGAGTAAAGACGTATTAAAGTGAGCATCAATTTTCGACGACTATGCTGAAAAAACTATATCTAGATAGCTCAATTTTAAATATGATGTATACATGTGTACCGAGATCTAATAAAAGCTCCCATATACATTTACAATGAAGTTCATGTTTAGTTCTTTTGACGTCGTAATTTTTCCAAGTGTTTTACTAGTAAATCTAGATTTAAGTCCGAGTTGGTTCCTCTGCCACGGCCATTCTGTTTCCAAACTGAAATGAAATCAAAACAATGGTGCTACACGTACTAATAGACAAACATGATCACCTATTCATGTATGAATTCATTAATTTTGTCATAAATATTAACATGGAAAAATGTACATTTGTAATTTGGTTTACTTATGCATGCCTTCACTTGAAATATAATTGTACTATTTAAATGATTGTATAATTGTAAAGTCATAGCCATAATTATTTTCTGATCTTTGAAATAAAATTTCTGTATATCTCTCTTCATAATATAATTCAAGAAGTCAAGCTTCTGAACATTGTTTATCTAAACACATTGTTATATATCACTCTGTATTTTTCCAGTCATTGAAAGCCAAGGAAGTCTTGAGAAAAATGATCGGCGACTGTGTCACAAAATCTAAGAATAACAACTCATCAGGCGAACTATCTTCCGTCTTGCAAAGTTTAATGAACGAATCAGGAGACGACGCCGACGAGCTGACGTTGATAGACACAATCATAGATTTATTGTTCGCCAGTTCTGAAACCGTGACGTCTGCTGGCTGCACTTTAGCTTACAAACTGGCCACTGATCCTGATATACGAGAAAAAGTGCTAAATGACATTCGTGAACAAAATTTATTAGACACTGACAGTACCATTTGTTTAAATGACGTCACTAAAATGTCTTACGTCAGAGGTGTTGTCAAGGAAACACTGAGACTAGCGCCACCGGTCGGAGGAGCTTACAGAGTGGCTCTAGAAACATTTGAACTTGATGTAAGTATTTTAGAACTTGTTTTCTATGTTGATTCCAGACATTTATTTATAAATTATGCAAATGGTTAATTATTAAGCGCTTATGAACAGATTTTTATTATGAAAAGAGCTGCGGCAAATTATAGTAAATAATAATAATAATACAATGTAATAATAAATTTAAGATTTTCTTTGTCTATTTATCATTTGTATACTGATATTTCATGTAATTCTTTGGTCCATTGATTAAACACGGTGCCAAGGGCAACCAATCTCTGCAAATGGGAACTTATGCACTGCTAATTGAAATAAATGACAAACGAATTTTAAAGTAGTTTGTCTCAAAGCCTGTGAAAGCAAACCTTATGAATTTCGAGGGTATGGAAAATGTAACGTAAATATTTCATAGCCAAGGAAATTAGCTTTCCTTCTTAATTTCGAGAGAAACTGAATTAAAATGATAAAAAGAATCCACTTTTTAGTATTTTAGTAGAGAAACTGATGAAATGTGCGTACATTAAATATATCTTAATCAACAATAAATATAATTATTGTATTTCTATTCTACATTACAGGGTTACACAATACCTAAAGGCTGGTCCATATCATTTAGTATAAGAGAGACCCACCACAAAGATTCATCACTAAGTGACTCAGATAGTTTCAATCCAGACCGTTGGGTAAACTCAAATACAACTCAAGACAGATATTCGTACATTCCTTTTGGTGCAGGAAGCCGTGTTTGTCCTGGCCAAGCTTACGGACAAATGATTTTAAAACTTTTTACAACTGAACTAGTCCGATCATGTACACCAACTATAGTAAAAGACGACGAATTTACATCGTGGCCAACACCAAAACCCAAGGAACAAGTGCTCATTCGTATCGACAGAAAATAATCAAAGAGCTGCAAACACTGAACAAACGATTTCTTGACTTTAAGCATCAGTGCCGAAGGCGAACAAATGTACAATAATGATAAGTGAAAGTTTTTTCCAAATAGAAACATTGAACTCTTAAAATCGTTAAAAAGAAAACGACTTAACCAATAATCTAGTACGGTGTTAAACATCAAGTTTCTGAGGCATAATTAATATTGTACGATATTGTTTGTTGCAAAGATCGTTTGGTTGTGCCACTAAGATCTTTAAAACATGAAAACATTTAATTTTGTTTAACCAAAGAATAAGGAAAATGGTGTCTTATTTCTCTTTCATTTCACAACAATTTTTTATAAACGAATGTTTATTAAATGTTGTTTACAATAAGTGAATATAAGCATAATACATTTTATACGAACTATTTTTCATTAAAAAGTGAATACCTGCATAATAAGAACCACGGTTGTGAATAAAACCAATATTAACCGTTTGCACCATTAATGGAACGTCATATAATGCAACGTCATTGTTTTAAGCGTACCTAGGCACCCATATGTAAATTAAACACACTCTGCACTTTTTTATTCCATTTTCTACCAACGTCTGTGATATTCCCGGTGATAAACATTGTAAATATTGTTTATTTATTTGTTTTAAAGATTTATCTTTTGTGTTAGGGTTTGTTTGTTGGTGTTATTATGTCGCTATGGCAACTCCCGCTCTGGAGAGTTTGTGGCAACTTGTGAATGAATTTTATTATCTCCCTTGCGTGATTGGCTGAAAATTCGTCACGTGACTTGTACTCATGACCAATGGAATCGTGACCGGTGAGTCACGTGACTTGTGTGTAATCTAGTCGTTATTTACATTTTTGTCTGAATTTCTTAGTAATGCAGTAGTGCCATTATGCTAGCTAATTCTGAAAGTCATGATTTGTAAAATTTCAACCTAGAGTTGTCGTTCTTGGCATCTCACACTTTAGTGAGAGGAAAAGGCAATAACTCTGTTTGAGATTAATGTTATATGTACATGTTAGGAAAATACGGGTTTATTGAAACTCAATGGACAGAATCAGGATGGCTAGAATATTATAATAGTATAATATAGTTTGGGCGAGTTGACTTGAGACAGACTTGAACATTACATGCTTCAGAAACTTCACTATTTTCAACTGATTTTATGTCAATGTGAAAACGAACCACTATTATAACTCAAATTGAAAATTAAAGGAGATGCTGTGGTGTTTAGTTCAGCCCTCAATGTGTGCAAATTATATTTTAACATTATACTTTTTATCTCAGGTCAATTTGCTCAAACTATAGTCTAAAAAGAAGGTCACTTCTAATGATAGAGGTGTCTGTTGATTGTCAGAGATAGTAGACTCTTGTCTGATTGTTTTCAATGCGGAGAATGGTAACCGGTGATTTAATATAGACTTAAACCAAGTCAATAATCATTTCTTTATTCTGTCATAGTTATATACAAATCATTGTTCTGCTAGTAAATTTGGTTGTGTTTTGTATCTTGGTGACTTATCATTACTTATTTTCTGTGTGTAAGCATTTTAACACCATTATTGTTTCAGTTTGATTTTGTAACACCTTTTTTTAATTTTGTTTTAACCGATGTCACGACATCATAATGTAATGATGTCATTTTTATAGATTCTAGTCATTAAATGCTTTCCATGTAAAGATGTTTTCAGTGGTTTAAATGTTTATCGTGTTATGGTATTCAACATCAGTTACACATATTTTGACATAGTATATATTTTACAATAATAATTACCATTTGGTCTGTATAGGACATGAGATATAATATTATGATGGTTAATAATGCTCGGAATAATGTCACCTTTGCCATACATAGATCTTCCGTAGTTAAAAACTTTTTCTAAAAAACCTTCCCATTTTTATTTACATTTAAGTGCCATACAAGTTAACCGTTTGTAGGATATTTTGTCCATTGTACTACATAAATTAATTTAAATAGAATTCATTTTATATTTTTTAATGTCAAACATTTTAAGAAGCAACTTACACTAGTTTTAAACACCTTTTTATTGAAGAATTATCTCTTCAAAAAAATAAATACAATGGAAACAAATAATATTTACTAAGGGAGTTAAGTAACATATCAAATATGTTTATTTTCTTAGTCTCATTTAGATCATGAATGTTAATGATTGAACCGGAAACTAGCTGAGTGGGTGGATTATATTTTTTATTATCATTTTTATTCAATATTTAAATGTCTTCTAGTGAATTCTTTGTGCCATAATATGAATTTATATTACAATATCCTGTTGAATGAATGAGTGCGTTCTTTAAGAATGATTGTTGAATGAATGAATGGAGTAGTTGTCAGTATTGTACAGTAATGTTTTGCTTAAACAAGACCTTGAAAACCAAGGACCAAATTAGATACTATGGGTGGCTATTTGAGCCAAAACCAATTTGTACCATTTTATGGTATATACTAACACCAAGTCTCAATACCAGGGGGCCGTTATACTAAAATTTGGGTAACATTCCGCAAACTTTAGATACAGCAAGAACTTACGTAAATGACTAGTTACGCTTGTGTAAATGCTTTAGTGAAACTCCGCCCAGATTCTTAAAAGAATCTCTGTTTAATATTTAAATTATTTGTACTCTTACTTCTAAATATTTTTGGGGACGTTACTGTTCAATCTTATGTCATCAAGGTGTTTTAGCGTTGCTTGTTTGAGAATATGCAGTCATGTATGAGGAATTATTACTGGTTTTCTTTTTTGTGAATTCATTGTGCCATAAAATATACATATAAGAAATATTGTTCAAATTTTTATATAAATACATTGCATCAATGTTATCGGTCTTGTTTTATTTATTCTTCTCAGATAAGATGGCGATAAAAACCACAGGTTTATGCACAGAAAATTCATGTTAACTAAAGGCCATTTACAACGCTTTAATTAAGTACTATTGTTTTGCAAGGTTGTAAAGCCATGTCAACACAAATAAGGTTTATTGTACAGCAACCAGAGCACCTTAATTAGCTTTCAAGGTCTGATTTCTATACCAAGTACTCACATACCCTTGCACAAGGCCTATAACTTCTCCATATACCTTATTAATGGAGGAAAATTGACATAAACGTCAGATATTTATGGAGGGGTTAAACTGCCTAACAGGGATTTAAATCTGTATCCCCTTGGGGGAAAACTAGATTTGAAACCAAGATGCACTACCAGCTGTGCAACAGGCCAGATGAAGCACTACTTAAGTAATAATACATGTAGTAAAATACATGTACGATAACATGTAGTAAAATACATGTACGATAACATGTAGTAAAATACATGTACGATAACATGTAGTAAAATACATGTACGATAAAATACATGTACGATAACCTGTAGTAAAATACATGTACGATAACATGTAGTAAAATACATGTACGATAACATGTAGTAAAATACATGTACGATAACATGTAGTAAAATACATGTACGATAACATGTAGTAAAATACATGTACGATAACATGTAGTAAAATACATGTACGATAACATGTAGTTTACTACATGTACGATAACATGTAGTAAAATACATGTACGATAACATGTAGTAAAATACATGTACAATAACCTGTAGTAAAATACATGTACAATAACCTGTAGTAAAATACATGTACAATAACCTGTAGTAAAATACATGTACAATAACCTGTAGTAAAATACATGTACAATAACCTGTAGTAAAATACATGTACGATAACATGTAGTAAAATACATGTACGATAACATGTAGTTTACTACATGTACGATAACATGTAGTAAAATACATGTACGATAACATGTAGTAAAATACATGTACAATAACCTGTAGTAAAATACATGTACAATAACCTGTAGTAAAATACATGTACAATAACCTGTAGTAAAATACATGTACAATAACCTGTAGTAAAATACATGTACAATAACCTGTAGTAAAATACATGTACAATAACCTGTAGTAAAATACATGTACAATAACCTGTAGTAAAATACATGTACAATAACCTGTAGTAAAATACATGTACAATAACCTGTAGTAAAATACATGTACAATAAAACTTAACAGGGTATCCTTGTTCTGAATAAGTAACTTGTGATATAAACAATCAAGTATGTGATAACAGTCTAGACTGAAATGATACAACAATTTATTTTTAATTACAATATGATACGAACAAATATCATTAGCTATAATTAGCTTTTGTTTGACAATGATCATTGTAAAATTTCATTCAACTGTTGGTGGCAAATACATTTACCCCGCTGATTTAAATACTACATACAGTATTTCTTCTCTAACTTTGATAAAAAAGTTGTCCATACCTATGTAAGTGGAATGTCAAACAAACATTGAGTATTTATTGATGCTCAATTAATTTCAACAAGTTTGTGAAAACTACTTTTGACAAATGTCTTGGCTGTAAAGGTCAGGACCTATATGTGACACTATAAACAAGCAAGGCTGCATGAGTGTGTGCATTAATTCAAAAGTAAACAATGAAAATGAAGAAAAATACATTTTATTTCATGGTATGCATAATTTAACATAACAACAACTGGTCATGAATATATTTTATTAACAAAATACAAATACATGTACATTCAAGGGAAGGCATTTGATCATCTGATAAAAATACAAGAGATGCATAGAGAATTATATCCCTTACACAAAACAATCGTTGTGTTGCACCAAGATAAAGCTGAATAATGTTCAGTTATCTGGGACTTTTTTACCTTCAATACAGTTGAATGGTACAAGACTTAAGTCATGGATTTACAAAATGAACAGCAAAACAGCCATGTTTCACTACATGCAACTTGACAAATATCTTTACTAAGCATAGTAGAATTATAATCCATAAATTTCAAAACCACTTAAGCACCTGGAAGTATCTATAAGAAACAATTGAAGGTTGTCACATGCCTATGACGTGAAAATATAGACGTCTACGCTTTCTAAAACAAAATGATTCAATAATTGGTACATTTCAATAGTAGTCACATCTTCAAGTACTAGTATGAGACAAATGATTATTGTTAAATTGTAAATGCCAACATTTAATTATTATAAAGTTCTACATTTTGTAAGTCAAAACCAGCAAATAATACAATGTACCATTTCTTGACATTTTAATAGTAGCCACACCTACGAGAACCTGTATGAGGCTACAGATGCTTGAAAAACACGAGCTAATCAACTTTTAACAACAACGATGATACAAATCAAGGTGTATTAAATCTCAGATTCATGACAGGTGGAAAGTTCATAACTGGTGTATTATTATGTGATTGAAATGAATCGTTCGGTATAGAACCAAATGTATCGTCCATTCTAACATCATTTATACCACTTGATATACTCGGTCTTTCTTGTCGTAGTTGTTGTATATGTTTTAATACTGCCTTCGCTTCTTCTCTTGTCTGAAATACAAAACATTTTTAATCCAGATTTAATATTTTAGGAATTAAATGGTACAGAGGATATTCATAAAACTTGGTGATGATCGATACATATTTCACCAAATGAGCTGAGAAAACAAAATTTAGAATGGTTTAGACACCAATGAAAATGTCGTTAAAAAAAGATGTTACTCGAAAATGGACAAATATTCTTATAAAAAATATAGAAAACTCTGTTTTCATCAATATTTTGGCTGAAGCCTTTATCAATTGATGAAACAAAACATTTATTATCAAATAAACAATATGGCGTCTATGTTCAAAATGTAATTTGATTTCATGAAAATAATTTCTTGATAAAGGCTTCAGCCGAAATATTGATGAAAACAGAGTTTTCTATATTTATAATAATACTCGTTTATTCCCTTTGGAATTATATATGACAAATATTCTGTTTCTTTCATGCCTTTGGGAAATTTCTGTATTTTGTTACAGATATTTTTACACAAATATAATGTGAAATAATTTCTTTGCTAAGATGACATCATTTATTTTCTAGCATAATGAAATTTTAAAAATATAAATTGATTCATTATGATGAAATTATGTGATTTATAAGTCAAAAGTAAATATTCCCATGATAAAATTAATTTAATATAGAAATAACAATATAAACAATACCTCTGTATATTCTGAACATATTTGAGCCGCTTGGTAGGCTGCGTCAAGATTTCCATGTTTAACATAAAAGTTAGCTAGATAAATGTATGCTTCACTTAGACCTTCATAACTGTATGACTTTCCTAACTGAAAATATATTATTATGAATAACATAATATCATAAGTACAACAGGTAAATCTGTGAGCTAATGCTCACTAGTGATACCCCCACCAAAATCTAAAAATATGCAACAAACAGGAAGTAGATGAGCAAGGAGCATGAAATCGCTTTACACCACATGGGACTATGGGATGAAGCAATATGCAAAGTATTAGGCTGCTGCATGTAATAGTTGCTGAGAAAACTGCGACGGAAATTTTGTAATGGACGGACGGACGGATGGACGGACGCACGGACAAGGGTAAAACAATATACCCCCCTCTTCTTCGAAGCGGGGGTATAAAAACACAATATTATATTGGTAATTGAGTATATATACAACTTCTATCATCTGACTGTAGAAGCCAGATTTTACAGTCAGAATTTAGGACATGAATAGCAGTTCAATAACAGACTGCAAAATTATTGGATGAATTGGTTACCACAAAATTCAACAATATAGTGAATTACTCAACTTTGTCCAGTTTTCTGCAGAACTACAATTAATAAACTAGTTTTCAATAACACAAACACAATGAGTTAATACTCAAAGATTCTAAATGTCCTGCAGTATCTCTAATAAAATAAAAACTTCAAACTTACCCCTAAAGCATTTGCTTCATTAACAAATTCATTATAAGCTCCTGCAGCCTGATCTTCTTCACCTAATCTAGCATGTAATCTTTGAAATAGAAAATAAAGTACATTAAGTTATGACTGAAACATGAAAACACATAAAAAACTTCAAAAATTTATTTATCTTTCATTCTAATAACTACAGCATGAAAATTAAACATCTAATTAAGTACACAAGATTTAGGACTCTAAATTCCTCATGATATCAAATTAAATATAAACTGTAAGCTTGTTTGATCACACAGACGTAAAATTCAAACTTCTTCCTGAACTATAGGCTGCAACAAAATCTGCAATATAGAATTATACTTAATACTTCACAAAAAGAACACAATTAGAAATGAAATTAAAAAAATAGAATCATCCACTAGTCAGGTTTTAACAAAACATAGTGGTAATAATAAATACAATCATAATAATGACAATGATGATGATGATGGTGATGATGGTGATGATGAAGATAATGATGATAATAATAATACTAAAATTAATTAAAAAAATGATTACAACTAATTAGTAAAAGCCCTCCACCATTTATAAACATAAACAATGTATTATACAAGTTCATGCAGATTATAGAAATTCTGATAATCACAGAATCCTCCCCACCAATATTCTTACTTGGCAAGTTTTAACAAAGCTGCTCCCTCTATGTCACCAACTCTGTGAGCTTTCCAAAAACATTTCTTAGCTTCTTGTAATCTATCTAACTTTTCATACGCTTCACCAAGACCCATTATCATCCTAGAATCATTTGGTCTGTAAAAAGAAAGTAGAAAATATAATACAACTCAGTATACATGTAGTTATATATCATCAGTATTATTTCAGGCCTTTTGAGGCCGAAATTTCAGTCAATTGCCCTCCTTTAAAAGTATCATCTTTCCCCTTTGTAGTAAAACTCCACAGTCTTTAGTTTTGTACTTGTGAATACTATTTTGCTGTCTCTATAGACACAGATTTAATAGTTGAAATTTTCAAACAATAAGACAGAACTTTTAATCAACATTTATTTTAAAATGAGCAAAATGTTTTTAGAAAATATCATTACACTCAGGTAAAAACTTGTTTTGAATTTTACAACTCAAGAGCTCATAGCATTTTATGTACACAAACATATCAGATAAAATATTACATAAAGACTTACCTTAATCTCTGAGCATTTCTATAGTAGTACAAACTATAATATGGCATCTTTAATATTTCATATGTTTGTCCTAAACCATACCAGGCCCTATAATCTCTCTTATTTATCTCTGAAAAAATAACAACAGTACAGTAAAATATTAATATAGCGTATGTTAAAACATTTCTCTACAATGGATTTTTTTTTATCGATTTAACTTTTCTTCAACTCACAGCGAAAATATTTTTACATTGAGATTGTGGATAATATCACATCAGCTTTATCAGCTGACTGATTTTTATCACGTACCCAGCAGGGGCCAAGTCTCTTCGTATCATGTGACCCTTCACCAGTGATGTGATCAAAATCAGTCTATCTACAGTATAACCTGCATTAACGGCCACCTGGAATAAGCGGTCACCTGCTGTAAGCGGCCAGTCTGGCTTCCTCCCGACGAAAATCGTGCAATATTGCACCTGGAATAAGCGGTCACCTGCTGTCTGCGGCCAGCGGCCAGTCATTTCCTCTAAAAACGGTCAATTTACCTGTAATAAGCGGCCACTACCGACCCATTATTTTCAATTTTTTGAATTAACAACGTGTCACCAAAATTGCATTATCTTAGCGGACGTGTCAAATACTAAGTAATTATCGATTTTTATGACGATGTATTGACGGGAACATGTTTAATCACGTGATAAGAATCTCATTAAATGTCAATGTTTTTGTTTGAAAAATTACTAAAGGTGTCTCTTAGTTAGGTTAATCGTTCAACAAATTGCGTAAGTTAGCTTAACTAGAGAAAGTTTTTATAATTACAATTTGTTGTAACGGCCAATCAAAATTCGCGTATGTTTGTTTATAGTCGCGACTATTATTCACGCGTGAATAACGATGTCTTTGTTAAAGATTATCAGTATTAAATTTGCGGCCACACACTCCTTCAAAAATCGTCAATTTACCTGGATTAAGCGGTCACGGTCAAATCAATTTGAAATTAATAGCTTGTCACAAACAATGTTATCAACCCATCCAGTTGAGTCATTAAACAGACAAAATTAATTATACAAGCGTCGTCACGTGACGTTTGATTTCCGATATACAAATGACACTTGTCATCATTGAAAATCAATAAATGATAAGCTCTGCATAAACACTTAATCCGCTAGTTTTACTCAATTAGTTAAATTAGGTTATGAGAAGGTTGTCTTCGGTTTGACAACTAGCAATTACAATTAATTTCATTATTAAAATATTTTTTACGACGATCAAATAAGTTAGTGAGCTATACGGAAAATGACCGGATTACGGGTTTTTAACGTAAACAAAATGGCGACAGCGTCGTCAAGTTCGTAACCGCTTTTTGGCGGAACCTGTCTAAAATTATCGGAAATATTTGAAGCTTATTTTAATATCGAAAAAGAGTAATGTTACACCCGATGTATATATGTATTTGGCCACAATTATTACGTAAAAGCATGTCATTTAAAATCATATTAAAACAAAGCAAAGACATTCAAAAATGGCGAATTTTTGCATACAGTCGGAACGAACTGTTTGATGCAGTTTAATTAAACCTGGTTTAAGCGGTCACCTGCTGTAAGCAGCCAATCTGGCCACTTCCCGTACCTGGCCGCTTAATGCAGGTTACACTGTATATTCAAAATCCTTAGCTCTACTACTTTGTCATGGCAATTATTCAATTAAAATTTAAAACAGAACTAAATAGCCAACTCAATTGAATGACCTAGGTTAGAGTTTGGCACAAGAACAGCATCTTGCCTAAGACAGAACCTAGTGGCATAAGCTCATTGTGGCCTTATTTCCCAACAGGGGTGATGAGAATTATGATTTATAACCAAATAAAAAACGAATTCTTACCTAAAGCCTGTCTATAAGCTTGTATGGCAGCATTCGTGTTCTTCATTTCCATATATTCATGTCCCATCAATGTCCATGCTGAGAGATAGAGTGGATTTAGTTTTATAGATCTCTGGAAATACAACACTGCTTTCTCATGTTGGGATCTTAATGAATAATAATTACCTGAAACATACAGTAAAAATATTGAATCAGAGTCCATTTTCAAAGAGCAAAAATTTATAAAACCAATATATTCCATTGAGTTTCACACTCAATCTCATTTTGTTCAAATAAAATTCCCAGTATAAAAAAAAGTTATTTTTATTCATGAAATGTTGAGAATAATTAAGTTCAACAAGTAAATCTGTGAGCTAATGCTCACTAGTGATACCCCCGCAGTGAGAAATATGACTATCATAATGTAACTTTAATTTAATGAAATCTAAAAATATGCGACAAACAGGAAGTAGATGAGCAAGGAGCATGATATCGCTTTACACCACATGGGACTATGGGATGAAGCAATATGCGAAGTATTAGGCTGCTGCATGTTATAGTTGCTGACAAAACTGCGACGGAAATTTTGTAACGGACAGACACACGCACGAACACACTCACGGACAAGGGTAAAACAGTATACCCCCCTCTTCTTTGAAGCGGGGGTATAATAATATCAAACATTGATATTAGAGTTGTAGTTTATATTAAAGCCACTATATGAAAATATATTCATTAACAGTAGACTTGAAAACTGTTTTACAACCATAAAGTTATTAAAATATAACATGTATTAGAGACACAATAAACAGATCAAACCATTCTGATTTCTAAATTTCAGTTTGACCAAGTGTCTATTTTCCTAGCAGTCCAAAAATAAGGTTACTTTTGATAATGGGGCTTTAATTTTTCTTATTTACCTTTCCACAAAGATACCTGAAATAAATTAATATTGGAATATCTACACTGTTGAAATTTTATAACCATCTGGAAATCAAGTTTTTGAACCAAACAATAAAGGGAGAAAACTCTTACCTATAACACAGCAAGTTTCTACTCTATATTTATCAATATCACAACATTTATGAGCTAAATGTGCTAGATCATGTCTCATTTCTTTAACATATAATAAATTACTTAATATATCCATATCTTCAAGTCTATATGGATCTAAACTATTTAATTCATTGAACGAAGTCAATGCTGCATCAACGTCTGAAATATAGTTAACATTTAGAATATTAGAGAGGTTAAATTTAGTACAGGGCTAGACAAATTTTTGAAAGCAATTCATCCTGCATGGCAACCCATAAGTTTATATGGGTTTAAATCTTGAAATTTGATTATTTTTTGAGATAGAAATTACACTCTTCCTGCAGGATGAGTGCTGCCAGAAGATCAACTCATCCTGAGTCAATTTCCACACATAATTACACAGCAGACAAGTTGATTTGTCGAACTCTACTATGTATAATAGGAGAGCTTACTGCCCTAACTTGTGTTTCTCGGCATGGCAACAAGGTTCCGATGCCAGATTGGTTATCAAAGCATAACAAAATCTGTGTTAGTTTAAATCACATTCTAAACCCATCTCATTGATTGGTTCAGCTAGAAACTATATTGTTAATGCTCAATACTAGGGGACCAGAAAGCATTTTCAAAAGAGAGATTAATATAAACTGAAAGAACTTGTTTCACAATCAAGGAAGGAAAGAAAAGGGCAGTTTATATGGGTGAAAAACAAAGGGAGAAGTGAAAAGGGCAGAGAGGAAAAAAGGGCAGAGGATAGAGTGCATCGCCCCAATATTCTGCTCCAGAATAATCACTAAAGTAAAATTTTACAAATGTAACAAATTCTGCAAGAGACTAGATTTAGAGTGTAACCAAAGAAAAGGTTTTTTATAAGGATAAAACAATTGATTTATCAATTAGTACCCACCTCTCATGTTATGTTTCGCTACTGCTATTCTTGCTACAATGTATGTACTCTTGTGGAAACCATTTTCTTCCATATCTTGGTACATCTTTAATGATTCTTCATTTAATTGTAATTCTAAATATACTAGAGCTATAAAAAATTGTTTGATCCAACAACTTGGTAACCTTAGTGATAACAACTGAAAATGCATAATTCAAAACATATAGAATTGGTTAACTTGATTTACTGTCAGTGACGCTTAAGTTAACACAAGCAAATTTTTTTACAACCTCAAAAGCATTTGGAGCACAGAGATTTTTTAATTTGCTACACAGAAGCAAGTAATGATTTTTCAAATATTTTTTGGTTGGGTATAATGCTACAGCAACACAATGTAAAGGTATAATCATGGGGGTCAGTCAACCAACTAACTGTTCCAGGAAAAGCTTAATATCTGGATTTAGCTTTAACTATAAACTAGGCACATAAATTTATACTTCTGTCAATAACTGACAACTACCTTATATGATTTAGAAATTATAATTAGTGGTAGGAGGGAGAGTGATCACAGAAATTATATCACAACCAAATCCCACAAAGTATATTCTGCCTAAGAATCAAACCCACAATCCCTTGATTAGTAGATTTGAGTGCTACAGATTGAGCTAGCTGGGCAGGCTTGAATAACTTAGATAAACAAGGGAGATAGTTATGTTTGTTTTACCATTTCTCTATCAGTTATAAGTGGAACCAGTTCTTGCCATGTCCCCCAATGTAAAGGTTCTTTCTCTATAGCTTCCAGTAATACATCCAGAGAATCTTTTAATAGATCTAGTTTCTTTAATACAACACCATATCTACAATATTATATAAAGTAAAAAAATATATCATTTAATACAACACCATATCTACAATTTGTATAAAGTAAAAAAATATATCATATTTTAATATGGAAAAAGTAAATTTTAAACACTCATATCCAATGTAGAGGAAAATAGTAGAGCATTGAAAGTCTTACAAAATGAAATTTTAAAATGGTCTTCTTGAAATAAATTAGAATTGGTAATCAGTCGGCAATTTTACTTCACTTTTAGCCATTGCTGTTTGTTTATATTATTGAGTGTTGAACTTGTTAGGGTACAAAAATGTGGTCTATAATTAATTTATAATGCCTGCTAACATGCCTAATTAACCAAAATCATCATTTTTCTATCATATAAATGATTCTTAAAGATGAAATATGCATTTAAAGCAGATAAAATTCATGAATCATAGAGTCATACTTTATTCGGTGATTTTAATATCAAAGAACAATTAAAAAAGTCCAGGTATTGAAATCAATTTCATATTGAAATCAATTTCATATTGAAATCAAATTCGAGTTGATTAACCAGATCATTATGACAGTCCTACTTATATCAGTAATAAAATAATTATTATTTCTAAGTCAATGTATAAAATGAATACTTACAAATAAAGAGAGTAACCATCTAATTCTTTGTTAGCATGTTTTTTACCAAGTTCAATTCTGATAGTTTTTAAATGTTCATTGTCTAAATGATCTGGTGGTCCTGGAAATACAAAACATACATCATATATATATCATTAGGGAAGTGTTCCCCTGATGGGCTTTGCTAAACTGGATGTAATATGATATGTAATGAATGATGCATTATTCCTCATTTTATCTTTTTTTAGCCATATCACATGAGTCAGTTGTCCATATTTCCCCAGAACAGACCTCAATCTCTGGAATGCGTAATAGTCCAGTATTTCATACAGAGCAAGTCTAACTGATAAACAAAGAAAAACAAACAATTTTAATCTGTCTGAAGCAGATCCTATTGAAGAAATTTTATATGTAAGCATACAAATGTTCCTAATTGTCATATTCATGCATCCTCATGGTGCTAATGACCATAAGTAACTCATATCAATGAGTCTATGTGTCAAGGAATAATCATCAGATGCTTATTAAAAACCTGGTGTTTATGTGTATTACACATCTGTCTCAAACACTATGTGAACTATCTGATAAAAGTTTAGATAAATGGCTTAATAATTATTATAAAAATAAAAAAGGTCCAAAGGTCACTGCAAAATTTGTCTACATCCTTCATTTACATTAAGTTAAGATTAATTTTTCTCGGACCCGTTAAACCCCTTTACTCATACCAATTGAATCTGAGGCTTTATCCAGCTTCCTCTTCTCGTCAGCCAGATAACGTGAGTACATGTACAAGAAATAACATTTTGGACTGACACAATCCTTCAGGAAGAATGCTGCTCTATCATACTCTCTCAGATCAAAGTAAGATGTTGCTAAACTAAACTGATCATATTCTGATAGAAACTTCTGAAATAAAGAAAGTAAAGTCAGGAATTAGTTATTACTCATTCAATTTATTGCCGAGTTTGAAATAGAACATATATTTTGAATAAAAAATTAAATGATCAGATTCAGAGACTAACAAAAGACAAATTTAAAATAAAAATCCATCATAAAGTGTACCTTGGTTATTGCAATTTTTGAAATTTTAAAGAAGTCCAAAAACCTTACTTTGAGAAAAAAAGGTTCCTATATAAAGACTATAAATTTTGATCATCCTTGGAGTGGAATTTTACTGTATTTCTGGCCGATAGTAATTTAAAATGTCAGTAAAATCTCGTACTTAGATTGAAGTGTAAATATAAAGCATTGAAATTGTGGTTGGTGATGAATACAATTGGGTCAGTTAGAAAGCTAGAAACATAATGCATTTCAGACCTTATACTTTTAGTATGAATAATTTACCTCATCTTCTTCAGTTTGAAGGAAAGCTTGTAGTTGTTGTTTGTCAGCATAATTACTTAATGCTAAAGATAATTCAGCACACCTATAAATACAGAATAGAGGTTTAAATAAACAGATAGTACCAAAAACTTTTAGTATATTATTGTCCACAACCCTGATAAAAAAATTTTCGATCCAATATATGTTAAACAAGATACAAACTTTATTTATAGTCAGGGAACAGTTATCATTAGCTATGAATAGATATTAGCAGTCAAGTTATTTGGTCCAAAAAACTTTTTGAAAAGTGGTGAGTAAATTTAAATGCGCTTGAGAGCAATTCTCATTCAATCATTTTAAGTTATAGAATTTATAAAGTTCAACATTAAGAGATGACTAACAGTCAAACTTCCACTTCTAAAATGCCATATTATTTTTGATGTAAGTCAATTGTAAGCTTTAACAGAACGTCCCATGTTTTTGTACGAATTCCATCCGAAAATAACGTGTCCGAAATTAAGGCGACAAAAATTGTTTATACATATTGCATTCACTCAACAGGCCTGAAAATTTGTTCTAATACCATTTCGCACTGTGCATCAACCGACGAGAAGAAAATTCCCTGTTTGCCTTCACCAGGTCGCTTTTAATGCGAGCTAAATCCCAAGTTTTGATGTCACTCATTTTCAGTACGAATTAAATCAAAGGGAAGTAATCACGTTTAATTTGAGCGGCATGGTTCAAGTCTAGTACGCACGGCATAGTCCGTAGTTGTATGAACAGTAAGCCTGCCTTTTTTACAAACACGCCGTACACTTGCGCAGGGTCCTTTATTTAGGGTTCATGACTGGCAGCAATGGTAACATTGCGCTTGATAAAAAATAAAGACATGATTATTTCGGGTTAGCTTACTTGAAAAAAATGTTGTACGGGACCGTTTCTTGCGGCTTGCATAAAATTGAAAACACCAACTGTGAAGAGGAATTTCGTACACCCAAAGAAAGATAAAGAATCAGACCATACCTAACAAATATGTTCTAAAGAACAACAAGAAAATATAGACTTTAATCCAACTTTATTTTGTAGACATTCGGATTTTTCTATATTTTTTCGAGTCTAGAACATAACGTAAGTGATTGATTATAATTAATTATTGATAATTAATTTATATCATGAGTGCTGTTTTAAATTAGAGTACAAAACCAGCAATGAGTAAAATGTATATCCCAGATTCATTCAAATTTTAGATCTGAATCATTCACCTAACGAGTTATAGGTAGAGGTAGTAGGGACATAATTTATAGTACCTTATAAAAAAATGAAAGTGTCTAAGTATTTAAGACATTTCATCATTTAACAGTATATTGTTACTAAATGATTTTGTGCCACTTGTCAGGAAGGATTTTTTAAGTGAACGAATTAAGTCAGTCAGTTTTTGAAAATGTTAGTTGATATTTTAATTGTTTTAAAGAAGGTATAGACTATTGGACAAAATCATAGGAAGTGTGAGTAAGTTGACTGACCGCCTTGATATGACCTATACAATGTGTTGGCGTTATACTCAAACCACAAAAAGTGTTGATTTTATTAAAATAAACCAAATGTTTACCTTTGACATCAGACCACCAAAAGTGGTATATTAATCATAATATTTATGAATTAAACATACTGGAATAATTGAATCGTCGCCATAATAACGACGAATTTATACTTAATTACTGAATTACTCAATACGTTATAATATGTATTTTTAGAGATTTTTTTATTTCTTGTAATCATTATTGACATTAACTAGTCTAATTGCTACGGTAGGGGGCCCATTACGTGACATTTGCGTGAAATCCTTTTTTCAAAATTATTTCGTTTTAAGAAAACATTATTTCTTTCTTACGAATAACATTTCTATTTAACACAAATTTCGAAGAAAAAAACACCAAAATATTATTTTTTCGAAAATACAAAATAAATATTTTGAAAATAAAAACAACAACAACCCCAACAACAAAATAATTGTGAAAAGAAAAAAAGAAAAAATATATTACAAATGTCACTTTAGGGGCGCCGTAAATTATTTTTAAGAACAACATCTTGAAGTTATATGTACTGTAATGAAGTTATTTAGAAATGTGGTAATCATCAAAACATTTATAAATTGATATATTTTGACTTTTTAACTGTGAGTGATTCAATGAACGAATACCTTTTATATAAATATACTGTTTGAGAGAAAATACAGAAATTACTATCTTGTACACGTTGGGTTATAGTTCATAGTTCATGTAGTTACCAGTGACCACATTAAAGTAAGTTGTTAAAATTTGTATTTTTTCTGATCAGGGTATTTCATATTATAAAAACGCGCCCTTACAGAAATTAAAGTAGGGATTGCAAAAGTAAATCGGAATATTGAAACCACAAATAAGTAGCACACTGAATACTACATAAGTTTTTTTTTTTGGTTTTGTCCGTCATTTAACAAGACAATAGTCTAATATTTTCGGAAATTTCTTATTATCATCGATTATAAAACAAGTTTTCATAAAATAAGATGATTTATTCTAATAAATAATAATAACATTTTTGATTTCTTTTCATTAGAATTAAATATTTTGAACCTGTACAATAATATTGCGAACTTAAGTGGTTCTAACAAAAAAGAATGAGTCCAAAATTAATAATACAATCCTGTTTTCATAATTGATTTGTACTTTACACCCGACATTGTTATCATTTAAATATTTTGTCGTTTATTGTATAACTTCTATGAACATGTCATTTGTTCTAAATTTTTTAGTGATTTGGGTTCCCAGTCCTTGCTCCATAATAAAATTTCACATATGGAACGAAATACAATTTTATACTAGTGTGGAATAGTTTTTTTCATCAATCGAAAACATCGGACATTTACGCCAGCAAAAACTCGTTTTGATAAACTAAAAGAACGTTAAATGAATGCCATGCTTCTCGGCTCTTTTTTATTACTGAATAATTGTTATTTTCGTACACTGGACTTTTCAACCCACTGTTTTCAAGGGCTGTTTCTACAATGTCCGCGTTATATGAGAATAAAACCATTTTTGATGCTTATGAATGTAAATTAGAAAGAGAAATCGGAAAAAACAAATGTCTACCTTATGACTTTTTTATGTTGAAGGCTACAATTCAAACCTTGTCATGCTTGTTACTGCCCAAGTGTTTCTTAACTCACCGTGTTCTCTAGACAGGCGCAAGCAGGACCGACAGCTGTGCTGTAAGTTGGCGTATGCCGATTCGGAAATTCAGTCTCATTTAATACATGTTGTTAAATATAAACTCGTGTAATTTTAGATAAACCATGTTCCGGAAGTCAATTACTCTACTGGCACTCGTTGCCATGTGCTACACTGGAACCACTTCCGGTCAGATGATGGGTGGTTACTATGGTGGCATGGGTGGTTACTATGGTGGCATGGGTGGTTACTATGGTGGCATGGGTGGTTACTATGGTGGCATGGGTGGTTACTATGGTGGCATGGGTGGTTACTATGGTGGCATGATGGGTGGTTATTATCCAATGTTTGGAATGCCCATGTTTGGTATGCCCATGTTTTGGGGAGGCGGGTATGGCGGTCACGGAGGTCATGGCGGACATCATCATCATCATCCACATCATCATCACGATCATGCAATTCGAGTAGTGGACAGCGGTTGCCAGGATGTAAGTAAATTAGTGTTCAATTTGTTTCATGTGATTTAGTAAAATCAAAGCGATGAAGCTACGAAACATATGTGCTTCAGTGTTAGTATCTTAATGATTTCAAACTGCTCACAGCGGTTTTGTCCAACATTGCTACTTTATAAAGGCTCCAACGAGGTCTGTTATCTATTAAGACTTAAGATATTACAGTAAATTTAGTTTATATCAACGGTAATCAGTGATTATTGTTTGTTAAGCGCAATAGATTATTTTTTCAGTATTTTTAATTATAAATTAGTAATAGACTCATGTAATAAAATATTATTATGCTATATAAATGACATGTATTTGTATTATTTTTATTTATTCATTCAGTAAAGGGGCATTAACACTGCGTGGAGTTTTGGCTTGTGCGTGGGACTAAGTGTAACTTTTGTTTAAACATGCTTATTGGTAAAGTCATGAAAAGATGCACCGTTGTCATAGTTTCAAGTACATTTATATATTTAGTATATTTTAAAATATGTATATACATGTACATTTATATATAAACTTTAAAACCGAGGCTTATTAATGTGATAGTTATATCTTTCTCTCTCTGAAATTCAACAGAAACCGACGACAATGTTGGAAACAAGATATAATTATATATGTACACTCATTTGGTAAAAATATAACCATTCTAATAACACATCCAAATGTTTATTTCAGGGTTGCGGTCCAACCACCGTTGGTTGAAACAACTGACGATGTTGTACAACATGTCCTCGGTAAAAGGAGAGAAGAAGACACTGTACATTGCGGGAGCGTATATAAAATATTTTAAATTATTGTAAATCATTATTTGAGAATATACATTGTTGTAAAGCTATCATTATTATTTTTGTTCTTTTTTATTTATTGTTTTACTGGAAGCATGTTCTCAAACTTTCCGTTAGGCCTATCCAGAACCCACTTACACTTTAACTATGGCCACCAAACTTATCCCTAACACAATATACGGATATATATTATATTAAAACCAAACCTTTATGGAAGAGTTCGTTTGCCACTATGTGTGTTGTGATTTATACATAATGTATGCTGCTTTAACATTCACAATTCTTCGGCCATTCATTACGAGTAACCTCGGACATATTTAGGCGCCATTTTGAAATACATTTGCGTCATATGTCCAAACCAAATACTTGTATCAATGTTGAAGAAAACAAATGAATGGTCGAGGTGTTTCGAATGTTTGATTAAAAGTTGGCACTATTCGACAAACATAACCCCTATGTACAGTCAAAATCCATAGAAAACAATGCACAGTCAATCTCCACAAAATATTCGTACAAGAATATAAAAGGAATGGCGCCTGATAAAGAAAATAAAAACATAACCATTCTTCTGAACAACAGGGAAAAACAAATCATATAGACCATATCAGATGGGACGGTATACACCTGGTCAAATCTTAAAGGCATAGTTCACTTTATTAGTTTATACTTTCAACTGAGTCTTCTTACAAAGGCAGAGCAAATACTTACGGTCACCAATGGTTACAGACCAACAAATTCCTGACATAAACTTGAATATTAAAAACGGTGTGCCTTTCGTTATTAATTCTTCCGATTGTGCGTTCACATAAAGGCTGAACTAATACACACCTTCATCAATGGTTAGAGACCGGCAAAACCATAACATTATATGAATTTAAATAGTTTAGAAGAAAAGAGCTTTGTATGTTTGGACGATGAGATGTTGTGGGCATAAAAGCTACTCGCTACTCTGAATTATCATCCGCCATTTTGAACGCCATCTTGATTTCTAGAAATTAAGAATGACACCTACCAGTGTCCGTATTAACAATATCTCAGTATCCAAAACGTTTATATTCAAATCATAGTAAAGCTTTTTTACTACAATGATTTCAAGCTATTACATACTATAATATGCTTTCCATATTTTTTTGCGGACGAGGACCATGTTTAAACTAGACGTTCATACTATAATATTCTAGATCAGAAAACACAATTCAGTCATCGCTGAATGACCCACTAGCCCGATGCCGGGACTAGTGAAAATTTATTTGGGTTTGTAAAATTTACTAATTTTATACAGTCTGGCTAATTGATACGTTTGCCCATAACTAGAAAACTTAAAATCAAGCTAGCACTCGTGAAAATTTAAGGTTATGACTAAAAGATTGTTAATATAACAATATGTTTTATCGGTAAGTACATCGCAGAAGGCTCTTACTACAAAAATTATCGTACGTGTAATTCAAAAGCTAAAAGCAACAATAATGTATTCCATAATTCTTTATACTAGGCCATGTAATGTATGATTCGAAACAATACAGTAAATACTTCAACTTGTAGGTCAACATTTAAGTCCAACTTAAATACATGTAAAGTATATGAGCGTCATTCTACAGCGGATCAAACCAATAACAAACTCCAAATCTCTAAAATATCATGTATAATACGATAAGATAGTTCTACACCATACAATATCTCTTAACAATTATAAGTGTTATATTTTATATGTCCTAGCATATTTCCTTGAGCAAAAAATAACCTACAGTTGTTTCACTCCACCCAGTGAAAATGGGCACCGTGAGGGATCACCTGCCTGAAGGTGATTTCAATGATCAGGGGTTATCGTTCAAAATTTTTAAGTCGACTGAACATGTATATGGAAACTACCTTTTAACTTTGTAATGACTCAAGGTTGCTGAGATCAAAACTATTCGTACACACCAAGCACCCATCCGTTGTATAATTGACATTACACCACTCTAAAGCATAGTAACATTACTTTCTAATTAACTACAATGTAGATAAAGTATGGAACGTATATAAACATCAGTACATCACTTCGGAAGACTTTTTCATAATTTTATACTATTTCGTACATGAACTAATAAAAGTGCGATACGCGTACTTTCTTTTTTTATTTTTCGACATTTGACATTAAAGAAACAATTACCTATTTTAGAAATATATGTTTAAAACTAAACAGAAATACATTTTAATACGATATCTCAACAGGTGAAACTTCTCAAAAATGTCATACACAATTTGCCAATTTATATAAGTTAGAAACATACGTTTAGTCACGAGTAAACCCAAAACATTATTAATATTTCATGGGTGGTATATGTCATTAAGGCGAATCTTTTTTTATTTGTCGATACTCGAACCCTCCTGAAGGATTTTTCTCATTTTCAAAAAAAACCAATAAAAGTCGGAAATTCACCATATTAGATCGCAATCTTGAATTTATCCATATATCAAATTGATATCGTTTAAAGTTTTGTTGAATATTTTTGACAATTTGGTGCGCAGTTATTATCAGAGGTGGATCCAGGATTTTTTTCTAGGCGTGGGGTCCAAACCTTTTAACCACCTAACCTTTTACTAGGCACACAGTTACTTCCGTCAGTGACTGAAAACTGCCCTACATGGCCATAGAGAATATGATTATGTACCAAACAATAAATAAGAAGCAATTTTATTTGACATTGGTTTTTGAATAACTTTCCTATAGATGTGCTAAATTTCATTTTAAAACATGAATGACTTATTTCAGTTTATATATAGGCCAAATTAGCTAATACGCAAATTTTAAAAATTTAGTGGGCTGTTAAACTAGACTAATTTTAATGAGAATGAAACTAATACTTGTTCATTGTACATTGTCAATTTTATGCACTAATTCATTCGTGGCGAGGGTCAGCTGGAATGATTTAACCTCATCTAATCTTAATGTATAATTAATAAAAAAACAATTATGATATTTTTTAATAAGTTCATATAGTTCCCATCTGCTCGAGACACGATTTCCTAATTATGATTTTTATGTTGATTTATTACATAAAATCGTCTGATCATGATGACGTCACGGTTTTCGATATGTTTATAAAATGGTAGACCTATATAAAGACAACATAGCAAGAAAGACTCGGATACTGTCTGTTTTTCTGTTTTCTTTGAATGGGATTTTAGGAATATCGCTTACATTGTACGTATATTTTCCCACATTTCATTACTATGTTGATGAGTTTTGGTTAAAAAATCTGTCTACGAATTGTTTTAGGAATATTTTCTTAGCATAAAATTTAGTTCTACGTACTCATGTAAAACTGAAATTATTTCCATACAGAAACTCTGCAAATGTTAATTTTGACATTTTTATTGAATATTTTACGTAACTCTGATGAAATGTTTTATAGCAAGTATAAATATAAATATTATATTCATAATTTCACTACGGTGAATACACGTTTTATTTGTGCTACGACTTAAAATTTACTGAAAACGTAAAGAAAAGCTTGGTTCTCGAATTCATATAACTAGCCAGGAAGCCTACAATTATGAGCCATTTCTATCGTTTTCTGTTGTCTAATGTGAAACGAAATAACTGCTAGTAGCGCATGCATTAACTCCGCTGATTTTAATACTTGGTGTGTGTTCGATAATTCCGGTACATGTCTGTACATACGAATGTCATCGACATCGAGTACAGAAGTACTCTGTTGAGTATTTAAATCAGCAGGTTTAATCTATGCCCCACTAACAGTTAAATAAAATTTAACATTTCAAGATCAACAATTAAATGAAATGTCATATTAAAGGAATATAAAGGCAATATTTTTACAATTCTATTTTTATAATTTGCAAACATTTTACTGTAGTGATTGTTATAAACACGCTTATGCATTCTAATTACGAAGGCAACCATCCAATCATCAAAATAAATCAGTTGGATTTTTAAATACACCCACGTGGGTGAGGTTCTTAAGACAAAATGAGCATATCTGTGAAATTTCTACTTTCAGTTTCAAGATGTATATAAAATCTCCACTGTCCGTTTTCTTGGTGACGTTGGTTCTGGTTCTTGGATTTTACAGTTGTGACGCTCAGTACTATCAATACAGTTTTTATCGACCATTTTACGGCGGTTTCTTCCCCATGATGTACCCTGGCATGATGCCGTTCTCTCCCTACCCAATGTGGGGTGGAGGCTGGGGCGGAGGATGGGGCGGTGGTGGGGGCTGGGGCCATGGAGGGGGCCATCATCATCATCCTCACAGTCATGGTGATGGACATATTGACCACGCCTAGACCAATGGTGCAACAAGGTTTGTTAGTATATGTATTTTATAAAACTTAATGCAATTGAGAGTTGCCTATGCGACATTTAATTTGAATAAGATTTTTAACATTTTGCCCCAAACACTAGAAAAAATCATTAATATAGAATGAAATAGACGAAATTCATTATTAAGCAATGCCTGTTTGTCATCCTTATTAATAAGCATAATATTTCTTTTTTTACATGTAAATTTCATATAAAAAAGCATAACAGTCTAAATTGTTTGTATTTCTACTCGTAAATTGTACTGTGCAATTGTATTGTGTTCGTGTTTTAAAAATGCATAATGCAGCCTTCAAATTGAGCCAGTGGACCGCACAGGTGGTCCATGCGCTGTAACTTATTGAAAAACTTGTCAATTTCATCTGTTAATTTCTGCACGAGGCGCCCGTGCGTTGTAATTGATTGAAAAGCTTGTCAATTTCATCTGTTAATTTCTGCACGAGGCGCCCGTGCGTTGTAATTGATTGGATAGCTTGTCAATTTTATCAGTCATTTTTTGCACGGGGTGCCCGTGCGTTGTAACTGATAGGAAAGCTAGTCCATTTCATGTGTCAATTTCTGCAAGTGACGACCGTGCGTTGTAATTGATTGAAAAGGTTGTCAATTTCAATTGTCAATTTCTGCACGTGGCGCCCGTGCCATGTAAAGTATAGGATAGAGCATGAGTAGCAGTTTGATATGAGATTTGATATGCCTAGGCTGAAAGATATTAGATTATCAGTATATAATCATTTTTGTTTGAAGTTTGTTTTATCTGCATGTAATTGCATTTCTATTTTAAATTTCAGATGTCAAGTTTATGGACACACAGAAATTACAAGAATAATAAATTATTAACATCATATGACGAAACCATCAATATTATTGTGTGAAAGCTTCAACTATTCTATATAAATAAATACAGTCTGTAGTTTAATCATGTTTCTGAAATGTATTTGTTGCTACTTCGTAAAATACTCAAACACAAATAAATTATTTATTTTCAACTACATTCGTACTCGTTTTTTTTTCTTATTTAGCTATGTCGCTAATTTTGCTAGCCAAAATAGCAATTTTGGTCTTATAGGCTAGCCAAAGTTTTGGCTAACTTCAGCGACGTTTTAGCGACATGTTTTACTCTTTATGCATTCTCGCAGGACTGTTCGACTGTGTCGCATCTGGTTGTATCGGACCATAAAGTGTATATGTACGAATCAATGAGTCGTGAATTCGATTCTTGAATGGACCTACAGACATTCAAGTTTTGTTATGAAATACATGTAGTTCGCCGTCTTTCTCCATCTCCCTCTGTACCAAATATAACAGAAAGTTGTCAGTAACAGGTGGGTGAAAGTATAAAGTATAAGCTAAGTACAAGTACAGTAAAGTTCCGCTGTTAAGACCATCTTGAATATTGCAAAATAATGTTATTTTAGACATTTTAAGTCCCAAATGTTTGATTTGTGAAAAAAGAGGCCCTGTATTAAGAATTTAAGACCATTCCTCTGTTAAGACCGTGGATTTTGCTGGTCATATCAGTGGAAATTTAGTAGTAATTTACTGTACTTGTTTAAGCCCCTAAATTTTGACATTTTAAATTACAGCAGATGTGATACTTTTTAGTATTCATGTATTCAATTACTTTGCAAAATCATGACAAAAAAGAATTAAAATTTGTACAATTTATTTGTATACAATATTCAACCATTAACATATCATGCGAGAAAACAATCTAATAAGGGACATTAATCAGTTATTTCCCCTTGTATACTCTTCAAATAGGTAGGTCCAATCAGTTGGGTTACTCGGATTTTACCAATACTTTTCGATGCCAATTTGCAAAATTTAATCATAAATAACTTTTTTGTAAATCATTTACTTTGTTTGAAAATCAAGCTAAGTGTTGTTAAGGTAAAGACCCATCTAAATTTCATCACTTCTGTTAATATCTTCATTAACAAGAAATATTATTAGATGAAATATTTTGTAATCCTTACATAGGACTTCAATGATAAAATCCGAGGATTCCAACTGTAAAGACCTACTTACCAATTGGATTGCGTCAGATTTTATCAAGGAAAGATAACTGACAAAAGTCCCTCATTATAGCAATTGTTTACATCTAACTCAATGTAAATGATAACTATTGATAATTTTATTCAACTATCAGTGGCGCATACATTAACCCTGCTGATTTAAATACTCGATATTTGTTCGACCATCCCCGTACATTATATACAGATATAGATATTTATCTATCGTAATTACAGAAGTACTGTAGTGAGTATTTAAATCAGCGGGGTTAATGTATGCACCATTGAAAGTTAAATACAATTTAAAAATACAACAAGGCCATATAAAACATGTGTGGGCATTTATACATGTAGTGGGTACTTTAATACAAATGGTAATTTCAACAGTATATAATAGAAAATAATTAATACTATTAGTCTAATCGTCATCTTCCCCGCCAAAATTCCAGTAATAGCCTCTGCTACTAGATGAGCTGGTACCTCCCTCCCCTCCACTACCGCCCCCACTACCCCCTTCACTTTCTCCTCCACTACCGCCCTCGCCCCCACCGCTACCCCCACCGCTTCCTCCAAACCCTCTACCCCCGAACCCAAAACCTCCCATACCCCCATATCCACCCATGCTCCCAAATCCACCCATGCCCCCAAAACCACCCATGCCGCTCCCCCCGCCGTATCCACGCCCACCAAATCCATATCCCCCGTAACCCCCACCAAACCCATAACCTCCTCGCATCCCACCTCTACCCTGACCCCCATAGCCTCCACGCCCAGCGCCGCCACCCATCATAGACATATACATCATACTATTAAAGTCAATATCTGGAAAGTTGAGGTCTAAATTATCATATAACATACTCGTCATAAGTAAATTCCTTAAACCATAATTGCCGCCTCTTTGCTGTCGATAACCGTTCCCATAAATGCCGCCATAACTGCGTCCATAACCCATATATGGCATTTGATAATTTAAATCGTAGTCCTCACATCTCTGATAACCATTATGCCAGTATCTGCCATACCCACAGTCAATATCGTGACATTTCTGATGTTCGTGATGCCAGTAACGTCCTCGTCCGCATTCATATTCTTTTTTCACCGGTCTTGATCCACCGCCTCCAACCACAACCGGATATGGCTGGGGTACATGTACCGGATATGGTCTGTGTACCGGAACTTGTACGGGTTGTGGGACTGTTACTGTTACCGGTTGTGGAACTCTGACAGGATACGGTACACGTACCGGGTACGGTACACGGATTGTTTCACGTTGTCTACTCGGTGTTGGGACAGGTACAGGGTATGGAACAGGAACTGGGCGTGGTCTAGGGTGGGGGCGTGGTTGAGGATATGGATGCGGTAATGGCATTGGTTGGCTAATACCGCCCACTCCGGCTCCTCCGACATGACCTTGGTGTCCACCTAGAGAAAATAAAAAAAAAAACATTATTATGTAATTACACTATAATTTATAGAACCAGTGTAAATGGTACATATATACTTGTGGTAAATATCAGTTAAGACCAAAGAAAATACTTTTTGGGTTAATAAAAAAGGCAACACAATATTTATCAATCAAACATCAGCAATTAAATGCTTTCCTACAATATTATGGTAAAAATCAACAAATTCAGTGTTTTGAAAACATTTCAAATTCATCTTTGCTTTTTGCAGCCATGGCTTTGTTGAGTGAAGTCGCAAATTTATTACCTCAAAATAAGCCACCATTTGCATAATACAGACTACTGAGCTGGGTTCGGATAGGACCCCATGTTGGCCCAACAGTTGGCTTATTTTTGACCCAATATTCAATGTACGTCAAATTGCTTTTGGGCCAACTATGAGACAACGATTGGCAAATGCGACCATAACTGCAACATTTTAAAACTATCAAATGATTTCGCAGCGACGGCGGAGGCAATATACTAAAAAATTAATCTTCTTCTATCAGCATAACGAATTTGGGCGTTCTAACGACTTTGGCAAACATGCCTTTAGTATAAGAGTGTCAGGATATAGTTAATAGGGATTTACCTTTATTATGGCCTGGTCCAGGATAATGATGTTCTGTTGTTTTTATTTCTTTTGTTATTCTTTCCATTGGATAAGCCTCAGCCGAGTGATGACCTTCTAAACTTATACCAACACCACCAATAGCCCCGCCTCCAACAATCTTATCAACTCCGCCCATCATATCCATACCACCGCCCCCACCCATGATTCCTGCACCGCCACCACCGCCATGGCCCCCGTGACCCCCAAGGCCACCATGACCACCGTGGCCACCACCTCCGCCATGGGCTCCATGTCCTCCTCCAAGTCCGCTCCCACCTAAAATACAGAAAATATTTCTGATGACCAATCATATTATCATTTCCTTATACCACATGCACAATGATTTTATAAAATGCTAATTAATTATGTAATTTGGAGGACGTCTTTATCCCAAGAATTCGTCTTTCAAGAACACATTGTGGTCAAAACTGCTGTTTAAAATATTGACAACCTAATGCTACATTTGATCGGTTTCGATCTTATCGAAGCATAAACTGAATTAAGTTAAAAACATCATTGATTTCAAAATTAAAAAAATCGTTTTAATTATAGGTGATTGAAAAAAAGAAATTCATTGGTCCAAGATAAATGTCTATATTCTTTGCGGTCAATGGACACTGTATGTCTTGATATAGGGGGCTTTAAAAAGAGTAGTACGATATCAAAAGGGGCCATGTTAGGTTGACAAATCTTACCAGGGTAAGGTCCTTTCCCTCCGTCTAATCCTCCATGACCCACGTCCACCACTGTGTCCATAGACTTAGGTATGGAGCCAGAGTTATAATGTTTCATATGATCTGGGGAAAATAATGGTTCTATTTTCTGTTGACCGGATGTGACGTCACTAATGACCAGCGTTAAAACAATGGCCACCAGCATCCTTCTGTGTACAGTGTGGTGTCAGTGACTGAAATAATACGAAAAAGAAAGGTTCATTTATTTGTTTATTTTATGTATTTGCTCAATGTTTTAGTTATGTATGTGTTGTTAAATTTTATTCAACTGTCAGTGGCGCAAACACGAAGCTCTGCTGATTTAAATACTCGATATTTGTTTGATATTCCCCGTTCATAAATGCGGACATCTGTTTCATTGATCGTAAATACAGAAGTATTGTAGTGAGTATTTAAATCAGTGGGGTTAATGTACGAGCCAGAATAACACTTACCAAAAAGCGACTTTTCTACCACAAAGTCATATACTCGCCTCGAAGATTCATTTAAAATGAAAACAAGACTGTCTGTGTCAACGCATATGTCACACAAGTAATCGAAATAATGCATCATAAAAACTGAACATATCTAATTGATTACTAAAGATATAATAAAAACTAAAGACGAAAATGGTGAAATTATGGTAAAAAACAATTTTGTCGTGAACAGACTATTTCCTGATATCAGTTCATATAAGATGCTTAACATGTTAACATGACTTCGTTATAGTTTATGATGTATCATTACTTGTACACAAAAAACTATATTGCCCAAACAATCAGTAATTGTAGCTACATTAGTCTAGAGCCTATAGTCTTGTACATTTGATCTAGTCTAACTATTGTAAAGTAAGTTGGTAGATAGATGGACAGTCTTACTAAATTAGTGGTGGCCCGGGACAACCAATTTCTTATTTAGGCAATCAAAATTTCTTTTGGGCAAACAATTTTCTACACTCAAGATACAATGCAAGCTGCTAAAATGACCTGTTCGGGCAACGACTGTTATATCATAATTTCATAGACTGGATAGATATATATGTATATTATTTATTTCCTCCTATGAATAAGAGTACAATATGAATACATGTGCATACAAATACAACACTGAAATCGAAATAAGAAATTATTTACAAAGAAAGAAAACAAGTAATCTACACATGCATACGCCTATACATATACATGAATACAGACAAAATAAGCAAAGAAGAAGATAACTGATTTATAACAGCAACATGCAAGCGACACAAGTGTTTCACAATATATAAATTTACTGTCGCTGTCTTCAAGGATGATTTTAATGTTGTTGCTGTTGTTACCCTTGTCGAACATAGTGAAAGCGATAGTGTTTAGACTTAGTTGATGCCATGTGGGGGTATAAATCATTCTCGTACCCCAGAGGTTATCGAGATTCTCGATAGATCTAGAATCTTGATAACCTCTGGGTACGAGAATTGATATAAATGAAAATTCCAAACATTACTACATGAAATGCTTATTTATTATGTAAGAATGCGAGAATTTAAGCCCAGTTTTCCAGAGAGCAATTCGAAGCATAGTGCGCATCTTACAGTGCATATTATGTTCGTAGAAACTTAAAATCGTAAATCACGACAGGTCGTTGTTGACAGGCGATCGTTGTAAACATGTGTGTTGTTTTGCCACCCGGGTGACAGTGGACATGTATTCCTTTTATAAAATACATGTACGTATGTTTGTAGTGCGATGATTATACATGTACATTGTATGATATGTATTTTGCTCAGCGTATAGTGTCTAAGGAAAGCTAAATATGTATTAATTAACCAACATGGTATTTTAGATGTTAAATACACAAGAAAATATGACAACTTACAAAGTAGCTATAAATACCGATAATAACATAGAATAAATCACGACCGCTGAATATTTACAAATATAATACATTATATTGAATCTAGATTAAAAAGATAAACAAACGTATTTTATCAATCACAATACGTAAACGATACATGTGTCTATGCATCGTGGATTGACAATTTTTGGACGATTTTAAGAGTTCAGTTTCAATTTTTGAAAAGTCCTTTTGCCTTATCATTATGATGCATTTGTTTGTACTCGATTATGTTCCTTACAAACCACTGCAGTCAGAGTATATTCGGTCATTTCAATTATTCTTGTTATCATTGGTAATTTTCATGCTGGGACATAGATTTTCCTGAAGACTTAAGTTCACTATAATAACAATGTATTTTGGAACAAATTTCTGAAATTTTCTCTATATATATCCTTGACACTGATGGTCTAATCATTTGAGAGTATTCATTCAGGACGGCTTTCTGTAGTTAGCTATTTTTAGAAAGGACCTATAAAAATGATTCATTATACATAACAATCAAGCACGAGAAAACTTATAGTGATGACATCATTAAAAAATTACCCATAATTACTCAAATAAGCGCGTGATTACAAATGACAGAACTTTTTAAATGAAAAAAAAACAACAATATCACGATCAATTTCCATGATTGATTGACTCACAAATGAATGTTTGCTTGATTTGAAGTAACATGAAATCGTACGTTACGAACTTACGACTCTCAATATTTGGTTTGATCTCGTGAGAAGGAAGTAACCTACGTTACGATTGAATGAATAATCGTCCCATTAAGAAACGTAGAAACATGACAATATTTCATGTAAATGTAATTAGTAATGTCATCTACGACATGATATTGTCCTGAACCCCCATTGTTCATATTTAGTCACTACATTCTTTCGTGGAGGAGTTGAATGGGGCATGGCTAAGAGTTCATCTAAAATGATCAACAAAAATGCACATCGTAATTTTGGTAACTTTTAAATGATTCAAAGTTGCATGTCTTTAGCAAAAACTATTCAGACATGAGCATAAATGAATTGTTTTTTAGGAGAAGAACTATATAAGAATTTTCTTTCGTTTTAATCCTTTTAAAAAATATTTAGTGTATATATTTATATATTTGTACAACTCAAATCTTTTTGAAATCTTTTGATATTCGGTGAATAAATATGTTTAAACTAAATAAAATTGTTTCCAAAAGACTGCCTGCTTATATGGATCGCCTTCTCCTTGCACTCGTGTAGGATAGGGATTGCCACGTCCAAAACAAGTGTGATTCAAAATACCTAATACATAAAGCTCATGTTATTCTAAATTGTTTTAAGTAAATCAAATTCAATTTAAATAAACACATCGATATTGACGTTTGTTATCTAATTCACAAAATAACTTACATTTATCTAAATTTTGACGTGGAGTAAAATATAAGTACGAGTTATTGAATGCATAAACACCATATTATTTAAATTCAGAATGTATCATGTAATATGGAATTCTATATACTCGCTATACAGTCTCGAGTGATTTAGTAAGCGCATCCAATATTTTATTTGACGACAAAAACATAGACAAAATTAATGTAGATTATTTCAAATATAATTATTTGACAACTGTCCTTTCGTTTGCTACAGCATGACGCATTTGTTCATTTGGCATATTGCAAATGTGACACTGTTAGACTTTACATACAAGCGCGGTTCACAAATATTCTGTATGGGTTAGTCAATTTTAGGTGTTTTGCGTACAAAAGCCACTTAATACAAATAAGCATTAATTGAAACGCCGTACACGTGTATATTCGAGTACGCTGCTGATATAAAAGCAGTGATGTGTCCAAGTTTTTACCAAGAAAGTTAACCTACAAATTTATGGAGAAGAACATAATAAAAATTATTCTTTGGTATCAATCTTATTCAAACAAATGTTTAACTGTCAAATATATTCTTTGTATTAATATGTACATTATGAGGAATAAATATATTTAAACTAAACCAACCCATGATTTTCCCTAAAAGCGAGATAGGACATCAAAATGTCATTTAAATAAAAAAAATAACTCAACTTTTTAATAGATTTTTGAAACGGAACTTTTACTGTGCAGAAATTTTGTCAAGTCTCACAATTTTGTAGCTAACATTTTACAAGATACATGTTTATGAAAATACTGTGAAACTAGTTGGCTATACATGTATACTAGTTGTTTTCAATAAAAGTGCCATATTAAATGCTAAATGAGCAGTCATTTATTAAGCTAATGCTTCAAGGTTTGAAAAACATTTTTTTAATCTGAATAATATACTAAAATGCAATTTCAAACTACGATGTATTTTAGTATTGCGATCAATGAATGAAATAAAACAGTTCACATACATTGCAATGTGTTTATTCATAAAAATCATAAATAAAATAATGTAATTTACCTGATATTTAAAAAAACTCCCTCCTTACTACGATCTGGGCTCCTTTACTCTCTTCAACCACGAAAAATTATTGAAATACAAAAAAATTGTAGTGACCGTTTATTATATATACCAAGCAATTTTTGCGGTTGTAGTTTTAATTATTTACAATATCGCCTGTCAAAATTCGTCATCTAGAGAAAGATGGCATGAAATATGGACGAACGCTTGAGAAATCGTGTACCATTTAGTGTTCGGTATTGTTTAACATAATTGACATGACACCCAATGCACAAGTCAATAAAACATAATCATTGTTTTAACCATAATGTTCAAAAGAAATATGTTTGTATATACGTAAATTATACATTTTCTATTAAATTCATTTGCATTGACAGTTGACCGCCGATCATAGCATGAATTGTACATACTCATGTATGGCCAAATTTTAATTGTATTACTTATGTTTCGTGGTATTTGAACATGTATATGTGCAGTTTCTGTCATGGTAAAACTCAGAGGTAATATGTGATCACTTAAAATAATCATTTATATGCAAGTTCACATTAAAAAGGGGCAACCTATATTCATTAAAGTAATACAAAGTTTTAGGTTCACGCTTTGAAGGGGTAAAAACGGCTGTCAAAATGCATTGAATACGGCAAAACTAACTTACCATGTGGTAAAATGAGCAAAACATCGAAAATTTTAAGTTGAAAGTGTTTATTAACACATATAAAATGTTTGCAAACATGTATAGTTGAGCACGGCAATATCAACTTTGTTGCAGTGAATAGCACAGAGTGTTTTTGTTATTTCTAATGAGTAGCAGTTTGATATGAGATTTAACAACGTGCTTTTTACAAGTCGATTGTACGACATCGTGAGTCAAAACAGTAAATAATTAATTAAACCATACTGTGTTCCTATCAATTTAAGATAAGACGATTCTTTATTTTGAGACGGCAACTATACAGAAGTTGGACCCGTTTTATTGTGTGACAAAATTTTTCGTTAGCCACAACTTTTTGCAATCAAGAAGGTAATTAGTATTGTTTAAAATTGGCAACCATTAGCAAATGAAAACAAAATTTTTGAATGGAACAATTCGTTGTAATTCCCACCCAGTCTCAAGTTTAAAAAAATACAAGAATAGCGCGTTTGTCATTAATTTAGATCACTAGTTTGCTTATATTTATCTATGTAGATGTTATTTTCATTAATGAGAACGCTTGTTAACATCATGTTATCATTTCCGCACGGGTTTTCCATGCTTTGTAACTGATTGGAAAGCTTGTCAATTCCATGTGTCAATTTCTGCACGGGGCGCTCGTGCGTTGTTCACACTTATACAGAGGGTACAACCGTTGTCTTATTATTTTTAGAATATGTTATAATGCTAAATCATTTGAATCGACTTTATAGAATTATTTCAATTCTGCTGGACTGAATGTTCAGTGCTAAAGAAAATTTGTCGTAAAGACAGCAAATTGCCAATGCGTGGTTCATAAAGCTAGAACTCTCAAATTTGATTCTATAGATTTTTAATGTAAACTTAAAACGGACATGTATATTTCTTTATGGTGCTTCTAAATAGTTTGAAGTTGACTAAAAAATGTAACAAAGTCATTGTTATAAAGATTTAAGAAATTTAAATTTGACAACCTGTAGGCCCTCTGATCTTAAATGTAAAGACGGACGACAACGATTGTAAACGTTTTTACCGTACCGGAAGTCAAACATTCTAAAACAAAATGGCGACCGCAGCTGAATTAGGATTTACAAGCATGGTTAAAATTGAGCCTAACGGCACCTACAATGGGGTAAAGCTATTTTCTCCGATTCATATTATACAATTAATTAATATTCTATTGATTTAAACCAGTGTTAATGATACACTTAGATTATATTTCAAGATCTGGGATGTAGAAGTAGGGCTAACTAGGGCAGTTACGTTGAAAAACGATGTTTTGTTTCTAGAAAATGCTTTTCAGTTTTATGTTAATTTGATGTTTTAAAGCAACAAATGATCGATATATAATAATATCTACTTTCCCATGTATATTTGTGCTTTAATTCAATCATCGTATTTACCCACAAGCTCAAACAGTCAAAACAAGCTGCAGTCAACAGTGCAGGGCATAAAAATGGTGGCAAGATGAAACACTGACTATCTCAGTAAACAGATATCCTATAGACTGCTGTCGTATAGGAACTCCTATATTCACTGGCTGTGATTAGACAGTTCTTCAAATTGTGTGACGTAGATAATGTATACGAGTTACTGAACATAATAATTGGGTCATGAGTATTATAATAATGAGTAAAAGTCACCTGAATGTGACCCTCATAACAAAGCAGCCAGATCTTCAATTAGCGAGTTAGGGAATGGAGAATTTTAGATCGGGTTTTAATTAGCTTGCACTGACACTGTTCCTCTTGTAGGAATAAATTAATTACTTACTTCATACAGTAAGCCTTCAATTATAAATGGTAAAAAACCTGGACATATCATTGTTCTTTACTGTATTAGATAAACTATCATGCTAGTGCTTTAGAAAATATTAAGTGATGACTGGTACTTATATATTTTCCATTTTCTGTTTTCAGGTAGGTGTTGTGGGGTTTGATGCTGGAGATCATAGTATGCTGGCTAAAAGGGCAAAGATGGAAGGTAATGTTCTTGACTTAAGGGGTACCATGATAGTGTTGAAAGCTGTTGTTTTTGTCTCATAAATATCATTAAATCACATTCATAACTACAGCTTTTGGCACCAACTTGGTACTCTCGGTTTAGGTGGTATTAATTGACTGTATAATCATACATTGTCCAATGGACTCGGCTTAGGGAGTTTAAATTTGTTCATGAAAATGAATGACTGTAAATATGTGCATCTTTCAGTGTAATAAAACTGGTAGGTATGATGTATTTGCTGTGTTGGGAAGGCAACATGGACGATAAAAAGTATTGGTGTTTAAACAGACCAAACTTGTTGTGAGTAATTTTGAACAAAAGGGATAAGAGAATGAGAGAGTTGATAGAAATTTATCATGGTTCATTCAAATAATTCACTAAATTAATATAGAAAAAACAATTTTTTTTTATAAATATTTTTTGTTTGGGACCTTGAGCCATTATAAATTTTCTTTTTGTGAGGTATCCTGTCTTGGCAATTTACCATTGAAAAACATTGTGTGCTAGTCGAGAGATTTATTGGATTTATTTTTGTCAATGTTAGAATTTACTTGAAGTGTGTTTTTCTCACCCAAGCGTTTTTCTCTCTATTTATATTTTTCGAGAGATCATCTTACTACTTGAGAAAAGGAAAAGATTTCAAGACAAGACGTAGTCAACAAGATATCACCGACTTGCTCAGATGGAGTATGGCACTCTCATGTGATCCTAGGGGAGAGTATTGTCACCTGTAACTCTGAAAACTTGTAGCGTGAAAAATCATTAATGACGTCTCATATATTTTTGTTATCTCATAATTTCACTGATTTTGTAAAACATTTGTTATTTTATCTCATTTATGCATGTTTTCATTAATTTTATATATCTTGAAACGGTGAAAATGATGATTTTTGCCGTATTTGTGGGAATCTGGAAAGTATGTGTTGTACATTAATATGAAATGGGTTTTGAAAACATATATAACTACTATGGTTTAGTTTCTTAATTTGTGTTATAGATAAAAAAAAAACTCGTTCTTTTATCTGGGGATTTAACATTATGCTTTCTGTGAATAGAAGATATAATTTATGTACCGGTATACATGTATAAGGCTCTTATGAACAGTTGGGTATCCAATATGTGTATAATCTCACAGATCTATTAATGTATGTTTTCGTTAGATTCTTAGCACTTTTTATTGTTCACTATTGTAGGACTGATACATAGTTACATAAATGAAGTGTTCTTTTTTCTTTGTCTGTGTTTTTCAGCAACAAAATGAGATAATGTTGGGCTGTTCTAACAAAAGGCTCGTGATGTTACGATTGAATTGAGAGTCATGTGACAACTATTATACTGGTGTCCTTTCTAAATATTTGACTGTTTTTACTTAGTGCCTATTTTACTAAAGTTTTGAATTGGAAAATGTGGACAAAAATACAACCATTTATTTAATTTACTAATTAACTTATCATTTGTGTTTGACGGTAACATTTCGTGATCATATATTTATTTTCTATGGAAACTGAAAACAATAATACTTTTATGAAATACGGACATAAAAGTCTTGGACTGTTAATTGCAATTTGCATTATTCAATACTTCTGAAATGCTAATATATTTGTAAAAGTCTAAAAGGTTTTCTCCAAAAACTGTTGATTTAGTCCAAATATATTTTACTAGAAAATTTAAACAATATTTGGGTTTTTTCTTCTGTGTTTTTCAGTGTAATGATGAACAAGGGTCACTGTGAAGTAGAACTTAGACTATAAGTTCTTGACTTATGTTTCTGGATTAGTTTTGTCTTGTTTATAAAGACATTCCACTCTTGTTGAACTATAATACTCGACACTCATTGTTTATAATTTATAATAATAATATTAATAATAAAGGCTTACTTTAACAAGGCTACTCATTCAATAAATCCAATTTTCCATTTGGACCTCTGGTTTTAGAGTTAAATATTTTAGACTGTTTTTGGATTTCTAATTTTAAAATGAATAGAAGAAGGTTATTTATTAGAAAATAAATTCAAAATTGGCTTCCTGACTCTAGTTAATTGGTTTTCTATTTTAAATGTATTCATGAAATCTCTCTGGCATTCTTCGTCAAGCCACTGTAGATAAATTGGTTAAGTTTTAATTGATAAATGGATTTTCTACATTAAATTACTGTTACTTAACAAAAGATGTGGTATTTTATGTGTATTTTCAGCTTTATTGTAAATTCAGACTCATTACCATGAAAGATTTGACAGTGAACATTGTGGGTAGAAAATATCTGCTGCAAAATGAACTCCAAATTGATTAGAGTTTGTGGAAGTGTAAAATTAGAGAATTTTTTGTTACAAATTTTTTAGTCACCGTTTTAAAATTGTGGATTTTTATTAAACACTTACTGATAAATTTTGAATGTGGACTGAAACATCTTATTTTCATTTTTCAAGATTTGATTTTTAGATCAAATCATAATTTTGTCTAAAAAGTTTTTTTCTTATATTAAAATGGTAAAATCTTTTTTTTTCGTAACTTAATTCTCACACTGGAATGTAAACAAAGAGTTCTTTCTGATTTCTGTATTTTCAGTGAAATAAAAACACCTTGTGAATGATGCCGCTAGATATGAGTGGAATAAAAAGTTTCTGCCAAGAAAAAATGGCTCTTTTTTTAGACAGTACAGGTTTTAGTGTTGATTGTTAGAAATTGTTTCATTGTACAAAACATAAAGACATACATATATCTTTAATTACACTGTAGAAAGTTTTTTAAGGATCAACGCAAAAAAGGGTTATTAATTTTATATATTGATATACATGAGATTCCGGTATTCTATCTGCAAATTTTGAATGTCTCAGATTTTTGTATGATAAGATTCCTAAAGAATTGCATTGCAAACAAAGCTTCTTTCATACTCTGATCTATCATTTCACTGTCTTTGAATTGGAGTTATTGATTTTCTTATCATGACTTGCTCATGAGTTAACTTAGATAAGCTTAGAAACTATGTAAACAGTATAAAATGGCCTCATCTTTTCTTAGTTGGAGCAGTTTTACAGTTTCACAAAATTAATATTAATGACACTTATGAATGTTACACATCCATTTGTACAGACTTTGATAAAAATATTTCACTAAATTATTCTCTATGTAGCATGAGTTCTTTAAGCTGAATTGTCACTCTTACTCTTGGACAATTATCATCAAGATTTTAAAAATCTGTTGTAGGCATGAAAATACCTTAAAATTGTTACTGCTCTAGAAAATCATTGAAAAATTCTTAAGTCTTCAATCTAATTTCGGTTTCTTATCTCCTGTGCAATTGGCCATAAAATAAAATAAATGTCAATTAAACAATAAAATTCATGTACATAATCAGGACTTAATCTAGATACTGAACTAAAGGTACGGCTAATTTCTGATAATTGATTTGTTTTTAAGATTCTGTGGAAAGTTCCTTGAAAAATAAGGCAATTGTACAGTAATTGTCAACAGAAGGGGAACTTTAAACTAATCGACAAAACATTTAGCGGAATTATTAACTATATAAAAGGCCTCAAAGATCCATACACATTGTAGATTTCAGACTTCTATAAACAATGTAGGAAAACTTCCAACGGTCGTAAATTTGTTACAGTTGTACATATATAAGGTTTATTGTGTTGAAGCCTCGTCATGAGGCAATAGGGAAACCATCTTTCTTATTTTTCCTTTCAGCTTGAAATATGATAGTTTTGGGGATGTTTGTAGGTCTATCATCGATGTTCCAGGTTGCCGTTAGAAGTTCCGTGGCCAAGAATTCTTTCATTTTCTTTTTCAGACACAGTTAAACATTTTTACTTTTGTTTTTTCAGGATATTTTTTTATGTTTTTTTACTATTTTATATCAGAATGTGTTTATTAGGATGATATTTGTGTATTACTTGATTGTGTGTGGTTGACAGAAAGATGTAAGCTTTTAGAGGGATGAAAGTTTTTGTTGAATGTATTCAGTGTGTGAGTGAAAAATTGTGAAGGGTTGATCGTGAGAGATATTGAAAATGAAATTTTATTTATATTAAAGGAAGCTAAAAGTTTTCCTTCTTGTTGGGCAGATTTCAGATCATTGAAAAACCTTGTCTATTTGATTAGAAATGGAAAAAGGACAGCACTTAATGTTTACATAACTTCAAAGTTAAATACCCACTTTAAAGTATAAAATTGTCGAGAAAAAGATATTTCAGCCACTTACTCCTGGGTTAATAGTTAATTAACAATTTGCATCAGAAAAAATAAACTGGTCAAATAGTTAAATTAATGATGAAATATTTTGAATATAAAAAGAAATAATTTAATTACTATTATTGAAATATTTTATTCTGAGGGGGTTTTTCTTTTGGGTATTTAGTATGATTTCATTATTGTCTGTACTCTAACCATACAAAATGTATGTTTTCCTTTTTTCTGTATTTTTATGTGCTAGCAAAAACATGGGCTTACCTAACGAGAATGATGCGAAATATACGCCGTCTTCTCTGACGACTTTCAACATGGCGTCATCTACCACGAAATCGGTAAAAAATTGTTTAGCGAAGAAAGGCATTTGATTTTATTAACCCTATAAGATTTTATATTCTCTTTAACCCATTTTTTGTTTCATATTGATTGTATTGTTTATTATGAAGCCCATTGCACCTAAAAACTGCCCTTTGTATATCTACCACCTTAAGTCTGTTTGCATATTGAAGAAAACTCCTTTTTTGTCCCTTTAGTAAAATTAGCTTAAAGACAAGTCCATTTTTTGGTGGCAGAAAGCTGAATTTGTTAAAGTTTAGTAAAGAATGAGATTTTGCAGTTATAGTGTGTGTATACTAAATCATAATACTAAATTGGTGACATCCAGAGCTCAGTTATTTGGTTTTTCCATTTAGATACAAGCAAAGTTTTTGCTGAAAACAAAGAAACAAAGTTAAACCTTAATGTTTTCATTTGATAAATAATCGATGTCTAGGTAAAAACATGTTTGTTCCTTCATGGTAAAACCCATACACCGGAGTTCCGTTACTTAGGTTAGTCTGCCTGTTGGAAAATTGAGGCCACATTTCCTGGTTTAACAAATTTATAAAGTATTTATATTTGGCAAAAGGTTTTTCTTTATCAATTCATTGGCCCTCGAACCATAAGCCAGTCAGTTGTATCTTGAGAAAACATGACCGAAGTTTCGCTATGTGACTACCCCAGTAGGTGACTTGGGCTTCATTATTTGAAACATGTATTGACTGATGATGTTTTGTTCCTTTTAGATGATATACCCCAGGCAGACATGTCGGGCCCTGTTCTTGAGGGTCCAGGGGCCAAGAGGGAGATGAAACCATTCACGGTTCCCAAGTTGACCTCTTCACAACAAGATGCTCTTCAATCGGCTAAGAAATATGCCATGGAAGCAAGTATTAAAAGTGTACTTGTAAAACAAACTATTGCCCATCAACATCAGGTAAGAATTATAAATAGCTTTACCCTCTTAAAGACAAGGTTTGACACTAACAGTGTTTCGGGATGCTGACTATCCTATATTAAACTTAGAAGAATTTCAGTGATTCTTATCTTGGAATTCCTATAGGGTCTCTGAAAAACTGCTCAGGTCTTATGTGATTTGATTTCCATGAAATGTTTATCACAATTTATGACTGTGAATCTGTTTGCAAAATTTGTCTCCCTTTGGAGGAATCCTTAACTTTAAGAAGGAATCTCTGAATAATTAAATAAGATCAAATACAAAATCCTGCTTTAAAGGTACACTTATTTATGTTTACTCATGTAAAAATACTTTCATCAGCACTACAGTTGATTTACGATTTTTCGACACGCGATTTTTCGAAATTTGCGGTAACTCGACATAGACCTACGGTCCCGACATTTTCTCCTATATGTTTAATGTTAAAATTTCGCGATAATTCAACACACGATTTTTCGAAATTTGCGCTAATTCAACAACTTTTTATAGTCCGCTGAACAAAGAATCAGTTAAAAATGTATGCGAAAATTCGACACGCGTGTTTTTCAGTCAGAAACGATTCCCGCCCCTTTCTTCATCGTCTAATGTCGCGATCGTCGAAAAGACTTGATTAAAGTGTCATGCAACTTGAAATAGGTATAAACACATTGAGAATAATAAAATTAAAGCATTTTTTCTATTTAAGCAATACTTTATCGATATTTTGTAAAGATATTTCCAATTACAGCCACTAATCTGTTTGATAGATGCTCCAGCATTCAACATTACATTGTCTACGCCTCGATCCTGCATCGACATTCATGCAGTGTTTTATGTTTTTTCACTTATAAAGTTATCATGGGTTCATGCAAAGTGAAATTTTATACTCACCACTCCTCTGGACGAACATTTCGTGTCAGAATGTGTAAAACACACCATGTGCGCCGATAGAGTGCATCGGACCGTATCAAATTATTTTTTCCCCACAAATCGGTAGAAAATGACACAAAAATCACCTCTGCAAAATCTAATAAGGATCCATTGGCTCGTTATAAAATAATCAAAATTTGAAAAGTGACTGGTTAGAAATTTTGTTCAGTGTATGTTTCATGAAAAAGCCTAGAATCATAGTAAGATTACTTGTGGAATGCATGATCTGTTTTTCTCAGGACCTTTTGTAGGACGTCGTATTGATAAATGTTTTGATATAAAATCTGATAAGAAATGAGTAATTTATATAAAGTTAAATTTGTTGATATTTTCAGCAAATGCAGAATTTCCAGAATACTGTACAAAGACAACAAGCTTTGGCTTTAATGTGCAGGTATGTTGATATAATAGTTATGTATTTATGGTAAGGTTTATCTATCTGACTATCTTTTTTCTAGTAGATATTTAATAGGCCCAGAAATCGTGTATATAAGGCAAATTGGCCCTACCTAGCAGATCGTGCTGAATTTAGATTATTTTGTAAAATTATTTTTTTATTCACCAAAAGTACAGAATTTTAACAAAGTTCAAAATTTTATTTGATCTTTGCAAATATTGACAAGAAGTTGAAATAAATATGTGTACACACAACATTCGGATTTAATCTATGTTACGTGCCTTTCAGCAATTATATTTAAAATAATTCCGTTTCACAAGGAAGCATCTGATGCCAACAAACTTAATAGCTGGAAAGTCAATAAATTGAGTAACCAATATGAATTAATAAGCATTATAATATATTTATGTTTATTTTTTCTGTTTGTTTTTCAGGATTTATGTTGGAAGTATAAATTTTGAGATAAAAGAAGACACAATAAAACAAGCATTCTTACCATTTGGTCCAATAAAGAGTGTTAATTTATCCTGGGATCCTATTACAAACAAACATAAAGGTTTTGCTTTCATTGAGTATGATATCCCAGAAGCTGCTCAGTTATCATTGGAACAAATGAATGGAGTCATGATTGGTGGTAGAAATATAAAGGTAAGTGTTCTAGCTGTGTGGTAACCCAGATGGATAGCACAGTTGGTAGCGCGCCGGGATTTGGATAATCGTGCCCTAGGGGGTTCGGGTTCGAATCCGGTTATACCCTTCCATGAAAATTTGACAATAATGTCGATTTTCCTCCATTGATTAGATAATATGGAGAAGTTTCCGGCCTTGTGGAAGGGTAGGTGAGTACTGGTTATAGACAATATAGACAAGATGTTGGTTTTGAGTAAAAGAGCAAAGCATGTTTAAGTTTGTGAAATGAAATGAGTCATAATGGACGAACTGATCCCTTATTTAACTTGAGTAAAAATCTTATCATTTCCTGGTAATATTTCTTCTATGTGTGTTAAGTGGTTTTGACCATGAACTGCGCCTTAGCATTCAACCTCCTCTGATACATTTATGATATGAACTTTGGTGACCATATTTTATTAAAAAGACCAGATGAAAATGATTGTTAAGATTATGATTTCATTCATCACTGAAATTATATGAGTTGTTGATATGTAATATATTTTTATTAAATAATTTAATATTTTATATTACAGGTTGGTCGTCCGAGTAACATGCCTCAGGCACAACCTATTATTGAACAGATTGCTTCTGAAGCTAAAAATTATAACAGAATATATATAGCATCTATACATCCAGATTTGACAGAGAAAGATATTTCAAGGTGAGTAAGGTTAGCCTTCCACCTAGCTTGGTAGTGCATAAATACTGTTCGGGGCTGTGTGTTCAATTACTGGGTGAGGCATACTTTCTTGTAGCTTGGTCATGTTATGATGTCTACATCTATTTTCCTTCCTGCTGCTGATTCTAAATAATGTAGGGCAGTTGTCAGTCACTGACAAAAGTATACACCTAGTAACTTTTCAGGAACAGTGAATAGGTTGATTGTCTGCTTGGTCAATGAGTTACTAGTATCTATCTATCTATCAATCTCCCTGAGCAGTCTTTTACTCCCCATTTTTGCAGTTGATATACAGCTGCAACCTAGTTAAACAACCTTTGCAGGTACTCATTTTCACGTGGATGGAGTGAAGCAATTGAAAGCAAATTTCTTGTTCAAGGAAATTAGCACTGCCTATGGTGGGGTACGAACCTGGAACCTCTTAATCCCTTAGAAGTTTTATACAGTTTCTTTGATATGAACTAATGTATTTTTTTTGTTATTTCAGTGTATTTGAAGCTTTTGGTAAAATTGTTAGTTGTATGTTGATAAAAGATCCAACATCTAAAGGTGGCACTAGACATAAGTAAGTTTCTGTAATATACATATTGTACTTTAATTGTTTCACTATTTACATATATTTATCCCCCATATTCTTATAAATATTATTTACAATAACAACAACAATAGTAATAATATGTATTTACATACGGCAACTGTAACTTAGTTAAAGCTCTCTTCTCTGGGTATGTAAGATGAACAAATAGCCATACATTGAATGGAAACAGCCGAATAGGGAATAGAGAAAATGCAAATGTAACTTTCATTGTATAATTATATTTTCACTGGCATTTGCATTCTCTAAAATTGATTGTAAAATTTTGTTTAGTTAACTTGTTTAAGATGCTTTAATCTCTATTATGTACATTTTTCTAACATTCATTATAAAGATGTTTAAATCTATGCTCTACTGTTTTTATCAACGTGCAAAGTCTAAAGTTATAAACATAGGACTGCATGATGATTTTATTATAACAATGTATCATTCACTATCTATTTACAGAGGTTATGGTTTTATTGAATATACAAACTCACAATCCGCATCAGATGCTGTGGCTTCAATGAATTTATTTGACCTTGGTGGACAATATCTTAGAGTTGGCAGAGTAAGTAACTTGTAATGTATGATTGAATAATTTGATGGGTTTATGCAAAACTAGTCTAACTAGTAGAATGTGGACTAGTTTTGCATTGGTCAATGTCACGGCACTTACCCGTTCACATTATGGGTGGAAGAATATGTAAGCGGCCGGATAGCTCAGTCAGGAGAGCACTTGCCCTGTAAGTGAGGGGTCCTGGGTTCGAGTCCCAGTCAGGCTGCATATTTTTCTAACCCTGTGACATTTGGCGCCCAAAGTGGGGCCGTGACAATTACTTGGTCAGTTGAGAAACGCTTGTAACAAAATAAATCTCCTTAAACGGCCTGGAATTCTGAAATTCGAGACGAATTTCCAGTTCGTGGGGGAGCATATCACGGCACTTACCCGTTCACATAATGGGTAGAAGAATATGTAAGGGGCCGAAAAGCTCAGTCAGGAGAGCACTCGCCCTGTAAGCGAGGGGTCCTGGGTTCGAGTCCCTGGCTGCATATTTTTCTAACCCTGTGACACCAATAACATTTCAGTGTTATTTATGTCCAGTGGTTCGGTGAGTGATTTGTTGACAAGACCTCAACAAATTGATCATGTGTGACTGGTCTGTCTGGCGTCTTTGTATGCATTGGTCCACCGTCAACACTTTGTTTGAAATGTGTCTTTCATAAACCATAAGGGAAAGAGTTTTAATTTTTGGCATGTTGCATTTCTTTGAAGTCCTCTAGAAATAGTGTTCAAATTATGTCCTTGGGTCAATAATATAAATAAGGAATTTGTCACAGATGGAGCAGCAATTAATATGTTGAAGATATGTGTGTTGATTAGCATGATTAAATTATAAATATAACATATAATTAGCAGGCTTTTTATTATGATTAATAATGCAGTGACTGGGGGGAAACTAGATGGCTATATTGATACTGATCGGAGTTAGCACATGCAGTTGCTGTATCCAATAGAATTCATGGATGCGCCTTTAGTTGGTGCTAGAAGGTGAATCATGGTCCTGTCACATGACTCCAGTAATTTTGTTTTAGACTTTGTCGGAGCTCCGTCCAGGTAAATTGAAATGCTGGTTTGTCTGGGCTGTGTCCAGGTAAATTGAAATGCTTTTCATTTTGTTTTTTTAAAGTATTTATGATTGAATGCAAGCTATTTATTTTCCAGGCTATAACACCACCAGATGTTCTGACACAACCTACTGCTGTAGGTCTTGGTGCCATGCCTACAGCTGCTGCTGTGGCCGCTGCTGCTGTTACTGCTAAAATCACAGCCATGGATGCTCAACAACAATTGATGGTAGGTTTTCATCAGTTATTCAAAATTATGTTGAGAAACAAAAATACAAAAATGAAGTCTTGGAGCTATTCAGGATTCTGAATATTGCGGTCCTGAGCACAATTCTTAGTCATGACAAGTTATACTCTTGTATGAAAATTTGATATTTAGTATTGAATTTCCTCCATAGAGGATGACGATGTCAGTTCCTTGTGAAAGGGTAGATGAGTACCGGTAAAGAAGCCTAAGAAAGATGGTTAGGTATTCTGAATCTGTACAAAATCTAAGGAAACAAGCATTTCCAGGGCATTGCTTTAAGTTTCTGTTTACTGATGAAAATAAGGTGGCAAGTTTATTTTTCATAATTAGTGTCACAAGTCACACACTCAATGATACTCTAATTCATAGGCATGTATAATATATACTTACTAGAATTTTATGGAGTGAATGACCTGATATGGTTAACAACAAAAAGTAACAAGTTTGGTATCTGTGTTTATGTTTAAGATAATTGTTTAATTTTATTCATCTGTCAATGGAGCATACATTAACTCTGCTGATTTAGATATAAATATATACTCACAATCGATAAAAAAATATAACAATATTTTAATGTATCTTATACTTGCAGCCTCCAGGTGTTGTCAATCCTACACAACTAGGTGCAGGAAGTCCTGGTCTAGGAGATATCAACATGTTAGGTGGTCCTGGTGTTGTTATACCACAATCACTTGGTATGTCTTCAGGTATGGTGACTATACCTCCACCTGGTATTGTTACAACTAATCTGGTTGGACCTAAACCACTACCTAAAGGTAAGTGGGAGAAGTTATTTGTTTTTTTTAGTAATTATATTGTGGCGGTCTGTCAACCTACTCCAGGTTTCTCGAAGGCTAGATCTCTGGATTAAGCTGTTAACCAGTTACATGATCCATACTTCTGTCAGGTACTGATGACTGCCCTATATTATTTAGAATCAGTGTAAGAAGTGAAATTATTTCATGACCAAACTCCACCCAAATATGCCCTGCCTGTGAATTGAATCTATGATCCTTCTATGAGTAGACTAGTCTCTTACTGACTGAGCTTGTCAGACAGAATTTACTATTAAGAATTAACACAGTCACAGCTTTCATTTCAAGAACTAATGATTATAAATGACTGTACACATTGGAATTGAGAGAGGTCTTGGGTTAAGACCCAGTGTAGGGCACTGCTAATTTCTTTGAGCTAGGAATTTACCTGCTGTTGCTTCATTCCACCCAGGTGTAAATGGGTATCTGTGTGTGTGGCATTGTTCTGTTGCACCAGTTAGTGGGCTGCATACAAAAATAAATTAAAAGACTCCCCTGGGAGATTAATAGAAAGATAACTGTAGCCCAATGACCGGGGATAATAGCTGTTAAGTTGGCGAGTGTGCACTGACATGAAACTTACACTATTAACTGAAATATTTCACTGACTATTTACATTTTTTATTCTAGTATCGCCCATGATGCCACCAACACAGTCATCAACAAGTTCCAACATACAAGCAGCACTAACAGCTCTAGCAGAAAGTGATGCTAGTAGTTTAGAGAAACGTAAAGAGAAAGAAGACAGGGAGAAAAAAGAAGCTGAGAAGAAATTAGCAGATGATGATGTCAATCAAACAATAGAACAACAAGAAACTATGAAGATAAGTGGAAGTAATGCTAGACATATGGTGATGCAGAAACTCATGAGACAATCTATGGTATGATGTTGTTGTTGTTATCATTGATTATTTAAGCATTTATGCAGTAGTCCAGTGTTCAGTAGTCCAGTGGTAGAACATGAGCTTAGAGAGGTCTTATTTCCTTGAGCAGAAATCTACTTGTGATTGCTTCACTCCAACCAGGTGTAAATGGGTACCTGCAAGGGTGGTATTATTCTGATGCGCCAATTTGATGGCTGCACTTATGTGCCAAGTTAAAAGCCTCCCCAGGGAGATTGATTGATAGATACTTGTAGCCTGATGACCAGGGCAAGGGTAATAGCTGTAAAATTGGTGAATGTGCCTAAGCTTGAAACTTAGACTATACAATGCAATTCCATGTATATTTCTTTATACAATGTTAGTTATGACCGCTCAAGTAGTTAACATAATGTCAATATTCTATTATGTTGAAACTTTTCAATTGACAAAAAATGTTCAAAGAATCTTTGGTACTTTATAAACAACTTGATTTAACTTGTAGCTTGCTGAGTTTATTTAGATGTGAGAAAAACGTCACATCATTTTTGCTGTGTGTTTCACAATTGATTTAATGCTCATAAAATCAATTTTGACACACACACTTTAATATGTATCAGTAAATTATAATTATCATCATTATCTTTATTATCGTGAACAAAAAAACCCAGCAAATACATATCTTTCATTATTTAAGCTTATACGTATTTATTTTAGCTCCATTGTGAAACAAGTTCTTACAACTTATATTTATCACTCTGCTGTTGGCTTGTATATTTGAGTTTACATTATATGTACCTTAATTTTACTTAGTCATATAATGCTTTATTATTATTACAAAGTTGTGTAATGTTTCATTATGTTTATATATATATTACAGAGTCGTGTAATGGTATTAAAGAATATGGTTGGACCAGAAGATTTAGATGATGAATTACAATCAGAAGTATCGGATGAATGTGGTAAATATGGACAAGTAAATAGAGTTATCATATATCAGGAAAGACAAGGAGAGGAAGATGATGCTGATGTCATAGTTAAAATATTTGTTGAATTTAGTGATGCATCAGGTTAGTAGACTTATTGTTCGATCTATCTCTCTCCCATTTATGTCATAATCGCTGACAGGGATGTAAACATGTGATTGTACTTTTGTACAGATAGCCAACTTCTTGTTGACTTGTGGTGTTCTTTAATATTCAAGCTCCGAACTGTTATGTTGTAGCATATGAGTGAAACTTGCAACTTGCAAACTTTTGAGCTGACTGCTGTATTGGCTCTCCAATAATGGTTTCTTATTTGTTCAACAAAAGTTAAAGGGCCCCCTGGCATGAATAGGATTTATGAACTCTTGATACTTGAGGCAGCCTTTGCCAAAAATGTTGGTCTTTTGGTCTGCTTGTTCTTGATCATTAAATATCACAGCAAAATCCAGAGATTTAATCTTTCCAGGAGAGAGTTTTTCTCTAATACAACATACAAGTTCTGTGATTTCGTTTTTTACCTGTGTATTATGCTTACATTCTATGTATACTTATAGTTCTTATTTTCTCAAGTGTCAAAACAATTTCACAGTGATTTTGTGTTCTTTGTCTTACACTTGTGATATTGTGATGTTGTGTATTCAATAAACGTTGAATTATTCAAACTTTGACAGTTGAGAAAAATGGACTATACAATATGCTGTGTTTATTTTCATGTGACTAAAACATTATATTTATTATTAGGTCATATTGTTAAATTATATTCAACTGTCAGTGACGCATACATTAACCAAATGGATTTAAATACTTACTGCAGTATTTTCAGTGATCTAGCCTTTCAAGGAATGGTGTGTAGGTTGACTGACTGCAGTGATATGGCCAAGACAATGTGATATGGCGTTAAACTGAACCAAAATTATTTTTTAAAAAATCAAGAAATCAATGTGATATTAATGTAACAACTATGTAACATTATATATTTATTATTTCAGAGGTAGAGAAAGGTTGTCAAGCATTGAATGGACGATATTTTGGTGGTCGTGTTGTACAAGCAGAGAAATATGATCAGGATTTATTTGATGCCAATGATTTATCGGGTTGATTGCTATAATAAATAAACAATGTGTTGCCATGGCAATAAATCAAATAAATAAAAACATTTTCATCATTATTATTTTGTTGCAAATGTTGGAAAAGCTTGAAGATTTCTTCATTGAAAGATATGTGAATTTCTATCCTGGACACTTGAGACTGAAGCAAGCTTGTTTTATTTAAAGTCTTAGAAAGATATTAAGGTTTTGAATCCATTTTGAACCTTTGTTTAAAGAAAATATCAATTCAGCCTTAAATAGACTGATCTAGACTTAGGGGAAAAATGTAGTCAATAGCAGGTCTGAAGTCGAAGATCCAGTGTAAATTGATCTTAAATTGTTCTACTCTACATATTGGATCAAGAATGCAATATTTGGGAAAATGTTAGCTTATTCATTATGAGACAGTACGGTCTGGAGTGTGTCAGGAAAATAACAGTAATGACAGGGCTACTTAATGAAGTGTTTGTGTTAGTAGTTGCATGGTGTATGCTGGGTGGGCGATATGTGTGGCTTGAAGGAATGGGGATGTGTGGAACTCTTGACTTGAAAGAAGTTAGGAAATGACAATTCTCAGGTGAAACATGTACGATTCTTCCAGTCCCTGGTTCAAGGAGAATTAAAAGATTGGTAAAACTGTTGATTGGATTTTTTAACTGATTGGCTGTGCAACAACAAATTTAGTTAGGCATCATTCAGAATAATTAATTTTCATATTTCTGTATGTTTTTTGAAAACAATTTGATTTTCAAGTGTATTAGATCTGTTTTTATTATGTTGTTAAATGATTTTTGCCTAACTCTTTTATGTTGACTTTTCAAAACGGACTCACAAAATGAGAAGAAAATTAATGCTGACCCTGTTAATTGTTAGTGAACACATTGGACCAGATACCTGGCCATGTGTAAAAGAAAACTAAGATGTATAGACAAACAGTATGTAGACATTATTTGTAGATTAAGATGTAAGATCTATTTTATTTCACTGAGTGAGCTCAGAAAACATATTTTCATGTGTAGCATAGCCATAAGTGAAAATTTCTTTTTCTGAGTTCACAAGTTGAAATTAAACGATATTATTCTAAAATTGAAGAATATTTTGTTTCTTTCATGTTTTTTCTTGTGTTCTGTAAAAAGATATTTTTACATAAGTATAACATGACATCATTAGTCTTCTAAGAAGATGTCATTTCACTTCTGAAGTGACATCATTTTTACCTTTTTCACTGCAGTGAAATTATAAGATTTTACATTTTCACCATATATTTTCATTCAGTTAACATCACATTTTACAATAAAGCTGGGCTCGAATTTAACAAAAAATGGACTTGCAAATTTTTGTGAGTTGATTTTATTTCAACTGGCAAAAAGAAAAAAAGTTGCTGGCATTTTTGCTCAAACTTTAACTATTGAAATATAAAAACAACATAGTACTATATTTAACTATAGACAGAACAATGGTATTGTGGAAAAAGCAAAGAATATTGAACAATTTTTTTATAGTGGATCTGAAAACTCGCAAAAATTTGCAAGATGAAATAAAAGTTACTCGTAATTTTCAAAATCCACTCGCATTTTGTGAGTATGCAAGGTTGAATTCGAGCCCTGCATAAAGCATGAATGAAACCGTTGATAATGTTTAAAAAATGTATAATGTAATGTTAAAATGTAAACAAGATGTTTCATACATTTCATTCAGTGTTATTGTTTTCATTTATCATTTTTTTCTGTCATTATTTTGATAAGTCGCATAATGTGCTGTTTATTTTATGTGTTCATTGTCGCCTTGTTTCATTGAATGTTATAGTTAAATAAAATGTATTGTCTTTTACATTTGAATTGATTTTAAATGTACTTGAGAATTTCTGTTTTTATTAACTCTCTTGATTTTGTTATTGCATCTGAATCTGGTTTACTGGTAGGTTGAATTTTTTAATCATTACATTTGTTGTTTAAAGGTACTCATTCACAGATTTCAACTTAAATATCAACTTTTTTAAAACTAACAAAATTGTATGAACATACTTTTGGAAGCAGGAAAGAAGTGTCCTGATAATGACAATTTTAGTGCAAATTGACATATAACTACATATGATGGTGTTCCATGTAGTAAATATCTACCCCTTTCGTCATGGTATGGACAATTTAATGCATTTTTGTGAAATTTATTGTATATTTCTTGCAACATATAGGTCAGTTTGTCTTAAAATAATAAGAATTGTTTTTGTTGACACAATTACAGACACTGAATGGTATTTTGAAAATATAGAAAAAATAAACAAAATCTGTGAATTAGTACCTACAAGATGGCATGTTGAAAATACTTTATTTGTTAAGGCGATAAATTCCAGTTTCAATTATGAATTCTTTCTACATGGCTTTAATACTTCTGTCGTTAACCGATATGTTCAATTTTCGAATGATTCTTTTTGTATGGTTTTAGATAGTTTGAAATACTTATTTTTTTTATTGTATGTGATCATCACTATAGATTGCCAATATTCAGTTTGATCTCTTACATAGTCAATAACTTTTCATATGTTTATTGTATTCTATAGTTGTTTGTTTTTCTAACTGTCAAAACATGAATAATTTCAAAGTGAATTCGTATGTAAAAATTATTGTCATGATACATTGATGATACATCCTAAAATGTGTATTATGCTCGAGTAGAGCTGCTTATGTCGTATGATAGGTTTTAGTCAAGATATTTCAATAACAATGAGACGGCCAGTATAAATATAATGTATTCAGTCACCGAGAAGTTATTCAAGCTTTGACAGTTGAGCAAAAACCAACTATAGCAATGTTCAGCCAGGGGAAACTTAAAAATCTTTTCTATTTTAATCAGCATAAATTTATTTCTTTTGTTTTGTATACAAAATTCATCGTAAGCCATACTGTCAAAATACATATTCAGAATAAGTTGAAGCATTAATTATACTCATGGGTGGAAGATTTTAGTGTTAATACTGATTTCATTAGGTTTATAAATTTAGAGAATAAATTACTTAATGTAGTTCATACGAAACCCGGGCTGGCAAGATCTTAAAATTGTTTACTTGTCTGTTCTTGGCAATTGGTAAAGTTTCTGTCTGTATGAACATTATAGAATAAAATTATTGAAAAATCCACTTGTCCGTATTTGCCTTGGGACAATACAGACAATGCAGACGTTTGATTTCGCCTGCCCTGGAAACCTGTCTTATTTCAATATTTTAAAAGAAAGTTGTCATTATTAATACTGAATTCTGTGTTTTAAGAATAAATAACTTACTCTTTGTATATGAAGTTTTTCTGTTTCAGTATTTTTAAGTAGGTTTTCAGTATTTTCAATACTTTCAACTTCCATCCATGAGTTACTTTGATTCATCCTCTTAGTTTAAATCAACATGGAATAACTTCATGTTTTCGCTTTATTGTCGAACTACATTACTTCAGTTATACATTGTTTATATCATTATAATTCAACATTACACATTAATATTGTTAGATTTTATTGAACAGCGAGTGGTGCATACATTAACCCCACTGATGTAATTACTAGATATCAACTTTTATTTTTTGTTGATCATGGGTACAGAAGCACTGTTGTGAGTATATATATATTGGGAATATCAAACAGATATTGAATATTTAAATCAGCAGGGTTAATGTATGGGCCACTGACAGTTGATTGAAATTTAACAATATGTACAAATTGTATTGAAACTGTCTGTATGATTAATCATTGTCTAACATCTTTGTTATTGATTGTAAAATAAAATAAATAAATAAAAACTTTGTTTAAATCTATTCCTACTTTGTTATATTTTTTGTTGAATTGTTAGTATTGCACCTCATTGAAATATTTTTCTATCCCTGAATAGGTCTAGATCTCTGGTCCAAAGATTTTTACCTAGTTCTTTGAACTTATTCTCTTCAGTGGCTGAGAACTGTCAGACCTGGGTCAGAGATACATGGTAGAATGACGGTAGAAAATATTTAATGTCCAAGCTGGAGGACAGTGTGCAGATATGGCTCAGGGATTCAAATCCATGACATAGATTTGTTGGCCAATGTGTTAGCAACTGAGATATCATCATATTGTTAAATTTTAATTAGACTGTTGGTGACCCATACATTTGCCCCGCTGATTTAAATACTCTATTATTGTTTACTAATCCCGGTGCATAGAGATGAGTATTTATTTTTATTATCAATTGCGAGTGCTGAAGTGTTGCAGTCAGTAATTAAAGCAGTGGGGTAAATGTATTTTACTTACAGTTGAATAAAATTTAACCATAGTCATGTCTTTCAGTACTACCATGTACTTGCAGAATAAACAAGCATTATGGAGCAGTTCATTCATACATTTGTCTATGTAAGTAATCCCCACATATTGAGCTTCCGGGGACCTCGACATCCCTGGGCCCAGGTCACGATGTTGCCCAGGGGTCATGCGGCCCTAAGTTATCAAAATTATTGGACTTGTGACAGATTCCCTTAGAAGTAACCAGTTAAAAGTTTAAACAAATCCATAATTAGTTGTATAAAATTGTTAATAATTTATCATTTTGCAACAGAATCATTTCAAGAACTTTATTAATCCAGATGATTATGATATGAATTTTAAGTGAAATTATTTATTTTCTTTTTACTGGGTTTAAAGTCTTGTCAACTCAATTAAGGTCATTTTACGGTAACCAAGCCCACCTAACCTTGTTTTCCTGGATCATTGTCTTTAAACAGTACTCACCTACCCTTCCACAAGGCTGGAAACTTCTCCATTAATATTATCTCATCAATTAATGAAAATTGACATTCTTGTCAAACTTTCATGGAAGGGTATAACCTCCCCGGGTGGGATTCGAACCCATTCCCTTTTCAGGACACGAGATTCCAAATCCTGGCTGGCTACCAACTGCACTATTGGCCCAACTGAAAAAAAAGAAATTAGTTGATAGTTGTTCTTATTATGAACTGACTATTGATGCCCATAATACAGTATTGCCTACCATACGCAAAAAAAATGTTGCAAAATTGGGAATTTTATTACATATATATCTTCTACACAACTAACTCTATCAATCGGGGACATTTTAAAACTTCTCAATAATTTAAGATAAGTATATTTTGCATTTAAAGATTTCAAAACCGGAGATTTTTCCTATATTTCTCCCATACCAACTGTTCAAATTATCTCCCTTATTAAAAACCAGAATTTTGCATATTTTGGCAATTTATAATTTTTTTTCAATGAAATTTAAAATATATCATCTTAACGCATTTATCTATCTATTCAAGAAACAATTGTTGTAACAATATTGTTTTCCTAAGAGACATTGGTACCCGAAGGTCCCAAGGACCGTGGGAATATTTTTTTTCAGTTCATAAGCCAATATTTCTGTTTGAGTTACCTCCCTTAGATAAAAAAATACTCATATGGATTTATTCAAGTTTCAACAAAATAATCCCCAGCTATCAAAACAAACTAAAACAATGACAATTCACACAAATGAATTTTGATACACTTGATAGATATATATATAGTGAAAAGGGACATAATTCTTATATGTGTTTGTTTAATTTTATTTTTGTTTTTCACATTTTTGAACTATGAAAATGATTTTTTCATGTAAAATTATTCTTACAGAATATACTATTCGAAAATGGCATAAATATAATTTGAAATAAATTTTATTTACACGATTATTCGCTTTCATATATTTCAACCCATCCGCTAGTTTTTTGTAGGTGGTACAAAGATTGATTCATTCCCAACCAAAAGTTGCTACTTGTCTTAATCACGTAGCCAAGCGTTTGCCTTCTCCTGGCGGACATTTCACTGGTTCTGGTCGTTCCCAAACACCAAGCCCATCCTTTACACAGAGAAAGGAAACGAGGCGTGGTTACCAGAATTGGAAATGTTTTTCGTTAGAGGTTAAGCTATCGCTAGTTTTCAGTTCGTCTACGTAAGAAGACGAACAATACAGTATGAGTCGTGCATGTGGTCGCACGATCATGTGGATCTATACTGCCGTGTATAAGTCACTCCCTCTGTTTATTTTCTTTCACTTCTAGGGCAAAGTCCCATTTTCCCCCAGAAAAATCCGTAGAACACATGATCAACTTGTTGTGGCCTTACATTAATGAAGTAAATTCAATTAAATCTTGATGTCTTTTGAAAGAAAAAAGGAAGAGTTCCATGGTTGAAATGCTGTTTTATATTTTGAATCTCAATCATATAGGCCTACCAATGTATGTCGATCATAATTTTGAATAAAAAAGATCCAAACTTCTGTAGAGCACCTCAACAGATATTGAATCTTCTGCACAAAAACAGATTTTGATATTTATATTAAGTGCTATTTTAACATTCTCGTACAGAGAGTCAAATAGGATTCTCTATAATACCTAGTATTAAAATCCTACTAGACTCTGGGAACGAGTATGTATTTTACTGTAAACTTAAATTAACCTCTACAGAGCTACAAGCTCTTAACAGCAGCATAGTTTATTTCATCCTAGTAGATGTTGTTCAAGAGAGGTTAGACTACTGTACTAGAAATTAGAAATTTCTACGGGACCCAAACAATTACAATTGTTATTTTCTAGTAGATGTCGCCGATCAGAACGCTCAGCGGTTGTCAAATTTAGGCATATAACAAATTAAAATGAGAAGGATAATTTATTTTAAAATGTAATGTCTTCAACAGAAAGAGTTTGTCAAGTACGACTTATTTCAAACTTTTCCCGATCCAAAATGTTATCTTTTGGAATTGAGAATTGTTTCAAATTGTGAAGTAAGCTTCCTCGATGTTTACTTATAAGACAAAAAAACAGTTAACTCCTAGGGACGTTTCCAAGGTACAATATGATATTGTTACATTTCCTGTCGATCTAGTTTAATTTTTACTGTAAAATATTGTAACCCGAATTCCAGGATTTATGGTAAATTGTTGTCAAAGAGAAACAACTCGTACAAAAATTTAGACTAAAATGTTTCTATATTTCACAGGCGTGTAGATATTACGCCACTGTAAACAAAAATTCCGGATGGCATGGTATCACTATGTACTTAAATTTTGGCTTACAGATCGTGATTATTTTAATGTTATTGGTTGATTTAGATAAAGTTTTGGTGACCTGATTGCCATGGTCCAGAATCAATGTGCGGCATTGCTTATTTCTATGTTAAAATGTATGATCTTCCGAGTGTCACCAGTATTCGCGATCTTGCCACTTTCTATTTAACTTCACTCAATCACTGGCACTGCTCACGCTCATATTTGAGGTACAAGTTTAAATTCTATCCAGAATACTTTGTCAATATACTGATAATGTCAATTCCCTTCATTATTTGGTTTATTGAGATGTTGAATGTCTGTGGAAGGCTAGGTCACTAGGTGTAGACTGGTTATACTATATAGTTAGGTGACAGCCATATGACATATGTCACGGCACTTACCTGTTCACATTATGGGTAGAAGGATATGTAAGCGGCCGGATAGCTCAGTCGGGAGAGCACTCGCCCTGTAAGCGAGGGGTCCTGGGTTCGAGTCCCGGTCAGGCTGCATATTTTTCTTTCCCTGTGACATTTGGCACCCAACGTGGGACCGTGACAATTACTTGGTCAGTTGAGAAACGCTTGTAAAAAAATAAATGCTCCTTAAACGGCCTGGAATTCTGAAATTCGAGACGAATTTCCAGTTCGTGGGGGAGTATGTCACGGCACTTACCTGTTCACATTATGGGTAGAAGGATATGTAAGCGGCCGGATAGCTCAGTCAGGAGAGCACTCGCCCTGTAAGCGAGGGATCCTGGGTTCGAGTCCCGGTCAGGCTGCATATTTTTCTTACCCTGTGACACATATAATAACCTAGGCAATAAACCCAGTATAATCAATGGTTAATTGTTCATGTGAGTACTTAGTAAAATAAAATCAATGTTCTCTCTGTAGTCTCTCTAACCAGGCATATTTGTCTTCAGCAGAATTCTATAGGGATCCACACAACCTGCACTGCCCTTTGTACTTGTAGTCAATGATCAATCCAGGTGTAAAGGAAGTATAGTGTGTGAGAGAGATGACTTACTTTGAATCTTCTGCACCAATTATTTATCACACTTTGTAACAGAACGAGTTAATTGTATTACTTTGGACCTTCAGATTTGAACATGAGTTGTGCCTGAACAAGTTTGGATTAGGATATTTTATCTCCCGGGCCGGACATGGATTTTGAAGAATATTAACAGACATGTGTACTTGGAAATGCTTGGCACTTAAAACAGTTGGAATAAGAGAACAAAAGTTCAAGCATGTTCGTGACCTAGGAGAGCTTCACTGTATGAAAAATTAGTGCGGCTTTGTTAGTTTGCGGGTGTTGCTTGTTACATTCAACTGGATGCAACTCTCCTCTTTCTTGGAATACAAAGAACTGGATTGGAATACATACAGAAGGTAGGATATGGTTTTGATATGGAAAAGCAAGATTAATATCCAATAATTTGCCGGAGGTAAATTTACTTACTAAGAATGTTTCACTTGAGTAACTTACCAATGACTTAAATAAACATTGGACAGGTATTTAATCTCTTATCAAAACACACCTCGAGAATTCATCAGGCAAGTATACCTAAATGGGACAGGGGGACATAAGTTTTTTTGCTGAATTTTAAGATTATTCCCCTTTACTTTAATTAGTAAAAAATCTTAATTAGCGCCTTAATTAAGCAGTTTTATGGTTCCAAATTCATAATATGGTATTATGTATATATACCAAACATATTCTGAGAAAGAGAAGAAATCTTTCAACCAGGAATTTAGTAATTAAATATTTTTATAAGTTAACATCATTTTCAAACCAAAAATTAAGAAATTAAAAACATCTATACCTTAAATCGCGAATTCGGGGGGGGAGCGGGGGCTTGGTGGGCGTTACCGAGCGCTAGCGAGAAACACTTGCCAGCTTTCCCTGACGATTTTAATAAAAAAATCTTTGATTTTTTTCCTTGCTACTCAAAAGATAGGGTTTTTGGTTAGAGAGAGTGTCTAATAAAGAAAGAAACTAAAGAAATATACAGTTAGGGTTACTAGGGTTATGGTATCAAAAGTGTTAGAGTCTCCCCTTGCATTTAAGTGGAAAATTCCCCAATAGGGAATTCAAAAATTGATTCACCCAGGCAAATGCCACAATGGTGAACAGGTACAAAAGGTGTTGCTGAGATATATACACTTTAATTTCTACTAGTTTATTGTTTAAAAAAATATTTTTTTACTGTAATTTATGCTTAATTTACAAGGGATTATATTGTTTATTGTAAATATTAAATATTATATTTTAAATGCTTGATTAAGATGAAAAATAAGGGATTTTTTTGCATTTTTATTAAAGGGAGATAATTCGGTTTTTTAATTAAGTTATGTTAGTATCTTCATTGATCGAGTTCTAAGGTTTATACAGTCACTATTTATATTGTTAGACTAATTTTATAGTCATACCATAGTGATTAGCTTACCTAATCATCTTCAATAATGTTAATTTTGAATATACACCAAACACACATCTTCCATGATAGATGGAGCATTTCTTGTAGTTCAGTCACCAACCAGAGTGGATTCATAATGTCCCTGAGATTTCATCTATCATTTTTTAGTTCTGTATATTTTACATCCATGTTGAAACAACTGATTTCTTACAACTTTCAACAACAAAGCCACAATGGCTGCTCAAGGTTTCACAGTTTTAGACAAAGTGTATTGTCGGCTTTATACAACACTTATCTAACTCAGTTTTAAGTTTCTTCCAGCAAATTTCAAAGTTCTATAAGAATTTTTTTAATTTTCAGAAAAACTGCAACAAGTTATAAATTTAAAAAAAATGAGTTAGAGCAGCATTACATAAACACCTTAATAATGTTCAAGTCATATACAAAATATAATAACACGAAAAAACAAAAACTGTTATATCTTACTAATTTGTTTTAATGTATAAAAACAACTCGTCTAAAAGAATGGGTAAACCAATGAAAACGGTTGACGACAAAAAAAGCTATCATACATGCATATTATTACATAAATAAATAAAATATATATCTACATATAACTACATTGTATCGCCATTGTCAAGTCAAATCCTTGTAACTTTGCTTTTTGGAATTGAAGTTACAAGGTTTTGACATAACAAATGACAATAAACTGGAAGTATTTGTGTATTACTAAAACGGCTGACAATATCAACTAACCCTTTATATCCACTAACTAAAGTCTGAATTTAACCTGTGAGCCATGACAGCACTTTTGTACTTTTAGAGTTTTAGAACATTCCTACAAAAAGGTAATACAGCTTGTTTAGCTACCAATATTGAATGGGACATATGTGATTGGATCGTTTCAGGATATTTCGGACAATGTTTATTGGTGTACAAAACTGTGCATTTATACTTGAAATACTACACTTTGAACTTATTTTCAATGCATTACGCACTGGTCATACCTATTGTAAATGTTGTGATTGGACTCTTCCAACATGTCACAGCTCACCAAATAAAATCTGACATTAGTATAGATAATTTAGGACAACCCAAGATAATTGTTTTCATTAAGTATGGTTCAGTTTTGTCCCAAGATATCTTAAACATGCTATATTTCTTTTATATTACAAACAGGTGAAATTGACAACTTCATGGCAGCATATTATCAAAAATCTTACGATAATTTAATAATACAATATAGAAGGATTTATGACTAAAATCGTAAGACGCTTGATAATATGGACCCCTGATCTCTATCCTGATAATTTTACGCAACTGTCAGTGGCGCATACATTAATTCCACTGATTCAAATATTTGTTAATTCCCGTACATTCAGTCATCTATTTTCATCAATACCTAGTACAGAAGTACTACAGCAAGAATATACAGGGGTTATTGAACAAATATTGAGTATTTTAATCAGCAGGGTTAATATACGTTCCACAGACAGTTAAATACAATTCACTTACACTTCTTTCAAGATAAACTAATGGAAAAGTACAAGTATGACAAAAATCATTCATCTTCTTGAGAAGCAAAATCCATCTCTAAGTGAAACATAAATTTTAACATTCCTATCTAAAATTAAGTCAACCATAGTCCAACTGTATCAATCTGAGCTAAAGATGACTCAGTGAGATGATTCCACACTTGAATAACATTAGGGTATGTTTTCATAATTATGACACAGGCTTTTTTTCCTTATATAACAGGGGCTGTTAAGAGACGCCTTCCTCTCTTGAAATTTCTTTCAATCATGCAGTTTCCCCAAATTTGGAGTTTACCTTGGGTCCCCAGACCCCTTCCCAAATACTGATAAAAAGCCCTGTCAGACATGTATTCTTATGATTGAACTTAAGTTACAATATTACACAATTTGCTAGCAAAGTAAAAAACAGACACATGTAACCAGAATTTTCTTAAACCGATTATTGAATTTCAAGTCGCCATAGCAATGTCATTTATTGAGATATTTTAATAAATTATAAAATTTTGGAAAGAAAAAAGCCTACTCTTTCATTTTCTGTAAAAATCTCAACAATGAAAAATTGACCTTAAGGGTCCGTTTCTCACGTTGCACATTATATATTCAAGCACATAAATCCAGCTTGAATAAACATTGTTGGACTATAACAATTATTTTGATAAATTAGACAGTCATATTACATCATCTCAACTATAAAATTTAAGAATGAAAGTAATAATAATATAATGCTGACTACTGCTTAAAATATAAACATAAAACAGAATATTTCATAACATTGACTATTGAACAATTGTCTGAATCTAAAAAGTCAAATGAAATAAACAAGTCTAAACAACTCCAACATGATTTCAAAAACTGAAGAAAAAAATCCAGCAAGAAAATAATACACAAACATTTTAACTAATTTTTAACTATACTACAATACAAGAAACTAATATACATTGAAGTAATAAAGTTAGCACATATCTATATACACATACAAAATAAACATTGATGTAGAATTCTCTCGTTGCATCTTGGGTAACATGGCATCATATCGAGGGTTGAACAAAACACTATTGTCACTTCCTTTATTTATAAATGGAGTTACAACAGTATTTCATTCAGCTATCAATACAACGCTGTCAAAATCTCCTTTTTGCTGGTTTCAGAAAAGTTTGATTTTCAAAAATCAGTTTCAGTCGTTGCCTAAAATTTTACCAAACACTAGCCCAAATTATCATGCTATATAGTAAAGGGCAAACTTATCAACTAGCCTGATTATATTAAATAAGTCATTTCCAATAGCCCAAATCAGTTTTCACTCACTCAAGGCTTTGGGCTACTTGGTAAAGGCGAAGACTGCAGAATGACATTGCTAACTGTACACTTCTCCAATAAATTAATACCACGTCAAAACTTGAATTCTGCATTAATGTAAAAATATCACAGTTATAGGCGAGAGACAAGAATATATGACAAATATCTAACATCAGTCTACTACATTAGGATTTAAATGCAGTTGTCCAAACAGGTCATTTCAGCAGCAAGCACTGTATCTTGCTTAAGAATTTCAGTTGACTGAACTAATAAAGGGTTGTCCTGGGCAACCAGACACCCACTGATTCGGTAGACAGTAACATATAGAGAATATTCATCAACTTCGTGTAGGATCAATTTTGTTTCACTCAATGAGCTCAGAAAATATATTTTTAACAGTGGCATAGTCACGAGTGATAACATCATTCTCTGAACATCTAAGTTGAATGAAAAAGATCTTATTTCAAAGTTGATGAATATATTCTGATTCTTTCATGCTTTAATCTGTGTTCTGTTAGAGACAGTTTACTTAAATGTTATTTCTCTAAAAAGATGACATCATCAATCTCCAAAGATGAAATCAATTTATTTCAAAAGATGATGTCACATATCTTCTAATGTGAAGTCATTTAAAAACCATATTCAGACAATAAAAATATAATTTCATCAAGTATTTTCATCAATAAACTCCACATTCCACAATAAAGCATGAAAGAAATAACAATGTATCTTTAAAACTATCAACGATAAGCAAGATAGTTTACATTGACATAGAAATCAAAATAAATGCTATTACTAGTGACTCATTAAAATTAACAAAAATACATCAAATATGTTTATGACACAAATTAAAACATTTGCTGCTATTCATGCACTATAATATTTTCTAAACAACATGTAATATCCAATGACAATCATGGAACAAAACATAATATAAACATACAAAAAATACTTTCAAAATAATCCATTCACCAGATCAAAATACATCTAAATGATTTATACAGCGATTTTTCTGAACCTAACTAAAAGGGCACTGCACTGCAACATTTTTCACTCCTCCCTGCCCTATTTTTACTTCTACCAATGCAGAAATATTTACTTTGAAGCATTCACCCCCTAATGCGCCCTGCCCCTTTTCTGCCTTAATGCCCTTTTCTAAGTCTTAGAATAATCACTAATTCATATAAAATGTTGATGAATTGAATGAAATCCATTAGAGGTGAAACGATTCAAAAAATTTCGATTCGATTCGATTTCTATTTTTCATCAAACGATTCAATTTTTCGATTCGATTCGATTTTCTACTGGAATTATATAGGACATAACAAAAAATAAATTATAAAAAGAATTAAGAAAGAGATACAACCCAAAGACAATAGAACATATATATATATATTTAAGAACACTGCATTTTTATCTGAGGGACCTCCCTCCCGGAAGACGAAAAATTCTAATTCTAATTCTTTAATAATACCCATTTTACAGGTATTAGTGCTTGAATAGTTAAAAATATTTTACTGCATTTTAGCATATATAAATGACAAATCGTATTATTTCCAACTTTTTAATGAAAAGTAATGCCCATGGACAAATTGTTTATTTCTCCGTACCTACATGTACGTACAAACAGTATATGACTCACGTCATTATCAAAGTAAAATTATTCATCAGTGCATCAATGCCATAATTGATGACTAGTTAAGGTTACGCTTAGACAATAAAAAATTGCAAGCATTCAGCAAATGTACATCACTATGACCAGCTTAATTTAGTTTGTTTCAAAATATTTTCTTTTTGCTCTGGCATGATTTAAAATGATTTTCATCACATTATATACGTTAAATTGATTTTTATCAACTCTAGGTCTATATGTATAACTTTCTTACACTAATGTTTATTTCAAAATAAAATTATTTTTGGGCTTAAATGAACGTATTAGTGAAAATATACAATTATCTTCGGACATTTCATAGAATTCATTTCCAATTTATAGTAAATAAAATCTAACCAACCACGTTTTGCCCGATTTTAACAGTTAAGAAAAACAAATTACTAAATTACTTTATCATGCTTGATTTAATTTTGTATCATAGGGAACGAAATCGCTTCAACCATTTCGGCGTTATGTCATTCATTTTCGCGACCCACGCTAGATAGCAATTTCATATGAATCATCTTTTGTGATTAAAAAACTTATTGTTTTCAATGTTTTCATCTTGATTTAACAAATGATGCTTCAGGAAACGACGATGTGAAAAGTTTAATTTGTTTTTCTTACGAAAAATCCCCCAATATTGCCGATCGTGTAAAACTAAATCGACTGGTTATATCTTGATGGCCCCTTTATCACTATATTCTATCTAAGCACCAGTCTTAGGTATATTTGAATGATATCAAGCGTGTTAACTAACTCAACAACTCCATTGTCGATTTTCTGTCAGCGAGTTAATCTCCCAGCGTGTGACCGACAATAAGGTTTAATTGACATGTACGCGTAATTAACTTGTATAATTGCAGCAGGCAGTCTCACTTTTTACAACTCTTATCTGGATTAACAATCGTCGGTCAATAAGGGAACACTATTTTAGTTTACTATAAAAATGCTTATTTTAACCTAAAAGGGGCGTTTCATTCAACTCACAAAACTACTGAAAAAGACAGTATTTAAAAAAAGAATCGAATCGAAACTGCCTCTTCCGAATCGAATCGAACCGAACCGAATCGAGCGTTAAAAATCGCGATTCTTTGTGAACCGCGATTAATCGTTTCACCTCTAAAATCCATAACTTATCAAAAATAATGTTTCATATTTAAATGGTATAAAAATATTCGATCAAGACACAAATTATGAGACAAATGACTTATTTCATATCACAGTAACAAACCAACATAACAGTAACTATAAACTGCATAGAGCTTTAATTTCGTAGTTTTTTATATCAATTATTTCACATTTCCATTGATAATGCTGTGCTTGAAACAACTTCTGTACAATGTATGGCTGGCATTTCTTATCTTGAAGTCTGTTAGTTAAAATATCAGGCACATTTCACTACACTATAAACATTTTCAATAAATTGAAAAGTTATCGTTAATTGCTCGCAAGAAGCATGCGCGAAAAACAGATCTATTACCAAGCACTATCTCTTAACAGTTGATTAATCTATAAACAATAATAACGAAGGAACAGTTCATGTACATTTTTCATGCTGAATGCAAAATTAATCCTGTTTGACTGACACTTTGAGGTCTGTTAGTTTAAATTTCCAGGATTTCAAAAACACTCATGACGTTTTCACTATATACATGTATATATTACAAAACATTATCTTCCCCATTTATCTGCTTTTACTAAAACTTTCTTTTGTACTTTCTGAAAATGAAAAAACAATAGCAACTTGATTACAAAAACACTTTACATGTAGTAAAAAGTGGTAAGTTCACGAAACAAAAATTATGTTGTCAATGAACCATCAATGAACAAAAATCATTGATAACAAACTTATCTAGTTTCTGTACCAGTGCTGTATATAATCAAATGTCGGTGTGCGAAACCATAAAAATCTGGAAACACTTTTTGTGATACATTACAATTTCACATACTCAAGAAATCAAAATTCATTAGGAATGAATTTGTTTTTTAATTCTCACAAGTCATTAATTAACCAACCACTGTATATTGTAAATACGTGTGTAGATAACGCTTAAAAATTTGTAACTACAAAAGTCCACAAAGATAGGTTATGCCAACTTGTTTGAATGAAAAAAGTAAAGAAATTTGAGTTTTAGTATAACTTGTTTTATAAGAGTAGTTTCCCTTTAATCAGTTAATATCAAGATTTTACTGTATTTTTCACTGTACATAATATAGATTTTATGATGTAGCCCTAATATGTACTGGATTAAATAGGGAGCAGAAGTCCAGTGGCTGAATGCATTTTCTAGGGACCACTAATTTTGATGGCCTAAATAGATGAACTTTACTGTAAAATGTAATATTTCTTTAAATGTTAAATATTACAGATATAAATGCCTTACTCTATTAAATAATCTAGCTTTTATTCTGTTCAATGTATATTCTTGTTCTCTTTTTTGTCTTTTCTGTCTTTCTAGAACTTCTGGTAACTTCTTATATTTTCTGAAATATTCATAGAAAAATAATATATAGTTTAGACTTCCAGAATGACTGTCCGTTTAAAGTGACTATATGCCATATACATTATTAACTTATCTGTGATAAAAGTTACATAGTATTGTACATGTATATTGTCCCACCATTATGTTTTGTGACCATGTTCAAAAATGTCCCTTTATAGCGATCGAAAGCCACCTTTCGGATCAAGAGGTATTGGGTTTGAACCTCACCAGGGCACTACCTTTTCCCTTCATTAAAAATTTTTTGTCACTTCATTCAGGTGTACATGGGTATCTGCAAGGATGGTGTACTTGAGTTGTGTTAATATGTCAGCTACAAATAAGCAGAGTTAAATACTCTCCACAAAGATTGCTAGATAGATACTAGTAGCCCCATGATCAGAGGTGATAGCTGTAAAGTCGGCAAACCTGTATCAGCCCGAAATATTGACTATGAAATGTCATTACTTTTTTATTTGAAGGATTCCAATTCTTTTGATGTACTGATGGGTGTGAATAACACTGATCTATCTATCTATAACACTGAAGGTAGCAGCACTCAGTAAAATGAACATAGACATAAATACAAACATGAATAATACAAACTTACTTTTCAGTCATTTCTTTCATTTCTTCTTTAGATATAACTCTTCTGGATGGTTTATGTAACTGATCTGTAATGAAATAACATGTATAATATTTTCAATATAATATAATGTAATGATTGGGTTATTTCATCATTACTGCGACAAAAAAGAATGATTGGGTTAATTAAATAGGTTAGCAGGCATAATAAATCAGTTTTCATACCAAAACCAGTTTGACCTGATAATTTAAACAAACGACAATAACTGTAAGCTGGAATCAAAATGGCTAATGATTAACTTAAATTCTGGAAACATGAAAAAATAATTAAGAATATCATTTATACCAGAAGCAAAAACATCTGGGCTCCAATAACTTTGAAAAAGTTTTAAATGTCCCAACAATTTTGGCCCTTGGACCCGTGTTTTAAAACCCTGGCAAAACATTGGCATAATTTGAACCAAAAACTCACACCTAAAACTTACCACTATAAGGATGAGCATCAGGATTAGCTTCCTTCTTTCTTTCTTCTTGAAATAATCTATCTCTTTCCATTTTTAAATATACTTCCATCTTTCTTTGTTCTGCAGCAAGATTTAAACGTTTTTGTCTTTCTCTAAGTTTAGATATCACCACAGCTTTACGTGCCTGAAATGCTTCCTGTAAGCAAATAGAGAAAAGCATACTTAATGTTAAAAACAACAGAAGTATTCCAAACAATATTCAACATGGCTGCTGTGATGTATTTTCGTTTTTCTGTTGGGATTTCAATTTCAGGGCCATTTAAGAATTTCTCAATGCCCACTACAGTATCTTTACAGCATGTAGTCACAATCTCAGAAATTGGTAGCTGATTACTATATGTTCGGGTAAAAGTTAGAATTGTTGGCGACTATTAAAAGTAAATCAATTGCCATAATCTGTCTGGTTGCCTGGGACAACCACTTTAATTTGGGCAACCAACAATTCCTGTTTGTCAACCAAAATTCTGCAAATGAAATACATTGTATAGTGCTTGCTCATAAATTGATCTGTTTAGACAACCACTTTCATATCCTAATTTCCTTGACTGCAGTAACTTGACTGACTTTTTCCATTTATTTAAACCAGTTCTCGTAAGACATAAAATATAAAAAGGTCTGGTTTCCATTTGTTAGATAAATTACCTGTAAGCTCATTTTATTTAAAGGTTTAGATCTACTGATGTCATCTTCTGACTCTGACATACTTCCATCATCAATCACATGTCCTTCAGGGTCAAGGTCAAATTTGGTATCCCTGGAAACATCATTTGGATCTGTTTTGTCTTTAAGGACATCACCATGTATGATGTTTTTCCAAGTAGACTGTGACACAGTTTTTGGTTCCCAGGTTTCTTGTCTGACAGAAAATGCTTGACGCTCCTTCAATGGTTGTCTCCATGGCTGGGAAGGTTTCATTGATATAAACCAGGTCTCAGCTGAAATCAGAATATTTAGCAATGTTATATTTCAAAGACATAGATTTGATAAACACTAGATGTGAAACAAAATGTACAATATTATGGTGTAACTATGGTCTAGAAAAATGAATAGGTTTGCCAACAGCTTTAATTATCCTTAATATAATCTAGTTTCTAGCACCAAATAATATGAACAGTAATATATAAATCTACAGTCATATGAAATTAAACAGATACAAATAGCCACAAATTAAATAAAATATCTAAATAAATCACAATTGACCTCCTACCCCTGATTCTAGATAATGTAGGACAGTCACTGACAGAAGTATGCCCCTTGTAACTGGTGAACAACTAAATCCAGAGATTTAGCCTGTCCAGGAAAGGTAAGTTGACTAACTGACATGATTAAACATATACAATGTGTTTCTACAGCATTAAACTTAACTAAAAAAATTTTTTACCTTGTTTCTTTTGTTGAGAATTAGGAGCAGTATTCTCATCACCCTCAGGTGTAAACATACTGTTCTCAGGTGGCGGTGTGATCATTTCTGATTCTGGCTTCCATATCGGAGACTGAGCTTGTTTTCGTGTCATCTGAGGACTCGTTCTTCGCCTAGTAACAACAGGTGACCTTGACGATTTTCTTCCCGGAGATCTAGATGAGGTTCGAGGTGGTGATGATGAGAAAGACGTCTGATTGGATCGTGTCGGAGAAGGTGAAGGTCGTCTCCGTGACGATCTCTTACCATGAGCAGTCATATAAGGCACAGGGGCTACAGGCACTTCATCGTAGGCGTGTGTAGGACTGGAAGACCTGATTGAAGGACTTGTTTGTATGGCTTCGGATTTCATCAAAACTTCACGCATCCTTCTTCGAGATGGAGGACTAATTGTTACTGGTGATGGATACATCGTACTAGCATCTTGCATTCTACGTTTATCTGATGCTAAATAACTCTCTAACCTAATCTGACGCTGTTTTTCCGGAGTCATGTATTTTTCATATTTCCTAATCTGATTGTCAATATCTTTGTCAGTAAATTCAACACCAAACACACCTTTCATTTTCCCGCCTTTTTCTTTACGTATTTTATTACCGTACTCATCAAGTTTATATTTCTTTCCCTTAGATCCAGACTTTTTATCTTTACCTTTTCTCTCAATCTTTCTCTCAGGTATTCTTTCAACTATAATATTACTGAAGTCAGAAGTCTCAGTAGTCGAATCCGATTCCATTTCAACATATCTTTTACTTGGACTTCTGTATTCATTTCTAACTGGACTCTTTCTGTCATCATGGTAACGCTTAACTTGTAGTCTAATCTCACTGTCCAGTGTGCTATCTTTTAGCGTAGTCGATTCATTTGTAGATAAATCTGAGTCAAGCTCAGTAGATAAGCCAGTCAAAGTGAACTCAGAGTGACTGGAACTTTCAGATTGACTTACAGTTGTCGACGACACATCATGGAGTTCAACATCAATAGCTTTGTCAGAGAGGCGACCTTTCCTCTTGGCATTCAGCAACATCTCCAACTTCTTCAATTTCTCAACACGCTGAAGTTCTTTTCTCCTTTCCTTATCAATTTTAACTCTCTGCATTTTAATCTTATCACGTAACTTTTTCATTAAAGGATCGATCACATGTCTTTGCCGTTTCTGCCGCGATTTCATTTCAGATTCGGCCTTAGTTGGCGACTGTTCGAAACTGGCATCTTCAGGAATGGAGAATAATGTATCCATAGTGTCACTATGTTTGTTAGAAACATTTCTAGCTCTTATATCAGTTTCAGAAGCTTCATCTTTAGTTTTCTTCCTTCTTTCTTTAGTATTTTCTTTACCACTCTTAACTTTACCATCTCCAGCAGTTCTCTTCTTTGGTGATTTTTCTCTTTCTTTGTTCAGCTTTCGTTCAGCTCTCTCTTCACGTCTCTCGGCTTTCTTTCTCTCATTTTCAAGTAATATCTCAGAATAGCTTCCATTACTCTCTTCCTCACTGAGCCCATGTCTTTGTTTTAACTCCTGTCTCCTTTGACTTCTTTGTTCGGCAGCTCTCTCAGCTCTTTCAGCTTGTTTCCTTTTATCAAGCTCACTTTCTAGAGCTTTTTCTTCGCGTAATTTTTCCATTTTTTCTCGTTCTTCCATCTTCTGCTTTTCCATTTGTTCTTTCTTTTCTTCCACAAATGATTTCATACTATGATGTGTGGGATTGTTCAGCAAGCCAGAGAGGGCTTGAAGTCTCGTACTGTCCAAACTACTCTCGGTCATAGATTGTTCATTTCTTTCTTTAAATCTCGTCCACATATCATTGATGTTTGGAGGTAAACGGTCATCATACTCTTGCTCCAAAACTTCACGTAAAACTTGAGCTTTTTTACTTGGAGGAAAATTATCTTCGAATGGTTTATCATCGTCTGGTCTCTTTTCTTTTATTTGATCACTTAAAAAATATAACATAAAACGTAACATAAGCACATTATTAAGCAGTCTACAAATTAAGAGGGTGTCTGGTACAAATTAAGAGGGTGTCTGGGACAATCCATTAGGGACCACAATGGCAATAAGGGCTTGCCCTTTTATGTACTATTCTTGGTGTCATTGTCATAACAAATTACCATATGCTGTGGCTGTGATAAAATATGTTCTTTGTATGCTGTTATTATGCTATGTGTACACTATGCCAAATACATATTTGGTTCAGGCAAATTTTCTTGTGGGCAACCAAAAATCTACAAACAAGATATAGTGCTTGCTACAAAATTACCTTTTTCAACAGCCACTTTCGTATCCTAAATAAGTACCGTAGACTAAATTATGATTAGAAGTCAAACACTAAGTGGACAGTTGCCAGTCACTACATGTAATCAAGATGTGTGCAAAAAAACTAGTAAAAAGCTTAGGATCGAATTCCATAAAAATATCACAAGCAAGGCTACAACTAAGTACCAGTGAAGGTCAATACCAGTAACAGTAACAATTATTATATACAATCATACTTACACTTCAGCTGAAAGTTGTTTATTTAGTTTATCTAATTCTTGTTCCATTTCCTGAAAAATAAAAACATATTCTTTTTAATTTATTCTTTCTTATACAAACAAGTGGCTATGAATTCTACAATGCCATTCATCAGTTTTTGACTGTCCTCTGTTTTTAAATAAACTGTGAACTAAACATGTCAAAATAAATGTCTAAAAATTAAATACAATATTAGAGCCTTAAATTCTTCAAAATACTACTTAACCTGTTCATTAAAAGTAATCTAGTGCTGTTGCACCCTATGAATATTTTCCTCTTATAACATTACAATAAATTATCTACCAGTTCACATTACGGGAAATTTTCATTGCCCATAGGTGGAAGAAAAATCAAAGGTAAACTCCAAATTTGGGGAAAACTGTACAATTTAAACAAAGTTTTAAAAGGAGAAGGAACAGGGTTCTGTAAATGGCTCCAATAATAGACCTAATCCGGAATTCAAATTTATGGATTTTTCCGTCCGTGCACAGGCGGTACAAACAAAGTTTTCTACACATTATTGCTAAACAGCACGAACTATTGATTTAATCCTATTGTTCTTTTTACACATGTTTTCATTGTAACAGTGAAAATTTGTTTGTACCGGAGGGGAAAACCCAAATGTTTGAATTCCAGATATAGTCTATTAAGGAGGAGAAACCCTAGATACATTCAAGTCGAAATACCTTTTCTCTAGCTAATGAAGGTGACTTTGATCTATAACTGTTTGTAGATTCTCCAGGCATTCTTCTATTTGACCCTAACTTTCTAGGGTCAGCACCAAGGTCAACAGGGTCAAGGACATCATTTGACCTTTGACCTTTATATTTATCCCCAGGTTCTAGAGGTCGTATTGGTGGTTCTACAGACTCTAAAGGTCGTACAGGGTTGTTACCAGCTTCAGGTAATCTCTCAGATGAAGATTGAGTCACTGGTCTGAAATAAAAATAATAAATAACATTGAATGCAATTTTCTTGTGATTCCGAGTCTGGAATGGTATTTTTTGCTTGAGTTTAATGCAGTAGCAACACATTGTATAGGTCATATCAAAGTGGTCAGTCAACCTACTCATTATTTCTTGAAAGGCTAAATCTCTGTATTTAGCTACTTCTCTGGATTTAGCTGTCAACATAATACTAGGCACATACTTCTGTCAATGACTGACAACTATCGTATAAGATTGGGTTGTTTTGCTGTTGTTCAGCTAAGAGTGCATAAATGAAGTCAGTTTGTACCAAAGAGTGTACTAATAATGTCCAGACATCATCAATTTAATGGCACAATACATCAGATGTGCAAACAAAAGTATCTAGAATGTCAGTAAAATCGAAAAGATTTAGTGTCAAAAATGTTGAACAACTCCTTTGATTTTTGTAGGTTTTCCCCTTAATAAGAAATTTAATGGGTATTTCTCCTTGGCTTTAAAAATTAATTGCAGCTCAGTATTTTTTTTACCTAAATATGTAAGTTATTTCTTCGTTACCTTTTATCATAAACTTGGAAATTGAGTAATTGAATCAGTTTAATGTATACCCCACTGATAGTTGTATTAAGTACAGACATACAGTAGTGAGTATTTAAATCAGCAAATAAATACAATATTTCTATTTACCTTCTATCATACACTTTAGGTAATTCCTGTGCTGGTGGTATTGGTTGTTGTGATCTAATCTCTCTTTCTACAGGAACTCTGGGTAAATCTTCAGGTACGATTCTAGGTCCAGTACTACGTGTTGGTAGAGACATTGAATCTTGATGAAATATTGGTGACGGTTGAGTTGATAACTCTAAAAATCTTGTACCTGAAGAAATATATAGAGGATTTTTGTTAACAAAATAAATAGTCAAGCTGTAAAAATATATGAGAATAAAAACTGTCATAAATATTGAAGTATATTATTCAATCAATCAAAACTGGGTTTATTTTTGTATAATTATGCTGCAGACATTGTACTAACTGAGGCGGCAGCAGGTGGCTAGATCACCTGATGAGTGTTCATTAGGTTGTATGAGTTTAAATCAGCCTTTTTTTGCAAAAGAAAACAATCTGAGGTAATACCATATAATAGATTAAGATAATATTATGGTAACTACAAACATAGAATAAACAGTAACAAGTTAACAACAACAAACCAACATCAAGTAATATTGTAAACTACTTTAAGTTGTCATACATGTAGTAATCATACTAAACAAAATCCAATCAGTGAATCTAGAACTTCAAAATCTTGGTGTAATATCTAAATAACTTAGTAAAAAATATAACTAATAATTTCAACTGTTTTATGAACTCAAACACAAACCTAGTAGAAAGCTTGTACTGATAGATCTGTGAGGTTTTCCTAAGATATAAAGTAACTGCCTTTTATAGTTGCTTTTTTAAAGTTATCAAAACTAAAACAATAAGAACAAAGAGAGAGACAACTCTTGCTAAAAATGTAGGAGTCAAGTACTAGTTTTTTCCCTTTAAATGACAACTTTAAATTTAAAGTGTACCTGATTTCCAGGTTGGATTATCAGAGGATTAAAACAGACAATATTTATAATCAAGCCAAGCTAGATGATCACTGACCATTATAAGGGAAGTTCATATAAATATCCCTTAAATTTGTCAACCAATATGGCTACCATAAAAAGGGGTTTGATATAATATGGAAAGCATGTATAGCAGAAAACTAATAAAAACACAATAAAATAATCAGACGTACCAGGTTGCATTGGAGATGAATATCTCAAACTTTCACTGGGTGATAACGCAACAAGATCTGTATCAGACTTAGATCTACTATATCGTAGTCTATCCTGGGGATATGCTGGCTCAGGTTCAAATCTCTGGAACTCATTATGATCTGATACTCTGTACTCCCAGTTGGATTCCGGATCATCAAGTGTTCCACCAGGATCTGACCTCGTACTGGTACCCAGCGAGTCTCTGGGTGGATTAGCTCTTGTGCTGGTACCTAGTGACTCTCTGGATGGATTAATTGTTGGTCTTTTAGCCAATAAATCCTGAAAATAGAACCTTACTATGCAATTCATGCAAACAATTGGATTTGAAAAAAAAAAATAATACAGTTAAGTTTTGCAACAAATTCCGACAGTTTTTTATTAGGCCCTTCTGCTATTAAGACCATATTTGTAGAACTATATTGTTTAGATACTGGTTATGCCTCAGTCCCATAAAATCGTGGCTTGTTACGGACTCATACATGCAGACAGTCGTAGGCCGTGGGAAGCCTTGCATATCAAGGAGACTGTAGGCACATGGTACAAAACATCACACCCGTACGGAGCCATAGCTGGAAGATATGCATGTTTAATCCATACTCCGCCACGATTTTGTTTACAATTTGACTCTGAAACTGATATATGTATCCTGGGCACATCTCACTGACCCTGGTAAAAACGTAAAAGTCTGTATGGGTACGCAAGAGTTCGTACGGGTCCTTGCAAAGCTTGATTGCACAGCTCCCGTACGGTGCCCGCACGGCTATTTTTATGTTTATGGGACTGTAGCTTTAGGGAAATTCATGACAAGTATTTATAAGAATATCAATATCAACTATCAGTAATTATTCACAAACATGTACTTTTACTAATTTTCTTAGTGCTGTGATCTTTCGGGTGTATGACCAATAAATTATTGTATAGTTTAAAATGTATGTGACTTAAACTGTGAGTTATCGACGTATACCCTTTAAGCATGGAGTTCTTTCGAAAGTTTTATGACTTGTAAGGGCATGTCTACTAAATTAACACGTTGTACCTTTAACTCTTTTTCTCTCTGTTCAAAATCTCTCTGATATTCTTCTCGTGTCTTAAATCCAGGTCGTTCTATTCTTGCACTTGATTGACCTACAGTGTCAAGGTCATCACGTTGACTTACAGGGGACCTTGACCTCACAGTAGCTGTTTGATATCCTGTATCCGTGGTAACGACACTTCGTCTATCACTACCAGCGCCATCTTTCAAACTTCCACCACTGGCTGAGAATGCTTTTTCTTTATCATCCTAAAATTAAAATATCACAGAATACAATTTACAAGAAAAGGTCGATCATTTTTTCCAATACAAATCAAGGTTGTTTTTTGTGCAGAAGGGATGGGGCTCTATTACTAGTACAGTAAAGTTCGACTACTAGGACCATCAAAATCAATGTTTTCTATAAGGCCATGCCATTCCGGAATTTTGTTAAGCATCCCCATGCCAGAAGGTTTCAGAGTTCTAAATTCAAAAAAAAATTGTTGGTGAAATTTTCAGTAATTCAGACCATTGCATCATATTATGATGATGTTTTTCCATTAAAAAAATATATATAATGCATTGTTTTTTGTCTTAAAATATTTGTGTTTTTGTTTTCGGTTTGTGTGTTTTTGTGAATAGATATCTAGGTTTGTCAAACTTGAGTTGACGCTTAACACAATTCCAATTTAGCATAGCCTAATGATCTTCATATGGGGACATTCTTCTTTTCAAATTGCAAATGCATTTCATCTCAATGCTTTTAAGACTAAAAAATCATCAAAAATCACATAAATTAGTAATGTATGAAGTGGCTTTTATAGTTGAACTTTACTGTGTTTTGATCCAACATTTCAATCATTTTTAAATTAAATGGAAACTCATTACCTCCAGTTATATTGAACAAAAAATACTATTACTACATACAAAGTAAACTGTGTGAGTTTGTAACAATACCGGTAATAGAATTAAAATAGTAGAAAATGTAAATAAAATGAAAAACAACAACATAAAATAGTAAGTAATTTATGAACTGATGTTATACAAAAAAATACAAAAATGAAAATTAAAACTATAAACTATACTTCCTACTTTCAAAATAAAATTCTCTAGTTTTTCATTAACACAAAAAATAGGATTGTTAATATAGAGTACAATAGGAAACACTCGGACCAAACAAACCCAATTATTTTGATAAAAGAAACAGTTATAGACATGATATGAGATGCCGAGAAATAAAGTCAAAAGATACAATGTTTTGTATATAAAAAATAGAAAACTATGTCATCAATATTTCGGCCGATAAAGGCTTTTCTATTTTTCATATGTCGAAGGTTGCCCACTAGACTGTAGTAAGTGTATTGCGCTAACGAGCAAGTCACTACAGTCTTGTGGGAAACCCTTGATGTAATACTTGTATATTCCCTTTGAAATTTTATTGGACATAATACAATGGTTATACAATTTGGTTTTACTTTCAAGTTAGTTAGAGTACAAGATTCCAGTATACTGTTGATTAAAATGAAAACATTGTCTACTTAATTGTTCTATTAGCCTGGTCTAAAATGACCAAGAGCAGTCCAAGTGCAGCACACTCGACTTTTCAAATGTTTTGTTTACAGCAAGACTTATCTGGAAACCAGAGTGCTTTGAAGACAAAACTACCCGGTAAGTTTTTAAATGAAGATAAATCAGCTCTCGTTTCTTCGAAAAGTCAAGTTAATAAATCTATGCAAAAAAACTTGTGTATAAATATGGAACAATAAGTGTACATATATATCATTTAAAAAAAGTGTACATATAAGCTTCTAAAATATAAGCTCCATAATATAAATTGATAGCTATATTATCTAATATTGATTGGTCAGTACACAACTTGTATCTAAATATTTTCACTGTTATAAAATCATCTACAGTGATTTCTTAGTATTGACTTTATTTATTGATTGACTTATTCTATTTTCTGGAGTTAACGCCATGTCAACACAATTAAGGCCATTTTACGGCATCCAGCGCACCTCACCTAGCTTTCCTGGACCAATGTCTATAACCAGTACTCACCTACCCTTCCACAAGGCCCGAAACTTCTCCATATTATCTAATCAATGGAGGCAAAATCGAAATTATTGTCAAATTTTCAAGGAAGGGTATAACTCCCCATGTGGGATTCAAACCCGCACCCCTAGGGCACGAGTATCCAAATCCTGGCGCACTACCAACTGCGCTATCGACCCGGGTTTTCTTAGTACTGACAAAAATCTGCCTAGGATCCTATTATCTAATATAAAGCTATCTCAGGGACCATTTAAGATTCTACACCAGTTAGATATAACATAATGTTACCTGGATATTGACATGTTAGTGATACTATGTTTAAGAAATAACTTACAGTTGTCTATATTTTGTTGTCTAATAAAATATAGGCACGAGTTGTGATGCGCGTATGATTTAATAAGCGCATCAAACGAGTGCCTATATTTTATTAGACAACAAAATATAGACAACTGTAAGTTATTTCGATTCTAACATCGTAAAATACATCCGTAGAAAAGATATATTTATAGAACTATTTTTAACTGTCAGAAACGTCATGCTGTTGAAATCCCCCCCCAGTGCAAAGGCCGAAAATAGCATTTATTTACACAATTCTCACAGATAGGTGTTTCTTATTCCGAACAAAAAATATTAAAACTTTAATTATAGAATAGAAACCAAATTGTAAAAGTCAACCCTTATAAACTCGGGCGCCATTTTCGGCTTTGCGCATTTAACGTGGGGAGTAAAATTTCAACAGCCGTCACGAGCTATATTTTGTTGAATAATAAAGCATAGATGACGTCACATTAAATAAAGAGTGAAAATGCGCGTGCCTGTGTTAGAATGTAGTTTCTACAAATTAGTACAATATTTATATTTAATTATCATCACAGCAATATACTTGTGAGTATTGTTTAATTTTATATTTTCATATACCTATCATCGTGTAGTATGTAAAGTTTGACTCCGATCTGACCTTTCACATTTGCATCTAATAATTAGCTACATATATCACGACAAAAATCAGTACCATGCGTATTCTACACTTCAAGTAACATTTTCAAAATGTGTATACTCGGATATCAGTATGGAGCATTAATACTACATTCGTATTCAATGTAATGAATATTCTTGCATAAAGTTCAGATGGAAGTTAAACCTTAAGCACAATGATACACTAAAAGTAAATTGTAAGTAGTACATGTAATGTAAAATCTACAAATATTAATTCACACATATACCAGGTATTCTACATAATTTCTACATCAATCTATGGTATTATTTAGTAAAAGCTTGATCACATTGACCTGAGTCATTATTTACATGTTATATAACTATGTACATGTTGTAAAAAGTTTAGTATTACACAGTATCCCTGTAAATATAATTATATATCTTTTTTTGTTGTTGGGTTCAACGCTGTATTAACACATTGTATAGGTCATATTTTGGAGGTCAGTAAACCTACTAGCCATTCCTGGAAAGGCTGAATCTCTGGATTTAGCTGTTAACCAGTTACTAGGTCCATACTTCCGTCATTGACAGACAACTGTCCTACATGATTTAGAATCAGTAGTAGGAGACAGAATGGCCGTAGTAATTATTTCATGACCAATCTCCACAAATAGGTGGCTTACAAGTTACACATGCTTTTGCCTAAACACACATGTATTAATGCTTCAGACATTGTGGAAAAAACAAACAATATTACAGTTAGTCTCAGGTAAATATGATAAATTAATCCATATTTGTATATTTAAGGGTCAGTACAAAATTAGCCTACAACCTTTTATATTTACAAGTAATTGAATTTTATTGCCTAAATTTTATGCTTATGCACCCTCGTGAGTATTTTACTCAGCTAAGATCAGTCAACATATTGGCACAACAGAATTATACCACTCTCACAGATACCAATTTATACCTGGGTGGAGTGAAGCAATAGCAGTTAATTTCTTGCTCAAGGAAATTAACAGTGCCTCAGGTGAGACTAGAACCTGGTACCTCTAGATCCTCAGTATGCATCATACCACTGGATTACAGCTCCTAGTAACTTTATCACAGATTTAGCGCAAACGGTGCAATTCACACTTTTCTTATATTGAGTTAAGACTGTTTTACGCTAAACCCACGATACTTAGTTAGACTAGTCTTGCACTGACCCACTTATAAAAGCTAATGTATAATACATTATATTAACAACATGAAAGATAGATACAAATACAATATGTGTATATACAAAGTACAACTAGGATATTCTAATACCTTCACAGAAAATATTTCTTGTAGTTTTAGCTGAAATTTTCACCAGACAAATATGATGAAAATATATATATAAAACATAAGCATTAACCCCACTGATTTAAATACTCTCTACAGCACTCATTACTGATGTACTCACAATCTATTTAAATCAGGGGGGTAAATGTATGTGCCACTGACATTTAAATAAAAGTTAACAATATCTTTTTCATATAATAAAAAATTTAATTCTGGCTATAAGCTAATATATTATTACTATTATTATTGTTATATCAATAATAAAAACAAAAATAATAATAACAAGAAATGTAATGTGAAACCAAATTAAAGCCCGATTTAAAAACCTTAACGCAAAAATTACAATGGGAAATAATCCATAATAAAGGCAGATAGAGTTGTGGTTACTGTCTAATTCTGTTTATGGCATAATATGTCATCATTGTATAAAGTTGCATAAAGATCTGACAATAAATGGCAGAAATATATGCGAAATTGAAAACTTTAACACAATTGTTAACAACACCGGATGCCTGTTTCGTTGAAAAATCCAGCTAAAAAGCTAATACGTAATTTTGATCAAACTCATGTTCCTAACACTTCAGACAGAAATGATAATTATTTAATTTCAGGTTAGAGGCAAATTTAGTGTTTTGTAATTAAAGTTTTAAACAAATTACTATATCTGATCATGTAATTACTGTTAAAAAAGTACTAAATGAAGGTAATTGACATGTTTAGTTTATTAATGCCCTCAGGAAAATAACACTTAAATTTTATGCGGAAAATCAATTTAAACAAGTAAATCTGTGAGCTCATGCTCACTAGTGATACCCCGCTGTGAAAAATATGACTATCATAATGTAACTTTCATTTAACAAAATCTAAAAATCTAAAAATATGCGACAAACAGGAAGTAGATGAGCAAGAAGCATGAAATCGCTTTACACCACATGGGACTATGGGATAAAGCAATATGCAAAGTATTAGGCTGCTGCATGTTATAGTTGCTGAGAAAACTGCGACGGAAATTTTGTAACGGACGGACGGACGGACAAGGGTAAAAAAGTATACCACCCTCTTCTTCAAAGCGGGGGTATAATAAAAAACATAACATTACACAATATGAAAATGTATATAAAGATTGGCAAGTAAGCTCAAGTAACAATCTTCAGGATTTGTAATACATGATTGTGTATTTGTTCATAAGAGGCAGACACGGTTTCCAGTCAGAAACACAATACATGTATAAAAGCAGCATGTTCAGAAACGATTGTTAGCAAACATTACGGATACCGGACAAGTCAACCTGAAGGCAACTCAACCTGTGGATAACTCAACCCAAAATTGGGACAACTCAAACAGTTAGTAGGGGATTGATTGTCTCGGGTTGAGTTGTCTTTTGGGTTGAGTTGTTCCGATCCTAATGTTACGGAACGTTTTGGAACGTTCGGGGTGATTGAACAGGCTAAAAGTACATTACCCAGAAAATGGTAGTTTGAATAGGCCTACTTTGGTGTAGGCAAAAGAAGTTGGTATCATTCTAAAAAGTGAAGACTTAGCTATGCATGCATGAGTAATAAACCTTTCATGTACAAAGTGTTTTTGTCTCGAAACAATGCTTGCTGCCTATGTGTACGTTAGATACAAAAATAAATTTCTCAATTAATGCCATTATCATATTATTAAACTAAAAAACTAAACTATAAAAAATATAATTGTTAAAAAACATGATTAAGGCGTGGTGGTTAAAAATAAATTGAAAAAAAAACCTTTATTTTTAATTATACTGTTCTACCTTTCGAATAGATCGGTTTTTTTTCATGTTTACACAAACACATAATGTTATTCTAAATGAGCTATAGCTATGGGACAACCTACCTTTACAGATTGTTCATCTATCGTAGATAAAACATCTTTACTATCCTTGTTACCATAGATACCAGTCGGATGTCTGATTGGTTCATCTTTACGTGATCCTAAATATTGTGATGGTATATAAGGAGGAGCTGCATCATCAGAACCTGTAATATGTTTATATAGAGAATATTGGTAAATATTAATGTAACAGGGGAGGAGATTTCCTATGCCCAACTTGTCCGCATCGTATATTTATTACTGTAAACAAGTTAACATTTCCACCCTAATTGTCCATGGCAGGATATTTAGAAATGAATAAACTAACTTAGCAAAACTTTGTAGTTCATAATGTAGATAACTCAATGTTTGATCATATTCGGCCATGAACAATTTAATTATCAATTTTTCATTACACCTTATAGTAAGTATTTTATATCATAGTTCTCAATATTTCTTTTAGTATTCAACTTTTGGACAGGTGCATTTTGATCCCAGTAAATTTTAATTTTAGATTTCACTCTGTCTATTTTGCATATGCAAATGGGACAAATGCCAGTCCTCGGCATCTTGATTATCAACAAACAATGTTGTTATCTTCAAATAACAAATTCCATGCAAGAAATTCAATGATATAATGTATATTAGAATGACACACATCATTCATGCTATGTTGTTGTTGTTATAGTTCAATGTATGATCTCAAAAAATAAGTCAATGAAATATGATATCACTGCATTGACATTATAGCATGAAGAAATATAAATATGTATGACTAGAGATCTATGATGGATCAACAAGATACAGAATTTCTTTAAAACAGACATCAAATTTATCAACGATTGATCAGCAACCCATACTATTGGTCACTTTTGTGTCGACTAAACTAAATCTGTTTTGATCCTGGTGCTTGAAACCAACCAATGTATTTTTTGGCAAAGCCTTGAAGCATTTTTAAAATAACATGCATTAGAGACACAATAAAAATGTCTAACCAATTATGATTTTCTTACTTTAAGTTAGACAAATTGCCCATTTCTCAAAAAAGGGGGCATTTATTAAAAAAGTTCTTTTTCACTAGAGGAGTTTGAAATAGATAAAAGTCTATTTTTTGCAGTCCATGGACAGTGTTACATTGCAAATAGAACTTTAAAAAACCATTCAAATATCAAAATACAAACAGAAACTAGTAACTAAAACATGCACTGTGAAAACTGAACGCTATCTAAATAACTAAATGACTGACAGACTGGAGAGATGAAAACCCATCAACAATTAAATAAAGCCAAACAACAAAAAAAACATTATGTCAGTTTTTATATCTATTATTTTATACTAACCACTTGTGTCTGAAAATGTTGAAATAAAAACAGGAAAAAAAAATAAAAAAATAAAATAAGATGTCCAACTTGTCAACAGAAAAAAAATCAGCCGTACATGTATTAAGTTTGAACATAATCTAAGCTCAGTGGTATACTGCACACAGTGGACCTCAAACTAAATAGTTGTCTGTTATCATTGATAATGAAACTATGAATTAAAGTTAGTGGTCTGTCTGGACCACAAAAACTTGTATGGCAACAGTTAACCCCTGATTATTGAAATCATCTTCAAACAGGTAACCATAACAGTACAAATTTAAACCTGAATAGCATGAAACACTGCAAGCTTTATTTCTTGCTCAATCTATTTTGCCACTCTGTGGCTTCCATATTTCAAACAAATTTCATAATTAAGTGAGCCTGTACTATCAACAGACTAGAGGAGCAGGTGTGGCAGAGCGGTTACGACGTTAGACTGGTAATCATTGGGCAACCAGCCCAGCATTGGTTTGAATCCCATTCAAAACCTACCCTGTTGTTTCCTTGAGCAAGAAACTTTATCCTACTAGCTCAGTACTGGTGGACCAGGAAGCAGACTTGAAAGTGATTAAATTAAGTTGTATGAACATGTTTCACTATGGAGCTAAGATGAATTAGTATCAACAGTCTTATAATTGATTTTAATCATAAATCTTTCAATATCTTATTTGCAATATTGTGGTCAGAATTTGATAATATGCTGCCCAGTGATATAAATCAATCAACTATAATATATAAAATATATATGTATATACCTATATGTGTACTTTCTATAGTTGTTCCACTTTCATTAGTGTCTTCAGGTCCACTTTCTGTATAATATACGTCTCTACTGCCTGCTGGTCTGTAAATAAACACAGTGTACAAAGTTGTAAGCAAACATGTCGAGATAAGCAACAGTAAAAAATACAGACCTATCATGCAACTAAAAAGTAAAAATGGAATTTTTTTAGATTTTAAAATTTTTGTTATAAAAAGAACGCCACATTCAAATAACTAAAATAAATACAAGTGTAATCATTGTAAACAGTATATTGATGGGCAACTATTGTATCACACACAAGTCAAGCATTGGCCGGACTAATCATTGGATATGTGCATAAGTGACAATGACAAAAACATGTGTGGGAGTTAAGTTTTGAAAATACTGAAAACCTACTTTCAAAATACAGAAATAGAGATTTCATATGAATTACATTGAGTATTAATACTGAAAACTTTCACCTCTGCAAAAACACAAAATTTCAATTAAAGTTCTTTCAATCAACTTGCTATACATAGCATCAATAAAGTGTTACTTAAACACCTCACCAAAAAGCAAACCAGTCACCAAAATGTGTTGTAAGTGCTTTTGATAAACAATAAAGAACAAAATAATGTATGCTATGACAATGTCTATAAGTTCTTTTATTTAATGTGTGCCATATTTCCAAGTTGTTTTTTTTAAACATTTGCATGATAACATACCTTTTGCCGTTAAACAATCTCCTTTAAAATATTGAATTAACAAAATTGATGTATCCAATATACAGATTTCATACACAGAAAAATGCAATAATTTCTTTCAACTGATATGCTAAATATATGTACCCCCGGTACCAACAGAATTTCATCGAAATATTTTATTCGTAAGCACTTAAATATAATAAGTACAAAAGTGTACAATTCTAACACTGTCAATTTAAATTAGCTAAAATCAAATAATTGTTTGTCATGATTTAAAAAATGGGAAAGCAATGCATCTCATTTCTGACTGGAATTAAAGAAAATACAGTTGAAAGTATAGAGTGATTAGATAAATAAGTGTCAGTACCAAAAACATACTGGGGAAATAAATCGTACATACTGTCTGAGTCGTCCCATGGCCAGAATGGACAAGTGGATTTTTCAATAATTTGATTCCATGATGTTTATATGGACAAGTAACTTTAACCAGTTGGAAAGAGCAGACAAGTAAACATTTTTTTGATTTCCCCAGCCCTGCAAATTAATCTTTTTGGTTTTGATTTCTTCATAAGGGTCACAGTTTTCTTTCTCTCTTCAATATCTACTTTATGTGACAGTAACTGTAATTTTGATTAATTAAATAAAATTTCAAGTATTATGTTAAATACATAATAATGACTATACCTATATGGTCTAACTTTAGCTCTTCTTGTACTACTAGTATCTGATTCTGTAGGAGACGGTGAACCATCAGGTCTGTAATCTATAATAAATATATCATAACATAATTGTTTATATTTACATTGATATTTTCAAACACCTATAGTACATTGGTGGAAATTGATTTTTTTATAAAATACTGAAATCCTACTTTCAAGTTACTGAAATAGGGATATATCATATAACTTACATAGAGTACTGAATTCTCAAATATGGAAATGAGTATTAATACTGAAAATTTTCACCCATGCAAATGTTACTTAAAAAAAAAGTGTAGTAAAATCTAACCAAATATCACAAAATACTTATATATAATATATATATATATATATATATATATATATATATATATATATATATATATATATATATATATATATATATATATATATATATATATATATATATATATATATGTATATATATGTATGTTTATTGCTAAGAATTGTAAGAAACCAAACTTAATCACTTCAACATAGAGTTTTTTACATTTATTTATATACATATTACAATCATCACTCAAAACAAACATATTATCATTAAAATTATAATACTACTCATCACAAACAAATACAAAATTAATACAATACAATGGGTCAGCGTAAAGCTATTCAAACTACTTGTAAAAAATAAGAATTTAGAATAGATTTATATAGACCCATCGTAAAATTAATTTATTAAAAACCTACGATTAGAACAAAGTTATTTAACACACAGACTGCCGACACAAAAGAGTTACCCCCCCCCCTAAAAAAAACCTTTTTCTTGTTAACAGCTTGTTATTAAACACACTGGTTATGTAACAGAATATAACACTAAGCTCAAAGTTCCATAAACACATAAGATTCATCAAAGTTTCATACATTTAACATTAAGCTAACAATTTAAAACAACCAACACACCCATCGTACCACAGCGCAACACTTATCTGGTCCAGCTGTTAAATAGCACAATTTTTATTTGCCAACAATTGATATAAAATTAGCCCACAAAACTTAAACACGTTTTAGAATGATGCAGAATTAAGTAGCATAACGCTAAACTTTTTCCAAATTGTAAAGCTAAAATTTCGGAATTTCAAGACAGCCCTGTTAACATTCACGTAAGCCAAATCCTAACAGATAAACATTTATTAAGGTTAAAAAAACAGCAAATCAGGTCAAGAAGCTAATTTATGTCTACAAATAAAGCACAGTATGTTAATCACATTTCTATCAACACGCTAGAAAAACTTACAACTTCTTCTAAGAAATTTAGTTTTTTTCCTCGGAGAATGAGCAATGTTGCCATAGTTACCAGAAAATTTACGACCTCCCGACCTTGACCTTGGCCTACTTTCAAATGAGGATGACTCAGAAGGAGCATCATGCTCAGGGAATAATTTCTTCTGTAATTCAGCCAACTTGGCTTCCTGAGCCTGACTTCTTGTTAACAATTCGTAAACATCATCTGAGCAACATGGTACACTCTCAACAAAACCCTGGTTGTCATAGTGATTAGGTAATGACCTTGACATTTGACCTTCAGAGAAATTTACTCTTTGACCTTTTGACCTTCTATCTCTAGAATGACCTTCACCTTTATTATCATCATTAGTTAAACATCCCATTGATTTAGATGGGCTGGTTCTACCAGATTCGAAAGAACTTGCAGGGACGCTTCCCTCAATATCATTTTCTGGTTCCCTAAGGTTATCATATAACTGGTAACCATGGCAATGAAGCCAATTTCCTCCACTACTGTCGCTATGGCGCTGAGGATCACTTGATTCAGTGAGGCTAACACTAGTATAACACTCAAACGACCATTCTGTAGTAAAATAGTCAATTTGTGTATTAACAATTTTAGAAATTTAAGTGATGTACAAAGGTTCAGTCTAAACGCAATGGATTTTTGTTAAATATCATTGCACTGTCAGTGGCTCATAGATAAACCCTGCTGATTTAAATACGCACAACTTCTGTACTTTCGTACTCAAGGTTGTTAATAAAGATATCCTTAACAATGTACAGGAAATTTATCAAATAAACATCAAGTATTTAAATCAGGGGGACAGTCACTGACAGTTATTTTAAATTAAAAATACTAAGAAAAACAAAAAATTCAATAAAACTCAAACTGAAAGCTACTATCTCGCATCTTTCCCTGGGTAAAAATGTTTGCATAATTTAGTTGAATATCACACTAGGCTAATGAAGGGAACTACAATTGCAAAAAATAACTTCAAGCAAAGCTTAGGCATCAAAGTAAGGCTATAATGAGTGGAAAACATGATAAAAGATTTTCTAATGAGAATTGAGGTCAAGGTCAAATTCAAATGACCTTGAACCTAGTAAAAGGTCACACAATATGACAAAAGGTCATGGTGAAGGTTAATAAAGTTCATGAAAATGATGAGTCAAGAAGACAGCTCTGTGAAACAAAAACTCTGTGAAATTAATATAATAGTGAATATATTCTATTTTATCAACAACAATCTGTATAATATAGGTCAGCAAAGGTCAGAGGTCACACAGATTTGCTACCTTCTTTAGATTTCATTGAAGAGTTCACTTTTGGTCTCTTTATATCATAGTACTCTAATGTAAACAAAACAAATAAAATCAATATACAAAATATGATCATTGTTTGGTTTTTTTTTCAATTAAAATTGATTAAAAAAATCACAGCAACACAAATTCTAATTTACTGAGAAAGTCTAAAAGTCATAATAAAAATCAGATGATTTCTGGATCAAAAATAATCTAAACAGGCACACACCTCATATTTAGTTTTTACAGCCAAAACTAGCAGTATATTTGAATAAAGCATAAATAAAGCCTAAAAATTAATGGCCAAATCACTTAAGTATTACAAATTAAGAACTGAAAAACAACCATAGGGTAAAATATTGGCTTAGAGCATTGAATTAAGTCATTCAAAATATTTTCTTTTTTTGTGTTTTTTTTGGAAGGGTACAAAACTCTCCTACAATAAAGTTCCAAAAAAATTGTCCCTATATTAAAATGTTGCTGTCATTAAGACAATCAAAATGGTTGTATTGACACAACTGAACTGTATAACTAAAATATTTAAATATTCAAAGTTTTGTCAAAAAGTTTGGTTCATTCAAACAATAACTAAAATAAGTAAATATTGCTGAGCTTTCTAAATTCAGTAGTTATACACAATTATATTCTTGTATATACATGTATACTGAGTAAAAAATAAAAGATGTATCATCATTCATAGCCTAAAGTGTCTAGCAATAAAAAAGTCATGTACTCTCTAATGAGGGAGATAAAAATAAACATTTTAAAAAGTAAAGATTACATACCTTGAGGTCGATGTATTTGAGGTGTGGATAGACCCTCAGGATTCAAACTGAAACAGAATATAGACATTATATATGTAAACTGTACTTCAAATATATATTGAAATAATTATAAGAAGTTAAAAAGACATTTATATCAAAAGAAGTCATAGAATTGAGCGGGTGGGCCATGGTCCGAGTACACTACAAACATCCCTGGTCCAGTGACTTTTAGAATGTGAGTGATTTTATGGTCCACAAACTTTTAAGGGCCACTATTCTTCTAATTAAAAAAAACATAACTACTAAGAAATTTCATGTCTGGATAAAACCAGACTGCAAATGTAAACAAATCTCTAGGTTTTTTTTGGGCCCAGTAAACTTTCATTCAGTCCAGTAAATATTTTATTTTGTAAGAAACTGAAGATTCAGTATTTCAAATTCAGAGTTTATGTTCTGTAAAGAATTTAACATTCATTGACATTTTATTAAATAGCTAGAGGCAATAACCAAAACATTAAAGTTTTAAAACATAATTTAGCTACACATGTATATGTCTAAGTTTGGTTGAAAATGAAAGTTTCATGTTTTCTAATGTTCAATGTGTTTACAATTTACCATTTTGTAAGTAGCCTAGAGCAGATGTAGCCTAATGACTCAATGGTTTTAAATTAACCAATAAACATATTGTTAGTCTGACTTTATAACCTGTGAAAACTAAGGCAATGGCGATACACTGGAAAATTGATTCAATGCAATTCGATTTTTCTTTCAATTCAATTTTTTTCGATTTGATACATTGAATAATATAGCTTATTCCAAATGTACATTGAAACATTCATTTGAGCTTACAACTAACTAAACTTATATTGATAAAATAAAGATGTATAAAGACATATAACTTTTATAGACAAGTTTAAAGGCAGATATCTAATCGAAAACCACAGATCCCAAATCTTAATCAAATCGGAGCCTTCACATAAGATTTTGTTTTTTGACAATTACTTATTTTCAGAAGAATAATTGAATGACATCAAATAGTGCATAAAATAACAACTAATTTCTTTTCTTGAAAATACAAACTGATCCTGTGCAATTTGATCGTAAGCTCCGAATTCTTTGAACAAAAATTGAAATAAAACTGGATCACACACAAAAACAATTTGCGCAGCAGATTCATAGCAAACAATTACAAGTCACAGTGGAGCACTGCAGCCTTAGTTCTCAACAAATAAAGTTTATTTACCCATTGTTATTCATTTACTACATTTTGAGTTTAAATTGTTTGGACATCAATAATCTCTACCATATTTTGAGGTTTTACATCCAAACATAGTTCAACATAAATATCCATGTAATAGCGTCAACAAGATGTCAGAGTGACAAGTGGTAATATGACTCATATAAACCTCAACATACTATTTAACCTTTTTCTCAAAAGAAACTATTAAAGTCTCCATGTTAGAGCTCAAGAAATTGTAAGAGCAGTGCTCTAGTGGTAGACTGTATGCTAAGTGATCAAGGTCCAGGTTTGAACCCCACTAGTAGCACTGCTTATTTCCCTGAGCAAGAAATTTGTATTGAAAAATGCATTGATTGGTGGACACTAAGGTCATTTGAACATGACCCCTCGTGGGATGTTGGGAGATTCTATGACAGCAGTCTGTAGAGTACCCGAGATTGTAGATCAACAGACAAAAATTTTAGTAATATATACAGGTGAATGATTTATAAAACGTAAATAGACCCACCTTCTAGGTGATATATTAGTTCTTCTTTCAACAGGACTATATGTTGGTTCAACAAAACTATATTGACTTATATCACTGACGTTACCAGCTTCTTCTGATCTGGATCTTACATGACCAACTCTACTGTAAAAATATGTCATTCAATAGTATCAACAAAACAGGTATAATACAGCACTTTAACTTCTTTGCCTTAAAGCTAGCTTTCATGGCGATGTGGTAGAGTCCCCTTATGACTCCGTTTAAACCATGGTTGTTTTTTATGGAGCATCTGCTCATAACATGGAAGGTTATGAGTTTGACCCCTGTTCAGACTATGGATTATTATCAGGTTTAACTTTGTGTCCAAAGTAAATTACCAATTAGAAATTTTGATTGTGATTAATCCCTTAGATTGTCAAACGTCTAGAAGTTGAGGGAGTGCGGTTGAGTGTTTAAGACTTTGACTCGTAATCGTTAAATAGCTAGCTCTGCATTGGATGAGATCTCATCCAAAATCTACTAAATTGATTTCTTGAGCAAGAAACTTCATCCTACTCAATACAGGAAGACCAGGAAACAGAAAGCAGAATAAACAACCTAAGTTGAAAAACTTGTTTCACAATCAAGCTAAAACAAATCAGCTATTAGAACAGCCATAATATAAAGTATATTTACCTTGTTGGTATTCTGGAAGGTGAAACATCAAATGGATCACTATGTGTTCTAGATCTATGTTGAGTTCTATCATTATCACGTGACACACGGTCTTTATCAGTTAGATAAAATCTCTCACTGTAATCAGAGAAAAGATACATATATAAAATATAGTAAAATGTTGAGTTCTATCATTGTCACGTGATACACGGTCTTTGTCTGTTAGATAAAATCTCTCACTGTAATCAGAGAAAAGATACATATATAAAATATAGTAAAATGTTGAGTTCTATCATTGTCACGTGATACACGGTCTTTGTCTGTTAGATAAAATCTCTCACTGTAATCAGAGAAAAGATACATATATAAAATATAGTAAAATGTTGAGTTCTATCATTGTCACGTGGCACACCGTCTTTATCAGTTAGATAAAATCTCTCACTGTAATCAGAGAAAAGATACATATATAAAATATAGTAAAATGTTGAGTTCTATCATTGTCACGTGATACACGGTCTTTGTCTGTTAGATAAAATCTCTCACTGTAATCAGAGAAAAGATACATATATAAAATATAGTAAAATGTTGAGTTCTATCATTGTCACGTGGCACACGGTCTTTATCTGTTAGATAAAATCTCTCACTGAAATCAGAATATATATTTATATCAATAAAATAAATTAGAATATTAAAATTCTACTATAAAGACATTCTTGGTGATTGGTGAAATGCAGGCCTATTTTTTCCAGTATTTGAAAATGAGGCCTTTACTCTTCATAGAACAATTGGGAATTTATTATTGCATTATCATTTATAGTGAAAAGAAATATAGAAGACAAAGTCCTGGGGCATGATGTTAAAGGAATTTCAGAAGGGGAAAGGGTCTGTAATTGGCCCCTGTTATATAGAAATAAACGTAAAATGTATACATGATGTATTTAAATTGTACATGTATTTTCTTGTCCACACTCAATAAGTAAATGGTGCAATTTTAACAATATGATTTCATACAAGAACTCACCTAGATAAAGGATTGTCTCTGTTTGATGAGCTTCTTGTCTCAGTAGCACTTCTTCTTACAGGCATCCAAGCTTCTCTCGGCTCCTCTGGTTCCCTGCTGTCTTTTAAATCAACACCATAAACCGGGTAACAGTCAATAGTCTGTCTATATGGCGTCCTTAACTCAACGCTTTTATCAAAATTACGTTCAGACATTTTCTTCAACTGAGTTGACAAAAGAGACTTAGCGTTGCTGAGTGAGGAATATGGTGCCGAAGTTACCTCCCTTAGTGCAGTCAGATCTGACTTATCTCCCTTGCCAGGAGAACTATATTGAGAATATTCAAGTTGTTTTCTGATATCTTTATCTTCAACCACAAAACTTTCATCTGGTGTTTCATTCACACCGCTGTCATCTAAGCTGGAATCATTTTTAGCTCTAGAGACCAACTGTTTCAGTAGTTCATGCTCGGTTGCCATGGTTTCAGTCAGTATTCCATTAACTTGTTCACGAGGTCTTTCACTAGCCAGAATCTTATACACTTGTTTAGCCATTCCTTTCTCTGTTGGGTTATCAGAATCCTCAGCATTGTCGCCTTCCGCTGTTAAAATCTTATAAACTCTTTCAGCTAGACCTTTCTGTTTCTTATTAGACCCTTCATCCCCTCTGCCACGATCAGAGTGAGGCAACACTATATCAGGATCGTTCAGTATTGGTTTTTCTCTCTCGGAAAACGATTTCACTGGTAGTTTATTAAGTTCACTAGAAGATCTAGTTGCCATGACGTCAGCAGGTGCTTGGCTTTGATTACTCTGCAATCTATCAAATAAATCCTTTCTTTCATGTCTATATCTAGCAATTATATCATCAACTGATTCTGTAAGATCGCCTTCAGCTCTCCTACTCATTACTTGTTCAATAATTCTCTGGTTGCGAGTTATATCAGACCCAGTTAGTGTCTTAGTTCCTTCAAAATCACCTAAATCTTGATCAGATTTACTAGATACGGCAGAATCAGGTCTAACTAGGGTATTAGATCCAGAGGTACCTAAATACTGTAAAGATGACAAAGTGTCAGTACCAGTGGTAGCCATTGTACCAACAAATTGACTATCAAAGGCTCTATCATATTCTAAATCAGCACCGTGATCCCAAACTAATCTACGTCCATATTCGCTGGCTCCAGATTCTCTACCAACTGTGGTATTAGTGTTCTCAAGCAATCTGGGATCATCTCTACTTAATGCATCTTCAACATCGCCTTTAACTTGTTGATTTCTCCTCTGTATGTTTATACTATCATTAGCGGTTGGTTGAGGCACATCTTGTAAACTATCTTGTATTTCTTGAAGATCTTTCTGTAGCCTAGAATAGTCAATAGTTCTTGGAACATATTCAAGAGGTTTGCCATCTTCTCCAGTTCTATTATAGGTACCAGTCTGTGCAATCAAAGCTCTAACGCGTCTTGATATTTCATCGTCAGACAAGTCTTCAGTTCTTACAGAATCTGGCGTTTCATATCTTCTAGAAGTATCTCCAGACCTCTCAAGCTGAGAATCTTGGCCGTCTTTATCATAAACACTTAATTTAGGATAAATTTTACCATTAGTACCAGTGGTAACCTCATCGTCGGCATATTTACCAAGTACTCTAGCGACTTCTTCACTAGTTAGAGATCTAGCATTCTCCGAGTCTCTTGACTTATCAAACTTCACTTCAGTATGTGGAGACTTGTCTTTAAACGAGTCTTCATGTCTAGGTATAGACATTCTCTCACTAAGAGGAAATCTTTCTTCACTACCGGATGGATCTGGTCTTGGAACAGCAACAGCTTCTCTTACTTGTCTTTTAGTCTCTTCAAACAAGTTAGAAACTCTCCTCATTGAGACTTGACTTGGAGATCTGTGTGGGTATGAATCTAATGAAGATGTAGGAAGATTAACGGAGCTTGCTACAGGTCTAGATCTTTCTTCTTTGGCCTCTTCATTACCATTCCTTCCAGCACCTCTAAAACCTTCATCCCTTGCAGAAGGATCAGCAACATCATTAGAATTGTTCAGAATTCTTTCTCTTTCAGCAATACTTATATAACCACTTCTCCCCAGGTTTGAACTGTACTCAGGCGACTTAGAGAATTGCACAGGAGGTGCGTATGGTTCTAGCTTAGCGGTCAATCTAGTACGTACAACAGAGTCACCGCCATGATCGCCTCTAACTGGACCATCATTGTCCTTCTTACCAACTGTTTCACCAGTCGCAGTAAATCTTTGTGAAGATTCAAATTGTATCAATTCTTTAAGATTATCACCAGCGGAGTCTTTAAGTTTATCGAGGCGTTCAGATCTATCACTTGCGGCAGTCCTACCAGTCGATTTCTGACTTCCTTGTGAATCAGCTGATTGTCTTCCAGACAGTCCACTACCATCGCTGTGATCTAAATCAGATCTTGAACTCCTTCCACTTTGACCAGATTCTACACTCTGTCTTCCTGATCGACCAGACTCCCCAGATTCTCGTCTCAGTGTATCGGCACTATGACCAGACTCAGTAGATTGTCTACCGGACCGGCTACCGTCAGTATATCCGCTACGTACGGTATCCGGAGTCTGACCTCTGAGAGTGTCTGGTGTTTGACCTCTGACGTCATCTTCAGGGGACTTAACTCTATTTCTTCCATCCTCGTCTTTTTTACCATCTCCATCAATAACATATCTCAAGATATCTAAATTATCTTTACCATTCTGTTCACTTGAGTCTTTTTTATCATCAACAGTTACTTTACCAGTTGCCATGGAAACAGTAGCAGTCGATTCTTTGGGTTGAGCAATACTGAAGGTAGCTTTAGAAATGTAACCAACTCTGTTTTGATCGTCACTAGCGACTGATCTAGGTGATCGGGGTGTTTGATTTGTGTCAGATTCGGTAGCGTATGGATTCCAATCATTGTCGGACAGACCAGTAGAGGATTCTGGGTATTTTGCGATAACTCCAGATGATTGTCTCCTGGCTTCATCATCCGATATATCCGAACTTTCACTCCCACCTGATGTTGGTTTATGTCTAGAATATTGCCCTAACATTAATTCACCAGATAATTCCATGATAGCGGTACTGACAGCTTCATCCTGGGGACTGTCATGTATGGAGGATGTTGAATTACCATCATCATAGCCGAAGGGGCCTGGAAATATAAAAATAATCACATCAATTGAATGATAGAAAGCAAGAACAATTGATACATACGGAACACTCAGTAATACAGTTTTAAGTTCATGCAATTCAGCTTAATTTTGCAGAAAGGTCTTGAAAGTCCTAAATTCATTAAGAGTCAAAAAGTATTGTGATATTGATGGAACAAAAGGTGCTAAACACTGCTATTTCAGTCATATCAAGGCTGTCATCCTACAAGCTGTCTGAAGACAGATCTAGATATCTAGATTGCTGGAACTATATTGACAGAGAGTGTTATTCAAGTGGTTAGATTTGTTGCAAGATTTGTCATGAATATCATAATAAAGCAAAGATCAGCTGATCTTTACCTGTACTGTGAGTTTGTCAGGTGTCAAATAAGCAAGTATATGAGTGGAAAATTTTTGATTTAGTTTCAATCAGTTTAAGATATAAAAAATGAAATACCACAGAAATATCACACAGGGTAAACCACAAAAGTGCAGTGCTCAACAAGAATTTTTCAAGTAGGTTGTACGTTTTACTAGCCCGAACCAAATGTTTACTAGCATTAACAAGTCGCCTGAACCAAAATATTGGTCATCCAGGGCAACTGGACAACTAGAATTGTCAAAAGAAATCAAACATTAGAATTAAAATACAGCCTTAAACATACAGCTGACAAATGTAAGAATGAGACCTAGACCTAGGGACCAGACAGCCCAGGCTACAGGTTAGAGAACGTTTAAACATTCAAGAAGAAAATTGTTTACCGTCTGACATTGTAGATTCTTGTTGGGATGTTGAAATATCTGGACTGTCATTAGTTGACACAGTCTGTAATATAAACAATAAGTGATGATAATTGATTATTACAAAAAAAATACTTGGATTATTATTACAGTACAACAGAACATCATCCAGTGTTTTTTTCAGGCCATTTTGGGGCCGAAATTGGGCCCCATTCCCTTCTCCAAAAAGTATATATTTTTCCCATTCCCAGATAAAAAATTCCCCTCTCGGGAGTGTCTTGAAACCTTTGTACTTTTTGCCAATTCCTCAAGCTTAACACAGAAATCACAGATGAATATATGGGGTAAATAGTAGAAATTTTATATAGGTACCGTAGACAGAAATGTTACTCTGTGAGAGGATCCATGTTAACTATCTAAAGTATTGAAAATAAAGGAAATGTTTTCCCCTAATTTTTTTTGTCGCTATTCTCCCCTCAAAAAGGGCCCTGCCACCTTTCCCCTAAGAGTGAAAATAAACACTGTCATCTTAAATTTTCTTGAGTACTAGCCAGATTCTTTATGTTATATAGTGATGGACAAAATAGTCTTGAATCTAGCTCGACAATATGAAATAACTTATAATAATTTATAAGTGGTTTACGCTAATCTGAACCAATTTTCACTAGTCCTAAGTAAAGTATCATATTCAAAGGAATTTAAAGCAGAGCATCACTATAAAACATAGCTAATTAAATGTGAAGAATTTTCAGTAAATATCACCCACAAAAAATGTTGAAGTACAATTTTAAAAAGTTACACAAGAGTGTTTAAATCAGTTATTATCCCCACTGATTTAAATTATAACTTAAGTACTTCTGTACTCACTATCAAAAATAAAGTATCTAAATCAGTGGAGTAAATGTATGCTTCACTAAAAGTTTTTTTTTACTGATTACAGTAATGTTAAAAATAGCAATAATTTATGACTAAGATTTACAAACCTCACTCTGGCCTTGATTTTCCATACTTGGTCTTAAAGAGTATTGTGTCAATTCTTGTGCTTTCAGAGAAAATCTTCTAGGTTCACAAAATGATGAACTTATATCTGGTTGATCAGAACCATTTGATGCGTCTTGTAAACTTTCAATATTATGCCAGCAGAATGCAGGACTCTCTGATCGACTGTCTGAGTTTCCTGACGACCCGATATCAGGGGAGAACTCAGGCGGCAAGGTAAACCAAACCTGAAAGAACCAATGGTTGATTTATTTATAACTGCATTGTGCAATGTTCCAGTCACATTTGACTATTATGCAAAAGGGTGGTAACAGGTCATAGAAAAAGAAAGTGAGATTACTTAAAGAACTAAGGAAAGTAAGAAAGATTGATACAAAGATGGGGGCTACTGCACTTTACCGGTACGTAGTAATTCACTGGAAGTAGAAATATAACCCTTACCCTAACCCTGTTTGAATAGAAAGGTAAGCGATTTTATTTTAATTTCATGATATTTTCTGTCTTTTATCAGGGGCTGTCGCCCCCGAACCCCCGCTTTTAACGGTCACCGTCAGTACCAACTCAATGAAAAATGCAACATGACGCATGCGCAGTAGGCGCGTACCGGTAAAGTGCATTCTAGCCCAAAGATGAAAGACTCAAGTCGAAAGTATTTGACAACATATGTTAACATGTCCTTCCACTGGACGCTTGTGACAATAATAAAAAGCTTACAGTTGACCTGGTTAAGTTTTAGCGAAAAAATCCTTATCCTTCCACATATCCCCTTATCGGACAAAATGTAAACAAATCCCCAACTTGACATATCAAGTTATTTTCAGTGCACATACATAAAATATGCCTCAACTTTCATTGGCAAATGATGGAAAGCCAGTCATAATCTGGTTTCATCATTTTGACATCAATATAATTTAGATCTCCAACGTCAACAATAAAATCATGATCAAACCTGGGTTCTAGAACTAAACAAACTAAGCACACAATGAAAACTGAACTACAGCATGCAAACTGAATCCCTTACCGAGTGAATAAAGTCTTTAAGAAAACAACATGCAGTTAGTATTGTTTGTTAGATACATAGTCCGACATCTTTGACAATCCGCGGCCAATCGAATGCTGCAGGTCCAGTCTTGTCAGAACTTGCTCAATTTTCTTTGGCACGGGGTTTGCCGGTGTTAATTCAGTGTTTATAAGCGCATGCAGTTAGTTGCTGGAGTTATTTGGTGTTTACTGGTTTTATTTGAACTATTGGGACAAGGTTACCTTCTTAGACATGTTTATTAGGTTGTTTTAGCAACATATGACAAAATTTAAACAAGAAATTTCGAATTTGGAAGACATATTTGTTTACAAAATCATTAGACGCTTGATCAACTTCACATTTTTTTATATCAAGCGCCTCGGTGAAAATACTAAAATAATGCCGAATGCTGTTTCTCAACGTAACGGAAAATTACTACAGTCGACCCGAACGCTTGGTTTGTTTATTACTGCACGTACGTTTTGTTTGACAAATCACGTTTAGATTCTTAAATTATGGCAAAGTATAAATAAAACTGTGAACGTGTTTTTCTGAATTGAGTTTAAGTTCAATTATCAACAAAATAAAAAAGAAAGCCATAACTTAGAGCTAGATATAAGAGTTTCTTTAATACACGACTAGACAATTTTGAATCGTAATAAGAAAAATATTTATTTAGAATTCTTAGCAGGCCCAGATGAATAGTGGGTAGAAGGTAAAGCACCCCGATATTTTCAAAAACTAAGCCAGATTTCGAGAAGCGTCGCTTTCTTTCCCACCGTACAAATGTGCACTCAAAATAATAGAATGTAGGCCTATACACAAAGTGACGCATCAAAGTTTTGTTTATCAATAATAAATCACTATCAATACATTTTAATTGACGTTTTAACATGTATGTATTGACATATATATTGAACGTAAAAACAAAAATAATACATAATTTCCTGTATGTTTGCTGTCAACAACCCAATGTCCATACGTCAGATAGCAATCAATGAGTATTTCAAAAGTGTGTGAAAATTGAGTAATTTTAATAATTAGAGTGACGTGATAGGGCGATTTTTGTGACGTAATGTCATGTTTGCATCATGACTATTTCGATAAGAAATTTGTGAAAATTTTCTAACGTATGTATCAATGTCAAAGTCCCGATAGAGAAATATGCAACAACTCTGAACAGCACGAAATTTTGAAACTTTCCAGCACTGTTTTCGGTGTGTATACTATAATTTGTCATGCACACTGACAAATCACATTTTAAGCATGTCAATTGCCCATGCTAGACTAGTACATAAATATATGAAAAATAGATTCGAGTCTTGTGTCGAGCATATTAATAACGTTTCCAGATCGGCAAAATATATGCGCAAAGGACTTGAAAGAATTACAAATCAAAATACATACGACAATACAAATTCAACTCTTCCGCGATATCATTTAGAAAATGTGATATTTGATCTAACTAAAACTACTGGTACAAGAGATAATTAAATTAAATTACATGTTTTCAAAATTAAATTTTTACTGAGGCATGCAGCAGCAAAAATATATATATATGTCTATACAAGCTAACTTAAGAACTAATCAAAATGACTTTTACATGAGAACGGATTATGACTAAACCTTTGGCTTATCTCTGTATTGCTGTGGAATGAAACTGGGCGGTGTGTGCCACTACGCGCACTAACGCGATTTCACTCTCGTCATTATGATTTTGCATGCCCAAATGGCACAAATGCGCGTCCTCATCAAAACACTCATGGGTTGAAGCCTACATTCTTGGCATAGCAACTTTTATCACATATTTAGATTGAGTGTTCTCTGTCAATACCGTCAGAAAATGTATACACATTCAATAATCATGTATATACTGCTGTAATGTAATTAAATATTGTAAAGTAATTAAAAATTCAAATTTAGATTTCCTTATATGGTCATATACACGTTATAATACATGTACTTCATATTTCATTCATAATTTAATGCCATTAGAAGATACGCCGGAAATAATATGTGGTCAGTGCCTGAGTCCATAAAGCTACAAGCGCAAAGATATATCAAAATTACCAGCTAGTGTCTACAGTTTTGTTAAGGGGACGATTTCTAATTATTTTGAGGCAAACTAACCTATAGATTGCGAGACTGCAAAAAAAGATACAAAACGCACTGAAGTAATCTATAAAGGACATCATAGACATACCGTTACTTACGGGATAGGACTGACTTATATACATACATTCCCCATCTTTTACAGTTGTATGTCAATTTGAAAACACTGCTTTACTGCTTCCAAAATGTTTCTACACAATTTTGAGTGTTTCAGAAAAGCTTAATCTACTTTATGAATGTTTCTACACAATTCTGAGGGGTTTAGAAAAGTTAATATTTAAGTTGAAATCTTTGGATGAGCGGCTTTAATCAGGACATTCCTAGATCAAAAACTTGTCATGCATTAGTCATTCAAAAATAACGTAAATATATCTATATTACATGACTGTTTACCGTGAGCTTTCCCACGTGCAAGCCCTCGACGTAACGTCACAATTTCATTGGTTGTCAACGCTGTAACGGAAATTTTGAAAATTAAAGTCACTTCCGTCATGTGTTATTCATTCATTGGTAAGTGAATAAAAACCTGACAATTTTTGGTTATATTTCATTGATTTGTAAGGTTTGAAACAGTTAAAAGCCCGGAGGTGTGCGTACAAACACTTATATATAGATTTACACGTTACAACTTTTCTTATTTATTAAGGATTTTACTTAACTAAAACTTGGATTCAAAAAAGGTAAGTTATTTTTTTTCGATTTTGTTTTGTTTTTACAGTAGTCAAAATTGATAATGATAATTCAGAAAAAAACACATTTTTATTCCAACAATTAGTTGACAAGAATGCATGCACAATAATGCATCAAATTATTGACGCAAGTTTCATTGATGAAAAGCGTTACTTAATGGAATTGAAGCTTAAAGCTAAACTAGCGGCTGATTCAGACAATTTATAAATAGATTAAGCAGCTCTTTAAAGTTTGGTAATGCCAAAGTCACACAAAACAAAGTTTAAAGCTTTAAGAGCCATTCATAATCACATAGTTTGGTAAATTGAGCCAATTTTTACCAAACTTGGTAACACGCATTACAATAACACATAAAATGATAAAAAACAATATAATTTGATACATTTTCCCAAAATGCTTGATATTTATAATAATATATAATTGTTTCATGTATTGCAAGCGGCTGTACCTGTCACGTCATGCATGCCAGAAGTCAAAGAGAATGCCTCTTGCAACAAGCTAATATGATTATGGATAGTTTTCTTAAGCCTATCGTCAGTGCACACTTTTGAAAACGGTCTTATAGAATAGAATATATTTCAGTAATTTCAAACTATTTTAAGTCGCTGTTCACCAATTTGTTTAACAGAGGAATTCCTCCAGGGTTTTTACTGTATTTCATAATATTGGAGTAAGAAGTGTGTATTTGTCAAGACTTTTATTTTGTTGTAACGTGTTATTTAATGGGATTTTTTCCCAATGAAAATGTCCCGTAATATTACTCATTCAAAACAACAAAAAGATCAACAACGGTTATTTAATTTATATGTATATTTTAACATGAAATATTAATCTATTTTCATTTTTTATTTGCAGACGGCAATGAAATTAGTACTATTTCTTGTAGGCTTATGCCTGACACACAATGCGCTTGCTCAGAGTGGCACCAGCGGAAGTTCACAATTTGACTTTGGACTTTTCAACAGCAACAACAATGGCGCAGGAACATCCGGCCCCACGACCACAGGTTTGCAATCCAACACTGGTCTCACACAGAGTCCAGGCATGGGCTCAAACATGAACCAAAATGGTATGATGAATTCACCAAACTCTGGCATGGGTATGAACCAAAATACAATGGGACAAAATGGCATGGGCACCGGACTCGTCCAATCAAACGCTGGTAGTGGTATGATGAACCAAAACAATATGATGAATCAAAACGGCATGGGTCAAAACGGCATGATGCAAAACGGCATGGGTCAAAATGGAATGATGCAAAACGGCATGGGTCAAAACGGAATGATGCAAAACGGCATGGGTCAAAACGGAATGATGCAAAACGGCATGGGTCAAAACGGCATGATGCAAAACGGCATGGGCCAAAACGGAATGATGCCAAATGGAATGCAAGGATCAAACTTCCAGGATCCAACCCAGATGGGAAATTTCAATGGAAACAACTTGAACCAACTTGGTTTCGATGCTAACAGCCAGGCATCACTATTCCAAAATCAACTTAACGCACAGAACATGCCACAATTTGGACAAGGTCAATTCGGTCAATCCCAGATGTCTCCATTCGGCTCCCCATTTGGATCCCAATTTGGAAGCTCATTCAGTAGCCAACCAGGATTTGGTATGTTCCCTGGTGACCCAATGATGAATGCTTTTGCCCCTAACCCCTTCTTGATGAATCAAGGACCAATGATGAGCATGCCAGGACCCCTCGGATCCTTCTTTATGCCCGGAGCACGTAAGTTTCACTTTTGAATTATTTCACTTTCTTCTTTTACTCGTCATTTTCAAGATGGTCACATTTATACCATAATAAATAAATCTGGCTAAATATTTCAATGAAACAAAAACAACGTACATTCACTGAGCTAAGTTTAAGCTTTATAATGATTTTATAATTATTCTTTTTACCTTCATGCGTTTTCGTAACTCTCTTTGCTTCGTTTTTTGTGATGAAATTTAGTTCTTAAAAAACTTAGTCATACTTTTGTGATGTCAAATGAATTTTAAAATCTTAATCTTAAATAGTAATTTGTGTTTGACAGAATGTAGCGAATTAATAAATGGACTAACCAACTATGCTTCTAAGATGATTGCTTGTCTTTTGTTCAGTGAATGTAATTTTATTTGACTTTTTTAAATATCGTAGCCACCTTTGTTAAATTTGAGAAAACGTCAAGAATGTGGCCGTGTCACTTTAAAGTATACAAATCTGTATTCGACTGAAGTATCATTTAAGCATTGAAAGAAAACTGAACCACTTTTGAACAATTTGAAGAGTTTAATGTAAAAATTTGGAAAATCCACTCCATTTTCAATCTCCTGCAATAGTTTGTCTTTGGACTGTCCTCACTTTAACCATGTAATGACTCAAAACGTTCCATGAAGACAAGTCTCTGATATTGCTTAGTTAATGTTGTATCATGCTATAAGACTCAATTACTTCCAAATGGGTCCGGTGCTTACGAATGAAATAAATCACCCACATTCGGAACACCTCGACAATTCATTGAATGAATAATTCGTATTGAAATGCCGAGGATTTCCGAATGAACTAACCCGTAACATTTAAAATTACAAAATTAAAGTACTCAAGGTACTTGCTTGGTCTTAAGAACAAAAATGTATTAACAAAATTATTCTTATTAGTTCATAAGATTATTTAATTAAATGATACACAGTCAAACACAGATATAGGCTTTATTTTAATATTGTTTATTATAATTGACCTGTCTAAGAAATATTGATATAGTTGGTGCAAAATGACATGGGAACAGATACCTACATTAAATGCTCCAGTTACTACATTCCGGTTAACTGATTTTATCTATTTATATGATATTTAATTTCTATTCAATGTCTCAAGTCAATTTTTCACGAGCTATATATAAACGTTTCTGTAATAGTTGTTGTTAATTTTTATTTAACTACCAGTGGCTCATACATTGACTCCGCTGATTTAAATCTAATTTTATCGATTATAAGTACAGGAGTACTGTAGTGAATATTCAAATCAGCAGGGTTAATGTATGTACCACTGACAGTTGAATAAAATTTAACAATACCCACTGTAGGCTATTTCATAAACTTCATTATTGGTTACTTAGTATGAGATATACTGAGTCGATATACTTTATCATCAAGTAACTTTCAGTTGCTATCAATAAATCAATCATTTCAGTTTCTTACCCGCCATTTTTTTTGTCTTACACGAGTACAGTTTGAAGGTGTTAGCTTTGTGCCATCAACATACTTGATATTCGTTTCCCTTAAAACTTTCTGTATAAAATCCATAGCAACATATTTAAGCAATTATAAAAAGCCCCCTTTTTCTGAAAAAGGGAAAGCAAATTAAGCCTTTTTGAAAACTGAAATGATTAATCTATCATGGCAACTTGAACTGTATTATGAAAATGTTACTTTAGAATTTTATGAGAAAAAAAACAACAATAATTTGTTGCCCCAAATAGTGAGTTATATGCGACAAAAGTACAAAACGATATTATGCTTATATGTGTCCGCAATACTCGCTGTTTTACTGTATTTTATGAAGTTCTCAGTATTTGTTAATTTCTTGAGAACTTTTGATAGTGCGTATAATACGCATCTATAGGTCTCAGAATTAATTAGTAGAAGATTAATTAATTAAATCATTACGTAAATTACGAGGCGTGGTAACAAAAAATAATTGAACTAATAACTTTCTACCTTCATGATAAATTAGGTGCAATTTGTACCTGATATTTCATAATTAATATGCTCTTAGATCAGTTAAGTTAAAGCAGCTATGCTCAGAGATTTCTCAGTTAAATTTCGATTTTTCAAAAACTCAATTTCTATTGATTTGAACATAAGTGTACTTACGCTACACTTTTAACTTACTGGTTCAGAAACGCGTTCTGCACTATCATTTGACAAAAAAGAAATAGAAACTTACTAAATTGAAAATAAACATGATCAGAGTGAAACGTTCACTACCCTATGTAATTATTTCTGTACGATTGCGACCGTGATGCAATGACTTGCTCGCTCAACATCAAATCCGGCAATCCGGATTCGATTCCTAGCCGGAGTTAGTCATTTAAATCCAACCATGCAAATTTCGACCATTAAATAAAACAATTGTCCTCTGCCAGATAAGTTATCGGATTCTTTATGGATTGGTGAGTACTGGTACAAGAATTGTCCAGGAAAGTGACCCGTCCACCTTAACTTACCAAGTTATTTATTTGTCTAATAAGTTCAACGCCATCTCAACAAAATTGTGGTTATTTTACGACAGAAAGCACACTTTACCTAGCTTTCCAATACCCTTGTCAATAACCAGTACTCGACTACTCGTCCACAAGGATGGCGACTTCCCATAAAATGGCCAACTTACTAAGTAAAACTAGTTGATGAATGGCGAAAATATCCGAAATATGCCAATTTCCTTAAATAGTCCAGCACTAATTAATGTTAAATGTATTCAATATAACTGTTACTATAGTAACCTGATTCAACGCTCTTTTACGTCCAATAGAAATCAGCAGCAGCATTTTTGACCCCAACGGAAACATCGTCGGCTCCACGGGACTTGGTCAACCAGGAATGATGTTCCCTACATCTACACAGACGCTGTCAGGAATTGGACTTCCCGGACCCTTCGGTTCAACTACCTTAACTCCAAACCCAGCAATCGTCGGCTTAGGACAATTTAACCAAGGGCTTAGTCAAGGAATGGGAATGGGTATGAACCAAGGTATGGGCATGAACCAAGGTATGGGTTTGAACCAAGGACTTAACCAGAATATGAACCAAGGATTAAACCAAGGAATGAACCAAGGATTCAACGGCATGAACCAAGGTCTGGGATTGAATCAAAATGGAGCCATGGCTTCGATGCCTATGCAAGGAATGCCAGCAATGTCGCCTTTTGGCTTTCAAGGTAGCAGGAGACAAGGGCCTATGCCACGGCAGCAATTTTCTGGTGTTGGACAGAATGTAATCTCTGGACAAAATGTTCAAAATAATCAAGCTATGAGCGCTAACGGTGGTGCAGGGTCTAATAGCTTTGCTTTAAACAATCGAGGTGCTCCCGTTAACAGTCAAATTGAACCATTTAGTGGAATAGTTCCAAATCAAGGTGGAACGGTGCTAAGAAATGACAATATGAATTCACAAATTTCTAACTCCATGGGTTCACAAGGTCCAATTGTGTCAAATAATAATATGAATAATAATAATTTTGGTAATACTAATTCAATGAATTCAAATACGCTATCATCCAGTGGAAGTTTCACAAACTCAGGGACTTCGTCCGGAGGCCAAACCGATAATTCTTTATCAAGTTCATTGAATTCAATGTCGAGTCAATCAAATAATGGTTTAATGAATTCATCAAATTCAGTTTCGTCTGGCAATGGTTTTACAAACTCTCAATCGTCAAATTCTTTACAAAATAATGCTTTTAGTGGTAATTCAAATATTTTCAGTGGAAACTCCAATACTTTAAATGGAAACTCCAATACTTTAAGTGGAAACACTAATTCTTTTGGTGGAAACACCAATACTTTTAGTGGAAGCTCCGATACTTTAAGTGGAATTAATTCCTTTAGTGGTTAAACGAACCAAAAAAAGTGCTTTTTATAAATACGTTTTCTATTCACATGCTTTCTTGCTTTGTTAAATGCTTGCTTGTTGTATATATATTTGCATATTTTGTATTCATATTTTCATTATTATTTTGTACACAACTTTTCTTGCACAATATTCGCTTATTTATACACATGTATTTTATATTTTTCATTGTCACATAATGATAAGTAAATAAATCATCAAAATGAAATTTATATCACATTTTTTTTGCTTTATGATTTGATGGCAGCAGAAGAATTAATAATAACTATTATGAAATAATTACGAAATGGGGATGATACTCACATTTTGTCTCATATTCATAAACATACAGTACCCACCAAAAGTTTGGAGACATTTTCAGATTGTAAGACTACTGAATAGCTTTATCTGAAATTTGATAACTTTTTATTTTGAAATGCTTTTTAACTTTGCTTTAATTTTGGTTATCATTGTAGTTATAACTGAGACTATAAAAATAGCATATAAGATTTGTTACAGAAAATTATTACCATAAAGATGGTTTTGGGGGCTTATGAAGCCAGATGATAAATATTTAAATGTTATAATATAAGTTAAAGTATTATAAATGTGTTGCATTCATATAATTTGTTTTCATTTTATCTCAAACTACTATACTTAAATATATTAAATATAATAACTCTACAAAAATAATCATCAAAACTAAAGAATTATAGTAAATTCCTTTTGTCTCTAAACTTTTGGTAGGTACTGTACATATTGCAGCATATTATCGAAAGTCTTACGATAATTTTACGTAACAATATCCAGATAAGTTCCACTATTAGGGCCATCAGAATTATTGGGCTTTAGTAGCTAAACTGTGTTGGATGTTGATATAGGAGTATTTGCTTCTAAAATTAAGCTTTTTGCATTTTGCAATGACAAAAATTGTCTTAATAGCGGAACTTTACTGTAGAAGGAGATATAACTAAAATTGGTCGAAAGATTTTTGATAATAAAGGCTCCAGAACCATACAACCATTCTTTTTTTAGAGATTCTAAACACAACTTTCTTATACGTTTTTTATTGTAAACTTGATAGGTGGAATGCCTGCTTCGAGACCTTTTCAAGCACCCTTACCATTTAATATGCCAGGCTCAGTTCCAGCTCCGATGTTGATGCCCATGGGTTTACCTATGCCAATGGGTATGCCGCCTATGCAGCCCGGCCAGCCAATGGGTATGCCACCTATGCAGCCCGGCCAACCAATGCTTCTCCAACCCATGCAACCGATGGGCATGCAGCCTGGTCAACCAATGGGTATGCTGCCTGGTCAACCAATGGGTATGCGGCCCGGCCAATCAATGGGTATGCAGCCCGGCCAATCAATGGGTATGCAGCCCGGTCAATCAATGGGTATGCAGTCTGGACAAGGAATGGGTATGCAGTCTGGGCAAGGAATGGGTATGCAGTCTGGGCAAGGAATGGGTATGCAGTCTGGGCAATCAATGGGTATGCAGTCTGGGCAAGGAATGGGTATGCAATCTGGGCAATCTATGGGTATGCAATCTGGAAGCCAAGGAAAGAAAAAATAGTATGGTACCACTATTAAAAGGTAAAACCTATTATTACATGCTAACATCTAATAGTAACCGTCCATTAACCGTCTCTAATTACGTGGTATACATACAATTGCATATTGACAAAAACTAATCAGTGTTAAAAGTTTAAATGACTTTTCTCTCTAATTCTTTAAAAAAAACCTTGCATGCTCCTCATCTTTATGATGGCTTGGTGTTTGTTAATGTTATTGCTTTCAATCTTTAACACTCTTAAACCTTTCTGACAATGCATTTATTTTTCTTCTTTTCCTTTTTATTATTTTATATTTCTATTATTAGTTTTCTATCACTTTATTATCAGTTGAAATGGTATCTTTACAATACATGTATTGAGGTTTGGTAAAGTATGCTTCCTTTGAAAAAAAGGATGTAACCGCTGTGGGGAGTTTGACCCAGGACTATGTCTACAAGCACATTGTACTAGTTAACATTTTGTATAAGATTAACTTACTTATACTAACCCTGCTTTGCGTTGCAAGCTTTTTTACTCACAAATGTATCTCTACATTATCTTTTATCAACATATCACAAGAGGTAGAATTGCATGAACTCCTCTTAATAACTTTCTATTAATATTTTAATATTTCCCTATAAGAAGTACTTGATTAAAAAGTAATTAATAATTTCTGTTCTTTAAATGTAAAATTTACATGGCATCGAGCATGCCCATTGAAATAAATCAAACAATTTTTCATTAAATTCAATATGTAATTGACTTGAATAGCTACAATTTGCAATCAACAAAATAATGCATTTTAAAACTTAGAAATTCAGTTTGTACTCCTAAAGTTTGCAAAAGTTCAAAACATTTTGACATTTCATTAAAGGCATTTATTTATTTATTTGTTTTAACTATTTTTAGAGTTCAATGTTGCTATTGAGAAAATTCGCTTATCATTATTCTACATATGTTTGTCATCGGCCTTATTTACAATAAATCGTTAAAACAGTGCTTTCAGCGCTTTGATTCTATGAAGTATTTCTAAAATGGACAATAATTCGAAACTAAACGTGCTATCTTATTTTTCTTCAGGTAAAAGACGCAGGAGGAGGAGGTAGATAGGTCACTTCCGGTGTCGAGTTCAGCGCCGAGTGGATAGTTCGATTAGAAGTTTTGTCAACGAAATGTATCGAGTTGAGCCGATACAACTAACGTCTGAAACATTTTGTTGTCACTGAATCCATTTGTGTGCAAAACAATTAGTCATAATATTACAGATTTTATTATTTTAATCTGTAACCATACAAAATCTGATCTTTTTGTTGATTATTTTTGCTTGTCTTGATTTTTTAATAAAATTGTTTTGAAAACATCAATGCAAGTATCATGATAACTTCCGGTTTCCGGTCTATCTAACAACAACAACAATGAAAACAACTTCCGGTTTCTCTAACATAAAAACCCAACAAGAATATCTAAATTGTTTTATAATCGGGTAACGCCATTTAGTTGACTTGACTGGGTCAAAAGCTGGCGAAATAAGCTTATGACAGTCAGCTGTAATGCATGGCTTAGAAAACCTCCAGATGGAACGTGTTTAGAACATGTTTAACCAAGAAAATACCCTGGACTAACTGGGAACAACATTACCACAGGGGAGCAAAGTGTAAGCTGACAATGCTTGCCAGGAAAACCAAGCCATAACTTATAGAAAGGCAGAACCTACGTGTGGTAAAACCTTTGATTCCGACTTTCAGTCGATGATAATTTTTGTACAATTTCAATAGTACCGTCCCATAAGTACTGTCAGTACTTTGATTGTGATTGAAAAGGCAGAGTGATGTCAAGTATCAGACATTCGGAACTCATCGGCCATTCACTACGAATTCTTATATTCATTCAATGAATGGTCGAGGTGTCTCGAATAAAGAATCATGAAGACTATATTATAGCCGTGGGTTGTCCAATATGTCTATAAGGGTGGGTAATATTCAAGTATTATTGCATCTTAAATAACTCAGTGACACTATTAATAATCTAACGCGATTAATTGCCTTAATACTCAAACCATCTCAGTGTCAAAACTCACACATGGGCGTTATATTATTTACAATTGCATAAAATGAGCACATTGGTATGTTTAGCGCTAAACTTGCATAAAACGTACCCAAAATGCACCAGCAAAGATGGCTGAGTAGGTTAAATTCGACACTTCCGCCAGAGGCTATGTCTAATTGACCACATAAGGTCATTTTTACAGTAAAAGAAAATGGGAAAATCTTACAAATTGAAGTGTAATTTAGACGACAAGGAAGTGATGAAATCAAATGTTTAAACATTGATCGATTCAACGCTTACACATAATTACATATCACACGTATACTCACTATAATGGATGACAACGATGCGCCGGAGGGTTCGTAAATGTTTTACGGTCTACCGGAAGAAGATGGCGACACATTGATAAAGTGGCTACGATCCTTAAATTTTATATAATGCAAGATGATTGGCGTGTACCTAATGTCAACGTACTTGATGACCTTTAGTCTAAACTTTAAGTTCTTGTCCTAAACTAGGAAGACACAAGACTTCATTTTAATGCTGTTTTCTACTTTGATAATCAAAGGGTTACACATCCGCCATTTACAATTTGTAACTTTACTTGTTTAGCTGCTGCAAGAACGTGGCAAAAAAGAGAGGTTGATTACACAAAGATCACGCGACAATATACACTCTCAACCAAAGCAATAAATTTATTATTATAGGAGTAGCAAATACAAATACATTTATTCAAGCTATTAAGCACATATGCGCTACATGATGTCATACAATTCTTTGTCTAGAATGAGAAATCGCCGCAATACATACGCTTGTATATCGTATCAGTAATTGTTGAAGATCACGTGACAATAGACCCTGGTAATATCATCAAAAATAAAAAACAAGCTATTCTACAAGCTGCATGGCTTATATGGCCAATGGTATACAAAGCAAAATCGTTGCTACAATGCGTTGAAATATCGGTTTCAATACTTATTGTAAATGGAAAACTTTTGCACATATTTATACAACACGAAAACAAGTATACTTAACGCAAATTCATTTTAATTAATTGCTAGTATTTAGTTCAAGCTAAGTGGGTAATGCAGAATGCTGCACTTAGTATTACAAAAACAACACGTTAGACACTTATCCAGGAGGTATAGATATAAATGTAAAACAAAGCAGAAAATCAGCCACCTGTTTAAACCAAATTTCAATCAATATTCAACCAAAAACCTCTTTGAACGTACAAGATGCACTAAAACTCGTGCTACAATATCACCTGTTTTAAGACTTTAAATCTTCAACTTGCTAAAGGCGATGTTCAAACAATAAATTGTCAGCAGGTTTCTGTTGGATGGCAAAATAGGATAATTACAGTTTGTATACATTGCTAAAATTAAAGATTAACAGAAATACCCAAATATCTCCTAATCAGATTGAATTGATCATTACACTGTTTTACGAGCTAGTGTACTGAAGACAAAATTGACTTATTGTTTGAGTTGCACCGTACATTGGATAAGTTACACAAGTTACACTTGTGAATTTATATAAAGAAACGGAAAGCTACACATTTTTAAAAGCGATGCGAAAATCGCAGTATTAACTTATTGAAGGGAAACTACTCTTACAAGCATAAGTCATGCTAAAAACGGAATTCTGTTCTTCAAAATTTCTAAAATCAGCATAACTAGCCCTTGAGAACACTCTAAATTTATAAACTGAAAAATCTTTCTTTGTCGTAAGTTCGTTTCCAGGACAGAACCTACAAGCACATATCTTTGTAGAGTTTGGTAATACAATATTTTCTTATTTTGGTTCATCCTAGAACCTGTTTAAACGCATGTGGCAATTATTTTGCCACTGTCCGCTTCAAGTCGGAAATCCCTGAAAGTTTTGTTTTGGTTATTTGTTTATGGCATCCTTTTTATTACAAAAGATAAAAATTCTAAAACATCTCCCTCTTTGTTTTTTTGGCCGAGTGGAAAAATCTGTGTGTTTTGACTGTTGCTGTTCCTGATATGTTTGGTTTTAAAGAAAATCATTATTCATAAAAATGTAATTGTCGAAAAAAAGTATTTATAAATTTTAGAAATTTATAAAATCAACAGTCAGTGGTGCATACATTAACTCATCTGGTTTAAATAAATTTGTACCGATCATGAGTATAGAAATCCATGTACTGTAGTGAATATTTAAATCAGCGGGGTCAATGTATGCGCCTCTGACAGTTGAATAAAATTTAACAATATTTCTTTGTAAGTATTTACACTTAGTGCATTGTACGCAAAAGTTAATAAAAAATTTCGAACATACAGTACCCATAAAAAGTTTGGAGACAAAAGAAATTAACTACAATTCTTGAATTTGGATGATTATTTTGCTGAATTATTATATTTTATATATTTAAGTATGGTTTGTGATAAAATGAAAACAAATTTTATGAATGCAACACATTTATAAGATTCAGCATCTGACATCATAAAGCCTCCAAAACCATGATTATTTTTAGATATGTTCCATTACATAGCTTTATTCCATTTTGGTAGTCTCAGATATAATTGTGATAAGTACCAAAAAGTAAAGCAAAACTACAAAGTATTTTAAAATAAACAGTGCCAAAATATAGATATAGTTATTCAGTAGGTATACAATCAAAATTGTCTCCAAACATTCGGTGGGTACTGTATATAAAGTAACAAGACGGTTATATTATTTCATATTAAATTTTATTATACACAGCATGAATAACAAAATTGATGATAAAAATAAACAATTTGTGAAATATTACATCAGTATTTACATATATTATAATGTACAAAAATGAAATACAAACATGAAAATGGACGATTGTGAATGAATGTAGGCTCGGCTCAATATCATTGTTCAAAATGTTAACGTACATGTACAAGTTTGAATTGTGAAGTAAATTGCCAAATGATTACAAAATTCAACGTTAATTTGTTAGTAAAGGGAAGAAACCACCGTGGAGATTTTGAAACAATAGACCAAGCTTAAAAGGTAGCATTATTTGGAACGCCTCTGTCATCATTGAATTTTGTTTAGATACATATTTGAGGCGTAGCACAGACGAAGCACACAACAGTATTAGCAAAACAGTTGTTGTTGTAAACACATTTTTATGTTGTATATTTGACTAAATGTTGTTCAGCGATACTATTGAATCATGGTTTAAAATAGTTAAACGAAAATGAAACATACATATTTGATTGTGGGTTTGTTTACTTCAACACCCGAGAGAGCATATTGATTGGTCGTGTGACGCAAAAGTAGTTCCAACATGGCGTCTAAATATGTCAAAGGCATTCGGAACTACCTCGGCGATCTTCTACGCAGATAAACCTCGGGTATCATAAAGGATAAAGTAGATCTGTAGGAATTTGGTTTCTATGGTAATATAGTCTGAACTACACAGAAATACGACGTGTGAGACATTGTACTGATGAAATGATGTGATAAAGCGTGTAACAATGTTATCATTAAATGTTGACATGAAAATGACAGTCGCCGGACCTTATGATCTGGTTGTATTCCTACTACGTCTGATTTCCGAGGTATATCTTCGTAGTTAATCGCCGAGGTTGTTCCGAATGATGTCAAAGGCTGGACGTCAGGACGATCGCCTTTTCTAAAGTTAAAATGTTGAAGATTCGATTCAAAAGAAATCAGGAGGTAGAACCAAAAGTTTTGATAACGATTTCATTTAATATCAATGATTCAATCAACTTTACGAAAAACTAAGGTTCGTATATATGATATAATTATGATGAAAACAAGGTAACGATATTGACCGAACTATCCCGTATATGAACATGATATAAATAATGAAAACAAAATGGCGGAATGTTATGCATATTTTACAACCTTACAAAATGTCTAAATGTTTTTATTTAACCACTGTTTCGAGTTAAATATGTGAATGGTTCCCAGTGGCAAGTTTTCATGGTACCACAAGTCCTGTCCTCACGTAATACTGGGCAATAAAGACCGGGAACCAATGCTCGTCGAATTATTGTACGTCTTCTTTCTTGGCGACCAAAACCACACGAGACTGAACATGGCGTCCATTCTGACCAATCAGAGACTCGGCATCCTGGATCGGGATCTAAAAATAGAAAATAATTTTGCATATTAGCATTAACTATCATTTTCATAATTTTAATACAATACTAAAATATTTATAGCACAGTCAAGAATACGTTTGCGAATTCGGAAATCTTGCAAATTTACTTTTTAATTTCTAGCTTCCCAACAAATGTAGATCTACATGCATATGAACGCAACACCAGTAAATTTTCATCCAGATATTTTAACTAGAAATATGTTTAATTTTAAGAAAAACGATTCACAAAACGATTCTCTTCCCATTGGACTTGTCCCCCATAGGAGAATTCTTATATTCTCAGAAATGAGGATTTTTATTGTTGAATATATTTCATATGTTTGCCACCATATTGCTTGGAGCATTATTATTATGCCAAATGTATGCGTTCTATAAATTAAGATGGAATAATGCTTACACGATGGAAAACTTAAAGTATGTTTGCAAGATTTCTGGATTCGCAAAACGTATTCTAAAATGAGTTCTTTCCTAATTACATAAGATACTTAGATTCCTAAGGCGTTTCCCTAAATGAATATCTATTTTGAAGAGATCCAAAATAAATCAGCCAAGCACATATACGATAACAAGTCCCCGAGGTGTGCCTGAAAATTCCAGTCTTCTGCCAATATCTAAAACATGTTTTAATGTTGAACAATCGTTTCAAAAGATCAAGAGACTTAGGTACGCATTCAAAGTAGGACATTAAAAGTATGATAGCATCAAATTAACCGCTTTTACACCGTAATCTTTATAGCGAAATAAAACATAAGTTTCAAATGTTTGAATTCTAATGTTAATATTAAAAACTTTGTTTAGAATCATTAAAAGCCATTAGCATCAAATAATCAAATATTATAATGCACCATGCAGTGCGCCTCGTGCACTATTATTGCCACTTGAATTATCGTAAACAATCATTTTAAAATAAACGATATAATGTACTTGTTATCACATCATATATTTTCTATAACCCAGCTGGCATTTTATATTAAAATTCTATCTATGGTGTCCCAACGAGGCTATCGTGATTTTGTTCTGTCGCTTTAAAAGCGAATATACTATTCTACGATAACACGAAATACCGGTGCAAAAATACGGTACATTATACGCGCCATTGTTTCGACCATTTTATCGTATAGGGTGCATCGTATTTTCACGTCACTTTCCTACGGGTTACAAGACCTTAATATGATTACGTGTTAATCAGGTATGCTCTCGTTGGTCCATAATGTAACCAGCTATCGATGGCATAAGATCATCGTCACATTCTTGATACAGAAGTCTGTATTGCTACATACATTAAAGCCGACAGAGTGAAAACACGATGGCCTGAATGGGACACCATACCTGTCAGATTTTTATCATGTCTCTAAAATACAAATATCTATTCACCTTACAAATCCGTGTTCATCGTGATACAAGAACATTTATCAATACTAGTAAATAAAACACTACAGACAGGTTTATATCCAAGAGACTTGCTGAGTGCCAAACATTACTAGCTGTGTTTTTTTGCATAAATTGCCAGGGAGATTGATACATAAGACAATTGGAGGTTAATGGATAAATTTGTTCTTGGATTAAAAATTCTTTGGCAAGTCAGAGCATAGAAAAGTACTGCTTGCATTGTATGCAATACGACGATTAAAACGCAATTTGTTAGCGTAATATTTTTATTCGCAAATAAAGGTTTTACATCCTGCAAGTAAGCGTGTAATACGCAAGAGATAAAATTAATGACTTTCATTATTTGCTATGATTGACAAGACCGTGGTTTTGTCCATTAAAACATAAATAAGTAAATGACAAACGAATGCATAATGACTTCTTGATTTATGCATTTTAATGAACATGAGAAGACAAATGATTTAAATGCACTTTGTAAAGAGCATCTAATGTAACATATTTATAACTATTTTTCATTTATTTTCTTTTTTTTTCAGGATTCGTTTTGACGAAATTACAACCCCTAGAATTTCCAAAACGTACCTGTCTATTAGTGTATTTCTTGACTGTAAGTCATTTTTAAGTATCATGAAGCAATTTTTCTCGGTGATTAATATAGTTTTAAAGGTAATGTAGTTTTAAAGATCAATATCTTGCTTTTTTCCCTGCAAATAATGTATAATGTTAATGTGGTTCGAAAGTTTGGACCCCCACTAGAAAAGTTCCGACCCAACCTAGAAAAGTTCCGACCCTCCCTAGAAAAAACACTGGATCCGCCCCTGTCATATGAACAATTAAGAACATACTACTTAAAGAAACCCCGTCAGTATTTGTTCTTGAACTTCAGCTGAGGTCAAATCAAGGACTAGTGGACTGTAATATCGCGTGGTTTTCATTGAAATCTTGGACCTTTCAACTTTAACCGTTCGTTGCCAACGGTAACCAAAATAAAACACTTAAGTCATTAAAAATAATCATTAAGCCCGAACAGTACACAATTAGCCTACTATAGTAATCTAATTTCATAGAAAATCATAATTCAGAGGATATCCAAGTCTGGGTGATTGACCTCTCAATGAAATCACGTGGGGTATTTACTATAATGGCTTTTAATTAAAGGTACGGCCATTAACCTGTCCAAAACAACAATTTCATGATAAGAAAATGTGTAAATAATGAAAATTTAGATATATTTAATATCAATTTGGATGGAAATATTACATTCAATGACTAGTGCTTGGTTTTATAATCTAATAAAATAGCTGGCACGTGCTGTAAAGAAAAAAACTTCACAGACACCGACTTTTCAATTTCTGATAAAGTTCACATTTGTAAAAAACACATTAGGCCATGCCAAAGTGGAATTCTGTTAAGCGTCAACTCAAATTTGACAAACCTAGGTACCTATTCACAAAAACACACAAACCGAAAACGAAAACACAAATATTTTTACTACAAAATGCGTTATATATTTTTCTTTCAGTGGAACAAAGTCATAATATGAATAAATGGTCTGATTTTAATATAAAATGACTAGAATATATTGTATTTATGACGCGGTTATGATAAATTGCTTACGATAAATAACGTCGTTGCCGAACACAAATTTCCCTGAATTAAATTGTCGTATCGAATCCCGGAACATCGGAATTATTTAAGAAAATCTTGTTTTTTATTCTGATTGAGGACTCTAAAATCTACGCGCACGCGGACGCTTAACAAAATTCCGATATGGTATGGCCTTATTGCTGGAAACACGAGGCACTGGATCAAGGAAACGATTGTACTATAGACAACAGCTGTAACAATGATTTATTGAATACCAGAAAAGTATTCTATCTGTTTGATAACTCGCATATTGTGGTTACGTAAATGACAATGGGGATAGATTCTGTCTGCATTATTATAGGGAAATTTTCTTTGCATGAAAAAAATAAGCATCACGTTCAGATGCCGTTAAGCAGTGCGACATATAGCAAAGAATTGCATTTGAATCCAGAATTGATAGCTAATAAAAATATTTAGTTCTATGCTTTAGTTCTAAAAACACCATTCGTAAGCAACGGGCACTAAATGCTAAATGCACAGGGTGTTTAAACTTAAGGCACTCGTAGCTTGTCCACCTGTGTGCAATTTAACAACAAACAGGCTTAGTGGGGCATTGCTGTTCAGATAATATGCAGTACAAAGAACTCGAACCAAAGCAACAGCAGACAAAAACGAACCATGTTAACTTATGTTTTGATCTCCACGTAAAAAATACCAATTGTTTGTTTGAACAAGCCGCTATTGATCGATTTTATTCGATTTTTTGAACTCATGTTTTATTTCGAATAACAGGTGCAAGTTCTGGTTTCAATAAACATTCGAACAGTTTGTGTTTTTCATGAGAGTTTGCAGAATGTTGGAGCTATAAACCATATCTCTCAAATAGGCGGGCGTTGGTCCATGTTTAGTTTTTATCATGTAAACAAATCACGAGATTGCGGTAATTAGAACAGTCGAATATACTTTAATGTAACTGTGTTACTAAACCACAGTACGAAGTTTAGACAGTTTGATGTAAATACATTTTTTTAAGACTAAACAAAATTCCAGGGAAATAAAACTTAATGCCTCTTCTCTGTGGGTTTATCAGTAACCGACTTATTCAACAGCTCAATTCAGAGATTTAGCCTTTCCAAGAACGGTGCGTAGATTGACTGACGGCCGTGATATGACCTATACAATCAGTTGCTACGGTGTTAAAGATAAAACCAAAAAAAAGCTTAGCGAATAAATAAGAGAAAAAAGTTACCTGTCAAAGCTTCGGCTCTTGGCGCAGCAACAATTTCATTACTTTTTGTTTCCTTGGTCTGTGACAAAGCTCTATCAATGATCTTCTCTAATGTTGGTATAGTGACGTCATCATTGTTCCTTCTTGTATCCACGCTGTCGTAAACAATCAAATTACGTTCTTGTTTTTTATCGGTTGGTGGCGCTTTTCCTCTCCGTCTGTACTCGGCTATTTTCGTAAGGTAAACTTTGGCTATTGGCGGAAGTGACGTAATGTTTTCGTAATAGAAGGCACTAGCAGAGTGTAATGGAGCGGTTGGCGACAACATATAGATGTTTTCTCTTGGAATTGAAGGCCAGTTTGGTGAGGTGAAAGTGAGACCTTCGTCAGTTCCAGCGTCCATTGGATAAAGGTCAATCTTGATGTGACTCTTCCATCGTTTCTTCTCACAAAGGTCAAAGGACGACAAACCAACGAACCAATCAGGGCTTGGTATCATCTTCACCATAAAGGAGATCTGGAATAGAGAATGCAAAAGGTTAAGCTCAGTAATTAGAATGATTATGATATGTATGCTACCCGACAGGACAATCGTGTTTTCTTTACTATGTCGCCTCGAAGGCGCAAAATACGATAACATGATACGATGAACTAAAAACTCGATGCACCAAAAGCCCTATTGTTAAGCCCTTCTTGCACCGATAAAATTTACAGCAATTTTCATTGGCTTTTATGAACAAAACCGAGCCAGTCAAAATTAAAATTGTTGCAAAATATCATGCGGATAACCGTCTCAATATCGTTATAATAGTAGCCAAAGAAACTGAATTTGGTATTCGGGTATCCCCACCGTCTATTTATAGAATGGAAAGAACGAGCACCTGCTAAGCGTGACGTCACATGTCAACTACCTGTCAAATGTTCTATGCCGCTATATATATATTTATTTGAGGGGTATTTTTTGTTATTGCAGCGTTTTTAAACTGCATGAACTTTAAGGTAATAAAATTCGTTCATATTGAACTTCTTTGACTTGTGAAGACATTTTATAACAGTGCGATAAAACAGAAGTACTGAAGTATAATCACAAATGTTATCTGGGAAATGAGGAGTATCAACCAGTTTCATGGATTCGTTCTCAAAATGAACTCAAACGCACTAACAAAAAATCATCACTTTCTCATGTCAAATTCTTTAATTTATTTTCTAAGAAATAGTGAAGCAATTCCAATAAAACATAGAATCAAGAATTGATAAATGTCAGAGGCCTTGAGGTATTTTATTGCGAGACTTCTGTTCCAACTTCAAAGAAAACCGCCGAGTAAGCAAATTATATTATAAACAGTGTATGAAAATTTCTTGATTTTATAACCTTTTCCCTGGCAAACAGCGAGGTGTTAAAATTTCTCAGCAGGCGTGTGCATATTGTTTTTCATTGGAACAAATATTTTATGATCTTGGCAGCGAAAGTAACAGCTCTGCGTCTTTGAGTTTACAAATGACGTCATAGACGAACTTGGAAAGATCATGGCTGATTAAAATCATTGTTTGATTATACTAGGGTGTTATATAATCTTATCTTGGTTATGATGTACGATACTCGAAGACAAACAACATCTGTCATAAAATATGCACTGCTTGGTCATGGTTATATGGCATAATCAGAATTTTAATCATATACAGTAACAACTCCTTAAAACAGCCAGAAGTTGGGCTCTGCTACAGTGAAACCTGTTTTAAACAGCTAGTATCAGAATTGCGATTAGTTGCAGTTGTTTTTTTTTGGTTTTTTTTGCTTTTGTTTTTGTTGGGGTTATCGCCGTAGCAACACATTGTATAGGTCATATAACGGCGGTCAGCCAACCTACACACTGTTCCTGGAAAGGCTTAATCTCTGGATTTGGCTGTTAACAAAGATAACAAATTACTAAGCGCATAAGTTGCAGCTGTAAAAATTTGACTGTTAGGAATCTAAGTCTTCAGCTAAGATAAATTATAAAACTGCCCCACACGTTTCCTACTGAGTGTTGTAGTTAATGTTGTAACTATGTGGCGCATTAGTTCATTTATCATAACGCGAGAGTCAGCCCAGCTTAACACTGTCCGTGGACGGGCATACATATTTATGTCGAAGGTTTTAACAATAGCTAAGCAAATTATTTCATTAGAAACAGGCACCTGATCTACTTAATACAGATATAGTGGGGGTAGGGGAGAGACAGTCCGTACAAAAATGATCTTTCCATCTCAAGCAAAAGTTGACAATATTGCACTTATTTCGTTCTATTCTGTTCTGTTCTTGAAAATGCAGATTAGTCTCATAACATGTTAAATGTCATAAAAACTGATTTATTTTCTTATAAAATGTTATAACATAGATATCTAACTTATTAATTAATCCTTCGCCAGATGATAAAACCTGTTTTAATGGATAATTAATTCTATGTTGGAAAATGTTCAAACAAACAACACGTTTACGATACACGCCTGCAGGAAAGCACTTTCAGAATTGTAAAGGAAGAATATTTTTGAAGGACAGATTTGTCCGGAAGGATAACATTGTCATAATCAGGATTAGTCAAAATTGCAGTTCGTTCATAATTTTATAATCCCGTTATATGTCATTTACTGAATACATGTACATGCAAAATTACATTCCTCTCGAAAAGTCTGAGGACAAAAACTGTTTAAAGATAAACCAAATCGCATTTATGTACGAAAAAATCAAAAAATTATCTGAGCAATATCAAAACTAGCATTATTTAGTTTATCAACTTATGGTCCAACCATGTTACGTGAAAAGCTTCAATCATACAAGAGTGCTCTCAAAATTTGATTTGCCCAAGACCCTTTGGAGAGCAGTGCTCATTCTATTGATCATGGTTTACATTAAAACATATATAATATTTTTTAGGTTTATCTGATAGTTTTTGGAAGGCATTGTTTGATGTTAACATAAAGAGCACTAACCTTTGTGTGACTTCCATCGGTGATAAAGTTGGTAGCAGTTTTACCAAGTCCTCCACGTATAGGTGCAGCAGTAAACGTGTCTCTGATGCCACCATAAGATTGAGCTTCTATGTCAAAGCCTCCAGTGTCACTATCTTCAGCAAATGTTTTAACTGATTCTGTAGCGTGCTCACCTTCCGACCACATCGTGTACTGATCTGAATGAGATCTTCCTGTAAGAGAAATGTATAGAAATACAATGTATGTAAAATATTGTCAATATTGAACTGAATAGAATGGAGCGGTGAGCTAGAGCAGTGTAAGGCGGATCAGAGCAAAGAAAAGCAGAGCGGAGGAGAGTTGTGTAGGGCAGACCAGAACTGACGTGAGGAGCATACCTAATCGGAATAGAGCAGAATGAAACACAGTAGCATTGAGCGGAACTGAGGTGAGTATAGCAATGTATGACAGAGCGGATCATAACAGAACAGAGTGGAGCCGTGTACGACAAAGCAGAGCGGACATGAAAAAATAGAACAGAGCAGTGTAGGGCAGAGCGGAATTAAACTGAAATGAGCAAAATAGAACCGTGTATAACGGATCATAGTAGAACTGTAGAAAACAGATCAGAGGAGAGCAGAGCAAAGGGGTGTAGGACAAAGCAGAACTGAGCGGTATTGAACAGAACCTAACTTCGGGATGGAAGTAGAGATGGCACGGAATGGCAATCCGTAAATCTGTCACATGGTATGAAGGAAGAACTGTGTAAGACACTTTATATCAGTTACAGCAATTAATACAATCATTATCAGAAACATACATCCTGTTACATACAAAAACAAGTAGTTGCAAACGCCTATGTGCATGCATTTATTATCTCCGGAGATTGTGCTGGTTTGGAGACAGTCTGTAAAAGATTTGTAACAAAAAATACAGTAACGATGATCATTTACAATTATACTATATTTTATAGAGAATGTAATGTTATTTCAATTATATTAAATGTTTTATTTACGTTGCCATAGCGACGGTTGACAAGTTCTAAAGTTTTAATGAGCGTCTGGTAGACTCATCGTAATAATAACACCATCATGAGAAATACTTAGACTAAACATAATTTATATAGAGATATTTCAATGAATCTAAATTCCAGAGACATCATAAATGAAACTTACAGCTACCCGCTCAAAGATTTGGTTATTTTCTATCACTGGCAATACAGTCTATTTATTCAATAAAATATTTTGATCTATGCTTAAAAAATGAAATTTATTGAAAAACATAGAAAATGGTCCTTCCCTTTTATACTATCGTACACGAATCGTGCCAGGACTCATTGATATTCAAAAACAAACTGACCAATAGGTTTTTGAAATATAACATTAAATTCACATACACGCACTAAAATAATTTATCCCGTTACTAACGGGGAAGTTTATTTTGCATCAAATCACCATTTGTTTTTTGTTGTATGTATAATTGTACTTAAATTGTCACTATCAAAACACTGCATTACTGCTTCCAAAAAGGTTTCCATAAAATTTTCGAAATTTATTTCCTGGAAAGTGATATTTATGTTGAAATTTATAAACGAGTACCTTTAAGCTAGTGTTCATATTCATCAATTGTTCTTGCATATGGTTCGCATTTTTTGTGAATATGTTTTATGACTATCATGCAGGCTTCAAGTTGGCGTTTTCTATGAAATAATAGCTGGCGTTTTGCAATAGCAGACTTCAAATGTGAATTTGTATCCATAAACCATTTGCCGAGTGATGATTATATATTTCAAAGCGCTTGGCATGATTTTAATGAAGAAAGTAATATATAGACTGCGAGCTTGTTAAACGATTCTAATAAATTATTAGGTATGCATTTACAATTTTCGTTAGTACAGTATTGCATTTGACTGTTTATTGTCTCTATATTTGCATAAACGACCAGCGGGAGCGGGCGTGGCAGAGCGGTTACGACATTGGACTGGTAACCATTGGATAGCAAGCTCCGAGTTGGTTCGAAACCCGCCCAAAACCTACCTCGTTGTTTCACTAAGCAAGAAACTTTATCTCAACACTGGGGGACCAGGAAATGGACTCGAAAGTGATAATCTAAGATGTAAGAACTTACAATCGAGCTAAATAAATTAGTATAAACTAAATTGCGAAACGATAATCGAGCAATTGGAACCTTTGTACATGTTCAAACACAGTTTATTCACAGGCTGGTTTAAGGTATGAATACTATTAGGTACAGAAAAGTTCCGCAATGAAAATCAAAACTTGGTAGTTGCTAAATTACGCGATTTTGGACGAATTGTTAAGACCAAAATGCTGAATTTGAAAAGCGATCGCTTTTAAAGATCAATACGCTATTACGACCATTGATTTCGATTGTCGTAATAGAGGAAGTGCATTGTGAGCCTTTTTAAACTTCAGTATTACCTAGAATTTATTCAATAAATGAAATTATATATACATATAACACGAATGATTAAAAATAGTAAAAACGTAAAATATAAATACTGTAAGTAAAGTACATTGATTGTAACAGGACATATTTTCATTTTAATGAATTATTGTTGCGAGTTGCATGCAAAACACACGAACTCCTAAAAACAAAAAAACAATACAAAAAAGAATAGAGCATACAATACTTTCTCCAATTACACCTAATACATGAGTATTTAAAAAAAGAAAGGGTGAAGTATTGAAATTATACAAGAATGTATCTATAAACTTTCCACTCACCAATTAACTTTGACCATTGTGCAGGAGGTCGGTACCTTGGAAACATTCTGGGATACACGTCATCTGACCAACCTCCATAAAATGCCAGCTCGTACTCAGCCATAATTTTATCTTTACATTTCCCGCTGTACTTCTTTCCTCCGCGACTTTTGGATCCTTTCGTCGTCTTGGCCTCCTTCCCACTTGGCCTTCCTTGCACACCTATCAACATTGCCACCAAGACGAACCCCACAATAACCAAAACTTTGATTTGGCACTTGGGCTGCATGATTAAAAATGTCAAAAAATCTCAAAACAAAATTTACTTATTTCAGCTAACTAGCAAAACAACCAGCAACTTTCTTAATAATTGTTTTAAAACAAAGTCAAAACTCAAAACTTATGCAACAAAATAATGCAACAATATTCAATTGTATTAACAAAATAGTCAACGCTTGTTTCGAGAACTATAACAAGTTGTCTGAACAGTGTTAAACTGTGAGAGTAATATGGCACGTGAGTAGATTTCGGCTGTTTATATAGAGACCCTCAGTACGGGAGGTGTGTTCAATAGGTAAAACAAGTTTACTACAGAAGTCAAGTTTTTTGTACCTCGATCAAACGGCTGATGGAGCGATTCTCCTACGAAGCAATTATAGCATCCTGGTTTGAAATTATAACATGCGATGTTCTGTCAAGACGTATTAGAATTATAATGTACTAGATTGAATAAACTGTCGGTGAATTTAACAAACTTGATGAAGTGCAATCTCTGAAACCGTGTAGGTTGTAAGCTGCAGCCGTCTGAGTATTTTTTTGCAAAAAACAAATAATACTAATTGTACGATGAATCATAGGTGGTTACCTTGTTTTGTGTGATCTTACAGTAAGCCTGTTGTTGCTGAAGGTCACAGAGTTTACAAAGTGCTTCCATGTACATTATCATTGCCACATCGTCATTTATTTAGAACATTGCTTGGAAAATCTCTTGCTATCACCATACTTTCAAAGTTGTGGAATCGCTGTGAATGTTCAACCTGTCAGCACCAATAACTAGTCACAACAAGACCAGGAGAGAAGCAATTGTGATTCCAATCATTCTATATATCAGCCATGTTGAAAACCCTACAGAAGCCCCATGTAGGCGTATCTCTGGTAATGATAACAGCACCAGTCAATGATTATGTACGATGTTTAGATGGTCATGGTGTTGCCATTATAATACATTTGGTGCCCTCCAAATGTTCTTGGACAAATGGCAATTTGAGACAAAATTATCATAGCTACCCCAAATAGGTTGACTATAATAATAATTTATATATTGAAACATAGAATTATGTTAATAAAGCAATTAATGTTTAACTTGGACTTTCATATGACTGTTTGTGTCTTTGTTCATGATTTAATATTAATCGGTTTAGCCTAAAAGAACGATTTTGTTCACAAACTAATACAAAGCAAACATGGCCCATAAAACGCCATGTTAGCGCATGCGCATACGCGTTACCATCAAGTCATAATGATTAGGAACGAAGCATAGGCAGCCAGCACACTTCTGAGACAAAAACACTATATTATAGTGTTTTTGTTAAGGCACCGTACCGGTCGCATAGATACTTTGAAACGAGTACTGTACCAAACAACACTGTTTGAAATACAGAACGTCAGGCCGTTTTAAATGTCATGTATGCCGCCATATTGGCGCAGGCACGTACGGGATACATGTATCATCAAATCAAAATGGAGGGCTTCGAACAAGGATTGTACTTGACGACACTGTTTACCAAAGTGTAAAAGACAAACAGCAATAATGAGTTTCTCACGTTTAGTGTTTATAATCAACAAATGCTGTTTATCAATCATTAATATGTTTTTGTATTATCATTTTTCTGACGTACATCACGAGTTTCCAATTATTCAAAGTAAGTGTCAGGTTTTTGAGGAACATTAATATTACATAGATTAATTTTACAATATTATAATGCCGTTTAGATATTACCGTATAGCAGAACTTTTTTGCGCAGCCCAAATTTTGAGAGTTTTCAAAGATAATGAATGTTTCTTATTCTGCGGATAAAATTTATTTATGTGGAATTCAAATTCTGCGGACTCAAAATGTCTGCGGTTTTCCAAAGATTTTTCTAATACTACGGAAAAAATCTGCGGTGTCCAAATTCTAAGGGATTTCAAAATAAGGCATGTTTCTAATACTGCAGATAAAATATGGACCGTCAAAATCAATGGTTTTAGTAGCACAGTGTTTGGACGTACGAGCAGAGCAGAACAGAACAAAACAGAGCACAGCAAGACAGAGTAGTCGAGTAGAACAGAGTTAACAGAATAGAATATAATAATCTTTGTGTCGGTACTTTCATTATAAACATTATGAATACCATAAGCCACAGTCGGCCGGCACGGTCCGTAATCAAAAACACACTATATATGTGGTGCTTTTTATTCGGGACAGCGCCTGTGACATATAAGCTCTAGTGAGTCTTCAAATCGATTTAGCAGAATCAATATTCCCGCAAAAAATCCATATAAAATTATATACGGTACGTATAATAAAGAATATGTAAACTTGTAATAAGATGGGCGTAGCCTCGCTGTAATATGATTACATAACTGGTGAAATAATTTATATGTTTTCAGTCAACGATGATCTTGTAAACATGATAATAACCAATTATATCCGAAAGTAGAACAGCCTCTGCGATGTTTAATCACGTCTACGGATGGTATGGCATTTTGAAAAATGTTCCACAAAATTTGACAACCGAGACAGTTGATGGATTTTACGTAAAATTTGTTTGTAAATTCAGTTTGGAAAGCGGTTGTTTTTGTGGACGCTGCGTAAATTGCATGTCTATACATTTTTTGTATTTCAAAAATATCTTAATATGATAAGACAGAAAATGCACAAAATTGACAACCAAAACGATAAATCGCTTGAACATCGAACATGTTCGTAAATTCAGATTGGAGAAGGGTTGTTTTCAGACACTGCATAAATTGAATGCCAATATTCTTTTGATGGTGAGGCAGTTACGTAAAACTGGATGTGCTGCCTAATTAAGTTGCACGTCAACATATTCTATTAAAAGTGCAGATGGGAAGACAATTAAAATAAAGATGCAAAAAATGACATCTAGGACGGTTAATGACTTGAACATAAAACATGTTTGTAAAATCAGGTCATTGAACGTTTTTAGCCATTATGCAGGTTACTATTCTATCACGTATGGAAAGACAGTTATAAAGAGATATCAAACGCGACAACTAAAAATGTCGATGACTGGTGCATAGATTTGTTTGTATCCTTAATTTTTGAAAACGTTTGTTTTAGACCATGTGTTAGTCGCACATGTATCAGTATAATATTAAATATGCAGATGCCAAGACAGTTTAAAAGCAATCAACAAAATTGACAACCATAACGGATGATGGCGTGTACGTTAAACTTGTTTGTAAATTCAATTTGGAAAACGTCTGTTTTTGGACCCAGTGTATATATGGATAGACAATTTGAAAAAGATGCACAAACCTGGCAACCAAGACGGTCGATGGCTTGTGCATTAACCTTTTTAATTCAGTCGGAGAATGGTTGTTTTTAGACGATTTCTTAGTTGAATATTACTATTCTTTATAACTTGCAGATGGGAAGACAGCATAAAAATTATACACAAAATTGACAACCAATACAGTTGATGGCTTTGACATAAGTGGTTCTAAAACTCGTAGAATTGTTATCTTATTATTTGTCTGTTAACGAGAACTAGTGTTTATTTCGTTATTATATGTTCACGTTCCAGTAAATCACGTGACTACAGACCCTGTACCTTAATTTAGGCGGTTAGGGTTCGATTTTCGGACTCGGCAGGTCATACTATTTCATAAAAGAAGTCAGCGCTAAATACTAATACCCGTCCCAGTATATGAAAGAAAGATATTACGAGCTATTAATCAAAGCATCAAACTCACCGAGTGTAGATATGTGTTTATAAATAGGAGCGACCGAAATTACGTGCTCAAATTTCCTACCCTCAGTGAGGTTGATGTTTCAGTTACATGTTTCCGTTGTCTCTGGCAATAGATTTTGTCCAGGTGGACGATTTCAAGTACGAGTTAATCAAATCTATGATTATTCTTTTTCATGTAAGAAAAAGGAAGGAAATTAACTGGCCAGCTGGGACAACAGATGTAATGGTTACATTGCTACTTCAAAAGTAAAATATCATTCAACAGAAATCATCCGATTTTGCAGTCAATTAAATTTAACTCATACCAGACCCCTAAGTTTGTATTCTGAAACATTTAACTTTTAAAGCAGCTCGATCATCAACCTGATTTAAACCCGGACTATAATTCACCTCATGCATACTCCTCATTTTACATCTGAAAAGCTTACAATACAGGGCCATGAGCATGATTTAATATAAATAACAGTTCAGAAGCAAATCGCAACGAATCGTCCAATAACCGCGCATAAATAACACACGCCGCAAATATCGCTAAAATCATCAAGAATTGAAATAATGAACTTTCATTTACGAAGATTGTTCGCTCACTGATTTATTGTTTTAGGAAAATGAATTCTTAATACTTAATAGCAAACTGACCTACAATATCGATTGCTAGATATATTTTACAGTTGCATTTTTGTGCTAAAGTGCCATTATCATTACAATATTTGACTGCTTCCAAAATATTTGTACAGAATTTTGAGAGATTTAGAAAAAAAGTTGCCATTTACGTTGAAATCTGCGAAAGATCAGCTTTCAAAAATGAAAATATTAGACAAGATACTCAGCGTCTGGCTGTAGATAGGCTATGTAAGTGAAAGTAGGTCAGTTTTAAACAGACTATTAACTGTTAACAGTGCGTTGGTGGGCAATATGTTTTCTTATCTTTTAAAACAATTTGTTTTGAATTATGTTGGATATCTGATCTGAAAGAATTCGTTATACATTTTATGATATTACATTTGTATATACATCAATTTATGCGCTGAGCTTTGAATATATATGTAGGTCTTTGATAGCACTGCATGTGTATAAATTTTAATTAGGAATAATAATTTAAAATACTTCTCATATTCAGTGAAAGGGTTCTAGCTGTGTATCTCCGCAAAACGTCGCACTTGTTGCTAAACGTCGCAAATGGCGGTAAAAGTCGCAACGCAAACTATAAATGGCGCAACCTTGTCGCTAAACGTCGCACAAGGTATGAAGGTCCTAATATTGATATAACCTTAATAATACTCAAATATTACATAAGCAATAAGACTTCAAAGCAACCACCCTATATAGACCTATCTACAAACAAGCTGCGATACACAGTTGCGTTACCGTAGTCGCAACACAGTTTACTTTCTCAAATATAAAATTCAAATTTCTCGCATTGGTCATGAAAATCAATCAGCTAGCGTAATAAATAAAAGTACATGTAACATAAATAGGACTTTTCAGATCATGAATTAAAGGGGTCCGTAAGGGGGAGGTAACGCTGGTCTTTTTTAGAGAGGAAGAGGGGATTAAGCATGACTCATGTTTGTCAGAGTAGTTTCCCTTTGATACGTTACGACACGTGCGATACGATTCCACAATATATCAATTTAAGGGGCAGCTCTATTTAGAGCTTTGTATGAATATTAATTATGATTATAATTACCTTATAGTGAAATAAAATCCATCATTCGAAAATTTCCGAACATAAATCGAATCTAAATACGTCATGCACACGTTACTGAAGTACACAATGTATAAAACTCGACACGCGACTAGACAGGACGGTCACGAGTATCTCGTGCTTCACGCGATCAATTATTATATCGGGTATAATTAACGATGACATTGATAATCTTATTTGTTTGTTTGGGTTTTACGGCGCATCAACATTGATAATCTTAATATTGGGTCCTCGTGACATTGAATCTTGTTTGACAGAATAATTAAAAACTTTAATCTTAATTAAATAACTTAATAAGTTATCGATTATCTTCTTTTGGGGGTTATATAGCAACACATTGTAATTGGTTTTGTCTGGTGTGAGCAAATAAAGTGCATGTTCTGTTCTGCTCTGGTTATTTCACGGCGCTTAGTCAACCTACTTACCGTTCCTGGCAAGGCTACACCTCAGCTAGTAACCAGTTTCTAGGCCCATACATTTATTATTGACTGACAACTGTCCTACGTGCTCGTAGAATCGGTGGTAGGAGCGAGAATGGACGTATATATTATTTCATGACCAATCTCCACGAAAGTATACCCCGATCGTGAATCGAACCCACGGTCTCTCGATCAGTAGACCTGAGCGCAACCAACTAAACTAAAGCCGGTGGGGGGGGGGGGCTCTCAAGGAAAACAAAGTTTTGTCTACAATGGTAAAGCTGTAATGAGCTTGTACCAAATATTACAGACATTATTGTATCATACAAGGATCTCAAAGTTAAAAGCAACAAAAAGATTTGTTTTAATTAAGACTTAAGCTGATAAACAAATGTTTATCATAAAACATATTGTTTGTTGATAAAGGAAAACAAAGTGTTTTGTTTGAACATATGTTGTACTCCGTCTCAGCTGGCAATAGTAGCAAAAAAACAATCTAATTTGTTTTCTACAACCTTTACGTTGCTATAGTTTTTATATTCTACCACAAAACAGGAAGATTTAAGCTCACCAGCAGACGACGCCCTCTGATTGGCTACTTTCATGGTCACGTGATAATCCTGGGAATTATAGTGACGTCATTAGTCTACTACGCCTTGGAAATAGTCCAAAATGAACATTAAACACACTCATCAGAAAAAAGTTGAAAAAGTTCATTTCGTCTGGAACTAACCAATCTCGTTAATTTTCCAAGCACTATTAGTTTGAAAAAGAAATATGGGGCACTCTTGTAGGTTAATGATGAAATATTCATCCGCCATTAAACGACACCTGTTGGGCGATGCTCGTTTGTTTTACCTACGGCTGTCAAGGTCGCGAAAATGTACCCGTTTACTGACGAAACTATTATTCATAGGATATGTTCCTGAAAGTTCTCTAACAGTTTTTATTGATACTAAATGTCGGCTAAACGTTATTTTGTGATATTCGAGCTGATTTTCATTTCACCGAATGAGCTCAGATGTCGAGAGTTTCAAAGTCAGGAATGAGAAGTACCCTTAGCTTTGACTTCAAGATGACGTAGTAGAATTATATGATGATATTTTATACATTTTCATCGCAATATGAGAGCTGAGAGCACAAAAAAACTTTCGTGCAAATTGAAACTTAATGTAAAACGTTGGAAAACAATCAATGTTACTACTGTATGTTATGACCAATAGTTTGTGTTTTGATCACATCTAAAAAATAAAATTTGGGATCGCAAAATCAACTTATAATAATACAATGGCTGAGTTCGCCCGACAGGGACGAATCGCTAGCCAGTAAAACTTCAATCAATTGAATCAGTTAGAGTGACCCTACACACAGAACTCGACGAGAGCAAGTTCCATCGAGAGGACGGCTTCGTGACATCCATTGCAATTTAGGGAGACCCTAACCTACGACAGCGCTCTATAGGATATCTGTCTGCGGAGATCACTACAAGAACCTGAACAAATAATTTCTATTCCGCCAAGTTACACTTGATCTCGTCTGATAACAATTCTCGTACGTCTTTCTTTCCGACCTACATTAATCGATCTTGTTTACTCAGTTATCCATATGCTGAAATAATTTAAACAATATTATAACTGACAAGTGGATGTGTTTTTTCTTGATACAATGTATCTGTTCTCATTCAAACTGGCAACTGAACAAATGTTGGATTACAACTACAAACGAGAGTATAATTAATACACACTGAGTTTGTTTTAACAAATTGCTTGTCTGGGTTTTAACTGCAAGATGAAAATCATTTTCAACAGATTGCTCATCGATATAATCAGAGGTAGACCGCACTCGATGCACTGTCAATAAACGCTTGATTTTCTTTAATAATTAATGTACTGATAGTACTAGAAGGGCGGTGCTGCTGAAATTCTGAAATTATAAAAAGCTGGTCATCCCTCTACACTTTTTCGAAAGTACAAAAATGTAGGCATTTCATTTATTGGAATTAGCGGTTTTGTTATGGTTATGCTATGAATCGTATGTCCCTTATTGTCAACCCCTGAGGTGAGTAGTAATTATAGACAAGGTTTCGAGAAAGCTAGGTGTGCTGTAAAATGACCACAAGTGTGCTTACAGGGCATTAAACACAAAACTACACGATTAGTTGTTTTTCAAAGTTGGTCGTTAATTTCGAAATCACATTTTGAGTTCCTGGAAAAGTTTTCACCTAGGCGTGGCGTGGTGTACTTTAAAATAAAATCAAAACACCATTTATCTTCACTCGTTATAACATAATGAAGAATTATTGCATTTTTAACCAGTATTTGAATTTAATTTATATTTTCCTAGAAAAATTCTAGAGTCAGCACGATTGCTCAGAGAAAATTAATTGAAAATGATGCTTTTTATAAATGTTCCACATTGCCAGACCCATTGACCTACATATGAAGCGACTTTATCAAAATTACAATCTTGGTTTTATTTATTCCTGTAAAATAGAACATTATTTTCGTTTATAGTGACATAGTTGTATGGTAGAATATAATTAAAACATATTCAGTCTTACATAAGAAAGTGTAATGAAAATTTCCCAGTCGTGGCGTACTTTTATATTTATAAACAGTAGTTGCATTTTTATAGTCTAATTTTTATGCTGATAAACGTTCACCGACTTAACACCTAATAAACTCCTTGGTCATCTGGCTATTGGTATCTTTCTATCAATTTCGATGTAGATTCGATAGTATCTTCGTATATAAATACGGGTATCTATTTTTATGGACTGCGAGTACAGAAGTACAGTAGTGAGTATTTAAATCAGCGGGGTTCATGCATGTAGTACTGAAAGTTAAATAAAACTTAAAACAATAGGTGGAAAGATCATATAGTAATACAAACTCCAGTGTGAAGAACATATATAGAAATGAAACTCTAACGTGTTTGCATTCGGAACTACTTCGGCGATTTTCCACGCAAATACACCTCGGAGCGAAAGTAGTTCCAACATAGAATCTAGCCTCGTTCCCGACGTTTACTCAATAGACCGCTGACACACACCAAAAATGACGGACGATTATGGGCAGTTTAAGCTCTTCAATGCCTGTAACTGATATTCACTTAAATCAAAGTTGATCCTTAAACATTTTTGTGTACTCGATACTTTCTGCAAAATGATCTGCCATGTTGGTTGTTTACATCGGCACTACTTAACCTATGAGGTTAATCGCCTGACCTCATAACTTGGTTGTATTCCTACTACGTTTGATATCCGAGGTATATCTTCGTAGATGATCGCCGAGGTCGTTCCGAATGACGTGTTTGGTGGAAGTCTGCTAAAATTCGACGTGTTATAATGTTTGCAGCTAAGTTTTTGTTCCAAACTACGTAAAACTAATATCTCAATTAATACGGTTTGTTTTCTCAAAGTTACGAGGTTCACATCGTCATCAATAAGTAAACAACAACAACAACAAACCAACCAATAACAACAACAACACAATGACATCAAAAACAACAAAAACGCCAGCAACAAATTTGGTGCATCATCCTAATTGCTTGAACAGTCAAAGCTTTATAACAAAAGTTGATCTTTCAGTTAAAATCTGTAAAAATCAGGTGTAAATAATTTTCACAATTCCACAGCGAACATTAACCAATTTAACTGCAATTAAATGTGTTTATTTCTCTGTAACTATGACGTAATTTTTGTTCTTGTTTACAACCAATGACGTCACACTGTTTACTTGCAGTTTATTATGCTGTTTTGATTTTAATAGACGAGAAAATAAATATCCGTCTAGAGAACAGCATGGGGCTTGCAGAGAGAGTGTGATCGTTTGTTCAGACATATAATTATAATTATATAAAGTTAAATACGAGAAAACCTGTGTTTGAAAGTCCGGGTTTTTTGAGAGTAAGTATTATTTTTTGAGCAAAATTTCACTACACAAAACTGTACGTTATTGAAGAAACCATACAATTTTGAGTGAAAAAAATGGCTTAAAAATTAATACTTATATTAATGCGTTACAAAATAAATAAAATTGACATTATAGAACTAATTTCAAGAACGATTTTAAGAGTTCAAATTCCCTTTTAAATACCCGTTGTTTAAGTCAGATAAAATACTCGTAGGAGTTTGATATGAGATAATATGTATATCAACTCACTTAACTCGTTTATAAATCTCATATCAAACTGCCACTCGTGCTCTGTCCTATACATGTTGCACAATAAAACATGTACCCCACGTGTACTGAGATCACGTGATTAGTTTATGCATCACGTGACAACGAGCAGATGTAAAGTTAAAAGATTAATAAACAGCTGGTTTAATAAAATCGTTTGGTAAAATATCTGTTTCTCCATTATGGTTTATTAACACATTACAGTTTCCTTTGAGTTTAATAGCCTTGAACTCCCATGGTACCGTGGTTGTAAAAGATTTGTAAACAAGTGGGAAATAAAATAGGTTAAAGCCAGTGACCGAGTAGTCATAAATTTGTACATTTCATGAAAAACGACGTGGGTCTGTATTTTCAACTCTGTATATTATGAGTACATGTTTTTGTAATGGATAAAAGAGTAGATTCGTGGTTTTTGTGTAAGATTAAATTTTATTTCATGTCTTGAGCTCAGAAAACATGTTTTCCTGAATTATATAGATATTAAAAAAAATCAATTTCAGAGCGGCTCACAAGTTCAACCAAAATTGACGAATATTCTGTTTCTTTCTATTTTCTTTGAAATAGATATTAAAATTATATGTAAAAATTTAAATGTTTGAACGGAAATCTAAAAACAATACCAAAAGTTTTTTTATATATTTTTTCTGGGACGAATGATGCTAGGGCGAATAGGTTGTAGGACGAACCCCAAGCGAAAAGTCGCGAAAACATATGACACTTTTCTATAATGTTTAAAACGCCTTTTATTTGTCATAAAAGTATAGATAATTGATCATGTGTTTGGATTTAAGGGAATAATGTCATTATAGGCTTCTCAACTTGTCGCAATATCTAATAATGCCGATTTTGAAAATATAACGTAGATAAATGCCATGACATACGGAATCCGTAACTCAAAATCAAGAGTTATCTCCCTTAAGCCCATTTATACCTACTGTTTTAAAAATATTAATTTTCGAACATGGATATCAACTTTTTTAAAATTTGAATTGGGATCGATTGAATATTCATTGATCTACCAGAAAATGGTCCATTACTAAATCAAATCAGCGGAATCCATTAGATCCACAAACCCAAACCCGACCCAATTATTTTTGATACCTGTCTTGGTTAACGGCACCAAAAATAAATTTAATAGCTAGCCCAATAAAGATTTTTGCCACGGACGATCAATTGAGTCTTTTTGTTAAAAGCTGTTTGTATCACTTCATACTCTAGTGTTAAAGGTTTTACAAAATAGATCTTTGAAAAACGCATCCGATATATTCGCTATATCCGGGTACAGTTCAAGAATTGAAATGAGTGCCTGCACTGATTAAAAAGAATTGTCATCCAATTTTTCACATATGAACATTTTCGTAACATACCCGGCTATTATTTCAGCAAATACAGACACATAAAAAAGCTTAAATCTCTCCCAATAGCGATTTTTTTCGAAATTTACATCGGCCGTTGAATTTTTTGTTGTTGTTGTAGTGTGGTATGGTCTATGATCCATCAATTCGGACTTACATACTAAATACAGTAAAAGGGTCTCGGCAACGTAACGTCACATGGCGAACTTCGAAACAAATACTATATCAATGATTTTGAGATGTGAAGTCATTTTAGAGCAGCACAAAAAATTTAAAAGTTTGTTATGTTATATATATTTTCTAATTGTAATGGCGTGTATCACCATGAACTCAACTGAAAATAAAGGCTCTTTACCATAAACACTGGTTTTGTTATAGGCCCGCCTCTTAAAGCTTGATAAAATACTAGTACCTAGTTATTTGGCATAGTGTATAATTAATAAGATAAATACATTTTTTCTTTATACATTTTTTAAAGGCAAGTGGCTACAATATTTATTAACAAAATATCAAAATTTGTTTAACATATTTTTTTAAAAGGAAAGTATGAGTATTTTATGACCATATTTACTTTTTAACACAATTAAATGCATTAAATGTAATTTTAAAATACGTAAAAGTAACTTAACTATGGAGTAGTAGCTATAAATTATTCTAACTGCCAACAGTAAAAACGTCCGCTACCAGAACACGTAAACATGTTGTTATTGTAAATATGTGCATAAAAGCACAGGTATATATTACTCATACATGTATTGTTTCGTATTTTGGCAGCACAATAGACAACACTTTAACGACTATACCCCTGAAGTCATTAATTTTAATAGTTCGCACATTTTGAACTACATCTCCCCCGCTGTTTTAGAACAAGATGTTAATTATCTGGAGCACTCGGAAAGTTTATGTAGTATAACGTGATTAGCAAAGTATAGCACAGTGCTCACCAAAAATTTGGAGATATTTTTACTTTGTATCGAACCCGGGTCGATAGCGCAGTTGGTAGCGCGCCGGGATTTGGAATCTCGTGCCCGAGGGGGTGCGGGTTCGAATCCCACCCGGGGAGGTTATACCCTACCATGAAAATTTGACAATAATGTGGATTTTCCTCCATTCATTAGATAATATGGAGACGTTTCCGGCCTTGTGGAAGGGTAGGTGAGTACTGGTTATAGACAATGGTCCAGGAAAGCTAGGTTAGGTGCTAGGTTAGGGCGCCGTAAAATGACCTAAAATTGTGTTGACACGGCGTTAAATCCAATTAATAAATAAATAAAACTTTCTTACTGAATAAATTAAGAATACTGACTCTACAAAAACATTCATTGAAACATAGAAGAATTTTAGTAAAATTTTATTCGATTCTAAACTTATGGTTGGCACTGTACCCAGTTAGCCAATTGACTTTAATTAAATATTCTTTTGATCATATGAACGTTATGGCGTAAGCTAACTAAGGCCGATGACGTAGTAATGAACTGATAGACCAAAGATGATCTTGTGACGTAGATGAAAGAAAGCTTCTCTTTGTTCTCCGAAATTTATTGTTTAACGAAGGATAGCACTTGACATAGAAACTGAGTCTGTTTCGACGATATTTTGTCAGCGTGATTTACGACAAGAAAATAGTTAAAATACAGTCACCGAGTACATCACAGGTATATAGTGGCTTCCAAAAGTGAATATCTGCGTTTTACCTTGATAATGCCGTTACCATTTTTCATTTTAATGTGTCAGAGTGTTTTTGCACCCACTATTTTCAAGCGCAGTCGTGTTTGAGTTTTTTTCACAAAGACAATTAAATTTTGGTTATTGTCTGATCTTACATGACCCTGTTGGGGGCAAATGTGAGACTGGTGAACCCGAGAAGCTGGTTTGAACAACCAGGATATTAACTGCCATTGTCCGTTCCAAGTGGGAACCCCCTTAGGTTCTAGTTCCATTAATTGTGTCGTTTGTGGCGTACATTTTATGATCAAATTTTTAAAATGTAAAAAACTCAAGCGCCCCTTTGCTGTATAGAAAGTGTGTGTTTTTTACTGTTGCGGTTCCTGATATGTTTTAGGCTTCTTTTTTGCACGGACCCAGGATTTTTTTCTATGGGGGTCCAAACTTTTCTGGGGGGGGGGGGGTCCGAACCTCGGACCACAACTTTATTATGTATACACATTTTGCAGAAAAAATGCAACATATTGATAATAAAAAACTACATTCCCATTAAATCTATGTTATGCACCTAGAAAAATTGCTGTATATAACTTAAAAATGACTTGCAAGCAAGAAATACACTAATAGACAGGTACATTTTCCAAATTCTAGGGGGGGGGGGGGGTCCGGACCCCCTGACGTCCCCCCGCTTGAGCCGCCTATGCTTCAACCATTCTTCAAGGATAAACCTATCACATCTAACCATGATAAAACAATTTTAAAGAGTCATCTGAAGATAATCCAAAGTTAATATTAACACTACAGTTCGTCCACGTAAACATTGCGTATATAAACATGGCCAGTTTCATTACACACCAATATTTAGGGGTGTATTTTTTTAGTTTCATAGCTTATTAGTTATTTGACATTTATTTAATAATCATATCATCATATAAGATTTACAATATGCACTCGTACACTATCAAAATAAATGTTATATATCAAAGTTGTATGTGTAAATCAGTAAAATACCGTACATGCATTAGTCTTATTACCTATTTGATAGACAAGTCCATTGTTTAAAGTACAAAAACAAGCATGACCTAGAATACGACCTGTACTTTATGAGCGCATGGTCCAAACATAAACATAAATAAACTTCAATTATATTAAAATTACTTGCAGTGTGCGTTATCCGTTGTTCTCAAAATTTCAACTGTCCAATAACATTTGGAGGGCCCTGTATGGGCACTGCTACCTTATTGTCGGTGCATACAGATAATTGGTTATAATTCGTAAATGATAATCCTTTGTAATAAAGCATAATAAATTACACAATGTACTGTTCTATAACTATCAATCAATTAATAACGAATACCGTCTCACATATCTGCATTCTCGTACCCCAAGGTTATCGAGAATCCTAATAACTTCTGGGTACGAGTATGACATAACTGTCGTTTCATTGGAATACACTAAATGACATGTATGAGGCATGTAGTCGCACTAAGGGTGTCACGGTGCACAAAATTTACGGTTAAGTTCTTTGCTATGATATTAACAATCTCAGTTTGAACCATCGTCAGATATCGTAGAGATCGCTTTCAGAGACCGGATCTCCCGACATAGTCTGGATTACCTGACCCCTACCACTATCGTTATCGGGTCAGGCAAACCACAATAATGGCTTCCCCTCAGTTATTATTCAGGCAACAAATTATTGTTTACGTTTTCTTAATATTGCATGATCATTTGCTGACGGTAGTATCTTTAGTAGAAGTTCGGTACGATATAGGTCTTTCTATTTCGATTTTTCTGATTGCACGTATATGAGCGAACGATTAACAAAAAACTAGTTTCGATGTGAACACAATTCGTACGTGGATTAGTCTCGTTAGAATTTCGGATACTTTATTTAGATTAAATGTAACCGAACGAATAAAAGGGCATTCAATGTAATTCTTGTACAATGATCCTTTGATTAAGCCGGTGTAGTGAGACATGTTCATTTGAAAACATAATTATCCAATTCCTAATTCGTTACATCGGGCGCGGCCATTATCATGCTTTGCCTGACGTACTTTTACCTGTAAAAGTACGACTGGGAACCAGGCAACTCCCGACATTTCACAGAGTGTTACTTTGAGATGACCTTTGTTTCAATCTATAAAAATTTCACAGAAACATAACTTATACACTGCACTCTATAAGTTCCTTCACACATCTACAGTTTACATGGTACTCAATGGAGTTTTAAAAAGTGTACAAGCAAATTAATGTTATGTATCTCTATATATTTATTTCTTTTGAATGTGAAATTACAAAATATCTCAAACTTGATATTGGTTCATTGTGATACATTGATCATAGTTTTGAAGACTGATAGATAAGTTTTGCCGCACTGACTAAAAAACTGAATTGTACTCATAGAAACTTGTTTATATTGCATGAAGTATGAACTAATTTAGATCTGGCCTTTTTCAAACGAGGGTCACGTCCAGGTGACCTTTTCTCATCATAATATTAATGACGAAATTGTTATGAAACGTAACTTGTTTACATCGTCTACGTCACGCAATTTGAAATGAGCCGTTCAATCGCAGACTGTGAATAATACCGCTGTTAAATTAGCTTGCAAAACTTGGTCTAAAAATAGATATTAAAAAATCAAAATGTTATTAATAGTGTTTCGTCTAGATGAAAGCTATGCATTGATTAGTCGACATAAAGGTCATCTCGACGTGACCTTCCATTGAGATAGTAGAGATCCTGTACGACAATGCTCTACAGGATATATGTTTACGGAGATTGGAATTTGTAGCAATTCTATTATTTGTAACATGAACTTTTGGAGGGTACTTTATGTATATAATGTTTTTGTCTGGGACTGGTGCCATCCGTTTATGCTTGATGAAAAACATGGATTATTCAGGCTTTAATTTCACAAAGAACGAAAAAATACATAATAAATCATAATCTGTTTCCGCATTATAAATTCTGTTGAAGAGGAACAATTTAAATATCTTTTAATTCTTGCCCCAGTGATATGCTTTGACTGAATATAAATTGAAATAAATAATTTAAAATTTGAAATTATTATCTATGAAATTAATCAATTTAAACTGAACTTTTCGCTCACCCACTCGCTAATTTAGATCTTGCCGTTTTTTAAGAGGGTCACGTTCAGCACTGTGTTCAATAACAACTGTTAGCTAACGTTACGGGTTCGATAGAACTCAACCCGATGACAACTCAACCTGTGCAATACTCAACTCAAAGTTGGGACAACTCAATTCGTTAGTAGGAGATTGAGTTGTCTCGGGTTGAGTTGTCTATGGGTTGAGTTGTTCCGATACTTCCGTTACGGAACGTTTTGGAAGGTTCAAGGTACATTTGTAACTGAACACGCTACTGGTGACCTTTTCTCATTATGATATTCATAACGAAATCATTATGTTTAGTAAGTTGTTTACATCGTCTACGTCACGTAATTTGAAATAAGCCGTCCAATCGCAGACTGTGAATTATATCGCTGTCAAATTAGCTCGCAAACCTTGGTCTAAAAATAGAAATTACGAAATCAAAATGCTATTAATATTGTTTCGTCTAGATGAAAGCTACGCATTGATTGGTCGACATAAAGGTTATCTCAACGTGACCCGCCATGGGAGCCTAAGAGATCCTGTACGACAACGCTCTATAGGATTTCTGTTTAAGGAGGTTGCTCAAACTGTTGCTGCTCCTGAAATGTTTCCACATTCCATTTTATTTTAAAGGGTTTGGCGTCAGCACTAATAACTCCCTTACTTCATTTTCTGGTTAACTTATTTATTTTGTCGGGTTTAACGCCGTAGCAACACATTGTATATGTCATATAACGGCGTTCAGCGTACCTAACTTAGCTTTCCTTGGCCCTTGTCTATAACCAGAACTCATCTACCCTTCCACAAGAACAGAAACTTCTCCATATACCTTATTAATGAAGAAAAATTGACAATATTGTCATATTTTCATGGAAGGGTATAACCTCCCCGGGTAGGATTCGAACTGTACACCCTTCGGGACACTAGATTCGAAATCCAGGTGCGCTACCAACTGCGCTACCGACTGCGTCCAAGAAAGTTTTGCCATTTTTTGTTAATTAGATAATTTCCATTAATTATCTATAATTTTAATCTTAAGTGTTCATTCACTATAGTTAATTAATTATTTTAACGACAAGGGAGTATTAATCAGATAACAACACTTGGTCTAGACATCAGGCTTCAGTTGAAACGATACAAGCGTATAGTCAGGAGCTTTATATTTCATCTTAAAACTTTTCATTTGATCCAAGGTGACAATATCAAACAAGACGATGTTTGGATACTTGATGCACATAAGCATTGTTTGTTATGTAATTGCGGGTGTGACTGGGTATGCCGCATACCGAGTGTTTTCGCTTGACGGGATCCTGTTTGAGGACTCATTTTTCTTGCAGGAATATGAAAGAGTTGAAAGTATTTTAGGTTGCTTGTTGTTATGTCAAAGCAGAACTGAATGCTTACTGTCTGGGTATAATCAAAATGAGGAAAAATGTCGACTATACAGTAAGGGATTCTACGAGCCAAGACATGGAGTCAATGTAAGTGGGTGGAAAAATTATGTATACGGTGACTCGAATTGTACAAAGAACTATGGCTTTGTCCATGTACGTTCATCCAATTTATGTCTCCAAATTTCAAATGAAAGTGCAACTTATACTGATTCCCGTCAATTCTGTATTGATCGAAATTCACAATTGATCTCTATATCAAATGCAAATAAAGCAACATTAATCGATAATGTTTTGAATACGATGTCAATCGACTTCGATGTTCGTATTGGACTGGAAAAGATTAGCGGAACATGGACTTGGGAAGATGGAAACGTTCTTGGTGCGGAGAGACAATGGTATAGTTCTCAGCCGCACTGCCCAATGGGTTCGTGTTATTGTGTTAAAAAAGTTAGTAGTTGGGGGTTTAATTGGAATGATCAACCGTGCACAGAGCTTGAACGTTTTATGTGTGAAATTGAATTATAAAGTATAAAGATGTTCATTCAAATAGTTCAAATTAACTTTTCTGAAGCTAAGCTCGCATTTTATTGAATGTGAACATAACAATGCTCACAGTAAATCGGTCTAACAGTGAAAAACTAGTGAAAATTTTCCTAGAAAACTGACATGATACAGAGTGTCCGCATATTTTATGAAATACTTATTATATGAAAATGTTGTTACTAATTTCTTTTTTCTATACATTGTATTTCTTTTATGCTTCACAGTGAAATGTGTGGTTTTAGCAAGACTGTTATCAACAGTCGAAACTATTAGCGGCATTCCAGCACTGCGACAAAGTTTGTGGTCCATTTTCCCGCTCGCCAGGAAATAGTTCTATAATTTTCAAAACTCGATATATACCTGCCTATACGTTTATTTTCTTCATCTTTCTTCAAAAAATCACCGTGACACCAAATATTGACAATTTTGTGAACAATTGAACAATGACCGACAGAAATTTACACGACTGTTTACCGCGGATGTATACATTGATTTCATTCATGAAAAAATATGAATAAAAATATTTTACTCGTTCCCGTATCAAGCAATATAGTCACGTGATTCACGTTGGTAACATTTTGAACATTTTCCAAAGACTTTTGGAATACTTTTTTGCAAAGAGATTTTGAAAAATTTCCAACGAGTTTTAGAACACCTTTTTCAAAATGAGATATGGAACAATTTTTTAAAGACACAACGTATAAATTTTGAACATCAAAAGAAAATTGTAGTATAGTAGTTACATCATAATAGATGTGAAAATTTCAAGTATTACATGTTTCATGACTTTTTCGTGTTTGCTAGCAAATGAAATAAATTGAGACCCATGCATAGTTATTTATAATGTTACTAGTACTGTATTCATGAATATCTCTGACAAAATTGAGTAAATAAATTGTTTTTGCGACGCCTGGTTCCAAACTGTTTTTCATTCAGACAATATATCCACTATTTAAAAAATATAAATGCAAGAATAGTGCCTATTAAGACAGGATAGTCTGGTAATCACTGCACTCTTAAGAGTACAACAAATTTACCTATAACAATAAGTGCCAATCAATCCAATGAGTTCTATATATAATTGAATACAAAATTATATAGTTTGTCTCATTCTTGTGGAATATAAACTTTGTCAAATAGAAAATATATCCGTAAGCAATGTATCACAAAAGCAACTGCTCCCCGACTTAGCGCTAAATACACAGCAACTTCGCCCGATTTAGCCTCAATTTTTATGTACAGTGGAGAAAAACGGTGATTTCTCGAAAAGTATACAGTTTCAATGGCTGCAAACTGACATTATAGTAGAAAAGTGACAGCTCTACAAGACAAATACAAAAGTTACACCGTTGGTTACAAAATAAAGGTAAAATGACCTTAAACTTCAAAAAACGGGTTTTGGATGGTTTCTCTGTCTTTAAATCGCGTTTTCTTTCTTAATTTTTAATTTTTGGAAAATATGAAGCAATGAGCTGAATTGCCAAGCCCAGCCCGACAGATCTGTGCCATTTTATAACACAAAAGTAAATATACAAAGAATAATTAACGAAAATCTTACACTGATTGTGATTAAAAAATGTATAGTATTGGATATCGCCCAAACTAGCCTTGCGCGCCCGATTTAGCGTGTTACCTGGTGTATTGCAGGTCCTCAATGATTATATCCATTCAACGTGACACACTGAAATTCTACCGTTATATCTAATCACGAAAAAGCATGCAATACATGTGTCAAAATTTATGATAAGTTGTGTCATTAAGAGTTTTGGAACATTTTTTTCCAAAGAAGTTAGAACAAATTCGAAAGAGTTTTGGAACACTTTTTCCAAAGTGATTTTGAACATTTTCAAAAGAGTTTTGGAACATTTGATTCCTTATGAGATTTAGAACACTTATTTCCAATGAGATTTAGAACACTTATTTCCAATGAGATTTGGAACACTTTTCAAAAAGTTTTGGAACACTTACTCACATACTTATACAGAATGTTACGTCAACTGTGCATTGTTTTTACTAGAACATCACAACAATAAATGTTTTATCCAATTATTTTGAGAACCTTTAAGGCTTATTGCTAATGTGTTTTGAACCGACTTTTGGAAGCATTCCTCCGTTGTGTTTATCTTCAAGGTGATCATGAATTAAAGAATGTAAATATTTTTGTGAATGTTTTTCTACAATATTTTATTATAACTACCCGTATCGTATCGTATCGTATCGTATCGTATCGTATCGTAAATAACCATATCGTCTCCTTTCGTATCGATATCGTGTGATGACTGTATCGTCTCATCTCTACGTATGAATCAGTATAGTCTTGCTTCATTGCTTTCAGCGCTTTGATTTTCAATTCGTCAGGTAAGGAAATGACATTTTACTCGTAGCTACGACACTCTTGAAAATATTTTCTGAACTCGCTCGGCGAAAAAAAAGATGACAAAACACAAAACCGGCAAATATCCTCTATGACTTTGAATTCATACATGACCCAGGGCTCGAATTTTAGCTCGCATACTTTCAAACAAGAAATGTCTTTAAAAAAGACAAACGGCGTCGATTTAAAAACAAGTGTGCTCACCTGAGGAAAAGGTCAAAGGTCACAGAAGAGCCATTTACAGAGGACCACTAATGTTAAAACCTATTTTTTGACCCAGTGACCTACTTATCCAACCAATCAGACCTATTTGAACAATTTTGGTAGGGAACCACCCACGGACCATTCCTGTTGAGTTTGGGCAAATTATCATAAGCGGTTCAAGAGAAGATGTTGTTTGAACTTTTCCTTATATAATTCAATGTAATATTGTGATTCATGGGGTGGGGTCAATTTTGACCCAGGGGCATAATTTGAACAACTGTGATGGAGGACCTCTAGATGATGTTATATACCAAATATGAAAGCTCTAGGCCTTGTAGTTTCAGACAAGAAGATTTTTGAGAATTGCATTGTGAAAACCTATTCATTAATGCTACAAAACAAAAATTATGAATTTATTCTTAAGGTTCTGGAACTGTAATGGTGACCTTCCACAATTCTTATACTGATATTGTTTCTTGAATCTGTACTATTAAAGACATTGAATGCTGAAATTTTAAAGAAATTTACCGTCTGTAACTTAAGTTATGTGCATTTTTATAACGTGACCCTTCATTTTTAGAAAGACCGTAAATTGTGCTGGGACAAAAAGTGAAAGAACTTTTTTTTTCAAATTCTGCTGTTTTATTTCCAAGTTTTAATCCATTTTCTTGTTATACAGTCATGTAATGACAAATCAGAGCAACCAGGTTACACTTTGGACAAATACATATAAAAATACAGAGATTTACATACATGTACCCCCAAGCAAAAATCCGAGTTTTTGAGAATGTTAAAAAATTTACCCTATCTTTAAAAGCAAATATCTCAAGTTAGAAGTTAGTTAGACACATGCAACTAGTTTTAAAATTTCTGCAGTATTAACTGCCCATATAATGAAAAATTTAAGAAATTTTACCGTTTCTAAAATTTTTTATAAGAATTTGTATTAGATTACTGTACTGAAACTGCAAGAGATTTTATAGAGAAAAATAACGTCAAAATGGTCAATTACAAATACTACTACTTTATACAAATATATCATCTAAAATTGGTATTTGAGATGGAAAATGTATGTTAAACTCTGCATTATCATATAAAAACCTTCTCTCCATTGCTTTTTGGCAAGCTTGAGGGGACTATTTGGGGATTAAACTTGTACCAGCTATGTTTTTTGCTGTTGTCGTTTTTTGCACTAACAGTTGGACACTAGAGTTAGTAATGTTGGCTTATTATGTGCCTTAGCTTTCAAATTATGCTGTTGATTGTATTGTTTTTTTTATAATTAGAATATGATGATATTAAAAACAGAAAATGTGCAACGATTTTGTCTTTATATGCTGACTTTGGTACGATTATTTGTGGGAATTCGGCAATAAATCAATATAAGTTAAACATTCTTTCCAGTTTATCGATATTTGTGTAGTTTATTTTACCTTTGTTCATTTTCAGTACACAAAATAGATTAAACAATCAAAACCCCATTTTGCCCCAAATTCTCCATTTCGTCCATTTCGCCTCAAAATCTCCATTTCGTGTATCAGTCATACCCAATTTACATCGCAAAAAAAGATGAAAAAAAATGTATTTTACACCTGTACAAACAGAATCAACGCAAAAGTTATGATCCACTACGGCTTTTCATTGTTTTTATGTCGATAAACCATTATTTTTACGATAACTAACTACGATCACGCTGTAGAGCGTCTGGTTTCGCCATTTTCGGAAAATGCGTTACCCTATGACTTCTGGAAAATCCCACGTCACGTGGTGAAAATTTCTAAAAATAGCAATTACGAAACTTGACGAAGATAGGTAATCGGGAAAAAACCTACTTAATTATTGATTTGATAAAGGGAGATAACCGCTGCGGGGAGTTTGGTTTGACGTGTCTATTTTTAGTTTTATCTATTTTTAGACACCCCCCCCATTTTTTTGTTGATTTTTGGCAGTTTTTGCAAATATCAAGAGGCTTTGTCAAAAAAGAATTGTCAACTTGATATGCCGGTATATGTGTGCTCCAGCGACAAACAAAAGATTTATTTAAAGCTGCGCAGTTTCTTCCACAAAACAGGAAACTCACAAATTTAATAGTATAGATGTGGAGCTGTGACTCTCAAAGTGTAAACCCCGGAAACTGGACGTAGTGAGGCTTACTTAATAATTATTGGGTAATATGTCAGACTTTTTACTAGAAACCGGTTCACATCTGGAGACGTAATTCATTTTACCCATAAAATATTGTGTTTGACACGTAACTTTTTATTGTTACAATATAAAAAAAAACCCTTTGGAAAGCAATAGAAGTCTACCCCAAAAAAATAATCTACGAACGAAGCAAAATTTCGTAAAACACTGCATTACAATAGTGTGGCCTTCATTTTTTCGCGCGTGTCAGGGCCATCCAATCGAAGAGGGGATTTTCTCTGTTTCCCCCGTACGTCATTTTCAGTGCTTATAAAATCATCCAATAGAACGGCGGATTTCCGAAATCCCCAGACAGACGTCATTATACAGAAATGTAGGTCAAAATCCAGCTTAGACAGCTACGCCGAAAAATGCGAGTGGATTTTAATAATTGATAGTAACTTTCATTGTAACTAGCAAGTTATTGCGAGTTGAAATCGCTGTAAAAATATTACTGTCTAGACAAATGAGACTCATATCAGCATTGAAACGGCTAGGTAGATCGATAGTAGGCCTATTAATCTAAGAATTACAGTAAAAACATGTAAACTATTGTAAGCTGTAGTGCTGAGTCGTTCTTTTACTGTTTTTATATGCATGCTATTAAAATTTGGGGATACAATTTGGGGGATAAAATGTGAGTAATTTTTCATTTTCCGAGTTGAAATGAAATCAACTCACAAATATTTACAAGTCCAATTCTTGGTTAAATTTCAATGTATACTTGTACTTTTGGCTTGTTTAATCTTTTTTCATACAAATGCATACCTACTTTATACGTGTAGTATACTGTTAAAACAATTAAAACTATTTAAAGAATAAAAGATACTCATGTTAACTTAATTTCATTGCTAAAGGTTTATTCTCAATTTTTATACATGACAGCGAATGGGAATATTGATTATAAAATACAAATGATAACCCAATTAAAATGCACTTACTCGAGTTTTGTTCTCAATTTTCTCGAGTCGTACTTAACTTATTCCTAAAATTAGACCCACCCACGTAACTCGATCAGACAATGTAAGAGTTACGCATGCGCAATGAGTACATCCGGTATAATCAGCAAACAACTATGAATATGTGGGTCATAAAGTTATGTTAAAAACTTATACAGAGATAAAAAAACTTGACATTCGGTTTAATCTTTATAGACGTGTAGGTAAGTTTCTTATTGACTGATCTAGTTTTCAGTGAAAATGTAACGAAAAAAAAACAATTTTAAAATTCTACTTTCGATTTTAACTGTAGGGTGAAAGTACAATTTTGTATGTAAGACATATGTCTTATAAATCTCACATTAAAGGTATACTCCTCTTGTAAATCTTTTAAAACAACATTTCTTAATAGTTTATTAAATCATAACCAAGTTTCATATTAAATGCATTTCCAATACAATTCAATTTTGAAAAATACATAGGTGGCTCAACGTAGAGTATCAGGGGTGGATTTCAGGATTTTTGTAAGGCTTCTTACTATGTTTTCATACTGGGCTTAAAACACCGTGTCAACACAATTTACGGCGACTAACGCTCCTATAACTAGGCTTTCATGACCTATAACAAGTACTCACCAACCATCCCACTAGACCGGCAGTGTTAACTAACTGCAACGAAATTTAAAAATAGATACTATTATCAACTAACCGTGTTGATATCACGTAATGTATACTTTTTTTAAAAAAAAAAGATGAAGATAAGTACGAATATATCATATTTCAATTAGGACATTAAAAGAAACTAAACGTATTACGATAATATGAACTTTTTGTGTAACAAATGTTATGAATACTATTTACATCTTGTGTTTTGTAATTAAAATAAACGCCTGAAAAAATGAATAAAAGTAGTGCTTTGTTATACCTCATTCAATACAAGTTCAACTCATTTATGTTTATTTTTTTTGCAAATTCAAGTATTGTATTATTTATCACAGTCCAAACAAAAGTGAAATACATGTATTAATGAACATCTACTAAATCTACTCAAACAAGTAGTCTGTCTTGTCATTAATTTAACATTAAGATCATGCATTTTAGCACAAACATGACAAAAATGATAATTAATAAATGATATACCTCACAAACTCCCAGCAGCTGGTATCACCCCTTGTTAAACTAGCAATGTTTGACGTCAGTTGCTGTGAGGTGTTTGTCTACTTCTGTATTAGGACTGTCCTGAAATTATATATTTTTTAAAGTAAATACATAGTCAAACTAGTGTGTTAGTACATGGACTGTAAGATTTATTGAATTTTAGACAGACTGAATGTGCAACATTTAAGTTCTCCTTAAAGAGTTTCACTCCTGACCAAATATTGCCTAACCTCACAATAAATAGTTAACATTCAGCCTGTCTAATATCTAATAAATGTAACATTTCATGTACTAAATGCATCACACTAGTTTGACTATGTATTTACTTTACAAATATGCATAATGTTGATTTAATGTAAGTTTCTGATATATATACCGTATAAACCTAAAGACAGTAAGTTTTCAAGAAAATTTGGGTTGTAATATATGTATATTTATATAAAGACTGTTCCTTAAATGGAAATAGTTTCACTCCTGACATTCTTGGGTCATTGCAAAGAAAACTTTGTCAGGTCCACAACATTAGCTTATGTAATCAGGGACTTCTTGTATTTTCTCTAGATACATATTTCTTACAAGCAACAGTCCAACAATTGTGTTAAGAATACATATGTTAGCTAAATAGAAGCAGTTATTACAAGACATGCATTTTTAGTGACTATATTAATCCAAGCACTCGCATCAAAAGCATACTTCTACGAAGACTTCAGACGCATCAAAACATGACAAAATATAGAAATTTCAAGACCTTAGACATTTAATTAATCAAAGTGATCTTAATACGTGTGATAACTAAGCAAATGTGTTTTTAATCCATTTTTAAGACAACTAAATTTTTAAATGTCACGGTTTTTGTGTTTCACTCCTGACAATTTTTGTGTGTTTTTCGGCTGTAAAAATATATTTCTTGTTCATATTCCATGAAACTTGGCAGTTATCTTGGAAATAGTAAACATGCTAGGGGTCTATCAGAAACCTTGTAAATGAAAATCTGTGGCTTGTATACCCCATTTTAACAACGGAGTAATTATTTTTGCTCCTACCCATAACTATAAAATATCGGAATGCTTATTTTAAGAACAAAACTTATAAAATGGCTTACTCAGTTAGAATATACTTACAGCCTGAAGTTTCCAATTTATTAAATGAAAACGAGACTCAAGGACAACTTGCTGCACTTCTGTCTGTGTATAAGGATATGTCACAACCTACCATGGAGCCACAGAATCAAACCATGTCATTTAATTTAGAAGCAGGTCAGTTTTATAAGTTTTCATATCTCTCAAACTTTAATTACAAAAAGTAACTACATGGTTTTCTTGACTGTTCTGCAAAGTAAAGAATATTATAGTGAAAAGTTGGTGCCTGAAATAAATGCATGAGAAATTCTTGTTTTCTGTGTTGTGAAACAAGATTGAATGTAAATCGTCCGTCAATAAACACTTTGAGAACACAATATAGGTCACAGATTCACTCCAGCATTCGACAAACTTGACCAGTAGCTTTACACACTCAACAACATTTCTAACTCCTCATTTTTAAATACATTCTCTTTCTTCTAGATTAGTCGTAATTATATTGAAACATAGAAAACTCATTGCACTATAAGCTACGTAGACGTTGTGAGTAATATTGATTGTAAACAGAAAGCATTTTATATGTACAGCGTTAGCTTTAAGTTTAATCAAGATACTGTAAAAACCATTTAAACATATACATTTAAACAAGCGTTGAGTAATATTGTGTGAATAACCATTTACATACAGGAAGTGATTTTGAGAGTTATGATAAAGATGGTGACATTGAACAACTATCATCTAAGTTAGTTGTATCTGGTTTACCAAGTACAGCACATGAAGATTTACTTAGATTTTTCTTTGAGAGTAAAAGGAATTTTGGAGGTCTAGAAGTTCTAGACGTAAAGTATGATAAAGAGAATGGTTCAGCTATTATAGAATTTGAAAATGCTTCAGGTATAATCGTTAGTTAACATTGTTCGCATGTGTTCAATTGTTTTATGTTATTAAGTGTAACTCATGTGTCCTTTCAGCTCAAAAAGTAAGGCGCTAGACTTATAATTAAATAGTGTGCTGGTTCACAGTATCGAAGGGAATTACTCCAAATTATATTTGTGGTGTTAAGTCATGAAATTATTTCTACTGCCATTTTCACTGTTGATGGTATGTGGCTACTACAAGTTAAATAGGTTCAAACAAACGATCTTAGCCAATCGAAAGACCTGAGTAGAATATCTGAATATAACTGCAATTTGACTGAAAAATGAAATGCGTCATGAGTAAAACCATGGCATGTTACATTTCTCGTGTTAACAATTTTATGATATTGTTTGATTTGTAACCAATGTCAAAGAAATTCTCATTTAAATAGATAGATCTATACTTTACCCGTTTTATGTGTTTACATAAGCAATGTTTTTTAATCAAAATCAATTATTGTATTTAGAACATAATAACAAAGACTTGCTTTGCATCGCAAAAAAAGAATGATCACTTTTGCATTTTTCACACAAATTGTTAATTTATGTTTTTGTTATTCAGATGTTGATGTTGTGTTAGAGAAAGCTCCAATAAAACTACTTGACCAAATAGTACACGTTGAGAGGTTTCATGAACCAGTAGACCTACGTGTGGTACAGGTATCTGGTCCCTTGCATGTTGTTAAAGACCTAGAAACATTGGAACTATACTTTGAAAATAAGAGACGTTCTGGTGGTGGTGACATTGATGACCTAAAATATGATGATGATCTTAATGTTGCATTGGTTACATTTAAAGAAGAAGAAGGTTTGCAAATTTATCATTCTGCACAATTTAAAAGCTAATTCTAAAAGTATTCTAAGACTCTTTATACGTATTAAAGTGTACAACTGTAATATCATTTTTATTTGTGTGTGGTCTATTGTATTGCTTTCGTGCAACATTTACTGATACACTTACTTGCTTACTGTTCATCAATAATAATAATAAACATTGCAAGTTGTTTCCGACAATGGCAAACTGTAGAATTACAACGTAGCTTTGATTTGATGTTTTTGTCAATCGATGTAGCCAAAGACTTTGTGACAAACTAGAGAATGTTTCGTTACTGCCTTTTATGCACATATGGACATGTATGAAGTTCATGTGAATGAAAAAGCTACTGAACAAGTGATGCACTGGTCAATTATACATTACATTACCAAGTCAAAATATAGCATGATAAATTTCACATTTATAGTTATTCATTTTCAGTTGCTCAAAGAGTTGTAATGCATGATAGACATGAAGTGCAGGGTAGGAAATTAACTGTGAAACAATATACTGAAACTAAGGATAAACAAATAAACACAGAGGAAGTTGCAGAAACCTCGGATGAAGATCAAGTTGTCCGAGACACTATCAAAATTAGTAATGTGAGCCCATCTATAAAAGATACAGTGGAACTGTATTTTGAAAGTAATCGGCGATCTGGAGGAGGAGAAATTTGTGAAGTATGGAATGACGACGATGAAGAGGATGTAATATATATTAGATTTCAAAATGAACAAGGTGCTCACATTTTTTCTTGATCTACTCAGTATACTATTCTAACTTAAACATCGTTCTGTATGCACATTGATGAATCTGATGTAAACTGAGCTTGATCTATTTTTTCTGGCAGTTGTCAGTCATTGATTTAAGTATGTGCCCAGTAACTGTTTAACAGCTAAATGCGTAAATATAACCTTTCCAGGAACGAGGAGTAGATTGACTGACCGTTGTGATATAACCTAGACATGTGTTGCTACGACGTTAAACTAATAAAAACCAATAAACCACTGTTATTTTAATAGAAAGATTTCACCAGTAGTGAACTTTTGAATTGTCTGCAGAACTTACTGAGCCTTACTAATAATGTTTCCTATGTCTATTGATATGTGTTCCGAAATTGTAAAACTTAACACTTGATAATAATTCTTATATTTTTCTTGCAGTTGCCAAAAAAGTTGCGGAAAGAACTCATTCCATTAAGAAGCAGGTTTTGAAAGTAACAATACACAAACCTCCAAAGCCATTGCCAAGTCATGAAAACAAGGTTGTCATAAAAGGTTTAAATACATCAACATCACAAGATGCATTGTTTAACTTTATTGAAGCTAAATCTGGTCTAATACCAGTTACCTTAGACTACCATGAACGTGATAAAGATGTAGCAATGGTAACATTTGACAGTAAGGCAGGTAAATGCTCCTTAGTTTCATCTTTGTAACACATGATGTACTTCTATAACTGTTTACGTAAATCGTGACATTCGATATTAATTCAATGTAATGTACTATGAAATAAATTTTAATGCAATAACTCATGTAAAATATCTTTACGTCGATGTGCAATCTGATCTAAAATTTTCGCTCGCTTTCCTACTCGCTAATTTAGATCTGGCCTTTTTTAAACGACGGTCGCGCTCAGGTGACCTTTCCTTGTCATGATATTAATGACGAAATTGTTATGATATGTAACTTGTTTACAACGTCTACGTCACCCAATTTGAAATGAGCCGTCCAATCGCAGACTGTGAATAATACCGCTAATAAATAAGCTTGCAAACCTTTGTCCAAAAATAGAAATTACGAAATCAAAATGTTATTAATAGTGTTTCGTGTAGATGAAAGCTACGCATTGATTAGTCGACATGAAGATCATCTCGACGTGACCCTCCATTGAGATAGTAGAGATCCTGTACGACAATGCCCTACAGGATATCTGTTTACGGAGATTGGTCGATGTGTATTTGCAATTGTAACTAAGAGCTTCCTTAAGCAATTAGTTGTCATGGCGAGTCAAGAGTGTTGATCAAAATGAAGATGTATGCATTTGTGTATGTAAAAAAGATAAAAACCATTCTATGATACCTGGTTTGAAGTTTCATATCAATAAAATCACAGATGAGTTAGATAACGGACCATAAGTCAGTATATATATGTAGTTTAAAGAAAAATCAAATAAAACAATTGAGGATGCTTTTGATGTCACACGTACACTCTCATGATATCATGCTTTAATGTTACATAAGGAGTTAAGGTGCTACATGTATTATATTCATTCAGGTAAATCGGACCATAACAATCATTGTTTTTTGTAGAGATTGTTTTCATAAACAAATATTGCAGTTAATTTTGATATTTACAGATGTAAGGAAATTGAATGAGATGTTTAAGAAATTTACATTAGACGGTAATACATTGAAAGTGATGCCTGTTGCAATATCAAATTGTATAATAGTTACAGACCTATCCGATAAAATCACTAAGGACAATGTTCGCTTTTATTTTGAGAACCACAGGAAAAGTGGAGGTGGTAATGTTGAGAAGGTCACAATGAATGGTGATGATACTTGTTTAGTGTATTTTGTTGACTATAAAGGTAAAGTTCGTATTCATTATGAGAAATGTTGTAAATGCTAATACTTAACTAAATCTTTTACAATATCTGCTAGCTCAGTTAGTAGCATGCAAGTCTAATGATCGAATTGTCGTGGGTTCTATTCCGGGGTAGGCTTACTTTCGTGGAGTTTAGTCTAAAATGACTTCTATGGCTATTCTCCCTCCTACCAATGATTCTAAATCATGTAGGGCAGGTGTCAGTCACTGAAGGAAATATGTGCTAAGTAACTGGTTAACAGATAAATCCAGAGATTGAGCTTTTTCAGGAATGGTGAATAGGTTGACTATAGAATGTGTTGTTCAGCAAAGAATCATGTTCACTCCTCTGAAGTTAGAACAATGGTCAGAACACGACTTGTTACTACCTAATTGGAGTTTTGAAAAAATAGCCGCCATGATGTTAAGTGTCTGTGTCAAAGAGTTTCGAGCTACAATTCCAAACAGTGGGATGTGCTACTGTCCAAATAGTTCGAGAAAGTAAATGTTAAAACTACATAACTAGTATCTTTTCACAAAAATTGTCGGACGAGACATTCCAGAGACTTCGAACATGGTTTTCCAAAGAGTTTTTGTCCAACCGATCATTTCGTATCACGTTTGAATAGATCTAGGTCAACACCTTGCTGCATTTACTTTTCAGTGATTGATGATGTGTTGAAGAAAGAACATATCATATGTGACCAAAAGCTGTTTGTACAACGATATTCGGATTGCCTAGGTAGACCAGAAGACGATATGCAAGGGAGAGCATTAACAATACCTGCCCCTATTGTTTTTAAAGACCTTGATAAACACAAAGTGAAATTTATTTATAATTCAGAAGGACGTAAACAGATTTTTGAAGAAGAATTACAGAGATGTCATTGCAAAGTAAAATGGCCTAATGATGCCAATGATAGTTTAGTGGTTGAATGTACTATCACTAAATCTGTCATTGGCTGTTATAAATTAGTGAAAACTTGGGAATCTGATGTTCATAAAATTGTTAAATCTTTCATGGAAAATCTTGTAATTCACGTAATTCATTATTAGTCCTTGAAGATAACAATATTCGAAAACAATGTTATGTAGATATACTGTGAGTATTACAGCTCTTAGAGATTGAAAACATTCCTGTAAAATCATTGCAATCTATAGAGTGTTTGGATACTCAAAAGATGTTGAGGCACTGAATTTGAGTTCAGGTTTTAAGTTGTCTTAAATTTCCGTGTCTAAAAGTTAAACATACATGCATTGTAGCATGTATTAAATTGGACTGATATTTTTTTATTTTTTTTCCTTCTAGTAGTATTGAATTATCAATTGAACATGTCATAACAAAGTATAAATATGTTTTCCTCGTTCTGGTCCGACAGTTATATCTTATTAAGACAAAGACGAGTTGTATCTGATTTGGACACAGTGGCAAGGGAGATAACCACTATTGGAATTTTTTCTAAGTTTATTTGTTAGAGTTATCTTTCTGGAATCGATTTTCAAGAATTCTAGACAAGTCAATACGCTTGCTCAATTTGACCTGAGATGTATTTATACATGTTATGTGTCAGTAATCACATTACCTTCAACTGAATTAATGAACGCAAAATATATTTAAATTGCATTTTTTGTCTTCGGTCAAGTTTCACAAGCTTGTTAAAACTTGTCTTTTAATTATACACGGTTGAAAAAATAATAATTCTTATGATTTTATGTCGGTAACAATGACATGACACATGACATACAAATGGTGAGTATCACAGTATGTAAAATGCCATAATATGTCATGCACATCAATACGGAGGATGACACAAAAAAGACACATCTCTTATTTCCATTGTGCTCATAAATGGGCATAGTATAGTTCTATCATATTAACCTGTCACAGCTTGAATAATTACACGGTCGCTGAATGTCGATTGTATTAGTAATGTCAATAGTCTATGAAAGATAACTCTATCAAGCTTATTGTAATTGCCATGTATTAGTAACATAATTATGTTTCTCACGAGCCAACACCTGCCATGAGACCTCGTCGGGAATCCAAAGCTCCATCTTATCTGAAAGATTATGTGAGATACTAAATAAGTGCTGTGATGGGCATAATAATTCCCATACATGTTGTGCTAACTGACTGGGGCATAATAATCCCCTAAGTGTATATAGTGTAAATTTGTGAACCTTTTCTTAAGATTTATATTTTTACTTTTTCTTTTTCTCTGGATAGTATTCCTTTCAAGTGTTCCAACCATTTGACTTGTGGAGTGGACTAGAATTTGTACAACCAGCGTAATAACTGATAGTTTTTCATTATTCGTATTTGACTGAAACTGTGTAATTTGATATCGTGTTTTATTGTTATATTCTGACTCTAAAGTTTTCATTTAAACAAATGTTTTACTCTCATGTATAAATTCAGAACGGATGTATTTGTTAATATAAATTTACATGACTATACAACTAGAAACTTTGTGTTGATTTGACATTTACACCAGTATTTGATATTTAGAGATGTATGGCATTTAAAACATTTCCCTGTAAAATATTCGGTAACTTGATCTGTTTTAATTATATCATAGCCGCAGTGTTTCTGGATCAAAGTGTTTTTTTAAACGTTTAGTGAATGTTATCTGTAAAACAAATTTCACTGACTGCTCTAAAACTTAACTGTTTTTAAATATGATTTGATTTTGTTTTGTTTGAGAAGAAAGGATGTTGATTGTATTAGTAATGTCAATAGTCTATGAAAGATAACTCTACCAAGCTTATTGTAATTGCCATGTATTAGTAACATATGTTTCTCTCCCTCTATCTGTATGTATATATATACTTATATAGATCTATGATTATTAAATGTTGTATCTCCGTACTCATAAGCTGTGTTTTTGTAATCTCCATTTATTATAATGCGTGTGCAATAACGATTCCTGTAAGAAATCAACAGTTATACATGTATATTTATATATTTTTTCTTTTGAATGTGAAATTACAAAATATCTCAAACTTGATATTGGTTCATTGTGATACATTGATCATAGTTTTGGAGATAGATAATTTTTGCCGCACTGACAGATGACTCACCGTAACAGAAACAGATAAGGTTTGGGGTGTATTGGGTATTTACACCCAGTTTTCCAGACAATTGAGTAATGCCATTTCCAATAGAGTGCGTAATTTTTTTTTACTCCAAGATATTTTACTGGATTGAGTATTTGCCATTTATATGACGATAAATTGAGTACTAATAAAAAAACCCATGGAACTAGGCATGCACAAATATACTTATAAATATATATCGAAGATATTGTTACTAGGACAGCAACCACCAGTGTTTTTTCCACAATTTTGGGAATATGTCCCATACCCATAGAATTGGGAATTTTATCGGCATTTTGGTTTAAATTGGGAAAATATAATGTCAAGCCAATCGGTAACAATAGCATTCAAAACAATGACTTCAGTTTTTATTCTCCATTCAATTTGATTGTCAGAACTTTACAAAGCAAGATCCTTCAGACTCTTACTATTAGATGCATGTTCTTTAAGCAATTAACAACAGCCTCAAGCTGGTTATAGTCTAATGGCTTATAATGACAACATGTCCTCTTTAGAGTATCCAAAAAAGACTGTCGAATCCTATTGCATGAAACAGTTCACATGGAATTCATAATGCTGAAAACCCTTTCAACGGTGGCTGTTTTGTTTGGAAGAATTTTGCTTTGACCAATCAGACAGAACATTGCAGGAAAATGTTTAAAAGATTTCGCCAGAATTTAGTTCACAGGAGTGGAGAAATCTTCAAAATAATGACTTAATTTGAAAATAACTTTTCTGTATCAAATAACAACTTGTCAGTTATTTGGTTATTTGAAATGCTGATTAATCAACAAACTGTTTTATTCAACTAACTTTTTGTTTTATTCTAACTCTTTGTCATAGATTACCATAATTACATAATGATTATGATAAACACAGTATAGTTATGATAGCATCTTCAGTATTTTAATTGAATTTAAAAAACATATAATTATGCTTCATTTTTAAAATTACACCGAAACAAATGTTGGCAAGTAAAAAAAATGTCTGGCATTTTGACATTTGTTTTATCAACGAACACCAGAAAACGGGAACGTAAGTTCGAATTTGTCGGTTCCTGGGGCACTGTTTGCTAAATTAAGAAAACAAATTAAAAATAATAAGCTTATTACATTAGTTATGAAGATTTAAGAATGTTTTACTTAATTTGCGATAGCGTGGGTCGCGAAAATATATGACAATAAGTCATCATGATTGAAGGGATTTTATTTTTACGAAATACAATACTAAATTATATATTATAAAATATTTTTGTTGTAAAATAACACAAAACAATATTTATAAAATTTAATTGCGCAAGACGGTGTATTGACAATTATCGTCAGTAATTTTAACAAAGAAAAAATGACTTCCTGGGATCGCAGATATCGTTTTTATAAAGTTTTATATATAATAGAATTTAACAAATTAGGTCACGCTAGTTTAAGAATACATTTTTCATGACGATTAATTTATATTATACTCCATGATTACATAATGAGACATTGCAATTATGTCATTGTTATGCTATCAAACATCGACAAAGTAAGAGTGAAAAAATGCCGACACATATCTTAAATTGTTTACCTCAATTTCTGCTGAAACTGCAAACACAAATTTGTCCTCAAACAAAGGATTAATATTGATTTAATTGCTGCAAACAATTAAAATATATATATGCGCTATTTCCAATGTACTCTGACGTGTATAGGTAAAGGTATATACAGATGTTATCGCGCGTGTAATCATAAGTCGACGACTTTATTATCGATTTTGTGACGTCCTTGTGCATTCATATGTCGGCGAGTTAAACTCCCAGCGCGTGAACGACAATTGGGTTTTAATGAGATGTAATTGGCATGTAATTGTCGCGTGAAGTTTCATTTTTTGCATCTCTTATCTGACCAGTTTCGATTTTTTATTTACGTTCGATACGCGGCGATTTCGAGACTTTATGAGTAAAGGAGTTTTTAATTGGGTTATGATACGCAAATTTTTTTATTCTTATAGGGTTTTTGAGATTTTTAATTGCGTATTTACGCAGATACGCAGCTTATCTGTTCCTCTGCGTGACTCGAATTGTACAAAGAACTATGGCTTTGTCCATGTACGTTCATCCAATTTATGTCTCCAAATTTCAAAGGAAAGTGCAACTTATACTGATTCCTGTCAATTCTGTATTGATCGAAATTCAAAATTGATCTCTATATCGAATGCAAATAAAGCAACATTGATCGATAATGTTTTGAATACGATGTCAATCGACTTCGATGTTCGTATTGGACTGGAAAAGATTAGCGGAACATGGACTTGGGAAGATGGAAACGTTCTTGGTGCGGAGAGACAATGGTATAGTTCCCAGCCGCACTGCCCAATGGGTTCGTGTTATTGTGTTAAAAAAGTTAGTAGTTGGGGGTTTAAATGGAATGATCAACCGTGCTCAGTGCTTGAACGTTTTATGTGTGAAATTGAATTATAAAGATGTTCATTCAAAGAGTTTAAATTAACTTTTCTAAAGCTAAGCTGGTATTCTATTGAATGTGAACATTACAACACCATCTGCCGAAGTTTATTTAGTAAGGATTTAAAATTGCTCAAAGTAAATAGTCTAACGTGAAAAACTAGTGAAAAATTTCCTGGAAAACTGACATGATACAGTGTCCGCATATTTTATGAAATATGTACTATAAACTTATTATATGAAAATGTTGTTAACATTAAATTTTTTTTCATTCTATATTTCGTTTATGCTTCACGGTGAAGTGTTGTTTGCTTTTTCAATTCGTGAGCTAAGGAAATGACGTTTTACTCGTAGCTACGAAACTCATGAAAATATGTTCTGAACTCGCTCGGTAAAAAAAAGATGAGAAAACACAAAACTGGATAAACATCCTCTATGACTTTGAATATGTATAATCATACATGACCCAGGACTCGAATTTTAGCTCGCATACTTGCAAAATGCGAGTGGATTTTATTAATTGTTAGTAACTTTTATTGTTACTCGTAAGTTTTGCAAGTTGAAATCACTGCAAAAATATTACTGCCTAGGCAAATGAGACTCATATCAGCATTGAAACGGCCAGGTAGATCGATAGTAGGTCTATTAATTTAAGATATACAGTAAAAACATGTAAACTATTGTAAGCTGTAGTGCTGAGTCGTTCTTTTAATGTTTTGTATGTATGCTATTAAAATTTGGGGATATAATTTGAGGATAGGGTTAGGGTTATCTCCCTTGTAAAATCTTTCATTTCAGTATTCTACACAGTAAATTCCCTTAGTAACCATATATTCCTGGCCAATTCGCCGAGTTTGAGCCACCATAATTTATACAATTCTATAAGTATATGATGTACTACCAGTATGTTTTTGATCCTGTGTCAAACCAAGGTAGGTAGTGCAGTTGGTGGCGTGCAGGGAATACAAATCTAGAGTACAAACCTGAGGGGGGTACGGGTACAAATCCCATGCAGAGATGTTAGTCCCTTCCATGAAAATTTGACAATAATGTAAATTTTTCTCCATTAATAAGGTACATGGAGAAGTTTCTAGCCTTGTTGAAGGGTAGGTGAGTACTGGTTATAGACAAGGGTCCAGGAAAGCTAGTTTAGGTGCATTAAACAGCATAAAATGACCATAACATGTTGACAGGGCGTTAAAAACCTATAAACAGTACTATGCCCGCTGCCCTTGTAATAAACAACACATAGATTGACGTATGAAAGTCTCTGAATAAATAAAAAGAACCAAAAAATGTTAAGTAAGAATTATATTTTATTCAGTAACAGCAAGGTCAATAAACAAAGATGCCTGCATCAAACAGATAGTCATACAAAATAAAGAGAAAAACGCATAACAATTGATTGCCTTCTTGGACGGAATGCTCAACCGTGGTTCAGATATCAAAAGAACCTTGGATGTCATTGGACGGAGTGTTCAGTGTTCCAAAATAAAAACACAAAAACAAATTTAGTCTAAAGTGATTCCAAAAAAAATAAAATACTTCTTAAATTTCACTTTATATAAAAAAAAGTTAACAACAAAATATCACAGTCGAAATTATAAGTATATACATAGGTCAATAAATGTTTTAAAATTATATAAAAAAGTAAAAATAGGATATTCTGATTGTGTTAGCTTAAACAAAACAAAAACAAATATGTGTTAGATTTTGTGAAAAAGATAGATCTAAATTTAACCCAATGGACAACTGCTGTTAGCGAGAATTTTAAATTGCGTGAATTTTAGACTGGATTTTATCAGATAGACTTTAACCAATGTATTCACATTGAAAATATTCAAGCTCTGACAGTTGCCAAAATAAATAGACCAAAGAATCAGAGAAAATAGAAATCATTTGAAACATCAACAATCAATCGTTCTACAAAATGCCCTATATCAGAAATATTTTGATACAACTCATATCTTTCTTTAGTAGTTATTTTAAAATATTTTGTCATTGCCAAATTTGTGTTTATTCATTAAATATTAACACTTTATGAGGCTTTGCTCTTCTTAATGACACCAACATCTTTTTGAAAGAAAGGTAAAAAACTACTTTTTTCTGAGTAATATATGGATACATAGTGTTTTTGACTCTGATACCAAAAAGCCATCGCTGGAAAAATATGTAAATTAATTTTGGACATTTGAATGAAATAAAACCCAAGAATATGTGAAATAAATTGGGTGTACAGAATTTCTAACTAGGTGTTTATACATTAATACACATATAGAACAGTAAAATATAAACAATTAACCTATACCCCTCAGCAAACAAACAAACATCTCTGTCCCACATATACCATACAAGCATTTTGTCATAATCCAAAAAATAGTTACACTGCAATGCTATTTTATATGGACACCGATCTGTATAGATTTTAAAATACAGACATAATTTTGATAACTAATATTCTTCCACATGTACTTTAAAATGTTGTTTTTTATGAAAATACATAGAAGAAATTATATTTTCTTTGGAGGGGAAATACTTCTTTTTGACTTCCCTTTAAATATCAAATCATTTATTTCAAAATGGAAACCCACATACTAGATATAAGGTTTGTTAAGCTGAGGGTATATATTATATTGTATTAACATTATTAATTTATATGGTCACTATCTCATTGAATTTAAACAATCATTGAGTTATAAACCAAATTAATTAACAATTAAACCTTCGTACCCATGTCATAGAATAATTTAACTAAAATTAAATACTCAACTCTCTCCATTCGAAATCCAAGCAATCATCTCAAGGTTTGAAAATAGTGCAATAGTAAGAATGGGTCGTAACTATTCAATAGCTTCACAAGGGTTTAAGATGGTGGAATGGTAGAGAGGGAGGCAGTCATAGATAAAGTCATCTCCCCTTAAAGACGTCTAATATTCTAGTAGGTGTAACCCAAGTCTTATTAAACATATAGACATATAACTATGTTTGTTTCAAGCTATGTTAACACTCTGAACTCAACTAAGTATTGTTTATTTTCAATGTAGACAGTGATCATGGTATCATACAATAAATATAAGAAAATATGTTTATATATCAAAATTGTCAAACCTGATTTTGAAAATATAAAAAACATTCTACCCTGACAAACTTCTTATTAAACAATTTAAATTCAGGCTGTCATTTTATTACCACTAGTAAAACATGAAAATCCTGCCAAAATTTATATAAACCATGGTACGTTAAATTTAAAATGTCATTTTTTACCACAATTTAATAAATTATCATTTTACTTTTTTAACTTATTTTTCATGATTAACAATTTTCTTTTATTATAAGGCACACGATACAATAAACTACAAATTAAATAATATACAAAAATATATAATCTAAAAATAGAAAATATGCCATAAGTAGAAAGAATTTAAACCATCTTTTAAAAAAATTATGTTAAGTTTTCCAATTGATCCACAGAATTGCTATGATATAAGACACTTCTTCTGCATTTATTTATTTGAACTACAGATTTGTCTATAAAAAGGCAACACAAATTTAATAAACTCTATTTTTGCTGCTCAGTTATATATCTGAATTCTTTTTACCTATAATTTTAAGAGCTGCATATATTAACATAATTACCTTCAGTTTTAGAGAGTTACATATATGAATTTATTACCTTCAGTTTTGGAGAGCTAAACATATAAATTTATTACCTTTAGTTTTGGATAGTTCCATATATAAATGTATTACCTTTAGTTTTGGAGAGTTACATATAAAATTTATTACCTTCAGTTTCAGAGAGCTACATAAATTACATAGTTTAGTACATTAATCTACAATATAATGGAGGAAAAAGTAGCGTAAAGTTTTATTTTAACAAAATTAAAATATCCAAAATGAGACAGATCAAGTGAAACACCAGAAACTATATTTATTTTAATTGTAGCTGGTTAACAAAAATATCTATCCAGCCTTTCACTTAATCAAGAAATCATTAATAAATAATGTATTCAAAGTTCCAAGAAATACGTTTCAGAAATGATTTAGTAAAGTTCTGCTGTAAGGAGTTTCTTTGTTATTTCAAATTTAATATACAAATTTTGACAATTTTCTCTAGTTGCAAATGGTTAATTTGAGAAGAAGAGGGTCCCAATAGTAAATAATTTTGATGGTCATAATAGTGGAACTAAACTGTGGAAACAAAATTTTACAAAGGAAATTATATTCAATTTAATGACAGAGTTTAATCTCCAAGTATTATATCAATTGACAAATTGTTCAATCACAGAAGAAAAAAAATTATGGCACATATGGAGTTGTAACAAAAATAAGGCAAACATATGTATATAAACAATATTGTACAGTAACAATGTATTTTGAGAAGTCAAACTTTTCTTTTTTTATCAAACTGAATTTCTAGAAATGATGAAAAAAAAGATCTTACAATAAAAATAATTAAACTTTAACAAACCCCATTTTTTTCTTTTTGGTCATTTTTTAAACAAAGATAGCAGAATAAACTATACTTTAAGTTAGAAAATGTAGACATATTTTATATTTTCATTGATTTTCTTTGACAATATCTACTTCTCATTTGCTTTAAAAAAACAACTCTAGGTTAGATTTGCTCAAAAGTAATATTGTGTCACATGTTTTGAAAAATATAGTTCAAAAAGTTTTTAAAAATAAATCTTTTTCACACTTGTTTTGAAAATAAATTATTCAAATTTTATAAAAATAATATGTTAGTTCATTTTTTTATATTATTAGTCATATAAACACTAAATATATAATATTAAAAAATTATTGTTCTTATTTAATTCTAGATAGATTGTCAAACACATATATCTCTGATATTATGTTGAGGTCTACATTTCACTGATGGTCAGATTGGATACAGTACGTGGTCCCTGACTCACGTCTCCTGGCATCGGTGATTTACGTATATTCATGTAGCCTGGTGTGTCGTCGTACAAGGTATCTACCGGAGCAACGTTTGAACCACTGATTCCTGTCGACTGTTTCTGCTTGGTGAAGATATCCTGAATCTTCTGGTTGGGGCCAGAGAGGTAGACGGTTCTTCCATTATCTTTAAAATAAAAAAAATGAAAAAGAATAAATTATGGTTCTTCAGTTATCTTTAAGATAAAAAAAAGAAAAACAATGAATCATTAAAATATTAAGCATTCTGGAACAAGTCAAGCAAAAACTTACATTTCAAGAAAGTGTAGTTATAATTTTTCAAAGTTTAAACATATGTTTAAATCTCAGAATATTAGTAGAAATATATATATAGATGTATTACATTATAATAGCGCACAAGTAAATACATTAAGAAAATACATGTACATTGAGGGTTGCCCGCAAGACTGTAGTTACTCACTCTTGAGCGCAATGCACTTTCTACAGGATTGCAGGCAACCCTTGACATGTACATGTATATAAAACAGTCATAACTTATAAATACTGATAACTTGACATCATATTAGCATCTGATTATGATATTTGATTAACTAATGTAGGTTAATTGATAGCAAACAAGAAAGATAATGTGGGAGCCACATTAAAGCCGGATTTTTCTGCATATGGGAACATTGAGAACAAGTTTACGTTGTTACAAAAGAAAGTCATTTGATATATTGCTTATTAGACGGAATACAAAGGGCAATAATTAATCTTAAAGGAATAAAGAGTTTCATCAACTATAATTATATATGTCCTATTGTATCTTTTCTGAGTATTTTGTTGGTATTTGACTAAGATGGTATAAGACATGAAAACTATGGATGAAAATAATCCAAAGCTAATGATATGAAATTGGCAAGAGAATTTTGTTAAAAAAAAACCTTGTATGGCAAATGGTGAAATTGTTGAAACAAAGTGGCGGGAAAATATGACTGGAAAATGCCAGAATACTTGCTATTGGAGAGATCCAACATACTGAAAACTTTAACATAAAAAAAACTAAGGGAAATAATCCATTTTTAAGCCAGGTAGAGTTGTTGTTACTGTCTAATTCTTTTCAACAGATCATATGTAATCATTGTATGAAATTTCATAAACATCTAACCATAAATGGCAGAGCTATCCAACAATTTGAAAACTTCAACACAAAAATAACAAAGGGAAATAATCCATTATTAAGCCAAGTAGAGTTGCGGTTACTGTCTAATTCTTTTCAACAGATGATATGTAATCATTGTATGAAACTTCGTAAACATCAAACCATAAATAACAGAGATATCCAACAATTTTAAAAATTTAACGCAAAAAACAAAGGGAAATAATCCATTATTAAGCAAGGTGGAGTTGCTGTTACTGTCTAATTCTTTTCAACAGATGGTATGTAATCATTGTATGAAATTTCATAAACATCTAACCATAAATGGCAGAGATATCCAACAATTTGAAAAATTTAACGCAAAAAACAAAGGGAAATAATCCATTATTAAGTCAGGTAGAGTTGCCATTACTGTCTAATTCTTTTCAACAGATGGTATGTAATCATTGTATAAAATTTTGTAAACATCTAACCAGAAATGGCAGAGATATCAAACAATTTGAAATTGAATGCAAAAATTACAAAGGGAAATAATCCATAATCAAGCCAGGTAGAGTTGTGGTTACTGTCTAATTCTTTGCAACAGATGGTATGTAATCATTGTATGAAATTTCATAAACATCTAACCATAAATGGCAGAGATATCAAACAATTTGAAAACTTTAACGCAAAAAAAACAAAGGGAAATAATCCATTTTTAAGCCAGGTAGAGTTGTGGTTACTGTCTTAATCTGTTCATCACATGGTATGTTATCATTGTATGAAGTTTCATAAAAATCTGACAATAAATGGCAGAAATATATGCAAAATTAAAAACTTTAACGCAATTGTTAACGACACCAGACACCCAAAATTACAAAGGGCAATAATCCATAATTAAGCAAGGTAGAGTTGCGGTTACTGTCTAATTCTGTTCATCACATGGTATGTTATCATTGTATAAAGTTTCATAGAGATCTGACTTTAAATGGCAGAAATACATGGTACAATAAAAACTTTAACGCAATTGTTAACGACACGGAAGCCCGCCCGCCCGCCCACCCGCCCGACCGCCCTCCCGCCCGCCCGTGTTCGCCAAACTATTAGCCGAATTTTTTCGTTGAAAAATCCGGCTAAAAACTATAAGCAATTTTCCATTCACCAAGTTTGATGGATACCTATTGTTATATTTTATTCCAGTGTTAGTGGCACATACAATGACTCTGCTTGTTAAAATTCTCAATATTTGTTTAATAACTCCTGTGCATAGAATGATGTCGATAACTATTTTTATCCATAGTAAGTACAGAGGTAGGAATTTAAATCAGCAGGGTTAATGTATGCATCACTGACAGTTGAATTAAACTTAACAATTCTCAACAACATTCTCAAAAGATCAATATTTGATAGTGTTTGGTACAATGAAAAGCAACATGCATAATGATAACAATATATATGAAACATATACCATTCACCAGTATAAAATGTAACATGCATACATGTAGCTATAATAAGCAAAATTTTACAATTCTATTCTACACTGTGTATTATATTCAAAGTTATAAATGACATAGCAGACTCATCTACCAGTATATAGATTTCCTGGAGACTTAATATCACCAGTACTCGCTTATCCTTCCACCAAGAATTAAAAGCTTTTCCATCTACACAGGAAAATTAATATTAAATATCACACATCCTGCTGCAGCCAGGAATTGAATCCTAAACTCTTGTACTCTACAACCACAGCTCAGTAAAACTTTGTTAAATGTTTTTTTTCACAAAGGATTCATATTTCAGTTGATATTATAATGATAAAGTAATCTAGCAATAATGACAAACAATATTAAATGTTTCAATTACAGTAAAGTTCCATGCATTTACGTCAGCCAAAATCTATACATAGATTATGTTTGTAATGTTGATTTATTTTACCGACAATAAAGAAATATTTGACTTGACTTGCATCCTCGGAAACCCAGTGTATAATTTTTTAGCAATTTTTATATTTGAATAAGTACAAATAGTTCCATGTAAAGTTACTAGTGAAAAACCTTAATAATTGATGATGGTCTTCTTAGACGGCAAGTCTTAATTTAGGAACCCCTTCTTTCTCAAAATAATCATTTGAAACTTTACTGTAGTTACCTAGCTAAATACTCCAAGAATGCAAGACAAAAGAACCCTTTTCCTTTCCATTAGGGAATAAAGATATCTGCTTTCCACCAAAGGCTTTCTATGCGAAAGTTGGAAGAACTAGCCTTCGACTACATACTATATTTGTCATTTAATCTTAAAGCCAAATGGTTGAATTAGCCAGAGGGATTGTACTTGATTCTCACGATCAGTTGGCATACAATAAACTTTTGCAACCAGTAGTTAAAATGCTAAAGTAAAAGCTATACATGGATTCAACATTTGAACTCAGTAAAGATTGACATAAAGCTTGTAAAAATATGCTAATATCTGAGAATTAAGCTGTTTTATAGCCGATAAATTTTCACTTAATTAACAACAGATAGTTCATCCCTCTGACTATACAAAGCTTTAACAGAGACAATATCAACAAGGTATACAGTAAAGTTCTATCATTAGGATCATCAAAATTGTTGTCTTAAGAGCGGAGCAGTGCCGCTTTTCACAAAAAATCTCAGATAAAAATCATTGTAAGTCATAAGCAAGAAATAAATGATAAAACCTTCATTTTTTGGCCAATTAATTCCAAATATTATTGAATTATGTAGAATATTGTAAACATTTTGGATATCATAGCATATTTCTTTTTATTATCCTTCTGACTTTGAACTGCAAAGTAATGAATTTGACTTACGATAACTTTTTTCATAAGAATTTTCGTGAAAAGATGCACAGATTTATTACATGACCATTTTCATCTCAAATATAGCATTTGTGAAAAACATGGTCAAAAATCGCTTAATTTTGCAGAAATTAAAGTGAATTTTTTCTCAAATAAAGTATTTGGGACTAAAAGATTGTCAAAGATTGCTTGATTTTTGCAACAATCTAAGGTGGTCTTTATAGCGGAACTTTACTGTATTTTATAAAACATTTATACATAAATATAAACATGCATATAACTAGCAGTACAATAACCAAGAGGACCCAGGTAAAGGAACTTATTATATGCTTCCCAGTGGAATACAAGAATTTATCTTTGAAATCGATATTCCACTGTTTTGACACAATGAAAATAAATCAGTTATTTTTCAGTTTGGATGCGCCATTCTGATGACATATCATACTTTAACTTAAAATAAAAGCCAGTTTGAAGCATATAATAAACAGAAAATTTGTTTATTTCAGTGTAAGATCAATTTTCATTTCACTTGTGAACTAATGATATCATACATGTATTTTCACAAGTGGCTATGCATCCTTAGCTCACTCTTGAAATAAAAAATGATCTTACACTGAAATAAACAAAATTATATCCTTGATATAATTGTTTTTACAATACATTTATATATGACATAAACATGCATAATACTAGCATTACAATAAGGGATATAAGACAATTTGAGCATTAGTATAACCTATATAATAAAATCCACCATTCACAGGAGGTATAGCGTTGTTTTCAGACTTGTTCTGCGTTATATCTGTAAATTGTAGAATGTTAAATTGTAAAAACATAGACACAGTCAATACATAGTTAAATAAAAGTATAAAAACCTGGCCAGTGTTCAGTAACGACTGTTATCTAACGTTACGGGTACGGGATAACTCAACCCGAAGACAAGTCAAACCGTGCAAAACTCAACTCAAAGTTGGGACAACTCAATCCGTTATTAGGCGATTGAGTTGTCATGGGTTGAGTTGTCTTTGGGTTGAGTTGTTCCGACACTTTCATTACAGAACGTTTTGGAACGTTCAAGGTTACCGAACACGCTGCTGAAATAACAAAATATTAAATTCTGTACAATGTTGGCTTAACTTATTATGAGATGCCCTTAAAATACCTCCTTGCTAATTGCAGTAGTAGTAAGCCATTTAAAACATATGATATTCTATTTTTTGTACCAAACTAATTAAAAAGAGTTGCTAATTTGTTAAAGGCAAAAAATGCAAAAAGAATGCCGAAAAAGAAGAACTGGAAAAAATAGAATAGTGATAAAAAACATAGAAGAAGAACAGATTGAATGAATGTTGAATAGTAGATATAATTGATTTTGAAGATATTAGACAGAAAGAGTTACTAATATCAATTAATAGACTCTCACCAAAACACAAATGTTTACTTTATTTAGAATTAAAATTCAAAATGGATCAAATATACATGTAAGTCAACAACGGAACTTTATCCATGTGATAATGTGCATTAAAGAAAGATTACATTTTGACAAAATACTTTTTACACCCAAACAGATAACCACTCAGCAATGTGTAAACCAAGTGCATATAAATTACCAAATAAGTAACTAGTTCCTAAAAAGTATGTATAATCACTTTAATGAATTTTTTTTCCTTACAACTTAAGTAATAAGCAAGATAAAGACTACAGAATTTTTTTATTTTTTTTTTTTTAAACATCATATTCAACACATATTTTAGGTCATATACAATGGCCAGCTCTTCCAGGTTTCCTGGACTCTTTTCTATCACCAGTATTAACTTACCCTAACATGAGGTGGACAACTCATGTACAGGGTATGACATACCGCGACCAGGCTCGAACCTGTGATCTCTGGATTTTAAGTCAGACATGCTAACCACTATGCCATGGCCATGGCTCATTCAACAGAATGAAATGCAAACAAGTGCATCATGAGTCAAAGCTATTTGCCCAAAGTTTGAGCTGTCATAAAATGACCTTTGAACCCTAGAGCAACCTTGACCTTAAAACTATTAACCTTGTAAAAATGTGACACATTGTCTCGATATCAGAATGATTTGATACAAGTAAATTGAGAAATCTTTTATAAATTTGTCCAGAAACAAAATTACAAATGTACAAAAGTCTTGCATATTAAATTTCTGGACCTACAGACAGATCCATAGACAGACAGACGGATGGACAGACAATGCAGACCATAACATAATACAGCCCTTCAGGTTTATAAAAAGCCAAAATCAGATGGCTGTGCAAGATAGCTGCAGCAGACCACAGTATTTTTGTTGGATAATTATCATATTAAGTTACAAAGGTACCAAGTTTTGTGTGATCAAGATTTTGCAAAATAAGCAAAAAGCATGAAGCTGAGAAAAAGCTGCTGTAGTCACTCTGCAGAACTGAAGCTCACAAACCATAGAACCTAAACTCTGAAAAACATTGTTCTAAATATGTCGCTTGGTTAAAATACATCTTGTTATTTCTAATAGAGTCTACTTTGTTAATTTTAAAGCTCTATGTTATCATTTGAACCATTACATATTCTGAAGTTAGTTAAAAGACATGAGTATCTTTTCTTGCTATGTTAAGAAAATATATTGATTATCTAAAGAACTATATGCAAGGATAAGATGTCGATAAGTCATTAATAAAGCAAGATTGAACTGTTAAGCTAGTATAGTCAATTCTAAGTAATAACTTGTTAAAAAAGTCAGTGAATGTCACTATCTAAGTCAACACTAAATCCATCATAATTTAGAATGAAATCAGGGATGTGGAATTCCTATGATTTACTTGTCCGTCTCAAACATTCATGTTTGCAAACAAGTAAAAAGTTCATCCCACTTGTACATGGACAAGTATGGTATTATTTTTAGCATTAAAAATACTAGCGTAGCAATAATTAATGAACTAGACATCAAAATCAACATTAAAGTTAATAATATATTTAAGTGTGAATTTTATATCTCTATATATCTTTATATTTCTTTTCGAGTACTGATATTTTGGGCAAGTGCATTTTGGTTTTTACATGTCCAAGGACAAGCAGAAAAAAACTTGAATTCCATACTTCTAATTAAATACTACAATGGCATTGAGTAATTTGTGACAGGTGAAAGAACTGAAGACTATTCTGTAGAAATTTTAATGAAAGCTAAAAGGAACACACAGAAAGAATCTATTGCTTTCATTTTTACCTGGGTAATCTCGAACAGTGAATCTCCTCAAATCTATAATCATAATTTGACATACATGTATATTTATTTATAAGGTTCAGTGATTAAAACAAAGCCAGTATTGGCTGGAATATTGTCTGCAAATTCCAGATATAGACCCAACCATTAGGTCAGCTGGGCATGCATGGCTACCTGGACCTGGTAAAGTTCTCTTCCTGTTTTGTCTCAAGAACAATAAAGACATGCTCCTGGAATCTGATTAGAATTCATGGTACTGATTTCGCTCTGTATCAATGTATTTGTACATACTCCATGATAACCATGAGTAGACAAACTTAAATACCTTCTTAAACACAATACTTTCATAAAGTGTGCCGCCTTCAGGCTGTACCCATTCTCGGAAACCCAGGCTATTATTCGTCAACACGGTGTTCTCATTAGGAACCAGTCACCAACCCAAATAGAAAGACTAAAAGGCTTGTTAAAATTGGCAAAAAAGAAAAAAAAGAAATTAGGAAACAGCCCCCGGACCCCCTAGAAAGCCTATTACTTTCCTATTTTAGCCTAATTAACAATTATTGAATTGAGAACACTGAAATAATAACATAAAAGTACCATATGTTTCCATGGATAGACTGTACCGAATAAAAGCACAATACTTCCATTAAGCGAGCAGCCTAAGGATTGTACCATATAAGACTCAAACTTACCATGTGTCTTTTGTCTTGGTTTATAAACAAATCTCCATATCAACACAATAACAACCAGAATGATGACAATCAGTACCAGTATCACAATGAGAGCAATAAATGCTGGATGGAAATCATCATCATCATCCTCCTATAATACAAGAAAAGCTTCATTACTAGAATCATAAAAAATAATGATCAATAGCAAAATGGTCTTAATTAAGTGATGGTTTTATAAGTTTAAATATGCTGCCAATTACATTTATCCATTGACAGAAAGCCAGTCCATTCTAACTGTAGTACTTTGACTCATTTAATTAAGTATACTTAAATAATACAGCAAGGCTACAAAAATGGAAATGGTACAGGGTGGCAGAATCTTGAATAATGGTGCAAATCTAAATAAAACAGATTGATTTGCAATTCATGAAATAACCTAAAAAAGTATTTATAAATTGACGTAATAAGCCTTACCTCTTTGCCACAGTTAGAATAGTAGTTACTACCATCCACAGTCATATAGGAGTCCAGTTTAACAGTTGAACTACCCACTGTGATACTGACACCATTAGATATATCTTTACATATTTCACTGAGTGCAGTTGATACATTACTACTACTTCCCTCAATGGTAAATGTGATCATAATACTACCTGTGAAATAAATAACAAGAAATGTAATGTGGAAACTACATTAAAAGCTGGATTTAAAAACTTTAACGCAAAAATTACAAAGGGAAATAATCCATAATAAAGGCAGGTAGAGTTACATGGTATGTTATTATTGTATGAAGTCTCATAAAAATCTGACAATAAATGGCAGAAATATAAAGGAAAGAAAAACTTTAAGGCAATTGTTAAAGACACCAGACAACTGCCCGCCTGCCCGACCATGTTTAGCCACACTTTTAGTAGAAATTTCTGTTGAAAAATCCGGCTAATAAAATCAACGATCAGTGCAAAACAACAACCTTAATATTTACACATGGTCATCATCACATAGCTCTCAAAGTGTATTTGTCTATATCTTTTCAGTTCGATTGACAAAGTCAGTATTTTATTTTATGTATATCATACTAAAAATCAATCATGCAGACTTAAGTCGTATTATTATTATTATAGTAAGAAATGCCCCAAATTCTCTGATTTTGAAATAAAAACTGTTCTGTTTTGCACAGTAATGTTGTATTCATAATCTTCATAAAGTAAAATTCTTGTCCATGATATGCACACCAACGCCAATAATAACACAGAAAGAGACACTCATATTTCCATTGTGGTCCTTGGGATGTCACATAAAATCAGAACAAAGGAAAAACTTCTCACCTCGGAAAATTTCAGTTTCTCTAATGACGCAGTTAGAATATTTAGCGATGAAATAATCTAAAGTAGCTTGGTGTAACTGGGCCTTAGCAAACTCAGTAGGTAAAGTCTCGTCATAGTCCAGTTTGTATCGGATACCAACTTTCTCTGTGGCGTCTGATGGAATGTTAATTTGATGCAATCCAAGAACAAATACTTCATGTAGAGAATCAAAACTGAACTCAGCAGGAGCTAGATAACAATGTAAAATAATTGAAAAATAAATATATGACATAAAGATTAAAATATTGTGTAGTATTTTTAGGTCAATATGACAGTTTTCAATATTTTTTGTTTCCAAGGAGTTTAAGATTTCAGACATTAAAATATTACTGGTTTAGTGCAAAACAGTCTTAATTCAATATAAGAAAAGAGTGAGTTATGTTCGTTTTGCGTGAAACCATGATATGTGCATTTGACTTTAATCCTATCATTTCAAGTAAAGAGATACAGTTTATTCTTTATTAAACATTCAAAAGGACACATTATTAAGAGTATCCAAAAATGGTAAAATTTCTAGGCAAAAAGTTGTAAATCCTAGTTCATTCTTTCTTCCAAAAAATAGGATGGATGAATTTATTAATTAAATAGAAAATATTGGATTCGAACCTGTACCCCCTCCAGGCCACTAGATTCCATATGAGATATGATTAGGAAAGTGGGGGATGGTTTTGGATTTGTTACTATACATACTTGACTCAACATGGCATCCTATATAGAAGTGACCATATCCAGAGTAAACTAGGTCATCAAAGGTAGACAATCCAGTGAACATATCAAATGTTTGTATTAATGTACCAGAGAGATTGCCTGTTGTAGAAGATATGACGAGATCACAAGATATGTCAAACGCTGTGTGATCCTAGAAATATGAAATATAAAGAATGTTTTTTTTTAAAATTGCATCATAAAATTCACATATCATGAAACTGTATCATATTGAAACAATAGAACAATATACAGTCCATTTGCATTCGCTGAAAACATGTTCGCTCGTAATTACGGGTTGGCTCGAGTTCATATCATGGTCCCGATCAAATTTATTCTAAAGCTCATATAAAAAAGAAGAGATAACTCAAAATGCGATGACTCATATTTTATGTTAACTCGAGGTAGATTTTGAGTCTCGTCAGTAATAAAATCACTTGAAAATTAGGTGATTGTTTGACGTGTCACTGGCCATCATATTTAAAAGTTTTCAATGAAATCAAACTGTGAAAATGTAAAAGCCAAGATTTGTGAACAAAACAATATAACCTTTTGACCTGTGTGATTGAACATGTTGGACATGTATATTCACTCATTAATTAAGATTCTGGCAAGCATATGGTTGAATCATCTGGCAAAATTGCAAGAAGAAAAAAACGTTTATTCAGTTTGTTGAGTAAAAATTCAGTTGGAAAATATATTATAACATTTTGCTGGCCCTGAATGCCCAAACAAAATACTTTTACAGGTGGAAAATTGATATGTAGGAAGATAATTCTGGCAAACAGGGTCCAGATTAGGGGAAATTTAACAGTAAAGCGACTTACCCTCCATGTAAGGTCGTCTATTTGTAGATTAGTAGTTTCATCTCTTAGATCGAATGTTATAGAGAAAGTATCACCTTGTGCTATATCTACTATTGTCATAGAATGTATCTCAGTCGTCATAGGAACACCAGCAACTGATATAGGTCCTGATGAGACTGTTAGATTAGTGGCTGAAATAAATATACATAGAAACAATTAGTACAATAAAGTTTGGTTACCAAGATCACCTTGATTATTACAAAATCATGCAATTTTGGTAGATTTTAAGTCACAAATGCTTAATTTGTTAAGAGAAAGAGTCAACTTTGTTTGTTGGATTTAACACTGAGCAACATATTGTATAGGTCATATAACACGGTCAGTCAACCTACTCACTCCTCCTGGAAAGGCTAAACCTCTGGATTTAGCTGTTAACCAACTACTAAGCGCATACTTTCGTCATTGACTGACAACTGCTCTACAAAATTGAAAATCATTGGTAGGAGGGAGAATGGCCGTAGAAATAATTTCATGACCAAGCTCCATGAAAGTATGCCCCGCCCAGGAATCGAACCCACGACCCCTCGATCAGCAGATTGTGTGTGCTACCAACTGAGCTAGCCGAGCAGCTTAGATAAAAGGTCAAGATTAAGATAAAGGGATTAAGACGATTCCTCTATACGGACCATTTATTTTGATGGTCTTAACAGTAGACATAGAGTCACTATTATTCAGTTCATGTACCCGACTCATCAACACCAAATAATGCATAAAATTATCACTACTCACCTATACCCTGTGTGAATTTTAATTGATATATCTATAATCTTCGCTCAAAAATAAATCTTTAAATTGGTCATTTGTAAAATATTTTGTGCATACGATTCAGAGTTAACAATTACAATGTACAAGCTTATGTTAGCAATTTTTGGAAATAGAAATGAAACAGTTGTTTTATATGCTGTTGATTATATATTTTTTGAAAGTTCCAAGAAATCGACAAGAAAGAAGTGTTTACTATCTAAAGATCTTGCGACTATAAACCAAGTTGTTATGTTGTCAAAAACAAGTGTAAAACTTAACTCACCAACGGCAGCAGGAGGGGCAGAAATAGCAAACTCAATAACATAGTTGTCTCCCTTGTGTGAAATACCAAGGTCAGTAAAATTAAACCATCCATTCTCGGAAACTATCGTTGTTGTTCCAATCAAAGCAGCATTATCATGGCAACCAGAGCATGATATTATGGTAGCAGTTATCTCCCATGGTGCATCAGCAATACCCAGATGATCAACGGGATTATCCTGTAAAAGAATTAAAAAATAAATACTGGTATGTTGGCCCCTTAACTAGTGAGGACATAGGGCTGATATTCAAACCCCTAAACAACTGAGGACATAGGGCTGGTATGTTAGCCCCTTAACTAGTGAGGACAAAGGGCTGGTATGCTGGCCCCTTAACTAGTGAGGACATAGGGAAAACTGGTCCTTTTTGTCACCAGATCTATTTCTAATTTTCCTGAATTTAGAAAAATTGTGTCTTAAAAAATTGTTATTTAACTATCATAGTTTGATAACCAATTAATGTTGATTTGGAATTCCTCAGATGACTTTTTTACCTTTTTTCCCATGGGTTAATTATGATTATTCATATACATTATTTTGAAACTAGAAATTTAGGGCGCAATTGGATGACCCTTAATTTTAAGCCCTTTTTTGAAATTTTTGGCGAGATGCCCTACTAATTTAATAAATTTGTCGGGGCCGAGTTAACATGTTTCATTAAGATTGTCAGACAAGTTGAGGGTTGCCTGCAAGACTGTAGTAAGTGTATTGCCAGAAAGAATGAGTTACTACAGTCTTGCGGGCAACCCTTGAAGTATACTTACAAATTTATCAAATGCTCTGATCTTTGGTTGAACCGAGAATGGTACATTTTCATGTTGTGATGTGATTGCTGTTTCAAAAGCTAAATAATTTGGTGGGGTAGGATGATAAACTAGTTCATTAACAATTATTTCATTACAATCTGTTCCATTGAAACCTAAAATAATAATACGATAAGAAATGTAATGTGGAAACCACATTAAAGCCAGATTTAAAAACTTTAACGCAAAAATTACAAAGGCAAATAATCCACATAATAAAGGCATGTAGAGTTGTGGTTACTTTCTAATTCTGTTCATCACATGGTATGTTATCATTGTATTAAGTTTCATAAAGATCTGACAATAAATGGCAGAAATATATGGTAAAGAAAAACCTTAACCCAAATGTTAACGACACTCGAACGTCTGCCCAACCGTGTTTTGCCAAACTATTACTGAATTTTACCGTTCAGTTTTTAGGGAAATTTTAGCCCCATTTCTTCTCCCCCCGTAAAAAAAGTATAAATGTTTAACCTTCTTTGCAGCAAAAATTTCTTGTCCTATTTTTAGTAACTGTTAATTTCATTTTTGTGAAGTTCTGAAGTATCACTAAGAAATCTCTAAAATTACTTCCATAGTTAAATTTCAAACAAAAGGATATACGCATTCCTTAAAAAATCTGTTACACCAAAAAAATTGAAAAGGAAGTTCTTTCCTTCCAATTTCATTCTTGTTACTATATATAAAAGGGCCCTACAACTTTTTCACTAAAATGGAAACGTTTTAACTTTGCTATTCATTATGAAGGGCATGGGTTTTTAGTGGCTGTTGACATTGACTGCCAAATATAAACATTTTAAAATGTTATTTTTTGCAGCCACAAATATAAATATAAAAATATATACAGTATAAATTAAAAATTGCAGCCAACAGTAAACAATGGCGCTTTTTACAAAAAAAAGTCATAAGCAAGAAACATTAATATTCATTAGTCATTTTTTGACCAATCAATTTCTAATATTATTGTATAATGTAGAATATTGTATACCTTTTTAATATCATACCATAATTATGTTTATTTTCTTCTGACAATGAACAGCAAAATTATTAATTTGTATTACGATAACTTTTTTCGTAAAAATATTTGTGAAAAGGTCAACAGGTGTATATATTACCTATTTCAGAACTGACGGTTCCTAGTTGGCAAGCATCCATCAATTGTGCGGCTTCTTCTATAACATCAGACGTCTGTGTATCAGAAGCTGAAATACAAATACATTACATATGTACAGTAAAGTTCCGCCATTAAGATTGGCAAAATCGATGGTCTTAATAGCAAAACGGTCTTATTATAGAGACCGTTTTGTTCAGAAATTAAGCATTTGGGTTTTAATAATTCTCAAAAATCGCATGATTTTGAAATAACAAAAGTGATCTTAATAGCGGAACTTTACTGTATTATCCTTCAATCATCAATAAAATCTGAAAGTTTATTGGGAATCTGCTGCTGGTGTCCCAGAGACTAGGGTAGGCAGCAGCCAGCTAAATCTTCTAATGTCTGTCCTCCATGTAAGCCTGTCTAAAGGATCACTGTTATGCATCTAGTATGACTTCATGTCAGCTTTCTGACCTGGGCTTCCTTGGCCACCCATGTTTGCCAGAGGATGGTGTTATCAGATTGGAGCATGACAGGGACATTATTATTTAAAATATTTTTACTTACACTCTGGAGGCGTGTCCCCTATTTCAACTGTAACTGTGTATTCATTGGTTACTTCACGTTTTCGTCTGCTCTCCGCTTGTATGCTAACGATACGTATTTTGTCTAGCGAAATGTCCAGGAATAAGGCGATATTGGTAACGATTTGGTCACCAAATAGATCATCGACGCTGATCACTTTGAATTTAGCTTGGACCACATTGGTTCGTACCAGATTAATCGTAGATGACCCTTTCATTGTAAAAATCAAGCAGCTCCTTTCTCTATCCAGAAAATTGGTGCCGACCGGGTCACTTGTCTTTGGAACATAGTCAGCAGTTGGATCGTTCAATAGTTTTAAGGATTGGCTGTTGGGATCAGCATTTGTGGGTAGTTTATATGCACCATCCACGTATAAATCTATACGCAATGGATCCTTGACACAGTATGTAATGACTATTTTGTCCGTAGCTAGACCGTCTAAGAGCATAAAGTCCATTTTACTTGGTTCAGAGCTACTTAAGTAAATTTCATTATTGGCACTACCTAAAAAGAGGAAAATAATTTTGTAGGGTTGGTGAAAATATAGCCTAACTGCATGTGAGTAAAGTAGCTTCAATGTAGACTAGTTTTGCGTGGAACCATCAATAGGTAGCTTTTAAGAAGTACCAAGAAAAGTCCATTAGTCCAGTATAGCAAATTTGTAGATTATTTCGATTCTAAGATAAAAAAACCCATTCAAGTTTCATTAACAAGGGAGGTAAATATAACAGCCATGTAAGTGTTCAATATTTCAATATAGATCTCATCAGAAATGATGTCATGTTAGCAGAAAAGTGAAAACCTACGTCCAATCCCAATCATATTAAACACATTTTGCAGAATAAAGCAACATATTAAATCAATAATTAAATCACATAGCCATTAAATCTATGTAAAGCACAGAGAAATAATTGATTCATGCTACTTAAAAATGACTTACTGTCAATGTGGAAATTCTATGGGGAGTTGGACCCCCGCTAGATCCGCCTATTGTCTCATGCCCTTTATTCAGATCCTGGAATATTCCCCCAACCAAATTAAATAGTAAAATTTATTATAACAAACCTTCGGGGACAAGAGCATGGAATGTTGACACACGTTTCTGACACGTATATCCACTACACCAACCATGATCCTGAGGTCCGTTGATCAAATCAATGAATCTTTCACTCAACACAGCTACTGGAGATAATCTTCTTGTCTCAGTATCGTTGTCCATGCTTTCAATCACCAATATTACATATCTTTTATTAAGACAAACATAATATTTGGTGCCAGGGTAGTCTTTCAATGTACATGTGTCACCTCTAGCTATTCCTGAAATAATCAAAGTACTGATAGTACAGATAATTTGTTTTTGTTGGGTTTAACAGCATAGCATCACATTGTACAGGTCATATAAGGGTGGTCAGTCAACCTACTAACTGTTCCTGGAAAGGCTTAATCTCTGAATTTAGCTGTTAACCAACAACTAAACACATTCTTTTGTCAATGACTGACAACTGTCCTACATAATCAAGAATCATTGGTAGGGGGGAATGGCCATAGAAATAATTTCATGACCAAGATCCACGAAAGTATGCTCTGTCTGGGAATTGAACCCACAACCCCTGGATCAGTAGACTTGCGTGCTACCCACTGAACTAGCCGGGAGGCTTGATAGAACAGATAAAAAGGTGCTATTGTAATTGTAAACAAGATATTGAAGGCAGAGTCTACAATGGTTAGAAGGCGGGTTAGTCGTTGGTCAACAGCCCCACCTAGTAAGTGTGGCATTGCTAGACAATACAAGTCTATGACCAACTTTAAAAGGGGATAACGGCCTATCATGAGGTTACTTATTTTAAAAACTTCATAGTGCATTTTTTTCTGGAGTGGGTGGATTTTACAGAAATGAATTTGCCCAAGCCTTTTGCATGAGATTTTGCACAATTTTCTAAAACATTCAGCTTCATAACACTGCAAATCTGAAGAGTATTTCACAAAGCAGTAGAAGTCACAAGCAAATGTGAACTTTCAATTTTGCCAAAAAACTCAGCTGAAATTTTTTCCTTCAGATTTAACTCACTTTTTTTGTTGACGTGCAATACACACAAGTGCATACTAAAGTTTTGAAATCATGATACATTTGTATATTACAAACAAGAAATGTAATGTGGAAACTATATTAAAGCCAGATTTAACAACTTTAACACAAAAATTACAAAGGGAAATAATCCATAATAAAGCCAGGTAGAGTTATGGTAGCTTTCTAAGTCTGTTCATCACATGGTATGTTATAATTGTATGAAGTTTCATGAAGATCTGACAATAAATGACAGAAATGTATGGTAAAGAAAAAAACTATAACGCAATTGTTAACAACACCGGACACCTTCCTGAATGCCCCCTCACCCACCTGTGACCAGCCCATGTTTCGCCAAACTATTAGCCAAATTGTTTTGTTGAAAAATCCGGCTAAAAATGAACACACAAAACACTTACCTCTTCCATCAATTACATCATTTATATCCAATCTATCTCCAGTAATAGGGTCACTTAACATTGTAGTAGGAATTCTGTAGTCTCCAAGACCTTAAATACAAATCATGGGTTTAGTGGAAAACAGTCCTAACTCAATATAAGAATAGAGTTAATTACAACTGTTTTGCGCTAACCCCCTGAAAAAGTCTTTTAATAAAGCCAATATATGAAGATAAATTAACTAACAGCAAACAAGAAATAACTGTGAAGTTATTAAAATATAACATGCATTTTAGACATTTTACATGAGTCAAACCATTTTGAGTTCAAGTCTGACAGAGTGCCCACTTCTTAACAATCTTCAATTTTTGGAAACATTGACTATATGAGATGTAAACTAACGTTAAAAGGATTTAAGACGTTTAGTTACAATGATAAACTAGTGATAAATAAATAAGAGTGAAAATTAATTTCCCTTATTGACCTTGTTCTAAAAACTGTTTAAAATTTAGGTAACAGTATAATTTATAAATATAAGTCAGTTTTAAGCTAAAATAAATGTACATTTGGAACTATTTATACTATCAAATGAATCAAATGAAAAAAATTGCATCGAAAGAGAAAAAAACAAATTGCATCGAATCAACTTTCCAGTGAATCATTGCAGCCCAAATAGATACCGATATGTTCATGGGGATAAGAATTCACACCATATTTGCTGCATGATGGCCATTAAAGCAAAAAATTATACCCCCCCCCCCCCCCCCAAAAAAATTACCCCCTACACAGTAATACACTGACCATATCTTGGGTCCTGATCCCAGATTCTTGATACGTCAGGTATGATAGTTCCAGGTTGTCCTAAAAATGAACCGTCAGTATCACGTATCATAAGTTTGATCTTGGCATCACAAACCATGTCAACACAATCAGAAGGATTTACAGAACTGAAATCAGAAAGAATATAAAAAGAATAATATACTATAAGAATATACTCTATGTTAACATAATATTTTAGGCCAAAATTAGTCAAATCTGTCTAACCCTGGTCACACAGGTTATCGAGTATATATACTCAGAGGGATCCAAGGGATAGGGGTCCGGTAAACTCTTTCACATTGAATCTGGTACACCAGACTGAACAAATATTCACCATTTGCGACACATTTAGATCAATGAAATTATATCCAAGAAGCTTGGTCATAATCAGACCTAGTGATAAGAATGATTTCCATATTATGATTCTCAAATGTAACCACCAAAGTTACATGACCAAATGAGACGCACACCCTGTGCTACAAAAAAGCTTTAATACACAGGTGACTATCTAAATGAATGGCTGATAAATTTTTGACAATAAATGGCAGAAATATAAGCTAAATTGAAAACTTTAACGCAATAGTTAACGACACTGGACGCCCGACCGACTGCCTTCGTACACCTTTATGCCAAACTATTAGCCGCTTTAAAATAATCAGGCTTAAAATAAGTTTGACAGATATCTTAATTTAAGAACATATTCCAGACTGTAATTTAGGTAAGATTTTACTTCAAAGTTTTTCATGGCATATCTTAATCATCAATTGACACTATTTGACTGTAAAAGCTTTATTATAGATAAAATTGTGCCACAAACATTTTTACCTCACAGATGGCAGTATATAAGCAACTTGGTAACGTTCAATAGAATTAAGTACTGTGATGCCGGATGTCTCAATGTAATGTTCCAAATCTTCATTGGCGCCGTTCATTCCAAACATATAACTTGCTGAACATTGTCTCTCTTTACCTTTGAAGTGAGAGAATGTTGTTTCTGAAAAAAATACATAAATAGTTTAATTGTAGAACTTCTTTTTTTTGTTGGGTTTAACGCCCTAGCAACACATTGTAAAGGTCATATAACAATAGTCAGTCAACTTACTCACTGTTCCTGGAAAGACTAAATCTCTGGATTTAGCTGTTAACCAACTGCTAAGCACATACTTTCAACAGTGACTGACAGCTGCCCTACATCATTAAAAATCATTGGTACATGTAGGAGGGTGAATGGCTGTAGAAATAATTTCATGACCAAGCTCCACATAAGTATGCCTCGCCCGGGAATCGAACCCACAACCCCTCGATCAATAAGCTTGTGTGCTACCAACTGAGCTAGCCGAGCGGCTAATTGTATAACTAGCAGTGGAAATAATTTACTAACAAATTTTGTGAACAATTAAACAATCCTTTGTCGTCCGGATATATATTTCTTAAGTTAAATTTGTACATATTATGTAGTAATCAATTGTTTTATAAAATTTATAGTATCTAAAATAAATGCCTAGTCTAAGACAATCCATACTGTGTTAGTGCTATATTTTATCCCATACTAGTTAAACCCAGTCTGTGTTTTACCCAATAGCCTTACTCCGGAATTTAAATTTATGGGTTTTTCTGTCCGTGCACAGGCGGTACAAACAAAGTTTTCTACACATTATAGCTAAATAGCATGAACTATGGATTAAATCTTATTGTTTTTTGTACACATGTTTCCATTGTAACGGTAAAAATTTGTTTGTACGGCAGGGGAAAACCCAAATATTTGAATTCAGGATATAGTCTATTTTAGACGATACATACAAACAATTCAAGTCATGTCACTTTAAAACTGCTGTCATAGCATATCAATGCACAGGAAGTAATTTTTTTTAAACTAAGACTTGCAAGCAAATTTGACTGGCATGTTATTCACAGGCTATGATTAGATCATTCCTTGTGAATTCAATATCCTGCACCAAAAGGATGTAAAAAAATCTGTGAGCACAGTGACTGTATTAAGAAGGGTATGACTTTTCAAAATGGGATATATTAAAAGTTCAAAGCAAAAGGCATGATTTTAAATTGAGCTAATTCAAAATTACTGACTGTAAAATGAACTTTAAAATGCAAAATCGTCATAAAAGACTAGAATCTTAAATCAGGATACCTATTACATAAGTCCTTCCACATTTCTGGTTGTATGACATTATATTGAAGCAAGGCTTGGCTGTACACAAATTAGAACCGCTAGTAAACTGTCCAGGTACAAGACCGGCCCCTTCTTGTTGGGTTCCAAGACGCTTAGGTCTATGACTACTGCTGAGAGTTATGTAAGTTCCAGATGGGGCCACTTCATTAGTGCAGTCTGATTCCGAAAATATTCCGACAATTAGACAGTATTCAATCGATACTTTTTTGTCAGTGCAAACGTTAGACAATATGCTGGGTCCAATAATAAAGGCAAACACTGAGTAGGTATTCTGTACAAGAACATTTTCTTTAACAACAATTGTTTTTTCATTATTGTAAAAAATTCCAGCGTCGTAATTCCTCCAAGCGTTGAAGTTAGAGATTCGAACACAGTCACCACTTATGCCTGCCGAGGCGAGCGAATCTTCAGGTAGTACCGTTACGCCGATGAGATTGCTATGCGCTACGTTGTTTGTGATTTTTGAGTTGGCAATGTCAACGGTACAATCTTCCACACCTCCATGGAAACCAACACGCTGGGAACCAGCGGCAACGTTATCTCGTAGTGTTATACCCACTGATTTAAATACTTCAAAACAAGCTTCATATCTGAAGTTGAAGGTCTCACGTCTTCCCTTGTAGGATCCAGTCCACAACAAGTTGGAACAAAGATTGTTTTGTATAACATTTTTGCTTCCTTCCGCAACATACCCTGTAAATTTAAATATATACAAACACTTATAATGGACTCTAAAAGTAAAAGGTTGAGAATTTAGTCACGTCTTTGTTGAACAAAAACGGTACTGCAGTTAAGTGAAGGTCATTTCTGTTACCCAGAATCATTTCTTCAAAAGAATTGATGGACAAAGGTTGTATTCAGAGAGTAGGTTTACACAGTGTTTGCAGTGTACCTGTTTATTTGCTTGTCTGCTCTTGAATATCACTCCCCCTGTAAAATGTGTCAGGCTTTTTCATTGATAGTTTCCAATTTGTAGTATTAACTTAAGCCTTTCGTGTGAAATTTGCCCAAAACTGACACTCAAGCACACAAAGATATAAAGCTAAAAGAAATAATCAATTAATTTTTCTCTCTCATATTATAGTTTTGAGTAAGTTTGTTTGTTTTGTTTTTTATTTGGTTTCAAGCTGTAGAGACACATTGTATAGGTCATATGACGATGGTCAGTCAATCTATTCACTGTTCATGGGAAGGCTTAATCTCTGGATTTAGCTGTTAACCAACTACAAAGCGCACATTTCGTCAGTGACTGACAACTGCCCTACATAATTAAGAATTATTGGAAGGAGGGAGAATGGCCATAGAAATAATTTTGTAACAAAGCTCCACGAAAGTATGCCCTGCCCAGGAATCAAACCCACGACCCCTCAACAAGTAGACTAGCATGCTACCAACTGAGCTAGCCGGGCGGCTTTGCAATAGAAAAGATGCCATAAACAAATACATAAGTAACAAATACAGTAACCTAAGGGAATCAAAATATTTTAGTTACCATTTCCAACTGGTTCAAAAACAACATTGTTAGATATCTTTAATTCATCGGTACCAAAAGCCCCAATGGCTGATGAGTCGAGTTTTCTAAAAGAACTGTTGAAGACTCCAGAACGACTCTTGGCTATGGTTGTATTTCCGATACCGACAAAAGTGACAGCAAATCTAGGATCAGTTGCTTCAGTAAAGCCATCTTGTCCCATACGAATAAATTCAACGGAAGATATCTCGGCAGATCCTTAAATAAATAACAAAAATTCAAGTAGAAATTTAGATAAATACATTAAAAGCAGTCCACAGACAGCACTCTACTATTGGAATGCTTGCATTATCAAAATCAATTATTGATACTTGCATGCAAAACTTGTAACTAAGAACTTCTGGGGCAATTTCAAGATACAGACACCACACTGACACACAGGTAGGTAGGATGCTACATTATATTAAATTATTTTCTAGTAAGAGACAAGAAATATAATGTGGAAACCACATTAAAGCCAGATTTAAAAAACATTAACACAAAAATTACAAAGGGAAATAATCCATAATAAAGACATGTAGAGTTGTGGTTACTTTCTAATTGTGCTCATTACATGGTATGTTATCATTGTATGAAGTTTCATAAAGATCTGACAATAAATAGCAGAAAAAAAAATATCATATATATAACGCAATTGTTAACCACACTGGACGCCCACCTGGGTTTCACCGGACAGTAGGTAGGATGCTATGTTTTATTCAATTATTTTTCTAGTAAAAGAAAATGTAACAAATTATTAGCTTGTTTAACTTCTAAGTAATGGCCGCTGATGACATGACTTAAGACCCTAGTACACTTACCTGTTAGTAAATTATCCTCGTATGATGCTACGCCTGCCACAAGTCTTCCAGCGTAATCACTGTTAACATCCCCTTCTACTACAATATTTCTGGTGAAATGACCAACTGAGGCACTTATTGTAAAATCTCGGCCATTGATGGTTTCAGATTTAGCTGTAATAGAGAAAATAAGTTTGTCAAATTTACATCCTTTAATGATGATGATGATGATGGTGATGATGATGATGATGTTGATAATGTTGATGATGATAATAATAACACAAAATGAAATGTGGAAACCACATTAAAGCCAGATTTAAAAACTTTAACGCAAAAATTTCAAAGGGAAATAATCCATAATAAAAGCAGGTAGAGTTGTGGTCACTTTCTAATTCTGTTCATGACATGGTATGTTATCATTGTATGAAGTTGCATAAAGATCTGACAATAAATGGCAGAAATATATGGTAAAGAAAAACTTTAACGCAATTGTTAATGACACCAGACACTCGGCCGACTACCCAACTGCCTGTGCTTTGCCAAACTATAAACCAAATTTTTTGTGAAAAAAACATGGCTTATAATAACAATGATAATAATAATAATAAGACTTTATTTTAAGGTGGTACACATTGGAATAAATCCATTCTTCCATGTGGACCTCTATCAAACATACTACACTTACATGAAATATCACTCATGACTACACCACTTGTCCAAATATGTTTTCTGAGCTAACTCGTTGAAATAAATATCAACTTTCTACAAAGTGTAAAAATATTTTCAATATCTTACCTATATGTCTGAATTGTAACTGTGGACTAAAAGTAATTACTCCAGTTTCATAATCTATAGATGAAATGACCATACTCTCTGTTTCTTGTGGTCGGAACGAGGTTGTTGTGATAAATATGTTATCGCCAGTTTGCCAGTTGGCTATATCATCTTTATCAACAGTTATTGTATTGCTTCCAGCCACTACCGTACTAGCCAGACTTGTCCATGATGCACCTGTATCCTTACCATAAAACCCGAGCATTCCAAATGACACTAGAAAGATAATAATTCAAACATTAGTAAAAACAAATGAAACTCAAGTCAGAGCATTAACAACCTAAGAATGAGCTAACATAGAATCACAAAGCTCCAATTTAAGCTTGCATACTTGCATTTAATGCGAGTTGATTTTGAAAATTGCATGTAACTTTTATTTTAACTTGCAAATTTTTGCAAGTTGAAATCGCCACAAAAAATTACTGTCTAAACTAATGTAGCTCAAATCAAGATTGTATTGTATCGAGATAAAACAATAGTATTTGTTCAAAATTCACAGTATAAACATGTCCAATATCAATTGTCTATCCCACAATAACCGCATTGTTCTATCTAGATTTAAATATAGTACTATGTTGTTTTTATATTGCATATATGAATAGTTACTATGTACGCTATTAAATTTGGAGAAAAAAATGTGAGTGATTATTATTTTATCTTACGAGTTGAAATAAACTCAACTCCCAAAATTTTCAAGAGAAATTTTTTGTTAAATTCGAGCCCTGAGTGTAAATAACATTTTAATGTTGACACTTAGCACGGTTATAACTGCCATTGCCAAAGCCTAAACTGTGAATCAAACCATAAATACTGAATTCTGGAATGCCATCACACGGTTTACCAAGGCAGCCCTTACATACAAAATCTTAAAAGTCATATGCTAATGACTTACCTATAGCATTTTGTCCAATAGTGGTTCCAAATAACGTGGTAACAGTATATTCAGGACAGCCATCTGCTAGTCCATTGTCTCCCAAACGTATAGTAGCTGATCCACTCAATGGGTAGTCCTTCCATCCAATGTTAAATTGTCCGTCCAATAAAACGATGTGACAAGCTTTAAGTGTGTAGTCATAACTAGTGGTATTATCTATATCAAGTCCACCAAATACGGTGATAGACTTTAATGCTGGAACGTTGTAGTCCTTGATAAACACCCAGGCACCTGAATAAAATATATAGTTTAACAACATGAAAAGCACTCGCCAATATCATTATCAAACAAAAGCGATTAAATTATACTACCAAAAATTGGATATACTATACTATACTATTGGAGTACTACCAACTGTTAAAATAAGTTAAAGCAAGGTTTTTGAAGTCTACTCTTGACATTAATTTCTTCATTCATTGAGTCATACACCAACTGTTAGCATACTGCACAGATTGCAGTCACAACATACAGTGCATGACCCTAACAGGTACACATTTACACCTTAGTGGAGTGAATCAATCACAGGTAAATTTTTTGGTGAAAGAAATCAGCAGTGCCCAGGCCCCATAGTGTAATTTGAACCTAAGACCTCTGGATCCCTAAGCATGTGTACTACCACCGGACTACTTCTCCTACTACTACCTGCAACAGACTGGAGTTGAAAGTAGTATCAGACAGCATAATTATTACACATAAACTACGTACCATTTTCAATGATGACGATATCTCCTTCAAGAGGCAGTCCATCTGTTCCCTCACTGCCTCCTTTCATGGCATGCATGTAGTTGGTTTCAGTATCTCTCGTCCAAGTAGTGGGGTCATTCCAAGTGACACCCCAAGCTGGTCTCCCATTAACCGGGTCCTTCATTCCCATAGGTATGGGACTAATGCAACCTTCATAAAAGCATTTTTTTATCGCTAAGGAAAATATGATATCATCGCTGTATGTAAAGTCTGATACAGGATAAGAAGTTTCACTTTCTCTAATAACTGAAAAATAAAAATCAAAGTATTAAAATACAGAAATACTTTCGTGCACATTGAAACCTAACAAATCCATACTAATTATTACTTCTTACACATTAGATTCAAGTACAAACTGAGGAGGGCAAAACATGCGGGAGAAATGTTTCTTCTATCCTGTATAACTGGCAAATACTACTGTTTATTAATGAGATTTGACTCGGCCCATTCACGTGCTTATCAATATAAGTAAATACCCGTCACTGACACTGGAACAAAGAGGCGTCAGTTGATTGATGGAACTACTTTTATCGCCTAGAAATAAACTGCATTGTAAATCAGAGACACATGTATCACTCTGCAGGTTAAACTGGTCAGGCATTTGAATCATTGATAGTTTTTGGCCTTGTGGTATAACTTAAGCCTTTGAGTGAAGTTGCCAAAAGTCTAATAAACTATTCAATTTTTGGTTTGGTTTAAAGCTGTAGCAACGCATTGTCTGGGGGTAATTATATAGGGTATATAGGTCAAATTTTGGTGAGTTACCTCAGTTACTGCCCAACATTATTTAAAATTATTATGAAAAATCATTAAGAATTATGTAATCATTATCAGTGCTGGGAATCATGTGACCTACATGTTTCCTTACGCGGCAAATAACAACCAGATCAACAAATTAATGACATTTATACATAACTAATTTTTATAAGACCTAGAGCAGTCTAATTAAGCAGCTCGAAATTCTCTTTCCAGTGGTTGTCCTGCCAAACCCACAAGGATTCTAGTTGTCTAGATTAACTCGAGGTTTTGAACAAGTCCAGAGATTTTTGGAAGAACTTCAAGGTAATCTAGAAATTTAGAACCCTTTAGGAGTTGACCAATCAATGCATAAATACTAAATACATTGTAATGTACTCTTTAAATGGAGAAAAAATACACTTAAATAAAAAACATCTCCAAAAGAACAGTAAAAAAAAGCATTGAAGAAATAGAATATTTGTCAATTTTGGGGTAAGATCTTTTTATTTTAATTTGAGAGCTAAGAAAATTTGATTTAGAAGTTAATGCCATGAAATATAAATGGATCTAACACTGAAGTCCACAAACATTCTGTTTATCTCACATACCTGCAAAATCTAGAGTCTCTTCAGTGGCATTGTAATACCAATCTCCTGGTTTTAAATCTGCAGTATCACATGTAAATGGTGCTTCATGTTTAGTTCCCTTTGTGGTACCCCCGTCCAACGATACAATATCGGGTAGGCTAGCAATTTGTTTTACTTTGAATATCACACATGCACCCACCTGTACAAGAATAAAATTGAAAATAAGTGTAATCCAATAAAAATCCATGTTCTCGGCTGAAATCAAACCAAGAAACCTTTTGAATTGTATGTAAACACACCATGTAGCTATAAACCTGAACTTAAAGGCATTGGAGTACAAGTAATGGCTCTGCTACATAACGCAGGCTTAACACAAAACAGTCGTAACTCACTCTTTTTTAAATTGAGTTACGATTGTAACGATGTAAAATTTCTGTAATTATTTTTGTTATTACATGAATTTCTAAATGCTTCACCATTCATAAGTGATTCATGGTTCGATTTGAGAATGGCTACACATGAATCATGGTTCAGATCGGATCGCAACTAGCTCAACAATCCACAGCCCTAGACTTTACAAGTTATTACTCCTTGGCATCTAGCTGCAGTTATCTATCATTCTCCCTGGGAGTCTTTTATACCCAACTTATATACTCAAGTACAAATTTTGGCAACAGAATTATTCCCCCCTTGGATGCATTCATTTACACCTGGGTTGAGTGAAGCAATTGCAGGTTCATTTCTTACTTAAGAAAATAAGCAGTGCCCCTAGTGTAGTTTGAAACCAGAACCTCTCAACCCCTAAAGGCCAATGACTCTTAGTTTTGTTTATTCATGTATAAATGTGAATCAATTTATTCTAGAAACAGGATCTTGTTCAAGAACTTACAGAGAGTACTATAAACAATTCATACCTCAAGACCGGTGATTTGTCCATCAAAAGTCAAGTTGACCACACTCTGAGCTAAATCTTCAAATTGAAGAGTATGAGTATTTTCAGCTTTGTTGTTGTTGTTCAACACCAAAGTTCCAGCGACTCCTTCCTTGTTTGTGACTCGTTTAAATACGTATGGGAATGTACTTTGTCCATGACTGTTAGTTACAAGTAAGTGCTTCCCTTCCAATGAAGAAGGCTTTACATGATTAAAAGCAAATCGTGCAACGTCATATTCCGGCGGGAAAATAGAAGCGGTAGCAACTCCAGATCTATGATTATCATTAAAAGTAGTGTCACTACCTGCCACTGGATTAGGATGAGTTGCAACAATTGCGCCTGCGGTGCCAGTGAGTGATCCATCTGAATCTTCAATAAACAATTCATGATTCCATCGAGTTTTAAGGTAACAATCGCTGTTAGTAAATGATAACTCGGAAGTTTTTGCTCCGAATGGCCCACACTCATGCTTACATACGCCGTCAATAGATGTGGCTCCAAATGCACAGTGATCTCCAATAAAATTGAAGAACGAGACTCCTTTTACGCTTAGTCCATGTGCAAAAGGCAAAACGATGCCAAGTTTCGTGTTACCTAATGTTGTTTCCAAGCTTGCATCATTTGGCTTTGCAGCTATAAGGGTGTTTTTAAAAGCTGGTCCAGATTCAACGTTATACTTATCAGCTCTTCCTAATGATTTGAATTCTATGCCAGCAAAAAAATTGTTAACAAACATACTGTCTAATACTTGAACAGACCCACACTTGGTGCATTCAAATCCCTTTTCACAATTCCATGCAGTGGTGCCTTTAAACTTTGCAACCGTTGGTCCATTAGTTGATGAGCATTTAGAACTAACGCATGGGTAGTAAGCTTCAAATATCCAGACACCAAACCAGCCGTTAGAATGTACAGTATTGTTTTCAAACACACCCAATTCTACATTTCTTGGAAATACGTCAGTGGTGTATGATGGGCCTTCGGGATGTTCAGTTAATCTATACCAAAAGCCAAAATGGGTACCGCCTGCGACATGGTTATGTTGGTACGTATTATTTGGATTAGTTGCCCAGAATGCAGCTGGAGTGATGTCATCATTACGTAAAGATGCACTTCCTTTAACAAAAACAGCTAAGTTGTATGTAAATTTATTTCCTGTTTCAATACCGTCTTCTAAGAAATAGGCTCCTCCCATAATATTATAAATGACATTATTTTCAACGTTAACATTATGGGTTCCGTGAATATTAACGGCTCTGTTGAAAGATTTGTGAATAGCGCAGCCTTTGACATATGATTGGCTCATGTCACCATTCATGTGGAAATGTATGGGATATCTTCCCAGACGGAAGCTCTGACCTACATAATTCATTTCCATGTAAGAGAATCGGCCTCTTGCTGCGTTTGTGTCTTTCTCTGGGTTGTGCAATAAAATGTGACCTCCGAAGGCATCGCTGCCGATTTCATCTCCAAATCTTCCCTGGAAGCATGTTTGTGTAACAAATTCTCCTGAAATTAAATAATGAATTATGAAGTAGGGCTGTCACGATATACCAGTATATTACAATAAGCATCTGCGGTGATACATACCACAATACAAATTTAACGTACCAGTATTTAACGTTATTTAAAAAAAAATCTTCCCTTTGCAAAATAAAAGTAGCAAATGTCAGTTTTCCTTGATTCATTCATTTGAAACTTAAGCTCTTGGATATAACCAATCTGGGCACATATGAAATGTTCCCACAGCTCTAAAATGCCCATAAATTCTCCATGGCACTTCTCCACAAAATGCTATAACATACTTCAATACTGAATAGTTGTCAAAGTAGTAAAATGAGCGTATAAATAACTTTTATATGGTTTCTTGTTTTTGACTAACAAAGATTTTTTTCGTAAGAATTTTTGTGAAAAGCACTACAGAATTGTAACAAATGAAAAATATTAAAATCAAATATCACCATGATTATTCTATTTTTACCACTTACACAAAGTGTATGCATTAAATCAAATACATATCAGTAAAATTGAAAAAAAAAACAACACATTCCCACAGGGAGCAGCAACTTTGAAATAAACAGGAAAGTTCGAAATGATATGGCTGGCGAGAAAACAAGAGCTGTCAGAGGAGACAGCATGCTCGACTAAGTAAGTATTTGTCACAGGAAATGTGGTTGATGATAAGTAATTTCACTATCACAATACTATCAGGATAGTATTTTTGTGCCAAATAGCCACCTCTACACTGAAGTGAGGGTAATGTTGGTGAACTTGGTCAATAGACTTAAAGCTGAATTCATAGACTGATGTACGTATTAACTACAAATCAAACCTGCATCAAATCCTTCAGCACAGCCTTCTATTTCATCATGCCATTCATCCATGTCACTTCCCCTTACTTTAATGTTTCTAGTAAGATATCCCACTTCTGCTCTCATTTCAAGGTTTTGAGAACCACTTAAAATAAAAGTAAAAAAGTAAAAGCAAAGTAACAGAATTTCCCAGTCTTAAGTTACATGCTGAATCCACTTTACTAAGGCTGCTGCAAGTATCTGAACACTTTGGGTAATCGCGGACAAACATCATTTTGTCATCAAGATGACGTTATTTTGTGTCAAAATTTTCATGACAATGAAAAAAAAAAGCATTTTATCACAATGAAAATAAAAGATTTTTATAGTTTAATATCATAGGGTGCTTTGCTTAAGCATTTCGCTAGGTATCGCTTCGTAGGGAAATCCTAGGAAACGACTTGCTACAAGATATCGCTTCATTTCTCTACGTAGCCAAAGCTAGCGAAAAAAACTCTATGCTACCCTCAAAATGGCTGCCTCCGCCATCATGTAACCTGTTTGCCAACAATTTATGTTTTTATGTTTGACTGACAAATCATGAATTGAAATCAATAAATGTTTGTAATTATTCATTTAAACATATGTTTTTGCTGTTTTGCACTTGTTAAAGCCTTATTTAGTTGGAAATTGCCCTGAAAACATGCGATTGCAATGAGTGCAAAAGTTTTACTCGGCGAGGGCCGCCATCTTGGTTTGTAACGTAAATAGCCATTCGGAACTTACTCGGCAATGATCGCCGAGGTCGTTCCGAATGGTAAATAGCTAGCCATTTCAAAAAAACGAATCGCTACAAGAAAGACCTGTTTCATAGCGAAACATAGCAAAAATCGTTAGGCAACGCGCCCATTGTTTTACATATTTTACACATTTCATTGTAAATTAGTAGAATTTCAATCAAATTTTATAAATCTTACTCAAAAAGCAAACCAAGTTAAGAAATCATTACAAAAGAATTTTTTTCTACACTTACAAAGTTTGAGTTTCTCCAGTATGTTTAAATGTAAGGGCTTCTTTAAGGGTTATTGTACTACCAGATCCCGGTACAGTTGATATCGACTCTATTTCATGAAACTCATTCTCGTTAAAAGAATTTTTATCACCAGTTGATGATATAACTATCTGTCCATCAACTTCCCAATCAGACACCTCATCCTGAGAAAATAAGAAAAGAGAATGTATTTTATACTGGGTCTATAGCATTCCGAACATGCTTAACAAAATTCTGGCATGGCCTTATTACTGGATAGCAATAAGGAACGCTCAATTTACCTGACATTCCTGGACACAAGAAATGTAATGTGGAAACCACATTAAAGCCGGATTTAAAAAATTTTAACATAAAAAATTACAAAGGGAAATAATCCATAATAAAGCCAGGTAGAGTTGTGGTTACTGTCTAATTCTGTTTATGTCATGATATGTTATCATTGTATAAGTTTCATAAAGATCTGAAATAAATGGCAGAGATATATGCTAAATTTAAAACTTTAATGCCATTGTTAACGACACTGAATGCCAGCCAACCACCCACCCGCCCATGTTTTGCCAAACTATTAGCCTAATTTTTTAAAAATCTTGCAAAAACGCACACTTTTTCAAAGTTTAACAAGAGGGGAGTGACATGTTCAGCTTTTTTACAATTTGGCAACACTGTCCAATCGGTACTATCAGTGCTTTGATTAGTTAAAATGGTATCTATACCTGTACATGTATGATTCTAGAACCCACATCAGCAGTAGAAGCAAGTAATGTCCATGTCTTAGATACAGGTTTGCCTGAAATGAAAACAAATTACAACAGTTAGCTAATGCTCACTAGTGATACCCCCGCAGTGAGAAATATGACTATCATAATGTAACTTTCATTTAACTAAATCTAAAAATATGCGACAAACAGGAAGTAGATGAGCAAGGAGCATGAAATTGCTTAACACCACATGGGACTATGGGATGAAGCAATATACAAAGTATTAGGCTGCTGCATGTTATAGTTGCTAAGAAAACTCCTTCAATCAGGTGATCCCTCACAGTACCTATTTACACATGGGTGGAGTAGAACAAATGTACATAAATTTCTTGCTCAAGGAAATAAGCAGTGTCCTGGACAGGTTCAAAGCTAGAACCTCTCAATTCCCAAACTCACGTCCGACCACTGGACCACTAATCCTACCAAATGGCTATGGACGTGCTCGATCGGAAATTCCAACTTTTGCCCGATTGTTCATAATAAAAATTTAACTTTTTGTATTTGCTAAAGTTTAAGTAAGAAGCAAGTATATTTGCTACGGACTACGGACATTGCCTTTTGATTTAGTTCCAACATCCAATTTCACTTGTTCCGCAGATTCTGTGGATGAGTCAGAATTTGATTCTGGTACAGTTTGGACAGCCCATTCAAGCACGCCCTATATAACCTGAATATTTGTCACATACCATGTAGATCAAGTGTACCGTTCCTTACTGCTAGCACTTTGGTACCATAGGTTGGTAATTCTTTGCTTCTCACATGTCCTTGTAAAATTATACTAGCTTTAGAATTGTAATAGGAATCTTCGGTTCCAACCTGTGATCATAACCATAAACATAATATCAATTTACTTGTCAAGAATAGAAAATCGTTAAAAACATTACTCACAGATTTCTGTATATATAAAAACAGATTTTTACATGTTAATTTATATATCAACTGCTTTTTAATGTAAAAATATGAAAAAAAACTTAGGGCAATTCTGGAAGGCAAGCACTTTGTATCCCTAGCTAACAATTTTCTATGGAAGGGTCTGCTACAATCGAGCAAGTTGAATCACTAGCTAACAATATTTAGCAAGTTTTTTTCCGGCCAGCCGTATCATTTGGAACATTTCTGCCTTTTCAAAATGGCTCCTCCCTGTCGGAACGTGTTTCTTTTTCAAGAATACTGATATATATCATTTGCATGTATTTATCATAATGCATGTATTTCATCAAAGTGGTGCCTTTTATACATTGCACTTAAAAAAAGAAAATAATTCAATGTTTGTTTTTCTACAAATTTGGGAATATGATCCATACCCCTAGAATTGGAATTTTTATAGGCATTTCAGTTTTAATTGGGATAAATTGTCAGCCAATTTAAATAACAATTGCATATCTATCAAGGTTTTTAATTTCATTCTTCATTAAATTAGTCAGTTAATTAAAAAGAAAGATAACTGGGATATATAATTTTGAGCTTTTTTCAAAATAAAAAAAGTACATTAATCAGATTGGAAATTTAGGATAGAAATTTGGAAAAAAGGGGTGATTTGAGTTAGGTTGCTGGAAGTATCCAAGCACTCTGATATCCACAATCTTGAACAGAAAATTGAGTGCGTATATTTGTCATGTTGGAAATTGTTGAATCATGATCTATTTTTTGGAAAATAATGGAAGAAATTTTTAGCTTAATTTACTCTGAAAACGAATCTCACTTTTATGAAAATTTATGCAGAGATTGAATTATCTTGTGTCAAAATTTTGATTGATACACATTTAAATAAATATGTTATCACTGTAAATGCCCATAAAATGTCTGATAATAGAAATGTTTGGAGTACATGGTTTTCCATAAAGTAAAAGCTTCTGCAATTATTCACTTGCAATTGTTATAACATGAATTATTGTATGCTTCTTCATTAAAAAGAGATTCATGGTGAATCGCTACACATGAATCGAGGTGGGGATCGGATCGCCTTTTTTCCCCTTAATTCAAGTTAAAGTTTAAAAAAGTGCTTTGAAAGTCTGCTTCTATATACATGTTCAGCCAACTTTACAATCTTGTACTATAATTAAAATTCCAGTAAAATCGTAAGTCCTATGAGGGCTTTTTTGACAAAGGAAGGGGTTAAGAGGTATGAAAAGACAGGGAATGAACAATGATGGATTATATTGAAAAAATATCAAGTTTTCATCCAAGTCTTAACCAATCAAGTATTGTAAAAGATATCTTACAGTGATTGATCCATTATTATTTATCAAGATTCGTTGAGCATTCAATGTTATTTCACCACCACTGTCATCAAATATTAAATGTCCACCTGTAAAAGTTAATAAACAAAAAAATGTAATGAGGAAACCACATTAGCGCCAGATTTAAAATCTCTAACACAAACATTATGAAGGGAAATAATCCATAATAAAGCCAGTTAGAGTTGTGGTTACTTTCTAATTCTGTTCATCACATGGTATGTTATTATTATATGAACATTCATAAAGGTGTGATAATAAATGGCAGAAACATATGCTAAATTGAAAACTTAAACGCTATTGCTAACAACACCAGAGGCCCACCACTCCACCCAATCGCCTGGGTTTTGCCAAACTAAAAGCTAAAATTTTCTGTTGAAAAATCCAGCTTAAAAACTATCTAAACTATCCCAGGTCATGAATGCATTAAAATATGGATGGAGCTTAATTCCAATCAAAATGACAATTGGTCAAGTAATTCATCCAGTATATTAAAATTTATCAAAAGTGAGTACAAAAGTACTTAAGTGAGTATTTAAATCAGCAGGATGACTGTATGTGTCACTGACAGTTAAATGAAATTTTACAATACTTATCATCAATAATTAACATTGAAAGACCAATAAGATGCACCCAAAAATAAACTACATGATAGAAACTTACCATCAATTAATAGCATATCTAATACAGGAGTGTCGACATCTAGAAGTACTGTTTGACCCTCAGGTATAACGACATACTCTCCAGCTACTGGGGGATCATTACCTCCCCATGTATATGGCGAACCCCATGCATCTACATATTGAAACTGGTTCATCTATCGAATATAAGAACAAGATTTGATTTGGAACAAAATTTGTTAGCACCTGATGTAGCCTTGCAGGACAAGGTTGAAATAGAAATGTGTGTACACAGAACAATAGGATTTAATTTGTGTTGACTGTCTTTGATGTGTGTAAATAACTTCATTACACATCTGGTGCAAACAAAATAGCTGCCCGGCTAGCTCAGTTGATAGCACACAAGTCTACTGATCGGGTCATGGGTTCGATTCCCAGGCAGGGCATACTTGGGGCTTGGTCATTCTCCCTTCTACCAATAATTCTTAATCATGTAGGGCAGCTGGCAGTCACTGAAGAAAGTATGCCCTTAGTAGTTGATTAACAGCTAAATCCAAAGATTTACCATTTCCAGGAACAGTGAGTAGATTGACAGCTGTTAAATGACCTATACAATGTGTTGCTACAGCATTAAACCAAACAAAAACATTGATTCAGAAAAAATACTTACGTCTGTATTCCACAATGCACGTTGATTATTAGACGTCACTTCAATGGTAGATGTTGTCGTACCAGTATGTGCTCCAGTCACACATGTGAATGATGTATCGGATATTGGCGTAACTACGCATTCAATTCCATCTATACTAACAGTGATTGGTGACCTGTTGAAATAATACCACAGAAATAATATAAGTAAATATACTTGTGATTGTGATTTAAGACTGAGTAATCACATGGTCCAGTGTTTATGTCGTTAGACTGGTAATCATTTATTATGATATGATAATTAAAAACATATAAAATATTTTACATAATTAAAAAAAATATTTGGAATTTAATGACCAGAAAATAACCCTAATATGAATGGGTTTTTTTTTGCATTTGACTTACGATGATTTTTATCCTTAAAATATTGTAAAAAGTACCAATATTTACTAAAATTCAAGAATAAAGAAATCAAAGTATCATACGCAAGTCTAAGTCCAGTAAATGATAACGTAGTGCCGCCCATTGTTCCACCTCTTGTAGGTGTTACTTCTGTTATCATTGCACCAATGTCAGCTTTATATTCAAATTGAGTAGAAGCAGTGACAGAAGTCGTTCCAACTGTAACTCCAACGTCACAAGTTCCAACAGTACCTGTTTAGAAATTAAAATATATCAATAAGACATGTGTGAGAGGGTGAGAATAATTTGCAACCTGACTAGGACTAATCTCTGTAAACAGATATCCTGCAGAGTGTTGTCGTACAGGATCTCTATGGTTCCCAAGGAGGGTCATGTCGAGATGACCTTTATGTCAACCAATCAATGCATAGCTTTCATCTAGACAAATACTATTAATAGCATTTTGATTTCGTAATTTCTATATTTAGACCACAGTTTGCTAACTAATTTGACAGGGGTATTATTCACAGTCTGCCATGGAATGGCTCATTTCAAAATGCGTGACATAGAGGATGTAAACAAGTTACAAAACATAATGATTTCGTCATGAATATCATAATGAGAAAAGGTTACCTGAAAGCCATCCTCGTAAGAAAATGGCCAGATCTAAATTAGCGAGTAGATAAGCAGAAATTTTTAGATTGGGTATTAATCAGATTGGGCCAGGAATTGAACCCCCCCCCCCTATTTACATGATAGCTGCTCTTTTGATTAAGCTATCTGTTAATTTACATATCCTTCTCCCTTTAATACAAACAGCTAGTTAAGTTACATTCCTATCAAGCAACAAACTTCCAAATTCTATATGTACGAGTATAAATTGTGTATCATTCATCAATGCCCAATCAATATTTTTCTTCATTTGATTAGCAATCCTACAAACACACAAACTTGGTATACCTTGCACATGTTAAGTTAGCTGTATCCCTAATTAATCTAAAACTATCTATTTAAAAAGATGGAAAAAAATAGATGAGATTTGAGTAAGAAAATTGCCTGGAATATGGCAGTAGAAAAAATTTCATGACCAAGCTTCTAGAAAGTATGCCCCACTGGGGAATTGAACCCATAACCCCTTGATCAGTAGACTTGCGTGCTACCAACTGAGCTAGCCAGGCGGCTATACAATTTCAGTAGCACGGTCCAATCAGTACTATAAGACCTTTGATTTAACAAAGTCTACTTACCTGCTGGAGTAATACAAACAAATTCATCAGGTTCAGTAAATCTCTCAAATGTACAAGGTTCGTTACAAACTTCAACTGTCATGTCGTCAGTAAAACCTGAACCAGTCAATGCCAACTCTTCACCTCCAAGTACATCACCTAGAAATAAAGTAATAATAGCACAGAAAGAAAAATAAATTCCTAAATAAAGCCAAAATAAGTTGATCAAAAGTTCTATGGATTCGCTTGCACCTAATTTTGATGGATTTTACAAAAAACTCTTTTATTTCCTGGCTCACTCAAAAAAAATTTGGTCAAAACTGCTATATAAAGCAACTGAATTAAGATTTGTTTTTCTTTGCTCGCTCGCCCCGATTTTTCCCCCAGAAAAATCCGTAGAACACAAGATCAACTTTTGGCCTAAAGGGCTCAAACAAATCAATCATATCCCACTTGAATGGAAGTTACAGTTATATATATATATATATATATATATATATATATATAGTATAATAATATTTATAATTTGATTTAATAAGGCAAGCCCTAACTTCACAACTAGCCTCCACAATCATTAAGATGAAAATACATGCAAGGAATGTAATGTGGTAACCACTTCGAATTTCATCAAAATCTGGCCATAAATGACAGAGATATCCACTGTATTAAAAACTTATAAACTACTAAGGGAAATAATCCATAATATTCGCAGGTAGAGTAGTGGTTACTTTCTAATTCTATTCATTACATGGTATGTTATAATTTGTTTTAGTTTGTTTTATGTAGGAGACATCTTTTAACATCATGCATAACATTATATTGGCATTATATACTGGAATTCTAGCAGCTTCTATTTTCTCCTTGTCTGACTCAAATATATCGATATATCACAAATACATGTACTTGCTTTTCGATATATTGATACAAAATTTTCTATCAATGACATCCCTCATAATAATAAGATCTTAATGGCTCAGGGCAAATACAGTCGAGACTCAATTTATTCACATGTAGTTAGACTAGTTGTGAACTAACTCATCAGAAAAAAAACGACTTTAAATCTTACCTTCCACTGGGGAAATATTGCTAACTGTAACTTCATATGCAAACATTTGATCAGAGTTTGACTTTCCTTTGCCAGCAACAAGTGCAGTAACGGCATGAGATCCACCACGCTGTGCTCCTGCTGTACATTTCACTGATGTATCGGATAATATATTCACACCATCGCAAACCACGCCTCCCATTGTCACTGTCACATCACTTGCGACGTTGCCGAAGTTCTCAACTGTTAGAGTCACTTCAGTTCCTGAGGTACCACTTGCAGGCAAGACTGATACAATCTTAGGTGTTGCTGCATCAGAAAATTCAAAAGTTTTGCTTCCAATGTTAGTTTCACCATTTGAAGAAAATGAAAGAGCGACGGTTTGAGCAGCCATTGCTTTAGTGGAGCAGTAAAGTTGTGTGGTACTTGCTACGTACAGATCATCGCAGAAAGGGTCCGAAGAACCTTCAATGGTTATTGAAGCATCATCAGCAAATCCTGAACCAGAAACAGAAATATTTGTTCCGCCATTAACGCTACCAGTTGCTGGAGTTAAGGCATCAATGGTCAGCTCTCCAGTTAAAGTTCCTGTTACATCAGCGAAGCCAAGATCAGCGTGAAGTAGGGTCACAGCGTTACTTCCGGCAATGATGTTTGCTACATCAGGGCAAGTCAATTCAGTACCATCAGCATTTACTTGTAAGCCTGAGCAAGATACTTCATTCACAGCAAGGTTAAGCTTGGACAAGTCAGTTCCGAAATTGGTCCCAACAAATACAACGCTACTTCCTGTCCTTGTAATACTTGTTATAGTGGGAGTTTTGTCGGCAGCGTAACTAAACGTGCAGTTTGTATTGGTAGCGCATACACTTTGAAAATCATTGACAGACGCAATAATCGTTCCAGTCGTGGATACAGGCGTTATACAATCAAGTTTCATATCACTGAAAGTACAGTCCGCAGATATACCATTAAATGTTACGTCAAATTCACTTTCATCAGTCAGTCCAAAAACGCCAATGGTTACAGGTGTCCCGCCTCTAGTGGATCCATGATAAGTACTTATAGATTCAATGCCAGGCACTAAAACTACCTCTTTGGCTTGCTCGTACAATGCTTTACCATAACCTTTCACGTTAAATGACAGAGGTAAGTGAGTGCCGACAGGTAGGTCACATGTTGTGCTAGGCTTACACGTGACTTGAGTGGCTGTGGATTGCCCAGTCACCTCACATGGGCAATCATGAATCATTGGCTCATTGGCACAATTATTTACAGAGAAATGTTCTCCAGTGAAAGTCAACTCAGTTGTGCCAGTGATGGTGTTTGGTGCTGCTGATAATGCGGCAGTAAAGTCTACGGAATCAACAGTTGGAGTACGACAGCTAGTGTAATAGAGATTTTTTGTGGGGTCAGTGGGATCGTTGGTATAACTTGGTACACACTGATCATAGTTAGTAGGAGATTCCGGACATGCGTCAGCAACAGCTGAAAATAAAATGTATCAAATACAAATTTAATGTAGTATTAAAATCATAACGTGGGAGCAGTGGTTCAGTGGTAAGAATAGCCCTTATGGATCATGAGGTCCCGGTTTCAATCCCCACTAGGGGCATTGCTAATTTCCTTGAGCAAGAAATTTACGTACATTTGTTCTACTTCACCCAGAATTGCTAAGAATTAGGCTAAAAGCATATGTCCAGAGATCCATGTATATCCAAGGATCATAATGTAGCAGAGGTATAAAATGGCTTTTGTACTTCCTTGCCTTAAAGCTAGCTTATATGGCGACATGGTAGAATGTCCACTTATCACTCTAGACATTGTGGGTTCCAATCTCGCAAAAATGCAAAATCAAAATACTAAAGTTCACATGCTACAAGATTTTCAAAATCATCATGCCACCTCAGTGTACAAAACCATTAAATGTCCATAAAGTGATATAAAGATCCCTAAAGCTAAAATTGCAACGGGCACACTGGACTCATCAAATGTTTGTACGAATAAATATCACTTACATAAAAAAATGGCTAAATAAAAAGCATTGAAATACCTCGGCGTTTTCTTTTCCTTGCATTTATTACATGGTTTGCCTCTTGACCAGCTACTGATAGGGATAATGTTGACACAAAATCTGCCTTTTCATTTACCTGTCAAAATACACATAGATTCATTTAAGGTACTAGTTCACAGATTTGGTTAAGATTTTTTTATATTTTCAAAATAACATTCAGTGTCTGTAATTGTGTCAAAAAAAAATCTTAATATTTTAAGACAAACTGACCTATAGACTGCAAGAAATACACAATAAAAGTGCAATGTGCAAATACACTATCTTAAACAAATGTTAAATATCAAAGTGGTATGTTAAAATCATTAAAATGCTGTTCATGCATCAGCTTATTCACTTATTTAGTGGGCAAGTCCATTTTTAAGGGACAAAAACCTGCATGACCTAGAATACCACCTGTAAAAACAAGCATGACCTAGAATGCAATCTCTACTTACATTAACAGTCATTCTAGCTTCAATGTTGTCATCATTTATAACACCACTATAGATGTAAAGAGTCGTAGGAGAGTTTAGATCAACACAGTATCTTCCTGTTATAAAATATAATATAATATAATGTTATGTAACATAACACAGTATCTTTCTGGTGTAAAATATAATATTATATATAGTTCAACAGAATTAACCTAAGCTTGACCTTAATGCAAGAATATACTAAAGTCAGTATTTACAGTCTATTTTTGTCTTCGTTTGTAAATCGCGCTTTATCCGAAGCTTTCGGCGAAATGCACGTACTGAACAATTAATGTTGTTTTCATAAGAATAAATACTTTGAAACTGTGCCATAATATTACTGACTTACTTGTTTCCCCAAAAAACTAATGTGACCAAAATTAAAAGAACAATAACATGCCACTTTTGATAAATTGATTTATAGTCACATCGGTTGTTATAAACATGTGGATAACCGTATACACGCATACAGAAACTCACAATTTAATGTAAGTGAAGTGTTTAATTATTATAATTAGGTAGTTCAAGCTCAGGTTAATTCTGTTGGACTATAACATAAAATAACATAACATTATCTTACGTAACATAACACAACATAACGTAAGGTAATGTAAAGTAACGTGACATGACACAACGCAACACAACACATCATAACATAACAAACATAATGGACATGTTCCACAATGCGAGCTATGGCTATGATTCAGCAAATTGAATTGCTAGCTTGCAATAGGTAGCAAGTTCTTTTTTTGCTAGTGGTATCATTCCGAACACATTTGCTTTTTTCAAAATGGCTGCCCCCTGTGGGGGAGTGTTTCTTTTTCAAGAATACTGATATATATTTTATTTAATGCATATATTTTGTCAAAGTGGTAAAATAGAATAATCAAGGTGATAATCAAGATTGATATTCATCTAGCTACTGTAGGTTCTATATAATTATACTGAGATTTTTGGCTAAAAAACACACTTTTTGAATTAGGGACTTTAGTCAGTTATCTTTCCCTGATAAAACCAGAAGTAATCCAATTTGTAAGTAGGTCCTTATAGTTGGAATCCTCGGATTTTATCATTGAATTCATATGTAAGGATAATAAAATATTTCATCTAATATCTTTCTTGTTAATGAAGATATAAACAGAAGTGATGGAATTTAGATTGATCTTTAACTTAAAAATAATTGGCTTGAATTTCAAACAAATTAAATGATATACAAAAAAGTTATTAAAGATTAGATTTGGCAAATTTACATTGAAAAGTAATGGTAAAATCCAAGTAATCCAACATAGGGTGCGTTGCTTAAGCAAATCGCTACGTTTCGCTTCGTAGCGAAATCCTAGGAAACGGCTTGCTACAATATATCGCTTCATTTCGCTACGTAGCGAAAGCTAGCGAAAAAATTCTTCGCTACCCCATTCGGAACTACCTCGGCTTTCACAAATCAAAATGGCTGCCTCCGCCAAAATGTAACTTCCTGTTTGCCGACAATTTATGTTTTAACGTGTGACTGACTAATCATGAATTAAAATCAATAAATATTTGTAATTGTTCATTTAAACATAAGTTTTTGCAGTGATTTTGTACTTGTTAAAGCCTTATTTAGTCTGAAATCGCCCCGAAAACATGCGATAGCAATGAGCGCAAAAGTTTTACTCGGCAAAGGCCACCATCTTGGTTTGTGACGTAAATAGACATTCGGAACCACCTGGGCGATGATCGCCGAGATGTTCCAAATGGTAAATAGCAAGCCGTTTCTTAAGACGAATCGCTACAAGAAAGCGCTTTTTCAAAGCGAAACGTAGCGATTTTCGTTAGGCAACGCGCCCTAATTAGACCTACCTATTTTGAAGAGTGTACAAGGGGAAATAACTAACTAAATTCCCGTATAAGGCCATATACACAGTAACCTGTATATTGATATAAAAAATTTTTAAACTTTTTTAAGTAGCCGACAAGGTCTCGCTCTACAAACAAAAATTAATATAAATTTCAAATTTCATACAAGGGTATAACCTGACCTGCCATGGACTGAATTCAAACCTGCAATTCAAATCCTGTACACTATCACTGAGACACACCTTAAAGGTACTAGTTCACAGATTTGGTTTATTTTTTTCAATAATTACAAAATACTGTTCAGTGTCTGTTATTGTATCAAAAAATTATTATTTTAAGACAAACTGACCTATATATTGCAAGAAATTTAGAATAAAAGTCAAACAAATGCACTAAAATTGACTATACCGTGACATACGAGGTAGATTTTTACTACATGAAACACCATCATTTGTAGTTGTATGTGAATTTGCACTAAAATTGTCATTATTCGAACACTACTTTCCTACTTCCAAAAATGTTTCCATATAATTTTGATAGTGTTAGCAAAAGTTGATATTTAAGTTGCTATCTTTGAATGAGTACCTTTTAGTATCCGACTAATTATGTCAGATTTCAAATCATTATGGACATACCTTGTGTTGTTTGAGGCCCACTGTTAATTCCATTATCTAATATTTCAGTTGAAGTCAAATCAATGGTCGTGTAAATTCCAAAAACCGAATTGGCTACAACGGAGGGAAAATTCCACGAGTAACAGACAGTATCTCCGACATCAACATCGAGGATGGTTTCATTAAAGGAGAAGTAAATTCCAGCTGAAATTAGAAAAATAAATGTAATAGACAATTTATATCAAAAACAGAACAAAAGACTCCCCAAGAAGATTGATAGATAGATACCATTACCCCAATATGACCAGGGATAATTGCTGTAAAGTCGGTGAAAGTGGATAAGCATGAATCTTAGACCATAAAATGCCATTTCTTACTGTAACATGTTTCTTTACTATTTTATGCCATATCTTATAGAAACTTTACATGACTACTAACCATGCATGAACACATTCCCAGCTTTCATGGAAAATATTCTTATTTTCATTCTTTACGATGAAATTTTGCGCTATGCAATGACAAGAAATGTTATGTGGAAACTACACTAAAGCTGGACTTTCATCAAGATCTGACCATAAATGACAGATATCCAACTTATTAAAAACTTTAACTCAAAAATTACAAAGGGAAATTATCCATAATAAAGTAAGGAAGAGTTGTGGTTAGTTTCTAATTCGGTTCATCACATGGTATGTTATCATTGTATAAAGTTTCATAAAGATCTGACAATAAGTGGCAGAAATATATGGTAAATAAAAAACTTTTAGCATCACATGATTTACATGTTGGCAATGGACAAGTAGCAAAGCGTGACATAAGCCCTGTAAAGTTTGGCAATACGTACCTCCCAATGTTCCTTCATTGTCAACATAATATGTTTTACCAGTATTTCCAAGTTTACACATTATATTTGTGTTAGTCACTTCTGTTACATCACAGCTTACATCACCAAATGATAACTTAAATAGAAAACAATAAAAACATTATAAATATTTGTGATGTACTGTTAAAAAGAATTGCATTTACCACCAATATATGTGGGTCAGTCCATGTCACCATTCTGTCTAATGATTGCCTGCAAACTAACCCAATCTGTTTAAAACCCGATCTAAAATTTTGTGCAGGCCTACTCACAAATTTAGATCTGGCCTTTTTCAAACAGAGTCACATTCAGGTGACCTTTCTCATCATAATATTAATGACAAAATTGTTATGATACATAACTTGTTTACATCGTCTATGTCAAGCAATTTGAAATGAGTCGTCCAATAGCAGACTGTGAATAATACCGCTGTTAAGTTTGCTTGCAAACCTTGGTCTTAAAATAGAAATTACGGAGTCAAACTGTTATTGTTAGTGTTTCATCTAGATGAAAGCCACGCATTGATTGGTCGACAAAAAGTTCATCTCGACGTGACCTTCCACAGAGACAGTAGAGATCCTGTATGACAATGCTCTACAGGGTATCTGTTTACAGAGATTGCAAACTAACCCAATATTCTAGATACATAAATATTAAACATTTTTAACTTAGTAATGCTACAGGTCACATGCCTGATACCTATGAAAGCTAAAATACAACTTTCTTAGACCTACCTCTCCTGCAGGTTACCCGACTGTACTATAACCATATGTTGGTCAAGCACACTCTAATTGGTCCATACAACAGCTATCAATGATATCACAACTTGAGGCCTGTTCCACAAGGCGAGCGCTTTGTATGGCTACATAGTGATTTCCTGTGGAGCAGTCTGCTACAATTGAGCAAATTGAATCGCTAGCAAGCGTAGCTGTGCTTCAGGCAATATACCTTCTTCAGTCTGACCAACCAGTCCTTAAACATGCATATTTCTCATCAAGGCCATGTTTTATTTGTTTAATATATGACATGGCCCTACTACACAGAATGACCCAACCCCCAGGAACAAAATATAATTCAGAGTCTAAAAACTTACATCAATATCATCTTTACTTGTTCCGAATCCAGCACCTGTCACAGACAAACCAGTTCCTCCTAACAATGATACATATTGTGGTGATATATCAGTGACCTTCAATTCTATATCAAATGATGGAATCTCATTCGCACTGTTTGATAAAAAAGACAAAGTTATTATGTATGTGGGTAGATTGTGAATACAATAGAATCTGCATTTAGCAGCCAGTGAAGGGAAGTAACTAGATTGGCTGCTTACAGCAGGTGACTATTTAAACCAAGTTGAGAAAGAATGCTTTGATTAGTCCAATCTACATAGTTAATAATTTATGCAGTTTCTTATTAAATGATCTTCAAAAAGGGCCTGAGTGAAATTGTCAGTTGTAAATTGAAAGTCTTTCTTTATGTTATGACACACAGTTGATAAATTTTGACCGTTTAAAGACTCAACTGGGTGAGTTGTTACATGTCGGGACCATTATACAATGATGGTGACACTTTGTTAATTTTAAAACTTGATTGACTGTGACCACTTAATACAGGTAAATTGGTGAATTTGTAAGGAAATAGGTAAATGTATGTTATACTGTATATGTTAGTAACCCAGGTCTGTATTGCAGTTAGTAGCATGTCAGGATTTCGAAATCTAGTGTCCCAAAGGTTCAAATCCTACCAGGGGAGGTTACACTCTTCTGTGGAAATTTGACAATTGAGTCAATTTCGCTTCATTAATAAGGTATATGTAGAAGTTGCCAGCAATGTGGAAGGGTAAGTGAGTACTGGTTATAGACAAGTCTAGGAAAGCTAGATCAGGTGCTTTAGCTATCTGAGAGCAAATTACATAGTTAAGAAGTTAAAATATATCCGCACATGGTTCAAACTATGCTTCATAAAATAAAAATAATGAAATATTAAACTTATTTGTGGTTATTTGTTCAGGACTTTTAATTGGATGGAATTAGTCCAAAGTTTTTTTAAGGATTTGTCCAAGGACTTTAGAATGGCCCTGTTACATCTCATATAACAGCAGGGCTTTTTTCAGTTTTCGAGGAAGGGGCCTGGGGGCTTTTCTATATGTAGAGCATTTGAGGAAATTTTATCGCAATTATATGGGCAGGGGAATAATTCAAGGTAAACTCCAAATTTTGGAAATTTTGGAAAACTGCATAATTTTAAAGGAATATCAGTAGGGGCAAATGGCCCTATTTATACAAGGGAAAAAAGGTCTGGCAGATAAAGATTTACCTATTTAGTATACATCCTTGATCAGGTATTAATACCTTCAATTTCTGAGAACCTACAGCCGCTGGTTGATTTGTAATAGCCTTGATGTAACTATCAGTTCTAGTTTCTACAGTCAATTCATTATCACCAAGATAGACTGCTCCTGTTGTTCCCATATTTTCACCAGTTACTTCGAGTACTTGGTCGGCTGAAATCAACACACAGTAAATTCTGCTATTTAGACCACCTTGGTTATTTCAAAATCATGCAATTATTTGACAAAATTTTTAAGTGCCAAATGCTTAATTTGAGAAGAAAATGGTTCCTATATTAAGACCATCATGTTATTAAGACCATCAATTTTGATGTTTCTATAAGCAGAACTTTAATGCAGTAGCATTAAACAACTACTGTCAACAGTTTTCTTATATATAAATATAATTCTTGCTCACTTTTCTATTAGGGTTTAGTATTTAAGCATACTCACAAAAAAACTGTATCAGTAACTTTTTATTTCAACACTTCAATTTTGGCAAGTTGATATTGCCGCAATGATTAATCAGATTTGAGACAATCTCCGTAAACAGATATCCTGCTTTGTCATACAGGATCTCCAAGGTTCCCATGGGAGGTCACGTCAAGATGACCTTTATGTCTACCAATCAATGCGCAGCTTTCATCTAGACGTAACACTATTAATAGCATTTTGATTACATAATTTTTATTTTTAGACCAAGGTTTGCCAGCTAATTTGCAGTATTATTCACAGTCTGCGACACCACAAATGTACATTAAAATACTTTGATTTCAAATGAAGCCAAACACAAAGTTAACAATCCACGACTCATCAGAAATAACTAAGCCAAGTGTGGTACCCAGCTTCTGGCCTCCAAAGAATGTCGCAAGGTACCAAACGGAGCCAACAACATACTACAGTCTACCGTACCTAAGTAAGGTAGTCTAAGCATTGAGTCAAGTAAGAACATTACACATCAAGATTCTATAAGGGACCGTAGTCAGTTATTTCCCTTGTATACTCTTCAAATAGGTAGGTCCTATTAGTTGGATTACTCAGATTTTACCCTTACTTATTAATGTCAATTAGTCAAAATTGTTCTGATAACTTTTTTGTAAATCATTTAACTTCAAGCTAAGTATTTTTAGGGTAAAGAACAATCTAAATTTCATCACTTCCGTTAATATCTTAATGAACAAGAAAGATATTAGATGAAATATTTTGTTATCCAAGGATTTCAACTGTTAGAACCTACTTACCAATTGAATTGCTTCAGGTTTTATCAGGGAAAGATAACTGACAAAAGATTCTATTAAAAACATAACAACATACCATGTACAGTAAGGGATGAAGGGGTCACTGTACTGATCCTAGCATTAGTAACTTTGTATGTAAAGGATCCAGATCCTGCCAGCGCTGTACCATTAGTTTCCATGGTTACATCAACTGTAACATCACTCACTATAGTCTGTAATGATAATGATGATACTGATAATAGTGATAAAAATACAACATGTATAATAATAATAACAAAAAATAATGATGATAGTGATGATAATACTATTGATAATGAAAAAATAACATTGAAAATAAGATAATAATGGGCATAAATGTAACTTGACCCTTCTTGGCTGTACATGTCAATAAGCACTAAAAATTTTCATTATCAGAACACTGCGTAACTGTTTTCAAAATGTTTGATACGACCTTGACAGGTTGAATCTATTCACACATGCTATACAGCCAGTGGACCATGGGCATATTTCTAACTTATAGCTCAGTAGTTTTCAGTCCAGTAAAAAAAAGATTTTGCAGCAGCAAACATCCAGTTCTGATGAAAGTAAGTCATGAAGACTCCTGCCACAAGATGAACAACAAATATAAACCAAACAGTCTTACTTACTGGATCGTTGTATGTAGGTACAATACAAGTTATTGAAACAGGAAGATCTTCGGATTTTTTAACACATTCTTGTGTACCAACTTTAACGATAGTCCATTTAGAAAGTCCTACCCCAGTGACGGTCATCTCAACACATCCTACAAAATAAAACAACATTATATAGCTCAACATAATTGGTAGTCTAATTTCCTGTAATGAGCAAATTTAGGATTTGGGCTCCTAATTTTGCCATAAGTTGTCTAATCAGGTAACCAGAACCTATTTGTAACTTTATTAGTTCCTTTTAGTACTTTTTATCAGGGTCCGTGAGATGAGCCATGGATACACGAATCAGTTTTAAAGTCAAATCGTGAACACAATTGTGGCCGAGTTTAGATTAAACTTGCATATCTTACAGCTACAGCTCTGTACAGGTGTGTTGTTTTGTGCCATGTGCGACTGTCATCTTAATATGCAAGGCTTCCCAAGGCCTACAGCTGTCTGAATGTACAGGTCCCCAACAAGCCAAGATTTTATGGGACTGAGGCATTACACAACTAGCTATATACCCTTATACAGAAATCCTTAATGTAAATACAAACCTCCAACTAGGCCCTCTGTAGGCGTATTAGAACCATATCCAGACACATATCTAATAGTAGAACTTCCAGTAGCAAGTCCTAAATCTTTAACATTCACTTGTATAACATGTGTCCCCTCTGGAGCGTTCCCTAATGTACATGTAAGCTGTGTAGATGTAGATGCTGTAATCTCACAGATGGCGCCACCAACTGTTACGATATTGTCTTCGTTAATGGCACTAAATTTAGTTCCGGTTATAACTATTGTATCCCCAACAGAACCTGTTAGAATAATGTGAAAATAATTAATACAGTTGTGTGTCATATATACTTAAAACTTAAATATATTAGTTGTTTGCTTAGAGCTGTCATTGATTGGGCTCAAAGCGTATTGACGATATCAAAATATATTGAGAAATAAATATCGACAATACACCAATATATATTGATACCTTCTCGCAGTGTTATACAAACCATTTATGTTGTCATAAACTCATAACAGATATATATTTGTCATGAATGTTATACCTTCTGTGGACTACAAGTATTACCTCAATGGGGGTGTCTTCAATGTTTTAGACCTATCAGTTCATATTATGACAGCACACCTGTTTCTGCTTACTATAGATGGCTTGTCTCGCAAATTTGACCCTTAAAAGTGACTTCTATTTATTGCTTTATTATCGATATTTGCATATTGATTATTGATCGGAAAAAAATATCAACGATACAGCGATAACATTGAAATCAATGACAGCTGTATGTTTGCTTGAAATAGACTATGAACCATTAAATCGTCAGCCATTTTGATTCCATTCACTTACGCTGCCTTTAACAAGATTCCCCATTTCAATCTGAAAAATGAACTGTTTTGTTTAGACACTGAATCTCTATTGAGGGGCATTGGAGCAAAATCTTTATGGAATCCATGCCTTAATTCCTTCCCTTTTCTAGGCTGAAAATTTCCTGTGTATAGAAGCATGTCAGCTTATGTCCAAGTGTATTAACGCTTGGTTAAGCCCCGCCCCCCAGACTTACCTGATGTTTTATCAACACTAACGATGGTGGGAGTAGAAACATCATTCCATTCATGGCTACTATCAACATTACTCTTAGCTGGAACATTGTTGACTTCAACAACAACCTGTAATACACAATATTCTCCTTTACTGGAAAACATCTAATAAAACACAAAACTAAGCATGAATAAAACAGAATATTTGTCAACTTTGGTGCAACATCTCTTTCATAACAACTCATGTGCTCAGAAAATGAATGGCTGTAATTGCTTTTGTGGGATGATGATAATGATGATTATTTTAAAGTAAACAAAAGATATATGACTTTTAAAGCTATGAAAGAGTCCAAATATAATCTGTATTGTATAGTAAAATAACCTTTTATTATCATAGGATGTGTCAAGAATATTATAATATAGCAAAAGTCCGCTGAACAAGCCCTCTGAGCTAGTCAGATATAAAAAAGTAAGTGTGCAAGTGGAGAATTTTAAGATCAGGTTTTTTAACCAGATTGTTACATGCTGTTATAGAAAGACAAGAAGTGCAATGCCAGATGCGAGGATCAAACCCACAGCCTCTTACATCCAAAGAGGTTTCTCTGATCTGGATCGTTTATGGAGTCAATTTTCTTCAACTCAGATAAATAAATATTCGCTCCGAGTTGAAGAAAATTTACCCCACAGCCTCTTGCTTGCAAGTCAGTTACTCTTCAATCTGAGCTAATTAGACCGACAAATATAACACGCAAATATATTTAACATGTACTATGTATACAGCCCTGCAACATTTATATACTTACTTGAGGTTTGGTATTGAATGTTCTGAGGATATAAAGTGGTTCCAGCACTAACATACCATTTTGATATGTATTAACGTCCAAATTAACAGCTACATCAGCCATGATGTTTTCACTTACAACCTGTTTGTAACAGAAGAAATACAATAATTAAACAACCATGTACACATAATAATTTATATTTCTAATTGTTTTTAAAGAATGACATACAAAAAATTGGATAAAATCGGCTTCAAATGAAATCGGTTTTAAGGAAATATAAGTTACTACATGTCGAGAGCTAAGCACAAAACGGTCATAACACACTCTTTTTTTTAATTGAGTAAATATCAAATGCTTTAAGGGAAAATTACATTAGGTAAATAGTACATGGTAATTAGTCTAACTCAAAACATGAGTAAATCACATCATATTTAAGAACAAAGCGAGGTTGACGCCATGGAAGTGAATATCACTATGTGCAAAATAACGCGGAAAACAAAATGGCAAATTGACAATACGTTAGCTCGAAATTGAATTTGCTCAAAGCTTTTTGCAAGTCCCGCCAGATTTCAAGCAAAAGCAAATAGACAGTACTATCATTTTAATGGAAAGCAAATGGGTCTGGGTTTCTACACAAAAATCTTCTAAAACCACTGTATCAATGTTTTAACTTACTTGAAACTGAGGCTGATCACCCGGAGTATTAAATTCTACAATCATATTTATATCTGAACATGTAGATTGTTGGGTCAAATATGTGTTCACTTTACCAATACCATAAATAGAGTTCTCTATCAATGATCTACGCACTGATGAATTAGCCGTGATGTCGATATCTGTAGAAATATATTTATGAGTTAATTAAGTTGCTCATTTTTTTATTGGTTTTAACATCGTTTCAAAGCAATAATGGCCATTTTACGACTGGCAGTTTATTCTTCCATTAAGAATCGGACATACATGTTGAATACTAAAAAATCCTGCAATATGGAAATCAGGGTACTAAGTAGTTTCGCTAAGTGTACTTGTTAATAGGAAATTCTACCTCAAGTAAAATAAACAAGCAAAATGTGAGCAAGTGTGGCCGAGGGGTTAGGACGTTGGAGTGGTAATCATTGGATAGAATCCCATCCAAAACCTACCTTGTTGTTTCTTTGCACAAGACAACTTAATCCTTTTAGCTCAGTACTGAGGGACCAGGAAGCAGACTTGAAAGTGATCAATTTAAGTTGTAAGAACTTGTTTCACAAGTGAGGAAAAATAAAACAATATATTAAATGTAACTTACCTAAACTGCTATGGCCATTAAAAGAGACTTTGAATGTACCATGTAAGCCTGGTGTAGCTTTTTCTAGCCTGTTAATAGTCACTGTACCACCATCTCCGTCTAAAGTCAACACGACAGAGTCTGACGTAAGACTTCCCGATAACTACGAAATATATACAATACAGTTTACTAATAGGTAGACTTTATTCCACTGTCAGAGGCACATACATTACCCTTCTGATTTAAATACTGTTTGATATTTTATGTACTTAAATACTGCTAATTCACGCACTGGTAGATTTGATTCTACTGTCAGTGGCACATACATTAACCCTGCTGCTTTAAATACTGTTAGATATTTTATGTACTTAAATACTGCTAATTAACTCATTGTAATGATGCTACTGTCAGTGACATATACATTAACCCTGCTGATTTAAATACTGTTTAATATTTCATGTATTTAAATACTGCTAATTCACTCATTGGTAGATTTGATGCTACTGTCAATGGCACATACATTAACCAAGCTTATTTCATTTTCTCAAAATTGTAGCATACATGTAAATAGTCAGGCAATGTTTTTGTTATTTTTTCAAGTCAATTGCTCAGCAAAATTATGGGTGAATCTTTCTCAGTAAGGATTCCCTTCAAACTAGTACTGTAATGTTGAGTAAGTTAGCAGTACAAGAGCTTTCACTAAACATCAAGAAGTCAATGAATTTTATGATTCAAAATCATAAATTCACAAATCCGATTATTGAATTATGTTTGACCAATTTTGATTTAAAATTCATAAAAAATACAGTCAGCTGTATAAAGGGTCAGTTAGGATACCAGAAACATAACTATAGCAGCAAAACCAGTTTGCATGTATAAAGAAGCATGAAAAAAATGCAAGCAGACGACAGTAATGTCACATACACATTTCTACTACTGATGGGACAAAAATGTAGAAAAATAAAGATTTTCACCAATAATGAAATCGCGGTAATTAGAAGTTTTGTTAAGTGTATTTATTTTAGAACATAGTCACTTACTGTACTTCCAGCAATATCCAACAGTTCAAACTCAGAGCCACAGTCATTTGGTATAAATGTAACATTAAAGGTACCAGCTGGCTCAGCAGGGACAACAGTAACACTTGATATAGTAAACCTGTTTTCTGTATTGAATGCCGCTGGTCCGGGTCTTGTTTGTGACAATATAGCTGTAATATAGACAAATATTTATTATTTAATAACTATATGTTATTTGCCCATTGAAGAGACAAATTTACTGCACAATACAGTTAAATATAACTGAAAACAGGGACGAAATCTATTTCCATTGGGGCTACTGGCATCTATAGATCACTCTCCTTGGGTAGTCTTTTACTCTCTTAGTGCAGCCAACAAATTGGCACAAAGGAATAATACCCCCCTCGAGAGGTACCAATTTACACCTGGGTGGAGTGAAGCAAACACAGGTAAATCTCATGCTCAAGAAAATTAGTACTGCCCAAGTGGGGTTTGAATCAAGGACCTTTTGATCCCTAAGTGTGCATCTTACCACTGAACTAAAGCTTCTGTTATTGTTATACATATACAAATATAAAATATCAACTAAACACTGACCTGGGGATGCAGTACGATCGGTCTTTCCAAAACTCACAGCGTCAGTATAAAAATCAGCAGTTGAATAGTCAGCTTGTCGAACCAACACCTGATTTAGACTATAGCTTGATATACTGTTTGAAGGCCATCTTTGTGTAAATCCATCTTTTACATTAACACAAGCATACTTCCAGTCACCGTCACTATAAAACAAATATAGTACAAATTTTAATTGATACAGTATACAAGAACAATCAAAGTACTGTAAGTACTGATGGAGTAGTAAATTGTATAAAAAGGTGAACATGACATTACACTTTAGTATAATCTTGAAAAAAAAAGAAAAACCATGTTATCATGATATTTTGTCAATACCTGATGAAGGCCTATGTTTAGATACGAGGGCCAGTCAATAAATAACCAGCCTAACCCATTTGAGTGAAGATCTTCCTCTTCCTTTTCAATGTAATTTTCCTCTAGAACTATGTATTTTGAATCAGTCTTGCTTAGTTTTGTTCGCAAGAACTAATACAAATTGCTGAAACAATGCTGTCCAGAAATCTGTTTGGCACTGTCTAATAATATGTTGTAATGATCAAATAAATGTGAGCTAATGCTCACTAGTGATACCCCCGCAAAAATCTAAAAATATGCGACAAACAGGAAGTAGATGAGCAAGGAGCATGAAATCGCTTTACACCACATGGGACTATGTGATGAAGCAATATGCAAAGTATTAGGCTGCTGCATGTTATAGTTGCTGAGAAAACTGCGACAGAAATTTTGTAACGGACGGACAGCCGGACAGACGGACCCACGGACGGACAATGGTAAAACAGTATACCCCCCTCTTCTTCGAAGCGGGGGTATAATAATTTGATAACTGTACCTGACTGGGTAGTATTTAACCCAAAGATGAAGTACGTCACCAGTTTGTTTGTGTTTGTAAGATAATCTTATATCATCATTGTTAAGACCTTTGACAGCAAAACACATCTGAAATTTAATGTCAATTATTTAATAAGGGGAGATAAAAATCAAGATAATAATCTCAGATGATACTTATTTGAGTTGTCTCCCTTTTATATAGTTCATTATACTGTAGTTGAAAAATAAATATTTTACTGAGTTTAACAGTGTAAACACAATTTTTAGGTTATTTTACATTTTCGGCAACCACAGTTCTTTCTTCCATTACACTCCATACATTCCATGAGCAATTTGATTGGCAAAATATCGTTTTCATGAATACACATGAGGCAGGGGAGACCAATCTTCTTCCAATGAAATCGCATGTTACAATTAAAAACTCTTCAATAACATTGACATCATACATCAGCAATTTTAAATATATTGAAGCCGATGAGCAATATGAGTTTGGTCCATCCATTCTATCAGTTTCGGATCCAATGCAGTAGTTTGCAGCAAGCAAAAATTGGTTAATTTTAATGATGAGATCCTAAATAAAAAAATAGCAAATGGTTAGAAAGTTAGTGGCAGAAATAGGCCACCATACGTACCATATAATTAATCAAGTAAGTGCTAGGGATCTTTGACGATGGCAATAAATCTCGTTTATTTTTCAAGCTACGTCTGCCGCAGAAGGCAGGTTCTTTATCATCAGCGTTAGCATCGTCCTCGTTGTCATTGACCATACCTACAGTGATGAGTTTAGGACATTGGACACCTACTAGTTGTTCAATACTTTGTTGAATCTGTAAAATAAAAATCAAAGTACTGATGGAATGGTACTACTGAAGTTGTTAAAAAGTTGATCGTGATGCAACACTTTCGTATAACTTAAAAGAAAAAGAAATATATAGAGGATATTTGTTTATTTCAGTGTAAGATGGATTTTCATTTCACAAGTGAGCTAAGGATGCAATATTTTCACAAATTTATTTTCACTGTTTCAAAACAGAGGAATATCAGTAGTTATGTCTATTATCCTTGTGACTTTGAACTGCAAAGTTATGATTTTGACTAACAATAACTTTTTTCAAAGATTTTCGTAAAAAGGTGCAATGATTTTGTTCTAGGAGTTTTGAAAGGCACTTTATTTTACCAGCTATAATGCACTTACCGAATCAGCTGTTTTAGTGGCATCACTACTGTCATACACGACAGGTGGAGCTGAGACACCATTTATTGACCATGCGAACGTTGTACCATTAGATTTACCTTCCGTCTCCACAGTAACTGTAGCTACGCCCTCTGTTATTACGGTAAATTTATCAATGTTTCCTGAAAAGTAAAATACAGAATAACAATTAAGTATTAATTTGCCAACCAAAGGGAAATGGTAATTCCAGCAGGTGACAGGTGATAGGCTGCACCCTAAGGCTGTCACGATACGTCATTCATAAGCATATCGAGATATACTGCAATATGCTGGCACCGTATCGCGATACGTACTACTATATAATGTGGGCTTTTAGATTTGTTGTGCCTCCGCTGTATTAAACAGAAATATTGCAAATCTTACATGCAACTACTGATAGAATCTAGTCTCTTTAAGTATTTACTGTCATTAAGGACTGTGATGCGCCTCAATCAGTTAAATTCTTGTAACTTAATGTTAGATGGAATGAACAATGGAAAGCTGATGTTTCGCTACTTTTATTTAGGGAAGAATTTTCCAATGAAATAAAAAATATTGCCAAATAGTGGTACGTTAAAATCATCTGCTGTGTGTATTGCTGCAGCTGCGTATTGCAATATACCGGTATATTGTGACAGCCCTACTGCACCCTAATATCAATACATTGTTAAACGATATTACTTTTTTAATACCAATTTGCTGCCATCAGTTTTGAATTAATTTTTTTAAAATGTTTATTTAAGTGCGAAAATAAGGAAGTATTCTTTGTACAAAGACCTATCTAAATAGCATTTACTGGTTTTTATCTAAATTAACAAGAAATATATTTGATGAAAATGAAATGGTAAATTATGGGTGTGTTTGATTCAGTCTACTCTGAGAATTGCGAGCACCGATGAATCAAATGTCCCTATCTTGTAGCAAAACAAAAATGGTGGAAAAGGTTACAGGATGCTTTTTGTTAGATGACAGCAGTTCAGTAAGAGAGTATGATCACGATCTGACACAAAATATGTTAAAATATGGTCAAAAACAACATTTGCAATCCTCTCATTCAAACATGGGTCTCCTTTTCCACTATCTTAATTACGTCATACTCTGCTTACTCCTCCTAAAGGCAGGTGTATTTAGATTACTCCGAGCGCGAGTAATCTGAATCGTTTGATTCAATTTTTCAGTGATCGGAGTACCTCAATTACTCAGATCTAGCGAATCAAACACGCCCTATGAGTGATTGAACTAATTGGACCTCCCTACTTGAAGAGTATACAAGGGGAAGTAACTGATGTCTCTTATTACATAAAAAAGCTTAAATACCTCTGTTTGAGTCAAAAGTGACAACAAAACATTTCTGAGCATCAATAACTACACTGAAACTTTCATCAGCGGAGAGACCAGGTAATTCATTTAAGAGATTTGCAACCTCATCGGCACTTGTAACATCAATCTGGATATTCTCTGAAGAAAAGAATATACATACATTAATAGTTGAATCGATTTAGGTCCTAATTTTAAACTGTTATCACTATAGTGATATTTTTTAATTTCATATTTAAGTTAATAAATCACTGAAAACTTTTACATGTTTTGTCACAGAAATAATCACCTGTAAACTAATCAATATACGAGAAATGTAATGTGGAAACCACATTAAAGCCGGATTTAAAAACTTTAATGCAAATATTACAAAGGTAGATAACTCATAATAAAGGTGTTGTGGTTACTTTGTAATTCTGTTCATCGCATGGTATGTTATAATTGTATGAAGTTTCATAAAGATCTGACAATAAATGGCAAAAATATAAGGTAAAGAAAAACTTTAACGCAATTGTTAACAACACCAGATGCCCACGTACCCACTCACCCACTCACCCTCTCATGTTTTGCCGAACCATTAGACGAATTTTTCGCTGAAAAATCTGGATAAAAAGATACAACAAACTAATCACAACCCATCTCACTCAACAGCAATTTCCCTCCATCATGCAGTGAATAGTTCAGTTTTCAGATGTATTAAGGAATTTGGAATTATTGCATATACTCTAGCAGAAAGTCTGTTTGAATAGCTATGTATATACTGATGGAATTTCCAGTGGATTATAGCTGTCATTGATTGGGCTTGAAGCGTATCGACAGTATAGATATTTCGAGAAATAAGTATCAACGATACACCAATATATATTGATACCTTATTTGACCCTTAATATTGACTTTCATTGATATACTATATTGGGTTATAATTGATATTTCAAAATGCATATCAATCATCAATCGGAAAATAAATATTGACGATACAGCGATATCGTTGGAATGGATGACAACTCTACAGAATATTCTGAACCAAAGGATTGATAAAATTTAAAATTATGGTTATATGTTACAACCGTTAGCAGCAAGCAATTAAACAAAAATAAACTAACTTGTAGTATTGGCTCCATAAAATCCAAGACGCATCGTATCGGAGTCAGCAAGGCAAATCTTCTGTACTTGATTTTGTTTGGTTCTGGCTGCTAAATTATCAAACTTCATTTGCTGTAAGGAAAATACATGAATATGTTTGTGATACATAATCATTAAATTTTATTGAAATGTCAGTAGCATACACACTAACCCTACTGATTTAAATACTCACTTCACTGAGAAACAAGTGAACTGAAATTGCCTATGGTTGAGCCACACAGTGATATCCGTCAACTTTCTACAGCTACCATTTTATATCATTTGTTGAAGTATTGTTTTAGCAATTTTAGGATACATCATGCTAATCCATTAAATTGGTGTGCATATTTTAAAATACTACTTCGCATTTTTTGTTCATATAATAAACTTCTATTCAGTCTGGTAAAATATACCATTGTGCATGACCAGATGTCCAGTGCTGATGTAAGTTTTTGTGTACACTGAATTGTCCACAAAAAACAGTATTAAGTATATAATAATATTCAGAAATGTACACAAGTGAAATATGCAAAACAATCAAAGTACATTAGAATAATAGTGTGGAAACAACATTTAAGCTGGATTTTCATCAAGATCTGACCATAAATGACAGAGACATCCAACATATATTAAAAACATTTACGAAAAAGTTACAAAGGGAAATAATCCATTATTAAGCCAGGTAGAGTTGTGGTAACTTTTTAATTCTGTTCATCAAATGGAATGTTATACTTGTATGAAGTTTCATAAAGATCTGACAATAAATGGCAGAGATATATGGTATATAAAAACTTTAATGCTCGCATGTTGAAAAATCAAGCTAAAAACATACCCAAAATTCCGTTTTCACGTTAGAAGTTGCTCTTAAACTCTGTTTTTCATGTTTAGATTGTCCAGTTTGTTTGTTTGTAACAGTTGTATTATAGTAGATCAACCTGACCTTGAAACATTCTCCTGGTTGAGCTACACCTGATATTTTATACCTGGAAAATATGATAAAAACAGCCTTTATCAGCAGATAATTTTTTTTTAAACATTTCATACTCTAAAATTACAAATAATCTATTTTTTCATGCGTTTACATGTCTGTTAAATGTACTTTTTTCACAAATAAATTCCAAAGTGACATATTATAATAGTATATTTCTAATTTCACTATCTTATATTTTAATCATAACTTTAATTGTATATTTTCATCCATTAAAACACAATTTCACTGTAAAGCACATATGAAAGATAAGTATGGTACCCAAGTAGTTTCAATGTCATTTTGTAGGAGGGGGTTTTCTTTCATGCCGGCAGCCTGTGGAGCTAACCATCAACACCTTACGAAGGGTTTGCAGGTTACAAAGACAAACTCCTCCCAATTCCCCAGGCACTTAGATTTACTGAAGGGTACCAGTTATAAACAACTGTTGCATTATTGTGCAGAAAGAACAGTAGATTTTGCTATTTAAAACTCCTCCCAATTCTCCAAGCATAAAGGGTCACTAGGTCACCTGTAACTGTGGCATTGAAGAAAGAACAATATGATATCCATGTTTTATAAAATAAACAAGACAGAATAAGAACTTACTCATCTCCTGCTGTCATTTCAACATCTTTATTAGAATTCCAATCACCAGTAGAGTGACCACATAGTTCCTGTTGGGAAGTAAAATGTCATTTAAAACATAGTATCATTTTTATATGGAATAAAATGATAACGAGTAAAATTGCCAATTGCTTTAAGATGAGCCAGTGTATTGTCAAAATCCGCTTAGAAAATCAGATTAATTCTTAGTTGGCCATCTTGCATAGGCAAATCTAGGGGGGGGGGTCAGGGAGGTCCTGATCCCCTGAAATTTCTAAATTATACTTCTTCATAAGTGTTTTTTTTTTAATAGTGAACCATTTTTAAATAGCATGAAGCAATTTGTTTTCAACTTGCATCGCTCACCTTTGTGTCAAACGTAGCTCTAATGGTTATCTAGCTTTTATCATCAATATGTTGAGTTATTCAGCAAGTAGTATTTATGTGATTTTGGTTCAAAATTTTGACCCCCAGGATAAAATCATGGATCCTTCCCCGACTTGGATTTCTGGGTCTGCACCATGTTCAAAAACATTCAATTTAACAAATACTCTTTATGCTGAGGAACTTTGGATGCAAAACTAATAAAACTAATAAATAAAAAAACTGTTTTGAAATTTATGTGACTTCATCAGTGAGTTATAGACATATAAAAATTAAAAACAAGTAAATCTGTGAGCTAATGCTCACTAGTGATACCCCCGCAAAAATCTAAAAATATGCGACAAACAGGAAGTAGATGAGCAAGGAGCATGAAATCGCTTTACACCACATGGGACTATGGGATGAAGCAATATGCAAAGTATTAGGCTGCTGCATGTTATAGTTGCTGAGAAAACTGCGACGGAAATTTTGTAACGGACGGACGGACAGACGGATGGACGGACGGACAAGGGTAAAACAGTATACCCCCCTCTTCTTCGAAGCGGGGGTATGATAATTTTTTATTCAATTTATTTGCTTATTGAATAATAATTACCTCATTACAGTATATTTTTCCTTCAACTGATGCAAGAACTTCAAATCTGAACAATCCAGTCCAGGGAGAGGGGAAAACGGCGAAGAATCGTATCCATTTCTCATTGGCTGGGGTGCTACAAAAACCTAACTCATCGAAGTTTTCAACTGAGGCAGGTTCAGTTTGAGTCTGATACAGAGTATCTAGGTCTGGACCATCTGTATACAATTGAACATTGACACCACGATTACCTGAAAAATATAGAATAAATATTTCAATCATAATAATAATGACAATTATGATGATAATTAAGATAACGATAATAATGATAATAATACAAATAGTGATAATAATATAATAGTGATGATTATAACAATCATCATAATCATCATCCAGTTTAGTTTAAACAGGCTGTTTATTATTTCTTTGGCAAGGGTATGGCTGTTCTGTCTTGTCTGGAGTGAAGTCTTCCTCTCCATGATTGGCAGTCTTGAGGGTTGGTGTTAATCCATTTTCTGTACCAGCCGATAACACTCAACCAGATCAACAATAATAATAATAATTATAATAATGATGATGATAATTATAACAATAAACAGGAACAACAACCAAGAAAAAGAAGTATAGAGTAGACTAGGTACTTTTGTGTGTTTAACATGAAAATCAGCGCTGCTCGTGTCAACTTGGATAATTATGAAACTTGAAAGATTACATGTAGCCAGTTTCATTATATTATGCTATGCACAGTTTGGCTAGAATTCAATAGTCAATCTTTGTATTTTTTGTATAATGGCTGGCATGATCGTCGGATGAAAGACAGAATGAAATGAGACTGCGGAACCTGGAATTGCTGGGACGTCTTAAAGTAGATCTTTTTTATGCTAGAATCGTTTTAAACTCAACTTAGAATATTTTCCTTCAAGTAATAAGATAAGTACATGTTTTACTGGCATGTTTATTACGGTCATCCAAGGACCTGTTAAAGTCAATCCCTTATAAACTTGGGCACTATTTTTGGCTATGCTCATTTAACGTGGACAGTAAAATTATAACAGCCGTCACGAGCTATATTTTGTTGTATAATAAAGCATAGATGACGTCACATTAAATAAAGAGTGAAAGCGCATGTACCTATGCTAGAATTTTATTTAAAACATTCCTATGCTTGAACATTCTAAGTTCGAATATGTTTTAAACTTAATAAACAGAAAAAAAGGTTATTTAATTGTTTAGTCGATCACTGCTACAAAGTTATCATAATGGACATGGACATGTTTTAATTGTTCAGTCAATACCTACTAATAATGGATGGGAAAATGTTTGTTTTTTCGGTTACATAAAAACATCAGTAGATAGTTCAATCCGCCAGAGTTGAGGAAATGAATTATTAGCAAATAAAAACACTACAGGAGCACTGCAAAATGATCAATAACATCAAAGTGTACCATTTATAGACAATGTAAACAAATTAAAGTAGACCCATATAAACTATTGAGGTGTCTGGCTAACCATTTTGAGGGTTGCCTGCAAGACTGTAGTAAGTGCATTGCGTTAAAGAGCGAGTTACTACAGTCTTGCGGGCAACCCTCAAATTTTATATTAGCTATGTAACAAACAATTTCTGTTTTATATTACATGTACATTTAAAAGGTTTTAGTTTATGTTCGAATGCTGAATGCTTCCGTTTCATTATTTAACTATTTGGGTGTATTTGGTTTGACTTAGTTGTTACAGTACTTAATGCATATTATCGACAACCTTTTAGTTCCTAATTAATACTGATAACAAACGACACTTTGCCATTGGCTGAATTATAGTGGCTTTTGTGACCATAAGAAGGATTTATATGACAAAATTCAACAAGGATAAAAGTCGTTAGGTAGCCGGAAAGGTTCCAAGACAAAAACAATACATGTATTTATTATATTATCAATCAGTCTTTGAAACCACATTAAAGCCAGATTTAAAACATTGACATTGATCTTCGGCAGCGATTGTAAATAATAGAAGTATGTTTATTCAACACATAATCCTCACGGCCTAGGTGTGTTCGAGCATTAATACTATATTATTTTTTGTCATAAAGGTACTTTTTAACGAATAATGAAGTAACATAAGGGGTTCCCCATTTGATTACTTACATCTTTTTAAAGTTAACATCATTAAAACTTACCTGTGTAAAAATCTTTTTCCACTTTTGCAGGGACAAGACACAATACATATTCATTCTTTTCAACATGTGTGATTTCACATTCTTCCCCTACAAAATAAAATAGTTACGAACTTACGATAGTATACATAAAGCTTTAAGAGTCTGGGTTTCAAGCCATTGCATACTCATATTGTTTATGAAAAATTGTTTCACAAAAAAACAACAATCAAGAAATGTAATGTGGAAACCCGATTTTCATCAAGATTTGAACATAAATGACAGAGATATCCAACATATTAAAAACTTTAACCCAAAAATTACAAAGGGAAATAATCCATAATAAAGCCAGGTAGAGTTATGGTTACTTTCTAATTATGTTCATCCTATAATATCTTATCATTGTATTAAGTTTCATAAAGATCTGACAATCAATGGCACTAATATGTGGTGAAGAAAATGTTAATAACACTGGACGCCTGCCCAGCCACCTGAGTTTTGCCAAACTATAAGCCGAATTTTTTCATTGAAAATCCCGCTAAAACTGTTTTTACTATTTACAAGACTGTTTCAATGTTGACTTTAGATGGACAGTAATATTTTTTTCCGGGAATTTGAACACAAGAAAATTTGCAAGTTAAAGTAAACTTTACTCGCAATAACAATATCCATTCATGTGTTACAACTATTTTAGCTTAAATTTGAGTGCTGGTCTTAGTAAAAAATAAACTCAACAAACTTCTTACCTCCGACGGTAACTTTGAGTGGTGCATATGTAGATAGACTTCCGCCTGCTTCTATATAAGGAACATCTATCTTTAATGTAGCATTTCCATTGACACTGCTCTGAGAAAGAGATATGGCATTTATCTCTGAAATAAAATATATATCAAATACAGCAAAGTTCTCATATAATTTATTATCACCTTGGTTATCACAAAATTATACATATAAATCACCTTGGTTATCAAAAATTATATATATATCACCTTGGTTATCACAAAATTATATATATACCGCCTTGGTTATCACAAAATTATTTATATATATAAATCACCTTGGTTATCACAAAATTATATATATATCACCTTGGTTGTCACAAAATTATATATATATTACTGTTGTTATTGCAAAATTATATATATATCACCTTGGTTATCACAAAATTATATTTATATCACCTTGGTTATCACAAAATTATATATATATCACCTTGGTCATCACAAAATTATATATATCACCTTGGTTATTGCAAAATTATATATATATCACCTTGGGTATTGCAAAATTATATATATACCACCTTGGGTATCGCAAAATCATATATATATCACCTTGGGTATTGCAAAATTATATATATATCACCTTAGGTATTGCAAAATTATATATATATATATATCACCTTGGTTATCGCAAAATAATATATATCACCTTGGTTATCGTAAAATCATATATATATCACCTTGGTTATCACAAAATTATACATATATCACCTTGGTTATCGCAAAATTATATATATATCACCTTGGTTATCGCAAAATTATATATATATCACCTTGGTTATTGCAAAATTATATATATATCACCTTGGTTGTTGCAAAATTATATATATATCACCTTGGTTATAACAAAATTACATATTACCTTGGTTATCACAAAATTATATATATATATCACCTTGGTTATCGCAAAATTATATTATATCACCTTGGTTATCGCAAAATTATATATATATCACCTAGGTTATCACAAAATTATATATATATCACCTTGATTATCACAAAATCATATATATATATCACCTTGGTTATTGCAAAATTATATATATATCACCTGGGTTATCACAAAAGTATATATATATCACCTTGGTTATTGCAAAATTATATATATATATCACCTTGGATATTGCAAAATTATATATATATATCACCTTGGTTATTGCAAAATTATATATATATCACCTTGGTTATTGCAAAATTATATATATATCACCTTGCTTATTGCAAAACTATATATATATGACCAGGGACCAGGAAATTCGCCGAAGTCAATCGGTCCAAAGCCGTCCGAGTACCGGATACGGGTTTTAACGTGTACCGTACGGACCCGACCGTTTACTGTACTTTATTCACGACCATGTTAGTGCTTATTTTTTGCTCCCTTTTATTAGGAAGGCATACGATACATTGGCATTGTTTGTTTAATTTTTTACAAAACTTAACTTCTATCTAGCATAAAAGCGTGGTTTCCGAAATTACTCCCCGCAATCGTCGGTCGTTCAATAAACAGAACTTGAAAAAAGGCTGTTTCATCTAGTTCTAATGTTGTTGGAAAACTCCGTCATGTGGGGAAATTATTTTAACTGCGCATGCGCAGAAAAACGGGTCCAAAATACATGTCTCGCATTTAAGTGTCGTTCGCTAAATTAAGAAAGAAAACGTAAAATAATGATAAGCTTTTTTAATTGAACACGTAGATTAAAACGTTTCTCATACGAAGTGACGATCTAGCGTGGGTCTCGAAAATGTATGACATCTCATCACAATGGTTCAAGCGGTTTCTTTTAACACAAAAGATTATCAAATCGTGCATAGTACACCATTTATAGATAGTTTAATGACAAAACTGTTCGTTTTGAAAATTATTTTCCTTGAATTTGGAATTTAATAGTAATCATTAATTTTGTTCACCGAAGAAGGGAGAAGAGAGGGTTGAATTTTGATCATCAACAACTGTACCTTCGATTAATAAGAATTTGCGTAGATACATGTCCTAAGATAATTTCTTATTATTCACACCTCAATTTAAGACGTAAAAATAAATCATGTATCAAGTCAAACAAATTAAAGATTAAACGAATACATCAATCAGGAATTGACAACAAAAGCAGTTAAATTGTTTTCTTTAATTATTCATAAAACATTCTTTATAAAAGATTATTGTTTTTTACAAGTTTACAGGTTTCAAACAGACCGATTGAAAAACGTAATCGGTTCGATGGACACGATTAAGTAAGAACATATTCTTCTGCTGTTCTTCAAATTAATCGAGTGCAAATCAAGCGTACCTTGCTGTGCTCGATCAAAAAAAATATCACTGCCTCAACCCCACATGATACCTGTAACCATGGATACGTTATACAGGGTCCTTGATGTGTAACCTGTGGACAATTAAGCAGGATATTACATCAGTAAACAGTGGGTTTTAGCAACTGATAGTTGTTTGATAATATTTTATCGATACGTTTTCTTGAAAATTATGGAAATTAATGGTTTGAGGTCAAAATTAGCGAATTTTTCCCGGACCGATTTTTTTAAGGATTTTGAAATCTCAATCGGTCCAAACTTAAAAAATCGGTCCGAAAACCGAAAAACCGGCGATTTCCTGGTCCCTGTATATGACCTTGGTTATCGCAAAATTATTTATCACCTTGGTTATTGCAAAATAATATATATCACCTAGGTTATCGTAAAATCATATATATATATCCCCTTGGTTATCACAAAATTATGTATATATCATCTTGGTTATCACAAAATTATAAATATATCCCCTTGGTTATCACAAAATTATATATATATCACCTTGGTTATCACAAAATTATATATATATCATCTTGGTTATCACAAAATTATATATATATCACCTTGGTTATCACAAAATTATAAATATATCTATCACCTTGATTATCACAAAATTATATACACCTTATATATATCACCTTGGTTATTGCAAAACCAAGGGAGATTGATATGTCTTTAAGTCCCAAGTGCTTTATTTGAGAAGATAAGGTTCTGGATATTAAGATCATTCCACTTTTAAGACTAACAGTTGAATGATCCTAATTTAGAGTAACAATTCACAGATCATAGTAAATAATACATTCTCACAGTCTGACAGTGGAACAGCTTTTACTGTCAGAAAGTAGAATGTTGAAAATGTATCATAGTTAACGTCTAATTAAAGGTTAAAAATCCTTCTTTCTTTATTTGTAATATTATCATCATGTTATACAAAGATACCTCTACCAAAACACAGAAAGAAAGAAACTATTTGTCTTTTTTGAAATTTTTTTATTTTATTTTAAATCTTCAACCCAGAAATGTGATTTTTTCTCTCTCGTAACTCATCAACTATTGAAATTATGTTTTCTGGGCTCACTTGGTTAAATAGAATTCAATGAATATCTTACCTGGATAAGCCACTACGTCACAGATGGTATTTTGTGGTGAGATTCTGACAACATCCAATGATGGTTTACCTCTGTGAATGTAAACAAGAAATATCTTTAAAAAACATTCTGCACTGTACTGGGTTCATTATGTGTGAAGTATAAATGTTACCCAGGGAGAATATCTCTTCAAAATCTCAATTTCACAAGAGTGACATGATAAAGGAGCTAGGAGCAGTAGGCCAGTGGTAGGATGCACACTAAGGGATTGAGAGGTCCTGGGTTCAAATCCCACTAGGGGCACTGCTCATTTCCTCGAGCAAGAAATTTACCTAGGATTGCTTCACTTCACCCTGGTGTATATGGGTACCTGCGAGGGTGGTATAATTAATTCTGTTGCGCCAATTTGTCGGCTGCACTAATAAGCGGAGTAAACCTTACTAAAAGACTCCCCAGGGAGATTGATAGATAGATACCAATGGCCCAAAGAACAGGTGTAATAGCTGTAAAGTCGTTGAACTTGTGTAAGCATAAAACTTAAAGACTTAAGATTGCCAATACATTTATATATCAAATTATAGAAAATTTAGGACTGTGAACTTAACTTTTCCGGACCAGCTCATTGAAGAAATGACTATATACAAATGTACTATACTTTTATAGGTACCCCCATATCCAAGGACCGTATACTAAACATTTTTAGGAACCCTTATATTAAAAAATATGATACCATATACACGGTATACGTCTTTTGAAACTTGATATCAAACTGCAGGAATGGAGTATTGAACCCCAAAAAATTTCAGTGAGGGGGTCTGCACCCCTACCCCCCCCCCCCTTCCACTAGAATATAATAAAATATTATATGCATGAATATATTTAAATGTTGTCTTTGATCACCATAAATTTTGAAGAAATTGCATATGTTTTTTTTTATCTCAACCCCCCCCCCCTAAAAAACAACAACAACAACAAGTAAATGAAAAAAAAACTTTTGCCAATATGTTGTTTTTCTATGTATTTTTGAAAAAAAAACCAATTGCAATCTTTAAATTAAATGTAAAAATGTTTAAACTTTAATAAAATATACCTCAGATTCCTCAGAACGATAGCTGAACGAGTTCATTATTGTCCTGGGACGAATGGTAAAAGAGCGAATATGTTGTAGGACGAAACCCGAGATAGGATAAAATCCATGACAAACGGACTCCGTGACTCAAGAGCAAGAGTTATCTCCCTTAATCTCATTTATACCTGTTGTTTTTTAAAGGAATATTTTTTCAAACATAATGATAATTTTTCAAAAAGAGAATTTGAATCAATTTAATATGCATTGATATTTCAGAAAATGGTACATCATTGTTTTAAAACGGCGATAACCGTTTGATCCTTTGGCACAAAAATGACCCTTTCATTTTTGATACCTGCTGTGACAAACGGCATCAAAAGACATTTAAATCGCAAACTCAATGAATATTTCTGTCATGGTCGACTATATAAGGCTTTCAATCGGATGTTGATTATATTGTTTACTACTGAACTTTTCATATTTTAATAATATAGATATTTGAAAATTGCATCCGATATTTTCGCATTATCCGGGTACTATTCAAGAACCGAAACCATTGCATATACTTAAGAAAATTAATTGTCATACTTTTTTCAACACAAACACACGTTCTAAACGTACCTGGCTATCATTTCAGCAAATACAGAGCCATGACATAGCCTACATCTCTTGCAAAGTCGTTTTATTTAGAATTTATTTCTACCGCTAAACATTTGGTCACAGCCCACTAAATTTTGTCATAAATGAACACACCTCTAAATTCAGTTTTATATCTTATCATCGTTAATTGTCATATGGGGTTACTCTTTTGGGTCTCTTTATAAATAAAATATTAAAACTATTTTAGAAAAGGCGACCGTAGTAGTTTTTGAGGCAATAATATCAGAATATTAAATTTGTTGTACTATAGTTCAATATTTGCAGCAATTTTTCGTTTCAAGCAAGTCACTATGATTAAACTTGACCGGCCAAATGACTCATTTGTTTTAGTTCCTTATTAATGTCTTATTCAACTTGATAAGAAACTGGCCATAAAATAATATTTTATTGTATAATTTGAAAGGTAATTCCGTAAACTTAAGTTTTTAAATACTGATTTACCACGAAATTAAAATATTCATATGAAGAGTTTTAAATGATATTTTAATTGTTTATTCTTGATGTATTCTCTACTGGCAACTTTTAAACGTTAGAAAAGTAGAGTTTAAAAGAACATATATTTTTATCCCAGTTTAGTATCCATGTAGGAACAATTTACACTCTTTATTTTTTTGCCTTTTATTTTTAGCCTTTCTCAAACATGAATTTCTTTTAAAAACGTAAACTATAAACTCTCTTTTTTTACTCTGACAACATACATTGGTTATTTAACAATTACACTGCGTGACCACACCAAGTCTAGAAGAACAGTGGTGCATTTCATAAAAAAAAATCTTACAAAAAATTTTTTCAAAGTCAAATTAAAGCAAGAAACATTAATAATACGCTATTTTTGTGGCTTATCAATTCTAAATATTATACAAATTGTGTAAAATTGTGTATAACGTTTGAATATTATATCATAATTATGCTTATTATCCGTATGACTTTGAAATGCTAAATATATGAAACTGACTTACGAAGATTTTTTTCGTAAGAAATTTTGTAAAAAAGCACCACTGTTTTGTTAGAATGCCTACCTGCCAAGTGTATCTATCATAAATGAAACTCCAATGCATCCAATAAAACCTCCCGATGGTCTAAAATTCAATACACCAGTTATTCCATCCGTAGAAGTTATATTCAACTCGGTCCTGGAATAAATAGAGGATATTTGTCAACTACGGCGTACGATCGATCTTTATTTCACCGAGTGAGCTCCGAAAACATATTTTCATGAGTGGCATAGCCACAAGTGAAAATGTCATTTTCTGAGTTCACGAGTTAAAATAAAACAGATCTTACACCTAAGTTGACGAATATTCTGTTTCTTTCATGCTTATTTTTGTGTTTTATTAGATGTTTTTACTCAAATTACAACGTGACGTCATTTCTTCTCCAAAATGACGTCATTGACGATGAAAATACAAGATTACATTTTCACTACAATGAAAATTTATATTTTTTTATTTTCATCGTATATTTTCATCGAATAACGCGACGTTTCACCATAAAGCATGAAAGAAAAATCATTATAAATTGATAGATATGAAATTAGCAGTAACAATAGGAACAACAGTATGATATCAATCTTACCTGATGGGTATCCGCATTGGAATGTACAGTGGCAAAAATAATTGACACTGGGTTTTAATGAGGTTCTAGGGTGCGCCGACTAAGGTTTTATTTTTTATGATAGTACGAGTGAAATTGACTTATTTTATATATATATCATCAGAAATCAAAATTTGTTTAAATCTTGAACAAATTGTGATGATTAAAAAGTTTTACTTTCCTGATGTCATAAATGCTGTTTACGAAATGGTTTGTTGCAGCATGTCAGAAAAAAGTTTTTAAGTATACTTACACAAGACAATCTTTTGCTGAACAATAGACTCTGAAATTTAAAATAACATACTCGTAATTTATCAAAGCATTTATAAAGCTGATGGGACGGTTTTACTAAAATTGTTTAAATACCGATCATATTTTTTATTATTACATACCGCATTTGTATAGCACTCTTTTCATAATGAATATATGTTCAAAAGCGCTTCACAATCATATGCATAATTAGGAAATACGAGTTTAAATAAAAAACGAAAATGAAAAAGATTAAGAGATGATAAAATATCGCTGATCACTTGCGTAAAAACTTCAAAACATTAAAAAGCGTGTGGCTTTTTATAAGAGAGTGTGTTTTTAACATATATGTGTGGTTAGTCATACGATCCTTGTTGTCATCCCCTGATAATTAGATTTTAGTCTGCTAGAGGCTATTTTTAGAAACATAAACATGCTCACTATCTTGGACTGCAGTTATAACGATATTGCCCAAGTAATCCGCATGAGATCTTCCAGTATTTTGAATCGGAGTGGTTCGGTTTTGTTCATAAGAGCCAATGCAAATTGCTGGAACTACTGATTGATAACACTGTTCACCGTCCAATAAAATAAATATGCATAATCAAAACTCTTTACGACATATAACACACCAAGCAATATGATGTAATCACAATACGTCATCAATAGGTTACAGAGAAATGTATTCAGTTCTTATATGGTCCGGACACGAAATTGCTAGTTAACAGGCAGATAGACGGACCAATTAATGGACGGGCAGAAAGACAGACAGATGGTCAGACGGACGTACAGACGATGTAGACGCTATCAGAATATGCCCTGTCAAGCGTTTAAAATAATATGAAGTATTTTTATAATACATACCTGGTCAGTAAGGATGTTCCAGTTTCATTGGTTGTTCTACGATCAGTGAATATTTTACCCTCTGTTTCCACATGTACGTCACCTGAATAATTATAAATACTAATTAATGTACAGCTGGTGAAATATACAGTTTGTCTTTCATGTTTTACGGTAAAGATGTTATTCAGTGAAAATATACGGTGTTAATGGAAATCTTACATTTTCACTGTAGTAGGGAAATACACTATCAAAATGATATAATCTCAAAAGCAATACATTTCACATTTTCACTTCAGTAGTGAAAATGTACAGTCAAAAAGGCATACGTATTTTACAAATACATGTTCAATAAATAGTTCAAACATTCATAACAGTATATTCGTTTTTGCCTCACAAAGCCGATTATGAGCTGACTCGTAAATACTCCAAACAACTTAGTACCGTAATAATCAGTATTTCAGTAGCACTGTCATATCAGTGCTTTGATTCAACAATCAAGCTAATCTTACCTGCCGCTTGAGCTTGACTTGCGATACTTTCAATAACCGGAGTTTTTGATGGCAGTGCCTGAAATAAAAGAACCAAGTGTATGTATATAACTGTATCGAATGATATATACTTTGACAAAATAGTTATTTATAAATATTGAATAAAATCATTTTTTCATATGAATTGTCGGAAGTTTGTACTTTTCAGGGGCAGTCGCCATTTTGCAATTTTTCGTGCACTTAATGACCCATTTTACGGTGATTAGTGTAAGAAAAGGGTGCAACCCCTCAGAAACCTCTGAGGTAAATTTTGTACATAGAGACACACAAAAGGGTACTTAAAGGGCAACTTTCCCTACGTGAAATTTTATTAATTCAATTGAAAAGGTTTATTTCAAGTCACATGGCGGCAATTGAGATTGTGGGGAGGATTAGGGGGATAAACATGCCAGAATGAAGTAAAGGGTTAATCAATGCTTGATACATACCCTAAATGTAATAGCTGGTGACTGGACTGTCGATACAGAATTACCGTCATTTACACTGACCTTCACGTTGTACCATTCATATGGCTCTAAACTGTAACAAAATAAATGATACACGTTGATTATATGCTTTCCAGTGGAATACCGGGATTTATCGGTGAAATAAAAATCGACATTCCACTGTTTTGAAACAATGAAAATAAATTTGTTATTTTTCACTGTTTGGATGCGCCGTTCTGATGACAAATCATACTTAAAAAAACAGTTTGAAGCATATAATAAACAGAAAATTTGTTTATTTCGGTGTAAGATCTATTTATTTCACTCGTGAGGTAATGATATTATATTTTTCCCTCGTGGCTTTACCACTCGTGAAAATATTGCATCCTTAGCTCACTCGTGAAATAAAAATCGATCTTACACCGAAATAAACAAATATCCTCTATATGTTGAATATTTGAGCAAAAACGACACAAATTACGCTACAAAATAATCACATTAAACTGACACTTTAGAGTGCAGGAACGTTTCTGTACCGATTTTACTCTTCTAGAGAGAGACCTCACTCCTTGGAAAAAGTTTCAGTTGGGTAAGCAGCTAACACCTCTCGTTTTAAAAAGAATGCGACTTTTCATTGTGTGTTCTTTATTTCTTCATTGAAATACGAAGTATGTTTCATTACAAGAAGTCTATTTAATAATTACATACAATAATCATTCTCTAAAAGTGTGCGCCCTACGAATGGACAATGACTCCATATTATAACAAATAAAGAAATGTAAATACTTACGCCGGTGTGTAACATGTAATCCTAGTACTTTTACACCCATCTGGATGAATGAGACAATTGATCCCTTCAGCAGTTCCTTGTTTAACGAATGTAACATTCATAATGGCACTAGGGTCCGTATTCAGAAACTTTGATAGTTCAGGTAAGCCTGAAACACAATGTCAAAGACGTCTTGAGTCAAGGACACCTTAGGTCAAGGACACAATAGATCAAGGACACCTTAGGTCAAGGACACAATAGGTCAAGGACACCTTAGGTCAAGGACACAATAGATCAAGGACACCTTTGTCAATAACACATTCGGTCACGGACACCTTAGGCCAAGGACACCTTAGGTCACGGACACCTTAGGTCACGAACACCTTAGGTCACAGACACCTTAGGTAAAGGACACCTTAGGTCAAGGATACCTTAGGACAAGGACACCATAGGTCACGGACACCTTAGGTAAAGGACACCTTAGGTCACGGACACCTTAGGTAAAGGACACCTTAGGTCACGGACACCTTAGGTCAAGAACACAATAGATCAAGGTCAATTTACAATTAAAATGTCAAGACCATGCATCAATAAATACTTTCCCATCTTATTTCATAGTACTGATCGATAAGTTACCAGTTGGCAGCCATCTTGGAAGGTTTTGGCTAGTGGCGGCTAAATTTTCGAATACCTAGTACTACCAGAAAATATGTTTCAACCAATCTTAGTGATTTGTGTATCTTAAATTAAGAGTATTCATTACTTGGTTTATATAAAGAATTCAATTTCGATAAATTTAAAAAGGGTATTGTGTTAACTTACATAAGCTGAATAGATGACTTTATTTCTCCACAGTTGGGTTATTTTAATAAATTTCAGTTTTTAAAGAAAGATGAAAACTACGAATTTAAATGAATAAATATATATTAAATCTACATATGTATAAACACCAAATGTAATAATTACCGCTGCCTTCTAGCGTTATTAAGAGCCCTCCATACGTGCTGCCTTCATTTCTGTCAATGGAGTTTATGACTGGTTCAGCCACTGAAATAGACATCAAAATTTTATTTATTTTAATTATTACAATGGCAATATACATGTAATCTGATAGAATCACTTTGTCAGAATAGGGATCGAATTTGTGATCTTCCTAATCAAAAGCCGGCACTCCAATTGTATTTTTTCAACTAATAATGTCTTAATTAATTAGTTAATTATCTGGTTTTATAGTAACGTAACTAGTTAACCACTTAATTAACTAGTTTATTATCTGTTTTTAAAGTAACGTAACTAGTTAACCACTTAATTAACTAGTTACTTATCTGGTTTTATAGTAACGTAACTAGTTAACCACTTAATTAACTAGTTTATTATCTGTTTTTAAAGTAACGTAACTAGTTACCCACTTAATTAACTAGTTACTTATCTGGTTTTATAGTAACGTAACTAGTTAACCACTTAATTAACTAGTTTATTATCTGGTTATCTGGTGGCAGAAATATGCCACCATATCTCCGAGCATGAGAATACAATGTAGTGTTTAAATTATGAAGAAGTGCTTTGAAATTTACCAATGCATTTTTATGTACTTTTAAAAATAAACAGACTTGTTAAAATGTGTTTATTCGTTTATTTAAACGGTTTTAAATGAGTAAAATAAACTATATTTCCATTAACATAAGTATCAAATTTTTGGAGCATGCTTACGTAATGCAAACAAGCTATTCAAAAAAATAAACTGAAGAAAGACAATAGTTAGCAAACAAAAATATTTTCTAATGCATTAAACAAAAGTGTGGATCAACACTTTTTCTCGTCTCTTGACATAGTTTCATAAAAACATATCGAGTACGTCTTCATTTGTAACAATTATTAAAAAGAAATGATAAATTTTCAAGTGTTTATTGAATTTTTGAATCAATTTAATACTATCGTATTTGCGGCAGAACAAATATTTAATTTTGAATTGAAGTACATTTACTGAATAGAGTTTTGGAATTATCTTTCTTATTGTAGCCAAATCCTTTTATTCTACAATTATTTACTCAAAGGAATTGCTCAATACATGTACAATGACATTTTCATCTTGTTTGAAAACTCGCCAAGTTTTGGTATAAGATACGCACAAAATATTTAGGATCATTAAATAGTACAAAACGACAGGCAAATATTATGCAAGCTGGCAAAAATCAGAATTCTACGTAATTGTACTGATTTGAATTATACAATTTTATAGTTCTTGCATTCAAAACTTTGTAAGACGCTTTTTCAATTTTTAATCTGATGCAGATCAAAACATATAATTGTCAAAATAATTACATGTATTAGACAACAGTGGTACTATCTCAGCCAATCTAAATGCTTAAACGTATTTCGCTCGTTGATAAATCTCATATCAAACTGTCACTCGTGCTCTGTCCTATACATTACAGGGCACGGGCGCCTCGTGCAGAAATTGACACATGAAATTGACAAGTTTTCCAATCAGTTACTACGCACGTGCGCCCCATGCAGACATTGACACATGAAATTGACAAGCTTTCAAATCAGTTATAGCGCGTGAGACACCCGTGCAGAAATGATCACGTGATATTAACAAGCGGTCTTCTAAATGATTACGTCAAAAATAAAGATACATGTACATATAAGCAAATTAGTGATTTAAATAAATGATTTAAAATGACGAACGCGTTAATTCTCGTTAATTATTTTTAATTCAAGACTGGTTGGGAATTTCGACGAATTGTTCCAATTTAAAGATTTAGTTTTCATTGGCCAATGGCTCTGTGGTATTTCAAACAACACTTATTACCTTCCAGACTGCAAAGAGTGATGACTAACGACAAATTTCGTCACACAATTGATTGTAAAACGGGTCCAACTTCTGTATAAGTTTCAAATTGATATGAACACAATAAAAAACTGTTTAATTAATACATCTTTTCTGTTTTGACTCATGTCGTACAATTGATTTGTTAAAAAAGCTCGTTGATAAATTTCATAGCAAACTGCTACTCATGCTCTATCTAACACATAAAAGGTTTTTTTATTGAATTTGTAGATTTGGTGGACGGACGGACCACTCGCATTCTAAAAGTCACTGGACCAATGGTGATTACGGTGGACTCGCTCCACGGTACAATGGCTAAATTCGAAGACTGGATATATCATAATGTTTTGTGTCATTCTATATAACGCTGGCATATTAATCTTTAATATCCTTAATAATATGTCATATGCAAGCAAATCTAAACACTAAATAAACATTAAGTAAAATTGCTGTGATTTCCAGTATGGTTTTGATATCAAAACGTCATTGTTTTACTTATTAGGGAGTTATAAAACATGTAAGCTTATTTGACTGCAAGTCTTCAGACCAGCTCCAAGCATTTAAGCAAAAACGGTGTTTTAGTACATTTAGTAAAATGGTTTTTAACCACTATTTTGGAATGGCTTAAATTAGAACAGTTTCAGCCATTTGCCATTTGTAGTTTAAGAAATAATTTACTTAACTAATAAATAACAGTACCCATCGAAGCGAGGCATAACTATGAAGTTGCATATTAGTTTATTTTTCCAAGTCAAAGCAAAAACATTTTAAACATTTATGAAAGTTTGTAAAGCAATGCAATATTGTAAAAGCACAACAATAAATAATCTTGATATGCGATGTATAAAAACTGCTGAATAGAGAAATATTGTTTTAGATAAAACGAAACAAATAAACAATGGGCAACTTTTACTTTAGTTTATATTTGCATAATTGATGAAACGATTGCGAAATGCGATTTATCCAAAGAGAACAAAAAACAGTTCAGAACAGAACAGAGCGGAACTGGAATGAACAGAATAGAGCATGGAAGAGTAACACAGAACAGAGGAGAGCAGAACAGACCAGGATAGAACAGAACCTATTAGAACAGAACAAAATGAGTAGACTAAATAAAATAGAATCTAACAGTATAGAACTGTTATTTTGTTGCTTAGTGACATCACAGCTAAATTGTTTTAACAATAGCTGTTATGGTCGTTGAATATTTTTTCTAGAAAACGTGCATTAGATGTCTAGTACATTTATATTTGCACATTTCTCTTTCCGAAGCACATATTTCAAACACTTAAATGTAATTCCTAAACATTTTAATATGCCTATATTTTATCATATGATAAAACATAGTTAACGATAAAATATTTCAAACACTTATGTAATTTTCTAAAGCATTTCAATATCATCAAAGGGCAACTATAATGTATATAGTTATTAACGCCAGAAGAAAAAGAGTCATAAATAAAGGTAAACAAAACAAGGGAAAGAACTCCTGTATTAGTTTATATTTGCATAATTAATGAGGAGATCATAAACTAGCTAGTACACTATTGATTGTTTCACATCACCTCAAGATCTATCTTTAAAGTAAGAATTGTTACTGTAACAAATCATGTGTGACTCACTCTTAGTTAAAGTTCGTATTTTATCTTACGAATCAATACAAGTATGTTTATTGATTTGGTTAAAAACAAGAAAAAAGTTAATTGAAAAAAATGACATCAAGAAGCACATCAAATGAGTGCCAACGTTCGAGTGCCAATGTGTGAGTGCCAATGAATTCTACGGCAACTTATAGAATATAATCGAATTTCATTTCATACAGTAAAATAAACGAAACTCGACCCCGTAAATAAAAACAAACTTCATTAACTAAATAAGAAAGTGAAAAAAAAACATGTATGACTGGATAAATGAACTACTACCTCCTACTAAAATTGAGCATTTGGGGCTAAAAACTCGACGACAAAAAACGCATGATGTGTTCTTTATATTTGAACTTTACTGTATATTTTTTATCGAGCGACTTATTGAACGGGAACTTTTTTTATTGACATGCCACTTATAAAAGTATTGTCATTTCTATCACCATAAAAGACAAAATATGTTCACAGGTTAAAAACATACAACCATTATATAAAATACAGATGTACGCCGATAATTAGTTTTTAACATAAATCATGTTGGAACAAACGTTGGACTCACTTTGTTCTGGCAAATAGAAGCCACGTGACTAATTGAAACTTGTGCCAGGTCAAACTAACACTTAGTTTAGACATGATAATATTGATTCAAACTTGATAAATACATTTTTTGAGAAAAATATCGCTGTATCATCGCTATAAAGATCTGGGGCAGTACAGTCTAACTGAAATAATCTCATAAAAGATGCCTGCCCTCTTTTAAAAATGGACACTTACACAAACTTAAATTTTGAAGGCAAAACACTTTAACATGTTGTTTATTGTGTCTCTAATGCATGTTATTTCTCATAGTTTTAGACAGTTTTCATGTCTGCCGTTAGTTAGTATATTTTCGTATAGTGGTCGTTAATCTATAGTGAAATACCCATGGGTGGGTCAGAACCCCCATGACGTCCCCTGTTTGCTCTAATTGTAGTCATATTCACATGTTCTCAGCCTAATATAACGATGAAGATATTTTTGATCACACACCTATATCATGGCAGAAACTAATGTTGCGAGGATTATATATGTGAAGATTGTATAATGCATCATTATTATTATATACCACATTTGTATAGCGCTATTTTCATATTGAATATATGTTCATAAGCCAAATGTATTTATATATATGGTTATGGAACCATCAACAGTAAATATATGACAGCATCACGCGGAATTATGATTTATTTTAAAATTCAATTACTTTGAAATACATAATTTATCAACGCGAACCTATTGTGGTATTTTTTCCAGTTCTGGTTCTGTGGAAGCTTGTTTGAGAGAACTTGATAATATCAGGTGAACAAGAACACTAGTCGCATCATTTAACACATAGGAGCGGTAGTCCAGTGGTAGGACTCGCGCTTAGGGATCGAGAGGTCCCGGTTCGATCCCTACTGAGGGCACTGCTAATTTCCTTGAGCAAGAGATTTACCTACAATTGTTCCACTCCACCCAGGTGTAAATGGGTACTGTTAGGGTTTGCCTGCCTGAGGGTGATTTCAATGATCAGGAGTTATTGTACAAGATTGTAAAGTCAGCTGAACATGTAATGTATATGGAAGCAGACTTTAAACCGCACTTTATTTTTCTTTAATGTTTAATATTCCGAATAACTGATCAAATAGTCACTTGATTGTAAACACTCTTATTTTCTGTCAAATTCTTGCAGCAATCAAAACCAGGAAATATTCAAATAGTGCATACTACTGTTGCATTTTTCTGTCTGAAAATGCCCATATCTGTTAATTGTATTGATTTACTTTGAATCCTCTGCACAAAATATTTTAAATATACATTGTAAAGTAATTATAAAATTTTACTTCATAGGATACTCTAGTCTTCCGACAGCTAGAATATTCACATAGCTAATACAAGTTGACTGATATGATTTTTACTTTGCTAAATTGCTCTAACACAAACTGTAGAATGGATAACTTCCATATACATGTAAATTTTATTGACATTTAACTTTTGTCTGTGGTCAATGTGCACTAGCTATGATTGATGTATGCAATGTATCCACAGTCTTAGGTCAATATGAGCATGTTATAGATAGTACTAGAGTAGTAATGAAAGTATCCAGTCAATGTGCATACCCTAAAAGGATATTGAACTAATTCTCATTCTTTTTGGGTCAATGTGAACGCACTATACATGTTTCAAAAACACAGGAGCTTAACATTCTGTATCGTAGTTTGAAAATTTTCCTCCTTCTTATAATAAAAACGAGTTTTTATTTCAAAAAGGAGGGAAAATTTCAAACTATGATACAGAATGTCAAGCTCCTATTTTCAAACTAAACTAATGTTACAATCAGCGATACAATTGTATCGATAATTTCTACTACAGGTTTTAAACATGATCCAGATCATTGTTTAATGTTTGCTGAAGACCCCATCGGAGCTGAAGTACCACGATAAAAAGTGTATTTATCGACTCAACCTACATCAAAAACCCTAAAGTCGAATAATCAACTCAGCGTTTAAAAAACACAAAGTTCATTAATCAATCCAACGTAACAATAATTCATGTGAGAAAAAATGTTTGACTCTTATAAAGTTTGGAGTGGTTTGTGTTGTTGTACTAAAAGTACTTTTTAAGGTGTCACATGACTTATTGGTCCCAGTGTCAGGAATGATTAATAAAGTCCTCCTTGACGTATACAAATATTTGTATATAGTAACTTAATATTGATATAAGCAAATATATTAACATTTTGAGTCTATCAAAGGTTATTTATAATGTGTGATCTTCATTAAATATGACGTCTTGATATTTTATATTATTTTGTAAGAGGTAGAGTAGTGACACTCGATCAGCTTTAATTCATAACGAATACTTATGTGTATAAACGAAAGACTAGTTTGTAGGGCCTCGGACATGGAATTCACGGCTCGTTAATTCGATTCTTAAGCCGAGCCTACAGTTCGGACACTCCGAAGGTTGACGCGAAGTGATATGGCAACGTATAGAAAAGCTAGTTAGTGAGTTGAACCCTGTGAATATTTAACAACTAAAAAGTTGAAAAACGATGTACAACCAATTGAACAAAACCATCCTATATCGTTTTATTAAAAACTAAAATGTAGGTGCCGTCCCCCAGGAACTCTAAATATACGTAAATAAAAAGTGTTATAATATATGACTATTTTCAATCGTTATGTGAATTACTAATGACCTTACATCATATAAAGTACTTATTTAACAAGAGTAGAACAAAGGACATTCCTCGTATGTTCAGGCCATGTAGAAATATTCCCGACGGTCGCTTAAGTAATGATGAACAGTGCTATTCAAAAGTTTATGAACAATGTCCTGTTTTGAAAAAGAAACAACTGATTCATATCTTTCCGTGAAAAAAAATCAACACAAATAGTCATCTAAACAATTCCAAAGTTAGCAATAAGTCGTTCATTCATAAATCGTGTGCAACTGTCAGTAGTGGCGCATACATTAACCCCGTTAATTTAAATACTCAATATGTGTTCGGTATTTTCAGTACAGGAATACAGTATACGAAATAAGGATACAAAAGTGGTTCCCCGAACAGGTCATTATAACCGCTAGCACTATATCTTGTTTGTAAAAATTTGGTCGTCCAAAAGAAATTTTGCGTTGCCTGAACTAGTAATTGGTTGTCTCGGGCAACCAAACACCCACAAATTTCGTAGAATGTAAATAGGAATAACTATTTTTTCGGTAATGAGTACAGAAGTACTGTTGTGAGTATTTAAATCAGCAGGGTTAATATATGCGCCCCCGACAGTTGAATAACATTTACCAATATCAACGCATGATACAAACTAATTAAGTCACATTATTATACTTTATTTATAAGTAAAGTTACTTATGTTACGCAAAATAAGTTTTTGTCTCACAATCTGTTTTAAAACTTCGGGGGGGGGGGCACAGTCATCTGGGAAATTAATGATGTGAGAAAAGCAAGACTATCCGGAACATCGGACAAATATTGTGTGAAGTTTTACAGTCATAAGAGAGCCAGGAATAAAGTCTAAATGAAATTAACTATGCGTGTTTTTACGAAATATTTTGTTTAAAAGGGTAGCAGTTATATTCTATGTATGCATGAACGCTTCAATGTTTGGACGCGACGTGAAGGGGCAGGGTCCATTGGTAGGACACAGGCTAAGGGACAGAGAGGTCCTGAGTTAGAGCCCCACTAGGGGCACTGCTTATTTCATTGAGCAAGAAATTTACCTACATGTGTTCCATTCCACCAACTTGTAAATGGGTACTGTGAGAGATCGCCTGTCTGAGGGTGATTTTAATGATCAGGGGTTATCGTACAAAAATTGAGATTGCTGAACATGTAGATGGAAGCAAGCATTAAATCGCACTTTTTAGCTTTTTTAGTAATTCACAACAGCCCTTTACTTTGTTTGTTCCTAATGACATTCATATTCGGATATCAGGATTTCAGCATTCTTTATGATTGGTATGTAGGCACAACTACTTCATACACTGTTTTGAGTTCATCAGCCCATATGTACAGTAAATGGGCTCATTGACCTATATAGACTGTATTTGACCTCAATTCATTTTGACATCATTAAAATACATATTTCATAATTAATTACAATTCATATTAGTCTATTAACACGAGACCTCAATTAAACAATGGGAGACTTTATTTTTTATATCTTGCAAAATATTTTTATTCAAAAACAAGAAAGAGGCGTATAATTACATTAATATTTTTAATTGATATAGAATTTAATAATTTGTAATGATCTTAGCAAAAACTTCTCGTCTTATGAAATCCTTTTGTGCAGCAATTAGAATAGCCGCACTGCTTCAAACAAAAATGCAGCCAAAGAATGGAGCTTTTCTGTAAAACATACATAAGTGAGTGCTTGAATGGTAGCAGTTTTTTGTACAACAATAAAAGTATGTTTTCAAAACTGGAGTTTAGTCGCCTGTTTGGATCTTAAGAATTTATTGTTTGCGTATGAGTAAAGAAATACTTGTAGACTCTATGCAGTATTTAAATCAGGTTTAATTGAAGTCATTGTTACCAAAATAGAAGTTCATAAAAAATATGGAATCAATTCTTACTTCGGCAATAGGCGTTTTTTCATTTATTTCCATTACGTTTTCGTGTAATAAACAAATTGCAATGAAAAAAAAACATAATAAAAAATCTCAGCAAAAGAAATAAATGATTGACAACGCATATAAGTGGCTATTGAAAAATTCAATACAATAAGCGTGTCATTTACTAATTATATATTATAAAACGTTTATTTTTGAATGCGTTTTCTTTGCATTGAAAAGATATCAACATTGAATGATTGGCATTTATAAATGCTTTGAAAGATTGGTTTACAAAATGTGAAATGTAAACTGTTATTGGGGTTAAAAGGGTAATTGATATGGTTAAAAGTATATGTGTCAACTGCACGCAATATATGGAAAAACACGTCATGACGATCAATTTTAAAGTAGAGAAAATGCAAAAAATGTTACAATTGTAGTTAGGTTGATATGGACTTTTTATGCGGGAACTTTATAATTAGATAAGTATGTTCGCTTTGGTAAGAACAAACTGAGCAAAGAAATTAAACGTGCACATGACATGCAGTGTGCAATGAAGAACTTAAACCTGCCAACGAAAATAAACCGCTGTTGTGCATTTCAAGCAGACACGTGATCCTTTTACACTCACTCTAGTTACTTTAAAATATGGTCCGAGTTTGTCTTCACAAAATGGTATTAAAAGGAATCGAAACCAGGGGCGCGTTTCATAAAAAAATACGATATTTCTTAAATTTTACGTATACGAAGATATTTACGAACTCGTTTAGTATTTACCTTTGGATTCGAGAAAATACGCTTTACAAACGAGACAGCTGGGGCTTATTGTTATGAGTCACATGCACTAGCATGTGTGTGGCTTTTTATTGCAATCTAGAATAATATGCTGGAATTTAGAACTATGTTCCGGAACAGCAGATAGAATACTGTTATACAAACAAATGCATGTACTGGCAGAATGTTATAAATAAGTACACCAAAAACTTCATATTGTTGAGTTCCAAGTTCTATAGCCTATAGGTAAATTTTATTCAGCTGTCCAAGGCGCATACATTTACTCCGCTGATTTAAATACTCACTACAGTACTTCTGTACTCACGATCCATAAAAGTAAATACCCGTTTTAGCCGGATTTTTCAACGAAAAAAAAATCGGCTAATAGTAATCGGCGGGCTATCGGTCGCTCGGTCGGGCGGGCATGCGGCCGGTCGGGCGGGCGGATGGTCGGTCGCTCGGTCGGGCAGGCGGGCGGTCGGGCGTCTGGTGTCGTTAACAATTGCGTTTAAGTTTCTTTTCCATATATTTCAGCCATTTATTGTCAGATCTTAATGAAACTTCATACAATGATAACATACCATGTGATTAACAGAATTAGAAAGTAACCACAACTCTTCCTGCCTTTATTATGGATTATTTCCCTTTGTAATTTTTGTGTTGAAGTTTTTAAATCCGGCTTTAATGTGGTTTCCACGTTACATGTCTTGTTATGTATTGGGATTATCAAACAAATATCAAGAATTTAAATCAGCAGAATGTGACATGAACTTGGGGCTTGTCAGATGTAAAATAAGTGAATAGACAAGCGAAAAATTTAGATTGGTTGGGTTTTAACTAGATTGAGACGGGACATCAGTGCCAAAATATTGAGTGTTAATTGGTCTATTTGATCGACAAAATAGTGATTATATGATAATGTCATGACACGAATATTAATTGACATATCATTTCTTAACAAGTATAATTGAGTATTTAGAATTGACAAAAGTTCACAAATATGACCTCAGCTATTATATAATAAAATTGTTTAATAATAAATATATTATGAAATGTCTTAGTCTAAATTTGAGACCTATTAATAAAGTTACTTAAATCATTTCATAATGAGGATATTATGCAATCATAGTACATTTTTACCTTGTTTAAATACGACGATTTCTTTATTAGCATAAATGGACCTAAGTTCGATTTTTATTGCCCATTTTTCTTTTATATTTGAAATTGCATTTCAGTGTAGACGTCCCATCAAAGGAGACCGACTCAATAAACTATAATACATTATATTTATAATAATTTTCATTATTTCAAACAAACGTTAGTTCTATTTTATATATTATTTTTATAAAAAGCTTCACTATTCACTTAGATCTGGGACGAACATTAAATGCCATGTTAATAACAAAGGGGAAAGTGCCATGGATCCAATATAATATATACGCTTTGATCAATAATTATTCTATTGCAAAAATCCATATTTTTCCATATTTCAATTTAAACAAGCTCTTTAAACTCCAAATGTAATGGTTGAATTTTTTCAATCGTTCCACAAATCAAACGAAACATACAGATTAAAATAAGATAACAGAAAATAACAATTCTAATATATAAATTACGAAATCATTCAACGTAATCATTCGTGGCTCTTTTTAGTTAAAAGCCTTTCAATACAGTATTGCGCCATAATCGCTTTTGCGCACTAAATGTCAAGGCCGCATGTATTCTATAAATAAACGGTCGAGATAAATGAGTACAAAATTCAAGCTCTCGGACTGCAGTTATTATCGTCGTAATGATAATATTCAATAAATCCGCACGATATTTAGCAATATTATTAATCGGACTGGCTTGGTTTTGTTCATAAGAACCAATACAAGTTGCTGAAAATACTGATTGTCAACTCTATCGGGTACCTAGATACCACGCCGCTCAAAAAAGCCGAAACGCTTATAAATGCAAACTTAATACTCAACAAGGGTTGTCCACAGACTGAGCGCTCGACTTTTTCTGAGAGCTCCTAAATACAAAATTAATATTTCATAAGAATAAACAGCAACGCGATCACAGCGAACACGTGCTTGAAGTTTTAATATACATTTATTCCCTTTATTAGTTATGGAGATACCAGCTTACACGGAAAATTTTCAAAAAGAATGTCTAAGTGGAAAAGGGACATAACTCTGCAAAAAAGAAAAACCGCGGCTATGGGAAGAGTGAAGTTTCAACGGATACTCGAGCTAAAAAAATATAATTTAATTATTTATGAAGCAGTTTTCAGTTATGGTTATTTAAATTGATAAACCTACATTCATATGTCGTTCATTAACATTACCCTAACCGAAAAACTGAAATTTGACCGGCGCCGACAAGAAAGGGATAGATGCGCCGGAACGATTTCGATAAAAGCATCAGCAAGAAGCAAAGTAATATAACGGGAATTAATTAATAGGTCATATTTAAATATCTATGCAGTTTATTTTCTATATGTTTCAATTCCGATAATTTTAATAGAATAATAATTTATTACATTAAATTTGAGATGGGTGAATTAATTTGAATACTTTTTGTACCAGCGTGAAATTTACGTTAACTTTTTTCAAATGTACTAATTATGCTAATATATGTGTAAATCAAGGATATGTTAATTTAATGTGGAATTTATTAATGAGTCATATAATATATAACTTTGATATAAATATACATGTATGTACGTTGTATAAACAAATTTTATGAATATTTAAATGAGTCATACGTCAATAAACCATCATCTAAGTTTAGAAAAACATAATACATTCTATTTATGATACAAAATTTATGATTATAAAAACGTCCAGTCATACTTGATTGAAAAACCATCCCTGCATCAATGACTTATTCATTCAAAGCAATACAATGTTTTGTAAAGTATAAATAACAAAATCCAGTTACAAAAGGAGTAATAAACAAATAAACAATAAACAAATATGCCCTCACAGTACATTTAACGAGAAATGCTTTTTTACAAGTTCAGTAGCACCGTCCCATCAGCACTATCAGTACTTTGGTTTAATCATATTCAATTGCGATGCATTCGGAACTTTTCGGTCATCACTAGGAATTCAATGAATGATCGAGGTGTTCCGAATCATTGCATAGGCCAGTCCTTCATCTCACGGTTCTTATGTACGGCTAGATCTCTGGATTGTTAAATTGTTTTAAAAGTATGTCCATGTTCTCTATAAAAAATGCGTGATGCATTTGACAAAACCTGTGTACATGAAAATACCATGTACCCAAATTTATGCGGGATCTATATCTATTGACGTACAGCAGGTCTACAATGACAAAAAATCGTAATGACCTGGATATTATTTATTTTTTAAATACAATATAGTTTTGTGGTATTTGATTTGTTAATGGACAGATGTACTTGTATTAAAGCCAAAGGTTTAATTGACAATGTCAAAAATTTAATTGTTTATCCATTCATTATTAGATTATTATAATACATTGTTTATAAAATTATCATGAGACTTCCAAACTTTGTTTGCCTTCTAAGACTAAGGTGGCATATTTCTGCCACCAAATAACTTCATAATTAACAAGTTAGTTAAGTGGTCACATGTAACTAGTAACTGGTTAATTACTTAATTACCTGTGGACTGAAATTAAACGATATAACTTTTATTCTAATGTTATTTGCAGACGACATGGTTTTATTCGCCAATTCAGTTAGCGATTTACAAAATAGCCTCAATTTATTACATACGTATTGTTTAACATGGGGGTTAGAAGTAAACATTGATAAGACTAAGGTTATTGTTTTTCGAAATCGCGGTCCCTTAAAACAAGACGAAAAATGGTACTATAATGGAAAATTATTAGATGTAGTAAACGATTTCTGTTACCTTGGAATGGTCTTTAATTATACTGGTACATTTGTTTTACATCAAACTTCTTTAACTGGGAAAGGACTAAAGGCTTTAAATGTTTTATTACAAAATTCCAAGGATCTTTACATAAAACCAAGTGTCATGTGCCAATTATTTGATGCTTTCGTAGGTGCTATACTAAATTATGGCGGCGAAATTTCTGGTTTTGGCAAATCGAAGGAAATTGAGCGGGTCCACCTAAAATTTTGCAAGCGTTTATTACAAGTAAAACAGTCCACTAGCAATTTAGCTGTATACGGTGAACTTGGTAGGTTCCCTCTGTATATAAATAGACATACCCAAATAATCAAGTACTGGTGCAAAATTATTAATTCAGAGAATATATTAATAAATCAATTTTACATGCATCAAGTAAATAATTTAAGCACAAAAAATAATTGGGCTAATAACGTTAAAAATCTATTAGACAGAAATGGATTTTCTTACGTTTGGATAAACCCGTATTCGGTTAATCTTAATACATTCCATATCATTTTTAAAGAAAGATTATTGGATATTTTTAAACAATCTTGGTATACAAATATCAGCGAAAGTGATTACTTATTTTATTATAAACATTTTAAGTTAAATTTTAAATTCGAAAACTATCTTGATAACATTAGTTTAAAATACCGAAAGGGATTATCAAAATTACGTTTAAATGTCACACCCTTTAGAAATTGAAGCAGGCAGGCATGGTAGAAATAGGGTTCCACGACAAGAAAGAAAATGTAAAATATGCCAAAGAGACATAGAAGATGAATACCACTTTATTATTATTTGTCCATTTTATAAAAATCTTAGAGAAAAATTCATCAAACCAAAATTTTATTTACGTCCAAGTGTCCATAAATTCATTAGTCTTTTAAACTCTGAGGAGAGTGATGATATTCTTAACTTAAGTAAATTTATACATTTTGCTTTCGAACAGAGAAAAAATAAACAAAATGATTTACAATAACTACTTTCAACCGCAGTAAATCACACAGTCTATATTTGGCTTGTATATGTAAATATTTATGTATGTTTGTATGTATGTGTTTGCGTGTATGTGTGTCTTTTTATGTCATGTTAATAATATGTTACTATATAACATGCTCAGCTCAAAATACTACTATTTTTTTTCTCTATTTGGTCATTTTGATCTTAATTCTATTTATTGTAACTATTTTCACTATATTTTTGTTAGATGTTAATACTAATTAACACTTGAATCATAAAGGTAATACATAATTATAAACATATTATATAATTATAAACTTAGTTCAAAGTACTACTATTTTTTTTCTATTTGGTTATTTTGATCTTTATTTTATCTATTGTCACTACTTTCGCTATTTTGTTGTTTAGATATTAATTCTAATTAACACCTGAATTATAAAGGTAATGAATAATTATTAACATGGAATCCAGTAAAACCTTTGTAAACTTATCATATTCCTTAAACAAAATCATCCTCCATATTTATCTACTATTTTTTCCCCTACACTATGTTTTTATTTATTTGTCTTTTTTCATTATGCTATTATTGTTATTCACGTCATTGTATTATCAGATATTGTATATATTTTTCATGTAAATGACTATGTACATATTTGTATACGTCAATAAAAGATCTATCTATCTATCTATCATCCTAATCAGCAACAGGTAATTGGTTACCTAGTTTTGTAACTAGTAAATTACTAACCACTTATTTAAAATCGCCAACTGTTGGTTGGTTATCGAGTTAAATAACTTGTTAATCACTTAACTAACGTGTTAATTAAATGGTTAACTATTTACTTAACAAATAAACCACTTACAAATTACCAAAATATCGCCAACTACTTCGTGCTTATCTAATTACTTACCTTGTTTATCACTTACTACTTACATTAAATCTTTAACAAGTAAGTTGCGATCCAGATAAGTGACTAAATAATCACTTAACTGCATGTTAATAAAGTAGTTAACTTTTTCATGTAGCTAGTTAACCACTTACCGCCAAATTCATAATTACCTAAATCACAAACTGGTCGGTGTTTATCTGGTTACCTAATTAGTTAACCAATTAATTAACTTGTTATTTATTTGGTCATCTAATGGCAGAAATGCTCTACCATAGGTCTGTGTATAAAGTCAAATATCAGCTCATCAAGTATATAAATAAAACAGGCTATACAACGTCATTATCAAACCAAAAGGCCCGATTTGAGGGTAGCGCAAAATATGGTATTAAAAGAGCTAAAACAATTGAAAGGTCGCCAAAGAATATGTAAATTTAAAAAAGATACAATTGACTGACAAAGTTTAAAACAGCGCGTGATATTCAAGCCAATATAATACTCTATGAATTTTTCATGTCGGCGTGCATGCAACAAGCAGTTTGTTTGTAAACAAAATATTTCAAAATAGGATAATCATAGATCGCAAAGTAAACAATGCATGTTTTGTACTAAAATTGTCACCAAAATTCTTAAAAACATCAATACCATTACACAAAGCTTTCAACCACAGAATATGAAGTTCCCCTTTGAACAATAAGTGTTAATGTTTGGAACATGCTTTAAACAGATAGACGTGATCAATATCTATTGCATGTTGGCTTGCAATTTGTAATTGGATGTTTACCGTCTTGAATTATAGTGTATTGACCCTGCTGTTCCCTATATTCCACCCAAGTGGGTCTAGTTAGAAAACACTCCAAATGTTAAAAAAATAATAAAAATATTTTGAAAAGTAACGTATCTAATTGTGTTTGAATGTCTTATTCAACGGTCAGTGGCACATATATTCACACCGCTGATTTAAATACTCACTAAAGTACCCACAATTAAAACATTAATGAACAGAAATTATCGTACAAATATTGAGTATTTAAATAATCGGGATAAGTGTATATATGTACCACTGACAATTAAACAAGAGGGCCATGATGGCCCTAAATCGCTCACCTGACCAAGTTTGACAAGGATTTGAACAATCTCATTAGAGGTCCAATGGACAAATCTACATAGCAAATACCTAAGATAACCAGAGTATTCACAAGGTTTTTCCATATTTGGGCTGTGCGACCTAGTTTTTGACCATATATGACCCATGTTCAAACTCATTTGACTTTGACAGACACCCTGACCAAGTTTGATGACAATTGAGCCAAAACTGCGACCACTAAGAGTGTTCACAAACAAAAGTGGACGGACGGACTGACAGACGGACGGACGACGGAGAAAAGGCGATCACTTTGTGACAGGTAAGCTAAAAACAACAATAATTGGATGCAAGATCAGAAAAAAGGGAGAGTGAAAATTTTGACTATAGCTCCCTTTAAAGTCGTAGCTAGTTGTCTATTAAACCTAATGTACTCTATAAATGGTCAACTCCGACAATGGGACATATAGATAATAAGATAATCAAAATTCAATAAATAAATATCAATATAATAAATCATTTATCATTTCAATTTATACGTAGGTTATTAGTTCGTCATGTTATCAACCGATTGATGTTGAAAGTATTTAGTACAATAAATTGCGTTCATTAAGTACGCATGTACCCTATCAACAGTTCACCGTGAGGACAATTTTAACGCCATTTTATTTGATATGAACAGAACAGAACAGAACAGAATTGTTTGTTTATTATTAGTACAGTGTACATAATCAATTTACTAAATGAAATTATTACAATACAGATAACATAACAAATTACGTTAGTCAAGTAAACAAGATTTAGAATTACAGAACAGAACAGAACATATCTTTTATTTCGTCACAATTTACACGGTAAAGACATGTGAACCAAATGAATATAAATGCAACATGACAGTACAATTTTCAATAGTCAAGAATTAACAAATTTGCAATGGTGTAGCTGGCATTCACTGTCATACGTTTCATGAAATTTTGAGAAAAAAATGTCACGGTCATTAATACTTTTAAGCATAAGATAAGTTAGGAAAAATCAAATACTATGGATTGTATCATTTTACATGGAATACTCTACCCCTAGTAGTCAGTTTCTTTTGTTTACCATATTAGCAATTTAGCATATCGATAGTTTATGGGAGATCTCGGTTTTTAAGATGTATCTATACAAATTGTATTTAAAAATAAATCTGGAAGCGTAACTCTCTTAGTACTTTGGACGAAAGCATCTCGATTGCATTAGGCAATACTCGTCTCAACACCAGATGTTATAATGGTCTAGGAGCCAGTATTATCAACAGTCGTACTATATATTTGAGCCGTAAATCTTTCTATATGTAATTTATATTACGGGTTTCATCGTAAGAACTTAGATAACATGCCACATTGATATTGAACTGAACTCACAACAACATGAACAAAAATTTCATCTTTACTAAAACTGTTGTTATAAAAACAACAACAGTAAGAACTACTGAAGTGTGAATATTGATTTTCCATTTTATATCACCTGAGTTTTTTTGTCCCACCAACACTTGGGTTAATGGGGAATACCATGATAACGAGTTAATTATTTATCAATAGTTCGATAGTACGGAGCCCCGAAAGTGCCATTTTGAAATACTGTTTTTACTTTCACAGTTGTTTTGTTTTTACGAATTACTTCGTATTTACAAAATGTTATTTCGATTTCACGAAATATTTCAGTTTTCGTTTAAAACATATTATAATGCAATACGAAATAATCATTATCTTTTTATGAAATAATATTATCACGAAATGATTATTTTGTACTATAGAATATTTTTTCATTAAATCTAAATATTGTCTCGTAAAAACGAAATAATTGTGCAAATATGAAAGTATTTGAAGATGTCACTTTAGGAACACCGTACTTTTATAGAAAACTATCAGGAACACGTAATAATGTACCGTAGTAGTCAGTCAAATGAGTAAAAATACATCTAAATGCAAATCAGCCTGTACTTCATTAATTAGATTTTTTATTGCTTTTGATCAGAAACCTGTACATTTAATAGTCCATGGTTTCGTAATAATAATAGCAATTACTATATGTGAATATTGCTGGCACGTATAATGACCTGAAATCTGCCTTACGTCAGCACATGATTGGAAACTGATGGAATAATGAAAAGTACGTTTAATAATAAACGTAAATATTCAATTCATTCCAGTGTTTGAAAGAGATAACGAGGTGTGTTAGTTTAATTGTTTGATCGTAGGTCATAATAAAGTAACATCCCACATACATAGACTTATAACATATTCTAAAATTAATTAGATAACTGTGGTTTCCTTTCAGCTGAAAAAGTGCTTCGTTCATTGATAAATCTCAAACCTTACTACTACTCGTGCTCTATACATTACAGGGCACGGGCGCCACGTGCTGAAATTGACACGTGGAATTGACAAGCTTTCCAATCAGTTACAACGCACGAGCGCCTCGTGCAGAAATTGACACATGAAATTGACAAGCTTTCCAATCAGTTTCGATGCACTGGTGCGCCGTGCAGAAATGATCACGTGATATTAACAAGCGTTCTCATTAATGAAATCGTCAAATATATAGATAAATATAAGCAAACTAGTGAATTGAATAAATGAGTCAAAATTCTTGTAGGTTATTTTTAATTTGAGACTGGATTTGAATTACGACGAACTGTTCCAAGTAAAATAAAGACGTACAGTATTGTTTTGTACATACGGATCTCCTCGGCTCTTTTCCGCACAAATAAAGAATACATCAATGGTGTTCCGTGTGTTGTATTGTTTATTTATAAATATACATAAATATCTAAGAGTACCTTGCTATGTTGTAACAAACATAATAAATAATTGATCACATCATTGTCTACTAGATCAGTGATTCATGATACTATATTTGTAGTTAGTATATTATACTTGTATTTGTGACGCAATGTAATGTATGTTATGTTTTTTAAGCATCATTTCAAGAATTTTCCAGGCTTATAGGCGCAGTCAGTCATGAATATTACCATTTACGATCGATTTAAATAAGCGGGGAAAATGTATAGAGCGTCCCAGACATATGAACAAAATTTGACAATATCTAGCTGCACAAAGACTCTCATAAAGACACATTCGGAGCACTTTGAGAATCTTCGGTGCAGATACGCGAATTTACGTAGAAAGTCGCCGAGGATTTCCGAATGAGATGCACTCTGATTGTATCACTGTCTTCGTTTCGTATGTGGCAATATAAAATATAATTAGATCTACGATAATTTTAAGCGTACGATGTTTTATACATAAAACCTTGAATATCTTAAATGACGTCAAGCCTAGTCTAAACTTTCAATTATGGCACTGAATCAAATTATTAGGTTTAAAAATGAACAATTTGGTGGCCTGACGAAAACCACACACATATAAACATGTAAATTGAAATAAACAGGATCACTAGAACAGAAAAGTAAAAGGTCAACTTAACGATTATAAAAAAAACTATAATATATATTACATTTCTATTATTTTAAGCCAAGTTCTAATTTTACAATCATAGATCGAGATCTTTGAAATTGTAATTTTATACTATAAACATTTCTTTAACGTGTCATACAACAATTGTTGACCTAATGCAGCGTTAAAACGATTCGTCTGCGGTCTGATTATGTAACATGATAGTAGACAAAATATCTATTTTAATAAAACGTCATTTGAAAGTATGTCATGTGTTAAATGCATGCGGCAAAAAACTTTCTCTTTACTTGTAGTTTAAAAATTATAAAGATTTTCATGCCGTGCAATAAATAAATAAGTAATAGAGTTCCACAGTTCAAACCTTGGAAATCGATGGCCTCAATAGCAGAATAATCTTAAAATACGGACATTTTTCTTTCAAATGATTTGGTGCTTATCTTGTCAAAATGAGCATGATTTTGCAAAATATCCAAGGTGGCCTTTACAGCGGACTATTATTGCATTGACATTATTGCATTTAGGTCGGAAAAGAATATTAAAATGCCTGTGTGTTTAAGTGATAACTATGGACTATTTTCTTAAATCACAATGCACACATCGTATGTTTTTGTCGCTTTAGTTATATGTAACCTGTCGCAACTTATACATATGCCCATCGTGCGATTCAATCTTGCAGAAATAAAACCACATGCGCCGCATTTGCGTCATTGCGTCGAATGAAGGAAAAGAATCTGAACTCTGAACTGCGGTTTGTCAAACGATCGAGAAGAAATGACATTTTGTAGGAAAACAGACGCTCGAGCGTCATCCTAATCGTACGGGACGCAAGTTGCAAAACATCAAATTAGAATTCAGTTCTTGAAAATAGTGATGTGTAGACTGTATGCTCAGAATTATATGTTAGATGATCAAGGGAACCTTTGATAAAAAAGTTTTATTACTTTATGCTTAGCATTGTGCGTGTATTAGTTTTGTTTTACCAAAATTAAGATATCTAGAACCGAACAGAACAGAGCAGGACAAGTCAGGATAATACACAGAAGAATTGAGCAGAACAGAATAGAACAGAACAGAATAGACTAGACTACTAGACTAGACTAGACTAGACTACGTAGACTAGACTAGACTAGACTAGACTAGACTAGACTAGAATAGAATAGAATAGAATAGAATAGAATAGAATAGAATAGAATAGAATAGGATAGAATTGTGTAGAATCGATATGAGCATAATAGTGCAGAAAATAACAGTGCAGAACCGAACAGATTTTTATTAAACATCACATTTATACATCGTATGATTACTAACAACGTACATCGTATTATTATAATAACTCTATACCTAATTTAAATAACAAGTCATGTTCTAATTTGGGTATAAATTTCAGGTAACTTTATATATATATAAACAATTGTTTCAACGATTAAACTTAAATATCCACTGTTTAAGTTTAACTAATATGATTAGACACATTTAGTTGAGATAATTTTATTCTGAATTTCAAATGTTACAAACCAATGTCGCAAATAAGTGCTACAAAATCTTATAGCAACTTTATGGAACAATTCAATGAAGCATCATGAATAATATTGAAATCTTATGTAGCAAATTAATGCTCCAAATTAATGGATCGAATTAATACTACAAATTAATATCGACAGCATACGTTGCACGATAATTTTGCATTTAAATGGTACAAAATAATTTCTTGTCGTAAGTTAATATTGCTATTTGTGTCGCAAATTTATGATACAAATTAATGGCGTAGATGTAAAATTAAAACAACTGGCACAAATTAATGGTGTAAATTAGTGTTGCAAATTATGAGGTTAAAATCAATGGTGCAAAATTTAAACAACAACAACGATATTTACTCACATGCTGTAAAAACGTGATAAAATATCACGAAGGTTCCGATATATAATAGCTTCATCATTTTACACCATACTTTGGAACAAAAATGACACAAGTATTAGGAATTTATTTTTGTTTTAAACAATCTGCTACCTGAAAAAATATAACAATGTTTTCTGCTGGTAGCACACGCACGAAATGTTACAATGCTAAAGATATATTCAGTATTTATTTATTTAGATAGTCGCAAATATTGACCGATCTACAACGAGCGCCCTGATTGGTTAGAACGCAGTTATAGATTTTTTAAGTGTACGAGTATCGGTCTGTCCAACTTATTGGAACATTTTTTTTGATAGACGTTTTTTCCACATAATAGATATTTTTGATTTATCAATACTTGTTTAATTTTAATGAGTTAACAGATGGGCGGTCTACTAATATTGACGTATAAGGCGATATATGTAGAAAATATTCGCACCGAAAATCACCAGATTTTAACCCGCCCTAGTTAAAAGCGTTTATGTAAAAAAAAGTCCGCAATAAAATCACGCGGTGCTTGTTGCTATAACTTTTATGTTTATGTTTACGCTCAGCCAGCAATTTTCTTTTGACATAAAGCGATTTTTAGAAATTATGGAACAGGGCTTACGTTTGCAGAAAAAACATCTATAAGTACAAGCACGCACGTTGTCGAGCCGTATGTGAGTTTATTTTTAGAAGTAAAATTATGTTTGCTTATAAATTATAATAATAATGCTTTTATTTCGGTAACAATGGTATGACACTGTAAGTTATTCAATTTTTGTCTGATTTCAATGATACCTACGCAAGGCTAAGCCGGAAAGTGTGTACTGTTTACAGTGCATCACATCTCCAACGCAAGTTTTATACTTTTTGAAGACACCCTGGATAATCTACCAACATTTTTTCTATACAAAAATGAACGACGGCTTGTCCTGGTAGCGCGCTAAAAAGAAAAGGTTTTCAAGGATGTTTTTTAAACTTTGAGTTTCTAAGTCAAAAATGCTTAATTTGAAAAGTAAAAGATACTCATATTAAAGGAGTCTATTCGTGTATGAAGACCGTTCCGCTTATAAGACAATCGATTTTGAATGTCCTAATAGTAGACCTTTATAGTACAAATAACACACTATAAAGCGGTCGGTGGAAATATTTTAGCTATACAGTATAAACTCTGTGGAGCCGCCCTCTACAGAACAAATTCTCTGCATAGTAGTAACAACATCTTTTGATATTTCCCTTAGACGTAATTTTGATTGAATTCAACCACTGCAAAGCAATGACCTCTGAGCAACAACACACTTTAGTCCCTCCCAGTGGGTGTTTCTCAAGAGAGGTTGTACTGTATCCATTTTGGATCCTCATATTAATTTTTTTTGGCTGATATTGCTCAATATGTACAGGAGATATAGAATAGAACATCTAACCTGTTAACCTTTGACACAAATAACGATGATAAAACAATTGAGATATCATAAATATGATCTTAATAACCAGTAGCGACATTCATAACAAAGTTTTAAACACTAAAACGATAGCACTACACCATTGTTGTGACCAGAACTTAAAGTACACTAAATCTAGTGTCCCTAGCATAATTGGCAACGCATTGCTATTACACATGTAGTTTTCCGAAATGCGTACGGGTGCACTGTCCGTTGTAAAATGACCATAGTTATGTCGACACCAGATCTAGCTTTCCTGGATCCTTGTCTATAACTACGTGTAGGACTCACCTACCCTTCCACAAGGCCGGAAACTTCTCCATATACCTTATTAATGGAGAAAAACGGACATTAATGCCAAATGTTGGTGGAAGGGTATAACCGCCACAGTTGGGATTTGAACCAGATCGCCCTTCGGAACACAACATTCAAGATCCAAGTGTTGTTACCAACTGCGATGAGTAGCTTGGATTCCGCGTATATGTAATATTGTTTTGATAATTATAAATATAACATTTATAGGAAAAGTGTTGGTCGTATACAATAGATAATTCATATTCTAATATGTACTTTAATTGTGGACTTGTCCATTCAGTGGAGTAATAAGGTGATCCACACACATCATTTTATCAATTTAAAGAGATCCCCTTTGACATTCAATATTTATAATAAATAATGCCCATGTACATTTTTAATAGCAAACGATGACATAGGCGGATCCAGAATTGTTTTCTAGGGGGGGGGGGGGGGGGTCCAAACTTTTCTAGGGTGGGGGGTCCGAACTTTTCTAGGAGGGTCCGAACCTCGAACCACTACCACATTATACACATTTTGCAGAAAAAATGCAACATAATGATAATAAAAACTACATGACCATTAAATCTTTGTTAAGCACCGAGAAAAATTGCTTCATGCTACTTAAAAATGACTTACAGGCAAAAAATACACTAATGGACAGGTACATTTTCCAAATTCTAGGGGGGGTCCGGACCCCACCCCCCCCCCCGCTGGATCCGCTAATGGATGATATGTCAATAAAATACATTCAAATTAACTTAACTATTAAATTTGTTATAATGTTTCATACCCAAATATTGCTTTTTAATGACACAGGTCATGTATATGAATGCTTTGCTTAAATAGATAGTATATATTAAACAAATGATCTTTGTTTGTTTCAATGTTACGAAGCATTAATAAATTTAAGAAGGTTTTGTATCGGTTATAAAGACATACGATGTGTCTAGGTCAAATGTTATAATGAAGACCCTATTGTTGAAATTTTATTTCAAATGTATATGTTACAACGCTGATAATTGATGTAATGTACTTTTGAATCAAGCTTCGTAACTGATATGTTATGCCATATGGATTTCAATCTATCGGCGTTGCGTGCTCCATTCGGAGCTCCTCGGCCATTTATTAAGAATTATTCATTCAATGAATGGTCGAGGTGTTCCGAATGAACGTGGTCGAGTGGTTACGACATGAGATTGGTTATTATTGAATAGACAGCTCTAAGTCGGTTCGCATCATATTAAATACAACTCGATGTTTCCATTGTCAAAAAACTTTATCCAAATACCTCATTCAGTAGACGTGCGTGCTACTGAATGAGCTAGCCGGGCGGCTTTCATAGTATATAACGCTTCTTTCTTCGACGAGTTTATCGACATAAATAATGTAACATGTATTTTTGTGTCTAAATTGAACTCAAAAGTACACAAAGTGTGTCAATTTATATTTGTTTTGATCGAGACATTTTAGAGCTATTATGGTTAAATATTTTGTCAAGTAATACATAAACAAATAAAATTGATACATTTTAATATAAAGTAAACATAAAACGTCATTTATTATCATATAAAGGTAGTCATTTATAACACTGGACTAAATTATGTTGATTTCCATTACGTTTTCACTATTTCTAACCATTAACAGTATGAGTTTATCTATAATTTTGTCATTACAAAAGTCGCAGGTTGCACTTCGAGAGACTTTAGCATTCTATTCAAAGACAGTCAGGGTGGCACAGTCAATAAGCGACAGTAATAATAAAGAAATACTTTGATATAATGTCACAATCAATCCATGAACTTAACTGCCAATGTTTCGTTTTTACAGTAATTTTGTGTCCAATTTTGTTGATAAAAATGTAGCATTCGTTTATTGCTATAAATTAATGTTATGCAATGGTACGATATGCTATGCTTTGTCACGTTACGTCATGGCATGTTATGTCATTAAACGTGGCGTTACGTTACGTCACGTTACGTTACGTTATGTCACGCTACGTTACGTTACGTCATGTCATGTCATGTATAATATTATGGCGTTACGTTATGCTTTTGTTTATTTAGCGTTATGTAACCAAGTGCTTTAAATATTAAAATATTTTCATTTCAAATTCCATAGCAGTGTGATAAATAAATAAAAGTAAAATAAAAAGTCAACGAATTGTTCTATACAAAGACGATGAAAATGTATGTCAGTGCGAGAAGTGGTCCAAGAAATTATTGATAAGCCCTTGTACACTTTAATGGTTACATAAAATACTTTATACATGCAATATCACCAATAAGCGATAAAAAACTAAATATGGAAACAATAAATTATATCAAAGTCCTGAGAGAGTATTTTTTAACCAGACATTAAAAATCCTTGTAAATTATTTGAAAAATAAGAGTGATGTACTTCGTAATAAAACATAATGCAAGTGTTAGATGGACAAACGAGAGGGCGTTTCTAGGTGGCTGTTACGGGTAGGGGCATAAACACTATACAGTAAATTTCCACTACTAGGTCAATTAGAATCGATTGTCGTAACAGCGGAGCGGCCGTAATGTAGTAAACCTATTTCTTTTCTAAGTAAGCATTTGGCACTTAAAATTCGAATGTTGAGGTGATCTTTATGGGAAAAAATAATTGTATACACAAATGTAATGTTTTTGTCTTGGAACCCTGTCGATCGCACATGAAAGTGGGTGTGTGATTGAATATGTTTGAGTCAAGGAGAAGTCAAAAGTTAACTTGTGAGGCCTTTTACAGTGGTTGTACATGTCTAGGACTTTTAAGAATACTAGGGTTTGGTCATCCCCAACTCCATTTCTATCTTACTATTTTATACAACCCACTGTTGCTCAGAACATATCTAAATATCCTGTTGTTTAATGTACAACTTACAAAATAATTTTATAATTTTTACTACGTTTGGTGATTCTTCGGTCCTGGGCCCATGACAGAGAATTTGAGGGACGAAACACCATTCTGTAATAGTATGGTATAGGGTTTTTATCCTCAATCGAAAACTTCGGACATGTACGCCAGCAAAAAAGTTCGTTTTGATAAACACAAGAGCGTTCGAATGAATAAGTCGATAGAAAAGGCGATGCATCCCGGTATATTTTTTCACGGAACGATGTTTGTTTTCGCACCATGGACTCTTCGACCCAGATACTAATGAACGCTCTTTTTGTTAAAGTTTATTACATAGTCACAAATATGCAATGCCATCCAGAAAAAAAAACTAAGGAAATATAGGAAATCCCAAAATGTATTACAAATAAACATATATACGTACGTGACAACTTATGAACGACCCCTAAGACACTCTCATGTATATTCCATGTATCTGACCACTGTAAAATTTGTATTTTGTCAAACTTAATCACGTCAAGCATTTAAACAAACAACTGAAGACATGGAGCATGCAGACATTTGAAACATAACTCGGCGTAATAAGACCCACATGGTCACAGAGTTGATGTACGTATGGTCCCATGCCATTTAAAAAGAGCTCTATATATGATCGCCAAATTACAAAATGAGATGCAGCTATGATATAAACTGGGGTCCAGAAGTTTCTTTATACGTATAATTTTAAATTTCTCATGCATGAATAATCAATTAATTTTATCTGTGATTTCGCATAAGCATGAAATTCACGAAACCAAATGGCTACCAAGTTTTGGCAAGGCAAAATGATTATGACTTTTATTCGTCTTGAAGGCACCAGTAATTAAAAATGTAAAATAAATAAATTAGAAAATATATTTTGGTTCAAGAGGTCCAAGTCAGATAGAGAGTTCAAGAAACTTTCAATAAACAAATGAATTTACTTCTAAATGTGTAGCATTATTTGGCGAACATATCTCTGAATCAACTATTTAATGTATGTATATAATGTCTTCGCGAAAAACATTAGAAATGTATTCGTACCATGCTAATATTTCTACTTTTTCATTATCAATAAATTTCCGCCATCTTGGACGCCATATTGAAATCTCGGAATTGCAAAGGGTTACAAGTTGGTACCGGCCATTTTTTAAATATACTATTCTTTGGTAATAAAATTAAAAGTTCGGTCAGTATTCTGTCGGGTTAATTTAATGCATTTCATATAATTATTGTTACGATTCATGACTGCGTGATCGACGATTCTTAACACAAAGCACAAAAATCTATATGAAACAAAATTGAGTTAACTTAAATGTACAAAAACGCAAGTCTGATAAAAAGAACTGTCCCAGTGTACTGTATTATGTGAAAGGTCCTTTCGTACATGTCAAATATCTAAATCATCTTCAGAATTACGTAAGCACTAAATTGATACAATCAACATGAACATCCATACAAAGTAAAAATACATGTAAAATGAATTATAAATGAGCTCTAATGTTTTGTATACGTATAAATTATAGAATTGAAAACAACGCAGTAGTTTACAGAAAAAATTCATAAGCTTTGAATATACATAATATAAAAATATGTAAAAAGAAAACAGAAAAGAGTGCAAAACAGAACAAACATAAAATATTCATGGTTCAAATTATTTTGTATCGCTTCCGTTTGTTGTATATTTCGCGTTTATATGTTCAATCAAAACCATGTCTGACAGCACTATAAGCGCTTTGATTTTTATACTTTCAGAAGTGTATAATAATATGGATGTTGGTTTGTTTGTGACCATAGAAGTATGTAAATTTTCATCCTTTGTTGTGATGGTTGTGATGAAAAACAAGCGATATATGAACATCATAAGAAATGTACTTTACATTAAAATAATAATACATTGATTTACAAGTACTGTGAATTGATATGCTATTGTAGATATATACAGTGCCTACCCCACCAAAACATTTGAAGACATTATTACTTTGTAGTTTGTATGCCTACGTAATGGCTTTTGGTTAAAATTTTCTTTATTTTGAAATGCTTTTAATCTTTCTCAATGTTTTTGTAATAGTTCTACTTATAACTGAAACTACAAAAGTGGTTTGATACTATGTTATGGAAAATAATAACATTAGGCCACAACAAGTTGATCATGTGTTCCATGGATTCGCTCGCACCTTAATATTGACAGTTTTTACAAAAAAAACATTTTTATTTCCTCGCTCGCTCATAAAAAATTGGTCAAACCGCTATAAAGCAACTGAATTCAGATTTTTTTAAAAAAATCTTCGCTCGCTCGCCCCATTTTTTACCAGAAAAATCCGTAGAACACATGATCAACTTGCGGTGGCCTAAACAATAATTAAATTTTAAGAATTTTGATACAAATTCTTTTTCTCTAAACCTTTGGCGGGTACTGTACATTTATTCACTGTAAGGTGGTCTGCTAACATTCTAAAAGGTTGATGACAAAAATTGTCAATTAAAAATTCATTCCATTGTAGTTTTATGACCAGTAATAATATGCGTATGTAAAAATAACCTCCGTTTATTCTAACTCAGGTTACAAATTATATGTATTGAATTTAAATATACTATAATTTTAAAATGAATACAATATACAGTTTAAATATGGATATCAAAATTGTATTATTATGATAATTGTTATAATATATGTCCAAAAGTGTGTATTTTAGTACAATATAAATACATGATGTACATACAAGAGGGTCACGATGGCCCAATATCGCTCAACTTTGACATCATTGTTTTATAACATTTGTGATGTAGAGCGTCGAAAACATACCTGAATTAGCGAAAGTAAAGAAACACATACCTACTACACAAACAAAAGCAAAGAGGCAGGTGTTTCAGAATTTTAAAATTTCATCCTAAAAAGACACCACAAACAAATACCGAAACTAGAAACCTAAGAGAACAATGAAATAGTTTCACATAAGAGACGGCTGGTTTTGACAAATTGCATGAATTCGTGCTGTGTCCGCTAGATAGACGGACGCAATTACAACATCGTAGACGTCGCAAACAGGTTCTCAGATAACTTAAATGACTTTTTCTATAATTTTTACAGAATTAAGCAAACATGCTAAGTAAGTGTACATCTAGTCATGTCATTTTTACACAGAAGAACAAGGGGCATAGCTCCATATGTGACAGAGGAAAGGCAAACTGATTTTTGAAGAGGAATCACAACCTGTTTAAAGTCACTATTCATGACAATGTGTGTAATATTGGACAAAGGACTTTTATAGTTACATGTAAATACATGCACTATTAAAATCTTTCCTATTCTGATTGTTGCTAGACTTGGACGAAACACAAGTTTGTTTACATGCTGAAAATGTGACTTTATAATATACCATGGATCAGTAGAGCTAAAATCATCAATTTTATTTCTGTAATGTGAAACAGACATGATTAACATAAACAAACTTACATAAATCTCGTCACCCATGTACTATAAAAATCATTGTCAATAATGTTTGATCTTTAATAGGGTCATTTTACATGTTTCAATTCGAATGAAAAAGCAATTTTGTGAAGCATGAATTAATTAGAATTGTAATCGGAATTTTATTTAAATGAAGTCCTAAAATATTCACGATAAAACAAAATACGAATGGTCTTGATTTTGACATTTTCAGTGTCAAATAAGTTTGTTTTTCAATTTATAGAGATCAAAATTATAATTTGACTCCTGCTATTGAATTGAAGCTGGTTTTTTAATTCAGTGATTGAACAGATTGTTCTTTTCTTATTGTACATTTTATAGATATGCCCATAGATATATTATTTATTTACTGTGAAAACGTGATATTGTGCGTAAAGTTTGACCCCGATCTGACCTTTCACATTTGCATCTAATGATTATCTACACATAACCCGACGAAAATCAGCACCACGCCTATTTCAACATTTCGACAAATAACGTATTCAAAATGAGCAATCGATTTACAGCGATTGTAAATAAAAGTATGTTTATGTGTTTGTTGAATTTCACCACATAGATGTGTAATAATAACATTCGAGCTTTGACCATATACTTCGATATCGGTATCGAGTATTAATTAATACTACGTTCGTATTCAATGTGATAAATATTCTTGCATAAAGGTCAGATCGGAGTCAAACTTTAGACACTATACCAATAACTAATCTATAGTGTTCTGTTTTTATAATAAACTTATTCGCCTCAACCAAGGGGGTGGGCTTGAAACTGGATTTCAAAAGCATAGTTCTCTTCCTCCGCTGTCACCGCGCTGCCCTGGGAATGGGGATTTGGGTCACAAAGGACATATGCATAATTTGAAACGCTCGAGCCATGCCTCCTTAGGACTTTCTTTTTTGTCAATATGTATTTAGCCTATATTGTTTAGATATTAAACATAAAATGCACAAAAACAAACATTATTTTGAACTATGATTCAGCAGCATTTTTTAATCACTTATAAACAAATATAATCATAGATTGATATATTAACTGAATAATGGCCAGTGACATGTAAATTGATAAACGATTTAGACAAGTGCTTAAAAAACACAGAAATTCCACAGAATATAGCTGGTTTACCTTCAGACTGAAGCCATATGGTACGTATGCGCCCTTCATGTTTGATTGTCGCCGTGTTACATGACCTAAATAAAGTTAAATCTATGACAAATATTTTGGTGTTAAATAAAGTCTATGTTTAGAATGTAATCACTAATCATTGGTGATATTCAATTTATTGACGAAAATGTCATTGTTTAATTATAAATATACTTCCCCTGAAGGAATTACTTAGTAACTTGGTCGACCGAATGAAACGACAAGTACGTTGTGCAAAATAGAATAACTAGCTAAATGGTCATATATAGAGATATATGTCGGCACTTTGTACCGGTGCCAATATCGCTATTCGCTCCAAAAGGTACCAGAAATGTTGTTTTGTATTGGTATCCCGATGACCCGAATCAATTTTCATATCCACAAGTTATACGCAGGATTGAATACTTTAAGCCCATTTAATCATAGATATTGATAACTTTTATTCAACTGACAGTGTTGCATACATTACCCCTCTGATTTAAATACTTGCTATTTGTTCGACGAGTAATGCCAATTGGAGGTAAAACAGGACTGTCTGTAGACACCATGAAACGGCGTAAGCACACAAATCAGGAACAGCAACAGTAAAAAACACAGACCTTCCACACAACTTGAAAGAGATAAATTGTTTAAAGGTTTGATAATTGTTGCAGAATACTAAATTTATTCAGCTCAAAGTGTCATAAAACCGTACTTCAAATTCAGAACTTCTGCCAGAGTGAGATTAATTTGATTATATAAGATCTATATCGAACGATATTTTGTACTAGGACAAATGGATCTACAGAGCAAGCGAACGAGTGCAGAATACGGCTGTTCTAATTTCCAAATATTGTTTTTTACAATCTATGTCAAAGTTTTGACGAGTCATATTATATGATTAATCTTGTTCTAAATTTGAAAAAAAACTAAATTAAATTTTTTTTAAACCATGTCAATGGGTCGGGGCAAAACTAGTTTAACAGTATGTAAATAAAGAAGGATGTTGGCTAGTTTGGGGCTGACCCATTAATGAACAGACCTCTGACAGTTTCAGTAAAAATCAATGAATCTTATATAATACGCGGACTCAATGATTGATGGCTGGATACATTTTAAATATTAGTAAAAGACGCAATAAAAAGTGCCCACTAAAAGTTTGGAGGCTTTTCATTTTGTATCTATACTGCACACAGGTAGCTATTTTATCTAAAATTCGATAACCGTTTATTTTCAAATGCTTTTAAGTTTTTCTCTGTTTGCAATTGTTTTATTTAAAGTTGAAACAACACAAGTAGTTTAAAAACTATGTTATGGAAAAGAATTACATTGAACTTGGTTTTTAGGCTTTGGGACATCGTATTCTGAATCTTATAAATTTGATGCATTCATGAAACTTGCTTTCATTTTATCATCAACCATAACAAACATACACGTACATGTATTTAAAAATACTGGTTCTACAAAAACAATCATTGAAATTTAAGAATTTAAGTAAATTTCTTTTGTCTCCAAACTTTTTGTGGGTACTATAGATATTCAAATATGCGTAATGGCATGTTGTTCCTTAGTCTGGTATTCTATGAGCCAGCTGTGATAGCAACATGAATGTCTGGGTTTTATAATGTATATAGATAACGTCGATAGGTTTTTGTTTGTTTGTATCTAGTAACAAACTGTTTTTATTTAATATTAAAATGTTTGTGTCTCTGTGTTTGTTTTGCTCTGCAGTCACATAATAGAATAATCTTATTTAATATATGAAATAAAACTTAATTTTTTGACGGTACTTTTTTAGGGTATTCGACAAAGACAACAATCAGTAGTTTTAACAATGTACATTGGCTCTTATGGACAAAACCGAACCAGTCCCATTAAAAATACTGCAACATCTCATTCGGATTACTTGGGCTATGCCCTTATAACCGCAGTCCGAGAGAGTGATTTCCCTTAGCATAACTATGGTTTTAAAATAGTGAAACGGTGAAGTTAAGTGATTAGCTTTGATTGAACCGCTTGGATTCAGATATTAAGCAGAGTGACTATTGCAATATGACCGAAAACTTGTCAAAAATACACCGAAGAACACCCATTATCGTCAATTTGATAAGAAATTTACAGTTTTTATGAAATATGGTATTTTTATATATAAATATAATAAACTCTGTTTGATGTAAGATCATGTGTTATCTTTTAATCCTTTTCATCTAGATTTTATCACGTTAAAATAAAATCAGCGATCAGTACTGTTAAGACTGATGGGATATTGAAAATCCGTCAAAAAATGAAAAATCGTGACACATGCATTTAAGTTTATCCTTGGAATACAAAAAAATTGTTTATATATTTTATAAATATTAATTGTGTCAGCATAAAGTCCAATGTTTTACACGATAAACCCGCGTGATTAAAGTTTTTTATATATAAACTGTCGTCAATTTTTTTATCAAAGTGCTTGGTTGTAAACATTCAAAATCAAATCGAACCATTAAATTACAGTCATTTTTTTTCATTGAATAAAGGTTACATCGAGTGTAATATACCATATTTTTCTCGAAAGAAACATCAGTCAGTTATTTGCCCTTGTATACTCTTCAAATAGGTAGGTTCAATTAGTTGGATTACTCTGATTTTACCCTTACTATTCAATGACAATTTGCCAAAATTAATCTTAAATTACTTTTTTTGTAAACCATTATTTTAATTTGTTTGAAATTAAAGCTAAGTATTTTTATATATATAGATTAAAGAACTATCTAAATTTCATCACTTCTGTTAATATCTTTATTAACAAGAAAGATATATTATGAAATATATTGTTATCCTTACATAGTACTTTAATTATAAAATACGAGGATTCCAACTGTAAGAACCTACTTACCAATTGGATTGCTTCAGACTTTATCAGGGAAAGATAACTGACTAAAGTTCTTAATACTAAGCTTTATTCTACACAATATATGGACCTACATTTTTAGTATTATATCGATGACCATTTACATATAAACAGATATCTATTTTTATCGATAATGAGTACAGAAGTACTGTAGTGAGTACTTAAATCAGCGAGGTTATTGTATCCGCCAGTGACAGCTAAATAAAAGTTAACAATATATATCCAGCTGCGTGTTCAGTAACGACTGTTTGGGAACGTTACGAGTACGGGACAACTCAACCCTAGGATACTCAATCCTAGGATAACTCAACTCAAAGTTGGACAACTTAATCCGTTAGTAGGGGATTGAGTTGTCTCAGGTTGAGGTGCTTTGGGTCGAGTTGTTCCGAGTTGTTCTGACTAATTTTGAAACTTTAAATTATGCTGATGAAATAACCTTTTTTATTGACATGGACCAAGTATTCCAGTGTCCCTAGTGCCCCAGTTTAAGAGGCAAATAATTAAAGTCTCCCTGTTGAGCATTAACCGCTTTCAAAGACCATCAAGATTGATGGTCCATATAGTGGAACTTTACTGCAATAGTGTCATTCAAATAGACTTTAGCAGATCATACTTTCATTTTGACGAAGTTACATGTGATCAGAGAGCCATAAACAAGTGATTACTTTCGTTAATTTCATAACAGTATAGTATAATGTTTGAAATGTTTTATGTTTAAAATTTAACAGACCATGTTAATAACTTAACTAAAATGCAATACTATAATGGGATCACAAAAAATGGCTCTTAGTGGCACCTTGCTTAACATTCTATGTAATAAAAGTTCTTTGCTAAAATACTAAGAACTAGATCTTTCAAAGTCATGCCTCGTCCATACTTTCCAGCCATTAATAAATTCCTTGTCGCCAGACTTGAATCAATATAAAACAAGTTATGGTGTCACTTGAAAACTATATTCAAAGAGTTTATTTCCGATCATAAAACATTAAACATGGCATTTGCTTAATGGCCACATGTTTTTTATTGTTTTTTATATATTACATAAGACCATCGTATATTTTTGTTGGATATAACATCGTGTCAATATAAATTAAGAGACTTAGCGGAGTCAAATGACATTCAGTTACTAAAATAGATTCTCTAACCCTCTTTTAAAAACCTCGCAGGTACCCATTTACACCTTAGAGGAGTAAAACAGTTGCATGCAAGGAAATTAGCAGTTAGCTTGGTGGGGTTCGAATAAAGAAACTCTCGATTCCAAAGCGCGCATCCTACCACTGGACTACTGTCCCTGCTTATTGTGAAGAACATGCACACGCAAAGTACGTAAGTCGCCATAAACGCAGATTTGACAATAATTCACAACATTGTTGGTGCTTTTATTAGAAGAAATACGGTAATATAAGCGCTGAAGCTCTGTCACATTGCAAAACACGTGTAGCTATCATTTCATATTCTAATTGAAGATAAGCTTCGCTAGCCATTATTATTATTAGTACAATTATATTACCAGCATGGATCAATTATATATAAAACCAAACATCATTTCAAAAACGTTTTAAAATGTAAATAATTTATATGTAATAAATTTTACATCACAGTTTGAAAACACTTCTTTGAACTTGGAGCTAAATAAATTTACGAAGCGTCGTTTGATGAGCCTTTGTATTGGAATGCCGAGGTTAATGTATCATGCTCTTTCTGGTTATTTCGAGATTTTAACATATTTTTTTTATAAATATATGGATTGCATAACAGGCATTTACATTACCAAGACATATAAACTTGGCTTTTAATGTACATACATTAACTGTGAAACAAACAAATACATTTACAAATATCAAATTTTACTAATGTATGAGAAATTTTATCCTAAAAAGTGTAATAAAAAGATACCTTGCACAAAAACAGCATGGACAAAATAAAAAAAAAGTTTTATTTTGAATGAAACATCGCAACCGGCCAAATGACTTTCGACCGACAATTGTTTCAAGGATTCACCCAACCTACACGCCCCAACAAGTTCATGTAAAAACAAACAAAACAAATTGTCTAGGTAAAAAAACATTTCAACCCACCCTTCCATCGAAAATGTTGTATGCCGAAACACTTAAATTTTCAGAACCAAAATCTAATATCACTACAAAGGTAAAAGGCTAGCGGTAAAAGAAAAGCTGTACTGTTAAATCTCGATTATCCGAATTTGTAGGGACCGAAAAAATATTTCGGATAATGCATGATTTCGGATAAAACGGATGTCGTTAATCTGTACAGACAGACAAATTGAAATTTCCATGTTCGAAATAAAGGTTTCCAGGTTCTAGGTCATGGGAATACTCAGTTTATAATACAGGACGCTTGGTAAAGACTAAGATTGTACTAAAAGCTGTAAACGTTCCATATATTTAATTATTTACGCTATTTTTTATGTATTGATAGCAATTAGAGCTTTGTAAAAACGTCACATAAATTATGTCCAGTTAATGCGGTTAGTTGATTTGCTTCAATTATCTTAAAAAAAAGAACAATTATTTTTGTTGAGTTTAGTATGGTGGTGTATTTCTGCCACCAGAAAATTAAATAATTAACGAGTTAACAAAGTGGTTAAAATTAACGTAACAAGTTAACTAATTACCATATAGCAATATTGTAGATAAGACGTGCGTGTTTAACTCGTTACGTAACTAGTTAACACGTTAATATAATAATGTTAACTAACTACCTTACTTGATAACAACTTACCAGTTAGCGATTTTATCACCAGTGGTAAGTGGTTAACTAGTTACGTAAATTGTTAACCGGTTAATAAATTTGTTAAGTATGTAATTTGTAATTTAAAGTAAAACTCAGAACCCATTCGTGGAATCACCAATAAGCTTTGTTTGTCTGTACCTTGCTTTGAATAATTGTTTACTCTTCAGTTTTGGAGGAAATTAACTCCCTACCTAATTGGTGGCAGAAATGTGCCACCATAGCTTAGTTAAGAAGTATAAACTATTAAACAATATGCATACAACGTCATAGCTAAAATTATGAAAATAGATACTATCTTGATATTATGGGTTTGAACTTATTTATTATTAAACTTTATTATTAAAACTTGACCTACATACGTCTTCATTATGAATACTTAGCCTCGCTAGGTCATTTCTTCCACAAAAGGCGTGGCAAGGCAAAAAGTGAAATGTTTGCAAATTTCTTATTATTCAAATTTAAAACTAATTTTATGATAAACGGTGAAATTATTTATATTTTTTCGGCTGTACAAGATGATTCGGCATGTCATTATTATTCCGTATGACAACATATTAAAAGGGTTAGGTACGTTCACTGATTTCAACATAACTATCGAATTGCTCGAAAACTCTCTAAATTATAAAGGGAAAAGTTGGAAGCAGTAAAGCAGAGTTACACTAAGAAACGATGACAATTTCAGTGCAAATTGATAAAAAAATAGTTTTATGCAAAAAAAACTACCATTTAAATAACAGTTTACAATGTTTAAGCGAGTTTTTTGACATTTTTATTTTATATTCCTTTAAACCTATTGGTCTATTTGCCTAAAATATTAAGAATTCTTAACACACTTGTACTCTGACAGAAATTTTCAAGAATCAAGAAAATTCAACCAGATCTGTTATTAATTAAGTAGCTTTAATTTCAACGCTCGAATATTGACTTATCTCGGTCGGATATCTTTCTTTTTCGATGCCCCAAGTACGTAGGGCGTGGCCAATTATAATTATAATTATGAAAATTGTATACAATTTGTTAAAATTTACACGAAATCACCGTTGAACTTTGTTTCTTTTTAGTGTTTAATGTATGTCCTAAATGGGCATGTCATATAAATTATTCAAATTTCAGCTAGTTTTCCGAAATACGTATGCAATAAAACCTTGTATGTAATTATAATTATATCATATAAAGATTATCACCAGCAAATCATGTGATTATCATGTATAAATGTTTGCCTTGAAACGTGGTATTAAGGTTCTTAGATACAGACTACATTTTCATACATTCTGAACTCAAGTTGGTATATTTTTAGGTCACAGAAAGTGCCAAGTAGTTACATTGATATTTGTAGTTTTAATCGGACCACTACGTCACTCTTTGTCGCAAAAAACAGACAGTGTATGTAAGAGGCATAAAGATAAAGCAATTTTTGAAATGAAGAATGTAACATCCGCGCTGCTAAGCCGGAAAACGAGGTTAAATTGTAATGTGCACCCTTACTCGCGGGAAATGAAACCGAGGCTTGTGAGATTATGACAAGAACTATTTTGCGAAAGCTTTTACGTGTTTCACATGTGCTTTGCTTCGTGTATGTAGCAAAAATCACTTTTGGTGGACCCCCTAGAACTCTTCCGATATTTTTATTAAATGAATGGTCGAGGTGTTCTGAATGGGTCAGTGGGCTATACGAGTAATTAAGTGGTTAGTTTCTACGGCATTTTACATGCTTTCCTTTCAAAAGTGAACACAATTTGACTTCAAACATCATGTTTGAGCCATTAACTTACACCGTCCTATCAGTACTATCAGTACTTTGATTTTATTATGAAACGATAATTTTACTATATTCGATAATTCTTAACTAATCATAGTAGTCGAAAATTTCACATGATTTGTCAGGCTTCACAAATTCCCTGTCTTTTATAACATATAAAATTTAAGTCTTCACTAAATCACTGTCAGGGCGAGTGATTATGTAGGGAATGCAAGTAAAGCCAAGCGGCATTAAATCGTCAATAGAGTTGCGTTTGATTTTCTTATCTTAAATTAATCCACCATTCATTTAAGTTGTATACAACTCAGTCTACATAAGCCAGTACACGAATCCCTACAAATTCTAAGGTCGAACAAACTGTAGGTTCATGAGTTTAGTTTAATGCAAGATCCAATCTGATTAAAACCTAAATCTAAACCTCACCGTTTGTGGACTCATTTATTTTACATCTGACAGGCTCCAATTATAGGTCACGTTCAGCTGACCTTTGATATTATAATATTCATGACGCAATCATTGTGTTCACTGACGTGTTTACATTGTCTGTGTAAAGAATATGACGCAATTTGCAAAGAATCGTACAAAAAATCAAAGCCCTAGAATAAACCACACTGTATAAAAAGTTCACCAAACATTGATAAGAATTACGAAAATCCAATGCTATTGACAGTGTTTTGACTAGAAAAATGCTACATGTAGGCATTGATTTGGTCGACACAATGGTCACTCAATATCATTTGGTTTTTGTTTTTGTAAAATGACTTGTAAATATCTACTGGAGAAATGCCTATATCTAAATTGCAAGAACATGTGGGAAGAACGCTTTGGTAATATTTTTACAATAGTTAATGCATATGTATATTGTTAAAAAAGATGGTATTTTTTTTTTAAATTTTACACTCAACTATGGTAAAATGAATTAAAACAAAGGGGAACAACTCAAATTAGTATCATCTGAAATTATCATATTCATTTATCTCCCTTTGTCTAAACTCCTCATGATAATAGCTCAAAGTGATATTCGATCCCGTCAATCATAAGATAAGCAATGTTTTACAATAATTAAGACCATGAAAATCGATGGCTTTAATAATGGAATGATCTTAACATAAGGACCTTTTTCATAAAAAACATTTGGGTTTTTAAAATTTTCATACTAAAAGATGAATTCCATATTCAAATAATACGGTGTTTTTTTTGTATTTATATATGTGCATTACCTTTAAATTAACAGAATTTCACATACATAGATATTTTGGCTCCGAAACAAATCCCATGACCTCACAGATGTCAGGGACTTGATTACAAATTAGGAAATACAAATATTGTTATTGTTCGGACATTTTATGACAAGTTATGTAATAATATTTAAATACATCGCATCAAAACTGAGAGTTAATATAAACATTATAAGAATTGGCATGGTTAAATATAATTTTGGCACGAGTTACATGGAAACTCTATAAAACATGACTTTTGGAAGTTTAATTGATTGGTCTAAACAATTGCAAAATTGCTTGATTTCATTGGTTTATTTAGGAGCCACCCAACTTGTCTCATCTGTAAACATTGTCATGTTTTGAATCATGTGGTTAGATTTTTCGGCAAAAGTGTGTTTTTTTATAATAATATTAATTTTAATATTATGACTTATTTACTCTTATATTTTTAGCATTTGTCTTGTTGTTACTTATCTGTTCCCTGCATTTGTGTTATTTGCGCGCAACATTGCCAACAAGTGTTGATGCGCCTCAAAACGTCATGAAATTAAAAATGGTAATAAAATGGATATTTGATTAAAGTTCTAGAAAAGGTTATGTTACTAACATGCTATCAAAACGTGCGTTACTGTGCCTTGGTGACAATAAACGAAACCGAGCACATAAAAAGTTTCATTGTAATAATGAGAGAAAGGGATTACATTAAGTTTTTATTGAAAAGTATTATACTAATGATAATCATACAAGTATGTGGTTTTCTATATTTCAAAAGTTTATTTTATTGTGGAAATGTCCACGATCGTCGCCGAAAATTTGAGCCGAATTGTTACCAGAGGAAATATTCGGACAGCTCAGTTGAGACAAACTCAAATACATTTGATTCTGTGAGGCTTTTCGGTATCAAATATCCATTACTGGTCCAATCTACAGCCTTATGCAACAGGAGACCAATCAAATTAGTTATATTTGTGACGTCAGTGATTGATGACGTTATTACACGTAATGTTATTCGAAACACTTGGGCGTCTGTTACAAAGAGGGAGAATTCTGAAATTCACCAGTTCTATCTCATAGGTAGGCCTAATTCAGCAGACTTTGATTGGAAGTCGATGTTATATTCAGAAGTTCAGCTATACAATGATATTGTAATGTATGATTTCAGCGACACTTACAACAATTTAACTTTGAAGACTGTATTAGGCTTAAATCATGTTCTGAAATATTGTTCAAACGCTGAGTATGTTATGAAAACAGACAGTGATGTCTACGTAAATATCCCAGCGATACAAGGGCTACTCTCAGGATCAAGTCGGAGAGTAAATAAGTCTTATCAACTACCAGAGCCATTAAGAGGTCATGACAAAGTTAAAATAGCTGACGATCATCTTACCAAATCTTTAAAACTGTACGGTTACATGTCACACCAGGCAAGACCGAGAAGAAATGCAACTGGACTTAGAGCAAAGTTTAATGTAGACAAAAATGAATATGCTGAAGAGTTCTATCCTGATTACCTTCAAGGTCTTGGTTACATTTTGTCAAATGATATGGCTAAAGAAATTGTCCAAGTGTCTGAAAGTATACCATTATTTAGATTTGAAGATGTCTACATAGGACTGTGTTTACAGAAACTTGGTTACAGTGTCACCCACACAAATGGTTTCATTAAATCGGAACGCCAATTAACTCTATGCTCCCACAAATACCTAAATATCTTTGCTGTGCATAACGTTACCAGGACAAAAATTAGCGCTATATGGAATAAGAACTGTTCAGACTATGGAGTGATTAAATTTGAATGAACATAAGTTTGGAAAGTTTGTGAGTTTGTTTAAAAGAAACATTGAAGTAGCTTAATATTGTATAACAACCATAGCCTTATTTTTGTTTATTTATCGCGTGTCAATGCAGTTATTATCATTTTTACGAAGAACTGAGCACCTTTCCACAAAAATTCTTACGAAAAAAATAGTGTAATTCAAATACATAATATTGCAGTTCAAAGTAAGAAGGATAATAAACGCAACTACAACATGATATTCAAAATGTATACAATATTCTACATAATTCGTTAATATTTGGAATTGGTTGGCAAAAGAGATGACGGTATTATTAATGTTTGTCGCTTTTGACTTAAGATGATTTTTATCGAAAGTTTTTTTTTGTGAAAAGTGGCACAGCTTACTTAATTCTCCAGGACTTTTGAAATAAATATCGACCAAATCATCTGCATGTGTCTTTTATCTTTCATTTATATCCCTTATTTTGCTAATTTTCTCGAATGGTATTTTCAAACACTTGAATTTTATGATATTTTATTAATTGATTTCCTGGCCCAATAAGATACTCCAGGAAAATAATGGATTTCACAATATTGTTCTTCGGTCATTCAGTATAATTTATTGTAGACTTTATGAACAATCACATCTCTAAAGCAATCATCAAATGTCACGTGACCTTCATGCGTCAAAGAACGGATAATCCAACAGTTTGTGTTGTACAAATAACGATAACATTTTATTAATTTATTAAAATCAAATATTTGTAAACTTTCTCAATATCGACGGAAATGAGCTTACGTAATGTAATCACAAAACCGCACATGACTGCAACTGGATGTAGAGCAAAGTTTAATATAAACGGAAAGGAATATCCTGAACAATACTTTCCAGATTATCTTAGTGGTCCTGGTTACATATTGTCAATGGATCTGGTCAGAGAAATTGTCCAAGTATCTGACAGTATACCATTATTTAGATTTGAAGATGTCTACATAGGACAGTGTTTACAAAAGCTTGGTTACAGTGTCACCCACACAAATGGTTTCATTATATCGGAACACCAATTAACTATATGCTCCCACAAATACCTAAACGTCTTTGCCGTGCATAACGTAACCAGTACAAAAATTAGCGCTATATGGAACAAGAACTGTTCAGACTATGGAGTGATTAAATTTGAATGAACATAAGTTCGGAAAGCTTCTATTTTTTCGAAAGAAACATTGAAGAAGCTTAATGTTGTATGACAACCACAGCCTTATGTTTATTTATTTATCGCGTGTCAATGCAGTTATTGTCATTTTTACGAAGACCTGCGCACCTTTCCACAAAAATTCTTACGAAACAAATAGTGTAAGTCAAATACATAATATTGCAGTTCAAAGTAAGAAGGATAATAAACGTAACTACGACATGATATTCAAAATGTATACAATATTCTACAAAATTCAATAATATATGAAATAGGTTGGCCATAAATTGACGGTATTATTAATGTTTGTTGCTTTTGACTTGAGATGATTTTAATCGTACGATTTTTTTGTGAAAAGCGGCACAGCTAACTTAATTCCCCAAGAATTTTGAAATAAATATCGAGCAAATCATCTACATGTGTCGTTTATCTTTAATTTAAATTCCACATTTTGTTTATTTTCTCGAATTGTATTTTCGAACACTTGACATGGATTGATGTTAACTATGATATCTTATAACTTGATTTCCAGGCCTAATAAGATACTCCAGGAAAGTAATGGATTTCACAAAATTGTTCTTGGGTCATTCAGTATAATTTATTGCAGAGTTTATAAACAAGCACGTCTCTTTAGCGATCATCAAATGTCACGCGACCTTCATGCGTCAAAGAACGGATAATCCAACAGTTTGTGTTGTACAAATAACGATTACATTTTATTAATTTATTAAAAACAAATATTTGTAATCTTTCTCAATTTCGACGGAAATTAGCATACGTAATGTAATTCAGATGCCGGAAACAATGGCTAAAATTGTTACATGGTTTCATGCCAGGTCGATAATTAGTAGCCACTAGGTCTACTTTAGTAATAACTTTAAAACCACTATTAAAGTATTTAAAACCCCTATATGAAGATACATTTTATATTCATTTACAGCCGAACTGAAATCTGTTTGGCAAACGTTGACTATATACGATCAGGAATAGTTTTATAGCTTAAATATATTATTTGGAAGAATTGTTTTGTATCGCAAGACTTCATCTAAAGCATAACGTGATCAAAACTACATGTATTGTTTTTAGAATTGACAACAAAATTCTTCTTTCGGTTTATTTATTTCACTGCGAAATGCAACAAAAAAGTAAAAATATTTAATTGAAAATGTCATTATTAAAAACGTTATTGTTCGCTAAAGGTGTTTGATTTAATATACCAATTTGTACCAGAAAACTGTACATTTTTGCAGTCCATTGACAGGATTGGTCTTGACATGGGGGTTGTAATTTTTGACGTTTTATATGATGAGGACCAAGGTTTCTGTATTGATTGTTATGTAACAACCTCCGTAAACAGATCTCCTATGGTCCTCTGTCATAGGGTCTCCAGAAATGCCTTATTGTGGTCATGAAAGGATAACATATATATCGACCAATCAATGAATAGCTTTCATCAAGAAACACAATTAATAGCATCGTAATTTCGTAATTTCTATTTTTAGATTGAGTTTTGCGAGCTAATTTGATGGTGTGTTTTTCACGGACTGTGATTGGACGTTTCTTATTTTTTCGAATTAAAATTGATTGTTCTATATATCTTTCATATCTGAAACTGATGTAGTGATTTACAACCTTGTATCATATGGTTTGAAGTGTTTCAGTAAAAATGTTAAAGTTCTGAACAATAAAAACGGTCTTATCTATCAACAAAATTTGTAATTTTTATCCTCTTATTATACAATATAATATATTATATTAACAAGTGTTTCAAATCTAGATTAAGTGCTATGAGAATTTATTAATATTTTTATGGTGATTTTTTTGTATATCATAATTAACATATATGTTTGCATATGCTTCTCTCAAATTTGATTTATTATGAAAGTTTATTAATACAATTTCAATCAATTGTCAATAAGGGACTTTAGTCTGATGTCTTTCCCTGATAAAATCTGGAGCAATCCAATTAGTAAGTAGGTCTTTACAGTTGGAATCCTCGGATTTTATCATTGAATTCTTATGTAAGGACAACAAAATATTTCATCAAATATCTTTCTTGTTAATTAAGATATTAACAGAAGGGATGAAATTTAGATAGTTCTTTACCCTAAAAAATACTAAGCTTGAATTTAAAACAAATTAAATGATTCACAAAAATGTTATTTAAGATTAGTTTTGGCAAATTGACATTGAAAAGTAAGGGTAAAATCCGAGTAATCCAACTAATTGGACCTACCTATTTGAAGAGCATACAAGGGGAAATAACTGACTAAAGTCCCTTATATCAGTGTCTATTGTCGCGTGAAAAACAACAAATAATATGGTATGCGATTTCTGTCAGTTCTCACGGCAAACTTTTATCAGCAATGGGCTTTCGGTCCAGCAAATTGGAATGTTTCACTGGACCGAATGAAAGTTATCTGGACCAAAACAATTCAACAATTTGTTGAAATATGCAGTCTATTAAACTTTAAAGTAATAATGAAACAGCAAATAACGATTTTTATTGAATGTAAGAAATGGGGGTTGTAAACAATTGGTGAACTCATTATTTCATCGTCATTCATTTTTTCATCGGCACTCAATATTTCATCGGCACTCAATATTTCATCGGCAATTTAAGTAGCCGACTGAACAGTTTATAACTCTTCCCTTTGGTCTTAATAACGCACCATTCGTTCAATGAACAAATAATCGTTAGATAATTATTTGTATAACCATTAATTTTCAAATATTACGAGATACGTTATCAGTTGTTATACTTTGATTTACAAACAACCTTAGTGACAAACCTATTCCAACAAAACACCGCATGGAATTTCTCATGAACAGAAATTGTATTTAATTTTCACAAAATATAGTTATTTTTGTACGCTTAAATGTGCACATATTGTAGATAAATGCCGTGCAATTGGGAGCCCCAGATTGTTTTTGCAATTCAAGTAAACAGGATTTATTGACAAAGAAGTTTATGAAATATATTTAAACACAAAAGTCGGACTACGCTGATCAGGAGAAAATAATAACAAAATCACACTGTGAAAATTAAAACGAAACGAAATCATCGGCTGTTAAAAGTATGTATTTTTTACTACATATATGTAAGTATGTATTTTTAATTCTTAAAATATTTTTTACAAAAAAATGTTTCTACAGAGTTAAATACTGATAATGTATTCGTATATTTTATTTCATCTTTTCAACTTGGTCGATTTTACTAATGATATATACAAAATGTATCTAAAATACTGAAACACGAAACATCTAAATTCACATGTAACGTAATATTCTAACTTCGAATGCAATTATCCACATTGTATAGTAAATAAAATAATATAAATAAATTATTTTAGCTTTTAGCTCATCAAAATATTTGCATATTGTTAATACGTCTAAAATTTTGTATTTACAGATTCAATTAATCAGTAGCCGCGGTCGTGGCGTAGTGGTTAGCATGTCTGACTTCCGTCTGGAGATCGCGTGTTCGAGCAGTCGCGGCAGGTCATACCCTATACGTGAGTTGCCGGCCTCGTGGTAGGGTAAGTTAGTACTGGTTATAGAAAAGGTGTCCAGGAAACCTATAGTAGAAAGAGCTGGCCGTCGTATATATAACCTAAATATGTGTTGAATACGACGTTAAAATTAATTAAAACAAGAAATGTCTTTAAAAAAGACAAACGGCGTCGATTTAAAAACAAGAGGGCCCAAAGGGCCCTGGGTGCTCACCTGAGGAAAAGGTCAAAGGTCACAGAAGAGCCATTTACATAGGACCACTAATGTTAAAACCTATTTTTTGACGTGGTGATGGATTGCCAGATTCCTTTAGTATTTGCTCATACAAGTTGTGACCACGCATCATCACTTCATCAACAACATTTGCAGACCAGTTTCGCAGACTTGGCACATGATTGCCTACCGTAAACAATATGACAGCCAATGCAATTGCCGTACACTGATAACCACAGGGAATTGTCAAGTTACCTCCCTTTGATTTTTCCAACATACCTTTAATATACTTATATACAAAGGGTACAACTGCGTTTACTAGACCGATTCATCTAAATTTCTTATTTTGTGGCTCACAAAAAATACTGATACCCTAGTAGCACTTTAACCGCACGATTAAATTGATTAAACATAACTCTTCGAGCTATGAATATTAAATGTTTCATAGGGCAGATCATTAAAACACTCGCCAACAAAAAACAATTCTTTTTGACAAATAATTTTTAGATATTCAAAATATGAATTTCAAGACCTTTCTAGTGATATAAAATGCAAAATTGTTTGATGAAAAATGACTTAGTAATTGCAATTTTAAAATTACTGTGTTTTCATTGTATTTACTCGCTATCATTTCTTGCCAACCAGCGAACGGTTACCTGTAGTCTTTATCAGCTCCTTGTTACTATTTATAGACATCATAACAATAACAATGAACTGGTCTATATGTGGAGCTGTGACTCTCAAAGTGTAAACCCCGGAAACTGGACGTAGTGAGGCTAATTTAATAATTATTGGGTAATATGTCAGACTTTTTACTAGAAACCGGTTCACATCTGGAGACGTAATTCATTTTACCCATAAAATATTGTGTTTGACACGTAACTTTTTATTGTTACAAAATAAAAAAACACTTTGGAAAGCAATAGAAGTCTACCCAAAAAAATAATCTACGAACGAAGCAAAATTTCGTAAAACACTGCATTACAATAGTGTGGCCTTTATTTTTTCGCGCGTGTCAGGGCCATCCAATCGAAGAGGGGATTTTCTCTGTTTCCCCCGTACGTCATTTTCAGTGCTTATAAAATCATCCAATAGAACGGCGGATTTCCGAAATCCCAGAGACGTCATTATACAGAAATGTAGGTCAAAATCCAGCTTAGACAGCTACGCCGAAAAATGTATCTCTCTTTTTACAGATACTGATGAGCAGACAAAAAGAACTGAATCACAATCAAATGTAGATTTATATTAGTAAAGATGATTTTTAGCCATGCCTTTATTTTCTTGGAACTCAAACAAAAAAGATAGGAGGAAAGTGTAACGCACATTTGTTATGGAATCACAAAGGGTATTATTTTTAACAGTGAACTTGGCTGTTTTATTGTTAAATATTGGTAGGTAACATTTTTTATTCATCTTTTCTCAATAGCTTACCAAAGCTGGTGTTATTTTGTTAATTTGTACTTATCCGACTTGAAATAAACTTTTGTATCTTGTGTCTTGTAACCTAGTTGTTCTACAAAACATTCTGCTATTAATACGCATTAGTTATTTCAAAATTATGCGATTCAACCTTTAACGTCATTTAAGTAAAAAATAATTAATTTGAAAGAGAAAAATGTCTCTTTCTTTAGACCACTCCGCTATTTAGACCTTCGACTTTGATAGCCATTTGCTTACCTTATTATTTATAATTTTAGATCTCATGGCTATATAATCTGTAGGCCTATCCAGGAGCAGTTAGTAGGTCGACAAACTAGCAATATAACTTAAAATATGTCGAAAAGCTATAAAATGCACCCCTAATTAACTTAATTTCTTTTTGTGCGTTTAGATGTATATATTATAACATTTCGCGGTCACTTAACAATATTATTGTCTTTTTAAAACTTTTCATGTAGACGCCATAAGTGAACCCGATTGCAGCGAATTGATAACAGAAAAATGGACATCTATTCAAGGTTTTAAAATTGAATTTTATGTGACAGCTCAAGAAATGAATCTTACCGAATGTAAAAATACCTGTGATGATATTGATGTACGTCAATCATCAAGCCTGGCTTGGATCAGTACATTTATGTTAACTAGAGAATTTAGAAGAATTCTTTGTTTAGGAGATACGTCGTTGTGGGCAACTAAATTACGTGGAAACCCTGCTCTTAGCTATGTAATGAAATGGCCTGGAATTTCTGTAGTAAACGACACAGAGACTGGTCGCCATTGTTTGTGTCAGAGAGTACTAACACCTACTACACCCAGCACTACAACGGGTATGTCAATTTATATCTTTTATTTATTTCTTGAATTTCACGCCCTGTGGCCAACCCGGCTTGCTTAATTGGTGTCACGCAAGTCTACTAATTCAAATAATACTGACTCTCAACCATATACAATGATGTAAGGCAATTGTAAGGCACTGACGGACGAATGCGCCAAGTAACTGGTCAACAGCTAAATGCAGAGATATATCCTTTTATGAACGAAAATTATTATTTCCAACACACTAATGAAAAGGAAGACCGTAGCAATATAGCTTTAATATTGTCAAAAAGCTACATAATGCACCCTTGATTAACTTAATTTCTTTTTTGCGTTTAGATGTATCATAACATTTCTCGGTCACTTAACGAAATTACTGCCTTTTAAATATTTTTGTAGACGCCTTAAGTGAATCAGATTGCAGCGAATTGATAACAGAAGAATGGACATCTATCCAACGTTTTAAAATTGAATTTTATGTGACAGCTCAAGAAACGAATCTTACCGAATGTAAAAATACCTGTGATGATATTGATGTACGTCAATCATCAAGCCTGGCTTGGATCAGTACATTTATGTTAACTAGAGAATTCAGAAGAATTCTTTGTTTAGGAGATACGTCGTTGTGGGCAAATAAATTACGTGGAAACCCTTCTCTTAGCTATGTAATGAAATGGCCTGGAATTTCTGAAGTAAACGACACAGAGACTGGTCACCATTGTTTGTGTCAAAGAAAACTAACACCTACCACACCGAGCACTACAACTGGTATGTCATTTAATTATCTTATTTCTTAACATTCACGCTCTGTCGCCCATCCGGCTTGCTCAGTCGTTGTCACGCAAGTCTACTGATCCACATATCACTGATTCGAAATCATTAAGGCAATTGTAAGTCACTGATGGACGTATGCGAAAAAGTAACTGTTTAACAGCTAAATTCAGAGATACTATTATATCTTTTCATGAATGGAATTTTTTTCCAAAAACATTTATGCGAAAGAACTTCTTATCAAATGCAATTTTCGCTTTTATACTCATGTTTTGCATTGGAAATAAAAGAAGATCAAAACTGAAAGTAAAGTTTCATTTTTTTTCCAGAGAAACAATTGCCAAATTTAGTCAATGAAATAAACACTGGCAACTTTGTTATCGTTTATAAAACTCTGACATTTAAAGAAGCCATGCAATATTGTTTAATCAAGTTTAAAAGCACAGTGATGTTTTATGAAAATTTGATTCGATACTTTGATGTTGCAGACACGTTATCTCTAAATCTTGGATCATATTGGATACACGGTAAGTACAAATTATTTTTTATTTTATTTATTTATTGGAGTTAACGCCATGTCAACATAATTTAGGTCATTTTACGGTGTCCAGCGCACCTAGTCTAGCTTTCTTAGACCATTGTCTATAACCAGTACTCACCTACCCTTCCACAAGGCCGGAAACTTCTTCATATTATCTAATCAATGGAGGAAAATCGACATTATTGTCAAATTTTCATGGAAGGGTATAACGTCCCCGGGTGGGTTTCGAACCCGCACTCCCCTTGGGCACGAGATTCCAAATCCCGGCGCGCTATCAACTGCGCTATCGACCCGGGTTAAAGTACAAATTAAAACTTTATAAATGTGCGATTGTGTTCATTAAACGATATTTAGTAACCACTTTGAAAGCACTTTGAAGCCAGTATCTTCAGAACGCAAACAAGCAAACATATATTTCATTTCGTCTAATTCTTGCAACAAGACAAGATATTAGAATTCAAATAAAATATTTTTTCACATTTTGTTTGTCCTTAAATGCATACATTATCCTGTGGGTTGTAAATATAATGAAAATACTAAGCTTTTTTCTATATGCCACTTACCTGAAGTATCCTGCACTTTTTCAAATCCAGAGCCACTTGGTTTAGAATTAGATATTAGAATGTTATTATTTCTATATCACTTATGATAATTCTTAGAAATTCTTTAGAAAATTGGCACTTTAAAAAGTATATTTCTACACTTTCTTGTTTATTTTCGTCATATTGTAGACACTAATAACACAAGAAATAATTCACACGTGTTCCACGTGTGTAACATTTTTAATGAACTTCTTACTTTGTTTAAAGTAATTTTAATTAAGTCAATGTATATTTATAAACATTCAGTTACACATAGGGCATTTTATAACACAACGTTTTCAGCTTTTTGGTGTCGAGTATTGGAGGGGTCAATATTAGGGGTCAACTTGCTATCTAAAGTCATCAAAAGGCATTAAATGGGACGTAACAAAAATATGGCATTCTACTGAATTTCAAATGAAATATATCTTCAATAAGTATGAATTTATTTCCAGATAAAGACAAGCCATCAAACTCGTGTTTTTACATGAAAAAGCATCAAGGGATTTTTGTTGGACAAGGTGCTTGTGACGTCAAACATTACGTCATTTGTGCTCCGAGTGTAAATATGTCACTTATACTTCTAGAACAAAATTACATAGAGATGATCAAAAACATGACAGTTTCGTATAGAAATACAACGAAATGGCTCAATACTTTGACATGTGCTGACGATAAGCGACAATCTGCTCGAATAGTTGGAAGTACCGGATTAGTGATATTGGTCGTTCTGTTATCGTCTTTTATAATTAGTGATGTCCAGCGAGTGCTTATAACTTTATACCGATTTTGTACACTGGATCACGATAGAGATGTTTGATTTCAAATCAGTCACTCGTCACCAGTAGGATACCACGCCAGTGATAATTCATTGATTAAGTCCAAGTGAAGCAAATTAGCAAGTTGGTTCTATTATTGATACAGTCTATTTTTAGAAACAAGATCACGCTGTGGGTGTTCATTCTCTCGGACTAGGACTATACATGATATAGCCCAAGTTATCCGCATGAGATTTTGCAGTGTTTTTTAATCGAACTGGTTTGGTTTTGTCCATTAGAGCCAATGCAAATTGCTGAAACTATCTGATTCAGTGTTGATCTGATCGTCATTTTTGTTGTGTTAGGAACCATAGAGGTCACGTGATTCCCCACACTGCGATTGTAAACTCACCGTACAATAATTGATAGCAGCTACCGGAGAAAGTTTAATCCATTATTTTATAGCTTACTTTTTAAACTGATATGACATTTTCAATACTTCAACCACCGTTAATTAAAATTAACTTGTTTAATAAATGAAAGCTTTAATTAAATTTTATGTTTGGCTGCATTTCTAATAAAAAGTAGATCAAACCGGAACGTAGAATTCGATTATCAATACTTAATAGAATAGTTTTGATCGCAATAGATTAAGTCTTGTGATATAAATCAAAATGGTTTGGCATGTTAATTGTTTCTCTAATGCATGTTTTATTTTAATCATTTCTCAGTGACTGCTGTAAGTAAATATATCTTTATATAGTGGGTTTAGACGAGTATCTCAATTGTCAATACAAGATTCTGCTCATAGCCAACTGTACAGAAGAATCTATTCTATCACGCCATACATACAAACATATACTCGTACTCGGTACCATTGAAATCGACATTTTAGAGTACATACAATTCTTATATATCTTTTCATGTCACGGTGTACTAAATACGATCTTTCTTATTAAGGTATTCAATACTTAGTGCCAGTCTCAATATAAATGATTTTGAAAAGTATGGTACATGCTTACAAAATGTGATATCTTCTGGTACATCCTTACAAAATGTGATAATTTCTGATACATCCTTACAAAATGTGATATTTTCTAATACATCCTTACAAAATGTGACATTTTTCTGATACATGCTTACAAAATGTGATATTTTTCTGGTACATGCTTACAAAATGTGATATTTACTGGTACATGCTTACAAAATGTGATATTTTCTGGTACATGCTTACAAAATGTGGTATTTACTGATACATGCTTACAAAATGTGATATTTACTGGTACATGCTTACAAAATGTGATATTTTTCTGATACATGCTTACAAAATGTGATATTTTCTGGTACATGCTTACAAAAGGTGATATTTTTTCTGATACATGCTTACAAAATGTGATATTTTCTGGTACATGCTTACAAAATGTGATATTTTTCTGGTACATGCTTACAAAATGTGATATTTTTCTGATACATGCTTACAAAATGTGGTATTTTGCGGATACATTACTATTCGACCATTATTTTGCACGAATTTGATTCATTATATAGCTTGCGAATATGAAAGTCATCTGGTCTAAGTAATCCCTCCCTTTCATTAAAAAATAGAGCAATTTTAAATATGTCCACACAAAGTCTTTGTTGGCGTTAAGTTAAAGAATCTGACAAAGTAAAAAAACAACTTAGAAATACAATGTACAAACAAGAATAAGTATTTCTATATTTTTTATGCAGACATTAAACATAGTTTTAGTTAAAGATTGTATACCTTAATTCATTAACAAATATACGTCTATACAAAAGTAAATAATGAATATAATTCAATTCATATTAATCAATACACGACCGATTGTACCTTTATCAGAATTTTATCTGTTGTATACCATATGTTCAACAATATCGTCTAAGACATAACTTTCTTAATCGATATCGTCTTTACAAAGTTGTTTGAATGTATCTGTTTCACTGAGCTTAAATAAAGCGCCAAATAATCCGTGACATTGAATACATGTTAAGTAAGACTATCGCAATTAGTGAAAGACTTCTTTACAATGGAACTACAATGTAATTTATTGTAAATGACAGTTTACCAATTAAACTAAACTTGGTAATATTGTGCATATACATTGTTAATGTATATGCCATTTTTATAGGACATGTAACAATAAATACGACGTGCTGTGAATAGTTGGAATAAAGTTTTATTTTTCTAGAATTAAGTTTGTTCGAGTGGTATCTTTTAGACTTTAAGACTTTTAGACTTTGGTATAATAGTTCTAAAGAAAAGTGTTGTTATATTGTGGGATAATTCCATTAGAGTGAAAATCGTTTTAAAATAGAGATTTTACCCGTTTACTACAAGACTTTGAACACCTTCACTAACTCGAAGTAACAGATTGAAATTTGTTTTAGTTAAAGCAAAAAGGAAGGATAATTACTTCTATGTGAGAATTTAACTCAATTATAAGTGAATCCAGTTTATAAAAGTGACTATCCAGCCAATCCTTTGCTACAAGACTATAAACAACTTCACTGACTCGAAGTAACAGATTGAACTTTTATTAAGATAAAGCAAAAAGGAAGGATAATTACTTCTATGTGAGAATTTAACTCAATTATTAGTCAATACAGTTCATAAAAGTGATTAAAGCTAATCGTCAAGAGTTTTGATTATAAACGTCAAAATGTTATAAAATACCTTTGTTATGTAAGTTAATATACGTAAATTATTAAGTTTGATATCAATGTTGATCAATAGTGGCAAGCATTTTATTTCTAAACCGATTCACTAAACTTCATTCAAAGTTTGCTTTAAATCAGTATTTTTTGTGTAATTTAACAAAGCTCATATTACACATAATAGGAGTACATAAGAATTGATATAAAGAAAGGGAAATATATTCATAAACACACACATATATAAGGTTACGAAAGAATCAGAGTAATATTTGCGGATTTATGTTAACAATATAATATACTTAATTGAAAAAGACTACACATAGAGCAAAAGGAATGTTTTATTGAAAATTGTGCGCACGTGGATTATGTGTGAAATATTTCTTGTGTAATCAGTGTCTTTGAAATGACAAAAATATAGAAGTTAGTGCAGGAAATTAACTTTTTAGAGTGCATATTTTCTAAAGGAGAATAATTTGAAGTTACATATATATAGAGTGAAAATAAAAATTCAAGACGTCAGAGCTGAGCTTATCAGCCCATAGTCGAAAGTAAATAGTCAAAAGGCTCAGTTTAACAACCATCACTGTTGTACAATGGCACACAGAGACTTAGGAAGGGGACCGAGGGGACCAAGTAACTGGATGTGTACTCTGTGCAGGAAGAACTTCCGGGAACCTAAACTTTTAAACTGTTATCATATTTTTTGTCTTGACTGTTTGAAGCAGCATGTTCATACGTACTGTCGAAATGGACTATTTCCTTGTCCTATTTGTAAAGTTTTTATTCCACTTCCGGTGTGGGGAGGATTAGATGCCTTCGATACAGTGCAAGTACGCAATCCTTATACAAAACGCTAGCTGTATGTGATTGCATGAATGACTTAACTATTTCGACACAAAATCATAAATCATACTGGCTGTTCGTTTTTGGTGTTAAAATGTTATTGAATCATCGTTTGTCTCTTGCCAATCATGCATGCAGCAACTTTATAAAGTTCAGAGTCGGTTTTAAGTTTCAACATACAAATTAGTAGAAATATTGTAGTAGGTATTTAAAACACCGAGGTTGTTGTTTGCAACACAGACAATTGAATCTAATTTACCAATATGTATAACTTGTAAACTGTTGGGTGTCATGCCTTATGTTTCTTGGATAAAGTATTGGGTGGCATGCCATATGTTTCTTGGATAAAGTATTGGGTGACATGCCTAATGTTTCTTGGATAAAGTATTGGGTGTCATGCCATATGTTTCTTGGATAGAGTATTGGGTGACATGTCATATGTTTCTTGGATAAAATATTTATCTATTTATATGCTATAATGTACATAAATTCATGTTTTATTGTCTGCACCTCGGTATGTGTATAGTTACTTTGATTGTTTTTGATATACATGAATATTCCGACAATATTAACCTAAGCTTGAATTTTATGCAAGAATATATTAAACTCATTATTTACAGTCTTTTTTGTCTTCGTTTGTAAATCGCGCTTTATCGGAAGCTTTCCGCAAATATTCATACTGACAAAATAATTTTGTTTTCCTATGAATAAATACTTTAAAACGGTGCCACCATATTTCGGACTTGTAAAACGTGTTTCTACTAAAACTAATGTGTTCAAAATTTGAAGTTCAATAACATGCCCTTTTTTACAAAACTGATTTACAGTCACATAGGTTTGAAAAAACACGTGTATAACTGTATACATGCATACGAAAACCCACATTCTAATGTAAGTGAAGTGTGTAATTATTATAATTAGGTAGTTCAAGCTCAAGGTTAATACTGTCGCACTATATGTTGATTTTGCTTTCGTTTAAATTTTTATGTTTTGTTGCAATTATATTAAATGTATTGATTAAAAACATTAAGATCATGTTTATATTAATATTGGATCTATTACCACTCACTCTTGTGATTAAGAACAATAAAACACAAAAGACACAATATTCAGTCAAATTTGGAACAAGATATTTCTATTTTAACTCGTGATTCAAGAGAGTGATTGCTTAATTAACTTGTAGCTACGCTATCTTGAAAAATATTTTCTGCGCACACTTAGAGGAATGAAATATCCTTCTTAAGTTGACCATTATTGTACATGAATCACAACAAATTACAATAACCCTTGCCCTACCCAAGATCAGTCACTGATATAGTCACTGTATAATCGTCAAGTCACTCATCAGCCCATAGGTACACCCGGGGCAATGTACTGGCTGAACATGGAGAGTTTACGTAGAGCACATTCGCAAGATACACGAATTCTCTGTGGAGCTAGAACCCAATCTTCAAACACGAGTGATTCACCATCATGAAGAAACATCTTACAGTAACCACGCCTCTTCTGTAGCATATTTAAATTAAATCTTGTCTGCTGGCACTGGCCATGTGCTGCAACAAAATAAATATCAGTACATTAGAAATGATGAATATCATATGATGTTTGAATTAGTCAAATGTTCAAGCTTACATGCTTGTTTACATCGTCTTTGGAACAAATGTGACACAATGAGCAAACAAATCGTCCAATCACACTACTTCGTGATTTCGTAATTGTAATTTTTGACCGAGTTTTGCGAACTTATTGGTGTTGGTGGTGTTATTCACATGCTGTAATTGGGCAGTTCTTTAATAATTGCGCCAAGTAGACGATGTAAAAAGTCACTGTGCACTTTTATTGTGTCATGAATTTTAAAAGATCACCTGAACGCGACCCGTACTCTGTAGCAGTCAGATCCAAAGTAAGCTAGTGTGCTATCGGATAAGTTTAGAAAAGGTTTTAATCAGAATGGTCCTTCACTTACCAGTTACCCCAACAGTAAAGCAGTCTGAATCCCCAGTCTTACATATCACTTCATTTATATATCGTGGAAATACATTATCTGGCAAAGTTGTTGTAGCGGCACACATGGAACATAAATGTCTATAATTACCATCTGGTGTAAGGTGACCTTTAGGTTGACAATATTCTTCCCGGGTTGATGAACCTGTGGTTAAGAATTTAAAATAACAATCAAGTATAAAAACACAGGCTTAGCATATAAACGTGAAATATATTGTTATTTAAGAAATAACTTACAGTTGTCTATGTTTAATCGGATAATACAATATAAGCACAAGGTTTGATGAGTCATAAACCACGACTGTGGTTCAAAGACACTAAATAAAATACATTATTTGTTTAGATCTATAAAACATTACCAACCATCTGCGTTTCGTTTATGTCTATCATGTCCAAGATAAATGTCTAGAAGTATGGATGGATGAAGCTTGGTCCCAGTCTGTCTCCAAACAGCATCAAGGTCCCTCTTTGATAAACCCTTAAATAGAATTACAATTCTACATTCGATGTACTTAATACAATCAAGAATATATGTTTGTGAATCCGGAAAGCTTGTAAACTTGACTTTGAATTTTCTACTAGCAATTAATTAATAGTGGAATGTTTACATGTTTACGAAATACACTATGATTATATTTCAACTGGTTATATTTGCTATGGGCTGGTGGTCTCATAAAAAATAAACGTCTTATTAATTGAATGGTCTCATTATAGGGAAAATTTGTTTCACAAATGAGCATTTGGTATTGATAAATTTTCAAAAACAGCATGGATTTGCAATAACGAAAGTAATATTTACCGCATTTACAAGTGATACTTACATGCACGTATTTGTTGAGTTCCTCAATTCCTTTTAAAACATCAGGGTCTAATGTAGTTGTATACATATCGGACTTCTGTTCAGGCTGTTCCGTGATGGTAGTAGTTTTATCACTATCCAAACCCGTACCCGGAACGGTCGAGGTTTCGTCTTTACTATATGCACCGGAAATGGTATTTCCTGTTTTTGAACTGTTATTAGACAGATTATTCATTATCGGCGTGGAGGTCATCGGAGGCGTTTGTTGGTAATCTTGAGTTGATAATGCCACATTTGGTGTTTGTTGTGAAATGGTGTTACCTTTCGTAATTGAAGGTGCGGGTGTAGGTCCAAAAGGCACACCAGTAAATTGGACGTTGTGCGTGAAATTTGAAGCCCAGTATGCTGACAACTTTTGTAAGTCTAGCATGACCATATTCTTTGTTATGAGATTATCCACCATAGAGAAACTTGATGCGCTTCCAGGTATCTGAAATTTCATTAGCGATTTTAAAACTGAAATCTCTTTTTTGTGAGCAAGATATTGGAATGTTTCATCTGTGATTGCCAGTATATCAATTCCTAGTTAGTAATGAAACTGAATATAAGCAACAATGAGTTCATAAAAAGGTGTAAGCAAACATTACAGGAACGACAACAGTAACTCATAGACCTACCACACAGCTTAGATGCAAAGAGGGAGATTGTTTAGACTTTAATACAGTTTGTCACGGAAAGGACGCCGCAAATAAATAAAGGAAATAACAGCATATGATAATACATGTTGTTAAACAGACAAACAAATTGCTACTTACTGATGTGGCTGGCATCAACAACAACATATTAGGAAAGTTTTCAGCGGCTTCCTCTTGGGTGGCAGCCATATAATCTTGTACATAGTTACCTCCCCTGTTTTGTAAAATGGTGCGCATTTGTTCATCGTTCAGTTCAACCATTCTGAAATTAAATTTTACTTTCAAAATTTATTTTGTTATTTTATCTTAAGCTTATATTACCCTAGAAAGTGAAGACACGGTCTTAAATATCGAATCCCAGTTGTTTTAACGAGTGTGTTCTGCTTCTTGTTAATTGTTCGTTGAAGAGATTCCATATACACGTTCAATGGACTTAACAGTCCTGTATCATTATCTATTCTATGCTGATCAAAATAATCGTCAAGCAGGGGTTCCTCAAGTTATTAACTAGACCATGGCCATGTGAAGCAATTGAATGCTTTGCTCAAAGAAATTGGCAGCGTTCCTTGTGAGAATCGAACCATGGACTTCTCTAGACTATTTTTCCCAATTCAACTTTGTCAAGTGTAATAACAAAATCATAATTATGTTCTTCTGTCATTTTAAATATGTTCCAAATTTCATTACAATAAACTTCTGGTAGTATCATACAAGGTTTCTGTGGTTTTATTGAAAGTTCATTTATGTAAGAATCACTACTAAAGTACATATTTGCAAACCTAGAAAATGAAACTACATTGTATGTAATTAAGAAAGCCCACTATTGGATACACATGTTACAAAATAAAGTTGTGTCACCTTGATGAAGGTAGTGTCATTGCCTCAGTACACACCATAGTTGTAGCATTCAGAAGATGTTTCCAAGATACGGTTGAAGGAAGTACAACACTTCTTTTGTTGACTTTCCTCGGACCATTCACAGACAGTTTGTTAGCACCAATGTCTTCATGACCTGCAACAAGATAGAGTTGTGATTGGCATTAGTTAGCTTACGGTCGACATCATCATTTCAATCAATCGCCTCGCTTGTCAAATTAGAGTTTAATCGAGAAGATTAGTTAAAACATGCACAAGATGTAGGAGCACATCTCAGTCAATCGCTTTACAAACTAGAGTTTAATCGCTAAAATTATGCGCTAGCAGTGTTAGCATTAAAAGCATTCTGTACAACAAAAGGAAGTGGGGTTTTTTTTATTTACAACTTTAAAAATTGGATACAAATGGAGCAAAATTTAGTATGTATGTATGTATATGTCTAGAGCATATCGGAAGAGTCCGAAAATCGGCTGGTACCTCTCTTCATCTGAGAGATGGTTCCATAAAACGATGTGGAAAGGGTCTTCAGCACAGAGTGAATAATATGATGAATGTTTCATGAAAAAGTTTTGGAAGTCAGAATCAGGTAATAGTAGTAGTAACGATGCATTTGATAAAATCTTGGAAAAATAAAACTACACCTTTTATGCCACATAAAGGACTAAAAAATCGGGGCTCTTAGTAGCGGTAGTATGGGTTTGATATAAGAACCATTTTCTTTTCAAATCAAGCATTTGGGACTAAATCTTCGTCAAACGCCGCGTGAATTGCAATAAACATTGTATTCTTTAAAGCGGAACTTTATTGAAATATCATTTTGGTAAGTTTCGTGAATCCAATCCTTGATCAATACTGTAAAAGGAGCGTATTAGAAAACAGGGTTTTGACATTAAAAAGGATTCTCGTACCCAGAGGCTGTCAAGATTTACGATGCAATCTATACCTCTGGGTACGAGAATACTAAAAAAAAAGTAAAATATCAATTAAATGTACCTGTATGATGGCTATCCAAACCGTTAACACAAAGTAAGAAAATAAGAATATTGCACACTGTATATCCATGCATTATGGCTACTTAATTAATAAAAATCTAATTATTAATAATTAACTAAGCAAAAACACATGTTTAAAATCACGACATTTCTGTGGTCGCTCTCTTCAATCATTTTCAAATGGTATACTTATTTAAACCCAAAAGTTTCTGTTGACCTTTAAGGTGATAAACATCGCAATCTCCTAGCAGGAGATATAAATGTCAAATTCCGAATAAAGCCGTTCCTTTCATCGAAGATAATCTCTTTTATACGAACCAAGTACCTCAAGTTATTTATCAGTTTCATTTGTATACGAAAACTAGACTTCAACGAATCTTTATTAATGTTAAACAATACATCTGGGTCAGTAAAATCAATGATTGATTATTTAAAACCATTGAAATTGACTAATGTATAATTGAATTTATTTATTTACTAATTTTTCATATACGAGGCACAATTTCTGATTGAAATTAAAAGCAATGAGTCTTTTTCACTGCGTGTGGGTTTTTTTATTTCAATTAAGCGCCAGTGTTTTAATTGTGATACTTTGTAGGCCCTTTTTCAAAATATAAATTGAGCATGAATGTTCTACAGAGCCTCTAAAGTGACAGTTTTATCATCATTATCATATTTTGCTTTCACAATTATTTATTATAATTATTCCGTAAAAACAAACAAATTATTGTGAAGACGAATTAGTATTACGTTCAAACGAATTATAATCGTGATAATAAAAAAATAAAATTAAAATGTCACTGAAGAAGCTCCGTAATTCAAATGTAAACTAAATATTCCGGATTTTAAATAAATGTCCCCTACGTTGTACATTAAGCTCACACAAATTTAACTAACTCAATTAACTTCATTGAGTTGATAAATATGGTCATTTTGTAAAAATAATGAGTATCTTTGGACTGACCAAAGTACAAGAAAATCTCACACACAGAGCGAAAATAACAAATGAGGCGAAAGCATGAATTACTGAAATAATAAATCTTTTTTTTCGACTTTAGCGAATTTTAAGTCAAATGAAGGCTAGAGAAGAGATCGAAGTTATAATATACGATAATCTTATTTATTATTAGATTAGTAACTTTAAGCATCCTAACGAAAAGGAAATATATTAGATTTGAACAATAAATAATGCTTCTGTAGCTAAACTTATCGAGTCCGGGCTATAACTTCCAAAACTGCAATTCAGGTGACCGTTTCAACCAACGGAAATGCATAAAAAAGCAATATAAATGGTTTAAAAAAGTAAAAGGTAGATTTCGAGTAAATTCTAGCAAAACTAAGATAAAATTCTACTTACCCGATCGTGCAATGTTGTTTTAGGTATTCCATGTACCTTTGCAGCCTTGTTTCATGATAACACCTTGTTATTAACCAGTTCTGCAGCCTTGTCCACTGTCGCAGTATCAAAGCGAAGCTTCTTTGGTTGTAGCTGTTTACTCAATCTGGAAATACGCATTTATATGTAAGTGCATGGACATAAAAAAGTAAAAAGAAACTGAACGGAAATGAAATTGAAGATGTTGGAATTTAACAACCTTGGCAATTCATCTACGACAAGCTCTGGCTACAATTTTCGAAGTATTACACGCGCGAGTAGCAAATTATACTGATGTGATCTCTTGAAAAAACATTTCATTGTTTTTTCAAAATCACCTAATCGATTGTCGGAAAATTTAATTAAATTACATAACCATAGCTGTTGTACTCAAACTTTAAAAATATTGTTATTGACTTACCTTACGAGCGGACACAATGCTTTTTTCACAGACAAATCAACTTCATCAAAAAAAGTAATGGCGATTCCACAAAATCGAATAAGGAATGTAATTTATTACGTTACAGAAGTGACGTAAGCATGTGTGAGCGATCTGAAACGATTTAAGTATTTTGGTCGAAGAAACACGCATATTCGAAAACAATATAGGTCCAGTATTAATTAAAATTCAATCTGGATATGTTAGCTTCCAAATAGAACAATAGATCTTACATTTGGACCAGTAATACTGCTTTTGTAACTAATCTGCTTAAATCCTAAACTTCCCGAATGGATCTGGCTGATTTTCTGCCGGGAGGTAAACACAGCCTGTATTTGAACTGTAGTTTTGAATATATATCTATATATATACATGTATACAGCATCATCCTCTTTTAAATATTATGTGCAGGTTATTATAAGAAATACATTGAATATATTATCTTTAAACTGTGCCAAACTAATACATGTATCAAGAACATTATTAAAAAATGCCATAATGGTTAATATAAGCTCAATACATTGTATAAAATAATAGTCAGTCCATAGTTAGCGGACTTATGGGCAAAATTAGTTCAAGTTAGATTTGAATAGCACAGAATAAGACTGGTATTTTAAAAAATAATTGATGCGGAGATATTGTGTGTACTGTCTAACCCTTGAGTAATTTCGACTGTCCAAGTCGGTGACAAGTCATAAGAAGGTTTAAGAAACATGTCTATATGTTATTGTTTATGTTTCAAAATTTCCATTGCAGTCTTCGAATTTAGTCCGTGGACCGTGGATCTACCGAAATAACCACAGGTCTGGTGACTTTTAGAAACTTTTAGAAACTTTTACAGCCATCATTTTCCATATTCAATAAAAAAATCGTTATTTGTTTTGAAATTGTTAATGCAATGGATAGAGTATGAGAGGCAGTTTGATATGAGAGTCAAAACAGAAATTATACAGTCAGTGACCATAAAGTGAGTCATAAAAATGGCTGCTGTGCAGGTGCTGGTTTTGCAACTGAACAATTTAAAACAACTTTAACACAACTTTTAACAAGACTTACTTTTTTCAATCCATACTTGTGATAACTTGTCGGATTCTACGTGGGATGGAGGCATATAGGCTCTGAATATAGTGAACTGGTAGGTTGTACCAAATGTCTTTAACATGATATATATCCCATCCAATTTCAAAGAAAAATAATATATACAAGAATTATTGCGTTCGTCAATTTGACAATCACTAGTTTGCTAATAAATATCTTTATATTTGACGTTTGTTTATATCACGTTAAAAAATCTGCACGTGTGTCCCAATTATTATTGAAATTATTGAAAAACTTGTCAATTCCTGCACGAGGCGCCCGTACAGTGTAACTGATTGAACAACTTGTCAATTTCATGTGTCAATTTCTGCACGTGGCCCCCGTGCGTTGCAACTGATTGGAAAGCTTGTCAATTTCACATGTCAATTTCTGCACGTGCGCTCGTGACCTGTAACATATAGAATAGGGCATGAGAAGCAGATTGATGTGAGATTTGTCATTGAGCGAAACACTTTTTAAGCAAATGGATTGAATGAGAGGGTACCACTGTTGTCTAATTAATTTTAGAATAAGTTATATTGCTAAATCATTAAATTGGACTGCATATTTTGACAATAATGTGTTTGTTCCAGTAATATTCCATTCGGTCCAGTAACGATTCAATTTTGCTAGCCGAATGTCCAGTGTTGATGAAAGTTTGCCGTGAAGACAGCAGTATAATTTAAGGGAGGTAAAACATAATTTACTTACTAAAATAAAACGCATTAGTCTCCCTTAGTACTTGAATAGCATTCCGTGAATATTTGGCTGTTCTATTCACCCCTGCGACATATTTACATTTATTAACAGTAAATCTTACTAAGATTACCTTTTTGCGTAAAGTTTACATTTCTTAGCAGACAAAAATCAAAGAATAGTTGATAAGAGTTGGATTTGGATCGATCAGAAACACAATTTTCTATTTAACAAACTTTGTCGTTCTTCTTGGAACAGCCAAAAATCTAATTTGTGAGTCAGACAACTCCTCTATTTACAACCCACTAAGCGATATTTCACACTCGGAATTTTCGGTCTTTATTATTGAAAAGTAGGCGTGGTTAAACTTACTCTCTACCTCTAGTGGTTAGTAAGTTAACATCCGGAAGTGATCGCTGACTGATGATAAACAATTGAAATATTTAGGTAAGTTTACCTGTATTTGAGTTATTTTCGTCAAAATTATCTTGTCCAAAGCTTTATTAATGTATCATTCAATTAAAGGCGACGATCAGAACACCGATTTAATGTGTAGATGTTGCAAATTCCGATGCATAAATTTTAAAAGTCTTAGCCGAACTCCACCCATCCCAAAATGGCCAAATTTCAAACATTTTTAATTGATTGTCAATTATTGAGGCGTTGTGTATTTTTCATGATTGTTTTCGGTGTACTTTGTTGCTAACTTTTGGATAAATTAGCTTTCAATGATATTAAGAGATGATCTTACATATTTGGTGTAAGATGCCTTTGTTTTATCAGGCCATTTAGTCCTAAATATAAGACCGGCCTATGTATGTTTTTTATCATTTGGACATTTCTCTGTTACGTAGGGTCTTAACGGATTGCTTCAAAAACGCATAGCAAAAATTTTAGTGTACAGACATCGATTCAGGTCTGAACGTTCTACTCGTTTTAATTCGAAAAATTTGCAATAAAACGACACACCAATAGAAAGATAAACGAAAAATACACATGAGTCATGATAAAAGTGAAATTATTTCAAATTCTAACCTTAGACAGTCAAATAATCCATTTAAAGTCCTTAATTGACGAGTACTTTCAGTTTGTCACAATAACTATGCAATAATAGCCAAAGCAATCCGAATTCAAATTGGGTCACGCGATTTTTAAGAATTGATTTTGAACGAATTTATAAGGTATGCTATTGAAGGCAAGAACAAGAACTCTGGAAAAAAATTTCGTTTAACCGAAGCGACACTTTATTTACTGTCAAGAATTCAGTTCAAAATGGCGGCGAACGGCGACAACCCTGGATAGCAGTAAAAGTAATTAGTGTTTCTGTAAGCGAAAAGCCTGATTATTATCTTTTGATTTATGGAAAGAATAAAAGTAAACTTTTATCTATCGTTTGGTGCTAATTTGACCCACATTCATTTACTTTTTGAAAAAAATATTTTGCTATGCGTTTTTGAAGCAATCCGTTTTAAACGACCCTACATAACAGAAAAACGTCCGTATGATAAAATAGTTATGTAGGGTCTTATATTTAGGACTACAGGCCATTTAGCCTTTTAAGTGTCGAAATTATAGGTTTATCCAAAAAGTATGTGTATTCCTACTTATCTGAAGTTAAATTCCTTTGTCACATTATACTTTTGTTTTATTATTACTGATTCCTTGTTTATTATTGAGAAATCTCTGTGGAATAGTGATGTTCGTTTAGAAATGATACTCTGTTTGTGGATGTTATCTAATGTATTAAATATGAAGGAAAACAGTTTCCACAATTTCATTTTATGTCGCTTTTTTCGAATTAAAGGGACCCCTCCACCTTTCCCGTGAACCAGTGAAAATAACATGTGATCTGTGCACAGAAAATTTAAACGTCAATGACAATTTTCTGTTTGTTTTTTTTCTTACAGATTATTAAGTGGGACTTCTCACTGACAATGGGTTCCCTAAACATAAAATGGGATCCAAAGAATTTGGAGATAAGAACAAAATCTGTTGAAAAAACATTAGAGCCTCTTGTAACACAGGTAGGTTGATTAATATTTCTTTTACTTAATTACTAAAGGCAGTGGCTAGAATTGAAAAACCAAGTTACAACAATATAAATCGGCGTATAGTAAAGTTTTGGTCAGTTAACCATTAGTTTGATTACCAATATGCAAAATGTAATAACAGTTGGTTAAGTCATGACAGAAAATATGTCTTTCTTTTGAATTGTAATGAAAATTAACTGTCTATGAAATTAGGATATGAAAGTAGTTGTCTGAACCGATCATTTTAAGAACAAGCAATATGTATCATTTGCAGAATTTTGGTTGCCCTAACTAAAAAGTGGTTTTTATGGACCACTGGACGCCCACTAATTCCATAGACTGTATAAACAAGATTTCTTTAATAGTTAGAGTTGAAAATATCCATGTTTAACTTCAGTAACACTGGTTGAGCCTAGGGTTAAGGTTCTAAAATAGGCCTCTGCAATTCTTTTCATTTTATTACTGAACAAATGAGTGAATTTAAAATGTGTTAAATATTTTGTTTTCAAAGGTCACTACACTTGTGAACCAAAAAGGACCATCAAGTAAAAAGAAAGGAAGATCAAAGAAAGGTCATGTCTTGGCTGCTGCAGTAATGAAAGCTACACAGAACTTTGTTGAGACTGGTGAGGACATAGCTCAAGAAAACCCTGATGTCAAAGAAGATATGTTAGCAGCTGTTGATGAAGTTAGAAAAACAGGTTAGTAATTTGTGTCAAAATTTGGATAAATTACTCTCTTACCCTTGTTTAATATTTACTTGTTTTTCACCACAAACCTTTCATCATCAAGACGAAAAGTGTTTTTATGTTATTTTGGTACAGAAATAAAGCCCCATATCTTTTCCTTAAAAGGTTGTATTTTTCTCTCCCTTGAAGTAAAATTTTACTGTCCTTAAATTTTTGTGCTAAGTATTTCATTTTGTTCAATATCTCAAGTATTATTGAGAACTTTCAGAGGGCTATATTTTGCTTCAATGGTTAAAATTTTACTTAGATAAGAAGACAGAAATATTACTTAAAAGATGTTTCTCTATTAGTAAAATATATTATCCTAAGTATTAAAATTGAAGAATTTTTTTCACCCAAAACAATTATGTCACTATTTACCCCTATAAAAAGGTCCCACCTCCTTTCCCCGAATGGAAAATAAACACGAAATTACTCAGTTTGGTACATTTTGTTTTTCTGTTCTTTCATAGGTGATGAGATGGGCTCAGCATCAGAAGAATTTGCTGCAGATCCATGTTCATCAATGAAGCGTGGTGCAATGGTACGTGCCGCCAGAGCTCTATTATCAGCTGTGACAAGATTACTGATCCTAGCTGACATGGTGGATGTACATCTATTGTTGAAATCACTCAGAGTTGTATGTATAATATATCGTAAATTCGTTCTTTACACATAATAGGTTCGAGATTTTTTTTATTTTCAGCAAATTTTGGACTTCAGGGTCCAGAGGGGTTCTGATATTCATCCAGATCTGGGGAGAAAATAAGTCAGCTCAAATCAGACCAAATTTTATTTTGCATGGCTTTTAGACATCTATCTACCAATAAGTGAGCTCTTGCAGTCCTCTGCATCGTTACCCCTATGTTTGCAGAGCATGAAAAACAATTCATTTGGCATGTGAGGGTTGGAAAGTGGTCACTTTAAAGAGAAGTAGTTGCTGAATGCAGGTGGTCGCTCATTGAGATAAGACTGTGGTACATGTATAAAAAATTCAATGTATTATGTATGAAATGAAGTTTGATTTTATTTTTTATGACTCATATTGTTTACTATACAGGTTGAAAATGATTTAGACAGAATAAAGAATGCTTCTAGTCAACAGGAACTAATGGATAGTTTTAAAGAATTTGGTAAAAGTGTTGTAGAACTATCTGAGAGAGCTGCACAAAGACAGAATGATTTGAAGGTTTGTTTACATACATTGTTTGCTTGAAGGTATTTGCTTCTGCATGCTGGAAATATTGTCAAATTCCAAGCAGATCAAGTGAATATGGTAGTTGAAAATAATGTGCATAAAATTTGTATTACATTTCTTCATCTGAAAATGCCTATGTTAGACTGTGAATTGTGATTGCTCATTCTGAATCCTCTGCACAAAATATTTTTGTACTTTAATTTCTGTGCCACCGACAATTAAATGTTAACAATCAATATTCAAAGGACTAATTTGGGTATTTGTCCAGAAAAACTTGTACTTATTTGCTTGATTACAGTTACTGTTGTGTAAATCACATGACTATAGACCTTTTGAAACAGAGACAAGAAACATACTCTTCTGAAGACGCCCTGCTAGCTCAGTTGGTAGCAGTTATGTTGGGCAGTTGTTAGTCACTGAGGAAAGTATGTGCTTAGTAGTTGGTTAACAGCTTAATCTAGAGATTTAGCCTTTCCAGGAACAGTGAGTAGGTTGACTGACTGCCATTTTATGACCTATACAATGTGTTGCTATGGTGTTAAACCCAACAAAAACAAAACAAACATTTTCTTCTCTAAACTTTCAGGATCCAAGAAGAAGAGATGATTTAGCTGCCTCAAGGGCTACATTAAAGAAAAGTAGTATGATGTTACTGACAGCATCTAAAGCATACGTCAGACATCCAGAGTTAGCGGCTGCTAGAGCTAACAGAGATTGGGCGTATGAACAACTCTGTGATGCTGTAAACACCATCTCTGGTGTGGCCCAGGCCACTGGTCAATCAAGTGCTCATCCCTATGAAGGGGCCGGAGAACTAGCTGCTGCTCTTGATGAACTCATGGTACGTTCTAAACTAATCTGATTTAAGTCATATCTAAAATTCTCCACTTGCACTCTCGCATGGGTGAAAGTTTTCAGTATTAGTACTGATTTCAGTATTTTGAGAATGAATAATGCTATGTAATTTATATTTCAATATTTTGAAAGTAGGTTTTCAGTATTTTCAAAAGTTTCAACTTCCACCTATGCACTTACTTATTGCCCAGCTTGCAGTATAGTTCATGTTCAGCTGACCTTTGGTATTATAATATTCATATCAAATATTTAATTACTGTTTTCCCTATTTTCAATACTGATGACCTCATCTAATGAACTATTTTCAAAGTTATATTTCTGTCTTTAACTCTTTAAGCAATGTATTCATTTGAGACTTTTTAATGATAATTTAGAAATTGGCAAAAAATGGAATAAATTGCACTAACTGTAAGGACATAGGTCTTTCACTTCAGGGAAGGTGGAAAGTACAAACTTTTGGGATAGGGAAATGGGGCCCAATTTTAACCCCAGTTTGACCTAAAAATACATTAAATTTGATCTGTTATTTATTTCATTCACAGCAAAAGGTTATCATGGACCCACTGACATACAATGAAGTACGTATGAGACCATCGTTAGAAGAAAGATTAGAAAGTATAATCAGTGGTGCTGCATTAATGGCCGACTCATCATGTACACGGGATGATAGAAGACAAAGGATTATACAAGAATGTAACGCTGTGAGACAGGCTTTACAAGATCTTCTTACTGAATATATGAATAATGTAAGTATATATGCTTCGTTAGATTTTATTTCAATGGCCAGTGGTACATATATTAATGATTAATCCCCACAAGTTAAATTATCAATGTTGGTTGGACAATCCCAATACATGAATACTCACTACAGTACTTCTGTACTCACTATTGACAAAAATAGACATCCCTATTTATGTATGTGGACTATCGAACAAATGTTTAGTATTTAAATCAGCAGGTCAATAAAAAGTGACACTTTTAAACATACCCTTGATACTTAATTTCATTGTCTATTTTAGTAAACATGCCCTCATTTTTGCCAAAGGTGTTAACTCAATCAGATTATGTGGGTTCTTTTTAGAAAACAATTTTGTCACCTTTCTTGCTTATTTACACGAAGTATTATTTTTTAACTGGAACATGATTTTTTGTAAAACTGTTGTGAAGTAAATCGAATTATTTAGTTGTCAACTTCAAGACTGAAATTACTATAAGTTTATTATTGTGTACCTGTATATTATCTTGCATAACCATGTTTTACCAAGAAAATAAGAAATCAACAATATTGTTTATTTAATGTCTACCATCTTATTTCTTATGTTTTATTTATAAAGTGTCGACCTAAGTTTCCAATCAGAAAAACCAGGTTTAAGGTAACGATGGAATGAACATGAACATTGAGAATATTCTCAATATGTTTTTGAATGCATGGTTGCCATGTCAACCGTTACTACTTATATTTATTTTATGTTCAGTTGTTTTTGCCCAAATTTAGATTATAATTTTATGTTTTTATTTATTATTTGTTGAATAACACATGTCCACTGTTTTTAATATAGACTTGTTATGAGACATGTGCATGAATATATAACACTTAACACTAATTTTAAAATAACTATTTCACCTACCACGTGAACCAGGGTTGGTAGTACGGTTATTAGTGCGTCTGGATTTCTAATCTAGTGTCCTGAAGGGGGGTTTGGGTTCAAATCCCTTCTTGGGAGACCCTTCCATGAAAATTTGACAATAATGTCAATTTTCCTCCATTTATAAGATATATGGAGAAGTCCAGCCTTGTGGGCAGTGGAAGGGTAGGTGAGTACTGGTTATAGACATTGGTTCAGGTCTTCAGGAAAAGCTAGGTGGGCAGTTTCTCTTAAAATAACCTAAAAAATTATGTTGACACTGCGTCAAACCTAATATAAATAAATAAATGCACTACCACATGAAAAATAAACTGATTTAAAAGAATGAAATCATGCATGCATGACGGTATCAAACAAACTGTTGAATGATTCATGATTGTATTGTAATGACAATTTTTTACTTTAACTTCAAAGAAACATGATTACATTTTCAAGGTTCTGACTCATAGGGATTTTATTGTAATAAAAAAGTTTGTAGTTTTAATTTCAAAGAAACATGTTTACATTCATTTTGTTGTTTAAGGCTATGACTCACTGAACTTGTTTAACCTTCAAATATTTGTGATAAAATAGTGTCCAAAGTGTATCTGTTTTAAAGTTGATTGTAAACAGTTTTTTAGACCAGTTCACAAATTTGTCTGAGTCTGATTACAAATAGTTTTAGTCAAAATTAACATGTTAATTAATTAAAGTTTAAACACTTAAAATGTTCTTTCAATATAAAATTAAATATTAAATATTCATACAAATACAAAATTTGAGTAGGAGCAGTTGTCCAGCGGTAGAACATGCTTATATTTGTTGAGAGGTCCTGGGTTTAAACCCCACTTTGGACACTACTAATTTCCTTGAGCAAGAAATTTACCTACAGTTGTTCCACTTCACTGAGGGTAAATGGGTACTGTGAGGGATCACTTGCCTGAACGTGATTTAAATGATCAGCCGTTATCATAAAGAATTGTAAAGTTTGCTGAACATGTATATGGAAGCAGTCTTAAAACCACATTTAAAAAACTAAAAGTTTGCTTGATTTGGAAATAAACATTATTTGATACACTATAAATTAACAGCTTGATTTTATTTCTCATCTTATTGATGTAGTAATTATAGTTTAATGAAATATATATTTGTTTATATGAAAATAGTAGAAGTTGACCGGAACAAGGGGTGTATTGTAAACAGACTGTATGTTTCCCAGTATCAAATTACATTTAATTACTAAATTACACTTGTAACCTGTACCGAATCATGTGACTTGTGATTTAAAATAACTAATACATTGTTCAATGTAGTATAGAATGAAAGCATGACTAAGTTGCTCTAACAATACATGTACTATATTATGTATGTAATTAATACTTTATTGAATCAAAGTACTGAATGTACTCTGCAATATTTTTTGTATAAACGAAGTCCTGAATTCTTTTTATGTTTTTTAGTTTTAAATATCAACTGGTAATGCCATAATAAACTGGTCTAAGAAATTTGTTCTGTAGATTTTTATATTTCTTCAAAGTTTTAGGTAGTACGTTATTCTCTGTCAGTATGTATATACTGTTGACCTTTATATAACTTTTAAGTCTTCAGACTTTAGTATTGGATGATAGGGATATTTTGAATGTATGAAGCTTGGAGAAAATGAATGAATAAGTTGATAAATTATTAATTAATCAAAATATAGCTTGCCCATTAGAACTGTATGATATATAGATAACAAAAAGATTCAAATTGAACCAAAAGTGGCAAATACAAAACCAACCCGTTTCATTAATGTATACATGTATTCTATATACTGACTTAATAATAATATCTCAATGTTTACTTTACATGTACATCCTGTTCAGCAATATATAATGTTGGATAAGACATAATCATTATTTTATACCACATTTGTATAGCGCTCTTTTCATATTGAATATATGTTCTAAAGCGCTTAAAGAAGACATTACTTCTGTTACTAAAAATAGAACCAGCCTATTACATCAATGTATATATATATATTCCTGCAGGCTGGTAGAGCAGAACCAAGTGAAGATTTAGATAGAGCCATAGATAACATGCAGAGAAAGACCAAAGATCTTAGAAGACAGGTGAATTAATTTTGAACTTTGAGTTTGACATGTGTCTTGCGCCATGCCAACACTCATGGCACTAATCAAATTTGTCAACACCATCTGACCGAAATAACCTCTGATAATATTTTTTTGTGATAAATCATTTTGAATATGATATTGATGCAAATTGTATTTATCGAATTTGAGTTTTTTTTAACAATACCTAGTGAGAAATCATTCAGTTAACTATTTATAGTTTTTAATTCTAGTGTTATTTTTTGATAACCAATGATACTTATTGCATTATGTGGTCTTGACCAATCTATAGTTATATTTGTATGAAACTTGTCATGGTATGTTCTGAACAAGTCCAAATGATCCTAAAACTCAGCCACTAACTAGGGCTGCAAGGATTCAATTTGATACATTGAAAATCAATTTCAAGGGCACTGATCGGACTTTGGTTTGGAACCCAAGAATTTAGATTGAATAATGGCCTTTAAATCTGTCTATAAAAATTATAAAAAATTAAGACTCAAAAAAGTAATCAAATCACATCAAATCGACTTTTCAAGAAATTGTTTCAGCCCTACCACAAACACAACATATGTACTATACATTGTACGCATGACACTGTAAAAGTTAACACATATATCGTATGTTGTATTTCTAGTTACGTAAAGCAGTGGTAGATCATGTATCAGATTCATTCTTAGAGACCAATGTACCATTACTTGTATTGATTGAAGCTGCCAAGGCTGGAGATGAGAGAGGAGTAGAAGAATGTGCAATATCATTTGCTGATCATGCTAATAAACTGGTCGAGGTAAGTCAAAGAAGATATTGTTAAATGACTTTGAATTTTACTTTCTGATATAAGTACCTCTTTAAAGCTATGGAATTATAAATCGCTATAAAATTACAAAAATATTTCAAACTTGATATTAATTCATTGAGATACTGTGACCATAGTTTTGGAGGCTGATAAATATCTTATGCTGTGAAGGAACTTCAGCTGGGCAATGTATATACAGGGTCTTACACAGAATTCTCCTTCAAAATAAGCACAAAAAATTACCAAAGACAAAGGATATCTACTGGTATCTTGGAGGACTCATACATGTGTTCAAAGTAAAAGCCATCCTTGCTTGTTTTGTGTGATAGCGTAAATAGAGTCGAGAAGGGAGATGACTCTAGTAGTCATAATACATTAATAAGAGTTGTTTTTCTTCTTTACCAATTCTCAATGTCTAACGGAATTTCACCTATGTGAAGCACTTTTGCTATTAATCATTCATTATTTATGTCTTGCATATTTAGTAAAGTTTCCTGTCTATATAGAGAGTAAAGTTAATAGTGACCAGTAAAATATATATTTGTCATATTACTTGTTTGCAGGTTGCTAATTTAGCATGTTCCATGTCCAGTAATGAAGAAGGTGTTAAGATGGTCAGACTAGCTGCTTCAGAAATAGAAAAACTATGTCCACAGGTAAATACTTGGAATTATAAATGAATGATGTGCAAAATGCTTTACCAAAATAGCTGTTGGTTCAGTGACTTTATAATGTGAGTCGTCACACATTGGCATTGTTTTCCAAATTCAATTAACAAACCATACATAAAAATTAAATGTATTTATTTTTAATTGCATTAGAATAAAGAAAGAATGCAGAATAAACCATTTGTTGTTATAATCGTTATTAATTTTAGGAGTCATTTTAAGCTAAATGATTAAATTAAACAGCATGTTTTAACAATACATTTTTTTCTGTCTAAAAACTATCTTTGGGTCCAGTAAAAAATTCAATTTTGCCTGTCGAAATATCCAGTGATTATAAAAGTTTATCATGAAGACTGATGATATCATGTATTTTAACAGGTAATCAATGCGGCCCGTGTATTAGCAGCTAGACCTAGATCTAAAGTAGCCCAAGAAAATATGGATGTATTTAAAGATGCCTGGGAGAATCAAGTTAGACTTTTAACTGATGCTGTAGATGATATAACTACTATTGATGATTTCTTGGCTGTCTCAGGTAGGTTTATTAAGGTTTATACAAACAATCACTTATTATTTTTAATCAGTGCTGTTTTTACAAGGAATCTGATAGGAATACCTAGTCAGTTATTCAGGGATTCCTCCTTAATGTTTGGGATTCCTCCATTAAAAGACAAAGATTTTGCAGTCAAAAACTGTTATGAATATCACATTTAAAGTAAAATTGCATAGCCATGTTACTGTGTTTTACAGACTTAAAAGATGTAAAATGTCTTTAAGAGATATTACAAAAGAATTGTGAAATAACTACATTAAATTATATATTCCCTTAAGAGACAATTTTACTACTGTCAAAATATCGATTTATAAAAATCATCAAAAATCTTATAAATTTGAGAATCAATGGGGGTCTGTATAGCAGAACTTTACTTATTGTACATAATTTGTTTGTTTCAGAGAGTCATATATTAGAAGATGTAAATCGTTGTGTCTTCGCTCTACAAGAATGTGATGCTGACACGTTAGATCGTACCGCCGGGGCTATACGTGGTCGGTCAGCTAGAGTATGTAATGTTGTATCAGCTGAGATGGACAACTATGAACCTGGACCATATACTGAGAGAGTTATGGAAGCTGTCATATTACTGAGGGACCAAGGTTAGTGTATTTAATGTATAAATATTATGTGAAAGCCCCTATCATGGGCCAAGTTTATCCTATTTTTCAGATATAATTTTAATGCTCCGATATCTAAACAAACACTGTCTTTGGACTGCAAAGAATTTTGTAAAACCTTGTTTTCACTTTAATTGTTTATTATATTTTGTACTGCATTTCAAAGTGAAAGTTGATCGAAATTGAAAGTAGAATTTAGTTGTTCTTAAGATTTTATATCTTCACATTAAATTTTCATCAAATTTCACCACATTTAATTGTAAAACATGGTTGAAATTTTCTTCTAAATTATAAATATATAATAATTATGAATTATGAGAACTTAGCTACTAACAGTATATTGACAATATTTTCTTCTATTACTGTTATTGTAATTAATAGTAAATATTGGAAAAAGTAGTCTAACTACAAATGAATTTGATGAATTTTATTTTCCAACCTTTCGGCTGTAGTAATTGTATTTCTATCATGTCTTACTATTTGGTATATGTATATTTCAGTAATGCCAAATTTTGCTGAGAAGGTAGAGATAGCTGTAGATGCATTAATACAGAATGCTCCAGAGAGAATTGATGAGAATGAATTTATTGATGCAAGTAGATTAGTATATGATGGTGTTAGAGATATCAGACAGGCTGTATTGATGAATAGGGTAAGTGAATATTGTTGTTTGAATATATCAGTGGGTTTTTTGAGCTTTTGGGGGGCCAAAATCGAAAGTTTCAGACAAATGAAAAAACCCAACAGAAATATTTCTTTAACTTTGTACTAAATTTTTATGGATACGATTTTCTTTATTAAGTAAAAATAATATAATTAATAAGAAATTTCTTTACTATAGATATTTTGTGAGTGGTCTTTATAGCACAACTTTACTTATGTTATACATTTACATGTATATCATGTTATGTAAAAACAAGACTCTCTTTCATGGAAATAAGTCGCACCCTTGTCTAAAATTTAGAAAGTACTGTAATCCTAGTCAAATTCTTGGTTATTGAGGCGGAAATGACTGTTGAGATATAGTAGTAAAAGTTTGAGGATGCTAAACTAAATATTTTGTATCTAATTCTATGTATATTATGTAATTCAGGCACCTGAGGAGATAGATACAGATACAGATTTAGAAGATGAACAGGATCATTATGATACTAGAAGTAGATGTAAGTTTTATTATATCTTATATAACTTTAACAATTAATTTAAGTTGAAAGTATTTTGACACTGACTCGTAATACATAACTTTAACATTTCACTATTAAAAAAACCTTGTATTTTTTCCTTAAATGAACATTCTTGTTTGTTTGTTTAAACTGTTAGAACTTAGAATCCATTGAGGCAGTATTAACCTCTTACATTTGTCATGGGATACACTAGTATAAGACTGCCATCATTAGTAAGCAACTGCCTACTAGCACACGTAAAAGCTATGGTTGCTTGCTGGTTTTAAATTTATGGCTCTTAAATGTGCAAGAGGTTATTTTGTCAGTAACTGTAGTGTGTATGTAAATCAGTTAATGTATGGGCCACTGATGATGGAATGATATCTAACTATATGTTTATCTTATATTATAACAGCAAGTTACCAGACTGATGTTGATGATTTACATGGTAAATCTGATAGAGCTTTGATGAGAGAATTACCACAAGAAGAAAGAGAACAAATTCAGGTATGTACTATTTATCTTTTATACTTGATTCATATTGACCTGGGATATGATAACATGAAACTTATGCTACCATTTTAATTGGTAATAATGTTTGGACAATCAAGGTCTGTCAACTTAGATTTAGACCTTCTAGTCCATCAGAATTGGGTTAGGTTTCTTGGTCAAGGAATTGCTTTGTGAGATTTAGATGTGAATCAAACCAATGGACTTCTGGCTATCCAATAATTGCTAGTCCAAAAAAGTTTTCAAATCTAAATATAAGATGTTTAAGTTCTGATTACATAACATTTTAGTTCTTAAAACCTTACGTTTTAGAAGTTTTAGTGCTGAATACCTTATATTTTAGTACTTAAAAAATTACTTTTTAGAGGTTAAGTGCTGAATACCTGTTATTTTAGTTGTATATATAATTTTGTATATTCTTCTTTTAGGCCCAATTTGAGATGTTCCGTGAAGAAAAAGCTAAGTTAGATCGTGAAGTAGCTAAATGGGATGACAGTGGTAACGATATCATAGTTATAGCTAAACAGATGTGTATGATAATGATGGAAATGACAGATTTTACCAGGTATACTTTTATACGTAAATACTTTATAATAAATCTTCGTAAATCTTCAATTGTAATATGTCAATTTTGTATACCAGTTTGGCAGATTTCAGATAATTTTACAAACCGATGAATTTTACTTTACTTATACATTTTCCTTGCTGATTTAAATACTTAATATTTGTTTGATAATCCTTGTGCATGAATACTCACTGCAGTACTTCTGTACTCAGTGTCAATGAATATAGATACCTTATATTTTATCAAGAAAAATAACAGTTCTTTCTTTATTGTAAAATGTTGACTAAAATGAGAAGTCTGACGATTCAACTTTTACAGCCACCATTTTGTTGATTTATTAAAAACATCGGGCCGACTTGATTTGCCCGTGCGGCTCATAAACTGGCGTGAGCTGCTCGCCGATCGGCTCGCCCCGGTGTGACACATGAATCAAGCGATCCGGCTAACTAATTACTGTTGCAGACGGTCTCATTTCAAGCAGTGTATTAAATAAACCCATATCAGTAGTTAAAAGTTCAAATTCGTGTCTGGCGAGTAAAATGTGTACTTGTAATATAACTCAAACCCAAATGACGTGTAAGAGAGGTTTATTGAACACATCAATTAGTATTTTTTCCATAATCGTAGTAAAGTTTTGTAATAATGGTTTCACCTGAATCTATTTTTAGTCATATTCCTCACGTGCTCGCCGCTAGCCACTAAAACGAAACCGGCTCATTCGGCGTGCGCCGGTTGTTGACCGGGCTCATTCTCAGAGCAAATAAAGCGAATCGCCGGTAGCCGTTTCTGAATCGGCTTACGCCGCTTTGAGCCGCCCGGGCAAATCAAGTCGACCCATCATTTGATTAATAAAACATTTCACATAATTATGAATAAATATCTAGTAATAATGAGTGCTAATTAAAGTTTATATTGAAGGCTGAGTTCAGATGTTACACTTATATTCTAAATTCTGTACTTCTCTCTCTACAGAGGTCGTGGACCATTAAAGAGTACTATGGATGTCATTAATGCAGCCAAGAAGATTTCAGAAGCTGGAACAAAATTAGACAATCTTGCCTCTAAAATTGCTGATCAGGTAAGATAAATAGATAGATTTATTTCGGCATAGTATACATAAAATGGTACAAAAAATTAAAACATGTAAATTAAAAATTTTGTATATTAAAATTCTTGTCCATGATGTGCTCATCAACACCAAGGATAACAAGAAAGAGTTATTTATATTGTGGTCATCTTTAACTTAGATGAGTGTGTGTTCAATTTGCTATGCAGAAATTCTGGACTGAGAGAAAAAACTATTCAATGAATAAGAAATGTTCAGGACCTTATCTAATTGTGCTGACAAAGGAAGTGGTGAAGCAAAAACAGTGGCTTCATTACTCTCCGAAAATGGTGGACAGGGAAGAGCATAATTATGATAATATTATCATAATACAGAAGGGAAGGGAGGAATCTTGTTAATTTAATTTTGCTCAACATTTAAAGTGTGATTAGTGTTTCAAAATTTTTTGATTATTATTTTATATTCTTTGAGACACTAGATTTGAACTCCAGGCCCACTACCAACTGGACACTTACCATTATGATAAACACTTTCATGAAGTCATTGCATATTACAGTCTAGCCTCTTTCTATTTGGTCAAATTTAAATTAAAAGTATATGTTGTAAAAATGGTGAATCAATGAATGTTATTCTAACATATATCTGTATGTGTATTGTTTACTTGCAGTGTCCAGATTCTGCATCAAAGAAAGATTTACTGGCTTATCTACAAAGAATAGCTTTATATTGTCATCAGTTGAATATCACATCTAAAGTAAAAGCTGATGTACAAAGTGTTGGTGGAGAACTAATTGTATCTGGGGTAAGTTGTAGACCTAATTTGGAGCTCCCATTTTATGGGGTTCTTTATCCTTGCACTGGCAGTACAATTTTTTTACACATTATTGCTGAAAAGCATGAAACACAATATACAACAAGATACAAGAAGATTCATTTGAGGTCGGTTTCATACAACATGGTAAACATTAGCTTATAAGCTATTTTCCTACAATAAACAGAATCATCTAACATCCAATTTTAAAACATAACAGAAAATAACAAAATAACATACATATACACAGATAAAATCCAATTGTTTTGTACACATATTTTCATTGTGACAGTGAAAGTTTATTTGTACTGCTGAGAAAACCCAAATAAAATATATATTCCAGATATAGTTGATATAACCCTGTATAGCTGGTAATTTTTTGCACAGGTTTAAATTTTGCTATATTGATGCTGCCAATACAAATTCTTTTATTACCATTGTGAATAACTAACAATTACACAATATTATTTTAATATTTAGAAGTCTTTGTTTATATGATATGTTACATGTATATTACAGTTGGACAGTGCTACATCATTGATTCAAGCAGCTAAAAATTTAATGAATGCTGTTGTATTGACAGTGAAAGCTTGCTATGTCGCATCTACGAAGGTAAATTATTGTGTTTTTTTTCTTTTATATGTGTTAGTAAGATGAGGTGTTATTTGATTAAAGTATAAACGTTTTTGATGTTCAAATGATAAACTTTATTATAAAGATCATACAACAGTCAATGAAATTTGTGGGTGTCAGGTGCCTGGGACAATTATTTTTTAGTTTGGGCGACCAACATTCTTTTGGGCAACCACAAATCTACAAACAAGATAATAGTGCTTGCTATTAAAATGACATGTTCGGACAAACATTTTCAGATGCTAATTTCGTAGACTGATAATAATTATGTTCAAAATTATGTCACTATAGAAGATAAATGACATCATCTTGAGAGATGAAATGACTTTGCTTTATGAATGTGAAAAATTGACAGAGCATGAAAGAAACAGATTATTTGCCCATATTAAGATCTTTAAGTGAGATACGATTTTGAGTACGGTCTTTTAATTTCAATTTATGAGCTCAGAAAATGACATTTTACTTGTGGGTACCCTATATTTGAGAATAATTATGTGTTGCAATTTTTTTTCTGAAATTGATACACAACTGTTTTTGTGTTGTGTTTATGATAACTATGTTTGACAAAAAACTTCATTGAACTTTTATTTTATATTTACAGTATAAACAGGCAGATAAGAAGGTATGTCTTTTTTAGTTGATACTTTTTGTTATCTATTCATTTTACATATTATAACTATAAAAGTAATATTTGCTTTGCTTTTAATTAATCAGTGGCTGACAACTGCCCTTAATGAAAAAGTTTCCTGTGATATTTAAGGTATACATCTGTGACTCACATATTAAGTCTCATATATTTCAAAAGTATCATTATTTTTGGTCATGTATCCAAATGACTACAGCACAAGGAATTTGTAAAAATACTTGTTTGTGAATCAATACATATAATTGAATATCCTTATATTTATATCCTTATGAATGGTTGAATAAGAGTTTTGATATAAAGTTGCATACAAAATAAAACTGTTTGAAACTGTAGAATTTGTTCTTCAAAATCAGATACATTTTTGTAATTTAGGATATTCAGTATGATAATTATTATTGTAATGATTTAGATCTACCTTAACACAATACTTTTATATTAACTTAGTCAATTGAAGGATAAAAAGATTTCTCATTCTACAGTTACAGAATTTTGTGTCATGGCTTCAAAAAACAAACTTAACAATGTCCGTCTTTAATTTACAGACTATAGTCTCCTGGAAGATGAAGCCACCAGAGAAGAAACCTCTCGTACGTAGAGACGACAATAGAGAATTTCATGGACGTATTAGTAAAGCTGCCGGCAAGAAACGTATTGAACCAATCAAGGCTTTGAATGAATTTCAGGAAATTGATCATGACAGTTTCTGCTGAAAAACTTTGTGTCAAGGAACTAAAGTTATTAGTTGTCATACAGTCATTGTGTATTTTTCATCAGTGCTTAGTTAAGCTGTTCAAAGACTTGGATTTTCTGTATGAATTTAAACAGATTTGTGGCATTAATACCAATATTAGTTTGTGAGCCCACAACTTTAACCCTTTACTGGTTTGGGTCATGCATTAAATTGACCATTTTTTCACTTTAATGCAATAGGGCTATTTCAAGATGCCTTTATCTAAAAAAATATTAATTGACAGATATCCAACTTGACCAACCAACATGTGGTGAAGCAAAAAATGCAAAAAACATGTTATCTTTTTACCATTTTGCACCATTTTTTTCTGCACTTGTTTACCACAATTTTTTCTGACCATTTTAAAAGGGGTCCTGACACAAAAACACTGGATTCACCAGTAGAGGGTATTTTGACAAATAGTTGTAAGGGCATGTAAACAGATAATAAATTCTGTAAAGAAAAGTAATCGGTCTCAAGTAGTCAGATGAAAATTTGGCCACACTATGTCTGTAATATTCTGAACCAAGGCAGATAATAGATAGATATCTTATATTTCAAATTAAAGGGAGATAATTTAGACTGATTTTTATAGTTAGATGGTGGAGTGTCGTTTTTTTTATGTATTCAGTAAATCTATGCTGTAAATAGCTCCGTGATCATTTATTTTTACATTTTATAATAGTCTTCGATATTTTTTCATATTTTTTTTTGCTTTTATAGTATATATTTTTACTATCATGTCACTATTTAGAGATTTTTATTTCAATAAAGTCATTGACATCTTTAGGTTAAATTGGCCCAATATGTTGGTAAATTTTATTTACCTGCCGGTGGCGCATACATCTCCGCTGATTTAAATACTTGATATTTGTTTGATAACTGCAGTACATTGAAATGGATTAAATGAGTACAATAGTACTCCAGTATTAATGTACTAGGATAACAAAACAAATATTGAGCATTTAAATCAGCAGGGTTAAGTATGCGCCTCTGACAGTTGAATTGAATTTACCAATATAACAAAATGAACTTTATTTGACTCTGGTTAAAATAATTTTTTTCTGTATACTTGTGATTTTTGTATTTCTGTTAGCAAATTTCATCTCGATGATTTGATTTCATAATTTGAATGAATCACACTTGCCAACACTATTTAGTAATATATCATTATTTTTGTAGATAATATTTTTATGCATTCAGCTAAATCATTAATTCATATTTCTTAGTTTTGTGACAGTTTTAGTGCTAGGCTATACATATTGTTTAGATCAAATAAGTTTTTAGAGTTATTTTTCTCTGTAAATCAATATCCTTTAGTCCGCTGATCTGAGAGATTGTAAGATCTCCTGACAGTATGCTGAGGTCACATTCAGATAATTTTTGAGTTGCTTAATCAATGTGTAGCTTTCATCTAGACAATTATTGTAAATATCATCCGAAAATTTCTAATTTTGAAATTTTTAGATCACATTTTGCAAGCTTGTTATTTGTTCAGTTTTAATTTATTTCTTTAAAAAATGAAATTGTCCCACATGAGACAAAGTGACACAAATTTGAACAAATATTTTTTGTTGTTGACATTTTATGACAAAAAGAGAAATTTTGAATAGTTTTGTAGAAACATATCCTGCAGTATTGTGGTACTAAATTCAAGTTGTGACTTGTATAGGCATTTTGCTCTAATTTTTGTTATACATTTATTTTATCATAACTTGGGTTGTGTTGATCTATTTCACATAATGATTTTTGTTGCTCTTTTTAAAATAATAGCTTTATTAAAAGATTGATATTTTTGGTTGTTTCATTTATCTAAATGTATGTATGCTACCAACCTAATATTTTTTGGTCTCTTTTGCAACCATCTTAAATATTAGTCTTTTTTTTCCAATGCCAACCCTGGCAATCATAAAGTCATTAGACAGATAGCGATTTTTGGTGAACTTGGTCCATGGTCCAGTGGCTAAACTGAAAGACTGATAGGGGATCATATACATATTTTTGTTTTCATAATAGAAAATTCATTATAAAGGGGCAGGTAACCCTGAACTTCATCTTTTGCACCTTTGGCCCTTTTCTGACTTAATCATATCATCAACAGATGACTAAAACTTGAATCAAAATCTCAATGAAGATTATTGTGAAAAATTACCATATAAGTGTGATTCTTATATTATTTTGTATATAGATTTATTGAGTGTTTTAATATTTATGTATGATATCACAATAATATGACAGTTTTTTGTTTATGTAATCTTTCAGTTATACAGTGGAGAATATGTTTGCGAATCAGCTAACATTGCAAGCTTACTTTGAACTTTCGACTATGGGAGAAATCCTCCACCTTTGATTCTATTAGGACAGAATTCTACTCGTACAAACTGTGTTTTATGTTGTTTAAAATATTTCAAATAAATACATAGTTGATTGAATTTACAAAACTGTTCTTCGTCATACTATATGTGAGGTTAGTTTCAGAACTTATGTACAATGTATGTCAAAATATGTTGTCAGAATATGTATGTATAAAATTAGTGACATAGGAAGTCAAATTATTAAGTTACATATAAATGTGTAAACATAGTCTTCAATTTATTTGGACAACTTTCGTAGAAAAAATATATTTGATACTTGAAACAAAAGGAACCTTTTTTATTTGATTTATTTAATTCATATACAGTTTCCTAGTAGGTTCACATTCCTTTATTTAGTCAGGGATAACTTAACTTTATTTCTTGCTTTTTGCTTCTAAATTTGCTAGCATTTTGTCATAATCTATTTAAACTACAGCAAAGTACTATTAAAAAACAACTTCATTCCTTTAGCAAAAAGTACCATATTTCATAAAATTTAAGAAAACTAACTATGGTACCCTCTTTCATTAAGTGGACAAACTAAGCAAAATCATGCGATTTTTTAGTTCCTTAGTGCTCGATTTGAAAATATAAAAGTTCCTATATAAAGGACTTTCTGCTATTTAGACTATCAATTTTATTGTCCTAAAATTGGAATTTACTGTATTCTATTTTATTCTAAAAATTCTAAAATTATTTTTGTTTTATAATTTTCTGACCCCTACAGAATCTCAGTGTATTTTTGTTCATTCCCAACTTGATCCTATGGCATTAACATAACTTTAATATTTTGTCCTGTAAATTAACTTAAAATATATTATTATAGTATAAAATGGTTGTGACTTAATATTGTATTTTTTTTTCATTGGTTTATAAGAAATATTAAACTATTCTTAGAGTCATTATATCATGTTGTTTTATTTGCTCACCTGAGCATAAAGTGCTCCAGGTGAGCTGTTATGAGGGTCGGTTTATTGTGCTGCTTGCATTCATTGTCCACAATATCTTAGAATATACTTTAGTCAAAATACTGAAAGGCTACAGTAACCAAATTTGGCATGTAGCATTGCCTCAAGGTCATCTACGAAGATTGTTTTTAGTATGCTCCTTGGGTCAAAATTAGACCCACCCATGAGTTGGAAGGTTTTTATACAATTGAGTATTAAAGCATTTAGAATCTTAGACCAGATTCTCTGGACCCTCATTGGATAGCCAGATTCTCCTTAGTTTGAGTCTTATCCATAATCCACCTTGTTTCCTTGAGCAACAAACTTGAGCCTTACTGTTCAGTATTAGGTCATCAGAAAGCAAAAGTGATCAGCAAGTGTCACTAACTATAATTTTTAACATCTCTAGCTGAATTAAACTCCATAATGATAATCTACCTACTGGAGTTTGAAATTAGTTAAAGTTAAATCTGCAAGGTTTTAATAATTTTCGGCCCTGATTGGTTACACTGTACTAGTACTATGTACCTGAGTTTAACCATGATTAAATGCTTTAAAGGTGATTCAGTATAGACACTAGTATATAACCACCACACAGGGGTTACATTGATATCGATGATCTATGATAAGAGATTTAATAATAATCCTCTGTCCCTGTACAGATGTTCATTAATCACTAGTGATTATAATTCATACCAAAGAATCTATCGATATCATGTCCTCGTCAAAATCAGACCAAACTTCAAGAAATTGACCATGGTGGTTAATATCACATTTGTAGTATTAAAGATTTTATTAAGAAGAGTTAAGGCCATGGTTCAAACAAGGCCACGGTGCTAGACTCTTTCTATCAGCAAGAGATTATCAATATGTTATACATAACAAAATGAGTTTGAATGGACATCTCGATTCTCGACTAAGCCCAATCTGATTAAAACCTGGTCTAAAATTCTCTGTTCACATACTTGCTAATTTTAGCCTCTGTATGACAGTGGTCTTCATGATATCTGTTTATGGATATTGGACTAAAGCCTATCTAATCCGTAGGTTGATTGTGACCTTATCTCATTGTCGTGTGTGGTGGATTTAACCCTTTGTAGCCAAAGTATGTAGCACTATAAAAGTACTAGGGGTCAAAAATCAAGGTATCATAGATAGATTGTTTGTACATCAAGTTCAATATTTATTATTAGAATACCATTCTAAGGGTCTATAAGTGTATACAAATAAAAACAGGGACATAAAATCTGAGGGGGTTTTCATAACAGTACTTTAAATAAAAGGTTAAGTTCAAATTTGTTGTGATACAAAAATGTTTAATGACTAAATAAGCCAGTAAACTTTTTATATATGATTTTCAAGTACATAAATATTATTGTATTATGACATTAAAATGTTAATATATGTAAATGTAACTATATATACTAAAGACTTAAAATATTGAGAATCCATAAAAACTGTTTAAGTGTGAAATAGGTGAATTCTGATTGTCCGATATTTGAAAGTCTATTCTCATTGGTTGGTCAATTTATGAGTAATGAAATTCACAGAATTTGAATGACGCACTAAATGACCTGGTTTTCAGCATGATTTTCACTTCCTTAAAGAGTAATAGTCTTATTTTATTCTGTAGGGTTTCTTTGACTTTTTCATGCAAGCCTGAAGAAAAAGATGTGTATGTGTATTATTTTATAAATTAGCAGTGCCCCTTATAGATCTAACTTGGAACTCAACTTGTGAGTTCTTGCCCATAATGGTTATGCCTGGGCAGTATATTGATAGGTTGCAAGTTTCATCCTATTGTGTGTATTTTCCAACATAGAAATCACAGTAAATCTATGCACTATACAAATCTTTTCTTTCTTGTTAGGCCACTTCAAGAATTCAACAAAAAACTTAGTGTTTGTTTACACACTAAACATCACGTGACTACATATCCTGGTAGATAAGACACGTATATTCATAGTAATGTTTGGAAGACCTGTAATGTCCAAGTGATTAGAATCAACCAATCAGAGCATCAATATCTTATTATAAAGGTGAGGTTTAGAATTTAAGGACATTTTTGTGGCTGATATATCTATGTATATGCTACTGTAAATAAAGACTTCCTTGTAAGATGATACCCGATAGATTAACCCCATACCAGGTATAAGCCAAGGTGATATGGAAAATATGTGACCTGTTATGAACTTCTGGGTTAGTACAAAAGTGATCAATATGACCCTAAACCAAAGATTAATATGTGTGTAAATGTCCATTTAGATGTTTTTTATATATATACAATGTATATATGTGCATATTATAGTGCATTTGGTTCAGGGTCTTGCCTGTGGCCTTTTGGTTGGTCAGACTAAAATTGTCAAGTTGGATCAAAGATTTTTAAACTCCAGTATGACATGCCAACATGAGTCTGGCAGCAATTATTAAGTTTGTGTAAATCATTTTGTATATGGAAGTATATACTTAATGTACTACAGTCCATAGAGTTTGGGTATCTTATATTGTGTATGCTGAATGTGCATTACTATTCAGCCAAATGATACATTTTACATTCTACTTACAGTTTCAACTCTTTAGAAAACGTTGGCAAAAGTATTTGGAATTTCAGTTCAACATAGTGTGACACAGATTATGGAACAAGATCACAGCTGACTGTCATGTGAGGCTTTGATGTGCCAGATAAACTATGCATGCTCTAGCTGACTTCTTACATGATCATTTGTTGTATAAGAAAATCATTATGTGACCTTGACATCAAGTGACCATGACCTGATATGACCTTGACCTTAGTAAAGTAGATTTACAAGAGGTACTCATCTGTCTTTGATAAGATGTAACAACCTTGAGATAACATGCACTAGTAGTAAGTATATAATCTAATAGATCAATGTAATAAATGCTCACTCATTTCATGTTTCACTATGGTGGGTTATTTCTGCCACCAGATGACCACATTACTAACATGTTAATTGGTTTAATGGTTTACTAACTGGCTCACCACTTACACCAACTAAAATTTTTATCCTTGTTCTATACAAAATACTGTGTACCGATACCAATCAAGTTAAAAGTCACAAGACAAACAACATCTTACATAAATATAAGCATTATTTGACACATCCATTGGCAACTAGGGTTCTACTTTATTGACTTATGTTGGAAGAAAGCTTATTCAACTTTAAACCCTTTGGTGAGATATCAGTATCATGAATGGTTCAACTTACTGTTGAATGAAAGAATTGACAATAGTCTTGCAGTTCAGGCATTAGTTTCAGTATTGCTTGCATGGACAGCAACCATATAGTACTGGAAACACCAGATTTATCCATTTGAAAGAGAATATCTTCATGATGATACCAAGGGTTGTCCGCATGACTGTAGTAAGTGCATTGTGTAAAAGAGTGAGTTACAACAGTCTTGCAGGCAATCCTTGAATTACCATCACTTTTCATAAAACAAGTGAATCCTTCAGCTGAACTCCAGAAAAAGATTGTGTTAATATAAGATAAATGAAAACAGAAAAAAAGAATTTAAGTTGAAACACTGTATGTAATGTTTCTTTTTTATTTTATATCTAAAACATGACAATTACAAATAGAAAAAACATTGTTGATAACAGAAATTTTCTAGACATCATCTTTGCCTCTGTCTTGTGAGCCAATTAAGGTTAGATCTTTTCTTGAAAAATACTTGATGATCATGTACTGAAATACCATAAGAACTTGACCAGTCACTGAGTAATCATCTACATCCACACACACACTTCACTGAGCATCTCCTGAAAAACACAAAACAATACTTATTTTTATAAGAAAGTTATTCCAAAGATTTAGTAGTTTGTACCAGACATTCTGAAAAGTCCCAGTCTGACAGATCTGACCAATGAAATTCCCAACAGTCCAGGAAATAGTCTGTCTTAACCATTCCAAATGTCCAGTAATGTCAAAACACTTTCCGGAATGTCTGGTTGGTACAACGAACTGGTTAGTAGCTATATAGTTTCTGTAACTAGTTAACTACTTGCCTCTTATCTAAAATATCGCAAACTATTACCTTAAAGTTATATACTAGTACATGTAACTAGTTTACTGCTGGCTTAACTAGTTAGTTATGTGATTATTCAGTGGCAGAAATACCCCACCATACTTAACAAAGACACAAAATTAATTCTTGATAAATTTACAACATGTGTATACTGACTTATACAACTCCAGTGATAAATCATAGAATTTAAATTACACAACACCGGGTAGGACTATAAATCACCAAACTGTCTATTCTTCACACCCATGTCATGCCCATGGGTGGACAAGAATTTCTTTAGAAGGGATTCCGGTTGATTGATAGGGTCTAAAGCATATTTTCTTGAAAAGTAAGCTACCTTAGAAGTCATTTATAGTAAAATGAGCCTTAATTCATACAAACATTGATCAATGCACATGGTTATTTTGTAAAATGTAACTTTGAACACATTTCATAACTTTAATGCACACATGTTCTTCCAAGACAAGACAGAATGAACAGTTTTAGCAATTTGTCAGCTTATTTAATGTATTATAATCTTCAAATAGTAAAGTATGCTTTACACCAAAATATGACATAATTAAAGCACACTCCTCAAGACATTTTAAAAGGTGCATTTGGAGCTCATAAACCTCCTCTGCATCCGCTGGTGTATTCATATGGTCAAGGCAAGTAGATAAAAAGTACATATTTATTGATGAAACAGTTTAATTTTGTGTATTTATTTACAAAAGATTGGTAAACAAACAATAAAATAGATAAGATGGTCACTGAAACAATAAAGTTTTAATTGTCAAGTTTCATAAGAGGACATTGACCAGTGGGCAGTAAAGTGGTTTATATAAAGCCACATATATTTGGGTCAAGTTCATTTATATTCAGAGACATAGATATAGGCATGTTATCTAAGTCTCTGTTAGAATATATAAGTGAACAAGTGCAAGATTTTGGCAAGGACCCTATATGGTACTTGATTTTGAATCCTTTGGAAGGAAACTTAAAAAATAAATGGAAAAACAACATAGTAGCAATTTATCAAAATGTAAAAAATGCAGAATTTTTTTTTATTTGATCTGGGACGAATGGTATCAGGGCGAATAGGTTGTAGGACGAAACCCGCGAGGAAACTCGCGAAAACGTATTACAATTCATATTAATGGTTAAAACGAATTTTAATCAGACAAAAAGTTTAAAAACATTTGTATATATTATTTTATATGGAGATAGAACCATAATACTCTATAAATATGTCGTAAAGTCTTGGAAATCGTATTTCATGAAATAATCTAGATAAATTCCATGATATACGGAATCCGTAACTCAAAATCAGGAGTTATCTCCCTTGTGCCCATTTATACCTACTGTTTTTAAAGGAGTATTTTTCGAACATGAAGATTAACTTTTTCAAAAAGACAATTGGGATCGATTAAATGTTCATTGATCTATAAGAAAATGGAACATAACTCAAAAAAATCAGCGACATCCGTTAGATCCACGGACACAAACTTGACCCATTTTTTTTTATACCTATAGTGTTCAACGGCATCGAAAGTCAATTTAATTTCTTGATAAATACAGATTTCTGTCGCGAACGATTAGTTGAGGCTTTAAATAGAATTCTGTTTGCATCATTTACTACTCAACTGATAAAAGTTTAAAAATCCAGATCTATGAAAATCACATCCGATATTTTCGCTATATCCGGGAACTATTCAAGAATTGAAATCTGTGTCTGAACGAAAGAAAAATTATTTTTACGCATTTTTAATCACATGAACATTTTTCTAACCTACCTGACTATTATTCCTGCAAGTACAGAAACATGACATCGCTCTCATCTCTTACAACAGCGTTTTATGTAAAATTTATTTCGGCCGCTGATATTTTTGTTGTTGTTGTAGTTTACGGTTCGGTCTTAGACCCGTTATACCGGTACGCATTTCATACCGGGATGCGACGTGAACGTTTAGCGTGAAACTTGAACGTGAGGTAAGAGTTTTCACGCTCACACTATTCCATTCATTCGGTTAGAGTGAAAACAATTGTTTCTTCCATTTATATTAGGTGTGCCTTCAAGCCAAGTCGTCGATTAAGCTTATAATTAATAGCACAGTCCCATAAATTCCAGTTATGTAATGGGCCTGGCTGTTATTTTTAGCATTAAGCGTTAGCACTCGTTAGGATACTTATTTTTTTGTAAATGTTGATGTATTGCTTAAGCATTGGTACTTGTTGAGTTGGAAACAAAATACGTGTTATGAATATCTAAATATTTGTTCAAACTAAAAATGTTGAAAAATGAATGCGACATTTAACGTTGAAGTTCTGTCATTTTCAGTACCATATCGTATTGTATGATGTATTGTATCGTATCGTATTGTAGAAAAACGAACTTGTAATCAGATATTTTGCTAATGTCAATAATACACTGCAGTTGCTATTTAGATTCAGCATTTCTGTTTCCAACCGTAGTGCATACATACACGACATGTAAAAAAAGGTCAGACGAAAAAATGTTAATACAATGAAATACTCTATTTGAATAAATAAAGCAATTTAAAGCCATTTTAACCCCCACTACAAATTCGATAAAGTACTTTAATTTCAATTTCATTTATCTGTTCAAACAATTTTATTGTAAAAATTTAGAACACTGAACTGAAATAATACATAAGTTTAATATAACTACAGCTCTTAACAAAATATAGCTGTATGCTAATACAATGAAAGTGTTTAGTGCATGACACTATGAAAAGAAAAATAAATATGATTTATTTCTAAGTTTGAATGAAAAGCTTTCTGACGAATAAAGAAATTACGTTACGCAGATTGAGTATTGCACAATAAAATATCTTTTTTATTTAACTTACATTAATGGCAAAGTAGCTGGTTATATTCTATGAGTATATTACTCATTAACCCCGCTGATTCAAATACTCATTATCAATGAAATACATATACGTTTTATGGATAGGATCATCGAACTAATATCGAGTATTTAAATCAGCGGGGTTAATGTATGCGCCACTGATAGTTAAATAAAAATAACAAATTATTTAAAACTATTTCCTCCTAACTTGTAACAAAAGTTTAAAAATCTAAATCTCAATTTTACGTTTTGACTGTGTGGAAGGTCTGAGTTTTACTTTTGCTGTTTCAAAAATGTAATCGTACTCTTTGAATATTCAGAGACATGGAACAAAATACATTTGTTACTATATTATGATTTACTGTCTGTTATTTCACACCAAGCTATTGTCTTCCTGGTCGATACATTGTCTCAGAAATACTTACAATTAATCATACAAAACGATGCAGTTTATCACTGTCATAAAGACTAGCCCTTGATGTTAATAATGATGGTAATGGTGATGATGATGATGATAATGGGAGCATGAAATTTAACTAACAGTTACTGTGTCAGAGGAGTGTGTTGTCTGGAGCATGAAATCTCAGTCAGTAGGTCACATCTAATTGGGTTTTAATGACATGTTTTATAAAGTACGTCAATGGGATAGGTTATTGTCCTTTTGAAGTGGTATAATCATTCATGAAACGTTCTTAATAAAGATTTTGGTTGATTGGATCTTGGAACGTCTTGAGAATAAGATATGTGATTGCCTCCAATATCTGACATGAAACGACTTATGTCGTTTACATTCTTTATATAGATTCTAGGAAGTTGTATGTGTGAAAAGAGTTGTAAATGCTTGACCTGGAAGCATCGCTCCCACTGAGCTTGAGTTTGTTAACTTCGTAGAAATATGATTTTGTCAATTACATGTAAGGGGCGTTACAATGTTTACTAGATTTATTTAGATTCAAAACATGCGATTGCATTAAATATGCTGGACTCAAAAGGCTTCATTTGTCTTTGAAAAGGCGCTTCCGTGATCATCAGTAAGCTTTTAGTGTAAAACGTGTACATGTATTTAAAAAGCAATAAGCTACGATTTGATTAAACATTTCGATAGCACCTACATTCTGCGTTTTGGAGAGATGAAATTGTAAAACTCGTGAGTGCACCTTAATGAAAGCTGAACAGCAATTGCAAGAACAAAGCCACAACGTCTAAATTGTAGTTTCTTGACATTGAATGCATGGAAACTCATTCTCACATTTAATAAAGTAAAAACGAATAACAAAGGTATCCTATGTAAATACTTTTAATAAATATTACATAGTGAAAGGTCAAATTGAACATCCTAACCGGAAAAGGACTTGTATTTGTATTTTTGCGAGTAAGCACTTTTTCCGCGAGAAAGTGTTTGTTCGTCATTAAATTTAACCTTGCTTGAATGTGTTGATCCCAGAAATTATTGTCGGTCAATATGACTGCTTCCGAGTCTCGTTAAAATCTTATCGACCTATGCGACACTTTTGATGAATGTGAGCGTCAATAAAACCTTAGAAATACAGCGCCATTAATGATACTCTATAAATAGTAACAAGAATGGCGGTTAATGAATTCGGTCAGGTCTAATTTCGATATCCGGTTACGGAAAGTCTTAATGTCATCTACCGGAAGTAGGTTATCTCTATCGCACGGCTGGATTCTTATGAGAAAGAAGAAATATGACGTATTGATAAGTGATAAAAACATTGATTAGAAAATCTTCATTCAGCTTTATTGAGCTGTTATGTTTTACACTCGTTATGAAAATTGCATCTTCAACGGTTTGTCAATATTAGAAATACATTGTAAATTGTAACGAGTATTTAGGAATTATGCGGAAGTTCTTTCCTGGGTGTCTAAAGATGATGCGATTGGCTGACGTTTCAGATTAATATCCCTTATCAGGTTGAAAAAAAACTAAACAAGTAGCGGCGTGTGCGCTCTTAATCTTGGGACCGGTTGTCAATGCCAATGTCCTTATATTGCTCGTCTGATATGCAAATAGTCGCCTAGATATAAATGATATCATGTTTTCTCAACTTTTAGACGGGAATTCTCGCCAATGTCAATGCCAATGTCTTAACAAGGGTTGTTTGTTATGTAAATATTCACCTTTATAAGTGATATTATATTCACTCAACCTTTAGACAATGTAAATATCAAAATCATTACAATCTTAATGTTGATTGAAATATAACTTCCTGCAGGAGGCTGCTTTAGTCTGCATTTTATCTGGGGTGAAGTTATACATTTCTGATTTTGTTCAATTTACTTGAATATGGTTTGAATTTGTATTAAAATATAATGATATAATGAGAATACCGAGATATGTTTCAAGTTTATTGCAGCAACCGGCTCACCAAGCCGTCTGTTTACACACTTTCTTACAAGTACTCACTTGCGTATACCATACTGATAGGGTTTGACTTCCGTACACAGTGAGAAACCAATGTTTCTTGCTGTAGAAAGTCTCATGGTAATGCCATAAGATCAAAATTAAGTAGACTGTGTAATTTCTGGCTTGGCTGATGGGTATTTGGATAGCCAGCTCCGTATTGGTTCAAATCACAGCACAAACCTACCTCGTTTCCTTTAGCAAGAAATTTTATCCTCACTGCTCTGCACTGGAAGACCAGGAAGTGGATTTGAAGTAATTAACCTAAGTTGTATGAATTTGTTTAAAAATTATGCTAAAATATATTGGTGTAGTATTGATAAATTTTATTCAATTGTCAGTGACGCATACATTGACCCTGCAGATTTAATTCTCACTCCAGTATTTCTGTTCTCACTATTGATAAATAAGTACTGTATTTTAATCAGTGCAGTAAAAAAAATTTCTGTTAATGTATGCGCCATTGACATTTGAATAAAATTGACCTATATAGTAAAATGGCATGGCATAATGCACGTCTACTCAATTTCCCCCCAATGTTTACTCGTAAAATTGTTTGCCTTACATTAATGTTTCATAATCTATTCTTCAATTAATTGCTAGCAACCTTAAATTATGGCTTAGACATTGATATGGGCCAAGGTAAAGTGATAAATATTATCAAATTAAAAACTTGCCTGTAATATGTTTTAGAAAGTTATTCTTTGAACGAGCATTTTTTGTTTGTAAACCTGCTTCAATTGCCCCTTGAAAAACTCATAAAATGATATGGGGCTTAATTCATAATAGAAGGGCGATTGTTCAATTATGTTTATATTTTTTAGACCACAGTTCTAAAACATAGTTTGAACTGATTTTATGACAATATTTGAGGATATATTAAACATTGGGCGATTACAATAAAGTTGAAATGAACTCATTTTCTCTACGGCGTCAGTTTGAACGTTTTAATGTTTTAAAATTTGAAATTGACAAAAAACCTATTTTTCATTTTCCTTTCATTTTAAATAGTAGTAGATGAATAACAAATATTGATATCATTTCTCAATTAAATGAATACACTGAAATCATGATACGGGCTATATTATTTCATTTGATAGACGCAAAAATGAAATATAAATTAAAAAAATGAAATCATTTTTGAAGTGTTTCAAAAGGTTATATAATATACCAAAGTGTGTATCAAAGGGCTCATATTTTGTGTTTTTGTTAATTCAAAATGTCTAATTATTTGTATAAGGGTGAAGGAAAGCAGACTTTTGGTGACAGATAATATGTGTACAAATACAATTGTAGTGACACAAAACATTTCTTTGGTAAATGGCTACGACAAGGAAGCCTGTAATGTCCTTACAAAACTTTCTCCTGATTTTTCTGTTTGTTTTGCTCTTGGATGTCCAAAATTGAATACGCGCGGTGATCTAACTTCAAAGGATTCCATTTTTTCAGAGTTCGGATTTTTTTTAGGTTTCACAGCTATATGACGAATAAGTTGTATTGTTTGAATTATAAATGGTAACATGCTTAAAGCTTTCTTGCAATACCAGTAGCCCCGTTCCGTCAGTTCTATCAGTACTTTGGTCAATTTGTGTTGTAGGGGACTTTTGTACTCACATGTATGGTTGCATATTTCTGCCAACAGATAACCACATAACTATTACGTTATTTAAGTGGTTAACTATGGTGGCATATTTCTGCCACCAGATAACAACATAACTAACTAGTTAATTAATAGGTAAACTAGTTACGATAATTAGTTAACCTCTTAATTAACTTGTTAGATATGTGGTTATCTGTTGACAGAAATATGCCACCATACACAGGAATATTTCAATATTCAAAAAAAGGAGATAACAATTCGGCTCACAAGTACAGTAAAGTTCAACTACTTGTATAAAGGACATCAAAATTGTTGGTCTTGTTAGCGGAGGGGTTTTCTTCGCAATGTTTCTGTTCTTCTCAAAAATCGTGGCCGAGCGGTTACGACGTTGGACTGGTAATCATTGGATAGCCAGCCCCGCGTTGGTTCAAATCCCATTTAAAACCCACTCCGTTGTTTCCTTGAGCAAGAAACTTTATCCTGTAGCTCAGTTCTGGGGGACCAGGAAGCGGACTCGAAAGTGATTAATCTTAGTTGTAAGAACTTGTTTCACAATCAAGCTAAAATAAATAAGTACAAGTATAAACTAAACAAAGCATTTAGGACTTAAAAGGGGTAAAAAAATCACTTGGCGTTGCAGTAACCAAGGTGGTCTTTACAGTGGAACTTTACTGTATCCTAGATTTTGGGTTTAACTCCATGTAAGCATAAAATTATTTTCTCGTCAACAGTCACATTTAGTTAGAACATCACGGAATATTTATGTCTAATCTAAGTTGACAAAATTCGATGCCGTCAAAATTAAAATTTTCATGACGGATTATATGCCATGAAAAAAGAGCTAATATTTGAATATATCAGTTCTTTTTCAACACCCAGTTTGAAGTGGTTAAGTTAACTTCTGTTCGTAAATTGAGACCTCGTATACATATAATTATGTAGATCTACACGGTATAAGTAAATTTATTCATTCTATTAAAATATAAAGAAATTATGAACGGGAAGTCAATGAAGAAATGCTTATTGCACATGCCTTTAAATGAATATGATGCAATTTCATTGAATGTTAGTAGCTCGACTATAAGGAGAAGAGTAGAACTACCTTACTCTCTTGGTGTCGGCGAAACACTTCTTAGTTAAATATTTAAAGGCCGACATTCTTTCTCTTTCAAGCCACGAAAGGGATTCACTTGAAACTTCGTACATGTTTACGGGGATACCATTAGAGTATAACTAGCAAGCTGTATTTCTCTAGCATGAATTTTAACTGAGTTATGGCCCTTTAAATTCTTAGAATATGTTTGGTTAAGTTTTTTGATGCAATATTTTATCTTTGAAGCAAGTGAAAGGATTTACTTGAAACTTTTTATACGTCTACGGGATTACCCTTGGAAATCTAGCATGAAATTTAATTGGATTATGACCCCTTTTTAGTTTATCATATACAATGTACAGAAAATTTTACTACATTCTTTAAAGATTACAAATCAGGCGTGAAATAAAATAACGAATTACACACAAAATATTCACTATTTCCCCCAAGATAATTTTTGAGCAAGAGGAAAATTACTATTATTTCTTGCGAGTATGTCATATTTTACAGTAATTTATAGAATTAAAATAAAAAAAGTAACTACTGGTTACATAATATGGGGATGGTTGTTTAAAAGCACAAACTTCTAGTGAAGTATAAACACAATACGAGTTCTAGTCAATATACTCCACTGTAACTAGAGCTCGTTTAGGATAACTTGAGACAAAATACAACGATACCATTTTCATACACAGGTGGATTTAAGTTTAGTACACGTAATTATCGACTATCATCAGTGTGTTTTGATGTATTAAATTTAGTACGAGAACACACGTTACACGCATTAAGACTGTTTAATACCTTCATTACACAAAATCAGCTGACCTCCCTGTTTTATGTAATACCCGAGTCCCAAATATGTAAACAGACTGAGTCGTTTGTCTCAAGTTATCCTAAACGAGCTATAACGGCTTTATGTGTAGATTACGCCGCGCGTGGCGCACGGGTTTTTCGTGTCTACTAATCTCGCGTGGTGCACGGAATTTTCCTGCCGATTAGTTGAGTGACTTCAATTATAGTTGTGTTTGCGTGCATAACAACTAATTAGTGAGGTAAGCCTAAATATGAATTAAATATATTCTAATTACTAATTGATGTATTTATTATTGTTTATTTTAATAATATAGCCTTAGAATGAGCTAAATTTAAATTTGTGTAGTCAAATAAAATAACGAATTACACAAAATATTCACTATTTTTCCCAAGATATTTTTTTTGGAGCAAGAGGAAAGTTAATATTATTTCTTGCGAGTATGTCATATTTTACAGTAATTTATAAAGTTAAAGTAAAAAAGTAACCACTGGTTACATAATATGGGGATGGTTGTTTAAAACACAAACTTCTGGTGAAATATAAACACAATACGAGTTCTAGTCAATTTACTCCACTGTAACTGACGGCTTCATGTGTAGATTACGCCGCGCGTGGCGCACGGGTTTTTCGTGTCTACTATTCTCGCGTTGAGCACGGATTTTCCTGCCGATTTGTTGAGTGACCTAAATTATAGTTGTGTTTGCGTGCATAACAACTAATTAGTGAGGTAAGCCTAAATATAATTAAATATATTTTAATTACTAATTGATGTATTAATTATTGTTTATTTTAATAATATAGCCTTAGAATGAGCTTAAGGGTGTATCGGGATTTGAAATTGAAAAAATCTATGACGTGGGTGTGGTGACTAAACTATTAAAATATCCATTAATTCTAAAATAATTTTTACATATTGTGTAAGTGATGCATTAAATGTATAGATGTGATAGCGAAAATAAAAAAAATCAACAAATAAGATATTTAGAAGGAAATGAAAACATTTAACCTCACTTTAGAATAGCCTTCCGAACGTCAATCCAAACACATATTTAAAGTTCTTTTTTCATAAATCCAAATGTTGATATAGGTTGTCTATGTAACATGTTACAATGTCTTAGGGTAAATTACACAAAAAGTATTTCCCAAATGTAAATTTGATAATTCATCTCAACACAAACATTACCAAACATTACACGTTTTAAATTACAGTTTACACACAAGTTCCCAGTGCAATTTTCTACTCATATTGTATGTTCTATGTGTGTAATAAGAAGGAAAAATTTATCGGGTTCCTGTGTGAAATTGAAAATAAAATCATGTGTGAAGAGTGTTGTGATCAATTATCAAATTTACATTTTGGAAACACTTATTGTGATTCACCCTAGGACATTGTAAAATGTTATATGGACATTCTATTGCATCTTTTGGAATTATGAAAAAAGAACTTAAAATATGTGTTTGGACCGACGTTCGTAAGGCCATTTCCAGGTTAGAATAAATGTTTTCGTTTCTTTCTAAATGTCTTATTTGTTGAGTTCTTTATATTTTCACTGTCTCATCTATACACTTGATGCATCACTTACAAAATAAATTGAAATTATTTAGAATTTATGGATATTTTGATATAATTAGTTACCCCACCCACTTGATAGATTTTTTTCAATTTCAACAAATGATAGATCCTTAATTTAAATTTGTGTAGTCACTGCTTGCCTTTCAGTGAAATCGACCACGTGTTGTAATTGAAAATGCCGTGTACGAGTTTTTGTTTTGAGGGTCATTTCACGGCGGTCATTCAACTTACTTTTCGTTCTTAAACAGACTAAATCTTTAAATTGAGGTGTTAGTCAGTTACTGGCTGCATACTTCTGTCAGTGACTGACACCCGCCCTACATGATTTGGAATCGGTGATAGGCGGGAGAATGGCTGTATGAATTATTTCATTTCTAAACTCCTAGAAAGTATTACCCGCCCGGGAATCGAACCAACGCCCCCCTTTTTAGTAGACTTGTACTGTTTATTTACAAATTTTATAATAATTTAATTTACTATTCGATTGTTTACGATCATTATTTCAATGAATTTAATAACATTTGGATTTGGTATTATATAATTCATTTGTATTTATATCGTATGTATGTCTTCTTAGGATTTTAATTTACGGAAAGGGGGACTAATTGGAAGATACTTAGTTTCGTCACCAAATCATAGTCGAACAAAGTGTGTTTTTTCTATGTGGTATATTGTTCAATGAAACTACTTTATTATGGACTGTTGTAAACTGTGCTAAAACGTAAGAGTTGAATACGCTGTGATAAAGATAGAACGTCGAGGTAGGTTTTATAGTTTACATTGTTTTTGAATAGTTATTGTTAAATCTTAATTGTTCATTTGTTATTATCATTCAACTGTCATTGGCGCATACATTAACCCCGCTGATTCAAATACTCCATACTAGTTAGATAATTCCCGTACATATATATGAGATTTACTTTATCAATAGTGAATGCAGAAGTACTTTGATGAGTATTTAAATCAGCGGGGTTAACGTATGGGTCACTGACAGTCGAATAGTTTTCCAATAACTGATTTATTACATATAATTACAAATGTACCTTAATACGTCATAATGATCTAATTTTGTTTTTAATTACTTTCGGATAGTAATTTTGGATAAAGTCATGAAGTCCTATACATAAACATAAAGAAATAACCGTTATGTTTTTTGCAATGTAATTATTTCGTACTCTTGAAGTTCTATGGCCTGCTATTTATTATAAATGTATAGTTTACTGAATATTATATCACTTGTACCTGTGTGTACTTTCACTGAGTTCTTCCAAAATATTTCATTGTACAGTAAAATTCCGTCATAAAGACCACAATATTTATTGCCAATTTATGCAATTTTTGGTGATATTTAGTTCCCGAGAAGGAAAAGGTCTCGACCGTTTCGCTATTAGTTAAAGTTTTAAGAAAAAGAATTCGTGGTTTAAAGTCTGCTTCCTTATATATGTTCAGCCGAGTCTACAATTTTGTATGATAACCCCTGTATATTTAAATCAGTGTCCATTTGCATATGGGTGGGTGGATCGATCTCTAAGCGCGTGTCCTGCCACTGGACTACTGCTCCTTATAGGGCTAACGATTTCGACCGTCTTTATATTTGAATTTCACTGTATAACGAAGCAATAGTTTGTATTTGGGAACCATAGTATTTATCTGACTACACGATCTTAAATATTTTTCAATTCATTTTCCTTGTTTCATAATACAATGCAACAGTCACGAAATAATCATTCGTCATTTTACATAATACAATGTATTCAGCTTGTTAATTTTCAATTTTCTTTCACCGGACAAAAACTGTGTTCTATTTATAACAACTATTTTAACTACCCAAACATTATTTTAGCGACGCGCTGTGATATGTACTTCAATTATTGAATATACATACTTACGTTTTCTTTCATAATAAGATAAAATGGTAAAATAAGAAATAATCAACTTTCTATTTCTAGTTCTTTTATTAATATGATAATGCAACACACGTGTATAAAGTCTATACATTGTACATGTTTTAAGATATACATACATGCTGGGTTTGCTCGAAAAACTGGTGTATGGTGACTGGTTTTACCAAAAAACAATGGCATAATAGCAACTCGACAATTACAACAAAAATAGTATACGATTAAAAAAAAAATATTTGGCATTTTAAAGTACAGTGGCACTTTTCACACAAAAAAATCTTGCGATAAAAATCATAGTAAGCAAAACGCAAAAAAGCATTGTAATAATCAGTTCGGTCATTTTTGGCCAATAAATTCCAAATATTATTGAATTATGTAGAATATTGTATAAATTTCGAATATCTTACCATTGTCAGGTTTATTATCCTTCTCACTTTGAAATGCAAATTTATGAAAAAGACTTACGATAACTTTTTTCGTAAGAATTTTTGTGAAAAGGTGTTTAGTATTTCAGTTGGACAGAAATAGCAAAAGCAAGACTGTATCTTTTGCTACTCCTAAAAGTTCAAATGCACAGTGTTTTAGGCACCCCTCGATGTAAAACTTAATATATTATCTTGCTCAAGATCATTATATAACAATGTTATATACAATTACGGCACCAGGAGATCATGCATCATGTTATATATAAGATATTATCTATGTCGATATATTGTATTTTAGTTTGATAAGTATTTTACTTACGTCATAGAATAATCAATACCATATTAATAGGTCTTTTATTAATGTACTTTTTGTTTTTAATAATATAAGATCAATATGGAGTTCAATATATATCTTTCTTTTAAGCAAATTGAATCAAAAGTTAGCCCAGAGACATACATACCCATGTTTATCTATGTCTCTGGGTTGACCTGACGTGTCTGGAACTTTGTAACCCATCATGTTAATATTCTTAAGAGTTTGGTCAAAGGTTTCTAAAAGTTTGAAGCTTTCAGTAGTCAGTTAGACTATTTTGGTAAAAGGTACCATTTCTGTGATGGGTATGTACGATTAAAACATACAAAATTAAATGATCCAACTTATTTGACTACTGAATGAACAATTGATCAAATGTGCGATGAGTGCAAGTACGACTGCCAATTTTAGAAACAAAAAAAGATAAAAGGCTTGTATAAAAACTAAAAATATATTGAATAGAAAGCATTTTTTGTGGTATTTTGTTTTTAAATTTGATACCCTGTTAGATAATGGACATATTTGAAGGCAGATTACAAATTTAGATAGTTTACAATTTTATGTTAATAACATTCATTTATCCGGACTGTCTTGTTTGACGTCATTATAGACACATGTCATTGTTGCAAACCGTTCCGTCCTTTTGTCGCTAACTTAGTCATTTTTTATTTCACAGAGTTTCATAAAACACATTTTCAAGAATGGCATAGCCACGAATAAAATATTTTCAAGCGTTTTGTGTTTTTTTTCTATGTTTTATTAGAGATGTTTTACATAAAAGTAAAATGGCGTCAATTCTTTTCTAAGATGACGTATTTAGTGATGTCACTTTGAATTTATATTTAACTACAATGAATGCTTCTTACGATAAGTGACTGTTATGGAAGGGTCAATTTCATATGAAACAAACTTTTAGAATTGTGAATTTAAAATTGTTAATGAAAAAAAGCTGTTTTAGAGAACGTTATTAAGGGTTTAAATGTATACTGTGAAGCACGTACTATTGGGTCACCGAATTTTTGAAATATTTATCGTAAAATTGGGCCGAAAAGTGAAAGGCTTTATTGAACAAAGAATTCAAATAAAGTTTCTAATTGTGACTATACGAGTAATTGTCTATAATTGTTAGTCAGTTACAATAGAATATTATGGTTACCAATGTCATTATAACAAAATAAAAATTTGGGTCACTTTTATTATTAACTTATTATCCTAAACAAAATGTCACGATCCAAAATAATAAAATTAGAAAATAATTAAAGCCCCTTTATCAAGTCTAACCATGTGTCTATGGACCGCAAAGACAGTTGACATTTATCAGGCACATATGTGTTTTATATTACTTCAAACAACCCGATGAAAACAAAAACTTTTTATAAATGAATTTTTTCAGTTATTTGTTGCAATTTCGAAGCGAAAATAAATCGAAACCGAATGTAGAACCTGTCTGTTAAAACTTAAACGATAGTTTTGTTCACTTTTCTATATGTTTAAGATAAAAAAGTCGCCTTTTAAATTACAATATTAAGCTTTAGAACCGTTTTATTCAGCATTGACAAAAATATCATAGTTAGCTATTGTAAAAGTTCCTCCTTTTAAAGCAATGGGCTCTTTGTAAAACTTAGACAGCATAATGACTGAACATGTTTTTCGTGTCTCTCATAGCAAGTTATATTCAAATAATTTCTCAGTATTAACCTAGTTTTCATATATTCTGTAAATGAAAGTACTTTCATATGGGGGCTTTAACTTTAAGACTCCCATGTACAATATACTATGTTATACGTAAAGGAATGGCTTCATCTCTTTTGTTACGTCAAATTATTTCTTTCATTTCATAGATAGAATGCTTAGCCTTCTTTAAATTTTATGATGTTAATTTTAAGAATAATATTGATTTATATCAGTGTGTTATTTTAAAATCAGTGCAGTCTGTAATAAATTATTGACAAATAGTAAACACTTATAAATAATATTACATCATGAGGTATAACAGACTTGGCAGACTAAACTTTCACACAACATTATATTATACTTATTCAATAGTTAGTGTAACCCCGCTATAAACAACTTAGATATATTAATATCTTGGCTAAAATCATGACTAGAAACCACTTTGTGACTTCATCGATTCTCCCAGAAGAACTCCGATTTTTAGCGACTGTTATGCTTAAACTGGTTAAAAGTTTGAATGCAGTTTAAAGCCTGCTTCCATATACATGTTCAGCCGACTTTACAATCTAGTACGATAGTCTCTGATCACTGAATTCACCATCACGCAGGTGATCCCTCACAGTGCCCATTTACATCAGGGTGGAGTGGAACAACAGCGTGTAAATTTCTTGCTCAAGAAAATTAGCAGTGCCCTAAGTGGGGTTCGACCCTCTCAATCCCTGAGCGCGCATTCTAATACTGGAACCCTACTCTTACTTTATATCAATATGATAACTTAACATCTTGAGTAATGAATTTTAAGTGCACAGATCTAATTTGTTGAGTAACTAACTCTACGTACAAATATATTGAAACAAGTGCATATTTTGTGATGTATTATACTGTTTTTGCACTGCATTGTATTTTTTGTTCACATATTCGAGAATTGTTATAAACTGAGTTGTGATTTGAGTCTACTACTTCAAAGAACTGTGGAAGTTCTTTTTTAATGTTAACTGAAAGTCAAACCTATAAATATGGTTTTGAAGTCGTTTATTGAAATCACGGTTATTTCAAGTTGCTCAAACACAACTTGAAGTTCAATAGGCATTTCAAGATCGGTTAAATTTGGTCATTATATAGTTTAACTTGAATTGTTAAACATTTGAGAAGTGTCATAAATTTTGTAATCGAAGTGAAATAGTTAACTGGTATAAAAATAATAATTGAAGGCACGAAACTATGGTTTCCAGAAAGGGCCATTGTATCTTCGCATTTTTGTTGATGGACCGAGACCACAATAGCATGTGGAAGCATTTGTTGGCACCAACGACGTCGTGTCTGATAAATGACAATCGGTCGTGTTTCAATGTAAATTAAAGTTAAAGTGCGGTTTAACGTCTGCTTCCATATACATGTTCAGCCGACTTTACAATCTTGCACGATGACTCCTGATCACTGAAATCACCCTAAGGCTGGCGATTCCTCATAGTACCCATTAACACCTGGGTGGAGTCGAACAATTGTAGGTTAATTTCTTGCTCAATGAACTTAGCTTAGCCCCTAGTCGGAATCGAACCCGGGACCTGTCGATCCTTAAGCGCGCGTCCTACCACTGGACCACTGCTTCACTTAATGTATATGTATACAGTCCTTGACCATTTGCAGTGGGGTATATTCCTTGCAGTTGTTTTGTTGCTAATTAGCAGTGTAGCAAGCAACCTGTTTGTTTATATAAAATAAGAAAATTCATGTATAAATTATAGTACATGTACTCACTACTTATTTATTGTATTTTTTCGTCTCAAAAATGAAGATTATTCTATTCTGTTCTATTCTATTCTATTCTATTCTATTCTGTTCTGTTCTGTTCTATTCTGTTCTGTTCTGTTCTGTTCTGTTCTGTTCTGTTCTATTCTATTCTATTCTATTCTATTCTATTCTGTTCTACTTGCCAGCGAGGTATTCGCCGGGCCTCATTACTTATACTACTACCACTTATGATGTCCGAGGCGTATCTTAGTAGAAGATCGCTGTGCTATTCCGTGTAATAAAATTGAGTTCGTTTCCGTAATGGCTCTTACAGCCAACCGTACTGTCGAATGTACAAAACCCCATATTTTTGATGTACATATACGCAGGTATCATGGCTTAGAGTAATATGCTTACTTAAAAGTTATCACGTATGGAAGAAATTTATCATCCATTAAACAAGTTGATCATGAAAAACATCGAACCTTGGTCCCCCAAAAAATTAGGAATCTTCTATATGGACATAGGACAATACCTACTGCCGTAAAATCTATAGATAAAGATTCAACAAACAAAATATTTAGGGAGTTTTAATCTATGAAAGTATATCTTCTGAAAAGATCCGTTTTTATCTATTTTTGTTGGAATGAAAAACCGCTCAAAATTTAAAGTAATGTTTAAAATCGGATTATATCATAAAATATATATGTCAATATACGATAAAAGTTGGAAACACTTGAAAATGTAATCGTTTTGTCCCAAGTGTTATAAATTTAGATAAAATATAAAGTTTTAGCTCTCGAGGCTTAAAATTGTGAAAATAGTTTTGAGAACTCTATTGATTGTTTGTCGTATTTAAAGACTTGAAAATATATATGTGTATTATGGAAAGAAGAGGGGCATTAGCTATCGTCCTGACAAATTTTGATATGATAAAATTTTGAAGTGTTGAAACAAACCCCTAAATACTAAGCCGCTTCCATGGGATGCGCATTATGTTTTCATTATCTAGTTATGGCATTAATGTCAATTTGCCTCCAATAATAAGGTATATGGAGAAGTTTCCAGCCTTGTGGAAAGGTATGTGAATTCTGGTTGTAGACAAGGGTCCAGGGAAAGCTAGAATAGGAGCGCTGGACGCCGTAATAAGACTTTTTTAACGTCGTATTCAACACATATATAGGTCATATATACGACGGCCAGCTCTTCCTGGACACTTTTCTATCACCATTACTAACTTACCCTGCCACGAGGCCGACAACTCATGTATAGGGTATGACCTGCCGCGACCGGGTTTCGAACCTGCGATCTCCGGATTAGAAGTCAGACATGTTAACCACTACGCCATGGCCGCGGCTACCCGTTAAAAGACTAGTGCAATGTGTTGCTACGGCGATTAACCCCACCAACAATAAAATAACATAAATCATCTAGAGTTGAAATGCAGGATGTGTTGACCTTATTAGTTGGTGTTGTAGACCACGTGAATATAGACCCTGTGTATGATATTCCAAACAATAGAGAACAATTACAAATGTAGACTCGATTGGATAATAAATTAGACAAAAGACCAACTGAACTCTTTATGCCATGAGTACAATACACTGGTCAAATATGAAGCTATTTCTAGAGACAATGAAATGACCGTATTGTCCAGTAAATGGCCATAATAAATAAAACCCACTCATATAGATATTGTTTATGAACAATAAACGGACATCTAAGTAATTATGCTAGCTAATGTTGATACAGCAAATTGGTCACATTGAATGTAAGACAATGGTCGCTCTTTTATAAGGGTCACCAGCTTTGTTTGAATCAAAGCAACCCACGTGATCGTGGGCCATTACACAATGCTCAATATTCCTATTTACGTGAGCTGTGATTTTCTTTGACCGATATTTTTGTAAGCAAGAATTGTTATTGAAATACACCATCGGGAATACTGCATGTCTGTTCATGCTCAATCTTCGTAAACAGATATAATTTCGTAATTTCTAGTTTTAGATCGAGTTTTGTAAGCTGATTTGTAGATGCGTGACCGACAACTGTTCAATTTGATAAATTGAGAATGGCTGTAAAATTCGTGCATAACCAAACTCTATGTACAGAGAAATGTATTCACCGACACGGGAAACAAACCCACGGCCTGACAGGCGTACTAACGACTAAGCCAACTAAAAGGGCTTTTACAAGAGTAAAAAATAAAATAACTAAAGTAATTTCTATTAGTATTTTTTTAAATTTTTATAAAAATAAATAATGACATGAAAGTTAATGGAATATAATCGATAAAAAATATAAAGATATTACATGGAATGACAAAATTTGAACAATAAAATTTTCATCACAATAAAACATGGACGGTTAAAAGAGTACACATCGAAATAAAATATAGAAACATAAAATTTCTGTAAAAATACTGATTTCAATATAAAAAAGGCATAACAGTAATTTTAAGATCTTCTTTTTGGTCAGAAGCTTTCGCGTGATAAACTCGTTTACTGTAGTGAAAGGTTTTTTGAATATTACTAAAATACGCCTTGACTAGTCTAAGTACCAATCAATTAGACTGTCAAATTCATACACCAAGTACACCAAAATCTTCATTTAGATGGAATTGAGTCAAAGATATTTTCTCAAAACTTTTCTCGAAATATCTAGTAGACCATTATTACGTCAGTTAGTTTAACTGACTCACTAAAAGTATACAGTTGGAATGATAATTCTTTGACGTGGAAATGAATTACATGTACTAAAACCCGAAATGAATATTAAGTACGAAATACGAAAGTATAGGTTTTTCATTTTAATACATTATGAATTAGATTTTGTCTTCATGAATATTGACAAAAAGACTATTGGTAAAATCAAAATTGGCTAAAAAAAACTGGAAAACCTACCATACCTAATTTTTGAGACCGTTGACCGATTTGTTTGCCTTAACATGAATGACAAAATAAAACGTATTATATATAAGTACATGTTTCATTTGTGGTTGTCTGACATTTTAATACATCAACGAGTACATGACACAGGTTATAAAACATACAAATATATAAACATCAGACATCAACAGTAATATTGTTAAATTTTATTCAAATGTCAGTGGCACAAACATAAACCCCGCTGATTTAAATACTCGGTATTTGTTCGATAATTTTAGTACAATACTCGGTATTTGTTTGATCGTTCCAGTACATAAATACGTATAACTATTTGATATAGATACTGATATCTATTTTAATCGATCGTAAGTACAGATGTACTGTAGTGAGTATTTAAATCGGTGGGGTTAATGTATGCGCCAATTACTGTTGAATAAAATAAACCAATACTGACAATACTATACTGGTCGAGTGGTTGACCCACTCTTTATCTTACATTCTGTGTTCTGTAATTGAATATATATATAAAATGTATATATTCAAAGTTCAATTTATCGTCTATATATGACAATATTCGATACAAATGTTATTATAATTGCACTTCATAAAGTTTTTTTCACGAGCACTCGTCGTGCAGTACAACAATAAAGCACCTTTATCAAAGAAAACAATTGACAATGCTACAGCAACTTCAGTCTTAAATATCCCCTCTTACAAAACTCATTTAGTTCCATGCCAAGCCATGTTCACTTTTCACAACTTAGCAAACACCAATCAGCACTAGTACTAATTCTTAGAAATCACCTGTCAATTTCCCCCATCGTTATGCAATACTTGTTCATAACAATTCATTCGTTGTATATAACCAAGTACGTTGTCCATTGAATCGAGAAGAAAGTACATTATCTTCGCATTCATTTCAATTGTGTAATATTTGCATCAAGTCACTTAAGCTTGCATTAACTCACAGCGGTGGCACTTTCCACAAACCCTTTTCACCTTTTCTGTTACAATTGATTCCTCTCTCGGAATCGGAGTCAATAAATTTGTATGAATAATTTAATACTTTTAAGGTACAAAATGTCACTTTGCATGTCGGATCAATTCTACACACCAGACGATTGGTTTAACAATAAAAAGCTTCTAGAATCTTTGTTTTTAAATTGTCTTTTAGCTGGTCTGAGATATCTGCAATCTTCCAGGTCTTCCCAATCCTCTTGTTCCAATGGCGGAGGTGGTACTATATCCGCCGAGAAGTCTCGAACCATAAGAGGACGTGGAGTCAATGAATAAATCGGCGGAAGCATAATTGGCGGTAGTTTTAACGGTCGCTCACGTTTTTCACCGTTTGTGGACGGTCTGTCACGTTTTTTAGTGTCTTCCGTTGGCAAAGCCGGAAGTTCCGTTTTCTCTTCTTCATTTTCTGGTTCCTCGTCCGCTTGCCTATCAAATGAAATCACGGTACCAACGTCGCCATTTTGAAACAATATATTAGCTTGTAGTGTCCTTTCACTTGAAGATTTCTGAAGTTTATTCAAAGCTTTATTGTCTATAGTTCCATCAACGGATAAAATACGTTTTAACAGTTTCATCCTGAACTCATTTGGCGGAATAAACACTGGTTCATGTTTCCTCGATAAATTATTTCCAGTGTTTGATGAAGTTTGTGTTGTTCGTGATTTATCTGAAACCATTTGTGACATTCGAGATAACGTTTGGGTCGCCATGTTGCTTTCCAAATCAAAAAGCTGATTGCCTCACTTCAGTTTAAAATGATGTAAAATTTCGGCCCACGAAATGACCGTGAAAACTAGTTCAAGATTAAACTAAATAAAACAATCAGTAACAACACCAACAACTCAGTCGTTTGTCTGATAAAGTCAAAATTTGAAGTACTTTGTAACAAGTTCAAACGTTATGATAACACCACGTTGGTCTCCGATTGTTCATTTGTAATAAAACTCAAAATAATCTGAAATTTTGTTCATCCAAATTTTACACAAATATCCTTTTAGAGTCTTGACTCTGGCACTAATAAAATGTCCAAAAACTCAAGTTTGTGATGTTGTCAACTGTTTTAACAAAACTTTAAATGTCACTAGTTGATATTCATAAAATTTTATGAAAATTAAAATCTGTCAATTGAAATCCACCTCTAATTCAAACTCAAAGTTCATAATAGTCCCAACTGTTATAAGTTATTGTTGAATAAAATCAATGCATTTAGAAAAATTGTTCATTTTAACATTGAATAAATAGTTTTGTAGAAAATTGATTTTAATACACTGTAAAATAAAGCGCTTTATTTCTGTGCGATCGTCGCACTATAAAATCTACTCGTCGTCTGTTTAAACGACCGGTGACACCGTGCTATTTATACTGTCGTGATAATCACTGAGAGCTCTCGAGTACGTAGTTTTGGTGAATTTTCAGTACGATATCATACGAAGATAACCAACGTACTGTGGGGGTTAAAAATAAATATTTCAAGGGGGGAATTTTGTCTTTAGATTATTGACTTAATTACAGTAATTTTTCCGTGAAGAAAATTTTATAATTGGTAAATTTTGTAATGGCGAAATCGATAAAAAGTTTATATGTGTACAGAGTAATTAAATACTTTTTCAATTTTAACAGTGTCAGTTTGTGTCAACTTAACTTAAGTTTTAAACTTATTTTTATCATACTGGGTTTTACGCCGTGTCAATACGAATTAAGGACATGTTACGGCGGTCACCGCTCATAACTTAACTTTCCTGGACCCTTGTCTATAATTAGTACTCAATCACTAATCAACAAGGCAATAACTTTACCATACTTTATTAAAAGAGAAAAATAGATAATATTGTTAAAATTTTATGAAAGGGTTTAACCGCCCGGGGTGAAACTCGAACCCATGACTGTATTCGAAATCCCGGCACACTATTAACTCGGGTTTTAAACTAATATAAGTACATAATTATGTACTTTGGTATACCTTGTAAACGCTTGTACTAATAGATAAGGTATATACACATACAAGAATGTCGGCCAAGCCTCCGTTTCATACGAACTTGTATTACAATTGAAAATCCCCGAGAAGTTTCGAATGACGAATCAAATCACTTTATAGCATAAAGAAGAGGCGCGATATGAACTGTTTGTGGTTTCTGGTTTTCAATTTAGTTTGCTGAACCTTAAGGATAATATAACAATAAACATGCACCGAATAGGGATAACTCTTTACAATGCTGGCGACGAGATAGATCAGAGTAAAGACCACAATCAATTTATTTTTAGATTCTATGAATGAAAACCCAAAGCATATCGACTTAGGGGATTTTTCGCGTCTTTGTGTTGAATCGATGCAAAACTTAGATAAAACTCTAAGCTATTGTATTTACATGTTCGTTATAGAACATATATTAAAATCTTTTAAAATAGATTACGTACACTTAATGATTTGCTTGGAAGCAAAATTATCCGCTTACCAAAAAATGTCTCAATGCAAGGGCATAAATTCATCGGTACAAGCTTTGATAACCTCGGCAAGGATTGAGTACCATTCAAGACATTGTTTGCGGTTAACGATGGAAATATCCCTCAGTCAAGAACGTTTTGTTCCTCATTCAAACATTTTATCAGTTGTTTGAAAAAGTTATGAGGGTTTATCATTGGTGTGGTACAAAACAATGAACAGGATTAAAACAAACGCCACGTGGGGTGCATTGTTTATTATTCCGTACTTATTGAGTTCAAAAATAGCGTCGTTGAAAACAAATGCTCCATAAAAGTGCATTCTTTTAAAATACATGTAAGCCAAGAAACTTGCACTGTGAAGCCTAACTATTTATTTCTATATACAAGTTGAGAAAACGCTCGGTGGTCCTGATTTAGAGCTTTTGAAGTGCAATCCATTGCCAACTAAAATAAGAAAATATAGATATGCTCAGCTATAAGGACTACTTAGGACCTTTTTTCGTGCAAAGTAGTGCGATTTTTTACGAATTGCAAGTTTCAAAATTTCCTATATTTCATACCGCCATCAAACTGTCAATTTGATTATTAGCAGAACTTAACTCTAATAATTATGTACACGGATGAGAGAGTACATTCTATCAAGAAAACCTACCAGGGCTCTGAAAACAGTGACTGAATCTTAACTACGTAGAATCGGTCAAAACTATTTTATTAAGAGAATTGTCATTCAAGTCACCAACTGTTGTGGAGTTTTATGATGCTTTATATACATGTAGTTAATATTCTCAAACAAAATAGATGGGCTCTGCCTTTTTTCTCTTTCTGTCCACTTTGCATCCTCTCTACGCAGAGACAGTTACTTATAAACATTAACCCTCATATGCGCCATGTCCCTTATTCTACCTCCCAGCCCTTTTAAGAGTTTTAGAATAATCACTACTTCATAGATAAATTATAGTGCATATAAGTCATTTAACTTAGAGCCAAATCTCCTGGAACATTTACTGGACATCTAGAATAAACAGGAATGTCTCGATGCAAAAAATAACAAAATTCTGGTTCAGTCTGCAACCCACTACCTCCGAGTCAGCTCTTTTATCATAAACAAAAAACAAAAATGGTGCCAAATATAAGCGTGTCGTGATTAAAGATACGCAAACAATAGTATTAAAAACGGTAATTCGATACGTATTAATTAAATTCCAATTAAAATATTTATCAAAGAAACACGCTTGGTGTTGCTATAAATAGAATACATTGTCTATATCCGTCATTTATATATGAATACTATATCTCATTCATAAATATATATCAAGTATGGCCTACTCATATTTCGGTCAGATTTGGCAAAATTGTGGTCAAGCGAATAGGTCAAGGATTTTATTTTAGATAAACATTATACGATTTCATAAATAAGGAGCAAATAAGTCAAATTTGTTTTGGTATAATCCGCTTTAAGGTATTTTAATTATGTGTTTGGCATTTTTATTCGCATGACATTTGGCATTAAATTTGGAAATAGAAGCAATTACGTTGTTATAATTTTCGACAATACATATACATATATATTATTTAACAGTATCAATTTATTCTCCATTACGGCAAACTTGTAAATTAGATTCAATCCGTTATGCAAGCTTTATTGGCTTTATGTTATCTGCATTTAGTGTATTTGTAATTCATTGTATCGTATTGTTGCATGAAACAAAAGGTACAAGCAAATTAACCCAAAACTCAAATTAATGGAAATGCAACCATTTGTTTTGACATTTTAAAACTACCTCACAGTGTCTATAATTGTGTTAAGAAAAATGAATTCTTAATATTTTAAGACATACCGACCTACATTTTGTGGAAAATAAAGAAGTAAAGAAAAACAACTGTTTTCATCAATACAGTTTACAGGGTACAGTTTTATACAACAGATAACCACAAAAGTAACTAGTTAATTAAGTGGTTAAGTAGTTATTTAACTAGTTTTTTTTCAATAAATTAAAAGATCATAACAGGAAACATTACAATGTAGCCCTTTTCTGAATTGTTTCATCATACTAATTTGCCGGATTTTCTACGAAATAAATCGGCTTATAGTTGGGCAAAACCAGGTTGGGCGGGTGGGCGAGCGGTCGGGCGGGCTCGGACGGGTGGTCGTCCGGTGTCTTTAAAAATTGTGTTAAAGTTTTTTCTTTACCATATATTTCTGCCATTTGTTGTCAGATCTTTATGAAACTTCATACAATGATAACATACCATGTGATGTACAGAATTAGAAAGTAACCACAACTCTACCTGGTTTTATTGTAGATTATTTCCCTTAGTAATTTTTGCGTTAAAGTTTTTAATATGTTGGATATCTCTGTCATTTATGGTCAGATCTTGATGAAAATCCAGCTTTAATGTGGTTTACACATAACATTCCTTGTTTTAATTGGTAAACTTGTAATGTAACTTGTAAACCACTCAATTAGCTGGTTAATTAAGTGATTATTACTTGCGATACTAGATGACCAATTACCAGTTAGTGATTGTAGATATGTGATAACAGGTAAACTAAATAATGATAATAATAATAATAATAATAATAATAATAATAATAATAATAATAATAATAATAATAATAATAATAATAATAATAATAATAATAATAATAATAATAATAATAATAATAATAATTATTATTATTATTATTATTATTATTATTATTATTATTATTATTTAGAATAGTGTACACATAGTAAAATAGAAACTCAAATATCACAGACATCATGTTGTATTTTACTATGTCAAGCACACCAACATCAGGGATAACACAAAAAAAGGCAAACGATTATTTCCATTGTGGTCACTATTTGTTGGTGGCGTGACAAAGAGAGGCAATATTAAAATAATAATGAGATAAATATGATTAGACTATTGCAATTAATAATTAATAAATAAATCAATTAATTCAATGTAATCATGACTCTATTTTAACAGAGACCACATTCAGGGAAGTTTGAATTTTCTGCAGAATCAGTGTTAGAATCTTTTCTCTCCCAATGATGTTCGGGATACATTTGCGTGAAAAATGTCCGAGCAATTCCGAGTGTTATTTCATGAGTTGAATGACCATAAACATCGTAATCAACACGTAAACACATCAGTATCAATGAAATTCCTTGTACTGTTTGCATTTCCTGAACAACTCAAATCAAATAAATATTTCAAAAATACTGAAACAAAACAAATAAAAATATTTACTCTTGATAAGTAAATTGAGGTCAACGTTCGATTAAGATATGAGCCCACGCTAAGAAGTAATCATAAACAATTACTGAGTAAATTTTAGAATTTGTTACTCTAAACTTAAGTTTGTAATTAAATTTGTTAACACTTAACAAAATATCTATATAAAAATGTCGCGCGACAATGAAAAGTGCTATTAAATGTTTCGCCTTTATTTGACTAGTTGAAGTTTTTCATTGTTCGTTCCGTAGTTTTTTTCGTTGATAGTTTCAGCTAAGGGGGTGGGGGTCACTGACCGCTTGGAAATTGGAAAACAAAAGTATGTACCCATCACTGGCACCAGAGTCCATATCTTATGATTATAATGCGTACGTCCCTATATATAGTTCTCTGTACATACATATATAATAAACATGGTATTGAACGTTTTCTACAGTGCATACGGCCCAAACCGTTTTTCTTCAATTCGACTTGTATCTGAAAGAAAATGTCGGTCTCAATTTAAAGATAAAACATTACTCTAACATCATGCAAAGTTACAAGTTTGTATCTGATACCGTTTTCATGATATTTATATTAATTTCAGAATCACTAGTTTGCAGAGATTCAACGTCACTACTGACTTCCGGTTTAACTTAACCTGGTTCTCTGGATATTAATGATTACGTACACAGACGCAGAATATATCATTGATTACGTATTTATTCTATTTATAGAACTTGTGACGCGTAAATGTTTACCTAGGCAGTGCGCTCCGATTGGGTATAAATTTGGCGCGCTTCATTGACAAGGTACGGGAAAAGTCTCGAGGAGTTTATCAACCAATCAGTTTACGCCGGTAAACGCGTCATGATTAAACCGGAAGTGAACAGTGACTCTCAATCGCTGCAAAATGATAGTATTGAAATTACGATTAATTTCATAATAACCGTTTAAGATATGAAGTTTTTTAATAGTCAGTTTTGTAAGGAAAGGTTTAATCTACAAAACGAGACCGATATTTGCATCCAAATATATTGGTAAAGGTAAAATAAATCTGTCAGACCGTACCTACTGTCAAAATGGTTCAATACCATGTGAATATTATAATGATTGTATAGATCTAGTCCTAACTCGTACACGGTGATGAATACGGGAGCGATTTTTAATTGTGTGCGTTGACAAAATATTATATGAGCATGCATTTTAAAGAATGTGAGGACTCTAGTGCCAGTGGTACCCATGAATGACGTTGACACATGTCATTACCCTAAGCTTAAACATTTCGCATTTTCGCAATAATTGTTTAATTGTTTTCATCCTCTATTTCGAGGGTTGCCCACAAGACTGTAGTAACTCACTACTTAACGCAATGCGCCACAGTCTTGCGGACAACCAAAGATTTTACGAATTTGTATTGCTTTCGCCAAATGTCTGTATGGGAATGAACGGAATTGAACTTATACTTTTTTCAAGTCCATAGCGCAGATGGTAGCGCACTGGGAGATCAAATCTAGTTTCCTGAAGGGAGCACGGGTTTGAAACCCAATCGGGGCATCTGCAATCTGCGTAAACACATATCCAGTAGACCACGGTCGTACTGGATCTGTACTTTTTCCCTTTGAGGTCACGTCGAGATGAACTTTGTGTCGACCAATCAATGCGTAGCTTTCATGTAGACGAAAACACTATTAATCACATTTTGATTTCGTAATTTCTATTTTTAGACCAAGTTTTGCTTGCTAATTTAACCGCGGTAATATTCACAGGCTGCGATTGGGTGGCTCATTTCAAATTTCGTGACGTAAACGATGTAAACAAGTTACGTATCATAACAATTTCGTCATGAATATTATGATGAGAAAAGGTCACCTGAACGTGACCTTCGTTTGGAAATGGCCAGATCTACATTAGCGAGTTTGCGAGCGGTAAAATTGTAGATCGGGTTTTAATCAGATTGGGGCATCTGTATCTTTCAATGAAAATTTAATAAAAATGTCATTTTCCTCCATCAATAAGGTATATAGAGAAGTTGTCGGTCTTGTGGAATGGTAGGTCAGATGAGTCCTGGTTTAAGGCAATGCTCTATGATAGGTAAGGTGCACTGACCGCCGTAAAATGACATGAATTTGTGTTGATATGGCGTTGAACCCGGTAAAACAAACTCTTCGCGTGACGTCATCATTGATCTGTAGACGTCATTTTGTACATCATGTAATGCATAATACAAATAATAATATTGTCATAAATTATGAGTACAATATAAGTAATATAATAAACAGAACTTGACCTTTTAGGGTAAATATTGACCCTGAATGTCCTAAGTCTATTTAAAAAGTTATTTCTTTAAGCCAATATGACGAAATGATCGGATAATAATTATTTAGTACTATTTGTTCAGTGGATTTTCTATTATAATCTACAGTCAAGGGACATAAATGAGTTCCCACTCTAAGTGACGTCATGTTTTATTTTGACAGCGTTGTTGCCATTTAACCTTGACATTTAAACTCAAAATCAAAACAAACTGGCATGAAACATCTAATACTTGGAGATATGACCCTTGGTCCTCAATACATCAATTAAATTCAGATGTTAACTCGGTTAAAGTCTGCCGACGATTAACTTTCACCATCAAGATAACAGGGCATCCGAACGTCTCGTAGTTTATGGTCACCGTCCACTACGAGGAAGATTTTCAACATTACCTCGGTCAACAAATAGCTTCAAAATTTTTGACACAGTCCTTCTATTGTATCCAGTTATGTCTTGAATGTTTCGGCTAGAAAATCTCTGTTTTGATAATCTAATTTTTATGTTTTTCGCCTCAGGGGTCAACTGTTTTCCGTGGCGCGCCATGTTATTTTTTTGCTGACGCAAACAAGGAAAGGGAGATAATCGGTACTATTATTCGATCTAATTGATCTAATGGACATCACATTATTCTCCCTTGCATTTAAAAACTAATTAAATAAAATAAAACGACAAAAAAAACGGTGATAATGTACGGAACTTCGTAGAAAGAAACAACGTCGTGTAGCGTGGGAACTCATTTATGTCCCTTGACTGTATTTTCAAAATACGACTTGTAAGGTCATGAAACCATGCGGTCTAACGTTAAATGATTAATTACACGTTTGTGGTCGAGTGGTTAAGACGACTTACTTCATATTTCATTGTAAAAGAATCGTGGTTTCGAGTCATGCGCCTGTTGTGCCTTTTTGTTATAATGAACAAGATTTAAACAGAGAAATCTTTTGCAAAGGCACGAGAACTGCTGTATCCGAAATTGATTCATTCAAAATGCTAAAAATTTATTCACAGTGATTCATAGACACAAATCAACGATCAGTGGTCCCATACTGATATTTGTTCGATAACCCCGTACATAATTATGGTCACTATATTTTATACCGGAGTACATAAGTACTGTAGTGAATATTTAAATCAGCGGGAATAATGCACGAGCCATAGACAGTTGAATAGAATTTATCATAAATCTAAGTCCATCAAAGACCGTACCCATTCTTTTTTATCGTACATAAAAACACTGTACATGTATATTACGTAAAATCTTATCAATCTATGGATATAAAATGTCAATTAATTAAAGATTAATTACCCCCGCGTGAGATAAAAAAACTTGATTAATTGTAGTGTATTGACATTATTTAGAATGTAACATATGCTTGGTATTCAAACTTGGGGTAAACATTCTGTGATGTAAACATTATGTCAGTGACACTCATGAGAAATCTGCAACTAGGACAAAATATTATGTTTTCTTGATCCGGTTAAGTTACCATATAAACATTTTATTTTTGTAGTTCTTTATGGACACATGCCTGGATTTAGTGTAGCTGAATGGCTTGTTTATTAGTTACAGATAAGTTAGTTTTCTCAAGACGTCGTCTTATTTTAGAAATTCTGCCTTTTATTTTACATGTGTATGAATTAGGTTTCTGGCACCAAACAAGTTTGCATCATACTAGATTGGTGCATACTTTTTATTGGACGATCGCGGTGATTTGTGTTACATAGTAACACGACGTTTTTTCACTTTTTTCCTTTTTTCATATATTTAAAGAAAGTATGTCTTCCAATGTAAATTAAAATCACAGCATCAAAAGCCTTTTTTCACTGATTCATATGGTACTAAACATCATCGGTTTGTCAAATAACTATTCCGTCATTATGTAAAGAAAGGTCTGTCATTTGCGTGCGTTACGTCTTGCTCAAAGTAAGAGAGTCGTGCATTGGAGCCCAGTCACGGTCTTTTGTGTTTTTATGTTTGAAATATGACTGTTAGTTGAATGCTGAGAAAATGGGGTTTAGCAATAGTAAATTCCAGCAGAGAATGTCATGTAAATAATTGTTTGTAAAACTTATTCTATAAAAATAAAAGTTAATAAAATTGTCATTTACAAATAAGTTGCATGAGACATACATTTATAATTTGTAACCTAATTTTAAGACCACCAGCAATTGGAAGTAGTGTTCGATTTTTTTCTTTGACGTGTTTTACGCAGTTAATCTGTGATATTTCTATCTCACTGGCTTTAGATAAGCTCCAACATAATCGTTTGGTATTTAGTGTTATTTACACAAACCGATGCACATACTTGTAACTTCGTCAAATGGTACTTGACAATTTCATGATTTTATTTGCATATCTTAAACATGTACAGCTGTTTATTGGTTCGTGAGATAAGACGTGAAATGTTACATTTGAGGTAAACATCTATAAATCAAGGACGCAAAGAGATGTGATATTTTACACGAGGTTTTACGTCGCAACAAGAGCTTTAGGAAAATGTCAAATTTAATGTACACAGGAGCATGGTATTACAGATATGCCAGTTGCACATTGCACTAACCCCGCACAACACCGTCACAAACCCAGCCACGACTCACTATGCTTTGCTACGCCATTCCATTCAGCATCGCATCACAGCGTGTCGCAATTAACTCGCCACGCAATACACGCAAGGACTCGCACGACACGCCAACCACACCTTTTTCCATACTCCTACCAACACAACAACACACAATAACCGTATTGTAACGCACAGCACCATCACACACCACAAGTCCACAACATACAACAGCCGTACAGTTCCGTACAGCACCGCCACACACCACTCACGACCGTACAGTATCGCACCGCACTGCCACACACCACACATGACCGTATCGTATCGAACCGCACTGCCACACACCACACATGACCGTACCGTATCGCACCGCACTGCCACACACCACACATGACCGTACCGTATCGCACCGCACCGCCACACACCACACATGACCGTACCGTATCGCACCGCACTGTCACACACCACACATGACCGTACCGTATCGCACCGCACTGTCACACACCACACATGACCGTACCGTATCGCACCGCACTACCACACACCACACATGACCGTACCGTATCGCACCGCACTGCCACACACCACACATGACCGTACCGTATCGCACCGCACTGCCACACACCACACATGACCGTACCGTATCGCACCGCACTGCCACACACCACACATGACCGTACCGTATCGCACCGCACTGCCACACACCACACATGACCGTACCGTATCGCACCGCACTACCACACACCACATCATAACAATGATCATACAATACTGAAACATTAATACAGAATATCTGTTACTACAGTAGTTACAAGTTAATGATACTTGTACGTCCCAGTATTCCTCACATTAGGTCATGTAGATGAGAACATGACGGAAATATATTGAAGTTACCTAAGATTCTTTAAAGTTCAAATAGCAACAATTCCCAGCAGGGATCAAGAAACAAGATTACAAAACATAAACACTTCCACAGAAATTCTGTCAACTTGACTATTGTTGCACGACGTGAATATAAACATTCAATGTGCTTTATCATGTGACTCATGGCACTCCATGGATTAGTTGATTTCTCTTGTAACTTTGTTTGTCTAAAAAGGGTTTCTAAAAAGCACGTATTTAGCTTAAATTCACAAAAACGCTGTGTAAAGTATATGAAAACATAGACACGTGATCAAAACATAACAACAACCAGAAACAGCACGTTTGCTTGACTTAAAAATAAAAACAAATCAACTTGCTTTTCTAGTCAAGTCAGTCGTTAGTTCATATATGCCTGCCAATTGGTTCTCAGGTAGTCGATTTTCTACCCTGGGCGACACGTACCATACCTTTGTGATGCTCGAAAAGTTAAGTCAATCTCTTTCCTACCATTGAAGGAAAAATGTATCTGTTTGGCTTTCTCGATGGTATGAGATGACTTCTTGAGACATAAGTGAAGCTGGTACCCTAAACCTGGTTTTAACTCCAAGTGGCAATTGTTTTTCCACTGTTCATTCCAAGACGGACACGTCTTAGGTACTGTTTTCGTTATAAGTTTGTGGCGTTTACAACAGAAATTCAAAAATAAAAGAAAACTACTTCCCTCACTTTGTGACAGTTTGATGGTCTGATTGAATGGTTTTTGTTTTTGTTTTTTTTACTGGATTTAACGCCGTGTCAACACAATTTTAGACCATTTTACGGCGTCCAGCGCACCTAACATAGCTTTCCTGGACCATTCACGGTCTATAACCAGTACTCACCTACCCTTTTACAAGGCCGGAAACTTCTCCATATTATCTAATCAATGGAGGAAAATCGACATTATTGTCAACTTTTCATGGAAGGGTATAATCTCCCCGGTGGAATTCGAAACCCGCACCCCCACGGGCACGAGATTCCAAATCCCGGCGCGCTACCAACTGAGCTATCGACCCGGGTTCTGATTGAATGTTGCTGTTCGTATGTTTTCAAACTCATGATGGAGAGGATGTATAAGCATTGTATATCTGTTATCTAATCCAATTTATGCCATAAATTATGCATTAAATTAAACTCATTTTTATTCTGCATTTTAATCAATCTATTAAACCTCTGATAAGACTCAGACAAACTAAATGAACTTCTAGACTTCAAAGTCAGCATTTGTGAAGCACATGATGCGCATGTATATCAAATTATGCTGACTTAGATAACCCCTAGACTCGGAAGTTCATTCATTTACATATTTTGATTGAAATGATTTATTGTCATTCATAGAAATTAAATACTGTATGGTAAAAATATCGTTTTCCGTGAGGACTATCTAATTTTGCATCGTTTGTGAATGAAATATCTCGAAACATGAAAACGAAAATTTTGGGTGAACATTAACACTTGTCTAATAAAGTTACAAATATGTATTTCGCCCTTTACTTAAGATTTCTATGTGGTTGAACCAATAAATGAAAATTTATTTATTTCGTTTACAATACTTAAAGAGAAGTAACTATTACTGATCGCTGTACTTTGGTCAATCTGAATTATTTCCCATTAATGGTTCAATTCACATGCAGTATATTATACTGAACCCCAAGTTATGTTTATAAACTATACAGTATAATTGATAATAAAAACATGAAGGTATAAATTTAATAAGTTTAATTTTTGAATATCATTACATATTATGTTTTTGACAATATTTAATGAATAATAAGAAATATTTGTGGTACTGAATAGTTAATAACATTTGGACAGTTTAGTCACAAACTATTGTGAAGTCCCAGACAATGCTGTTTTTACTTTATTAGAATTTCATCAAATTTGATTTATACATTTTTTTTTGTGAATCCAGACAAACAAAGTTTGTATACCTTAAAACATCATCATAGAATTTGTTTTATTTTAATAAGTAGATATTAGTCTACGACCAGTTGACTTTTTGTCATTATTTCTAAAAAACCAAAATGTTATTACAAGTATATCTCATCAACCATACATAACAAGTCTGATTGCTGATTTTTAGACTTCTAGGCAAATTTCACGCAATAACCTTTACTACCACAAAAGCAGAAACTGTTGACATAAAAGTCAGATTAGTTTAACTGGCGCAGTTATATCCAAGTACGAACAAACACATATACATGTACGTCTTGCTTTATATCTATTATCCCATCCGAACTCTCATCTTTGCCCGTCAATGCCTATGGAGAAATAGTTCTGGCTAATGGAATGACTTTTTCCAACCGCACTACTTTTATGGCTCGACAAAAATTAGTTCCATCATTATACATGTTCATTCCTAGAGGCTATCAAAATTCTCGATAGATATTAGCGTTAGATCGAGAATCTTGATAGCCTCTGGGTTCAAGAATGGTGATTGTACTGCTTCAAGTTGGTTTTGCGATCATTAATTATAATTTCAGACTTGACCAACTTGATTCGCTCACTTAGTGTCTTAAAATTATTTTATCTTAAAATAAGATTACCTATGTTTAGTCATACACATCTCAGTCACTAGTTTAGTCTGGTTTAGGAATCATGACGTAAATACTATACTGATCTAGAAACTAAATAAGGATTTCACGAAACCTGATGTCATAAGGTCGAGACATTTCCTTCTGAGAAGACGTCATAATGGTTTTAAAGACGTTGTAATTACGCCATTAAATACGTAAAATGATGACCAGAAACAACACATAATTTACATATGTATATACAGAGGGGTCTAGTTGTTTTTGTTTGGGATGTGCCAACCGCATTCTATATGTAGACGGTGAAGATACAAAACGGTTCCAACCGCCTTTGTTTGATCAACTGGAGAAGTTGATTTACCTTTGATAACTTTTATGACAAATTTGAGTACTTGTAAATCTATGACTTAAAGGATTATATTTTTCATTGCTTTCTCTCAGTGCTTTTTGACCCCAAAAGACTCACTATCGAACCGAGATTTTATTGACATGAAGCACTTGTCAAAGTTGGACAAAACTTGGAACAAACATGCCGACAACTTTCGGCGCCGGACAACCCATTCGCTACAAAGCTGATCATTGATATTCCGTTGTTCGTATTCGTTTTTTCTTCTTAAATCTTCTACCATGTTATACACATGTGGCCTTGATTGACTTGGACGACATGTTCTTATCTTTTATACAGTTGAACTCAGTTCTTCTGATCTACTTAAATACACTGCCCTCAAAAAGTTTCCTAGCAGTACTCTTAATTATTTTGTTTTACTTCTAAGTTCAAGTTTGAAGAATGATTCTAACAAAGTCAAGTGCCTTTTTACTTATTTAATTCCTACGCGTATCAAAACTGTTGCCCATATTTTATAATGCAATAAAACATAAACAACTGCGAGTTACTTCTATTATTAACTTTTTGTATTACGTAACATTGTATTGGTACATTTTATTTCTTTGAGTTGCAACAAATTGTATTCATGAATCAACCTCCAAAACTACAATCGATGTATCTTAATGAATCAAAATCAAGTATGATATTTTTTGTTATTACATATCCAAGAAGAAAAAAATGTACTATTCTAGAAAAGCGAAATTAAGATTCATTGATTATTAAATTGCTTTTACAAATGTTTGAAATTCCATTTAGTACAATGTTATCAGACAGGTGAAGGAACTTTTGCAGAGCAGTGTACTTTATGTACTTTATCTAAACTTCTTATTTGTCAACATAGTCCGACATTAATTTCTCGTACACTTGTGTATAAGGACTCACTATCAGGACTAAATGCGTATTTTTTGGATACTAGTAATTTGCGTTGGTGTTTTGGTTGCCAGTAGCAACGCTGGTAAGCCCGACCAAAGCAGTAGTCATGATGCTGATAAGCAAGCAAGTCGTTTAGCTCAAATGATTGAAGATTTAAGAAATGTGTATACATCTCAAGGATTACATCGACTAGGACGTGAAGTCAAGCCTGCTGCGCATAAACAGAAATCGTCTCGTGAGTGATTTATAAATTAATTTTCAAAACATGGCAGGTTATTGTACTTTTAATTTTGGATTTACCCGTATATTGCATTCTCGTACCCCGAGGTTATCAAGATTCTCGATCTAACTAGTATTGAGAATCCTACAAGACTCTGGGTACGAGAATGGTACATGGAGAAACACATGAGTTTACGCTATTGTGTAGCAGTTTCAACGTAATTATTCTTTTAAAAACAAAATCAATTATTCAGTATGTGTGACTCAGTGAATAGGAGTGTAGATATCACTCACTTGTTTTCATATAGATAATAAAAGAATATTTCTAAATATATTCATCCATCCCTTTTTGACATTTAGACACTTTGTTTGTTAAATAGACGCGTCAAGTTAAAAACTTCACTGATTCCCATTATTATGCGTGTATATTCATGAAATATGCACGACCATTTTTTTTATAATTTATTGGTCTTGCATTACAAGTATTAATTTCAAACCATTTGAATATTTCAAATTAGAAAATGTTTACTAGCTCATGTCTTAATTATTTTTCCACTATCATTTCCAAGGCGGAAACCACTTAAGTTCATGTTTCCGTTATTTGTTTCTGAGGGCCCTTCTTCAACAAAATTTCAAAAATCTAAAACACCCCCTCTTTGGTTTTTTTGCTATGTGGGAGTTCTAAATAGTGGAACATTAGTCTATACAATTTCTGAGGGCCCTTCTTCAACAAAATTTCAAAAATCTAAAACACCCCCTCTTTGGTTTTTTGCTATGTGGGAGTTCTAAATAGTGGAACATTAGTCTATACAATTTCTGAGAGCCCTTCTTCAACAAAATTTCAAAAATCTAAAACACACCCTCTTTGGTTTTTTTGCTATGTGGGAGTTCTAAATAGTGGAACATTAGTCTATACAATTTCTGAGGGCCCTTCTTCAACAAAATTTCAAAAATCTAAAACACCCCCTCTTTGGTTTTTTGCTATGTGGGAGTTCTAAATAGTGGAACATTAGTCTATACATGTATTTTGGTATATTTCTACTGCAGACAATCATAGACACAAACTACATCATGGTGGTCCAGTAGTTGACAAAGCGTTCACACGACATGGATCAAAACATGCGTCTAGAAGATAAACACGTGACCAATTCAGACGATATCGTACACTTGTTGTTAATTTTATGGAAAATAAACGTTTAGATAGAATAAAACTTGTACTTTGTCACTTAAAATAAAACTTGTTTATTATATGTAACCATTACACAATGGTACAGTTTACGAAAGATTTAGTGAGAAAGTGAGTTGTTCAAATTGGTTGTTTGTTTATGAATGGTCAAAAGAACAACACTAGTTATTTGTTTCTTTGTTGCAAATAAACTGAATTCTATTTGCTCTATTTTTTTTCTATTTCTCTCTCCCCTTTCTCTCTCTTTCTCTCTCTCCGCTCTCGTTTTCTATTTATCATTTTCTCTCTCTCTCTCTTTTCCCATTGTTCTCTGTTCTCCCCCCTCTCTCTCTCTTACAGAAACATGACACACACCCAATTATTCATACACTCAATACATGTCCATGTATCTAAGCAATAGGGTTATCATATAAAATACATTATTTGACAACAGATGTTGTTGTCCGGTTCTAGATTGTTTATTCATATGACAAGATTTAAAACATAAACCATCTGCCAACACGAATATTAATACTTATTGTCAGAATTGTTCGTACGTATCCAGCGTTTTTGCTCCTAGCAATTGTTTCCGGCCACTTGTATTTCATATTTTAGCCTACAGAGTAACTGACTATATGTTTATAATTTATGGACATAGACATAATTTTATTGCAAAAAGACATTTGTCCATAGGCAATACAAACATGTAATATACATATAAATATACATACAATTATTTCCAGTGACGGTCATTAAATTTCGGCAACAATATCAATATATATTTTAAATAGAATGTTGTTTACAATGTGATGTACAACCTGATCTGCATATCATGACCATCGGTTATGTCATATAGACAGAGACTCTAGACTCAGGACAACTGAGTAACTAATATGATAACACCACGGAATAACATCAAGACTGTGTTGTGTAACTTAATAGTATGTTTGAATGCCGAGGGTCGCTTATGCAGGTCAGACTGTATATATACTAAAGTGTTTAACATTTATCAGATTGCTATAAAAATAGATAGATTTAGGTGCAAATAGAAGCTATTGTATTAGTAGTATTATGATAAATACAAAGGGGAGAGAAGTGTATACATAGAAAAATAAGAAAACTAATATATGTATGTATACAAAGACTTATGAATGTAAAAAATAAAATACTTGAACATCAATTGGTAAGTATCGTTAAAATAGATAGTACGTGTGATTTTATCTTAACTTCTAAAATAATATAATTGTTCACGTTTATTCATACTTTTGTAAATATAAGTTGACAGATTTTTTACAACTGTTGTATTTTTTTATTGTAACAATTCAATAAATTTTAAAATGTTTGGTCTTTTCCAAATATATATTCTTATATAATTTATTCTAAAATCATGATAAAGAGGACATTCTAAGAGGAAATGAAATTCGTCTTCTAAAATATTACAGTGTTGACATTTTCTTTCTGATCGTGGAATACTATTTGGTTTGGTCCAACGTCCGGTCTCTATTTCTAATCTATGACTAGATGTACGAAGCCTTGTTAAAGCATATCTATATTTAACCACTGATATTTTATCGAGATATGTTTGAAATGCAAATTCTGCGAATAGTGTGTTTGTCTGGGCTCTAGTTGAATCATTGATTTGTGCTTGCCAGTTTTGAATGAAATTATCTTTAACCCTTTGCTTAAAAATTCTAAGAAACAGATTATTATTTTCAACGCCTTGATTCAACCATACATGATTAAAGCCAAACTTCTGTAAAATATATTGAACATTTGAGGCCCATTCTTTTATTCTTGGATTATTATCAAGGTCTTGCATCATAATATCTATACTATTAAATTTGCGAGTTTCTACATGTATATTGAAGATACAGACTCACGACATATACATGTATATTGAAGATACAGACTCACGACATATACATGTATATTGAAGTTACAGACTCACGACATATACATGTATATGGAAGTTACTCTTGAAAAGTGTTATTCCCTTTTTAAAAGAAAGTATGGCAATAAAAATGTTCATTTTACCGCCACAGACTAATTTTAATAGATAAATAACAACAGTTTTGCTGGCAACTCTAGATATCAAATATAAATGTACAATGATCACATATTGTTATTTTTATTGACATGCGATATTTAGGTGTACATGTATTTCCTTAAACCAAACACTATTTACGACCACAGAACCTCTTAGAACACTGGTATCTAATGATACATGGTATTTTTATGTTTTCACCATGTCATATTTTCAAATTATACATGTATTAACTATTTTTTGTATGGACAAATTAAAGTTACACTAATTTGTTATTAATTTCATACCATAATATTATGGAGATAATAACACTTCTTTCATAAGGAAATTAATTAGAACTTGGCAACATAATCTTGTTTAATAAATCTTATCCATGCAAAATGATTACATTTGATTTATACAGCTAATTGAAACAATACCAGTAAATCATTATTTTGCAATGACACTTTTCACAAAAATCTTACTATAAAATTCAACGTAAGTTGATAGCAAGAAACATTAATAATACGACCATTTTTTGGCCTATCAATTACAAATACATCGTATAGAATTATGTAGAATATTGTATACTTATTGAATATTATACCATAGTTATGTTTATTGAATTATTTACTCAATTGTTATGTACTCAAATCTGGAATCGAAGTGTCTAATGAAGTGAATCTAAAAGATACACATGACTTGCAAATTTTGAGTAAGGCACATTTCACAAGGAGCAGAAAACGCTTTATGAATATGAACTCATGACAACGAAAAGAACTTACCTATGGATAGATGTAGAAATAAAGATTTTAATTTTCAAAACGAAACATGACAATTAGTAAACCGAAAATGGCTTTGCAATGTATTCAACATCGATAGGTAATGCAAATTTGATTTTATCTTATCATGATACATCTTATCACATTTTGTCAGCAAATTTATAATTTATACCTATGTTTGGCCACATACATGAGAGAATATCTATATAATGGTACATAAATGTGTTAATAAATGCTTCTATAAAAAAAGCGAAAACCAACACACTTGCACAAAGTCTTTTCAAATTCTGTTCAAGACATAAACATTTGTTCCCTTAGTGCAACTTTATATTCAGTCTATCAGCATTACAATGCCATTCTAACAGTATATAACTGTTATCGTTTTGTCTGTACATGGTCGTTACATTTTAGAAGATGTGCAATCTTTCTGCATAATCGATGCATTTATTTCATTCATTGTACAATTCAATAATGAAATATTTGTTATTAACCATTTATGCAGCGATAAATATGAGAGATAATCTTTCTAAATTACCTCATTTGTCTGGTTAGCTTGTTTATATAATTTAGTCTCATTTTCAAGAGACAAAAAATGTAAGATACAATGTCATAATAGTATCATAGCATGCACCATTGTTATAGAATACAAAATAAATGTAAAAACACTCAGAATAAATACATTTGTCGAAATATAAATGAGTTACATAAAATTAGTATTGATACCCCAAACAAAGAGGAAATATTTTGTACCGTAAGAGTACAAAGAACTATAAACGTTTGAAGATTATTATAAAGAAACGCACAAAATGTCCAATTATGATCTTGTTTATATGATAAAACCAAAAATCCAAATTACGGAAAACGCAACTTACAAAACCTCAACCTTTTAATAGCATGAATTAATTTTTCTTTCAAAAACGTTTTCTTTTCATTCTTTCAATCTAAAAACATCTCAAATTCATCTGGTTCTATTTTTACCATGACAAATAGCTTAATTACAATTTCTTGTATTGGTATCACCTACCAAAATATAAATGTCAGATCCACTTAGACTTTTCTCAACAATGTTGATTATATAAAATGTAATTTCCTTTAAGTCATTGGCAGTCTAGACATAGATCTTTCTACAATTTTGATTGGTACATTATTTCATAATGTTAATACATTTTTTTTCTGTAAAATATGCACCAAATTTAGATTACCGTAAATACGTTAGTATATTCAACATTATGCATCGTCTTTCTATTCATGTTCTGTTCTTGAAAACAAACTGAAACTGTTTGTAACTGTTTAATATAAAGGTATAGTCCTCATTGGACTTTCTGGCAAATTTCGCTCAGTTACAGCATTCATTATAGTTAACAACGTAAGTGGTTAAACGCCTATCAATTTACAATTCATTTACTGAACTGATTTGTTGAATTGTTAACAAGTATGTCCATTGTCTGAATCCAGAGGACTATAACTCATGCTCATATTTAGATTAATGTTAAATTCATGTACAATCTTTTTTTATAATGAAAAAAGAAATTGGAAACAAATAATCCATTTTATACTGCTCAATCGAGAATCCATGTCTTGTTTTAGTTGTTCAAATTAGTAAAAGAAGTGCAACTTTATGTTTCCATCAATTTTAATAAAATAGATTTTATGGTTTTCATGCTGCAAATATTTGAATCATGTCATTAAAAGTAACAGTCAAATACTTTGTCACGCGATTTAGATTTTTATTAAAAAGAGATTGATTTTGGACACGTAAAGTTTCAACATTTTCAACAGTTTTTCTATTAAAAGTAATCAAATGTAGGAACTGGCATCATGATAAATTGCTAATAGTTCATTCATGACAAATAGTTGTCATACTTGACTGACAATATTAAATTTTATGACAGCATAAAACTGTAAAACAATAGTTTTAGATAGTAGTTTTTATAGATATTAGATTCACTATCACAGCAAATGTGATAATAATTGCATTTTATTGAAATTTATTTCTGGTAATAGAGCAGAAACATTTTAATGATCTGTTAAAATGATTGAGAACTCAAATATGGTGTTATGTTGCAATCGGGAAGACGCAAGAGAATGTGAATTAATAAACAGAAAGTGTCTAACAAGAATGTTAAGTTGTACCATAAAACAGAGAAAGAAAAGGCCAATACGAGATGGGTTAGTTTCAACTGGTTTTGTACAAAAATCTGAAATAGACCTTATTCGAAACATAAACTAATGGTTTTCCGTCTTCTGCAATTTTGTATGTTGCAATTTAGCTATGTGTACACAAAACCAAATAAGTATTACTATTATTATTTTATGCAGTAACAAAAATAAGCAAGGAGAAATGAATCTGCAATATACTTATCTAACCCTTTTCAACATTTATATAAATATTTTCAAATATATTCATACATGTATGTCTAGTAACTCAATACTCACGATAAATCAAATGCGTATATAGTGATTTTTTTTATTTGGCGCGTCCATTTAACAAAACAATAGTCTAACTGTCAAAAATAAGGATGGATGAATTTTTTCAGAAATCTTCTTTAATTATCTATATAAACAAGTGAGTAGTATTTAAACTTTTATTAACTGAGCCAACGTACTAAATAGTTAATATTGTTTTCACAAGAATACATACTTTGAAACTGCTACACATAAGTGTTACTCATGTGTACCCACATAAACGAATTAATCCAAAATTATAAGTACAATAACATGTCATGTTTTGAAAATTGATAAATCAATCTTACATTCATATGCCAAGTAAACTGATTGCACATTATAAACAGAATATCAAGAAACCGATATTGACTGCTTATATAAAAAACTCACAACAGATAAATCATATATCAGACACAAATCTGATATCTTCTTCAAAGTATGATCATATTTTGATATATCTACATCTGTTTGAGACGTTTTGATCAATCTTCTTATGACAACTAGCGTAACACTTGATTGTTTACTATGCCCAGGTTTTGATTGGCACATTGTAAATTATAGTTTGTAGTTTCTTTAATTTCGTTCATTTTTACTTGTAAACTGTATTCATCTAAGTTCTCATTGCCAGAAACTATTTAATAGTACTTGCCAATGTTTTACAGTCTTTACGGCATTAACTTTTCGAGGTATGAAAAAAGATAATACTAATAATATTTTGGACAGGTTAGAGTTACAGACATTATTGTTATGTTATTTGAAATAAACTGTTGTTATTTGGATTTAACTTCATCTTTAAATTTCTGCCCGAGGAATCTACAAATTTAATAATACATTTGTAATAATAAAGGCTTTGTTTATAAAGGCAACACAGCCAAAACCAAATTATATATCATTAAATCATTATATTCCTATTAAACTTTTAGATTTTTTCTTTCTAAAATGACATTGGCAACTTTGGTGGAATTCTGTTTAATCGGTTATTGTAGATCATTTCAATCTCGTATACAGATATCCTGTCGTACAGGAGATCTTTGGTTCCATGGGGTGTCATGTCGAGATGACCTGTATGTCGACCAATCAATGCGTAGCTTTCATCTAGATTAAACACTATTGGTAGCATTTTGATTTCGTTATTTCTTTTTTTTAGACCAAGGTTTGCGAGCTATTTGACAGCGGTATTATTCACAGTCTGCGATTGGACGACTCATTTCAAATTTCGTGACGTAGACGATGTAAACAACTTACTAAACATAAAGAATTCGTCGTCACTTGAACGTGACCCTCGTAAGAAAAGACCTAAATTAGCGAGAAATTGAGATCGGGTTTTAATCAGATTGAGATCATTTTTTAACATTCACCAAGGACATGATTACTGTTATGTTCAAATTCTTTCAAAGCTTTTTGTAGCTTGTATGTGGATCCAGTTATCAACTAAAATAGCGTCAACTAATTTAATCATGATTTGATTCGTCTATGTATGGAAATTCATCTTCTCCAATAGTTTCAGAATTAAACCATTTTCAGTAATAATTACCTTGTGGCTAAACATTTGTTTACTATATCTAAATAGCATCTTGATTCGGTATTCAATATGATTGACATCTTGTTAACGAGTCTTATAGATAAGACAGGAGCTTGTAGAGTTTAGACTCCTTGTGGATGATTCAATTTTGTATTGTGCCTTTTTGACTAAAGCCCTTTACATTCAAAGTTTAATCAATCCTAATGCCAATTTGAACTGTCAGTAAAAATGCAGATATTATTAACGACTCGCTGGATGATTTGACCATTTTCTAATATTATGGACTTAAGTTCGTTTTGTTGGGTTTAACGCCGTAGCAACACATTTTATAGGTCATATAACGGCGGTCAGTCAACCTACTCACTCCTCCTGGAAAGGCTAAATCTCTGGATTTAGCTGTTAACCAACTACTAAGCACATTCTTTCGTCAGTGACTGAAAACTGTGTTACATAATAAAAAATCATTGGTAGGAGGGAGAATGGCCGTAGAAATGATTTCATGACCAAACTTCACGATAGTATGCCCCGCCTGGGAATCGAACCCACGACCTCTCGATCAGTAGACTGGCGTGCTACCAACTGAGCTAGCCGGGCGGCTATGGACTTAAGGACGCTATTTAATGTCGCTTATATGTCATTTATCTCGCTGGCAAATGGATTTTATTTACGGTATCAAGTACGAGGTGGTGCAAAAACAATAGATTGTATCACAAGTTTCAAAAAGTGTGTGAACTTTTTAATTTTTCAAATTGAACAGCACATCTGTTTATACTTACTTCCAATTTGATATCACCATACTCTTGTTGTTTTGGTTTTTTTTTTAATTTGGAATAATTTAGGTTCTTGGTTTTCAATATTTGTTTGTGGCATTCTTTTTGTAACCAAATGTTGAAAATCTTAGAACTCATCCCTCATAGGATTTTGGCTGAGTGTAAGGCCTGTGTTTTATTACAGATGCTGTTTCTGACATGCTTAAGAGTCCTTTGTGAGAAACATAATTTGTGTATTAGATCGAATATGTATTTATTTTGCAATAAGAAATCTCTTGTGACAATTATGCGATGCCTAACAAAACAAGCTTAATATATTTTAAAAGTCTCTGATGTCTACTTAGCAGACGTTTTGTTAATATAAATTTTCATATCGTGATGTTTTGATATATGAAGTATGCAGAATATTGGCACTCTTTATTAAATTACGTCTAGTAACGTCTCGCTCTTCTGGAAACACTAAATAATGACCAACAATCTATTATTGAAAAAGCGCCAATATAAATTGCATATGCTAGATCATATATTTATCTAATAATTGTACCAAATACACTTAAACAATGCGATGGATGGATAATGTCTTAAACAGACATAGATATATCATGTTCGTTGGCACAAACGTCAAATACGAATTCAGATTTAATGGATATACATACAAATGACTGTGTGAAAAGTATAGAACCAAGTTTAGTCTTTAAAACAGTATTAAAACGTAAGAAATCATTTACGGATAACATTAATCATTTATGACATTTCACTAAACGAATTAAAACATGTGGCATACACATTGTTGAAAACGAAAGTAGGATACTGAGAGCATCACCAAACTATAGATTTAAATGTCATACTTGCTGAAATTAAACACTTTCATTGGTCGCTTCTTGTCTTTTCAACATTCTAAGGCGGTTACCGTTATCATTTTAATAGAATTATACTAATGTTGCACAATAACAAGCTCTAGTATTTTCTTATCAGTAAATGCATATTTTAACATCTTTTTGGCTTACCTGACCCACGTGGGTCTAGTTAGAAAACACCCCAAATATTATGAGAAAATTAAGAATTATTTTACCAAGTAATATAACAGGGGGTGTGTTGCATTCACAGTTATAAAGAATATAATTCAAAATCAGGAAATATGAATTAAAACTTGCAATTCCTGTAACGTCTGGTTTACAATTGATCGTTTTGATATCATATCAATTTTTAATTATCGAAATAATGTTTCATTCGTCTCAGTATTTACTCGCAGAAACTTAGTTTCTTCTTTATTTACATAGTGTTCACGATAATGTAACGAATGGGACACACGTGGTACAATTAATATTTTTAACTATATAATATAGGGTCTAACCAGTTTAAACACTTGCATAATATCGGCTGCAAATAAGAATGATAAAATCTATTTCAAGTCGTTTGTTTCTTGAAATAATCATTATTACCACTTTTGCTGCAATTTGGTATTTGATTTATTTGAACTGCTATATGAAAACTTTAATATATTCAATTATTTTGGCTAGTGATTCAATTATAACTGTTAATATTGAATTGGTACAGTATTCTGATGAAAATATATGTATCTAACTATCTGTCTGCACATGATTTCTGGTAAAAGTCTACTAGCACAAACATAAATTCAAATTTAAGAATTTTAGAGTCCAGCAGTTTTATCAAGTTTGACTAAGATTTAAAGATATTGAAAACTGGAATATTACGATTCTTCTTTGATTTATCAAAAGCAGACACAATGATCTCCAGAAAGTACATAAATTTGAATTAATTTTGGAAAAAATATATTTAAAGTATTACATAAATAAATTTTGTGTTTGTTATTAATAGATGATCAAATTTTATCATATGCTACCCAGTAGAATACCACGATTTATCGGTGAAATAAGAATCGAGATTCCACTATTTGAAACAATGAAAAATAAATTTGTTATTTTCACTGCTTGGATGCACTGTTTTGAAGGCATATAAAGCATAAGCAATAAATAACACCATTTTGAAGCATATTATAAACAGTAAACATATTTCTTTTTATTTTGATGTAGGATCTATTTAATTCACTCGTGGCTTTGCAACTCGCGTAAACATGACTTCCATTGCTGACTCGAGAAGTTAAAAAAACGATCTTATACCGAAAAAAACACCAAATATCCTGTATAAAAAATCTTTATTTTATTTGGTATTGAGACATAATTATTTTAAACTTTGAATTTTTATTTATTTGGATAGGTTAGCATGATTGATAATCTTAGATTGTTTATTTAGACATTTAAGAAAGGTTTTGTGCATTAAATTATTACCAACTTAATTAATTAAATGATTGGAATGCATCTGGTTAATTTAGTTGTTGACTAATTGAATGCAAACATTAATGAACATAATTGATTGATTAATAATGTTACTTGTCATAATAAAGTGATTGCTTTGTTAGGAAAAGTGATACGTTATGCGAAAATGAATCAACTAAACTATCAAACAATCTAACGGCCCTGTTAATACGCCTTTAAAGCAAAACAAAACCACAAAAAAGGAAGTTTAATCGAAGAAACTACCCAGAATCTCAATGTGTTCATGTTGGTAACAGCAAATGATATCGAAAATGGAAATAAAGTTTAGATATTAACTATATAGCAGATAATGTCTCAGGATTTGTAAATATAACATAACCAAGAGAAACAAACCTAGATTTATACTAGTAGTTATTCTGTTAATTTTTGTACTTGGAATTATTCCATTTGCTTTTGTCCGTTGTTTAGGTGTTTTTATTTCGTTTGTTGTGTGTGACGTCCTTTATGTAACAAAAGTTAATAAAATATATAACATCTCCCTCTTTACTTTTTGACTTGGTCGGAGGTGTGTGCTTTTTTTACAGTTGCTGTTCCTGGTATGTTTTTCACTCTCCTTTTAATGAATATCATGAGGATTTAGCAAATGCACAGAATATGTAAAATATAAAATAAGATTCTTCTCTCTAAATTTAGTATCAAATAATAAACCTAAAAATTGCTAACACAAATCATTATTAATACAATGCACAAACACATCCATATTTTCCTCCTGCTTAAACTTACTTATATTTTGAATGTCATCAAATAACTTGGCAAATGACGTTATGTTTCTGATACTAGAAATTGTTCATCTATCAAACTACTTCGCCATGACCTTATTACAGTACATAATTACAATGGAAGACGTCAGCTGCTGTGAAATTAACAAACTCCCAGCACTACACTATGTAATTGAGTTCGGTATTCACAGACAACGGCTATGGCTTTATGTAATGCAACATATCCATTAAATTTCCTCAGTTTTTGTACTTAAGTTGTCAATAACATATATCCTTTAGACAACAGTCAGATTAGTCTAGACATCAGTGAACATTACAGTGTATTTGGTATATCCTAAACTTCCTTTGTACTTTACCGTGCACCTTTAATATATATCTACACTAAACACGAACAATTCACAGTTTTGTGCAAAATTTACAGTTTGTTTCTAATCTGGCAGTTCTGTTACTACGGAGAATCTGGCATGCAGAGATATGTCCAGTTCAGGCTTAATACATACGTAACATAATCTGCAAACATGCCTTGATCATATATACATGTATATATATAAACATTCGCCAGTCGTTGACCACGCCTGAAATAAATAAAACACAAACACATAAACACATGATATGGATATTATGAAATACTTACGATACATTACATCTTCTATTTTAATGCAATGTTTACTTGGGGTGAAACAATACGGTTTGTGCATATACATGCGAAATATGAATTAATGTATGTGCCACGGCTTAATTGGATCAACATAACACACATGTGTGTATTTTCGAATGAGTTCTTATCCAAATGTTTCTTATATGATTCAATAAAGTAGTTTGCTTCATGTAACTAATGCATAATGAATACATTTTTAGAAAATTTATCATTGGTGATAATTCCTTCAGTATTCCTTTGCTCATGACGTACACGCCGTACAAAACATCAATAGAGAGGAGAAGAATACTTATGTTAACTTTGTCTGTAAAGGCTTTGTGTTGTCTGAAATGAGAACTATTATTTAGTAAATAATATGTATAGTACATATATATGATAATACTTATTTTGGTATTTGATATTTTGTTTTAATGCTCTGGTAATCAGAGTAAGGGACTTTAGTCAGTTATCTCCCTTTGCAAACTCTTATTGCAAGTCTTGTGTTAGGAACATTTTACTACTTACTGAAAATGCTTCGCACTTTTTGATTATCAATGTGTATCTCAGCCCTGGGTCGAAGTGTCATGGTGTACGAATGTTTGTAATCCTAAATCCGAACCTAATCTTAAAATCAACAAATGACTACAAATATCATGTGAGGTACATTTTATAATCAATACGTACTCAAATTTGGAACCGGAGTGTCTGTAAAACTGAATCTAAAATCAACACATGACTAGCAAATTTTGTGTAAGGCACATTTCACAATTTGCAGAAAACGCTTTATGAATGTGAACTCATGACAACGAACAGAACTTACCTATGGAAAGATGTGGAAATAAAGATTTTACAAATGATAAATCAATTTTCGAAACCAAAGTTGACCATAAACAAACCGGAAGTAAACAATGCGATGTATTCAACAGCGATAACTAGATAATGCAAATTTGGTTTTATCTGACATGATGCATGTAGTCACATTTTATCAGCGAGTTTATATCTGTGTTTGTTCATATACATGAGGGAATGTCTATTTGTTGGTACGTTAATGCGTTGATAATTGTTTCTTTGAAAAAGGGCAAAACGAACACACACGCACAAAGTCAGCCTAAACTATGTTTAAGACATCATAATCATTTGTTCCCTTAGTGCGTCTTTATATTCAGTCTATCAACCATTAATTGCCATTCTAACAATAGATATGGGAGTAACCGTTTTGAATGTATGTAGTCGTTGCATTTTAGAAGTGCAATCTATTTGCATAAGTAATGCATCTATTTCATTCATTATTCAATTCAATAATGAAATATTTGTTATGAAGCATTTATGCAGCGATAAATAGATAAATATGGGAGATAATCTTTTCTAAATCACGTCATTTGTCTGGTTGGCTTGTTCATGTAATATTAGTCATTTTCATCAGACAAATCTTTTTAAAATACAATGTCATAATAGTATCATTGCACGTATCATTGTTACAGAATATAAAACAAATGTAAAAAATACTCATAATAAATATATTAGTCAAAATATAAATGAGTTACATAAAATTAGTATTGATACCCCAAACAAAGAGGAAACGTTTTTTACCGTAAGAGTACAAAGAACTATAAAAGTATTAAGAGTATTATAAAGAAACGCACAAAATGTCAAGTTATGATCTTGTTAATATGATAAAACCAAAAATCCAAATTACGCAAAGCGCAACTTACAAAACCTCAATCTTTTTATAACATGGGTTTATTTTTCCGTCTAAAACTTTCATTCTTACAATCTAAAAAATGTCTCAACTTAATCTGGTTCCAATTCTACTATAACGTATAGCTTAATTACAAGTTCTTGTATAGGTGTCACCTACCAAAATATAGATGTCAGATCCACTTTGATTTTTCTCAACAATGTTGATTATATAAAATGTAATTTCCTTTACGTTATTTGCAGTTTAGACATAGATCTTTCTACCAATAATGACTGGTACATTATTTTATTGTGAAAATACATTTTTTCTGTGAAAATGCACCAAATTTATTACCGTAGAGACGTTAGTATATTCAACATTATGCATCGTCTGTCCATTCATGTTCTGTTCTTGAAAACAAACTGAAACTGTTTGTAACTGTTTAATATAAAGTTATAGTCCTCATTGGACTTTCGGGCAAATTTCTCTCAGTTACAGCATACATTCTAGTTGACAACGTAAATGGTTAAACGCCTATCAATTTACTATTCATTCACTGAACTGACCTTTTGAATTGTTAACAAGTATGTCCATTGTCTGAATCAAGGGGACTATAAATCATGCTCAGATTTAGATTAATGTAAAATTCATGTACAATCTTTTTTTATAATGAAAAAAGAAATTGGAAACAAATAATCCATTTTATACTGCTCTATCGAGAATTTATGTCTTGTTTTAGTTCTTTAAATTAGTAAAAGAAATGCAACTTTATGTTCCCATCAATTTTAATAAAATAGATTTTATGCTTTTCATGCTGCAAATATTTGAACCATGTCATTAAAAGTAACAGCCAAATATTGTGACACGCGATTTAGTTTTTTATTTAAAAAGAGATTGATTTTGGACACGTAAAGTTTCAACATTTTCAACAGTTTTTTTCTATTAAAAGTAATCTAGTTTAGGAATTGGCATCGTGATAAATTGCTATTAGTTCATTCATGACAGATAGTTGTCATACTTGACTGAAAATATCAAATTTTATAACTGCATAAAACTGTTAAACAATAGTTTTAGATAGTAGTTTTTATAGAGATTAGATTCGCTATCACAGCAAATGTGATAATAATTGCATTTATAGAAATTTATTACTTGGAATAGAGCAGAAACATTTTAATGATCTGTTAAAATGATAGAGAACTCAAATACGGTGTTAAGTTGTAATCGGGAAGACGCAAGAGAATGTGAATTGATAAACAGAAAGTGTCTAACGAGAATGTTAAGTTGTAACATAAGAACAGAGAAAGAAAATGCCAATACGAGATGGGTTAGTTTCAACTGGTTTTGTACAAAAATCTGAAATATACCTAATGCGAAGCACAAACTAATGGTTTTCCGTCTTTGCAATTTTGTATGTTGCTATTTTGCTATGTGTACACAAAACAAAATAAGTATTATTATTTTATGCAGTAACATAAATTAGCAATCAGAAATGCATCTGCAATATACTTATCTAACACTTTTTAACATTTATATAAATATCGAAAAATACATTTATTTGTCTTGTAACACGACATTCACGATAAATCAAAGGCGTATACAGTGATTTTTTCATTTGGCGCGTCCATTTCACAAAAAAATAGCCTTACTGTCAAAAATAGGGATGGATGAATATATTCAGAAACATTCTTTTATTATCTATATAAAAATGTGAATAATATCTAAACTCTTATTCACTGAGCCACACGTACTGAATAATTAATATTGTTTTCACAAGAATACATACTTTGAAACTGCTACACATAAGTGTTACTCATGTGTACCCACATAAACGAATTAATCCAAAATTATAAGTACAATAACATGTCATGTTTTGAAAATTGATAAATCAATCTTACATTCATATGCCAAGTAAACTGATTGCACGTTATAAACAGAATATCAAGAAACCAATACTACTGTATATATAAAAAATTACAACAGATAAATCATATATCAGACACAAATCTGATCATATTTGATATATCTACATCTGTTAGAGACGTTTTGATCAATCTTCTTATGACAACTAGCGTAACACTTGATTGTTTACTATGCCCAGGTTTTGATTGGCACATTGCAAATTATAGTTTGTAGTTTTTGTATTTCGTTCATTCTTACTTGTAAATTGTATTCATCTCAGTTCTTACTGCCAGAAACTATTCAATAGTACTTGCCAACGTGTTACAGTCTTTATGGCATTAACTTTTTGAGGTATGAATAAAGATAATAAAAATAATGTTTTGGACAGGTTAGCGTTACATACATTAAAGTTTTGTTAGTTGAATTTACCTTTATCTTAAAATTTCTGCACGAGGAATCTACAAATTTAATAATACATTTGTAATAATAAATACTTAGTTAATAAAGGCAACACAGCCAAAACCAAATTTTCCTTGTGAGCATCTAAAGTATGTTCATAACTTTTGAGAAGAAATCAATGAAAAAATCATCATCTTTTTTTGTTCCGATGAAATTGATGATTTTGATTTTTTCCTTCTAAAGGGACATTGGAAACTTTGGTGAATTTCTGTTTTTTCTGACTATATTACCACAGAAACAAAATTCCATCAAATTAACAATTTCTACGAAACCCATGTTAGATCTACTTTTTCACCTTATGATATCCGAGGTTTATCTGCGTAGAAGGTCGCCGAGGTAGTTCCGAATGCTAACATTGCGTCAACTAATTCAAGGCGTATTTGATTCAGACTACTCTCGAAGTACTCCAATGTCTCCACGATCTGACACAAAAATGTTTTATAAAGACTTCCATGATAAAAAACAACATTTCCAATACTCGCTTTCAAACACGGTTCTCTTTTTCACCATCTTTATTACGTCATACTCCTCTTACACCTCTTTAAAGGCAGGTGTATTCAGAGTACTCCGAGAACGTGTGATCTTAAACGTTTGATTCAATTTTTCAGTGATCAGTGTACTCCAATTACTCAGATCTCGCGAATCAAACACGCCCTTAATCATGATTTGATTCGTCTATGTATGGAAATTCATTTTCTCCAATAGTTTCAGAATTAAACCATTTTCGGTAATAATTACTTGGTGGCTAGGCATTTGTTTACTGTATCTAAATAGCATCTTGATTCGGTATTCAATATGATTGACATCTTGTTAACGAGTCTTATAGATAAGACAGGAGCTTGTAGAGTTTAGACTCCTTGTGGATGATTCAATTTTGTATTGTGCCTTTTTGACTAAAGCCCTTTACATTCAAAGTTTAATCAATCCTAATGCCATTTTGAACTGTCAGTAAAATGCAGATATTTTTAACAACTCACTGGATGATTTGACCATTTTCTAATATAAATATGGACTTAAGGACGCTATTAAATGTCGCTTCAATATCATTTATCTCGCTGGCAAATGAATTTTATTTACGGTATCAAGTACGTGGTGGTACAAAAGCAATAGATTGTATCACAAGCTTTACAACGTGTGTGAATTTTTCATTTTTTTTTCAAATTGAACAGCACATCTGTTTATACTTACTTCCAATTTGATATCATTAAAGTGTTGTGTTTTTTTTTATTTGGAATAATTTATGTTCTTGCTTTTTAATATTTGTTTGTGGCATTCTTTTTATAACCAAATGTTGAAATCTTAGATCTCATTCCTCTTAGGATATTGGCTGAGTGTAAGGCCTGTGCTTTATTACAGATGCTGTTTCTGCCATGCTTAAGAGTCCTTTGTAAGAAACATAATTTGTGTATTAGATCGAATATGTATTTTTTCAATAAGAAATCTCTTGTGACAATTATGTGATGCCTAACAAAACAAGCTTAATATATTTTAAAAGTGTCTGATGTCTACTTCGAAGAAGTTTTGTTAATATCAGTTTTAATATCGTGATGTTTTGATATATGAAGAATGCAGAATATTGGCACTCTTTATTAAATTGCGTCTAGTAACGTCTCGCTCTTCTGGCAACACTAAATAATGACCATCAAAATGATATTGACAAAGTGCAAATAAAAATTGCATATGCTAGATCATATACTTGTACTAAATATACTGGCGATGGATGGATAATGTCCTCAGCAGACTTAGGTATATCATGTTTGTTGGCACAAACGTCAAATACAAATTCAGATTAACGTCTGATTTACAACTGATGGTTTTAATATCATATCAATTTTTAATTATCTACATTTCATTCGTCTCAGTATTTACTCGCAGAAACTTAGTTTCTTCTTTATTTACATAGTGTTCACGATAATGTAACGAATGGGGCACACGTGGTACAATTAATATTTTTAACAATATAATATAGGGTATAACCAGTTTAAACACTTGCATAATATCGGTCGCAAATTAAGAATTACATGATTTATTTAAAATCATTTGTATCTTGAAATTATCATTATTACAACTTTTGCTGCAATTTTGTATTTGATGTTTTGGAACTGCTATATGAAAACTCTATTATATTCAATTATCTTGGCTAGTGATTCAATTATAACTGATAAAAATTGAATTCGTCCAGTATTCTGATGAAAATATATGTATCTAACTAGATTATCTGTCTGCACATGAGTTCTGGTAAAAGTCTACTAGTACAAATATAAATTCAAATTAAAGAATTTTGACTTCCAGCAGTTTTATCAAGTTTGACTAAGATTTAAAGATATTGAAAACTGGAATATTACGACAAGTCCTTGATTTATCAAAAGCAGACGAAATGATCTGCAGAAAGTACGTTAATATGGATTCATTGTTAAAATATCTATGTAAAATATAATATCAAGAAATTTTGTGTTTGGTATTAATAGATAATCAAATTTTATCATATGCTTTCCAGTGGAATACCGCGATTTATCGGTGGAATAAGAATCGAGATTCCACTATTTGAAACAATGAAAAATAAATTTGTTATTTTCACTGCTTGAATGCACTGTTTTGAAGGCATATAATAAAAAAACAATAAACCCATTTTGAAGCATATTATAAACAGTAAACATATTTTTTTAATTTTGATGTAGGATCTATTTAATTCACTCGTGGCTTCGCACCCTGCATAAACATGACTTCCATTGCTGACTCGAGAAGTTAAAAAACGATTTTATTTGGTATTGAGACATAATTATTTTAAACTTTGATTTTTTATTTATTTGGATAGGTTAGCATGATTGATAATCTTAGAGGATTTATTCAGACATTTGAGAAAGGTTTTGTGCATTAAGGTATCGCCAACTTAATTAATTAAATGATTGGAATGCATCTGGTTATTCAGTTGTTGACTAATTGAATGCAAACGTTAATATATATAATTGATTAGATAATAAAGTTACTAGATATAATAGGGTAATTGATTTTGTTAGGAAAAATGATACGTTATGCAAAATGAATCAATTAAACTATCAAACAATCTAACGGCCTTGTTAATACACTTTTAAAGCAAAACAAAACCAAACTAAGGGAGGTTTAATCGAAGAAACTACTCAGAAAGTCATTGTTTCGATATTGATAACAGCAAATGATATCGAAAATGGAAATAAATTTGAAATATAAAGTATAAAGCAGATGATGTCTTAGGATTTGTAAATAATGACATTACTAAGAGAAACGACTCCAGATTTATATAGTAGTTATTCTGGTAATTGTTGTACCTGGAATTATTATTTCATTTGCTATTGTCCGCTGCTTATGTGTTTTTATTTCATTTGTTGTGTGTGGCGTCCTCAATTAAGATTTTAATCATCTCCCCCTTTGCTTTTTGTCTTGATGGGAGGTGTTTGCTGAGGTGCTGTTCCTGATATGTTTTTTCAAACTCTCCTTTTAATGAATATTTTGAGGATTTAGCAAATGCTCAGAACATGTTAATGTAAAATAAGATGCTACACTCTTAACTTATTATCAATTATTAAACCGAAAATATTACTAACACAAATCATTATTCATACAATTTTCAAACCATATTTTCCTCTTAGTCAAACTTTCATTTGGAATGTCATGAAATAACTTGGCAAATGACGTTATCTTTCAGATACTAGAAATTGTTCAGCTGGCAAACTACTTTAGCATGACCTTATTACGATATATTATTACATTTGAAGACATCAGATGCTGTGAAATTAGCTAACTCCCAGTACTACCCTATATAATTGAGTTCGGAATTTACAGACAACGGCTATGGCTTTGTGTAATGCAACATATCCATTAAAGTTCCTCAGTTTTTGTACTTAAGTTGGCAATAACATATATCCTTTAGACAACGGTCAGATTAGTCTAGACATCAGTAAACATTACAGTGTATTTGGTATATCCTAAACTTCCTTTGGACTCTACCGTTTACCTTTCTATTATCATGGCATTCAAGATCAAGGTTCTTACATGTTGTTTTTTCTAAATATTTATTTTGCTTTATTTTATATATTTTAAGTCATAATGTTACTTAAGTTATCTTGATAGAATGTGTTTGTTATCATAGCAATAAAGACATTTCAGTTATTATTTGGTGTTACACAACTTCAAATGTAAATAAAACTCATAGTATCACAAAAGACTCTCCTATTACATTCATTATGAATTCAAATCACTTTAATCGTCAGCAATATAATATATTGTTACGTACTTATGTATACCATACAGGATCATATTATCTGTGTTACTCTGGCAATAAATTCAATTTGAATTCAATGGATCGTTATTCTTATCAATATTGTATAACTTTGAAAACGAACTGGAGGAAATTATTCATATATCTCAAATGGTTAATTAACATATCGGAGTAAATCTTGTGAAAATGAATGTTAAGAAATAAAAACTAATCACAAGGTAATAATTTACAAATTTGAAAGTTACTCGATCCATGCCAAATTCAGTAAAAACGTGGTACGATAGCTTGTGAGATATGTTTGTAATTTTATATCCATAAGAAAAATGTACTGATTTCAAAAAGCAAAATTAAACATCACTAAACAATAAACTGCTTGTACAACTTATCGGAGTTCTATTAAATACAATATAAGTTGTGATTGTGTGAAGGAACTTTTAGAGGGCAGTGTATTTAGGAATGTTCCACTTCTTATTCAATAACATACTCTTGTTGTAAAGAGTTTTCAGTACGTTATAAATAATTCATTTGTCATCTGTGATGTCATGTTCATCCACACTTAGTCCTACTAGACGGTAACGGAACTTACTGCATTCCTGAAAGACGTGAACTATATTCTAATCATTCAAAACACATACGAAGCATATCACAAGGACAAATTTTCATCAACGTCAGTCTCATGAGAACTGGCTTTGATTCTCGTAAATTATGCATCAGTTATTTCTTTACCCCACAGTGTTGATAAAAATAGACATGTCTGCTAGTCTGTTATACTCAGTTTATTTAGTTTGTTGTCATTTCATAGCTAACAAATTGTTGAAAGAGGATTTAAAAAAGAATTGTATGACGTTGATTTGTTTTCAGACGATAGACGAATAGATTTATTATTTTAGATTTTATTTTTTGCCTATAAAAACCTTTAATTGTTCGTCTGTTTCAAGTTTAGTGCAGTGGTGTTATTTTGTTCGGTAGAGTTCAGTAACTTACTTCTAGTTTACAGTTATCACTATGAAAAAGTTCACAACCATGTTTAGAATAATCGGGTTTGGTTAGTGTCATGATGTTACAAAACTTAACGTATAACCCCTTTAAGCACAAACCATGGCCAGTGACTGCCGATTGCCCTTCATGGAGAAAATGTAGGGCGGCGAATGTGTTATACAACTTCGTAAATGGAATGCCATGCGTTTCTAACTGAGGTTTTTTTGTTTGTTTTGTTAGGTTTAACGCCGTAGCAACACATTTTATAGGTCATATAACGGCGGTCAGTCAACCTACTCACTCCTCCTGGAAAGGCTAAATCTCTGGATTTAGCTGTTAACCAACTACTAAACGCATACTTTTGTCAGATACTGACAACTGCCCTACATAATTAAAAATCATTGATAGGAGGGAGAATGGCCGTAGAAATAATTTCATGACCAAACTCCACGAAAGTATGCCCCGCCCGGAATCGAACCCACGACCCCTCGATCAGTAGACTTGTGTGCTACCAACTGAGTTAGCCTGGCGACTTTTCTAACTTAGGTAAACAAAGGAGTCATTTGTCTCAACTGCATTATCAAAATATTATTAATCAGTTTGAAACATACGAAGAACACTATAATAAAGCACCCTTTACGCAAAAGGGTAACATATATTATTAAATCTTAAATCAGATGGTGCCTTTTTTGCTTTAAGTGGATGAGTTATTTATTAAAGGTGATACTCTATATCGAAAGATGGGATAAAGAGTTTTCGCTAGGACAATTTGTTATTGCTTGTTCCTTCATTAATCCTTTTGAAGCAAGTGTAAAGTTGGTGCACCTTAGAACCTGGTATATCCAAATAAAGAATGTTTAGCCACTGTTCGTTATATAGCGAAAACCCCTTCGAGTTCTTGTTATATTTTTTTAATTAGATTTAACGCCGTGTCAACACAATTTTAGGTCATTTAACGGCGTCCAGCGCACCTAACCTAGCTTTCTTAGACCCTTGTCTATAACCAGTACTCACCAACCCTTTGAAAAGGCCGGAAACTTCTCCATATTATCTAATCAATGGAGGAAAATCGACATTTTGTCAAATTTCATGGAAGGGTATAACATCCCCGAGTGGGATTCGAACCCGTACTCCCTCGGGCACGAGTTTCCAAATCCCGTCGCGCTACCAACTGCGCTATCGACCCAAGTCTCGTTATTTTGCAATATCTCATTCCTTTAGTTTTGGCTGTATTGGAGGTATGTCATTGCTTTACTGCTGTGTTTCTTTACTTGTTTTTTCATACCAATGGGTCAGTACACAACTTGTCTTACCATATGTAAATAAAGGACAATGTAGACTTTTTTGCACTGACCCATCGTGCATGTTTCTGACTTTGTGACAAGATGATATTGCTACACATTTGTTAGCTACTCATTTATGACCATAACTCATTTATTTCTATTTTTCTTTTCGGTCAATTAGCTTTGCTTTTACAAAATGATGTCAATGATGCATTGCCTGCAATGCAATGTCGTTCCCAAATGGTTTAATTTTGTCATAATAAATACGCTAGTGTCGCAGTTAAGTTAACTTGAAATTGGGTGAAAGTTTGACCAATGCACAGGAGAGTATATTCTACATCTCTTAACTACTTACATGTCCTCTTTATGACAATCTATATTTCTCTTGGGCCGCAAATGATAAATTGTATGTAGATCTATTTACAACAAAGAGAAGCTGATAGTTGAAGTGAATAGATGTTAACATTTTGACAAAGTTATAAATTTGAAAGATCATTAGGAACTTGTCGTCATATTTTCAGCATTCTCGTGCCCAGAGGATATCAAGATTCTCGATTTTACTTAAAAGCTAGTATCGAGAATCTTGATAGCCTCTGGGTATAAGAATGGTTTTGAAAGACGTTATCGCAGACTTCTGAGAATGTTCTGATATACGAATAATGAGGTCAATTTTGTTTCAGACAGTAAAAGAAAACATTTGCGACAAAAATACATAAAACACTTCTTAGTGACTGGAATATACTAAATTGGCTTTGGCTGCTATAGGTTGTATCTTAGCATGCATGTCAAAGGAAGCTCTCGAGATAATAAGACTTTTGATAAGAACCTGTGACGCTTTTCACATAACATGTTAGAAATTAAAACCGACGTCCTCCATGTTTGCAAATTAATTCCTAATTTTACATAAACTACTAGCAGAAGCGTTTTACAGAATTATTTTACTGAAATTAAAGTATAATAAGAAGCGATACTAGTATATATAAGTATAAAAATAGTTAAATCTTGTCAAAACATCGTCAAATTGATCGGTACGTATCGAAAAGTTAAGAGTAATTCTGCTACCACGTTAGCGAGAAAAGCTGCGCATTATCCAATGGATAACTCCAACAAACACATATCGTTTTCATATTACAATAATTAAATACGCGGAGAGTGGATGGCAATACAAAATAATGGACTTATGTATATTTGAAAGATTAAAGAATTATGAAGTGAAAATAGACAATTTATTCGACTATTAGCTGCTAAAATATTATAATAAACTGAACAAGCGTGCAATAGATAAAATTAGCTTTTTGAAAGGCTCATATTGTATCACGTCAAATTATTTTGAATTCAAAAGCAAAAATGTATATATTTATTTTATTGCTTCAACTGTCAGGCGACAGGCTGTTTAACGGAATATAAATGAACAGCAGGCAGTTTGAATTAAACGAGGATTTTATTACAATCTGACTATACTGACTACATGTAAGGATACCAAATTTTGCTCATTGTAGTAAAATCCGTACATCATGAACGATATTTTGGATTTTATTCCAGGAATTTTACAGGTGAGTAAAAAACTACAAAATGTAATTATATCTAATTCTACCTTATTGCTAGTATATTAATTAATTGTTCATTAATTGCAATTATATTCTAATCATATTTACATATAACATTTTTGTAATGTTTTATTAAATTTTATTAAAATATTACATAATTGTTAAATTAAATGTTTAATTAAAGTTACTCAATATTTCGACAAAATATTTGCACTAAGTCATAAATTATGATATATTAGTTTACTCAATTTAGTGATTTTTTTTTCAATCTGAGTTAAAAATGCTCTTCTGTTATGACATTTTTACCAAAAGAAGGTTTTGCATCCAAAATTGTATATTCAAACTATTAGACGAATTTATACATTGATAATTGATCTAATTAAGTTTGTGTCTGAAATTCAGCACCTCATTTATTTTAGATTAATCAAACTATTATTACAAAAACAACAGTTTATATTTTTTGTATATCAATTTATGTTTCTTCCAATAAAACAATGACATCATGAATATTGAAACCAATATTAAAGAATTTCGATAGATTGATGAATAATTTATAGAACGATTGAATAATAATGACAATTACATACTCTCCTTTTTATCGATCTAAGTTAAAAATGCTTTTCTGTTATGACATTTTTAGTAAAAGAAAGTGCTACATCCAAAATTGTATATTCAAACTATTAGACAATTTTTTACATTGATAATTGATCTAAATAAGTTTGTGTCTGAAATTCAGCACCTTACATGTATTTGAAATTAATCAAACTATTATTACAAAAGCAACAGTTTATAATCTTTGTAAATCAATTTTTGTTTCTTCCAAAAGAACTATGACATCATGAATATTGAAACCAATATTAAAGATTTTCGATAGATTGATGAATAATTTATAGAACGATTGAATAATAATGACAATTACATACTCTCCTTTTTTTCGATCTAAGTTAAAAATGCTTTTCTGTTATGACATTTTTACCAAAAGAAAGTTTTGCATCCAAAATTGTATATTCAAACTATTAGACGATTTTATACATTGATAATTGATCTAATTAAATTTGTGTCTGAATTGCAGCACCTCATTTATTTTAGATTAATCAAACTATTATTACAAAAGCAACCGTTTATAATCTTTGTAAATCAATTTCTGTTTTTTTTTCAATATAACAATGACATCATGAATATTGAAACCAATATTTAAGAATTTCGATAGATTGATGAATAATTCATAAGACGATTGAATAATAATGACAATTTCATACAATCCTGCCAAGAAATTTCAAACCAATCAGTGGTAGTTTTCTTTAACATTGGCATATACAAATATTAAATATATACACATAGTGGCTTTAAACTATTTTTCTATTGATACCCTTATCAGATAACCGCTATCGTGATTTCATGCGATAACTTTATTCATTAGCTATTTGCTGGTCTATAATAGCCATAAATCCGGGTAATTAAGTGCCTTTTTTCTTGAATAAATAATAGTAAGGATTATAATTAAAGTGTTTCTGACACTTATTTGTCGATGGCTAGACACATAGAAAGTCCAATGTAAACGATTTAGGCTCTAATGTCAATAAATGCTACTAATTTGCAGATTTATTATATTTACTTCAGTATTAGCAATCAACTCAGAAACCATTATGATTGTCTTTATTATGATGACTAAAAGACGACGCATTTTTAATTTTATCCGACTAAGCAATAGTCTTTTAACAGAAAGATGTCATCAATATGAGCAGTATTCGTAAATTTCACATTTTCACAATAATGCCTTACACTCTATTTTTCGTCTTCATTAGTAAGTTTAGACGAAATTAGAAAAAACTGTGCATACTAAACATGGATTCGAAAAAAAATATTTTAATTTCCTGACTTATTCATTCGCCTGTGTAATTCGATAAGTACTTTAATAAATAATTTGAAACTTTGCAGCAATTGATTCTACGGAACTATAGTGGAAAATGCAAACGTAAGATGAAACCCAGAATATACTAGCAAACATAGTGTACACTTTACTCACGTCAAATAAATACAAAATGTATTAGACAAAGGAGAACGCTATGTCAACAATACAGCACTCTGCAACCATTAATACAATTATAAACAAATATTTCTGCATCCATGCGCACAGAGATAGCGTAACAACAGAAATAGATAAAATGTAATGCGTATCTGCATTTTTTATTTGATATATGGTACAGATTCAATTATGGAACCTATTGCGAATTGACAATAATTTCCTTTACCATTTATCCACGATAATTATGCGTTTCCTTATAAGGTGCTGTTGTGGAGAAATTAATTGCTTTCTCTCTGCAGATTGGCTTTAAATATTTAATTGCTATTTTCTGAGAGTGTAAGGTAGTCAGCTTTATGATCATAAAATAATGTGTGATAATAAAAAACAAAATTTGCAAAACTTATATTTATTAGAGTTGAATTATTTTGGATTATATCTTCCAGAAATGAATTTCATTGTTTGTATACACAAAATACTTAACTGGATAATGTACTGGAATGACGAATATCCCCTTACGAAATTTAGATCCACGAATTTTTCTTTTGGAATTAAGGTCCTGTCACAAAATCGAAGGCATGACCCAAACTCGTAGTCAGACGCACTCCTGCGTAAACCGAACGGGAAAAGCCTGACCAATTTTTGTTTATTTTTTCGGATAATAAAAAATGGTCAAATAAAAAAACTACACTATACGTTGTCCTTAAATTGTGAACTTAATCAAATGGGTCTGAACATGAGTATACGAATGACATATAAATAGTTACTAAGGCTCTTCGTAAAGATGGGTAGACGTAAATAGCTGTAACCAAAGAGCAACTAAGGTTAATATTTATATTTTATTTATTTATTTATTGGAGTTAACGCCGGGTTAACACAATTTAGGTCATTTAACGGCGTCCAGCGCACCTAGCCTAGTTTTCCTGGACCATTGTCTATAACCAGTACTCACCTAGCCTTCCACAAGGCCGGAAACTTCTCCATATTATCTAATCAATGGAGGAAAATCGACATTATTGTCAAATTTTCATGGAAGGTTATAACCTCCCCGGAAGGGATTCAAACAGCTACTGTTAAATTGTTAAATTGAATCCTATTAACGACTCGATGACAGTTTCGATCTATAAAGTGAACAAACCGTTTGTGTATATATAATACATTATAAATTGTATTTTTGTACATTTTCAGCTCTACAATAAGAGCTCTTGTCATCTCCAGGAAACAGGAAATGTTACATTCAATCTGAATTCCAGTTGTGTTACACGCATAGAACCATTTGAAAAACATAAAGTATACAATTATGGTAAAGCTTTCTTCGCTTACAGTACACCGGTTATACTAATCCTGGGATTGGTTGGAAATAGTTTATCTTTGATGGTATTCACGTCAAAGAATCTAAGAAAGTTATCTGCAAGTTCCTATCTTGCAGCTTTATCAGTGGCAGACCTTTCAACATTGTTGTTTTACGTGTTGGTAGAATGGCTACGAAGAGGACTAACTTACATCAGTCCACAAACAAAACTAGTGTTTCTTGATCAGAATGGATGTTGTCAATTCTTGCTCTATATGGGATACATCTCCAGATTAATGTCCTCTTGGATTATCGTTGTGTTCACTATTGAACGTTTTACTGGTGTTTGTTATCCATTAAAGACTTTTCGACGTGGAGCAAAGAGGCTTCTCTCATCCGTGTTGTTAATATCATGTGTACTCTCGATTTATAAACCGATACTAAGCAGAGAGTATACATCTAGGGGCATCACAGCTTGCAGTGCAAATCCTAACTATGAATTTATATCGTTTGTGTTAGACAGTGTGTATGCCGCTTTGATAACTCTGTTTCCATTTATCATAATCACAACATTGAATGTACTAATCGTTCGAAAATTATTTCTAAGGAATCGCTTAAACCGTGATATCTTCTCTGAAGACACCAGAATTAGACTAGAATTTACCATTATTTTACTAGCTATATCGTTTTTCTTCGTCGCATTTAATTTACCATTCTCTGTTGTATGGGCAAGAAATATTTTACATTCATATAAGAGTCATTCTGCGTCTGAATTAAGACCCAGTCTGCCAGATTACTGGACAGGTGTTTTAAACATTACAAGGCCTATATTCTATATGAACTATTGTATAAACTTTATCTTATATAACATTACTGGTAAAAGCTTTCGTAAAGCATTGGTTGAAAAACTAACATGTAAATTTATGATTAGAAGGAAGAATGATTCGTACATAAAATGCAGACAATTTGTTAATGGTAATACAGTGCACACGACATTCAGTGATAGAAGCAATCGTTCATTTAGAAGTGATACTGTTTAATTAACATTGGAGCTTCTTGTTTATTAGGAAAATGATATTGAAGACGCGATGTGTCATTCAATACCTATTGAGATTGAAAAGTTCTCATTCACAGATTTCAACTTAAATATCAACTTTTTCAAACGCTATCAAATTGTATGGAAATATTATTTGAAACAGGAAAGTAGTGTTCTGATAATGACAATTGTAGTGCAAATTAACCTTCAACTACAAATGATGGTGTTTTATGTAGTAAATATCTACCCCGTGTGTCATGGTATAGACCATTTCAGTGCATTTTTGTTAGTTTTATAGTATATTTCTTGCATCATATAGGCCAGTTTGTCTTAACATAATAAGATTTTAATTTTTTGACACAATTACGGAAATGGATGGTATTTTGAAATTATTGAAAAACATAAACCAAATATGTGAACTAGTAACTTTAACAACTTTGAATTGATTCATCAGACATTTCTCATACTTAATACGATACTTGTGGCGATAAAGGCAAACGATTAAGTTGTTTTAATATGTCAAGAATTCCCCAAGAACAGAACAGAATTTTTATTATATAAGCACAAGTTACATTTGTATAAAGTAACAACATGTGAAATAATTGTTCATGGTTTACAGAATACAATATTGATATAGAGTTATAGAGTTACGGGGAATTACAATGTATAATAAAATAGAGTAGGTATAAATATATACGATTATACACATATACACTACGGTGGCATAGAGGTGACATGGAGATATATTTAAAATTTACGTGGCCATATAATAGCTTAACGTGCGCACGTAATAATTGACCAATGAGAGTTGTCGAAAAAGGGCCGCCAATTTCGACAACTGTCATTTGTGCATTATAACGTGCGCACGTAAAGCTATTACGTGGCAACGTAAACGTTATTGCGTGCGCACGTAATAGCTACTGCGTGGCCACGTAAAGCTATTACGTGGCCAAGTAAATTCTAAATATATCTCAATGTCACCTCTATGCCACCGTATATACACACACACATACACACGCACATATATATACATATATGATTTGACATTTTTTTTTTAAAATGGTTATTTATTACACTGTGTCAGTTCAACATTAAATTGCATGTATATAAAAGTCGAGCCACAGTGTGTAATAATAGCAATTATCAGAAATAATGTGTTTTCTTTTTTTCAATTTATTATATTCTAATTTTATAGTCTCTAAAATTATAGATATTTCGATGAGTTATATCCTTCACCGCTTAATGACTAGAAAGCAGCAATAATTAACAATTAAATGTGGTTTTAACTTTAGATAATTACTATAATGTCTCTTCATGTTTTCTTGAAAATAGAAATATTTCCTAGAATTTAGATAAATCTTTATTTTCATCATAATAAAGATTTATTTATTGTAGAAAATATTCCTAAGTTTCACGAAGGTTTTGTGATCTTTCTGTTGATATACATTATTTTATATGACGTTTCAATTAACAGCGTCGAAGATTAAAATTGACTTAATTATATGGATAGAGCTTTAGCAAATTGATGATTTTCTAGTCCAGTTCTTCGAGTCAATATGCATTTATATTATACCTCATTTGCATAACGTCCTCTATATTTAATGTGACATCATTCGGTCCATAAATCGCATATTGACCTGCTATCCAGTCCATAATTTTCTATTGACCGTTTATGACGTCATCCAGTCTTATTAAACGCGACCTTCATGTTGTGCTAATAACACGGCAACACAAACAGACGAAATGGCTTAGACGATTAACAAAATGAAATATAACAAGAAGAGCATGTTATCTTGCTACGTTGCGTGAAAATGAAAGTCAGACTGGGGCTTTAGATATTTGACATACTGAAGAATAAAATAATTATTTGAAAACACATTATTATACTCGTAGTAAAATGTCAGCAACATGAGTGATGAAATGTTTTAAATTCGGTATAATATAACAAATGACGCATGGCATTACGGGCAATTTGCAAGTTTACGGACTGGTTGTTCAGACCTCAGAAGCTTTATGGCCCTCAGCTACGCTTCGGGCCATATACCTTCCTCAGTCTGACCAACCAGTCCGTAAACTTGCATATTGGCCTCATGGCCATGTATTATTTGTTAAATGTTCCGAAGAAGAATCATTCATGCATATCGTTTATTTCAAGGATTACAAGGCTCTGCAAATCTACATTTGTGACGAAATCTGATCCTGAAAGACTTACAATAGGTCATCTATTGATTTTTGTTAATGTTATACCATTTAACTTTAGAGCCGCGGCCGTGACGTAGTGGTTAGCATGTCTGACTTCGAATCCGGAGATTGCTGGTTGCAGCCCGGTCATGGTTGGTCATACCCTATACATGAGTTGTCGGCCTCGTGGTAGTGTAAGTTAGTACTGGTGATAGAAAAAGTGTCCACGAAACCTATTGTAGGAAGAGCTGGTCGTCGTATATATGACCTAAATATGTGTTGCATACGACGTTAAAAAACAAAAACCATTTAGTTTTCTTATGGGCTCTTGGTTATTTAATGCCAATAGAACCGTATAAATAAAAGTGTGAAATAAAAATAATTCAGAAAATGCATATTAATATATTTAAAGTTTAGCAGTATTTGTGTAATTTTAGCTGGGGCGGATCCAGGATTTTTTTCTAGGAGGGTCCGAACTTTTTATAGGGGGATCCAAACTTTCGAACCACAACCACATAATACAGATTTTGCAGAATAACGCAAAATATTATTAATAAAATGTACATAACCATAAAATCTGTGTTAATCGACGAGAAAAATTGCTTTATGCTACTTAAAAATGACATACAGTCAAGAAATACACTAATGTACATGTACATTTTGGAAATTCTAGGGGTGGTGTCCGCCCCCCTGCCCCCCTGACCTCCTCCGCTAGATCCGTCTGTATCCTCTATGCTAACTGCATGTTTAAGTAAATAAGAGCGTAGCACAATATTTCTACAGCAATTGAACTTAATTTGGATTCAGCTTCCAATATTGATAAACCAGACACAGTTAACCGAAAGGAGAAAATCATTGTGCATGATTACTTCCATTTTATTGGCGTTCATGAAAGGTGACAGATTAATTTCCTCCACATAACCATTTCTAGCTAAGCCAACATAATATTACACTTTTATTATTCATCCATTGACTAAAATATATTGAAAACTAAATTCAAATGTTCGACGAACGAGCTTTGAATACATTAGTGATTCAGACATGTTTTGAACTTGTTTCTAATTTATGATTGACATTTGGGTTTATGCTTTGTGATACAATTGCTCTGGATTTTATTAGGCAAACATTTTGCTATGATAGCATCAATTAGTGGCAGCAAATCGTTTTGTACAAAATTGTCAGTTACGAATTATCTTGTATTTATTTTATTTATTTATTTATTGGAGTTAACGCCGTATCAACACAATTTAGCTCATTTCACGGCGTCCAGCGCACCTAACCTAGCTTTCCTAGACCATTGTCTATAACCAGTACTCACCTACCCTACCACAAGGCTGGAAACTTCTCCAAATTATCTAATCAATGGAAGAAAATCGACATTATTGTCAAATTTTCATGGAAGGGTATAACCTCCCATGGGATTCGAACCCGCACCCCCTTGGGCACGAGTATCCAAATCCCGGCGCGTTACCAACTGCGCTATGGACCCGGGTTTTATGTATTATTTAGATTGTACATTATCTTAAATACGTTTGTTGACAGATGACTGAAAACGTATCAGGACCAGCAACAGTAAAATCATAGACCTCCATTCACAAAAACAAAAGAGCAAAGGTATTGCAGCTGGTATTTTTAAGCCATTGCTATTAAAGGGCCGCCCTCCCAAAATAAAGAAATTAATAACTTTGGATGTTTACCTTGGAACCAACAGGGGCAAAATAATTGCCAATTGGGGGTTGAACTATATCATAGAGTTCTCATTATTTCAACCGCTTTTCTTTTAAACAATACAATACTTTTAATTACTATATTCGCGCGATATAACCTTTCTGTGTTGATGCGCCGTAAAACCTAAAAAAACATAATTACTATATCCAAAATTATTTGTGTACAAGAATACAAACATTTATGCAATCTAGTATCTATGTAAGTAACTTTATCATTCAAAGACATTTTCGTAAAAATTGAAACACGTTGGACACAGATATATCATCAGATACTAGACTGGGTGATACATCAACCATCTGTGTTACAACAATATTTCATGGTTACATAGATACTATTGTAGTCCATCCTGACATTTCTTATTCGCAATGTGCCTAATAAATGTGTTGCACAACGTCACAGACTACAATACGAGTAAAATTGTTACATTCTAAGACGATATTAGATAAATATGATTATAAGTCTCGTCTAGTGATTTTGAGACATGGAATATAAAAATAATTCAAACTACTGTACAAAGAATAATACAAGTGAATATACCAATAAATATACATACATGTATCATTTAGCCATCCCCAACATTTACGACTTTAATATTTGATTCATTATTAAGTTGCCGATGAAATGCATCAAACAAACTTAAACGATAACATAATATATTCTTTATTTGGCATCAAATAAATAATTTATAGTCAACAGAAACATAATATTAACATATATATAGTACCAGGCGTGTATTTACGCGATACATAAAACTTAGAGTCAGAGAAGATTAGATACTTAAACAATAATGATTATAAATTTAGTTGTACAATATACAACGTTTTATGATGTCCTTTGCTTAAAAGCAATATATAAACATGTTTAGGACATATTAGTCAAAATTTTATTCTGTTTCTGGGATATTCATATTGCATTGTTGACATATTCTATTTTCTGTTGGTAATTCTTGATGTCTACCTTGTTCTATAGCTAAGGAGTGTGCTGACAGTCTAAATAGATATACATAATTCAATGGTCAGTGACTAGATTAAGTCTAGGCTAGCGTTAATCTGTTGTTCCGAATGGAACAATAAGTAATCAGGCTGAACCTTTTTGTATTCTCCCAAAATATCTTGCTACAAACTTCATAAGTTCATGTGGATACTGTGTCAAGGATGTACATAAAATATTAACGTCGTTTTGAGCCACTAAGGCTATCGGTAGCCAATGGAAAAGACGCTGTTGTTAAGTATGTACTACTGTAATACATGTTTACGATTTTTATGTACAGATAAGTCGGATGGGAAAAGCAAGAAATGGTGTTCGTATTTAAAAACAGTATTTCCTTTCTTTAGATCGACTTACAAGTTTCAAAAGTCTCTCTTGCAAATAACTGCAACTGATGGCAACATTAACAGTCTGTAATTACAATTCAAATTACAAGAATTGTCAATTTTTAGAGAGTATATTCAATCCCTTTATCATTAAGTCTAGACAAGAGATGACATGATATATATGAATACACAAGTCCTAGTATACCATTCGCCGTCTGATAGTTTCTTGTGACTTTTAAATCAAAATTTATTGCGGAATATTGTCACTTGATTTTGACAAATTGAACGTCATACTTGACGCTGTAACTTCGTTTAGGTCTGTACTATTGACAACATTGGATAGTCTATTTCTGTGAATATATCAACAATTCGTATGCAATGTCTACCAAGTAAAGAAAAATAGCGTAGCTGCTATCATTTTTTTAATTATTTTTATTTTTCTTTCGAATTGCTCAACACAGTCATTGTAATGTTTAATTTTGTATACTGCAACGGCAAGCATAGCACCTAAACTGCCTATTAACGGTCTTGATTCTATACGATTCCTACTCGAACTTAAACGATCAGTTTTACTGATTAATTTAGGATTGACTTTTATGTGATATATCTTCTGTCTTGTGACTTCAAGATCGGTTACTAAGATGATATTTCCTCTTGCTTGTCATTTGTACTTTGTGAGAAGAGTCTTAGTACTAAGACAAGCATAAGATACAATGATACGTAATCCATTTATCTAATTTACGAGAGACAAAGAGAGAGAGAGGCGTAAACTAGCCAGATTAGATAGAATATAAGGAAATATGTCATAATTTATGAGAAGTATAACTTCTGTGTTGTAGTCCTTAAGTAAAGCAAAAAGGTTAACTGTCATTTCCTATGATACTTTTGTTTCTAAACAATGTTCCAATTTATGGAAGGACGGAGATTGGATATTCTTATATTACTATAACATAATGTATTTATCGTACAATTGCAAAACGCTCTTTTGAAGTTTATTCAATTAGTTATTTTGATTTAATCATAATGGTATTATCAATTGTAACAGGAACAAAGTAGCAATGTTATTTTAATCGCTCAAGTTGAAGTTGTGAATAACATATCAGTAGCAACGGACACGTCTTTGGTCTATTGAATGCCAACTGTAAAGAAAAGTATTTGCTTGAGAAAAATCAACACAACAACGATTTAGTTAAAACCTAAAAATACTAAAGATATTGTTTGTGATTGTAACTAGCAGTTAGTTGTATACATTTTAAATGACTAATAATAGTTAATATAGTCCGACAATATTAACCTTAGCTTGAACTACCTTATTATAATAATTACACGCTTCTCTTACATTAAATCGTGAGTTTCCGTATGAATGTATACGACATTGGACTCATTCCGAGTCATTCGATTATGGGATAAACGTCAGAGCCAAATATTGTAGCACAGTTTCAAAGTATTTATTCTGATAAAAACAACGTTAACTATTCAGTACGTGTGTTTTGCCGAAAGCTTCCGGAGACAAATATAGACAGTAAAAATTAGTCTAATATATTCTTGCAAAAAGAATAATATTGTCGGACTAAATACAAGTTGTCTTTATACTTGTTTTGATCATCGCATGGTCTACATCACTTAAATTATTCCGGCTTCTAAACGTCTGATGTAGTACGCTTTGTCTTTAACCATATCAATAAATCATGCTGTTTTAGAAAATAACGGTTGTATTATATGTCTGTGTGCAATGTTTAAAGAGGACTATAAAGATATTTCCGTCTTTGGTGTTAAATAATGAAACTTAACTACAGACACAATTACTTTGATATCTACGGTATGGTGGATATTTTATCTCAGCAAAATTTATTTTACGACATCGTTAGAAGCAATATGGTGACGCATTAAGATAATAACTTCATTTAGATATCTGGGTAGCATATTATCAAAAATCTTACGACAATTTAACCATACAATATAGAATGATTTACAACTAAAATCAGTCGTGAGACGCTTCATAAAACGGGCCCTGGCTTGTAATTTTCGTACATGGAAAATTCAACTAAACTACTGAATTAGAATAGATCACTGTTTAGTAGTTGGATTGTTTTAACATGTCCAGGTCTTCAGCCAATGTTATGTAATAGGCCAGCTTATGCATTTTCATTTATTTGCTTTATTTAGATAAAGTCAGAGGACAATGTTTTTCATAATATGAGATTTGGAAAGCTTTGCCATGTTTCATTGTCGTTAACAGGTGTAGCCCAGATGTGGGCATTTCCAAATTATAAGCCGCCCGGCTAGCTCAGTTGGTAGCACGCATGTTCACTGATTGAGGGGTTTTGGGTTCGATTCCCGAGCGGGGCATACTTTCGTGGAGCTTGGTCATGAAATTATTTCCACGACCATTCTCCCTCTTACCAATGATTTTTAATTATGCAGGGCAGTTGTCAGTCACTGACAAAAGTATGCGCTTGGTAGCTGGTTAACAGCTAAATTCAGAGATTAAGCACTCCAGGGGGAGTGAGAAGGTTGACTGACCGTCATTATATGACCTAAACAATGAGTTGCTACAGCGTTAAACCCAACAAAAAACAATTTCCAAATTATGAAAGTATCTTAACATAATAGTGATTTTGAACATGAAAACCTGTAAAATAAGCCTGATATCGTATTCCTTATTGTTACTAAAATCAATCTTACTTCAAACAAAATTATAACTTAAGCCTTAATGTGACAAACAGAACATAAAAGTATTGTTTTACGAAATTTGACGTTAGTCTTTTTGTCAATTATGCAATGGCAAATCCAGGCATCATCGTATAACTGCTAACAAATTGCATATTATTGGTCATCTTTCACGAGCTTTCATTAATGGAAATAATACTACGAAAATATCTTTGTGTTTACGGCGTTGTATTGTATGATAGATAAGTATTAACAATTTAATGATTAGCCATTGTTTTACAGAAACGATTATATGTCGCAGAAAAAGATTAGTCCAGTGTGCTACGTTTTAGTTTGTATATTTATATATGTCATCTCTGGTATGGACTTAATGATAAAGTGAGTGAGTATACTCTCTCCAAATTGATATCACAGATTGTGAAAGTTTCCATTAGGTGAAATAAGTTTACTCTTTGAAACGAGTAAAGAAATCAATGACGTATATGAATAATATTTTATGGAAAGTTTTTAGTTGTATTTATTAAACAGATGTTTGTAAAGTATCATAGAACAAAAAATAAGATTTTTTAGAAAAGGTAGAGACATGTTAGTGTTTACAGTTTTAATTTACTATTCCAGTGCAGCTACCTAATTTAATTCGTAATGATACTACTGGTTACACCCATTCGTACAAACACTGATCTAAATTCAGACTATCCAATTTGTTAACTACCGATTGAAGAACATCATCAATTAGTTGTTCCATGGTAAATTGCTTTAAGTCTTTTGTTATGATTTTTACTTCAAACATAAAGATTTTCTCTTATTGAACAAATATATATTTTTTATAATATATTATTTCATCCTAGTTTCTGTGAACAGTTTATTCGTTATCAACAAAAACATTAATAACATCCAACTATCTTTCAAATAAGACGCTCTATTTAATTACATTTCTAGTAAATTGATGTATATGGGATAAAGATCATGTGATAGATTTATTATTTATGTATATCGCTAAGTTACCTCTTAGACACTGTTGCTGATTGAAACACGACGTAATTAGATCAATCATTGTTAACAGATAAGAGTGATATATTTCTTTTCTTAGATAAATCTTAGATAAACTTTTTTTTCATGTCATAGATACTGTTTAAGTTCATCCTGCCATATCTTAATCGTAGTTTGTTAAATAAAAGTCTCGTACACCGACGTGAATGACAATAGTTTTATTAAAGGCAAGTAATATATATGTTAACAGTGGTTGATCTTACTTCAGTGTGTTTCATTTAACATTGCCATCTCTCATAGTTACTTTTTAAAGCCATATTGGCACGCGTGAATCGTAATTTGAGTAATAATAAACGTTTCGAACCACGTAAAACATACATAGATGCTGATATTTATTTCAAGGCAGAAAGTTCTTCGATTCTTGTTTCGCTGAAACTCCATTTCCAAAAAAGTCTGATGATATGATTAATATTTTATAGCAGTTTATCCTTTTATGTATTTAGAAAGGTAATCAATCTTCTAAGAACTAAGTTTCTGAACATTCAAACTTTCTCATCAAAATACACCTTAACCACAGATCTATATTTCAAGACGCTGATTTTTATTTTTCTCTCTATATTAATGTCTATTATTTCGCCTTGGACTTTCTCAACTTCGACAGGATTCTAACTCGATTAGTTTGCAATAAGTTTGACAGATACAAGTCTGATTGGCTTTTAAACGACATCTTTATGTTTAAATCATATCAATTTATTTCAGTATAATAAATCTATCTATCCAAACGTCTTTGCAGTAGTTCAGGAAACGGAGACGTACGACGCTACATTATTTATTTCATTTAAATGTTATTTGCGACCAGGCGGCAGATGAGCAGAAGATATAGAAATCTCGTAATTCACGTTAAGTGAAACCTTTCTCATCTTGTCATTCAATCCACGATAACTCAATATCTCATTTCCTTCATTTTTGTCTAATATATTAAACAACAACATTTCAATTACTAGAAGAACTAAACTTGACTGAATTACGATTTCATCGGAACATACCATATACTGAACTGTTTTTGACTGACTGCTGCTGTCACATTCCTTTTCTGAAATACATTTAATTGTCTTTTTTTATGACTTTAATGGCATGTTACAGTAAAATATTTTTAAAGGCCTCAGTGGAACTATGATTTGTAGGTAAATATTTCAGACATTTTGTTTAAACATTCTCGTAATGTTTTATTATTATACCGCTCTCCCTAGTGGTAACTACATTGTATTTTGCCATTGTACATTCCCAACATGGAAACATTTTTAGGTACTTCTTTCATTTATTTGTTTGTCGTGCCCTTTCCATAGCAAAGGTTTTTATAAATCTAAAATCATCCCCTGTTTGCTTTTTGGCTGTGTAGAAGGTATGTGATTTTTCTTGTTGCTGTCCCTGATATAATTTCAGACTGATTTTTAAACAAAACTATTGGGTCATTATTCTTTGATACTTAAGACCCAATTGTTGGAACAGAGATGAATGGTTTATTAATCATAGAGGTATATACCCATATTTAGTCATCTGCATTGCATGTACACTAAATCATTCTGGTCAATATTACTTCTAGCTAATAATATACGATTCCATCTAGATAATTGTTTATTTATACACATATTATGTGGACAGATATATTCAAATTACCTTTACACTTTTGTAAATATGATTTGTGTTTACCAATACTTGAGAAACAAAAAACATCTTTTGATAAAAAATTACAGTTGCATAGTTCTTCTTCCAATTGTTACGATCAATTATAACAATCATTATGAGTTAATCCATCTGAAATAAATGCAATTGTAGTAATTAAAACGGTTTTTAAAGAGAGAAAAGGTAATTATGGATGGCGTTGTATATTGATTAACAAACGAGAACATCTGAATGTGATTTAATGATGACATTATCTAAAACCTCAATAATGTGATGCTGATGCGATTGGATCATAAATGTTTGTTCTTGATGAATGAGTCTTGAAAGTTAAAACCTTAAAATCTAAATCTACATTAAAAGCTTTAAAAGAGTGTAAAGTTAATTATGGATGACATTGTGTATTAATTTACAAACGTGATCATCTTTGCGAGATGTTATTTTGAAATCGTCTAAAACCTCAATAATGCGATAATGATGCGAATGAATCATGTATAATGGAGTTCTTGAATGTTAATTCCTTGAAATTTAAAAGTACATTAAGAGCTTTGAAATCAATTGATAATGCATCAGTCACTAGTGTGAAATGGGAACATAAAAACAACAATGACGTTAATGTTTAAATATACGGTGTTTGTTTGTCAGTTTGATTAAGATAAATAGCTAAACAGATGTAAGAATATCTAGATTTTATATCTTTTAAATCTAATACAATACATGTGGTCCAATTTTTAGAGCAATGGATCAGGAATTTAGGCTTTTTTATTTCGATACCTGGAGCTCATGAACTATCAGAAATGTTTAACAATATTCTCGACAGTGTCTCCGAGGATAACTTATGTAGCTCAAAAGTGACGTGTGGATGGTAATTACTAAAATCGTCCCGGTGAGATAGTCAGTCAGTTACAGTTAATTTACAACAGAAAATTGATATTGACATGAATCAACAATTTCATATAAAATAAAACATTATATAAATAAAAAAGTAAGATAAAATGGCATGAGTGTTGAATGAGGGAATTCATTTTACTCCTATTTTTTATATTGTCTTTAACATATGCTTTGGCATAACAAACCGCCATCGTATAGGTGTTTTGATAGTTTTGTTTGTTTGCTGAACATTAAATTTATGTGTCTAGTATGTTACCCCCTAAGGAGGACGAGTCACGTCGCGTTATTATTTACATTAAACGATAAGTCATAACAAGGACAGAAAGATGTTATATACACAAATATTCTAAGTTAAACAGACATCTGATGTGCAATATAAGAATAATTTGATGACATAAACGATTATTACTGATTAGTTCTATGTTTTATAGACACTTTTGTTTCGCTTATATAAACACGGAATTAGCAAGGGAGCTATAAATTTGTTAGACATAAACAGTTTCCGATACTATATATGCTTAACATGTTTATGTGGGTTGGAACTAGATAAACACGTCCTGGAATTTTAAATAAGAAGACAAATAACCGATGAAAATTCATTTAAAATTCTTACGTTGGAAGGGCTAGTTTTGACTGTTCAAAGATAAATAGAAGTGAATATACCAATAAATATATATACATGTATCCTTCAGCCATCTCCAACATTTACGACTTTAATATTTTACTCATTATTATGGGGCGGATGAAATGCACTAAACGAACTAAAACAAAATATAGAGATACATAATTCAATGGTCTGTGACAAGATATTAAGTCAAATAATTCTGAACAGTACCCAGGCTAGCGTTAATCTGTAGTTCCGAAAGGAACAATAAGTAATCAGACTGGACCTTTTTGTACTCTCCCAAAATATCGTGCACAAATCTTAGTACGTTCATTGAATACTGTGTCAAGGATGTACATAAAAATTAACGTCATGTTGAGCCACTAAGGCTGTCGGTAGCCAATGGAAAAGACGCTGTTCGTATTTAAAACAGTATTTCCTTTCTATAGATCGACTTACTAGGTTTAAAAGTCTTACTTGCAAATAAATGCAACTGATGGCAACATTAACAGTCTGTGATTACAATTCAAATTACAAGAATTTTCAATTTTGAGAGAGTATATTCAATCACTTTATCATTAAGTCTAGACAAGAGATGACATGATATATTATTACACAGTCATTGTAATATTCAATTTTGTATACTGCTACGGCTCGGATAGCACCTATAATGACTTTTAACAGCCTTGATTTTATACGATTCCTACTCCAACTGTGTACGATCAGTTTTACTGATTATAATTGGATTGGCTTTTACGTGATATATCTTCTGTTTTATGACCTCAAGATCGGTTACTAAGATGATATTTCCTCTTGCTTGTCATTCGTACTTTGTGAGAAGAGTCTAAGCACTAAGACAAGCATAAGATACAATAATCTATAATCCGTTTATCTAATTTACGAGAGAGAAAGAAAGAGAGAGGCGTAAAATAGCCAGATTAGACAGAATCTAAGGAAAAATCTCATAATTTATGTGAAATGGAAACTCTGTCGTGTAGTCCTTAAGTAAATGAATAGAGTGAACTGTCACTTCACGCCATTTTTTGCTTTTGAACAATATACCAATTCATGGACGGACGAAGGTTGGATATTCTTAAATTACTAAAACATCATAATTTTGTATTTCTCGTACAATTGCAAAACACTCTTGAATTTATTCATTTAGTTATTTTGATTTATTCAGAATGTTTTATCAATTGTAACAGTAGCAATGCTATTTAAATCGCACATGTTGAATAATAATTATATAAGTAGCAAAGGACTCGTTCTTAGTCTATTGATTGCCAACTCTGAAGAAGGGTATTTGCTGGGAAAAAATCAACACAACAACGATTTAGTTAAACCCTAAAAATACAAAAAAATACAATGATTTTTCATATATACGATGGTCATTTGCCATTGCATAATTTATAAAAGAATAAAGAATAACATAACATTTTGTAAAATAATAGGTTTCTGTACTGTTTGCCACATAAGGGCTTTAGTTTTAATTTCGTTTAGAGTATTTTTGATTTTAGTAACAATAAGGAATACTGTCAAGATTTTTGGTGTAAATACTTTAATAAGCTATTTGTGTGCGTATATTATGACTATCTTTTTGAGGTCTTTGCTAGGTCAGCCTCTTTATAAGGTCTGCCTATGGGTAAGGTCTGCTTCCCCGAAAGAAGGTCTGCTTCACCAAAGAAGGTCCTCTTCACCAAAGAAGGTCCGCTTCACCAAAGAAGGTCCTCTTCACCAAAGAAGGTCCCCTTCACCAAAGAAGGTCCGCTTCACCAAAGGTCTGCCTCCACAAAAAAAAGGTCTGCTTCTTTACAGGACTTGCTTCCCAAGCAAGTCCCGGTTTTCTTTTGGGAGACTTGCTTCCCAAGTAAGTCTCCCAGATTTTCTTCTCTTTATTTATTAGGGGACTTGCTTCCCAAGCAAGTCCCTTTTTTTCGTAGAAAGACTTGCTTCCCAAGCAAGTCTCTCTGATTTTCTTGAGTGGACTTGCTTCCTAGCAAGCCCGTATTTTTCTTTATTTCAGCAGATATGCTCTTTTCTTAAAGCAGCAAGTCTTCTCTTTATCTTTCGACAGCAAGTCTTCTCTTTATCTCTCGGCAGCAAGTCTCTTCTTTATCTCTCGGCAGCAGGTCTTTTCTTTATCTCTCGGCAGCAAGTCTCTCTATCTCTCGGAAGCAGGTCTTCGATGGTAACGCTGGACTTCCTAACTTTTGACAATTGAGATTAACTCTTTGAACTGACTTTTTTTCCACTCCGCTTTATTTACAAAAATCACATAGTATATAAACACAAAGCGCGAACCGGTGAGAAAACACTATTATGACGTCACGTCATAGCAACGTCAAAACAAAAATATTTAAAAAATGGCGGACTATTGTGTTTCTTTTCAAATTAAAAATCGTTATTTTGACAATAGCCCTCCTCAAAGGAAGTATAAAATACTTCTAAAAAATATCAAAATACACAATTTTTAGGTTTGCACGATCTTGATCTGTTAATCATCTTCTTCATTTCTTTCAATAAGATCTGCTTTCAAACATACGGCAGCTAATTTGCCATTTCTTTCAGCACATGATTGGATCTGTGGACAATCTTTAGCAATATGTCCTTCTTTATAGCAAATAAAACAAGTCTTCACTGGAACTTTAAGTTTACATTCTCGAGCTAAATGTCCTGTCTGGTTACAATTGAAGCAAGTCTTGATTCTGGTCTTATTTGCTTCATTCATTTGTTGATCACTGGCCACGTTTCTTTGATCTTCCTGTTCTCTTTGGAATGCTGAGGCGGTTCCGTTATGTGCCTCTATGTATTGCTCTGCAATCCGGGTTAATTCCGTTATACCCGAGGGTGCCCTTTCTTTCAAGAATATCGCCAGGCCCGTAGAACATCCTCCAATGAATTGTTCTTTAATAAGCAGCTCACTTATGCCTTGGTAAGACTTTTCTATTCCAGCAAGGTCTGCCCATCTTGAAAAATATTTTCTAAGTCTTTCAATAAATTGAAACACCGACTCGCCTGGCAAAGGTTTGCTTTGACGAAACTTCATTCTGAAACCTTCCTCCGTTAGTTGATATCTTTTTAGAATGGCATTTTTCAAAGCATCATAATCGTTCGCTTTTTCATTCGACATACTTATGAACACATCCAATGCTTTTCCAGATAACAATGAGCTTAAACTCATGGCCCAGCTTTCTTTTTGCCAATTTTGAGCCTTAGCAAACCTCTCAAACCGCTCTAGGTAAGCGTCAATATTATCGTTTATGTCGTCGAACTTTGGAATCTTTGGCCGAAGCACATCATTACTCCAGCCATTGGCCCCTTTGTTGGACTTCATGCGTTCAATTTCTAAGTCCTTTTCCTTCATTTTCAACTCAAAACTCATCTCCATTTGCCTTCTTTCTTCATCTCTCCTTCTTACTCTGTCCTCTCTAGCTATGTATTCGCCTTGTTTTTCCTTCACGAACGCCAGCAGATCTCCCCCTGTCAATCCTAATCTCTCGCCTAATCTCAACCATTCGTCATAATACATCTTGTTAGGCTTATTTAAAGTATCTCGGACGAGCCCCCAATTGTCAAGATTTTTGGTGTAAATACTTTAATAAGCTATTTGTGTGCGTATATTATGACTATCTTTTTGAGGTCTTTGCTAGGTCAGCCTCTTTATAAGGTCTGCCTATGGGTAAGGTCTGCTTCCCCGAAAGAAGGTCTGCTTCACCAAAGAAGGTCCGCTTCACCAAAGAAGGTCCGCTTCACCAAAGAAGGTCCTCTTCACCAAAGAAGGTCCCCTTCACCAAAGAAGGTCCGCTTCACCAAAGGTCTGCCTCCACAAAAAAAAGGTCTGCTTCTTTACAGGACTTGCTTCCCAAGCAAGTCCCGGTTTTCTTTTGGGAGACTTGCTTCCCAAGTAAGTCTCCCAGATTTTCTTCTCTTTATTTATTAGGGGACTTGCTTCCCAAGCAAGTCCCTTTTTTTCGTAGAAAGACTTGCTTCCCAAGCAAGTCTCTCTGATTTTCTTGAGTGGACTTGCTTCCTAGCAAGCCCGTATTTTTCTTTATTTCAGCAGATATGCTCTTTTCTTAAAGCAGCAAGTCTTCTCTTTATCTTTCGACAGCAAGTCTTCTCTTTATCTCTCGGCAGCAAGTCTCTTCTTTATCTCTCGGCAGCAGGTCTTTTCTTTATCTCTCGGCAGCAAGTCTCTCTATCTCTCGGAAGCAGGTCTTCGATGGTAACGCTGGACTTCCTAACTTTTGACAATTGAGATTAACTCTTCGAACTGACTTTTTTTCCACTCCGCTGTATTTACAAAAATCACATAGTATATAAACACAAAGCGCGAACCGGTGAGAAAACACTATTATGACGTCACGTCATAGCAACGTCAAAACAAAAATATTTAAAAAATGGCGGACTATTGTGTTTCTTTTCAAATTAAAAATCGTTATTTTGACAAATACGGGATCAGGATTATTATACCCCCGCTTCGAAGAAGAGGGGGGTATACTGTTTTACCCTTGTCCGTGCGTGCGTGCGTGCGTGCGTGCGTCCGTCCGTCCGTTACAAAATTTCCGTCACAGTTTTCTCAGCAACTATACCATGCAGCAGCCTGAAACTTTGCATATTGCTTCATCCTATAGTCCCATGTGGTGTAAAGCGATTTCATGCTCCTTACTCATCTACTTCCTGTTTGTCGCATATTTTTAGATTTTGGCGGGGGTATCACTAGTGAGCATTAGCTCACAGATTTACTTGTTTCACAGGGTTCCGTGTTCAAAATCACTACTATGTTAAGATATTTTCATAATTTGGAAATGTCTACACATAGCCTAAACCTGTTGACGACAATGAAGCTGTCAAAATATCATGTTATGAAGGACATTGTCCTCTGACATTATCTAAATATTTTTTTATTTTTTAATTTTCAACGTCGTATTCAACACATATTTGGTCATACTATAGGTTTCCTGGACACTTTTTCTATCACCAGTACAAACTTACCCTACCACGAGGCCGACAACTCATGTATAGGGTATGAACTATCGCGACCGGGCTCAAACCCGCGATCTCCAGATTCGAAGTCAGACCTGCTAACCACTACACCACGACCGCGGCTGTTTGTAATTGTAACTTGCATTAAGTTCCATACACTAACAATGACTAATAAACTAATAGACTCATAAAATTAGTATACAAGGTGTCTCTATACTTGCTCTGACAATCGCATGGTCTACACTGGCTTCTAAACGTCTGATGTAGTACTCTTTGTCTCTAACCATATCAATAAACCATGCTGTCTTAGAATATAGCGGTTGTATTATATGTCTGTGTGCAATGTTTTAAGATGACTGTAAAGATATTTCCGTCTTGGGTGTTAAATAATGAAACTTAACAACGAACAGCAATTACTGCGATATATACGTTATGGTGGATATTTTGTCTCAACATAATATATTTTACGACATTGTTAGAAGCAATACGATGACGCATTAAGATAATAACTTCAATTAGATATCTGGCTTATGTCTTATTCGTTTATATGTAATTCTTCTAGACTACTGAATTAGAATATATCGCTGTTTTAATTGGGCTGTCTTGTTTTAACGTGTCCAGGTCTTCAGCCAATGTCATGTAATATGCACACATTACACATTTTCATTTATTTGCTTTATTCATATAAGCCGCGACCGTGGCTTAGTGGTTTGCATGCCTGACTTCGAATCCGGAGATCGCGGGTTCGAGCCCGGTCGCGTTAGGTCATACTCTATACATGAGTTGTCACTCTCGTGGTAGGGTAAGTTAATACTGGCGATAGAAAAAGTGTCCAGGAAACCTATAGTAGGAAAAGCTGGCCGCCGTATATATGACCTAAATATGTGTTGTATACGACGTTAAAAGATAAAAATAAAAGATAAAAATTTATTTGGATAAAGTCTTTCATAATATGAGATTTGGACAGCCTTGAAATGTTTCATTGTCGTCAACAGGTTTAGCCTATGTGTAGACATTTCCAAATTATGAAAATATCTTAACAAAGTAGTGATTTTGAACATGGAACCTAGTAAAATAATCCTGATCCCGTATTCCTTATTGTTACTAAAATCAATCTTACTCTAAACAAAATTAAAACTAAAGCCCTAATGTGACAAACAGTACATTAAAGTATATCTTTACGAAATGTTACGTTTAACTTTTATCAATTATGCAATGGCAAATCCAGGCATCATCGTATAACTGCTTACAAATTGCATGTCATTTGTCAACTTTCACGAGCTTTCATTAATGGAAATAATACTTCGAGAAATTAGTCCAGTGTGTTACGTTTTAGTTTGTATACATTTTGTATTTATATATGGCATGTCATCTCCTGTCTGGATTTAATGATAAAGTGATTGAGTATACTCTCTCTAAGTTGACAATGCCAGTAGCTTAAGCTGTTATAACAGACTGTTAATGTTGCCATTAGATGCAATACGTTTACTATTTGAAACAAGTGAAGAAATCAATGGTGTATATGAATAATATTTTATTGAAAGCGTTTAGTTGTATTTATTAAACAGATGTTTGTGTAGTATTATAGAGCAAAAAAAAAGATTTTTTCTGAAAAGGTAGAGACATGTTAGTGTTAACAGTTTCAATTTACTATTCCAGTGCAGCTACCTAATTTAATCCGTTCTAGACATCGGATACACGATTCTTCAAGTTACCCCCATTTGTGCCAACACTGATCTAAATTCAGACTATCCAATTTGTTAACTACAGATTGAAGCACATCTTCAAATAGTTGTTCCAAGGTAAATTGTTATGATTTTTCTCTTGACCATAGGAAAGCTCATTTGACTAATTGAACAAATATATAAAACTTATAATATATATATTTTATCGTAGTTTCTGTGAAAATCTTATCCGTTATCAATAAAAACATTAATAACATCCAACTATCTTTCAAACAAGACGCTCTATTTAATTACATTTCTAGTAAATTGATGTATATGGGATAAAGATCATGTGATAGATTTATTATCTATGTATATCGCTAAGTTACCTCTTAGACAATGCTGCTGATTGAAACACGACGAAATTATATCAATCATTGTTAACAGATAAGGGTGATATATTACTTGTCTCTGATAAATCTTAAACTATTTTTTTTTCATGTCATAGATACTGTTTAAGTTCATCCTGTCATATCTTAATCGTAGTTTGTTAAATAAAAGTCTCGTACACCGACGTGAATGACAATAGTTTTATTAAAGGCAATATATATGTTAACAGTGGTTGATCTTACTTCAGTGTGTTTCATTTAACATTGCCATCTCTCATAGTTACTTTTTAAGGCCATATTGGCACACGTAAATCGTAATTTGAGTAATAATAAACGTTTCGAACCACGTAAAACATACATAGATGCTGATATTTATTTCAAGGCAGAAAGTTCTTAGATTCTTGTTTCGCTAATTGATTGTGGTGTCCGTTTTAAAAACAAAACATCTCACTCTTTGCTTTTTTGGCTGTGTGAACGGTCTGTCTTTGTACTGTGCTGTTCCTTAAATGTGTTGAAACTCCATTTCCAAAAAAGTCTGATGATATGATTAATATTTTATAGCTTGTATCCTTTTATATATTTAGAAAGGTAATCAATCTTCTAAGAACTAAGTTTCTGAACATTCAAACTTTCTCATCAAAATACACCTTAACCACAGATCTATATTTCAAGACGCTGATTTTTATTTTTCTCTCTATATTAATGTCTATTATTTCGCCTTGGACTTTCTCAACTTCGACAGGATTCTAACTCGATTAGTTTGCAAAAGGTTTGACAGATACAAGTCTGATTGGCTTTTAAACGACACCTTTATGTTTAAATCATATCAATTCATTTCAGTACAATAAATCTATTTATCCAAACGCCTTTGTAGTAGTTTAGGAAACGGAGACATACGACGCTACATTATTTATTTCATTTAAATGTTATTTGCGATCAGGCGGCAGATGAGCAGAAGATATAGAAATCTCGTAATTCACGTTAAGTGAAACCTTTCTCATCTTGTCATTCAATCCACGATAACTCAAGATCTCATTTCCTTCATTTTTGTCTAATATATTAAACAACAACATTTCAATTACTAGAAGAACTAAACTTGTCTGAATTACGGTTTCATCGGAAAATACTATATAATAAACTTAGGATTTTTGACTGACTGCTGCTGTCACATTCCTTTTCTGAAATACATTTAATTGTCGTTTTTATGACTTTAATGGCATGTTACAGTAAAATATTTTTAAAGGCCTCAGTGGAACTATGATCTACCGGTAAATATTTCAGACATTTAGTTTAAACATTCCCGTAATGTTGTCAAATTATACCCCTCTCCCTAGTGACAACTACATTGTTTTTTGCTATTGTACATTTCCAACATTGGAAAAATCTTTAGGTACTTCTTTTATTTATTTGTTTGTCGTGCCCTTTCCATAGCAAAGGTTTTTATAAATCTATAATCATCCCCTGTTTGCTTTTTGGCTGTGTAGAAGGTATGTGATTTTTATTGTTGCTGTCTCTGATATAATTTCAGACTGATTTTTAAACAAAACTATTGGGTCATTATTCTTTGATACTTATGACACAAATGTTGGAACAGAGATGAATGGTTCATTAATCATATTTGGTCATCTGCATTGCATGTACACTAAATCATTCTGATCAATATCACTTCTTGCTAATAATATACAATTCCCTCTAGACAATTGATTAGTTAAACACATATTATGAAAACAGATATATCCAAAATTACCTTTACACTTTTGAAAATGTGAGTTGTGCTTAGATTTTTACCAATACTTGAGAAACTAAAAGCATCTTTCGATAAAAAATTAAAATTGCACTATTCTTCTTCCAATTTTTACGATCAATTATAACAATCATTATGAGTTAATCCATCTGAAATAAATGTAATTGTAGTAATTGAAACGCTTTTTAAAGAGAGAAAAGGTAATTTTGGATGACATTGTATATTGATTAATAAACGAGAACATCTGAATGTGATTTAATGATGACATTATCTAAAACCTCAATAATGTGATGCTGATGCGATTGGATAGTAAATGTTTGTTCTTGATGAATGAGTCTTGAAAGTTAATACCTTAAAATCTAAATCTACATTAAAAGCTTTAAAAGAGTGTAAAGTTAATTATGGATGACATTGTGTATTAATTTACAAACGTGATCATCTTTGGGAGATGTTATTTTGAAATCGTCTAAAACCTCAATAATGCGATAATGATGCGAATGAATCATGTATAATGGAGTTCTTGAATGTTAATTCCTTGAAATTTAAAAGTACATTAAGAGCTTTGAAATCAATTGATAATGCATCAGTCACTAGTGTGAAATGGGAACATAAAAACAACAATGACGTTAATGTTTAAATATACGGTGTTTGTTTGTCAGTTTGATTAAGATAAATAGCTAAACAGATGTAAGAATATCTACTTTTTATATCTTTTAAATCTAATACAAGACATGTGGTCCTATTTTGAGTGCAATGGGTCAGGAATTTAGATTTTTTATTTCGATCCCTGGAGCTCATGAACTGTCAGAAATGTTTAACAATGTTATCGACTGTGTCTCTAAAGACAACTTAGGTTGCTCCAAAATTGACGGAAGAATGGTAAAAACTAAAATCGTCGCGGTGAGATTGTTAGCCAGCTTCAGTTATTTTACAACGGAAAATTGGTATTGACATTAATCAACAATTTAAAAAACAAAACAAAAACATTATATGAATGTTTATTTATTTATTTATTTGAGTTAACGCCGTATCAACACAATTTAGGTCATTTCACGGCGTCCAGCACACCTAACCTAGCTTTCCTGGACCATTGTCTATAACCAGTACTCACCTACCCTTCCACAAGGCCGGAAACTTCTCCATATTATCTAATCAATGGAGGAAAATCGACATTATTGACAAATTTTCATGGAAGGGTATAACCTCCCCGGGTGGGATTCGAACCCGCACCCCCTCGGGCACGAGTATCCAAATCCCGACGCGCTACCAACTGCGCTATCGACCCGGGTTATTATATGAATGAAAATGTGAGATAAATTGGCATGAGTGTTGAATGAGGGAATTCATTTTTTACTCCAAATTTTTGATATTGTCTAAAACATATGCTTTGGCATAACAAACCGCCATCGTATAGGTGTTTTGATAGTTATGTTTTTTGCGTTACATTAAATTTATGTGTCTGATCTGTTACCCCCTAAGGAGGACGAGTCACGTCGCGTTATTATTTACATTAAACGATAAGTCATAAAAAGGGCAGAAAGATGTTATACAGACAAATATTCTAAGTTAAGCAGACATCTGATGTGCAAAAAAAGAATAATTCAATGACATAAACGATTATTACTGATTAGTTCTATGTTTTATAGACACTTTTGTTTCGCTTATATAAACACGCAATTAGCAAGGGAGCTATAAATTGTAAGACATATTAATATTAAACAGTTTCCAGTGTTACATATGCTAAACATGTTTTTGTGTGTTGGAACTAGATAAACACGTCCTCGAATTTTAAATACGAAGACAAATAACAGATGAAAATGCATGTAAAATTATTATGGTGGTAGGGCTAGTTTTGATACGAACTGTTTGCCTAAATTGTTGGTTACCATCAGAAAATCATTCTGTCGCGTTTAATGAGAACAATCCACACACACAAAAAACCTTTTTTCATTTTTGCCTTCTTCAAATTTAAACTGTATGATTTATTTGAAAATGACAAAGCTATTTAACCACTAGATGCAATTATCAAAGCCGCGTTAGGAGACAAAGAATAAGTTAATTTGACTTATCATGACATTTATTATGGTAAGGGAATAGTGGTTACAACCCATCACGATATAATAAACCACGATTTACTTTATTGATGGCCTAAGTTATATTTTCCTCTCACCTTTAAACCAACATTATTCATTCATTAATACTTGCATGCACTAATTTGTCTCAGCGCGCATAATTAATCAGTTCAGTGTACTATTTTTAGAGCAAGTTTAGATCAGTAACGTATGTAATACGGAACGTTTTATACTGACGTAACGTAACTTACAGTCTATTGGCTGGCGGTTTGTTTACTCAATCGTGACCTCAATAATGAATAATTATTTCGACGTAATGATGATAAACGTCCGATGAAATTGATTTCTTAATAAGTTTTTTTCCTGATTTTGTGGGCAGCGATTGTTGTATAAATATGAATATAGAAACAACAGAAAGCATACAACTTCTTCGTCAACCTAAGGATCGACACTGAGCCGAAATAGCTGTAAAAAGGTAAGTTTTTTTTTCTTCTCTGATTTTCATTATCAATTCTTAATGTATACAATTGCCTCGTGATAAAACCATATGTATACAGAGAATGTTTTGTCTATAGCATTGACATTTGTTTTCTTTCACTCTCGCACTCTAGTACTCTTATGTCACGGCACTTACCTAATGAATTACGTAAAGAAAGATATGTAAGCTAACAGAAAGATAAGCCTGGGGAGTACTCGTCTTGTAAGCGAGGGATCCGGGGTTCGAGTTTCAATTTTTTATGTTTGGAATTTAGTTCTTTTAAACAAGTGTAACTTTAGTGTCCATGTTCTTTATAATAACAAATGATGAAAAGAAACATTATTTACGTTTCTTAATTTGGAAACATCCACTAGCTTCTGTTCACTTTGGTTTTAAAATCCCCGATGTTGTTTGATTAGTATGTTTTATACTTATCATCATTTATTTTCAGAACAAAAATGAATACCTTTACCGTCTTATTCATTGCCCTTGTTGGAGTTGCTGCTGTCCAAGGCATTTACCGTTACGGATACGGTGGGTACGGTTCCGGAATGTACGGTGGGTACGGTTCTGGAATGTACGGTGGGTACGGTTCCGGAATGTACGGAGGGTATGGTTTAGGACATATGTATGGCGGTTATGGCTTGGGAAGAGGCATGTATGGTGGATACGGTTTAGGAGGCTTGTATGGCGGTTACGGACGCCGTTATGGAGGTTACGGTATGGGATACGGCATGGGATACGGCATGGGTTATGGTATGGGTTATGGACACAAATATGGTTACCCAATGGGACGTAAATACAGTGAGTACTAGTCATTCACTAGTTATATATTAATTACACTTTCTGCCTTTTTTTACATTACGTGTCAGTAAAATAACATCTTTATTGCAAACATGTTACACAAAGGAAGGAAAGTATTCGTTGATAACTCTACCAATACAATGTCTGTTGCCTTTATATTTGTTCTTTAAAATTACAGATCATATTTTTAAACTTACCCTTTTCAATATCGTTTACTAGTAGCGCATTACATTTAACATGATCTTGAAGATTTAATCGTCAATGGTCAGCCATATGAAACAAACATCTAATTTCTATTGTCCTTTTTCTTTTACAGAATATTACTGAGATTTTCGTGAATGACGTCATCACTTTCATCACGTGACCATTAAAATACAGCATCCAGTATATGAATGTGCAATATGGGAAAGTACTCTTCCTTTAGGAAGGAGGGTTTTTCATGTTTTCATCTGAATGGTCCATTATTAAATGAATTTCATTAATTGTTGAACAATATTTGTACAATTTTATCATTATGCAATGTGCTGTCATTGATATATTTATGAATATAAAAATAAAAATGAATACAATTTATACATTACATTACTTAGTTTTATTTCATCTTAAAATGAAAATAAAAACATATTGGGAACAGCAATAGTAAATTGCAAAGCCCTTCCATACCACCATACCACAACAAGGCAAAGAGGGGCTTACGATATTAAGGACCAAAGTATTTCTGGCTGTGAGGGGACAGTGGAAAAACATAGTTACGTTTTCGTTTTTGGAGCACTATCTATAATAAAGGTTTAGAAATCTAAAAGATCATCGCCCATTTTTCTTTTTCACTGTCTTGGAGGTCTGTGTTTATTACTGTTGCTGTTCCAGATATGTTTATGTGTTCCTTTCAATATAAAAATACTTGTTTCTAACTACGTATGAATGTGTTATATTCGAGAAACCAAAAGATCCCGTTCTACAATAAGTTATGGCATATTTCCTATAATATGAAATTATCGGACAAGAGTGGTGCATACAGTTTGTGTATTTATATACTGACACGCAAAAAACTATTCACTCAGTAAAAGACAAATTTTACATACAAAGTAAAATTCAATGTAGGTATGTTTGGTATCATTCTTTAGCAAACTTTTTTGCCACATATCTATGTGAGTTTAATTAAATTTCAGTAAATATCTTAAGCATGATAAACGTTTAAGGAGAAAGGTGCGAAAAGTAAAAGTTGCATACGTTCTTTGTTTTTCTTTGTATTAACTTAGGAAAAGAGTTTAATAAGGTGATTATACATCAAAATCTGTTATGTTCACCACATCTACGGATCACGGCAAGCAATCGTGAACGCATAGCCCTGCCGTAACGTCTAATGCCGTCGATGGGATTATTAAACTATTTCTCTAAGTTAAAACAAACAAATAAAAAAAAGAACGTCTGCGACTTTTACTTTTTGTCCTTCTCTCTGTAAACGTTAATCATACTTAATATATCAACTGATAATGAAATTTACAGTCATAGATATGTGGCAAATAGATTTAGCTAAAGAATGATACCAAACATACCTACATTGAATGTAACTTTGTTTGTGAAATTTGTCTTTTACTGAGTGTATAGTACTTTTTGCGTGTCAGTATATCTATCTATCTATATATCATGTCCCTCTGGTCTGGACTTAATGATAAAGTGATGGAGTATGTACTCTCTCTAAATAGACAATACTAGTAGCTTAAATTGTTATCACAGACTGTTAATGTTGCCATTAGTTGTATTCATGTCAACTAATGACATAATCAACAGGGCAGATTATCATAGTATCCAAGAATTCCGCGAGTATTGACAGAAATAATGTGTTCTCTTCTTCCTATTTGTATGTCATTTCACAAAATGATCTTGGATCGAACAAGAAAATACTCTTAATGCTTACTGCTGATTAGCTATAAAAAAACAAATAGTCGCATTCCAGAGACATGGATAACGATATCAAATTATCTGACGCATACCCTTTATTTATGTATTTTGTTGGATTTAATGCAGTAGCAACATATTGTATAAGTCATATCACGAAGGTCAGCCAACCTACTCACCGTTCATGGAAATGCTACATCTCTGGATTTAGCTGTTAACCAGTTACTAGGCGAATGATTCCGTCAGTGACTGAAAACTGCCCTATGTGATTTAGAATCAGTGGTTGGATGATCTTAGAGACTGCTTCATGATCAAACTCTACGAAATAACGTGTGCCCCGACCAGGATCGAACCTACGATCCCTTGATTAGGTAGACTTGTGCGCTATCGACTCAGCGGGCCGGCAGTATAAAAAAATAAACTTTTAGATATATTACTATTTAAACATAGATGCATTAATTAATGTAGACCGTCAGTTCATGGCCGTTTAATGAAGAATCATTTCCCTCGGGTGATACGATAAACAGAATATTAGACTAGTTCAGTAACACTCCCTCGAATTGTATTAAAGTAATCAGTTTTAGAAGTTCGTGACCTTTACTTGCCCTTGGGTAAAATCTTTAAAATCTATCCAGTTGGCATTCACTTGTGCGCTGGTAATATGTTTATGTTTACATTAAAACTCTGTTAGATAAGGACTTGTGTGAATAAATTGAGGTAAATCATCGCTGGGTATTTAATTAGAGGTAAAACAATTAGGGAATAGGAAAATTAATCATGCAAATGGCTTGAATAATTCATATTGCGAAGATCAATAGGTTTACATTTTCCTGAAGATATTTTTATGGAATTACTTCAAGATAAAAATGCAAACGAAGGTTTTTTGGCTTTATTCCTCTACTAATAAATTATGGTTTTGTTTTCAAATGTTGGTTGAGATTAATAGTTTTAGATTTTTAATATTTTCATTTAATATCCATTATTGTGTTGTTGTTATTGAACGCTTTAAAATGTTTGGAGTTTTTGCTAAATGAGTATGATGCATCGTTCTATAATACAGCCATGGTTTTAGCTACCGTATTTTAAATTTAAAAAGACACCATGAAAATGTGTGCAGGTCAAAGTGGAATACTTCGATAAGTTATTAGGCAATACGGTGGTGTGTTGGTGTAGTTAACTTGTGGACAACATTACGTCGTTTGTGACGTCATGAGCTGTACCACGTTTCGTTACGCCTATGTATGTGTATATCAAATTGTGCAGAATCATTAACTCTTCTCCAATCTTAACAATATTTGAGTTTGCAAATTTCCTAAATTGCTTCTTTACAAGTTTGTTTGCTAACGTGTTTAGTGATCGCTCATAATTAAAGAAAGTGACAATTGAATCTACTTTCGAATGAGGAAACGCCAAACAATGACAATCCTCTATTATATTTTTATTCGTGAAAGTTCAAAATAGTTCAAGCTGTCCAACATATATCTTAGGCAATATTCTTCTTTGAAAATTGGTCTAGTTTTGCTAGTTGAAAATCTATTTGGCTTTTTAAGGGGTATTTAAATGATGTTAATATAAACTAACATTTGTGTAAAGTGTCCGTTCCAAAGTGGAAATGCTTTTCTTTACTTGATTGTGGTGTCCTTTTTATAACAAATTTAAAAAAACTTCTCTCATTGCGTTTCGTCTGTCTGAATTGTCTGTTATTGTTTTGACTGTTGCTGTTCCTTATATGTTTTCAGACTCTCTTTTATAAACTTTTAGACACAATTAATAAGGAAATCCTAAACGTTTAGCATGCCTTATATTAAACAATAATAGTTTAGCTTATACTAATTTACTTTAACTCCATTGTGAAACGAGTTCTTACAACTTAGATTTATCGAGTCTGCTTCCTGGTCTCCAAGTACTGAGCTAGTAGGATTAAGTGTCAGGCTCAGAAACAACAGGGTAGGTTTCAGATGGGATTCAAACCAATGTGGAGCTGGCTGTCCAATGATTACCAGTCCCATGTCGTAACCTCTCGGCCACACCTGCTCCTTATTATACAATAATCAAGGAAAATAAAAAAAAATATGAAAACAAACTCATAATTCATTTCACAACTTTTATTATTTCAATCTAACATTCTACATTTTAGAGACAAAATATTGGAATTACATTTCGACCTGATACTGGTAAACTTTCATTTTAGAGTTTAAGTCTCTATTACACATGCTAAGGAACTAAACTACTAGTGGAAACATTTCAAAATAAATTGCATACCTATATTACCTATACAGTGAAGATCAATTAAAACCACCTAAGTTACTCCAAATTCCTGCAATGTTTGTTTGTTTGTTTGTTTGGGTTTTACAGCGCACCAACACATAAAGGTCATATCGCGCCGAATGCAATCAATGATACTATTATTTCAAACGATATTATTGATGTAAAGCTCTATATTTTATTATATACATTTATTTCCTTCAAAAAGTTAAGTATCGCATATGATGGTACAGACTCAAAAAGTTCTTTAAGTGAGTTAACTTTAAAATGTTTGTCACGGATGTCTTTTAGATCCTGACAGTCAAGGAGAACGTGTTTCCTGCAATGTTTGACATTTTCAAAGTCCCAAATGAGAAGAAAAAAGAAAAGTCACTACATGATGACCGTTGATTTTGATGGCTTTGATAGAAGAACTTTTCTGTAGTTCAATATGACTTCCTGATTTATGATGATAAAAATATGTCCAGTCACCATAATAATAAAATAAATACAGTTACATGAACAATACTATGTATATGAAGTCAACTGATGGAAAATTCTACTTAAATGTATAATTATGTGACATAAAAAAATAATAAAATTACAGAATTACATTGTTGCATTCAGGGACAATAAGTTAATTTTTGGCAAATAAAACATTTACATTTTATAAATACAACTACAATGGAATCGCTTTTAACATAAAATGCATAGAAAACTATCTTCTATTTTAATTCTAAACAAAACTCAATAATTTAATGCCATTTCTTTTGCAGTTAATAAAAAAAATAATCAAAATTTCTCATAACAAACAATCTCTATGAGATCGCAGAAAAAAACATGAAAGAAATGGAAAATTCATTCATTTTGGAATAAAATAATTATTTCAACCTTAGAGATAAAACAATGACATCTTCACTTGTGACTAAGGTGAAACAAAAATGAGACCTAAAACCCTGTAAACATACATGAAGATATATATATAGTTCCACCAAATGTTTGGAGACATTTATTGCTGGTATGAATGTAAGCCTATGACACAGGTTTTATCAAAATTTAATTACAATTTATTTTGAAATGCTAATTTCTTATTTCTCCAAACTTTTGGTGGGTACTGTATGTGCATGTTATGATAACCCCAACCATACATACCATTAACCAAACTCAGTCATAAACTGTGAGTTAACAAAGTGTGTTCATAACACATAATAATTACAACCCAAAAGAAATAAAGTAATCTAATTGGTCAAAAGTGAACAAGTGACTTAAAAATGCGGGTATTTTTGTATAATCACATTTGCTTACAAGATGCCATTAATATTTATGACTTTAAATAACATCATGCCTGTACTAATTTCATGAATTATGAAAGGCTAGTTTTAGCCTCGTCAGAATCTATGGATTTAACAACAATATGAATGGCAATAAAGGTAATAAATTATCCAAAGAACACGAAGTCACCATGATTTTATTCATGTTTAGACAGTTGTGAAAAAACGAACTATATTTCACAACCTAAATATGACAATATACAATGTAAATATTTTTTATTCTGCATAGCAACAATACGACCCCTTTTACAAAAAGATGCCAAATTTCCTTATATTTCATCATACATGTACATTTTATACAGTGATACAATATCTATCTCAGATCAACGCAAACACAATATATCAGAAGCAATCATTCCATTAAAAAGTTCAAAACAATAATAAAAGAGTCCCATGGGATGAGGCAAGTATAGGGTCGGAATGGTTACAAAATTAAGATATATCTGACTAAATGGAAAACTATATTTACATGTTTAAAGCTACTTATTCACAAATTGCATGTTTCCAAAGATACGAGCAAAATATCGTAGTAGTTAAATGAAAGCAATATTAACCATTTGGATTTGGTTATAAAAGCATTTTTTTATGAATTTTTTTAACTAACAATAAGAGTCAATAAGTGTATTAAGAAAATCAACTTGTAATACTTTAAAGCCAACTGACCTATAGATTAGGGGAAATACAAAATTAAAGTCACAAAAACATACTGAATTAATCTACATCGTTACTAATAGGGTAAGTTTTTATAGTTTTTTTACTACATAAAACCATCATCTTTTATAGTTGTACAAAGTAAGTCAATTTGTAATAAAATCGTCATTACCAGAACACTGCTTTGGAACTTCCAGAATGTTCTTGTACAATTCTGCCAGTTTTTAGAAAATTGATAAGTTGAAATTTCTGAACAAGCAACTTTACAATACAAAATACTATACTAAACTATTTAATCTCATAATGAACAAAATAAACATACAACATTCAAAATGCACATTAAACAAAATAGTAGTCGTCTTTATATTTAAATAAAATAGGAGTCCACTTTATATTTAAATAAAATAGGAGTCTACTTTATATTTAAATAAAATAGGAGTCTACTTTACATTTAAATAAAATAGGAGTCTACTTTATATTTAAATAAAATAGGAGTCTACTTTATATTTAAATAAAATAAGAGTCTACTTTATATTTAAATAAAATAGTAGTCTACTTTATATTTAAATAAAATAGTAGTCTACTTTATATTTAAATAAAATAGGAGTCTACTTTATATTTAAATAAAATAGGAGTCTACTTTATATTTAAATAAAATAGGAGTCTACTTTATATTTAAATAAAATAGGAGTCTACTTTATATTTTACCAGCCTATCACGGTTCTAAAATAAAATGGAAATGTTCATACCTTGAACGAAGGAAAACAAAAATTCAACCTTAACACTTCCAGGGCTTTTTTCAGAGGGGCTGGGGCCTTACTTTGTTTAAAACATTTAAGAAAAGTGTATCCCAGGTAAATTCCAAATTTGGAGAAATCTTCATGACATCAAAGATATTTCAGAAAAGGAAAAGGGGGTGGCAAACTATCTCATTTTATGGAATTGAAAAAGCTCTGACTTTGAATAAAACGCTATAAATAAATGCCAAGGATTTTTTAAAGGGTATACATCTATATCTTTTTATTTGTAACTAAAGATACTATCATATTTTAAGAGGCATGTGTTTAAATCAATCATGCAGACCTAAATGGTAACAAAAATTGTAAAAATGCCCTAAATTCTCTGATTTTTGAAATTAAAAATATTCCTTTTCATACGATTGTATTAGTAAGCAACTAAGATAAAAATTGGCAGAACAAAACAGAGTATTTGATTAAATTTGTTGCATTTTTTCACAGTAAAAAACGTATAAACAAATTGGATGCATGACCAATGAATAATTATTTCTTCTTGGAATTTACTAAGATAAATACTTTATTCAAAAATCATAAGACCTGACGCCCAACAGTTTACAGGTTATATATGACTTAATCTATGAGTTACAGACATATACCCTTTAACTCTTAAACAACCACAAAAATATACACAACAATGTATGGCACTTGGTTCATAGATAAAAATATCATTAAAATTGCATAAGATATGTAAGTAGACGGGACTCATACTCTTGGATTATTTTTGGCTGTAAAAAGGTTTCTATAACAACATATTATTTTCACCACAAAGTCCATGGAGGTTGTTTTACACTATAAACATTAGCATTGGTAACATTTATTGGTATATTTATAATTGCTACATCTATATTTAAACTCTCCATTGTATTTCTGATCACATACCTGAAATAGATACAAGAAATGTAATGAGGAAACCACATCAAAGCCGGATTTAAAAAATCAAAAATTTCAAAGGGAAATAATCCGTAGAAAAGCCAGATAGAGTTGCAGTTACTTTCTAATTCTGTTCATCTCATAGTATGTTATCATTGTATGAAGTTTCGTAAAGATCTGACAATATATGGCAGAAATGTATCCTAAATTGAAAACTTTAACGCAATTGCTAATGACACCGGAGACTCGTTGAAAAATCCGGCTAATTACAATTAAAGTGTGGTTTAAATGCTGCGTCCATATTAATGTTCAGCCAACTTGGCAAGTTTTGTATTACAACCCTTAATCATTGAAATCATCTTCAGGCAGGTGATCGCTCACAGTACCAATTTACTCTTGGTAAAAGTGAAACAACTGTAGGTAAATTTCTGGCTCAAGGAAATTAGTCGTGCCACAGTGGGGTTTGAATCCAGGACCTCTAAATCCCAAAGTGTGCATCATACTACTAGGACATTTATGATCAATATGAAAGCTTTATACATTGTATAAACTAACTTATTTGTAAATTTTATTCGTAAAATTGGTAAAATGTATCAATACTTTAACTCGGTTATGAAAAAATTCAATCTGATAACTTATGTTTGTGTTGTTTGTTTTTGTTGGGTTTAACGCCTTAGCAACACATAGTATAGGTCATATAACAGCAGTCAGTCAACCTACTTACTCCACCTGGAAAGGCTAAATCTCTGGTTTTAGCTGCTAAACAACTACTAAGTGCATACTTTTGTCAGTGACTGACAACTGCCCTACATAATTAAAGATAACTTATGTAATTCACATCTCAGTCAGTACCCTGGGCCCCTAGTACTAAACCAGAAAAATACAGGAATCATTGATGCGTTCAGTATACTCACCCATCTTTACCAAGAAGAAAATAAGCAGGAATGTAAACTTCTCTCTTAGTTTCATCGTCAACCATATCAATAAATTGTTGATCATTTTTTACATCATTATCAGTAATTATCACAGCTATAGCTCCGGCCTCTTGAGCATGAATAGATTTGGTAACAAATGAACATTCTCTGAAAATAAACCAGTCATCTTGAAACTCATCAGTTTATTATGGGACAGTAGGTCCTGTCAAGATCAAAACTTTACAGGACCGAGTCAACTCTTACAGGACTAGAGATATTTAACATATTTTGTTGAATTGAAAAAGCAATTTACCTATTAAATGTAAGCTAATGAGTTTAATTTACACTTTCATTTTAAATATGATCATTCATGTGTTGGTAATTAACTCTTTTATAAGGCTTATACAAAAACGTCAAAAGTTGATGAGGTCTAATGTTCTGCTGCACAGTCAGTCCTGTAAAATCTGCAGATCTAGCAGGACCTTGAAATTCTTAAAACTTAACCATGGATTTCTATGCCAATGCCAGCGCACAGGTGTGTAGGATGGCTCTACTATTATCCATAAAGTTGAGCTAAATATTGGAAAAAGTTTCAACTTACACATTGAAAAATACAGCAGATATTGGTAATTTTATTCTACAGTAAATGGCTCATACATCGACCCTGCTGATTTAAATACTTGAAATTTGTTCAGTTATCCCCATACATAAATTTATATCTATTTTTATCTATAGTGAGTACAGAAATAATGTAGTGCAGACTGTAATTTATGTATTGAGATTATCAAACAAATATTGAGTATTTAAATCAGTGGGGTTAATGTTTGCAACACTGACAGTTGTTAAAAGTTTACCAAAACTTGTAGTGTATAGACCATTAAAGAAGAAATACATATTTACCCTCTAAGCATCATGACTATTCTATTTTCTATCAGATGAGTATTTGATAATGATGAACAACCATAATATGGGTCAGCTAATACTAGCTCCATACCATTATATCTTCTAGACTAAAAAAATAATTATATAAAAAAAATATAACATCATAATAATCTTTCTTATGTTTGGTGTAAACTTAGTTGATCACCGGGGTCTGTCTTCTCCATACTGATGACCCAAACTATAGCTTTAAATTTTAAACTTGAAAGTTAAAATTCCAGTGAAATATTTCATTGAAAGAATCTCCTTCCTCTTAAGGTCTTTCTTTAGGTTTGCAGCAACCATTTTCAACTGAGCTTGGGACCAGCTTTGACTGTTTCCATACATGTATATTATAACAAATCAATGTGGGATAAAGAAGTCATAGAAGCTCTATAGTGACATAGTGACATGATCTTCAAGTTTACTAAGAAGGTAGGCCTAAGCAAAATTAAAATGTTGCCAATTTCTTTTTCCTGCCAAACAGTCGACCGACAATAAATAACATATGAAAATAACTAATACTTTAATTTATCATAAAAAACCAAATTGATTCTGTGAGGTTTGATCATTTACTTTATATCCCTATCACAAAATTAAATTGAGAGATAATCTAGATCATGATAATTGGGATGGTCACCTGAACTTCTGGCTTCTCAGATGTAAAATGGCTTACATGGCGAGAGAAGAATTTTTCAGGATTTGATCAGATTAAGTAACAATAAGACTTACTAATCTTGTACCAAAATTTCTGGCTGGTCTAAGTTTATATGTATAACTAATAGAGCTAGGTTGAACTACTTCCATAAAATTTACATCATTGAGCATTACATTGATATTTGGCACACTGGCAAGAATTTTTTCACCTGAAAAATAGAAAACATATGAAAGAGAGGGAAGAAAATTAGTACAGTCCATGAACTGCAACAAAAATAGATATTTATCTGGTAAAATATTTCAAACACAATTAATTAAATTACCTTAATGATATTTTCATTTAAAAAAAATATATATAATTAGCCATTTGTTGAATTTCAAAGTGAAAGAAGTTAGAAAATAAAGAAGACTTACAAAATGTAGATTGTCATTACTTTTTGTTATTTATAAAATCCTTTTATCATATTGAGACTTCAAAAGGGGTTGCCATTTACTTGTTCGTTAATTTTATTTTTATGTAATAAGTTAATGCAAAATTAAAACATTTACGGGGAAATAAAAATGTAGTTTTCGCAAATAAAATATAATTGTATAATTAAATAATTTTAATTAAATAGAAATTATCTAAATTTTTTAAGTCTTAAATGACAGAGACATAGATAACTGGTCTTGATTAAATAATCTGAGAATATTTTGTCCCAAAAATTTAAATTGTTCCAAACATAAGATCCATTTAACAAGTTTCTGATTGAAATGAAAAGGATTAAATCATTTTAATTAAAAATCTAATTATAAACACTAATTAGCCGGAACCTAATTGGTCAACCGTTTGAATCCCTGAAACTGGACTTTATACAATCCAGCAATGCCAACTTTGCAACAACTTAACCGTCGATTTTCAAAGGTAATTATTAGTTCTTACTTATGACAATAGTTGATCTATACGTAAATTAGCATTCTTGAATGATATATTTCAAGTTTGAAGAGATACGGAGCAGTTTCTTGACATAATCATGAAAATTTAAGTGCACCGTATTTCGGATAATCAATATGTTCGGACGTAGGTTTTGTCGTGTTTAATTAATCATTTATGTGATCAGGTAAATCAAAACTTGTGAAAATTCTACTTACCAAAACTTAAAGTGATTGTTGATATCAAGGAAGTTAGAAGAAACGCATAACCTGATGAATTCAATTGCATTTTAATCGCGAGTTGATGACTGCAGAATAGGTCGGCGTCTACCCAGAGTTATCGTTCTTGATTGAGTAGCTGGAAGATCAAGAACGACAACTCAGTTATGACTATTGGTCTACAGATGTTGTATTTATGTATTATTTGAGACAATAAATGCATATTTGTTTAAAGGTATCCTAACTGATAAATTACACTTGACTAAAAGGTAAATTTATGTTCTTGGAAATATAAATAAATATAGACCAACCACTCAGTTGGTCTAAAAATATGAACTCAATATTAAATGATAGTTTCTGGGCTTAATAATTTCTACTACAAATAAGATACTATTGTGTACATATAAATTTTACCTTATCTTATTTATTAAAGTATTATTTTAACTTATAAAGTTATCTTTAATTTTGTCTTCAATATTATACTAGCTTTAATACTGTTTTGTATCTTTCTTTTTTCCAGGAAGTAAAAAGTTAGAAAGGTATAATTTCATGTACAATGGATCGTGGCAGAGGATACAACTTGCCCTACAACAGGTTCCAACGACCAAGATTCCAGAATCCTGGTCACCAATCTTCGTACAGCAATGTTGCTAATCCAGGAGTCAGACCTTACACAATACCAACGAGGATAAGCAGGCCTATGTTTCAACCCCACCAAGCCAGATCTGCTCCCATTTCAAGCACACCAAATTTTTGTTATAACATATCAATTCAAGACTCATACACAATAAATTCTCAATGCCATTCTCGTCAGTTTTCAGAAAATTTACAATTAGAACAAAACAGATGTAGACCAAATCTTTTAACTGTAAATTCACCATATAGGGTAAGGTTTCAAGGTGCCTGTCAACATAATATTAGAAGTGAATTTAGTAAGACTAGCTGCGGAAAATGGTCATCCAGGAATACAGTCTCTAGTGGCAGGTTATCACCATACTCTAGATCAAGAGAGATACACTATACAAAACAATCTTTCAATTTGGTATCTACAACTGAAACGAATAAGGCAACTCATGAAAATAAAATAACAATTACAAATGAGGTTGTTCATGAAAAAGATGTATCAAATACAAATGAAAAAGTTCCTGAAAATAAAAACATAGTTCCTGAAAATAACAAGGAGTTAGTTCTTGAAAATAAACCCAAAACAGTTCATGAAAATAACAAAGAGCCAGTTCATGAAAATAACTATAAGCCAGCTCACAAAAAAGAGCAAGTTCTTGAAAATGACAGTGAGTCAGTTCATGAAATTTGCAATAAGCCCACTGAGATCATACATGACAATCCTGTTTCAAATGTATTGGGTGAACGAACAACAGATTGTAGTGAACCAGATAGTAATGTTACTGTGAACGTTTCTGGTAATAAGGATAAATTGGTTATGACAGCTGATCACTTGATGGAGACACATGACAAGGTTGAGGGTGATAATATTCGTGAAGATGTTGGTGACAATAATAAAATTAATGATGATGATGGTGATAATGATAAAGTTGATACTGGTGATTGCTACAATAATGATGATGCTGACAGGAATAATGATGATGGAGATGTTGACTTGAAGAGTGATGATAAAGTTGAATCTGTTAGTGTTGCTGCTGCTGATAATGATGATGATGAAGTTGTTACTGGTGTTTGCTACAATAATGATGATGCTGACAGTAATAGTGATGATGGAGATGTTGACTTGAAGAGTGATGATAAAGTTGAATCTGTTAGTGTTGCTGCTGATGATGATGATGCTGCTGCTGATGATGATGATGGTGATGATGATGATGATGATGATGATGATGATGAAAATAGTGATAGCAGTGATGATGATTATTTACCACCAACATTTTTACCGTCTGTCAAACCTAAACAGTATGTAAAGATTTCTTATTTCTAAAATTACTTATTAACTTACTTTTCTTTTTTTCTTGCATTCATCATATTCTTTTACTGGGGTCAACATTATTTCTTTTAAAGGAAACTGCCTGGTTGGACAATCAGCTATATATTTCACTTGCTGCAACCACATGTTTACAAGCAGTTACATGTTGCCCTGTTAAACCCAGATATAGGTTGTCATGATAAGTCAGATGACCTTTAATGTCAAGTCATGTATTAATAGTTAAATATTTTACGTAAATTTCATACTTTAGCCAGATTTTTCAGCAAATAAAATCAGGCTTTTAGTTTAGCGAAACCCAGGCAGACGGGTGATCGGGTGCTAAAGTTTTTCTTTACCAAATATTTCTGCCATTTACTGTCCGATCTTTATGAAACTTCATACAATGATAACATACCATGCGATGAACAGAATTAGAAAATAACCACAACTCTACCTGGCTTTATTATGGATTATTTCCCTTTGTAATTTTTGCATTAAAGTTTTTAAATCCAGCTTAAATGTGGTTTCCACATTACATTTCTTGTATAATAATCAAATTCTATATCGCACAATATTTGATATATTTCAGTATCAGTAAACAAACACCTCATAATGGTGATGATGATGATGACGATGATGATGAAATCAGTATGGAAACTAAGAAATCATTTTATACATTAGATAATTTGTATAAAGATCATCAAAAAAAGGTTTGTGAGTTTTCAATTTCAAGTAGATAAACTTTATCATACAAAAATTTATTTCAAGTCAGAATTTTTCATGAACAAATTAACATTAGCTTTGATAAACTATTGTCTGATAGAAATGATCAAAAGACAGAGTTACTATGTTATCAGATTTATTAAACTTGGGTTTGTTAAATTGCTCTTTAAGGGTCTGTAGTCATGTGATCTACAATAACGCCCAATAAGGTGAGAAAACATTTGGGTTTATTGCCCATTTTCTTTCCAGACAATTAATGAATGACCTCAAATAAGGCTTGAAATAACTACTGCTTTTCATCCTCTGAAAATTTCCAATTGATACTCTTGAGTTTTAATCGTCAGCTTTACAACTTTTGCATATTTCCCATTTTCAACAATTACCCTTGTTGCATTGTTTATTGAAAGGCTTTCATATATTTACTTACAGGTTGTTCAGGTTAAAGATAGCAATGATTTTAATGAAGAACTTCAGGTATTAAATCTAAATATTCAATTAATGAGTGGGCATGGCCAAGCAGTTACGACGTTGGACAGGTAGCTCTGTGTTGGTTAAAATCCCATTAAAAACCTACCCCATTGTTTTCTTGAGCACGAAACTTTATCCTACTAGCTCAGTTCTGGGGGACCAGAAAATGGACTTGAAAGTGATTAATCTACTTTGTAAGAACTACTTTACAATGGAGCTAACATAAATAGTATAAACTAAAGTTATTAATATATATTATTGAAATAGTAAGAACTTGTCTTACATAAGCTGAGAGTCCCCTTACAGAAAGGGGAGGTCACTCTGTGTTAACTTGCAATGCCATTGGAAATTTAATGTGTTAATTTAGTCAAGTCACTAAAAAGTGTTCTATTATCGTTTTTGGTTGAATAGCCTTGTAGCAACAAAGTGTTTTGGTAATATGACTCATATCACAGCAGTCAGTCAACCTACTTGCTGCTTCTGAATCTTTGCATAAACCTGTTATGTAAAAAATATATACACTAAAATTAAACAATATACAGGCAATGGAAGTACATGTATATCTAAATTATTTTAGCATTTTAAGATATTATTACTGTTTTTTTTTATTCATAATTAAAGTGATTTTTTTATTAATTTTATGTTATTTTATTGAATTAAGAAATTGATGGCAATAAAAAGTTTGTGGACTGTCAGATCACTCACATACTAAAAGTAACTGGGCAGACCAAGTGTGATTTGGTCCATAATACATCAGCTTAATTCAAAGACTGATGTCGTGTATACCACCCTGTGAACACATGTATGTACCCCAGGTTTATATTCAATTTTCAGAATGATTTGAAGCAAGGTGGTTTCTTGAATTTATTTGTGAATGAAGAGAACATAACAGGTATTTGTATTAATTCAACATACCAGGTAATATTTTGTACAAAGACAATTCATTTATTGTTAGCAAGTGAAAATTAATACATCTTAGGAAAACATAATGGGATTTGAATTTGGTCAAAATTTAAGTGCAGTTTATAAGTTTACTTCTATACACATGTACAGCCAACTTTGCAATTTTGGTATGAAATCACCTTCAGGCAGGTGATCCATCACAGTACCCATTTATATCAGGGTGAGGTAAAACAACTGTTGATAATTTTCTGGCTCAAGGCAATTAGCAGTGCCCTTGTTGGGGTTTGAACCCAGGACCATCCAATCTGTAAACCTACGTCCTACCACTGCACTACAGTACTTTTGTTCTCATGATAGATAAAAATAGATATCCATACTTATGTTATGGGATTTTCAAACAAGTATTAAGTATTTAAATCAGGGTTAATGTATGTGCCAATGACAGTTGAATAAAATTCATCAATATTTGTTATCCGATTTTGGAACAAATTATAAAACACTAATGTAGCAGAGGTAAAATATGGCATTTGTATTCCCTTGCCTTCAAGCTAGCTTTTATTGCATCTTGGTAGAGTGTCCACTTATAACTCAAGAGTTCATGGGTTGTTTTTATGTTTATACTAATTTATTTTAGCCCGAATGTGAAAAAAGTTCTTATAATTAACATCTGTCACTTTCGAGTCCACTTCCTGGTCCCTCAGTACTGAGCTAGTACGATGAAATTTCTTACTCAAGGAAATAAAGGGGCGGGTATTGGATGGGATTCGACCAACGTGGGGCTGGCTATCCAATGATTACTAGTCAAAGGTCATAACCCCTCGGCCACGCCCACTCCAGTTCATAGGTTTGAATCTCAGTTCAAACTATGGATTTTTAGTAAGGATTACATTAATGTTTTTATTTGAACCTTTTCTACTATTATAGAAGATTCATTGACAGACAAACAAAATGACATTTTGGAACAATATGAATATAAAGAAAGTAAACTAAAGAATGAATGGCCAGGAAGAGTATTGTTTAAATCAGAGACATATCAGTGTTTGTTCAATGGAAGTCTACGTCCCATCTATTGTGGATACATTGTACCTGATAAACCTTCCAGATTAGAGAGACATATAGGATCACTTTCTGCTGGTATGTGCAGTTTGATAGTACAATCATTATGCATGTCTTTCCAAAAATCTCTCGACTCGTTCAAAACCTGGAGGTAAACTAGAACTGTTGTAGGGTTGGGTGAACTACCGCTAGAAAGAAAATTTTGTGACTGCACTAGGTCTGATAAAAATCGGTTATGTTTAAATGTCATTTACCTTGTCTTTTTCATCTTTTTTTGTTGATTTGGTCGTCATTTTTGCCGTGTTCTGAACCATATAGGTCACCTGATTCCCCACACTGCTTTACTAATCTTCCACAGTCCAATGAGATAATGATTAGAGAAATTTATACTGATTTATTTTAGCTCAATTGTGTAATGAGTTCTTGCCACTTAGATTATAATCTTTTCATCTTTTTCAAGCCTGCTACTTGGTCCCCAGTACTGAGCTAATAGGATAAAAGTTTCTTGCTCAAGGAACCAAATGGGCTTAGTTTAAGATGAGTTTCAAATTAACAAGAAGCTGGCTATCCAATGATTACCAGTCCAGCATCGTAACTGCTCAGCCATGCTCCTCCATTACATATTTAATTTATTTAGTTAATTATCATAAGTGAACATAGTAGCTATCATTTGGCCACATTACAAAATGTATAATTACAAAAGTTTTTTGCTACGTCGTTTCCATGTCACTGTTTTAAAGTTTTGTTTTGTTGTTGTTGTTTTTACAGGCCAATACAAGTTTTTCCTGACGTCCAAGTTACATGTACAATTATTTATGAAGATTACTGATTTACCAAACTTTTTGAGATGGTTATATTTACTGAGTAGGTTAAGCTGATGTTATATACCTTTTCGTTTCCTTTTGTTAATTATAAAATAGTCGAAATATTTGTTTTCTTAATAATGGAAATCTTAACAGGCAACAACTTTGTATTTGGTATAACGCTTGTCAGCACAAAATATGGTCATTTTACGATAACCAGCTCAAATAACCTAGCTATCCTGGGCCTTTGTCTATGACCAGTACTTATCTTACTCTTCCACAAAGTTGGCAACTTCTCCCTATACCATAATAATGGAGGAAAATTGACATTATTGTCAAATTTTTCTTAGATGGGTATCTATTTTTATGGATTGAGAGGGCAGAGGTACTGCAATAATAATAATATGGACTGCATATTTTTAACATATTGCCATTAATAAACTTTTATTTGGTCCATAAAAAAATCCATTTTGCTGGACCGAATGTCCAGTGCTGACACAAGTTTGTCGTCAAGACTGTACCAATATGGATATCTATTTTTATTGATATAGAGTATGGAAGTTCTGTAGTGACCATTCATGCATAGAGATTATCAAACACATATTGAGTATTTAAATCAGCAGGGTCTATCATATATAGGCTTAGGTAATTATGTTTTATTATTGTACATGTATACTCTGTTTATTTTAGTGTCTGTAAGTGATGATGTAGACATACTAAATGGTTGTAAGGAATTATTACTGAATGTTTTACATACACAATATGAAGATGGTACAACAAAATGGACTCCTAGTTTTATAGATTTTATATCTATATTAGTTAACTATGGTAAGTCAGGTGATACGTGAATATCGGTAGTGCGTTTCTCTTATTGAAAATGTTGGCTAACTTATGAAGAGTTTAGGCTATTCGACTCTTTGTTCACCACAAACTACCTTACAGTCTATGGCAAGCAGTTTTGTGAGGCAATTTTACTTTTAATTTTGGCATCATTGGTTTATTGGAAAACACGTAAGTTGGCAATATTGTGGCACAGTTTCAAAGAATTTATTCTTACAAAAAACAAAATTAATTGTTCAATGTGTGTAATTTGCGAAAAGAGCCTGATAAACAAACAAAGACAAAAATAGACCGTAAATACTAAGTTTAATATATTCTTGCATAAAGGTCAAGCTCAGGTTAATATTGTCGGAATATACATTGTGATAATTATAACGTTAGTGACATACTATAAAACTATTTAGTTATAATTTTGATAATTATTATCTTACAGGTGCTAATTTAGAGTCATTGTTGCCATGGTCACCTAGTGAAGTAGAAGTTATAAGGTAAATACATTTGTAGTTATTCATGTGATGAAAGTAATGTAATATTATGTATTGCATTTTAAACAATTTAAAACAAACTTTCATTCATTTGTCACCAGTTCATAGTTTAAGTTATGTGGTTTTCTTTAAATAATGCCACTCATGAAATTACATAAGTCAAAAACAAATTTCTCTATATGTTCTGCTATCAATTTTTTGTTCCATAAAGTTCATCTTTTAGAACCATCAAAATCTATGGTCTTAATAACAGACATTTTCCTTCTTAAATTTGGGATTAAAAATCTTCAACAATGCCATGAGTGGTACATCTTTACTGTACCATCAAAATCATTGGTCCTTATAGGGGAACAGTCTTAATAGTTAAAGTGCAGTTTAAAGTCTGCTTCCATATACATGTTCAGCCGAATTTACAATGTTGTACGATAACTCCTGATCACTGAAATCACCCTCAGGCAGGTGATCCCTCACAGTACGCATTTACACCTGGGTGGAGTGGAACAATTGTAGGTTAATTTCTTGCTCAAGGAAATTAGCAGTGCCCCTAGTGGGGATCGACTCGGGACCTCTCGATCCCTAAGCGCGCGTCCTACCAATGGACCACTGCTCCTACTTAATATAGGGACATTTTGCATGATGGTTTCTTGATGTAACTTGACTGTTTTATTTTTCATTGTTTTTCTCAAGGAATACCTTGGTAAAACAACCAGAGTATGTTATACCTGTGCATCAAGCAAACATCCAGTCACCTAGAATGTTAATGAATCTCATCTCAGTTATCAAAGTGCTTGCTCAAGCCTTAAATGATCAAATGTAAGTTTTAAAATAAATACTTTCATTTTTAGCTGGATTTTTCAATGAAAATTTGGGCTTATAGTTTGACAAAACCCAGGTGAGCGGGTGGGCGTTCGGTGTCATTAACAATTGCTTTAAAGTTTTTTCTTTACCATATAAATCTGCCACTTATTGTCAGATTTTTATGAAACTTCAAACAATGATAACATACCATATAATGAACAGAGTTAGAAAGTAACCACAACTGTACCTGGCTTAATTATGGATTATTTCCCTTTGTTGTCATTTATGGTCAGATCCGGCTGTAATGTGGTTTCCTCATTACATTTCTTGATACCTTTTGTTATATTTATGTAACACTACATACCTGTGCCCATAAAAGCAGTCAGGAGAGCACTGGTCTTGTTAGCAGTGGGTGAAGATGACCTGGGTTGGAATCCTAGTCTGGTAGCATATTTTTCTTACCCTATGACATTTGTTTTGATGTTTTGACCCACTTTGATTACAAAAAGTCTTGTGGTATAGACACTGTATATTTATATGTTTTTTTTCTCTATTACAGGGGTAAATACAGTTCTAATGAGTGTAGTTCACTAGTTTATATATTATGTAGAATAAGTTTAGATCCCTCAACAAAATCCTGGTAAGTTTTCCCATATATTTGTTTTATTATAAAGCAATGAATAATTATAGAAATAGAAATCAAATTTAGTCAGCAAATATCACTATTCAGATCTTGTTAATTTAATGTTTACAAAAAATGTTTAAAAGTTTCAGAGTTGATTTCAATAGATATGGGAAGGCCATTAGCCCAAGCAGCAAATATAATTTACAACATGAATAAAATGTGTTCCTATAAAGGAACCCCCTTCTTTGAGAAATGGACACTTTGTTAAGCTTAAACTTAGAAAGTAAAATGGTTTTGCAGTGTTTATTGTGTCTCTCATACATGTTAAATATATATGACTTTACAGTGTAGAAACAGTTTTTATGTCAGTTGTTCATGAATATATCTTTGTATAACAACTCTAGTGTTTCTATGTTTATTTCAGTCCTTACACAGTAGAAACTATACAACAATGTCTTACTTACAACAACTTTAGTGTTTCTATATCTATTTCAGTCCCTACACAGTAGAAACTATACAACAATGTCTAACTTGTGTTTTACAACAGTATACAGATTCTGATTGGCTGATGGAGGTAAGACTAATTTTCTTTCATCTTGAGAAGAAAATAATGACATTGCTTTACATTTATGTAAAATATCTCTAACCGAAATAAGATGAAAAGAACAGAAGATGCTTCAAGTTTTAAAAAAAAATCTTTTTATTTCAGCTCATGAGTCCAGAAAATGATATTATATGTGTGGCTGTGCCACTCTTGAAAATATGTTTTCTTAGCTCATAAATAAATCAATCAATCTTGTACATTTTGAAATCTTTAATTATAATGATAACTTATCATCTTATTGTCGTCTTTGTGTAATAAAAACCTGTCATCATCTTCATTATTATCTACCTGGTAAGAGACAGAAATACTATTTGTTTGATTGTTTTAAGTTATCGCCTTAACCCACTTTTCTGAGCCCAGGTATAGTGAAAATCAGTTCGCGCTAGTGAAAATTACTTATATACATATAGTCAGGCTAGTTCTTTTTTCTTTTACTGCATTACATAATCAAAGCGCTGAAGGCACTGAATTTGTTCGGGTTTGAAAAGTGGAATTAGATTTCTGGCTCCAACAAAACAGTCGTTCACAAAGAACAGATCAGTGATATTAGTTTGATAGGTAGACCAGCACTGTTCCGGTTCAAAACACTTCATACAATCAACCTATAAATGAAACAGGTAAACCGGACAGGCAAACTCACTACTGATTAAAAGTTATCATGTATGTAAAATAAATGAAGTCTTCTATTCAGACATCATTCAAAGTCATTTACTACGATCTTTAAACTTTTTCCTATAGAACCATTCTATTACATAAGATGATGTAGTAGAGATATAGTTCTGATTACTAGTGTATTAATGCGCCCGTCAAAGCAGACGATCTTTTTGAATTGCTCTAAACATATATAATGAGGGACTACTTCTGGATTCGGTGAATTTTCAAAGTGGGAAAGGGTCTGAAATTAGGTAAATATATTTGTTCAGGACTGAAGTCACGAACAAATAAAAATGAGTTTGGTTTTTGTATATTTCAGAGACTTGGTCTAAGTCGTATGTTAGTGAACGTATCATCACATCATCATGATCAATGTCGTGTCGCACTAATTCTACCTCCTGGAGAGAGAGGATTTTATCTACAACAAAGATATTGTTATCTTGTTATTACTCAAATATTAATGTCTGGGAAATTAGAGATATCAGACAGTGATTTAGACAACTTTGAGGTAATGCTGTTTTTTTATAATTTGATTTGATTTTTAAAATAATATTTTTTTTATGTTTTGATTTGAGCCGAAAGACATGTGATTGATATGAAATTGAATTTTTTACTGGGCTAAATAAAAGTTTACTGGACCAGGGTAAAAAATCTTAGCAATTATATGACAAAATGCAGCTTATGAATTAGCTTGATATCATAAAATTAGATGATCAATATCAATTTTTCATAGAATGCAGTAAGTGAATTCAGTAGATGGAAGCTATTTAAAGTTGGTGAATCATGTAACCACTCACATTCTAGATGTCACTGGATCAACGGAGATATTGTTGGACTCGATCCAATGGCTAGCAATATGCTGTTAATCCATCTCTCCTCTGTCTATCTGTCTGTCTTTTTGTCATTTGTCATTTACAACATTTGTAGTTGGATTTTGGAATATATATGCCTGGCTAGCTCAGTTGGTAGCAGGCTGGTCTTCGGCTTGAGGGGTCGCAGGTTCCATTCCCCGGCGGGGCTTACATACTTTTTTGGAGCTTGGTCAGTAAATTATTTACTACAGTAAATTATTTACTACAGTAGTTGGTTAACAGATAAATCCATAGATTTAACCTTTCCAGGAGGAGTGAGTAGGTTGACTTACCACAGTAATATGGCCTATACAATGTGTTGCTATGGCGTTAAACACAACAAATACAAAAATATATAAATCACTTGGCACCAAACTAGTCTAGCTACTACATGTTGCCTGAATGCAGTTATTATATAAAATACCACTTACAGAATTATGTATATGGTGAGCCTGGCGTTTGATTGCCATATATGTTATATACATGTACTTTTGATTGCCATATATGTTGTATACATGTACTTTTGATTGCCATATATGTTATATACATGTATTATTGATTGCCATATATGTTGTATACATGTACTTTTGATTGCCATATATGTTGTATACATGTACTTTTGATTGCCATATATGTTATATACATGTACTTTTGATTGCCATATATGTTATATACATGTACTTTTGATTGCCATATATTTTATATACATGTACTTTCAGATTGGTGATCTAGAGAAGTTTATACCTTATATAACAGAGCTCATTAAAAATGATCCCTATGTATTAACCTCTGTTATAAGAATGATAGGTTTATGTGTCGGTGTGAATTACTCTCACAGTACTAAAACCATGGTGAGTTTATTTCTTTAGTTTTTATATGCCTGGAAGAATTTTAGGCATATTATGTTATACCCCCTGGTGTCCATAAGTCCGTCCCTCAGTCCGTCTGTTAGCAATTTGGTTTCCGGAGCATAACTTAAGTTCCATTTGGCCCACAATATTCAAACTTCATACGATGATTGTCCATATCGGGTAGAAGACCCCTATTGATTTTGGGGTCACAAGGTCAAAGGTCAAGGTCACTATTACCTTAAAACTGAAAACAGTTTCCGGAGCACTTAACTAAAAAAACAACACTTTCGGGCATATAATGCTCTGCCTAGCGGTGCTCTTGTAACTTTATGTAGCAGAGGTATAATACGACACTTGTTCTCCCTTAACTTCAAGCTAGCTTTTATGGCGACAAGACAGAGTGTCAGCTCAAGACTTCAGAGGTTGTGGGTTCGAATCTCAGTTGGACCATGGATCTTAATCTGGTTACAATTAAATCTACCGAGAGTTTGTTGGAGGAGGCTAAGAAGTTGTACAAGTAATCATTGGATAGCCAGCTCCGCATTGGGTCAAATCACATCCAAAACCCACCTCACTGTTTTCTAGGGACAGTACTAATTTCCTTGAGCAAGAAATTAACCTACAATTGTTCCACTCAACCCTGGTGTAAATGGGTACTGTGAGGGATCGCCTGCCTGAGGAGGATTTCAGTGATCAGGAGTTATCGTACAAGATTGTAAAATCTGCTGAACATGTATATGAAAGCAGACTTTAAATCGCACTTAAGCTTTATAGTGAATATGTTTGCTAACTGCCTTGATGAATTGACATTTTGTTGAAAAAGCAGGGTGATGCTCTGTTATAAATATGCTGTTCTGTATCTAACAATAAGTTGAATAACCATGTTACTATTCTCAGGAACAACTGAAATCTCTGACAGAAAAGTTGAGTCGTATTAGAATAAAAGATGACATTGGTATGTTGGATAGATCAAGAGTAAGTTGTATATTTGATATTAACCCATTCTTTACAAACCCCTTATAAATACGTCACTATTTTGCTGCTCTCTATTACGAGTGCTGCAAATTCAATCGATACGCCGACAGACTCCTATTTGCGTCGTAAAATATAAACCTCTGATCGCCGCATGACGCATAAATCCATCATGTGTATGCAGACGATCTTTACATCGATAAGCGTAGCGATAAGCACAGCGAGTAAAGATAAGATGATTTGGTGTTAGATAGAGCAAGTTATTTAACTTTAACTTCAACATTTTAAGTTCTGTCAATTTGTTAGATAGAGCCATTCAAATTAGGGATGGCAACAAATATCAAAATCAATACTCGAGTACTCAGTCATTTTTCCGATCGAGTACTCGGTTACTCGGATGATTTTCAATGATATTCGTTTTTTAAATTTTTTTCTATTAATATCAACACCGCCAGCATGCTACTTACGTTTTCTTTGTTCTATTCAATGTTATTTTGTTTTTTTGATAGGTTCAGAATATGATAGTCATAATTACTGGAATATGGACTTTAGATTTACAATCTTATAGATGGAAGCAGGTCAGTTTTTGGTTGGGTTTAATATTGTAGCAACATTTTGTATAGGATATACAACAGCTTCCAGGCAATGTACTCACTGTTCCTGGAAAGTCTAAATCTCTGAATTTTTGTTTTTCCCCGTTACTAGACACATTCTTATGTCAGTGACTGACAACTGCTCTACTTGATTTAGAATCAGTGGTAGAAGATAGAATGGCAGTCATATTAGACTATGGGCTTAATACAAATTTATGAACCAGGTGACATCACATTTAATATAGAGGATGTTATGCAAATGAAGTGTTATATAAACCTATATGTACTTCGAGAAAATTTTTTGGGAATTCTTTAGTCTATGGTTAGAATTAATAATAAACATGATAGTTTTTTGGAGCAGTAGTCCAGTGGTGAGATGTGCGCTTAGGGATCGAGAGGTTCAGGTTTAAACCCCACCAGGGGCACTGCTAATTTCCTTGAGCAAGAAATTTACCTGGGATTGCTTCACTTCACCCAGGAGTAAATGGATACCTGCAAGAGTGGTATAATTCTGTTGTGCAAATGTGTTGGCTGCTATAGGTAGAGTAAAAAGACTCCCCAGGGAGGTTGATAGATAGATACCCGAAGCCCGATGACCAGGGGTAATAGCTGTAAAGACGGTGAACGTGCATTAGCATGAAACTTAGGCTATAAAATGCATATATTTTTTTTACTTTTTTTCTATTTGTAGGGACAATTATTTGAATACTCCAGTAATAATAGTAATAGAAATGAAGAGATGCTAGTGGAGACATTGAAAACTGCTGAATCCGATAATGATGATGATAATGGTGATGATGATGACGATACTATTGATGATAATGATGGTGATGAAACCAGTACTCGTAAAATAAGGAAACTATGTAATCAGGATAATTATAAACCAAATACTATGGACACAACTGATCAGAATAAGATGGATACTGTAAAAAATAATGCTAAAAATACTGATGAACTTAGTGCAACAATTTCTGATAAACTAAATGATGAAGAAATTGATAAACCAAGTTTTGATGATACTGATAAACTGACCACTACGGACACTGATAAACTGATCACTACAGATACTGATAAACTGATCACTACAGATACTGATAAACTGATCACTAAAGATCCTGATAAACTGATCACCAAGGAAACTGATAAACTGATCACTGTGGATACTGATAAACTTAACACTATGGATAGTGATAAACTGATCACAGTGTGTACTGATAAACAAAGTCCTAAGGTGTCTGATGAAGTTTGTGCATTGGATACAGAGACAAACATAGATAATAATGGATTAAAGATTGAAGATTACAAAAGTGATACAAGTGTAGAGAGAAACTATGTTAGTGATGTGTGTGATGATGTTGATCACATTTCAGATGAAACTATGGAAGTGCATAATAATATTGATTTAAGTGATGTGAAAACTGTTCAAGATTTTGTTGAGGCTACTGCAAAGTTGAGCTCATGTAAAGATTACAAACTTAATAAATGTTATGTCTTAGTAAAAAAGATAGAATGGGAATGAAACCTGGTGTAATAAATGAGGATGCAGGGCATGCCATTAATATTTTAAAAAAGTTTGTGCACTTGGATCTCTTGGATGTTAGAATCTAGTCTATTTTAGAGTCAGATTGTTCTTTAATTTCAACAAGTGATCTCAGAAAGCATGTTTTCAATAGTGGTGTAGCCAGGAGTGAAAAATATCCTTTTCTGAGCTTACAAATTGAAATAAAAATATCTTGTTCCAAAATTATTGAAATTCTGTTAAGCAATTTAAATATATTTCGCAATCTTGGTAGGGTTGTCTAAACATTAGGATTTCAAGTCATGATATAGATGTAGGATGCTGTAGCCTGTTCAATTATCCTAAACGTTCCAAAACATTCTGTAACGATACGTTCGGAACTCCTTGGTCATTCACTGCGAATAATCTATTCTAATAAACAAATACACGATTGTTAAGGCAATGAGTGATGTTTCAAAATTTCTGGACTAAAAACAAAACATCACTCATTGCCTAAACGATCATATATATATTTACTTCAACACCAGTAGTTTCAAAATAGAGTCTAAATATGTCTGAGATTATTCACAGCAAATGGCTGAGGAGTTCCGAATGTATCGTTACGGAATGTTTAGGGTAATTGAACAGGCTGCAGGTTGTGTTTACATGAGGGTTACTAGTCACATGTTGTCTCTGTTTTGTGCATAGAGAATTTAATTTTGGTTTTTTTTATTTCCAAATTGTTATTACATGTATTTGTTTTTTCATTGTTTTTTATCAATTTGTTTATTCATTGTTTTTTTTATAAATTTGTTTATTCATTGTGTTTTTTATATAACTTTGTTTATTCATTGTTTTTCTTTTATAAATTTGTTTATTCAATGTTTTTTATAAATTTGTTTATTCATTGTTTTTTATAAATTTGTTTATTATACCCCCGCTTCGAAGAAGAGGGGGGTATACTGTTTTACCCTTGTCCGTGCGCTCGTCCGTCCGTTACAAAATTTCCGTCGCAGTTTTCTCAGCAACTATAACATGCAGCAGCTTAATACTTTGCATATTGCTTCATCCCATAGTCCCATGTGGTGTAAAGCGATTTCATGCTCCTTGCTCATCTACTTCCTGTTTGTCGCATATTTTTAGATTTTTGCGGGGGTATCACTAGTGAGCATTAGCTCACAGATTTACTTGTTCATTGTTTTTTTGTAAGATCAAAGGTTTTTCTACATTTTTTTTATTGTTAAATTGTGGCCAAGTATACTTTCAGGGAAATTGGTCATGAAATAATTTTATATGTACCCTAGATCTATTTTAAATTGTATTTGGCAGTTGTCAGTCACTGATGGAAGTATGTGCCAAGTAACTGGTTAACCACTTAGTCTAGAGATTTTGCCTATCCATGAATAGAATCCATGATATGACTGCATGATATATATATATATCTTTATTCATGTATTTTAGGCAAAATGCCCATGTACATCACAATATATAACTACATATATTTTGCAGGTTTGACATATATACAAGTATCAATATCAAAATCAACATACATTCAAACATATAATTATATGTAAAGTAAGCCTTCAAACATTCCTACATACATTCATCATAAACTCATATATATGTATTCATGTATAATCTCATGCATAAAGTCATGTAATAACACATCAATGTACATGTTTACTTTCATACAAAATATATACAATGCGTTGCTTTGGCTCTAAACCCTACAAGAAAGTATCTGGTCATGATATTATTTAAAAGATATAATGTCTACCAACGAGAGCCACTAGTCAGTTGTTTGTTGCTAATATAATTAATATAATGTGACAGGATTTTTGTTGTACAGTAGCTGAGAATTTTGCTTGCTGTGAAAAAAAACAGGCAAGGTTAGAAAACTGCACAATATTTTTGGTCCGAAAATATTGCTACATGTAAGTTATACATTACAATGAGAAAACAGGACAGTTGAGAAAAACTGGCTGTTTGTTATTCTCTGCTTCTACTTTCAGTTACAATAATACATGAAGTATAATTACTTTTTTTGTCAGGGATCAATTTTATTTTTTTTTTGGATTCTATTTTTATAAATTGTCTGCAAGTCTGCAAATTAACTAGTTAATTTTAGTAAACTAGTTTCTTACATTTGTATAGTGCATAAATTTTGACCCCTGATCTGACCTTTTGCATTTGCATTTACATGTAATTATTATCTACAAGTATCCCGACGAAAACCATTACCAAGCCTATTCTACACTTTGGCAGCGATTGTATTAAAGAAGTATGTGTTTTAGTATGTGTTTATGTGTTAAATTTCAACACATAATCCACACGGCCAGGGTGTAATAGAGCATTCATATTCAATGTAATGAATATTCTTGCATAGGGGTCAGGTTGAGGTCAAACTTTACGCACAATATTAAAGTTGAATGTGCTCTATCATGTGACAAGCATGTGACTAAAATGTGAATGAGCGAGTAGGTTCGTAAGTTCGCCACAGTTTGGCTGAATGTATATGCACTGATTTCTCTGTCTGAGAATAGAAATATCCACTTGCGCATAGTCTTTTAGTACAGGTTAAAAATGAACGAGAGTGACACATTTAAACTTAAACATAAACTTTAAACTTTTTCATTTGATTGAAAGCCTATTTCTATATTACATGATTGTGTAAGTGTATTTAATTTTTTGTATGGTTTTTATTGAGTTTTTATATTTCATATTTTTTGGACCTACATCATTCACAGATCATGATCCGACTTAATTTTACATTTTTATCACTAATTTTTTATTTGTTTTTATTTATTCGATATTGAAAGTTGGTGTCCTGAACAGTATAACATGATGCTACTGTTAACCGAACATGTCCTGAACAGTGTAACATAATGCCACTGTTTGCCGATGCGCAGAAGAGTATAGTCCAACAGAATTAACCTGAGCTTGACCTTTATGCAAGAATATATTAAACTCAGTATTTACAGTCTATTTTTGTCTTTGTTTGTAAATCGCGCTTTATCAGAAGTTTTTGGCAAAATACACGTACTAGACAATTAATGTTGTTTTCTTAAGAATAAATACTTTGAATCTGTGCCACAATATTGCTGACTTACTTCTTACCCCAGAATCTAATGTGCCCAAAATTAAAAGTACAATAACATGCCAATTGATTTATAGTCACATCGGTTGTTACAAACACGTGTGTAACTGTATACACGCATATGGAAACTTACGAATTAATGTAAGTGAAGTGTGTAATTATTATAATAAGGTAGTTCAAGCTCAGGTTAATTCTGGTGGACTATACAGTTATCTAAAACTGTTAAATGATTTATTAGTGACAAATTAATCACTTAATTAACATAAATGTCTGGAAATGTTACTTTGTACTTTACACACAATGTTGTTTTTTTCTAATAAAATGATATAATGATTCATGTGACAGATTGTTTGTTGTTTTTATTTTATTGTGAAAGCTCTGTTACAGGTTGATACTAGATTTAAAGGATAGAGCACGATTAGCTGTTTGTTGTGAATTCTATCATTGAATGAGGGCAGTTGATGTATTATGGAAAACTACAAGATAGCAAGTTTATGTAGGGCAAGGCTTTTTTCAGTAATTAGGAAAGGGGCCAGGGGCCTTTTTTATATAGAACACTTCTAGATCTAAAATTTTCCGCTCGCATACTCGCAAATTTAGATCAGGCCTTTTTCAAACGAAGGTCACATTCAGGCGACCTTTTCTCATCATAATATTCATGAGGAAATTGTTATGATATGTAACTTGTTTACATCGTCTACGTCATGCAATTTGAAATGAGCCGCCGACTTGCAGACTGTGAATAATACAGCTGTTAAATTAGCATGCAAAATTTGGTCTGATATCTGTTTACAGAGATTGGTTTTTCCATGTCCCAGGGTGAGTAATTTAACATACTTGTAACTTGAAAAAGAATAAGCTCGAAATCCTTAACAAATTATTTTCCACTATCAATTATATAATTTATAATGTTAAAGAATGTGAAAAAATATGCAGCAAAACTGGAACTGAAACCATGGCCCCCTCCCTTAATAGAAGAAAACCCTCATCTAAGCTATCCAGCTGCTTGCATATCCTTCCCTTAAATGAGAGATTTAAAATAGACCAGGTTATTGTTACTGTTATGAAGTCTATAAAAAGTAACAAGTAATTGATAAGAAATACAGATAACCATTTGATGTTTGGCAAGAAATGATAGCGAGTAGATAAACTGAAAAACACAGTAATTTTAAAATAAGTAATAGTAAGTGCAAATTGTTTGTCCAAGAAAGACAACTCGTATAAACATTTTGACTGAAGTTTTCTCTTCAGTTACCTCCCTTTATAAATTGTATGTAAACAATCACATGTGTCATGGCTTTTATTTTCTGTTAGAATTTTGACTTAAATCGTGAGCATTTTTACTGTTGTTTGTAGTTTTAGATAAATTTTTGATGATCCGATTGATCTAGGCCGGGTCCAGAACGCGAAATAGCTTATTTTTATGTTGAAATGCATGTTTGTGTAATGTCATCAGTATTCGCGACCTTGTAAAATGGTAATTTGCCAGGTTTGGGATATCTGAGGGTGCTAGGAATACAACCCAGGCCAGGATGGTTAAACCATTCCATTCATTGATAAGCCATGGCAAGTGTATGAAGGAGTTACTGGCCAATCTATGAAGAGTAGGTGATTTCTGGTAATAGAAAAGTACCCAGGAAAGAAAGTTGAATTACAATTGAAGCAAAAGTTATTGATACTTATTCATATGATGTTATTACTCACACTTTTTTCCTAAAAACTAAAATGTAAAACATTGTAAATCAATTTACGGTCAAATTATGATCTGCCTTGTCCTGATAATGGTCTGCCTTTCTGTTACTGTAGTACGGTAGTGCACCTAACTTAGCTTTCCTGGACCATTGTCTATAACCAGTACTCACCTACCCTTCGAAAAAGGCTGGAAACTTTTGTCAAATTTTTATGGAAGGGTATAACCTCCCCGGGTGGGTTTCAAACCCACACCCCCTCAGGCACGAGTATCCAAATCCCGGCGCGGTACCAACTGCGCTCTCGACCCATGTCACTCAAACTGAATGTACTTGTAAATTAAGGACTTTAAATGGATCATTGACAATCTAAATAAAGAAATATAAAAATTATTTTGGCCTTACTTTGAATACTCTGCACCAATTATTTATCAAACATTGTAACATTATGTATTTACTTCGTTATTAGGTAAAATCAACTTTGGTACCTTCGGACTTTGAACATGAATATGTCTGAACATGTGTGTGGATTTGGATATTGATTACCATAATGTGGACTAAGATAAGTTCAGCCTTTTACAAAGGTGAAATAAGGGGAAGAGAAATGTTCAGGCTTGTTCGTGACCTGGGAAAGCTTCACTGTATAATTGATTAGTGCGGCTTTTCTAGTTTGCGGGTGTTGCTTGTTACGTTCACCTGGATTCAACTCTCCTCTTCTTTGGAATGCATAGACAAGGATTGGAACTCCTTTAAGAGGAAGGATGAGGATTTGTGATATGGTGGACAACATTACTTTCATGAGGTATAACTGTTATATTTTTCTGTTTTTTTTGTATGACTGTTGCTGTATACCTGTAGCATTGTTGAATATATGTACTTTTCTTTAATTACTATTCATAATTGTTAATTATATTATGAAATTATTCAAGCTTTGACAGTTGAGAAAAAACGAACAATAAGTAAACTGAAGAACTGTAACAACTAGATATACTCAATATTTAGCAAGAGATGCAATTCTACCAAATTGTCACACTATCATGTTTCACCTGAGTAACTAACCAATGGCTTAAATAAACATTGGACAAATATTTAATCTCTTATCAAAACACACCTGGGGAATTCAACCGAGAAGTTTACCTAAATGGGACAGGGGGACATAAGTTTTTATGCTGATTTTTGAGATTATTCCCCTTTACTTTAATTAGTAAAAAATCTTAATTAGCACCTTAATTAAGCAGTTTTATGGTTCCAAATTCATAATATGGTATTATGTATATATACCAAACATATTCTGAGAAGGAGAAGAAATCTTTCAACCAGGAATTTAGTAATTAAATATTTTTATAAGTTAACATCATTTTCAAACCAAAAATTAAGAAATTAAAAACATCTATACCTTAAATCGCGAATTCGGGGGGGGAGCGGGGGCTCGGTGGGCGTTACCGAGCGCTAGCGAGAAAACACTTGCCAGCTTTCCCTGACGATTTTAATAAAAAAATCTTTGATTTTTTTCCTTGCTACTCAAAAGATAGGGTTTTTTGGTTAGAGAGAGTGTCTAATAAAGAAAGAAACTAGAGAATTATACAGTTAGGGTTACTAGGGTTATGGTATCAAAAGTGTTAGAGTCTCCCCTTGCATTTAAGTGGAAAATTCCCCATTAGGGAATTCAAAAATTGACTCACCTAGGCAAATGCCACAATGGTGAACATGTACAAATGGTGTTGCTGAGATATATACACTTTAATTTTTACTAGTTTATTGTTTTGAAAAATATTATTTCACAGTAATTTATGCTTAAATTACAAGGAATTATATTTTTAAATTAGAAATATTAAATATTTTATTTTTAAATGCTTGATTAAGATAAAAAATAAGGGATTTTTTGCATTTTTATTAAAGGGAGATAATTTATTTTTTGTAAATTAAGACACTTTATTATCTTCCTTTAGTGTGTTCTAAGTTTTACACAGTCACTATTTATACTGTTAACAACTAATTTTATAATCATTCCATAGTGATTAGCTTACACAATCATCTTTAATTATGTTAACTTTGAATAACTCATATCTTCCATAATAGATGGTTAGGGTTAGGGTTAGGGTTAGTTGTAGTTCAGTCACCAACCAGAGTGGATGTGAAATGTCCCTGTCTTTACAAACATCTGAGATGATCATTCTTTAGTTCTGTATATTTTACATCCATGTTGAAAAAACTGATTTTTTACAACTTTCAACATGAACGCAACAAGTAAGGCCACAACAGCTGGTCTAAATTCCTTAAGTTTTAGACAATGTTTATTGTTGGCTGTATACATCACTTCTCTAACTCAGTTTTTTCCCCCACAAATTTCAAAATACAATACTAGAAAAAATATTAAACTATTTTGAAAAATTGCAACAAGTTATTTTGGAAGAAAAATGAGTTAGAGCAGTGATACATAAAACCTACATAAATGTTCACACCACATACATACACGAAATAAAATGTCAAGAAATAAAACCAAAAACAGAGAAATCTTTACAATTTTTTAATGTTATAAAAACACAACAACCACATAATATCCAAGTATAAACTAACTCATTTTACCAAATAATGAAAGAATAAAATGTTAAAGGTACTCTTTTTCAACTTAAACATAAACTTTTTCTGCTGCTACCAAAATTGTTTGGAAACACTTTTTTAGCAGAAAATTAGTGATTTGATAAGGACAATTATAGAGCAAATTGACATACAATTACAAATGATGGTGTTTCAAGTAGTAAAATTCTACCCCGTATGTCATGGTATAGAAATTTTATTGTATATTTTTGCAAAACAAAGGTCAGGCTTACCTAAAATTTTAAGAATTAATTTTTGACACAATTACAGACACTGAATATGAAAAAATAAAAATCTTATATACAGTAAAATATTATATACTTGAACAGAAACATGCAATATATCACAGTATAATGCTATCACAGTTTATAGACCTTCCTCCAATGTTCATTAGTTCATCTCATTTAATTCACATCACTAAGGTTTATAGACCTTCCTCCAATGTTCATTAGTTCATCTCATTTAATTCACATCACTAAGGTTTATAGACCTTCCTCCAATGTTCATTAGTTCATATCATTTTATTCACATCACTAAGTAATTAAATGTTCATTATTGACAGAATCATCTTGCTACTGAAGTGTGCAGCCTACCACTGGACTACCGCTTCTACTTACAAACATGTATAAATGTACAGTTCACTAATTGTTGACTTCTTTTCTGTTTTCAGATCATCTGGACTTAAGCATAAACTTTTATCTTTCTGATGTTAGATTTTCTCCTCGTTAAATATCATGAAAAGTAAAAAATAAAAAAATCTCAAAGTATATGTACATAAATTAATTATTGAATCAATCTTAATTATTCTATACAAACTCAGTTTAAATCAATATTGAAACAAGTTGTAAACAAGATATATCAATCACTCTTAAGCCCTCATCCATGTCTTCAAGTAATATGCAGTCAATACAACATTTCTAGCTCAATTGTAAGATGGTTATTTTTTAGAAATACAGAGATGGATACCCAGAGATTATCAATCCAATATTACAAGCACAATCTCACCAGGTATTAAGCCTGGAATTTATTTCATGTATTCAAGTGATGTGAAATTGGTGATTCATTCTTAATAATATATAGTGGAGTGGTTAAGATGACTTTTATATCCATGCTTCCTGTAGCTGCATATATAGCTGCCCTCATTTGCATACATAGCTACCCATAATTCATACATAGTTGATCATTACTGTATACATAGCTGTTTTCAACTATATAAGTAATTGTTCAAAATTGCAAGCAGTTTGCCCATAATATTGTATACACAGCTGTCCAAAGCATAACTGCATACATTAAAGCCATGGCACTGTAATATACACCTGCCGCGAACATGCAATGCATACACACCTACACACAGTACAACAGCATTCCCACTACAGGACGGATAAACTTGAACAAATGCATAGACACATATACACCAGCCATGGGCATCAATGAATACCCAGCTGCCATATAAAAGCCGCACACAGCTGCATTTTAATTGAATAACCACATATACACATGTACGTAACTACTTGCATAAAACTACATATATAACTGCTCATATCTAAATATACAGATGAGCATAACTACATATTTATAGTAATTAAAGATAGCTACATACACAGCTGGGCAAAACTACAATCACAGTACAGAAAGCTTCTTGATGGATAGTATATTATTGGTTGTTTTGATGTATTTATGATGATGTATCTGTTATACTAAATTGTAATACGTATTTCACTATTTACAGACTTAGTTCACTTCAATCTAAATCTGATCTAGTGGTTATAACATTGGGTTGATAATCTTTGGACAGCCAGCTCCAGGTTGAAAAGATTTAAGCAGAAATCTCTTGAACAAGAAATTTTATCCTGACTGCATAGTACCAGGAGACCAGGAAGACACCTCAAGAGTGATATAATATAAATTGTAACAACTTGTTTCAAAATCGAGATAAAATTAATTTGTAAGAACAAACTACTAATCTGATATCTAATAAGGAACTAAACAAAATACATGTATTCTGTTATAAGATATATATATATCTGCTATAATGGAGTACCCCACAGCAGAGGTTTTATTTTTTTATAGTCCCCATAATTTTGTGGGGTATTTCCTTCAGGGTATACCTATACAATACCTTTTATACGTTCAACGGATTGTATATATATTATATATAGGTTGATATAATTCTGTTCTGGGGTTTGGGTTCCTTTTGGATTCCTTATATTGGGTTAATTATTAAACAATGTGGGTAAGTGTCTCGCCTACCTTCCGGGAGAACCTAATTCGATTCCCAGTCAGGGCATAAGTTTTTATTCTCCCAATTTACTTTTTTTAAGCATACTGACTGAAAAGTTTCACTCTCAGCTAACTTTTAAGCAAGAAATAAAAATCTAATTTGAAGGCACTGACACAAATTAAACTTCAGGAACATTGCTTATTGCCTTTTGTTGCATCTGCTAGACTTTAAAAAACTGTATGATTATCATCAGTTTTACTTTTTGGAGCAAGCAATGCAAAAGAAAAATCATTCAAATAGAAGCTCAAACAATACAGTTTTTGTTGGTTTAGATTATAGTCAGTACAGAATCAAGGTTGATTATAAAAGAGGTTGAACAGATAATGTGTCTGTTCTGCAGCCATGAGCAGAGAACAGTCTACAAAACCATAGAAAAACTACAAGATGTCTATTTTCTAAAAAATGATTTCTTGAATAAAGCACATAACAGGGTTAACGTAATGAATGTACATCAAAAGATTTACCTTGATAATTCATCTGGACTTGAGCATAAACTTTATATCTTCCTGATGTCAGATTTTCACCATGTTAAATATCATGAAAAATAACAAAATATAAACTCAAAGTACTGGTATATGTACATAAATTAATTATTGAATCAATCTTAATTAGTTATTCTATACAAACTCATTTTAACTCAATTTTGAAACAAGTTGTAAACAAGATATATCAATCACTCTTAAGCCCTCATCCATGTCTTCAAGTAATATGCAGTCAATACAATATTTCTAGCTCAATTGTAAGATGGTTATTTTTTAGAATTACAGAGATGGATACCCAGAGATTATCAATCCAATATTACAAGCACAATATCACCAGGTATTAAACCTGGAATTTATTTCATGTATTCAAGTGGTGTGAAATTGGTGATTCATTCTTAATAATATATAGTGGAGTGGTTAAGATGACTTTAATATCCATGCTTCCTGTAGCTGCATATATAGCTGCCCTCATTTGCATACATAGCTACCTATAATTCATACATAGTTGCTCATCACTGTATACATAGCTGTTTTCAACTATATAAGTAGTTGCCCAAAATTGCAAACAGTTTGCCCATAATATTGTATACACAGCTGTCCAAAGCATAACTGCATACATTAAAGCCATGGCACTGTAATATACACCTGCCGCGAACATGCAATGCATACACACCTACACACAGTACAACAGCATTCCCACTACAGGACGGATAAACTTGAACAAATGCATAGACACATATACACCAGCCATGGGCATCAATGAATACCCAGCTGCCATATAAAAGCCGCACACAGCTGCATTTTAATTGAATAACCACATATACACTTGTACGTAACTACTTGCCTAAAACTACATATATAACTGCTCATATCTAAATATACAGATGAGCATAACTGCATATTTATAATAATTACACATAACTACACACACTGATGGGCTAAACTACAATCACAGTACAGAAAGCTTTTTGCTGGATAGTATATTATTGGTTGTTTTGTTGTATTTATGATGATGCATCTGTTGTACTCTATTGTGATATGTATTTCACTATTTACAAACTAAGTTCCCTTCAATCTGAACTCTGATCAAGTGGTTATAACATTTGGTTGATAATCTTTGGACAGCCAGCTCAAGATTGAAAATATCTAAACAGAAATCTTTTGAACAAGAAATTTTATCCCGACTGCATAGTACCAGGAGACCTGGATACACCTCAAGAGTGATATAATATAAATTGTAACAACTTGTTTCAAAATCAAGTTAAAATTCATTTGTATGAACAAACTACTAATCTGATATCTGATAAAGGTGAAATGATATATATATTAAGCTTCTTATTAATTTTTGCTTACAAATACAACTGAAAAAAACAGTATATTTAAATCAGTCAATTTATGACAATTCTCATAATCATTGTTGACAGTCAGAAACATCCATCAAATTTTGTATACTTTGTCTTAATGAATTCTTCATGTTGATTGGTCGACACTAAGGTCATCTTGATGTGACCCCCAGAGCAACCATAAGAGATCCTATATGAATGCATTCCATACAATATCTGTTTATTAGGGGTGTAACGGTTAACCGATATACCGGTTGATATTGCAAAATACCAGTTCTAACGTTTTTTAACGTTATGTGTCATACTGCTTGTTAAATATAATCGTCTAACATATAGACAATTTTACACTAGTAATTCAAACATTTGGAGGAGAGATCATTTGAAAATACCCATATGTGTGCTATGCTGATCAACTTTGGACCAGGTACATGCTTTAATGCTTTGCATGTCTGAGTGAAAAACTGGTATGTATTTCAATACATGGGTTTTGTATATTGCAATACACATTTTACCCTATTGTTACACCCCTACTGTTTATGAAGATGACAAGATACAAGACTTACCTTGTTAATGTTGTGTTTCTATAACACCTGAGCATCATATTTATCATAATCAACAAATGGAAAATCACCATCATCACCAGACTAGGATAAATCTGTAATAATATATCATTATATCTTAGTAAATCTAATTTTTATTTTATTCTATTGGAGTTAATGCCGTATCAACACAATTTAGGTCATTTCACGGCGTCCAACGCACCTAACCTAGCTTTCCTGGACCATTGTCTATAACCAGTACTCACCTACCCTTCCACAAGGCCGGAAACTTCTCCATATTATCTAATCAATGGAGGAAAATCGACATTATTGTCAAATTTTCATGGAAGGGTATAACCTCCCCAAGTGGGATTCAAACCCGCACCCCCTCGGTCACGAGTATCCAAATCCCGGCCCTCTACCAACTGCCCTATCGACCCGGGTTAGTAAATCTAAAAACACACATAAACATACATGTATATTTATATCTAGTTTGAATGTATGATAGTGCAGAACCTAACCAAGGTTGTATTAGGTTAAATGAATTTTAAGATACAGTAACCACCAAAAGTTAGGAGATATTTTCACTATGATGGCCTACTGGAAAGCTTATATCTTAAATTTGATAACCATTTATTTTGATATGCTTTAAGTTTTGCTTTATATTTTGGTTATCATTATACTTATAACTGAGACTACAATAATAAAATAGGAACTATGTTACGAAAAATAATTGCAATTAACAATGGTTTGAGAGGCTGGTGGATGTCAGATACTCAATCTTGTGAATAAGCTGCATTCTTGAAATGTGCTTTCATTTCATCACAATTTCACAATCAACACATTGATTCTACAAAAATAATCATCAAAATTCAAGAATTATAGTTAATTTCTTTTGTAATCCGGGTCGATAGCAAAGATGGTAGCACACCAGGATTTGGAATCTTGTGCCCCAGGGGTGCACGTTAGAATCCCACATGGGGAGATTATACCCTTCCATAAAAATTTGACAATTATGTTGATTTTCTTCGATTGATTAGATAATATGGAGAAGTTTCCAGCCTTGTGAAAGGGTAGGTGAGTACTGGTTACAGACAATGTTCCTGGAAAGCCAGGATGCCGTAAAATGACCTAAATTGTGTTGACACAGCGTTAACTCCAATATATTATAAATAAAATAAATAATTTCTTAAGTCTCTAAATTTTGGCGGTTTACAGTGCATTATAAAAACTAGTTCAAATTGATTATGATCACCTACATGATATCAGTGTTACCATAGGCAGACACTTTATCTTTCTATTCCGGAATTTTACCAGTACTAGAATTCAATCATTGGCAAGAAACTGTCTGCTTTTCATCATAAGAAAGTTATGGGCAAAGCAAGACTAAAATACACAACCTGTTTCTGGTTTGAGGTTACAGGTATTCTTAGTAAGTACCTTATATAGACATATCAATCGTTCACACTGAGTCCTTATGGTAATTCCGTCATGTCAGCCATGTTTTGTTGTAAAGTATACGGCAAAAGTGAAAGTAGGCAAATATTTTGAAAATAACAAAAGTTATAAAACATAAAGTACGCTTCCACTTCAGCACAATAATAATGAAGACAATTAAGCAATTAAAGGGCAATAAAACATTTGTATAAAAGTAAATCTTGAAAATAACTTACCTCAAAAAATGGAAATTTTCCAAGACAGTTTTCTCTTTTATATAAACAATTATGAAAACTTCATGAATGAAAAATTCTAAATCAATCCCTTTCCTAGGGTCAACCAATGATTATTGTCTAATATCTGTAAATATAAATCCAATAAATCACTGATAAACATATCACCCACAATCATCTTGCAATATTCCATGAGGCCATTTTGTGTGTAAAAAAAGTAGTTCCCACATGTTAACTTCTATTTCACTACATATGGTGTATGTGAACGGCCATCTCAATGATTGACAAATGATTAATCATGTCCAATACCTATGTCACTTTTATAATTAAAGTGTAAATATTATTACATTTGATAACAAATAATTTAATGATAAAATGTTTAATCAAAGTATCTGTTATAAATAATAAAATAATGTAGGGTGTCATCGTATTGCACCACATTATGTAACTATAGTTACCAGTGTTACATGGAAGATTGGATTTATCCAAATGTGTAGCCTCGTTAAATAAAGTCTTTATTATTATGATAATAGTTTGACTACTTAAGTTATAATATTATAAAGTATAATAAGAGTTAAACTTACAAAAATGTTGCAATTTTTTTCCATTCAATACTTCTTCAATAAAATCAACTTCATAACAAAATTTTTGATAAAAATATAACTTCAATGACACCAACTAAGTATCAAAATCACAACTAAACTTGTTGAAATCTGCAAAAGTAGAAGAAATGAGTGTAAAGCAGTTAACCAATGTCTCACAATGATAACTAAAGTCAGATGCAACACTGTAAACTAAAGTTTTACAAGTACGTACAGTTTAAATTGCACATAAGCATATGTGCAAACATTGAATGTAGATTACTGAATGAAGAAATCTTTATTTTATTTATAGCTAAAAAAAAGACCTGGGAAAGTATATTTGAATTGTTGAAAAAGCTTCTAGACCAATTAATTTTTATAGATATTGTCAACAAGTAAATCTGTGAGCTAATGCTCACTAGTGATACCCCCGCCAAAATCTAAAACTATGCGACAAACAGGAAGTAGATGAGCAAGGAGCATGAACACTCAGCTCACATGAGCTTTACACCACATGGGACTATGTGATGAAGCAATATGCAAAGTATTAGGCTGCTGCATGATATAGTTGCTGAGAAAACTGCGACGGAAATTTCGTAACAGACGGACTGACGGACGGACGCACAGACGGACAAGGGTAAAACAGTATACCCCCCTCTTCTTCGAACAGGGGGTATAAAATAGACATGGGAAAGTATTTGAATTGTTGTTGTAGACCAATTAATTTTTATAGATATTGTCAAAAATTCTAGAGCACAGGCTTATCTGGGGTTGCTATTTTAACTAAGATGAAATTTTCCAAATATAAATGTAATGAAAATAATTGAAATCATCTTACTTATATATCACAAAACTTTAATGAACCATCGTTGAAATCATTAATCATGTCCTCTACATCATAAGGTTCATCTTTACCATCATATAAAATCTGATAAACATCATTAGTGTCCCCATCTCTTCCTTGTACATTACCCAAAACAGAACCAGTGTACCACTTTAAAGTCCCATCATCCAATTTCCATTGATGATTTATCTTTCTACCAACAAATTTAACACGTCTTTGTCGACAGAAAAGAATAAACAAAATAATAATGATTATGAAAAAAATGTGTAATTTTTAATCGAATTTTGCTTTTTCTAGTCAGTACATTAGCCTTATGGATAGGAATTTATAAAAACATCTCAAACTTGATAATGGTTCATTGAGATACATTGACCATAGTTTTGGAGGCAGGTAGGTAAATTCAGCTGCAACTCAAAAACATAAATTTACCAATAGAATCTTCATTAATTGCATAAATAATTGACTAAGTAAACAAATCTTAGTAGAAATTTCATTAATTGAATGGTAAAGAAATTTTATGAGGGCAGTCTATAGAAAGAAACACAGTTCAAGAACAAAATTGAGTTTAAAGTACGGAGTTTGCTCCTAAGGTTCATAGAGATTGATCTTGGTAAAGATAAATGAAACATGAAAATGATCTGTTATACAATGCTATCACAGTATAAAGGCCTTCCTCTAATGGTCGTTAGTTTGTCTCATTTAACATCATGTAGATCTCATTTCTACTAATTTGCATCACTAAGTAATTACTAAATAAATGTTCATTGTTGACATCACACTGAATAATGTTTATCCAAGATGATCTGAAAAAGAATATAAGTCAACAATTGGTCAACTGTACATTTATACATGTATGCAAGTAGGAGCAGTAGTCCAGTGGTTGCATACGTGCTTAGGGATATGAGAGGTCCCGGGTTTGAATCTTACTAGTTCCTTGAGCAAGAAAAATACCTGCGATTGTAAATAGGTACCTGTTAGGATCATGCACTGTATGTTGTGGTTACAATCTGCGCCATATGTTCACAGTTGGTATATGACTTGATGGTCGGGGAAGTTAATGTCAAGAGTAGACTGAATAGTGATACTAAAAGTAGACTTCAAGAACTTTGCTTTAAGCTTTATGTTGCATCTGTTACACTTTGAAGACTGTAGGATTAAAACAAACTACAGTCAACTCTCGTTATCTCGACTTAGTTGGGACCGTTGGAAAGTAATCGAGATAACGAAAAGTCGAGACAAACAAGATGAACGAAATTTTCTAAGGGAGGTTATTCCGATGTCTTCAGTAGCAGTTTTACTTGTTCAGAGAGTGTAGTTTATAATAATCGCTTTGCTGCAGCTGTGAATAGGGTTTTACCATAAACTTGTACTCTAAAGGTTTTGTGACACTTTTACCGCTGGCAAAGTTCCCTCTCAACAAGTTATAGAACAAAATCGCGTATTTTCCAAAAATCTACTTTCGGTTTTTACTATTTCACTGACTGTTTCTCGAAATAACGACTAACCAAGCGTATATTATTCAGAGTATTTGTAGCCAGTCAGATAAATTGTGTGTGTATATGTTTGACGTCATACACTATTTCGTACAACCACAGCACCGTCATCGTATAAGTCGGCTTCTCTTTGATAATTTTGAGAAGTTGCTGATAATATCCAGTTGTGTGTGTGAAGAGTAGTTGACTATTACGTCACGGAAAAATATAGACTTGAACTACAAAAATGTCGGCATATCTTTTAAATGCGTGTCTTTCTATTATCGATCCATAACAGTAAACTGTTGTAAACATCGTTTTTCCAACAGGTCTGTAGAGGGATTAATTTATCATGCAAAGAAGATGCCGTACATTTATATCAACTTAAATGACGAAATATAATAATAAAAATAAACGAAAAATATTTGTTTCTTATTTTTATTGGACAAAATATTCATTAAACAAAATTAATGAACACAAAAAAGTAACGAGTATCGCAGTGTTTTTTGAAATGAAGCACATGATTGTAAGCACGCATTTTGATATCTTTACACTCAATTTTGACATCTGTCAATTAACACTCAACTTATTCAACGATGGTTTCATTCATGTCAATTAGTTTGTATATTTAAATGACATGTTAATTCAATATTGACACGTTCTTTTAAACAGATTATCTATACAGTCGCTAATCGATAAACAATGGACGCGTGCTATTTTTCGCACCTCATCGGATCGCCGATAATATCTTTGTCTAGTCGACTTAAACATTATAATTTTATAGTAAAATAACACTTTGGGACTCAAATTTATAGTCGAGAGAGCGAAAATGTCGAGACAAAAAGATCGAGTCAAACATGATTTTTTCATATAGATATAGAAGGAAAAAAATCGGGACTTTTGATTTTCAATCGAGACAACGAAATGTCGACACAAAAGTAGTCGAGATAATGCGAATTGACTGTACTGATCTGATATCTTCTGATAAGTTATTAATGAAGGAAATCAATAACTTATCTAAAGAAGTTTCCAGCCTTGTGAAAGGGTAGGAAAGTACTGGTTAAACACAAGGGTCCAGGAAAGCTTCAATAGGTATGCTGACTTCTGTAAAATAACCTATATTGTGTGGAAACTGCATTAAACCTAGAATAAAAAAAACATAAATGATATCTTAAGAGGTATAATTTGGCACTAGAACTCCCTTGCCTTTATACTACCTTTTATGGTGACATCATATTGTCTGCATAGGTCTGGAGAGGTTGTAGGTTCAAATCTCAACTTAGACCAAGAATTATTTTGGGTTACATTTGGGGTCAAACAAAAATAACCAACAGGGTATTGTATGCTTGCATCCTACAATGGTTCCTCAGACATTCAACCTCCTAGAATTTGAGGACTAAGTCTGTTAAGGCAGTGGAAAATGTAGAGTGGCACTTGCCATCAAGCTATCTTTTGTAGGAAAATGGTGATGTCCCCTTATGACACAAAAGGTCAAAGGTTCAAATCTCAGTTCAGATCATATTTTTTTACCACATTATTTATACATGTATATATTACAGTGTTTTTGATACAGAAGATAAAAGCTTACTTACCATCAAAGTCCATGACATTTTACTGTATCATTGCAGAGTATCAATGTGCCAATATCATAAATAGAATATATAAATATAACATTTGAATGAAATAATATTATACGGAGCCACATGGCAAGCTCAGTCAGTAACACACAAGTCTACTGATTGAAGAGTTGTAGGTTCAATTCCCGGGCGGGGCATACTTTTGTGAACCTTGGTCATGAAATGATTTATATGGCATTTCTACCTCCTATCACTGATTCTAAATCATGTGAAGCAGCTGTCAGACACTGACAAAAGTATGAGCCTAGTATATGGTTAACAGCTAAATACAGATATTTAGCCTTTCTCGGCAAGTAGGTTGACTGATGGCTGTGGTATGACCTATAGGAGGGATTCACAACTCTCAAATATTCTAAAAATAGATTCACAGGTAAAACTGCCCATAGTTACTGCTGCTAGGTAGTACAAGCTTTGTACGACCTGCTGTTTATTTACTGTAGAATTCTGAGCAAAGACAATTGGTGTTGTAATTTTAATCTGTTAAAACAACCTCATTTTTGAATTAATGATTTTATGACTGAATTTATATTATTTCTAGAAGTTCAAGCAATAACAATTTGATGCTGCATGTCAAAATAATAGTACAAATAGTACAAGGAAATTCCATTTTGTAGTTCAAGGCATAACAATAAATTGTTAGAAATTCAAAATTATAATTAAATTAACCTGCAATACGCACACTTAGATTTTCAAAAAGCTAATTATAAAACTCATATATCCTTCAACACTGGTATTAAAATGAAATTAAGACACTTGTTTACAAATAAACATACTATATAGAATCAATGTAAGCTCCTTTGGTGAAATAAGTTTAACCAGGATATTTAAAATCATTAACATAAATTTTGTCAATGAGTATCACAATATATAAAATAATTGCAATAAAAATTCATCCATGGCTATATCGGATTTAAGTACTTACAGGTCAGTAAATTTGGAAAACTCTGTTTTGAGAAGTTGTTTTTTTGGGGGGGTCTTTTGAAAATTTTGAACAATAAAATAATATGAACTATTCTTGGTAAAAGCCACACTATTAGAGTCAAATATGATACATTAAGTAGCACCAGGATCTGTGGTCCAGTGGTAGGACGCGCGCTTAGGGATTGAGAGGTCCTGGGTTCGAATCCCACCAGAGGCACTGCTAATTTCCTTGAGCAAGAAATTTACCTGCAATTTGCTTCACTCCACCCAGGTGTGAATGGGTACCTGCAAGGGTGGTGTAATTCCGTTGCGCCAATTTGTCAGCTGCACTAATAAGCGGAGTAAAAAGACTCTCCATGGAGATTGATAAATTAGATACCAGTAGCCTGATGACCAGGGGTAATAGCCTTAAAGTTGGTGAACGTGTGTAAGTTGAAACTTAGACTACTAGTATAAAATGCAATTATTTTTTACCCTGACTTGGATACTGGAGTATCAAACCCCTTCAAAAAATAAAATTTAATGTAGAATTTATCTCTGTGAAGGTATTATGAAGGGATTATAAAATCTATTCAATAATTAAGAATAAAGGCTTATGATGGAAAAGTTTCATGTCACTAAAATGTAATCTGACAAGAACTTGAAGAAAAATTCCTGAATAAAAACTGTAAAATACAACATACTCATTTTTAGAAAATACAAATACTGCATTCAACTTCATGATATTAATAATATAAATGATAATGATCATATTATCAATTAATGTATTGATAATATTACTTGTACATGTTGAAGTCATAAACATAAGTAAATGTTTGGAATGTTTTATCATCTAAGTATCTAGTTCAGCGTAAAAATGAACGAAAAGTATTTAGGTAAAATCTTAGTGTAACACTTAGAAACATAACATTTGTTTATTTTCTGACAAGATTTAGATAATTTGTGCATATGAAACACTTTCAACAATTTTCCAAAATAATCCTATTCACTAAATTTACCTCATTGTTAAATCAGGTAATCAAATAAAAAAAAAAAGAAATATAATTTATCAAACAATTTATTCTTAATTATAAACTGTAAATTTAGCCTTCATCATTAAACACCATTAGTACAGGTAAAACTAATTTCTAAGACATTTATGATAAGCAGAAATGGGGTTTAAATACATTATTTTCTGTCCAGTTACTATATAAATCATAGTGTAGCAGCAGAGTGTTTGTCCGACTTTACTCAAAAATGAGTACTACGTAGCACGCATAGCAGATAGCAGTGACGTAGTTGTGAATCTCTCCTATACATTGTGTTGCTAAGGTGTTAAACCAAACAAAAGAACTGTGTGATTTTTTAGAAATAGTTGGCAACAGACACACTCATAGACACACTGATGCATAAAAAGACAGATAGACCTCCCAAAATCGTTTATCTTGAGTCAACTATTTTCACTAAACAAGCAGGCAGTGCATGCTATACAACGGTAAAATGTGGTGCTGTAAAAATGTACCCCCACGTTTATTGAACTTTGCAAAAAAAAGTGCTAGAAACAGTACAGTACATCTGAAACTCATTTCATACTTTTTATACTTATACAATACAATCAGTAGGCTTGTGCGCTAACAACTGAGCTAGCCAGGCAGCTAAAAGTAGAATTAGAAATTGCCAGCCAACAAATTACCAATTTTCAGTTTTTAGGAATAGTGACAGCCCTATCATAGTCCAAGATGATGTCAATAAGAGACAAAACTGAGAGCATTTATCCAGTAGTAGTATGCATGCTTAAGGACCAAGAGGTCCTTGGTGAAACTTCACAAGGGGCACTGCTTATTTCAGCTCAAAAATTGGATAAGGAATTTATTTCCAATGTGGACTGTGGTCCCCATCATGATCAGTATTCTTTAAACAAAACTATGATTCAGTACACCCAAAATATATCATAACATTTAAAAATGTAGCTGTATTTAGTACATAGGTAAGATTTAAAACCAAACGCCACATCTATGGAGTCTACTCTCTCAGTTATCCGAAATTATGATTTGTCCGAATAATATACAAATTATCAATCATGTTTTAAAACAAATTAAAAAAATGCAATAGATGAAAACTTACTTGGATTAATTTTAAATAAGTTGTTAAAAGATATTATGCTATTCTTTTTAGCAGATAAAGAGAAAAATATTTGTTTTCAATCTAAATTTTATTTACAAGTTCGCGCGAATAAGGGGAATAACTCTAACGGACGCTTTGGAGCACGTGTTCGTTTAGATTTCCTCCCCTGTCAGCAGCTTATTTCAACATTCGCAAATAAGGGTCTCTGTATAAAATATTTCGTTTTCACTCAAAGCAAATGTTCTTACCAATAAATAGTATCCCCAAAAGTTACAAAAAAAATGTTATATGCAAGTTTAATTCATACTCGGCCACGATTGAGTTCACGGTTTGTTTTTGAAACTGATACGTGTACCCATGGCTTATCTTACGGACCCTGGTAAAAACGTAACAGTCCGTATGGGTAGTTCGTACTAGTCCTTGCGAAGCTTGATCGCATGGTGCCCATACAGTGCCCTCACTGCTATTTTTATGTTTATGGGACTGTAGCATAAGCCTGCAATATTGTGGCACAGTTTCAAAGTATTTTATCATTATTAATTCTTCAATGCGTGTATTTTGCCAAAAGCTTATGATAAAACGTGATTTATAATAATGCTATATTTACCTCTAGATAGAACAAGGGCTTTATTGTGCGTTAGACTTATAGTGTGATATTGAACATGTTTTTACTGTGAATCTTTTATTAATACTTTCGATTTATCTGGTTGTTTCAATGCTGGTTTGAGCCTCGTTTGGACAGAAATATTTTGCGGCAATTTCAACTCGCGAAAATTTGCGAGTTAGAATTAAAGTTTCTCCCAATTTTCAAAATCCACTGGCATTTTGCGAATATGCGAGCTTAAATTCGAGCCCTGGTTATATTCCACTTGTTTTCAGCAGATATTGAATTAATACAATAATGTATGAAAACATCAGATTCTTCCTCTGACTTATTACCTTCAGTATCTCCATTATCTTGTCTTATAATACATCTAAACAGTGTCAATTTAATACAACAGTGTTTATCTATAAAACTTTCATTAAATGTTTGAAACCATCTAGCTGTCATGTTCACCTTCCATAGTGTCATTGATACTTGTTTAACACTAGATGTGGTTTGGCCACGTAGAACGTAGCACAAGCTGGGTCTCCCAAGTCAGAAATTTAAATGTCACTGCACATCGGGGCCAAGGCAGACCAAAGCTAACCTGGGAAGACCTGGTTAAGCGTGACCGGCTGGCACTGAAAATGAATGGAACCAACCCTCAAGATCGCCGATCATAGAGAGGAAGACTTCGTTCCAGACGAGACACACAGGCCTCGCCCTTACCAAAGGAATAATCAACGGCCTGTATAAAATAAACCGGATGATGATGATGATGATGATGAAGTAAGAAACTAACATTGTCTCTTATTGTAATATTCTCCAATTTTATTGATTCTATACATATATATATGATTCTGAACATTAGTTATCAATGTTTCTACCAAATGGTCATCTAACACTTTCCTCCCATTTATATCAAGCTATTTCAGTTCTAATACATATTGAATATATTAATATAACTTGCAGCAATAATCTTAGAGACAGGACATAATTCAATGTACTCCAGAGATGAAGTATTAATATTGGTACATACAATATTGTCACATTCAATACTCAAATATTCAAGTTTATTACATTGAACTAATTCAAATGAACCACAGAAATCATCGTACAATCTGTCATGTTCAGTACATCTTACGCGGTACAATCTTACATGTTTTAGAAAACTATTGTTAGAAAAAAAACTTTCATAATTCTATGTAATTCAATAAAACTTGGAATTGAGTGGCCAGAGAATGACCGTATTATTAATGTTCCTTGCTTTTGGCTGACAATGATTTTTATCGAAAGATTTTTGTGCAAAGCGCTCTTGGTGTTTTACAAAAACAAGGAGGCATAGTTTTCTAGCTTGATCATGAAATAATTTCTATGGCCATTCTCCCTCCTACCACTGATTCTAAATCATGTAGGGCAGTAGTCAGTCACAGACAGAAGTATGTGTGTAGAAACTGAATGCAGAGATTTAGCCTTTCAAGGAATAGTGAGTAGGTTGGCTAACTACCATGATATAACCTATACAATGAGTTGCTATGGCATTAAACTAAACAAAAAATACAAAGTCAAACTCCTGAAGTAAGAATAGTGAGATTCAATCTTATATAAACACACACATGTTTCTACATGTGAATAAATACGTCAATAATTTATTTATTAGCACTTTCGACTATCCTACAGTTTGTAGGAATTGATGTTTTCCTCGGAAATTCCAAACAAATGTTCCTTGAAAATTGAGAAATATTCCTAACAGAAATGGTAAATAATAACACTCCCTGAGATACGAATATTAACCTGCAGTGTCAAGGTACAATTCCATTTAAACGAAAATAAGTTTTTGGCAACAGATTGGGAAAGTTGACGATGTCATTTTAAGATAGAATTGCCCTATAACAAAACTATACAGTGCCTTGCAGAATGATTATTGTGATGTAATGAATGAAATAAATATGTTTTGTAATAATTTATATTGGTTTTTATTGTATTAATGATTTTAGGTTGGCAATTATACCTTTATTAATTTGTCATATCTTATAATTCACTAAGTGAGTTCATTTTAAATTAATGTAATTTTTGTTCATTGCGTCATTATTCCTGCCTAGGCTTCTGAGTCCGCATTGTTTTTAAGGTAACATCATTGGTCAAGAGTTGCATCAATGACATTAAAAAATTAACATTTTCGTCAACTTCAACTTCAAAGGGGACAAACTCTACATAGCATGAAATCACTGTTCGTTACAGAATTATCTCCCTTTAACCCACACTGGTAGAATTTGATTTGCCGGTTTTAGAATCCAGTACCGGCGCAATGGTTCGTCCTGTATGCGCTGCATACGACATATTGGCTGAAAGATTTATCACTTGGGAATTACTGTGACTTGAAAACATGTTTTCATTGGAAAAACTCGATCGAGTTCGCAGAGATTGTCCAGTCTCATCAATCACCATGCCAGTGTGCACCCAAACTATATCGTCTTGAAAACCAAGCAGTTCCTATAATTGTGTAACTCCATTTGACACTGTGGATACAATCTGTGACTGCATCTTCAAATTTTTGTCCGAACTTTCAGATATTTTCCTTTCTGCTTCTAGACGTTTGTAAGTTGGATTAAACCATAGGACGAGACAGACGACAGCTATTGTGGAGACGATATTGAATATATACAGATTGGAATCTGAAAGAAGAGAAACAATTGATCTATATTTCATCGAATATTTTATGGTCGTTTTCTCTCCCTTTCCAACAGTCTTTAGTCAACCAGAGGACAAGATTCAACATACATTCGGTCCATGAACAAGGCTAACGATCTTGAAGTAAAGTTTTAACCAGCATAAAGCAAATATGTTCGCCTGTGGCTAACTGAAAATTCTCGCCTCTTGATATAGATCGGGATGTGAAAGAAAATAACAGTTCATCGACCAATGCAGTGGAGGTATATACTTATATGTCTCACTCGGGGAATTAAACCTACCCCACAAAGGGCACTGTTAATTTCCTTGAGCAAGAAATTTACCTGCAATTTCTTCACTCCACCTAGGTGTTAATAAGTACCTACACAAAGCGGAGTAAAAGACTTCCCAGGGAGATGTGATAGATCATAGCCTGATGAACAGAAGTAATAGCTGTAAAGTCTGTGAACATGCGTAAGCTTGAACCTTCAGACTGTAAAATACAGTTTTTGCCACTCTGGGCTTCGTATTCAAGCGCACTGTCGACTGACTGAGCTATGTAACAATCTCACCTGATCGGTAATAAAATAATGTTATGATTCCACGAAAATAATACTATAAACTTTATTCATTCTTCCCGTCTCTAACAGGCATTCATGAATGTTGTTCCCGCTGTCAGTGACTGACATTCTTGCGAGATTTTCAATTGAAGTTCTGTTTTATCATCACTTTAATGATACAGGGGCGCATCGCACAAAATATTTTATGATAAAAATCATAGTAAGCCAAAAGCAAGATACAATAATACGAACATTTTTTTGGCCAATCAATTTCAATTGACTTTTCTTGAATATTATACATCTTTATCATAACATAGCTATGTTTATTATCCTTCTGACTTTAAGAAAAAGGTGCACAGGTTTTGAATCACAGGTAGTTGTCCACAATATTCAAAACTATGAAAGACAGCACAGAACTTTGTTTATTTGACCAATGAGTCAAACTTACTGTAGGCGCTATAAAGACCAACAGGTAATAAAATGAGCTATGAAAGCCATGTTATGCTAATGATTTAAATTTTTAACATTTAACACAAAATATCTAAGAAATCTAACCTTGAGCTTTTGTCCATGAACATTGGACTTCATCATTCATGCATCATAGACACGATTTGAAAATCATAGACACATATACTATTCAAATGTCGAAGAACTATTACGTTGAACAGAATGATTATATTTTGAGTATATTGATTTCCATGTTATATGATATAATCTATATGTAACCTGATAAAAATCCATGGTCCGAACTATGCTTACTATTCTAACTTACGACCTCTCCAGTCGTAAGAAGACACTCTACCACGTCGCCATAAAAGCTAGCTGAAAGGCAAGGGAGTACAAGTGCTGTATTATACCTCTGCTACATATACAGTATTCCAATAATATGATATGCTCACCTGTCCAATCTTGAGGTTGAAATGTGGTTGTAGTTTCATTATCAGGTATATGACAACCAGTTTCATATTGTAATTCTTCATAAGGTAAAGGTTTGGTTAAATATTGCATCAAAAACATGTAAACAATCCCTTGAGCTTGTCTGAAAAATATGTAATTGTAATACACTGTTATATTCGAATAAACTACATATAGTCTATTTGGTTGAACAAACTGAACTATACAGTGAGTATAGTGAATTCCATGTTATATGATACATTCCATATTCAAATAAAACAGTGCTTACAATTGATCCACTCGACCCACTTGTAGATGGGCACTGTGAGGAATCACCTGCCTGATGGTGATTACAATGATTAAGGGTTATCATACAAGATTGTTAAGTCGGCTGAACTCGTGAAAGCATGAAAGCAGACTTCTAACCGCACTCTAACTTTTTTACTTTTTAAACAAGAAAAATGAACAGACCTGAAACTTAGCCTATGAGCAAAGAGGGGTATGTTTTAGATTTTCATAAAAAGGACTCTACAACAGATAACAAAAACATTTATCTAAGGAATTTCCGCCTTGAAACGAACAATGGTAAAAGATTTCATAATTAAAAAAATACAAAAGACAAATTTCTATTTACCCACTAACTACACATAAACCTGAGCTGGTTGCCTCGGCAACGGGGTATGTTACTTCAACAGCTAACTCCATAGTGATTGGATAAATTGTTAAACCAAAACCTCCAAACAAAGCTGTTGTTATAGCAACCAACGCATGTTGTCCTCTCAAACGCGAAACCTATAAAAAAGAAAGCAAAGGTGCACTGAGAATGTGGTATACTAGTCTATTATCATAAACAATATTCATGTATAATATATTAATTAATGAAAAGACGTCATTTATTTATGTCATTCTCAGCTTTTTTGATAAACATTTTATTTATTCATTTTATTTGTTTATCACTAAGTATGAGAATTGACGTCGTTCCATGGGTGCCGAACCCAGGTTGTTAACATATGCAAGAATGGTACGTGTTCGGTACCATATACCGCTCATCTAAGAACTAGTGGTCAATACACAATACCATCTTACGAAATAAATTATCGTAAGTCAATTTCAAAAATTTATAGTTCAAAGCCTAAACGATGTGATATTTATATAATGATATGAATTTCAGAAAGTATTCATTATTCTACGTAATTAAAGAATATTATAGATGAATCGGTCAAAAAATGAAGGAGTTATGAATGTTTTCTGCTTTTAATTTACGATGATTTTTATCGTAAGATTTTTTGTGAAAATGGCCATAGATCTGAAAGACATCTGAACAAGATTTTTAACACTTTTATATTCATTTGTATCAAAATTTGTGACCCTTGAAGTGGAGTGAATTTTGACCCAAGGAGTATGATTTATATAGGTCTACTAGTCTAAGAGGAGTTTGAACTGCCGACACTTGCCATATATGAAACCTCTAAAGTTTATGATTTTAGAGAAGAAGATTTCAACTGTTGCTGAAATAGCTCTTTGAAGAACTTATGGCCTCTAGAATGGGGTATTTTTTTACATTAGGCGCATAACAAGTCTGTAGAGGATCTTAATATGATTTTGGAAAAAAGCCAAATATGAAATCCCTAAGCCTTATGGTTTCAGAAAAATAGAGTTTGTAAGATTTCCTTTGTTGATTCCCAGACCGAGATTATTTATACGGCCATTCACCCGCTTACCAATGATTCTTAATTATGTAGGGCAGTTGTCAGCTGACGAAAGTATGCGCTTAGTAGTTGGTTAATCCAGAGATTTAGCCTTTCCAGGAACAGTCAGTAGGTTGACTGACCGCCGTTATATGACCTATACAATGTGTTGCTACGGCGTTGAAACCAACAAAAACAAAACAAACAAATCCATATTGGGCCATAGGGGCAAAATTTAAACAATCTTTATCGAAGACCTTCATGTGATGCTGAATTACCATATTTGGTAACTGTTAGCTTTTATGTTTTTGTTAAGAAGATTTTTTTTAAATGACGATGAACTTACACACGCACAAACTTTGTGGTCAAGTGTTAAATACAGATATGCTTGCAATAAACAACACTATTTTAGGATATCACATCATGGAAACAAAATGTTAATAATGTCGCATCCGTGCCATCAAAATTTTCCATAAATTCCACATTTAGAATCACTACATGTTTATCATAATTATTCTTGAGTTATAAAAACATAGCACATCAGCAGTTTTCACATAATGTGTGGAACTATTAGACGTCAGACTGTGTTCCTTTTGTAAGATATGTTCTTATATTCAATCTTTGTGCCACAGGAGTTCATAATAACAATTTCATAATTTATAATATATTACGCACTATCGTCATTATATACGTCAACAAAATAAAAGGCATTAACACGTTCAGTGAACAAGTTATTATCAAGACATACAGTTCGTACAAAAACAAAAACTCTGTTCATGTAAACAATACAATGTACAATGAACATATACACGACAGTGGGTGCTCAGGATGACAATAAAATATTTTATAGTATTAATTTTGATATGTTTTATGAGTGTCTTGTCGATTTAATGGTATTTTAGCGTTCTACCATTACAAGCATAATTGACGAAGAGGGAGGTGGTTTTAAGGAAACAATACAATCTTTATTTTCAATAAATTGGTCATCGTCGGTCATCCCACGATACATTACTCCGCTATGCTGCGTTTTTGAGTGTAACGGAAGAAAGTACTGTGGTTGTCGACGATGTAAATTGGATTATTAATGTTTACTCAAACAGGTAATGTTATTTTGAACAAACTATACTGTACGTAACATTTTTGGAATTTTAAACAATCCTTACAACGGCCCAGCCACCAGCCAAAAAATCTAGTGACGAGATCTCCAGACAGGTTTTATTATGAATCAACCACAGGTGGCCGCCACGGTCCCGAATAAAAAACACCATACATTCGTATAAGGTCATCCTCGGTAACCCAGGGTATTACGTCAACGATAATATTCATAATGTATGAGTACCGTGGGTTACCGACGATGGTATAAGGTATATTACTCCAAAAGGCCACAACAAGTTGATTATGTTCTATGGATCAGAGATGGATTCGCTCGCACCTTAATTTTGACGGTTTTTACAAAAAATATCTTTACTAATTTCCCCGCTCGCTCATAAAAAGTTGGTCAAACCGCTATATAAAGCAAGTGAATAAAGACTTTTTTTTAAAAAATTCTTCGCTCGCTCGCCCCATTTTTTTCCAGAAAAATCCGTAGAACACATGATCAACTTGTTGTGGCCAAATGGTCGTGTTTTAACCTAGTTCAATCAAAGGCCAGTTTCTCCATTATAAGTATGTGTTTCAAATCGGCCTACGACACTACAACTCGGCGTATGCAAAATATATTGGCCTCATTCGAAAGAGCAAAGGCTTAGCTACGCGTGCATGTAAAAATCTGTAAACTAAATTATAACGGAGAAACAGACCTATAATTGAACTTGGTTACAAACCTACGACTCTTTAGATAATATACCGTAAATGTATATGTAGTGCTTTGATTCGGTACCGGACCAGCCGCCTGTGGCATCAACCATGTTGCGTATTGTACAAAACAGAAAAATATGATGAATAACTTACCTGAGTAAATGCAATACCCGAGAGTACAGCCAGAGCCAATGATATTTTGAGTACTTCATCAAAATGTTTAGTTTTATCAACATAAACCCCGGCTATACCAGATAATATCATTCCTAATACAATCATTAGTGCTCCACATATACCTGCAAAATCCTGAATAGACAAAATATATAATACATGGTTTCTTATTTCTTTGAGCAACAACTTAACCTACAGTTGTTCCACTCGACCAAGGTGTCAACGGGTACTGTGAGAGATCGCCTGTCTGAGGGTGATTTCAGTGAACAGGAGTTATCATACAAGATTGTAAAGTTGGCTAAACATGTATATAGAAGCAGACTTTAAACTGCACTTTGATTTTTAACGAAACGTGATTTACAACAACAAAAACTAATAAGCCCAGCAAAACTACAATTCACATGCTATGTGTGCAATTCGGACGAAGAAATGAACACGTTTGCTCAATATTTTCTATCTTTCACTGCCGCATATACCTGCAAAATCCTGAATAGACAAAGTAGAGCATTTATGGTAATTACTGAAGCTAGCGAGTTGAAATACACTTGGGTCCTAAAGTTTCTTTACACAAGTAATGTTTTCATACTTTCACTGAAAACTTTAACTTTTGTAGAGAATTTAATAAGTATGCAATAAAAGTTGTTTTCAGTAAACGCAACATTTTAACAAAAATGAAGATACTATGAAAGGTTCATGTCAAAATGTATATAAATTGTAAAACTAACAACAATGTGTGAAGTAGATCTTAGTATATATTCTATAACATCACAATTAAACAAGTGTAAAGAAACTTTTGGATCCCCATGGCATCTATGCGTTCACATGGCACCGTTTCTTGAAAATACAAAATAGAATATGTTTTTATTACTCGTATTTCTATGAAAAATCATAGAGGCAGTGATATGTGTCTTGCAAGCTATTTTACTTTTACAGTAAAGTTTCCCTGCGATTTTAAGTCCTAAATGCACAATTTGAGATACCACTTGTCCCAATATTAACATCGAACAAATAGTGGAACTCTACTTTAAAATTGGTGATAACATTAACAAGCAATACATTAGAACTATTTACTCATTTAATTCCTTCAGTCACAATTCCCTTTACAGAGTGCTACAATGACAAATCGTCGTCCGTTTTTTAATAGAAAAATCAATGGTAGGTTTTCAAGGGGTTAGCAAACAGTATAATACTGACGTTAGTTTTTACTTATTTATTTTAGCTCGATCGTGAAACAAGTTTTTACAACTTAGATTAATCACTTTCGATATCCGCTTCCCTGGGTCCAAGTACTGAGCTAGTAGGATAAAGTTTCTTTCTCGAGGAAACATCGGGGTAGGTTTTGGTTGGGATTTGAACCAACGCGAAGCTGCCTATCCAATGATTACCAGTCCAACTGGTGTTAGAGATGAGATACACAGCAAAAAGTATCACTTTTCTGCTAGGTATCATGTAAATCTGACAATAAAAACAGTCTAAGTCGGGGCGAAAATGTACAGTTTTCTTCTTGAAACCGTAGCATTTGTGACGTCATAGTCACGTCGTATTGTCACCTTGGTTACGGTGATATCAACAAACATTAAATATAAAATAAACATTTGAAGAAAAACTAGCATTTCATAAAAGAAAACCTGGCTTTAAACAACTAATACTTACATCTGAATAACCTCGTGGACAAAGAATTTGTTCCATAAATGATGCAAGTGAAGTAAAAAGGGCAAGACCTGCACCGAATGCCAGATTTAATATAATATAATCTTTATTCTTTATTATCTGGAATTATAAAACATTTATTGAAATAATCACTCGTTGTAAAACAATAACAAAATTTTAGATTTACCAAATCGTTTATCTTAATTACAAAGACAAACTACTAATAGAGGAGACGCCTAAACTTCTGGACCTAGTATCAGTGGCCAACACATACCGTGGTCGTTAAAGAAGCTTGGTAATTGGGTTATTAACTTTCTGTAGTCGAGCAGACTGCTGGCCCGAAAAATGACTATGTCGGACCGGCTGCAAAGTTTGGCAGACTATAAATAGAAAAATAAAAACATGATGCATAATGTAAATCTGTTAAATCTGCATATTATTACCATTCTCGTACGAGAGGTCATCAAAACTCGATCTAATCGAGACTCTTGTTAACATATGGGTGCAAGAATGACAATTACGTGAATTTCATATCATATTACAGTGAAGGACTTTGGCTATTGCAAAATAATGCTATTTCGGATGACTTCATAGTCCTAGTTACTTAATCAATTTGAGAAGAAAAAAGGTCCCTTTATTAAGACCGTTTCGTTACTCAGACCATGCATCGGTTTTGATGGTCCGAATAGTAGAACTACTGTAATTCGCATTAAATATGGAATTATATTAAATTGTATATGAAAATTAAAGAATCAAAAATAAGTGGTTAAGTGGAAAAGTTGCATTTCTAAGGGAAGGGTAAGTGAGTACTGGTTATAGACAAAGGTCCAGGAGAGTTAGGTTTTAAAGTGCTCTGGCAGTCGTAAAATACCATAAATATTGACACGGCGTGAAACTATATAAAAAACAAGATTATTGTAAACTTACAGTTGTTAATCCAGTAAAGAATGGTTGAGTTATCTCCCCTGCACTTGGTGATGGTGGAGTAGGTGGCCTTGACCTTCGTACACCAAATGTCGTTACTATGGTAACAAGGAATGCTGGGGCTGATACTACCCATAACTAAAACAATAATATTCATAACATAATGTTATACAGTACAACCTCTCCTGAACAACAGACACAAGGTAGGAACTTAAGTGTGTTGCTGTTCAGAGGTTGTTGCTCTGCAGAGGTTAAATTCAATTAATATTATACCTAAGGAAAATATCAAAAACTATTGTTGTGCAAAGGATTTGCACAGGTCGCTCTGCAAAGGTTATACTGTATTCCCCTAAGGTCAATCACAACTAGAAATATAGTTTTAAAACACTGGCATCAGAGTCCACAAGGTATAGTCATACGTCTGATTATTTGTTACGGCAAGCAATTTCTTATATCAAGTTTTATTATCTTTTGGAGGAAAAAACATGAAAAAGGTGACCAATCTACGAAATAAGAATGCTTAAAGAAGTTTTTAAACCAGACAGTACCGTTTGGCATCAAGTACTATACTTTGTTTGTATATTTTGTAATGCCCAACAAGAATGTTTACTTGCCGCAACTAAAAATCCGTTGTCCCGGACAACCGGACACCCATGTGCTAATTTCATAGACTTGGCGAAGTTAATAAGGTGACTTCTGCTGACAAATGATTCTTTCTTGGACGATAGAACCGCAGAGGGTTTTCATTGTTTAGATTAATAAAGACAACTTACAGCAAGAGGTATATCATCGGCTTCTTCTACTAATAATGGTACAATTATAAATGCTACCATATTACCAAGTGGATTCACTGAAAACAAACAATATGTTGTTGTTTTTTCTCAAGACTATTTATATCAATAATTATCAAAAAAAGGATGGTGAAAACATAATATTATTAAGATCAACAACAATATAACGACACTGACTTCCCACGAAGCAAACAAGTAAAGAATGTGACTACATGTACTATAGAGTTTTATTTGTTCGGGACTTCAGTCCTCAACAAATATATTTACCGTATTTCAGACCCTTTCCCACTTTGAAAATTTACCGAATCCAGAAGTAGTCCCTCAGTATATATGTATAGAGCAATTCAAAAAGATCTTCTGCTATGACGGGCGCATTAATACACTAGTAATCCTAACTATATTTCAATCGTAAGAATATTTGCTGGTATGTTGTGCGTCTCAGTATGAATGATTACGTTATCTTATGTAATAGAGTGGAATGAACGATTCAGTCACGACCCGTCGTTAGTGCCAGTTGTCAGTAGAGATGTTGCATCATCTTATGTAAGAGAATGGTTCTATAGGAAAAGTTTAAGGATCGTAATAAATGACTTTGATTAAACATTTTATCATTAAAGGACGCAACAAACAAATAACAAAAACAAGAAATGAAAGGAATTTCCGTCATGGATCGGACAGTAACAAAATAATTGTCGCTGAGATTTTAACCAGGTTCAAGGATGCACCAATCTTGTTCTTGCCACAACAACTATATGCAAGAATAAACAATAACTAATTGTCTTCGTGAAAAATTTCAACCCCTCCTTTGCTCGTTGATGTTGCGTGCAAATCAACACGAACGCATACTAAACAAACGCTAATTGCATCGCCAAGGTAAAAGACAAGGTCAAAAATAACCTTGCACAGAACAATGCATGAGTTGAATAACAATGTTGTTATCACGTCATGTGAACAGTTTTTACAATCTATATTAAAAATAAAACCAACATATCCATGATTTCGACCACGTTTCAATACTAGTTTTATCAACAATTTTCAACTAACATGCTATTGATTGAAATGGAGAAAATTTAATAATTTAGGAGTAAATGATATTGGAAACTATTGGAACATTCTATATACTATGTCGTTGCCAGACGTACACTCTCAGCTGTAAACTTCGATGTCACACATCAACACCAAAAGTAAATATTTTAGGTCTTAATTTGAAATATGTTTAATTCTAATGTTTTATGGCTATAGTCCTAAGGTATGTCGATGTCATGCATCAACACAGTCCAGTCAGATAAGAGCCAGTGGCGCGTTTCACAAAAAAATCTTACGATAAAAATCATCGTAAGTCAAAAGCAAGAAACATTGATAATACAGTCATTTCAGGCCTATCAATTCCAAAAAGTAATGAATTATGTAGCATACTAATATATACATTTTGAATATCATATCATACTTATGTGTATTACACATTTGAATTGAAAAATTTATGAAATTGACTTATGATAACGTTTCTCGTAAGAATTTTATGAAAATGTGCACTGAGCTCCAAATACTGTGACATAACGTTATTTTTGTTCATCAGATAAATAAGTACAATCGCCAATGGGGACGACCAGAACTTAGTTAAGTTAAAGTTTTAGGTTACAACAACATCTTGTAAGCAGTTATTACAGTCTAAACTGATGTTGGGTTTAACGCCATAGCAACACATTGTATTGGTCAAATAAAGACAGTCAGTCAACCTACTCACCGTTCCTGGTAAAGCTAAATCTTTGGATTTAGCTATGAACCAGTTACTAACTTACTAGGCACATATTAGTTTACGTCAGTGACTGACAACTGCCATACATGATTTAGAATCAGTGTTAGGAGAGAGAATGGCTGTGGAAATTATATTTTATGACGAAACCCCAGGAAAGTAAGCCCCGCCCTTTAATGAATACAGAATCAACATACTCATGCTTCCGATCATATTAGCTGTTGCCCGGCGATTCTCAGGAAACCATAATGCTGCAAGTTTGGTGGGAGCGAACATAACAAATGATTGAGCACATGCTGCTAATATTTGACCAATCAGAAGTACGGTGTAAGCATGGTCACGTGGTATGACGTCAAATGTACTGATGTTACGTAATAATCCTCCAAGACCGTTCAACCAGGCAGAAATCAACAACTGAAAATTTAAAGAAGAAACATGTCATTCGGAAAACCGCTCGGGTGATTCCGTAAACTGACGCAGTAATATCCGACGTAGTTCCGAATGAGTGACTTGTGTCAGTAAATTTTATTCAACTGTCAGTGCATGCATTAACCCCGCTGATTTAAATACTCAATATTCTTTGAAAATTTCGATGAAAACAAATATTCAATTTTTTAAACAGGAATTATCGAACACATATCAAGCATTTAAATCCGCAGGTTAAATGTTTGCGTCACTGATCATTATTTAATTACAATGTCAGTAGCACCGTCCTATCAGTGCAATCAGTACTTTGATTTTACTGCTTTAAATCCTAGATAATGGTAATATCGTAAGATTAACGAACATTTAGAATCGATAGTTTGTAGTTTTTTGTCAATTTCAAAAAGATTTAAAAATGTGGGCCATAAAACATGATAAAAATACAAACTGCGTTTATCAGCATGAAACTTTAGACTATAACATGCGAGTAAGTCCTTCATGTGAACGTACGCTCATGTATTGTCAATAGATAAATTATCACAAAATCGAAGAAACCTTGATACATACTAGGAAATCTTGACAAATAAACCCCTTAAATAGATAACCTGTGTAGACCCCTTGAAAGTCTTAACTTGTTGAAGACGGGTATACCAATCCATGTAGTGTACGCGATTTCCTCGGCAACCATGTTTGTGGGAGGCCATATGAATATGTGTATTAATATGTTACTACAACCATTAATTAAACTTAATTGTTCGAAGTTCTAATAGTTTATTTGTATTAAGCACTCTAAACTTTGCTGCCTGGTTCTCCTTTGCAGCTGTACATATCAACTTAAGTCTCAATCAACGCTTCAAACAATTGGATATTGCAAGTGTTTCAAACGAATGTCCAAACTGTTCAGTATTTAGATCACAAGCAAATGCATCCACCAGACCACAGGCACTAGCATTCATACCAGCTCTGTCAAAGACGGTCAACACGGTCATACGAACATACGCGAAGTTTTACGATAGCTCAGTCATGAAGACCTTTTATACCGAACTCCTCGGCCATTCATCACGAGTAACATTGGTCAAAGAGTTACGAATGAAAACTTTCTGTTATACGCAATGCTTTAATACTTACGCTCGTTCGAAGTCCTAGGGTATCAAGTACCCATGTAGCAACAAAACCCAATGGTACCGTAGCAAACATAAATGTCATAGATAACATATTCAGTTGTAATGATGTAATTCTATAGAAAACTATCGTTGTGTCCGCTGCTGCAGCAAATGTGATCCACATCTATAAATATATTCACAATATAATACAATACATGTACTATATGTAGCTTGAACTAATATATAGGTTGTCAGGGCGGACGACCTTAAATGTCAAGCTCCGAGTCTGACACAAAGCATCAACACTTACATATTTTTGTAGAGGACCTTAATATAATGCCACATGCAAAATATGAAAGCATTATATGAACTGAAAGCAACTGAATCCAGTTAAAACTGCTAATTTTAGGTCCACTGCCGGTCATACTGAAGGGGGCCAAGGTAGGTAAAAACACGGGCTTGGCCTGTAAAATATTAAGAAGAAAAAGTAGTGCAGTTGTGCAGGGAAACTAGTGTTTTTCATATATCCTAGGTATCAACAATTTTGAGCAAACATCATCTTTGATAAGTGTTGGTCTTAAGTTAGTATGAAGCACAGAGGTGTGGAATTCTTTAGCCCGACTACTCCGACTCCTACACTTATCTATACGGACAAATGAATATTTCCATCCAACTTGTGCATGGACAAGTAATTTTAGCTGTTTGTATACTAACATCATATTCAACAGTGAACTATTTTATTATCAACCCTTATTATTACTTATAGAATACATGTATATTTTTATCATAGTTCTTATTATTTCATTTTGAGCATCGAATTTCTGGACAAGTGCATTTGAATTCGGGCAAATTTATTTTCATGTTTCACTTGTCCGTGCATAAGTGGAAACAAACTCGAAATATTACACCCCTGACGCATATACGACGTAAAAAAAGTTTAAGATTAATAAAAGTGTCAGCGAAGAGCTGGAAGATGGCTTCTGGTATTAAGGAAATAATTATACATAATTTCACAGCGTGGGGAAGTTATACAATTAATAGAAAGTTTAATTAAATTGGTCAACCAAGGTTAAGGTTACTTTAAAGCGAAACATGGAAACTTTGAATGATAAAATGATAAAGTAAGCCAGGTGTACTGAGATAAAATAATACGGGTATACGTAGAGTTCACAATAGGTCTTTGACACACAAAAACTTTCATACAATAAAAATAATCGTTATCTAAATTCATAAAGTTGTAGTGGAAAGTCCAAAAAACTATTAAAATCAACCCCCATACGACTTTCAGGATGCATGCCGGTATCTGCATAAATCAGGCATATTTGGAGTTGACTGGACATCGAATGGCTGTATTATAAATGGTATACTCCCATAGACATATAAATCTTTACTATGTCTATTGGAAGTATTTTATTGTATGCATTTTTGGTAAAAATGCCACAAAACTATAGACCAGAGATCGTCTTATTTAAGGTCGTACTCTCAAAATAATCATACTGCTATCGTACGTTGATTTCATGGGCTATATCCAGAGTTTGTCCTATTAAACAACGACGATTTTCTGTTTCATTTACATACAAGTCTTGAGATCATTCTAACTTACAGATGATTTACATGATGTTCTAATGAACGTGAATGAGATTCAATCTTAGAGTTCGTTTGACAGTTTTGTTACTTTGGGTTCTGATGTCGGAGTCGGTATGGTGACTTACTGGCTAATTTATTAATAAAAATTACGAAAAAATAAATATTTACCATAGCATTAGATAAATTAAGTGCACACACAATAGCTAGCATGAGCCATCTAGATGTGTATACTTTATATTCTATCCCAGCTGCATTTCCAGATGCCTTCTCTTCAGCTGCAGTTCCAGATGCCTTCTTTCCATTAGCTGCATGTCTAGTTGTCATATCTAAAGCTACACATCCAGATGTCTTAGTATCATCAGTTCTTATATCGTCAATTTCCATGGTTTCTGGTTTAACTTTAGAACCATTCATATTGTTGCCTTCATTAGCGTTGAATATTGTCATTATTAGACATTACAATACAAATATCCGTTGTTTTATCTGGTACAAGTCATGGACCCTTCATCTCTGGTTTGAAGCGCTGAAATTAATAAACATTAAGTTTTGTTCAACTTTCACAGGGACATACATTAACCCCGCTGATTTAAATACTCGGTATTTGTTCGATCATTCCAGTGCATAAAAACTGATATCTATTTTTATCGATCGTGGGAATGGAAGTATTGTAGTGAGCATTTAAATCAGCGGTGTAAATTTATGCAAAGATAGACTCTGTTAACATGAGTACATACATATTTTTATTTATTTATTTATTGGAGTTAACGCCGTGTGAACACAATTTTAGGTCATTTTACGGCGTCCAGCGCACTTAACCTAGCTTTCCTGGACCATTGTCTATAACCAATACTTACCTACCCTTCCACAAGGCCGGAAAATTCTCCATATTATCTAATTAATTGAGGAAAATCGACATTTTTGTCAAATTTTCATGGAAGGGTATAACCTTCCCGGGTGGGATTCGAACCCGCACCCCCTCGGGCACAAGTATCCAAATCCCGGCGCGCTGCCAACTGCGCTATCGACCCGGGTTCATATTTTTATTCTTTTATTTTTATCATAGTTGGTTATATATATATTATATGTTATTAGCGAAAAGCGGAATTTCACTTATGGTGGATTTAATTTGCATATTATGCAAGGGTAACAGCATTTTCTCAATATGTTACTAAAATAGTGAAAAACCTCTATTACGACCATCAAATTCAATGGTCTTAAAAAGTGGAATAGCCTTATGTTTAGTAGTGGACTGTGGCAAATCCACATCAAGATTTGTCGCGGACGATTACATTCGGTTGTGCGCGCGCAAATAAAGGGATAATTACCACTGCAATTAATATAGTTCGCATTACGCGTTAACAAGCAGACGATAAGAAGCACGTGTATATCTTATCTAATTTATGTAAGGTAAAGGTCCCTTGTATCGCTTCCATGAGTTGTATGCAGCCATATACTCTACCAAAACCCAATGTCTGACAGCGCTATCGGCGCTTTGATTTCTACTCGTATTTTAGTATTTTTAAAAATCGTAAAAAATCGCATGACTTGCTATAATCAACGTAGTCTTAATATAGAAATTTTACTGTATTTTATCAGTAAAAAAATAAAGTAAAATCGTTTATATATCGTATTACTCAATTTAAAAGCGGTAACCAACGTTACTACCTGGACTAGAGCGTGACTGAAAAACATATTATATTTGACATTGAATACTTGCCTGAATCACATGATAAAGTACAAGTCACAATTATTTGTAAACAATTTTCGAAGTAAAGTACATATATACATATCAGAGATGTTGATCGATTTTCTAAACCATTTTTATCCAGCACATTAGTGCACCAAATTAATTATATATATTGTCAAGTTTTAAGTCTTTTTAAATATTTATTTAACTTGCGAATAGCATTAAAGCCACTAAACGAAGACAAAATCTTTATCATCTATTTAAAAACAAGTAAAACCATCAAAAAGACAATAGAATATAACTGCCTTTGGATTATAATAACTCTCTGTAGCGGGCTCCCTTTTAGGGGTCAAGTTATTCAAAATATCAATTTCTTATAAAAGTAGGGTACTTTTATAACATGCAAATTAGATTACGGAGATATCCTCTCAGCCAATCAAGTTGCTTAAAAGGTGTTTGATGAAACTTACACAAAATTGTAAAGTGTTGGATATGTCATATCGTTTTTTCAGTGATTTACTCGAGAAATCAGTGCGTGCAAATTTTGAGTACGCAAACATCTAAACTGATGCTAAAAAGAAACGCCTCATTTCAACTAGGTACATAATTTTCATGATTAAGAATAATATAAGGAAACATTAATGTTGTCACCCAGTAAGAAGTCCTTGGTGACATGCGCAACGTGAGGTATGTCGTTACTATGCTGATAGATACAGTCATAACGTTGCCCGAATATAGAGACACTCACAGAGCATAAAAGCTAGTATATGTGATGTGTCCTCGAGATTACCTTAGCCAACAACAAGTTGTGGCCTAAACTCGTTTTGAAACATTGATAAATCTGAGGGCGTTACATAAGACAAGACGCGAGTCCTTACTGAGCTCTTCATTATTTCAACACCACGGCCGCGATGATACGAGCAGAGAGATAAACGTTGATGACGGTGGCATATCTTAAGAACTCTTTACGCCAAACAAGAAGATTTCCGTTGTTTGTCGACTTATTTGACATACACGGTTATCTTTCACCACACATGACGTAGATACTGCCATGAAAATCTGTCACGCAAATGTCGTTGGCGTAAATATAAATTATCTAGTTGTCTTGTTTTACCGACATTACACTCATTCTACCTGAACGTGGCCTATCAGCAAACGTTTTTGTATAACGTAAGACTTAATGGGTTCGTTTCTTTTTCCCGTCAATATATGTTCATGTATGAAACTATTTACATGATTTCGTGAGTTTTAATTGGCTTTCGCACGAAATTCACTATACAAAACGTGTATTTATCAAAGCAGAAAATTTGTTGATTTAAGATTTAAAGTTGTGGCTATTTTTGGCCACGACGGGATGTTCCGATCTAGTTCGTTGAGTTCCGTGATTTTCCGTACAGTCATTACGTTGGGTTTTATCCCTAATTTCAAAATAATATAAGTATGAATTCTGGAGCAAATACTTGTGTTTTTTGTATCTTAGATGTGTTTTATATATTCATTGAATGTTTGCATGAGTTTTAAGCAAAAGCATGATACTTGACAATTATCAGCGTTCTATTTAGTAAAGGGGCTTTAATTTGCTACTTTTTATTTTTAACCTGTTTTATAATATGTTTGTGGAAAATAACTATATGTTACGTATGATGACAAATTTCTGCCACCAGATAACCACATTAGCTAACTAGTTAATTAAGTGGTTAACTAGTTATTTAATTAGTTAACATGTTATAACTTATCTAAAATCGTTATCTGGTTAAGTTGTTGACTAGTTACGTAACTAGATAACCACTTGATCAACTAGTCAGAAATGTGGTTTTATGATGGCAAAAATGCCACTATAGTTAAAGTTTTAGGTAAAAAATCAATTTTGTAACATGGCATGTCGTGTACTTATAAAACATACTTGCCTCGAAAAAAACTATATCCGGAATTCAAATATTATGGTTTTCCCTGCAGTACAAACAAACTTTCGCCGTCACAATGAAAACATGTGTACACAGAATAATAAGATTTAATCCGTATTTCTCGATTTACAGCAACAATGTGTAAGTAACTTTGTTTGTACTATAGTATATATGTACACAGATGGAAAAAACTACTATTTTGATTTCCGAATTAGGTCTATTTGGAAACTCATTCATGCATCAACAAGTTTAAAATGAGAAATTAAAACATTTTACCTCCCTAAATTAGTGTTTTGGAGCATTCTTACAAAAAAAGACATAATTCATACCCAACTTTTAGACCCATCAAGATTTTCGCTTTATGATACAACCATATAGCTCTGATTGTAGATACGTCTGTTTTGCGATGATATAATCTACAAGCCGTGACCTCATGTTGTGATCGATGAGATAAGATAAGGATCATAGGTCACGATTTCAAGTCATATCAGGGGATTAATTTAATCCGCTGTAGACAAATGTTATATATTGTAAATTGTGCAACAAGTGTTAATTAAGAGATAAATGTTTCACAACTTTTAAGGTGACATTTTGTATACAATGCAGTCAGATGAGAAAAGAATGATGATTTAAATAAAATTAGTGATGGTCAAATTATGTTAGAAATGAGAATTGTGTACTCATCTACCATTTGAATTTATTAATTGCCCAGTCGTTAATTTGGATATGCATTATACTTATTGTTATAAAAGCTTTAAATTTAAATGAATAGTTTTGAAACAATATTCAAACCTCATCGTTATCGTTATTCTTTTGTTTCGTCTGCCGCTTTATTTGGACTAAAAAGCCCATGCATTTATTTGCATAACTGTTTTATTCATTTTAATATTTCACCTTTTTTGTGCAATCGTTCTACAATGATTTGTAAAAAAGTAAACAAAAAGTAAGGTATTAACGTTTTAATTAATATAATTGTAGAGGTAAACTAAAAACAATTGATGTCTTTCATTTATCCTTATGCCGCCAAAATAAAGTAATATGTTTATGATACTGTTTTCAGTAATAAATGTTGTACGTATAGTCGAGTAAATCTTCCCGAACAATAATTCTTTGAATAAATAGATAAATTACATGTATATATTTTCTAACCTGCCTATAATATTAACACTGTAATTATAATTTTTTCAGAACATATATTACAACATCATTTGACAGATACAACTACATGTATATATACAAATAGTTATCAATAAAACAGAGACAGGAAGGTAATCCTGTCATAAAAGTGTACCCGCTGTGCCTTGCTATGCGCAGTGTATTATACGATCACACCAGGGGTCCATTATTCCGATAGCGCACACTATAAATTTAAGAAAAAAAATACTTAAAAATGCAAAACTTTTGGAAAAAAGTGCAAATGGGACCAAAACTTCATAAAGATATTTTAAATTTAAAAAGTGTTCCGAAAACTAGAAACATGCGGCTTTTCCATGTCATTTGCACAAATTTGATCAAAGAACCGGAAAGGCTTTATTTTTCAACTTATATCAGCATGGGTATTTATTTCCCTTCTTTGTTTATAGTAACGTGAGTAATCAAATAAAACCTTAAATGGGACCAAAACTTTACAATTTTACAAAAAATTAAAAACAATCAAATGAAAGAAGACAGTTTAAACTTTTTTGCATCATTTGCACAAAACTGATATCTTAAAAAATAAAAGAGTTATGGCCGTTCAACGAAAATTTCCCTATACTTTTCTATTGAAAATCGAATATCGACTTGGGATTATGTATGGGCCTAAAAGTTGGACATGTTTTGAATAAAATGAACTGCACAACTAGTACATTACGTTTAAAATAATACAAAAGTGCAAAGTAATTAGGGACTTTAGTCAGTTATCTTTCCCTGATAAAATCTGAAGCAATCCAATTGGCAAGTAGGTCCTTACAGTTGGAATCCTCGGATTTTATCATTGAATTCCTATGTTAGGGTGAAAAAATATTTCATCTAATATCTTTCTTGTTAATGAAGATATTAACAGAAGTAATGGAATTTAGATAGTTCTTTAACTTAAAAATAATTAGCTTGAATTTCAAACAAATTAAATGATATACAAAAAAGTTATTCAAGATCAAATTTGGCAAATTAGCATTGAAAAGTAAGGGTAAAATCCGAGTAATCCAACTAATTAGACCTACCTATTTTGAAGAGTATACAAGGGGAAATAACTGACTAAAGTCCCTTATTTGTGTAAATTTTTGCAAACAAACTCTATAGACCAATGTATCATTTCTATGTATTATGAAAATAAAATTATTCAACTTACCTTTCCAAAAATCATCAAAATGTTGTTTTCAAATCATCACATGTATAACTTATTAGATTAGTTTCGATTTTAAAACACGTTTTTATAAATTATCTGTCCACACGTGTTATTATACAACACAGTTGTATAAGACACAATTTTTCCACGACTTGCACGCACGGCACGTGTTCTTATACAACTCGCTCGTTGGAGACACTAACTAACTTAATTAAGAAAAAAGTTATTGTAGCAACGTGTTCAATTCATACCAGAAATCCTTAGTATACGTAATTGTTTCATCATGCGATAAATTCCTGTTTGGTTTAAGGTATACAATTCCTAACATGTCACTCACAATTAAAACATATTTTGAAAAGATAAAAAAATGGTACAGGTCGTCCACGTAAACATTGCGTATATAAACAGCCAGTTTCATTACACACCAATATTTAAGGGTGTATTATTTTTCAGTTTTATAGTTTAGTTATTTGACACATATTTTATAAACATACCATCATATATAATTTATAATGTGCAAATACAGTATTTAAATTAAATGTTAAATATCAAAGTTGTAAGTTTGAATCCGTAAAATGCTGTTCATGGATCAGCTTATTCACCTATTCAGTGGACAAGTTCAATGTTTAAAGTACAAAAACCTGCATGACCTAGAATACGACCTGTACATGCTCACAAAGTGGGTGTATTTCATTCATTACCATATGTTCATCAATTTGAGTATAATTAAATATAAATATGAAAGCTAGCGATTGGAATATTATATGATAATAACTATAATGTGGAATAAAGAATTACCTCCCTTTTACATAAAAATAGAACATTTTAATATTATACAAAACATGTATTTTAAATAAGCCTATAAAAACTATGGATTGAAGTAATTAAAAACATGAAACAATCAAAATTTTAGAAATACAATGTAAAAACGAGTATAAGTATCTCTAGAAATTTTGAGCAGCTATATAAAATAATTTATAAGTGAGGGATTGTATACCTTAATTAAATGAATTAAAATACCAAAATCACTATAGTCGCTATCACTGAACATACCTACACTATATTGGATTATTGAAGTCCTCATGAGGTGATCTTTTATTGCTCATAGTTTTGAGTAACTCCTTATGACGTCATGTGACCTTGGTCAAGGGCGGAGCGAGCAGAAATTATGGGGGGTAGGTACCCTAAGGTTGCAAAGATTGAAAATAAACTCCATACTCAAAACGTTACATTGTATTTCCAAAAATGTGTATATTATATGAAGTAATGCGAAAGGCTCGAACTCTGCTTGCCTGACCTATCCGATGGGTCGAATATTTAACATGGTACCAAGCAAAAATATGAATTTGTACGTGACGAACGCCCGGTTTGAACACGCGAACATTTTGTCACAACCCTTCAAGTTAGAGCTTCCGAACATTTATATATACATGTAGTTCCTTATTAACAAAGAAATCCGTCGAAGACGAAACTGTGTCCATTCTTACGTTATATAATCTCGGACATTGCAGCCCCTTCCCCGAGGATTCCAAATCTTATACTTCACATAATAATTTTCGAGTTATTAACACTCTCGGCAAATGTTAAACAGATTCTTTGATTTTAGAAAAAAAAATCAGACCCGCCACTGTTTGGATGCCTTTATCATTAAAGTTTAGAGTTTAAAATTAATAGAAGTTTGAAAAGGTTTCTTTCATTTAAAATTGTATCAAACGAGGACAAACCTACTGAGTCCACAAAGTGACATTTTGGTATTTGTATTTTTACGACCATTTCGTTTAAACGTAACTTTATTTCATTTTTACGAAATATTATTTCTTTTTCCGAAATATAATTTCGTTTTTATGAAAGGTAATGTCTTTTTTTTACGAAATATTATCTCGTTTCTTTTTTTATGCTAGATAGTAATTAAGTTTTTTAATGATCATGAAGTTTTCTCAAAACAAAAATAACGTTTTTTTTTTAAATAATCATTTAGTTTAAACTAAATAGAAATTCGAAAATATGAAACAAATATTACATTTTTACGCTAGACATTATTCCGTTTTTCTTTTTCGAAATGATTATACAGTTTATATTAAAAAAAGAAATTATATTTCTTAAAAGAGAAATATTTCGTAAAAAAACTAAATAATATCAAGTTTAAACGAAATAAGCATGGACATAAAAAAGTATTTCAAAATGTCACTTTAGGGGCTCCATACAATACTACACACAGCAAATTTAAAATTTGTCTCTTATCAAAATAGTACTATCTTCAAGTGTGGATCATCTACAAAAATATTAATACTTGAACATAACATGTCACACATTATTCACATTGAGTATTCATTCATAAAACAAAATCTGGAGTCCTATTAAAATGGTCGTACGTTCTGTGGCAGTGAGCCTGATTGCATCTGAATGAACCTAAGTTTCGTAGGCAGGCATTCAAACCTTCCTGGATATAGAAATACTTTTTGTGGACATACTTGTTTCTTCTGCTGTAAATAGTAATTGCCTTGTATAGTCTATGTTTTATGCTAATGCAAATTCACCGCCTTTACAGCTATTACCCTGGTCATTTGGCTACTGGTATTTACCTATCAATCTCCATGGAGAGTCTTGATGGTCGCAATGGAATTATACCACCCTTTCAGGTACCCATTTACACCTTGGTGAAGTAATGACAGGTAATAATTCTTGCTCAAGGAAAGTGCTTTGAATGCCAGACCCTCGATTACTGACTTTCCTAATACAGTTCAACCACTCTTGCACAAAACCCATTAGGAGGGACTAAAGTGTGTTGCTGTTCTGAGGTTGTTGCTCTGCAGAGTTTAAATTCAAATTACGTCTAAGGGAAATATCAAAAGCTGTTGTTGTGCAGGATTTGTTCTGTGGAGGTTAAACTCTATATAACAAATGGCATGAGTTTCAAATATGATTAATAAAGTTTGAACAATTATAATTGAACAATAATGATGTTCAACAGTCATAAGGTTAAAAGGCCAACAGTGAACATTGACCTGACTTGACCATTGCCCACAACATCTGACCACTTGACCATGTATTTTAGTATCTAAATACATGTGCCAACATCTGGGCAATTGCCTTAAATGACCGAGGTATAAATTAAATAAGTTATCAAATAAAGATATGTTCCCATTACTAAACAAAGCAAATAAGATGTAATGTGTCAAAGATAACTATGTATTACATACATTAACCCTGCTGATTTAAATACTCTACATTTGTTTGATAATACCCCAACATAGATACAGATACCTTTATTTTATCAACCATGCGTACAAAGTACTGAATTGAGTATTTAAATCAGCAGGGTTAAGTATGCACTGGTGAAAATAAAGTTTAACAATATATAGTCAATTATTGTTCGTTTTTTCTAAACTGTCAAAACATGAATAATTTCACGGTGATTTCGTGCTCTTTGTCTAACACTCGTGATATTGAGATAGTGTGTAATCATTCACCGTGAAATTATTCAAACTTTGACAGTTTAGAAAAAACGAACTATATCCGCCTCTTAGGTCCAGTGGTCAAGATTGCTGATTTCAAATCACTGCAACTTTTTGTTGGTTCAAGGTCCAGGATTCTAGTACATCATCAACCACTAATTTGTTTTAGGCTACCAGCATTGATTATATACTGATTTCAATGAATAAGAAGAACTATTTGTGTCTGGCCTCCTTGGAAAAGGTACATGTATGTGCTTATAGTAGTGGTTGGTTTCAGGGCCAGACAGCTTGACTTCCAGCCCCTGTGAAATGACCAAGATACTTATCACTGATTTTTACAAAACTTATAATCCTGGAGTTAAATGTATTATCCTCAAGTTTAGTTTAAATTTAGGCTTTGTTTTTTTTTCATACTGTAATTTGGATTAAAGGGAGATTAGGCCTACAAATTGAAGACAAGAAACATACCAATAATATAGAGTGGTCTTTAATTGTCATCAGATATGATCAACCAAGAGGTAATTTATTTTTCATACTGAGTTTAACGCTGTGTCAACACAATTAAGTTCATTTCACGGCCACCAAAGCACATAGCCTATCTTTCCTGGATCCTTGTCTATAACCATGCAGTACTTATCTACCCTTCCACAAGGCCGGTAACCTCTCCATATACCTTAGAAATAAAGAATATTGACTTCATTGTTGTCAAATTTTTATTGAAGATATAACGGCCAAAGGCAGCATTCCAATCCGTACCCCATTGGGACACTAGATTTAAAATTCCATCGTGCTTCCAAATGCACTACATTATAGACCTGGGTTCATGTAATATAACATTGAGAATGAATGGTTAATTGCCTAGCCAATGTTGATTTATTTGTTTAATCAGCAAAAATTTATTCTATGAAATTTTCCCATGTTGATGGCCACAGCTGTCCAGTGAACATTGGTACATGTATTAACAGTTCACATTTATGTCTCCAGTAAAATTGATAAAACTCAACAGTGTTGAAACTGATTCACATTTCAAATGTTTGCTTTTGTACTTTTGTTGCAAGAGTGACCTAGGGTAGCCGCAAACAAATAAAAAATAAGCCTAGCAACTCTGCCTTAGTCTGGGACTGACAACTATTGTTTAACCAATAATTGTTGAAAAATCATTACCACTGACAGTCAACCTACTCACCGCTCCTGGAAAGGTTAAAACTCTGGATTTAGCTGTTAACCAGTAACTAGGTGTATACTTCTGTCAGTGACTGACAACTGCCCTACATGATTTAGAATCAGTGGTAGGAGGGAGCATAGCTGTAGAAATTAATACATGACCAAGCTCTACGAAAGTACAAATGTATGCCCAGCCTGGGAATGGAACCTACAACGCCTTCTATCAGTAGACTTATGCGCTACCTACTGAGCTAGCTAGCTGGCTGACATCTGCTCAACTACAAATGAGTTGTTGAAAACAATAAACCTATTCCGGAATTCAAATTTATGGGTTTTTCCGTCCATGCACAGGCGGTACAAACAAAGTTTTCTACACATTATTGCTAAACAGCACTAACTATGGATTAAATCCTATTGTTCTTTTTACACATGTTTTCATTGTAACAGTGAAAGTTTGTTTGTACCGGAGGGGAAAACCCAAATATTTGAATTTCGGATATAGTCTATTCATGACTCGTAGAAGTTGTAAACAAAAACAAAATACACCATGATTAGTAATATATTTATTGCTTTTGAAAGAAAAAAATCTTAATAATTATATAAACATTTTTGAGGGTACATTTAGACATTAAGCTATGCAAAAAAAAAACTGAAAATCTTAGTGCATGATAAACCAGTACATAAAGCGACTACGACTAAATTAAACATTGCCCAATAAAAAATATACCATCGTATTTATAAACATTGAAAAAAATGGAAATAGACTGTGACGAATATACAATGCAAATGTCACACGTAAAACTGAAGCATGAATGTATAATGTTTAACAAAAAAACAAAACACTAAAAAATACTTTTTAAGAAATTTTATGAAATAAAAAATAACTTTACTAACTATAACGAATTTTGATCAGTTAAGTAAATTTAAAATATGAATGCTAACCATCAGAGGTTCAAGAAAGTTCGGTTTTATATGGAAGTAGCCGCTTTTCGTTGAAAATATCAAGTAAGTTTTGTTTCTTAATTATCTCATCACCTTTGAAAGGGGTCATAAGGGACAACAATTTTGAACTTCTGACCTAACTTAAGTTCCTATCGTCTAATTAATCGTCTGCACATTTGGCATGGGGTGACAAAATAATTTTTTTCATAATACTCAATAAATTTCATGCCATTATGGTTTGACAAGATTTTACACAGGAAAAGAAATCCTCCATATATCCATGTATGTATGTATGTATTAAACATTTCATAAGTCTTTGAAGACTGAACCTAATGAAAAAAATGGAAATAAAATGAATTGAATTGTGAAATATTAGCAAAATGAAAAGAAAAATGGCTTTACAGAAATGAAAACTAAAGAACAATCAATGCAACCAAAAATAGTGGAATTTTTTTAACCAAAAATAGTGGAATTTTTTTAACCAAAAATAGCGGATCTTTTATAACCAAACGTAGCGGAACTTTTATATATAAAAATAGTGGAACTTTTATAACCAAAAATAGCAGAACTTTTATAACCAAAAATAGCGGAACTTTTATAACCAAAAATAGCGGAACTTTTATAACTTTTTCTTTGTATTTCTAAGTGATTCACAGTAGCACAACATTAACATTTAAAATAATACGTCAGACAGTTATCATAAAATATCTTGTAATTTTCTATAATAATATTTACCTATTTCTTTATAAACCTGACGGAATTTGAGGTAGATTTCGTTATCTTTTACTATAATTTTTTAATACCAAATTCTTCAAAAATAAAAAAAAATACGAAAAACGTCACAGTGTAACGGCGCTATAATTTTCAAGCAATAAAATGAAAAATACATGTAGTAGCTAGCAAGATAAGGAATGCCTTTTTATATGAACATCAAAACTTCTTTTTTCTAACCTTAATAGTTCTAAATGAATGAATATTGATCCTTTTTTTTTAAGAATCAAGACAAGAATAATTTCGTACGTTGCCATGGAAACAAAAAACAAACATACCAATTATGTGTAATCATTAGTGTTTTTCCATGAGCTCATACGGTTGGATCACAGGGATGAAATATTCTTCAAAACAGTTTCATTATGGAAAACATGTACGTGTACATCTGTACGAAGAGCACAAAAATTAAGGCAAAAACAATATTTTCATTTTGGTGTAGAATTGCTAATGGAAGAAACTGCAACACAGATTTAAGGAATTTTTTTTTCAATAAACTTGTCTTAAACCTTCATTTCACGGGTTTAGCGCAAAACAGTCATAACTCACTCTTTTTCTTATATTGAGTTACGACCATTTTCCACTAAAATCGTGATATTAAAAGTTCACAGGACAAAATGTGTAATACAATAGTTCTTTCAAAAAGACAGGAAAACTACAAAATTTTAACCATTTTTATATACAAGTGGTTTTTAGATAAAAATTCAGTACACAATACAAAATTTTCACACATAAAATTCACCAGTTTAACTTAGAGAAACAAAAAAAAAAGTGCAGTAGAAGGGTTTAAACAATTACATGTACAGCGTAATACAATGTACTCATAATATAAGTCGAGAAAACAACACGATAACATTCACACCAATAAAACTATGTTCATACAAATAACAAAACAAAGTTTTCAGTCAAATTAGATTTTATCGTTTCTATGGCAACTGATAACAAAGTTAATAGGTAAGCTTAAAAATGAAAATCAAAAATAAACCGAAGATTGATTTCCATGACTGGCCGATTGACTGACAAATAAAATATAAAGTAACAAAAATTATAATATAAACAATCATACTTTAGAATTACCAAGTTTCTTTGATTTTATGAATACAATGAGGTCGACGGGTCATGCGAAGGGTTTTAACATGCTGCCAAAGGGAAAGACAGAAAGTATCTAAGAATATTTCATTATGGGAACTCGAGTTTATGGGATTTTCCAACTGAATAAAGTTTTGTAGGTACTTGATGCATCAGTAAATAACCAAGTGATTTTACATTTTATTGCTGAAAAGTATGCAACTCAGATTGATTTCTATTGTTCTGTGTACACACATTTTTATTTCAACTTTGTTCACATGTCATCCAAAACAAAGTTTTTTCAGCTGGAAAAAAACATCAACTTGAGCTCCAAATAAAATCTACCGGTCTCAAGTAACAATCTATCTAAAATAAAGTCAAATATCAAATGTATTTTTTTATTTCAAATTAAAAACAACAAGACAATCATTGAGAGGTTTATATTTGAAATACTCAAAACATGGTTCTGAACATAAAATAAAATAATGAGAGCATAGGGTTTTGTTTTTAAGAGTATCAATAAAATAATGCTTATTTGAGTCCTGAGTATATTTTGTTAAAGAGGTTAAATTAGAGTGAGGCTCTTGATTCAAAATGAGGCTCTTTACACCAGACAGAGGCTCTGAATTCAAAATGAGACTCTTTACACCAGAGTGAGGCTCTTAATTCAAAATGAGACTCTTTACACCAGAGTGAGGCTCTGAATTCAAAATGAGGCTCATAAAACCAGAGTGAGACTCATTAATAAAAACCGCTGTTACACATTAAACATTTTTGAAAGGGAACTTTTGACAACACAATATTTAGACAAAAATAGCCAAAATTGAAACACTACATACTATAAAGCAAAGTAAAGACAGCAATCAAGTGTAAGATAGACTTGATAACAATGATTTAAAATATTATTTTCAAACACAAAATTAGACAACAAAATTTACCCATAACAAAACAAATTTAAACCAAATAGTAAACAAATTCATCATAAACAACAGAAATATTTTGTTTTCAATTTACAGTGCATGATGTAGAATAAGTACCCTTTTGAAATTACGTGAAATAGCTACAAATTTTAGATTTAAAATTAACTTTTAATAGAGTATAGTTTACAGAGAAAAATGATAGAGTATATGATATTAATTCGTGCGCTTTGGTGGAAGTTTGATTTATTTCACCGAGTAAGGTCAGAAAACCAATTTACAAAACAGGCATAGCCACATGTGAAAATATCATTTTCTGAGCTAACAAGTTGAAATATAGAGATACACTTTAGTCAGATTTGATTTTTCCGTGAAGTGTTAACGAATGCTTAAAACAGGATTTCATAGAGCCTTAAGAAACAGGCATTCTTATCGACTAAACTTATCCGCTAAATCAACAAATTTTGTATGAAAAGATTTGTCAAATTCACCAAGTTTAATCATACAAAAGTAACAAAAAAACTTAGAAATTAAATAATATAATGCCTCCTAAACAAAATAACATATACTTCTGTAAAGTTGTATTTCATTAAAACAATGCTCGAAATGAGCTAAAAATTGTAACACAAGAACTTGTTATCATTAATAAACCCAATAACAAATATGATCTTAAACATTAAATTAATACCATTTAAAACGTAAATAATAATCATTGAGAAAGAAAAGCTTTATTTAAAAGTTACTTATATTTCAGAATAAAGTTATGACTGCCACAATTAGCACAAGGAAAATATATTAATTAGCGAGTATGATGATGCTTGAAGAAAATTCATTATCGGTGTAGATTGAATATCAATGCTTATAACATCAAAGAAATATATGATGTCTTCTTAAACAAAAGAAATAAAATGATACTGAGAACACCCTATTCGTCATAACCTTAATTTTTCTTCAGTTATATAGTTAAAAGCAAAAATTATACACTAGCCAAGCTAGTCATTTTTTACAAGTCCTGTTTCACTAAAAGTAAACTTCAAAAACCTTGCTTTAACAAGTCTGAAGCTTAGAGCTAGAATGTAAGGCAAAGACTAACTTTTCTTTAACAATGACTTAACTTTAATACTATCATTTGAGCTTTGACACAATTTGTAACATAGCAAAATCTGTGACCCATACTGGGACCAAACCAAAAACCATTCTAGCTCTTAAATGCCTTTCTATTACTTCATCATTAAACTAGTTGTGGAACCTGGTAGAATCCATAGCTCAAACTGGGTTTAAATTCGGGACATAGCAAGTCTATACAAAAAAGTTCTTCAAAGTAACTCTAATTTATGGGCTTTTGCAGTTGAATAAGGTTGTTTGTACCTGATGCGCTCATGCCGAATGAAGTTATTTTACATGTTATTGCTGAAACGCTGATTTAATCCTATTGTTCTGTGTACACACATTTATTTCAACTTTGTTTTGCATGGGTACATCTGGTACGACCAAAGTTTTTCAGTTGGAAAAATCCATCAATTTGAGTTCTGAATTAAATCTATGTCCATCAGTCAGCAATATAAGCTAGCTTAATGGCAAGATATTACATGCGTCGTATTGTACCTCTGTTAATATCTGTTCATAATCATCTTTTAATATACACTACCGTTTTACCCACACTTCATAACAGCCTTGGAGGCGAATGAATAAGTTATTATGTAACATTAAATAAGTTTTAAATACTGCTTGGTCGATGTGATTCAACAAACTTATTTTTTCAAGCACAAATTTACATTTTGTACAAAGTATGGACCCCCCAATTGGTCCATTAAATTTATATGTATAATATAAACTACAGTGTACATGTAGTTATAAAAACTTTAACAGAAAACTGATCTCATATTAAATATTATATTTCCGCAGTTATTGTAAAATTTCATTCATCGGTCAATAGCACATACATTAACCTCGCTGATTTAAATACTCAATATTCGTATGACAATCCCTGTACATTAATAGGTACATCTATTCTTATCAATAGTGAGTACAGAAGTACTTGTAGTGAGTATTTAAATCAGTGGGGTAAATGTATGAGCTGTTGAATACAATACAGATAAATTTCAATAGTCAATAAAGCCTTGAAGACAAAATACACTTAAATTAAAACTGCAAGGTTATTAAAGTGTTCTTAATAAAACTTGGTAATATGTGTTACTATCAGAAAACAGACAATTGTAGAGTTGTCTCCCCTGCCCCAGGTCATAAATATACTCCACTGGGAACACCTCGACCATTCATTAAATCAATAATCTCAGAAGGATTATGTTTTTTGTTACATACGTGAGGCAAAGCACATAACAATTTCTGGATAGCATTTAATGTCACAAACACACTTTTGCTATACACATGACTAAATATTGTTCCGCAATATTATTAAATCATGTATTTCAAATGTATGGACTTAAAACAAGACATTGATCAACGCCTAAACGATTGTAGATTTGTTTACTTCAACATCAGATTAAGTCATGTGACAAAAGTTGTTCCGACAGAGTGTCTAAATATGTCCGAGGTTTTTCTAAATGAATAGCAGAGGAGTTCCAAATGAAACATACTCTGGAGCTATTCCCCCTGAACCAAGGTCATTAATATGTTGTATTTTAAAAAAAAGTTATCAGATTTTTATGTATAGTGGACCAAAAATGTTTAAAAAAAGACTTAAATATATCAGCAAATATAATTTATACTCTAAGAGCAATTAATTTAAAAAGATGAAAACAATATACAAATGACTTCAATAATATAGATTTTACTACACAGTAAATTCACATAACTAAAATATAGATAACATACTGTGGATAGATTTAACAAAAAATGAAAAACAACATAAATTTAGATAAAATCAGCACAATTTGCAAACACAACAGTTCATGCGTAACCAAACAGCACTTCAATTTGACGATAATAATGAGTTTATTTACCATAATATACAGAGCTTAATAATAATTAATAATAATTGCATTCAGCAAGAGAAAAAATCTATTTATAAAAGTAATTTTAGACCAACAGTGTAAGCTGGTTTTTCATTTACAAATAAAAAATGCCTATGAGTGAATTTCATGAATGTATTATTCTTATGAGTGACTTTCATGAATAAGTTATTCTTATGAACACCAGGAAAACTTTCCACTTCCTGTTCTGTAAAAAAAGTGACTGGTTCCAGAATATTTTTCTGAGTTTTAATCAGACTGGTTCCCGATTTCTGATGCGTCTGCTCTACAAATTGGACATGTTCTGTTTGTCTGCAAAAAAAGAAAGAAAAATCAGGAATTATATTTTGATCATATTTTTTCTCAAGAAAAAATCACAAGAGGTTAAAAAACTACTGAATTCATGTTAGAATTTTAATAACATTGCATGCTAAGTTACCATTATGAAGACACGATTTACAAAAATTAAACAACAACAATTTTTTTCGAGAAAAAAAATCGATGAAATTGGTCACATAACAAGAGCAAATAACTAATTATCACAGTAGGCGAATTTGCATTCACAAGTGTGTTCTAGAAAAATATTATTCGTGTAATATCTTGAAAAACATTGCTAGAAACATGTGCTCAATAAAACATGTGCTTCAATCTATAAATAAAACAAGAAAGGTAATGTGGAAACCACATTAAAGCCAGATTTAAAATCTTTAACGCAAAAATTACAAAGGGAAATAATCCATAATAAAGTCAGATAGAGTTGTGGTTACTGTCTAATTCTGTTCATCACATAGTATGTTATCATTGTATGAAGTTTCATAAAGATCTGACAATTAATGGCAGAGATATATGCTATATTGAAAACTTTAACCCAATTGTTAACGATACCAGACGCCCGCCCGTTGAAAAATCTGGCTAAAAGCTGAGAGACCAGGCTACAAGGCTGAGTGGTTCATAACACTGAAGTTTCATCTTGCAAGCTGTGGTAATAGGTTTGTGTGTTCAAACCCAGCTATTGTTAAATTTGATTAAACTGTCAGTAGGGCATATATAAACCCCCTTCTTTTTAAATACTCAAAATTTATTCGATAATCCTATTACATAAACAGGAATATCAAATTTTATCAATAGTGAGTACAGAAGTACTGTAGCGAGTATTTATGTAATAGAATAATTAAACAAATATTGAGTATTTAAATCAGCAGGGTAAATGTATGCCCAACTGAAAGTTGAAAAAAATGACAATACAGGTTTCACAATGGGCAGGTACTTACATACAAAGCATGAGTGTCTATGATTTAGTGCATCACAAGAACCATGATTAGGTGAACTGTCCTTTACAAATGATTCATGAGACTGAAAAATGGGATATAAAATAGGACATAAAAAAGATAAAAACAAATTTCTAAAATTTGGTACCCTACCTTTAACCATTTGTCGATACATTTTGCATGGAACTCATGATAGCAGGGTAGAACTCTGAGTAGTTGCCTGTTTTCAAACTCACACATGCATACAACACACGATGTCTGGTCAGCTCCATTACGTAGATTTTCACCATTAAATTTATAAGCTGGAAGCTGTTCTATTTCTGGCTTACATAGACCTTTAGGTTTGGCATCTCCTAAACGTTCTGCTAAGTTTAATAAGGCTTCGTAATTCTCTTCTGAGGCTTCATCATGGAAGTCACGTCCGTATGGAGCTACTGGCGGGTTACCTAACATCGCCCTGTTTGAATAGAAATAACAGTTACATAGTAAAAGGGTATATAACTACAACTGAATGACTATTCCACATAAAATTTCTGAATGTTTAACAGTCTTTATGTCAAGCTTTCAATAACGCTGGACATTTGGTCCAGCAAAATGGAATTTTTCAATCGCCCAAATGGAAATTTACTAGACCAATAAAGTTCTTAGTGATTTGTTAATACATCCTGTCCATTTTAATGATTTAGGCTACATCATGAATAAACAATATACACACACTAAAAATTCAGAAGCAAACAGTTTTTAAGGAATTATAAGCCTGTTCTATATTGCTGATTTAAATACTTGTTATTTGTTTGACAATCCTCGTACATAAATTTCGATATCTATTTTTAAGTCAGAACTGAAGTACTGTCGTGCATATTTAAATCAGCAGGATTAATGTATGCACCAATGACATTTGAATAAAACTGAACAATATGTAGGTCCCGTCCTGAATCAGAAGGCAGCCAAACTCAATGCGCTTGCCAAATAACTGATCAATAGACTATAACGATATACTTACAGGAAATGTAGCAGGAATCCTGGGTAAGGAGGGGGTGGAGGAGGAGGTAATGAGTAATTTCTCATTGAACGTCGACTTAAACTTCTTTGTTGTGCGTAAAATCTCTCAAATGGACCCTGAAATAATAAAATGATGAATTATATATTTTACAAAGATGTTTTTGTAGGAGCAGTGGTCCAGTGATAGGATGCGCGCTTAGGGATTGAGAGGTCCCGGGTTCCATCCTCACTAGGAGCACTGCTAATTTCCTTGAGCAAGAAATTAACCTACAATTGTTCCACTCCACCCAGGTGTAAATGGGTACTGTGAGGGATCGCCTGCCTGAGGGCTATTTGAGTGATCAGGAGTTATCATACAAGATTAAAAAGTCGGTTGAACATGTGTATTGAAGCAGACTTTAAACCACACTTCAACTTTAAACTTTTTTTATGAAGACTACATTCCTAATAGCATCACTTAATAGAATACTAAAACACCATGATTTAATATCGAACGCATGCTGTTATTATGGCTGTTATAATTTGCTCCCTCATTTAAAAATGTCAATTTCAGGGTCAATTGTTTTCTGAGTTAGAAATGAAATAACCTACAATTTTCTATACTAAGTAGATTTTGTTTGTTTTTGTTGGGTTTAACGCTGTAGCAACACATTGTAAAGGTCATATAACGGCGGTCAGTCAACTTACTCATTGTTCCAGGAAAGGCTAAATCTCTGAATTTAGCTGTAAACCAACTACTAGGCTCATACTTCCGTCAGTGACTGACTACTGCCCTACATGATTTAGAATCAGTGGTATGGCCGTAGAAATTATTTATATTATTAATTAGATATAAGCTCCATGAAAGTATGCCCTGCCCGGAATCGAATCTAGGACCCCTTGATCAGTAGACTTGTGCGCTACTGAGCTAGCAGAGCAAGGGGGTGCTTATTATAGAAGGGGTATTTAGTAGGAAATTTATGGTACAATAAATGGTACTTACAAAAAGATCATGTGGAGATGGATGAACTTGTGGTTCTTGTAATATTAACGGTGGAGATGGATTCAATGTAGGAGGATGTGTAAAGCCTCTATGTGGAATATGATGATAAGCCGGAGGACGATGATGTAAACGTTCTAAATGTATCTCCTCTTCTTGTCCTCTCTGTAATATACAAATATTTTATGTTTAACCCTGCTGATTTAAATACTCAATATTTGTTCATAAATAGAAATATTTTATGGTTAACCCTGCTGATTTAAACACTCAATATTTGTTTGATAAATGTGCAAAGTAAAAGTTTCTTTTAGGCAACAAAAAACTATAAACAGGTACAATGAAATCTTTTCATGAAGGTTTACTCAGTAAATTTTACAATTTTTTCATTAAAAGTTGACATTTTTTTATTTCTTCCATTACTGAAGAGTACCTCAACGCTTGTTACAGAAAGTTACAATTTTTACAAGCATACTGGTCAGCATGTACAAGTCAAAGGACAAAGAACAGTCAATGATCACCAATCACGCAGTACAGGACATCTTTAATACAGGACAAAGGACATCCTCAATACAGGACATCCTATACTATTGATACAGTCATACAAGTACATGATATCATCGTCTACGTCAAGCAAACAGGAACTTAACAATTAAACACTAGAATCAGTATTAAACTTATCACTTAAATATCACAATCACTTATAATACTCATTATCTCCGATCAATCAGACAAGAGGCTCCACTAAATTTTTGATACGCTTGCTGTTTTTTTATATTTTGGTTGGGTTTTAACACCGTAGCAATACATTGTATAGGTCATATCATTGCAGTCAGTCAACCAACCCACCATTCCTGAGAAAGACTAAATCTCTTGATCTAGCTGTTAACTGTTTACTAGGAGCATACTTTCATCAGTAACTGACCATTACTGCCCGACATGATTTAGAATCAGAGGTAGGAGGGAGAATGGTTATAGAAATTATTTCATGACAAAGCTTCATGAAAGTATGCCCTACCCTGGAATCAAACCTACGACTTCTCAATCAGTAGACTAGTGTGCTACCAACTGATCTAGCCAGGAAGGCCATACACTTTTATTATATAGTTTTTACATGCATAATCTATAGGTAAAGTAACATTAAACTACAAAACCAAGGCACTCCTATCAAATTATGCTCATTTAATAATGATGAGCCTTTTTAATAAAGTCTTCACTTTTCATAAACCTTGGTTTCAGTGGACAATTTCAAAATCTATACACAATTTATCACAAGACAATTATGTCATCAAAATATGAAACATTAAAACTTGATATTCATTTAAATATGCGGAAGATCAAAACCATTGCAGGCAGACGAGCTCAAATTATCAAACAAACAATTTTCTTTTTATGTTATACAGCTAAAACATCAAAAGAAATCCAATTTAAATGCAATTCACATAAGATTACTCAAGGCTAACTTTTCTTTAGATGTTAATACCACATGTCCCTTCAGATTTTTCTTTACTATAATTTGATTTTACATTGTTAAACTTAATCTATGCTCTTTGAGAGGGGCCAGTTAACCTAGCCAGCGTTTCGGGACACTTTTTACCAGGAATTGCATATCCTTTCAGAGTGAGCGAACTACTACTTTCATGGAGGAAAATAATGAATACAGAGTTTTTCATTCTCCTACCCAGAGGTTATCAATGTTCTAGATCTAACCTTCAACGCCCCACGGCCAAATTCAGGAATGAAATTTCATAAATTTGGCCGTTATCAACCTATCGAAACACTTTGCCATTTTTTTCAACACAAGTGCCACCTGGCTATTTATGCTTAGCCACATAGCCAGCCAATCATAAATTGTCTTGAAATGGTTTTGATTGCCAAGCCGGACAAAAAATAAGGACCTTAGGATTCAAAATCCTGTGTTTTTCACTGCCCCTCAGACCCAACAACGACCCTTAAGGGCTTGAATCGAAGATTATAAAAATTCCAAAAAATCACAAAATTACAAGTAAATACTTACGTGGTGTGAATGATTTGTAGTAAAATGTGACTGATGATGATGATGAATTCTCTGTTGTTGCTGTTGTTGTTGCTGCTGATGATGGTGATGATGTTGTTGCTGAGAATGATGGGTAATATTACCCTGGGTGGGTGGAGTATGGTGCGTAGGATTGAAAACATGAGGTATCGACGGATGATGATGTGTTGTTAACGGTAACTGCGGCAGGTTGCAACCTGGAATGTGTTGAATGCTACAGGCTGGAAATGACCACGTCGCTTGACCAGTGGCCGCGCATACAGGTATATGACCTGCGGCCGTAGTACAGATGGGCAAATGAGGCCCAGTACACACTGGAAGGCTGTAAGGTGCCATTGTAACAGGAGCTGCAGCTTGGACCTGAAAATATATCATCAAGAATATTAAAATCACATCTTGATCAGGCATACTCTTAGTTGACCTCAATTCTTCTCTAAAATGACGTCATTTATCTTCTACATTGACGTCCTTTTGAATTTACAGTGTAACCTACATTAACTGTCACCTGGTATCAGCGGTCACCTGCTGTAAGCGGCCAGTCTGGCTTCAGCTTTCTCCCGACGAAAATAGTGCAATATTGCAACTGGAATAAGTGGTCACCTGCTGTCTGTGGCCAGCAGCCAGTCATTTCCTCTAAAAACGGTCAATTTACAATTGTATATATTTCCAATACACATGAAAATATAAGATTTCATATTGTATATTTTCATCAAATAACACTGCATTTTCACCTTTAGCATGAAACACAACTTAATCTTTGAACAAAAACAAGGAAAATACTACAAAATCAATTAAGCAGTACTTTAAAAAACTTAAAAAAGACAAAGAAATAATACAGACTGCACTGGACTTAAGTATTCAAAAACGGAAATAATGCTCAAATATCTATGAGAACAAACAAATAAGAACTAAGATACATGAATATATTTAGTGACAGAAAAGTGCTTTCAGCGTTTCAAAGAGAAATATCCATTAAGTTGACACAGTACAAATTAAACAATGCCATCAATAATTATCTTCATACTTTTGTAAATGTATGATTTATTCTTAATTTTTACTAATACATATTTGTTTTTGTTGGGTTTAACAGGCATATAACGACATCCAGCCACCTAACCTAGCTTTCATGAACCCTTGTCTATAACCAGTACTCACCTACCCTTCAACAAAGCCAGAAACTTCTCCATATGCCTTATTAATGGAGGAAAATTGACATTATTGTCAAATTTTCATGGAAGAGTATAACCTCCCCAAGTGGGATTCAAACCCGTACCCCCTTCGGGACACAGGACTCCAAATCCCTACGCGCTACCAACTGCGCTATCGACCTGGGTTACTCATACTTAAGAGATTACAAAGATATCTTTAAGTACATGTACACTCATGTATAATAATCTTAATTATATAAAGTATCATGACTTCCCTATTGAATTTTGAATGTTACAATCTTTTTTAACTATCACTATGTGTACTACCATCTTAAATAAAATGAAATTGTATTAACGCAAAACTATCTATTTTAAAAATGTAAAGGTAATTTTGGATGGCACTGAAAGACAGCTTTTCGTCTTGCAGAGAACATAACTGTAAAAAGGGCTGAAGAAAACATATTGAGGGTTGCCCGCAAGACTGTATTAACTCACACTTAAATGCAATGCACTTACTACAGTCTGTTATCAAGAAAAGCAAGTAAAAAACCCCACAGACTTGCCACTAAGCCAAAATGCAAAGAGGAAATTAAATAAGATTACAACAAATAGATAATATGTTCTATGGATTGGCTCAGACCTTAATATTGACAGTTTTTACACACAAAAAAATATTTTTATTTCCTTGCTCAATCAAATGATTTGGTCCCACGGCTTTATAAAGCAACTGAATTATGATTTTTAGAAAAAAAATTATTTGCTCGCCCCACTTTTTCCAGAAAAATCTGTAGAACGCATCATCAACTTGTTGTGGCCTAAAACTAAAAAAATATTTGATAGTCAACTCACCGATTCTACATTTACTAACACCGACTGTTGTTGATGTTGCTGAAGAGGTAGAGAGGCTGGATGTATACGTTGTGACGCCAACGGTGGCTGAAACGCTCTTCTTTCTGGCGATGTCTCTGAATGACGGCTTGCATGACGTTCCCGTGTTGACCTACGACGTGTACCAGGACTGAAATGATAAAAACGTAGATGTTAGAATAATATATAAATGTAATGAAATTCTAACATCAGGCAAAAGGCATTTTTTTATTATCAGGTCACAACAAGTTGATCATATGTTCTATGGATTCGCTTGACCTCAATATTGATGGCTTTTACCAAAACAAAATTTTATTTCCTCACTCGCTCACAAAAAATTTGGTCAAACTGCTATATAAAGCAACTGAATGAAAATTTTTTTGCACTTTCGCCCCATTTTTCTCAAGAAAAATCCATAGAACACATGATCAACTTGTTGTGGCCTCGGGGATGTGAAATTCCTATACCTGACTTGTCTGACTCGTACATTGTCAGTGGACAAGTAAATAGTCTCAATGTTGCAATCATATTGAACTATTTTATTATCAACCATTTACTTTTACTTATAGTATACAAGTATTTCATATCATCATTCTAAATATTATTTTTTTGAGTATTGAACTTCTAGACAAGTTGATTTTCAGATTTCAAGTGGAAAAACTTGAAATTCCACTTCTCTGTAAATACAATGAATAACAAATTTTTATTAATAAAAGATTGTAAATCCTGCCTATAAAATGCAACACAAAAAACCCACAGCGAGCAAGTTTTCATAAAGTTTTCAAGATCTCTTGTTTTCTGTTACGCATAGAAAGTCTGGCTACAATGCTGTGTAACATACTGGAAGGCATATTTTATTATGATATTCATCTTCAATATTCCTCACTTTACACAGCTTGCATTTTGCACAGTTTTAACTCTTGTAACATTGTTATTCAATTAAGGTATACAATCCCTAACTAAAAAATATGTTTTGAAGCTGCTTAAATTTTTTTAGAAATAATTATACTTGCTTGTACATTGTATTTTAAAGTATTTTAACACAGCAGATTTTCAACTATATCAACCCAGACTTTTTATGAACATTTTAAAGTTGCTCTATTTTCATATAAAAGGGATGTAATAATTACCGACTACAGATGACAGTTTCGAGTTATTATAAAATATTTTTTCAATCGCAAGCTATGTTATGTATCAAATCAATACACAATGATGACCATATTGTAATGAATGAAAAATATCCCATTTCGTAAGCATGTACCAAACTTTTTAAAATGAGTTTTTATTAGTGAGTGAAATAAGGAATGATTTACCTAAGCTGAAACAGGAATATATCGTAAACCTTAACAGTGATAAAGCCATCACACAAGAGAATGTTCACTATTGATTAAATCAAATTTCAGTCTAATTAAAACTTCTTGTATAATAGGCTAGAACAAATATTCTAGCTTAGAACAAACATGAAATGTATATGTTGAATAACAATTAACAAGATCGTTCATCAATTTAGTTGTGGAGGCAAGAATGGTATCATTAAGCGAACCATGCAGCTCTTGAAAATATCAATAAGTGAGCCAAGCAGCTCTTGAAAATATCACTTTTGGACTCATGCATTAAAACAAAAACACTTAAAGTATCATATTTTCTTATTATACAATCAATTATATGTAAATTTTATTCAACAGTCAGTGACACAAAAAGTTACCCTGCTGATTTAAATATTTGCTATATGATGTACAAAGAAACAAAGAACAATGGAAATAAGGGTTTCCCTTTCTTGTATTATCCAGGTTATTGGTGTACTTTGACATAGATCTTTGCTTTTCATGATTGATCATATTTATTGTTTTAATCATGCTTGATGTTATGTTATATGTATATTGTACATTTGTTAACTGAATAAATCTAAGTACCACTGACAGTTGAATAAAACTGACCGATATAATTTACAAAAGAGAAAAATCGAGTGCAATGACTAATTTTTTCACAACAAATCTTTATCAAATTAACACCAAATTCCATGTTATTAATCATAAAAGAAAAAGTGAGAATTAAAAGGATAGTTGGTGATGTACTTGAACTTTATTCACTGAGAAAAAAGGGAATGAATTTTATGATTCAGTGGAATATGACAATTATTTCTTATCACTTTTATGAAAGACATAATTAATTAACATCGATGAAACCTCTATTGTCATAACTTACCCAAACAACATAAAGAACTAATTATCAACATTTTCTAAGGAACTAATGAACATAAAAACCGGTCAAAGTTTGTCCATGGCTTTATATGCCACTAGCTTCAGTGATTTTTTAAATCAAAATTGGGCCAAAATAAGGCCTTTTCACAATTGACAAAAAATCAATTCCTTCACAATTATGAACATTAGGCGAGAAAATTCAAATATACAAAGGCAGGGGTTGTATAAAAAATCTTAAATAATCACTGAACATACTAAATTTATGATAGCCACCCGGCTAGCTCAGTTGGTAGCATGCAAGTCTACTAATCGAGGGGTTGTGGGTTCGATTCTCGGGCGGGCAAACTTTAGTGGAGCTTGGTCATGAAATTATTTCTACGGCCATTCTCCCTTCAACCAATGATTTTAATAATGTAGGTCAGTTGTCAGTCACTGACGAGAGTATGCGCTTAGTAGTTGGTTAACAGCTAAATCTATAGATTTAGCCTTTCCAGGAGGAGTGAGTAGGTATTAAAGAAGTGATGAAATTCAGATAGTTCTTTACCTTAAAAATACTTAGCTTGAATTTCAAACAAATAAGGGTAAAATCTGAGTAATCCAACTAATTGGACCTACCTATATGGAGAGTATACAAGGGAAAATAACTGACTAAAGTCCCATATTGAATGAGAAGTATCCTATATCAGCTTAGTTACAAGTTGAATTAGGTAACAGCTGCCGTAGGATTGCATAGAACAATGTAAATAGCACCATATGGTATAGGGATATGGGGAGGAAAAGGCTCTACCACACTGTGAAGAAAAATCTCACCAAGCCTTATTTCTCATATTGAAATCTATAAGCTAAATGCAAGCAAGCAGTGACGATAATTAACCAGCATACGGCATGCATTGTTTGGTTGATTATCAAACAGTTAAACGGTAAGGGTACATCGGTGCGCGGAACAGAGCCATGGTAACATGTGAAGAGCAAACTTGAAAAAAACCATGACGGTTCAATAACTCTCTCCCCTACTCTCCCTGTCAGCTAGCTAGCTCGCTTCAAGTATCCAATAAACCCTTAACTATTGATTATAAAAGTTTTCCAGTAATAAATGCCCTCTCGTATAACTGTACACTGCTTCTCCAGTGAAACCAACAGTATTCTGGTATTGATTATTTGCCGGAAAACAAGTTTCTAGACTTGATGAGGAACTGTAGGGTCAATTTTCCTCATTATTAAGCCCCAGGTTTTTACAGCAAGTCTTAAGAAAATTGGCTTCAGCAACAATCAGTACAAATCTAACGAATTCCAGTTTCTTTTTTTTCTAGAAAATTTTAGCGCAGAGAAGTTGGAGCCACCATGAGGCCCATTAATAATTAAGGTAGCAAAATTTCATTAAGCCTTGTTTTATAACCTCTCTGTCACCGATAATACAAATGGCCGACCGACAACCGAGGGAGTACTTAAACTGGGTCAAGGCGAGAAATGTTTGGCGTTCATTTAACATTAGTGCTTGTGTATTCCATGGACTCACAGACAAACATTGGAGATGATATTATAAACATGAAGGCTGTAATGTATCAAAAATATAAAGTTTCACAGCTTTTTTGGTTTTTGGGAAAAGGGCTAGGGGCCTTGCTTTATATCAGGTATTTGAGGAAATTTTATGGCAATATCCTATAGGGGAAAATATCCAAGCTTAACTCTAAATCCAATTTTGAGGAAAACTGCACAATTGAACTTAAAATTCAGAAAGTGAAAGGGGCTGTTGACCCTGTTATATCAGGAAAAAATCCCCATATTATCTAACTAAGGGCTAAATAAATTTTATACAAAATTCAGACCATAAAGCCTACTGCGGTCTACAAAATTAGTGGGTGCTCACTTGCCCGGGACAACCACTTTTCAGTTCAGGCAACCAATAATTTTTTGGGGCAACCAAAATTTGCAAATGATACAAAGTGCTTGCCTAAAAATGATCTGTTTGGAGAGCCACTTTCATATCCTATATTCATAAACTGCTTCAGTTAGTTAAATTAACTATTTAAATGAGTCTAAACCATTTGTTTGAAAAATCAGTGAGACTCCAATTCTACATGTTTACTTGCATGAAGAACTATATGACATTTTATTTAACATTTACAGAAACGTTTCATCTTGACTGTGACATAGTAAACATGCCAGGCATTTCAACAAATCTATTACTGGCATTAAACAATTCTATTCCAATGTCTCCAGTCTTAAGTCTGGCTAAGCTTAGATCCATCGACCGATCAACTGCCATCCATATTAAGTCTGTTAGACTGATCCCATAAAACTTATGAGGAAATTTTCTCTGCGCGTTGATGGGCAAAAACAACATTTTAATGCAATCGCTGTCACATGCCTTGCATACAATGACATACAGTGAAATTCTAAACTTTCCGAAATTAATTTCGTGATAATTTTGACGATAATTTCAATGAAAATGAAATGCATTGTAAAAGTAAATAAATAAAATCAATAGTACATAAATGCACGTAAAAAACCTCAGTCAATATGGAGATTAAAACTATTGATTTTGTTTATAACTGTCCGATTCAACCCGTACTGAATATTTCATTACTAACAAACAAAAGATTATTATAAACGTACGTAAGCTACTCTGACATTAAACATCAATTTATGTCTTTTCTATAATTTATCACATTGGAAAATAAAGGCCAGCAATTATTCAACATACTATCGTTGCATACATGCAGTACACATATGTTAAACAATATAGCCCGTAGCCATTTACGTTCAAAATGAAAATCTAGGTCAGTTGGTTGTCGTTCAAGTGCGTACGATATTACACAGGCATGCATCTTATTATACAAATGGGTCAAAGCTATAATTAACAATGCAATAATTTCAAATATATGAATACATTAAGTCATAATACTGGCTTTATGAAGTATATATTATTATAATATTCTAACTTATTCCCTGTGACAGTTCAATGAACTAAACTGATAAATAAAATGAACATAAAAGTTTGTTCACATATAAATTATACTTAAACTTATATAATTATATATACATGTATGTATGGAATATTGTTACATATACATGTGTATACATTCATGAATAATATTCTTTTGTTTTGTTTTTGTTGGGTTTAAAGCCATAGCAACAGCAGTCAGTCAACCTACTCACTCCTCCTGGAAAGGCTAAACCTCTGGATTTAGTGGTCAACCGACTACTAAGCGCATACTTTCGTCAGTGACAGACAACTGCCCTACATAATTAAAAATCATTGGTAGGAGGGAGAATGGCCGTAGAAATAATTACACGAAGGTATGCGCCGCCCAGGAATCGAACCCCAGACCCCTAGATCAGTAGACCTGTGTGCTACCAACTGAGCTAGCCGGGCGGCTTGAATAATATTCATGGATTTAATAAAAACACTGCCTGGCATTAAATACGTTTCTCCATCCCACCCCTGAGTGAAACGAGTAAAACAGAACCAAAACATTATGTATAAAAGTCATTTTTTAATTATATTTCACTGTCTGTGGAACATACATTAACCCTGCTGATTTAAATACTCACTACATTACTTCTGTACACACACTCAATAAAAGTAGATATCCATATTATTGTACAGGGATAATCAAACGAATATTGAGCATTTAAATTAGCAGGGTTCATACATGTGCCATTGACAGTTGAATAAAATTTAAACAATTTCAAGTTTGTTTTTAAAAAAACAACTAACAAATGACATGATGTTATAAACACGGAGCACTGTCAGACAACTTAAAATGGCGGTAAATTAAATTTAGAATGGTAAAAAAAGATTGAGACGGACGTAAAGTCTACAATTGTCTGACAGAAACAGTCTGCATAGTCAACTGATTGAACATTGCAGATCAATATCTAATATATAAACTACAAGAAAGTAGAAACCATTGTTGGAACCTAGTCTATGCAGAAACATGGGAGAACTTTGGTTTTTGTCCAACTTCAGTTTTTTGAAGTCAAAATTTAGGTGGCTGTTGTTGAGAGGTGACAGTTAATGGATAAAACAAAACAATATTTCACTTGAACATAAACTTGAGTTACAACTGTTGTGTGCTAAGCCTGCAAAATGCATTAATCTACACTGAAGTTCAGCCGTCCCCCCTGAAAAACTTCTTAAGTTCTTATAGTGCAAAATAAAAATAAGAGTGAACTCTAAAACAAAACCCCTATTTAGGTTAATTTATTAATAGCATGTTGAAAAAACAAAATGTCGAATGTGATTTTTTTGTAGAATAGTTCTTTCTAAGTAGATTGGAAATTCTCTATAATTCCACCGAGGCAGGAAAAGATTGTACAACAAAACGCTGATACATTCCAGAGTCTTGGTACTTAGTCAGTCGGAAAAAAATTGACAATACGAGATTACCAGACTTATAGAACGCCAGACGTCTACGATGTATGTTAATTAGATAAAAAAATAGTTCATCGGATATAAAAAAACGACTTAATACCTTCTTCTTGCTCTGGGGGTATGTGATCTTTCACCGGAAGGACGACGTTGACTTGGATTTCTTCGTCGTAGTCTGCCGTTATCAATCTGATTAGAATCACAAAGTAATGTCGCTGCTGGCGGGCTCGGAGAATTATTTGTGAGGTCGATTATACCACCGGATATTTTCCGACGTTTTCTACTTGGACTTTCACTCTGAAAATATAAAAAACAGACAATGTAATATATAGGTACATACACGTAGTAATAACATCAATCTTGGTTAAGCAACTTGAATTCTGTAACCCAATGAAAATCTAAGGTCCCAACAGAGATTCGAACCCACAACCTCTGGAGTCATAAGCGGACACTCTACCACATCGCCATAAAAGCTAGCTTGAAGGCAAGGGAGTACAAGTGCCGTATAATTACTCTACTACAATTCTGGCAAGGACAAATGATTAGTGTTAGCTTAAAAGCTTTAAACTTAAGATCCGAGCCAGTCCAGGGACATGTCACCATGGGTAGGATGACTGATTGCCGCGATATATTTGAATTTATGTTTAAACGTGGCCTGAAACACCATACATTAAACTACAAGACCAAAATAAACACAAACTGAGGCTATTTTAGTTTTATACGACTTAACATCAAGAAATCTGGGTCAAGCCTAAAATAGTAAATAACTTGTACACAATCCTAGCTGTACAATAAACTAGCACAATAATGTAGATATAAGCTTATCACAAAGACGAAAGACGGTCATAAGGGGGGGGGCTTAGTTAGCTAGCACTTTGAAATCAAGCGACAAAGCCTTTTCAACCTAAGTACCATTGTAAAGAGAAAATTCCGATTTAAGTATTAGTTATATATAATATACGTAAAGTTATGAAGTCTATATACATGTATACACATATGTAAATGCCATATCAATATGAGTGACCTACAAAAAATGGCGTAACATTGAGTGACCTATAAAAAGTGGCGAAACATTGAATGACCTATAAAAAATGGTGAAACATTTACATATATATAAGATTTGTACTTTGAAGTTACTAACTATATGTATTGATTTTGACTCGTTGTTCAACTTATAGAATAAAATGTAATAGGATCCCTTAAGCATGGCCACAGGGGGGAGGGGGGGGCTGTTACTTTCACCATGTGCCATACATAACTTTTTTGACTCACTTTAAAGTGAATGGAGGGAAAATGTGAGCTATGCCTGTCAAGTAAATTGTCTCATGCCTGCCTAGATATTTCAAGGCAAATCATAACAATTTCACTTTGTTTTAAATCTTTAATACAATTTTTAAATCTAAGAAATATGGACATTCAATACCTGGTTCATCCCCGCCCAAACCACCCCACCCCTCACACGCCCTATTTGAAGATGACTAGGAGTGTACAATAAAAGTACAAGTGTCTGTACATCATTCATGGCAAAAAAAGTGTAAGGGGAAATACCCCAATAAATAAAAACCACATTGAATTCAAGCCACAAGGTAAAAATCCATCCAGTAACCATCAAAAAACCTTACCAAGTAACTAATAAATAAAGCCAAGTTGCCAAGCAACAAATTTATAGAGAATGTACAAAAAAACCACAAAAGTATATACATGTAGAAACTCAATACAGACCTTTGATAAAACGAATATCCAGTCATCATTTGAACCCAGAGCCATTGCTGAATATCAGCTATTTAAATCAACCAGTTAAATGTTTACTTCAAACAAAATTGTACAAAATATCCGAAAACACTAAATCTTTTGAATCTACCACAGCAAAAGTTTACTTTTTAATAAAATTGTACAAAACACTAAAATTCTCGAAATCCACCACAAAATTTAACTTCATACAAAATCACACAAAATATATCCAAAACACTAAACTTCTCACACTTTATTTAAAGCTTTTCGTTTTTCAACTTATGAGGAAATGAACAGAATAACTGTTCAATTACTTTCAAATAAAAATCTTCAAAACACACAGTTCAGTTACAACTTCAAAACTTCTGAACAAAACTTTGAATTTAAATAAATTATTCAAGAGGAGAACTTAAACTTCACAGCACACTGTATTCATGACTTTAACATTTCGATATAAACACACATGTGATGTATAAACACCATCCTACATAGTATTTTATCCTATGTTACAAAGTTATAGTCCAAAGTAACGAACACCAAATCTTACAAACGAACACCAAACAATTTTAACGCAGTCCTTATCAAGATTAAATTCAACGCTAAGATAAAATTCCGAAGTCAAGCACAAATTTCCAGTACTTTGTTACTTCATACATGTTCACCAAGGCAAAGTTATATCTTAAATGCAAACTGAACGAGAGAGTGTGAGACACCCTACCACACACTCTTATTCAAATACACTGCCGATCCAAACAAACCCACATATCAAATAAAATCCTATGCTATACTGTACACTATTCATATAAACTAACACTCACTCGCTCACACAGTCTCTTGGCTTTAGTCGAAAATCTATTTCATGTATGAAGACGCTAGTATAAAAGGCCACCTTTATACGTCAATACTTAAGGGATTGAAATCATGTAGTTGGCCATGACTAAAACCCAACACTAATGCTTTAAATAACTTCAGCGTTATGGCTGTAAAATATTCTAAAAGGTTTGTGGCTAAGGTTTAAGCCAGCTCTAATATATCTTGTATAAATGTATGACAAAGTTGTCAACTACGACAATGGGGAGCTTTCATTCCTGTATTGCCTATGGCAAACAGTAAACTTATCATATAACTTAAAGATAAAGGCCAAGGAAATATAATCTTAGCTTTTTATCTGTTTCCTGTTTTAACAAAGAAAAACCACAAACACAGGGGGGGGGGGGATAACCACTAAGAGATTTATCCACTAAGAATTAAAGTAAATATCAACTTAAAATAAATATTAAGTTTTAAAGATTTTTATCATCAAGCTCTAAACAAAATTAAATCAAAGATTTTTACTATACATACTGGATAATTTTATGCAACAGTCAGTGGTGCATACATTAACCCCACTGATTTAACTATTTAAATACCGAACAACAGTAACATTGTACTTACTATTTATAAAATATATAACAAAGTATCGAAATCAGTGGGGTAAATGAAAGTACCACAGACAGTTGAATAAAATTTATCAATAAAAGTATGAAACTTATTAAAATTTATCAATAAAAGTATGTAAATTATCAATTGAATGCGTTGGTCTGAAAACAATAGATTCAATTTTATTTCCAAATAAAAAACAACAGAATAATGAAAAATCTATATTTCATGTATGCATTTTCTATGTATTAGTAAATCAAATGTACAAACTAATTAAAAACACAAACAACAAAGTAATAACATTATTTTTATGGCCCCTAAGGGCTGGGATAAAATGACACAGGAAACTGGTAGGTGAGGACAAAAAACAATAAAAAAAGGGAACCAATTAAGGACCGAGCCTCAGGGCAGGGCCTCAGGTTATGATAATATCACAGAGTCATGCCAGATAAAAATCTTTTTTATTTACATCACAGATTCAGAAAAAGGGGAATCCATAAAAAAGAACTTTTAGATCCTAGATCTAACATAGATGAAATAAATGTTTTGTACAAATCAAATATACAAATATTTACACATCAATGCAATTAGTTGTCTCTCCCCCCCCCCCCCCCTCTCGCCATTTTATATATTGCCTACATTTTATCTGATCGTGGAGAACAGTTATTTGTGAAGCAATTTTAAAGCCTGTCTTTGAACCAAGACTTGTCGAGACGAGCTCCAACTTAAACCAACCCAGTGGCTATTCTGTGATCTTTTATTTGAAGTTAAAACTTGTACCAAAGTTGACCAAATGAAACTAAAACCAGTTAAGTGAAGATCAAAATCTTTTTTCAAGCTCTAGCCTGATTTGTTATGTAATATAGTGAAGGGCAAAATCTAGTTCGTTTAAGGCTGTAAAAACTGTTGGTAGCATGCCAGAATTTTCAATCTAGTTTTCTGAAAGGGGTTGAGGGTTCAAATCCTATCCGTGGCAGTTGCACCCTTCCACAATAAAATTTACAATTATGTCAATTATCCTAAATTTTGTCTCTTTTCCCCTCAAAAAGGACCCTGCCATTCTTTCTCTCACAATGGAAACAAATACTTAGTCTTTCCACCAGAATAATGATACACAAAATAATAAAAATCGCAGGTTTAACTCAAAATGGACATAACTCGCTCTTTTCTTATATTGAGTTACGACCGTTTTGCGATAAACCGCAATATACTGCTGGTCTCCTATGTACAAAACTAAATCTGAGTCTAAGCATGTAAAATGTTTTCTAAAGAAATCCCTTGGTTGCTTAACTTCCTCAAAGCAGTTTTTCTCTTCATAAAATCATTTAATTTTGATCATAATTCAACTCCATCATATTTAAAGATTTTTCTTCCAAGAGAAAAGCTCCGATTTTCATCACGTACAAGCAGAGACATTCCGTTCCGAGATGTTCCGTGAATATTTCTCACAGTGAACAATGTTCATGTTATAACTAGTGAATAAACTACATGATTGTTATTTATGTGAGACCAACTTCTAAGTTATGTAGAAACGTTCAAGTTTGAAAATCATAGCTCATTATCTTCATATCTTAGGTTTTAATTAAGATCTAATTTATCTATAGATTTATGTCTCATGTAAAAGAACAAGAAAGATTCTCTGTGGCGTTTTTGTATCCAGCCGTTTTTGTATCGAGGTGTTTTTTTGCTGTATGAAACAAGTTAAGTTCTGTACATGTAGTTTTTGATGTTTTTTTCTCTACGTTTGCCTTGTTATTAAAGAACATTGTTGTAATTATAGATCGTATCTTGTACAGCGTAAATGACTCGTATATTCTCTACCCTTATTTTGTGTTTGTTATACCGTGCAGTAGATTGTACAGTTCCCTTCAAAAGTTTGGACGCAACAAAAAAATTGTTCAGAACGATTAGAGGAATGAAATCCAGTCACTGCGAAAATCTTACATATTTTGAGTGCTTGAAAACTATGTGAATGAGATCAAATTTGTTGCCGGACAGTTGGTGCTGTAAACCTGCAGATCTAGACAGACCTTCCGACTTTTTACAGGATTTGTCTGTTGGTCTGCCATGTTTGGCAGTGATTGGAAATCAATAACATTTTTTCTAATCAAACCAACTCTAAACCATGCCTGTTACAAACTGACATTGATATTTACATGAACACATAGGAATCTTAGCACTGAGTCAAGACTTTACATGAACATGTAGGGCTTTTTACGTAGGGTCCAAAATTTTACATTAACATATATGGGATTTTAGCATCAAGTTAAAACTTTACATAAACATACAGGAATTTTTAGCATAGAGTCAAAACTTTACATAAACATACAGGAATTTTTAGCATAGAGTCAAAACTTTACATAAACATACAGGAATTTTTAGCATAGAGTCAAAACTTTACATAAACATAAAGGAATTTTTAGCATAGAGTCAAAACTTTGCATAAACATACAGGAATTTTTAGCATAGAGTCAAAACTTTACATAAACATACAGGAATTTTTAGCACAGGCATGATAGGGTCCAAACTTAACATAAACATTTACAGAATTTTTACTGAAGCAGTAAGTCCAATCTTTTGGACAGCACTGTTTATGCACGGAGACAAAGTTACAATGTCTATACAAAGCTAGTATAGATTAAAGACCGGCTTTGTTTGATGTGGTTACCATAGATATCCTGTACTGAGACTTTGTCAATATTTGAGTTAGTCGGCTAGGTTATAGATTGGGAGAACTAACCACCTAGGATTTCCTGTTGTTGCTGAACAATGGTGAGAAAATATGGGTCAGAATTACATTGAATGGAAGTCCAGTGTTAGGTTTTTCTATTTGTTTTAACTCACGATTGCTTGAGGCTTTATTCTAATGTATGCATTTTGCATGCTTTATTTGCATTCAGAGTCACATTGGATACAAGTCCAGTGTTAAGTTTTTCTATTTGTTTTAGCTCACAAGAGCTCGACTTCCATACTGTTGAACCCCTTATCAGATGAATGCATTTTGCATGCTTTATTTTGCGTTTTTTGTTTGCTTTTATAAAATGATACACTTTTTTCCCTTTTAATTTTACTCAAAGTTAAAAAGGCATCTTTTTAGTAATAAGTCCTTCAAAGCAAAATTAGTAATTTAGTAAAATCTTAGCAGCATATTTTAACAAAATGTTAGTTATAAAAGATAATTACACAATGCAATATACAAGGATTTTCGTCTAAAATTATTTGTAAGAACTGTTTATAATAAAGGGGCCCATTATATAAAATTGGCCTAGGCTCATTAGATTGTTTCCTCCCATAATGACAGTACCCCTTTGAAACAGTCACTGCGGTTAGTACCCTTTTACCCTGATAAAAATTGTATAATTTAATGAAAAACTACCCAAGATACTACTGGACAATACACATTCCCACACAGCAAAGTCCAAAGTACCTAAACATTTCACAGTGGTCAGTTTTTCGCGGCCACTTGTCTTTGTGTCATGGTTTAGATATGTTAAATACTTGTGGTCACCCTATTGCTTCGGCCAATCCCTCCAATTGGTCAAGTGTGATTTTATTTTGTTACCATTTTTTGTACTTGGTCAACATAAACTCTGTGGGTTAATAAAAGCCCTTAGCCTATCGTAAAAAAATAATGAATGCCAACGTTGACCACATATGATTTTTATGTTTAATTAAGTTATTTGACATGTACATAGAATGACTGGACATTTACAAATCCCTTAATAATTATGGTATGTTTTTGCGATTGCTCAGAAGTTCGGTATTTTTTGAAAAGCTCTTCATATTCATATTGTCCTACTTTTTAGCTACGACATACAAAGGATATATAATAATAAATTTCGAGGGTTTCCTGCAAGACTGTAGTAAGTGCATTGCATTAAATAGTGAGTTACTACAGTCTTGCGGGTAACGCTCAATATATAGTTGTAGTTTTTATTATATATGATTTTATACAGTATAACCTGCATTAAGCAGCCAGTGAAGGGAAGCGACTGGATTGTTTGCTTACAGAGGGTGGCCCCTTAAATAAGGTTCCAATGAAAAAAACTTTGACTAGACCACTTTGAATTCAAAAAAAGATATACAGGTTATCTGTCAAGAAAATAGGTGACCAATGGGCACTTGCGACAGGTGACCACTTAAAGCAGATGGCTATTAAAGCAGGTTATACTGTATAGATACTGAAGTCTTTTATATGCATGGTTGTATATATATAATCATGTTTAAATGTCCAGATGCCAAGTTTTCATGACTCATTCTTCAAGAGAGGAATTATTTCATATCTTACTGGACTGAATATTGTCCAAACATTTCTTTGTTTGTTCGGAGAAAATGTTAGAATTCTGTAAGAAAATTTCTGGATGGCGATTTTTTTTGTTTCTTTGAGCAGTTATCATCATAACCCACTAACCTGAAGCCTGGGAATGAAATTTACCACTAGCCTGACTATAAGAAATAAGTAATTTGCACTAGCCTAAGTAAATTTTTACTAAATCCAGGATCTGGGCTAGTGTAATATGGCAATGACTGAACCCATGTTGTATGCTTGACTATCATTAATGTTAGAGTTCAAGTTCAATTCTGCAATCTGGGCTAAAACTTTGTAAGAGAAGCGGACTTCACCATTTGAAATCATGAAAGGTCAGTCTGACTCAAAGTATTTTCTTCAAAACAAAAGCTCTAGTATTATGGCATACTGAGCCCTAAAATAATATCAGCCCCTTTAAACCAACTTACTAACTGTCTAAGTCAGCGTATTTAACCAAAATGAGGTTTTAAAGTTTTGTTGTTCAATTAAAGCCAACAAGCTTAGGGATATATAAGCCCCTTTATAGAAAAACTTAAGAAAACTTGAGAAAATTTAAGATAAACAGGATATAGGATATAAAAACCCCTTCACCAAAGATCCCTAAGTTAAATATCTCCAGTAGAAAATCCTGGTTTACTGACTAAAGCATACTCTTAACAACACAGGGTGTACATGAAATTATTCTCCTCTAAGTTTTCTTTCTTTGTTCAGATTTTTATCCCTTCCCTCCCCCCTCTCCCCTCTTCTAGATCCTTAAGATTTCCACAAACTTAAATCTTCTGAAATCCTTCATCAGTAATGATCTTGATACCGCTGATGACAAATGGGAACCGACTTGCCTTCCTATAAACCCTCATACTTAAATATCTGCCCTCATTTTCTCGCTCTTTCTCTCTCTCTCTCTGCCTCTCTCTCTCTCGTATTCTCTCTTGTACACACACTTCAAGTAGAGGCTGTTTTCTTTCTGTATATGATTATCTCAACATGTCACACCAGGCTGCTTTCTCCCAGTTAAATTTCTCTCTCTTATAATATTCATACTCTACTTTCATATTACGAAGATTTCTAACATGCCCTACTTTCATATATTATCATATACTTTCATATGTTTTTTTACTATCTTTGTATCCAGGGTTGCCCTCAAGACTGTAGTAACTCACTCTTTAACACAATGCACTGATTACAGTCTTGCAGACAACCCTCCAGTCTTTGGGCAACCCTGATATAGCTAGCAATGTATATGGTCCAGTTTTTTGGTTTTTTGTTATTTATGTGGCGTCTTTTTTATAACAAAAGTTAAAAAATCTACGTCATCTCCCTCTTAGCTTTTTGTTGGTGTGAAAGGTCTGTGGAGTATTTTTACTGTTGCTGTCCCTGATATGTTTGTGGACAGAATCCCCTTTTTAACAATCTTTATGTAGCTAGCTATGAACCAACTTGTATACATGGGTGAAAATTGAAAGTTTTGAAAATATTAAAAGCGTAATACTGAAAAGACAGATTCCATGTAAATTACACAGAGTTAGTTATTTTCAAAATACTGAAATCAGTATTAATACTGAAAACTTTCACTCATGTGTACAAGTTTTAAATTCATTATAAAAAAAGCCCAGTGAGAACATTAATTAAAAAGAAACTTCCAATCTGAATACAACTCAAAATACAAGTACAAAAACATGAGTCAAAATGAAATGTACTTTGAGAGAGAGAAAAGTGCATTCATTTTATGTTTACTTTCTGTTATTGGAAAATAGAATCCACATTATAATACATCTTCAGATTTTGAATAAAATTAACAATACAAACATCAACCAAGAGCACATACTAAGAGAGAAAAAGAGAAAGGGGAGACAAAGAGGGAAGGCAAGGGAGGGAGAAGGGGCGAGAGAGAGGGGGAGTACATGGTGACAGTACAATACATCAACTTAAAACATACTCCAAGATTAAAGAAAGAAGAGTGGGAGAGAGAGACAAAGATTGAAAGAGGGTGAAAAAGAGAGAGAGAGAAATGGGGGGGGAGAGAGAGAGAGGGGGGAGAGAGAGAGAGAGAGAGGGGGAGGGAGAGAGAGAGATGGGATTGAGACAGAGGAAGGAGAGGTTAGAGATAGAGGGGGGTGGAGAAAAACAGACTGAAGATTACAAAATGAACAAATGACTGACAAACTGCTACAAAACAACCAACCGACCAACTGCCAACTGACAGAGCCAAAAAGGGGGGAGGGGCAGAGTGAGAGAGGAGTAGTACAATGCACCAAGCCCAGTAGATTGTCATACAGTAAACACTGAGACAGTATTCAATACAGAAATAAATAAAGCAAATAAACATACAGTACAGTATAGGAGATAGGAGATCTCAAGCTATATAAAATAAAGGCTTACAATGAATGAACACTATACAAGATATAGCCAATATTTACCGGCTTAGTCATAACGGTATTGACAGATTATTTTTGTAAACCACGCACTGAACTATTCATTCAGTGAGGTAAAATTACATGACAATGTTCACATTCTACATTAGATTGTGTTCTAAGATTGTGTTCTAAGCTTGGCTTTTTGTATTTCGGGGCTATTGTAAATTTTATTTAACTGTCAGTGGTGCATACATTTACCCCACTGATTTAAATCCATCAAGAGTACAGAAATACTGTAGTGAGTATTTAAATCAGCAGTGTTAATGTAAAATTTGACAATATCAGCCCAAACAATTATATCAACTAATTTTAGACTCTATCAATCTTTAGGTATGAAATCTGCAAATAGTTCCATCAGTATATAAGAATCAATTCAAAGATATTGTCTGCTATGAAAGGCACAATAATTTCTTTCAGACATCTGAAAAATGAACAACAGTATAACCTCTGCTAACGGCACCTCTAACGAGCTTCATATTAGAATTTCCCCCGGTGGATTTTGCAGTATGTTTTACCTCTAATGAACGACACCTCTGCAGAGCGATAAATGACCGTTGAGATAAATTCCCTTTGTTTATCCTTCATGTTTACCTCTGTACAGTGTACAGTGTTTCCTGTAAATGTATTTCCTTTGCGGAGTCAAAATTGAACCTTAGATAACTGAATGATACTAAAGAAGGACCCCTTTAAGGTTCTGGTTACAAGAAGTCTACACCTTAGAACCCTGAATTGTATAAATGTTACAAAGAGTCAATTTAGCCAAAGTCGTTTCATTTAAGCAAGAAAATAATCTGATCCTATAAAGTTACTAACTTTGTAAACCAAACTAATTCATTGGTTCATCACTAAGACTATGGAGTTTCTGCTAGTGCTAATAAAAGCATAAAATATCATACATTTGATAACTTATGTGTTGAAGGTTTAAAATTCTTTGATTTTCCATTAGCAACGATCACTGCACAAAAATAGGTCTAAAAGTTTGCATGCAAACGCACAAAAAAGCTATTGTTTCTACAAAAGCTCAATGATTTGTTCCAAAATTGATCAAACATTCAAGAAAATTTGTAATTTAAATCATGAATGCAAGCTTCACAGCACTCTTGCTCACATTCATCCATTAAAATTTGATGCCAACAGTTTCTGAGGGAAGTGACTTGAGGTACTTCAGCCAAATCTTGTGAAAATAAACGATAATAAAAGAGAGAACTTTGCAGAGTGCATCATTTAAAATTCCAATAGCGGCCAAAAATCATTTTTCAATTTGAACAAAAAAACCTCTGCTTTCACTGTTAAATTTTATTCAACAGTCAGTGTCGCATAAATTGATCCTGCCGATTTAAATACTCAATTTATCTTAGATAATGCTCATACATTAATACTCACTGAGGTACTTCCGTACTCTCAATCGATAAAAATACATGTATATATTATTATTTATATAATTATGAGAATAAATAATTAGACAAATTTTAGGTCTTTAAATCAGCAGGTTCAACCCTAACCCTGAGCCATTGACAGTTGAATGAAAATTAACAATAGCTGTCAAATATATGCAAAACAACAGGCCAAGTTTTAACGCAGAGATGTTTCAGCCCCTATCTGCCCCTTTATTTGTTCCATTTCAAATCACATTGCTATAAAGTCGTCCCAGATTTAAGTGCAGTGTGCGTAGCCATTGTTGAATTCAATTGTTTACTGATAGCTTAAACTAGAAATCTTTTGTGCAGCAATGCATTTTGGGTAACAAAAACATAAAAGAACAAACAATAGAGAATCATGTTTTGATTTATAGTATCATACACTTGGCAAAAACACAGTTTTCTGGGGGAAAATGTGCAAAATGCTGTATAAAACAGACACACTACAATCGGCCCACATTATTTCTCAAGAAAAAACAGTTTTCCAGGGTTAATGCTTTAATTTAAACTTGTTTTCAAACAAGGTCAAGCGTTCTTCTCTCTATCAATACCGGGGCAGCTGCATTTCCATACACGACTTCTCCAAAGTTTTACTAACTAAACGTTGATGTCCCAACATGCCAATTGCATTTAAATTCAATGAAAAGGCAAAATGCATACTATTAGATACATGACAGGCTTGGCATTCTTTAAGCCCCGCATATAATATTCAAATGAATGTACACGAAAAATGACATAAGAATAAAAATACGGGGCTACGACGAGATGTGACTAATATATTTCAATGACTGTAACATCTATGACACATTAAGGGGATCTTCCCAGGACAAAAAGGGGACAAAAACAAGTTTTATGACATAATGAAATACAATGACCTTTATAATAACGGAGGTCAACTTTCTAACATTAACTGAACATGTTGTAATATTTAACAATACTAGAAAACCAGTTGAACAGAAAGACTTTTTACCCATATTGTTAAAGTTCATTCAACTGTCAGTGGTGCATACATTAACCCCTGTGATTTAAATACTCAATTTATGCTCAATATTCCTTGCACATAGAAACAGGTAACTTTTTTATTGACAGTGAAACAAAAAAATTCAGTGTGAATTTAAATCAGCAGGGTTAACGTATGTGCCACTGACAGTTGAATAAAATCAAACAATACAATGCTCAAACTATGAAGTTACTGCCTCCATTATAATCAGACAAGACAGCATTTTTGTGCAGTATGGACTGACTCTATACAAATGACTGCACAACTTAAAATTTTGAATTAAGAATTCATAATTTATTATTATTATTATTATTATTATTATTATTATAGAACTGATTCAAATTCACATTAAAATGAATCCATTATCAAAATTTAAGGAAATTAAAGAATAAACAAGCTTGGAGCCTACCCTACCCTTTTTTCAGACCATTGGCCTAAACACACAATTCTTTTTGGCCTTATATGAACAGTTTCGTTTTAATACTCACAAGCGAAAGCAACTTAGAGTTTAAACCGAATTCAATGTGGGTCATTTTTACCTCATTTCTATGTCACAAAGGATGTTAAAGCCGTATATTTATTCAGGGCATTTAGAATTACATCTCAAGAGGCTTTGTGCCAATATGTTTAGCTTAACTTTGATGCAGGTAAAAATTGTCCTCTGTTAAGTTGTGATCAACAATGAACTTCAAATTTTGTGAGTCCAGAATTTTCCCAAGTCCAACAACAAGAACTCCAGAACTAGTTATGAAATCTTTCGGCCATAGAGATTCTGATATGTAAAACATTTTGCCAAATGAATTATTCTCTTCAAGGTCTATTTCAAAATATGCATTTTTTCTAACATAGTTGTTTCATACAAGTCATTCAAACATTTGTCGAACAGATCATTTGAAAATACACATGTTTGTGTAATGTTGACCCAAGACAATGCATAATTCATGCTTCACGTACAAAAAACAAAATGGTTTTTGCAAATTGCAATATAATGCTATATGTTTTTTGCCATTTTGTAACACCCCTACTGGCTTATGTTTAGTACAAGTATACTGTCTACGAAATAAGGATACAACAGTGGTTGCCCAAACATGTGATTTTAGTAGAAAGCACTATATGTTGTTAGATTTCTGGTTGCCCTAAACAAATTTTTGGTGGCCCAAACTAAATGGTAGTTGTCCTGGGCAACCAGACACCCACTAATTTCATAGACTGTGTATACTAGCATTCATTTCAATGTGCCTGGTGTTAAGTAAAGTATTTCTTGTCATAGTGCCTCAAAAGTAGACATTAAGTTTTCTTCATTAATATTAAGTGTCACTTAAATGGAAAACTTTCACATAAACTTTAATATAGTTTAAAATACGTATTTCGCATTAAAATCTGTAAACACTCGGAACTTTTGCAATTTTCTAACAGTAATTTAGAAATTGATTCTTCAATTTAATATTGCTGTAAAGTTTTGATTTAATGCTTTACTATGTGAGAGGCTCGTAAATTATTTTGGAAGCTTCCAATAATTTTAGAAAACCAATAATTATCTTTTGTTTTAAGATTATACCGTGTCTGTTGTCTTCTGGGACTTAAACACAATGTTTCATTATTGTACTTTGTAGTGTTGGGGTGATATTATCGATACATTGCGTTATCAGCAGGACAAAAGTGCATGGCGATGTATGGCAATATAGTACCTTAAACTATGGATACATGTCGATAGTAACTTGTTATCATGCTCAAATAAAGAAGGAAAGGGGAAGGGGCCAGGGGCCTTTTTATATTGAACACTTGGGGAAATTTTATTGCCTTGCATAGACCGAGGAACAAAAAAATCCAAAGTAAACTGCAAATTTGAGGAAAACTGCATGATTTTAAGGAAATTTTAAGAGGGGGAAGTTGCCTGTAAACAATAAGGAAAAAAAGGTCTGTTATACATTTTTAGTTCATTTCTGTGTCGCATGTCAACATTACGTTGCTTACAGCACGCCACAAAATAATGTTCTCTTTCCATAAATACAGAATTCCTAAACAAAATCCCATCATAGTTGATACTAGTACAATAGTACTACCATTTTTACGTTTCTAAAATAACTTTTTCAATGACGTTATTTTATTCTCCTAGCGAATGCTTCATAGCAATTTAATTTTCTGTTAATATTAAATCAAAGTGCTGAAAAGCACTGAAGCAAGACTGTGTTGAAGGCTCAAACAACCATCAATAGTTCAAGCTTTAGTTTCGTCTCACGTATAACCAGTCATTAATTTAGGTATAAATCAAATCTGATGATTAAGAGCTTTTTAAGAAAGATTGGCATACATTTTCTTATAACTCACTGATCAATGGACTTGTATAATTACTAGTTGATGAAGAGCTGTGAGAAGTCTTATTTCCTCATTCAATAGAAATAATGATTTTCAGTAATGTCAACACAATGATTTCATACATCCTGTCTATAATAACAAAATATTGTACTTCAAGTAAAATATCAAAATCATGTTGAACGCGTGAAGAAAAAATTAAAATCATAATTTACAAGCTAGATGATTCAAAAATGGAAAAAAGAAATTTCAAATAATTCTTGTTTTTGTAATCTTACTTTCATAGCTATCATAAACAGAACAGAACTGTTCTGCTAATATGAGTTACTTTTAAGGTATGCTGTAGAAATTATCATAAATGAAGTTGATAACAATTGTTGGATCAGCCTGCAGTATGTACATTTTTGAAAAAAAGGACAACGCAACAGCATAAGGTAGAGAACAATATCACCAATTGAAATGAAACAACATGAATTGTGAAATACACATTAAAAATACAAAATGTTTTCATTTTATAGGTATTTTGCCATAAAGCTGGACCCAATGAAATATCTAAATAACTATCGGATGGAATTTACTCAGATTTTAAAATAGCATAGATTTTAACCTCCGCAAATCCAAAAATTCTTAATTTTTTTAAAATTCATAACATACTTTCCATAGACATGCAATGCAAACTTTGAAGCCAAAAGAGGGTTTTATTTAATGGGTACATGCCACAATTAGGGCAGCCATGGATATAGGTATAAATGGTTATCGTTATGAATCCCTGTGTCTTCAACGTGTCGGTATTGACGATGACCATGAAAAAGCGGGTGTTCGGGGACAGTAGCCCCGATAAAAGACAAATTATCATGAACTTAAAATAAGATCACTTATTTACACATTGGAGTCGTCAGAATCTGATGGTAGAAGCAGTTCATGATTTCTTTTACTTGCGTCCTCCTTTTTTATTTACAAATGCTGACAGAGCTAATTAAATTGTAATAATTTTTAATTTTATAGTACTGCAATAAAAAATCTGCCATTGATGGGCACTTTAAGTGCATTATTTTCATTAATTTATTTCTTAATACATTGCAAAATAGATGCTCTCCTAAATTGTGGTTCATGCTAAAAACCACACGTACTGATATATTTCACGCACGTCTTTGTGAACAGATTTGCTGCATATTTATAAGCGATAGCAATTTATAAGCGATTACTCCAGCTAGGAATTTTGGATCGGGTTTATCGTAAACCAAGATTATCTGTATCCAATCAGCCGAGAGGCGTAACCAGTATCCACTGAGACAGATTTAAGTCATGCCCCTCATAAACATAGCTGTTAGCTTAACACCCTTCTTATTTATATAGGAATATTTCGGTTTGCTCAAAGATTGGGACTAGTCCCTATATGTCAAATAGACAGGAACAGTTCTAGAGTCTACCATAATAATGCTGTTTTATGTTCGTAGTCCGAACAAATCCTGGACAACACCTGTTTTTTCGGTGTACTTTCATCAGCCCAGAAAGTTCCATAAAATGAATCAAAAAAGGTCTAAATGTTAGGTATCATTCACGTGTCACGCAAATCTTGATATTCTCTAAATAGACTCGGCACGGCTTAAAACGTTGAGGGATATTACTTCAATTCATTTACTCCAATTGTAAACAAAGCGTGCTAATTCCTGGAATTCTAAAAATAGACTCAATGGTCTTACATATTATCAGGGCATGTTAAGTCTTGTCTTCTATAAATAAACTTTGGACGGTTTGGATACGTTGTGAATACACAGTAAAACTTTTTTGAAAATTCTAATACTGGTATTTCTAGTTCAGGTGAATTACTACGTACCGGTAAATGCAATAGCCCCCCCCCCTCCCCAGCTAATATTGAAACGGGCCGGGGTATATTACACATAATAACTACAGTTTAAATCAGAAGTTACCTTGTAATTCATGTTTAATTTTTCTGCGTTCCATGTTTCCTGTTTAGTGAGCATGATGCATGTCTCTAGCCATAAAGCACACAATGACTAGTGTTCTGGGCAACACACAGAACACATTAGCACATATATGTAGGTTATGAACTAGGATTCTGAGCTCAAATCAATATTTGTTTATCCAGTATGTTTCGTAACCAGTTTTCGCGACGTTCGCATATTTTGATCCTCTACATTCCAGTAAATTTGTATCCTCCGATGTTAAATCCTAATCCTAGATGTGTATTAGTTAATTCCGTACACTTTTGCTGAATGTTAATGTTTAAATCCAGTTTTAACGCAAGTTTTTATCAATTTTGTTACGAGCACATTTTGTCTAAATGTCAGCGTTCCTGTCATGTTTACATCTAACTCTGGGAATTTATTCCTACGCTGTACAGTCTAAAAGGAACCAATTTGCACGGCGTATAGACTACTTCACAACTAGCATATTGTGTCATTCAATATTTGTTTATTTTTTTACACAGAAATAAACCATTTACTCCACTGTTTATATTATTGTGAAATTTAACCGTTCTTACAAATTCAAAGTATAGCGTTTGATCGAGTCTTTCCAGGGTTATTGAATTGTTAATCACGTGACTATAGTGCTTGATACGGGGACGAGTAAAATATTTTCATTCATAATTTTTCATGAATGAAATCGATGTACATGTATACATCCGCGGTAACCAGTCGAGTTATTACTTTTCTAACATAGTTTAATTGTTCACAAAATTGAAGAGATTTGATGTCGCAATGAATTTTATGAAATATGTGTGAATGCAAGATAAAGGCAGTTATGTATCGAGTTTTTAATATTGAACTATTTGCTGACATGCGGAAAAATGGACCACTACTCAATATCGCAATTCTGAAATGCCGCTTATAGCTTCGCCTGTTTCACAGTCTTGCTAAAAATGGGCATGCTGGTATACAAGTACCCATTAATTCTAGAAAAAATATCTCCAGTAATTACTACCTTTTACTGGAAAAAACTGCATTGTATTTAGTCATACCAGCAAAATACTCATATTTCAAGCCTCGATTTCAAGTAGCCCTCTTAGTAAGCACAAAAAAAACTAGTCAATACTTTTCTGCCGCTAGTTTTCTCTTTATGCTCTCTCTCCGTGACTTATATATTTTTCTTGTCACTCGTTTATACCATATAACAGGCTATAACACATGAAGTATACATGAAGTGTTTAGCCTAGTTGGCCGTTTCTTTGTTTCCAGTAGGCTATACAGTCATGTATCATAGCAGCTCGGCACTTTTTCTTGGCACTTTTTTCTCGCGGTACTTTTTTTCTCACGGTTATGTCAGTAGTGGTTATAAATGATCACTGCTGTGTTTCAGCGTAGGTATGTATAGTATCTTAGGAAACCAAGATAAAATTTTAGTATAAAATACATATCATGTCATTTTTTTTTCTCAAAAGTAGATTTTTCTTTGTAGTATCAAATTTCTAGGAAATACTTCATACTGCTGTCTCTGGAAACAGTTACATGTCAAGAATTGGATAAGAGTTATGCTGGAAATTTAGCGGTAAAAAATGCAGTCTTTGGAGAGTTTTAATTTTACGAATTTTTCATCATAATAAAATGACTTAATGCCAAGTTAATGGTCCAGATTTTGCCAACAGATAACCCCTTAACTTGAGCCCTAATGTACATGTTGAAGTGGTTATATGGAAATATGTCTTAATGACATTTTGGGGTTATGATCTCATGATTAATCGGCCCCTTAAAGCAAAAAGGTACTTTGGCCCCTTAAAGCAAAAAGGTACTATCTTATGTAAGATTTATGAATAATTTGATACCTTTTAGAATTAAGGGGGCGATCTATTAACTGAAAAACCCACTCTCTGCTTCTGAGGTTGATTGGTTTAAAGGGCATGACTTCAAATTACTATAACCTCTTGCTGAAGAAGTGTTCTTTGTTTAGTGGGTTATAGCATTATATAAAGATATTGGTAAATTTTATTCAACTGTAAGTGGCGCATACATCAACCCCCATGCTGATTTAAATACTCAATTACTGAGAGTAAGTACCCTATTAATGTAATGAATATTTAAATGAGCAGGGTTAATGTATGTCTAACTGACAGGCTGTTATGTACACAGGGCTTTATATTCAGTATTTGTGAAAGGGGTCAGAGGCCTTTCTTTTTATAGAACATTTCAGGAAGTTATCACAATGTCATAGATAGGGGAATAAAAACCCAAGGTAAACTCAAAATTTGGGAAAACTGCATAAATTTTAAAGAAATTTCAGGCGAGGAAGGCGCAGTAAACAGCCCCTTTTATGCAGGCAAAGAAGGTCTGATAGAGTTGACAGTTTTGCAGAGAGGTGGCCATTAAAAAAGTGTGCGCTGTATTATGTACCAAAGTATTATTATTCTGTGTGTATTTTTTGATAAAACGTTCTTTATGCATAAAATAAGACCAAGGTAAAAACCTGGTTTGTAGATTATATGTGGTTTATGGTAATACAAGATTGAAGTATGGTATGGTTAAAATTTATTTAACTGTCAGTGGTGCATACATGAACCCTGCTGATTTAAATACTTATTCCAGTATATTTGTACTTACTATTGCTGATTTAAATACTTGATATATGCTCGATAATACAAATACATAAATACTAGCATCTATTTTCAGGATCATGAGTACATTAATGCTATAGTGAATATTTAAATCAGCAGGGTTAATGCATGCCTATTGACAGTTGAATAAATTCAATTATAATTGTCAAATATACATGAACCAATAGCCAATATTTTATTGCTATGTTTCAGACCCATCTGTCCCCTTCTTTTACCCCTTTTCAACTGATATTGGTATAAAACTGGCCAATATCAATACTTGTAGCAAATCCTGACGGCTCAATTTGTGCGCATACAAAATTATATTTTATAAGTTACACTGTATAATACAAAAGACCTAGAGTACAAGATATATCATAATTTAATATAACTATACTTTATTATTTTAACATGTTCTCACAATTTGCAGAAAACCGAAAAAAAATACAGGAGAAAAATAATATACATTTATAAAGATATATCTGTTTCGTTGTACTATTTTAGTTTCAGTTTCTGAGATAAAATACTCGGTTGACATTTTGTCATACATTTTACTGTCAAACTGGTACAATTATAATTCAACTTATTTTCTGAAAACATGTTAAACCTTAGCGGCAGCCATTGCGAAACTTAACAGTTTAGTACTGGGCACTAGGTCCTGTGAAGAACAAATTTTGCAAGACCTAACCGATTTTTACAGGACCGAAGACATTTTACATATTTTGAAGACTTGAAAATATATGTGAATAAGATCAAATTCTTTGCCGGACATGAGTTATTAAAGAACTGAGTGTAACTGACCACTATAAATATAGATTATTCGGGCTGTCAGGATATACCAGTATATTGCAATATGCAGCTGCAGCAATGCGTACTGCGTTACGAATGTAAAATACCAGTATGTAGCAATATTTTTTATTTTCATTAAAAATTCTTCCCTTCGCCAAATGAAAGTAAAAAAAAATGTCAGTTTTCCAGGGTTCATTTGATTGAAGTTTAAGTTCAAAGTTTAATCGATCTGGGCGCGTTCGGAATATTCCTAATAACTCTAAAAATGCCCAGTTTTTCTCCAGTCTGCTACAGGCATTTTCCCAACAAAATCCTATAACATACTTCAATACTGAACAGTTTAATAAGTTCTTTAAGACAAAAAGTATTATGCAGCCATGTCTTTGGTTTGCAAAGCAATGTATCATGGTACATATCGCAATACAGTTCTAGTGCATTGCAATATACCGCGATACGCTTCTGGCGTATCGTGACAGCCCTATAGATTATAAATAGTAATTTTAGAATCAGAAATAGATACTTAATAATAAATATACTCAAACATTCCATATATGGGCAATAGAAAGAACGTACCTACATACCATACACTCGCGACCCAACACTAAAATAAACTCACATCAAACACTGTGTGGCATTCTTTGTTATTGACAGTCTTTCAAGAAACATTGCCTAAGGAGTGAAGTAGTATTATTTATAGAAATATAAAATCAAGACTGGAGAAGGTGTGACACACAAATACTCAAAGAAAGTCTTGGCCATGCTTAGTGAAAACCATATACAGCGTACATTAAACTTGAGGTGTAAATTTGAGAATTTTTATACGAATACTTAGGTCTATCTTTGGCCATGCTTAGCGAAAACCTCGTACAGTGAACATTAAACTTAAGGTGCAAATTTGAGAATTTCATACAAATACTCAAGGAAGGTCTATCGTTGGCCGTGCTTAGTGAAAACCATATACAGCGAACATTAAACTTGAGGTGTGAATTTGTGAATTCATATCACACTGACCAGGGACTGGCAGCAAGTCAAGTAATGATGAAATGGCAAAAATTTGAAGAATGTTTCTCGGCATGATATCTCGGCATGAGGTCTTACTAATTCTCACCAGTGTTTATTTTCTACATTCAGGGGAAAGGCGAGAGGTCCCTTCAAGGGACGAAAAAACAAAACTCAATAAGGGGGAAAAACTTATCATGTTTTGAAACATCTTGTTGCAATACATCTTAAGGGCACAACAAGTTGATCATGTGCTCTTTGGATTTGCTCACCTTAATTTTGACTGTTTTTACAAAAAAAATATCTTTATTTCCTCGCTCACTCATAAAAATTTGGTCAAATCACTATATAAAGCAACTGAATTAAGATTTTTTTTGCTCACTCGCCCCATTTTCCCCCCAGAAAAATCCGTAGAACACATGATCAACTTGTTGTGGCCACATATTAGAAATCATTATGTTGCTATAATATATGCTAAAATGCATTCAACAGTACAAAATTTTAAAAACAGAGGAATTTTGAAGCAGTAAGGGTAATGTATATACATATATTTGGGAGGGGAATAGGGGCCAAATTCAGTCCCTTAAATGACACAAAAGTAAACACTGCACTTATAATTATGTAGTATACTTCAATTAGTTGAAAAATGTGCTTTGAAAGTCACATGTTAGCACCTTTATGTCAATGCATTTTATCAATATTTTAAATTAAAATACAGAGGAATTTTGAAGCAGTAAGGGGAATGAATATACATATACATATATTTGGGAGGGGAATAGGGGCCAAATTCAGTCCCTTAAATGGCATGAAAGTAAACACTGCACTTATAATTATGTAGTTCAATTAGTTGAAAAATGTGCTTGGAAAGGCACATGTTAGCACCTTCATGTCAATGTATTTTATCAATATTTTCCCTCAAAGACATTTAAGAACAGAAATTTTCCATCAACTAATAATGGAAACTGAGCAAAATCTACCACACACGAAGTTTTGCAATAAACTCGTTCAACAAAAACAACAAATATAAATTAAAACGACTACACCTGACAAAGGGAGGTCACATAGTAACGTAAAGTTGAGCTCATATTTCAAACGAAGAAATATACAAGGGAGATAACTTCATACTCTAAGGGAGATAACTTCATATTCAAAGAGAGATAACTTCATGTCAAAGTATATTAATTTCACATTTAAAGGGAGATAACTTCATATTCAAAGGGAGATAACTTCATGTCAAAGAGAGATAACTTTTTATTCAAAGGGAGATAACTTCACATCAAAGGGAGGTAATTTCAAATTTAAAGGGAGATAATTTCATATTAAAAGGGAGTTAATTTCATATAACAATGGGAGATAATATCAAATTTAAAGGGAGATAATTTCATATTTCAGAGGGAGATAATACTTTAACTTACCTTTCTTACAACAGCCACATCTTCAGGGATGGAATAATAAGATTGATGATGATGATGCATTTGTTGTTGTGTATGACCTTCACGCTGAGCAGCGTCTGAAAATACAAGAAAATATAATAATAATAGATTGCTTCCATAGTCAATGTTATTAACATTCATTTTGAAGGACAAATAGAGACTATTTGTTTATTTCTATGTAATATCGATTTTTATTTCACAAGTGAGCTAAGGATGCAATATTTTTATGAGTGGCATAGCCACGGGTGAAAATATAACTATCATTAGCTCACAAGTAAAATTAATAAATCATACACTGAAATAAACAAATTTTCTGTTTATTATATGCTTCGAACTGGCTTTTTGCCTGTTTATTATACGCTTTTTGCATCTAACCTATCTTTCCTGGACTTTTGTCTATAACCAGTACTCACCTACCCTTCCACAAGGCCAGGAACTTCTCCATATACCTTATTAATGGAGAAAAATCTACATTATCTTCATTTTTCATGGAAAGGTATAACCATCCTTGTTAGGATTGAAACCAGTACTACCTTAGGGAAAGTTGATTCAAAATCCCCACATGCAACCAACTGCGCTACAGATCAGTGTCTGATAATAAGGAATACGGCATAACATGTTTTTTTTTATAGGCATTCATAAGGTAAGGAATTTTAACTTCATATAGGGGCTTTAAGTCTAACATGATGGTAACTTCATACAGAGGCTTTAAGTCTAACATGATGGTAACTTCATACAGGGCCTTTAATGGAAACTTCATATAGGGGCTTTAAATCTAACATAATGGTAACTTCATATCGGGTCTTTAAATCTAACATAATGGTAACTTCATATAGGTGCTTTAAATATAACATGATGGTAACTTCATATAGGGGCTTTAAATCTAACATAATGGTAAGTTTATATAAGGGCTGTAAGTCTAACATAATGGTAACTTCATAATAGGGGCTTTACGTTTAACATAATGGTAACTTCATATATAGGGGCTTTAAATCTAACATGATAGTAACTTCATATAGGGGCTTTAAATATAACATGATGGAAACATCAAACAGAGGCTTTAATGGAAATTTCATCTCATATATCCTCATATTTCCTGCTTGTCCAATATCACCTGAACAGAACAGAACAGAACAGAATAGAACTTGTATACATCAGTAATCCGGCGTCACTCTAGGCATCAGTTCTAGCTGTGTGGTTGTTAATAATTAATATCTAGCTGTTATCAAACAGTAATATGATAAGATATCCCAGCTGTTACTGTAGTTGATATATTCTATTATCAATATACAGGGCCTTTCAAAAGTTTGGACCCAAGGAAACATTTCTTTATCTACTTCTGTTCAGGTCTAGACAGTAGGTTGCCAGGTTGAATATCCAGCTGTATATTGCACTGGATTTGTTTTGTTTTTGTTGGGTTTAAGGCTGTAGCAAAACATTGTATAGGTTATATAACAGCAGTCAGTCAACCTACTCACTGTTCCTGGAAAGGATTAATCACTGGATTTAGCTGTTAGCACAAAAATTACTTTCGTCAGTGACTGACAACTGCCCTACATAATTAAGAATATTTGGTAGAAATAATTTCATGACCAAGCTCCACAAAGGTATGCCCTGCCCAGGAATCGAACCCACAACCTCTCAATCAGTAAACTTGCGTGCTACCAACTGAGCTAGCCTGGCAGCTTCTGATCTTAATGCAAACAAATAGGAAATTTTTAACCATATTGTTTAAACATTTGGAGGGTACAGTACAAATGAGAAACCCATGTTTTGTAATGTCATCATTATTGATTGGAGTAATGCTACTGAGGGCATTAACACTTGACTGTGTGTGTGTAAAGCTGTGGCTATCAGACTGAGATACATGCAGGCTACAAGATGGTACCTCAATGCATGTTGCATGCTTTTGTCATGGGTGAAAGTTAAAAATTGTGGAAATACTGAAAACTTTCTTTCAAAATACTGAAATCAGTATTAATACTGAAAACTTTCATCCATGTATTGTTAATGGGTGGTTATTGCTGCCATGGTAACAATTTGACAGAATTTCAGTCATTTCCCGTGGCTCGACATTAAAGGATGTCTTATTGTCTCTCATGACCTATACTTGAGTTCGACCAACTTGTTACTGAAAGTAAACATTTTGGGTGTGTTTGATTCAGTTTACTCCGAGTACCCGTAGTACTCTGGGAGCACTGATGAACCAAATGTCCCAATTCTGTAGAAAAACAATACATTTTTCAGTGATCGGCGTACCCAAATTACTCAGGTCTCGCAAATCAACCATGCCCTAGGTTTCAGTCATCTCGCTAATTTTCCTGATGGTTGACCTTCTGACCACTCACATGGTAAAAGCAGTTTTGATGGAATCGTTCATTTGCTAAATTTGATGACCGCTATACATAAGGATAAAACAGGATAGTCTGACAATCAAAATTGGGTTATAATAACTTCATAAACAGACAAGTCAAAATGACGTAATGATAAGAAAATATATCCATTAATCAGCTTTAAGGCTTATCATATCACAACATTAAAATGGTGACGTACCACAATAGTACAATACATGACAACCAGCACATAACCACATACATGTTCTATACTGTAACATCTAACTAACTAATAGGATAGATTTAACAAAATCCTTCTTTACGACAGAATTAGTCGTTAATTAAAAGTCTTTAAAATTTCTGAGCCAGCTTAGAGGCATAGTTTACCATCGCATGATTGCGTTAGATTGACAACAACAACAACATCGTCATTACAAGTCCATTTTTCTTTAGCCAACAGTCAACCAAAAAACATGTCTGCGAAGTACTGACACGATTCCGACGTTGACTTTTTCTTCTTGATAGAATTTCGGAAACTTTATTTAGCATAAATGTAACTTAACAACTAAAAATACGATATACACTGTAATTCTTGTACTTAGTTCCTTTGATTTATGGCTATATAGAAAGAGATGTTCATTTGAAAACGGAATTATCTGATACCTTGTACAATACATTGGGCGCCACCATTATTCTGCTTTGCCTGACTTACTTTTACCTGTCAAAATAGGACTGGGAACCAAACAAATCTGAACCATGCAAGTGTTGGAAAATGTCTCAAATGTCAATATTCCAAGTATATTACGTCTACAATTGTTTAAACCTCTTTTCAGTCTTAGTTTTACAACAAAGTTTATTTAAATATTATCATCTAAGTTGAATTATCATGTAACCATTTTATACATCATGGGATTGACCAAAAAGCAAGTGTAACACATCCCTGTATCTTGATAGTTTTCCCATGCAATAGCAATTGGTTGATAGAACTTTTTAAGTTGATAAATATCGCGATATTTTCTCTGATGATCGACAATATAAATAGATATCTGTATTATCAAACAAAAATTGAGTATTTAAATCAGCAGGGTTAATGTATGCACCACTGACAGTTGAATAAATTTTAACAAAAAATACACATTGATAAAAAATACTGTTTCTATTTACTTTAAATTATTTTTTTTTAAGAGATGACCATGAATTTGAAAGTTATAACACATACATGTACTTGAAATGTATCACATACTTTAAAGATACGACAAACTTGTACATAAAAACATTGAAATCAACCAAAAATCAACATTTTAATAAATAAATGATCAAAATATGAGGAAAATATCAAACTTGTTTCAAAATACATGTAATAAATAAAACACATTCTGGTTGCCTCATTGGTTAGATTAGAATTTACATATTGAGGCCCACATGGGGAAACCCATTTATCTATTTCCCCCTCAAGGGGCAAAAGAGACCCAATTTTGTACAAATCACATAAACTTCAATGTTAATTCCTAATTCCACCCAACAAAATATTTAGTTTAAAAAATTTCTAATACTTTTCCGAAGTTTATCAAAACCTTATTAACATAGGCCAAAGTAAAGCACTACATATTATGTACATATATAAATCCACAGTATACATGAACAACCGGGATAAAAATATAAACCTAATACAAACCTTGGAATATCATATACATTTTTCCTTCAAATATTTATAAGTCAGTATTTAGAACTAAACACTTTTATCCAGTTCTTTAAACAAGGTAAGTTCCTTCAACGAATTCAGCTATATGTATGATATAAAAACCAAACTTCTAACGCATAGAGAAAAAAATTATTTTGTAAACCCTTACACAAAATCCCTACCGATATTTAAAATGTATAGAGAATATTATCAACTAAGTTTACATGAAACACTATAATATCCTTTCAACTCAGAAAAATGAGGAAACTGAACAAATTTTTATACGCTATACACCATTGATCCGAGAATACACATTATTTCCCATGTGAGAGAGAAGAGTTGAGTACTCAAGCTTCTAGCTGATATAGATTTTCCCAACAGGGTAGAGTAGTATAGTGTAGCATGCCAGTCTTCGGTGCAATCTTGTTTAGTGATAAATAGTTCTACAGGCACGTTCAGGAACTCTGTTCCATAGATATTGGTAAAATTCTACTCTACATGAAATGGCTAGTAAAATCTATGCTACATAAAACGACTGTGTTATATTCATATTCATAGAGCAACTACACAATTTATTGACCAAACCTACTCAATATATTATGTCCAATATTATCCAAGGGGAATATGTAAGTATTATGTATAAAATAAATATCACTACTTTCAATATTTCGGCTGAGGCTTTTATCAAGAAATCTTTGACATAAACTTCCCACATTTTACATGCTGATGCCGTATTGTTTTTTAACATACAACATAACTTTGTCATTGACGTAGCAACTTCTTTGCTTTCGGGAAAATTTTATTTCAAGACTGCAAGCATGTCATGGAAAAAGCCTTTAACATAACAGCCATGTGGTTTGATTATACCAAACTTCTCAAACCATACATTTTCTCATTCCGAACACCTCAACCTTTCATGAATGAATAATCTTGAAAGAATTCGTGGAGGGTCTACCCTGGCGGCTTGGGATTTTACTACCTACTCGAGGCGAAGCACAGGAGATGCACGTAACGGTAATGCAAAATAGTTCTTGTAGGATACACACAGAACTTTGTCAAAACATATTTCTGTCATATATTGAACCAAATATTGTCAGCGATATCATTGAACTGTGTTATTTCAAATTTACGGACTAAAACCAAACATCACTAATCTCCTTAAGGATCTTGTATTTGTTTACTTCAAGACTTGCTGTTCCAAAATGGCATCTAAATATGTCCGAGGTTATTCGCAGCGAATGGCCAAGGTGTTCCGAATGACATCTTCTATATTTTATGACTCAATATATTTATTATCTAGTAACAGAAATGAAGACTTTCCTCAGTTTTGTAGTACTTAAACATAAACCGAAACATTTTTCAGAATACAAAGTAGCCGTACTAACTATCTATATAAATATTACCTATTTCTATGAACAGGAATTATCTTACAATATCAAGTATTTAAATCAGTGGGGGTAATGAATTCGTCACTGACCTTGTGGAATATTACAGTGACGTAATAAAGTCTATTGTAGGTGTCCTAAGCAACAAGTTTGCATGAACACTTAATAAACTAATCTGGAATTTTTCCCTAATGAAAAACTTACTAATACATAAATAGTCAATGTAACAAGAAATTTAAGGAAATCTACCGAATGAAATCATATGACCATGTTAATAGGATCTTAACGATAATTACAATTCTCAGAAATTAGTTTTGACTAGAATCTTGGACTGGAATCATAATAATGGAAACTAGTTTTAACTGTTTAGGAGTGGCTCGGGTCAGATTGACTAGTTTTATTTAAATACCCGAGTCAATTAATATTATCTGCTTGATCAAATAATAGGAAGATTTTTACATTACAAATAATCACGGTGCTTACACCATGTGACTTTCTGTGGTCAAAGCAGGTCAATAATAATATCAAAAGCAGTCTTCGCCTTTCCCCACTAGCCTAAACCCTGTGGCCAGTGAAAACTGATTTGGGCTAGTGACAATTTCCGTAAACAGATATCCTGTAGAGCATTGTCGTACAGGATCTCTACTGTCTCCGTGGAAGGTCACGTCGAGATGAACTTTGTGTCGACCAATCAATGTGTAGGTTTCATCTAGACGAAAGCGCTATTAATCACATTTTGATTTCGTAATTTCTATTTTTAGACCAAGTTTTGCATACTAATTTAACAGCAGTATTATTCACAGTCTGCGATTGGGCGGCTCATTTTAAATTGGGTGACGTAGACGATGTAAACAAGTAATGTATCATAACAATTTTGTCATGAATATTATGATGAGAAAAGGTCACCTGAACGTGACCTCCTTTGAAAAAGCCAGATCTAAATTAGCGTGTAGGCGAGCGGAAAGTTTTAGATCGGGTTTTAATCAGATTGAGCTAGTGAAAATTACTTATTTTACATAGTCAGGCTAGTTGATAAGTTTGCCCATTTCTATAAAACATGATAACTTGGGCTAGTGTTCAATAACATTTTACTTAGGCAATTACTGTAAAGGTTTAGTTTTTGTTTTTGTTGGGTTTAATGCTGTAGCAACACATTGTATAGGTCACATAACGGCGGTCAATCAACCAACTCTCTGTTCCTGGAAAGGCTAAATCTCTGGATTTAACAGTTAACCAACTACTTAGCGCATACTTTCATCCGTGACTGACAACTGCCCTACATAATTAAGAATCATTGGAATGAGAGAGGATGGCTGTAGAAATAATTTCATGACCAAGCTCCACGAAAGTATGCCCCGCCCGGGAATCAAACCAACAACCCCTTGATCAGTAGACTTGCGTGCTACCAACTGAGCTAGCCAGGCAGCAGACTGTAATGATAGGCTTTTCTACCATTGTTTTGCTATTTTACTATTCTTTATGAGAGAAAGACAATAACTGCCTTGGCATTGGCGTCAAAAGTCAGAGTAAAGTTTCTATTACCAAGATCTAACAATAGTTTCCATTTTGTTTTATATTTTGACCGACCACTTTACACCAACAGCAGACAGAATGTATTTAAGAGTATGTATTCTTTGAGAAATTGGTAAATTTTATTCAACTGAAAGTGATGCATACATTAACCCTTTTGACTTAAATACTTGATTATTAATTGTGAGTACAAAAATACTGTTTAACAAATATTTAAATCAGCAGGGTTATTGATTGAGTCTCAGACAGTTAAACATAATTTACAAGTATCTAAAAGACATTTTAATAAAATTTATTAATGATGAGCCTCATTTAAACAAAGGCTTGGTTATTTTTTGTCTCAAAAGGAAGAATTAATATACTAAAGCTCCAAAAGACACTTTAAGACTTACTCTTATGAAAGTATTCTTATATTTAAAAAAAAAGTTCGAAAGACATTTCAAGGGCTGAACAAAACACTATTTTAACTCTATTTGAAAATAAAGGGAGTTACAGTAGTTTTCTGTTCAGACCTTGATTTCATGCAAAGCCTTGAAGTATAAGGTACAGATTCAAGACAGTGTATAGCTGGGTATAATATATAGCTTGGTAATGGTATAATGAAATATAATGAAATTAACCCACTCCTAGCCGACCTATACATAAGTATATTCAGGTCAATATAAATTTACATAGTAAAGTCGTTAACTTGTATAGTATAGCCTAGCGTTGGCTGAACTAGCCTGTAAAGTAGTAATATACTCTCCGCCTATCAAAAAACTGGGATAGTATGTGTTTACCTGAAGTATTATTAGTAACAAAGCTATTACATCAAGATATGCTAGCCTGACACTTTGATGTCCTCTCGGTAAAGGGTTAGCCTATTTCAAGTACTAATTTAAGCCGAGGGGAATGACTCACTGGGTGATCAAATGTTTTGGAATGCCTTCCTGCCTTGTTGATCGATAAAAGCCCATTTCGGTTCAGCTATAATTATACAAACTTTAAACAGGCGAGGATTTGGGACATTCAAGACATTCAAGCTATTTCAACGACTAGGTTTTAAAACTATTTGATCAAGTTTACAGATTAAACTTGTTTAAAGAGTGAAATGAAAGCCTTTGTTCGCTGGCTGTTTTTCGTTTCAGTGTTAGATTTAAGAAAGACCGCAAACGTTTTATCTAGCCAAGAAAATAAAACTCTTGGCTAGCAAACAATCCTTGCTGGTATAATCAATATGCATTGAGGGGAAATTATATGGCTGTGTGCATGAGAACACAGGCTGAGAGAAAAACGGGTTTCTTGGTCAAGGCAAGTAAAAAAAAATCAGGCATATGGAAATTCAGTCAAATTATGTTTATCAAAGTTAGGCAACTAAATTCATTGCCATAATTTTCATGCTATTACAGTTTTAACTCTGTTTTCAGTCCACCTGTCTACCGTGTCCACTTAAAATCTATACATGTACAAATATGTGGATATGTAATTATACAATATCTAAAAACTTAATATTGTTCAAGTTTGTTCATTTGGCATATACATTAACCCCACTGATTTAAAAACTTAATATTTGTTCAACAATTACTGTTCTTGTATGTTGAATAACCCTGCTGATTTAAATACTCACTACAGACTGGTTAAATGTTCAGAAATCAATGACTTAATACTTGATTCTAAGTAGGGCAGACATTGGGTCTAACAAGGAAAAAATTCACAGGCCATGTATATTGAATAATTATGTGAGTTAAAGTATGAGGCCACATAAAATTATCATTTTGAGTGGTCCTCTTTGAACAAGAAGGGAAAATGAGAGTTCTGTTTCAGAATATTTTGTTAAATGCAATGTTCTTATTCTGCATTCAAATGAATGGATTTTTTTCAGTTGAATTAAGTGTTTTTTTGTACCAGGCACAACCATGCAGAACAAAGTTATTTTACATATCATAGCTAAAAAGTATGCAGCACAGATAAAATTCTATTGTAAGTGCACACATTTTTATTTCAACTTTGTTCTGCACAGGTACATCTGTTACAAACAAAGTTTTTCTGCTGGATGAAACCCATCAATATGAGTTCCGAATCACATTTTTTTAAATGCACATTAGGCCACAACAAGTTGATCATATGTTCAATGGGTTCGCTCACACCTTAATTTAGACAGTTTTTACAAAAAAATATTTTTATTTTCTCGCTCACTCGTAAATATTTGGTCTAACTGCTGTATAAAGCAACTGAATTAAGACTTTTTTATTTTGCTCGCCCCTTTTTATAAGAAAAATCAGTAGAACACATGATCAACTTGTTGTGGCCTCATGGCCAAATTTTTATCATCTATAAATATTCTTTTTGTAAACATCAATAGTTGGTCAGGCAATGCGTTAAAATTCATCAACAGGACTGCGACAGTACGATAACCCAATAACAAATCTATCAAAGCCTAAAATAGATTTTTCCATACTAAAACTACAGGAAAATGAAACATAATGAGAGAGAATGGCGAGGCTGAATATTCCTGGAGCCAATGAAATATCTAGAACTTGATGAGAAAAAAGTTCTAGAACATGGTCGGCTTTGAAATGTCCTGATTTTCTGAATTAAAGCCACTATATGGAGACACAGAGAATATCTGTTGACTTTGGCGTAAGATTGATTTTTATTTCACTGAGTGAGCCCAGAAGACGTACTTTCAAGAGCCATTGTCTGAGCTCAGAATTTGTATTTTCAACAGGGGCATAGTCACAAATAAAGTCATTTTCTGAGCTCACATGTGAATTGAAATAAAAAGATTATATTCCAAATAATCTGTTTCTTTCATGCTTTTTCAGTATTTTCTTAGGGATATTTTTTCACAGTATTATATAGCATGGCATCATTTTATTCCCTAATATAACATCATTTCTCATTTAAGATGACATCATTTTGATGTTATATTTTCACTACAATGAAAATTATCAGATTTTATATTTTCATTGTAAATTTTCATTGAATTACACCAAATTTCACTGACATGAAGACAGTCTTATAACAGTGAAGCATAACATAGTCACTGCTTTAAGTTTTCCATAACAAAGAATTAAGAACCTTCATCTTGGATAAGGAAGCAGCGTCAACATCTGGTACCTCAATTGAAACAACAGGCAATGATATAAGCAGCTCTATTATGACATGTTGACCTCAGGGAATGAAAAACTGAAAAATCAGCAGCATGAAAAGAAGGTACTCCTGGGATCAATGGATATGTAGTTATACAATACGTAAAAACTTAAAGGGATATACAGGCAAATGACTGTGCCATAAGTATAGAACAAAGTTTAGTCTTTAAATGTAATGTAAGAAATCACTTACTAATAACATTTGTCACTTATAACATTCAACTGAACAAATTAAAACATATGGCATACACATTGGGGAAAACGAAAGTAGGATACTGAGGGAATCACCAAGCTATTTATAGATTTGTTATATGTCGTACTTGCTGAAATTAAACAGTTTCATTATTCCTTTCTTGTCTTTTCAACATTCTAAGGCGATTAGGATATCTTTTTAATAGAATTATACTAATGTTGCACAATAACAAGCTCTAGTATCTTCTCTTCAGTAAATGCATATTTTAACACTAATATATTTTTAGCTAACCTGACTCACATGGGTCAAGTTGGGAAACGCTCCAAATATTACGAGAAAATAAAGAAATACAATGTATTTTGACAAGTAATATAACAGTGTGTCTGTTGCATTCACAGTTATATAATTCAAAATCAGGAAATATGAAGTTGAACTTTTGCCTAATGCGATTCCTTTAATAAAGTAAAAATATTGTTATTCATTAGTCAGTGGCACATACATTAACCCTGCTGATTTAAATACTTAATATTTGTTCAATAACCCTATAGCACATAAGAAAGATTTCTATTATTGTTTGAGAGTACGAAAGTAATGTAGTAAGTATTGAAATCAGTGGGACTAACCACTGACAGTCGAATAACCATGCTGAGTTAAATACTCACTGCAGTACTCCTGTACTCATGAAGTATAAAAATATGTATCTGTATGTACGGACAGAGATTATCAAACAAATATGAAGTATTTAAATCAGCAGGGTTAATGTATACACCACTGACATTTAATTAAAATTTGACAATAAATAGATGGGCCAATAAAGTGAAAACGTCTCCTAATTTTTGTTGGGCACTGTACTGTCTCGTATTTACATGTATAATGATATATCAGTCAACTACCAAGTTTTCTGAAACCATCAACATTTCAAAACTGTCAAACAAACTATTCAACCAACCAGTACAAAGATATTACTTATAATAAACTCGGCAACTCACACAACATTAAGTTTTAGTCATCACATATGCTGGTTACTTATCAGCGACTCCTGTTCACCCACGCTTGACACGCTACGCTTTGCTTGCTACACCGTATGTGTTTGTAAGTCAATATTTTATATACAGTACAACCTCTCTTGAACAACACCCACTGGGAGGGACTAAAATATGTTGCTGTCCAGAGGTTGTTGCTCTGCAGAGATTAAATTCAATTAAAATTCCACTTAAGGGAAATATCAAAAGCTGGTGTTGTGCAAAGGATTTGTTCTGTACAGGGCCGTTCTGCAGAGGTTATACTGTATACACGAAAGTATGCCACGTTAGTACAAAAGTCATTCATCTACGTTTAAATACAAGTATTTTTACCTCATATAAAATGGCCTATAAACCTTTTTGATGGGTCGACGCAAAAGGAGTCTACATTCTTCTATATTTAGACATAGTTAAGCTAGTTTTGTACTGATCAATCTATTTCTAGGATCTCAACATTTTAAATATAAACCAGTAAGTACTTCAAGGAGTGTCATTTAATTTGTAATTAAACTAACGATGGTTGACCTCACAACACCACAAAACACGGAAATATCTTGTAGCTGAAGAGACCTACATGTAGATTTTGAATATTTGAAAAGATTACAAATTAACTTACAAAATGAACACTTTAGGCTTGATCATAACTTATAAGACATTTAGAAGTATCTTAACCCTGCTGATTTAAATAATCACTACAGTATTTCTGTACTCACTCCTTTACCCTGCTGATTTAAATAATCACTACAGTATTTCTGTACTCACTCCTTTACCCTGCTGATTTAAATAATCACTACAGTGTTTCTGTACTCACTATCCATATGTTTTGTTTGTTTGTTTTTGTTGGGTTTAACGCCGTTGCAACACATTGTATAGGTCATATAACGGCAGTCAGTCAACCTACTCACTCCTCCTGGAAAGGCTAAATCTCTAGATTTAGGTGTTAACCAACTACTAAGCACATACTTTCATCAGTGACTGACAACTGCCCTACATAATAAAGAATCATAGGTAAGAGGGAGAATGGCCGTAAATATAATTTCATGATAAATTTCCATGAAAGTATGCCCCGCCCGGGAATCAAACCCACGACCCCTCGACCAGTAAACTTGCATGCTTCAAACTGAGCTAGCTGGGCGGCTCTCACTAACTATAATTGAATATTTAAATCAGCAATGTATGTATGTTCCACTAAAATTTATCAATATTCACAAGGAAAAGAGGGGAGACGGGAGTGATTTCATGTTTTTTTTAGGGGCCAAGGTTTTTAATCAAAACAAAGACAACTAACCCACGATACTATACCACAAATAAGCCTTAAGGTTTCCTCTCTCATTTAAGTTTGACCTTTGAACAGAATGGGATAGGACCAACAACTCAAAAGTCAAATAGAGCTCAATTCAAATCCCTAAACCACTTAAAGCCAGAATAGGAGAGCTAGGCCTTTTACGATTACAAGATATTTAAAGCAAAGATGAAACAAATTAAAAGTTTACGTTGAAAATTTTTACTAGGCATGGCGATGCAGCCATCATCTGAATTTTTCTTCAACACTAGCCACGTTTGTGAAAAGCAAAATTATCAACTAGCCAAACTATATGATATAAGCAATTTTTTACTAGCCAAAATCATTTTTTCACTTGTCACAGACTTAGGGCTAGTGGGTTAAGGCATTGACAGACTTTATTGTTGAATATTTTAAAATTTAAATGTTGAATTTTTTTAAATTTTATGTTAAATATATTTAAAACTTTATGTTGAATATTATCAAATTTTATGTTAAATATTTCTAAATTTATGTTGAATATTTTTAAATTTTAATGTTGAGAAATATTAAATTTTACTGTTGAACTTTTTTAAATCAACCACTATATACATGTATAATGTATGAGCATCAATAAAAAATCTAGCGGGAAAATATAAAAGTAATATATACACAAGGAAACTTCGTTATAACCCTTTATGGGTCAATGACATGTTCGCATTGTATACTAATCATTGGTCTCGACACAGTGGCACCATTTTAAGTAATGTCAAGACTCAAGGAAATTTTCTATACACTTGAAGAATTCACGTAAAATTAACGTAAAACTTTGATGGCTCGATAAAAAGGACTGAAACACCATAAGCATGAATCACTACTGAATAAATGTCCAATCGCTAACCGTCATCTACAAGATTCGGCGTTCAGACAACCACTTAAATAACAATGCATACTGTATTCATATAAGCATGACAATAGGGAGAGACGAGGAGTAACCGTCTCACAAATTATACATAACGCCGGAATGAATTGTGGCTTTTATTCATACGACGGTAAGAAAATTACCGAACCGTATGTATACAAAATGACGCCAAGCTGACAGCTTGGGTCATATAATTACACAACATAGTTGAGTGAGTCTTAAAAGGCGACATACATTTCTATGGGACTCTTTTTTCTTTGGAGAGAAAATATAATAATGGTTTTTAAAGATTGACAACAGCGTTCAAGTATCCACCAAATGCAACAATTATTTACATAAAAAAGTCTTATTTTTTGAATTCTCATTAGTATTAGACTTAACAATAGATAAACCAAAAGGTAGAATAGTTTTATGCCTTTTAAACGGCTCTGGTATTTGGAGTTATTCAAAATGTAAGCTGGGGAGGTTGGGATCAGTTATTTTACTTTCCTATTAGGTTTTTTAAATCAAGTTTATTTATTTATTTATTGGAGTTAACATCGTGTCAACACAATTTAGGTCATTTTACAGCGTCCAGCGCACCTAACCTAGCTTTCCTGGACCATTGTCTATAACCAGTACTCACCTACCCTTCCACAAGGCCGGAAACTTCTCCATATTATCTAATCAATGGAGGAAAATCGACATTATTGTCAAATTTTCATGGAAGGGTATAACCTCCCTAAGTGGGATTCGAACCCGCACCCTCTCGGGCACAAGTATCCAAATCCCGGCGGGCTATTTTAAATCAAGGCACTAAAGCATTGCATTTTTAAGGCCTTAGGGTTACAAAGTTAGAAGTATTACAGGATTGGAATATATTCATATTTTAATTTAAAAGAAACGATTTTGAGTCCTGGAAACCAAATCAGTTTGAATTGCAATTATACACTGCCTAAACTTTTTGCCGAAACTTTTTGCAGCTTCTGCAACCAAAGATTCATTACGACTTATGGCCCCAAGCAAATAAAAATAGGTCAAATCACATTTGCAACAAGAATTTAAATCTTATATTTGAAGGGCAGTAAATCTCATAAGACAAAATTTAAAATTGTTGCTTGAATCCTTCAAAACCCATCAAACGGCAAAATGTCTAAAAGAAAGCAATAATAAGTGGGTCATTACAGTCAACGCATCCTTAATTAAACTCTACAAGACAGGAGAAATATTTTTTTGGTACTTAATTGGGATTTCATGAAATCCAATTTGCCTCATCGTAGCAAAGTAGCAAAAAAAACGCCACCCATCACATTCAACAGAACTCTTCAAGACATAATTTTCTTCTATCAGCAAAAAAAATATATAGGTCACAGAAGTAGAGCATATTTTAAGTTTCATACAAACTCTGGTGAAGTGCTTTAGTGAATTGCTTTTGTTCGGAAAATGAGCCATTGCATACAAGTATAATAATGTAGCAGCATTTATTTTTACTTTTAAGGGAAACATGGCAGGGCCGCTTTTAAGGGGAAAATATCGGTAGCAACAAAAATGAAATTAAGGGAAATTTGTCTCCTTTTTTTCAATACTTTAAATAATATCTACAAACAGAGTAACATTTTTGATGGAATATCAAAAATTTCAACAACTGAAGCGATACATTCCTCCGAAATTTCTCTACAATGCTTAAGAAATTGGCAAAAATGAACCCTGAAGGACCCTGAATTTTACTCCAGGGAAGCAAAAAAGCACATGCTACATTCAACAAATCTTTTCCAGGCACAATTTTCTCCTATCAATAAAAAAACAAGAGCTCCGCTGGGCGGGGCATTATACGCCCGTGTGCAGTCCATGCTGTGTTCTATCTCATATAAAGTCCCTGTGACCTTGACCAATGACCCCAGGATCTCAGAATAGGTCCCATTCTTAACAGGAGGGCTATCCAAAGCAAAGATTTTGAGAACCTAGGTACAGCCATGGTTGATTTATCACCGACACAAAGTTTTCCCATACAAACTTCCAGTGACTTTGACCCTGGGGCCTCAGAACCAAAAGTTCTCGCCCTTGACCCAAAGAGTATTGATACATAAAATTTGGTGATCTTAGGTAAAGTTGGTTGTTGGACAAGGTTTTTCCTCATGATTTTTCTTTTGACTTTAACCTTTAACACAGGGACCTAAAACCAAAGGGGCATATGCTAGACATTAAGGCTACCCTTAAATAAGATTTGGAAAACCTACAATGTAGGTACAATTATTATTGAGTTACTGTCCGGAAAATGTTTCAATATGAATTAAGTCCCTGTGACCTTGACTTTTGTCCCTGGGGTTTCCAAATCAAAAGAGAACATCAAATACCAAAGAGCTATCAACACATTACATCTTGACTAATGGGCTGATCCACATAAAATTTGGTTAACCTAGGTACAATCATTGTTTAGTTATTGTCCGAACAAGGATTGTCCAAATGATGCCCATGTGACCTAGATCTTTGACCCAGTTTTGACCCAAAACCAATTGGGAACATCCTTAACACATGGGCTACCCTCACATAAAATTTGGTGAACTAAATTCATTTTACTTATTAAATATAGCATTATTTCCATGGTCTGCCATTTTGACTTTGTTAACATATTGATTGAACATTTGAAGTCTCTGCTTGGTAATTTGATATCTTCTGGATGATGGTTTAAACTTGACCCAGGGGCCGCAAAATCAATAGGGAACATCCTTGACACATGGGCTACTCTCACATGAAATTTGGTGAACTTAAGTGCAGTCATTGTTGATTTACTACACATACAATGTTTTTCAATATGATGCCCCTGTGACCTTGACCTTTGACCCAGGGGCCCTAAAACCAATAGGACATAACCATGACACATGGGCTACTCTCCTAAAAAAATTTAGTGAACCTAGGTACATTGGTTGTTCAGTTATTGTCTGGACAAGGTTTTTCCATATGATGCCTCTGTGACCTTGACCTTTGGATCTGGGGCCCCAAAACCTATTGGGAACATCCTTAACACAAGGGCTACATTCACATAAAATTTAATGAACCTAGGTACAGTCCTTGTTGAGTTATTGTCCAAACAAGGTTTTTCAATATGATGCCTCTGTGACCTTGACCTTTGACCCAGGAGCCCCAAAACCAAAAGGGCATATCCTTGACACAAGGGCTACCCTCACATAGACTTTAATGAACCTAGGTAAATTGGTGGTTCAGTTATTGCCTGGACAAAAGTTTCATTGTTTGCTATTTTGACTTTATAAACATATTGATAGAACATATGAAGTCACTGCTTGGTAATTTGATATCTTCTGGTTGAAGGTTTATACTTGACCCTGTTTCCCCAAAACTGATAAGGCACATCCTTGACACATGGTCTACTGTCACATGAAATTAGGTGAACTTAGGTACAGTCATTGTTGAGTAATTACCCAGACAATGTTTTTCAATGTGATGCCCCTGTGACCTTGACCTTTGACAAAGGCGCCCCAAAACCAATAGGGCATAACCTTGACACACGGGCTACTTTCATATAAAATTTAGTGAACCTAGGTACATTGGTTGTTCAGTTATTGTCTGGACAAGGTTTTTCCATATGATGCCTCCGTGACCTTGACCTTTGGGTCTGGGGCCCAAAAACCTATTGGGAACATCCTTGACAAAAGGGCTACCTTCACATAAAATTTTGTGAATCTAGGTACAGTAGTTGATGAGTTATTGCCCAAACAAGGATTTTCAATATGATGCCCCTGTGACCTTGACCTTTGACCCAGGAGCCCCAAAACCAATAGGGCATAACCTTTACCCAAGGGCTACCCTCACATAAAATTTGGAGAACCTAGGTACATTGGTGGTTCAGTTATTGTCTGGACAAGTGTTTCATTGTTTGCCGTTTTGACTTTATAAACATATTGATAGAACATTTGAAGTCACAGCTTGGTAATTTGATATCTTCTGGTTTAAGATTTAAACTTAACCCTGTTTTCCCAAAACTGATAAGGTACATCCTTGACACATGGGCTACTCTCACATGAAATTTGGTGAACCTAGGTACAGTCATTAGTGAGTTATTACCCGGACAATGTTTTTCAATTTGATGCCACTGTGACCTTGACCTTTGACCCAGGGGCCCCAAAATCAATAGTGCATATCCTTGACACATGGGCTACTCTCACATGAAATTTGGTGAACCTAGGTACATTGGTGTTTCATTTATTGTCCGGACAAAGTTTTTCCATATAATGCCCCTGTGACCTTGACCTTTGAACCTGGGGCCCCATAAACCTATAGAGCGCATCTTTGACACATGGGCTACTCTTACATAAAATTTGGTGAACCTAGGTACAGGCGTTGTTGAGTTATGGTCCGGACAAGGTTTTTCAATTTGATGTCCCTGTGACCTTGACCTTTGACCCAGGGGCCCCAAAACCGATTGGGAACATCCTTGACACATGGGCTTCTCTCACATAAAATTTGGTGATCCTAGGTAGATTGGTTGTTAAGTTATTGTCAGGACAAGTTTTTTACCCATATGATGCCACTGTGACCTTGACCTTTGACGCAGGGGCCCCAAAACCGATAGGGAACATCTTTGACACATGGGCTACTCTTACATTAAATTTGGTGAACTTAGGTACATTGGTGGTTCAGATATTGTCCGGACAAGTTTTACCTATTTTAAGTCCCAGTGACCTTGACCTTTAACCCTGGGGTCTCAAAATCAATAGGGAACCTCCTCCACCCAAGGGCTATCAACACATAAAATTTGAGGAACCTAGGTTCAAACTTTCTTGAGTTATCATCCGGACAAGCAATTGTCCACGGACGGACAGACGGACAGACGGACAGACGGACAACAGCATAACATAATACGACCGTTTTTTCAAAACGGGCGTATAATAAGTAGGTCACGAAAGAGAGCATGAAAGTGTTTTAGTTTAGAAAATGAGCAATACTGAGCATGTATAATTTGCAAGAGACTTTCAAAGCATATTTATATACCTTACAATATCAGGGTATGCCTACATAGTCAGGTGATCTCTTCAAAATGATGTACACAAACTGTAGAAAAAAACCAAATAGTGCATGTAATAACTGTTACATTTCTTTGTCTAAAAAAACCCACATAATAAGCTTGTGAGCTAAAATTGTTTACTTTGAATCCTCCTCACAAATTTTGCGCTTGATTCAAGTTTTACACTAAGGATCTGAAGCTTACGATCAAAACTCACTGGGTCAATTTGGATTTTTCATGATAAGAAAGTTGGTATTTACTGCATGTGTTATTTTATGTCATTCAATAATATTTTCCTATTGAGCCTTGACTTTGGGCAGCGGTAATCAAATGACTTTATTCTTGTAGGGATCTGACTGCTAAAATATTCCCCCCCTGTCAACCCAAACTACATCTACAGATGTTCGAACAATCAGATATTCAGATTTGTGGATTAACTGTCTGAATAACATTATAACTTTACAATCTTGTAAACAAATCCGGTATGATGTATTTATGCATTGTATATGCATATAAGAAGAATAACTAATTCAGGGTATACAGTTATACTCAGTGCACACATTGAGGTTTTTGCATTTTGCATTATTCATTGTTGTCTTCCGTTTTGCTGCAATACAATAGTCTTTCTATTCATCTCTGCTATAATCCAATATTCCATTCAGTCCATTCATTATATTACTCGATCTATTTTATTCATGTACAATATCTAGGGGTGTACGATTAACCAATATACCGGTTAATATTGCAATATGAATTCTGACGGTTTTTAACCAGTTCATATTTTTTCCTGAACCAGTTTTTGTAATTATGTGTAGTACTGATTGTTTTAAACAGAAATATGAAATTTAAATATTTGAATAGATGTTAAAACATGTTGAAAACTTGAAATAATATTATTGTGCTTTAAAATGATAAACATTTTGTCAAATGAAAGAACAATTCTCTTTGAAAGTCCATTACTAAGCATTTTCTAACTAAAATCCATATTACACAAGTCATATAATTATTTGGATAAGAGATCAAGAAATTACACATAATTATGTGTGTAACAAATGCAAGCACATGCATAAAGTCATGCTTGGCATGTCTACTAAAAAAACGACAAGCCGCGGTGGTGGCGTAGTGGTTAGCATGTCTGACTTCAATCCAGAGATCGCGGGTTCGAGCCCGGTCGTGGTAGGTCATACCCTATACATGAGTTGTCGGCCTCGTGGTTGGGTAAGTTAGTACTGGTGATAGAAAAGTGTCCAGGAAACCTTTAGTAGGAAGAGCTGGCCATCGTATATATAATCTAAATATGTGTTGAATTCGACATTAAAAACCAATTAAGAAAAAAAAGAAAAAATTAAAAAACCTATACAAATTGCAATATATTGTAATACAGGTTTTACATATTGAAATATGGTTTTTACTGTGTTGTTACACCCTCAACAATATCAGGGTGCATAGTCAAGTGATCCACAATATTAACTAATGAAGCCGAATTCTTTTTTTCCAGACAAAAAATTTAACAACATCGAATAGCGCATAAAATAACTACTACCTTTCTTTTCACAAAAATTTAAGAACTGACCTTGTGAGTTTTAATAGTCGACTTCAAAATCCTTAGCAAAAAAATTGAATAGAGCAGTAAACTATGTCCAAGGCTAAAATATTTTGTGCAGAGAATTCAAAGTAACTCGCAGGCTTCTGTGGGCATGCATGAAAAAGAAACTTGAATGCCAAGGTGGCGGCATACATTATATAAAGACTTAAATGACCACAGTAAAGTAATAAAAAATACACGTGATTTGTTAACTTATTACATGATTCCAAGACAAACATGGTGTTCTTGGTTATTAAAATATACTTCATGACGCAAAACCCAATCCTAGGATAGAAGCTGCTAAAAGCAGAGCAGTATATTATAATACTGTGTGTTGGCTTAGTTCTAGGACAGTTTTGGTTCATAATGGCATCTTTCAGGGCCGTCATCGGAAATTCGCGATAATGATGTATCACCGATTCTTGACAGACGATCCGATATCGATTCGCAATCTAGAATATTGATACAATCTAGCATGTTATAAAGCTATGAAATAAATGAAAGTGACATTTTATTTGACATCACTGTGTTGTATTTATCTTTTTTTCACCTGAATAGATGAAACTGGCCACCACGGACACTGTTTGTTTTATGTCTGAAACACCTTTAACATCATGCGGGCATTATAATTGTATATATATATACAGGAGTTCAAGCAGCTTCTATTACACTCCTTGTCTGACTCGATATATCAATATATCAACATATCACCAATATTTATCCTTCTATATATCGATACAAAATTTTCTATCAATGAAGGCCCTAGCATCTTCTAACTAAGTTGGTCAGCATTGAGACTAACATTAACAATAAAACTTCACAAATGTACCTTGGGCAATATGACTGGCAATATCTTGTCTTCATGAATATGCATGAGGCAGGGGAGACCAATCTTCTTCCAATGAAAACACACATTACAATTAAATACTCTTCAATATCAATGACATCATACTGGGATTTTCTTCACCCACTTAAGAAAAATTACTCATGGATGCCATTATTTTGAATGATAAACAAAACCTTAGATATAAAACATAATTTCATAGGCTAGTTTTCCACAGTGGTTTCCTTGTGGAACCAATGAAACTGCCTCATTTATTATTCATAACTACGAGATTTTCCTAACCTAATAATGGCCCATGGTACATAACCCAGCATAGCAGAGTAATGTATCGTGGGATAACCATTGACGTTTGAAACTACAAGGTTTAACATGTACACAAACTATCAAGGTCTATCTCTCCGTTATAAAGTGTCCTGTGTTGCTAAGATCCAATATACAGGCCAGTACAATATTTATCTATAAATATTTAAGTATCAGCGGTAAGAACCTATCAGCTGTATTTAAACAAAGATAACATTATCTCAGCCTCAGACAATACAGTCAATTATCTTATACACAGTGTTATCAAGACTCTCACCATGGTTTGACAGCCAACATCTGGTACAAGTTTCATAGTAAAGTCATCAGCTTGAAGCTCATATAAATTATTATACAGACTTGTACAGCAAGGCTTGACATTAAGGGTCATTTTATTGTCCCTGACCAACAACTTGTATATTCTATGCTTAAAATTATATACATCTATATTTATGTTTGGGAGATACCAAACAAATATTAAGTATTTAAATCAGTGGGGTTTATATCTGTGCCACTGACAAATGATTAAAATTTGACAATGAATGATTCATATGGCACGTTCTACAAGGCGATTGCTAGCTAGGGCTATGTAGCGATTTCCTATAGAACGGCCTACTATTATCGAGCAAATTGAATCGCTAGCTAGCGATACATAGCAAATTTTTTTTTGCTAGCTGTATCATTTGGAACACTTCAGCTTAATTCAAAATGGCTGCCTCCAGAGGGAACGTGTTTCTTTTTCAAGAATACTGATATATATATTTTATGCATATATTTTGTCAAAGTGGTAAAATAGAATAATCATGGTGACAATCAATTTTAATATTTTCATTTGTTACAATTCTGAACTTTTTTGTTTGAGAAAGTTGCTATCTTGGATTTGCTAGCTTGAAGCAAACCGTTCAATAGACCACTTATGCTACAAAAAAATCACTTTCAAAAAGCGCTTGTCAGCAATCGCCTAGTGGAACGTGCCCAATTTTTTTTTCTCAATGACAATCTCAGTAAACTAATCATGCATTTCCTAAAACAGTATTACATAACAATACATGTAGTTTTATTACAGTATGCAAGTTATATAAAATAGTTAGAATAATTAACTCAGGGCTAGAATTTAAGCGCGCATACTCGCAAAATGCGAGTTGATTTTGAAAATTACAAGTTGCTTTTATTTCAACTCACAAATTTTCGCGAGTTGAAATCGACCCAAAATATTACTGTCTAAACTAATGAGGCTCAGATCAGCATTGAAACGACCAGATTGATCGGTATAATTGATTTTATTAATTAAAGATTCGCCATAAAAATGTTTGGTATTCTTGGTGCATCCCACAATAACATCCTTGTTCTATCAACTGTTAAATATAGTACTATGTTGTTTTTTATACTGCATATACCGGTATGTATGCGACTAAATTTTGAGAGAAAAATTGAAGTGATTTTTTTCATTTTGCGAGTTGAAATAAAATGAACTCGCAAAACTTAGCAAGTCCAATTTTTTGTTAAATTCGAGCCCTGGTTAACTGTTAAATAAATGAACATCATATTAATATACACCTCATACCATATATAGTAACATGCCATTATTACTGGGTTTAACGCCGTATCGAACCGGGTTAAAATAGTTAGAATAATTAACTGGTAAATAAATGAACGTCATATTAATATACACCCCATACCATATATAGTAATGTGCCATTTAAAACCACTGTATGCTAATATATTAATGTACAGCAGATATGAAATTGTATGAAACCATAAAGTCATTAAAATATAACACGCATTAGAGACACAGTAAACATGTAAAACAAATTTGCCTTATAAATTTAAGTTTGACAAACAGCCCATTCCATATCTAAACGTGATATACCAGGAAGGGTGGGTGGACTGACCGCCGTGATATGACCTATACAATATATTGCTATGGCATTAAACCCTAACAAAACAATCTCTGTAAACATAGGCATTTCATCTTTAGTCCATCGTCTATGATTGTCCAGTTTAAACATTTTTTTATAGAAAATTCTTGCACAACCATACCACAGACAGAAACATGTGCCAAGTTGCTAATATTCACCATGAGCCTAGGATAAATGAAGCTTTCCAGCAGTGGAATACAAGCAAATACTTTCTTGTGAAATCAATAAATGACCATTTCCATACAAAGGAAAAGCTTTTCCCTGCTAACAAGCACATTTGCGAGGAAGCTTACGGTATTGATGTTATGCAGTTCTAGCCAGTCAAAGCACATTTCTAAACATGTGGCGTTATACAATAGCATAAACATGCAACGGCAACACATGACCTCGTGTGAAATGATTCTAAAGTTACCTACAAACTATTACACTATTATAATTCCACTCGAGATATTTCGTCACACGTAGAAAAAACATTACAAACATGAGTATAAAAGCATGACCTAACGGCATAATTCACACCACATATTGAATAACAAAATAAAGTGTAGTTTATTTTCGTAATATTAATGAGATTCAGCATGTAGAATCATTAAATATCATTATAACTAAATAATGGCAACTAAAATGACAGTGGAATTCACCTACGTAATGAAAACAATGCAAAATTATTTTCAATTAAATTTTCATGCATTTCATTTTCTATATATGGCATTGAAAGCAGGGAGTCTACTTTAAGACTTTGAAATATTATTCCATACATTTCATGTACATTTAAAGCCCCTATACCAAGACTAACACTTCCATGGACTGCAAAGAAAATATGACATGTGCCTTGCAGAAATATCATTTCATGCACTTCTAATGAAAAATAAGCATTTTACACAATAAATGAAAATTTCCCCTAAATATGTTTCTTTTTTATTGCACTTCAAGATGAAAGTGGATTGAAACCAAAATTAGAATTAGATTGTCAATACTTAACAAAAGTTTCGAGTTTTGAACCTCTGGATGAGTGCATTTCTATTCCGGACAAGTTGATTTGTTAAAATCACAACTTTGTTTGTTTGTTTTGGTTTTACGGCGCACCAACACAGAAAGGTCATATCGCGCCGAAATAACAAGTCCGTGGACAAGTGGAAAATAATTTGAATTTCACACCCCTGCCTTTAATACAGTCAGAACACAGTTCCATAATCTTTCAATAGAAAAACAAAATATTGACAATGGTATTAAATTTCCTGATTAACTAAATTATGTGACAAATTGGTTCACAAGGTAATACATGTATCTATTTCTGGTATCATTTCGCCACACTCAGCAACATGTGATCTTTAAGTGACAGTTATAGGTGAAGGCTGATGCTTTCGTAATACCTCGCTCGTTTAATGATTCAATCTATCTCCTACGTGATTCTACTTTGGTAAAAGTAAACGTGCTGAGTGTTGTTTTCTTTTAAAAAGACTATTGTTTACATCATTGCTTAGCTCTTTCTATTAAGACTAATTTTCTATTTATCAGTCATTAATTTGTAGGGCTGCAACTATTCTATTCATAGTAAATGAATTGTGAGGAGTGCCGATTTGATTTAATTCAGGACGGGTGATTTCCAATTCAATTCTGACCTTTAAATGAGTATATTAAATTTGCAGAAAAAAGTCATTTTCACAAGCCAAATTCATTTTTCACATGTCTCAGGCCTTGGGCTAGTGGGTTAAGGCTATGACTGTAACTAATTCCATATCGCGGGTTTAGCGCAAAATGGTTGTAACTCACTCTTTTCCTACATAGAGTAACAATCATTTTGCACTAAACCCAAGTCTTCAACAACACAAGTTTACCACATAGAACAAACAAAGTATAATAAATAAGTCAATAAATAAATAATAAACAAGTCAATTCTACAAAACTGAAAATTATTCATCAATCAATCAAATTCTAATTTTATATTCCATCTGCTGCAGGCATCCCACAAACTGGGTTAGGCAGCAAGGGTCTATATACACCTGACATTCGATTTCCCCATCAAACCCTTTTCGGAGAATCAGCGTCCGCAAGATTGCAAGCTTTTTGATTAGCCTATAAACACTCCATGTCACTGAGTTAGTGCAAAACTTGTCTCCATTAACATGGTGTTAAGAATAAGATTACCGGGTAGCTCTGCACTGATCAATCACTGTCTTTCTTGGACACTCAAGTTTTTCCGCGGGCATGAGGAAAAAAATGTTTAAAACATAGCGCTTACCTTGCATTCCTCTTCTCCGGGTAGATTCTCTAAGGTCGTACACTGGGGACGTTCTCTGATTGTCGTTGGTCGGACTGAGATTTGGACTCAAGTTTAATATAGGCGGACTGTGCGTACTGAAGTACTCCGATTCCTCGTTACCCGCGTCAACCGATGCACCGTTTGGAATATGATGATTGCCAGTACCACAAGCTCGATCTTCTGGGTTACAATTACCGACAATCTGTGATTGTTGTATGGACCCAGAGACACCATGTGGTTTGGACTGTAATATTAACTGAAGTAACTCGGCATCACTTTGTGGAGAGGCGATAGGCATGGCTGGGGATGAGTTGATTCAATAAAAATCTGAAAAATAAACACAACATGATGTATTAGTTTTTTATAACAGATTTTGATGTTCGACTATGCTCCGTAAACAGATATCATGTAGAGCCTTGTCGTACAAGATCTCTTAGATCTCAATGAAGGGTCACGTTGAGATGACTTTTATGTCGAACAATCAATGTGTAGCTTTCATCTAGACAAAACACTATTAATAACATTTTGATTTCGTAATTTCTATTTTTAGACCAAGGTTAGCATTGCTTATTTAACAGCAGTATTATTCACAGTCTGCGATAGGACGGCTCATTTCAAACTGTGTGACGTAGAAGATGTAAACAATTTTTTAATCATAACAATTTGGTCATGAATATTATGATGAGAAAAGGTCACCTGAACGTGACCCTCATTTGAAAATGGCCAGATCTAAATTAGGGAGTAGGCCAGCGGAAAACTTTAGATCTGGTTTTAATCAGATTGCCCTGGAATAGGATCTCCCTACATCCTAAAAGGGGTCACATTCAGATGAACCTATGACCTCTATGTGTTTACAAATCAATTTATAGCTTTTATCTGTGGGATACACTATAACAGGTTTCTAAGTAATATATTTTGCACAAGGATTACAAAGGGCATGGTGCAGCCCCCTGACATTAAGTTTTAAACAAACATTACTTAAGGAAGAAAACCCATTTTTTGCTATGAAATCTTCACTTCGAATTATTATTTAACGGAAATTTTCAAAGCAAACCAATGTACCATGAAATAATTTCAGTCTTCTTCATTTTGAAAGCCTATATCACTTGAAAAAAAAACAAGAGCCAAGAAGAGCACATTTAAAAAGTTAACAAAAATCTATTCCAGGCAACACAAAATTTCCACCATCTAAGTGACTGACCATATAGCACTCCTTCATTATGGACATGAGGCTAGTTATAACAAACCGCACAGAGAGGCTTGTCAAAAAATTCCGTAGCTACATTTCAAAATAATATACAGCGCAGTATAAAAACAATATTATTCTGCATGTACATAAGAAAGACTAGCTTGTTTGGGAAGGTTAGGCCACAACAAGTTGATGATATGCTCTATGGATTTTTCTAGAAAAAAATGGGGCGAGCGAGCGAAGAAAAAAAAAATCTTAATTCAGTTGCTTTATATAGCGGTTTGACCAAATTTTTATGAGCGAGCGAGGAAATAAAAAAAATGTTTGTGTAAAAAACTGTCAAAATTAAGGTGCGAGCGAATCCATAGAACATTGATCAATTTGTTGTGGCCTTATGGATATTTAGACGTCCATTTTTTAGCCTTTGTAAGTATTATAGTCTTCTATACTTACTAAGCTGCTTGGGTAAAATTCCAAAAACAATTTATTCATACTGGATTTAACGCAGTGTCAACACGATTTAAGTTATTTTACAGAGCCCAGCACACCTAAACTAGCTTTCCTTGACTTTCTCTATGACCAGTACTCACCTACCCTTCCACAAGGCTGGAAACTTTGCCATATACCTTATTAATGAAGGAAAATTGACATTTATTTTCAAATTTTCATGGAAGGGTATAACCTCCCCAACTGGGCTACCAACCCGGATTTCCAAAAACAAATAATCAGAAACGCAGAATGAATTCAATGGCTACACGTAGACTATATCAAAATACTGATGGTCAAGAAAAAAACATTGTAAGAGCCAGTATTGACAGAAGCAGCAGTTATTACTGGTTCCAACTAGTAAGTAATGGTCAAAGCTTGCTATAAGCTAAAAATACATACATCAATAAAAGCTAAAAATATATCAATAAACTGTAATAAATAAAAAAATGTACAGTTAGGCACTTTAGGCTTGGTATACTTAATTACTTGGTATTGATTCATCGTATGACTTTTTTTTTTTAATATTCCAAGCCAAGAGAAACTTTAAAAAGTGACTAGTATGAACTTTCTGATGAATGAATTAAAATAATATTTAAAAAGAATCTACACTTCAGCATAAATTTTGTATTTTATTACGTTTCCACTTTTGTTGCTTCAACAGATACACATTTTAAAATAAATAAAATATAAGGAAACAATCCATTGATTGATATACAAAATTTGAGGGTTACTCAGAAGACTGTAGTACGTAACTTGCTCTTTAACACATTGCACTTATAAGAGTCTTGCGGGATACCATCAAAATGTATCTAGTTATTTCTATATTGCAAAAATATAATCTTATCTAATAAAACTTGAGTTAATGGAGATACTAAGCGAATATGAATGACATGAATACAAAACTTCTCTTATATTTTACTCACTCTTGGATATTAAAATGGTTACATTTGGCGCCCAATGTAAGTAACACATTAATAAGGAATTGTGTGATTGCATTATAAGATTGTCCGACGTATATCCAAGCTCTAAGATCATAAGGTTGAATTCTGTTAAGGAGGGGGTATTTGTAGCAGAGACATAATAAGGTGCTTGTATTTCCTTGCCTTCTTGAAAGCTAACTTATATGGCCACATAGTAGAGTGTCCTCTACTTGAGAGGTTGTGGGTTTAAATTTAGGTTCAGATCATAGATTTTTACCTGGAAACACCATCACTTAAAAGTTAAATACAAGTAGACAATTTCATTAAAAAAAAAATGTTTTAAAAATACAAATGAATATTAAGTTATGGGTGTATAATGAGACATTTCCACTGACTGTGTGTCACAAGCTCAGTGTTAGAAATAAGCACTTGCCCACTTGTCCTGCAAAGTTGAAAATTGACCGGGCAAGTTGGTTGTAGCTTTTCCGACGGGCAAGTTAGCATTTCTGAACTTATAACCTAATTTTGCATAAAAATTCAATAGTTTCGTTGGTTGTAATCTGACTGATTCCATTATATTTGTTCTTTTCAATCTAGTCAATCTTCCTTAAGTTTAAGTATAGTAATGCAGAAATAAAATGTTTCTAATATAAAAGGAAATAAAATGTAGCAGTTAATCCTGACAATATGTGTTTATTCAGCAATAAAAATAGATGATAAATTCATGTTGGGGCAATTAAAAAGCACTGGGGGCAAGTTAAAGTCAGGGCTCTCTGGGCAAGTTGGTCTGAAATGTTAAATCTAAGTAAAACTGATTAGCTAAAACTGTAGTGTACATAACTTTTTTATCTCAAAGTAGTATAAAACAATTATACACAATTTAATAGAACTTTTATTATAACTCTGGTACATGTTGTACAGCAAGAGGAAAAGACACATAATATAAAAAAGACTATAATTAATATACATGTATAGGTCACAATTATAGATCAAAGATGAAAGTATAAAAAACTTTATGAACTGCAATCAATAACATTAATAAACTGTTGTTCACACTTTGTCCATCTCAGTGTCAGACATGAGAAATCAGTGTCTATCAATCAAAATAACTTTTTAATAAGTGATAATGAAACACTGAATAATTATAGTCTAATTAAACTATTGTTAACAAAATAAAATTGAATAGCTGTTAAAATCAAATTTTAATTAGATATATGACGAATCAGTGAGATCATTTTCACTCATAAATAACTCAATTAGAGCTAATCAAGACAGAGAGATGAACAGATAATATCATATAAGAAACGTGATTTTATTATGCTTCATACCAAAATTTTGGTAGAGCTTAACTGTCCAGCATACTCTAATTCCAACAGCTTCTGACTTATTTTATAAGTTGAAAATATATGTTATTAGTAGAACAGAAAAATTAGATACCATAAGCTGTAAGAACAAGTTTCAACAAAATAAAAAGAAATTCAGGTAAAGTTTATTATTAAAATCATTTGATTAAAATGAAAAAAAAATGATATTTAAGATGTTTTATCTTAATTTAAACTAATATGTAAAATGATGAAACATCTACCCAGTATTTTTTTGTATTTCTACAAGGAACTATACAGATAAAAAATCCAAATATTCCTGAAAAGGAAATCTATAGAATCGATTACAATTGTACGAATGAGAACGGGTACGAATACCCTCACAACACATTTACCGTATTTTGAGCAGATATTGAGATGCACTTACTTGGAAATACGGTATCTTCGAGTTCTTGGTGAAAATATGTTTATAATTACAGCTTTTCTGAATCCATTGCGGGGAGTGCTTATTTTATTGAGCCATTATTCATCCCTAGTCATTCAATAACATTCGCCCCATGCACTCGTGACGTCACGCCAAAGAAAGAAATTGAACTTTATTGTCAAGTTCAGTATGGACTGGGAAAATTCACTTTATAAAGGGAATATAAAGTTACTTGGAGAGGGTTGATAGAAAAAAAATCTAGAAAAAATGGTTAAAATAAAAATTAAACTACATGTATATTTTTCATGCATCAATAAACTAGGTCATATTTGTATAAATAGAAATTATGTCGGTCAGTGCGTCTCCTAAAATAGAATGCAGTTGATTGGCTTATCAAACCACGTGGTATATTTCGAGAAATTTCATTGGCCCGCGCTCCGTGTTATTGTTAGCGAGAAAATGTAGAGAATCAGTTGAGGGCGATGTTTTGACAGTACTTCAATATTTCCTAAATATCTTTAAAATATCATTCTTAATTTTTGGTTTGATGATTTCAAAATTAATGGTTTTGTGTTAGTAAAAGATTAAACGACAAAAGAACGGAAGAAATCTCTTAATTCGCTAAGAATTTCGAATCAAAAGTTGGTTAGTTTCAAGCAGAGGACGAACAAAGAAGCCATCTTTGTTGTGAAAATTTCGTCGTTGGAAATCCGTCTGTAAGTAGTTTAAGCTTTTATGATCATTTGTTTCTGTTGTTTAAGATTACATTTTAAACTTCGGAGAATATTTTATTTAGACAAAATCTTACGATCCTTTTGAATTTACGATTTCAGTTTTTGAACAAGACTGCTAATTTTAGCCAGAATTGAAATCGACGAAAAGTTGAAATGACTTGGTCAGGCAATATGAAACAACGAGAAAGTGGTAGAAATTATAATCGAAGACAGCGCTACAACAGTAGCAGCTCCAGAGGTTCCCCTTCACCAAAGTTATTGGAGGAAAGGTAAGCCTGGTCAAAAATTTTTGGCAACTCGCCATATTGTTATACCCCGGATCTATGCTTAGCTCATATGACCTTTGACTTTGGTTTTCCAAGTTTGTATTTGCGCATTTTGTTTACATGTACATTTGTTTTAATAGATTGTATGTTAGTGATTAGCATATATCTTGATTATTTAAACATGATTTGCCAAGATCTTGATTTGAAACATTATTTTGAGTTGAGCTAATAATTGTAAATAAACAAAAACATATGTCCTGATAGGGTATTTGAACCAGCTGTTATTTGGTGCCCAAAAAGGTTTATGACTCAAATCTAACTAGTGAGCTGAAAATTAAACCTGAAAATTGATCAGTCCAGACATTGTGGGTCTGTATAGTCTTAGGCTGAGACTGAAGTGATAGGATTGCTAATTTATACTTTTCTTATTGAATCCGACTATCATTTTGCAGGTGCAGTCCAGTGCTAACTGAATTACCCAGTAAGCCTTCCCTTATGATCAGAATCTCGCCACCTCCACGCCTTGCAGACTCAAGAATTTCCAGATCTCCATCTCCTCAGGAAAACCCATACGCTGGGGCCAAGTTCAGTGACCCACCATCACCAGATCTTTTGCCAAAGCCACCATCACATTGGACATGCTTTGAGAGTATGGTTATGGAGGAACAAGTATCTGGCAGCTGCAATGACATGGCTAGTCAATTAAAGTTATTGTTGAAAGTAGCTGTCCAATAATGGATTGCTGACCACGAAAATTTATAAAAGAGATTCATTCCAATCATCATTATTTTTTCATTGTAAAGCATTGCTCATGAAACAGTATATCATGACCATTACAGATTTCATGAGTTCTGTTACGCATTTTTCATTTTCATCATTTTTCATAATCATTGTTGTTGTGGTTATATTTTGACATACTTTTCTGTCTTTTTCATACAGTGTTAGTTAGTTTGAACTTAAATGGGCAATATTTATATTTTTACACACGTTTTATACACTTTCTGTGGGAATTTGAATGTAGACAAAATATATCTCAGTAGTTGCTGATGAATTTGTTCTACATGTTAGCGATGTTCGAATCTTGACTTCTGATTAATTAATTGTTCTCTTCTGATGCTGTAAGCATTCAGCACATATGCCAATGGTCAACAAAGAAATGGTCAAACTGGGTGGGGTGAATTGTTATGATATTAAGTGTGTTTTTGCCCATTTAAGTTTTTTAAACTATACATAGATTTGTAAATTTTAAACAACTTCCAACTTCTTACTGGGGCCTTTTAATGATACTGAATTACATTTTTTTAATTGTAAATATTTTTTAAGGTACATGTATTGTGTATTGATGCATTTGATTTAATCACATCGAAGCTTAAGTGCAATATTGTTTGTACAGAAAGAATGCCAAATATTTGTATATACAGATATTTTTATGTTTATTTTCTTTTAAATTGTTTTAAATATAGAAACTCTGTTTTTAATATATTTTGGTGCATGAGAAAGTTGGAAGGCACACTTAACGAAATGTCTAATGCATTGTAAGATATGTTTGATTAGAGAAGCGGTTTTTGTTAAGGGATTATGCTATAGTGTGGATTTGATACTTTAAATGTATCTATAGAGGCGAGGATTTTATGTATGACACAATGTTGTTATAAAGGAAAAGTTCTTAGGGCACTAATATTGTGATAACTGATTCATTGTGTGCTAGTTGAATGTTTATGTAAATGTGCGTATATTTTTATATATGTACATTTGTTATATTTGAAATATTATGTCACAGTCTTTAATTTCCATTATATGTTTGAAGAAATTCAATTGAAAGGTATTAATTTACCAATTAGCTCAGTTAAATATCTTTTTGTAATGTAATGTATTTTGAAGACCGATGCTTGGCTAGATTAAATGCTTTATTGTACAATTGAAAAAGCGTATATAATTTTGTTTAAGATCAATTTCAGTGCACATGCACTTGTTGATATCTAATTTTGTATAGACTATGATTTATACACATTCTTGCTATGCTCTTTGTGCTTTTTTTCTAATTTGTCTTGTTAATATTATTTTACATGTGTCAAGTGCAGGAATTTTGAAGTTTATTTTTTCATATATAAATTTAACACAAATGGTGTTTTTTTTTCATATTTAATACGTAACACCAATTGGTGAGCAATTTTTTCTTACAATATTTTTTTTTCTTTTTTGGCGACCATTTTTTTTTAAAAGACTTATCTTAATTGTATTGTCGAACTTAGACTCGTACATTTTCAAAATTCCTGGATTGGCGTAAAAAGCTGAGGTTATGAAATGTTTTTGGACATTTTTTTCTTTATTCACGCATGATATCTTAATTACATTGAATACACATATGTCAGTTTTTATTTATTTATAAATTCTGTACAATATCTATTTATTGTTTATTCAGTGAACTTATGATACGTTGAATTATCTTTACTTTCTAATCTAATCACATCTACACTTAACTTACTTCATTTATTTATTTTTTGCTTTTGAATGTTTTTATTTTTTTTGACAATGAACAAGGGTGGGGTAGTTTTTTCTTATTTTTCAACAACTAATGTACGATCTTAAATTAATAAGCTACATGAAGCTTACTTTGATAAGGTTTTTATTTTATGAGATCTTAAAAAAAATGAAAATGGTTAACTTGGATTAAATTTTTGATTTATTTTTGGGGGATTTTTTTTTTAAAAGAGGTGATTATTTTGTTGAGTACTTTGTCTTTTTCTCTCATAACCTTGGTTTCTTGTTTGATTTGTTCGTACAAATAAAGTAATATGCCATCGATAGATGCCATATTACTATTGTAGGGACATGATATATATATTTTCTTGTTGTTGCATGTGATAGTAAAAAATTGTATATTATATGAAATTGGGTAATTTGTGCTTAATAACGAAAAATTTTATGTATAACACCAATTATGTTAAATGTTTTAGGACAAATTTGTTTCTAAATTTTGTTTAATATCTATGATATTACCATTTGAAAATGGTATAAATTCTGTAATTGTACAAACAAACTTAAGTATTACAATTTAAATGGTCACATTAGTCTCCTACAGCTGTGTATATGTGAACTGGACGCGTTACAAATTGAAATCTAAACTTCTAGGCAGTCTAAACCTTAAAGCCACATTTTCTTGTAAAGAAATGCTTTATTACTTTGTTTCGACTGTACCAAAGTGTTCATTAATATGTGCATTTGAACTGTAACCTAATATGCTTAATGTCTCCATTAGTTATTAAGAGTGAATTCAGGGAAACTTATTTAGTTTGTTAAAAATGAGACCAATTTTTCTACATCAGGGATATGATAACCATTACGATTCCTGTGAGCAGCTTCAGCTTATCTCGGATGTAAAACATCCTTTGAAGACTGCGTCGACTTTGAATTAGAAGAGTTATCCTTCATAAGAATAGACTAATAGCGAAAAACATTAATATCACTAATAGATGCAGGGAGATCAATGAACGAACGAAGCTACAAGATTCTTCGGAATGATTTAGGATTCAAGAAATTTGTACGCAATGACTTTGGATTCATGAAGACAGGACTGTGATCTCGTAAAGACACAGATCAGCTTTATCTAGGAAAGTGTTAATATGGCTTGAATAGACTAGATATATTTAAGATTATAAGTAATCTTTACTCATTTATGTGATATTATATGAAAATGTGAACTATGTCGAAGGACCATTTTATGATCTCAACACTTAAAGTATGTTGTAGTTTGTTGAAGATGGGAATGAAAAGCTAAGTTATGCTTCATTCATTGATAAAAATTGTGCTACAAAATGTTTTTGTATAGCAGAATGAAGATACATACACATAGTTTAACGAAGGAAAAACTGATATTTATTGTGTCACCTCAGTGTGACTGTGAACGGTCTCGAGTATTGTTGAATTGAATACAGACATATTATTATGTACTGTTTTATGTTTATCCAGTGCAAGATTTATTTGTGATAAAGCAGAGTTTCATATTTTTCATGGTTTGGATTATGTACAGACTGTGATTTCATCAACGGCATCAAATCAACGATATTGTACCTAGTATCATTATGACGTTCCAGGGTTTCTATCGTCCACCTCTCGGACACCTCTCTCTTTGAACAGCAGATTTACTCTCTTATTTCTTTCTTTTTCTATCGGGTCCTCTTTAGGACCCACATACACTTCGAAAGAATGTGTTCTCACGATTTGTCAAAAAACTATCAGCTTTGCTGGTAGATGTGTTACGTCTTACTTTATTGCATCCCGTCTCAAACTTGGAAGTCAGGAACGATCATCTTGTTATTACAATAAAAGAAAACTTGATGGTTTGACTTGACTTTCAAGAGCACACTGTTAGCCTGGCTGCCTGCTTGTGTAAAGGTATTACTAAATGTCTATACAGTCTAGTCTACTAAATTAGTGGGTGTCAAGTAGCTCACTGCTTCCCTGTGCAGAGGTAATACTATAGGCCTATATCTGAACTTAACTTGCAATTAAGAATCAGAAACAAGAGCATATGATTGATGGTCTACTTGAAATTCAAACACCCAGATTTGTGTTGTAAAAGTTGTTCAAAAAGTTTTGATCTTAACAGACTTAGTACTCGGCGTTTGTGAAACTTCAATGTAGCCAGTACAGCTAGCTCAGCCAGTCACACTAAAGTCTTCTGATTGGAGGACAAGGGTTTGATACCCAAGTGCTCAACAGACTAAGTACACAGTGTTTGTGAAGCTATGATGTAGCCTTTAAAGCTAGCTCAGCCAGTTGCACAAAAGTTCACTGATCATTGAAGGATTTTGGATTTGAATTGCAAGTGGACATATTTTCATGGAGCTTAGTTATTACTAAATTTCAATGCTTTTCTAACCTACCATGATTATATATCATAAAGGGCAGTTGTCAGCCACTGGCGGAGGTATGCACTTAATAATTGGTTAACAGCTAAATCCAGAGATTTAGCCTTTCCAGGGATAGTGAGTAGGTTGACTGACCGCTGTGACATTACCTATACAAAGTGTTGCTAGGGTATTAACCCTGACAAGAGAACGATGTTAATTATCAAGCCAGGAACCTGTGAACAATTCAAGACAAACATACTGCTTCTAAAATTAAAACTTTCCAAATGAATTCTCAGTTTTTCCAAATAAAGTCGAGGCTAGGCTAAGTCTGTGTATCTGGGTCTGTTTGTACATAACTAATAATAATGATTGCTACAAACTACCATCCCAGTTTTGATGTGTATAACAGTTTACTTTAAAAATACTTGTTCACCTATTTGGTGAAATATTTCAATTTTCAAAAATCACTTGTTAGTAGAGCTGGCATTCATTGGACTCGAAGTGTATCGAAGATATTGACAAATAAATATCGACAATATACTGATATATATTTCAATATCTTCACTACAGTACTACATGTATACAGATCAATTATGTTGTAATAAATTCATAATAGATATTTGCCATGAATGATATACATTGTACCTTCTGTGGACTAGAGCTATTTCTTCAATGGGGGTGCCGTCAATGTTTTAGACCTATGAGTTCATATTATGATGGCACTCCTGTTTCTGCTTACAATAGAAGGTTTGTCTTATAAATTTTACCCTCAATAGTGACTTTTATTCATTTATCTAAAAATATTATCAATATTTCAAAATGCATATTGATTATTGATCTGAAATTAAAATCGACAATACAGCGCTATCGTTGGAATCGATGACAGCTCTACTTGTCAGTACAGCATAGTTCTATTATCTGTCCAAAAAATGAACCTCATTTTACTGTTGGTTGCACATTAAATAAGTGAACAGAGTAAAACCAACTGAGAAATTATATGGACTTTCGACAGGTAGAAACCCAAACTATCTTTAATAGTGATAAGAAACAGAATACTTAATATTTTAAGACGAACTATAGATTATGAGAAATATATACTAAAAGTTAAAAATAGCATAATCACGGATTTAGCGCAAAACGGTCTTAATTCACTCTTTTCTCAAATTAAGGTCCGTTTTCCCCTAACCCTGGGATATATGGTAAATTCATAATGTTCCTAATTAAATAGGTCTTTATATATAAAATTGCCCTTCTTGTACAGGGGTATGTCGATTTGTAAAAAAAAATTATTACAGCACTGCTACCAGAATGTTAATGTTTTTCTGTTAATTATTGAGAGTTTCAGAAAAGCTGATTATACGAGTTGAAATCTGTCATTGAGTACCTTTAATAATGTTCTGGAATGAGGAGTGCTAGCGTTTTCTATTGTCCAAGAACTAGCTCACAAATGTCTAGATTTTACATAAAAGGTATGTTTGAAGGTTGGTCCGAGTCAATGTCTTATAACTTAGAACTAAATTTATTGCACTTATTTAGTCTTAAAGCACTTGAACTTGAGTTTTGTTTACTGACAACAAAAGCTATATATAAATTTTTAAAACTTGGAGTGTCAATTTAGCTAAAGACAAGTCTAACGTTTAGAAAACAAGGAATAAATATATTCAATTAAATCTATATATTGTACGTTTTTTCTCAACTGTCAAAACATGAATATTTTCAGGGTGGATGTGTTGGTTGAAATTATTCTCACAATACTCCCATGAGTGTCCGAAAGTGTGAATTATGATTGAGTTAAACTGCTTATGCCGTTTGATAAGTTTTAGTCCACATATTTTTAATAACAATTAGTCCGCCAGTACAAAAACAATGAATTCAGTCACTGTGAAATTATTCAAGCTTTGACAGTTGAGAAAAAACAGACTATAAAAAACAATTAGTAATATCTAGACTCTTGTCTACCAAGTCACAAGTACTGAAAGATCAATTTTCTTTTCCTTAAAATGAATACTTTGAAACTATATACAGGTACATTGTAGTCAAAAAACATTGAATTGGCACTCAATGCATATTCGAAAGTTCAACCGAAAACCAACCCTCAATAAAAGTTAGTCTTGTAAATGCTTGAAAGGAAACAATAAAGGCAGACAATATTAACCTGAGCTTTAACTACCTTATTATAATGACTACATGCTTCACTTACATTAAAACGTTAAACACTGTATGCATGTATACGATTATACACATGTTTATAACAACCATTGTGACTATAAATCAAATTAGTTAACATGGTATTTCATTGTACTTTTAATTTTGGACTCATTCATTCATGGGGTAACAAGTAAGACCCAACATTAAAGTACACAAACCTACTATGTTTACAAATTTATATCAAATATTTTTTATAAGAAATTTGTTTACTAGTCAGTTAAATGATGCAGACAGTTCTTCTGGACACTTCATTGGCTGTACCAGTACACAGACATCTCTTCAGAATGAGTTTTGACCAATAGTGTCAGTCTTTTGAACTAAATGACCTATCAATGAAACAATGAAAAATTCTGTCATATTTAAAATTGACTATTATGTGAGTTATTTCCCTTTTTCATCACGTGGAAGTTTGATAAGCATATTGCTATGTAGCGCTTTGTGCCCTGGTACCCTTCTTACACCAAAAGGAATAAGTATGTGATATTAAATCGAAGGAACCAGAGGGTGAAGCAAGAGGTAGCGACAGACTTAGGCAACTGGCCACGTATCTCTGGTTTTGAACCTCACGGCATACTCTCAATAAATTCTCACTAAATGGAAAAACAGCCTAGGTAGCCATTGAATAATAATTTCCATTTGAGTACAGAAATCTTCCACCCATGAACTTAGGAAACAATTTCAATAGACCTTATCCGTAATTCAAATTTATGGGTTTTTCGGTCCATGCATAGCCAGTACAAAGTTTTCTACACATAATTGATAAAAAGCATGAACTAAGGATTAAATCCTATTGTTCTTTGTACATGTTTTAATTGTTAGGGTGAAAGTTTGTATGTACCGGAGGGGAAAACCCAAATATTTGAATTCCAGATATAGTCTATTTCTTTATAATAAAAAATACCAACGACCATTTTATAAGCTTCTAAAATTTAATAATATCTAGCAATGTTGTTTTGAATTATAAAATAATATTCTAATAACTCATGACAGAATACAGTAAAATAGTCCAGTACAATAAGCACCAAATATTTTAACATAAAAATGATACATGATTTAAAATAAGCTACAAAGAATAACTTCATCACATAGTGACTTTAACATTTTATTTCTGTCAAGCTATAAGCTGCGGTAAAGATTATGTATTCTAATGCATTGTCTATTTGGGGTGTAACGGTTAACAGATATACCGGTTAATATTGCAATACGAATACTGACGGTTTTTAACCGGTTCGATTTTCTCGGAACCGGTTTTTGCAGTTATGTGCCGTACTGATTGTTTTTATCAGAGATTAAAATTTAAATGTTTGAATAAATGTTGAATTTGTGTTGGAAACTTGATTTTTTTTTTTCGTAAAGTGAGATAATAATTATCTTTGAAAGTCCATTCAAAACATATTTTCTTCTAATTTATTCAAACATTTGCATAATACTTGTAGATTATTTGAAAATACAAATGTCTATGTGTAATGTTGATCAAATAAAGACGATGCAAGTGCATTAATACATTTTATGCATGTACGTGCGAAAAACAATATGTATTGCAATATATTACAATACGGGTTTCGTGTATTGCAATACAGGTTTTACCGTATTGTTACACCCCTATTGTCTATGATGATAAAAATAGTTTCATTAGAAACAACTTGACCATTCCTTGAATGAATAGTTAGTGTAAAAATTCCTGGGGGGTAGTTACGTGAGGCAAAGCAAGCAACAGTTTGTCCAAACTATTTTTTGCCGTAAACATATAAGGCTTTGTAAACACATTTTTTATGTTATTTATGTGACTTAATATTGTTCAGTCATATCATTGAATCATGTTTTGTTTTTTCAAAATTAATACATTTAATACATTAATCATGGTCTAAATTGAGGGTTGCCCTCAAATATGTAGTAAGTGCATTGTGTTAAAAAGCGAGTTACTACAGTCTTGCAGGCAACCCTCGAAATGATTATGGATTTGCTTACTTTCACAACAGATTAAGCATTTTGTTGGGTTATGTGGTGCGAAATCAGTTCCAACATGGCGTCTAAATATGTCCGAGATTATTTGTAATGAATGGCCGAGTAGTCCTTAATGGTAATGTTTATGATGATAAAAATAATTTGTGTCAAACATTGGTAAATAATGATGTATAATGGCAGATTACCAGTCAATTTTGACAGACTAAAACTAAGTTTAACAATAAGGGCAAAGGTGATACAAATATAAGTAAATGAATGAATAAAGATAAATTCCAGCAGGAGTATAGGAGAAACACCTTAACAGTTTGTCTTTAGTTGAACATTTGAACTAGTGTATCATTCAATTTGTAACTATACAGACCCCTATGACAGTAGCTTGACACAGACTGTGGTAAAAAATACATGTTATCGATAAGACATATTAAATTCTAAATACTTTTAGATATTAGTTTCACAAGTTTTATTTTTTTTATTAAGGAACTAATTACTTCAGTTAACAAGTATTATCATGTGAAAAATAAAGCAGAATAAAATATCAAACACTCATATTAATTGATATTAATTGAGCAATTACTAAAAATTATTCATCGATTAAATATACAAAGTAAGAGCACATTTAAGATTACTTCATTTTATTATAACATTATAATCCATTATTATAACACAATATTGATGTTACATAGTTCTAACAACTTTGACATGTACACAATTACAATAAGATAAAAGTTAAGTTAGATTAACAATGTTTTTAATGAGGGATGTTTCAAATAAACTCATGTCATCCAACATAGGGTGTTTTAAAATTGCATTTATCAAAAAATCCTCATGCTTAAAAATATAAAATAATGATACAATAGACAAGTTATCTGCACTTTAAAAAAATAAAAAGGAATGTCTGATGCTATTCATCACTCTATAGATGATTTTTAGATATATTGCAGCGGTCAATCATCCAACTAATGGTCCCTGGATAGACCTAGATATTTGGACCCAAGCTATTATCCCAGCAAAAAGCACACATCCAAGCAAGTGACTAACAACTGTCTTGAACAGGAAGGAAGGCCAGAAAATGGCCAAAGAAAAAAATATTTTTGAGATCAAACTCCACTAAGGCATGTAGGTCAACCCATGACCCTGCGTCCTCAAGTAATGTAACAGTAAGCAGTTTTTTTTGTGTAAATAAAAAATTATGCACAGCTTCAACCAAGATATTTAATGCTTAAAAATATAGTAAGGCATGAGAATAAAAAATGATAGAAAAAGCCTTGATCACTGCACCAGAGAAATTTGTCTAAAATATTGGCCAACATCCAACAAATAAAATTAAGCGAAGTAAAAATTATTTGAGACCATGTTTCAAGTATCAACACTATAAAGTTTACATGTATGTACAATGAGTACAATGTATATAAGAGCCTCTTATGATGACTTCCTGAGATGATGATGATATATACAATGATAGTAATAAGTTTTAGATGTACAGGATACAGAGATATAAATAGTGCCCTCCAAAAGTTTCCACTCAACGCTAAAAAAACCCCATATGTTTAAATTAAAAACAATGTCGTTCACAGGCCTTGTTAACTGTAGATTTGATCGGATATGGATAAAGGTTATTGATTGCATTTTTAGTAAACTCTTAACATTTGAAACATGTTTAATTGAAAATTGTTGTTATAGGTTGGAAAAAAGGCAACAAAGTGCTAGGTAGCAATTTCCTTATCAAATGAGCTCTACATAAAAACAAAAGGAAAAATATCACAAAAAAGTTCATACAGAAAAGAAGGCCTACTGTAATTTGATGTGTACATTACACACTATTTCCTCCAAATTGTCATATTGTTGACAAAATCATCCACATTTGCAAATGGCATATTATTTTAAAAGGGAGATAATTCTGTTAAAAAGGCACTGTGTACAAGTTAATAATAAAAACTGTGGTAATAGCGCTATTTGATATTAAGTTTCTTTTATTTCAACATTGTGCCACATTGTTTGGTTGTTCCAGATGCCTTTGTATCAACTGTCAAAAAAATATATGCAAAAATCTTAAATGAAAATTTTGTGCATGAATTTCGAAGTGTGTTTCAATAGAAATTTAAAAAGGAAATGTTTCGTTGAGTCCAAACTTTTGGACAGCACAGTACATATAGAAATACATTAGTAAGATATAGGATGGTCAAAGTATATTAAGTACATGGGACACTTATCTTTAGTTTTATATACAAACAATTTTATGAAATCTAAAAACTAAGAGGTTATTTATTTAGAGGTTAATACACAGCTGAGGAGGGTCTGATGGCAATTATCCCCCCTCATTGAGCAATGCCAGACAACTTCAGTTTAAATCAAATATCAAAAAAAGTTTTCAATCACTCAAAGCTTATGTCACATGGATGAAAGTTAAATGATTTGAAAATACGGAAAACCTATTCTCAAAATACTGAAATCAGTATAAATACAGAAAACTTCCCCATGTATGTCAACTAAATCATGGCGTCATTTTGTGTGAAATGTGATGCAACAAGCCAATTATGCACAATTATACCCTTTAGACTGATCAGGAAAAATAATTAGTCACATGACCAGTATTAATGCTAGTAAAATGCTCAAAATGAGTGAGTATATAGTAACAAGTGTATTAAACTACAATCATTTATGTCATCAATTGAAAACTTTGTGCTAAGTATTAATGAAGTTTTTTATCCTTACATAATCATTTTAATTTGTTTTTGTTTTCACTTATATTCAAGTCTGAGTCATACAAGGGCAACAGTTCACTTCATAAAAGCTGGAAAGCACCAATACTAACTCTGCTTAAGTACTGGTGCTTTTCATCCTTCCTGAAGCAGGCAAAATTTTTTCCAGATCCTTCATATATCACAAAGTAATATAAAAATATACACATAGAAAGTGAAGAAAAAGTTTAGAAGAAAGACGAAGATTTAAAAATAGAACTCAGAAACTTTATACATATAATACAACACATAAGAGACAAACATTTTATAAAACAATGTTACTATATACAAAATTATACATTATTAGAATGTAAATTCATCAACTTTATAAGAAACCTAGCTTAGCCAAGATAAAATCTTATTTAAAAATACAATTAATACATTAATAAAGGATATTTGTCGATTTGGGTATAAGATTGAATCATCAACCCTGTGATGCACCCAGACCCCTTTTTCGCCATCCCTACTTTTTTCTGAGTTCTAGAAAGATCACATATAATTAAATGCAATCTTAAGAAATTATCAATTTATTAACAAAATATTTAATGCATTAAGAAATGTACATCTTATTTAATAATTATAAATTTTGTGTTTCACAAATATAAATAATTTAATTATTATTGACAATTTACACAGGCACATGAATTATATGTATACATGAGAGAGTATGTCCTATCAATCTATTTTATAGTATTTGTAGTTTTATTCAACTGTCAGCGGCACATACATTAACTCCCACTAATTTAAATACTCAATATTTGTTCAGTAAGCCCTGTACTTAAATACTGATATTTATTTTTATCAGTCATGAGATCTGTACGGTAAGAGTTACTTTAGTGAGTATTTGAATCAGTGGGGTAAATTTATAAGTCACTAACAGCAGGGGCGGCAAAATCAAACGTCCGTATTGTCCGTGTTGTCCCAAGGCAAGTACGGACAAGTGGATTTTTTGATAATCTTATTCAATAATGTTCATACGGACAAGTAACTTTTACCAGTTGGCAATAACGGACATGTAAACAATTTTAAGATTTCGCCGGCCCTGAACAGTTGAATAAAGTTTAACGATAAGTTTGTCTAAGTAAAAAATACACAAACACATTTCTGTATATATCCATGTATAAAAATTCTCTATGATAATTACATTTAAAAGTCAACTTGTCATTTACAATGCAAACAAAAAGCTAACTTGATAAATTAATAACTTATAGCATAGCATAAAACTTAAAATAGTGCAGTCTAAAATGTATGAGTCAAACACAGGAATTCCACATCCCCTTGTTATCATCCCCTCTGTAAACTCATGTTGAATGCAGCAACATTTAATGCTAAGTTTATTTCTTGACAACTGTATCTTGTTTTCTTGTTCCTCCTTGAAAACATGGTTCATGCAAGTAAAACAAATAGCTGGTTGTCCAACCTAGTTTAAAATCAAAGTCAAGCCCTTTGCATATACCTTATATAGATTGGGCAATCTAGTTTTAAAAATCACTGTCAAGCCCTTTGCATATAGCTGGTTTCCAATTGGGCAATCTAGTTTTAAAATCAATGTCAAGCCCATTGCATATAACTGGTTGTCCATCTAGGCAATCTAGTTTTAAAATCAATGTCAAGCCTATTGCATATAACTGGTTGTCCATCTAGGCAATATAGTTTTAAAAATGAATGTCAAGCCCTTTGAAGTAATCACACTGTCGTCTTATCACATATTTTCCACTCAGTGATCATTTCACAAGTTAATCTTCTTCAATAAATAAGTTTAGAATTTCAATCTATCATGATCCATGTGTTTGTTTGGACTGACAGGTTGGGGAGCTGTAGAGCTTCGGCAATGTGGTCGGACTGAAGGATTCAACCCCACCTGAAATACAAATGTATTATACATGAATAAATGAAATAGGCATGATTAAAGTTAAAAAGTTAAAGTGCAATTTAAAGTCTGCTTCCATATACATCTTATGTTGACTACAATTTTGTACCCTGATCACCGAAATCTTCAGGCAGGTCATTGCATACAATATTTGTTTGCAACTGGTTGGATTGGAACAACTGTGTATAAATTTCTTGACCAAGGAAATTAGCAGTGCACCAAGTCAGATTTGAACCAGAGACCTCTCGACCCCTGTCCTACCACTGGATTACTGATACTATGATCAGTTATAAACAAGCATCTTCAAAACTTACGACGAAAGTAATAATCAATTAACAAAAAGACAACACATTAAGAAATAGGTTCAGGTACAAAAAAAACATATAAACAGATCTAAAGTTTAAGTATGATTAAAAATAACAAAAGATAATTATCATGAACAGTTAGTCAGTCTTGCAGTTAGCAGTGAATAACAAAAACAAGGTGGGAACTCCATGCAATCAATCAAATATTACAACAAATACAACATTCAAAATAAAAATATATGTTAGTAAATTTATATTAGTAAAGAAAAATATTTCTAAAAATAAATAATTTAAAATAAACTTCAAAAGCATTATAATTATTTGGCAAAATTCATTTAAAAAGATGTCCTAATAATAATGAATTATTGAAATAACACAAGAATCAACAGAAGGAAAGCTATAAATAGAATTAAGAATTGGCTTGGACAGGAAGAAATAATGATAATGAATTAAACAAAAAAGTGGGAAGGCTAGGAATTAAACACATAACTTGTACCGGTACATAAAAAGAAAACAACACTTAGGGAACGTTCTGCAAGGCAATCCCTAGATAGCGCTTTTTGAAAGCGATTTTTTGTAGCAAAAGGTCTATGGAACGGTTTGCTTCAAGCTAGCAAAAACAAAATGGCGACTTTCTCAAACAAAAAGTTCAGAATTGTAACAAATGAAAAATATTTAAATCAATTATCTCCATGAATATTCTATTTTACCACTTTGACGAAATATATGCATTACATGAAATATATATCAATATTCTTGAAAAAGAAACACGTTCCCACAGGGGGCATCCATTTTGATATAAGCAGAAACGTTCCGAATGATACTGCTAGCAAGAAAAAATCTTGCTAAGTTTCGCTAGTTAGCGATTCAATTTGCTCGATTGTAGCAAACCGTTCCGTAGGAAGTCGCTAGCTAGCGCTCGCCTTGCAGAACGTGCCCAAAAATCAGCCTGACAACTTTATCTTTATTGGGTTTAATTACTACACGAAAATTTCTTGTATAGTGAAAGTGCAGAGGTGTTTATGTAAGTAAGGAGCTAACAGAGTGGTTGATATTTTGAAAATTTACAAGTGAACAGTTAGATGAGTATTTAAAACAATACCATGTTATTATCTGCTAACCCTTATTGAAGACAGTTAACGCAAGACTGACTATTTGCAAATTCATGCGAAATAAAACAAAAATTATTGTTGTTAAGAATAAAAAAATCCAGTTATGAGAAATAAGTTTTTACAATAAAACTATCAGTTTAACAATCATTTTCTCAAGATGCTATATGTATGTTAGTCAAGCTGATTTTATAAAATATTTAATACTAACAACCAAATACAAGTTTCATACAACAGATAATATTGCAGCATATCATATAACTTACAATTTCAATTTTCGTACAATCTTTAGATGAAAATCATGTATGTATTTATTTGTTCTAAAAAGAAAAAATATTGCCTGATGAAAAATAGAATCCTAACTTATAATTAATCAAGTACATTCTTATCATTTTTTGATGAGTGGACATTTGGTCCATTTAAATGCAATTGTTACAAAACTTAATGAACATTTACTGACTAAAACTAGTAATACTACAGTTATCACCAATTTTGTTTCACTAAAAGTTTAAATCCTAATCTAGCAAAATAAATAAGCATAGATGACCAAAATGTATCATACAGCAGTTACACTATTCAAGATGCGAAACTAATTTCTAGTAAAATAATTCAAGAACAGATAACATTAGCTATGATTTACAATTGTCTGACCAAAGCAGATGAAATTCAAAAAAAAACTATTATTATATTACTTTTTTAAATTTAAAAATTGATTCACCAGTGACATTAAGAAAAGTTAGAATTTTTAATGAAATATTGGTAAATTTTATTCAACTGACAGTGGTGCATACATTAACCCTGCTGATTTAAATACTCCATATTTGTTCAATAACCCCTGTACAAAATATAGATATTTTTTTTCTTTTTCAAAAGTAAGTACAGAAGTACTGTTGACAGTATATTAAGAATTATCAAACAAATATTGAGTACTTAAATCAGCAGGGTTAATGTATGCCACCAACAGTTGAATAAAATTTACCAAACTTTATCAAATAACAAAACAATTTGTTAATATAATTGTTAGTATATAGAACAGAGTTAAAAGCTAACTGGACAAAGGTTTGGAGATAAAACTACAAGGTATACACACAGAGAAATCTTGGTACGATCCAGCTGGGGCCAGTGATATATTCCCACCTAACCCTGTATTTGTATTACATCCACTGCTAATTGTAGACTGACTAAATACACTCTCATTAGTACCAGTATTCACTTCACGTAAGATTTTTCTTGACAATCTTTTAGACCTTCTTCTGTTTCTGCTGCCAGGTGCCTGTAATAATACAAATATTAAATTTATTATAACCTGTGTCCGTGGCGAGTCTGGGTTTCGAATCTAGTGTCCCGAAAATTGTATGGGTTCAATTCCACCTGAGGTTAATCAGGTTATACTCTTCCATGAAAATTTAACTACTTTGAATAGTTATAGGTTAAAATATGCTGTCTATTCAGCATAATATATCCTAAAATTGGAAAATTTAAAAACATGGAAACAAGTATTGTTTTTTTATTGAATATGAAAAATGGTAGCTGTAAAAAGTTGGGTGACAGTGGTAAAAAACTCACATTCTTAAAGGTCATTGGACCAAACAGTTCACTGGCTCAATATTCAAAGAATGTTAAAGTAATCAAACAAATTTTGGTAATAATCTTAGAACTTACTGTTTTACTTGAACTATGTAATATTTTACTAGCTGGAGTCACTGTTGATGGTGTTTTCCTATACGGTGAATGATATACTGTACTATGATGTTGTGTAGTATGTCCTGGTGTCTTAGAATCATTTATCTGAAATTTAATACATAAAGTTGATGATGATACTATATAGGGCTTTAATGTCACAGTCATGGGTGGAAAATGGAAGTTTAAAAACACGGAAATTCCACTTTCATAATACTGAAATAGACATATTTTATACAAATAACATAGGAGTAAGTTATTCTCAAAACAGTAAAATCAGAATAATTACTGGAAACTTTCACTATGCAGTCTATTTCTAATGAGATTTAAATTCACATCGTTTAGCATTAGTGCATTTGACGTTCATCCCATCATAACAAGTTTAATCTGTTTTGATACAGATATATTTGAGATGTTTAGAAACTGTGCTTTCATTGTAGACCACAATAAAATGCAGGGCCGTGGAATTCCTAGTTTTTTTCCTTTTGTCCTCGGACAAGTGGGAATGGTTGATTTATTTGTCTTTTTCAGACATAAATGTACAAGTCAGGTATAGGAATTGCACACCCCTGAAGTGTACAACTCCAATGAAAATTACCACAATACAGCATACTGAGCATAGAAAATAAATCTATACTAAAGCATTGTAAAAAGTTAAAGTTAAAAAAGTTAAAGTGTGGTTTAAAGTCTGCTTCCATATACATGTTCAGCCGACTTTACAATCTTGTACGACTTTACAATCTTGTACAATAACTCCTGATCACTGAAATCACCCTCAGGCAGGCGATCCCTCACAGTACCCATTTACACCTGGGTGAAGTGAAACAATTGTAGGTTAATTTCTTGCTTAAGGAAATTAGCAGTGTCCCTAGTGGGGATCAAACCCAGGACCTCTCGATCCCTAAGCGCGCATCCTACCACTGGGCCACTGCACCTAATAATAACAAGATTGTAAAGTCGGCTGAACATGTACATGGAAGCAGACTTTAAACCGCACTTTTAACATTGTAAACAGAATATATAAATGTCTCAAGAGTAAACTGCTTTACAACTTCAGTTAACATACAACTAAATAATTCTTAATTTATACAAGTTTATATTTAATTTAACAGATTAGTAGTGCAGTGATTATCATAACAAAATCAAGGAATCATCATAAAATCAGCCCACAAATAAAGCCAAACAACTACCACACAATTCTTTTATTGGGTTTCTACTTCAGAATGTCATTTGCAGATTTATAAAAACCTGCTCAAGTTGTCTGTTGTCATTCCAGTAATTTCAATATAAAAATTGAAATAAGTCATGCACAGAGGAGAGAATGGCCACTAGAACACTACAGGAATATCAATGCCAGCAAATTTCATCTACCTATTGGCTGCTTATCTGATCTAGCAGTGAATTAAAGTGATAAACAAGATAGAGGTTAACAAACTGAAACATTAACATGCAACAGAAAAGTATTGTTAATACATTGACAGTCAATTCAGTCCAAAGTTCATCCATTGAAATATAAATGCAAAAACGAAATAAAGTGTTTAGTCAAACATCATATCATTCGACAGATCTATTCAAAGACAAAATGCAAACATATCTACTCCAACTCTACAATACTTTCTTATATACAGCCTGATTTCTATCATAACAAATGTTTTATTTAGTCTAAAACCAAGTAATCAAGTCACTGAAAAAAGCATTAGAATAAAAAAATCAGCAAAAATCAGTCATTGCCTTAAACAATCTTGAGCAATAGCCCAATTTATTCAATTTCATAGTAAAGGGGAAAATGATCAACTAGCCCAACTACCTGAAATAAATAATTTTCACTAGCCTAAATCAATTTTCACTTATCGTGAACTACAGGCTAGTGGGTTAAGGCAATGAAAATAAAAAAGAATAACATCAGACCAGAAATCAAGAAATACATTGAAATGAAAATGAAAGAGATACATATGCATTAGAGTAAATTTATTTTTAATTTAATTTTATTTAAAGAATATAAACTTCTAAGTTAGATAACATTCGAACGTTCAACAAGCCAATGGACGGAAGTTGAAAGTTTTGAGAATACTGAAAAGCTACTTTCAAAATACTGAAATAAGACAGATTTCATAAAAATTACAGAGAGATATTCATTTTAAAAATACCTAATTCAGTATTAATACTGAAACTTTCACCCATGCAAATGAATTACATAAAGTAACTTATTCACAACATACTGAAATCAGTATTAATACTGAAAACTTTCATTCATGCAAGCATGTCAATTCAATACAACATTTTCAATACAAAGACAGTGCAGTGAAATGCAGTACAAGTTTGAAAACAATACAGGGTTAGCTAACAAAGATTGATGACATAGAAAGTTTACCAACCAGAACTTGTACACGAAGTGACGAGCCTCCACTAGCACTACTGCTTGTAGTACTGTCAATCTAAAACATACAGTGAGGTTTTTTTGTTAAGTTTTTTTTTCAAAACAACCCCTTTTTCCATGCATGCATTTTCAAGCTTAAGTTTTCAAATTTAGGAAATAATTGTGGGACAATTAGCGAAAAAGTTTAGAAATATGTATAACTATTTTCTTCTTAAAAACTTTAATTTCATATATGTACTTGCAGAAACACTTTAGCGTTTGTGACCCTGCCACAAACAGAAAGCCAACATTAAATGGTTCCCAATACATTTAAACTTTATAACGAAAATAAATCAGGCTACTGATTGTGAAATTTAGCTCATGTTTTATGTATTTTTGTAATTTTATCCCATTGTAATATAGACCTATTTTCGGCACCATTTCGAGGCATAACAACACTGATATAGTACAGCAAATATAATAGAAGTAAAAAAATGAAAAAATCTCACCACCAAGAATAAACCTATACAGTATGTTAATTACACTATAGATACATGAAACAATTCACACACTAAAACACACTGTTAATATTTCTACATACAAGAATATACCTAAACATTAAAGCACAAAATTCTATAATTGTGTGAAATGTGTGATACACAATGTATAAAATTATACCTTTCTATATTTCGGTGTTTTTGAGGGTGTGGTGGTTGGTTGAAATCTACGTTTAACTGGAGTACTTGGCTTGCTGCCAAAAATCATTTCTTCTTTCATTAACTTGCTCTTAGCTTTTTGCTAAAATCATAAATATATTATAAATAGATTAAGAATAATGTCCCATAAACAAACACTAGCAAATTTCTATATGTATTAAAGGCAAAGAATTTAAACTAAAATTTCTTTATTCCTGCCTACACTGAGCTATTTTTTGCAATTACTCTCAAATTTTTTTGATTATTATAGATTCATGGGTAAATCTCAGAATATATGTTGCTTCAATAAGTAAAAAAAATTTCAAAAAACAAGATAAACAGGTTTATCTAAAATATACATGAGTATATCAGTTAGCATTTGATACATTAAGTTAAACAATTCCCTATTTTCAATTTTGTCACTATTTTAACAAGGTCTTGCCTCATTTCCCAAAAATTTGAAAACCTATGCTGAAAACATATATTTACCCTTTCTTCTTTTTCCCTTTCTTTAGCTTCTTCAAAATCTTGCCATGTTTTTTCAATATATTTAAGGAAAGATAAACCATTTACTAAAAATGTACGACCATGTTCTTTCTCCCAAACTAATATATCATCTTTTACTGTCTGTTCAACCTATAAATAAATATACATTACAATTATTAATACTTGCACTACCTCATTTTTATGTTATATAGTAAATGACAGAACAAACATCTAGCCTGAAATTGATTTTTCCTTTTCACTAGTGGCTTGTGGCATAGCCACTAGTGAAAATGTTTTAACAAGCTCAAAATTTTAAATAAAGAAATAAAAAGATATTTTATGATTCTTTCATGATTTTGTGTGTTTTGTTAGAGATACTGTTTCACAAATGTATCATTTTTCATTATTTACGTATCATTTAAGACGGCGACATTTTGATGTTATATTTCCACTTGTAACATTAAAATATACGATTTTATATTTTCATAGAAATAACATCACATTTCAACGTTATGAATGAAAGCTGACCATCAAAAATTGTAGTTTACCTTTGGTAGCTGTCTCATCAATGCTTTTCTTTCTTTTTCCTCAAGTAAAAGTTTCCCACCTCTGTCAGCAAAAAATCTGTTAGGATCATTGGCTTTTTTCTGTAAGAATAAGATATATGACTTAACACAGCCCCTATTGTCATGCAACATTTTTACAGATGTTTTCATCTCACTGAGACTGCAATTTCTTTATAGAAATGGAACATATTTAATTTTTACACCAACACAACTCTGCAGCCATTTCCAAAACCCTCCACACTGCAATTTTATAGAACATTTGGTTAGTCATAATGTCCGTTATGAACACATGAAAAGCTCTGTAAACAAATGGAGGCTATACTTTCCTTCACTTAGATACATGTCTATTATTTGTTGACTTCTCAGTTTGTCCTTGCAACTTTTCAGCTGGATTTTTTTTCTTTGCACATAAAAAACCTGGAATTTTTGGAATACATGGAAGACTTACGTCCCTGGTAACCATTTCGCAGACAAAATGTTAACAAACGAAAAAAAACTTTTAGAAAAAAATATTTACCTCAAATTCTACCATTTTATGAAATAGCACTTCTCTTTTTTCAACTAATTGTAGAATATCTTTATGCAATTCATAATATTCTTTGACATTAGCCAGTTCTTTTTCGTGTAATTCCAAAAGTCTCTCAGTATAATCACCTAATAGATAAAATAAAATATAGATTTAAAATATATAAACAATAGTAAACAGGGCTGTCATACAGATTCTAAGGATATTTGATTAAAGATTTTTTAATTGTTCAACTTATCATTTAATAATTACTAATTCTATCACCACTGAAAAAGGGGCTCATTTTGACCCTTGGGGCACACTCTAAACAATCCATGTAGGGGACTTTGAGGTTATAGTAAATCCTAAATAAAAAAAACTCAAGGCCTTATTGGTTTAGAGAATAAGATTTTTCAACACTTTCTTATTACTTATTGTAATTTTGTGTTTGACCAATTGCTTTTTAGCAAAGGTCAAACTGTGTTGTTCTATGAGTGAAATTAGTAATAAAATATAATCTAATCTATATAAGACTTTACGTGAAACTTGCAAACCCAGGGGTGGGGCCAAAGCTAATCATAGGGGTTTTAAAGCCAGTCTGATAAATATAAAGAAATTATGTTTATAGCTTGTTTAGAAAAATGTGAGACATTGAATATCTAGATTTGTCTGAGGTAATCCTAAATGAGCGATAAAAAATCTAATATTTCATTTTTATAAGCGTTAATACTTACAGTCATTAAAATGTTTAAAATCACTTCTCTGTTTTGCACTGTAATAACATTTATTCCACCAAGTTTCGATGTCTTGACGGGAAGCTTCAACAAATCTCTGAATATGTGCTAATTTTTCTACCTCACATTTTGCTATTTCTGCTTGAATCTAAAAACACAGAACTTAAATCATTTAATCTAAATACATGGAAACATGGAATAAATAACAAGAACAACAAGGGTAAAACAGTATACCCCCCTCTTCTCCGAAGCGGGGGTATAAAAAACAGCGAGCTTGAGTTTTCTCACACTTAGTAGTTGACCAGTGGCGCTTTTTTTACAAAAAACTTACGATAAAAATCATCTTAAGTCAAAAGCAAGAAACATTCATAATACTGTCAATTTTTGGCCAATCAATTCCAAATATTATTGATTTATGTAGAGTAATATTATACACCTTTTGAATATCATATCAAACCTATGTTTATTTTCTTTACGACTTTAGCGCACAATTAATGAAATTGACATCCGATTACTGTTTTTATAAATTTGTCAAAAGGTGCACAGACAAAGTAAAAACAACAATAGTCTATCAGTATTTCAATATTCAAAAGGGTTATAACTGAAGGACAAAATATTAATATTGTTAAGTTACACCCTTGAACTGTATGGTTAACATGGATTCCTAATAAAAATTGAAGTTATTTCACTTTAACTTTATATTTTAACAAAAAATGTGCAGAAAAGAACACCTGATAAGAGGAAAAAAATCAAATTCTATAAATGTTTTACTTCAAATCTATACATACGTTACGAATCACATTTGGTTTAAATCCTGGATTTTCTTCTTGAAATAATTCTTGTTCATGTTTCGGTACATCTAAACGTTCCCATAATGTATTTAACTTGTCCCAAAGATTAGCTACACTTAATTCAAGCTGTGATTTACTTGATAAACACTGAAACAGAAAATATATGCTGTCTTCAAGACAAACTTGCATTGGACCTTCTATCCAGCAAAATGGAATTTTATACAGGACCATAAAAATATTGGTGATAAGTTGAAATTTGCTGTCCAATTTAATAATTTAGTATAATATACACTAAAATTGAATTAATAATATACCTGTGCAAAAATTTCTGAACAAATAACTATGCTGTTATTATTCTTATGTGGAATTCCTTGTGTGATTTTTATTGAATTAGAAAAATCAAGACTGTAAAAAGTTGGTGTACAGTCGGACCACTCACATTCTATAAGTCACTGGATGGACATTAATTTGGTAGACTTGGTCTACAGAGTAAATTTAAAGACTGTACAGCTCATATAAAAAAAGAAATACCTCTGCTAACAAAGCATCTAAAGCATGCATATTTTCTGCCGACAATGTAAACAAAGCTTCGTCTTCATTAACAACTTCTTTTTCAAATGATGTTTCTGGACTTCTATCCATTTGTAACATTAAATCAGCTATTTCTTTCTTTTGTTTAATAAACTTTTCAAAACGATTTGCCTGAAAATAAATAGTGTTTTAAAACAAACATCACATAATTTAACAAGAGGTAACGACTGTATTTGCTTATTTGTAAAACTATATATATATCATTCTGTGTTTGCTATTTGCACACAACTTGAGTTAAGTTGTTAACAAAGTTGTGTGAAAAAAAAATTGTGCAGAAGATTAAGCAGGGCTTTTTTCAGTACTTGGGGAAGGGGCCTGGGACCTTTTTTATATATAGAACATTTGGGGAAATTTCATCGCAATTTCATTGAAAGGGGAACAAAATATCCAAGGTAAACTCAAAATTTGAGGAAACTGCATGATTTTAAAGAAATTTTAAGAGGGGAAGGCGCTTGTTAACGGCCCCTGTTATAAAAGGAAAAAAAGGCCTGTTAAGAGTACACATTTACAAGTCACAGATTATTGAGGTCATTTTCTGTAAAAGTTAAGTAACGGTTAATTATATGCCCGATTAGATTATCTTCTATTTTTGGCTGGCACAAGAATACAAAGACAAAAGTCTGTTAACCACCTGAAGGTCATGAGACGGTATAATTTTATAGCCTGAAAATCATTAAAGAAGTTAAACTTACTTTTTCCTTAGTAAGTGATTCAACGTGTAGTTTTAATTCTTCAAGTTGTTTACCACTAGGAACAGTTCCTGATGGTATATAGTACGGTGTCATACACATGGCATCACATAGTGCCTGATCTTCCAGTTTATATTGTGATAAAATCTTTAACCTTTCTTTCTTCTCCTTTCGTAATGTTTCTACCTTTACCAGTAATTCTTTCTCAAGCTGTAGGCCCGCTAATGAAGATGGTGGCTAGGAAAAGAAAATAATTTATCAAAAATGAAAATTATGTATAACTAGGTTAAACATTTGATAGTCAATTTCCAAAATCAAAGACTACCCTGAGGCTGCTAACATGAAATTTAAATCAGCTGAAGATCTGATTTCCCTAGACAACCTATTGAACCCTACTTTCTGGCAAATGTTTTCACCAAAACAAAGGACAATTAGGCAAATATAATACAATTTAATTGTGAAATTTTTAGCACAGTACCGTTTTGTTTCAGCAAAATAAAACATTTTGGTTTGGACAATTTATTGGATTTGATGATTCATCCCTAACAAAATTGTAATATATAGAGTTTGATTCAATGTTTCATTACCTTATATTCTGGAACATTTAGTTGTGCTGAAAGTTGTTGTAATTCTTCTGTTACTTGTGCTATTTTCTTTAGGATTTTTTCTTCTAACTGAACCTCTTCGGCAACCATTTCATCAAGTAAAGCCTTTAATAATATAGTAAACATATTTAGATCTATCAATAATATATATATTTTTAGTGGATCTAATGAAGTGTACAAGACCAAAAATTTCTTTGTGATATTTTAAAATATGCATTCCATTTCATGATTAGGCATAATATATTCAAGTTTAATATTCAATATAATCATTTTTATTGCCATGGAAAACAGTGACAGTAAAATGAAACCTCTGACCACTCGCATTCCAAAATTCACGGGACTCACAACAAATTTGGTGGACTCGTCCACGTAATATTCACCGACTGTTTTCCGTACACTTAACAAATAAGAACAAACTCCGCAATAAACTATACCCGGAATTCAAATATTTGAGTTTTCTCCTCCGGTACAAACAAACTTTCACTTTTACAATGAAAACACGTGTAAAAAGAACAATATGATTTAATCCATAGTTTGTGCTGTTTAGCAATAATGAGTAGAAAACTTTGTACTGCCTATGCACAGACGAAAAAAAACATAAATTTGAATTCCGGATTAGGTCTATTAGCCTACCAGTAAATGTTGTAGAACAGCTGAACTTCTGATCTCTTTTGCTGAATGACCAATTCCTATTCTGTTCCATATTACTTCTAAATGTTTCATAGACTTCTCATACGCTTGTACCAATTTGTCACTGAAAACATCCAAATGGATAGTCTATGCACTAGCATTAAAAAAACAGTACATTATGAAACTAAAAAAAAGCAATATTGTTAATTAAATGTGCTTAAAAAATGTAGCTATTTGATCTTCATAAGTTTCGAACATTGTCAATTTTCGGGTGCGATTTGTCAATCAAGACAAGTGAATCATCAACCATATATTTGCCATATAAATCTTATATATTCGCATACTTTGTTGTCGCCCAACATATTCTCTTAAAATGGTCTAAACTAACATAAAAACACCAAAACAATTATCAGCCAAGTCCATGAGTACGAAAATTATTGTTGACGAATCGCACACTCAAAATTATCGATACTCGTCAGTTTAAGATCTGGGCCATATTCAAATAAAACAGTGCAACAAACTCTCTGACTAAAGAGGTATGTCCTTAATTTATTGCCTTGTATAAAACTAATTTCATGATCTTGGAATAAAAAAGTTCGAGGCGTTGACCAATTCAGAATTCGTGAACACAAGAGTCAAGAAATCTCAAGTTCGGATACTTTAAATGTCGGGCTAGTTGATTTTTATGGCAATCGTTTAGTAATTTTAAAAGCAATTGATTTATAAATGATCTTACCTCATCTTGAATGTCTTCTGAGTAGATTCATTCAAAAAACGTTGTTATTGTTTACTCGTTTTTATTCGATACGAGTTTTCAAAATTCCTGGATTAAAACGCGAGTTTTGATTGGACAAGGGGACTTCCCGTCATACAACAGTGAAACGATAAAGTATACTCTGTCCGGACCAGGTCGCAACCGTGCCAAACCCTTAAAAGTTATCGTGTTAATGTAGGCTTATCTAAAAGTAACTCAAATGTGCCGGTTGATAAAAGAGGATTTAAAGTTGCAATGTTTTTAAATTTCAAAATCACGCTGACACATGTATAGATACGTTCATATGCGTTAAATATCGGTCTTTTTATATCTAAGGGAAGTAACTCGTACTAACTCTGGCAAAGTCCCCGCAGTGGTTATTCCCCTTAATTAAATCAACACCCACTGCCACCAAAAACTATTCCTAGTGATTACATCTTGCTTTGCTACGTAATATCTTAAATAGATCTATATAGGTTGAGAAAATATTGGAATACATTAGGTTTTATTTTTTTCAGTTCGCTGAATTTGGTCAATTAACATGTGTTTCCTTTATTTCACAAAATACGTAGATCCATGTCATGACTCATTTATAATTTAATTTATTGGAACGATCTAGAGTCCTATGCTTTATTTCTTCCCATGCAATCCATGCACTTTATTGAAATATGATAGAACAGTCTTTTATTAATTTTTCTTTCAACATGAATTAATAAATGTTGTTGAAATACTGTCATATATATGGCGCAATAAACTATAGTTCTATTATGTTAAGACCAAATAAATAAGCTCTATTCATAAACATATAGAACAAACACTTATAGATCAATATAAACAAAATTGGAACGCTCAACTTCAGAACTCAAACAAGAGCTTGATATACAATAGTTTTAAATCAACCAATTTGAAAATTATCAAAAATTCCTACCGTTTAACGAATCTCTAATACAATGTACTTCCTAAATTTCGCACAGCAAACCATAGACTTCCGATCGAAACAGGACGATACTACGACATATCACTCATTGACAGGAAATGTATTTTTTGTGAATCTAATTTACCAGGCACTAAAGAACACTATATTTTCCGAGAAATCAATCACGCGATTTTTAATTTGGATATTGTTCGTTTTTTTCTCAACTGTCAAAACATGAATAATTTCACGGTGAATGGGTTTGTTAAAATTATTGTTGTAATACACCCATGAGTTTCCGAAAGTATGTATTATGATTGAGTAAAGCTTCTTATGTCGTATGATATGTTTTAGTCAAGATATTTTTAATAACCATTAGGCCGCCAGAACAAAAACAATGCATTCAGTCACCGTGAATAAAAACGGACAATAGCGAATACTAATTAAAGAAAGTTGCACGTTTCCTAAACATCATTATGAAAACTTTTAGTAATTAATCTCACTGCCTCTCATTTTCACATTTTCATATTTAAATCCATAGTTGTGAATTATAATGAATGTACTCATTGACCGATTTATATCGTAAATTTATTTGTATACTTTTTACAACACTTTATAAAACAAACGAGGGAATGATTCAATGAAATTCAATCGAGACCATACACACACAAATAACGTTTTCCACGTGCAGTGCGCATATTGCCTCGCCTTAGACTTCGTTCATAAGTTTAGCTAGGGCGTACTTGTGTGCTTTTTGGCCTTTTTCTGACTCACAAACACATTCCAAAAAGTAAAATTATATGTGTCCTGTTAAGATGAATAATCAATTATATATCATACGAATTGAGTGTTCCACGGGTTGACTTGTACTGGGCACGTTTTTATGCGTAGCACGTGCGTTTTGTGACTTTTGTGACTTATATTTCTGACCATCTATATATCAGATTGCAAGTACAGTACTGTATTAAAAAACATATTCTTAGCATAATAACGGACATTTACCATTCGGAACTAAAAATAATAACTATTCATTAAATTAAGCACCCTATATTACAATGTAATAAAGGGTCCTTGATTAAATGAATGGTCTGAAAGGGACACTGTCAGGTAAATTTTAAAATATAAAAAAAAACCCTCCAAATCTGTGAATATTAGCTTCAAATAAATTTCATTTTATTAGATTCTTTCAATCGGCATGACAAGAAAATAATAAGAAAAATATACATGCATTGAAGATCGTCAATGTCCTCCGTATATAACAATCTGTAATAAGCACATATGGATCATAATAATAAACTGGCTGTCAAATGTCTCACAAAAGGAATCAATTTTACTGAAAACGTTCCTACAGAAGAATTCCTATTAGGATTCACAGAGTTGAGAAATATACGTTTTTAAAAGTAAACTGATGACCATTTTCGTGCCCAGAGGTTATCAAGATTCTCTATATAATCGTTAGATCGAGATTCTTAACAACCTCTGGGTATAAGAATGACTGGTGATAGGTTAGAGTCATATTCTACAATGTTGCTGTACAGTACATGTAAGCATATTTTTGTTGTTGTTCGTCCATTGTTTTGAATGTTTTGTCGATCACTCCTTTGGAAATAATTTGTTGTTAACTAAACAAATTTACGTATGTTTCCCATGAAAACGAGCGACAGCAGCTTTAATACGAATTTCTCTGTTTTCTTTCCATCGCACATACCAATCCGGTTTAGATGACGGATAATTACCGGTCCGTTTACACACCCATGTCGTCATATCCGATACAACCGGAAGTAGACCGCATATCACTAGCACGATGGCTGCCGCGGTTCCACAAACTTTAGATGAAGTTCTGTCATCCGCGGCTGATTGTTTTGTTCTTTGATAATTAGAGGTTGACGTTTTAGAAATGGTAAGATTTGAAATGATCTCTTGAACTAATAGTTCCATTACGTCATCGTCAATCCACGATTCGTAGTCTATTATGCAAGCGCATTCATTTGCGGATAGCTCGGTCATCCCACATGCTGTAAAATTTAGTATTGTGCTCAAATTGGCGACTGAGGCTTTCGATAAAAATCCAAGCACGATAAACGATATCAAAGTCGAATGTATTAGTTTGCTGCTCCTTTCCATATCAAATTTCACACACTAAATAAACTGCGATGAAGTTTTCGTCAGAAAATGAAATAAGTTCAAATTCAACGCAACTTTCAATTCTTTTTTTAACATATAAGCGTATACATTAGCGTATATCCGTGATTATTTGAATTCCTGTTCATTAACAGCATTCTTTCGATGTTGCTACATTTGTCACACTGCGAAACTACCCATAATTCCCTATTCGAAGTAATTCATATCTGTTAGACAAAATATGTTAATAATTTCTGAACAAAAACTGTTGCCAGTCTCTCTTACAATCCTGAACAAAACCTTTTGAAATTGATGCATTACATACATTTAAATCAATGAACATTTGTGCAAAACATAGCGTGTGCAATGCTACAATGTGTTTATTAAAATAGACAACCCATCGCTTTTGTAATTGCTATCTCAAAATCAGTGCTTTAATTAAAAGAGTGGCCCATGATAAATGATTGACAAGCGTATTCAAGTGTTCGATAGATACAGTGTTGTTTCCATATCGATTTGATTCCTGATCACATGGTGAGTTAAGTATGTTGCTATGTACATTAGATCTTTGATAGAGGATACAACAATGGTGATAGGTTTGTTATGGCAATCAATTAAGTTACTGCGATAATTATATATCAACCAATTAACCATGAGAGAAGCAAAACTTTAAATCTATTAATGGAACTTGTTACATCACTATAGATCAATTCTGTAAGACAATGAAAACTTGATTTTTTTGACATGGGTTGCTCGCAATACAGGTCGTAGAAACCACAGCTTTTGAAACGCATCACAAAAATGTCGCAGGCAATTACATTCAGTCATGTGCAGGCAAATTGAGCGCATCGATATGAATTCAGGTGAACATGTGAAAAACAGTTAACACTATCGGACAGTACATTGTTCTAAGCAGTCTTGCTTGCCCTGTTGGATGCATGTCTGGGACGCATTATTATGCTATGATAACTATTGCAACAAATACTCAGTACTCATCGGAACACAGTCGATTTTCCGTAGCGAGTCATAAATTCGAATCTGACACAACTCGCATTGCATAAATATTTTGTAAGGTCGAGTTGATTCCCTTAGTAAGTAAGTTCTAAGAATTGGCGTGGAATTCATATTGTTGAAAGCGCGCCTGACGAAAGTTGTTATCGTCCTGAAATATAAACCGGACGTATAATCACCATACATGTAAATACAATACTCAGTATGTATGTCCATAATACTGTTTTCAAATGGTCTTATGTGGAATATGACTAAGTATACATGTAGCTCTAATGTTACAGTCCCATAAACATAAAATTAGCCGTGAGGGCACCGTACGGGCGCCGTGCGATCAAGCTCCGCAAGAACTCGTACGAACTCTTGCGTACCCGTACGGACTGTTTCGTTTTTACCAGGGTCTGTGAGATGAGCCCTGGATACACGTATGAGCTTCAAAGTCAAATTGTGAACAAAATCGTGGCCGATTATGGATAAAACTTGCATATCTTCTAGCTACGGCTCCGAACGGGTGTGTTGTTTTGTGCCAAGTGCGTACCGTCACCTTTATACGCAAGGCTTCCAACGGCCTACGACTGTCTGCACGTACGGGTCCGCAACTAGCCACGATTTTATGGGACTGAAGGATAAGGCGTTGGTCTGGTAATCAGTTGATAGCCAGTTTTGTGTTAATTCAAATCACGTCTTAAATCTACATTGTTGTTTCCTTGAGCAAGAAACTTTATCCTACTAGCTCAGTACTGGGGGACCAACATATCTATTAGGTTATGACGTAAATTTCGCCATACCAGCTTTTTCAAATTCCATATTTCCATAGCAATTGAACTTTGAAATTTCCGATCGGCTACAATATATTTGCATTGCGATATGAACTTGGAGAATTTTTTATTGCATACAATGGAGTGCTCTGTGTACGTAGCTGATGGTGTTAGCAATTGCGCCCACAGATTATTTGTTCAAGTTGTTCCAAATTGTTTACCAGGAGTTCGTTGATCTTTATTGCCATCAACATTATTTACTCAGTCATGATCAGGTTTGGGGATATCCATTAAAAGCTTAATGCACAAGTAAGAAGTGCCGTATTTGCAGTCGTCCTTTTGATTTTTTAACACTATTTAAACAAACGTACAAAATCGAACCATATATTAAAGGTACTCATTCACAGATTTCAACTTAAACAGCAACCTTTTCTGAAACTATCAAAATTGTATGGAAACATTTTTAAGCAGAAAATTAGTGATTTGATAATGACAATTTTAGTGCAAATTGACATACAAGGAAAAATGATGGTGTTTCAAGTAGGAAAAATCTACCCCCGTATGTCACGGTATAGACACTTTTAGTGCATTTTACGTAACTTTTATTGTATATTTCTTGCAATCTATAGGTCAGTTTGTCCTGTAATATTGAAATTTATTTTTGACACAATTACAGACACTGAATGGTATTTTGAAATTATAGAAAAAAATAACCCAAATCTATTAGTGAACTAGTACCTTTAACGAAATTCTGGAAAGTAGGCCATTGTTTTGTTTGGGTAACGAAATAACTATTGACACTACAGAATCCGATATCGTCGGTATAATTAATGGAGCTGTATTGGATAATAAAGGCTTTGTTTAGTTTTGATTAATGTTGGCATAATTGATATTATCTAATCATTAACAGTATTGCCTCTCTCGACTGTCCAAATAAATTGCTCATACCATGGTCGTTAAGTAGTTTGTGTTATATATTATATCGTACGAGATAAATTGACCTAGAATCGCTTCATGACATGTGATGAGCTGTATTGTTAACCCAAATTACGTGGGCGATAATGTATAAACAAAAATGTACTAGGTTATGAACGTATATAGCAAGATTATTCCTTCCTCTGTTATGGGTTTTTTACCCGGAATCGTCTGCTCCTAAGAACGCACTTGCACAGAACCTGACTTGAAATAAGCATTACTTTAGTGTCTACAAGGACTTTCCGTTGTAAGAACCTTTTTCTCTGCAGGTCTGCTTGAGGTATGAGTAGTGTAGATTGACCTCATCATTTCTAACCAGGCTTGGGACCGCTACAAGTGGTTTCGTGTTGCAATGTTTAAAATAGCATTGTCATTCCATATAAGTTCCGCTACAAAGATCACATTTTTTATTGCAAAATCATGCGACTTTTGACAATGGTGAAGTCCAAGATGTTAAATATGTGAAGAATAAAAAGGGTCTCTATATTCACACTCACTACTAAAACCTTTGGTTTCGATGGCCCCAATAGTGGACTTTTCCTGTAGTCAATATTGCTGTACTCGGTGCAAACAATGATCTCAGTTTTTGTACTTAGTATCGGTAATTAATTACTCATTGTAAACACAGTTCAGTTTGTTGCTTCAATAATATCGATGGGATTGTTCAATGGAACAATTGTATGGTGCTTATCATCTCGCGATAACGTTCTTATATGAGCATTTTATTGTTTGTAATTGACAATATTTGTACTGTTTATTGTTTTTTCATTGTCAATAAGTTTACTGTTTCTGAATCACTATCTATTCATCCTTACCATATAAGCCCTATTTAAGCAACAATACTGACTATATATTATGGAAAGCCTTGGATGTCTTATAAGTACACTAACAAACGTTGTTTGTGTTGAAATCGCATATCATCAAGCGGTTTGGTGATTATATAGTGTGCATTCTTCATTATATTCGGTGGTTTGTTCATTATTATGATATATTGTGCATATTCTGCATTACAATAAGTGTTGTTTTTTCATTAATATAATGCTATTTACACAATGTTTATCGTTCGTAAATGCACAGATAAGACAGTCAAGCCTTCCCATAATATATTGAAACCCAAGTCGTACTTGGATCGTTATCAAACAGTGAACAGACAAAATTGTACTATTAAAGAAGCAATACTTTCCGAAACAAAGACAGCTATTCGTGTCGTTAACTGACCATTAACACACGAAATTGTAATACATTTCCTGTCACTTTCTATGTAAATCACAGTATATTATTAACTGTGCTCGATTGGAAAACAAAACCTTATTGATTAAACAGGGAGCATTTGTTACAATATATAAACTGTGTGTTCGTTTTTAAGTTTTTTTTCCACTTGTCAACAACATTTCGACAGTTTTACCTACACTCTGATCCTGAAAAAGCATATATCTTCAAACATTAGCTTTTAAACAGTACTCCACTCATGACTGATGCTGGCAACTGTCCTAATTGATACAATGATTGCAGATTGAATGACAACAAAACAAGCAGATTAGACCACCATAACTGAGTAGTATAATGGTAAAGAGCTGTACTCATGTCTACGTGCAAAACATGTGCATCTAGTCTCGGAGTGATCACGTGATTGCAATGAAGACTTTTTAACCAATCAGAATATGTTTATATAGTCAGACGTAAAACAAAAGAGTATCCGGTATCATCTCCACGAAGAAACAATTAAGACCAAGTGATGATTCTTACAAAATATAGACAGTGGAAATTGTATGTCACAAACAACGGCTTGATCAAACGTTCTTATCATATTCATGTCAAAGACTAATAAAAAGAAACATAACCATTTTCTTTTCGAAATACAATCATTTCTGTGTAAAAGTTTATGTTAATAAAGACATATCCAATCATTCAACTCTTTGTTCATATTATTTGTTTTATTTTGTTTTTAACTGATAATATCAAAAACGAGCTCGAGAAAATGGCTTGACCATATCAGTATCGGTTGTGCCTCTTACTAAAACAAGATTTTGGATATTCAATGAAGAAAAACATTTCTTTTAAGTAATTCTAGCATCCAAAATCCAAGATACATTGTACAGAGAACAAAACAATGCAAGCTCAGAATTTGTTTCAATCTTGTATTTTGAAAATCCCCTTACCTCTATGTTTGGTCCGCCATGACACTTGCTACTTTGTCTCTAAACACCACAATACAGCAATAAATATACAAGCAACATTATACGTTCTCTTCTCATATTCTTTACTGTACAAAATGATGATATTGAGTGTATGTTAAATAAAATTGTACAATACAATATTTATGAACAGAACAGAGCGGAATAGAATAAAACAGAATAGAGAGGAACAGAACAATAGAAAAGAAAATCATGAAGAACTCTTAGATGTTTTGTATGAAATGTTTACCGGGTATATTGAACTCTGCCTTGTTATGAATCAAATCTAATATAGATTTGAGTATACATGTAGCTCCTCGAATTCTATTGGCAAATGGACAAATTAAGATCAACAAATTTGTGAACAGTTTTTACTAAAGACAAGGCATGCATATTTACATCAAATCTTCAGTTTCCATTATTCTTGTCCGCGAGGACTCAGGGTTTCTTTCGATGTGTTCTTTCTTAGGTAAAATACTTTTGTATATCTTTGACAATTCAGATATGAATTCCTTATTACAAAATCCATACACATACGGATTGAAAGCCGAACACAGTAGATATGATTTCAACATTAACTGGAATACAATTTTGCCAGAATTGGAAAGAGTTCCGTACAATTCTGGACGCATTAACCGAATGCAAACCGCGACTAAACATGGGAGATAACATATTTCATACATAGCTGTCAAAACTATCATCATGAAAGTGACTTTTCGTATCCGATTTGTAGAATCTTTTTTATGTTTTTCCTTTTGTTGACAAAGCGATTGTTTCCTTCTTTCAATGAGAGTTTTCAACACATTTCCGTATAGAACAATCAAAACAAAGAATGTAATAACAATGCTGACGATGTAAATAATAACAACTGTGTTCGGAAAACGAGATTCCGCCAAGTTTTCATCCATTAAACAGGAAGTGCCGTAAATCGTGATATCACTGGCGTCACTTCCGTTCGATGTCGTAAAAGTTTCATTTATGGAATATCCACCAGATATTTCTAGTTTACTCTGTGATAATTTAAATAAAGGAATGTTTTGAGATCCGTAAATAAAGAACATAGGAGATGACGTAATAATTGCTAAGCAAGCGTTTACCAAACAGATTTTCGATTTTGTGGAAGACGTCCATTTTTGTTTCCAAGGTTTGCACACCAAGATGTAGCGTTCGATTGCTATAGCCAAGAGTGTAAAGTTTGATAAATTGTTAGTCATATATGCAAACCACCTGAAACACTTACAAACGTAACGCATATCCCATAAAAAGAATCGTTTCATAATGTCCAGCTCTGTTGACATGACAACCAAGCAGGTCAATATGTCGCACGTTGCCAATGTTACAAAGAATTGCCTGGCAATGGCCTTCTTCATTCGTGTGGTGTAAACGATTAGGGCGCATAGATTACCTGGAATTCCAAAAGACATTAGAATGCAAATCAGGACAAATGTTGGAAGAAAAATAAGAATTTGTCTATCGTTGGCGGTGGAAATGACGTCATGCCTTAAATCTGTCACGTGGTCCGTGTTGTCGACATTTACATCCGGAACAAACGTTGAAAGCACTTCTAAGTTTAGATTAAGCGCTTCACTTCCATTCATCATGATGAATAGACGCTTTGTACCTAATTCCGGAAGTCCATAAAGTGTTCGTCTGTTACTGTGGCAAATGTCTCGTGGCTTTCATCAGAACAATCCAGACTTATATAGGTTAAATAATTATGGCACTCTGTCAGCTTTCGAGACGACTTATTTACGAGTTGGTTTTAGTAGAGGCGATTCCTTCAGATTTCCTGAAATGAGAAAAAGTAAAACATACAATGACGTCACTGTATTTGAAAAAACAAATTACTTTAGATAAAGTTGTCAAGATCTATAAGCACGTGATCTACGACAAATACTTAAAAGGTAAATAACCACGTGTTCTCTTTTTATGACCAAATATGCCCAACTGAAATTGTACGAGGAACAGAACCGATGACAAAACAATGTAAACATGATGGAAGAGTAGATTTTCCAAACAATAAAATAGAACTCATAAAATCAGCCAAAAAGCTACAAGCCTATATAAACAATTTTGCACCAGAAAAATTTACCGAAAGGTCAGAAACTATACAAAATCATCAAGCTTTCTTTATTTTCACCCCAGTTTAGTGATGACTCAATTTAGTGAAAGTTACCGTGTATATTTGCAATTCATTTAGTAAGAACTACATGTACTGTCATTTAAAACATAGCATCTCCAATGATTGTACTAAATTGTGTAAAGCTAATGGCTTAGAAAATGCAATACCGCAATGGCGCGTAAAACTATACCTATGGTTGCATTATTTCACGATAGGTTTATTCTCTTGAGTCTAAAATTGATATACATACAATATTATGTTTATTTGAACGTCTAACATAACACCGTTTGTCTATTGATCAAACCATTGCCTCAACTCTCCTGTGAATATTAGCTTTAATTAAAATTTAATCAACCATTTACGAAAATAATTAAATACATGTAGTTGACTTTGTCGATGTATTTTTATGTATACACTATCATATTACGTTATTCAAATTTATTGTAAATGATAAACGTTCCCTATTTAAGGACATGAATTTATTGTTTGGGCTAAGTTAAGTTAAATTCCTTAGTTCGTCTCTTATACAAGTAAGAAATGTTTTCTATTATAGAAATGAGGCCACGCAAGTAAAAGCAAGTAAGTTTTGACTCTAATATAAATAGGATAAGATTAATTTTCATATAAAATGTTACAGCATGGCACACATAATAAAACAAACATACACTTACAAATTACAATCCTAAACAACATGTTTGAATTATTACTTATAGCCATTTCATATAAAATTATACATCAAGGATGACACAAAAAAGAGTAAAAACATAAACTCTTAATTTCTGTTGTTGTCCTTGAGATATTGTACTTATTGGGTGACACTGACAAAGGAAGACACTACTACAAGTGAAAAGTCAAAGACAAAAAAATGAAATACAATGAATAAAAAGTTAAATTATTGACGAGCTGGCAACATAAAACTAGATAAAAGACAATAGAGAAATTAAATTTAAGATGGCTTACCGGGATTTATAATATTGTTCATATATTGGAACTATTAATACAAACATAAAATATGCGATAAAATTCCCTCTGGAATAGAAACATAAAACTAATTGCTAAATGTGATAGACAAAGTTGTGTTTTTTACCCCGAGCATTGTTCTCATCTCATTTAGAACGCTGACCTTTGACCTCAGTGTCTTTGTTACCATGGAAATCAATAATCTAGATTGTTTGATTTGAAAACTAACAGAACGATAAAAAAGATACTTATTCTGAATTGAGATACATTTCTATATCTGACTTGCCTATAATTCTAATTACATTAATTAAGCAAAGTGGACATGTATATCTATTATAACGTTGGTTTGTTTAGTACATATTAATATGTTTCATGTCGATTGGAATGAAATACATCACAACTTAAGTGAATCAATCTCGAATTCGCTCCGAGTAACCCCAAAATGGAGCTGCTAAATAAAGCTTCTTGAACAATGTTACAATCAAAAAGGTTTAGAGGCCAAAGTGAAACTTATTGGTTATAAGCCTTTCCGGTATTTACTTTTGTTTTACTGATAACGTTATGTAGACTAACAAACGCGATTGCTGCAAACAGAATACCACAATACATTAAAAAGAAACACTTGGCCATTGCTCATCGACTGACAGCAAAAGCTTTCGGCATAGTCACGAGACAAAGACTAAATAGTGTGTCTTTGATTCACGACCATGCTGATAGCCTTTTGTAAATATAGTTTTTAGTTGATAGTGCATGGAAATTAGTCAAAATCTCTTTTACGCAAGTAAACGAGTACATCCTCACATTCGTATCTCTATCTCCTGTAGACCTATATAACATATGTTCGGTATCATATTACAATATAATTTCTTTCATTAATTTATTATTCTATGTCAACACATCTTTCTGTTGTTTTGCCAATGGTCAATTATATTACACCAACATAATTACATACAACAATATGCTAATGTTTACATAACCCGTACAGACTTGAACCTTTTCAACCTAATATCTATAAAATTATGTCACATTTAGAGCAACATGTTTACAGGCAATTATGGTCGTATTTCTAATCAATACCTCTCACTGTCTATCAATGAGTTCTTTGCTACAGTGGAACCTTTTCTTCAAGAGCCGATAGATCGTATATACGAGGGGTGTCCAAGAATTACGTAGACTTTAGCTATAACTTTTTTATCTGTCAGTTTTTTCAAAAGAAATTTCACACACAACAATACCGAATTATCTGTTCTAAAGCCAATGATCGCATTTTTATCAAAACAAATTTAAAATACACCCGGCATTTACGTGGTCAACTGGTCATAGTAACCAAGTACTTGCTAGGCGGGGCAGTCCTATTTTAAGAGTGTTCCTCGTATTTCCCCTCAGTTATAGAAAGGTCACTTCTATAGCGAGGGTCATTATCATTGCAAAATGCATTAGGTTGAAAAATCTAAGTGACAGTTATGGAGGGGTGGGCGTTGATGAAAGATGGCCGATTTCATGGTAGCTGTTATAAAGAGGGGAGTGTTCCTGGCGGTGTTCTTGTTGAGAAGAGACAGTTCCAGTGATCGTTGTTGAGTGACGACTGTAGCTGGAAGGTTACTGTTATGGTGTCAATTTCTGTTGTTGAGAGGTGAGTACAAAGAGGTTCACTGTATATAAACAACAAAGATGAATGGATAAACATCATTACACTGAGGTGATAGGTTGTTTATCTCATTATGTCTTAGAATATACATGTACTAGTATACAGAAACATGCAATTAAGCTAATTTATCAATTCTATAACTAACCAGAAAAAGATGGCGAGATGAATCTGAGTAATAAGGGATATTATATAGTCAGTTATTTCTTCTCTCATGCTCTTCAAAAAGATCAATCATTTAGTTTATTTATTTTACTGGGTTTAACGCCGTGTCAACACATTTTAGGTCATTTTACGGCGTCCAGTGCACATAACCTAGCTTTCCTGGACCGTTGTCTGTAACCAGTATTCAACTACCCTTCCACAAGGCCGAAAACTTCACCATATACCGTATTAATGGAGGAAAATTGACATTATTGTCAAATTACTTTTACAATCCCAATTTGCCACAGTCAATACATGTTGGTTAACTTTTTTGTAAGCATTAAATAAATGTACATGTTGTATATGTTCTTTCGTGGCATACTGTTCTTTCGTGGCATACTTTCGATAACACAGCGGTAAGTAGTTTAAGTGTTTATTTTATTCCTACGCACCAAAACTCTCCGCTGTTGTAAAAAGGAAAAGTTGATGACATAATTTTATTATTTTCTAATTGCTCCACGCCATTCCATATTTTCTATTAACTTTGATTGTCAATTAAGTCATTGTTTCTATAGCATAATAATATAGGATAGAACAGGACAGAATAGAATGGAATATAATAGAGCGGAAATGGCATTGTATTAAATTGATACAGCATGATCAAAGCTAATGGTATCAGTGATTTCATCTCATCAAGTACTCAACTGTGAAGTCATAAAAAACCGTCGTAGTCAGCATCGATGAGATCTATCAATTATAGAGATATACAAGTACATTGAATATTACTTTTACAAGTTCTATGGCCACGTGATCTACAATAAGTAACGAGTTAAACAAGTACATGTACATGTATATATGTTTTTCGCTGCTTTCTCTTTTCTATCAAATATTTGAATCACAGTGGATGGCGCAAAAACAACTGTACAAAGTACCTTATTTCCCCGAAAAAAGTCTCAATTGATCTTTTAAAATTTGATCATTAGCTCCAACTACTCCACACAAAATTGAATCGAGCGGCAAACTAAGTCATGTACAAAATAATTTGTGCAAATGTCTCAGAGTAAACAACTACAATTTCGAGTAAAGAAATGTAGTTGGTATTTTATGCATTTTTCAAACCATCTCTCTTCTTATCAGCAGCAAGAATTTGATGGAAAAAGACAAAAATCGTTTACATTCTAACAATTATGAACAAAAATATTAAAAAGAGAAATACAAACAAATGACGAAGATAAACACTGCTGATTTGAATCTAAAACAAAGTTTTAACGTCTACAAATATAATCTCAATAATTTGAGTATATTTAGAAACAAAGGTATATTACTTGAAACATTTGTTAATGGAATATCATTACTGATTTTTTATCTACTATCAATACATTACGTAGATTGCAGTTTTGAAGTTCTGTGAATATATTACACTACAACCTCTCTTGAACAACACCCAAAGGGAGGGGCTAAAGTGTGTTGCTGTTCAGAGCACAGGCGGTCTTCGTCTATGGCTCTTATACATACATTATATATATAATATAATGTATAAGAGCCATTGACGAAGATCGCCTGTGGTTCAGAGGTTGTTGCTTTACAGAGGTTTAATTCAATTAAAATGACTCATAAGGGAAATATCAAAAGCAGTTGTTGTGCAGAGGATTATTTCTGTATAGAGCCGCTCTGCAGAGGTAATCATTGTCTTTGAAATATTTGCTTGGTTGGGATTACCGCCGTAGCAACACATGGCGTAAGTCAAATCACGACATTTAGTCAACCTACTCACCGTTCCTGGAATTGCGATACCTCTGTATTTAGCTGTTAACTAGTTACTTGGTCTATACTTTCTTCATTGACTGACAACTGTCTTTGATTACATGAATCGAACACGTGGAGTACCAGTAAAACTTTAGATTTATTTTACTCATAAAATTGTCTGTACAATTATGATACTGTCCAATTCCTGATGAAATATAGTCTGTAGTCAGACATTGCAATAATTTAAAGCTCTGGTCAGACTGAGATATCTTCTTCTTACTAATATTAGATTATATATTTTCAAGATAGAACACTGTCTGAAAATGAAATATGGTCAATCTTGATCCAAGAACAAATAATTTATCTAATAAACGATTGCAGAGACTAACGGGAACTAGGCTTTAAATCAGAACTAAGTTGATACATTCAACAGCGGCAATCAACTATACCTTTCCTACTAGATACAGTCAGAGATCGAGAGAAAATGGTTAAAAATAAATCGTCGCCGTAATTCCAAACTAAGATATGATGAGATATTATCAGCAATTTCATAGTTTCGAGAAAAAACATTTGATGATTCAGACAGAAACTTATAAGCATAACTTGCGCCTTCATGGAGGTGAGTTTTTATCAATACAGAATTAATTCACGGCAATATATCTTTCACAATTGAGTAAAGCTTAAAAAAGGAACACAACAGTACCAATCACTCATTTTTTTTCTAAAATTGACTCACGTCACTCTGGAGTTAGAGCGACGATTTCCTTACAAAACTCCACGAGTGTACATATAATCCGCGAAGGAGTCAAATGTCAGTATGACTGAGCTAACTGACTCCAAGCTTAACACTATAATTTCAGCATTCATTAAGATATTTTGAAGTTCTCACAAAGTCTCGTTTTCATTTACGAGAGTTATTCATGGCTTATCAGATTTATAACACCAAATTCTTCGGAAGCTTCATTCAGTCCTACACATAAGGAAACGATTCTTCTCAGACCTGAGGAAGGTGGTACCGTTATGTCCAGAACCATTAAGGAAACATTATCTGACCACTTCAGCCAATTTATCAGCGGGTGAACTATTAATCTGTCAATTCAATCTGATAAGCCAAGTATCTCAATAAACGCACGTGGCAATGTTTATATTGAAAGCACGCTGTACTTGATTGTTGTAGTAATCCTAATTATAATTAGTACATTCAGTCAGAAAAACTTCGTTGTGAAAGTTAGATGTTCGAGAGAATTAACTGATGATTTTATTTCAAACTAAAAGAATGGAAAAAAAGGTAAGAGTAATATTATTATTGTTCATTTATTATTCAATCATTATCTATATTACTTAATAACTTTTCAAATGGAATAATTATTAACTTCATATAATTATTTGTCGTAATTCTTTTGGTAAAAATTATGTAACAAGCTTGAAATTTATAAGGGTTTGTGGTAGTATTTGAAGTTACATCAAAATCTTTATTTATGTGAAAAAGATGATAATCTTTGAAGAATAATAAACTGACAAAAAGAATAAAAAATAACTTCGTTCGTAGCATTAAACCGAAACATTTGTAACCAATTAGAATGGTTCCAACAATTTTTTTAAATATCATATCTGTTATTCTAATTTGTGAATAATTTATGGCACCAGAACATACAAAATGTTCTTTAAAAAAACATTCCTACTTGAATTGATTAGAAAATCTAAACTGTAGAAAAAAATAACGCAATTCTCATTTTATTTCAGGTTTTCAATGATGAAATTTAACAAGATATTTAATATTTTCGTTGATACTAGCACACAAAAGAAATTGATTCTTATTGATGAAATATGATTATACCTACAAGTGGAATCTAAAAAGAAGTTTACAGTCCAACCAAGGAGGGAAAATATTGCATTTTGGTCATGAATGTGCTACTGTAACATCTTTGTTAAAATTCCTGTTTAATAATACATCTTAAACATATTGTCAAACATTAGTTAAACAAATAGAATAAACTTGTTGGTAAATCAGATGAAAGTTCTTACAGTACAACATTGAACTCGTATCATTTGGTCGCAAAATGCAAACCGTTTCAATCATCTATATTATTTGAAACTTTTCATATCAGTGAACCAAATATTCCAACTTTGGTAAAGGATTATAAAACACAGTTCAATGATTCTGAGTGGAGAATAATATGCTGGTTGTGGTGAACTCTCATTTGAAGATATTTTGAAACATAAGTTTTCATTGTACCAAAATATTTTGAAATTACATGAATGTGGCAAGTCCTGGATTCAGTCCTCAAAGAAGTACTTGCAAAATAATTCATTTCGAGTAAAAGCTTCACATGAATTTGATGTAACATTGATTGCTGGACAAAGACATTTAGCCACAGTGGTAGATAGTGATATTAAGACCTTTCTGGACATTTATTGCCCAGATAGTGTAGATAATGTTATTACTTTTGATGTTACTTTTTCAAAAAGTAATAATTTAATCTGGGCTGTTGTCGTCCAGAACAAATCGTTGGAAACCAGCTTCGAAGATATATGCCTAAGGATATTCTACAGGGTCAAGAAGAAACATAATGTTTACCTAGAGAGAATACTTTTGGTTGAGTATGACTCCTTAAAATGTCATTTGTCTAAAGATGGAGTTATACAAAGGTTTTTATTAAGAGATGATCTTGAAACTGGTACATTTAAAACAGTGTTAGAGGATTGGAAAGCTGGTGCATATATTGATGGTACATGTGAACTTTCAGAGAATGATAAGTGTAATAGATGTTTTCCAAGTGATTACGAAACACTGACAATTGATACGTTTGACATCGTACAAGAATGGTTTGTACAAATTCCTATTGAGACACAAATTCTGCTAGAAAGCTTCCTTAACATACGAAGCGTTAACAAAGGTAAATCCGCTGTAGGATACTTAACAAAAAAACTCCAAAAGCTCTACACTCTTTATGATACGTTACTAAATGTTTTCAACAAAAACTATGTTGGCATTTTTCAAAGAGCTAATACGAGCACGTTGCTAATAGAACATAAAAGCGTTGGGTCCGTATTTAACATTACATCCACTGTTGGAGCTACCAGAAGTTTGAATGCTGCAGAAAATGAGTTAAGAAAACAGGCAGACACAGACTTGTGTTATTACAACACTTACTTGAAGGAGTATGACTTATATTATCAAACAATATCCAATGAGCAAGCATCTATGACAAACCTTAGATCATGTCATCTTATTTTACTTATGGATAATTTAGTTAGACTTCAATATCTTGCTGACCCTAATCCAGGAGAACACAGGTCAAAGCAACTGTGTACTTTGCCAATCACAGTGCAAGGTCTCCCATTAGACAGTAACATCACTGAAAGCTGGCACCATTCTGAGTGTAGTGGGTTATTTGATTGTATTTGTAAACAAGAGATTAAACTTGGTGAAAGAGATATTTCAAGAACACTTCTTCATCCAACAGAAGGCGAAGAATCAGCATATGTATCATTTTGTAGTCTTATGACATTCGCATACCATGAATTATGGAGCAACCTACCTGGTATGTTTTATTTTATTCACGATATTTAATTAATCATATTTTAGATACAGGGTTAGTAAGTTTGAATCTTGGACATGACATAGTCTAAATTTCTATATGAAGATATAGTTTTTGAATAGTGAACCTCATATTTTAAAATATTATCTATGCATTATATCATGGTATAGTACAAGTTTGTTAGCTTGTTTGGGTTTTACGGCATACAAACAGCAGTAGTTATAGCAAGTCTGCTATGTAATGCACTTTAAGCCGTAAATAAAAGGTAAAAAAGATAATTTTTTTGATAAAAATAATCAGTGCTAAAGCTTAAAGTGTTTTCTTAATAATTCTTTTAAAAAGTTAATAATATTGCAAGCGGGAGTTAAATGATAAAGTTCTGGTAAAGTTGAGAATGATATTTTTTAATGGATGGATTTGTAGTGAATGGGATTAAGGAAATAAATATCTATGATTGATTTTACATTCCTGCCTTCTTTATAAGCGCATTATATCAAACTTCCATCCAATGAAGATGCATATAAAAATGTCGTCATGAATTGTTTTCGCTGATTATAAATGTTGAACTATTTATCTAAAACAATGCAAATTGTACGCAGAGTAAGAAAATGCTTACTAGTATTGGTGCGCTTTGTACAAAAGTAAGGGAACTCTTGTGGCATTATTCATATTAAGGTCAGTCTTAGCAAATTGCTGACCTCTAACATGTAATTCTAGATATACATTTGTAGTAATACATTATACATTGTACTGTTGCAGATGAGTTACTGGAACAAGTAGCTATTGAAACAAGTGAAAAGATCACAACATACCAGAAAACCAAGGAACAGACTTTTCTACAAGTCAAGTATGAGTTCTAACGTCATATATATTTTATCAAGTTGTGTAGTAATATAGGTTGTAACTTTAACAACAGCGAATAGTTTGCGGGACAATGTCAAATTATCCTAACTGAGTATTGAATTTATATAAGTATATTGTTTTAAATTTTGAACACAATGTAAACCATAATTAATGATATTTGTTTTCGGTGCAGTACTAATAATTTAGACATAGAAATTGAATAGTTATTATAAAATTATAAGCTCCAGCTTCATTCGGCTTTATAGCTTCAACGAGAGCTTGTTAAGATCATACATAGACCGAGCTACTTTTTGGTATGTTTTTTTCTGAATATTATAGCTGCAGGTGTAAATAAAAACTATGCTCTTCCTGTTTTAATATTGTTTATTTATTTATTTATTGGATTTAACGCCGTATCAACACAATTTAGGTCATTTCACGGCGTCCAGCGCACCTAACCTAGCTTTCCTGGACCATTGTCTATAACCAGTACTCACCTACCCTTCCACAAGGCCGGAAACTTCTCCATAATATCTAATCAATGGAGGAAAATCGACATTATTGTCAAATTTTCATGAATGGGTATAACCTCCCCGGGTGGGATGATCGAACCCGCACCCCCTCGGGCACGAGTATCCAAATCCTGGCGCGCTACCGACTGCGCTATCGACCCGGGTTGTTTTAATATTACACACACCATAACACTAGGCTTACTTTTGAATGATCCATGCTTAAAAATCATGAATATTTGCTATAATTTACAGATTCACTACATATTTAACATGTAATATCAATGATTATGGTTTTCAGGAGGAAGAAGATGCGCATGGCCTAGAATACGACCTGTAATGAAGACTATTTATCTTTCTATGATTATTATTTGGTATGGTAATATATCACAAATCATGTTATTATTGTACAGTGTTTTTACAAATGTATCATTTCTGTTTCTTTGTTTAAACATTGTTATAATCTAAATAAAATGTGAAATTGACATAATGTTGTATAATATCCTTGATATTTTTCTTTCAATTTTGTGAACTGTTTATATATCAATATTAATAAAATATTTCAATCAAAATAAGTTGTGTGTATTATCTTGTCTCAATAATTGAACAGAAAGTCAGAGAGAAAAGAAAATCTTAATTCATGAAGTAAACATGAAAACTGACCAGAGCAAGAGATTCTCATTGACTATAAATTATACCATCTGTAAGATAACAATCTTGCTCTTAACATACCATGACAGATTAATAGTTTAGCTCAGTGTAATGATAACAAACCATGAAGTGTGGTCAATTAGTGTACCGTTATCAGTTTTTCCAGAAATTCAGAGATTTTGTCCCTTATGTGTAGGACTGCATTACAAATCTACCATAACTTTTCTAATTTAGATAAGATATTTGAAAAATGGTTTAATAGTAAAAATTCATGCCGTGCTTGAGTGGCTGGATGGTTTTCATGAAGATAAGAGAGACGTGTTACAAAATTAGCAAAGTTTATACGTGTAAGGGTTCATTAGTCATAACCAAGCATTGTATGTTAGTCGAGAGGGAGATACATTTCTCTAACAATTGGTGTAATACAATTTTTGTATCCTGGAAGGACTAAATCTCTTAATGAAGCTGTTAACCAGTTACTTTAGGAGCATATTTCCCCTATTTGACTGACAACTGCCCAACAGGATTTAGAATCAATGGTAGGGGGGGGGGGTGGTCGTAAACATTTTTTCATGGTCTCTTACTCTTAGTAAGCAAGGAAAAAGGAGGGGCGACCGAAAGATGGAAATCACAAAAGAACTGTTCCAAGTGTGTTAGCATCAAAAGGAATATAAAATAATAAAGAATGAGATGATGCAAATGGCGTACTTAAAAGATGTGAAAACCATCAATTTAGCTTGGTATGTAAACATACGAATAAAAAAAGTAACAAGTAAGGTTACAACAGATGTTATATTTTCTTCGCACTAACAGGATGATTCTGATCTGACGTTGTGTGTATAAATAATAGATAACTTGTTGAAATACACGTATGAAACTACATGTATTAAAATTAGGCGCCATATCCTATAAATACGATTATATCGGTCTTTAGTCACGTGACATTTATGTAAATTAGTCTGTATAATTTGATGATAATTAATGCTGATTTTGAATTTTCTTCTCAGATTTTCTGTAATCATAAACATGGTTAAGTATCAGGGGAATTCTAACTTGATGTTAATCAAGTTTACATTTACATACGATTGGCGACGTAATCTGATCAAAATAATGTAATATAAGATCCCCATCTCATGCTTTTTAATTATTAATTAAAATATGGGTTCATATATCCGATATGGTAAAAGTATCTTATTTCTAGGGAATATAAAGCAAACCCCTCGATATTTGATCAAATTAGTACTCGAGTATAGCAAGAAAGTCATGTTAATTGATTGTAATTAAATTTTCAATTTATTTAACAGATACGATGAGTCTGAGGTTGTTATGTACATTGGTTTAATAAGATAACATAAATTGAATATTGGAGATTCAATTAAATACAGGGGTTCTAGGATATGTTCAAGCTTATAATGTTGCTTTTTTATAAGAAAATGTATCAACTAATACCGTTGCTTATGCCCATGGTATGTTTCTCCATTATTTATTTTATATTAACAAAAGTAACCAGACATAAATACAGTGAACTATTCGAGCAATTAGATTAACAAAAAAATCAGTGTAAAAAAATTACAACGATAAATAATTTTTTTTCATTTGTTCTTGGACGAATGATATTTGGGCGAATAGGTTGTAGGACGAAACCCGCGAGAATACCTCGCGAAAACATATGACAAAATATTATAATGGTTAAAAACTATTTTTATTTGATATAAAGCATTAAAACATTTTTACATGTCATTAAATTGGCAGATTATATCATAATATGCAATAAACATGCCAAAAAGTCTAAAAATTCCGTAATTTAGCATGTTGTGTAGAAAAAGTCCATGACGTACGGACTCCGTGATTCAAAATCAAGAGTTATCTCCCGTAAAGCCATTTATATCTACTGTTTTGAAAATAATATTATTCGAACATGAAGATCAACTGCTTCAAAACGAGGATTGGGATCAATTCAGTATTCATTGATCCGTAAGAAAATGGCTCAGAACTCAATTAAATCTGTGACAACCGTTAGATCCACATACACAAACTTGACTCATTCATTCTTGATACCCGTCGTGTTTAGCGGCTCCAAAAATCATTTAAATTTTATGATAAATACAAATTTCTGCCACGGACGATTAATTGAGGCTTTTAATAGAATGCTGATTGTATCGTTTACTACTCAACTGATAAAAGTTAAAAATTCCAGATCTTTGAAAATTGCATCCGATATTTTCGCGATATCCGGGTAGTATTCAAGAAGTGAAACCGTTGCCTGAACTCAAGAAAAATAATGTTCATGCATTTTTAAACATATGAACATTTTGCTAACATATCCGGCTATGATTTCAGCAAATACAGAAACATGACAATGCGTACATCGGTTCCAAAAGCTTATTTTTCCAAATTTACATCGGCCGCTTATCAATTTGTTGTTGTTGTAGTTTACGGTATGGTATCAGACCCATAAATTTTGTCGAACACCTCTAAATTCGGTATAAATATCTAAGCATCGTATGTGTCACATGGCGTAACAGGCCCAAATGGTAAATCATAAGGTTTGAAGTCTTTATAAAGTTCTATGCTAATCTTTCAACGCGAATGATGTTAAAAAATGATCCATAATGAAGACGCCATCCGTCAATTTGATGCATTTTGTTTTAGATCAAATTTATTAAAAACGTATTTTTGAGATATTCTAACTGCTGCTGGTGATTTCTGTCCAGTCGCTAATGTGATATTCCAATTTCTGTTGTTTATGATGATTATGATAATATAATTGCTGTTGATTGCAATTCTTAATTGTTGATTACAGAGTACTCTAGGCCTACTATCCCACGCAAACATTACATACAAAGTTTAGACTAAGTTTAAATGATTGCTATAAACAATGCTGATCGTAGTGATCAGTTTATGGTCATTTTATATGATATTAATGTCATATGGCAACAATATATCGATATAACTTCTTCTCCCAGGGGTATAATGGTAGAGTGATATGACTTCATTAATTTTAGTCTGGAAATATTAATTTAATTCATCGGAAACTATGTGTGTACTCTTATATCACTTTTGTGGGCTTTAACGCCGTAGAAACACATTTTATAGGCCATATCATGACAGTCAGTCAACTTACTCACCGTTCTTGGAATGACTAAATCTCTGGATCTAACCAATTACTTACTAAGAGCATAATTCTGTTAGTGACAGAAAACTGACTTATATTTTTGAAAATCAGTGGTAGGATGGAGAAAATGGTCGTACAAAAAATTTCATGGCCAAGTTTCACAAAAGTATGCCCTACCCAGAAACATACGACTCTCGATTAGTAGTGGCGGATGTTAAAATGTATATTTAATGATTACCGTGCAACATCAATGCTGATTAACAGGTTGAAAACTTAGGATAATAAATCAAATTAATAATTCAAAATTAAAAATTTCTGATCAGATCTGAGTGACCAGGCGTTCATAAATATTGAATATTAATTTAATCAGTTAATTCAAGCATACTTAAAACGCTAACTTAATTATATATAAATAATGCGTATATGATTTTATACTCTCCTTTGCATCGCTCAAAAATCACTCGCTCATTGAGCTGCGAGGGAAGCGCAGTGTTTTAGTGAACATTTCAATATTTAATTACAGCGCTGAAGGCACTGAATTTGTTCGGGTTCAAAAGGTAAAATGAGATTTCTGGTTCCAACTACGTTTGTACACAAAGGACAGTTCAGTGATAGGTAGAACATCATTGCTACGGTTCAAAACACTTCAAAAACTCGACCTATAAATACAGCAGGTAAACCGGTCAGGCGAACACACTTTTGATTTGTGTTTAATCACAACAAGTTAAGGGGCCATTCTTAGAACAATGCAATAATTAACTCTTTTAAGTTATCATTTTTATGCACATTTATTCTACTGCATCTGTATGTAAAATAAATGAAGTCCACTATTCAGACATCATTCAAAGTCATCAACTACATTCTTTAAACTTTTCCTATAGAACCATTTTATTACATAAGCTGATGTAACATCTCTACTGAAAACTGGCACTAACGACAGGTCGTTACTGAATAGTTGATACCATTCTATTACATAATACGACGTAAAGATCTCTACTGAGACGCTTAACTCAAAAGCTATTATACATACTCTTCAGTATGACCGATTAACAAGTGTATTTCAGGAATTATTGCGCCTGTCATAGCAGACGATCATTTTGAATTACTATATACTTATATACTGAGGGACTACTTCTGGATTCGGCACATTTTCAAAATCGGAGAGGGTCTGAAATACGGTAGATATGTTTGTTCAGGACTGACGTCCCGAACAAATAATAAACCACAGAGGTCATTATACACGTATCTCTAGAGTTTCATGGGAAATCGCAGAAACAGGAGATAAATGCAATTCTTGATTGACGATGATTTGGTTAAGGTAATTTGTAGCAACTATCTATACTCTCACTTCATCTTTAACACGAAACATTTCTTTGTCAGAATTACAACTTCATTGAACAATGAAGGAACTATGCTCAACAAACTTTTGGAAATAAATATGTATATTCTTTATAATATTTGACTTTAACGATATACGCTGTCCGTCATATGAACGTTCACTGCTACACTAACTTTTTGTCATATGGACGGTAACAGATTGTTATAACATAAAGTACAACATATATAGTACGCACCAAAAAAAATGGAGACATTTTCACTTTGTAGGCCTTCTGAATTCTTAAGTTTAATAACTGTTTATTTTGAAATGCTTTTTATTTTTGTGTTATGTTTTGGGTTATCATTATAATAATAACTAAGTCTACAAACAAATAGCATATAAGCTATGTTATGAGAAATAATTACAGTAAACATGGTTTTGGAGGCTTTGTGATATCAGATGCTGAATCTTATAAATGTGTTGCATTCATAAAATGTGTTAATCACAAACCATGCTTAAATATATTAAAAATTATGATTCTACAAAAATAATCATCGAAATTTGAGAATTAAGGTAATTTTTTTTTGTCTCCAAACTTTTGATGGGTACTGTATATAGTTCACTAGCTATAAATTTTCACAATGTAAATAAATACTAAATCAACTAAATTATAGATACAGAACAGACTAATGTACATGTATATAGAAATGTAATACTTGTAGCTAGTTGCTTCGATTTGTCTAAAGTTATCCTAAACGAGCTATACGTACTTTTAACTGTTGTGTGCTTTTAGCAGCATCAAAATACACGTATACATGTATACCTAAATCATTGTTTAAAAACATTTAAAACCGTTTATACATTTATACTGAAGTTGTTATCAAAACTCAAAGCTTAGGTCACAACAAATTGATCATATGTTCTATGGATTCGCTCGCACCTTAATTTTTGATGATTTTTACAAAAAAATATATTTTTATTTCCTCGCTCGCTCATAAAAATTTGGTCAAACCGCTATATAAAGCAACTGAATTAAGATTTTTTTTTCTTCGCTCGCTCGACCCATTTTTTTTCTAGAAAAATCCGTAGAACATATCATCAACTTGTTGTGGCCTTAAATTATCAACAATAGGCTGGCTTTATATTTAGAGAAGTATAAAGAATACAAAATGTTAAATGGATTGTAACCAAATGAAATATAAATTGGTATCAGTGTGAAATGTTTATCATTTCTTATCAATTTAACCTAAATATGATAGATAATATATAGATATTAAAGAAAGTTTTCTCTGAAATTTATAGAATATTTTCAAGTATGAGAGAACATTTTTTAAAATTAGATTAGAATATACATGTATCAATTATTTTCACCTTTCTTACTAATGATTCTACCAGCATTTTAATTTCCTCTTAATCCGTATCTACCGTCTATCCATAAATTTTACATTACATGTATACCCCATACACAATACATCACACACACAAAAACATTGTCTAAATAATTATTCTTGCAGTGATGTATATGCATACTTAATGTTCAAAAATAATAACTAAAAAAAAGAACTATAAAAGAAGCAGCAAAACCTCCAAATTGCACAATATGCGAATAAAACATTATTAATACTATAAATAAAACGTACTTTACCTGAAAAATAGAATTCTCAAGTGGGGTAGAAATTCACACCAAAATACAAAATTACCACTTCGAATAATGATAACATATATATATGATATGGTATATATATACCAAAAGTGCTACAGTTTTGGCTTCCTCTAATCTTGGATTGGTTTCCTATCATCAAACACTATACAATGGTATCTCTGATAATACAAAAATGATATCAATAAATCCAGTGTATTAAGAACTGTTCATCACTTCCACCCCTTAAGTATTTGTTTATCAGCTTGTAAAACTACTGCTACACGCGTAATAACTGCTATTGCAATCACCAGCGTATCTAAAAAATATTATTTCTGTATCAAAATATTTAGTAATGGTTCTTTCACTACAAAATCACAACAGCGGTGGCATGCAAAGTAACTTAGCAACGATTAAATATCGCGCGCACGTATACTCAGTTATATATACTCCAATATAGTGAAAAAAAACAATAATCGGTACAACAGAGGGCTTTGTAACTTGACCAAAATGCTGTTAAAAATTGAACACATCTGTCACAGATTCCAAAGAACGCTTCAAAATGATAAATTGAGTTAGGTATTGACGAAATTATTCAATAAATTTTCAATGCAGCATTCTGTCCGGATATTATATGTTTACTTAGCTTTCAACAGATGTAATGATTATTTGTGCCTCGTATTTTTTCTGGCAATTTTATTCAAAGCTATCGAATATGTAAAGTTCGGTCACAGTTTACATGGTGTATCGACATTCTAATATTGATCAGATTTCAGGTCTCACGTGTATTAACATACAGTAATGTATTCATTCTCTGTATCTATCTTGTCAAGAGGGCAATAAGTGGCTTTCTTGGAGATCTCATTGATACACATTGATCTTCATTTCATCTGCGATCATCTTAAGTCCAAAGCTCTAGGCTTGTCCAGGAACAATGAGTTGGTTGAATTTATACCAAGATGTAAATGAACAATTGTATGCGATAAACAACACTTGTTTTATTCTTACTAAAACCAATCATATACGAATATACATTGTTTTGTGATATACTGAACAGGTGCGTAACAACTTTTTATAAAAAGGAGTGTGCAAACATATCAGCAACAGCAACAGCAGTCAAAGCACAGACCTCCAACACAGCCAAAAAAGCAAAGATAGATTTTTTAGAATGTAAGATGTGTTGTTATAAGAAGGATACCACAAACACACGGACAGTATAGATATTAAGGTAATGCCAAGGGAACATTTGAATTTCATTTGTTGAAAAGAATTTGAACAATACATTAATCAGCAATGAATCAACGAATCAATCATTACAACATATATAAATAATAGTTTAAACGATTTATCTAGCTTATCAGCCTTTAGGGAAATGAAGAGTTAAAATATAAAATTGCTTTTAAATTTATTGACTTTCTGATTAAAATGATCTCAATGAAATATTCCAGAGGAATGTTGAGATTTTCAGTCAGATGGAGTACATTGATAGTTACCAAATGCTTGCTAATTGAAGCTCTCCCAAAATGATATGAAAAATGTACTTTCCTTTCAGATATTTACAATATTTACATGGAAATTGCATTTAATATGTTCTGTATACTTTCTACTTATAAATCGCGGTCAAGTCAGATTGATACTGTTTCAATAACTTGCTAAGTGTTACCAATTTTAAAATAGTTTTGTATTTATATTGCCAAGCATTTCTTGTACTAATACTTGCGATGGGAAATGAATACTTTGGAATAATAATTTGGCACTACCAATAGTTATTTCAATGGAAAAAAACATCATTTTAATGTTCTTTCCTTAATATATTTACAAATTATATAAAACATTAATTTTAGTAACCTCAGAAGCCCATGTCAGTCAAAAACCTTCTGCATTCACAAATTAACACAAGGAAATGATTAGAATTGCTAATTTCTAAAAACAGCAATGTCATTGAAGCATTGCAACTTTACATAAATTTAAGTTCATAATTGCCTACAGCGTTTGTGTCAGACATACAAACATAATTTTAATAGAATTTGTTCCAAAGATTACATTAACAATGTAAAGGATGATAGAACTCATTAAGCCAATTGAATTTACAGCAGGATAATGTGTATAGAAACACGAGAATTTAACAACATATTGCTACTAGAACACAACAGTTTCAGGTTTATCATGAAATGAATACAATTACTCACTGTCATCATCCATTATGTCTTTAGTGGGGTTTTCATCATATTTCCGTATCATACAGTGTGGCTTTATTGAGCTGCAAATTGATGACATAAAACATTTGCAAAATTGCATTTACTGTAATACAATAACATTCCTGAACTAATCAACTGCACGTTTGCTTAACGACTTTGATTTATTACTCTACTCTGAACATAGAAAGGAGTTAGAAAACTTATCAGGAACAGCAACACTGAACACAGGCATCCCATCCAGCCAAATTGCAAAGAGGACTGCATTCTAAGATATAAATTGTTAGCTTTGAAATAGATACGACCAACCTTTAACGAAAGCAAGAACCTGAGTGGTTTTCGCCTTGGAACGGACAATGACATAATAAATGCCACTGTGAGGTGCGAACCAATTTTAGGAAGTATCAATCTCACACTTCCTCCAACAGGTTAATATAAGAAAAAGCGATGGCAAATTCTAAGATTTTGAAGGTATTCTTTGACGTCATTAGTTTTTCTTTGCAATGAATAAATATAAGTTTGTAACTTGATAGCAAATCAAAAGAGTAATCTAAACAAAATTCCATATGCTTTTCAATGGATAATATTACAAAAAAACACTCAACAAAGTGCATGAAAAAAATGTAAACATAAACGAATCATCATTGTAAATAAAAAATAAGTCCTAAGATATTTTATAAAACCTAACTAAAGTTTGTAAATAATGATAGATGATGGTATACTGCAAGCAGGAATATACACATTATTTACCTCAAGAATGCTTAAATATTTTATATAAACATCCACTGTTTCTGTTGTATGATTAATCACCTGGTTGAGTGTCTTTAACTTAGTCTATACTTTAGTCTCAGCAACACAAACAGAAAATATTGACGTTTATATTGTACGGCGACCAGTTATAAATTACCAAAATGTTATAAACGAGTTGTGAGTATTGCTGTTTTGTCTTTAATAATTGTGTAAGTGATCAAAAAATATATACATTATGACTGTAATATGTTTACCAAACTGTTCAAATAAAGTTGTGAATACCGCTGTTTTATGTTTGATAATTGTACAGAATAATAATCTGCTTTGACTTTTCCAAGTTGTTATTCAATTAATTGTACAAATTGCTTTCCTCTGTAGGGTATAATATAATTATATATTCTTCAATAACTGAGACATCCTCTAGTATATTGTGTTCCTTTTGTTATGCATATATACTTCCGTCATAGTATGAGTTCAAATCAATAAACAACAGTCAAAGAATTTATTTATATTCAAAACAACACATCCAAATTTCGTTCATTTTCTTATCATACATCATACAAATTGTCAATTATTCTCTTATTGTAAATATAACATTCGAAATATTTCTGTTATGTCTTTGTTTTGGGTCCTTTGTCTTGTCTTTGTCACAATTCTTCACAGAGAAATTAGGTTATTCACTGAAACAAATTTGCCTCACAAAAGTCTTACCACTCCATGTATAACATTTCTTTTCTGAACAATTAATGTTATACATCTATGGTCATGAGCAAAACTCTTGAGCAAAAGCTTGAAAATCGCAAACCTTTGGCAAACATGATAGAAATCATTAATATGATAAAGCAATGCTTGATAACGATATTCAATCTCCATTTATTGATGATACGTTGATGGAGTGAATCGATTCAATAAAATAAAATATGAAAAAGCGATCTCATAAAGATGCCTGTATTCAAACTTAAGTACAGCGTTGATGAGTTTAAACAAAATAAAAAATGTACTATCATCAATTCAATTTGAGAATTGCAAATTCGTGTTGTGGCTTTTTCTTCTTTGGTATCTTAAAACAAATACTTAAATCTTCTTTAACAACATTGCAATTTAAACACAATTAATGTTAATGGACTACAAGCTAAAATTTAAAATGTATGACAGCCATTACCATTACATTAACGTATCTCTTTACAATAGACAAAACGTAGTAAAGTTTCATGATATTTCAGTAGAATTTGATGAAGCTACATCGACAACATTAGTTACGAGTCACCTTATAACTCATTAGTCTGACAATATGTAAGCCTTTACTATTTAAACTGCATTTCCTATGTAAAGCAGCCAAATAAGATAATGTTTCAGTCGCGACCGTGGCCTAGTGGATAGCATGTTTGACTTCGAATCCGGAGATTGCGGGTTCGAGCCAAGTCGCGGTTGGTCATACCCTATACATGAGTTGTCGGCCTTGTGGTAGCGTAAGTTAGAACTGGTGATAAAAAAGTGTCCAGGAAACCTATAGTAGGAAGAGCCGGCCGTCGTATATATAATCTAAATATGTGTTGAATACCACGTTAAAAAAATAAGATAATGTTTTCTTTCATACAGCATGCTAAAAGACTTTCCTTATCAAAAATCGTTTTTAATTACCTCGATGTGAAGGCTATTGATATGAAATAATGTATTACACTATGACTTGCTGAACATTAAAGCTTAGATAATTACGCATGTTTCCCTGAAGTAATCGTTGTATACAGAAAAGGCAAACTCATCAAGCTAATAGTAAACATTAAATACAAACATCCATAAATCTGAACTATAAGTACTCTGACAATATGGAAAGAGGTTTTCACATGTAAATCAGATAACACTCATTACAACTGACGGATTGTTGTTTGCAAGAAAATAGATTTAATGACTTTTACGTATGATTGCCTTTGTCTTAATTTGTTTACAAAACCTCTTTTATAATAACCATCCCATTATGTACTTTCCTTGTCTCTATTTGTGTTTTATAGCCTCTTTCTCGAAATTAAACACCAAAGAGATAAAAGCATACAATGCCACGACAATGCAGCGAATGGTACTCTTTAAAAGATAGAAAAAAGCAAGTATTTTTCTACAAAAAAGTCTAAAACATATCTGAAACAGCAACGGTAAAAACACAGATCTTCCACATAGCCAGATGAAAATGTATACAGTCACTGAAACCGTTTGTATTGTCTGAACCCAACAAATAACGCATTATCAAACACTCTAGCTGTAATCAAAGTAAAGATTACTGCATCCACATCCTTTTTCACATTGAGTGAAGTCATCAGGAAATGAAAATATGGGAAATAATGGTAACTGATTCTGCATTTCATTCTAATAAATTATTCATAGGACTAGAAACTATTGAATTACTCGTAGTTGCACTTACTTCGACTCAGCCAAAATGAAAAACGTAAAATGTTTTGAAGCTTTGGTTGTAATAGATGTCACAAACAAGTGGAGAAAGCAAGAACCTAAGGGGTGATTAAGGATGAACAACAGTTGCAGCACACCTTATAATAAGGGTACAAAAAGTGTACAAATAAGAGAAAAGTAGTTCATCATTTACAGAACAGCCACTGAGCTGGTAATTGCCATGGGACATGCTACTAATCTTTGTCATTATATAACAAATAGCTATCTAGATTTATCATTGTTCATGGAAAAGGCAAACCAATTAAGCTAATAGTAACATTAAAGACACAAAACCATAAATCTAGACTGTTAATATAAAAGTATTCTGGCCATACGGAAAGAAGTTTTCAAGTAAATCAGATAACTAAGATGAATGGCAAGATGTGGTTAACAAGAAAGGAGATTTAATGACGTTTACATAATTATACTACTAGGCTCAATTAGTGATTTTCAAACAGTTCTATTATAATAGAAACAACATTAGGAAAAGAAATACACTGATATTTAGGATAAGGAACTAAATCAATTCAGTTAAAGAGGGCAGTTATGAAGTACATGATTGTACTTAATGTCCAGCTTTTATTTCATTATGTTAAGGATTTGTATATATAATTTACAAATGATGGTTATTTTCAGTTATACAATTTGCTGAGAGATTTCATCAAAATGGCGAAGGGGTCAATATGTTTTCTTTGATAGAAGATATGTTATGCTAGTTTATTCTTAGTCTCGTCCAAAAAAGGGGGTTTAGCACTGTCCGGACAGAATGGCTTTAAGGTAATCAGAAGTCTAACGATACCTGCTTCCTGCAAGTGTGTAAATCACACCGTCTGGTAAGAACTAAGGAGAGGGGTAGACGTACGTAGATGTGTCAGTAGAGTGGATTGGATCATGCATTGACTTTCCATTTGACGTGGTGCCTCAATTTGTATTTCAATATTTTGTTTGCAATGTTTTAGACGACTGCCATTCCATATCAAAGGTTGGTGGGATGTGGGACTAAGCAGTGTTACTTGGTAATAAACCGTGTTTTTTGTTTTCAAAATATAAAAGTTATATTTGCATACGGAAACAACAATCAAATCCACTTATGCTACTATTTGATCAAGAAATGCTTATTCTGATCTCAATTATGTTTGTTTAAATCTACGAATAACCACATACCATAATATCAGTTAAAACCCATTGAAATTCATGCTTTTCAACAGAAATTCAGAAATTGTCAGGCATTAACAATTTTGACCTGAGCATTTTCTCAGTACGATTGCATTATCATTGAAGTGGAAGATTTCATCCATTAAGTCAATTGCACTTACAGCGGGTAATGTGTATAGAAACAAGAGAATTTAACTATGCATTGATACTACAACATAACAGTTTCAAGTTCCACATGATATTAATACAATCACTCACTGTCATTATCCATTACGCCTTTAGTTGCTTTTTATTATATTTCCGGAACATACTGTGCAAAGCATTGAACTGCAAACTAATGAAACAGATCGTTATTACGAAATGCAAATAAAATACACGTCTGCAATGATACTAAAAAGCTGTTCATTGATAAAAACTTGTATGATGATGACTAAAATATATTTTGTATAAATGATTGACCAAGGTTACTCGCAAAACTTTTAAAACCAATAATTTTCCTGGAAAAGTATTAGCAGTTTGTCATAATTGTTTCGTCATTTTAATCAGGTCACATCGATTAACACATCACTATTACATACAAACATTTTAACATTAAATATTGTACATGAGTACAATCAGGTTTTTTTCTATATTTAACGCCGTGTCAACACAATTTAGGTCATTTTACGGCTTCCAGCGCACCTAACCTAGCTTTCCTGGATTCTTGTCTATAACCAGTACTCACCTACCCTTCCACAAGGCCGGAAACTTCTCCATATTATCTAATCAATGGAGGAAATCGACATTATTGTCAAATTTTCATGGAAGGGTATAACCTCCCCGGGTGGGATTCGAACCCGCACCCTCTCGGGCACGAGATTCCAAATCCTGGCGCGCTACCAACTGCGCTATCGACCCGGGTTGAGTACAATCAGTACATGTACTTCGAAATCGGGTCATCTTGAGTAAAATGTAATACCTTGTATCGCATATAGCAGAACAAGTAGTTACGTATTGTCTGGATATGAAACCCTTAACGAGATGACAGAAGATAAAAGTGAAATTGTGCCAAAAGAATATATTGAAACAGAAATTGACATTTCAAAAATGATTACCGAATTTATGATAAAATGCTTCATACCAAAAAATTCTTGATTAAAAGCTAATGAAAATAAACTTACGTTTAAGCAAGCAATACCAGTTTGAACTTTAATCTGTCATAAGTGCATTACAATCCGGAACAATGAATTCAGAAGCTCAAAGCCTTTAGAATGAAAATGTTTTCACGATAGCAAAATCACTTCGTTAATGTGATAATGTCATTTAAAGCCTAAGAGAAGTAGTCTTTGCCAATACTTGAAAGCACTCCCATTGGCTGTGGTGATGCAACGAGTAGATTTATTTTTCATCATGACTCTACAAAATAATTAGTCCATTGATAATATAAACAGATTTGCGTTACAAAATCATTTCCTGCTCAGTATATCATACCACACATTTTGTTTTCCAATTAATAAGTTTCGTATTAATGATGGACGTTGTTAGCCCATGGCAAAATATGCTTGCATTACTTTGGTCTGATAAAAATTGTGCATTGTGAAACAATTGGAATGTTCTCATAATTGCATTTACGTTTATCATTTTTATGAACGAGATTTCCAGTTTTAATAAATTGCAACGAAATATCGCTATAAAGATCGTGAAGAAAATGAAAAACAACAACCACGAGGACGACAGCAACAACAATAACAAAAATAACAACAAGAATGGCAACAACAACATCCCCACCGTTACCAACAAAACAAATAAACACCAATCGTTTACGCATTTTTGTTTTTACATCAAATGCATGCCATTCAAACTTTCTATAAAGGAAACGAAGCTAAAAAATACTAAGTAACATTAGATAATTGTGCAATGTTTTTAACCTTATATAAAATAAAACTCATAACTGCATTCATTCTTCATGAAAATAAACTTAAGAAAATGGTAAATACGTAAACAGCTAGTACGACACCAAAGTATTAAGTTCAAAGCCAATATCATTGGCACACCTAATACGACAGAATATAAAAGTATTTTATTGCAAACAGGACAACATCTGAGACTCAACATTCTAACATCCTCGTCATCATCCAGCAATTAGATCTCCTATCCTGTCCGAACAAAATTCTCTCACCTTAATTCAAGGACTTTTCAAGGTATAAATTTTGTTCTCTGCGTTACATAGTATAGCCGAGAACCGTTGTCTCAACACGCACGTGACTAAAACGGTTGGTCAGTTTTTGTCCGGGTATATATAGAGGCGAGGTCGCCAAAGCGAATCATTCTACGAAGCGAACGCACTTGTACGGAAATTCAATTTTTATACAGTTACAACCATAGAAGACCACGTGGATTGAAGCATACTCGACAGAGTTAAATAGAAGATTGAGACTACATTTGTTGTTAATAAACAAGTTTTATTATCAGAGATAGGACACATATTTGATAAGATAAGTGGCTATTCTTAAATTTTGCTAATTAATTTGTTTTATTCTATTGTGCACTGCGCGCAAACGTTTAAACGTTAAGCGCATGCATGACCAATAAAGTAATTATTGTAAACTGAATGCCAAACTTGAAGGTTTGGGTTTTCAAAGTCTACTGAAACTTGTTATTCAAGAATAGAGGAAGGAATATTTAAATGTTTTATTATGATTAGTCAAGGTTACAGGATACTTATACATTGGATGCCTTATAGGGGTCATTCTGTATTATATTGCTTTCAATTGATATCGCCGTGTGTATTATACGCTGTGTAAACATCGATGTTATGTACCTAACTATGATGACAAAATGAGTTTGTTATTATAACGACTTGCAATAAATATTTGTAGACGTGGAACTTTAAACATGCAAGACTCACATATTTTTAAGTTTTATACTTATTTAGTAAATGATATGTCAAAATCAATAGGTATATTCATACATTTTTATTTATTAGATTGATGAAAAAATGCAAGGGTATGGTAATTTAAGAATGAATATACGCGCACGTATGATTATTTTTGTGTGTACATTGTATTGTTCGTTTTTTCTTGGCTGTCGGGGTTTGAATAGTTTCACAATAAATGATTGCACACTGTCTCAATATCATGAGTGTTAGGCGGAGAGCACGAAGTCACCGTGAGATTGTTCATGTTTTGACGGTTGGGAAGCGAGCAATATACATGATTTAAATGAATTTATTTCAATCAAAATAGATAACAATGTATATGTCGTCTTTTGGGTCACGCGTGTTTTTGTACTTTAAACGATGACATTGCCCACTGAATAGGCGAATGAGCTGACGCATGAACAGCATTTATAAAATGAATGTCAAATAATTAAACTATAAAACTGAAAATAATAACACGGCCCGAAGTATTGGAATGTAATTAGGCTGGTAGTGTTTATATGCGCATTGTTGACGTGGACGACCTGTCGTGAGTATATGTTAGGTCAGAAATTACACATGAACATAGTATTAACACAAGTTATAAAAACAATACGTTCGATATGTTTATAGTATACATGTATTTATAGGTTATATAAATATAGTAACATAGTGTAAATGTGCATAAAATTGATCATCATGTAGAGCTCTAAATATGGAGCCAACTGTGTTCAAAACATGAAGTGTATATTTATAATAGTATGTATGTGTATGTAGCTATGTGCTAGTGGGTTTGTGTATGAGTATGTATGTCAACATATTCATGCTATGGAAATACACTTTGTATCCTTTATTTGAAGCACACTTTATAATTTTGTAAATTTAAGTACGTTTGTGTATAGCTGTTATCCAATTTACATATATAATGCTTTTAATATATTATTACAATAATTCATAATTCAATGTCTTCATTCATTCTTATTATTCAGCTAATGACATCATAGCTCATCGCCTAATGAATAATAAACAAGGTCCGTGGTGTTGTACACGGAAAGAAAGACGTACAGAGGACAGGGCAATATAAGATAAGTATAATACCTCATTAAATTTTTCTAGTAGACATTTAAACATGTGGAAACCATGTGCAGTAGATTATATTGTTTGTATTATTCAAAATGGATATAAACTTCCATTTAAAACTGTTCCACCTGAGGCAAGTTTGAGGATCAATAAGTCAACTTGTGATAATGTATGATTTGTACATTCAGAGATTCAAAGTTTACTAAGTACAGTAGTTATTATACAATTTGATTGTAAGCCGCTAGTTGTCAATCCATTGACTGAGGACTGTAACAATAATAGGAAAGCCACGATTAGTTTTGGACTGTATACATGTATATAAATTCTCATTTACATTTTAATCATAGTTAAATTAGTATATAAACGTTTAAACAGCTAAAGGTGATGCTTGTTTTTATTACGTATGTCCATTTTAAGGGCCATGAAGTAATTGTGTATTTAGATGACTGTATTCGAGGCCATTCAGATTATATATACGGAAGCATTTAATTGTATTTTTATGTGCAAGAAGCATCATTCAGTTTCTTTTTTCTTAAAGGCTTATGTATGTATATATATGTGTGTATATGTGTGTATATGTATATAAATATGTGTGTGCACGTGTATGTATATATATAATATGGGTGCTCATGGGTTCTATTGAGAAAAGTAACATGGTTAGAAAATCACAATACCGGTAATTCAATTTTAAAACGTATTTTCACAAATGAGGAGAACATTGAATATTTAGAATTTCTCTATACTGGCCAATTTTAAATGCTTTGGCAGAACGTGAACTGACTTTATTGCATGTAAGACATTTAGTTCGGTAGTCCGAGAGAGAGATATTATATCTTTACAAAATGTACTTAGACACGTCGTGAAATTAAGAGCTATACACGAGTTAACTTGCATACTGACATGAGCGAGTTGAATATTCCTATTATGTTATCAGAAAAAAGCTTGTACGGAGCTTAAATAATGTTGCAAAAATTGCAGGACAAAGTTTGACGTAGAAAATTCGTTAGAATGTCCTAGGTCATGTGATATTTCGCTTTATTGCCGATAAATATGGTGGCTATTTGATAGACCACAGATCAATGGCAAATGTACCTGCGGAAGAGGGTTTAAATGAGCTCCCGGAAGTGAGCATCTCGTTTGACGAGATATATGGTAAATCTGATTATAAACATCAGTACATAGAGAAATAAATGAGCTCCCGGAAGTGAGCATCTCGTTTGACGAGATATATGGTAAATCTGATTATAAACATCAGTGCATATAGAAATATTTAGAAATTAAACCCAGTAATGTGGTTTTTGGCTCTTGGAGTCAAAGTGAGATTCTGTTTATTTTCAACATGAAAGGAAACGAAAGCTGTTGGTATAATTCTTAAGACAAAAATAATTGTCGTTAAATGTTGTTCAAAGTGCATTCAGATAATATAAAAGTAAAATGTGTCTTATCGTATGGCAGAACTAAATCAGGTTTGTAAAATATATCAGTTGATATCAATGAAAGTTTGTAACCGTTATGACGTCCCGTTACAATTGGAGTGGATTATTGTGAAAGGTTTATTTCTAAATGGTGGTTACCACAAGCATTATGTATTAACATAGTGATAGATCATATCTGGACTAATGAGACTAAATGGATCGTTCCATCGCCTAAATTGATTTTGTGGTGCATTTACAAATTAAGGAAAGAGCAAGAAATGTGACTTAGCGGTTGAGCGTCGGAACGAGAAGCTAAGTCTTAGGTTCGAGCCCCATGAGGGTTGATACTTTAAGGCAGGTACCTTGATAGTTCCAATAAATGGAAATCAGCTGAGTTTTGGCAATATATTTATGATGGCAGCATACTTAGATCATATATTGTAGATAGAAGGGTGTTATCCAGATAAAGAAATTTATAAAAATAAAAAGGTATATTTGTAAACGATACTGATAAATATCCATTCAATATGTTATGTGTAAGAATATATTTTAGAACAAATGTAAGAAACATTGATATACATGTACTTTGTTTGTATCGCATTATGTATGTGAATCATTATATTTTATCCTTTGTTCACAGATAATGACCAAGAATATTTATAAACAGAATGTCTGGTGAAAACATCCACACATGTATAGACAATATTTTTGATAGTGTTTATCATCAAATCCAGCAACATATATGACAGTAGTTTTATATTTTACCCAGTCGTGTGATTAAATGAGGAAAAGTAAGCTAGTGTTATTACATCAACGTGTTATCAAATTGATGCATCCGATTCCTGGCTATACAGGCCCAACAGAGAACATTAAAGAGAAGAACTTGTTGGAAACTTTGAAGAGATTATTTTCTACACCTGTAATGGAAAGACATTTTTTACATAAATATACTTTAATTACTAAGTAAAATGTATGAAAACGATATGACAATTATGAATACCAGGATTTTGGCTATGATTTTAGCATGCTATTTTGTTTGTTGCTTACATTTTAATGAGTTAAGTAGTTTAAAATGGTCCTGACATTAAATTTTCTGACTATATTTTAATCATATTAGAAAAGTAGAACTGTAATTTAGGCCTATATAGACACCAGGGATATTCATATCAACGATAGTTCATCTAATGTCTGTCTGTATGTTATGTAACTAAGTATATGTCAGACATGTATTTGTCGAATTCATTAGATAATTTTATATTGAATACAATTCAAAATATTCGACGTATATATACCCTGATTGAGACAAATAAACGGTTTCATCATACCCTGGCCTAAGAGTGTATATTTTCTAAATTGAATTTAATTGCTCCAAATTTAAAATTAGGTACCGATTCTTTGAGAGCTAGTACAGTTACTACTGCAGCAAACGCAGCATGAATAAATGTTAGATGTTTAACGTAAAGGTCGGTGAAAAACCCGATTTGGTCAAAGACGGTTACATAGTTGATTCATTTGGCAAAAACTTGACTTTACAAAAATGTTTGGTACTTGAGGTCATCAAAAATTGAATTTCTCAATCCTCTATACTTTGTATTTTCTATAAACGCGTCTCGCTCACGCCCAAACAGTAGTGTTTGTCGTATTGTTTTTGGTAAGGATAGGTGTTGAGACATTTTGTTCTCTGCGTTACATAGTATAGCCGAGAACCGTTGTCTCAACACGCACGTGACTAAAACGGTTGGTCAGTTTTTGTCCGGGTATATATAGAGGCGAGGTCGCCAAAGCGAATCATTCTACGAAGCGAACGCACTTGTACGGAAATTCAATTTTTGACAAATAGTTGTTCATCTATTGTACGCTTGTTAACGATGTTTTGTTTTTTTCTATTTTTTCGAATTACCATTTTTGATTCTATGAAAGACATTATCGTTCTTAGATTATGAATGTTTGGCTTTATAATACTTTACAAATGGGTCAGTAATATTTTGTTTCCAATATAGTACTTTTCCTAAAAATCTTTACTAGATTAGTAAATGTCAGGCAGTGGTAAGATACACTGTACTGTTTGCAGCCCTCGGTTAAGACCATATACGGAATTCAAATGTTTGGGTTTTCCTCCCCAGTACAGACAGATCTTACGCCGTTACAATGAAAAACCGTACAGGTACGAAGAAAGATATATTTGGTCTAGAGTGCGTGCTATTCAGTAATAATGCAACTAACTTTCAAGTCTGTGCACGGACGGGAGAGTCTATATATTTGGATTCCGGATAAGGTCTTTTTACAGGAAACTTTACAAGGAATATTGTGTATGAAATTATTCTTGAGTTAACCCTGACTGAGTTTTGGTTATCTTCTACCTCCACTCCCTTTTAAAAAGGTTTGTGTTGGGGCAGCCGGCTCGCAGTATTTCTGACATTTACCTTATATATTTACGTCATTCAACGTTATGTTAATTTGTATATTTTGAAATGAATTATAATTAAATCATTATGTAATACTTTTCTTATTGGCTTACATACGTGTTTATGTATATATATATTTATTAATATTGTAATAAGCAGATAAGTATTGTTAATACATGTATATTTCTGTACAATAAACGCGTCTCGCTCACGCCCAAACAGTAGTGTTTGTCGTATTGTTTTTGGTAAGGATAGGTGTTGAGACATTATATTTTCAAGGCGTTTTTCCTAATTATCTAGATAAAAATTTATGGTAGAAACACGTGGTGTTTCATAATCATGCAAACTATTTACTTAATTCTTGATTTAATTGTCTCAAATTGACAAGAAAACAAGGTTGCGCTTGGCGCAAATAGTGATTTTGTCCATGCCATTGATATTTTGGTCCAATATGCGCACACATGCGCAACTTTGCAAAAACACTGATGCAAATATTTATTTTTTAGCTTATATGAAAAGGTTTTAGTGAAATTAAGGACTTTTTTCATAATATTTCCAAGTAATCCTTAATTCAAGTCAGATATCTTTTTCAAGGACTTTCAAGGCTATGTACGAACCCTGTCCTATGGAATCGTTGAACATTGTGAATAGTATATCTATCCAGCTATTAGGAATCATTAAACATACAAGGACATAAATCATGTCTATAAAAGGACAGTAAGGAAAGTAGATTTCCTTATAATCAGATAAAATTGATAAATTACGTGATGTTGTTAGCAAGAGAATTAATGACTTTTAAATATATGAGCTTTGTCTTAATTAGAAAACAAGCTTTTTCTATACCAAATAATGTGAGAAAAAACGTGCAAGTATAAATTTAATAAGATGTGGTAAGCACGTAAATTAATGACTTTTTTAAACGTACTAGCTTTTTCTTAATTAGAAAATCTACTTCTACTGGTATACCTAAGCATTTTCTTTACCAACTAGATAAGATGAGGAAAGGAATGCGAAAAAAATAGTTTGATGTGATGTTGTAAGCAAGAAATTTAATGACTTTCAAATATACGAGCTGTTTCATAATAAGAAAACGTAAGATTTTTTCTACACAAATTAATATAAGGAAAAGGAAACGAAATAATGACCTTGTAGATGAAAGAATCGTGTCGAGGCAAAAGCGGGTCAAAATAATATTACGAATCGTAGTTACAGGTTAAATGGTAATAGAAACCGCCCGGCTAGCTCAGTTGGTAGCACGCAAGTCTACTGATCGAGGGGTCGTGGGTTCGATTCCCGGGCTGGACATACTGTCGCGGAGTTTGGTCATGAAATTATTTCTACTGCCATTCTCCCTCCTACCAATGATTTTTAATTATGTAGGGCAGTTTTCAGTCACTGACGAAAGTATGCATTTAGTAGTTGGTTAACCGCTAAATCCAGAGATTTTGCCTTTCCAGGAGGAGTGAGAAGGTTGACTGACCGCCGTTATATGACCTATACAATGTGTTGCTACGGCGTTAAACCCAAAAAAAACATTCAAAACAAACAATAAATGGTAACAGCTAGAATAAACAATAGCTCAGTTATAGGTTTGTCAAAGAATTGTAGATAATTAAGCTGTCTAAATTGGCATGAAAGAGACTCTGTATTCACTGGAGCGTTCTAATTAACCTGTCCTTTGTCTTATAGAGATAAAATTCTTCATTGACAATCGTGACAATATGATATACTTTGTATAGTAAACAGTTTATATGTCACTTTGTTATCTCCTTGCTTTCCTGATGAAAAAAAAACTAAACGTGGAGAAATCTGTCAATTTTTCTAGAGAAAAAAAACGTGTAGCCAGAGTTATTGCTTGAAAATGACATTCGAAAGAATACTTTCTGGGGTAGTTTTAACATACATTCAAAGAAATCCTAAACGTTTCGGGGGTAGGGGGGTAATAAAAAAATTAAGACAAAAAGCAATATATAATAAACCTTGTTGTACAGTTACGCTTTTCATGAAATATTGTTTTTTGAAAATAATACAGCTAAATCATTTCTTTTTAAACATCTGGTGACCTTCTTATGTGTATATCATTTATTGTAAATATTAAGCTTTGACTTAAAACATTAACCAAGACACAGACAGTGTCTTTTAAAAAAAGTAATCAAAACTGTTCGTTTGCCAACAACATCTCGCAATTAATCACCTATTTCGGATACACAGGGAAATTCGTTTCCGTAATTTCCGAGTAAAACAAGTATGAATTTATATGTCTGTGTATTTCAATATTTTCCATTGCCTTAGTTAGTTTGCCTTTTCAGTATAGGCCTAGTTCACGACAAACATGTTCCAGTAAAAAGACATTGAGTTTGTTTAGTTTACTTTATTTTTGGGCGAGTCATGACGTCAAAGCAGAAAAAGATAATTATGGATTAATATTTGAATGAATAAATTGTATATACTTTTCGTTGACATTCACATACAAATAAGACTTGCACCCAATTCTATGATACTCATATGATGGTGCCATGAACGAACCACAAGTATATATCTATATTTTCAAAATGTCCCGAAATGACCAAATAATATCGACCACAATAAATTCGTGTTAATGTTCTAAAAAAGTCCAATTTATGATTTGACTTACTGACCCATATGTTTCCATTACAATCACAAATACGTCCTACAGTATTAATGATTGTATTATCATAACTGAATGTGTTGTTCTCCGACATGTTGACCTTTTCTCCATTTATTATAATAGACCATTTCTCTTCAGTAAGAGCTTTTCAATTAGAAACCAATTAACTGTCACAGACAAACATATAAGAAATGCGTAAGCAAACTACGAATAACTCGTACTTAATACACATGAGAATTGAAAAGAAATTGGAGAAAGTGATCACAGAGGTTTTGTGGTTAAAGCAATTTGTACTGATTCATGGCTGACTTCCAGAGAGAGCAGACGACAAGTATAAATTCCCTAACCCTGTGCACGAATTATTTTTTAACATGACATAGCTTACCTCTTGGTTCAATTTTGTGCGAAGGATTTGAAACTAAAGATCAATATTCACAGGGTCAATTGAGAGTTTTCGTGAAAAAAAAAGACAGTAGTTATTTTATGAGCTATTTGATGTCATTCAATTATTTTTCTGAAAGAGAAATCGACAAAAAGCAATACTTCCTTAGTGGTAATTGTAGATCACATGACGATAGACCCTGAACTAAACACTGTACTTATTGGATGTCTATTTAATAATATATATTATTGTTAAACTATCCAAATTTACTATTTAGTTAATAGTCTGGCTGTCTGGAACCAACCCTAATCAATTGTACCAACTTAAGATGAAAAACGTCAAGAAATTATAAGTTAAAGAGACTTCCAGTGGTTGGAATGATTCTCTGGTTACCAATTTAGGTAACGTAACTTTCACATTACGATTGTATCAGTTTATACAATGCTCTTGGTGAAATGAATCAAACCATTTCAATTGTTGCCAGCAAAACTGTAGTAACTTGCTCTTTAACATGATGCACTTACAACAGTCTTCCAGGCAACCCTCGATTTTGCGATGTTCCTAGTAGTAATTGCTCTCTATATTTATGTGACAAATATACTCTCAGAGGGAAATCTGTTCGTAATTTAACTGTTTCAGTTGATTAAATTGGTTATTTGATACAAAGCTCAGAAGACCATTTTATTATCCATGAAAATATGTACTTACTTTCTAACAGACAGAACTCAGACTTATTGGATAGTTTCATATTAACACATACCTGTTTATGTTGTGGATATTGCAAATAAAAACGACGTCAAATCTTATTAAAAATTTATATCTTACTCTATTTTTTGCAATCCTTTGGTCACAATCCCTTCCACAACTGCCCTACATGATTTAGAATCAGTGGTAGGAGGGAGAATGACCATAGAATTTATTTCATGATAAAACTCAATTAATGTATGCCCAACACAGAATTGAACCCATGACCCTTAAATCGGTAACCTTGCGTTCTACCAACTGACCAGCCAGACTGATATTACTAAATATCATATATACATATACTATATATATATATTACTAAAAACTGAAATCAAACAAAATGAATGGTCAGTACATAGTAAACAAATCACATGACAGATTGGTTTATAATTTTATTCTATTACAAAGATGATTTTATATATAATAATGAATGGAATGTGTGTTATGTGATATCTACAATAGTATGATAAAATGAGTAGCAGTTTTCATACAACAGAACAGAACAGAACAGAACTGATTCAATAGTAAAATCATGACTGTACATTTTAGTTTTACGGTAAACATTTACATTGGCATTTGTTGTCATGGAAACAAACTTTAAACAAGCATTTTTATAGAATTAAGAATACAGAAAAATACATGTATGTGTGTATACTAGTTTCCATGGAAACAAAGTTTTGGCCATATAATTAAGAATACAAAATTTTAATAGTTAACTTATATGTATTTTAGTTTCCATGGAAACATATTTTTGTTCATAGAATTAAGAATACAGAAAAATACATGTATGTATATATTAGTTTCCATGGAAACATATTTCGTTCATAGAATTGAGAATACAACAATTTAAATAACAACAAAACCTGTTCCTATATAAAATTGAGTTTCAGTCTCAGTGGGCATTGTCAATCATAAAAAGATTATAAACTACATGCATACTAATTAAGGACAACACAAAACCCATTGGCAATGCATTTTATTCGTTGTGGAAGAAGGCTAGTTAATACCTATCTATTTGCCCAAAGCAATTAAGTAATTTATCATATATAATATACCCAGTATACAAAATATATAAAATGAATTACATAAATTGCAATCAGCCAAAGTAGACGCAATTCATATCATTTCCGTAATCAAGCAATAGTTTTGATATCTAGTGAAATATGTTATGAGAAGCAATTCTTAAATAAAGTTAATGTAACAATGGCACATTTCTAACTACAATGTATTTATCTACAAATTAATGGTTAACACACTTCATTTAAAAAACACTGTTACTGAATATTAAAGACACACCATTTGCAAAACAATTTTCTCTTAAATTTTGTACATTTAATGTTTGTTGAGATTTTTGGCTTGATATTTTCAGAAGTAAGATCCACTGTCCTAGCTAGTCTATTAGCAATTCACTAACATAACTTGTACAAAAAGATCATTCTCAAAACTAGAATGTATCATGACCTGGGGTAGTACGAGGTGACTCTCATGCTGTCAAAAATTTTATCATACAAATAGTTCATTTGCACGACTTCAAGTTATCAAGAGCAGTGGTAGTGAGTGTTGACTATCATACGGTCAAGAGTTTTGGAGGAACATATTTTATTGTCATAAAATAAATTGTAATAACATACATAAGTTTTTATACAAGGGATAATGCAAAAACATATGGTGACAAAAAGGGGTCTTAATAAATAAAAAAGGGGTCTTTATAATAAGAGATAAGAATGTTGACTTATCAGACAAACAATGAGGTGAAAATTAAACAAATATTCTACACTAGAGATCAGATACATAAAATACCAAACATTTGTAATTGTAACATTGAAACTAACATTGAATGACAACAAAATTGTATTAGCATAAAATTGCTGAATAGTACCGTATATCATTTGTTCGAATATCATCTTATTGAAATTTGTTGCAATTCATAATATAGTCTTACTACAAAATAAATGTTTTTTAATTCTATTATTCACCAAGCATTCAGCTTCTAGCCTTTCTTAGGGCTACAATAAACCAATTAACTATTTAAAAGTTCACATTTCTAATCATATCTTTACAAGTTGATCCATTTGTCAATTTCCAAATTTTTAAAACAGTAATGTTTAATAATATGGCTTCTTAGATAACAATACTTAAAGAACAGATTATGGTTGCAATGTTCCTAAGTTAGGCACAGTTACAGTAAAATAGATTAATACATAGTCGGATATGTTCTTTGAGCATAAACATTTATGCACATATATATAAACCTTACATGACAATTTACAATACATAAAAAAATAATAAATAGCACATTTATTTTAGAACTTAAAATTGACTGAATGGAAAACATATCAGAAACATACGATAACCAAACATAAACCGTAAAAATTAAAAATCATAAAAGAGTTAGAGAATATTCATTAAATAATTGAACAGAAATACAGTATAAAATCTTACTACTTTTAAATGCTCATTCATACCCTAAGTTATAATGACCTGAACAAAACCAAAACTTAGTACTAGTAATTAAAAGTCCAAATGTATTTACACAAAATGTAAACTAATAACTGAACAGACAACAATTTTTTGGCAAGATTTCAAAATGTAACTATTATATAAGTAAATTTGTTATACATTGTATTTGACAAAACACTGGTCAGTTAATTAATCATTTACTTTCTTAATACCATTTGTTTTAAATACTTACAAATAGGCAAATGTACAATTAAGTCATATTAATAAAACTGATAATATCTGAATCAATTCTAATGCCATAATATTTTTCAGCAGGGAATAATGAAAAGCATAAAATAATAGTGGTTTCATTAATGAAATGTTGAACTGATAAATATTTTATACATATTTAATAATAATGAGAATTTGCGTAATTTTAATTTATACCAACTTTTTTGGCTTCGAAAATGTTTAATGTAAGAATTTTGGAGTTTAGAAAGTATATGAAGTCACTAAATGACACAGAGAAACAACCTCCAAATGTAATTTCTATTGTTGTTGACAAAGCTGTACAAAGCAGCGTCGCGAGAAATTTCATCTTTGGCAAAGGCGATTCTAAAATCAAGTACATTGTATCTGCAGGCAAAAATATGACAAAGAAAAGAAGTTTACGAAAACACTTTTAACACAAATTATTGCATCAATTTGAAGATTCCAGTGGAGTTTTTTTAATAGCTTTAGACACAAAAAAATATGAAAAAAGTTCACACCAAAAACTGGTATACAATACACCCAGCAAAAGATAACTCACTATAAACTGTAATTTTTGGCATGCAATGTATTTTACAACTCCCTATAAAACTGTAGCAACATGAAATTCATCATTAATCGGAAATTTTCAAACAATGAAAAACTTGCTAAGAGGGAGGAGTTAAGATATTATGACACACCCACATTCCTGTTTTTTAAACATCTGATTAAGTAATAAAAAGAGAGATTCTTATAATAATATACAATGATAGTATGGATTAAGAAACACCAACCACAATGACTAAATGTTATATTACTACAAAAAACACGGAAATATCACAGATAAGTTTTTATAACAAATATAACATAGTCGAAACAATTTATTGATTTCACTGGTCTCATTCCATCTCCTTTAATAATCTGAAAAGCAAAAAGCTAAGCAGAAAAATATTTTTGTTATTCTACCTGAATAAGATAATCAAAACGCTGAAAGCACTACATAACCAATTTATTTAAAGAAGGGAAAAGAGCAGAGGACATACAAATGTAGAACAATCATAATGGAGAGGATTTTCCAAAAAGTAACATTGAACTCTTAAAATCGTTCTAAAAAGCAAAAACAATATGATGTAATCATGAGGAATAGTGTTTCAGGTTTATAACAAAGGTAATTATCATTAACATTTTTTTACATTTTTTGTACATCAAGAGTGACTTAGAAACTACTTTATGGTCAATGAATGTTAACACAGTGCCATCCATAATTACCTTTACACTTTTGTGAATGTTTGATTTGTTTTTAAATTTTACCAATACTACAGAATTTAAAAATTGTTTTTAAATACATGTACATACATAACAACAACAATGGTATAAAGTATCATTATTCTTCTTTTAATTGTAACAATCTATTATCCAGAGGTCCACATGGAAGGTAGGATTTATCCAATGTGTAGCCTCGTTAAATAAAGTCTTTATTATTATCATTTTCATTCTTATTAGTCTTTATTTTTATTATAATCATAAAATATCATAACAGGTAAATGTATCTGAAATGAAATTTAATAGACTATATCTGGAATTCAAATATTTGGGTTTTCCCCTCCGGTACAAACAAACTTGTGTAAAAAGAACAATAGGATTTAATTCATAGTTCGTGCTGTTTAGCAATAATGTGTAGAAAACTTTGTTTGTACCGCCTGTGCACGGATGGAAAAACCCATAAATTTGAACTCTGGATTAGGTCTATTGTATTAACCCAAAACCAGAGCTTGTTTTACAAGTGCAAAGGTAATTTTAGATGTTCTATGCATTCCTCATAGATCATAGATGTATGAAACGACTAAAGATAATCCAGCTTCAAAACTTCAGGCTAATGTTTATGAGTTAGTATGAACGGGTAAGCCATAAACAATCATCATAGTGAAGGTTGCCATGGTTACAATGATGAGATTTCTAATGTTTATTGTACACTCTGTAGTTATAGTTGGTCTGCCTTTCTGCAGCGTAACCATTGACTTTTCTTTCTAGTTCAGCTATACGAGAATCTTTCAAATGTAACAAATGTTCAAGTTTGTCAATCTTAGCTGATAAAATCTGAAAAACACAGAAAAGGAAAACATTAACAATCAAGTAAATATTCAGCAAACTTAACAATTTTGTACCATAATCCCAGGCATTTGAAATTACTTTCAAGCAGGTGACCCCCTCACATTACCCATTTACATCTGGGAGGAGAGAAACAACTGTAGGTAATTTTATTGCTCAAAGGAATTAGAAGTACCCCTAGTGTGGCTTGAACCTGGGACCTCTTGATTCTTAATTGTAATCTATCATTGAACTACTGCTCCTAAACAAACAAGACATTTGGAAAAACAAGTGGTAAGAAAAAAGAGATAGAAGGAATCCTTCAAACAGAGCAACTTGATGTTGCACTATCCAAACACTCTTACCAAAAAGAGCTAAGTCAAGAGTGTTCATTTTATATCCAATGGGTTAGCTCCAATCAAAGCAAACTTGGATTCTAACATAGCTTGAAGTTTTGTTCATAATTATGTACATTTGTATATGTATGCAGTCTACAAAACAAGGACATGAAAGTGGTTTGTCCAAACAGGTAATTTTAGTAGCAAGCACTATATATCTTGTTTGTAGATACATGGTTGCTTAGAGGAAGCCTATCAAGGGTTTAGCGCAAAATGGTCATGACTCACTCTTTACTTATAATGAGTTGTGACCTTTTTGCGCTATACCGCATTATGATTGTCTGAAATTAGTTGTTGTCTTGGGCAATCTAGCACCCAAAAATTACGTAGACTGCATATGGAAATGACAAAAGTAAAGTATTATCAAGACAAAGGCTGGGTACATATTAGGCAAAGAGAGAAAGATAAGGTTGGTGTATAGTCATTAGTCAATTCATATAAGGTTACAAGATTGGTATACTGTTATTAATCAATTCATATAAGGTTATATGGAGTATAGGATTATATGGAGTATGTAAAACACAGTGGATATGAAAACAAGACAAGAAATATTGGTGAAGACAAGTTTACTAGCAACTAAGAGAACATTCAAGAGGAAGAGGAGGTACTCGCTTTTCTACAATCAAAACATTGAAATCTTGAAATCAATATATTTTTTTTACTATGGCACTGTTGAGATATGAACATGAATACACTTAATTGCCAAAAATCACGAGACACAAAAATTAATTTTGTTCTCTGAATAGCACCAGGGGAAAAAAACAGACCTTCATCAGAGCCAGAAAGCACAAAGGGAGATAATTTTAGAATTTTGAACTTTTTGTTATAAAAAGGACACCACAACAAATAAAAAAACTCTAATAAAAACCCTCCACACAGCTAGAAAGCAAAAAGGAAGATATTTTTAGTTTTTTTAACTTTCTGTAATAAAAATGACACCACAGCTAGTAATAAAAACAAGAGCCTATGAGGTTTTGCCTTGGATCAAACAATGGCAATATTATTGCCGCTGGGGGTTTAATGCAGGTTCTATGCAATTAAATGCAACTATCTCTACAAGGAAGCCTGGACATTTCTACAGGAGTATTTGTGCAAAAGAATTGTACAACATTGCACTATATGGAAATAGAAATGAAAAAAATTCTACACTAGTGGCCCCGTATTATCAAGCATCTTATGCCCAATTTTGGTCGTAAATCCTTCTTTATTGTATTGCTAAAAAATCATAAGAGTTTTGATAATATGCTGCCCTGGGCCGATAGTAGGAAAATTTGACCAATAGAACTTGTTGAAATTTGTAATTTAAGAATTCATAAAAACAAGGAATCAGAATCGCACCTTTATATCTAAATATACAAGAGTCTGGTGAGTATTAAATAAATCATTTCTTGATACCGGTTGGTCTCATACTTTCAACCCGTGTTTGAAGGTCGTCTATTCTCATATCTTTTAAATGTAGTAAGTGTTCTAATCGGGATATTTTCGCTTGTAATATCTAGAAATATATAAAAGCATTATGTGTGTGAAAATAGAATAAAAAATATTAGTTTTACTAGCTATGTGGCCGAGTAATGTTATGTTTGTTTCCCGCAGCGTGATGCTAATTTTGGAGCGATAATTTGTTGATCTGAAGAGTGGGCGTTCTTTTTTAAACTGTATCAGAAATGATTGCAGTATGAAAGTCACTGGGTGACAATGTGTTAGTATAGAATTTTCAGAAAAAGGAATATTTAGGGAACTGAGAAATATAGCATTTTCGGAATTGTTATTAGAGATTGCCTTAAACTGCCTTTGAATCAATATTTTCTATAATTTTCTTTTCAAAACTTTGGCTACTCAAGCAGAAGTTTTTGTTTGCCTGAAAAAAAAACTGATTGCCCCAGGCAACTGGGCTAGGCTTAAGGTACAGGCTGGGGTTTTTATCAAAACATTGCGGTTAGGTTAAAACTGCAGGATTGTCCAAAGTAAATGGACAATTGCTAGACATAGACTCGGGGTTCTAATGGAAGCATTTTGGTATGGTAAAAACTGCAGGGTTTGGCAACAGGAAACAAACATAACATTTAGACCAAATAAACAATTGTTAGAGTAAGATCCAGGAGGAGTTTCTAATTCATGCAAGGTAAAGGTAAAAGGAACAGATTGAACAATATAAACAAAACCATTCCAAGTTAAGACTCAACTGTTTCACTGTTCTTTTGAATTATCTAAAAAATGCCTGGAATTTAACAAAGAAGCCATTTCTTGGAATGGTTTTAACATCTCATTTAAAAATCAGCAATCTTAAGTATCATCATTAAATTGGTAATAGTAATCATTACTGTTTTATCAGGGGTTGGGAATTCCTTTTCCCGACTTATACATTTATGTTCATGAACATGTAAAAATTTCAACCCCACTTGTCAGTGAACAAGTAAAAATTTTTAGCAGTAAACATACAGTATTGCACTTCTGGACAAGGGCATATTGATGATATTTAGATGCTACATTTCACACCCCTGTTTATGTTCAATGAGTTACACTCACTAAGTTGGAGTTAAATTATCAAACTCACTATCCAAGTGACTTTAAAGAGATCTTGATAAATCTTAGTAATAATAATAAATCATCCAGGATCTTACAGTTTAATTACATAAATAAATAAATAAGTAAATGTGCAAATTACAAAATGATAGTATAATATAAAAAAGCCACTCATAATTGATGGGACATTTGTACATCAGGTCATGCTTTTTGTGTTGATAAAATTAAAATTATGCCAAGTCAGTAAGTACAAGCTTCCTTTGGTGATTGACAAAGTGACAACTGTCCTACATGATTTTGAATCAGTTGTATGAGGAGGAAGAATGGCTATAGATTTAATATCATGATCAAGCTCCATGAAAAAATTTCCTGTCTAGGGGTCAAACCCACAACCCCTCAATTAATAGACTTATGCGCTACTGACTGAGCTAGTCGGGTGGCTACGCAATATTTATAATTATGTACTGGACCATTGTGTTACAAATGATCTAAAATGCAGTCATATTCAACAAGGACCCAATACACAATGTTTCAAATATTGATCAACATGAATGGCTTTAAAAATTAAATTGTGCACTAAGCTTACTGTAGTGGACTGTAAGAAATTAAAACATGAATAAAATATGAAAACAGAACATTAATAAACAGCATATTTAACAAGCAAAATTTTGTAAAACTTTAACCAAATTTAAGTTAACAGAAGTATAAAAAAACATAATATAAAAATTGTTGTAAATAAACAAAACTCTTTTTAAGATGCTACAAAATATTTAAAGATGCTACTAAGTTCAAATGAATCTTAAACAAAAACTAGCCATAGTTCTAGTTTTAACTGTGTACCTCTATACCAAGCTAATTTATCTAGATCAGAAAACACCAGTCCAAATCATACATTTAACTACATTAATCAGTTACTCATTTGAAAAGAAATGAATGCTAAATAAAGTAAGTGATTCCATCACCGTAGTTTTCATTTAGAGTCAAAGGGAGACAATCATGGTGTAATATTATAAATAATATTAACTAAGGGAGGTAATTCTGATGACATCTAGTAAAGACAATTCATTAATAGCAAACATACAAAGGTTTTTTTTTATTCAGTTTCACTAATATTTATATCAGAATTAAATATGTAAGCGAAAATAGTGCTTAAGTATACTCAAATATATATTTTATGCACCAATTTAGCAGAAAAAACTTATTAAATAGCAAGATAAAAAATACCACGTCCATGCTTAATAAAACTGACAATTACCATGAAATTATTCTTTTACAAGAATGTGCAAAGTTTTGATTAATTACTCTCCTATCACCTTTCCTTTTTAACACCAATGCTATAAATGTCAGTAAAAGAACTCACAAAGTAAAATAAAGAAAAATAAAGAATGTTAAGATTTCCCAAAGACAAAAAGAATAATCGTCTCTTTCAAAGATACATGTAGTTAGTTTCTGTATTTCAAGTTCGAAAATGACAAGTTGTTAATGAAATGAAAAAATTAAAACAAATTTTAACTAGTTTAATTGGTAAACGGTGGCATATAGATGAATTGATAATAAATCTGATGGACTGAATGGCTGTCCTTCAATTATATACGCAGAAAACCTAAATAAACCAGGTCTTCTTGAAATCAACAGAGAAAGGAAAGCCAAACTGTTTTACATTAACCATGTCTTATATTTACTAAACATGTTTAAATACAGTAGCTACTAAATGCTAGCTATTTCTTGGATATATTCAATTACAGAACTAATATCTATCTAAAACAATCAAGAAACAATGGTCTAATATCTATTCCAACTAATTGCTAATAGCTTAAATATCATTTCTAATGTTTATAGTTAGAGGGTTGCCTGCAAGACTGTAGTAACTCACTATAAACTTATCACTATAAGCAATGCACTTACTACAGTATTGCTGGCAACCCTTGAATTGTTTATGGGAATACAAAAGATCTTGAAATGAGAATAGAGAATTGTATTCAAGTTAAGTCAAAGATTCATATTTAAAAAATCTGACTTATTAGGGGGCAGTGCATGTGAAGGGGTCAAAATAAATTCTATTCAAAGTTGATATGTCCAATGGGTAATGGAGGAGAAGTGATGATGTTACATGTGCCCAAAACCTTTGATTAAATAACTTGCAAAGGTAAATTTACAAGAACCAATCAACATAGTTGACCGATTGCATGATGTGAATTTTGAAATCATTGATATCTTATCAAATATCACTAAAGTGGGGTTAATTTCTGTATAAAGGAATTCCAAAAGTAACTTGTGGCCATATTACACCTCTGTCACACAAAACGTTACAAAAATGAGAGAGTACTAAAAATGCTCCATTGAAGAGGCAAAAAAAGGTCAATTGTCAGCCCAGTCAAAACTAGTAATGGGTTAATAATGAATTAATAAAGAGAAAGACAGTTTTCACTATAACATCTAATCCTGAAGGCACTTGAAGGCAAAGATGTTCAGTAAGAAGAAACTATGAATATAAGTGTTATATGACCACTAGGATAGAGTATAATGTAGCTTAACAATATAATGAATCAACCACCAAAAATATAGCAGCACTAAAATCAAGAGCTAAAATGTGTCACCAAACGTGACACACACAATTTGCAAGCAATTTAAAAAAACTAACACGCCACACAACAACACAAAAATTTGCCTGTACATCTATACAGTTTCCATGACAACCCCCAGTGATGCCAGCCTGCATAATCAACTGACCTTAACCATTTCATCTTTAGCGAGCACCTCTTGTTCACGCTCTTCGAGGATTATACGTGGGACCATGTCTGTGTCGAGTAACGACATTTTTTGTCTTTGCCTGGGAGGTAGGTGTTCAATTCTGTAAATTAAAAACCAGGAATAAAGGTTAAACAAACTTTGATATAAATTATAGAACTCACTTGTACAGTTTCATCGCGAGACAGGATTTCCTGTTCTTTCTCCTCTACGACGTATCTTGGCACCATGTCGGGTTCTACGAGTGGCCCCATTCGTTTCTTTGGTACCCCAACTTGTACTGGTTTGTAGCCCTGTTTGGTAGATTTTATCTCTTGCTCACTAAAATACATTAAAGTTTTAAGATAAAATAACTATTTGATGTTAATACAGGGCTCAACATTAAAGGTCGTCCAATTGTCCCTGACGAGTTGGACCAATATTTGAGTTTGTGCAACTTGTTACTGCCAATAAACATTTGGATAGGGCAAGTAAAATTTATAGCTGGTTGTCTTATCAAGCAATCTACCGGGTACTTTAAAACTTAATGTTGACCCCTGTTTCATAAAAACAATGGATTTTTGTTAGAAAATTAGTGACACCAAAATGTCATAATGATGCTTTGACAAATGTTTCCGTTGATTCATATATTTGTTCTAGTTTGGAATTTACACTGTTATAAATTTCATCAGGTTATAAATAGCTATATAAGTAATAGTAATTATAATATCAAACAATTTTCATTAAGAAAATTATACAAATTTAAGTATAAATTCACACAAGCTCAAAGAAGAAAGTTAATATTTTAAGGAAGCAAAACATTGGCTGGCAACAATGCTGGTTGGCCGGAGAAGCTATGACACAGATGGCTAAGACTCTTATTTCAGCCTTTAGTACTAGCTGATTGATAAATATTAAGTTGGACATTGTGACAGTAACAGCAAACATGAAACATATCTAAGAAAATTACATTAATAAGTATAAACAATCAAAACTGATATTTGCCCAGCACACATGTCAATGCATGGTCATTATTTGCATATATTTGGCATTACTCTCGACTTAGATTTCAAATGGTCCAAGCAAAGCAATGCAACTGGCCAAAGAATTGACACAAACACAAAAATGTTTATAATAAACACATTTTTAAAAAACAAAATGTCATTATAAGACACAAGATTACAAATGACAAATATTCAAGTTAGAATGTATAAGCAGTAGTGTAAAGTATTTTATAAATGACAACAATTTCATTAAAAAAAGAACAATATCAAGAAAAAAACTGACAACACAAAATTAATAGAATTGTTTATAAAGGTAGCAAGTACAGTAGATATTCATGGGTCAGTGCGAAGCTAGTTTAGATTCTTCCTTTATTTACATGAAGTTAGGACAAGTTTTGCACTGAGACATAGAACGTTTTTCATAAATGTCCAATAAAATATATAAAATTATAAAATTGTTTGCAAGTTTCAAGTACCTTGAAACATGAATGAATTGTGCTAGTAGTGTAACCACTGTGCAACATCCTACATACATGTATTTATATACTGACTGACAAGGAATTCCATCAACACCTTTAACTTAAATGACATTGAATTAGGTAGCAATAACCCCTAACCAACCTAATGAAATATAAAGCCATAGTCATCCCACACGCTCAGAGCTAAAAGTGCAACCTGTATACCATAAAATATCAATTGCCTATAACGTTCATTTATCTGTCATATATTCAAGGGTAATACTGCCTCTAAATGGAAAGGTATTTTTTGCCAAGAGTTCAGAAAGCCAAGTTGTACTTCAATACAGATAATTAGTTTAAGGATGATAATTTATGTATTTGCAGTGTATACAACTTGGAATATTTAACATCGACACTTAACGTTGGAAAACAGTTGTTATTAAGTAGCCATAGCAACAAAAATGAGTAAAAAATTACATGAAATCTATAATAAAGTTTACATGAAGTCTAAATCTTTAATACACCAGAAAATGAAGTTTATACTATTATTAAAAATGCTTCATGATTTGAAAAGACTAACTGTTAACAAAATCATGTCAATGACATTACAATTGTATAGATATCATACTGCAAGAAGAAACAAAAACAACCCATACAACAAACTGGTAAAAAAACACTTCTACAAACATTGAATAATTGACTTTCTTTCACCATAATTCATAATACAAAATTTTAAGTACATGTATATAAGAAACCAAATTTATGTTTATTTTTCAGCTGAAATAATGTTTTGTACCGGTAGGATCCATGCAGAGAGAATTTATTTTGAATATTATTGCTGAAAAGCAGGCAACACAGATGAGATCCTTTTGTTCTGTGTACACACACTTTTATTTCAACTTTGTTCTGCACAGGCACATCCAGTACAAACAAAGTTTTACAGCTGAAAAAGGCCGTCAATTTGAGTTCCGTTCTACTATTTTTAGCTCCCGCTTTTAATGAATACACAGAAGTCAATAATCCAAGTATTGCATAGAATAGAACTCGTGTATCGTAAAATACCCAGAATTCCATCCTCGTTTGTCAAGGTAACCGTGATCAATAAGAAATCCATAGTCATCATATCTGTAAATATTATCATGCAGATATATTATAGTAGTAATTTTAGTAAACATTTCAGTAAATAAAGTTTAGTTTTCTCCAAAAATTATAACTAAATAAGCAAAAAAATATAGCTTTTCCACTTGACCAGTGAAACAAATTAATAAATTACACACTTTGATAACTACACTTGCTATAACTGATGAAATTTCAACAATTTTTCAAAATCCTAAAAATCCTTATGGCATGAGTTTAACAGTCTTCATACAGAAAAAGGACCAATTACCAAATCCCTAAAAATCCTAAACTTCAGGACCAGTCTGGAAGGCTTATATGCATGTACCTTTGTATTTCATTCTTAATTGAATTAAACATGACATTTTTAAAAATATGATAAAAATTTAATGGGAAAAAAAACCTATTACTTTTTATATTGAATACGTAATTAAATCCAAGATACATTCTAAAGTAATTGAACAAAAACCATTATAAATATTTAAATATTAAAATCAACAAAAACGAACGATATTTTATATACATTCAATAAATATAGCATGAAATAATACAAATATATTTTATTATATATATATTGGCACAACAAAAATCAATGAAGTGTAGAATGGCTCAGCCAAAGTATTGTGATGATAATAATCTACATCAAAAAGTGATATTAAAATAAATACAACACTTTTATTTACATGAAACTGTGAGAAATTTTACTAAAAAAATAGATTTATTTATATAATATAGATTAAATCATACATTAAGTCAGCATTTTTTTATCAAATTATTTGATAAAAAAATGCTGACTTACATGTTTTGTATGTGACACAAACATTAACCCAGCTAATTTAAATACTCAATATAAGTTCAATAATAATAATTCCATATCGCAGGTTTAGAACAAAACAGTCGTAACTAAATACAAGAAAAGAGCAAGTTACGCCCATTTTGCACTAAAACCCCGATTTATAAACAGATTTCTAGATATCTATTTTTATTGATCATAAGTACAGAAGTACTGTAGTGAGTATTTAAATCAGAGGAGCTAATGTATAAGTCACTGACTGTAGAATAAAAATGACAATATACTAGTGAATAACAATAGACAATCCAGATTTACAATGATTTCAATACCTAATAACTTCATACGGTGTTCTAGCATCAATACTAGCAATAGCTGACTCATTAGATGACTCTATTTCATAACTGTACATGATTATAAAACAATGTTTTAATTACAATTAGGGCTGTCACAATACGCCAGAAGCATATTGCGATGTAATGCGATACGCTAGCACCGTATCGAGATTCTGTCACAATATATTGCTTTGCAAACCAAAGACGCGGCTGAATATTCTTACTGTCTTTAACAACTTATTCAACTGTTCAGTTTTTGGTATGGCATAGGATTTGTAGGGAAAGTGCCTGTAGCAGTCTGTTGCTGTTTTATAGGCTGCTATCGCTACATAGAAATTGTATTGTGGTTCATATTGTCAGAGATATATGCAATATACCGGTTTATCAGTATTTCGTGACAGCCCTAATTACAATGTTATACATGTATACATAATTACAATTACAATAATATGATATGCAATGTAATTTGTATGGTATACACAATATATCTAAGTCTACAGTAAAGTTCCTCAATGAAGATAACCCTGGCTACATTTTTGACAATTTTTAAGTTCCAAATACTAAATTTGATTAGAAAAAGGTTAAGACAACTGATTTTGTTGGTTCTAATAGTGAGACTTCACTGTATATTGTCAATGAAACTGTATTTCAATGTATAAAGATAACAAGATGTTTTTACATAATTATGTCATTATGTCAATGATTTTTAATGTAAATTGCGAGCTTAGCACAAAACAACTCAAGTTAAAAAAAGTGAGTTACAACTGTTTTGCGCTACGCCCTCTTAATATGAACATGGTGCTATCAATAAAATGAAGTCATAGGATTTCCCCCACAAATTTATGGCATACAATATGCTAACTAAAATTTTCTAATGCAAAATCAATGACTCTCTGTGTCAAAGTATTGCCAATGAAAATATGTCCACATAAAATAAATTAGCAAATTAGATTATGATAACATAAAGTTTTACATGAAATCAATGAACACTAGCCACCAACAATATCGCTGGAATTAGCTGTTACCACTTACTAGGAGCATACTTCCATCAGTGACTGACTACTGCCCTACATGATGAAGAATCAGTGGTAGGAATGAGAATGGCCATAGTTATTATTTCATGACCAAACTCGACAAAAATATGCCCAGTCTGGGAATCAAACCTATGAACCCTGGATCAGTAGACTTGTGAGCTACTGACTGAACTGGTCAGGTTGGCATGATACAAAAAATGTGTACATGGAATCAATGAATACTGGCCATCAACAATATATCACACTCTATACTTACTTTGATCTTTTTACTGGAGCATGTAAATCAAGTCTTTCACTTGATATAATCCTGAACAGATTATACTTAATATAATATTTCTATACAAAATGTCAAGCTAAGCTCTTTTTCTGATAATTTACCATTACCATATTAGCAAAAAAGTAAATACACAATACTTATACACAATTTGGTCAATGGCTTGTGTTATATCATCAAGAATAAAAACATAGACAACTTTGATTATTATAAAAAAACATTCCAATCATAAAAACATAGACATAGATAGACATCACATTGTCACATGTACTTGTACCAGGGTTCGACATTTAACATTTCCCTGGATTCCAAGGACCCCAAAAAACTAGAAGGAATCCAATTGATTTTCAGCTGAGAATGCGGTCAGAGCCCCTAAAAATTGCCATGAATTGTATATTTCAATTAGAATCTGCAAATCTGTATCAAATTTTTTTGTCTTTTATTGGAGGAATCCCTAACCTTAAAGAAGTAACCCAGAGAAAATGACTAGGGATTCCTTTGGGATCCCTAGCAAAAACAGTATGTGTCAAACTCTAGTTTTACAAGAAATCTTGGTTATGGTACCAGTCATGTAAGCATCAGTCTTGTAGCAGACAAACAATCAGACAGACAGACGGACGGACAAACATTCCACCATTATGAATAAAATACTTACAACATATCACTATCTCTTGTGTTTCTAATATAATTTAATAACAATAAAAATAGTGATAAAATAATAAACAATACCGGTAATAATTATTTAAAATACTACTACTACTATAAATAATGATAAATAACAAGTAAATCTGTGAGCTAATGCTCACTAGTGATACCCCCGCCAAAATCTAAAAATATGCGACAAACAGGAAGTAGATGAGCAAGGAGCATGAAATCGCTTTACACCACATGGGACTATAGGATGAAGCAATATGCAAAGTTTCAGGCTGCTGCATGGTATAGTTGCTGAGAAAACTGTGACGGAAATTTTGTAACGGACGGACGCACGGACAAGGGTAAAACAGTATACCCCCCTCTTCTTCGAAGTGGGGGTATAATAATGACAATAAAAAATAATACTAATTATATAATGATAATTTTGATAAATAATAACAATTAACATAATGATAATAATAATAAATAATAATGACAAAAAAAATAAATAATTCTCTCAACTTAAAATACTAATGAACATGTATGACATGTACATCACGTATTGTAACTTCAAGAGTAGTCCAATGTGATATTTTTGTAGAAAAACATATGTGATAATCTCACTTGTAATTTTGTTATAATAATATTCCTTGCTATTTCCATTAAGTTGTAGAATAAACTCAGGAAAATATAAACAAAATTTTATCGTTACAGAAAAAAGTACAATAACTGAATTTTATCACACCATTCATCAAAATAGACATAATATATTTGTATATTATTTTTATCAATAAATAAAAAACTTACTGTTTAGCTTTTCCAAAATTCTTCGTTTTAGTATCAGCACCTGGTTTACCTTTTCTTCCTGGTGAAGCTGAAATAATGAAAGGTCATGATAACATACACTAATACTAAACATTTTTTACTGTATTGCAGTCTACGAAATAAGAATATGAAAGTGGTTGTCCAAACAGATCATTTTAAGAGCAAACAATCAGACACCCATTTTTTCCATAGACTGGTAAAGCAAAAAGTTTTAACATGTCTAATCTGAAGGTTTTCAATAGTAATGTTTAAACATGTATTCTCCTAGGACTCTACAAGTTTGGTGTGTCACATGACTGCTCTACATGATTTAAAATCAGTGGTAGGAGGGAGAAGGCCTGTAGAAAATGATTTCGTGACCAAGCTCCACGAAAGTATGCCCCTCTCAGGATTCAAACCTATGACCCCATGATCAGTAGACTTGTGGGCTACCCACCGAGCTAGCCAGGTGGGCTGAACAAAAGAGACGAGTAATTTTACCTTGATGTTGATCCGCCTCAGGTTTGTCGCTCATATGACCTCTGGCATATTTTGCACTTTCTATTTTAACTTGTAACATTAACAATACTTTCTCTATCATTCCAGGTTTACAACTAACTAAATCTTTTATCACATCTTCGGCTAACTCAAAATTTAACTTGGAAAATACTTTTCTGAAATAGTATATATTATTTAGAGGTTAATACACTGCAGAAGACAGCCTGATGGCAAAATTCCGCCTACAAGTAAGAACAATGCACTGAGAGCTTCAACATTTTTGCGGTCCATTTGGCTATGACATTTCATAGCCAAATATTAGGTCATTTACCATATAAGAGGAAGCCATCAAAATATATATACCTATCAATATAATGTCATGAAATTTTGGGTGCTCTATGTCTGAGTTAAACATTTTTTCAGTCAAATTTTGAATTTAAAATTCAACTCGGAAAATACTTTTCAATAAGTACATACATGTATTGTTAAACAAGGCCATTTATGATGCATAGTCAATATTCATATAATGTCATGTAATATTTGAGACTTTATGGCTGCAAAAAATTACCATTATTATACTTAAAGATTTTGAAACAGTGCTATATTATTTCAAATACCAGTTGATATAAGTATAATTACAAAAGTATAACCCTAATTATATTTCACAAGACACAGAAAATGGTGGGGCAAAATTTGATGCTAAATATTTGTTTTTTTAAAAACTGTTAAAACATTATTATTATACATGTTCATTTTATTAAACATGTAGTTTAAGTAGTACAGGTAGTTAATTGTCTTTAATTAGTAAAAAGCAATTATTAGTATAGATAATAGAAAGTACCAATAGTAAGAAACAGTTATAAGAATGTATAGTGCGTAAATATTGACCCCGACCTGACCTTTATGCAAGAATATTCATTACATTGAATACGAATGTAGTATTAATGTTCGATTACACCGTGTCCATGGCCGTGAGAATTATAAGCTAAAATTTAACACACAAAAATACTTCTACAATTTTACAATCGCTGCCGAAGTGTAGAATAGGTGTGGTACTGATTTTCTTCGGGATATGTGAAGATAATTATTAGATGTAAATGTGAAAGGTCAGATCGGGGTCAATATTTACGCACTATACTAAAATATTAAGCTCAGAGTTACAAGTTAAACTAACTACTGATTTTATCAAATATACATCTATCCTTACGTGCATTTTATACTTGATACTAATTTATTTCAGCTCAATTAAGAAACAAGTCTATACAACATAGATTATTCATTCTCCAGTTCGCTTTCTGGTCCTCAAGTACTGAGCAGTAAGGATAAAGTTTTTTACTCAAGGAAGCATCAAGGTAGGTTTTGGATGTGAATTGAACCAACACAGGACTGGCTATCCAATGATTACAGGTCCAATATCATTACTACACCATTACACCTGTGCTACCTATTTATGATTTCATGCAAACAGAGCTGAGTCTTTGTCATTTCCTACTTCATTATGTTTCATAGTAGTGGTCCGACTTTTAACTATCCTGCTTTCAGGAAATATGTAATTTTTGCTGGCCAGAATCAATTTTCACAATTTTCCTGGGCTTAAGGCTAGTGGGTCAAGGCAATGGCTGCAGAGCTATTTACAACAATTGTAATTCATGCACAATCAATCGTATTCTCAATCATATTATTGAAGTGTCTATTTACTTGTTAGAATAAAATATGTGTAGTGCAAAGAAGAGCTTGGAAGATTATTATCTGCACAAGTAAAATACAAAAAAGCTCACAAAAACAAATTATAATGGTAAACAAATGACACTGCAACAGTATTGATATAAATATTAAAAGCAAGCATAAAATATACATAACATGCAAAAGCTTTACAAATATGCTAGCCAAATACAAAAAAATATATTTGAATGAATTTTTCATACATATATCTTCACCCCATACATTTTTACAATTGACATGACTCCCTTTCAAAAATAATACATAAAGACATGGGTATGACCAAAATGAGACAGAAGAAAAAAACAAAGCGACTTTGAAACGTTAATAAGTATGGGAATATTGATCTTTAATTTTAATCAAAGAACAGATAAAAATCATAACCAATGGTGAATTTCAAACTTTTTAATAAGTAATAGAAATTTCGATATTTATTTAAATAGATTAAAGGAATAGATAAAATCAATATCAATTTTAAACATGTTAAATGCCTTTTTGATAAATGTGTAGTAATTTTAAATTAGAAATTCTGTCAGTACTATGAATTTCAAAGCATGTCAAGAGATTAAAGCTTCAAACTTCCAACCCCTTTTCCTTAACTTAATCATTAAGTTGGCCATATTTAATTGAAGAGTATAAAGGGTGCCATCTAAGATATTGTGAGTGTGTAGCATGGATAAATGCTTGCCTTGTGTATGGTAACATCAAAAACCTTGAAAATTGTGATATAAAAAGGAACACTACAAACTTCACAGTTGAGTCAGCAGTGCACGTCATATTATAGAGTGCTAACAAAATTAAAGTTAATATTTTTCAATCAGCAAGTTCATAAAATAATGCAAGCTATTTGAAGTTATCACAAAAAACTAAGATTACAAGAGATACTCTCTAATAATAAAGATAGAATGACTCTTACTGATTTAAATGATACCAGTTTTTCAACTTATTCTTAGTTCCCATGCATGACTGCACACTGTTTAACTGAACAAGTCCTTCGTTTTTGAAAAAATGATGTAACACTTCTGCTACAAGAACTGAAAAAAAATCCAGTTACTTCTTTTGAAGATTATGTTAAGCTGATTTTGATTGGACAATAGTTGACCTACCTGTAACTTGAGAAGGATTCTGACCAATCAGGATTGTCCTCACATTAACATTATGGAGGGAATTTTTATCTACATTTTAATTTTTATCCAAGACTGCTTTGGATTTGAATTTATGAGAGAACTACTCAGCTGTTAAAAAAGTGCAGAAAATATTAAACAGGTGAAAAAAAATGATGACGATGATTAAAGTGATGATGTTTCCCTCCAGATGCCATAGCTTACAGATTATATTTTAAGGTGTCAGCAAGCTGGAAGGAACACTGGATGTGAGAGTAGGTGAGTACTATTCAACAAAAATAATTTGAAAGTGATATGCCCATTTGCACTTTTGACTTTTGAGGATGTAGTCAATTTAATTATTGGGCATAATGTTAATGGAAATTCAGATCTCAAAATTAGTGTGTTTTTAACCTGAACTGACCCAGGACAAATAACTTTTACTTTACAAATATATGTAGCATATAACAATCAATGTATCTTTGTTGAATAGTATATGAATGAAAGCAACAGAAATAAGAAATGTGACAGAGTTAGAAGAAAGTATGATGTGACTATAATCTACAAGCACTACTAGCTGACTATGTTATAATTATTGTTACTAAAAAAACAAACATTTTATTTATTATAGGTAAGGAAATGATCAAGATATCTCATGTGAAGATCATTAGATTCTTTTAACCCCAATAATAATTGTTCTGCTACTGTCCATTCAAAAAACAATCCTGAAAGTTCTTGTTTTCAAAATCCTTTTATAAGGATAAGCAGTTTTATTTAAACAAAACCTTGAACAAAATGTAAACCCTTGAAATTGAATGAAATTTTACTAAGACAAGCCATAATTATTTTTTCAGTATTGATACATAATGGAGATGTAAATATTTTGTCCAGTCTCTCTCCTAACCATAGACCCTATATGTATATAGGGGCTTTGTCCTAACTCAAAAAAACCTAATATTCCCATATAAATTGCATAACTGTGATATAAGGCATAGAAAGTTTGGCTAGTTTGAGTGAAAAATTAAGTGAAAACTGACAACCAAATTTAAAAGTATTGTGCATAATAGTCAATACTGCAGAACAAAAAACTGAAGTAAACAACATACAAGCTGTGTCAGTAAATAGGCAACTAAACAACAATACCCAGGTAAAGCTACAGTCCCATAAACATGAAAATAGCCGTGAGGGCACCGTACGTGTGCCGTGGGATCAAGCTCCGCAAGGACCCATATGAACACTTGCGTACCAGTACAGACTGTTATATTTTTACCATGGTCCATGGGATGAGCCATGGATACATGTATCAGTTTCAGAGTCAAATGGTGAACAAAATTGTGGCCGTGTATGGATTAAACATGCATATCTTCAAGCTACGGCTCCGTACGGGTGTGTTGTTTTGTGCCATGTGTGTACCGTCACCTTAATACGCAAGGCTTCCCACAGCCTACAAATGTCTGCACATATGGGTCGGCAACAAGCCACGATTTTATGGGACTGAGGCATAACAAAAAAAACCATGCATGGTTAATAAAAAAGGAAGATAAAAACATAAAACAGCAAAATAAAAACAGAAACGTGTGAATACAGGTGGTCAATCTAATAACATATATTCATAAATAAAATCTACATTGTAACATGCGTACAACAGCAAGGAATTAAATAAAAAAGCTAACGGTTAAAAAAAAGCTAACGGTGTCTGAATAAACATAATTGGCAATTTGCCAGACTCGGAATTTCCAACCTGTTTTGACACTATACCTGTTTAACATTTTCCAGTTTGCCGTTTTAGCCGAGGAAGCGTTAGACGTAGTATAATTATGTAATTCAACCATGGGAGGAAACATGTATTTGATAATCTCTGCCACGAGAACTGAAAAGAAACGTTAAAAGTTCCGCCTTCAATAATATTGTTCAACATAATACCTGTTTATTAAGCGCCAGGTTCCTTCTTTTGTTTTGGAATTGTTAGATGGGGTGTAATTGTGAATCTCCACCATAAAAGGAAAAAAATGTCTCACTATTTCTGCTACTAGAACTGAAAATATAGGTTGGTAACGTTTGCATTCAACATTCTCAATTAAAAAATAATCAGAATATATGAACATCTAGTTCTGATTATTTCATTCAAACTATTGTTTCATTTCTTTTTCTAAAGGTCAACCATCGACTGAGAGTCAAAGCCTGGCCCCTTGAATGTTTGAGATTGACCATATTAACTATAACCTAAAATGGCTTTTAAAATGAGACACCCCTATGCTTCGTCAAAAGACGCTCAGAAAATATGCAGTTTTTGTCAGTCAATCAATACTAGGTACATACTGCTGTCATTGACTGACAACTGCTCTACATGATTTAGAATCAGTGGCAGGAGGGAGAATGACCATAGAAATGATTTTATGATTTAACTCCACAAAAGTATGCCTCACCTGGGGTTTGAATGTGTGTGTTACGGAATGAGCTTGCCAGGCCAAATAAAAAACTACATTACACTTAAAAAGACAAAGCGTGGACACAATCTATTTTTAATTGTGGATACTCACCAAATTACTTTGTCAAAATAACTGAGTGCAAATCTAATATTGCAAAATACTATACAAAAATTATAATTAAATAGATAATTCCAAGCTGTTATAACTGAATTAAATGATATTTGTTAGTCAAGCATTAATAGCGATAAATCATTGGATATTAAAGCAAAAATATATTTTCACTACTAAAATTTATTAAGTTGAGTTGTCAAAAAATCTTATGCGATAAATCCAAAGCAATCTTGGATAAACATATAACTTAGTTTTTTAATGAGAAATCATGCTTTAACATTCTAAACTATACATGGATATTGAATAAAAATCTCTCAAAATGTATCAACTCATTTTGTCTGGGATTTCGGGGAGCAGTCACTATACTGTATAAGAAACAGAACAAAGCAAAATATTGAGGGCAGATTTCATCTGAGGAGGGGTATACCTCTAAGTAAGAGGAGATTTGAAGAATAAATTTAAGCTGAAAACTAAAACTTGCCATGTACAGAGAAAGGTTTCACTTTCAATAAAAAAGTATACAGTAATTAATAACAGTAGCCAAATCACAGCGAACTAAATATCTACGCTACATGTAGTTCAAAACTTGTCAACTATTCATGGTAAGTTATACATATAAATTTTACATGAATTGTTGACAGTTTTGACACGAGTTGAAATAAAAGAATGAAATGTTTCATGAAGACATTAATCAATTTCTGAGAGCAAAAATAAGTAAAACTGGCAAAAAGTACAAAGGAAACAAGATTTTGAAATGAACTATAATTGATTAACAAAAACATATGATAAATCATGGTATTTGTTATAAATTGAATGCAAAACCTTCCTCATGCATGACTGGATATTAAACAATACAATATTGGTAATACATGGTAAAATTCTTATAAAAATAAGACAGTGGCCAGAATATCTCTCTCCCTGGGAATTCTAGCATAATCAAAAGGTTTGAAAAACTGATTTATAATTATATAGTGATTATTCTCAAGTTAAAAAGCAAGGCACTGCGCCCTGCCTTATTTGCTCATCCCTGGAGAAATTATTACTTTAAAATATTAACCCTCTGTTGCATCTTGTTCATTTTTCTACCTCCCATCCCTTGAGTTCTAGAATAATTACTACTTACACTTTTTTGAGGAATATATTACATCCATGCATTACCAATAAAAAAGTTAATTAAATCAATATTGAAAAAATATGTATACAAAATTGTATATCATCAAATCATACAAATGCTCATTCCCTGATATGTAGTACACAACTATGGTTCATTCCAAAAAGGAGATTTAATATACTAGAACACTTTGAGTCACTGACTCATAAAATGCCAAAAAAGTAGAAGGTTCAAATTAACAATGCACTTCTACAAAAACAGTTTAAATCAATAAATATTTTGCCAAACTGTGTAAAGCACACTAGTATTTGAAAACAAAAATATAATTGAAATAATAACTGCATTTATGAATAAGAAACTCAAAGAGTAAAGGCAGTTTGCGTATCGTCAAATTTTATTCAACTGTCAGTAGCACATACAACAACCCTGCTGCTTTAGATACTAGATATATGTTTGATAACTCTTGTACATAAAATACTTACTATTTCAGTACATACTTTCTATATAAAATAGATATCCATATTTATGTAAAGGGCCTATTGAACTAATGTTGAGTATTTAAATCAGCAGGGTTAATGTATGCACTACCAAAGGTTGAATAAAATCTAACAATACTTTGAATTCAATAGCCAGCCATTTGGTATAATGGTTTATAAACCTTACACACTTATTTTTACCTGTTGATCATTACCCAGTTTATTCGTTTCTGCTCGTAACTATTGGTCGAGTGTAAGATTGTACCGACAAACTTGTTCTTGAAGAAATGTTTCACAACCTCCAACATCAAAACTACAGGCAATGTGAGTAAACAGTACACATATCAATAACAGAGATACAAATTCCCACACGCCCGATGCAAGTGGATTTCAAAGTCCAAAACTTATCCTTAATCCTAGCAGATGATATTTAATATTAGACACACAAATACTATTTAAAAGACTACTCTTAAATAACAGTCAGTGTGATAAATGTTCTTGATAAAAAGGTAAACAAAATTGCAGGGCAAATTGCAGAGTAGTAGGTACTTAAAAGAGATTTTTATTTTAAATGATTTAGTTACATATTTTATAGAAATCTTTTGATAAATTCACAACATTCTACAGTAGATCTATTAGTAGAATCCTCACTTAAAAAAGCAAATTTCCATACATCTAGATGTCATAGTTTTGACCCACTTTTGTGCAGTGAGCCAAAAACGTATATATTCTATCGTCAAGTTATGTAAGTTTGTTTACGAGACCATATAACCTAATCATTTTCGGGTTTCAATGAATACTGGATCTAATTTTTTACCGAGTTTTATTTTGACTCTCAGACTCTAATTAATAAGTGGAAAGTTATTTAAACAACTTATTTAGTACACATTTATATGATAACATTTATGTCACATAGTGGAAAAATGAATTAAATTTGGGACATTAAAATAAGATTCCAGTATTCATTGATAGCAACAGTTTTCTTATAGCATTTGTTCAGCGCATGATTAAATACAAATGCACTGGTGCCAGACAAAAATTTTAATATAATGAGGAAAATTTGTGACTGACACCTGTGTCCAAATTTAAATGTAGCACAGATCTCGAACTGACATCACTTAAATTAAAATCATTTATTTAAGTTAATCAACAAGCCTTACCTCCGTCTGAGAAATCCCTAGCTATATTCTTTTTCGGTCTACTTATTGGAATACTGTCAACCCAAGCATACAATGCTTCGAGTTCTTGTTCATCTAAAGGTTCACCCATTTTTTTATCAGCTTGGGCCATTTGTGGATCCATACCGGGGTGCCCACCTTTTCTGCCCGCCATTTTTAGGTCAAATGTTTATTCGATAAAAAATAAAACAACGTGGCTTTGAGTTAAACAAGTTAATAATCAATTAATCACTGTGTACTAAATTCTAGAAGACAGGTTGTTTGGTTTTGCCGACATTTGTTTATCACGGTAACGAGGCTTCCCATAATTCCGAGTTATGGCTAACGGCGGGCACTTCCCATTTTCCGGTACTATCCGTTTCTGAAATCCCCGTAGCAGTAGTCTCCCTTGTCAATCAGTCGCAACATTTTCTATAGGCATAGGAGGTCTCAATATGGTTAGTTTATAGACTATATTTGTGTATAGGTGTTCAAGTGCATAACTTAACGTGTAATTTTTTGATGGAAATACAACTAAGTAGAATTTTCAGAAGATATGTCATGTTGTTTTTTTTTATTAGCTACTTTTTCAGCTAGTGTTTTTAAATATTCTTAATAGGTGTGTGTGTGTGGGGGGGGGGGGGATTCCAAACTTCGAACCACAACCACATTATACACTGTTAACAGAATAACCCAACATATTAATAATAAAAACTGCATAACCATAAGATCCATGTTAAACACAAAAGCAAGCGAAGGAAGCTCAAGAAAATTGCATCATGCTACTTAAAAATGGCTTACAGTTACAAAAATACACTCATGGTTGGGTACATTTTGGAAATTTTAGTGGGGGGGGGGGTCAGAACCCCCCTGACCTCCCACTGGAGCCGCCTATGCATCACAGTAAGTAAGGTGGCATATTTCTGCCACTAGATAACCACATAACTAACATGTTAATTAATCTTTTAACAAGTTACATATTATTATATACCGCATTTGTATAGCGCTCTTTTCATATTGAATATATGTTCAAAAGCGCTACATACTTTGTCACTTGATCTACTTACACGTTAGTCATGTGGTTATCTGTATCATAGATCCCCAGTTAAATAAAATAAAAACAGAAACAACATATCCTTTTGTTATAAAAGTATATAATTTCTTAAAAAAATATGTCATGTTTTCAATAATCAAATAACAAATTATTATCATAAATATAAACAATACAGAACAGAACAGTGCAGAACAGAACTTTTATTAAGCTTCTTTTATACAATATATTAGTTTACATACAATGTAGGTGCATGTTATCATTTAATATTTGTCTTCAAAATATATTTTAATAAACTCAAATATTTTGTTCACAGTGTCACTCTTGTATGCAAAGTGTATGTTAAAAGAGTTAGTAGAATTATTTGTTCAAACTTTATATACATTGTACATATAGTTTACAGCCACATGTATGTAGACACATTTTATATAATGTTGGATTTTTTCTTCGACTCTTTACATGTTATCACTATGCTAAATATCATCGCCAGAATCTGAAATAAACAAAGTAAATGATTACACAATCTCTTTTTTTCTAGACAATCATCATTATTATTTGTCCAACTTGCTTCTGATTAACCATAGAATATGATTATCCTTCATATACAATGCACATGTATTAACTAATAGGAGCTATATCACCGTGGCATAACCTACCAACATTTTTTCCTATTCAAAAAAGAACGACAACATGTCATGCAAAAATGTGTCTACATGTATATAAATGAGGCAGAAAATATAAATTTTGTTAGCAAAAAGTATAAAACTAGCCTTGGAGATGTGATGCTCAGCAAATAGTATACACTTTTCCGCTGAGCCTAGTGTAAATATCGTTGAAACCTGGCGAGAAATAACAGACTTACATCTCCTAAAAATTTTGAGTCTGAGGCTGATTTTTTCACTTTTTTCTTCTTCAAACAGAAACATTTGTGATGTCATAGTCACATGGTATTGCCGCTGTGTATATGCCGACTTAGTTTTACAAAACCACAATACTTTCTACGTCCATTCTCCCTCATGCACCTAATAATTCAAATTTGAAAATCAGAGATCTCATATGTACAAATGATTTGCTATTGATCAATGGAGATTGCCTAGTGAGTCAAGTAAATTCTGTATTACTTATTTAAATAATATAAAATATTTTACCTCAACAGCCACCATTACACTAACAACAGAAATACCAATAGCTGACATTCTGACAAATATCTCTTGAAATGCATCATAGCAACCCTGGAATATACATTGACAACTAATTAAGCTAGACAAAAATGCTGTTATCTTTCCATCTTTTAAGAAAACCATATTACAATCAAATACCACAGCCCTCCCAACTCATCCTAACACCTTCTTAAAAAAGCCAATAATTTTTACCCGATCAAATATTTGTGCCACGAAAATTGCCAGATTACGGAACAGATTATAGTTAAGTTAGAAATTTTTAATTAAAACCATAAAATGTTGCCATTTCACTGCTGAGAATTAGTACATTCTATCTGAATGTCAGTGGCGCATACATTAACCCTGCTGATTCAAATACTCAATATGAATATCAATATATTTGATAATCCTCGTACAGTCCTGGTCAGCTAAACGTGACCTCTACTGCAAGCTTGTCAGATGTAAAATTAGCAAGGGCGCGAGCAGGGAATTTTAGATTGGGGTATTTATCAGATTGGTCCAAAACCCGTTCTACAATTTACTTACAGATGTATAGTATGTTTGCAAACTCTCTGTACACATAGTATTGTTGTATGACTCATAATTACTGGTTGTTGCGTCCTCACAGCACGAGGATGGTATGACATCAGAGCCACTGGTTGCCCACCAGACAGACGGCAAGGTTTCGAAATCATTGTTGGTGCTGGTCACTGGTTCTACACCGCAACACTTGAACTGTCAGAAATATAAAATAACATACTTTTTTAACATGGTATTCAACGCATATTTAGGTTATATATATGACGGCCAGCTCTTCCTACAATAGGTTTCTATGGATTTGAAGTCAGACCACTACGCCACGGCCGTGGCAAAATAAAATACAAATAAACATACTAAGATGAAAGGGTAGTGGGGAGCTTGTAATGAAACAGGTTGGCTTGACTCCCAGCAGCAGTTTCTTCCCTTGAAATGGAACTTAAAAAGCATTCGAATGTCTGGAGCAATTTTCTATGTAAATGTAACTCAAACATAATAGAATGGGTAAGTGGTTCTAACATGGATCCTGTAGTAAATATAAATTTCACTGAATTCTGTTGAAATAAAGTCAGAACTACGTTGAAATATGATGTGCGAGACAATATACTTCAAATAAAATATTTTGATGAAGCATTTAACAATGTAAATCTGATCTATAAAGTGTATACAAAAATGACAACTGCTCATGTTTCAATTAATGTAAATAATCCTTGGCCATTAGCAGTACGTACGGAAGACTTCTTAAATTTATTTTGTAGGTAATTAGCAGAAATTAACCAGTAACATCATAAGAACTGAAACAACGCTAAGCCTCCGGATGAGCCATCGAGAAATAGGGAGCACAAGTTAGTGAGTATTTTATATATCTATGTAGGGCCTACATGTAGCTACGTAATTAACAGAAAGTACCCTGTAACAGCATATGAAATGTAATATTCCTTACCAAAACAAATATGAGATTCCAACCAATAGAAAACCCATCTTTACTCAAAGGTCCTTCATACTTCTTCAGTAAACTGTTAAATTGATCCTTCAAAAATGTATCAGCCTGAAAAATATCAATACGTTTTGTCACAATGTATAAACCAAAGGCGGCGGGCATGGTTCAAACTCTCTATGTATTGTCTTTAGTCTATATTAATTTATTAGAGCTTCATTGTGAAACAAGTTCTAACAAATCAGATTAATCATTCCCTAGTACTCTTCCTAGTCTCCCAGTACTGAGCCATTCTCGTGTACGAGAATGGTACTGTGCTAGTAGGATAAAGTTTCTTTCTCAAGGAAACAACGGGGTAGGTTTTGATAAATGAATTCGAATCAATGCTGAGCTATTAAAGTACACATTTGTCTGTATGGCTGAACAGTACAATGATAGAATATATATTAAAACGTGTTTTCCAAATAGTAATTATATTCTAATTTTTAAGAAGGCATCTAATTATTTCAATCAACATAAAATAATGTTATAATTAAATACATAAAACACTATTTTACCCATTTCAATAGCCATTCACGTCATATTTACACTGTATATAATTCATTACATTAAAATGTTATTTAAATTTCATTCAATTTAGTGAATTCATTACTTGTTAGATGACTTTATAAATTAGGTACATTTTTTTGGTGTAATGTTACCCCAAGATATATAATGGGTAGCGAATTTTTAATAAATCAGGCACAATGTACAAAATAAGTGATGCGAAACGGATGGCTAAATATTAGATACAAGTTCAGTGATGTGATGTTAAAAACGAGGACTGTATTTTCTTTACATAAAAATGTTCAGTATGAAATTTATGTATTTTAACTTAACTTAAAAATATGAACAAATCTAAACTTTAAGGTAGAGTGGGATTGGTAGATTATATTCAACTGTCAGTGGTGCATACATTAACTCTGCTGATTTAAATACATATATAAATTTATAAGCAGTGAGTACAGAAGGTCTGTTTGTTTGTTTGTTGGGTTTAACGCCATATCAACACATTTTATAGGTCAGTCAACCTACTCACTCCTCCTGGAAAGGCTAAATCTCTGGATTAAGCTGTTAACCAACTACTAAGCACATACTTTTGTCAGTGACTGACAACTGTCCTACATAATTAAAAATCATTGGTAGGAGGGAGAATGGCCGTAGAAATAATTTCATGACCAAGCTCCACGAAAGTATGCCCCGCCCAGGAATTGAACCCAAGACCCCTTGATCAGTAGACTTGCATTCTACCAACTAAGCTAGCCAGACAGCACAGAAGGTCTGTGGTGAGTATTTAAAACAGCAGGGTTAATGTATGAGCCACAGATAGTTAAATAAAGTAGAACAGTACTTACTCCCTGGATTAGAGTGATCCAAAATCCAAGAATTGTAAGCTCTAATAATATTGACAGTATCAAAATAATGATGTACTGAAACAAAGAAAAAAATAATTAAAGTTTTCTTGCTTATCAGTAAAAAAATAAAAAATAATCATTTTCTGACCTAAAATGGATTAAAATCAAAAGTTATATACATGTATCTACAAAGTGTGCATGTAACATTTAAATTTCAGCACATGATTTTCGTGCAGTGTGATGTCAATAGTTCACACAAATCATGAGAACTACTTAGTTTTTGCATAATGCAACTATACATTTTTTTCAAACAAGGTATATCTTATTCTAATATATTGACAGGAAAAATATGCAAGTGGTTCCAAAGATACAAAGAAATATTTAGATTCAGACACACACATGGGTGCAAGATGAAAATTTTGAAAAACCTGAAAACTGTAATTTGAAACCATTTTTCTTCATAACTTAATAGCAAAACATGCATTGTCTTATTTGTTGTGAAAAACCTGAACTTCAGGCATATGCCTGAAAACTTGCACCCATGCACACAAGAGTAATTGGACCGGTCACAAGTGGTCGGCAAAGGCATTTAGTGGATGAGAATAATATCCCGAAATTGGACAACTATCATTTTTATTAAATTCAAAACTATAGATAGACTTACAATTATCAGCAAAACCTTGACCTTGCAGCAGGCACCCACACAGCCAGATATTGATGTTAATGTTGTAAAAACACCAATACATATCACAACAATGAAAACAATCTCGATGAGTTCTTTAAGTGATAGACTTCCAAAGTCAATATGGCTCATAAATTCTGTTATATCAGTCTGTTTGTTAATCTCTTGACGCAGTAGTATTCCTACAACCATTACTCCAATTCCAAGAAGCTGAAATAAAATATCTATACATGTTTATGTGAAGTTTTATGAGGAACAAACACTATAATGTAACACTATATACCAAATTGTAGATCATACAGCAGAACAAAAATTCAATACAAATCTGGATCTGTCTGGAATATTTTACAACTAAATATAAAAAAGGCACCGCCTCTTAATAACTTCTGCTCTTTGGTTAAAGTATTTCCTTTTTAAAAACAAATTCAAATTTTTTTTCAAACATACCCCATACTATTATTGCATCTACAATGTATTATTAATATTATTATTATTATATTATTACTATTACTATTATTATTATTATTATTATTATTATTATTATTATTATTATTATTATTATTATGTATAGTTCAAATTTTCAAGCGAGACATTCTTTCATTTGGTATGGTATTGTACATTGTAATACATTCTATGGCCAATCTCACAATTATTCTGACTCATCTGTATTCTGGATTAAGATAACAAACTAAACATCACTATACAAGATGCCATTCAAAGTCAATCTGACTGAGGATTTATAAAGGCTGAAATTAAGGTAGTGATCTTGTTTGAGCAGATAACCTAAAACAAATAAACAATCAAATATTTTAATTGTGAAGAAACATTCACAAGACCCATGTAAACTCGGCCATACATGTACCAAGTTTTATTGCAACACTAGCATAATAAATATATCGAGGGTTGTCCACAAGACTGTAGTAACTCGCTCTTTAATGAAATTCACTTACTACAGGCTTGCAGGCAACCTTCTATAAGTAATTATACAAGAATTATATATAAATGAAATAAACAAACTTACGAATGTTAAAATGTTAAGAATGACAAGAAATATTGTTCCACATTTTGCTGTAATATCCAAACAATCTCCCATTTTGTGAATTACAATGTATATATCTTATAAAACAGAACTTATGTAAATTTAAATGGTCACAATGTTTTTCAGGAGTTTGTGTCAAAATAATCACAAATTGTTCGTTAATTATATATATATTAATATTTTATAAAAGCAATTTATTTATTCTTTGTAATTCCAACAGCTACAAATGGTGTCAGTAATTTTACAAAATTTGCGTCAAATAATCACATAGGATGAAAACCTTAATCAAACTGTACAATGTAGCTATGACGTTATGCTGTAATATTCCATTTCCCACGAAGCACTGTGAACTGTTAAAGTGTCAAAGTTAAGCTACAAATATTTAAAATATACTCTACAGAAACTCATTGTAGCAGTGTCGAGTGTCATAATATATTTTTGATGAGCAAAATTTATATTTTTAACTAACTTGGGCTGTTTATAACAGTATGTCTTATCAAATATATTTTATAAAAGGTACAAAACTGATATGGCACAAGTTTATTTTGTCTTCATAAGAACACTTAATTCACTCCCTGAAATGACAGATTTTATTCAAAGCTTCAAATTTAAAACATTTTACTTGTTCACGTAAGAACTCTTAATTCACCTTCATAAAAGAAATAAAAACAAGACTCAATAGGTCAAAAACTTTCATTAGTGAATGCTCAATATAATCAGTTACAGAGGTATGTTCTCCTATTAAGCCCACGTTTGTGATTTTTGACAAGTCTCTAATGCTATATTTGTGAAGAAAAAATGTCCCTATATTAAGATCATTGCGCTATTATCACCATCGATTTTGAAGGTCCTAACTTTACTGAATTTTTTCAATTTATCAAATAATATATATAAGCCATTAAATCCGTCTGCTCTGTCTCTATCCCAAACACAATTTTATCTACCGTATATAGTCTATCCTCAAAGTATGTTACAAACATTGGACTGAAGTTACTGCCACATAACTCGGTTTGTTACATTCAATGTTAACAAAATTTAACTATGTTCAGTATGAATAATCATACAATTCAACAAGGTATAGTTGTTTAGGTTGAATGGTGGATTATATCGTAGTGGTAAAGTAAATTCTTCCAAACTGCAAGGGGTAAACATATAGATAAGGGTTTACATACCTAGGGATATATGAGATCAATTTGACCAAGTTGACAATTTTCACACTGATAACTATGTGATATTTATTCATTAACAGAACTCACTAATTGTATTGTTTAATTTCATTCAATTGTCAGTAGTGCATTTATCAACCCCTCTAATTTAAATACATACTATAGTACTTCTTAAATCACTAGTGATAAGTAGTCTTTTGTATCTGTGTCCGGGGATTATTAAACAAATATTGAGTATTTAAATCAGTGGGATTTATGTATGCGCCCCTTTGACATACTTTTGGGAGTTCTATTTCCAGATATTTTTATTTATGCAAATATAACACAATGACATTTCTTCACTAAGTTTTTCTTTTAAAATGTTGATAATGTACGTAGTCTAAGATAACATCATTTGGATTTTATATTTTCACTGCAGTGAAAATATAAGATTATATATTTCATTGTATATGTAATAATCATGTATATTTTCACAGAATATCACCACACTTTACTATGAAGCTTGAAAGAAAAACTAAAACAAAATCATTAAATTATTTTTTATAACAAGTTTTAATGAGAAGACACATAAGTCATAAAATAACATAATTTCTAACAATTAATATAATCTTTAAATCACAAAGTTATCATATCACTAAAACAAGTTTCACAAAGAAAATAACCTAACAAATGCATTGTTGAAAACAGTACATATGATTGTTTCTGTAGTAAAAAGAACAGGTGTGATGATGAAATTAAAAATTAAGGCAGGGTTAGATGATGTCTGACCAATAAGAATTCATCTTGGTTTTTATATCACATTAAATACATCAATTTCATCACAGATACTGTCCAACACAATAGTTAGAGCAAATAACAGATCAACTAATAAAAACATATAACCCGTCTAAGAACTATAATTCAATACTTTCCATTACAAAGCATTCACAAAATTGAAAGTTCTGTTCATCTGTAATTCTTTTTTTAGGTAAGATTTGAAGAAAAACAACAAAATCATATCATGATCTTAAAACCAAAGATTGAGGTCAAATTTAATTCATAGAATATGTTCTGATTATTTGACTATAAAAAAAGTCAAAGACAATACACACACACAATTATATTGACATAGAAAACAAAAAGGCACATGGAAAGAGTGGGGTTGGCCAAGTGGTTATGATGATGGACTGGTAATCATGGATAGCCAGCTAGGCACTGCTTCAAATAACATAAAAACCCATAAGGGAAGACACTTTATCCTACTAGCTTAGTACTGGGGACCTGGAAGTAGACTTGAGAGTGATTATGGACTTGAGAGCAATAAATTGAACATTTCAATTTAAAGCTGTAAGAACTTCTTACAATCAAACTAAAATAAACTGGTATAAAATATAAAAGGCACAAAATGATTGATGTTATAATACTGATAAAATCTGGTTATGATATGATAGGTAAACACACAATTTACAAACAATAAACACAAACTTTTTTGGTATAGAATAAAGCAATAAACAGACTAAGATTGATATTAAATCAGTATTGACATTCCACCCTGTACTCCAAAGTTACCCCTCTTGAAAAAGGTCATACGCTTCATCATTCAGTTCTTGCCTGAATGTTTTAAAAGCAATCGCCCATGTTATTACATTTGTTATTAAGGTGTATGCTTCTACATAGCACTACTACTATTACTATTAAGTTTTTGCCTTAAATGTTTCCAAACATTCGCCCATGTTATTACATTTTATCCAAACTATCAACAAGCTTGAAAATATGAAATAAGTCATAAAACAAATAAAATGTGTATTCCATAATATTACAATATATATTTGAAACTAACAAACAGGAATTAATAAAACACAAGTCATGATGAACTACACAAACGGTAGCTTATTGTAAAGAGATGTAACAAAAAACACAGATACCAATCTAATGCCAGGTAAAAATACACAGAAAATAGTAACTGGCAGTGTTAGAAAATATAGAGTTATGATTTAACGGAATTATTTGACTGAAATTTTATACCGTTAAAATGTTGATAATATTAATAAAGATTTTCATATGGAGACAACCAGGGCTCAATCTTAAAAAAATAATCTTAATAGCACATTTTATTAAACAAATGAAGTTGACAATATATTTAGGCACATTATGTAAAATATTATTGTTTCACTTTTAAAACAAAATTGACGTATTAACCGAGAGAAAATCATGCATAAAATTAATGCACCACGCAAAAAACAATTTTTTTCATATTTATTATAAACAAAATCTCAATGAATTGATTGTGAATCAATATAAGAATTGACACATGATTTTACGTGACATTTCAAATAACAACTGCATTTATCCTTTAAAATTGGCATACATTTTCAACAAATGATTAGCAAATAAATACTTGATTGATTGACAGAGCTAAAAAGATTGTATATTACTTAAAGTTGACTGCAAGTCTACATTGATGCTCAGGCCAGAAAAAAACCAAACCCAGCTCATGCAGAGTTTTTGATAATCAGTCCTGAATCGCTGGAGAAATCAAAGCGTTGAAATGCCTCTCCCGGCATTTTCTGGTAAAGAGTTCAATATCAAACATCTATCTGTAAGGTGTAGTAACAATTTTGCTTTCAATCACAATGGCTTGTAAATACTAACCAAGAATCAAGAAGACTGTTGCATATACACATGTACATGTATTATACATTTAGCAAATTCATACAATGAAAATATTCCACGATTCCTCAAAACAGTTGATGCAATACACAAACATCACAAAAACAACGTATTCAACAGATATTAAGGCAGCATCTAATACAACAAGAGAAGTTCTCAGACAGAGCGCTTGACTATTCAGGGTGCTTATGCAAACAAAATCGATCATTTATATGCAATATCATTGAGACGAGTGAATTTTAAAGTGGATATTTTCATTGGTAGAAGTTATAATATTTGCATGGAAAACTTTTAACTTACAATTAAAGGGCCATAATTTAGTAAAACTTTATGCTAGGGTTCAGCAACTTAGTATTTGACCTTAAATGGTATCCCTGTAGACATGTGTGAAGTTTCAAGTGAATCTTTTCAGTGATTTTAAAGATATGAAAGATAAAAAATTTGCACATAAAAACTTAACAAAGAAGTGTTATGTCAACGCCAACACCAAAGCACAGCTGAGTAGGATAGCCCCACTATTCTTCAAATAGTCGAGCTAAAAACTCCCTGTACATATTCATTCATTTTCTTCACTTTCCTGATAGATTCTGTTTACTTCACCATGGTGCCACTTCATATACTAAATTCTTCACCTTGGATATCAGGAAAGGTCTGAGGTTTACTCATTAAACGCATTGATTGAAGCACTTTTTCACGAGGAAATTTAACAGAGGACCAATTACTAGACGATGTAGACCTTGTGTCTGGATGTGATTCTAAAATACTGTTCGTTTCTAACAATCTCTGATGCTCTTTGGATACGGGTTTCTTTGCAGCAGATGCAACATTGAAAGCAGACGGATCTGCGTTTAAACTGTTTTTAAACAGAAACGATGACATATCATCGCAAAGATGTAGCGAGACTTCGCTTTTACCGACCACCTCGTCACCATACTTTTTCTTAACTTGAACATCGTGTATATGTCGCGGCTTAAACACGATTGGTCGTTCCAATAGACTAGGATCCTTAGATAGAACTTTCTTCACCGTTTCCCGTGGTAAATTTGGTTTTCGTAATTTTTTCTTGGTATCAATATCGCCCTCTTCCACTTCTAGTACATATGAACGTGCAGCGTGTTTACCATCATAGAATTTAGGAGCAGAATCAACCAACGGCATCTTGGTAAACTCATCCCTAGGGTAATCATCAGTGAGATTTGTGATGTATGGCGGATCGTCAACTTTCAATGGAATCTGCCATCGGTTCGGATTAACGTAACCAGCACTTTTGGATCTCTGTTGTTCTTCTTCTGGTTGATCTGTTTTTTCGGGCTGCTCATGAAGACCACCATCAAGGTCTTCAGTAAAACTACTCAAATTGGTTGTTTTACGACTTAACGGGGACATGTCCCTAGGACGGGCAGATTTCCACACAGGAATTGTATCAGCTCTACGACCTTTTGTGCCCTTAGACCCGACACTTCTTGAGGTCATACTGTTTGGTTTTGATAAAGATTCCTGACTTGGCTTAGTTGATTCTTTCTTTTCTTTTTCCCTTTCTTTCAGATGTTTTGGACCAGTCGGTGCTTTTTTCTCCATCCTGAAACAAACAAGAGAAACAAATAAAACAAATAATAATGATGAAAATAATAGTAGTAGGGATAATATTAATAAAAAAGCAACAAGAATCAAATGTGATAATTTTCAAAACCCACTTTGTTGTTAGCTTAATTTTAGTTGAGAATTCTTTATCTAACTCATGATTGTGAAAATGTCAATGAAGAAAGATTGGTCATCATTGGGAATGGGTCCTTTTACTTGGCCCATTTAAAGAAGGGGAAAAACGCTGTTATTTTGAAGTTATAAGGTAGTTTTTGTTTCAAGACTAATATATCAACAACCATTAGCAAAACATTTCATCCCTTTCATTAGTTTTTTACTAACCCTTTCTTAGCTAGCCATTGTTTAAATTCTTCCTCACTGTAGTGTTCATTTTGAGCTTTAAACTCAGCTTCAAGTTCCATTTCTTTTAATACTTGTTGCATTTTAAGTTTTCTTAATTGTTGCATTTCTTTAGCAATGTTGTCTTTACCTTGCTGCCACATTTCTGCAGCTATTATTCTGAAATGACGAAAGCAAATAATGTATAAGTACCATCAATCTTAATTATATAGGTCTACTGATCTATTTCTATTTTATACAGTAGGTTGGAAGAGTTTATTTTACATGTAAATCAAACATTAAGAATATTAAAAGCAGAAGGGGACTTAAAGTAATCGTTGATATTGACAAAAAATGCGTCGACAAACAAGAAACTCCATATCAAAGAGTTAAAGTGGAGTTTAAAACCTGCTTCCATATACATGTACATGTTATACACTTTCCAATTTCTGTATGATAACCCCTGATCATTGAAATCACCAGTAAACAGGTGATGCCTAGAGTAGCCATTTAAACTTGGATTGAGTGAAACAACTGCGAGTAAATTCTTACTCCATGAAATTACCTAGGCCCCTAGAGGGGTTCAAACACCAGACCTCTTGATCCCTAAGGACAAATTCTACCACTGTACTACTGGTCCTACATAAATTATGAAAACATACAGCAGTATACCTAGATGTCTACTTACCTAGCACATTTCCTATGTCCCCATAATTTAGCTAAATCAAGTGGTGTGTGACCTCTACAATCTTCACCATCTATTTTAGCACCATGATCTATCAACATTTTTAAACATTGGACATGTCCCTCACTACCAGCTTGATGTAAGGGTGTTATACCGTCATCATTACCACTGAAATTATTTAAATCACTTGTTTTATTACAAATGTAACTTATTAACAAAGTTATTAGAATGAACAGTGATTTTTTAAAGTTTTTCTCAAAGCAACCCTTGCCTTTCTCTATATTAATTTTTATGCTTTATTCTCCTAAATTATGAGGAAAATATTGTGGAACATTAAGAGCAAAGAGTTTTAATAAATGCATTTTCTTAAATCATTTTTTAGGCACTAACAGAATGTAATGTAAAAAGTGTAATGGCATTTTACAGTCTGAGTTTCATGCTTACGTGCATTCACAGCTATTACCCCTGGTCATTGTGCTACTGGTATCTATCAATCAATCTCCCTGGGGAGTGTTTTTATTCCGCTTATAGAGCAGCCGACAAATTGGCACTACAGAATTATACCACCCTTGCAGGTACCCATTTACACCTGGGTGGAGTGAAGCAATCACGGATAAATTTATTGCTCAAGGAAATTAGAGACATAGAAAACAGACATTGCCATTACATTAAACTTTTTTAGCTGACTATCTAATCACCTACTGCCTATCCCAGTTTGTGAGGTACCCATAGTAGGCCTATATGAAAAATAAAAACAGGATTTGATTGATTGATGATTAAATGATCTCAAGGGCATGTTCTGTCTCGCAGAGCTAAAGACAATCTGTCAGATCCCAGCTCTTACTGGGAAGAAGGGGCAATACTTACACTGAAGAGTCAGCCCTTTTATCCAGTAGATATTGAAGGCACTGTATAGCTCTTTTCCCAGTTTGGTTACTTATACACAAATGTATGGCTCTCCATCCTGTACTGCTTGCTAAGTTTATATCAAACTTGTATTTCTCTATCAATAATTTCAGACAATCCAGACGTCCATGAATAGCTGCCAAATGTAGAGCAGTAAGCCCCTGAAATGAAACATGGTGGTAAGCAAATAATGGTCAAAGAAGCAGTAACATGAATAAAGTTGATAAATGTGTACAGATTCTCAAATAGCTTTAGAGGTATTCTCCCCTGGCCATGTGAAGGTCTCAGGTTTGTTCCCTGGAGGTGTCACACCAAAGAGGATAATAATATGGTACAAGCATCACCCTTGATTGGCATTCAGCATTTAAAGAGTTGTGCTAGGAAGAAAGAGAAAAAACAATCAAGCATCAGCAAGCAGATACCATTATTGGCGCTAGCGAGGGACTTGTGGAAATTGATTCAGACAAGTGATAATTACATTTTGTAGATAGAGATTTCTTCTTCTTTCTATGTAATATAAGGGTAGAAATCCTACTGGATTGTCTAGTACCCTGCGATTAAAAACAGTGATCCCCAAGAAAGCAACTTGGTAAAAAGTTAAAACTATTTACAATGCATACAGCCTGTTTGGCTACTGGATGAGTTGGATGTTCACGACTTCCTCCTTGATGGCTTGAACCCCGGTTTTATTGGCTCAGCTATTTGTCATAATAAATCAGACTTGAAAACATTTAAGGGAGATGACTGTAACCTACATTGAACCATTTTTAGCACAGCTGTAGTATAACAATATGGCAGAATAGGGTCATGAATCTTACTGTAAAAAGAGCCCCGGGCTGAGTTGTCATCATATATTTAAAGGGCACCTGTCAATGAATTCCGGACAGTGTCATACATAAAAATGCAGTGATTGTGACACCAAAGTTATGGAAATAAATGAGTTTGTATAATTATATAGAGGAAATGAGACAACTATGTTACTAACGTTTTTGTCATAATTAATTTGGCCCTTTTGAAGATGTTGGTCCCTCAAACTTTGACGAAGCCATTCCACATCGCCTATGGCCGCGGCCATAAACTCATCGTCTTGGATTTTCTTGTCATTACCGACTCTAGTTCTTCGGCGACGAAATGGCCTCGCTGAACCGGACGCTCCTGTCTGAGTTTGTGTTTCAAGAGACATTTCAAATCAGTTTAAAAAGAAATCGTATCCGGTTTCCATGTTGTCGTGCATGTAAACAAATGATCTGTTCGATTTATGAACGTGTGTATTTAAATTAACCAAACGGTAATCGACACCGCCCTACCCGGTAAGAACGTGTTCTTCTTATGAGCGCTTACAAATAATAGGTTGCATTATTGTAGTTCATCGAAATGTACATTAAAATATGTTCAAAACTGTAAAATAATAAAGGAAAAAATAAATATCTTTGAACAATGAAATTATCTATACTGTAAAGGTCACATGAAAACATATCGAATCATTGGCCGTAAAATATAATGAGAAAGCAATATACTGTACCGTTCTTAAAAAAGGCAACATAAAGCTAGTAATGTCAGCTTACTACATCAATATAAGGAAGAAATGCTGAAAAGGACGTTCAATGAAAATAAGCAACTAATAAGTAGACTACAAACATGCACATGTAAATAGAAGTCGTCTGTATAAGGGAGACAACTACGTTAAACGCAAAGCCCGGTAATCCTCGTAGTAATTCCCCTTGATTCAATAAAACTAAAAAAACGGGCCTGGCCATCACAAAATAATCTGGCGCATTTGTAATTGATGCGTTAAGTGAAATATAAGTATAAGAACGTCAAGAACAGTATGACGTCACTCTGAGCAAAATGTTATAGTTTTAATGAAAACGCTTGTTTTTTATTATTTATTACTTTTTTTCTTTACGCTTTCTTAAATTACATTGTATTTAGTTCTAGCTGATTTTTGTATGTGCAGTAGCCTATGTTAATGCCTTTTATGAGACTTCATATAGGCTTGATAACTCTTATCCCTGATATAAGCTATAATATCAGTGTTTGATGTTTTTATAAGTACTCAATGATGAACGTAGCATCGAAAAATCTGAAAACGTTTTAAATGCTGAGGAGTTCAGTTTTGTTATGTTGGCGAATCGATATAGATTACTTTATGCAGAGTAGGAAACATCAATTAAACCTTGGTTGTTCAGCATACGCTTATCAATAAGCCTGCTTTATATATATGTTTTTTGTATCGACCATGAGCTCAAGACTTCGTGAATTAAAAGTACATGTACGTATGTGGCGCATGTTTTTTTTCCAAATTGGTAGCATTGTCAGGAAAGAAAGTAATGCTAATATAAGTTCCTATGACTACTTTTACTTTCACAATAATGCCCCACAGCACCAACACTGTTTCACGGTATGCAGGTTGTATCAATGGTGTATCATTGAATTAGTGTATTAGAATTCAATGTACGAAGTGAGTTCTGTTCCAGCCTAAGAAAGTTTACGCCTTCCCACCACTTTATATTTCCATTGTTCCACAGGCCATTAGCTCGATGATACTCTAATTCATATATATTATATATGAATAAGAGCAGGGCTCGAATTTAACAAAAAATCGATTTGCAAATTTTTGCGAGTTGATTTTACTTAAACTTACAAATGAAAAAGGTGGCTCGCATTTTTTTCTCAAAATCTTAACAGAATACATTATTACAATTCATTTATGCAATATAAAAACAACAGAGTACTATGGAACAATAATGTTATTGTGGGATAGACAAAGAGTATCGAACATGTCTTTTAAGTGAATCTTTAATTGATACTATCGATCTATCTGGCAGTTTCTAAGCTGATTTAAGTTCAGATAGTAATATTTTTGCGTCGATTTCAACTCAAATTTGCGAGTTATAATTAAAGTAACTTGCAAATTTCAAAATCCGCTCGCAATTTGCGAGTATGCGAGCTTAAATTCGAGCCCTGAATTAGAGTATCATCGAGCTATAGTTCTGTTGCATTAACCTGTCACAACTTGAATAATTACACGCTCACTGAATGTGTTATTATTTAACCTTTTTTTAACAATTGAGCCACCAATCCATATTAATTATTGATAATCTAACTATATATGCGATGATTTTGAATATCGGGGCAATAACAAGTTCGGAAGGGGTTAAAAATAACAGATTCAGTGACCGTGTAATTATTCAAGTTGTGACAGGTTAATGTAATAGAACTATAACGGCCTGTGATTGTTCTATACCAGAAGATTTTTTGTTGTTGCTGATTTCAAACTGAGAGCTCTAGAAACATAAGTTTAAATCTAGAGTTTAATTGACAAGTTCAGATGATTGCACTCAAGTCTACTGATCGAGTGGTCGTTTGTTCGATTCCCGTGTGGAGCAAACTTTCGTGGAGCTTGATCATGAAATGATCTCTACAACCATTGTTCCTCCTACCATTGATTTTAAATCATCACTGACGGAAATATGCTCCAAGTAACTGGTTAACAGCTAAATCCAGAGATGTAGCTTTTCCACCGACAGTTGAATTAAATGTATCAACATCTGTCTCACTTCTTCGCCAGGTAAACAAACGACTGACATAGATCTAGTATAGTGTGTGCAAATTGACCTGAGACTGATGAATACATTTCAAACTTCAGTAACTACATCGCTTTTAACCGATTCAATGTCTGCAAATGATATACAAATTAATTTTTTGTCTTAGGTCAATTTTCACAAGCTATTCATTCGGAGCTCCTCGGCCATTTGCTACGAATAACTATTTGTATATTAATTATTCATTCAAGAAAGGTCGAGGTGTTCCGAATGAAACTATGCATTTTATTGATGAAATAAAAAGATCAATTTAAAGTATGTTTATATTTTAATAAGAATAATATGTAATAACAGAATTACAACAATGTAACATAGGAAATCGAAAATATACAAATATACATGTATACACAAATATAAAAACAATTGAAGGTCAATTGCTCCGATTTCAATTATCAAAACTTCACTGTAGACTTCATTCGATAATCGTTTAAGCACAGTTATTCTTGAAACCATGGTTTCTGCTGTATCAGTCTCAATTTTAGAAAACATAAAAAATAATGATGGGTTTTAATCAAAGCTTAACACATTCTCGTTCCCATAGTCTAGTAGGATTCTCAATACTAGCTAGTATTGAGAATCCTACTAGACTCTGGGTACGAGAATGAGCTTAACATTGTTAATCAATATTCAATTTTAAAAGTATCATTTAATCTTGACAATATCTAAGTCATCAATGTTTTCTTATATTTGAAATGATCAAACTCTTGCTGAGCTTCATAAGGCTTATCATTAAATTCTATCCAATCGACAATGGCAAATACATTGATTCCGCCGATTTTAATACTCACTACAATACGTCTGTACTCAAGATTGATAAAATATATCTGCATTTATGTACATGGATTATCGACCAAACATCGAGTATTTAAATCAGCGGGGTTAATGTATGTGCAACAGACAGTTTAATAGAATTTGATAATACGATATGAAGTATAAGTTTTTTTATTTGATACAGCCATCATTTTAAGAAGTTTAGTAAAATTAGAGCTTGAACTCAGTTTGCATGTTTATTGTGTCACGTTTTTCGACTAAGCACGAGTCCAGTCTTACGTGAAAATATTAATAGTTTCACACACATGATTATTCAGTAAAACACTGGCTGACGAAAGAATGGAAGAGCCGGAAGTCCAGACGTTTGGTTCCTTTGCTGAGCATGCGCAGCGGCAGCAACACTGCTGCACAAAAATGGCGACAGGAAGATTGGCGCCGTTTCTTGAGTTGATGTTTTTTCGTCTCCTCCGTTAATTTGAGCTTTCCATTTGTTTCGTCTATTCTGAAACCAAACTTTTACTTGGGTTTCAGATAAGTTCAAAGACGTCGCGATTTCCGACCTTTCAGCACTGGACAAATATCGTTTGGCATCAAACGCAGCCTCAAGGTAAAAAACTTGCTGTCTTGAAAATACTGTCCTTGTTTTCTTTTTAGATTTACATTTTAGATCAGGGCTAGTGTCTAATTTTATGGTTTTAATGTCTGTTTTACAGGAACTGGTTGTACTTGTAGTTTGATATGAAGGCGAGGACATCTCATCACTGCTTGTGTAGTCTTCATCTGGTGACATGTGACCTGAAATAGAGATAATTAAATATATAATAAAGGAGAGTTCTTAGCTATAATATGGTTTCTTTCAGCATTGTATTGATATTATTATGAGCCATCCTTAATTATACAAGTATAAAACCATTCTCGTATCCATAAGTTATCAAGATCTTGATAAACTCTGGGTATGAGAATCGTACAAAACAAGATATACAAAAATACTTATTTTGAGCAAAACATAACAACCAATAGTATACAAAGCATAGACATTATTCGACTGAAGAATCCGAAATTTCAGTAACCACATCAATTTTGAATATCATATAGAACTTAAAAGCAAATATTACGTTCAAAACACAGTTTTGTCTCAGCCAGTTTCTCAGAAATTAGGGAAACTCAAGGCATAGAAAACCCTTATACATTGAAAACATGTCTTCATACTGCAAAACTATATTATGAATTAGGTCATTTATGCCATTACACTTATGTATATTAAGACGAAATTGAATTTTAAGCACGGAGTACAGTCTTGAGTTTTATAACTTTTGGTTGAAATCTATAATTAATTGATATTCTTTTATTCATAATACAAGTATTTTCATACAAAATGAATAAGGCAACGGGTCGTTTCAGTAAAAGCAATTGTTAATAAACTATTCTGACCTCAGTTAATAGTTATTATTTATCTATCAACACACATGACTTACTACAAAATCGTCGAGCGTAAGCCAAGAAAACATAATGATTTTGACTGGTGCCTAATACCTTTTAAATCCATTTCTGATAAGCGCTGACTTTGCAGAATATCTTAATTTCCCAAATACCTCAATATAAAATGTATATATGATCTCAGATTTTTTGTGACAAGTTATTGAAACAGGACTTAAGAATGAAAATTATTGTCATTTAAGTTTTCTATCTGAACGTACACTATCTAAGAAATTTTATGATGAATATAATAACCGAGTTTATCTAAAATGTGCATTGCATTAAACAATTTTATTACTGAAAGTTAAGAAAATGTTGAAATCATTAAAACAAGAGTAGTCAAAGACACTGGGAACAGCAGCAAAATAAAGCATTGAAAAATAACCAAAATCTGAAAGCAAATAGCTTTAATGAAATAAATAAATCATATTCACCTAAAGACTCTCTTAGTCTGGCATCCAATGCTGAGGTTCCAAAACTTGGTTGCGATGGTAACAGATATCTGTCATCTGAGTAGGGTGAATATTTTGGAATCGTAGATTTAGTTTCAGTATCACAAGACAATATACTGTCTATAGAAAACGATAAGTTCTTTTTCGGTTCCATTTTTGAAGATAAAAACACCACTATAAAAGTACCAAAGTCTTAAAATACGTTCGTGGATTTAACAATGCTAAAGTCTTCAAATAAGTTCACGGAATTTAACAAATGCTAAAAGTCTTCAAATAACTTCGTGGAATTCAAGTATCAACTAAATTATCATCCTTCTCTTAATGATTCAGAATTGAAGTATTTTATCTTAATATATTCTATTTAATACATTCAAACGTCCCGCTCCGTTTTTCATATTCAATTGATCTATTTCATTCCAAATAAAACTTTATTTATGCAAGTGAAGTGGGTTTGACTTTTGACCATTGGTCATTTTGGTTTTATACCCAGGGTTACAGGGGGCGTTGTGACTTATGAAATGAAACTCTCGCTTTTTACATTGAAAACAAGATTGAAACCACTGATAACCATAAACAGTCATTGACCATTAATAGAGCCAGCTCGTTTGTGTCACTACAACCCTATTTGGTACAATTATTATTTAAACGCCTTGTTTTGTTCGGGGTGGCACGGACAAACACACGAGGGCTCGACCCTCGATAGTCCAAATTACGCCCAATTCATATGGTAGATCATTTAATTGATAAGTTTTCATGTCGGTTTGTAATATACCTTGCTAAATTGCTTTGATCACGGCTTTGGTCAGATTTTTATCGTCTACTTTCGCCCAGGGATAAATGACGGTCATGCGGACCCAGCACTTATTGCGCGCGGACTGTAACAACGCAATACGATCTTTGGATAGGATTGGGCGGGCCCTTTACCCTTAAATTACAGTGAAGGGTTTTACTAAATGGGGTTTGATTGTCTTGCACGAGCTGTATCTTTGTGTTCCATTGAGCATCGCTATGTAATTAAACTAAGATTGAAAGTTAAGGCTGTAAGTTCTCAGTCATTTGGAAGACGGACACGAGATCGTCCTTTAAGTTAAACATTTAAACCACCCGCCCATCTTGTACTGCAGCGAGGAAATATTAAAATTTGAAAAGTAAAAGTTCTGTATCAATTAAACAAGACTGCATTCCATTATAGACTTTCAAAAAGTATTATGATTAACAGGGCTTATAGGCAAGTGATCTTTTGAATGTAAACAAACTTGTTTCATCGTCAAATTCTTACTGCAGCCAAACCATATGAAAATTAGAAAAACAGAATAGAACAGTTCTGTTCTATAAAAATTAGATAGTGCAAAAAATTTTTTTTTACATTTTTTTCTGACAATGTTTAAACTAGCTTGTGAATTTAAATTGTTTTCTATGAATCTTCTGCACAAATATTTGAAGAACATGATCTTGTTTTCCGATTGATTCAATTTTCGTGCGTAGGGTTTGAAGCTAACGAGCAAACTTCAGTCAATTTGGATTTTTTCGTAATAAAAAGGTAGTAGTTTTTATGGATTATTTGATACTTTATTAATTGTACTTGTAGATTCCACTATTAGGAGCCATCAAAACTGATTAAATGAATTTAAAAACTTTATTAACAAATCGTAAAAATAAAAGATTTTTGTCTACGGAGAATTCTACTCTAAAATGCATACCATGAGTCAAAAATGTATCATTTCTAAATCACTTCAATAAAACAATAATTTTATCATATATACTATTTAGTCAATCACAAATACAACTTTTATTCATTGCGGTGTTAAATCGGAAATGAAAATTTTCGGAATGTCGTAAAATCGTCACCTTGGTGACGTCACATTACGTCATTCAATTGAAAATTGTAATTTTCGATAAAGATACCGCTCGGAGTCATACAGCGAGGTTAGTATCGCCGTGTACGAGGTATTTATTACCAATTAACTATTATTTAAACACAATAATTTGAATAATGACATAATACATGAAATAATGGTCAATTCATTGATAGAATACGAACATCAATATTTAATTAAAATACTATGATTTAGATGTCTGGTATTTTAATGACGAATAAACAGTGTTACACACTAGAAATTTTATTTGAAAATTATTGTAAAATTAAAAGATCTAAACTTCTGTGGTCAGCGGCTTTCAGTTAGATTGAATTGATAAATTTAGATAAGTACTCTTTAAAAAGTTTTCTAATAGGCTATATACCTTAAGTATGTGTAAATTTTATTCAATTGTCAGTGACGCAAATATTAACCCCACTGATTTAAATACTCACTACAGTATTTCTGTACTCACTATAAATAATCGAGTATCTAAATAGGAGGGGTTAATATATGCGCCACTGACAGTTGAATGAAATTTACCAATGCATGGTCTTCTTTTCGTTAACATGGTTGAGCTTGCGTAGATAATGAGATTTAGGTATGCACGCGAAAAACATGCTTATGATTAACGGACTACAAATCTTTTGATTGTGCTGAACAAAGTTATAATCTTTTTTTGATGAAAGTTCAATATTTGTTCTCGTTTTTCCCAAAGTACTGAGCTTGTAAGATATAGTTTCTTGCTCAAGAAAACAACGACGTGTATTTTGGATGTGACTCAAACTAATGCGGTGCTGGGCAGCATATTATCAAAAGTCTTACGATAATTTAACAAAACAATATACCAGGGTTGATCCAGAAGTAATGTCACTGGGGCTGTAAAAGTGTTAATATCATTTAAAATAATAACAAAATTTAGCATATTGATACCTGAATCTATTTACAATATTTCCTTAAAATATAAAAAATATAATGTGTACTTATCAAAATACGTGCATTTGAAGCAACCAATGTTGCAACAATCGCTGCACGTCGTGAACGTCGTCAACGTCAATGACGTCCGACAGAATGTTGAATACTCATTTTTTTTTCAAAGTACAATCTCTTCTGTTGAGACTTCTGTACCCGGGTAGCCATTTATTAATCTTTTAGCAATCGTGGAACCCGTCGTGCACTGAACCATTTTAAGTAGAAGGATTTAAGACTAAAATTGGTCGTACGACCGTTGATAATATGAGCCCCTGGTTACTAACCTAACATCGTATCGTTGGTCACGCCGTGTGTGACTGCGACAAGTGCGATGTCATCGAAAACTGAAAAATCCCACATACTTATGTGACAGTAAGTTGGCCCACATTTCATATTGTACTAAAATAAGTAGCACAGAACTGTACAATTCACTAAGTTAACAATATATAATATGACTTACACCGTCGAGCATGGAATGTGCTGGTCATTAATCATCAGTTTTGAAAACTTGGTCTTGCAAGAACGTTTGTCACCTGCAACGCCACGTAGCCAGTGAACTGTCCAGTGTACTGTTGACCAGCTGGACGATAGATGAAGAATGTCGCTGAACAGGGTCAACTGTGCGACCATTTACTTTAATTAATGTCTGAATACTTTACGAATATGTATAATTTTTATATAAAATATTTACATGTACTTTATATGATGTTAAAGCAGTATTTTCAAAAGTAACACTGTCCATGGAATGCAAAGAAAGTAGTCACTTATTTATGTTAAAACAACTCTAAGCAAAAAAAGATTTTATTGAACAAAGATTGCGGAATTAAAAAACAGAATACATCTTCAATCCAGCAAACATTGCTGGCAATTAATACATACTAATATAGTTTGTATGAGTTTGACAAAGTCGTGCAAAAGAATTTAGTTTTATTGCTATTCAGCTATTAATTTTGAGCTTGTAAAATTCTAACTTATTAGAATGTAGAAAAGGTTTTATAAAAAAAAAATATTGCACTCCCGCGAGCCGGATTTGAACCAGCGACCTAAGGATGACAAGTTATGAAACCACTACAGTCCTCCGCTCTACCAACTGAGCTATCACGGGAACATGTTTATAATCACCTAATATAAGTATATGACAACAAAAATAAAAGTTAGATAATTACAATTGACAGTTGATTGATGGTATAATTAAATTTTATTTAACTGCCAGTGGCGCTTACAATAACCCCGATGATATAAATACTCACTACAGTACTTTCATACTCATTTAAAACGATTAAAATGGATACCTATATCTATGTACGGAGATTATCGAATGGATATCAAGTATTTAAATCAGCAGGGTAAAAGCATGCGTCACAACTCATTTAATAAATGTGAAGTTATATTTGAATTGTACTTTTCCTTAGGTCTGTTTTCGAAAGATATATATAGCTGTCACATAAATATGTACGTGGATTTGTACAATGATTACAATTTGAAAGAAGTACTGTTAAAAACTAAAAATTCATTCAACTGTGTTAGTGTCGCATTCACTTATTATCACTGATTTAAATACTCAATATTTGTTTGATAAAATCATAAAAAATATAGCACTCCCGCGAGCCGGATTCGAACCAGCGACCTAAGGATGACAAGTTATGAAACCACTACAGTCCTCCGCTCTACCAACTGAGCTATCACGGGAACATGTTTCATATATATAGCGTTATTAAAGAGTATAACAAAAGATAAACGAAAGATAAATGACAATTGTCATTTTGATAGATAAGATATGGTGATAGTTTTTTTCGAAAGATTTTAAGCAGAATAATGTGAAATATTTTTAAATCTTATTCAACCGTCCGTGGTGCATTCATTTATGCCGTTGATTCAAATACTCACTAAAATATTTCTGTACATAATACCGAATAAAAGAAGTTATAAGTAACTATACATGTGGATTATGAAATAAGTATTGAGTATTTAAGTCAGCAGGGTTAATGTACTATACCTGATTAAATGAATGCTAAAGTCTATTTTGATGATTTAGCATTACAACATATTTCTCAAGTTCATAAGTACCCTCTCAGCCAATCTAATTGCTTAAAAAGTGTCTCTTTCATTGATAAATCTCATATCAAACTGCCACCCATGCTGCACCCATGACAGGGCACAGGCGCCCCGTGCAGATATTTCAATCAGTTACAATGCACGGGCACCTTACGCAGAAATTGACAATCTTTCCAATCAATTACAATGCACGACCGTCTCGTGCAGAAATTGACAAGTTTTAAATAAGTTACAGTGCATGAGACATTCGTGCAGAAATGATCACGTGATATTAACAAGCGCTCTTCTTGATGAAAAAGTCAAATAAATAGATAAATATAAGCAAACTAGTGAATTAAATGAATGAGTCAAAATGACGAACGCGATAATTCTTGCACATTATTTTTAATTGGAGATTTGGTGGGAATTTCGACGAATTGTTCCAATTCAAAGATTTGGTTTTCATTGGCCAATGGTTCTGTGGTATTTCAAACAGTACTAATTACCTTCCTGATTGCAAGAAGTTATGACTAACGACAAATTTTGTCACACAATTATTTGTAAAACGGGTGTAACTTCTGTATAAGTTTCAAATTGATAGGAACACAGAATGGTTCAATTAAAACATATCTCCTGTTTTGACTCACGATGCCGTACGATTGATTTGTAAAAAACTCGTTGATAAATCTCATATCAAACTGCTACTCATGCTCTATCCTTTACATAAACAATTTCACAACAAATTGAATGTGAAAATGATGGCTGTTAAAGTTGGTGGACAGACGGACCATTCACATGCTTAAAGTCACCTGACCAATGGCAATTTCGGTAGAGTCGGCCTACAGTCCACTGGCTAAATTCGAAGACAAGTCAAGCTTTCTAGCTTTCTAGTGACTAGCCGTCACATAAATGAGTTCGTGGATTTTTTAAAACAATGATTACAACCTGTTTTCTAATCAGCATCATGTAAAATATTGTTTAATTTTATTCAGTTGTCAGTGACGCATTATTATTCATCGCTGATTTAAATTCTAGATTTTTGTTTCGTAAAAAAAGAAAAAAATAAAGACTCCCGCGAGCCGGATTTGAACCAGCGACCTAAGGATGACAAGTTATGAAACCACTACAGTCCTCCGCTCTACCAACTGAGCTATCACGGGAAGATATTTGTATTCACCTTATATAAGTATATAACTAAAAAATAAAAGTTTGATAAATGACAATTGACAGTTGATTGATGGTATAATTAAATTGTATTCAACTGTCAGTGGCGCATACATTAACCCCGCTGATTTAAACACTCACTTCAATATTAATGTACTCAATATCGATAAAAATAATTTTTCGTATCTATCGACGGTGATTTTCGAACAATTTTCAAGTATTTAAATCAGTGGGGTTAATGTTTGCGCCACTGACATTTAAATAAAAGATAGTCATAGTAATGGTGTTATTTATTTATGCAAATAAGGGTTTTAGACATTTAAAGTTCAGTTTAAAAGACGTCTTTATAATTTACTCTTGGAAAAAACCGCCCGGCTAGCTCAGTTGGTAGCACGCAAGTCTACTGATCGAGGGATCGTGGGTTCGATTCCCGGAATGGGGCATACTTTCGTGGAACTTGGTCATGAAATTATTTCTACGGCCATTCTCCCTCCTACCAATGATTTTTAATTATGTAAGGCAGTTGTCAGTCACTCACGAAAGTGTGTGCTTAGTAGTTAGTATAATCCAGAGATTTAGCCTTTCCAGGAGGAGTGAGTAGGCTGACTAACCGCCGTTATATGACCATTGTGATGCTACCGCGTTAAACTCAACAAAAACAAACAAACAAAACTCATGGACAAGCAATTGCAACTTGATTTTTGCGCAAGTGAATTATATTAACATACATTTATAGTTAGTTCAAATTAATTTAGTCAAATATAATCAAATATTAAGTGGGCAAGTCCATTGTTTGAAGTACAAAGACACGCATGGCCTATCATACGATCTTTACTATGCTCTATATGTTTATTAATTATCATCTAGACTTATCAATCAAACTGACAATCGTCATTTATCTTTCCTTTATCTTTCGTTATACTCTTTGTTAACGCCAGTACATATCATGTTCCCGTGATAGCTCAGTTGGTAGAGCGGAGGACTGTAGTGGTTTCATAACTTGTCATCCTTAGGTCGCTGGTTCAAATCCGGCTCGCGGGAGTTCAATTTTTTTCTTTTTTTTATCAAATAAATATATCTACTATTTAAATCAGTGGGGTTAATGTGTGCTCCATTGACAGATGAATGAAATAAAACAACATTTTAGACTATTCGGTTTAAAATCTTTTAAAATGTGTTTTAAATTGCATAAAGAAGTCCACGTACGCATTTATGCGACGGCCATATCTTTCAAAAACTGATTCGAGAACAAAACACTTTGCTTACATTTTATCAGTTAAAAGTATTGCAGTTTTTGATAAAATTTATTTAACTTTCAGAGGCGCAAACATTGACCCCGCTAATTTAGATACTTGATATTTTTCCGATAATCCCCGTCCATAGATACGGAAAAATACTTTTATTGACAATGAGTACATAAGTATTGAGTTGAGTATTTATATCATCGGGGTTAATGTAAGCGCCATTGACAGTTAAATAAAATTTAATTATACCATCAATCAACTGTCAACTGTAATTACCTAAATTTTATTTTTGTTGTCATAATTATACTTATATTAGATGATCACAAACATCTTCCCGTGATAGCTCAGTTGGTAGAGCGGAGGACTGTAGTGGTTTCATAACTTGTCATCCTTAGGTCGCTGGTTCGAATCCGGCTCGCGGGAGTTCAATATTTTTTGTATTTTCATCAAACAAATATCTAGTATTTAAATCAGCGGATATTAATGAATGCAAAACTGACAGCATAACTAAATTTAACAATAATTCATTATTTTGTTTAAAATCTTTCCAACAGTAAGTGTAGTTTAAAAAAGTCCACGTTCGCATTTATGTGACAACTATATATGTTTCGAAAACTGACCTGAACTGAGACAAAAATACAATTTGAATATAATTTGCATACATTTAATCAGATAAAAATAGCTTAGTTATCAAAGAGCGTACTGTATTTATCTTTCTCAGGCCAATTTGTACACGCTATTTGTGTTATCTATTTCATTTGTTAGTTAAAACAAAGACATAGATATATATCCCGTGATAGCTCAGTTGGTAGAGCGGAGGACTGTAGTGGTTTGAAATTCTGAGATCCTTAGGTCGCTGGTTCGAATCCGGCTCGCGGGATTTTTTTTTATAAAGGAAACCTCTCTAATTTTTGTGTGTTTTTCTTACATTTTGGACAGTGAATATTAAGAAAGGCTCCATAGTCGATGCCATGAAAGAGGGCCTACGTTCATAAATATTTTCTTTCTGCACACAACAACATCATATGATTTGGTATGGACATTTTAGAGCTTTCTCAATGTCCGAGTATTCGAAGGTTATCGTTTCCCTTTTAAGAAAAATTGTCGCATGTTAGATCTCTTACCGCAGTTCAAACATAAGTTGCACTTGGGTTAAACTATATTGGGGATAATAAATAGTTAAGCAATTAAAACAAGTACAGAATTGATATTCAAAATTGTATATCAAACTTTCATAAAACTACGGCCCTTAAATGTTTATTGCGTGGTTTTTATAAAAAGAAATTTTATAAGATACAACAATGGAATTCAAATATTTTTAATTCTTATCCAATTAAGGAACCACTTGGCGAGAATTTTATAGTTCGATGGGATCACTGATATAATTCATAAATGGTAGATAATACATATAATCTTCAAATACGATCTTAGCTTATCAGTTTTTATGTGAAACAGCAAATTTAGAATTATGACACGTATTGTACAATATAAAATTAATACAATTTGAAATTGCATATTCTGTAGAATATCGTTGGTAATTTTTGACACGGGGTGTTGGAAAAGCGCGCCATTCACACCAAAGTTGAAAACGTTCTCACACTTGTCAGAGAGAGCCGGCAAAACCCAATAGATTTTGTTTACAGATAACGTCCATAAGTGATTATACTCGCAATTACATATTTACATTAAACTACAAAAGTATTTGTTACCAGTTCGCTTTATCGCATTTAAATCGTCATTGCATTACTAAAAATATATAACAACTTATTATGGGTAGACCCATTGTCGCTGTGGTTACGAAAACGACTGATAATTTAAGCCAACCCGTACCTTGCACCGATCTGGACCGTACACCTACTGGAATTTATCCACGACACATTTATCAAAAATAACTGCAGCCATATTGAAAGGATCATAAATTCGTCCTCGAGATTAATTCACTCAATTATTGCAAAGCATTCAAATTGCTTACCACAAAAATCAACCAAAATCTACAAAAGTGACAATAGGTAACTGAGCGTTCCCCTAAATTCTTCATTTATTGACTTGCGTCAATGTGGGAAAAACAACAACCACTCGACCACGGGGCCTGGCTATTACACATTACATTTTTATCAGATTTTAACTTTTCAATTCAATTGAATATTTTCGACTAGTTATCGTTACATTAAATCTTATGAGGGTTTTTAAACTAGGTAATTTGGGCTGACCGGGCTGTAATTGTAAATTTATATCGGTATAATAGAGTCGTTTGTACTTCATTTTCGGAGTTAAAGACTTTCTCATACTTTCAAAATGGACATAATAAACATTAAAGTAGTTTTATACCGTTAAATTATTTACTTAAAAAATTTCACCAGTTTTTAGAAATTAATGAAATATTTCCACATGACTATCTTTTGAAGGGCCAGTTAATTTACCGACATTTTTAAGTCGTAAAATTGTCTGTATTCAGCTAAGTTATGAATCCTTTAGTATTATGTAATGCAGCGTCCAATCAAAGTTCGTACATCAAGACTGAAATTTTTTTATGGATTGCAAAGAAAACAGAATTTTATCTGGTTCAAATGAGTTTTTAACCCATTATATATATCTTCAAACACCTCCAATGAAAAATGACTTTTTAACGTGACGGAAATCTTCACTAAAACATGTATGTGCTTATGTTATTTATCGCATTGCTAGGTGAAAGAACATCGAAACCAAAAGCAGAGTTCGCTTGTCAATACTTAAAACAATAGTTTTTATCACAGTATGTTTAAAATGAAGCATTGAGATAGAAAAAATCCCCAAATTACTTAACTAAACTTTAAAACAGTTTTGAATCATTTATGGTCAACGTTAACAAAAATATAGAGTGCTCTTTTAAAATGACATCCATTTTAAAGAAGCTGGGCACTTTGTAAAACTTACACTTAGAAATCTAAATGGTTTGACATGTTTATTGTATTTCTAATGCATGTTATATTTTTTATAACTTCACGGCTGTAAGACAGTTTTCATGTTAGCTATAAATGAATATATCTTCATATAGTGACCTTGAAATTAAGGTCTTTGGACCCCCTGCTATATAATCGTAAAAATAATTTACGATGTTATTTGTCGTAAGATATATTTGTGAAAACACCTCTACTCATCTTCAACAAATGATTAACACCGTGTCACAATCGTTACGTACTTTTTTGCTAAATTACATACAAACAAACAAATGTATATTAAGTACTCGAGTAAACAAATAATAAATGAAATATCGTAAGTTACGTGACTCTACGTTATCAAATGAACTCATGATAAAAGACTCATAAACACTTCAAAATCATGAACGCTTCAAAATAAAGTATCGAAAACGTGAACATATGACGTCATAGCTCTCATTCCCCATAGTGTCCCATAATGCATCGCAACGATTCAAAGTCACGATGTAACTTTTCATAAAACGTTTGACCTACATAAATGTCCACTTGTCTGACGACAGAAGTGACCCCTAGCATTGACCATTGAACCCTTAATGATTATTATTGTACGTTTTTTAACTGGCAGTAAGTAAAATAGATGTCATATGACACGATGTGAGATTGTCCACTTTTCATGTATTAAACGAATTAAAGGTAGGGCATAACGAAGTTTTTTTCATGAATTTTAGATTTTTTTTTTTTGGTTATACAAAACCTCTAACAACAGTCTTGTTTGTTTGTTGGGTTTTAAGCCGTAGCAACACATTGTATAGGTCATATAACGGGGTCAGTCAATCAACTCACTCCTCCTGGAAAGGCTAAATCTCTGGATTTTTAATCAACTACTAAGCCCATACTTTCGTCAGTAACTGACAACTGCACCACATAATTAAAAACATTGGTGGGAGGGAGAATGGCCGTGGAAATAATTTCATGACCAAGCTCCACGGAAGAATGCCCCGCCCAGGAATTGAACCCATGACCCCTCGATCAGTAAACTTTCGTGCTACCAACTGAGCTAGCCGGACGGCGTCTCATACAACAGCCAGTGACATACAATGCATTAGTGGGACGGTTCATGTAGCCCTTCATATTAGAGATGCTTTTGTAATTGTTCTTCCTTTATATTGCACTGTTTAGCTCAATGGGTAGGGTGTCTGATCAGGGGTTCGATTCTTTGGTTTTAATTTAACTAACAGTTGCGCATTCCGGACAATGCCGCTGATTTAAAGACTCAATGTTTGTTCGATTATCCTCGTACATGAATATGAGTATTTGACATTAAAAAAAGGAGTCAAGACTATTAAAATACATTTAGGGTACTATATAGCTAAGGAAATGACCTAGCCTGCATGCAGAAACTGTGCTTCAAGTATTACTAATTTCATAGCGAAACTCCACTTAAATATGTGTCATTTGAGGTTCCTACAATTTCATAATGAAGATAACCCAAAATCTGGGTCTTTTGGGGGCCCCACCAATTTCGTAGCCAAAATGAGCAAAAAACTGTGTCACTTTGGGTCCCTACAATTACATAGCGAAAATAAGCGATATTCTGTGTGATTTGGGGTCCCTATAACAAATGTAGATTTTTTTTACCATCGTCAAAGTGTGAATCTCTTTCATTAAAACAACTCATGTCCAAATCTGGTACGTACCTTTAATATAATCTCACTAATTTCAACTTTAATTATCAGCTAATGGTAATAATGTGTCATTGATATTTACAACCTTAACGTCCCCGTTGTCATGGTAAAAATTATGAGAAATTTGAAGAAAAATATTGATGCATTCCTTGGTAATATCAGGTCACGCGCCAAAATCCCAGAGTACGTATATATAGCCCAAAATCTTTGAGAATTGCAGTTACAGTGTAATCGTTTAAGTTGTGAATTGACCATTCGCTAAGGTAAGAAGTTTGAATCATTTTGCATGTCCGGCATGGGCACTTTGTGCCGACCAATTTGCTAAAATATTTGCAAAAAATCATTTATCATTTATTATTAAATTTTATTCAACTGCCAGTAGTGCATACATTAACCCCACTGATTTAAATACTCACTACAGTAGTCTTGTACTTATGATCGATAAACTAGAATAGAAATAGAATGAAATATTCATTATTTATTGTTGATTTTTTATTCATTTGTCAGTGTTGCATTAATTAATCCAGCTGATTTAAATACTCACTCGAATTTATGTATTTCAATTTTTACATCGTACTTTTATACAATTTAAACCCTTGACTTTAGCCTATTCATCATTCATAGTTGAATATTTTATTCATTTGTCAGTGTTGCATTAATTAATCCCGCCGATTTAAATGCTCACTTAAATCATTGGACGTTCGCCAATTATTGTTATTGTAGAATATAGAACGACGTCTGGTTTTTTTATTATATAAACGAACACTTGTTAGAATGTACAATGATCTCATTGTATATACAACAAAGTTTCTCTATTTGGACAATCAAAATCGATTGTCTTGACAGCGAAATGGTTACAATATAGCGAATTTCTCTATCTAAAATTAAGAATTTTGAACAAGTTTACAGATCCTCAAAGATCGCATTATTTTATAGTAGTCAAATTAATAATGACTAAATAATTCCAAATATTTTGTTGGGACGTGTTTACATATTGTTATAAGGAAGATAGTTCAATTTTGATTGAATGTCTTTGGAAATACTAAAATAATTCATGTTTGTGAAATTTGTACAGTCAGTTCATGATTTGCTTTGTAAAAGCTAAGTCTTGGTTAAACATTGAGTGTTGAATGGAAAAATAGTAACCAGTTCTAAATTTAATAATTGCTACCAAGCTGATCGAAAACTAATATGTGAGGAGAGAGTCCAAAGATTTTAAGACTAAAGACGTTTGTTAAAGCTCCGTCGTGAAAAAGTTCTTCTTATTTAAAATAATGACTTAGAAAATACGAATCATTTAAAACCTGCTATTGCGTTCGCAGTGTTATAATCGGTTTATACAATAAAAAGCAGTTCATTGTTGCATTTATTTTACACATCATAAATATCACTGCATTATTCCACGAAGATTGCTAACGTGGATTTATTCATATAAAATTAGACTGAAAGTTTTAGCAGTAATCTTTTTTGTTTTATTTCAGAACATAGCTCTACCTTACATACAAGATGAAGTTCACAGTGTCATTTCTCCTCGTAGTCATAGGATGCTCGCAGACATTTGCGCAGTTTGGACTTGGTGGTCTTGGAGGCCTAGGTAATGGCTGGGGTGGAAACTTTGGCGGACTCGGCGGAGGACTCGGCGGTTTCGGCGGCCTTGGAGGTCTGAATGGAGGTCTTGGTGGATTTGGCGGGAACCTCGGTGGATTTGGCGGGAATCTCGGCGGATTTGGTGGAAACCTCGGCGGATTTGGCGGCAACCTCGGATTGGGCGGCAACCTCGGATTGGGTGGCAACCTCGGATTAGGCGGAGGTCTCCTCGGACTAAACCAAGGATTTGATCAATTCGACAATAATCTCTTCAACAATTTCCCAGCAACCCCACTTTTTAATAATGGCTTTTCTAATTTCGATGGAGGTTTTGGTAATAGTGGGTTTGATGCCAATGACCTGCTCGGACAAGGTGCTCTCCTTGGTGGTGGTTTGATGAACGACTTCCCTGATCAAAACAGAATGTTATCTGACAGTCTGATCTCCTCAGATATACAACAGTCCTCAGAGGAGAAAAAATAGATGCAAGGTTAGTTTAGATACTTTTCTTACATTGATTCTTTTTATAAAAGGTCTCTTTAAAAGTCATTACTTTTAGGAAGAAAATACAGTCATGTATTTACATATACCTCTAAAAAGGAACAAATTGAGTAAATTTGAGTAAATTCTAAAATCAGCATTTTTAAGTTATGAACCTATTTCTTATACATGTTATACAATTCATGTACATGTTCTTATAATAAAGTTGAAAATCAGAGTGGTTAGATTAAATTCGTAAAATTATATAAACGAGTGCATCACACTGTTTACCTATCAAGCGAGCAAATCAATTATTTAAAGTTTATAAATGCGCATGAACTGTAGCCTGTTCAATTACCCAGAACATTACGTAACGTAAGGATCGGAACAACTCAACCCAAAGGCAACTCAACCCGAGACAACGCAATGCCCTACTAACGGTTTGAGTTGTCCAAACTTTGGGTTAAGTTATCCTCGTGTTGAGTTGTCTTCGGGTTGAGATGTCCCGTACATGAAACGTTCGCTTACAGTCGTTACTGAACACGCTGCTGTTATAAAACCTGTATTGTGGTTAAACGAAGGGCGAATATATACTTCTGCATATTCATCTTTATTCTTTCAGGTCATCCATGGTAACATTATTATAATGAAATGAATCTTCAAAATACGGTGAGTGTTATACTATGGAAGGCTATAGGGGACAATGCTTTGTTTATTAAATGCGTTGGCACGCACTATGTAACACGTGCTGATGCAATAACTAGCGCGTGCTCGCGTTATAATTAGCACGTGCTCACGTGCACATATACTAGTTGTAAGTACATGTAGACGTACTCTTGCGTTAATTACTTCGCACTGATATCGGTATGTGTGCTGGCCCATGCTCACTTTACCAACAAAGGGAAGCAACTACATTGAATTTTCAAACACCTTACAGGAGTCCCGTAGGGTTATTTATTCATTGAATAAAGGGAAATAACCGTTGTGGAGAGTTAGATTTCAGATTTGTTGACGGGGTTATCGTTCTTTCTTACTTAATTACAACGCCAATACATTGTTTTCATTAAATAAGACTTTTTCCGTTTTCCTACTTCATTGTTGTATTTTATTACGAATGCTTAGCTATTAGTGTACAAATGTATTTCATTATTTTCAGGGTGTGACAAGTTATGAATGTTGAAAATGGAGTAAAAGTAAAACACGTGGGTTTGTGTATCGCAGAAATCCCTACAAGAATTGTCTTTGTAAAACTACAACCGGTCTAAATTAATGTCATAACTCGAACTTTTAGAAGGCCATTGTTTTCTGTTTCGCTTCTAAAAAACCTATGCTGCTTGGTTTAAAATATTCACATTCTTGTCAACTACTTTGTTTTCGAAAACTGACAGAATTCAACAATTAAGGAAAAACGTGAACAACAAGTTGTTAGAGTATGTTAATTAAGCTGTAATTTATAATGGTGAAATTAAGCGAATCTGTTTAATGAGTAGTATTTAGAATGAAGTACGCATGCGCAATTGTTTAGTTACTATTAACGTATTTGAAATATGGACTTAATTTTATATTAGACATTCATTGTAATGTATATGGCATGAACGAATTTATGTTCCTCAGTATGAATGCTTGTAATGAGTACTAGTATGATATTTGTGCCATCGCTTATAACCATTCGGAACACCTCGATCAGTCATTGAATTGTTATACCTAGTGAATAGCCGAGGAGTTCCGAATGCGCTTATATCCAGAGAAGGGCAATAACAGCCACTGAATATGGTTTATGCAAAGTATTTGTGAAAATGTATCTAGTGCCCAAAGCCTCTCCGGGGGCAGTAAATAAGTCGCCCGACCGCCGCTATAATTATGACTGAAAAATTTGTTGAAAAGCGGCGTAAACACTGTAAATTACCATAACATTTCCCCTCTAAATAGTATGAATGTATGCTCCGCCTGTCATTATCCGTATGAGAGTAAAGATCGTCGTCCATCTTTAATTTCACTTTGTATCGTCTATATTGTTCATACATTTGTATTTAAACGCTCAGGTAAATTAGTTATACTATGCTTCATTTGTACTTAAACAATTTCACTATCAATAAAATATACAACTTAACTACTTATATAGAATTCGTTGTCTTGTTTTTATGTCCTTGACATCAGACTACACAACGCTCCACGACATTTCCGCTATACAAGATCTCATTTCAATGAGATCTCTTTTTGTAAGTTATGAGTGTAGTATAGCTTTGCAAATTGACTCGAGACATATTATTGGACAATTTTTATTCAATTGTCATTGGTGCATGCATTAGCCCCGCTGATTTGATAATACTCTATTATAGATAGAGAATACAGAAATACTGTAGTGAGTATTTAAATCGGCGGGGTTAATGCATGCGCCACTGACAGTTAAATAAATTTGACCTGAGGCAGATTAATACATTATACGATTCGGTAGCTACATTTCTTTAAATAATTTAATGTATGCAAATGATATTTAAATTGTATTTCTGTCTTAAGTCAATTTTCATAAGCTATACTTGACATGTTTTCAACGGAGATATGCCTCAGACATCAGAAGATATAGTAATACAACAGGCTATAAGACCCAGCGAATGACTCGCTGGCAAGTAGTGCTATTATTGTTTATACATGTACGTGCTAAGTCAATATTAACTAATAAGTTGCCTGCTGCTATTCTGCTAATTAGCTACAATACAACTTTAATGGAAGTCAATTCTACAGAAAATAACCAAGGATAATCTACATTTACATGTGAAACACGACCAAAGGTCATTTTGTTTATACACTTTATAACTCATATATTAACATCGTAAAACGTTTTATAAAACAAAACAAAAAAAAAACCATTTCATTAGAAGTACAACGTCTCACATGTCATATTTCTGTGAAGTTTACTATATTACAACAACAAAAATTCCTACACCTTATCATGTCACGTTTTCTACGGAACCCATGTAGAACTACTTTCCTTTCTAATGATGTCCGAGGCATATCTGCGTAGAAGATCTCTGAAGTGTTCGAATACAACGGTGAAAGCAAGATTTCTGCTAATTAACCTAATACAGAAGCAACATTAAGATTGTACATTATAGTGCGACACAGTCACAAAAACATTATAAAAAATAATATCCACCACATGTATCAAGTTTTACCAACAAAATAAACACCTGAACACCATATTATTTAAATATATGGAATGTATCATATAACATGGATTTCACTGTATTCACTATATAATATATTTCTTCAACATAAAAGTGTTTAGATTGCTTATAAGTTAAATTACATTTTCTGGATATTTAACTTAGACATCATTTTATCATCATATTTAATCATACATGTATTGAATCCCAGTTGTCAGAGCATCTAACTACAAGATTTAAAACTTTAAACTATATAATTCAACGCTAAATTTAGTTCATGCGCGCACGCACAATTCATCGTAGTCTCTATTGATCAATAACCTGTATACTGCCAATTAAATTAAATTTTGTTTATTCCCCTTATGGACAAAATTTAAAATACTGAGACCTTCCATACAATTAAACAATTGACAAGTTATTATGTTGAAAAAAGAGAATGCGTATAATGAATTCCATAATGTATATAACATTTCATATTCAAATATTGTTTTAATGTTATAAGATTATTTTATTATAATACGACATGGTCACAAATAATAAAAGAATCATTTTAATCATTTTAACTAACTTATTCATATATTTCAACAAAATTCATAAAGCTTTCTACAGACAAAATAAATACAAAGCAGATATACAAACATACACAAACATGACCTAGTGAGATATATTCATAAGTATACGAAAAGGTTATACAAAAACAAAACATATTTTACCGGTTTATACTGCATATTACCGGACACGCGTAAGGTTAAGCAAAAAGAAGAAAACCAGTTTGCGCCGCATTTTGAATCTTTAAAGCTCATCTGTCCTCGAAACGCCACTCAGGATCATAAAACGCCGTCAAATTTGTCATGAACATATTAATTAAAACATCAACAAAGCTAGTTCTGGATTACAGCAAAATATCAACAAATTGAATGAACTAATTGGTTATTTCAATTAGAGGTATATACTCAGATTTGGTCCATATATTTATTTTTTGGACCTTTTGGGACAAGTGTGACATTTTTCCACCTTAGGACTAGGATTAAATTCCAAATGGTATTTGTTTTACCACTGTCTGTTCTTAGGCAGAACGCCTTCGGTTCTTGTTTTTATCGCTTGTTTTGTGTCGTTTCTTTTGTAACAAAGTTTAAAGTCTAAAACCATCTATGCTGTTTGGTCTGCGTTTGTTATTCTTGCTGTTCCAGATATGTTTGCTTGTTACACATTTTTATTTCGAGTTCAGGACGTTTATGAATAACCTTACAAGCTTTTCCGGACACCTTTCTTTACTATTAATTGCAACCTTCTGACAAAGAGCCGACATCCTCCCTCTATTAAGGAATTCAAATTAAAACAACTCAGTGATCTTCTACGAACATATACATATAAACTACGAACATCATAAGAATTGGAAGTAATTAAAACATGGATTTCGTAGAAACGAGACTTCGGCTCTGCGGCAATATAGCCTGAACCACATAGAAATACCATGAGTAGGACATTGTACATCTAATGAAGTACAAAATGTACTTCTGATAAAAAAGGACAGATGATCGTGTTTCAATGCGCAAATAAATAATCCATGACCATTTGCTGTGTGGATGACTTTTTAAAGTTGTATCGTAGCTAATTAGCAGAATAGTAGGCATCTTGTTAGTTTATATTGACTTAACATGTTCATGTATAAAAAATAATAGCACTCCTTGCCAGAGAGTTATTCGCCGGGCCTTATAATTTGTTGTATTACATCCACTTCTGATATTCGATACATATCTGTGTATATAAAAATGAACATCATATTGGAAGGGATAAGGTTTGAGTTGAGTAATGCTACAGTCCCATAAACATAAAAATAACCATGAGGGCACCGTGCGGGCGCCATGCGATCAAGCCTCGCAAGTACTCGTACGAACTCCTGCGTACCCGTATGGACTGAAACGTTTTAACCTGGGTCCTTGAGATGAGCCGTGGACACACGAATCAGTTGCAAAGTCAAATCGTGAACAAAATCGTGGCCGAGTATGGATTAAACTTGCATATCTTCCAGCTACGGCTCCGTACGGGTGTGTTGCTTTGTGCTATGTGCGTGCTGTCACCTTAATACGCAAGCCTTCCACGGCCTAAGGCTGTCTGCACGTACGGGTCCGCAACAAGCTACAATTTTATGGGACTTAGGCATTTAACTTATTCACAAGTATCATTCTTATCTAAATACGACTTCAGCAAATCTTTAAGCGAAAGTACGTTCAAACTCAGGCCAGTAGCTTTAGTTTAGCCCCAAGCGAAAGTCAACGGCTAACGCTTGTCATTTTACGTTGATGAACAAGCGTACGTCCCGTTGTCATATGTTGTCGGCGTAAGAAAGGCGATTTTTTCACGTAAAATCCGGTCTGGGGAAGAAACTGTTATGTACATTGTATATATAAACCCTAACTGAGCTTCAGAATTTCAGTAACATCGTTTTTGATAGGAAGTAATTTGAAGCCACGCTAAGGTAAACTATATAATTATTATTATTATTATTTTACTTATTAATTTTAATAATATACATATTCATGTATGTTTAATTAGGGCTCGAATTTAAGCTCGCATACTTGCAAATTGCGAATGAATTTCGAAAATTGCGAGTTGCTTTTTTCAACTTGCAAATTTTCGGGAGTTGAAATAGTCGCAAAGTATTTTTATCTAGCCGAAGTCATTCTTGAAACGGTAAATAAGTAATGTGACATATATGTGTATCTACTTATTTGTAAATAACAACAGTTATGAATATGTTACAATTTCGTTTGTCATCTAGGAAGGTTATGTCTAATTTACGCAACTAAAATTATGAGAAAAATTGCGATATTTTCTATTTCGCGAGTTAACAATAAAAACAATTAAAACTTTTTTTATTTTTATTTTTTTTGTTTGTTAAATTCCATTGTGATTGTTATAAAATATTTGCTATTAAATAATAATAATTTCATAAATAATATAAGTACATGCATTTACTAGCTCTAGGCGATTTATACATTTTTTGATACAAACATGAAGGCCAAATAAGCTGTGGCAAATTCGACAGTTGCAAGACGCAGCGTTTTTTGGAATATTTTATTTGCTTTAGTTAATATTGGCAAATTTCATTGAATTACCAGAGTCGCATACATAAATCCCGTGATTTAAATATTTGGCTTTTATTCGATTATCCGATATTTATATTCGGCTAAGATTAACCAAAAATCGAGTATTTAAATTAACGGAGTTAATGTAAGCGGCACTGACAGTTGAAAAAATCAAACACCAAAATTGCATGAAAACAATGTGTTTTAAAATAATGTGCGTTTTTTTCTGACGCTTTCATTGGACACCAGTGGTTAAGTTGTGAAACTCACATAACGATAAAATAGTACTTAACGTATATATAAAGTCACACTCTAAAGTGACTGTATTTGACAAGTGTCGCTGTCAAATTATTGCTATTTGTACGTTTTCTTTATACATCTATATATATCGAGGGTTTGAAGGAAAACTGTCGTACTTAACTTTTTTTTCTAATATGACTTTTTGATAAATTTGGCTTTAGAAATGCCAAATACATGTTCCTACCATAAAATATTCCATTCATAAAATACATAAATTTACTTAGTTCCATGTTCGGAATAACTCCCAAATGCAGTGGATAACTGTTGTAAGTAAAAAAAGCTTGTAAATTCACAATAATTAGTTTTTTAGCACAGTGTAATTACATAAGATGCTATTTCTTACCCACATATAAAAAATAGTTTTTTTTGCTTCTCCTGAAAAAATGAAAATATGAGTTACGACAGTTTTCCGTCAAGCCCTCGATATGCTAAACCTATATAAACCACGATGGTTAAATTATAGAAATTAATTATTACTTGTATTAAAAGCGTGATTAATTTTGTCATTTTGGACGCAATGGCTATCATCAACGAAGATACGCGTATTTTTGCATAAAAATCAATAAGGACTTCCGAACGACGCGTGACGTAATATGTGTATAAAAATTTATCATATCGATGGTTATTCTATTTCAGAACCAAATTTCACAGACAGGAAATGAATTCCTACGTATCGATATGTTTCCTTGTAGCCATATGTTGCTGCCAGACATTCGCACAAACAGGGAACCAAGGAATAGGATTTGGCCAAGGGGGTAGTGGACAAACTGGACAAGGAGCTGACCCTTGGAGCCAATATGATGTATGGTCTGGTTCCCCTGTCACTGAACCCCCACCATCTACACCCCCTACAGCTAGTGCCCCCTATAATCCTTTTGATATGTATGAGACCACACCACAACCACAACCTACGACTCCATCACCAATAGTTAGTTCACAAACCCCTGGTGGTTCATTTGGTGGGCCGGTTACTGGTGGAATCCGAAATGCATCTGTTATCACTCAGGTACACCGAGATATGGCTGGGTTTGCAGCTCAAGAACTTGGTAGTGAATACTCATTGGACAGCTTGAGGACTGTCAGAGAACAGGTTAGTTAACTAATGTATCTTTAAGTATCAGCATTTTCATTATATACGATTAGGCACTTTAATCAACTATCTTTCCCTCAGGCTGGTAAAATCTGAAGCAATCCAATTAGTAAGTAGGTCCTTACAGTTGGAATCCTCAGATTTTATCATTGAATTCCTATGTAAGAATAACAAAATATTTCATCTAATATCTTTCTTGTTAATGAAGATATCAACAGAAGTAATGGAATTTAGATAGTTCTTTACCCTAAAACTACTTAGTTTGAATTTCAAACAAATTAAATAGTTTTCAAAAAAGTTATTTAAGATCAATTTTGGCATATTGACATTTAAAACTAAGGGTAAAATCCGAGTAATCCAACTAATTGGACCTACCTATTTAAAGGGTATACAAGGGGAAATAACTGACTAAAGTCTCTTTAACACGATCTGTTGTCATTTTTTGTATACACTTAATAACTCAGATTTACATGTTTAATCAAAAATATTTCATTAGAAGTACAATGTCTCACATGTCATGTTTCAATGTTGTTTTGACTTAATTTCAACACAATCCATATTTAGTAAAATATAAATTTACTAAATAATCCATGCTAAAACAATTTTCCCTCCTTATGATGTTCGAAGTAATTTGGCGTAGAAATTCACCGATGGGTTCCGAACGCATCCGTAATACATTCGGAACACCTTGACCATTAATTGCATACCTACTTCCGAAATGTAAAATATCTTAGAACAACAATTGCAACACCAATTTCAGATAATAATGTCAAGGATTTTCCCAAAATAATGCTAATATCGGAAAATAATTATTCATTAAAAATTATTATTATATATTGTGTTAATTTTAATTTGTATTTTTCATAATACTTTATTTCTATTTTAGGTAGTCGCTGGTATGAACTATTATATGGAAGTTTTTGTCAACAAAACTTCATTTACGGTAAGTTTACTAAAACATTTACAATGTAATTTATAGCTAATGTAAAAGTTTCAATGCCTTTGTGAATGCAAGGGAGATAACCAATTAAAATTATCGCTAAGCGTATGCATTGAAGAGTTGTGTCCCTTTGAATTGTAGATGAACTGCGTTGAGCACTGCCTCATTAAAATCGAAATCAGATCTGGACGGCCTTGAAGCGATCTGATAACCTTGCTATCTCTCTAAGGTCTAATTAATTTAATCATTTAATAGTTTAATCATCGAACCGCTTCCACTTGGCTTTATTAAAGTGACGCCAGAATCACTGAAACTTTTTAATCCAAACTTCCTATATATATATATCGGTTACGTCACGCGTTGCTTCTTTAACCACTGCCTCCACATAAATCACGTGACACTAGTGACAAGTAACTAGTGTTTACATTCAAATGCGCAGCATCGGTTGCCTTAAGCACGTTAAGCGTAATGTAGCGAAAAATATTATTGATTCATTCATTTAAACAGGGAAATAACCGCTGCGGCTAGTTTGGTTTTAATGTACACACATAAGCTGATGTTATTCAATACTATATGAATTGTTATATTTATTTTGACAGGGTGTGACCAGATATCTTTGTGAAGTCAAAGTGTACCACGTGGTCTGGTTATCTAAGAAATCCCTTGAAGAGTTCCATTGCAAGAAATCATCCTCACCAATCAACGGTTAGGTGCTACGAATTCCAGACTGCTGTAATTTCCATGGATTAGAACTGTAATAGTATTTTCTAACTGTCAACTAAACCAGCTTTCATATCCGTACGACGAAATGAGCATGTTTACGTTCTAAATCTTTGGACATACCGTAATGCCAAAGTCAGACATTTATAAATGATAAAACCTGGTGCTCACTTACGAGAAAAGTGAGATGGTATTGGGTTTGTGGATATCCTTACGTATCTTCAATTGTAAAATTAATAAGATTTACTAGTAAACTATTCACTTACCATGATTTGGAACATAAAGGGTAAAACTTGCATGTCTTGGTTTCATTTTCATTGAAAACGCAAACATTGGCTTTATCTTAGCCCTCTTTCTTCGATTTCATTTTTTTCACCAAAATATTGTTACAGTTATTTATTTGTAGCATTAATTACTCCCAAACTCGTGTGTATTTACTTGCGTTAAAATTACATGCATTAATGGAATTCCATAATAAGTACATTAAGTGTTAATGTTGAATTTTTTTCAACTGTAAGTTGCGCATACATTAACCCCGCTGATTTAAATATTCACTAGAGCAATTCTATACTCACGATCGACAAAAATAGATATCCGTATATGCAATGTATATACGGAAATTATCGAACGAACATCGAGTATAAAAATTTAAAACATTTATATAAATGATAGATACTACATACTAAACTAGTATTTAATTCAGCAGGGTAAATGTATGTTCCACTGATAATTGAATAAAATTTAACAATACATAGCATCATAGTCATGACTATCACCTTCACAAATTTAAGTTTTTTATTATATTTGTTATTGTTTGATTCATATACATATTTATATAAGACATTGTTACATACTTGTAAATTTGCATAATGTCAATAAAGTTACTTTTTTAATAACTTTAAGAGTCTGTTTTTTATATTCTGTTAAATTGATGAACAGTAGGTTCCTATTTACAGAGCGACAATCATAAGTAGTCGAAGCACTGGCAGCATTGAATTTGTTTGAATTTGAAAGCTTAGAGGAGTTGGGTTCAAAGACAAAACAAGCAACCTATAGACAATGACCGAAATAAATAGCTGATTTATCAGAAAAGATATAACAACCAATTGAAATAAGGCCCCAAAATCATGTATTTAGAGCAACGGTCCAACCAAAAAAGTTAGCCTGGGTAGACAGTTTAAAAAAAAAGACAATCGTGATTTTCAATAAGAGTCTTAAATACTCCTGAAGATAAACTTCTATTAAAAAGAGATTTGCTGGGTAAGATCGATTTGTCCTAAACACAGTGTATTTTAGGCCTAATTAGGAATATAATAAACAATGTTTATTGCAATCATTATGAACTCAACAATACAACTAAATACTGATTTAAACATCTGACGAGACGTCATTCCCAACGTCAAAAATAACGTTTATAAAATATTCATGGACTCTTAGTCAAACTATATTTACAAAGCATGCATAACATTTCTCGAAGTTGAATGTTTTGTTTGTAAATTCGTCCATGGTTTCAAAAGGTCGAAGACGCTAGTTATATGACGTCACACATTACGTCACTTCAGGTGTTCCTTTCCACCATTAGTTTACATAATAACCAATTATGAGGAGAGGCCAGCTCTAAAGTATTGAATAAAATTATAAAAAAAACAATAACTTAACAAAAACAATATACGGATGAATAAACAAATATGGACGAGTCATTTATGTAATCAATGCAACTATAAACATGGCCGGTTTCATTAAGAGCAACAATAAAAATAAGTAAAACATAACAACAATTTAAGGTGAATTAAAGCAATAAGCTCAAAAGACAATCGTCATTCAGTGCATACGTAGATAATCCTTGGACATTTACAGTCAGGAAGACTTAAGAGTTATTGTAGCTAATTAGCAGAATAGTAGTCAACTTGTTAGGTAATACTGACTTAACATGACCATGTATAAAAAATAATAGCACTCCTTGCCAGCGAGTTATTCGCCAAGTCTTATAACTTGTTGTATAACTACCACTTCTGATGTCAGAGACATATCTTCCTAAAAGATGGTCGTGGTGTTATCAATGGTTCAGCGGATAATCAATCATTATTCGAAAGAATTCTTAAGCACAATATGAAAGATCGTGCTATATCTACATAACACACACAACCCTGATAAATACACCCAGCTTACGGAAATTGCCAACTATTTACGACTCTCCCCGATTCGTTACTGCTCGGCATTTTCTGAAACTTGAAAGTATATGTTCTGATTGGCTGGTTTCAGTTTTAATCCTGCTGATCACTAGGATACAGACATTGCCGGCTAGTTACAATTGCTATGATCCTCGTCATTTTCCGTAACTTGAAAATATATGTTTTCATTGGCCGAGTTTGGATAGTATCCTGCCAATCACTAGGCGATGCTTTCTAACACCATTGCTTTACCAACTAAAACCTTTGGCTCGTCAATTCCTCATCCTTGGAGATTCTGGTTGCAGTAGAAGGTTTTCGGTTCCTCAATCTTGCAAGTCTTCTACGGTTATATAATATCAAAGCTATAAGCGGGAATGATATAACAGGACTTGAGGCTAAGATTATGCCAACTATAAGAACTTCGGTTTCATCGTTAGACGAGGCATACGCACATATAAGTATTCCTGCAAATAGATGACGAGAATAATGTTTTGTTACAAAATGGGGAAAAGTTGAGTATCATTTTTGGTGTGAGTCTCAAACATATTATATCATATACATGTACCACTTGTACCACAATGTACCGCATTTGTATAGCGCTCTTTCATATTGAAAATATGTTTAATATAAGCAATAATAATTAAGGACTTTAGTCAGTTATCTTTCCCTGATTAAATCTGAAGCAATCCAATTAGTAAGTAGGTCATTACAGTTGGAATCCTCGGATTGGATTTTATCATTGAATTCTTTAGTAAGGATAACAAAATATTTCATCTAATATGTTTCTTGTAAATGAAGATATTTACAGAAGTGATGAAATTTATATGATAGTTCTTTACCCTAAAAATACTAAGCTTGAATTTCAAACAAATTAAATGATTTACAAAATAGTTATTTAAGATTTATTTTGGCAAATTGACATTGAAAAGTAAGGGTAAAATCCGAGTAATCCAACTAATTGGACCTACCTATTTGAAGAGTATACAAGGGGAAATAACTGACTAAGGTCCCTTATTGAAATTACAAGTGAATGATGAACAACAGAATAAAATTACAGATATTAGTACAATATTAATAGAGTAAAAGTCAGAAATCTGAGATTTTAGAAAATACATACTAATACGTACTATAGTATGTAAACAAGCAAAAATATGCTAAAAACTTTCAAGTAGCAAAACGAGGAAAACATGTTTATGTTTTGAAAAATAGTCGCTAAGAAACATTTTAAGTAATGCGAGGGAGATATACTTAGAAACGTTGCACTTTTATGTTAAGTCTGAATATCAAAGGAATATGTTCATTTACCATCAAAATCTGGCCAACTTCAATCGCGTCTATTTTTGTCATTAGACACGGCATATGTAGTTTTGTACGAAAATGGTGTTTTTATGACAATGGAATAAAAACTGTTACCATAGCAACGGATGAACATTTTTGCCAAAAATTAGAAAACTTGATCTGGGATTGAAACTGGTGGTTAAACTAATTCTATCAACATCAAGTTTTAATACATGAACAAAGAAATAAATATTGCAGATGTTAAATTCTGATGGTTGCCATGGTAACCGATTCCAGAAATAGAAAATAATTGATTTTCATTTAAAACATGCTTATATTCAATTTTGTGATACGTTTTCGCATATAGAATGGTAAAACATATCAAAATATTGAAATAAAACACTCTGCCTTTTTAATGTTTAAGTTGTGTTGTCATGGAAACATGAATAAGTACATTTAGAACTTAAAATATATGCGCTTAACATATACATATAAAGAACATTTTGCCAGTTAATATACACGAATGTACAATTACATTCTAATGATTTGCTTAATTATGTTGCCTCATGTAAAGTACTGATTGGTTTATGTTTCGTAAAGCCTTGATAATTATCTTGACAGTATTGACCCTTGCCACGACATACATATCAATAATGATATAACCTACATCGTGACCGTATACAAGCTTTTCATATATTATTTGACAACATTAAACATGCACTTCATTAGTATCCGTATCGATTTACGGCTTAGTTCGTATACATTCGCCATGTTTCGTCGCATTAATGAGTGACACTATAAGGTTTGGATAGAAAATTAACGATAAATTAATATTGTGGCATGGTTAAAGATTGAATGACTTTCATAGATGAAAACGCCAAATTATGTGTGAAATACACTTTCGAGGCAGGTATCTGTTAAAACAAATCATGGAATCCGTGGGCCGTCGTGTACATATTATTATTAAAGCCTGTACCGATTATGTTTAAATTGCACAAAATGAGGTTTTAGGTGGGATGGAACCCGTAGCCTCTTGATTGTAAGGTGGTACGTTTTACTACTACACCAAGTCCTCACATGCCTCTTCGTGTCCTTTTGTTTAACTTTAAAATACTATATTCGTGACTTTCCGGAGAGTTCATACGGAAAGTCACGACCATGCATATAGTTCATATTTAGTGTTGCCAACTAATAAGTTGATTAATTCTGTTTCTAAACATGTGCGAGAAAACAAGTTATTGTCGACATTCTGATAATATCCCGCGACTGTATACATCTTGACAATTAAGCTAACATGTTTTAGTGATTGAGTCTCTCCTTTGATTGTTTATAAAAACTTTGATATCATCTAAACAATATTGATCCATACCACGACAAACAGATCCAGAAAGAATGATATGATTTGACCTACATCATGATTTGTAAACAACACATTTAGATTATTACGATTCTTAATCGATTAAACAAGTATACTCACCAGCTGGCAAGGCAAGAAACATCAATATACCAACACTAAGTATAGTGAGACATCCACTTAAACAACAAAAATCTAATTTTTCATCACCATCTTCATCATCATCATCGTCTTTGTTGTTGTTTTCATCTAAAATAGAATTGATTCATATACATGTTTGTTAAAATAAAGAGGTCGTTTAGGATAACTAGAGACACGCTCAGGACGGGCGTGGCCATGCGGTTACGACGTTGGAGTGGTAATCATTGGATAGCCAGCTCCGCGTTGGTTCGTATCCCATCAAAAACCAAACCCGTTGTTTCCTTGGGCAAGAAACTTTATGCTATTAGCCCAGTACTGGGGACAGAAAGCGGACTCAAAAATGATAAATCTAACTCGTTTCACAATCGAGTTAAAATAAATTAGAATATAGACACATTTAAGCTATATTCAATGTAAACAATGTATCACGTTATCTTTAACGAGCTATATCAATATGTTTAATTTCGTCATTCTATAGATTACTGACATTTTCACTCACAATACTTGTGGCTTATTCCTTGTTTTATTTGTTGCATGTCTAATACAAATGAACTCGGTTGAACGGTTGAAAGTTTTACTCGTTCACTTTCTGTACTGCAACGGTTGAGTATTCGCTGCGAAGAGAGTGAAATACTAGGTTTATTGAATGTATGATAATAGTTCAGTTGCACGAAATGGTGATTTGGAAGGGAATAGTGAAATATATCAAGCTAATAATGACCTAACTCCCAATATCGATTACGTCACGCGTTGCTACTTTAACCACTGCCTTCTCATAAATCACGTGACGGTAGTAGTACCACGTGACTTTTGTTTACATTTTAACGCGCAACATCGGTTGCTATATAATAATAAGCACTGTATCAAATCAAACTAGCAATATCACTTGAGGCTATGCGTCATTGTATAGATACAAATTGCATTAAAGATAAACATATTTGTACTGTACGTAAGTTTACAAATCATTCAATAGTTATCTGAATATTCAATATTTATCTATATGAAAATAGCCATGTGTTAGTTACAAAATGATGGTCAGGAGATAAACAAAACATGATCATACAACAGATAAATACAATGTACAAACCATTGTATCGTGATATTCATTTTTTTTCATTACAGTTTTAAACTTTGTGCGTTGATAAAAATCAGAGTACAGAAGTATCAATGGCTTGAAGCAAGTTTAATTATTTATAATGGTTTGGTTTAACGCCGTAGCAACATTTCGTATAGGCCATATCATGGCAGTCAGGTTACCAACTCACCGGAATATCTGAATTTAGCTGTTAACTAGTTACTAGGCACATAGATCCGTTAGTGACTGACAACTGACCAACATGATTCAGAATCAGTAGTAAGAGGGAGAATGACTGTTCTAGTGTTTCATGACCAAATATCGTGAAACATATGCCCCAATAATGCAAGTTTAACAATTTAGAGCGAATGTTTGATAGATTGTAATGAAACATTAACCTACGAAACTATGGCCGATGTTATACCGTTTTGTTTGTTTTGGAGATACAAATATGGTATAGAATTACAAGCATATCTGTTAGGAGAGGACATGATCGAGCTGTTACAACATTGAACTGGTCATATTTGGATCGCTAGGTCCACGTTGGTTCGAAAGCCATTGGTCTAAAACCTGTACTTCGTCATTTTCCTTGTGTAGAATATATACTTTATACTCAACATTTTTTGGTCGCTCAGTGGTTAATAGTTTGGGTGATGGGCTCGAGGTTGATAAATGTTAAAGACGTTTCAACTTTCACAAAAAAATTAAAATAAGTATGATATGTAAGCTACACGTACCTTCAATGTGCTGTTTAGACCCTTCATTACTAAAGGTCCTATTCACTGTAGATAACTCCGACTCCCTTTTTGTCCCTTTTTCATTTTCACTGCCATTTATGACATCACTTACGGGACATTCTGACATTATCCCCTACCCTAGCATACCGCGTTCACTTAACACTAGCACTTATAGGTCTCGTAATAAAAAATCAACCCATTAAAAATTAACGAGAAAGAGTTATAAAATATTAATATAATAAAACACGTTTACAATAAAAATCAATAGTTATAGTCCGTCATAAAAGCCCTTTACATGTATTCCATAATTTCTTTAAAGCATATAGGTTGAAAAATATGACATACAACGAAGCTTGATTTTAAAAGCGTTTATTGACATTGATTTCCTGTTTTAAATAATCTTCAACTAGGCTTATGTTTACATTGAATACGCTCTATCTAGTATGAAGTCCCCCCGCATTTTCATAGAAAAGTCGAGGAATTTGATAAATCATTTAGTCCATTCAACTTTTTACCGATTTACTTAATTCTAAATTTAGAACTGAATGTATACGATCCACCCAATAACATAATTTATATACACTGCTTTAATTTTATGTAAATCACCCAAGGGAGGGTAGGTCTATATCATATTCTATATGTATTAATACTTCCATTGACCGTATACCATAAATGTGAACTCTCTGTCAAACCAAAGCGAAGTACAAATTTATAAAATCGACTTAACTATATGGACCTATCTGTTGATCACGTTATAATATCCTATTCACAACTGCGTGGACCTAATTATCCAATGCGGAGTTATATCCGTTTCACAACCGGAAGTAAAATTTTGACCACTGTTGAACGTACTTATGTTTATAAAAATAAACATCCGCGTTGTTAACCGAACCTATTTCTACATCACAAGCTACGTGGCAAATCTAAGCTTAAAACAATCAATGAAAATTAATGCGCTCAGTAATAGATTCACTTTTCCAATCAATAATGACAAAGCTAAGTGAGTATTATTCTTCAATCAATTTCCTTAGCCGTTCTCTCATTTCAAATACACCCGTTCAGTTACTTCGGTTGGTAGCTAGAATCAAGGGTAAAAGGGAGAATAGCCGTAGATATTATTTCATGACCAAGCTTCACAAAAGCATGCCCTGCATGGGAACCGAACCCACGACCACTCGATCAGTAGACTTGTGAGCTACCGAGTGAGCTAGCCGGGGGGGGGGGGCTACGTCTCTGTATGAAAAATGGCAATTGTCTATCCCTGGTGCTTTGCTTTATGTGTTAATTTAACTCGTAAAAATTTTTATTTTATTTTTTACAACATTATTTTCAGGAAGCAAATCAGGCTCGATTGTGGTTATGGAGTAGACTCCTTGGCTTTGAATCCAACACAAAACTATCAACGTCAAACAAATTCAGTGTTTCAGTGTTTTGATTACTTGTCCCCTTAAATGTCGCTCTGTAAATAGGAATACACCGATCGTAAAATCACCTTAGCACAATATACGAGGGTTGTTCAAAAATAAATAGGAATGAGGGCCCTACGTTCGTAAAGAGACAAACAGCTTTACATGTAAAAAGTAACTTTATTGACATTATGCAAATTTATATGTAGATATGACATCGTATATAAAATATGTAAATGAATCAAATAATACAAAATACAATAGAAAATACATATTGAAGATATTATAGAAAATACAATGTAATGTGTAAATGCAATTTAACGTAATGACTATGGTATTAGATATGAATACGAACTGTTATGGACTTTTATTAATGCATTATTAAATTTTGTTCAACTGTCCTTGGCGTATATATTGGACCCGCTGATTTAAATATTCATTTTTGATTGTGACTCCAGTACATGAAAACGGGTATCTATTTTTAACGATCGTGAGTAGAGAAGTATAGTAGTGAGTATTTAAATCAGCAGGGTTAATGTATGCACCACTGACAGTTGAATATAATTTTTCAATGACACTTTGAAATATTATAACAGTTCACATAGACGGAAATGACGACAGTCTGGAATTCATATAATCTATGCACTGATTGGTTCAGGTGATTTTCTGCAATGGAACTCTTCCAGGGATTTCTTAGATAACCAGACCACGTGGTACACTCTGACTTCACAATCATATTGTGTCACAGTCTGTAAAAAGGAAAAATACAATGAAAAATTATGAAATACACATCAAAGAGTTCACTTCGAAAATGATTCTATTTACAACGTTTAAAAAGCCTTCCACATGTAGCCTGGCGACTTCTCCCATTCAAGAAGAAAAATCAACATGTTTGCAGAATTTTCATGGAAGGGTATATTCTCAAAATCATACTACGTCTTGATAGTCATTTGCATGCGTTTCGTCATTGTGATCGCGTTATTAGATCTGATTCCGGTTTTAAATGAGATAGTAAAGCTGTTCTATAATAGTTTGAAGGGAGACAACTCGTACATAAATTACGCTTAACAATAATTCTAATCAGTTAACTCCCTTGCATTGATATATAATTATGGAAAAATGTTTTTAACCACGTAAAAACAGTAGCTTGTTCAGTTACCCCGAACGTTCCGTAACGTTAGGGTCGGAACAACTTAACCCAACTCGACCCGAGACAACTCAATAGCCATCTAACAGGTTGATTTGTCGCAATTTTGAGTTGAGTTATCCACGGGTCGAGTTGTCTTCGGGTTGAGTTTTTACGTACCCATAACGTTAGCTAACAGTTGTTACTAAACACGTTGCTGTGTTTAATTTTTTAAATATACTGTCAGTTGTATCAACACGCAGAATCGAAATTTATAAACGGTGCATGGGCTATATCCCAATCGTAATAACTTGCTTTACAGTAAATGCAGCTTTACTCATTAATTGTTTTAGTTAGTTTTACTTACCGAATTTGTAGTTTTATTGACAGAAATCTCCATATGATAGTTTATGCCAGCAACAACCTTAAATAGAAATAATAAAACATTATAAAATTACAAACTAGAAATGACACGTGTTTTAAAGATTATCAAAGGGAGATAACAACTTGCTATACATTAAAATACAAAATAGAAATCACACTCAATTTTTATGCATGTGACTTAATAATGTTCGGTGATATAATTGAATCGTGTTTTTCAAACTTAAAAACTAAAAAGAAACATGATTCATCGTCTAAACGATAATGGAGTTGTTTACTTCATCACCGGATAAAGCAGTTTGTTCTGTCACGTGACTCAAATGTCTTTCCAACATGGCGGCTTAATATGTCTAAGTTTATAGTGAATCTCCGAAGAGCTCCGAAAGCACAACATACAATTGTAATGATATTATAGTTTAGTATACATAAGGCCAATGTTTAACATAGTGATGCAGTAAAATACATAAGTTAACTAACCTGTTCTCTAACAGTCTTTAAGCTGTCCAAGGAGTATTCACTGCCAAGTTCTTTAGCTGCATATCCAGCCATATGTCTATGAAGCTGTGTAATTTTAGTGGCATTCCCTATGCCACCAAGTAGGGGTTTGCTAGTAACACCCACAGGTTCTTGTGAACCAATCACCACAGGAGCTTGAGTCGTAGTTTGGCCAACACCAGAAGGGGTTGTAGAACCAAGTACATCGAGTATATTAAAAGGATTAAAGGAGTCGACAGGGGTGAAGTTAGGGAATGTGAATGGGAACGATGGGGGTCCAGTTACTGGAAAACCAGGAAAAATATCTGGTAGACCCCATCTGTCCACTCTTGGTCCCACAAGTCTATTCCCTCCTCTACCAAGTCCACGTCCTCTGCCACCTCCTGGTTGAGCAAATGTCTGGCAGCAACATATGGCAACAAGGATAAATGTCGACAATAAGGAATTCATTTCTGTACAGTGAAAGTTTGTTCTGAAATAAAAAAAAAGCATCAGTAGAATCAAACGTTTCACACAGAATACGTCACGCGTTGCTACTTTAACCACTGCTATTACGTAAATAACGTGACGATAGTAGCATCATGTGACAATGTTTACATTTAAAAGCTTAATATTGGTGTGTCTATGGTATGTTGTGAAGTGTAATTTAGGGTAAAATTATTATATCTGATATTTTTTAATTTATATGAATTTTACGAAAATGTTATGAAAATAACAAAACTGAAAATATTGGTTTCTTTTGATGCAATTAATAATTATTCCTACCACATGCACGGATTATTTTACGAGATAATACGGATTGCCAACTCGTAGTCAATCGCAAGTATCCGTAAATAACTCATTGACATCTGTAAATGATTCATTACAACTCATGGTTTAAGGATGCGTGTAACTTTACAAATTCGTGTCGTACGTAAGTATTCGTAAGAAATAACCATGCATGTGAAGATAGCATAAATTAAGTGACAAAGTATTATTTGTATTACAAAATTATCAGCAACATACAATTTTCAATAGCTGAATCGAATTTGCCTTGACAAATCTGGCATTAGTTTTTGGCATAAATCTATCGGTAAATTCATATTTGTAAATGATTATATGAATAATACATATAGTTATAAGTACATTTTTTATACAACATTACATAAGTAAAATGTATTTGTACTGTGAAAATATCCTATAATAATAATAGCCATATTTTACCTTAGTGTGTTTTCAAATCACAATTTATCAAATAACTGAAATTCTTACGCTTAATTAGACTTTATATACATCGTAAGTTCATCCCACATCGCTGACGTACATTAATCTATGACAAGCGGCACGTTAAGTTTGTAAACATCAACGTAAAATGACAAACGTTAGTGAGTAATTTTCGGTGAAACGCTTGCGGCTGAACGAAAGGTACTGGCTAGTTTTAATGTAGTTGAAGGATTTGTTGAAAATTTACGATTACTATTTCTTAAGTATATGCGCAAAGCTGCACTGACATTTTGCTTATACGCCGTAGCCGTGGCAGAGTGGATTGAGTACATTGAAACATAACGTTCAAGACGTTGTATTTCTAATGAAACCTTTTTGATAAACCATTTTGTGCTATAAAGAGTATAAACATGGAAAATTGGTCGTGTTTCAATTAATGTATGTATAAGTAATCCTTAGTCATTTGCAGTAAGGAAGACGCGCTGAAGCTTATTAGCAGAATAGTAGGCAATTTATCAGTTAATATTGACTTAGCTCGTCCATGTATAAACAATAATAGCACTCCTTGTCAGCGAGTTATTATAGCTTGTTGTATTACTACCATTTCTGAGATCCGTATATGAGGCATATCTTCGTATGATATTAAGAACAAATTTGAGAATGTACCTTTACTGAAAATTACTAATTGGACTATCAAATTTGTTGATATTTTTCTTTAATCAAAACAGAGTATACGACCTTGTTACGTTTATGGTTTCATTTAACACTCGTATGACAAATCTGGGATTTTCGACGGTGTTTTATAGTTTTGTGGTGTTTAAGAAGAGCGGTTTATTTCAAAATTGCGAGACAATCCGGATTTGTTCTTAGAAAAAAAGGGAAATCCTGTAACACGCTGTATGAGTCGATTTTATAATCAATTAATTTTAAAAACATGGCATGTTATTGTACTTTTAATTTTCGATTCATTCGTCTATGGGGAAAACAAACGAGTCCACCTTATTGTGTAGCAGTTTCAAAGTATTTATTCTTATGAAATTAAAATTAATTATTCAGTACGAGTGACACAAAGAATAAGGGTTTAGATATTGCTCATTTGTTTTTATAATAGGTAATAATACATCCATCCCTATTTAGGCAACTAGACTATTCTTTTGTTAAATCGACGAGCCAAGTAAAATCCATTTATATAGTGCGTACAAAATAACAAAGTGTGTTTGTATAAACATTAAAAATGAACCAGTCCATTCCAGAGGTAGACAGTATTGAAAATAAAAGTTGTATAGTTCATTTTAACGAAAATTAGCAGATAATTGGCAGATAAACCACCACCCCTTGGTCAATCATGCTTGTAATTGTAGAACGCTTTACTATTACACCAACAAGACACTAATAAAGCATATTAAAATTATACATTTTATTGTCATCCTGAGCATCCTCAGTCGTAGATTAGTTCATTGTAATGTTTATAAAAACATTGTTTTGTTTTTCTTGTACGAAGTATAGTTATGTATGTTGTGAGTTTGTTGTGTAATAAACAATAAACAATATTATTGTTGTTTCTATATTGTTTATATCAGGAATAACAATACTTTCGTCATTGACCAAATATCAATAAAATGTTCCAGTCATTATGTTGCGAAATAAACAACATTTAAAACTCATTTAAACTTAAGAATTTCATAACGTTTTATCATAAATCTTAATGATGTTAAACAATAAATATTATGCGAAGATATACATCATATATGGGCATCAGAAGTGGTAGTAAAACAACAAGTTATAAGCCCCATCGAATAACTCTCTGGCAAGGAGTGCTATTATTGATTATACATGTACGAGCTAAGTCAATATTAACTAACAAGTTGCCTACTATTCTGCTAATTAGCTACAACGCGTCTTTCCTATTGCAAATGACAAAGGCTTTTTTACATGTACATTAATTGAAACACGATCATTTTTCCATGTTTATACACTTAATAAGTCACAATACAATCTTTTTTATTCAACATAATAACAATCAACAGTTTATTCGTACAAGCAATCTTATTGTTTCAATCTACATGGACCATGAAAAAATCCTATTCATTTTTATTATGCATGTGTATGTTACTAAATGAGTAATTTGATAAAAGCCCAATCATTTTTCTGAGGGTAGTCGTATTGGCCCGAAGCTGAAGCTACGAAAAAGGCTGGACATACCATGTGGTAAAATGCTTAAAAACCCAAAAAGTAAGAAAGATAACTCCTGCAGTACAAAAAGTGTAAAATCGCATTTGCTTACCATTTTTGTAACAAGAAAAAAATAGTGAACTTTATTTTAAATGATACATTTGAAAATTCAAATAATAAAGTGTTATAAGATTATAAAATACGATACTATATCGTCGTGTTTTTTAACACCCCACCTTTGTTCTCTCAGAATCAAACCCTAGTGCATTAAGACTTTTAAACTGTCCCCAATGATACCGATAAAATATATGTCATGATGCAATGGCATGGTATATACGGACAATTTTACCACAATTACTTGTGTTCAAGGTTGTCATGCTACGCAACTACATGTTTTTGCATGAGAAATCATTTAGTAGTGATCATCACAAGTGTCACTACAATCCTTCAAGCATTTCGTTGCTAAGAAACACATGGCTATTCAATATAATTACTGTACTATGGGATAGTCACAAACTATCCCAAGAACATAAATAGTAATAAATAAGCCGATGGAATATTATGCCATATTTAGTGATTTTTGAGACTGTCTGTTTGCCTAAGGAGCTAACATGCTGTTAGGCTGTAATGTAAGATATAATTATTGTATAGCCCACAAGTGACTATATCAAACATTTGACACACCTAGGTGGTCTTCTACGCAGATGTGTAGCGGACATCAAAACTGGTTGTAGTACAGCAAGTTTCAAGGTATGGTAAATAACTCGCTGGCAAGTAGTGCTATTATTGTTTATACATGGACAAGGTCAGTCAATATTAACCAACAATTAGCATGCTATTTTGCTAATAAGCTACAAAACACTTTTAAGAAGTATTTTCCAAGGCAAATGGCCAAGGATTATCTATATATACATATACATTGAAACACGATCAGCAGTTATTTTTATGTTTATACTTTATAATTCAGGTTTACATTGTTAAATGCTCTATCAAAATATTTGATGAGCAATTCAATGTCTCGCACGTCCAAATTGCACCAAATTCACGTTTTCTATTGAATCCATGATATAACTACTTTTCCATCTTATTATGCAAGATGTATATTAGCGTAGAAAATCATCGATTCTGAATATATATCAAAATGAAATTTCCCTGCTACATTTTAATTATGCAATAGCTCCTCTATTATAATTAAAATGAAATGCTATTTGTTTTACTATTTGCATTTTGTTTTAGCTTTGAACTGTTTTTTTATGTTACAAAGTATCGAATCAAACGGCAATGAAATGAACCGCACTGCACACCAAAGCATAGCATCACGTCGCATCTCAACGTAACACATCACACGCAATCGCAGTTAATTGGATCTAGTTCATGATGCCGTTGTAAACGACATGCTTAGTTTGCACCACGCTAAATCGCATCGCATCTCATCGCTTCGCATCACATCGCACCATACTAGTATCGCATCACATTGAAGATCAATATCTACATCAACAGTAGTGTATGGTTTATAAAACATCTTTCTGTATAGTCCCATCCTTGTCATTGCATAACATCAGCTTTTTCTGACATGACATTTTATATAACAAGGAAGAAAAAATCACGAAAAAGAGGGATCGTCTTTTTGACGTTTCATTCATTAAATTGCTTTTCCCAATTATAATAAAACTCATGATATCATTAGATAATTAACCAAACATAATTATATATCACAGTAATTAATTCTTGGCTGCGAAATTATTTTCTCAAATATGATTTCTCAGAGGACCAATTCTTCTGACATCATGCGATTCGTAAAAAAGTAGTTCCGTGGCAAGGATTGGTTCGCAATTTCTAATGTTACAACCAAGTCATATCGTCTTTCTATTTTTCATTCCCTCGACTTTCTATATAAAATAGGTGATCATTTCAAAAATTAGGAGCGACTTGACTTGGCTGACGATCCTATTTTATGTCTAAATGCAAGAAGGTAAGATTGGAGTTTGTCAAACACAAACAACGCCTGCGTTGAAATATGAGCTTGACTACAACATTTAAAAAAGCTTGAGTTAGATATTTCCACATCACCCCCAATTAGGGCTGTCACGATATACCGGTATACCGGTATATTGCAATACGAAGCTACAGCAATACGTACCGCGGTACGATTTTAATGAACCGGTATTTGGCGATAATTTGTATTTCATTTGATAAATTCTTCCCATCTGAAAATAAAAGCTGCGAAACGTCAGTTTCCCATTATTCATTCCATCTAACCTGAAGTTGCAAGAATTTAACCGATTGGGTCGCGTCTCAGTTCTAAATGACCGTAAATACTTAAAGAAGCTAGATTCTATCAGTAGCTGCATATAAGATTTGCAATTTTTCTGTTAAATACAGCGGAGGAACAACGATTCTAAAAGCCGGCAATATATCGTGGTACGTATCGCGATACGATGACAGCGTATTGCAATATATCATGGTACGCTTCTGGCGTATCGTGACAGCCCTACCCCCAATAATTTATTGCCTAATCTATACATTTTATACGCTCAGCCAGCACGTCCTCGTATTTTACAATGTGAGCCTAACATGTAACAAAATGTTACAAAAATAAACTTGACATATCAGGTTTTATCGAATGTTTAGTAAAACTTGATATTACTTGATATCAAATACAATATATTCGATAAAATTTCCATCCTTTTCCAACTGAAAGCCTTTGATCACGAAATGAAAAGCAACACACCTATATTTTCATTTCATTTGAGACGATCATTTCTGTACAAAATTTAAACATTTGACTACATGATACGTCCATCCTTATTTTGTCAGCTCTCTTGGTTTGGTGTCATATTAAACGTTGCTAATGCCATGATACATATGATCCGTTTCAAAATACTCATCTCCCTCAAATTTGTTTGTTTGTTTGTTTGTTTTTGTTGGGTTTAAAGCCGTATATTTATATATAATTATACATTGTATAGGTCATATACCAACGGTCAGTCAACCTACTCACTGTTCCTGAAAAGGCTAAATCTCTGGATTTACCTGTTTTAACCAACTACTAAGCGCATACTTTCGTCAGTGACTGACAACTGCCCTACATAATTAAAAATCATTGGTAGGAGAGAGAATGGCCGTAGAAATAATTTCATGACCAAGCTCCTCGAAAGTATGTCCCATCCTGGAATTGAACCCACGACCCCTCGATCAGTAGATTTACGTGCTACAGACTGAACTAGTCGGGCGGCTCTGTAAGCAAACTAAAGTAAAATTTAATGTTTACAAACAAATATTTTTTCTTAACGCTGGAAATAATTTTTATGATAAAGATGTTAAAGTGGTTAAGGTCATTACAGTGTGCGTGAACTGTGTTACGAATGTATTAATTTCATGGGGCATTTTCAAACGATTTATTAATGAAACTAGCTAGCCGAGCGGCTACCTCTAATTTGTCTCGAATATGAGATTTATTAGCAATTAGTAATATCATATAAATCCATTTAAGTCCAACGAACAGTTTGGAAAGTTCACCATTTGAATTGACAGCCCCATTTAAGACTAACATTGGAGTTTTACGATCGTATTTGTACGATAAAAATTAAAAACATTTTTGGAAATGGCAAGGCTAAAATTGAGCATCATCAGTTTTGACAAGTTAAGATCATTTTAGACGCTGTGCGTGCAATTTATTTCCTTTATAACATCAAATTACTATAGCCACGCCATGGACGTGGTATTTCAATGTCAAAACAAACCAATGAAATTAAATGAAACAAACCTTTTATATAACGCATTTTTTAAACAAAGAAATTGCAGCAAGGTGAAGGTCAAAACGAATATTAAACAAATGTAAATTGACAGCGATGTGTAGAAACCTACAATGTCAGTCCTACGTATGGCGTGTTCTGCAACGATTAATCAAATAAAACATATAGTCGAAATGTTGAAGCTTTAAAGGTCAAACCTACATTTTGTTTGGATGATTCACACAAAAGTCTAATTCAATTTCTGCAAGAGCATAATTCCATCAGACGTCAAAATATCTTCGCGTGTTTTCTCGTATTAAACAAAACTTAAGAAAAGAAACGACAAATTTAGACTAAGTCTTGAAGTATTTGTTTTAAAATAACTTTTCTTCGATTGAACACGCGGGACGCCACTCCTATAAATGTCACCATGATTGAAAATGTTTCAGTCATGAGAGAGAAATAAATATCTAGGAAAATCTATCAAATAACGATGCGCACGGAGCTGTTCAGGAAGAAGAATACGCTGGTAGCCGAAAAAGCGATATTGATTGCGTAGGTGTGTCACACAACAAAATAATCAATAGTACTGAAAGAAAATATCATCTACAGGCTGACGAGGCAGTTTAATAGGAATCTACGTTTTTTCTCTCCTGGTTTTTCTTTCATTTCACTGGCTTGTCAATCAATAAAGCCTTTGTCGGCCTGTTTGTAGTCTACGTTTATAGAGTATAGATCTATCTATCTTATGTTTGATTAGAGCGTCTTTTAATATAGAGTAAACATTCTGAACACATGTACAATCTATATAAGAAAGCAAGTTTAAAGTTAAAGCATCCAAAAGCTTCAAAAAACGGCAAGGTTCTGTTAATCATTATCTGCAACATCGAAAAAGGTGATACACTATCATGCCTTCCTTCTGAGGAACAGCGAGTGAGATACTCATGAGACACAAAGGACATATGCTACAAAACACTCACTAGATCAACCCTTAAATGCATGTATGCCAGCATAACTTGACCTGATCCATACGCCGCCACCAATATCTCCCAACTTAAAGCTGTTTAGCGCCATGCTGATGGATTAGTTTCCGATGATTATCAGCAGCACCAGCGAGATTATTAGAGAATTGGGTCGGCAGACACTACTAAAGCGTCGGAAAAGGGTCAAACGATTTCCTCTTCAAAAAGGAGCAGGCAACTTTTCCCTCAATGGCGGAAAAGCGAAATTGTTTCATGGAAGGGTCTGGCCTGACGCAACCGGGAACCAAACGTATAGCCAGATTTGAAAAATAAACATGCTACACGTACAAATTTTTCCCTAACAAATGTTTCGATATATCACTGCATCACATCCGTGGCTAATATATTCAACCTCTTCGTCGTTTGTTATTGTTTACTAACTCCGTAGAAAAGAATAATGACCTTCAAACTAATCTACAATTCAAGAGACAAAAGTCGTACTTTATACCGACATATATTACCCCAGAAGATGTAAGAGATAGAAGCTTGTTTCATTCAACTCCTACGCAACACAATGTAATCAATATCAAGCTACTACTTGTATTGACTCTCTCTCTCTCTTCCCCCCATCCTCTCTCTCACTCTCTCTCTCTCTCTCTCTCTCTCTCTCTCTCTCTCTCTCTCTCTCTCTCTCTCTCTCTCTCTCTCTCTCTCTCTCTCTCTCTCTCTCTCTCTCTCTCTCTCTCTCTCTCTCTCTCTCTCTCTCTCTCTCTCTCTCTCTTTCTCTTTCTCTTTCTCTCTTTCACTCTCTCTCTCCTTCACTATGTCATGGAAATAATGGAAATAAACAAGATGAAACGATACAGAGAAATGATTTTATATCAAAGACTAAAGTGTTGGCTTATGTTGATCATTTGTTATGAATCATTCTAAGATATCATGCTCGTCAGCGAGAAAGTAGATTAATGCAACAACATGTAGGAGGGAGATTTTTTCAATGTTTCAGCTACTTTTTAAAGTACGATCGATCGCTTGACTGAAATGAATCCAAACGAAACCGGATAAATCGAGAAAACAAGGACGTAATTACCGGGTTGTTTGTCTTAAAGTAACACAGTAAAGACCGCATTGGTTTTTGTAAATCATGAGATTGTTGATGATATTCAATTCACAAATGGTAGATTTGAGATAATAATCCCTTTATTAAGGATATTCCACTATTCATCATTGGCCTCCTTTCGTCTATGAGTCGATGGGTTGCGCTAATGTGACTTGGTATCTAGAACACCGTCTTCTGTGAATGTGACTATTAATACCATCGGTTTTGATGGTCCAGTTATCAAAATTGTCCAATATGAACATACAGTAGCAAATGATGTGCAGTTGTCGCTTAATGGAGGTAGTCACTCATAGAGAATAAACTATGTTTCCACAATGCTATCTTAAATATTGTACTACTTTCACTGCTTTCATTTAAAATGTAAAAAATGTAATGGCGTTTTATAGTCTGAGTTTCATGCTTAAGCACGTTCACCGACTTTACAGCTATTACCTCTGGTCATCGGGTTACTGGTATATATCTATCAATCTCCCTGGGGAGTCTTTTTACTCCGCTTATAAGTGCAGCCGACAAATTGGCGCAACGGAATAATACCACCCTCGCAGGTATCCATTTACACCAGGGTGGAGTGAAGCAACCGCAGGTAATTTTCTTGCACAAGGAAATAAGCAGTGCCCCTGGTGGGATTCGAACCCAGGACCTCTCGATCCCTAAGCGCGCGTCCTACCACTGAACTACTGCTCCTATATTTATAACTTTTCAGCTAGGATCTGCTTGTTAGAAGCAATGCATCCTCAGAAAACAACATGCCATTTTAAACAGAATGTACCATTTAACATCGAATTCACTATGCTCACTGTACAATGCTTTTGTTTAACATAAAAGAATATCTTTAGCTCATATGGTTATATTCCCATTTTGACTTTTTAATTCTTTTTTAATTCTAACACTTTTAATACTGCTGAATATTGCAGGCATTGAATCACTGTTGCCAGACCTTTAACTAAATGATTCAACACTAAGAAAGCCAATCCTAAATTCACTCTAGCCTATACTGACCAATAACTGGTATAATAAACTATGATCGTAAATTTTGTCAATGCCCCGTATGGACAAAATAAAAAACAAATATCTGAGACCTACCATAGGAATTAACAATCGATGTGCTATTATGTTGAATAACAGGCATTGTATAATTAGTATGATGAATTCAGTATTATATGCTACATTCCACATTCAAATAATATGTTGGAAAAAGGTGATTGAAGCCTGGCCATCCTTAGGCCTAGTGATAACGATCAATGCGGGATGATTTCTGTCTGAATGTGATAATTTTAGTACGTCTGATAGCAATTAAATAACCAACCTATACTATTTTGCATGTAGAAATGTAACAGCTAAAAGCGGCAACTGCGTAGTTCGATTTTTTTCAAACGGAGCAGTAAAGGGTTTGTTATAAAAAACGTGAATCGAGGAGTGCACATTAAAGTAAGTGCTGAATTTCTATTAGTAAGTGGACAAAGGTGATAATTAGCCCTTGTGCTGCTACAACTTAAAAGTATATAATAATTATCACTTAGAATAAGAATAGAAGAACATAGAAATTCCATATATGGTATGACAAAATTGTCATTTGCAACGCTTTTGAAATAGTTGCAAGAGCAAAAGATTTTAGCTAATATCGGAGTATACTGACCAGTATTTCATCTATACCGAGCGAGTCTAATAGGGAGCAACAAGTTGAACTCTTGAATAAAAAGTATAGATTCTTGTAGGTAAATCCCCATGTATCTATCAATTCTTAGATAATTTCGCCACTGTCTGTTTCTAGACAAAACCCCTTATGTTTATGTTTTCATTATTCGTTTGTGGCATCCCTTATATAACAAAAGTTCACAGATTTCAACTTAAATATCAACGTTTTGATTTTTTCAAAAATTATCAAAATGGTATGGAAATATTTTTGGAAGCAGGTAAGTAGTGCTCTGATAATGACAATTTTAGTGCAAATTGACATACAACTACAAATGGTGGTTCATGTAGTAAATATCTACCCCGTATGTCACGGTAAAGACACCTTTAGTGCATTTTTCTGACTTTCATTGTATATTTCTTGCAACATATAGGTCAATTTGTCTTAAAATAATAAGAATTATTTTTGACACAATAACCGACACTGAATGGTATTTTGAAAAAAATAAACCATATCAGTGAACAAGTACCTTTAAAAATCTAAAATAATCTCCATCTCTGTTATTTGGCTGTGTTGTAAGTCTGTATTTGTTGAGTGTTGCTATTCCTGATATGTTTGCTTACAATTTCACACTTGACCATTCCGAGTGAGACTTTTTTACTTAAATAACAATGCATTTACCCACAAATTTGACTATGTGCTCTTTTGTAAACACTATGTTTGTGGAACAAAATATAACTGCAAGCCTTTGTTTAATATTCCAATAGATAAAGTCATTGAAAGGTCCATTAATGTGGTTGTTGTGGAGAATACACTATGGAAAGTTATTTTGCCTGTAGTAATAATGGCGATAAAATAAGAGATAAAATGTTATAACATATTACTTTAATCATATTCTAGATTACATTATATATATCTATATCATTGTAACAACAAGAATAATAACAACAACAAATAAAATAACAATAGCTTGTAGGCCGTCAGTTGATTGTGTCAATAACAGTAGATAAATTAAACGATGTTTGTGATCAAATGTTTAATAACAAAAACATGCGTTTGGATGAAACACGTGTTGGAAAACATGATTATATAGTATGTATGTACGTATATAAGACCAAACAATAGTTTCCTGTTTCTCAGGTCCAGCTGTGATTATTTTTAAACCCCCGCTTCAATCTTTAATCAAACAAAGGGGTAATATATTTGTACAAATAGATTTAGCCTCTGACACTGTGGGTTCGTACGAAAGAGAGCTAGTTTCAACTTGCTATTCAAGTGTTTATGTTATTTAAAGGACAGAGCCATGTACTGGGAAACAAGAAATGAAAGAAATATGATACAATAAAAACACACTCTTTTATTCGTATTTGTCTAAAAATGCTTGAGAAACAGAAGGTTATGTTTTAGCTTATAAATAAGATGAAACTATTTATTAAATATGCTATAACAATCTGGTCAATCCATAACAACAATAACGACAGTGTACTGGATTATGATAAACAGGAAAGTTATCGCCTTTATTTAACAAACATACAGGTATTGATGATTAACTAAAAAAAGTATTTATCTATCTAAACAATACATGGTCTCGCAAAATTACTAACACGTTTTCACCTTCTTTAAAGAGAGGAAGCACCTAAATGTATACCATGTGACGAGCATTTCAATGTAAAACACGTTCTCCTTGACTGTGAGGATCTTAAATACATCCGTGACAACCATTTGAAGGTTAATTCACTTAGAGAACTTTTTCAGTCGGTACCATCATATGCGATTCTAAAATATCTAAAGAAAATAAATATTTACTAAAAATTTAGAACTTTAAACCATTAAATTTCTGTTGCATTTATAGTATCATCAATTGCCTTCGGCGCGATATAACCTTTCTGTGTTGATGCGCCGTAAACCCCAAACAAACAAACTAACTAACACGTTTCTGTTGTTGAAACGATCATTTCAAATCACAACCTGAAACAACTACACTTTTAAATAAAATACACACCCTTTAAATCAACGGCCCTTACAAATAACAACAATACTTTCTTTTACCACGTCCCCACCAAACAAAACTCAAACCCTCTAAAAGATTGACTATACCGCATTTCAACCACACCCTCGTAAACAATGACCCTTTCTTATGTCAACAACACCCCCTGAAACAAAATTCCTTTCAAAAACAACCACGCAATTTGTCGTTTAAATGACCCTTGCAAATAACATCCTCGCCAAATGAAAAATATCATTCGCAAATTACAACCACGCCCTCTGTTAATTTTCTGTTAATAACCTTTTCAAATAACTACGCGCCCTCTGAGGCAATGACCCTTATAAATGAAAAACACATCCTCAAAAACAATCATCCTTTAATTAAAACGATGCCGTCTGTATAGCAACGGCCTCTGCATATTACCACCGATCCTTTTGCATTAAAATGTCACTCCCAAACCTCGCCCTCGGCATTTCATCGAACCTTCCAAATAAGGAATATACTATTTGTAACAACAACAGCAATTAACACTTCAGCTGATACTATCAAATGTTTATTAATAAATAAATTATTATTGATATAATGTTTGTTGTTTGTTGGGTTTAACGCCGATTGATATAATGATTCTTAACTTTTTGAAGGAAATAAATGTATATAATAAGATATAGAGCTTTACATCATTAATATCGTTTGAATTAATAGTATCATTGATTGCTTTCGGTGCGATATGACCTTTTTGTGTTGGTGCGCCGTAAAACCCAAACAAACAAACAAACAAATAATGATTCTTATACATTCATGTTCGAGAGTGTTTCGACTATTTCCTATAAATGATTATAGCAACACCAAGTATTGTCTACACATATGGAACTCCTCGGCCATTCACTACGAATGTCGAGGTTTTCCGAATGATTGTTTACGGGGATCAAGTTTCATGATGGCTTAATTGCATATATACCTTGTGAACTGTGATCTAAAAACTAATGCTGAAGTTTTGCTTTAATTTTACATTTCGCCTTACATACTTTCACAAAAACAATTTCAATTTTGATCGTCTTAATAGTTGAACTTTACTAAAATTCGAATGGATCGAAATTGTTACTCGTGATAAAAAATTCTCATCTCCTATTTTTGTAATACAATTTTTGTGACACTTTCTTGAGATTAATTCAAGTAAATGACACGCATTTATTTTAGAATTAGAACATCATGTTTTAAATTCAGTTTTAGAATCTTCAATCTAAATACTTGACAGTTTGGAATTAAAATAAGTAGACTGGTGGATAGACTGGAACATCGTTCGTGTCCTATTTGTCTTGTTTAATTTATAGTATCATAAAAGCTATCCTCTATCTGTAAGGATGATCCAACTCTAGAAAATGCGATAAACGATAGAATTAAAGAAAATGTTAAAGTGATTGAAATTTTACCATAAGTCGCAGATTAAGATTCTCAAAGGAGTCTATACATACAGTCTGGTGGTGCCAATGTGTATCTTAGCAACTCACGTGACTAAATTACCAAATATGGGCATAACAGAACCATAATTCTTTTTTTCAGTTTATTTTACGTCAGTTTTTTTTCTAAAATGCAGTACTCGGGCAATAAATCAAGCTAATTAATTAATTTTGTAGGCGATGCTGAATGATAGCGTAATTAAAAGGCAGGAGTACCACAACTTCAACATAAACGTGAAAATTAGCCATTCAAAACATCACGACGACCGTCTATGAAAATTCATTTGCCTAGAAAATCATCAAGGAGGTCCGTACGTAAATTTGAAGCAATCACTCTAATTACATCATTGATGCTCAAACACTTTGGTATTTCATTAAAGATTTAAACTTTAGTTTGGCTTTGTATTTCTAAGCGTGAATATAGAAAAAAACAAATTATCTTATCACATGTTTCTAGTAATCTAAGATTTTTTACAGCTTCCATAGTGGCATGAACAAACAATCAAGTTTTTACCTGAGTTTTTTTTCATGGTAACCATTGACGGTGGTAAAAGTCTGCAAACTATGAACTATTTGAAAGTAGAATGTATCATCTAACATTGAATTCCCTAAACAATATCTATCAAATCATACATACGCATAAATAGCTCAACAGTTACTACATGTTTAAATATCATAGCTTATTGATTTATCATCATTTTTAATCATACAGTTCTGTATCGAATCACAGTTTCCAGAACATCTATTTAAAAGATTCAAAACTATCAAATTCAGCCCTAAATTTAGTTCATGCGGTGCAAGAACAAAATTTTTCATTACCTTTTGTTGACCAATATTAGGTATCATGAACTATGCATGTGATTTTTAATGTCCCATATGGACAAAATTAAAAATATCTGAGACCTCTGAGGCAAATGAACAGTGGATTGGCTGTTACATGTCTGTAGGTTGAACAAAAGATGTCGTTTAGTGAATTCCGTGTAGTATGATACATTCTATATTCAATTAAAATGGGATAAGCAGCGTCATTTGTTGACAGAACATAAACGACGTACACTATTGCCTAAGGAGATTGTAGATGGACAAATATACAGTTGTAGACTAATGACGAAATGATAAGCTTTCGTTGTAGCATTACTTATACCATAACACAGTCCAGAATACGTTTACGAATCCAGAAACCTTGCTAACTTCTTTTCTTTTATTTTCAATGTAAGTTCGCAAGTTTGTTGGTTTTTCAAACGTATTCCGGACAAAGTATGCAAGTTGAAATAGTTTTAGACAATTCTGTTATCTTACTATTATAATGTACATCCATTTATCATTGCTATCCATGCTTTAATTTACCTGTTTTCAGCGTATATAACGCTTTGATTGTTGATAATTACTTTATCCCAAACATAAAAAAGAAAAGGTAAGGTAATTTTTCACTAGTATGTATATATTACATTTAAATATTTATTTTAATACTATAACTCGCATGTCCGTTTAAAAGTTTGTACTATAATTATATCAACAAACACAGTTTAAAGTCACAAACAATGGTCTATAGCTACATATGCTATGCTATGCTATCCCAGTATACATGAACGCACATAATTTCTTTCAATCATAATTTCATGGTCACACATTTACAGATGATAATCGAGGTCAAATACGGACTAAACAGACTCTGATAAGTGCCAAATTGGCGGCTATACATACTCTTTTAAACATGTAGACAAGTGGAATGCGGAGTTGAATCATGTTCGTATATGATAGCAAAATAAATATGGGTATATAATAATTGCAACGAACAATGTGGATAAAAAGCCGTTGTAGCCCAGGATAATGATCCGTAAATTAGTGACCTTGACTTAACATGACACAATCCTGATGACACAAGTGTTTAAAAAGATCACAATGTAACGTGTTCAATGAAGATGATTATCGATAACGTTTATAATGCATAATGTCAAAACTATGTAGTGCACAGAATGTGAAAAGTCTTTCCTAAATCTGTGACACCGCACATATGCTGAAGTTAAAACAATTTGTCCCGATGCCCGGCGATTTCTCTGTTGTTTGTGCGCACGTCAATGGCGATAGCTCACTCACGGACGGAAATACAAAACTGCGCACGCGCGAAACCAATAACTTCCGCTCAAATTCGAATAACTGTTGCATGAAGTTCATATTTGGGGAAATGATGTTCCGTCTTGCACGAACATAGTCGAATGCCTGATCTAGATTTAATGATTTGTAGGACATTAAATATGCGATGCATATGGTAGCTGATCGACTTATTCCCGCTTTGCAATGCACCAGTATTTTTCCTTCCCGCAATCTGACAGATTCTGAAAGTAAACAAAATATTTTAATTAGATTGGGTTAATTAGTACAAAAGAGTGTTTTAAGAACTTTAACCAGAAAATACACATTCAAATTTGTTGTTGTTTACCGGTTGAACTTATTAATTGGACATTTTCAACAGGTTTGCCAGAACATTGAACTAATGTACTAATCTATTCTTTAATGTTACTGCTAGGCTCTTTTTGTTTGTTAGTGCGTTGGCTTTTTGTTTACGACCCTTTTAAACAGTCAGAATTATATCAGGTGTACTTTACTACCTCCCCGATCTCAAGAAACTGCATACATTTTGACATTAGGAGTTTTACAACCATCGTCAGTAGTTGGTTTATGCAATTACTCAAAACATGTAATGCCCTCAATGTGACCATGTGACCTAAAATATTTTTCATGATTTTGTTTGTTTGTTTGGGTTTTACGGCGCACCAACACAGAAAGGTCATATCGCGCCGTTCATGATTTTTAATCACCAGGGCATGTTTATTCTATAGAATTGAACGTCGATTGTCAACACTTCAGATTAGGTTATACACGGCGGCCATTCCTGGACACTTTTCTTTACCAGCACTCAAGTACCCCTCCACAAGGAGCCGACAAAGTCTCCCAGGAGGAAAATCATTTTGAAATATCACGTTTAGTCTGCCGCGGCGGAGAGTCGAACTAGAGACAACCATACATTTATGAAATGAAAAACAATAAACCATAAAATTGCACAGATTTAAGTGAACGTTTAAGAATTTTGTTCAGTTTTTGCTCAGTCTTTACTATCAAATACGCAATATTAAAAACAAATACGTACCAATGAACTGTAAAGCCTCGCTGAACCACATTGATATATTTTCGGATACATTGTCTCGGATAGGGATACATTTGTATTCGAACATTTGTGAAATATGATCAGCACACGTGACATTGGAGACATTCAAGATGGCGGTGATGTCTAATTTTCGTAGAAGATTAACATTGTTAGAATGAGATTCATCTCCAATAAATAGATGAGGCATCAGCTGAGTTGGGTTTGTCTGAAAGAAGAAAAGTAAAACAAAATATTATACTTAGTTGTTCTACTTTAATTCATGTAAAAGAAGTACGAAGCAGTGCAGTCACTATTCTCATTATACATTTTGTTCAGTATAAAAGCATGTCGATAGTTCATTAAATATTATTATCTATTCTTCTAGAATATCAGAACATCCATTTTATCACCATTTTTAAAATTACATGTATTGAATCACAGTTACCATAACATCAAACTACAAGTTTTAAAACTATTTAATTTAACCTTTAATTTAGTTCTTGCGGTGAAAAAATTTTACTACAGTTTCTATTGACCAATTATTTGTATTATATAATGTAAATTTTATTATCGCCCTGCATGGACAAGTCATATCTTAAAAATCTGAGACCCCTAAATCGATCTATCGACGTGATATTTTGTTAAACAACAGAGATTGTATAGCGAGTTTAGTGAAATAATATGGTGTTTATAATACTTTCCTTTACACTTTTTGCTGAAGTAATGCTAGTGTACATAGAATTTGTTTCTTACTGAGATTGAATTAGTTCTGACGGTTCTATTCCAATATTTGTGTTAATTTTCTTTACTTTTGTGAACTAAACCCACACGTCTCTCAAAACTTAATTAGTATTGACCGTGAAGCAATCAATAGCTTTGATGATACATTGCCAAAACTTCTTCTAAGCTATATTTGGAAATTCTAATTTTGTCGGGATAGTAAATTAATTTGTTACGAGAACCAAAACAGAATATTGATAAAGAGGAACAAAAGAATCATGAGAATGTTTTGCCTGGCTGAAAAAACCTTATTTAACTTTGTAATTAATTTAGTAAAAATTATCATAGTTAATTTATACTCTAAATCTGATTCATTTAATAGTTCAGTGATTTAATATCTGCAGAAAGGTAAATCAAGTGCTTTATTTGTCAGAGAATCGTATTAAAATCAGACTAATTAAAGTGATTTTCCACACGTCTTAAGAAATTTAAGTAATATCCAAAAAAGTCATGAAGCCAAATGGGTTGAAAATAAGTCAAAATACATAAACCTTTCTCATGAAATAAAACTGTTTAAACAGACCTAATGAATATATTTATATAAATGTCATAGAGTTCATAGACATTTTTAATAATGATATTAGGATCAGGTTCGTGATCTGCTTACAATAATCATATTACATGCTAAAAGCTAAACAACTAAAAAGAGAACAGTCGTCAACGTCGGTGTGAAATCATATTATATTCCATTGGCTTAGCTCTGATGACTTATATATATAAGTGTGGCTTAGACAAATGCGAAAATAATAATTTTAAAGTCATGAGTTGATAAATACGAGGCACAGTTGACTAAGAATGGTAAAAATGGTAAATGACCGATGATATTCAACTTCATTTACATTAAAAGAAAAGAGATGTGGACAAACAAATGTAGAAGATAATTAAGGGAGTGAATTTTCTAATAAGTAGCATTGAATAGCTCAAAATAGATTTTATATCAAAATAATTGACAAATATCATGTTTAGTATGTATGCTGTCGTTAAAGAAATATTAAACACAAATATATCGCGATGTCATTTTTACTGTAAGAATATTTCATCGTAATGTTGTATTTTTACTGCGGTGAAAATATGAAATTCTTCAATTTCGCTGTATATATCATAAAATACCACAACATTTCCCAGTAAACATTGAACTGATGATAAATATTTACCTTTGAATCATTCGTTGTTGTTGATATAAAGGTCTGAGGAACAGGTTTCATAGGTGTGTCAGCAGTGACAGTGTCGCCTGCATTTCGTTGTTTTACACAATGCCGTGGGTATTTTGTTTTGAATGTGTGGAAGCCACCTGGAAATACAAACGTAAAATTCGGTCAAATCTACTTTCACAACCACCTCCAAATAACGAATACAGTTTAACAACAATCGCTTCAAATTCACCTTTTTCGAACGCCTTTTCGTGTTAAAAGAGTTGTATTTTTGACGCATCACATCTCTAAAATGACCAACTTAGAGTAGGATAACTATTTCTGTTGGGTTTCACGCCTGAGCAACATATTGTACTGTTTTTATTAGGGCGGTCAGTCAACCTACAAACATTTTCTGAAAAGCCTAAACCAATGAAGTTAGCTGCTAACCAGTTACTAGCCGAGTATATTCGCCAGTGACGGAAAATTGCCCTACATGATTCAGAATCAGTGGTGTGATGGAAAATGGCTGTAGAATTTTGATCATAAAAATGGCTTTTATAAAATCCTCATCTAACCCATTCAAATACTCTGATATATTCATTGTGTTTAATTACAGTGGCGAGAAAACCAAGCGCGGAATGAAGTTGACAATTCCACGCTTAATGGATGCGTCAAGAATACATTTTCAGAACTTCCATATTATTCTATCTTCTTCAGAACAGATAAAAGTGGTGGGCGTAGAGTTATTGTTACATGACATAGTATAAACTATTCCATTATTGTCAGCCGTAGAAACATAAAAACAGTTTCTCAAGAACATTAATGCCGTACAAGGCGATGTTGTTTGTAGTCTTAAAGTAATATGCTTGAGTATTTTTTTTATTCTTTTCATGATACATTTTTAACTATTAAATCGGAAAATGACATTTTGTGGGTGTATCGCCGTAGCTTCACGTTGTATCTGTCAGATCACGGAGGTCTGTATAACAGGTAAATCCAGAGATATAGCCTACCCAGTGAAAGAACTTTCTTCTTTCTTTTTTTAAAATAAACAATGCATCTTTTACTTTTGGTCCTACAACAATTTCTATGGCCGTTCTTTTTCCCATCGCTGATTTTAAATCATAAAGGCCAGTTGTTAGAGACTAACATAAGTATTTGCTTAGTAACTGATCAACTTACTATACGCATATCATTTTAAAATAAACTATTTCCTTTTAAAAGACAGGTTGGTGATCTTAGTACATTGTAGAAGGGTTAACTTGTATTTACATGTATTTCATACCGATGAAATGACACTCCTTTAAACATCGCAACTGATATCCATGTTCATTGTTTTAAGGATTGGCTCCAGGAACAAGATCACGCATGACCATCAATGTAAATTCATGAGAATTTATGAAAACAATATGCATATTTTTAAAACACCACATACTGTCACAGACTGTTTGATATTTAAATAGTTACAAGCAAATTGTGTTGGGTCGATACATAACGACACAGGTGAAACGGGCTTGGCCGAATTGAAACGCATTGGTTCGAATCATAAGCCCGATATGAAGAACATGCATAGTTCTATATTTTGATTGCAAACTTTATATTTATTTAATATAATATAATTTTGCAACAAGAGTACAGATTATATAATTGTATGTATTACGACAGACTTTGAGGCAAATAAATCACACTAGATTACGATTTAAATAAAACTTAAGTTTTAGCAAGTGTTTGCACATATATAATGCATCATTAAATACGGACGAACCCTGTTGAAAACCCTAAAACGTAATACATTAAGGAAAAAGAATATAGTTCATACGAACACAAAGTTTACAACATCGAACTTTATACACATTTTCATCTTAAATTAAAAGCAAAAATATTACCTTTCAAGATTAGGACACACTTGAAGTTATAGCTGTTCTTTTTCAATCCCTGGGTTATAATTGATATTTCAGAATTCTCCTTAATAAGTCCTTCAGTGTCATACAGTACCAAATGTTTGTACTCCCCATTTCTTAAACGTTTTCTTATTTCTGGCTTCAATAATTGTTCAAGCATCAAACTCCCTGACACTGCCAGTCGTCGTTTCAAAATGGACGGGAAGAATATATGTACTGCTCCTTCTATTCTTTCATTATTAAACGCAACAAACGATCGACAGTCAAGAAGTAAAATTTTCTGAGTCTGGGACTCTAAAAGTTGTGTTAAACACGACGATGTCACTCTGTGAACCTCCATTTTGAACAAATCGCACACAAACGCACCGAATATGTTGACAGAAAATAAAAGTTGAAAATTTCTTCTTCAGTTGTAGAGTCGTTGAATTCTACCACTTAAGTATTCTATCTCATACTGTATCTCCAGTTTATATATACGGAAACAAACCTTAAAAATATTCAACACGTAAGCATAGCACCTAATAGAAACATACCAACGCTTAGCAATAATTAGAAAACAAAACTCCTTAAACTTAGCTCAACACTTAAATATTGAAAAGAATCTACGTCATGCTTGGGAGTCCATTAGCATGAGGGAGTTCATGTGATAATAGATTCTACCAGTTGTTTTCCTACATGTATCTCAAAGCCTTAACCAATGTCAACTTCTCGCGAAACTGCACAACTATCTATCGCACTGATCCTCTAACTATGAAAATCTCTATTTCCAATACGGCGGCTACTTATAGTCAAGTTTGAGAAACACAGTGAATACCAAAATCAATAATACAAGACATGAGGATAAGACATTCTGCTTCAGGATCGATCAATTCTTTCATTTCATTGTCATTGAAAGAAGGAGAAGAAAAAACATTTGTTTACATTTCTATATTCTAGTCGGCCATTCAATGATTCATTACTATGCATGGCTGAGAGAACAAATTCATTCATGAGGAGATATCAAACACAATTTGAGTAGATGTTTTATAGAGAATCGATTTAATTTGTTGTTTCAGTGGTTTTCTTGTCTTTGAAAATACGTATATACGAACCATTGATGTCATAAATAGACCTATCATGAGAATAGTTGTGTCCTAATTGTATGTTTTCTCAAAAGAAACATGAAATATTAATCACTAAGAGAACTTAGAATATACTGTTTAATCTAGAACAAAGAAAAGAATGGCCAATCAATAGATGGGCAAATTCTCAAATTTCTATATATAAGGGTTCACGGCGTTGTGTATATTTTTGTACTTTCATGAATCTTAATGTGTCACGAACACTTTTGTACATACATGAATGTCAAACAAACATTGTAACAATTGACTACGAAATGTATCATTTAACATCGAGTCATGTTCTCGCTTTACAATATGTTGTTCAACATAATTGCACATCGTCAGTTCAATCGAATGGGAGGTCTTAGATATTAAAAATATGTCCATACAGGGCGAGAACGAAATTTCAATTCATTGTTTATTATACAAGTTGAGGTCAAAAGAGACTACAGTGTATTTTGCTATGTGCAGCATGAACTAAATTAATTGTGGATATCATAGTTTTGAATTCTGTAGTTAGATATTTTGGCAACTGTTATACATGGTCTGTATTATTAAAAGTGATGATAAAATGGATGTTAAAATTTTAGAAAAGTTAATATAACTAATGAAGTGTCGGTATGCTATCATATTGTGCAAGAGATATTTGTAAGGAATATATCGTAGGAGCAGTAGTGCAGTGGTAGGACGCATGCTTAAGGATCGAGAGGTCTCTGATTCGATCCCCACTAGGGGCACTGCTAATTTCCTTGAGCAAGACAATACATAAAATTATTCCACTCCACCCAGCGAGGTGTAAATGGGTACTGTGTAGGATCGCCTGCATTAGGGTGATTTCAATGATTAGGAGTTATCAAACAAGATTGTAAAGTCGACTAACCATGTACATGTATATGGAAGCAGACTTTAAACTGCACTTTGACTATCGTAGTGAATTCCAAGTTAAATGATACATTCCATATTCAAATACATGTAATACAATGTTAAACGAATATTTTACGGTTTTTCAATTATAAAGGTATAGTCAAATACACAGCAAAGGAAGGTATGAACAAGCTTTTTCAGATGACGACGTCCATTTAACTAACATCATTAAGGACATTGACAATCTCAGCTAACAAAAAGTCCGTTGTAAAAGTTCTTCTCCGACCAACATTGGGCAAGAACTTTAAACATTGTAATTTGATCACTGAAAAACTACTCATGGTGGTGTGGTATGGTGTTTATGTAAAATACTTTGCAAATAAAAGTGATTTTTAAAACTATATACTCATTGTAAGACTCTTCAAAAAAACGATATATCTAGGCACTTCGCAAAGATAGTTCTGTACTTTTCCAAAAAGATGCAACTATTGATTCGACCTTGTTCCTATCCTTTACTGACATTGAAAATAATATTTTGTCCAGTGCCTTGTCTGAGTCTAAGGTGAGATGGCATCATGATTATATTATCATTGACTGACGTCTTTTATTTAACAACAATACCTTTTATTAGTAAGTCAAACCCCATATTTCGTCAGCATGTACCATCATTTAATTTTCAAATCCTTCCCTTCATCATTTTTCGTTTTCAAATTTTCACTTAACAAGAAAAACACCATTCTTTGGCAATACATGGGCTAGTTCATTCCCGTCAATGTACGTCAAATGGGTAGGTTAGTATAGTGGCTTTCCCTTTAGACTAGTAATAGACTGTGATAACTTATTAGTATTTTTAATAATGTAAAACGTTATGTGCGTCAATGCTCAATTATCACCCTCATGCTAATATAACAACTCAAATATTATATTAGTAACATCGGTTACGGCAGTTTTCAAAGGAGTGTGTAGGTCTGAGTGAATACGATGCTAGCCTGGTTATCAAGTTCAAATTACATCCTAAAACATTTCGATGTTGCCTTCAGCATATAAAGCAGACGTGGCCGAATGGTTAAGACGAACAAGACAAATAATAAGACTGGACAAATAATCGTTAGGTAGCCAGCAATAAGTAAGTTCAAATTACATTCAAACCCTACATCGTTGTTATCTTGAGCAAGAACTTCCACCCTACCAAATCAGTACTAGATGTTCAGGACTCGGAACCGAGAGCCGAGAGTGATGAATAGAAGTTGTAAGAACATGTTCTACAAGCTAAGTAAAAAATATTAGCATAAACTTCTTAAAGTTTTTATGGGATCAGTTATTGTTTGAGAGTGTCTTGATTGTATTCCATTCTAAAACATAATTAAAGAAAAAGTTCCTGAAGGTCATATTGAATTCTGAAAAAACAACAGATCATTTATTTTCAGCTTTTATAACAACAAAGGTCACGTACCATGCAGTACAAGACAGACAGTATCTGATGACATACACCAATATGTTTGAATCAAGTAGAAATGCCATGAACTTGACTTATGATACTCGTCAATAGTTAAAGCAATTTTAATCAAACACAAAAGAATCAAAATGCTTTTGCATACAAATATATACGGACATTGCTCTATACGAGTATGATGCAACTGATCTTAGATCGAATTCACATTTTTATGTCTAAAGGGACATTAACCGGCTCAAACAACAGACAAATCATTTCGGCTCAAAGACAGTAAAAACACATATACGAGTATAAGTGTGGTTTTGATGATTTCTATTGAATTTCTAAATCTACTGGACACCGAGAAGAAATAGAGAATTAATTAAGCACAAGAATGTCAATTATCATATAAAAAGATAAGAATCTATATCAGATGAAGGTATAGTGGTCGGACGCGCTCTTTGGAATCGAAAGGTCAATGGTTTGAAACCCACTTGAGACGCTGTTAATTTCTTTAAGCCAAACATTTACATATACTTGATCCACTTCACCAAAGTCTTAGCGGTTACTGTGTGGGGTCATCTTAAATTGATTTCAATGATCGGGTGTAATCAGACAAAATAGCAAAGTCGTCTAAACATGTATACCGAAGCAGACTTTAAACCGCAATCTAACATTTTAGAACTTTATCGTCTAGTCGCGACCTCTTCACTTTTAGCATCCAAATTAAAGTGCATAACCAAGACGCACTTAATAAACTATCAACTCTGTCACAACCTTTGCAAAATCAGGCGATATTCTGTCCTTGAGTTCTATTCAAATGGCATCATGTGTCGCTATATCGGCTACAGTAATTACAAGTTCATTTGGTACAACGAATGTTTTGTAAACGATGATTGAAAAGTAGGTTTGGTGACTTCATTCTTTTAAATGTTGACAGAGTCATGACACCATATCATTTTATTATGGTTATGTATCATATAACGTGGAATTCACTATAGCTTCTTTACAATCTCATTTGTTCGACATAAAAATATATCAATAGCTCATTAGTAAAATTATTTTTCTAGAACTGAACATCTTGTATCATCATTTCTATAATAAAATAGTACATGTATTGAAACGAAGTAGCCAATGAATCTAACTAAAAGGTTCAAAACTATGAAAATCAATACTAAATAACTCAACGTTATTCCATTAAATGGTACAATAATTAAAATTTATAATGGAGAACCTACATTGGAAATTTGCTTTTATATACATGAATTGGCCTACACTGACCCGCACCCACATCGAGGTCACAAGTGGAAACGGTTTGTTTGTTTGTTTTGTTGGGTTTAACGCCGTAGCAACACATTTTATATAACGGCGGTCAGTCAACCTACTCACTCCTCCTGGAAAGGCTAAATCTTTGGATTTAGCTGTTAACCAACTACTAAGCGCATACTTTCGTCAGTGACTGACAACTGCCCTACATAATTGAAAATCATTGGTAGGAGGGAGAATGGCCGAATAAATAATTTCATGACCAAACTCCACGACAGTATGCCCCGCCCGGGAATCGATCCCACGACCCCTCGATCAGTAGACTTGCGTGCTACCAATTAAACTAGCCGGGCGGCTTGTGAAAAAGGTACCAAGAATACAGTAAAGCAAACTTATACTTTATAGAGCCAATCCTTAACAAAAACCTTTAAAATCAATAATGGTTTGCAAAACACGACGTTCATATTGCCCGTATTTTCCATTTGATGTCTTAATGACATTAATTGATGCTTAATTTGTTTGTTGAAGGCTACCAGTTTTAAGATGATTAAATTTTCATATAAAACCTGAGGTTTGTTGATGGAAATAGGAAAAGAAAACTTATACAGGATTGGCTCATTCAATATTCATGTCACTTATGTGCGAAATAGTGGAAATGTTTCACTTTTTATGCGTAGGATATACGCTTAAATGTATTGAAGCCAGAGCAAATCAGACGATAATTGTTGAAACAACCATTGCAACATCAGGGTTGACATTTCCAAATGCTATAAGAGTGTAGAAAAGCACAAAATAGCTTCTAGCGAAATAGCAAGAAAAATAAAATATAGCTTAACGGAATTTAGCAATGTATAAAATGACCTTAAAATGTTACACGTATATGAAGCTTGAATAATTTCGGAAAAACGGGAATGAGAAAAAATATCAGGAACAGTAACAGTCAAAAACAAAGACTTCCCACGGAGCCAAAAGAAATGAGGAAGATATATTTGGATTTTTTACTTTTGTTATAGAAAAGACACAAAAGATAATAAGGAAAACAAGAAAACTAAAGGGGTTTTGTATTGGAACAGACACTGACAAAACAATCACCACTAAGATTAAACCAGATCACTTGCAGTAAAAGGTTCATGTTGGAATACACAAGAATTCTAAAACATATTTCCCTCATATCATTTTTCCTGTGTTTTCAGACTCCTTTTTCTCAGTTTAGGCCTTTTGAAATGATATTTTTTATAATATATCAACAACTATTCTATCATAACATAATACCGATTAAATATACTTTACTTATCAAATCACATATCCATAAACCATCCTACACTATTGTATATGTATACTGTATTTTTTTCATCATTGTAAGTTAATATGTTCTACATTAATATAATCTTCCCAGGCAATATTCTCTCGAATAGTGAACTTATTAAAAAAGGATTGTCAGTATTACCCGTGTGAGTAGCAAGTCGATTGTCCTTATAGAAAAAGTAATCTCATATTAGTAGGGTTGATTGTCTTAACTGATGCTTTGCCACTCCAGGAGCCATCTTTGATTACTAGAAGAAGACAACGAAACAGCTGGTAGCTTGACATCAAGAAGCGGACATTGCCCAAAAAAGTAGGTCATTAGACTGTTGCTTCTTGAAAATCTTAGTAAAGCAAGTTCACTTTCAAAAGTCATTGTCCTGAGGAATCAGACATGATCCTACAAACGACATCGGTGACTCTTTGAGCGACAGACATATAAAGTACCTTGCTTTGATTTCGAGATCAAAGTGTGGAGTTAAAGATGTTTTCATTTGATGTTTTAGTGAAATACATTGTTTGTAATGCTTTGTCAGCTTAAAGATCGCTACAATGTGTTGGGAACTGTTGTTAAGTCATAGTTAAAAGAAAACAATTAGGTTTGACTTGCAAAATCCACCTAAAAGATCACGATTTAACTTAATACTAGCAACAAGCTATTCAGATATGAATTAAAAACAATATTGCATTCTTTTGTTATCCACAGGAATTGAACATTGTCAAGAACTCGATGTTTAAATGTAATGACTAAAACGAAAAGTTGCCCTCTATTCATTTAACTGCGTAATTTTTACTCAAACTGGAAATGTAATTTAGGTAATATTCATTTTAGTTGCTGCATTTTCCATTCGGATTTATTGAACCTACGGCCATTAGTCAGTTGTTAGTTAAATTACCATTGACTCCTGTGGTCCAAATTCGGATCTTTGCTGCAACAGCCACACCTGTATATTTTTTTCAAACAGTGACACATATCAGTTGGCTAGAAAGAATTAATATGTCATTGCTAATTGATAAGCTAGTTTTGGTAAACATAGAAAACATGCAAGGTGGTTCAGATATCAAACGGCCATACAATACTAATATAAATGATGACAAAGAGCTTTAAATCAAGAAAACAAACAAACAAACGCTGATATGATTGGACAATGCTGACAGATAATTAATGAACAAGAGATAATACAATCATGTATTAACAACACTCCTTTATACAAGTACATGTATAACAGCTGATTTCCAATAAACATGTACTTGATCATATTATATATGATTTCACAAAACACTCCTAGAATATGATATGATGGTCGTTAGTCAAATAGACAAGAAAAATTGATACAAATACCGCATGATAGTGGTAATACTATGTTCGCATACAGCAAAATAGAAACCGATGACATGGGAGACAAATTATGATTATATATGCATGTCGTTGTTTTATATCAAAGAGGTGTGGGGCAGGCTGTTCACTAAATTGTTTGTAAAAAGTTACTAGAATTAATTAAGGACCTGTATCAACTGTAAATTGTAAGTCCTGAGGCACGATAGGTATTAAATCTCAATGCTTGACCCTGTATCAGTTCCAAAATCAGCATAAATTAGTTATTCAACTCATTATTCAATTAAAGCCTCCCGGCTAGCTCAATTGGTAGCACACAAGTCTACTGATCGAGGATCGTTAGTACGATTCCCGGGCGGGGCATACTTTCGTGGAGCTTTGTCATGAAATTATTTCTAGGGCCATTCTCCTTCCTACAAATGATTCTTAATTATGTAGGGCAGTTGTCAGACACTGACGAAAGTATGTGCTAAGTAGTTGATTAACAGCTAAATCCTGAGATATAGCATTTTCAGGAACAGTGAGTAGGTTGACTGACCGCCATGACATGACCTATGCAATGTGTTGCTACGGCGTTAAACCCAACAACAACAACAACAACAACAAAAAACATACTTCAATTAATGTTTAAGTATTAAACTTGACTTACAGTGAAGTTACTAATGGTTTGCATGATTACTTGTTCTCGTTCTTAAAATTCTGTTTGCTTAGAAACTTAAGGATAATCTATATAATAATTATCATTTACCTAGCACTAAATGCATATTTGGAAGTTGATAAAGACCAAAATTTACAAGTAAAAACAACGCCCTCTTTGAAACTCATGTAAATGGTTTATAACCAATAAGGCTGTGGATCGTTGAGGTAGTTGCGATCCGATTCGAACCACGATTCATGTGTAGCGATTCACGAATCGAACCACGAATCTCTTGTTAATGGAGAAGCATACAGGAATTTATGTTATAACAAAAATAAGTGAAGAATTACAGAAGCTTTTACTATATGGAAACCATGTACTCCAAACATTCCTATTACCAGACGTTTTATGGGCATTTTCAGTGATAATGTTTGGTTTAAATGTGTATCAATCGAAATTCTGACACAAGATAATTCAGTCTCGACATAAATTAAAAATTTCATAAGTAGTGCGGCTCGTTTTCAGTGATAATTAAGCTAAAATTGTTCTTTCATTTTTTTTCCAAACATAGATCGCGATCCGACGATTTCGGACGTGACGAATATTCGTACTCGATTTTCTTGTCGAGATCGCGAATATCCGAGTACTCGGATACTCGCAGCAGCCCAAAAAACCAGTATCTTGATCATTTCATATAAGCTACGGTATAAGAAAACTTTTCATGCAAAACCTCACAAAGATGTTTATTATAACCATCTTTACAAGGAAGTACAAAGTATGTTTACTATGTTTAAAATAAAACGTCGACAACAATTAATAATAAATTCTAAAACTTTAATCAGGCTTATAAAAATGAGTCTGAACAAAACGTAGAAAAACTAAGCCCGTCATTAGCGTTTGATTCCAAATAGTGTACGTATATTATAATTGTTTATAATATCATATTAACCGCAGTTGTTTCCATATTTATCTATACAAAAACATTATGTTTACTATTTTACACTTGAACAACACTATTGTTATAAAATTAAAATGAGATAGACAGCAATAAGTAATAAAGTCGTTAACTTTAATCATGCATATAACAGTATAAACGAAGATAGTAATTATCAGATAACATGACATTTTATATCCACTTGAAGTTAAGGCCACTTCATGAGGATATATCTATGAACTTCAGATATTGGAACTGTCTTAAATAAGTGAAGTTATTAAAGTATAACATGCTTTAGAAACACAATGTATGAGTCAAGCTATTTTGTTGTCTAAGTTTAAATTTAGACAAAGTATCTATTTCTTCCAAAAAAAAATGTTCCTTCTGAAAAAAAACACTGTATACTGTTTTTGTTGTAATTTGAAAGAACCATTTTCTATCATAACATTTCACTTTAAACATATAGTGATCAAAAGTATTGTTTGAAGACTGAACACCAAATTTTACCTTCTTTTGCGTCGAAATACAATTCAAATAACATAAACTTAATTTAGAAAAAATTTTAAACAGTTTTTATAAGGGGTGTTAGAAATATTATCCAACATTTATAAACCAGATAAATGTCACTTTTTTGAAGTCCATATACAGTACCCATCAAAAGTTTGGAGACATTTTCAGATTGAATGTCTATTGAATAGCATTTAACTAAAATTTTATAACTGTTTACTTTGAAAAGCTTTGAAGTTTTGCATTTTTTTGTGATCATTATTGTTAAAACTGAGGCTACAAAAATAGCATAAAAACTTTGTAATGGGAAATTATTACAATAAACATGGTTTGGAGGCTTTACAAGGTCAGATGCTGAGTCTTATTAAGTGTTGCATTCATGAAATCTGTTTTCATTTTATCACAAACCATACTTAAATGTATCAAAATAATGATTCTACCAAAAATAATCATTAAAATTCAAAAATGCTAGTTATTTTCTTTTGTCTCCAAACCTTTGGTGGGTACTGTACTGTGTTAGTTTTAATATAGTGGCTTTAACATCGCTTGTCTCCATACTCAACTTTACAACAACATCCTGTTTACTATTTTACTCCTAAACAACACTTCTGTTGTATAATTAAAAATGAGATAGACAACAATATGTAATATATTCTAAAAATTAATCAGGTTTATAACAGGTATCATTATTAATATACACATTAATTAAAAGACAGAATGATATCATATATCCACCAGAAGTCAACAAATCAAACATTTAACATTGACAATATGTTGGAAGTTGATAGTGGTGTTTGTAAATGTCAACAAGTATCGCCACATTATTGTTTTCTGTTATAATTTGCAGGCGGTTTAAACTAATTAATATCATCTCTGGTTGTGTCCTTGCTCACTGAAATTCAGATAATGTGGACTTTGAAAAAGTCATATGAGTACTTGCTTTTGACCTTGGCCTTTCTATTGGCTTTTTGTTTTATGTGTTAGTGTGTTTTTGCACGTATCGATGGCTAGTAAAGTGTGGGTTGAAGGCGTTTTCATTAAGACAATTTGTTATTGTTTTATTTGTTCTTGCATGAACCTGCTAGGTCAAGTGCGAGGTTGATTGCACCCTAGAATCTGGTTTAAACCTTCGTGACAATTATTGTGCCACTGTCAGTTAAAAAAGGAGCATCTCTAAAGTTCTTGATTTTGTTAATAGTTGTGGTGTCTTTTTAATACCAAACATTTAAGAACATAAACTTAATTTAGAAAAAACAATATTAAAAAGTTTTTATAAGGGGTGTTTGAAACATTATCCAACATTTATAAACCAGACAAATGTCCATTTTTTGCAGTCCATATACTGTGTTAGTTTTGATATAGAGGCTTTAACATCGCTTGTCTCCATACTCAACTTTACAACAACACCCTGTTTACTATTTTACTCCTAAACAACACAATTGTTGTATAATTAAAAAAGATGTAGACAACAATAAGTAATAAATTCTAAAAAATTAATCAGGCATATAACGGGTATCAATATTACTATACACAGTAAGTCAGAAATTAATAGATAAAATGATATCATATATCCACTAGAAGTTAACAAGTTCATCATTTAACAATGACAATATGTTGGAAGTTGATAGTGATGTTTGTAAAGGTCAGCATGTTTACAAGTATCGCCACATTATTGTTTTCTGTCATAATTTGCAGGCGGTTTAAACTAATTAATATCATCTCTAGTTGTGTCCTTGTTGATAGAAATTCAGGTAATGTGGACTTTGAAAAAGTCATATGAGTACTTGCTTTTGACCTTGGCCTTTCTATTGGCTTTTTGTTTTAGTGTTAGTGTGTTTTTGCACGTATCAATGTCCGGGAGAGTGTGGGTTGAAGGCGTTATCATTAATACATTTTTTTTCTTGCATGAACCTGCTACGCAATTGCTAGGTTGATTGCACCCAAAAATATGGTTTAAACCTTCGTGACAATTATTGTGCCACTGTCAGTTCAAAAAGGTACATCCCTAAAGTTTTTGATTTTGTTAATAGTTGTGGTGTCCTTTTTATAACAAATATTTAAGAACATCTCCCTGGTAGCGTTTAGGTAAGGTGGGAGTTTTGTAATTTTAACTGTTGTTGTTCCTGATTTGATTTCAGACTTTGTTTATATTATCATTTTTTACTTCCTCGAGCGCAGTCGATAATATATGTAGACAGAGACAAAAAATAAGACTGTGTAAGGATACGGTTTAAAAATAATGTTTGAAAAGATTTTACTGTCCTTTAGTTCAAATATTGATTTTATTATCTATTTCTTTAAAGACTTCAGTGTTTTTAAACTGTCAATGATATTGGGCAAAGCTGCTTGCAGATGACAATTCAAAATTTATGAACTTCTTCCCTATAATGAATGCGGTTTCTCAATCAAAGTATTTGGATAGACTTCACTTCTAATTGTATGTCAATACAAATATCATGCATTCTAAACATGTTTTTCGCTTTTTCCTCTGTCTGCGTCATCTCCCAATAAGCAGTCCAGACTTTTATATTTACCGAGACCACGTGACCCAGCATTGTGAATACATCTCTTAGATTCATTCAATATTCCCATTCATAAATCCTCAATCTGACCCAATGAGTTGTCATTGGTGGAAATCAATTATTAATGATCGAGGAGAAGTCTGTCACGTGACATATTAAGTGTAAGAAGGTAGAAAATAGATCCGTTGTTTCGCGTCCAGTCAAACTGTTCAAACGTACTTATCAAGCAGAAAACAATCATGCGTAGAAAAACAGAAAGATTAGTTTCTCCGTTAGGTAATTTTAGGTTTTGTGATTCCTAGTGGGGTTTCCTGTACTGACCTTTTTTCACTCAAATTTGAAAACAATACAGGATCCATATTATAGTCAACACTGATTTAAAAGCACGAATACAATGTGCACTATCTACTGCTAAACTAGATATTTTTAGCCCAGGAACTCAGGATGTCACACACAAAATCATTTTACAAACATGTATACATGTACATCGCAACGTATTTCATGTCAATATTTGAGCTAGTCATATAAAGGGAGGAAACTGCCAAATTGCTATATACATAACTCAAAAATATACACGTTGTTACTTCCCTTAGCAAAACGGAGTATAACTGAGTAATCTATTGTATTTCCCTTGCCCATTGAACTATTTGTCTTACAAAGGGAAATAACTGCTGCAAGTCTAGGGTAATATCTATGTAGTTATCTATCAGTTATCTATCTTATCTCATCATTACATCTGATAATACTTTTGGATCACTCGCATTCACAAATTCTGTGAGTCTTTCAATCATATTTGATACAATATTTATCTATGCATAAAGATGTAATACTTTGTTTGTTTGTTTTTGTAAGGTTTAACGCCGTCGCAACACATTGTATATAGGTCATATAACGGCGGTCAGTCAACCTACTCACTGTTCTTGGAAAGGCTAAATCTCTGGATTTAGCTGTTAACCAACTATTTAGCATATACTTTCGTCAGTGACTGACAATTGTCCTACAAAATTAAAAATCATTGGTAGGAGGGAGAATGGTCGTAGAAATAATTCCATGACCAAGCTCCACGAAAATATGCCTCGTCCGGTAATCGAACCAACGACCCCTCGATCAGTAGACTTGCGTGCTACGAACTGAGCAAGCCTAGCGGCCAAGATGTAATACGTATTGTCGATCAAATAGAGTAAACATTTGACATTTTGAGTATATTTAGAAAAAAGTACGCGTGATGGTCTAGAGTTAACAGGAAAGTTTGATTACACATTTCTTCCCTCAAATCAAAGTTAAATAGTTTGATATTACTGAAACTTTAACAATTGAAACCTTCACATTAGCAGTTGATACCAATTGAATAAAGTTATCTTTCGTTGTACTTGTAAGCTATACGGAAGAAACAGTACCAATATTTATCTAAAATGGTGTATCATTACTTCTTTAATTACGAAATCAATCACAGACTCGTGAACGTGGTTTTGCCAACAAAATGCTTACAAAAAGTTGTTGTGACTCTTGATATGTTTTTTTTTTTAATTTCCATTTTTTTTAGAAATACCATCGATGTTACTAAAAACGTCAATGTTATTCATTTGAATCAAGTCATTCGCCTTTGAAAGTTCCTCGTTAACTTAGTTACAAAACACATAAAGTTGTCTTTGTGGTCCTGGGTAGCACATTATCATTCTTTTTTTGCTGTTTTTTAGTTTTATATTACAATAACATTGTAATATCTAAAGTGTTTCGAACTTCCTCATAGTGTGCATAAACGATCAAGACTTGCTGTAATATCCCGTGAGAGACATTAATATCCATAAAATATTGATGTAAATCATTAATATGCATTATAATTTCCAATAGGATATTACCAGATCAACTTTGACGTAAACTACTTCAGATATCGTGTTTTACTTTTTTACAAGGAAATAATTTCAGATCGCAAAACTATCTACTGATCAGGTAACATTCCATTGGCTAATCCTGGAGAATTCAACATCATTTGGTTTTTATAATACATTGTATCCTTAATTTCATGTTTTGTTTTGTTGGGTTTAACGTCGTTGCAACACATTGTATAGGTCATATAACGGCTTTCAGTCAACCTACTAACTGTTCCTGGAAAAGGTGAACTCTGGATTAAGCTGTAAACTAACTACTAAGTACATACTTCCGTCAGTGACTGACAACTGCCCTACATAATAAAAAATCATTAGTAGGAGGGAGAATGGCCGTAGGAATAATTTCATGACCAAGGTCTGCGAAAGTATGCCCCGCCCGGGAATCCAACCGCAACCCCTCGATCACTTATTACAAGTTCTGGAGCGTATTTAACAGCGTTCAACGGTCAAACACGTTTTATATGTTTCTCTCGCTTTTCGACTAAAAATGTTGCGTAACAATTGAAGGTTATGAAATATGCTGGTTTTGTCACATTATGTCAAAATATGAAGAATTGATTTCACAATCTCAAAACTAAGACAGTAAGATATCTGTATATGTAAGTGGTTCCGTGGTTCTAACACAAACAATTCAGCATGCCATTAAATAAACACTGCCCAACATCTTCCTGAACGGGATTTCTATACTATACACATGTAATTTTAATGATTGTGCCGTAAAATCAGAGTTTATGTTTATGTTTTTAATAATATATTTGTCTCTTTTTTGACGCTGATAAATAAACTTGATCGACACAGAAATCTATCTCAGTTAATGCTATGTATACTTTTATCAATCAGTTTTCGTGTGAATTCATCTATATTGAATTACAAGTCACGATTCTAAGTTAGGCCATCCCAAAGTGTAATGTTTTTAAGCGTCAACTCAAGTTTGACAAACCTAGGTACATATTCACAAAAAACACGAAAACGAAAACACCTGTCCATTCTAGCTAACATTCACACTAATAAGTACTTGGTAGTACATGAATGATTAGGGCATTAATGTGAGATTTAAAAAAATGTGCACCATGTGATCGCTCTATTGTGACATTTTTCTCGGTACTTGGTAGTACATGAATGTTTAGGGCATTAATATGAGATTAAAGTTATTCTTAAAAAAGGATATACAACATACACATGATCATTTTCATTAATCAAATACACAGGAACAAGGAACTATCAGTATTTCCTGAGGAAAATCAGTTATGGAATCCCGGAACAACAACATTATTTAAGACAACATTTTTTGGATTGAGGACTCTTAAAACAACGTGCAAACGGACGCTTGACAAAATTCCGGTATGGCGTGGCCTAACTTAGTTACTAATGTATTTTCAAAGTAATTAAAATTGGTCAGACAGAATTAATTGCTCAAATTGCATTATAAGTTCGTGTTTAACGTCTTGTTGACGAAAGAATTGATATAAAAGCAATTAAAAAACTTAAGTGGAACAAAAACATATTTATTCTGTAAATAACAAAATTACAAGTGCATTGCACCTAGTTAATGATACTAAAATAGCACTTTACTATGCTTTTAACAACAATAAAGAAAGTTCATATAACATTAATGATATACCTTGAATATCGCACGGGTAAAATAGATATTTAATCCTTGAGTTTCTTTAGTTATTCTGTTAAATGTATGTCGCGCGTGCGACACATTTTCTAAATAAAATGCTTTCGCTGCCTCATTATAGATGTAATCAATGTTTCGGGTTATATAAGTCGTTTGTAATTTCACATTACGTAAGTCATAACGAACTGAAAATAAAAACACAAGAACTGCTTGAAAAATATATTCATAACATATTGGTTTTACTTTTTAATTAACAGAGCATACGAAATTCAATTAATTTAAATCCTTTAATGACAGTCGTGCAAGTAAAAGAATAAACAGGCCATTTTCAGCGCAGCTAAGTTATAACTCAATATAATAATTAAAACTACTGTTTATTTTAGATATATAAACCTTTTGTTTTTCATTATTACTGTCAATTCTTACAAACATTTTGTTACTGTTGAACAATGATTTTAAGTAGTAAATGTATATAATAATAAGGGATATGCTTATTTTATTTTTGACATGAACTGCTTGCAACTCAGATCAGAGAAAGCACAACTTTTAAAACGTTTCAAAAAATGTCGCGGACTATTACATTCGGCGATGCGCAGTCAGATTAAGCGAAACGATGCCAAGTTAGGTTAGCACCTACGCGTGAAAAAATAGTCTCACTGCTAACAATATCGGACAGTTTAAATGTTTTGCCCTTGTTTGACCGATGTCATGACAGTGCTTTTAGTGCTTTGATTTTAAGTCCAGTTATATTTGTTTTGCAGGCAGTCACTCGATATGTTATGTTCATCAAATGAATTAATGTAATACAACGTAATCGATTTAGTTAACGGATGGGTGTACTTTCAATTGAAAGTACAAATGCTGATAAGGATTGTCATTATTACTAAATCATAATATTTAGGAGAATGTCGCAACGTAAATAACAATAATTACGAATAGGATTATGCATGTCGGGATTTTTATATATAACATTAGAACGCTTTTTCCTCTGGACTCAATAAAGCCATGCCAAATTGGAATTTTGTTAAGCGTCAACTCAAGTTTGACAAACCTCGGTACCTATTCACAAAAACACACAAACCGAAAACACATGTCCATTCTAGCTAGTAGTCACACATATAAGTACTTAGTAGTACATGAATGTTAGGGCATTAATGTAAGATTAAAGTTTTTCTTTAAAAAAGTACAAAAAATGTATATACAACACACTCATGAACATTTTTATAAATCAAATACACAAAAACAAGGAATTATTATTATTTCCTGAAAAATCAGTTATCAAATCCCGGAACAACAAAATTATTTTTTAAAAATTCACCAACATATTTTTTTGAATTAAGGACTTTTAAACGTACGCGTAAGCGGACGCTTAACGAATTTCCGGTATGGAATGGCCTTATTAAGTACTGGCTATAACCTGTTAATGCGTAAAAGCATTTTGTTTATATGCACGTGTGGGTATGCACGCAACGTTGTCGAGTGAAGGTTGGGTAGAAATCTTGGCGGTCATTTTCAAACTAGGCGTTTTTTTTCTACTTAGATTTATCACATCTGGTTACGTAAAATGTGCACGATGTGATCGCTTCATTGTGACATTTTCTTGGTAACACAATGACCGATATTTTATACGAATACAAAGATAAAATAAAAACATGACGTCATTTCATATTTTTCAAAAGTTTTTTAATGAAAGAAAGATTACGGAACAATTAAAAGAATTATAAAGATTCTTAAAATTTCCATAAAATAATCAACAAAGATTATTCACAAATTCATTTTAAATGACATCGGATTAAGTGCTAGCATTTATCTGAAAAATACTGAGATAGAATGAAATTTTGTTTCGTCTTCACGAATGTCTTTATTTTTAACAGAGAGGACAGAATCGGCGTCGAAATTAAACGTAATAGTTACATCTTTTACCCTGTCAAGTAAAATAGCAACATTTAGTCAGGCCTTTTACCCTTACATGTGAAATAGCAACTTTAAGTCAGGCATTTTTACCCTTTTACGTGAAAAAGCAATATAAGGGCAGGTCTTTTTAGATCAACAAATAGTCAAAACATTTATAATTTCGCGCAGTTCAAAGCATGTGATCTTTAAGTGAGGCATTTTCGATTGAGTCAATGTTACAGAGGCTAGTAGTTATTTTTACTTTTGTACGTCGATAATGTATACCTTCTGTAACAAGGCTTTTAGTATTCAAATTTCTTGGGGGTATTTTGACGATTATTTTCATACATTTAAAAATCCAAATCAAGAACTTTTCCCCATACTGAGTTATACTACATATTTGTACTTGTATTCTTTGCTGTTAAGCTTTTTCTTAAATCATTTATTTATTTTATTTATTGGAGTTAACGCCGTATCAACACAATTAGGTCATTTCACGGCGTCCAGCGCACCTAACCTAGCTTTCCTGGACCATTGTCTATAACCAGTACTCACCTACCCTTCCACAAGGCCGGAAACTTCTCCATATTATCTAATCAATGGAGGAAAATCGACATTAGTGTCAAATTTTCATGGAAGGGTATAACCTCCCCGGGTGGGATTCGAACCCGCACCCTCTCGTGCACGAGATTCCAATTTCCCGGCGCGCTACCAACTGCGCTATCGACCCGGGGTTTCTTCAACGAACACCATCCCTTCTTATAAATGTTGTTTACAGAAGCGGTAATTTCAAAGTACGAAAAAGAATATGAAATTGACATTTGTTGGTTAGACATTGTTAATGTCATGTCCAATGAATATTGTTTAGTATTTCATTCACATGTTGATATGTCTTTTTCTAATCATACAACATGCACGTTTCCATCAATCACTTCGTATCAGATGTTAGGTAAATACGTTTAAATCAGACTTAAAAATGCAGATGAGGTTGTATACGATAATGATAAAATGTTGATTGAAACGCTGAGAGTGAATTACATTATCATCAATAATTTGTCTATAAATGTAGGAAAAATGTTGAGTTCCCGAAGGTATTTCATGATGACAATGATTGATTATAACATTGTCTAATATAATGAATAATATTGAACATGGCATAAGCGCAAGACAATTGAAAACAATGAAAGGGTGTGGGTATAAAATGCACATACCCTTTTTATCAAGCTGAAAACAGTTTGTCGCTATTTTCGATGCTCCTCATCAAACTACAAGCTACATGCTGTCACTTAAAGGTATTATATCTGTGGTTTAAAGCGTTCACCAAGTTCTAAATACATGCCTTCGTCAGTGACTAACAAGTGGCCGTACAACTGGATTCACCTATAGAAAGGCGAGTTGCCGTAGAAGGCATTCCATGACCAAACTCCATACAAGGACATGAAAACGTCATCAACATCTAAAATATTTTATGTATTAATGAAACAAAATCATGCATTTATTGATTCGTTTTCAGTAGTATTGCATGCAAATCAAACCAATTGTGAATATTCTATTTCTCTATTCTCTATCAATATCTTATTCCAACGTAAATCAGTAACAATCCTCTATTAGTAATCTTGTCAGACGAGTTGTCATTTAAACTCCTTTATTATATTCTGTAAGTTGCTTTACAAAGTTTTGTTTTCTGATGTTTTTCAGAGACATATAGTTTGCTCATTAAAACCTACTGCGTAACTTCATGAAGTTCAACTATTCAAAAAGTAACATACTAATTGCAATTGACCGCCGTCACATAACCCATACAGCGTTTTACCCAACCAAAAACGAAAACAAAACATTAAAACACTAAGTCAAATTAAACAAGCAGCATGTATCAGTGACCTTCCTAGGCTGATCCACGGCATTCATCTTGAATGAGGTCTCACTAAGTTTCTATGTTTTTTTTTATCTGTCATGATTTCACAGATTTGTCTACCTCAAAAATAGCATCATGATAAAGGTCAAATCTAATGATTAAGATAATGTTAATAGTGTTAATTTTTGTTTATAAGTTGTCAAAGTTCGTAAAAATGACTTCAGGACACGTATAAATACTTAAATGTCTGTAAACATATTGTTTTGTTTCACAAAAATCCGATAATAGGAGGATGTTTGTCACCGAATTCTATTGTGTTTTAATATTTTAAAAGGACATTATATTTTTCATGAATTTGTTATTATGAAACCAAATAAATGATTCAAAATATTTTGATGTTTTCTTCCAAGCTAAGACTATTCTTAACATAATCATTACTATTCATGGGCATTCACTCTAAACGAGGATTTATCTGTCCGCTTGAAAGAAATGTGATTGATAGAATATCGTAGTCAATTGTTATTGTGGAATTAGATGTAGAACAAAACAGAACAGCATTATACCCTTTTCTCAATTTGCTCATAATAGTTATGAATAGCGTACTGAAATGCCTTTGTGGAATTAGATGTGGGCTGTTGACTGTTGTTAAAGCGCTTTGTTCTTGTTATTGTATAGTTAAATCTCGAATCATGAATTATGTATTTCAAGAAATTTCATTTCAATGAAATTATCACACTAGCAATAAGTAAGTCAGAGATTTAGAAATAAGTATTAGATATAAACAATGCCTACCATTGTCCTTAATCTCTGTCGACTTCTCACGTTATATGAACAGCTTATATTCAACCACAAATTCTATATATACATGATAAATATGTTCTTTGTCCTTTTAATAATATATATATATAATTCATCATTATTTTTAAATTGATTGGTAACATAAAGGTTATCTAAAGGGAAGAATCATGATTGTTATCTTTGAATTATGTTTTAGTATTCTATAACGACTAGCTACATATGTTATAGCAATTTATATAAATGACTTTCTTGAACATTTAGAGTTTTATATACAATTCTTATTCCAATACAATATCATTTGTATTCAAACCAATTGGCATTTCATTTGTATCTTTGTTATATAACTCTGACTGAGGGAGCATTATACAGAAACATCATTATGAAATGAAAACTCACTTGTTTGCTTGTTAGTTGCTGTTTGTAGTTGTTGTTTATGTTTTCGAAATTATTATGTTGTCATAGTTGTTGCTATTGTTGTGAAAGACTAGTTTCATGTTTTATTTATTGTAAATTAGATTGAAGAACGTGCTTTGTTCACACAAAAGGTGCTTGAAACGTCACGTTTGTTTTGATACTGACAACGCAGTTTGACTGGAAAATTTCGGATAAACATCTCATTAGTTTGATACAAAAGTACGATTTTGATGCTTTCAGACTTACTGTTTTGGTAAATAACAAATAACAATCGTGATTCACATCAATATGTGTTGTAAATAATTTGTCTGTTTTCCTCATCAATTGAACTAATCAGTCCAATGTGAGAATGTCTCATAAGTCAGTTACCGGAGTTTAAGACCTCATTATATCAAACACATTATATAATCACATTACGAAATAAAGTGTATATACTATATTGCGGTTATCTAAATTTGATTGCATTTTACAACTTTAATAAGAAAATGCTTTTGTTGTTGTAAACAGATTATTTCAGATTTTATCAAAAATTCAAAATTCGTTCATTATCAATACATTTTCTTTACATTAAAATGGAATATACATGTATATATATTTAATTTTGTCTACATCCTTTTTGGAACAAATATAAAAATTTAAATGTACTTTCAATAGTATTTTCATTTTTTAAAATATTTTTACGCAAAAGACTGCTATTCTGCTTAAAGAGTTGATCATTTTGTCGCTAAAGAAACTATAACACAAGCAGCCAGTATGTAATACCGTGTCGTTGTTCATGTGCTAGTTTTGGTATATATTTCATCTACAGAAATATATGATTACGGCTACATTTAGATCGTTACAGAACATTTACGTTACAGAATTTTGTTTTAAATCAAATGCCTCATTTGATTATCACTAGAACCCATCTGCGTTTTAAACCTATTTGAACCTGTCTTTTAACCAGTTTAATCAAAAACTTAATGTTATACAACAATTGTGGTTTTAATGTTTATTGAGTACAATGTCATAATAAAAAACAATTATTTCAGGAATTATTTTTCGTGTCGAGGAAAATATCAAATTAAGTTTTTTGCAGAGATCAAGTTCCAAGAAAATGATTTGCCGATGGAGATAAAAGTTTTTAGTTCCTTCGGAAACAATTTTAAAAGATCAAAATGACAATTCTTTAGTGTTAAGAATTTCATATCTCACTTTCAGAAAAAAATAATGACTTCTTAGTGTTGTTAACATATGTTTTGAAAAGCAATTCACGGTTTGGAAATACAAGTTACATGCGTTTTTCACAACTTAAAAAACACTTGCAAGTCACAACTAACAGCCACAAAAACAAACACACTTAACCTTCATGGAAACATAACAACTTTAACAGCAATGTCACATATATGTACATGTACTTAAAATTCCCCTTACTAGTAGTTTACAATCATTTAAAAATCATCAACTCATAGTAAATAACTTATTAATAGGTTTAAACTTTCATTAAGACTGATTAATTTATTACGAGATTCAGTTACTACTCCTTAGATTATTAGTATAATTAATATTGCAATTATTTCTTGTCTCAGTTCGATGTTAGCTAATCAAGCACATTCCAAATATTTTATAATCCAAACATTCAGGCTTGAAAATTTGGATCATTATACTAATCCATGTAATTTTATATTAAAACGACTGATTAAAGTCAACCAACTGTTATTATCAGTACATCATGTTCACAGCTCAGCATAAGACCGTTGATAAAAAGGAGCAGCTCACTCCCAGAGTACATCTGGATTTAGAATAAATTACTACAGCTTTTATACTGTCACATATAGTTTATTAATAGGATAGGATTAGGATAGGAATGGATTAAAATTTAACTTAACGACCCTTAAAGACTGACTACGTACTATCTATCTTTATAAGTAGAATCTATTTTTCTAAATCTAAATCTATTTGTCTCATAGTCAGGAGCCAAAAATCACTGGTAACTAAAGATAAAGACAATGAATTTTAAACGATTGACGTATTTATTCTAAACTAATATGTTACTAGCATTCATTGTATCACTTCTGCAATATTTTTTGTTACAGGAATGGTATTTTTTTTTACATATTTTTTTGCCTTCCGTTAGTCTTGGCGAGTAAATTTATACGTTTATTCAAGATGGTTAAATCTGCAATCATGTCATGATATTCTGTCTTATATTGATGATAGATATCTATACAATATAATAAACAAACATTTATGGAAACGAGTATGTATGATACATTCAGTGTTTTATCTCGTTCATTAAAATCTTTCTACATCTCTTTGTATAATTATATAAATAAGTTAAACGTTTCATCATACATTTTAAAATTACTGCTTAACTGTTTGATATTGAATATTTTGCCGAAAACAACGGGTCAATAGCAATATCAAAATAACACGATTAATGCTGAAATCATCACAACAATCTTCTATTACATTAATACTGTCTTTTCAACACGGTTACATTAATTACATTTCCGTTACAATAACATTACAGATAAGTACAGTTTCTATTATCTAATTTAATAATCTAAAGAAATCCATATAAGTGTAGAAATCTTCGAATTACTGATTTTCTGTTGGTGTAACTTGATTACTTCAAATATGATTATTCGTGGGACATCATAATTATGTTTCATAAGAAAACAATGTTATAAAGGAAAGAGGAATTGAAAATAAACAACTACTAGATGATTGTGTACCTGATTGAATCCAAGAAACTTATGCATTATTTGAAGTACATGTATGCACGATGCGTAATCACATGAAAACAACTACTCGAATGACACACGTACTTATGCAGGGTACACGTTCGTGCTTTAAACAATTTCCTTCCCTACATAAGCTACAACTAAACATTTTCCGACCCAAATGAGTTATCTTCTTATTTACATGTATTAAATGCATTGTTTTTACATTGCCATTTCTCTTTTAATTTCAAATACACTATCAATTAATGTTCTAGTCGATGCTGCACAACGTAAACATTAGCGTTAACATTTTATTACATTGACTTGACTACATATTTTGTATTATCAACTTTAATTTAAATAATTGCATAACATATAATCCAAGATGTTTCGCCAGAAATTTTCAACAAAACATCTCTCCCAGTTAACATTAACCTCAATCATCTAGTTTTGCTTGACATATTTCGAATGGGTTTTATAAAATCCAAATCAAATCGAGATAAATGTAGCCAATACAATTTCCATTACATGCAATAAAGATTAACCTACAAAAAGTTAGGTATTTAAGTGTGTAGGAACACAACTAGGAGATTAAGAGCAAAAATAAGTTATTATGTCAATATATTATTTTAGATCTTGCAATATAATCATCAACAGAAGGCTCTCACTCAATAATGCCATATATGATATACGTTAATAGGATCGGTAGGGATTAACTAGTAACATTGTAACAATGACCTCTTTAAGCTGATTTCACATCATCTATCTTGAACGAGGTCTCATTACTAAATCTAAGTTTCTACGTTTTTAATATGTCACGCTTTCACAAATAGTTTCACATTAATGTAGCATTATATAAAGGTCATACGAACAGTTTCTTATATCGTTAGTGATGTCAATGTCCGTGACAAAATTAAAAAGTGGTGACTTTAGCTAAAGCTATCTCAACAGACAATGCTTCTCGATGAAATATTATTAATATGTCGCATTTGTTTCCGATTGGCAGCGACTTTTGACTGGAAATACTCAGGTCAATATCTTTATTATTAGTTTGATACAAAAGAACTTTCAGACGCTTCGAGTATAATGAGAAAAATGTAAGTCACGTCTATATACACAGAAATTCACTTGTCTATTTTGCCAACAACATTGCAATAAACGCACGATGTCTCGTGGCTTCAATTGCCAAAAGAAATAAGGTGAATGCCCAGAATCTATTAATAATAATATACATGTAGTTGGCAAACTAAATAGGAGAAAAAGGTTTTACCACACTAAGAGTTTTTATTACGTTATAGTTCTCACGTTTTGTGGCTATTACATTACAGATAATTACAATCTTCCATTATCTAATCAAACTAAAGAAAACCATATAAGTAAAGTAATCTTTTGAAACACTGACATTCCATAAGTCTATCCCAGTTATTTCAAATAAGAAAATTCATGAAAACACAATAAAGTTTATTCAAAACACAACTTTTTTTAAAAGCACTTTTTTTCACTCATTTTCGAAAATACAGCCGATTTTTTCAGTGCATCCTGTCTGATTTTTTGTGAACATCCTCTTAATATTAAAATATTGTTTCTGGTTCAATTGTATAAATTCTTTATTTTAGTACAAAATAGTTTGTGTGAACATGTAATCATTCAAAAATCGTCTCCAAAATATCACTGCCAATTGTACACTGTCTTTATTCTCTGCCACTTAGCTTTGCCAGCCATCAAACAAAGCCAAAACCCTGACACTAAATATGCCAAACGACTAGAGAAAATGAAGGCCTGAAACGAATATAACACAATTTATTAATGACTGAAGTATATATTATGTTACTATACCCCCTTTTGTAGTCTTTATTTCACAAAGTACAAAGTATAGCATCATCAGTAAATTTGCGTATGCAAATTTATGCAAATGAGGTATATTATGAAAAGTGGAGTATGCTAATACGCTCTTTTATGCTCTACTGAAGTTGCTGTTGTTGGTTCAAAAATGGAATTCTGCGTAAAATATAGCTATGCAGTGATGTGTATATTTTTAATATAAATAGGATTAAGTGGTAAATAAGATATAGCAACATGTAAATTGCTAATAACATTAATTAAAGTTCCAAAAACGCAAAATGAAATTTGGAGAAATTGCAAAGGAGAAACAATATTTTTCTCGCAAATTTGTAGCATTTACGCTCCTAAGATTGAATTCGCTCAAATAACACGTATGTTTTGTTCCGGTATTTTAACAATGGTATACTTTGAGAAGAATCTCTGTTTCAAAGAAAGAATGCCACTGGCGAAAATTTGTTATAAGTTCTATTTAATCCTTGGTCTATATATGTATCAATTTCTTAAGGCACAGTTAGTCTATTTACAGCATCAAGAACCTTAGGGTCTGCCTTGAAAACGGAAAATGGGAAAATGTCAAAATAGTTGCTACTGAGGTTCAAACAGGTTCTATGATATTAGGGCACACCTTAAAGTATTAGCGTACATACCATGATATCGTGAGGCAAGTACCCACATGTATCATCAGAGTAGCCAATCGTTCTAAATGATGAATCAACGTAGGTTTTAGCATCTGGTAATATACGACTGGTTGGCATGTAGTCAGTCATCTGTGAACTAATTACCCACGGAGTTAAATTCTGAAAACAATGAGTGTCGGTATCGATACTAAGATATCTATGTATGTCATAACGCAACGGTAATTAGAAGCCTGCACTCCTCCAATAGGAAAAGCAGAGACTTAGATTTGGAGCTCTGCAAACCCGCTATAAAATATTTGTCCTGCTTAAAATACGTTGTTGCAACCAATACTATCCGTTGTATAAACGAATGGTGCATAGCATTAGCAAGCAAGCGATGAACTTCAGTGCCATGTTTTGATAGCATTTTTCGTGCATGATCAAGTGGTCTTTTGATGAATGGGTAATTTTATAGCTATCATTTTTATTATGATTTGGGTAATTTAATATATTTGTATCTATACTCGGGGTAAATGTTTTCCAACTTTTAATAGCGAGTACATTACCATTAATACATGTGTCACTGACAATATCAATACAAGTTAATAAATCAAATACGATAATTGGTTCGATGTCTTGTTCGGCTGCGATATAGTGGTCTAGTGTTGAATTAATTTAAAAATTATTTTAAGTTTTTAATGTCTGTACAGTACAAACAGGCCGTATAGTTACAATGATATTGTTTAAAGTTTGTCTCGAAAGAAAAACTTGGGAGACGTGCATATAAACAATGGTAAGCATGAAACCATGCACACAGACATAGACATAAACAAAGAAGGTGCGCCTGAATAAAATGAAAGAAACATTTGAAGTATTCAACAAAAAATAGTTTGGTTATATCTATACCTGAAATATGATGCCATTCTCACCATACTCTTTTTGTAGGCACTTCGTGAAAAAGCACACAAATGCCTGTTCGTAAAAAAGAAAAACACTAATAAAAGATTTGCTTGCGCTTACACTTTTAAAACCTCTTTTAATTATTATTTGAATGAAGAAAGTATCATTTAAAATGGTACTCACTATACAAGCTCATGCTCTTGACATAAAAGCATATCGATGGCTGTTTAATTACCACAATATTACATATTCTAACTTTTTAAATTGAACACCTAATTTATTATCATTTTGATCATACAGAACTGTATTGAATCATTGTTGCCAGAGCATCTATCTACATGATTCAAAATTATAAGTGACCAGTGACTAGTACAATAAATTATAAGTGTGAATTTTAACTGTGAATGCTCACCTTTGTGGCGCCGTATAAACAAAACTGTTTACATTGAAATCGGCCAACGAATGAAGAAACATTAATCACTATTCCCCTTTGCCTCTTGACCATTCCAGGTAAAACAATACTAGTCATCTAAAAATACATCATTTAAATTATTCCTCATGACATTGCCCGTCACAACTCCTCAAAGAAAACCGAGTTTCAGATTGATCTTATATATATATGCACAAAAGCTGGCATTTAAAGAGTAATGGGTTGGATTAAGGTTAAAAAATGAAATTTACGTCACTGGCAACAGCATTTTGTTTGAGAAATTGGAAAATGTAAATGACTTTGAATGAGTAAAACTAACGTAACGTAAAGTAACGGCAATTAACATGCTTCAATTGTGTATGTGACTTCATTGAAAAACAAATAGTGTTCAGCATTCAAAATCATGATTGTTAATCAACCTGAACATAGAAGTAAACACTTCTTTAATAGTCTTAACATATATGGCATAGTTTAACGTTAATTACAGCTTAATTTCCAATCCCTCCAAGTTTTAACATAAAAACAATAAATGTAATGTGGAAACCACATTAAAGCTTTTTTTAAAACTTTAACGCAAAAATTACAAAGGGAAATAATCCAGGTAAGATAAGCCAGGTAGAGCTGTGCTTACTGTCTAATTCTGTTCATCACACGGTATGTTATCATTGTATGAAGTTTCATAAAGATCTGATTATAAATGGCAGAAATATATGTAAAAGAAAAACTTAAACGCAATTGTTAACGACACGGGACGCCCGCCGGACCTAACGCCCGCCCGCCTTCCCGAAAAATCTGGCTAATTAAACATATGGACTAACGTTGGACGAAAAAGCATCTTATTTTTAAATGTAAAATCATAAGATATTTCAAGCAAAACAACTGAAATATTTACCTTTGGTACAGAAAGAACATTCACTGTCACTAAATCTGTGACCACCTGCAAATATAGTATGAATAAACTGAGCAGATTGAATTTGTGTACTCCAGTTACCTTGACATAGCGTTTTATGATCGCATCAAGTGGTGTTGAAACGCCTCAGTCGTATTTGAAACACGTTATATTAACATCTTCGCAAATTTTGGCTAAATGTCTTAAAGGTGTTATGCTCTGGGCGTTGGCACATAGTTACCAAATAAAACCGACAAATTTTATTGCGTATATAGGGGTTTGTTCTACGTCTTTATGGTGTCTATGCAAGATGAACATGTGAACGTTTTATGCATGTTTAAAATTATAGCGCTTTGTCATTTAGCGTTTTATTAATTCATGCGTGCAAGTTGAGCGAGTGCAACACCACTGCTGTTACCAGACAAGCTATACCAATACTATCGTGCTTTTTTCAGTACAAATAGGTCATCTCGTTCACTCAAAACTGATATTCTTCTAGAAAAAATATACGTATTTTTGCACGCTTTTATCATGAAAATCGTCTTAAATACAACCATTGTGTCACTTGATATTTTATTTTTTTCACCAGTTTCCGTATCGTTGAGTATAATAGTATGTAATTACCTTTTCAAGATGTGGTGCTTCTAAGAAGTTTTTTCTACCAGGTGTTCGAATGCCTACATTATTAACTACATAAAATAAAAATTAAATGAGAATTACCATTTTTATTCCAAAGAGAATAAATATCAAAGTTGTTTTTATGAATAAAATGTATTTGGATATTAAAGTCAGAGCTTTAGTCAAACAATACGTGAAGAATAAACTGAAATAAATTCATCATTTTTGCGTGCAAGCAGCAAATGATGTCACCAAGAGGCAATCATAAATTAGGAAGACATGAATTCTATTTCAATTAATGCCACCAACAGACAACTATACCATACATTTATTAATAAATCTGGTATGAAATGAAATATTAAGCAAATACTTGATGAGTCAGTGACATTGAACTTACTGAGACAAACAAAACATTCCCTACTCATAAATCATATATTTAACGTGAACATGATAATCAGTAAAAAGGCTAGGCATCTCTCTAACATTATCATCGATCATCTTTCTTGTGGTATCTTTATTTCTACAGTCAATTGTGTTTGTTTTCTTATTATACTAGAACAGTGTAACCCCAGAGATGGTAATTTCTCTATTTCCAATTACCAGAATTATATACGTCATTATGTAATGTCACTAAACTTTCATACATTTTTGAATTGCTCTTGCTTATGTATTTGATATTAGAGATGATCATATATTTATGTTTAACATTGGATAGTATTTTTTCTTTTTCTTTTTTACTATGCCTTTACTGGAAATGGAAATGTCGGTATGAATGTATTGTAATGTCTTGTATAATTGTAAAACGGGATGGACATATTGTCTAAATTTTGAAATAAATATCTATCAAGTTACGTATGGAAACAATGTAAATGATTACAAAATATTTGTTCCCATTCGTTACAGCATAGTGATCCATTACTGCATGAACTGTATTCATAAAACAACCATGCAAAATGATAAACAAAATGTAGTAAATGAAAATTAATATGTTTTGTTGTTTATCATGAAGTTTAACAACATAAATGATTGTAAAATAGCAATATAGGATTTCTTCCTACTCAGATAGTATCGTAATTATGATAGATTACAGACAACTCAGAAACGCAATCTGTGATTGAATGATTAACTGTAAATCGATAACTAAAAGTATATAGCATCCATTTTCTATATTTACCTAGAATTCCAATATCTAAGTTGAACAATTCTGCTCTAATATGATCGTAAATGTGATCTCCTTGAAGAAAGTCAGCTACCACAATCTTTGTTTGCACGTTGTATTTCTCCTCTGTTAAAAATATACAATTAAAGGTAAGTAAAGTTCCGCCAAGAGGATCATCAAAAATCAAATAAAAATTACCTAAAATTCTAAATATTGTATTGATCTTCATATATGAACCTTTTTTCCTAGGCAAATGAAGCTTTTTCTTTGTAGATAATTAAAATCCAAAATGATCTTTATAACGGTCTTGGTAAAGGACATTTCTTAAGTTATCCATTTTGAACAAAGCATTGTGAACATCCGCATGATTTTGAAATAATCAACTTAGTCATTGTAGAAGAGAATGGGTCTGGAATACGATTTCATACTTACATAAATTTGTATACTTGCGCAATTAATCTTCGATTTATAAGATACAATATGTTCAAGTTGGTTTAAAACAATATGAAAATTTTCAGCCAAAAAACATGTCAGAAAATGTAACAACTTTCTTGTTTAGTATCATGTTTTAGTCTTTATTCTTAAAATAGAGAATATTTTTTACGCAAAATTACAAGCAAATATTAATATTTCCTAGGGACATTTTATAATGAGAGACGAATCTACGTATGAACTATTTTAATACAAATATAATCACACTCATTTACAGTATATTTATGTAATAGTTTTGTTTATGTCAACTATGACATATTTGTAAGTAAGGTAGTATGGAAGATGCATTCCAGTATAAAAAAGTTATCATCGATTCCAGACGGAGATGCCAATCACGTATACATAATCAAAGAGTATCATGACATAAGCACTCCTTTCCTTCTGCTAGAATAACTGTTTAGCAATAATTGATATTCAATGTTTAATATACTTTATAAGCAGAAAAATCATATCCAAGTTTCCATATATACATATACATTATGAAGTCCATTAATCCACAGGAGCTTGACATTCGCAGTCATACTATGATAAATCCTCCTCTCGAAATACTAATGAGGAGGGAAGGTTTTTAATTAGTGTGATACGGAATGTCAGCGTCCTACGGTTAGCCTTAAAACATTAGCCTTAAAACAATGAAATGGAGTGAAATTAATATCAACCGTACTATCCATTAGCACAGAACACGATAGGTAGGTAATATATGGTTTTATAACACCTCAACTGTTAATTATTTATCTTAAAGTCCTTACTACAACTCGTGTATGTAATCAAATGCCTTTCTAAACATGACTGATTCCCATTTAGAACTGCTCGGAGATCTTCTTAGCAGATATGCCACGGACATCATAAGAAGGGAAAATATTTCTCATATGGATTCCGTAGAAAATTTTAAGTTGATGGATTTTCGATGTTGTGGTTACATAGCTTGAACTACACAAAAATACAAGGTGTAAGACTTAGTTCTTGTAATAAAACATTTAATAAAGCGTATAACGATAAAAATTGAGTTATGAAGTGTATAAAACATTATGACAATTGGTCGTGTTCATTGTATATGTTGATAATCATTGGCCATTTGCAGCGAGGAAGTTTTAAAGTTGTACTGTAGCTAATTAGCAGAATAGTAGGCAACTTGTTAGTTAATATTGACTTAGCACGTACATGTATAAACAATAATAGCACTCATTGCCAGAGAGTTATTCGCCGGGTCTTATAACTTGTTGTAATACTAATTAAATTGATGTTCGAGGCATATCTTTGTATAAAATCTTTGATTTGTTCAGAGCAATTTATTTCCATTAAATACAATATTTTCGGGGTGAAACATTATATCAACCAAATAGGGTTTTAGATATTTTGAGCAAATTTTATTGACGTATCACCATAATGATATACGTATATATGTGTTTATTAGACATCAACTATGTTTAGCTTTTGGCAATTTGCATCAAGATGAAATATGACAAAGAAAAGTTACATAAATACATAAAAAAGCTATACATTAGAAAGAACAGTACATTCATGATTCAATGTGATCAAATACACTGTCCTCCAAACGTTTCTTCACACATTCACAAGTTATATTGTTCTAAATAGAAATTCAAAAAGTTGTAAAAGCAGTTTATTGTTAAATGATTTTCAATTTGCTTTTTCTAGTCAGTACATTTGTCTTATGGATATGAAATAACAAAAATATCACAAATTTCATATTGGTTCATTGAGATACGTTAACCATAGTTTCGGAGACTGGTAGATAATTTTAGCTGCAACTCAAAAATTAAAATGAACCGATAGAAATTCCATTTCCATTGCATGAATATGAATGAAATAAACAATGATATAATAATTCTTCAAATTTGAACTTAGAAATTGTAGTAATCAAATTATTGTACTGTGCAGAAACTTTTGGAGGGCAGAGAATATTTTTAATGTCTGCAAAAATATCAGAAACTGAAACATTGAGCAAAACAGACCTTGAACACAGCCAAATCTTCAAGTCTGAAATGGTTTGAGATTTTTTAACTTTGGTCGTAAGAAGAACGCCACAAACCAATAACGAATACCAAGAAATACTTCACAATTTCTTAGAAATATATTTAGAAGACATATTATTATGCTTTTATTTGACGACATTATGGTAATAGATTTGGATGCATGCCGATTTGGCATATTATAAATATGTTTCCTGACGTCAGTGTAGGCTAGGCAGAACATGATAAAGTGATATAATTACAAATAATTTATCATGGAAGTCAATACGCTGACGTCAAATGTACAGAATATTTCTTACATTATAATCGTTTATGTTGTAATATGCAATGGAGAATTATCATTTTTAGCATTTAGTCTAACCGTAGTAAAGCCGGATACTACTCGATTTACAGCGGTTGTAACGTGTTTTAGCGGCTTCAGTCATTCCAAAAGATGAAAGAGTTACTTGGGGGGCTGATGTAAGTGAATAGTTTGGGTTGCTATTGATTGGTCCATTTTTTTAAATACATATAGCTGAGAACTCCCCCCGATGGTCTTGTGCATTTACCGGGGATGTTTCAAGGCGGGTTTTACCAGGAGCTTGCTGTGCTCGAAGTTAAATGTCTAATGTTTTACGAAGATATGAGCGCATGTAACATACTATTGAAGCATCATTATTGTCATGAAAACCGCCATGATTCATGTCATCCATTCTTGATATATTGGTCTCCGATCATCGCCTATTCACGAAACAAATACCGAGAAATGATGTGGGCAGACATTAAACAAAGGCATTGCTAAGATATTAGTCTTTACTTTATATCTACGACGAAAACAGGAAACTTTTAGATAATAAAGCCTTTTAACGTACGTATAATCTAAGTAGATATAAGTTATAGCCTTAGTCTACATTCAGACGTAAACAAACTATTGACACTATCAGAAGACGTTGGAATGTAAACAAAATAATATAATATCTAAAATTTATCATATATAGCTAGAGAGATATATAATGTTTCTAAAAATGAGTTGTTAGTTTTTTTTCAATTAATGTAACATTTTGAGACGGCGTTTTTTGTCAACAATAAGTCTAACCCAATAGTTTTAGTATGTAGACCAACAAAATTGATGTTTTGATAATAGAATGGACTTGATATAGAGACTACTTCATATTAAGAAAATCGTGACTTCAAATCGTCAGAATTCGCATGTGTTTGCTTTTAACATACGTGGTCTTTATAAAAGAACTTTACTGAGCTATAGGTTCGGACTTTAATCTTTCGTAGAAACAATAAACCCTATCAATATTAGTCCGGCAGAATATGGGACAAAATTAGCTCAACATAGTTTTGAGTAACATAGAAAATGTTTTTGGTGTTTTTTATTGATGTGATGTAGTAGATATGAAAACTAGTGAGTGTCACCCTGTAACCTTTGAGTATTTCCGAGAATTCAAGATGGCGTCTAAGATGGCGGAAATCATACGAAATTTTAAAATACATTTCCAGAAATGATTTTTATGTACCAAAATGTCCATAACATGTACATAAATATCAGATAATATTTCAAGATACAATGTACTTATTTGCTGCATTTGATCTACGTACGTAAGACTTAAATAGAAAAGTCGAACAATAATTATTGTTCCTATATTACTTTGACTGTACCATGACCATAACTAATATTTTATTTGAACTCAATACTGAGAATGTATCTCCATATATATGGAAAATTTCAAATGAATCTTATCTAAACTCTTAATTGACAACGAAAATACACTACATTGTATATTAAATGTAAACATGTTGCACAAACTTTATATTGAATAAAAAATACAATTAATATTTAATTGAATACTCATGTCACGTCATGTGTATATAAATGTATTATATGATTATTCAGGTATGTTGATAAATATTATATTATTGTAAAATACTAATATCATGATATCATCTGTCATAATTTTTCAAATGTATATGTTTGTTTTTCTTGTTTACGAGGGCTGTTAGAAAAGTATCCGGAAAAGGTTTCTTTTTTACTTGCAAACATATCTAGATAAAATATTCAACACAGCTACTTTGGAGAATTATGCTCATGATCGGATAGAAATCACAATTTGCATTAATGCGCATTCTACAATATCTTTGGTAACGTATATTTACGATAAGCCATAAATCACATGGTGCTAGATCTGGGGAATATGCAACATGTTTTACAGTGTCAATTCCTAACTCTCTCTGTGTAGTTTTGTTTTGTCACGTAATATATACTTTTTGGTAATACATGTTCCATATTACCGTATATTATATTAACTGTGAGTATTTTGGGCCAATGGCCATACAGTACAATAAACTGATATGCATTGTATTGTAATTGTTATCCAATCTTTGTCAATTGGGCTATTAAGTACGCTGTACGACTTGTAAATGAAACCCATTCAAATCAACATAGGCGGAAATTCGTGGAGCATTATTTACTTAGCCTTTACAATGTGCTCCGGAACCACAATGGAATTGTTTCCCAAAACAAGAGCCATAGTTTCTTTAAGTAGAAGAATACAATTTTCTTATATCTGATAACATTATGTATGCAATAAGGATGGTCTTTGTCTCTTTTAACGTTTCAGCTAAATTCATTTTTTCTCTCTGTAAAATTCAGACGAAAACAGTTAGTGATAACGTATAAGAACATATTGATTACCTATTTCGAGTGAGACAGCTCTCAGCTTGTCTTCTGAACGGCTGATTAATACTGTATGTAAACCACATTCTGCAAGTTTCATAGCATATTCTTTACCAATACCTGTTGTACACCCGGTGATAACTGTAACGTAAATATAAAGTGAAAATATAAACATACAGTCAAACCTTTAGGAATTTTAAAGTTGTGAATGTTTAATTTGAGAAGAAAGGGTCCATCTATTAAGACCTTTTTGCTACTGCTGTGTAGTAAAGACGGCTGAACATGTATATGAAAGCAGACTTTAAACCATTTTTTAACTTTTTTAACTGTCTTCTTACAGAAACCAACGATTCTATTTTTCATTTTTTGATAAAACGCTGTAGCAACACACTGTATAGGTCATATTACGGCGGTCAGTCAACCTACTCATCATTTCGGGAAATGCTATATCTTAAGATTTAGCTATCATTCAGTTACTAGGCACATACTTCCGTCAATGACTGACAACGGTCCTACATGATTAAGAATCAATAGTAGGAGGGAGAATGACTGAGAAATTATTCTAAAACAAATTCCACGAAAGTATGCTCTACCCGGGAATCGGACTCACAATTGCTAAGATTGGTTTGAAAATTTGAACTTGGTGGCTTAAACCATGGATCGCGTTATCAACCAAAAATGTAGACAAAAAACATTTCCAAAAAATAATTTTTCGTCCATGTTTTTAAACGAATATAGAAATGTACAGTCTCTTAAAAGCCATACCGTTGTATTTTGAAAACAGAATATCCAAAACTGTAAGGGGATCTATAACAAAACAAAACCCTTACCTGCCCATTTGCCCATGGATCGTAAATAAGGACCATTGTCTGAATACTTAGGTAGAATGTACGTGTAGAAATTCCTCCATAGACGTAATTGCACTTTCATTATAAGATACAAAGTGGTTAATCCACCAATGAGATACAAAATCATTGTTTGGGTTCTGGTGTACTGAACTGAAAACATTCGATAGATAGATACTTTATTTGCCTCAATTCAGGCGAGCTATCATAATACATATTTACAAAAAAGACCTGAAGGAATATATACATACAACATACAAATTAAATCATAACTAAATACGTTAAGATAATGACAATCGAATATGTGAACATGTATTATACAAATGTAGACCTAGTACTAAATGAAGCCTAACATTTTGGAATATAAACAATTTGATATCACCTCTCAATAACCACTGTTTTACAATATCGATCCCCTTTTAAGAAAAACAACACCATCACAAAAAACTACGTCTTTACAATATCGGCTACATCTCAAGAACGACTTTATCTTGATAACTAGCACATGTCAAGATCAACCCCTTTTTAAAAAACAACATCTCAATAACAACGTCTTTACAATATCGGCTACATCTCAAGAACGACCATAACTTGATAGCTTCCACATGTCAAGATCGACCCCCCTTTTAAAAACAACATCTTAATAACCACTATTTTACAATATCGACTACATCTAAAAAAAACGACCATTTCTTGATAACTACCACATGTCAAAATCGACCGACTTTTAAGTACATCTCAAAAACGACCACCTTTCAATTATGGTTATTTGCAAATAACATAATGCATGAAATTGGCCCTTTTTAAATTAACAGTTATTCCCCGGTTACAGCCAATTGAGTCTAGATTTGCTTCTGATCTAGAAAAGTGTCAATGTACTACTCAAAACAGGTAATGTTAGTTAAAATGAGCAAAGTATAAGGCTTATAGAGATCATTTAGGCTTAAGAATTCTATAAAAATTGTCTCGACTCGTTCATGTTATTATGACCTGAGATTAGATGTATGTCTATTATGTTTTCATCAAGAAGGGAAATAATATATATGCTTTGATTACTAAATATAAAAGATAGAGAAAAGTTTGCACTTACAAGATATTAATAAATTTAGTAGTTAGAATAATTTGAATAAAGCAAGTGGCACTCTCTTTGGAATCCATATGTTATGCTTTCATCAAGAAGGGGAATAATATATATGCTTTGATTTCTAAATATAAAAGATATAGAAAAGTTTGCACTTAGAAGATATCAATAAATTTAGTAATTATGTTAATTCAATAACGCAAGTGGCACGTTCATTGAAACTCAAAACTGCTTGGTAAAGTACAGGTTGTACATGACTGTTTAAGTTGACTAAGACTGGCTTTAAAGTAGAACTCAACAGGGGGTCTAAAAGTATGTGTTTCTTTTACTTATTTGAAAGAATAATATATAATTAGATCATGGACCTTTAAAGTTGACATTTCCAAATGGGGTCTGGTACCTAATTTCTTTATCGAAACCCCCATTTTCAAAGGGTCGACATGACTGATCTCTCCTGAATACGGCGTCCGTTGCTAACGAAGCAAGGGAGAAAACTCTTGCCCGAATCTGAAGTGAGTAAACATGGCGGCATTGTTTGATTTTTAAACGTCTCTTCCAAGTTCCTTTTTTTCGAATTGGGACCCTTTAGTAGTTTCATTTCATAGTTGAGTTGACTCCGGGTTTTAGTTGTGTTTGACCTGCTAAATAAAAAAAACATTAATGATCGCTGATAAACTCTGGAGACTAGATTGGGCTTAGTCAGATTCAACGATAAACGAATTGTAAATCTTGCAATGTTGTTCAACTTCAAGAACCAGATGATTGGTTGTGAAGAAGTAAAGTTAAGGATGTGTCAGTATTTTTGAACACTGTAAGTAACGATTTCATGTAGTATTACTATACTGAGTAAATGAGTATTTTGTTTATTCACCAAACCACGTTGGATTCGTCCCAAATAATTTCGCCCATCTTGTCACGGTTGGTCAGACCTAGAAGTGAACCTTCTGTAGTGCAGTCTGTTTTATTTGTGATTCGCAGCAATATAAGTAAAAAGTAGTTACGAAATTTGACCATAATATTGATGTTTCACATGATTGATACCTCGATTGATCCGTATGAATCACGTTCATACTGATGGGGTGGAGCCTAGAGGGGTACTGTCTGTTATGATTTTATTATGAAACATACTTTATTTCAACAATAATAAGTTTATTTGAAGTCAAGATCATCTGATCTAGATATGTTTGGTCGTAATCACAGTACAAAATAGTAAACATTATGTTGTTGTTGTTGTAATTCTAATACGCTATCGAAGTAGCTGATAGTCTCTATATACATTAACTGTCACTGATGTATATAGCTCTATCTCTCATTAAGTAACAACAAGGGGGTGGGACTTTCATGAACCAAACTTGCACATATTTTTTAACGTCATTATTTGTGCATTCTCTTTGAAAGTGACATCTTCAATTCCATTCAGGTTCAATGATAATATTTCATAAAGTTAATATGGTTGTAAGATTGATAGAATAATTTTAATTTTGTTCATTGTTACTGGTCGATAGCGCAGTTGGTAGCGCGTCAGGATTTGGATACTCAGGCCCGAGGGGGTGCGGGTTCGAATCCCACCCGGGGAAGTTATACCCTTCCATGAAAATTTGACAATAATGTCGATTTTCCTCCATTAGTTAGATAATATGGAGAAGTTTCCGGCCTTATGGAAGGGTAGGTGAGTACTGGTTATAGACAATGGTCCAGGAAAGCTAGGTTAGGTGAGCTGGACGCCGTGAAATGACCTAAATTGTGTTGATACGGCGTTAAATCCACTAAATAAATAATTAAATATCATTGTTACTTTTGTAGGAGTAAGATGTCAATAGCATGCATAATCCTGGCAGCAAGATATAGCTCATCTTGTGTAACAGTTTGTGGGGTTTATATTCAGCTGCATTTTTCATTCATGTAAGTATTATTGTCTGATCTATGCAACACTGCTCTAAAAAAAATTGACAAAATTATTCAAGAGGCTTGAAAAATATACATAATGTGTTTACATCTTGCTCTTGATTGAAAATATAAATCAGGTAGTATTGTCAGTTATCTATAAACACTTTCAATTTTATCTTTACCATGAAACTCACATTTAAATGCATGAGTTATTTTTGTTGAAAAAAAGTTAAGAGCAGTGTTGCATCTATCTAACAGGTAATTTCAGCATTAAGATTGATTAACCATTGGTCCAGATACATACTGAATTTTTTTTAGTCTGAACATGTTTATCTTGTTTGCTTTCAATCAAGTTGTGAGGCACATATATGTGCTTTTTCTAAATATAATGAGGAACTTGGATATCTCTTCAATGATAAAAGAAATAACTATCTAATGGACCCTCTAAATCACAAGACAAAATGAATTTTAACATCATTTATTAACTTTAAATATGAAAAACACAAATAAGTTTTGAAAAATGTATTTGGTTACACAAATTCTTACAATACTTCATACAAATTATAATTAAAATAATTCACACAGATATAATATTTTATCATCACTTGAAGTTGACTAACATTCCAGAATCAGTTTATATTACATGTATATCATTGTTTTTGTCACCAAAAAGTTGTTACTTGATTTGTAGAGAACTGTTTGTCCCAAATGTTATTTTTTACTCTATCAGCTCATTTAACTTGTTTGAAAATAGTATGCCTGAAAATAGAAAATGAACATAAACTTTATTTTCACTATGTAATATCATATCATATTAAGAATAATTTATATTTCATGTCATTTCAGGATATGCATATTCAACAAATATCAGATACTTTGTGTTACAGTAAGAAAATTATATAAAGAAGGCACAGCATTCATATAAAAGATTTAAAAGATCAGAAGTTCTGCTGGAGTCTTTTTTGTATTTTCATTAACTTTCATTCAACTTAGAACAGATTATTCTTCCAACTTTCCAAGCAAAACCATGTTTATTATAATCCTACATGTGTCATTTTTTTATTTTGATAATAAAATACTAATATGAAGCTTTTTGTTTTGTTTTGTACTTGTGATTTCTTTTAATAATATGCATATATGCGTTTGTAATAATTAAGTCAACAAATACAACATAAGATTGCCTAAAATTAGTGAAATGTTTGAAAATATGAGCCCTTGGAACTACATTGTAATTCCAAGTTATTCAAGTTACATTTATTACTCATCCTTGACATGTATTCAATGCACTTAACATAGAAAGCCTTCTACTAATACTGGGAGGTATAGATCTAATGACTTTTGACTCTGAAAGCTGAGGTTGCTTTCCAGTCATAAGTTCCTTGACATATGTAAAAAATAATTACAATATGATTTCCCTGCAAGTAGATCTGGTCAATATTCAACTTACTGTGCAACAATTACTGTACATGTTAAAATACAAAAAATGATACTTGGTAAGTAAAGTGGGCTTTCAATGTATGACAGAGAAGTGTTTTGAAGAAGTCTAAAATTTAGTTTTTAACCATCAAAAACATAGATTTACCTGATTGAGCTGAAGCAGATTTTTTGACATACTTGGCATTGCATTATGGTACACAAATTGCATAAGATCTAGTTTCTGTCAGGAATTCTGAAAAAGAAAAAAACAGAAAAAATAACTGAAAATCCTGTAAAATAATCTTATAACTGCTTTATTCTGGTAGTTGGAAAGCGAAAGTATCACACTTACGTTCATTTCAATGTTTTTGAAAATAAAATAAACAGGAGGGGGAACACGGATGTTTGTCTACCTGAAGGATCCGCCCTTGAAATGTTTCTCTTAATTTAGTAGCGGGACACCCCGTTGATTTTCCAAAGGTGATGGTTCAGTGTTATCACAATAAAATACAATATCAAGTACAAAAGCATAGTATGAACCAATGTGTATGTTAAGCTAGTTATTCCTCAGAAACAAGTATCATTCACAAGGCTTCAATTTTCCGAAATTTCCTAATCTACATTCCAAATGAATACCGGGTCTGGGAACAGACGCCGACAAGACGAAATGCAAGCTAGTTTATGTCAGCGAAAATAAAGCACGTTTTCTGTCAAATAATGGCTTTTCCATTCGTTTGATAAGCTTTATCTTACTATAAAAATGACAAAGAATTACTATACTAACCATGAATGACTGAATTTCTTCACCAGAAAGTGATGTTTACAAACGAAAGCAAAATGTCGTCATCATTGTAGAAGTTATTTTTGGAAAACGTAAATTAGGTCATGCAGGACAGACACCACTATAACTTCACGAGGAGTAATATTGATTATTTCCCTTGGCGTTTAGCAAAAGTTTTCTTTTCAAGGTAAAATTTGCGGTCATTAAAAAGAAAAAAAAGGTATTCAAATTTTATTTTGATAAAATCCGCGGATACAGTAGCTAATAAAATGCATTTCATGCAAGCGTGGTTTTCGTGCAAAATGAGGACGAACTACAATGTGGCCGAGACGAGTTACCGATGTGCATTATGGGAATGCACGGGTTGTACGTGCAAAGGGAGTTAACTCCTAAATCAAGGGCAGGTAACACACTTAGCAACGCTAAAAGAACGACTTTTAACGGCCCCATGTGTCGTTACCAAACGTTTCCAGACCAAAATGCATGCGTCATATATCTTAGAATTGTCATTTTTATTGAATTAGCAAAAAACATAGGCATGTTTGACAGCGTGTTGAGTTCTACTTTAAGACCTGGGACCCTTTAACACCCAAATTATTAAAATGGAACATTCCATCCTTTACATTGGGCATGTCCATTTACACAATAAGGGGTTTTAGGTTTTGTTATCAAATATTATCATGAAACAGCGTAGATTCTGATCAGACGACAAGTCTATTTACAGTGAAAAGTGGTTTTACATCTTGCTACAATCTCCGTAAACAGATATCCTGTAGAGTATTGTCGTACGGGATCTCTACTGTCTCCGTGGAAGGTCATGTCGAGATGAACTTTGTGTCGACCAATCAATGCGTAGCTTTCATCTAGACGAAACACTATTAATAACATTTTGATTTCGTAATTTCTATTTTTAGACCAAGGTTGGCAAGCTAATTTAACAGCGGTATTATTCACAGTCTGCGATTGGACGGCTCATTTCAAATTGCGTGACGTAGATGATGTAAACAAGTTACGTATCAGAACAATTTCGTCATGAATATTATGATGAGAAAAGGTCACCTGAACGTGACCTTCGTTTGAAAAAGGCCAGATCTAAATTAGCGAGTAAGCGAGCGGAAAATTTTAGATCGGGTTTTAATCGGATTGATCTTGTTATTACAAATTATCAGCAAACAGCGTAGATTCTGTTTGCAAAGCGTGTATAATAGACGTTCTGTTATAATGACCATAAACGGTTATAGTAAAATCATGCTATTGTTAACATTTTAATCCCAAATGCTTAATTTGGAGAAACAAAGAACAAGAAAAAATACGGTCATTTGATTGATATCGTTCCGCAATTAAAACCATCAAATTGTCTTCATTTCACAAAACCCAGATTTTCAAAACCATGCAATTGCGTAATTCAATCTGGTGCTCTTCAATTATGATAAAAATACAGGTTTCAATTTCCTTTTTACAATGAAACTATTCACGTTTAAGTATGACATGTCCCCGTATTGTTTTCGCTCTTAATCTATCCATTGAATTTTTAACTACAAACGGAGAGTTCTCGACAAATTGCTTGAACGGTGTTGATTAAATACTCGGAGTTCATCATCCATTATGAAAGCTATTGTCACTGTAATTATTGTTCACTTGGGAATAATAAAGATTAAATGATTTCTGATTTGTTAAGTATTTATATTGATTACAATGAAAGCGTTGCACGTGACCCTTTGCTACAAATCATAGCGGACAGAACAAACACATCGCATTGACTGATCTCGAAAAAATAACTTTTCCTGTGACAAAATCGTGAAAAAAAACTCATTAACAAATTACATTGACTTGGAGAAAGCGGTCAAAATCAGTACTTTTGGGTGAAGTGAAACTGCGTGTTAAAACAGTAAAAGAATCAAAACGTTTCATTTTACTGAAAATATAGAAAAAGTTCTAATAAACTGTCCCCATGTAAATAACTTATTAGGAGGAACAGGTATTCCCTAATTTATCCAAATTTAGGTGCTGAATAAGCAAATAGACACACTGTCCACCTTTGGCAAAAAAAAAATTGAAACATGTTTCGCAACTCAAATACAAAACCTGGTATGAATTATATTGGGTAAAACTTTCAAAATTTGACCCTTTTAGGCCTCAAAAACTAATTTTCAGGGGTGAAAGGGTCACACCCAAGGGTCTGCACATAATGCAACCATTTGGTGCGGACGGACCCTTATAAGACCCAAATCAATCAAAAAGGTACTCCACTTCATCCTGCAAAAATCATTCTCGTACCCAGAGACTATCAAGATTCTATATACTAGTTAGATGGAGAATCTTGATAACCTCTGGGTATGAGAATGGTAAAAATTGAGACAGTAGAAAAATTATGAAAGAAACTCATACCTTTATAGTCATATATTGGCTCACACTCGTCACATAAAGCCACGTGGGTTAGGCACCTTGATTGTGCGTGAAACAAAATGTCGTAAATGATAATGTATAAGAACTCACGACAAATATCTGACAAAATTGATATCACTGAGGAAATGCAAACACGTACTTGTATATATCCTAACGATAAAACTAAAAAGTTTTCATGTGGAAATTTTCCAGCTCATGTATAAAATGTAGAAAAATTTGTTAAGCCATTGCCTATGGGTTGAATAGGTTTGAATAATGTATGTAGAGTTTTTAAAAATGATTGTAATATTTTAGTATGTACCAAAATCATCCTAGCAGCGTAGATAACAATAAGTTGAATCTATTTACATATAATTTTTGCGTAATTATTTACTAAAACATTTCTGTGAGCAATATTTAGAAAACGCTTCGAGTCGAAATAACGCAACACTGTTAAATTAATTGGTAAGTGTTGTAGAAAATGCTGATAATTATAAAAATGGTAATAATGATGATGATTATGATGTTGATGATGATGACGGTGACGATGATGATGTATGATGATGATGATAACAATGGTAATGATGTTAATGATGATAATAATGAGTATGATAATGATAATGTTGATAATGATGATAATTATGATAATAATGATGATAATGATGATGATAAAATAGATAATGATGATGATAAAATAGATAATGATGATAATAATGATAATGATGATAATGATGAGTATGATAATGACGACGATGATAATGATAATGATAGTGATTATAATGATTATGATTATAATGATGAAAATGATGACAGTGAAAATGATGACGATAATGATGACGATAATGATGATGATAAAAATGATACTGCTGATAATTATAAAATTGGTGATAATGATGATGATAATATAGGTAATAATGTTAATGATGATAATGATGGTTATGATAATGATGATAATGATGATAATGATAATGATGATAATGGTGATTATGATGATAATTTCTAGCTTTATTGTTTGGTTATCATTAAACTTATAACTGAGACTACATAAAAGCAATTATATGTTTTTGAAAATAATTACAATAAACATGGTTTTGGGGGCTTAGGGTGTCAAATGCTGAATCACATTAATGTGATGCAATCATGACATTTGTTTGCATTTCACCACCAACCATGCTTAATACATGTATATTATGTATATCAAAAAAATATGTATCTTCAAAAAACCCACATTGAAATCAAAACAAAATAGTAAATGTCTTTTGTCTCCCAACTTTTGGTGGGCACTGTATATAAAGTACATGTAACGGTTAAATCACATGTATAAAGACAAAATGGTCCTGGGGACCCTGGACCGCTCACCTTATAACTAGATGCTTCGGTCATCTGACATAAGATTGTTGAACATTTTCAACCAATGAAAACAGCTATCCCTGGTGTGGTGCCAATTTTTATCCCTGGGGGATAATTTAAACAATCTTTGTAGAGAACCTTAATAATTATGATGCTTCATGCCAAATATCAAAGCTTTTGGCCTTGAAGATATTGTAAAGAAAGATTTACAAACATTTCCTTATATAACTCTATGTAAATCTTGTGACCCCTAAGGCGGGGCCAATTTTGACCCCAGGGGCATTATTTGAACAATCTTCGTAAAGCAAAATCTAGTGATGCTACATGCCGAATTTAATAAATGTAGCCTTCATGGTTATTGACAAGAAGATGTTTTAAGAAATTGTTGACGATGGAAGGACGGACGAACGCACGCACGCACACACGCACAAACACACATTGGTCAGACCCCCGCAATAGCTCACATTGAGCACTTTGTGCTCAGGTGAGCTAATAAGCTCTTTACACAGATTTCGGACAAATGATAAGGGATTTTACGCGTGGTTGATTTTCTCGTTGAACAGAGAATTTAATATATTATGGTTTTAAAGAGGCGGCTTTACTGTAATTGTCACTGGTAAGTAGGCCCCTGTGGTTATCACGTCGTCTAATTGGACAAGGTCTTCCTGCGTGTAAAGGTCGCGAACACCATGGCTCCGGTCAAAATGCTATACTAATGGATTACATGTATAACATCATGAAAGTTTGACCCAGAATAATGATAATCATAATGATTCTAAAAATCTTACAAATCATCTCGTTTGTTTGTTTGTTTGTTTGGTTTTTATGTCGCATCAACACAGAAAAGTTATATCGCGCCGAAAGCAATTGATGATACTATTAATGCAACTATATATAAACTTTATTTCCTCAAATATTTGAAAACCCGGGTCGATAGCGCAGTTGAAAGCGCGCCGGGATTTGGATACTCGTGCCCGAGTTGAGATTTTTGTGCCGTTTTTGATGTTTTTGATAATTCAATCGTATTTATGGTCTGCGCTATGAAACATTTAATATGCATAGCTCGAAGAGTTAAGTTTAATCGATTTAATCGTGCCGTTAAAGTGCCACAAGAGTATCGGTATTTTTTGTGAGTCATAAAATAATATATCAAGATGAAGTGGTCAAGTAAATGCAGTTGTACCCCTTGTATATAAGTATATAACAGGTATGTTTGAAAAATCAAAGGGAGGTAACATGACAATTCCCTGTGACCTTGACTAAAACTTATATTACGACATAAGAAGCTTTACTCAATCATTATACACACTTTCGGAAGCTCATGGGTGTATTACGACAATAATTTTAACAAATGCATTCACTGTGTAATTATTCATGTTTTGACAGTTGAGAAAAAACGAACAATACACTATTTATGCGTGTATGTTTAGTTTTAAATGTACATGTTTTGTATAATTATTGCCAGGTTAAAGTTTATATTTTTGTCTAAAGTATCATATTTTAATACTGCACACAAGAGAGATACACACTGAGCACTTGGCGAGTGTTTGATAAGTTCAATATATGTACTAATTCCACAAGAGTTTATAAACTCATCCCACAACTTAACGCGCAATTGTGAATTCTTAGTACAGAAACAAAGTTTGGTGTAAAATTATTTTATTTACAACAACAGAGCATTTTGAACAAATTTGTTGAAAATCATCGTCATACAATGACCCGATAATTGCACAGGTAAATAAATATTGGGGATTAGACATCGCCACTAACCAAATAATGCATGGCAGATTATCACGTAAATAAGTCTGTGATAAATTAGATAGAGAACTTAAAATGTTTGTCACGGATGTACTTAAGATTAAGTCAATGAAAACGTGTTTTACATTGAAATGCTCGTCACGTGGTATACATTTAGGTCCTTTCTCTCTTTTTGAAGGGATGAATGTGTTAATCGTTTATAACAAATCTTCTCTGTCAACAAATATTTTCATGATTATCTTCTTTTTCTACTAGATTGCGATCTAAATGTGTAATGGTTTTTGACAATGTCCGCGCATGCGGCGGTAAATATATATCTATTAGGCCACAATAAATTGATCATATGTTCTATGGATTCGCTCGCAACATAATTTTGACAGTTTTAACCAAAAAAAATAATTTCATTTCCTCGCTTGCCCATAAAAATTTGGTCAAACCGCTATATAAAGCAAGTAAATAAAGACTTTTTTAAAAAAAAATTCTTCGCTCGCTCGCCCCATTTTTTTCCAGAAAATCCATAGAACACATGATCAACTTGTTGTGGCCATACTGCTTAAATACTGCCGAGCGCACTTTTCTCAGGTAATTATGGGGACCGCCTTCTATCAATCTCCGTAAACAGAGATCCTGTAGAGCGTTGTCGTACTGGATCTCTACTTAGTCAATGCAAGGTCACGTCGAGATGAACTTTGTGTCGACCAATCAATGCGTAGCTTTCATCTAGACGAAAGCACTATTAATCACATTTTGATTTTCGTAATTTCTATTTTAGACCTACGTTTGCATGCTAATTTAACAACGGTATTATTCACAGTCTGCGATTGGGCGGCTCATTTCAAATTTCGTGACGTAGACGATGTAAACAAGTTACGTATCATAACAATTTCGTCATGAATATTATGATGAGAAAAGGTCATCTGAACGTGACCTTCGTTTGGAAATGGCCAGATTTACATTAGCGAGTAGGCGAGCGGTAAAAATGTGGATCGGGTTTTAATCAGATTGGCCTTCTATATATTATATATGGCATAAGACAACGGAAGTTCTCGCTTACGAGGGTAAGAATAGTTAGTAACAAACAAAAAGTCCGAGTTAATCCGTCAGTAGAGAAATTGGGCATAACTGTCAGCGGTTTTAAAAATTTGAATGGATTATGTGTTTGATATGAGGTGCTAAACCCCATGAAAAGAAAAGAAAATCCTTCAGTCCACCTATGTATCTATAATTTTACATATTGTATAAACTTGATAGGTCAGAATTGGGGACATGTTAAATATGTTGATACCCTGCGACGTCTTTAAAATCTTCACCTCAGAACAAAACGACGGTTCAGACCATTAACAAAGCAATGTCTTCGTTCAGTAAAAAAAGATTTTCAATAATTTTGTTGAGTATATTAGTGACTAGTATGCTTGTTTTGCTACAAATTGGAAATAACAATAATGCTAATTTGGAATGGATATCAGAATCGAATGAAACAAATGTGTTTAAACAAACTGGATCAAACGTGAATGAATCACAAGAAAATAATGAAACTGACTGGATAATAATATACGATGAAATGAAATTGCGGAATGAAATTGAGGATATTCACCGTAGAAGTTATAGTGTTAAAGAAAGAGATGTGTGCAGAAAGAGTGTTCCTGATTTAATGATTGTAGGAGTTGCTAAAAGTGGAACCAGAGAATTGATAGACTTTATGTCTATACATCCCAACATAGTCTCAAAGAACAATCCATACCAAATACCAAAAGACAATTTTGTTGGAGACTCGAGTAAGGAAAAGGTCCTCAGTAAAATGCCATGTAAATATAGTGATCAAAAAAATGTTTTAAAAGCGGATTACTTTTTAACTCGAAAAGAAAAACCATTAGAGTTGCATAATCTAAATCCTGATATGAAAATAGTTGCAATCCTGCGCGAACCAACTTCTAGAATTAAATCACATTTGTCGTTTAACCCCAAGCTAAAAAGTCGTAAACCTGTCGCTGAAACAAAAGAGCATTTTAAACAATTATTTAAAAGCGACGCTCTGTTACAGAAATACAACAGCATGATCAACATGTCAGAGTATGACGACGGATTGGAGAGATATCTGGAAGTATTTCGAAAAGAACAGATATTGGTCATAGAATCGTCTGAATTTATGGAAAATCCAGCAGAAGTTTTGAAAAAAGTGGAACAATTATTAGAAATTGAACAGTTTGATTGGGACAAGCATTTTATCCTGAATCCAACGAATAACTTTTTCTGCTTACGAAAACTTAAAGCTGTTGAGAGAACCATGGTTTGTTATAATAGTGATCGTGGCCGAAAACAATCGCATGAAATTATTGATGCTGAAAACATGGAACGTCTACGAAAACATTTTAAACCACACAACGAGAATCTGTTCCGTATCATCGGAAGAAGATTTGATTGGTAGAACACGTTCGCCAGTGTTTTTTTTTTCTTTTTCAGTTCATTTGGGGGTCGAAATTGGTCCCCATGCCCCTCCCAGAGGGTCTTGTATAATCTACTTCAGTGAAGTAAAACTCCATTGTCTTTTTAATTTTGTACTATGTACATGTATTTTATATTTAGTCAATTTCTTAAATATGATTGAAAAAAATTCAATAGAAAATATTGCTACATTAGTTTGAAAGAGCTAGGTTCACTAACCACAAAATTTGGCCCCATCTCAAAAGTGGCTCATATTTTGTTATATGACAGGGCAATGTATAACTTACTTGGAATTAACATTTTTAAGGTTTTTCTGTGAAGTCTGTTACCATGGCAACGGAACATAATAAATGGCTAATTTTGAAATCCTATCCCAAACCTACCTTGTTTTTTTCCTTGAGCAAGAAACTTTATCCTACTAGCTCAATACTTGGAGATCAGGAAGCGGACTCGTGAGTGATTTATCTAAATTTTATAATCTTGAAAGCTAAAATAGTATTACACTTGCTGAAAATCTCTACGTTACGTACGTAAATAAACAATGTGTAAATAAAAGAACACTGTTTTATTGTTCTTATACGAAGCCAGAATTATGTCTGCAATTTTGTTCAGATACCAATTGCACCATCACGATACACACAGTATAACCTCTGCAGAGCCGCCCTTTATACAGCAAATCCTCTGCACAACAACAGCGTTTGTTATTTCCCTTAGGTATATTTTAATTCAATTTAACCTCTGCAGAGCAATAAACTCTGAACAGTAAATCAATTTATTCCATCCCAGTGACTGTTAATCGAGAGAGGTTTAACTGTATTTTCAATTGTTTAGTTAGAGCAGGATGCGTGTTTCGGGGCCCCACTGGATTTGCCACTGCACAAGTGGTTGGTCACCCAAATTCTGTCACAGCTGATTATGCGAGTGAAGCATGCGCCTTGTAACCATTCTGATACCCAGAGGTTATCAAGATTTTCGAACTAGTATCGAGAATCCTGATAACCTCTAGATACAAGAAGGCTTGTTACTGATAAACAGCTAAATCCAGAGACTTAGCCTTTCCAGGAGGAGTGAGTAGGTGGACTGACCGCCGTAATATAATCTATACAATGAGTTGCAATGGCGTTAAATCAAACCAAGACTAGAATGCATCTAACAACATGGATTTCACTATACTCTCTATACAATATCGTGTATTCAACATTAAAGTGTTTCAATTGCTCATATTCTACGTTATCCTTCCAGGAGTAGAAATTGAAGGGCCATCCTTACATCACTCTTGATAGATAATGCAGGTATTGAATAACAGTTGCCAGGACATCTACGTGTAACTATGCATGAGATTCAATCCTAAATTTAGTTCATGCGACGCATAAACAAAATTCGCAATTGTCTCTACTGACCAATAACTGTTATAATGAACTTTGAATGTGGATTTTGTAAATGCCTCGTAAGACGTTCAATAAAATACATTGTATAGTTATTATAGAGTCTTCCATGTTATATGATACATTCCATATTCAAATAATATGACGAAGCCGTCCGGCTAGCTCAGTTGGAAGCACGCAAGTATATTGATTGAGAGGACAAGGTTTCGATTCAGGAGCGTGGTATACCTTTGTGGAGCTTGGTCATGAAATTATTTTACTGCCACTCTCCTTCCTACCACTGATTCTAAATCATGTAGGACAGTTTTTTAGTCTTTGACGGATGTATGTGCCTAATAACAGGTAAACAGCTAAATCCAAAGTGTTCGGCCCTAAGCCTTTCTATGAACGGGGAGAAAGTTGATTTACCGCCGTGATATAACCTATTAGATGTGTTGCTACGACGTCAACATAACAAATAATACATCTACAGATAGTTAGATGGTTTGTTTACTACAGAAACAAGTATAATAATTTAAAGCTTTATTTTTAAACACAAAATTAACACAATAATAAAATATGAAAGCACGATGTCAATTTAAATAAAACATGTAAAATCTATAAGTTATAACATATATTGGTTATAAAATCTATAACATATCTTGGTTATAAAATATATAACATAAATTATCTTAATAATAAAATAAGCACTATAATTATCTCAGTTATCAAGTCAATAACATTTCCCGGTTATTAAATCAATAACATATAATAGTTATAAAATCAATAATATTATTTTGTAATCAAATCAACGACATAACTTGGTTATCAATCTATATTAAGCACCCTTTTAATTGTTATTTATCTGAACGCTATGAGTTAATACTTTATGGCAAATTATATCAAATCATAAAAATTCGAAACTTGTACAATTATTTACAAATACACAATGTCATTAGAATATTTACACATGAAGATTCCTTTTAATGCTTTTCTAAAATCTTTGTTAAAGAATGTATAAATAAAGGGATTACACGCTGAATTAAAGTATCCCAGCCATGAGATAAACGTAATGATAACCTTAGGTGGGTCGCAGTCGATACAAAATGCTCTAATAATGGTAAGGACAAAAAATGGCAACCAGCATATTATAAAACATCCTAAAACAATAGCTAAAGTCTTTGCCGCTCGCTTCTCCTGCGATACTGCAAGTTTCTTACTTTTCCGCGAATTTCTATGTTTCAATCTAGACGTCTTCGTGTTTCTTGTCAACTTATTTCTTGGTTTATAATCCCAAGCATCGTCTTTCATATCATCAGTGTCACTTTGCCTGGCATCAGATTCATGATGCTCCGACATGGCTTTAGGTAAATCTCTAAACTGTTCAACTTGGGCATTAACAATTTCATGTATTACTTCAGTATGAAGTCCACTATGTCTAGCGTTTGACAATCTATGTGATTTTAATGCACTATATCGTCTACCACTGTCTCCGCCCATTGAGCTAAAACTTCTACTTGTACTTGAACTGCGGTCTCTGCCGTCTGAGCTAATGCTGAAACTTCTATCACTGCTTTCAGAGAAGGACGTAGTAGCAGTGTTAGAAGAGTCTGACGAGGAATAATACATTGAGCCTAAGCTTGATACAGTGGCATTTGATAATATTCTAGCTGAACGCTGGCGCATTTGGAATATGGCCATCAGTTCTGGTTCAATGCTTTCACGTCTTACCTGGTCTTCAACATTAGCACATTGTGATTCAACAGGTTTTTCTCTTGTAGGTGTCTGTGTAGATTGTTCACGCATTTCTGGAGGCTCCGGTTTTTGAAATAAACAATTATATATACAAGAACAGGTTGATTTAAAATTTGGTTCTTCTCTCACAGTTTCTGATATATACTTGCAATGTCCTTTTCCCTTTTTCCAGCTTCGTTTTCTAATTCGTGTTGCCATGTAGATTTTAAAATAGAAAAACATCATGACGATCAAAGGAATGAAGAAGGCACCAAGCGTTGAGTATAAGGTATAGCCAAAGTTCTTACTTATGAAGCAGTCAACATTGCCATTGATATATTCATCATGGTTTCTCCATCCTAAATATCTAGGTGCCGCAATCAGCAATGAATATATCCACACTATTATCACAATCACCAGAGCTCGTGAAAACGTTCTTTTCCTGGCATACTTCATTGGTTGGACAATGGCATTGTAACGATCATACCCAATGGCACACAGATTCAGTATACTCGCCGTGCAGCTTATAACATCCAATGAGATCCAAAAATCACAAAGCATATTTCCTAAAGTCCATTTACCGTTGATGTCATATACAATAGCCATTGGTGCGACTGCCACCCCGACTAGGAAGTCACTAACAGCAAGGTTGATGATGAAGACATTACCTACTTTACGTAGACGTTTTTCTTTAATCACAGCAATGATTACAAGAACGTTTCCAACAACCGTAAGCATTGTTATAGTTATTGCAGAAACATACATACAATAAAATAATATGGAGTCACCAAGGGTCCAGGCTGCTTGGGCCTCGTACATTTCGTCCTCTTGTTTACCCAAACTCTGATTGTATGAGTCATTTAGCAGTAAAAGACTGGCATGTGTGGTAGTTAAGTAGTAGCTCATCTTTCCTCTGTACATTTCAAATCCCACCTAAGTTGGAATCTCTTTAGTCACTTTTCCACGTAAGTTTACAACTGTAACTTTTCTTGTTTGTGCAAACAATTGTTATTGAAAGTAACACCGTGTTATTAAATCGTTCAACTTTCAGGAATACAGTTCTTAGAATAAATTTCCCACGTGAATTGTTCAAGTAAAGTTTCACTCTTGGTATGTCTCTGTTGTTCAAGCACAAATCAATTATAACCATCGTACTGTTTGATGTGCCAACAGTAAACGGAACATCAAAAGCACCGCATGAAATCCCTCAGTGTCAAATTATAATGTTTTCAAACCGTAATCTAAATTATTTGTTCTGCTCTAAAATCAATGCAGTTGTTACTATGCGAAGAGTATCGCTGCATCACAACCAATGACAAATATATTTGAAACTTCACTGTAAGCATTGCTCTCTCGCGACTGAGTGATGAGATGTTGCTCGTATAGTGAACACAAACGTAGTGGCGAACAATTTCATTGAGAAAAGATATGAATACGCTGCCTTCCCACGTAAACTGTGACGTCACGGTCACATGACTAGCGGAATGGAGAACAGTGTCTTATAAACAAACCAATAATGGCGGGCAGAGAGTCTCTAGAGAGATGAAACTGAGGGGAAATTAGAGACGGTTTTACGATTCAGTTGCTCGCGTAGGCGATAGATTTGTTCTCGTATATTTTTTTGTCTTACAAAGTCAAAGATAAATATGAATATATTTTATACAGACAGATGTTTCTATGATCACCAATATCAAAGTTGTGATAAATTTTGCATTCATAAAAATGCACGTGTTTAGATGCTACTGTATTATTCAAAAAGTGCCTGATTGGGAACATGTTTGAGTGGTTGAAGTTTGGAGAGCGCTGTTGCTTAGATATGGTTGTGCTGGGCATGCTGCACTGTATTTTGTTTGTCTTAATACAAAGGCGAGACTTAAGAAAAATATGATATAATAAGACATAAAAGTTCATGTCTCAGAAAATGATAAAAATATACAAACAGTGTTTGTAATCTCACTATTACGTGAAATGCCATCTTGTAGTGTAATAGACAGCGTGTGTTTCGTTCACGAGTACTATAAAAAATGTTGCTCGCCCACGTATGAATTATCATTATATAAGCAACATCTTCCATTTTGTAACGCTAATGATAATCTTTTTCTGAATTAAAATCACGATGTCACTGAAAGCTTTCAATCTACATTTGTACTGAGGCTATTTTCATATATTTCTACTGAAATAATTGGCATTATTTTCAGATCACTAAGCTCTAGTAACATTTCAGTTGTGAAATTAAAGGAAGCGGGCAAAGTCCTACATATAATTATTTATATTTATAGATATGGGATATGATTAATTAGATGACTTGACAAAGAACCTCGGAAAAGCACACTGATGCTTCTTTACTCGTTCATGGGAGCCGCCTGGCTAGCTCAGTTGGTAGCACGCAAGTCTACTGATCGAAGGGTCGTGGGTTCGATTCCCGGGCGGGGCATACTTTCGTGGAGCTTGGTTATGAAATTATTTCTACGGCCATTCTCCCTCCTACCAATGATTTTTAATTATGTAGGGCAGTTGTCAGTCACTGGCGAAAGTATGCGCTTAGTAGTTGGTTAACAGGTAAATCCAGAGATTTAGCCTTTCCAGGAGGAGTGAGTAGGTTGACTGACCGCCGTTATATGACCTATACAATGTGTTGCTACGGTGTTAAACCCAACAAACAATAAACAATGAACTCGTTTATGGTTACTAAGCATGCGTTAGTTATTTCTCTCCCGACATCGTATATTTTTGGGCCGTGCCCTATCAGGATACCAGGCAGAGTTAACAAACAGTAGTTGCGGCAATTTGCATTTGACTTTACGAACAAAACCGAAGCAGTTCGATTCAAAATACTGTAAAATCTCATGCGGATTTCTTGGGCGATATCATAATATTCGCAGTCCGAGAGAAAGTGTATTCTCAGCGGGACAATGTTTCTGAATATAGACTGTAGCAGATAATATATTTTATTATAATTAATATACTTTTATCAGCTGTTAGAGTTTGCTTGATTTACAGCACGTGCCTTAAACTAATTCCTATAAATATCCCACATACGTTTATACAAGAGTGTAGTGTCATGATTAGTTTTTTAATAATTTCAGTAGCACCATTCTAACAATACTGTCAGTACTTTGATTCATTATTTCATTTTCACCGTCCCATCAGTATTATCAGGGTTTTGGTGTTCTTAGAGTATACGCACTTATAAATCGTTGTTAACTGGGTGCATTCTCGTTTTCGAAGAACATAATAAAATTATTTTCCTATCCATATTCTGTATCAAGTCCCTACTTTTTTGAACTCATACTAAATGTTCCCTGGTTCAAAAGTACAGCAGACTAACGGTAATTATTTTAAGTAAAAAATGATTCGGATGACAGTCTTATACATACAAATAAAATTAAATGTAATTGGTAATTGGAAACTAACTTCATTTACACGCTTGATAATTGGATGAACAAATTACTTAATTTCTAAGAAAGCCAGACAGATTAAATTGACTTGAGTTCTTCTAGACAAATGAATTTAAGTTTCTCGCACCAGTTCAATTCTCTCAACCTTTTACTATCCAAATAATAGTTCAGTAACCTCAACTGGTACAAGTCAAAGTGGTGATGTATTGAATTTGTTTGGGTAACTAGTACATGTACGTGTAAGTACTTTTACAGGATTAAATTAGTTTCATTTTTTAATTAAAAAAGTGACATTTGACTTTGACTCCTGGTAACAGGAATATAAATAAGCTATTCTTAGTACTATTCAGTAATCATAGACAAAAGATAGCTTACATGCAATTCTAGATCAATAAATAATAAGAAAGGGCTACCATTTAGATGCCATTCTAAGTCATCAACTTGACCCCAGTTTTACTGCCTGAATAAACTGTTTTTAAATCCAACCAAATACGGACAAATCGTTTAAACAATTCTATACATTGGCGATGTAAACATCTCCATACTGAGACGCACAACTCATCCCCCTCATCGGTGATTTGGCTACGCTTAAGATATAGACCATTTGGAAAGGTGAAACAACAGTTTACATTTCGCAAAGCAGCAATGCATGTTATCAAACTTTGTCACAAAACAAAACAATACAACTTTCATTACAACTCTTCAAAACAAATAGAATTACATCTTAAATCACAGTAAAAGTTCGTAGACCAATTTAACAAGTTTATAGACCTGGCTGTTTCTGTTAATAACGTGACTTATGGTGCAATTAAAGAAGCAATGAAGTGTCTACTAGGATCAATATCCTCTTTTAAGAGACATTCCTGAAATTAGCCAGAGAACAACAGACTGTTTAATTTCTACAAGAACTTAAACTTGATTGTGTTCTATCACCTATCGCTTTACGTGAATCAACAGAAAAGACAATTGTGTTGTTGGGAAGCAAATAACACAAGTCGATGAGTTGATCTCTTATTAGACGTTTCGTAATTGAGAAGACAATTGGGGATTTAAGATTGGATTGGATTTATATGACTCAATTACTTGTTCTCTGTAAGTCATTCTTTCTCGGGTTATATGTAATCAGGGTACAACCAAGCACATTTATTCGTCAACTTCTAGTAGCGATAAAAAAGGAAATGTTTAAAAAAACGCAAATGGTATTAAATCTATGTCCGTAATTGGCTACATTAACATGTGCATTGTAAACTCAAAAAGATTTTTCAGTAAAATAAGAATTTTGAGAATGCTGCTCTACTTAAATGATAGATTTTCAGAGTTCATTCGTATGAGAGGTCTTTGATATTCATTTTTTGTGCGTAAGGGGCATGATCAAATGTTTCATTATTAATTCATTGTATATAAACTATAATGAATTTAGTCCATGCACAGCATGAACTCAATTTAGGTTTAAATTTCATAGTAACGAATCCTGAGGTTAGATGTTATGGCAACTATGATCAAAACCTGTATTATTAAAGGTACTCATTGACAGATGTCAACTTTCTAAAACAAGCAAAATTGTACGGAAATATTTTTGAAGCAGGAAAGTAGTGTTCTGATAATGGCATTTTTATTGCAAATTTACACATAACTACAAATGATGGTGTTTCATGTAGTAAAATTCTACCCCGTATGTCACGGTATAGACAATATTAGTGCATTTCTGTGAGTTTTATTGTATATTTTTTGCAACCAATAGGTCAGCTTTACCTTTAAAAGTGATGATAAAATTGATGATCAATGCAAAAAATAGAAAAAGCTACATAACTAATAAGCCATTGATACGAAATAAGGATATGAAAATAGTTGTTCGAACAGATCATTTTAAGAGCAAGCACTATATCTCATTGGCAGAATTTTGGTTGCCCAACAGAGATTGTTGGTTGTCCGTACAAAAAAGTGTTTGTCACGGTAACTTAACATTCACTAATTTAGTAGACGGAACAATAGAGACTGTTCAGTGAGTAAAGAGAATTTCATTTTCAATGAAGCATTCCATCCTCAACAACAAATATCGTGTTTTAAGAAGACTTTTAAGTGTGACAATGCATAATATTAAGAAATCTTTGTGAGTAATGGCATGTAAAAATGTCAGTTATTCTTTAGACTTATTTTTTCATTTAAACCAATATCAACCAAACAACACAGACATTGGCTTCATTCTTGAATGAACTCTAATGAATTGACCTTTAAAATATTAGCCTGTAAGCGGAATAAGCTGATATAAGTTGTCTTGTAAGCCAGAGGGTTTTATTTCTTGATTACATTACGAGTAGCCTATATTCATACATCAATGTAGGGGTCTCCCACGCAAAACATTTTATATGTCTAATTTCTTGTTTATATTCGACATTTTTCATTGATCTGAATCATCGAGACGCTTGTTGCAAAGTAAGCGTTTTTCGTGTACTTCTTTGTGATCTGTCTTGTACTTTTTGTAACTATTTTGAGCATTTATGGAACATTCGACATTTTATATCTATCTGGATCTTTGGGACGCTTGTTGCAAAGTAAGCGTTTTTTTCCATTCGGAACTACCTCGGCGATCTTCTACGCAATTAAACATATCTTCGAAGATGATCGCCGAGGTTGTTCCGTATGACGTTTTTGCGTGATTCTGCGATTAATATTATTATACAAGTCATTAATCACAAATGCCAGAACAGCGGTCATGGCCGAGCGGTTACGACGTTGGATTGTAAATTATTGGAAAGTCAGCTCCCTGTTGGCTCAAATCTCATCCAAAACCAACCCTGATGTTCATTGAACAAGAAACTTTATCCTACTATCTCAATACTGGGGACCAGAAAAAAGGGACTCGAACATGATGAATCTAAGTTGTGAAAACTTGTTTCACAATCGAGCTAAAAATAAACTACATGTAGTATGAAGTCAGAATATCCAACTTTAAAAAAAACTCGTCCTTAAATTTAGTTCATGCGTCGCGTGAGTAAAATCACTGCAGTCTCTATTGACCAATAACTGGTATCATGAACTACAAACGTGAATTATGTTTAACATGCTCTGTTTGGACTGAGTTCAAAATTAAAAATCTTACACCTCCCATGCTAATGAACTACCACTATGCTATTTTTGAACAAAAAGGGCTTGTTAAGTAATTAGATTTCATGTTATACAATACATTCCATAATCAAATATGATGTTTTAATTACGTTTTGTCGTACAATTAATAAGCTAATGCACCTGGGGCGAGGCACTAATTAAACCACTTGTCCCACGCAAGCGTGTTTAATTAAAACGAATCCAAGCACATGCTTATATTCTCTTATAAGACGAAACATACTAGAACACAAATGTGAATGATTTTATCAAATATTAATTTAATATTATTAGTGACGAACTCCTCGATGCTGCATTTAAACACAAAAAAATAATACAATACAAAGTCATAGTGTCCCTAAGGGGATACGGGTTCGAATTCCAGCGCGGAGGTTATACCCTTCCATGAAAATTTGACAATAATGTCAATTTTCCACCATACATAAGGTATATAGAGAAGATTCCGGCCTTGTTGAAGAGTAGGTGAGTACTGGTTATAGACAAGGGTCCATGTAAGCTAGGTTAGGTGTGCTGGACGCAGTAAAGTAACCTACAAAATTGTGTTGACATGGTGTTAAACCAGGTATAAATAAATAAACAAAATCATTACAGCAGGTTATAAGATATTCAATACAAGACTTGCATTCATTGTTTATTTATTTACGACGTTTACTAACCGAAGTTCAAAAAGGTCGTTTATGTAAACATTGTGACAATAAACAAGGCATTTTCCATTGGGCAGAAACATCATACTAAAATTATAGTCAAGTTATTCCTAATATATTTTATCGACATAGTAACATACATATATATGGATGTCTGCTTTTAAAATTATAAAGGTATGCCTAAATAAGTAAAATGAGTGATTTTGCAAGTTTAAAGTAAATAACATGCATGACCTATCTTACAAAATTTACTACTTGTTTTGTTTTCCACTTATAACATTATACGTTTATACAAACGCTAGTATTATAATAAAACATATATAAAGTTATGACTATGAAGTTTAAATGTACTAGGTATACGATCATTAATGAAAAAATACATTTACATAAATACAATTAACAATAGAAGCCGGTGAGCTTTGCTCCAAATGTCAAATATATATCATTAATAAAAAACACACTTTTAAGTAATAAGTCATTCACAAATTTAGCAATAGTTATTTTATGGAAGGATCGGCAGCCCTCCATCCTGCATGAAGTCTAACACTAAGTTCTTTACATAATGAACTGTACCCTGGATCATCAGCAACGTTAGTGTTCTCCTCGGCGTCGACTTTATGGTCATACAGCTCAACACCAAACATTGTATCCCAATCCGGTTTGTAATCAGGAGCGTAAGAAAACTTAACCCATTCAGTATAACGGTACCGGTCCGTCCTCATGGTGTAGCCCATGACGTCGGTATTGTTGGCCGTTCGTGGGAACTGAGAGAACGCGGCACTCTTCCATTGTTGCGTCGGATTCTTAATTAAAGGTATAAGACTTGTCCCTTCTCGGCACAATTCTATTTTCGACGAATCTTCAGGACAAAGAGGCATCGGGTCAAGTTCCGCAGCTTCTACCAATGTCGGAAACAAGTCAACAAATTCAGTAAGTTGTTCAGTGACTATACCGCCATCTGTCATGCCAGGAATGTGAACCATCATCGGCGCATGCGTAGCAACCTCAAAGTTGGTGTGCTTACACCATTCGCCATGTTCACCAAGCTGCCATCCATGATCGCCCCAAAATGAAATAATAGTATCGTTTTCAAATCCGTATGTCTTTAACTGCCTCATAACACGGCCTACGAGGGCATCAGTCCAACTTACAGCACTGTAGTATGCCCGACGGAGATCAAGGACGTCATAGTCGGGAAGTGTGGTGTTGATATCGCCTGATGCGTTCAATTTCTTCTGATCAATGTAAGCCGCAAGCTCAGTGGTCATGTAGTTACTCCAAGCTACATCAGGCATTTTGTTTGGAGCATATGGGTTTGGAGGCAACTTGATACTTTCCTTTGGATAATACTGCAGAAATGCCTCTGGAAACACAAAAGGCAAATGTGGTCTGTGAAACCCAACAGCAATGAAGAAAGGTGTCCCTTCGTAAGGTCCTCCTTTAGAGAACAATTTCAAAGTTTTCGAAGCTTGTTCGGCTATCTGATAGTCAACAAGCGGCTTATCTTTCAGATCCTGATCTGAAATAGCAGCCCAGCTCTTCTGTCTACTTTCCCATCCATATAGTTTGGCGTGGAAGTATGGCATAGACCAAGAGATCGGGTCATCATAGTCGCTGGCAGCAGCACCCGGGTGAAATATCTTCCCCATGCCTGCAGAGATGTAACCATTCTGTTTGAAATATTGTGGAATAGTTGTGAAGTTTCCTCCTTGGTCACGAAAGTAGTGGACGAGATCGTAGATGTGAGTGGTGTCCGGGCGTCGACCTGTCAGCAATGATGTGCGACTAGGGGAGCATACAGCTTGTTGCACATAGGCTCTCTTCAGCAACAAGCTCTTGGCGGCAAGTTTGTCGATGTTTGGAGAATGTATAGGTGGGTGAACAGGTGATGGGAAGTCTGCTCCTTCATAACAAGTCAGCTCAGGTCTCAAATCATCAACAGCAAAGAATAGAACATTCTTACGTCCATACACAACACCAAGAAACAAACACAGCGATAGAAATACTCCTTTAAAATCCATTGCTATGAACATAATTATGTCCTCTTAATTACAAGTCGATATAATTAATCTCAGGTGGCGTATCCAATTACTTTACTGCCCAATTACTTCACTATCCAAATACTTCACAGTTCAATTACTTCACTGTCCAATAACTTCACTGTCCAATAACTTCACTGTCCAATAACTTCACTGTAACATGTATATATCCGACATCAAATAAAATGTGTACTGAATTGTATAGTTATTGTTTTGTGTATTTTTTGTATTGAATTAAAACAATCCACTGGCACTATGATCATTAATTAAACAATACACGGAGCTGTATTCCTACCGGACCACTCTAAGTACACAAGCACGTGATCACTTTAACATAAAAGATCACATGATTCCATTCTTCTTTATAGTAATCGTATATATATGTTTAAATATTTATAATATATATAGTATATGTACATCTATCTTTACACGAGACTAAGTTGTAATTCAATCTTGTAAAATACAAAACTTACCCGTATTATTAGCTTTGTAATGAAATGTTTTAAGGTATGCAGCCCCCCACACACTCAAAGTTAAAATATATTTTCTGAAAGTATTTTTTCATTCATTACAAAATGTTAAAATTTTGTATAGATTATATTTTTCACATAACTCGCAATTTTAAAAAGACACACAACCTTTTAACAGGAGTTATCTCCCTTGCATATGACAATAGAATACATTTAAATTGGTCAATAAAAAGTCTATGTTGACATTATTGTAATATCTAACTTGTTTAAAATGCAGGAACACAATGTACAAACAAATATAACTATTTCATAGTTCATTTCATAGTCAGGGATTTTATACCTTAACGTGAAACTGATACTGTGCAATTATACAGGGCCATTACAGGCCAACCCCGCCATAACACTGACCGTTATAACGAATCTCCCGCTATACAGATAATACTCGTGAACTTTGGAGTATGATCGATTTTTATGTTATTGAAAATCTTGTTGTGAAAATATAATGCTTTAGATGTCTTTTTCAAAAGATAAATGACATCATCTTAGAGAAATAAAACCACATTTCACAGTCAAGTATGAAGTAAAGGTCGATATTGTTCATATATTGAGATATCACAAGCTATATTTTGATATCCATACATAGTAAACAAGTTTTAATCTGACATTTAATGCAAATTTAAAAGTTAACGTAGATCTAAAATTATAACTAAAACACTATTATACCCCCCTAACATTTAGGTACCCAATTTACACCCGGGTAGAGTGAAGCAATCGCGGGTAAATTCCTTGCTAAAGGAAATTAGTGGTGTTCCTAGTGGGATTCAAACCCAGGGCCTCTCGATCCCTAATCGCGCGTCCTACCACTGGACGACTGCTCCTACGTACACATAATATGCAGATATTCCATGCGTCTCAAACATGGATTTATATAAACACGTTAAATCAACTGCTTGAATATATCCCATTCAAGACTAAATCTCCAATTACATTCTAACCATTGTTAGGTATTGATATTTTGATATGTTATTATACTTTAAGTACAGATAGAATCTCTATTTTACAGGAAAACCTTGACATTGTGCTCGATTATATAAATTGTATGTATGTAAAATATTACAATTTTATAAGTATGAATGCGTTTACTGAATTCAGTTCTGTTTTGCGCGGTTCGGGTCTATTTTGTTCTGTTCTGTGCTGTGCTGTTCTGTTCTATTCTATTCTCTTCTTTTCTATTACGAGCTGTGCTTGTGTGTTCAGTTCTGCTGTGCTCTGTGCTGTTCTGCTCTGTGCTTTTCTGTGATGTGTTAGGTTTATTGCTTGTTCAGTACTGCGATGTGCTATGCTGTTCTGTTCTGTGCTTTTCTGTGATGAGCTATGTGTTATTGTTTTGTTCTGTGCTGTGCTTTTCTGTTCTATTCTCTTTTTTTTTATTATGTGCTGTGCTAGTGTGTTTAGTTCTTTTCTGGTGTGCTACATTGTTCTGTTCTTTGCTTTTCTGTGATGTGTTAAGTTTATTGTTTGTTCTGTACAGTGATGTGCTATGTTGTTCTGTTCTGTACTTTTCTGTGATGTGCTGTTTAATTGTTCTGTTCTGTACTGTGCTTGTGTGTTCAGTTCTTTTCTGGTGTGCCATGTTGTTGTTCTGTTCTTTGCTTTTCTGTGCTGTGCTATGTTTTATTGTTATGTTCTGTTCTGTTCTATGCTTTTCTGTGCTTTTCTGTGAAGTGCTGTCTTATTGTTATATCTGTTACGTGATGTGCTGTGCTATGCTGTTCTGTACTGTTCTGCTTTGAGCTGTGCTGTTTTGCGCAGCTGTGATTCGTTCTGTAGTGTTCTATTCAGTTCTGCTCTGCTTGGTAAGCTGATCAATAAAAATAAAGTAGTAACTAAATGAGATTGACCAACTTAACCTACCGATTACAACAGTAATTAAATTGGTAATAAAAACAGGTCAAGTATCTATGGATGTCTAAGCTAATTGACAAAATGTAATTATTTTTTGTAATTACGCCTGATGTACTCTACCTATAAACACGTGGACTGAATGTTTATATCGATAGTTACATAGGCGGATCTAGCGGGGGGTCAGGGGGGTCCGGACCCCCTTCCTGGAATTTCCAAAATATACTTGTCCATTAGTGTATTTTTTGACTGTTAGTCATTTTTAAGTAGCATGAAGCAATTTTTCTCGGTGCTTAATATAGATTTAATGGAAATGTAGTTTTAATTATTAATATATTGGTTGTGGCAGGAAAGTTTGTACCCCCTAGAAAAATTAGGACCCACTCCAGGACCAAATCCTGAAGCTGCCCCTGAATTCAGAACAATGTAACACGAGAATTCAGGGCAGCAGATCATCACCAATCTTACGATAATTAAACAGTACGATATAGAATTATTTACGACAAAAAATGATCGTAAAATCGTTGATAATAAGAGCCCCAGGTTTTAGGGACATCTCCAATTCGCGAGATCTGAATTTATTTTATTTTTAAAAAGAACATCTCCATTCTTTATCTAGATTTCTATTTTTCTTCAGGCATTGGACTCCTAACATCCAAGGATTCCTAACATCCAAGGTCTTCCAACCCCGTGACCCTACCCCAATGACCTTATCACCTACCCCAGAGAACTTAATGTTCAGACCATACCACCTATCTCAGGGATTCTATCCCTAGGGACCCTAGTAACCCTACCCCCGGAATACTACCTTCAAAGATCCCTAAACCCAGGAACCTATCCAAAATCGTATCTCAGGGAGCATTTCTATAGGAATTCCTAGGAGTTCTAATTTTCCCCAGGAGTGACAGAAAACTATCCTTCCCACATTGTCCCAACCCAGGGGACCGGAATATGCGCATCTCAACTGCGTAAAACAGAAATAAATAGCTTAAGTAAGCTGAAATTGCCCAAAATTGCGTTGTAACAGCTCTGTCTCAGGTAAAATTTGTTAGACTTTATGTACTACATCTCTGTTATGTAACACTGTACGAAAAGTCTTCCGGGTTGACTTTCTCGTACATTGTTACATAACAATGCGTAATTTTATCAAACCCCATTGTCTAAGGTTACAAATAATGAACTAAGCATTGATTGTTTAGTAAAGGCTACACGCATAATCAGTAATAATAAATTATAAAAACATCAACCAAATGATAAAGTTCGTATATAAAACAAATCCATGTTTATGTAAACAGTGCAATGGAATAATCCATGACAAGGGATGCTCAGGATGACCATAAAATAGTATATGTATTAATTTCAATAAATATGTTTTGAGTGTCTCGTTGGTGTTATAGTAAGGCCCTCTGCCCGCATGATTGACTAAGGGTGTGGTGGTTTATCCGCCTTACTAATAAACTAATAATCTAAGCAACCATTATTTTCAGTACTGTCATACCTTTTAAATGGATTGTCTTATTTTAATGGCTACACAAACACGTATTGTTATTGTGTACGAACTATAGATAAAATTATATAAAAACCAATGATTATAAATTAATGATAATAACAATTATAAACACTCGCTGCTGGGCACATTACGGATGCCCGAACAACAAACAAAATAAACATGAATGCAACCGCGAAAGATTTGCTCGCAGAACTTAACAAAGAACTTGCGAACGCGATATTTCCAGTGACCATATTTGTCGGACTACAAATTTTGATTGGATGTATTGCTAATGTGATCTTGTTTTATCTGTTAGCGCGCCACTATGAAAAGTCCAGCCTTCGCACGCTTGTTATGTGCCTTGCGTTCATAGATTTTCTGTGTACAATAACGACAATGCCAGGCGATATTTTGAGTCACAGACTTTGGTACACGTATCCAAGTCGTGTCATGTGCAAGGTAAAAGATTTCTTTAACATTTTTACCGTAACATCGGAAGCCTTTTGTCTTTTTCTCATTGCATATGAGAGATACGTTCGATTTGTTAAAAGTGAAGACAACTCAGAAATGAAGCATGCATTGCTCAAGTTTGGCATTTTTACTTTTCTTGCAGCGACCATCGCTTTTCCAGTCGCAATATTTTGGGGAATTCGGTCTTACCCTGTTGAATTTAAGAACACCACAGTGATCGCAACGTCTTGCGCTAGGGATGCTGCTTATGAGGACACGTATTGGCCTGAAGCTTACGAATTTAGTGTAGTTATAGCAATGGTGGTGATGGCGACAGCATTTTTGTATCTAAAAATAGATCGACAGACGACATCATCCAGCGAAAACATGGCGGATGACAACCCTTCATTAATTCATCGCCAGACCAGGATTTTTTGTGTGATAACACTATTTTTCTTTATAACAACTTGTTTGTTTTTCGACATGATAGCGGTACATGGAGATCCACAAAGCATATTTCAACATTTATCAACTAGGGATAAAGTTATATATAACTTTTTTCTAAGACTGTATTTCATTCAACATGTCATCAATCCCCTTATTTATGGATTAGGTATGCCAGTTATTCGAGGTCATCTACGCACTTGTATATGTCCTTCATGGTACCGTCATCCGAAATTTGGAGCAACAGAAAACTCGGCGTTAATTCAAGCAGACTAATTATAATATCGCAATAATTTCCTGCGCGGAGCAAACTCACCGATATTGGCGATGAGTTGTGCGTCTAAGAAGAGAGACAAGTTAATCGTTTTGTTATCATGTATAGATATGTTATTATGTATTGATATATGTTATCATGTATTGACTTGTTATCATTAGGGGTGTAACAATACGGTAAAAACCGTATTGCAATATATTGCAATACACGAAACCCGTATTGCAATATATTGCAATATATTGCAATACATATTGTTCTTTGCGCATACATGCATAGCATAAATTAATGCACGTGCATCGTCTTAATTTTATCAACATTGTACATAGATATTTGTATTTTCAAATGATCTACACGTATTACGCAAATGTTTGAATAAGTTAGAAAAAAGGTTTTGAATGGACTTTCAAAGATAATTATTCTCTCACTTTACAAAAATATTTCAAGTTTCCGAACACATTTTTACGTTAATTCAAACATTTAAATTTCAGACTCTGATAAAAACAATCAGTATGGATCATAACCAGAAAAACCGGTGCAGAGAAAAGCGAACCAGTTAAAAACCGCCAGAAGTCGTATTGCAATATTAACCGGTATATCGGTTAACCGTTACATCCCTAGTTATCATGTACTTCTTTTTGTTATTGCGTAATGATTCTTGTTATCATGTATTGATTTGTTATCATGTATTGGTTTTTAATCATGTATTGATTTGTTGTCATGTATTGGTTTTTAATCATGTATTGATTTGTTATCATGTATTGGTTTGTAATCATGTATTGATTTGTTATCATGTAGTAATTTTTGTTATTGCATAATCATTCTTGTTTTCATATATTGAACTTTGTTATCAGTTATAGATTTGCTATTTTTTTCTTTGATTTGTTATCATGTATTGTTTTGTTGTAATGTATTGTATAGTCAAATACGACTTGAATAATGCATACAAGTACATCAACAATGTATTGTAAGCTCGAATGTTATATTGATAACCACGAAATAGCATGAATTTACGTACACTTTGATATTTAAATTATATCAGCATAAATTATGGTATAAATAGTATACTCATATATTTAGATAGAGAAATATTATTTCGTATGATTATTGTTACGATTTAGGTCTGTGTGATAGACAACACAAAATGTATTCACTATTGTAGTAATTTTGTCATTTAAAAAAGACGTATATCTTTTAAAGCTCTCGTTTCTTTATTTATGCCTCATAATTATTAAGATATCATCTAGCACCTTGGCAATCTGATTAAAATCCGATCTAAAATTTTCCGCTCGCCTACTCGCTTATTCAGATCTGGCCTTTTTCAAACGAGGGTCCCGTTCAGGTGACCTTTTCTCATCATAATATTAATGAGGAAATTGTTATGATATGTAACTTGTTTACACGCAATTTGAAATGAGCCGTCCAATCGCAGACTGTGAATAATACCGCTATTAAATTAGCTTGCCAACCTTGGTCTAAAAATAGAAATTACGAAATCAAAATGTTATTAATAGTGTTTCGTCTAGATGAAAGCTACGCATTGATTGGTCGACACAAAGTTCATCTCGACGTGACCTTCATGCACGGAGACAGTAGAGATCCTGTACGACAATGCTCTACATGATATCTGTTTACGAAGATTGCTAACACTATGGTCGGATATTTGAACTGTGGCGATCATAGTTGACCATCTGTACACGAGTGACCTTTGCATGAAAGCTTTTTACTTGTCATAAACAAGTTATACATCGCATGCCACCACGTTATATAAACAAAGAACTCTAAAAAACTAATCTATTCATGAAAAAAACATCTATATATCAATTCTATACAGTGCCGTGTTGTTGTGTAGTAATATACGAACTCTATACAACACTTAATGGACCAATTAGCAGGGCTTAGTTTCGATAAACAAAGCTCTGTACTTTGTCACGAACGCTGCCCACGTTGTTTTTATTTATCATCTACACCCATATAAGTTCACATAATACATATCTGACTTATATATATTACTTACTAATGCTTTGATAAAAGGAAGCGATAACATGTTTTTACATACTACTTTGAATCCGACAAAGGACCGTAATCTAGTTTTTATCACTTGCTATAATGGCGTCTATACCACGTGACTTTTTGTAATCAGTTTCTGTCAACCAATCAAAAAACTAACAAACGCACTGTAAATGATTTGAACTACTTCCTGAACATTTTTACTTTTTTCATCATTTTTATGCAAGACAGTTATTACGTATTGTATATGTGTTATTGTCTTCTTCGTAGTCAATCATGGTTCTTCCACGAGAAAACAGTTTTCCCTGCAACACATATATTGTTACATGCAACATAAAATTGCAGAGCTGTAAAAGAAACTTTAAGGATTGTCTTAGAAACAACTTATATTGTTACACGATAAGAAGAGATTAAGCGTAATAAAAAGCAGTTGAATTTCCGTATTTGCGTAACGTCATATCATATTGCAATCAAATTCCTCCTACACACTATAAAGTTAAATTTTGAAGAACTATTTGAACCAAATTAGGCTATGATGGAAGACGACGCTGTGCAAAGATCGAAAAAGTATTTGTTCTGTTGTTATGTCCAGCAAATTGCGGTCCATTATCACTATGAAATATGTCGCATATTCCATTTCGAGATAAATGTGTTTGTAACTTTCTGATCACAGTAGCTGATCTAGTATCTGGCAAATAATCAATTTCAAAAAATCTTGAATAATGATCTATAGTTAACAAATAGTCTTTATTATCAAAGTGAAATAAATCTGCTGAAATTATTTGATATGGCCTTTCTGGAAACTCAATTGATATCATTGGTTCCTTTATATTAGAATCTCTATGTTTTAAACATACTGGGCATTTCAAAACATAGTCTGTAATTTGTTTAATCATTCCTGGCCAAAATAAACATTCTTTAGCCCTTTGTACAGTACGATTTACACCAAGGTGACCTGTATGTACTTTACTTATCATTTCATCTCTCATTGATTTTGGGATTACTAATCTCTGGCCTCTAAATATTAAATCATCTTCAACAGATAACTCATCTCTATGATTCCAAAATTCAGTAACATTGTTATTACAATCTGATCTAGAATCAGGCCAACCATCCATAATTATTTGTTTCAAAATTTGCATTTGCCTATCGTCGCGTAGTGCTTGTTTAATCAAGTTAATGCGATTATCCGTAATAGCAAGTTGTAATTTAACTGCGTGCACATGCAAATCTAAACCTTCAATCAAAGTTGGGTTTGTATCTGATAGCGATTGGCGAGATAAAAAATCACTGACCGGTATGTCTTTGCCACGTACATATTCTACTTGAACATTGTACTTCTGCAATGACAAAAGTAACCTTTGCAGTCTTGGCGGAGCTGCTGATAGCGGTTTTTTCATAATAGCTGAAATTGGACGGTGGTCACTATGAACAATGACTTTTCTACCATATGTATATTGATGAAATCTTTTGCATCCGAATACTATAGCTAATAATTCTCTTTCAATATTTGCAAATCTTTTTTCGCTTTCTGTGAGACTTTTTGAAGCATATGCAATCGGTCTACCTTCTTGCATAAGACAACATCCTAATCCATTTTGTGAAGCATCACATTCAAGAATAAGTTGTTTATGCGGATCAAAGTAACCTAAAACTGGTGCATTCGTTATAATTTCCTTAACTTTCTCAAATGCATCCGTCTGGGTACGTCCCAGTAAAATTCTATATCCTTTTGTAAAAGGCTTCTTAGAGGTGCTGTAACCTCGGCAAGATTTGGTGCAAACTTTGCCATGTAATTAACCATCCCTAACAAAGTTTCGAGTTTCGCGCGATTATCTGGCAATTCTAACTTAGATATTGCTTCTATTTTTGAGGGATCTGGCTTCAATCCATTCGCGGATATAATATGACCAAAAAATGGTACTTCATGTACACTTATTATACATTTATCTGGGTTAAATTTTACACCCTTTTCACGTGCTCTGATAAGAACATTTCTCAAGTTCATATCATGCTCAGATCTTGATTTACCAAAAATCAATAGGTCATCAACTATAGCCTTGATGCCTGACAAACCTTCAAATATTTCATTACATTTTTGTTGAAATATATCACCTGATGACGTAATACCAAATGGTAATCTCAGGTACCTGTACCTTCCAAATGGGGTACTGAACGTAGTTAACAACGAAGATTTGCGATCTAATTTCACACTCCAATATGCATGTGTGATATCTAATATACTGAAATACTTAGCGCCCGATAAATCTGACGTAATATCTTCTAACGTAGGCATAGGATAATGTGGTCTGCGTATAGCATCATTCAGCGCCTTAGGATCAATACAAATACGTAATTTGCCCGTTTTTGGTTTCTCTATGACAACCATCGAATTGACCCAATCGGTGGGCTCAGTCACCGGAGTTATAATATTATCTTTTACCATACGGTCTAGCTCAGTTTTTAATCTAGGCTTCAATGCGTGCGGAACTTTTCGCGGTGGATTCACAATAGGCATAGCATTATCATTTACATGCAATTTTGCGTAACCTGGAATTTCACCTATACCACTGAATAAATCAGAAAATTCTGACATAATCATGTTTTTGTCCAAATAACTGTTGGATTCAGAAGAGTTCTCATCAACAGAGCATGTAACCTTAATGAGCTTTAGGTCAAGGGAAGTATTTAAACCTATCAATGATGTATGTGCATTTTCCACAATATAAAATGCGGTCATTGTTTCATTATCTTTATATGAACAAGATAAATTAACTTTCCCAATAACCTTAATGGTATCACCTGTATACGAAGTAAGTTTACTATCTGGAGGTTCAAGAGGAATTTTGAGATTTAACATTTTATATGTTTTATGTGTCATTAAATTACAAGAACTACCTGTATCTATTTTAAAATTAACTGGACATTTTGATTTACCAATATTCAACAAAACAAAAATACGGCCTGGAGAGTAGTTAAGAGAATTGCTTACCATATCTATAGTATCAAATGAATAGTCACTATTGTCACTATCAACATTGTCACAATTAACATCATGCACTGTTCTAGAGTTTTGTCTGTTATTTTGAGAAGTAGAACGACATTGTTTATCAAAATGGTTAAAGTTTTTGCATTTATTGCAAATTTTCCCGTATGCTGGACACTTCCTTGGTTCGTGGCGTCTTCCACATTTGTGGCATTGTACTGTTTGTTTCACTGGTTGTCCATGGCTTCTTTGGGGTTTCTGTTTTCTACGAACAGCGTCTACTACTGGAGTGTTAGTTCTAGTTGATAGGGATTCACTTATCTGCATTCCAGCCATTTGTTGTTGACAATACTCATAGTTTTGGCAAATCTGTATTGCTCTCGTTAATGTTAATTTTTCTCCAACGTTAATTAGCTTTTCTCGGATCTTAGAATCATTTGCTCCAAACACAATTCTGTCTCTAATCATTTCATCCGTTCTTGCAGAATCACCAAATTTGCACTCGGCTGACTTCAAGCGAAGCTTAGTCACAAATTTGTCAATTGTCTCATTGCCTTGGATAAGATGATTGAATTGAAATCTAGCAAATATCGGATTCAATGTAGGCTGCACATGATCTTTAAACTTTTGAAAGTGTACGTCTAATGACTTTGACTCTTCATCAGTTAAAGTTAAAGTTTGGAATATATCACGGCCTTTATCTCCAATCCATATGAGAAAATAAGATATTTTTTCCTCTTCTGTTTTATTTTTCAAAGGTCCACTAAATATCAACTTAACGTGTCTTTGAAATTTGTCCCATTCTTCTGGTAAATTGTTTGACTCCCATTCCATACATGGAGGATTAATTCCAGACATTTCCATTTTTATTAAACTTGTATGCAGTTAATGTTCCAAAGTAGTAATTATATTCCAATTTTTCTTTTAATAATTTCTTAATTTTAGACACCAAATTCTGACACCATGTTCTATTGTTATGTCCTGGTTTGATAATCTATTGTATAAATAACTCTAATGAGATTGATCACTAATGTGAAATACAAATATATTATAACTAAGACACAACACGTGTTACTACTCTAAAGATTTATTATAAACTGACCAGTGGGTATAAGATATTGAAGTAGCTTACTGAGCATGCGTAAACATATAGATAATTATATAGATAACATATAGAACAGTATTGATTTACACAAATAACATCAATTTGCGATAACTGTTTGCACTATTTAAAGTATAAATCCATAAACGTTGGGGTAAATAATAATAGTTAAGCGTAATTTAATGTATAGCGTGCGCTCCTTTGCATATATAGTGAAAAGTGAAAACGTACGTGATTATGTTTGAATAAATATATTTATTTAAGTTTTACAGGAAAATGATAACACGTTAAAATCAGCTGAACAAAAAGAACTGCAGAAATAATTTCCGTGAACAAAGACCAAGAATCTCAATGACTTGGTTCACTGTTCTAAAAGTTTCCAACACAAAACTTGATTTTACAATCCAAGCAATTTTCAACCAATCAGAAAAAGGAAGTTCACAAAATGATGGGCTACCAATCGGTGGGTTGTTATAACACTGCGCATGCGTACTAAAAGCAAACGTTCTGATGACGTCACATGACTGTGACGTAGGTTCTGATAAAATGGCTGCCAATTGTTTCTGAAAATTGAAACAAGATGAATTATAGATAATTTATAATTTATGAAGAATTTGTGGCCAAGTGGACTTGTAATCACTGGATAGCTAGCACAGCGTTTGTTCAAATTTCATTTCACCCAAACCCGCCTCGTTGTTCCCTGTGCAAGACCTATTTGTGACCTATTTGTCATTCATGGTCAAAAAAGCTCAGTATTGTCGAATATTCATGGAAGTGACCTAACAGTGCGACTAAGGTACGGTTTTGTCTCGTATAGTGAAGTACCAGCGACCACAGTTCTGTTTTGATGCCTTCATGTACAATACAAGGTCTCACTCTCGGCTTGCTTTCACCACTATTTCACTCTTTCTCACACATGTCTTATGTCTAATAATTGTACTATTTGTCTTTATGTTAGCATAGAAGTTGATTGACATAACAGTCTAGACGAATAGTTAAATTACATAGAAAATTACATAGAACATCAATAAATTTGTCAACATTGTACAGCATAAATAATTAAGAACAAGTTCTACCCCAATATCTGACAAAATCATCTATCAACTGTGACACACGAACATGAATGGAGAGCTAATGAAAAATATAATAACAGTGGATTGTCTTATGAAATGTCAATCTGTTGAATTAATATTTGACGCTACGCGACAGTTTGTAGAACCGGCATCGCCTTTTACTTGGCTTTTCCCGATGTTTAGTAGCAAATCCTCATTAAAATTTGCTGCGGATGATTACATTAGGCCGCGCATGCGCAATTAATGAGATAGTTACTACTGCAATGAAAATAGTCCGATTAACACAAGGACGATGCAGTTTATGCAATGGAAGTACATTACAATTAACCTAGATAAGTATTCATTTAATCGGTAAATGTACAGGAAATTTAGCATCGCTTCCGTTTGTTGCATGACATCGTGCTTATATTCTCGATAGAAACCCCATGACCAACAGTGTTTTTAGCTCTTTGATTATTAGTCTAGCGTTCTATGACCTAATCACAGCACTGTGTGGCTAACATCGAACAAAATGTTACCTGTAAACAAGCGCGTGTTGTGTCTATCCATTGTTGCCCAACATGAGAGAATTGTGATCTTTGTTCAGTAAACTCATTACATATCGTATCACCAAAACTGATAGCATAGGAATCATTGTTTGCTTCACATTGGAATCGTTTCTACAATCACAACAAAGGTATAGTAGGTAATGCATGACTTTCACACTCTCGTACCCCGTGGTTATCAAGATTCTCGGCAAGTATCGAGAATCTTACTAGGCTCTGGGAACGAGAATGGGCCCTCAGAACTCATCAGTGATTTTTTACGCAAATGTATCTCGGGCATAATAAGTAGTGAAAGTACATTGGAGTTCTAACATGAATTTGCAGTGGGGAAGACACTTTTAAGTTGTACAGTACATTATTAGCAAAATAGCAGTACATATATATGGTGCTGTCGAGAACGTTTGAGCACTTTATAGCGTACAGACAATAGTTCACAGAATTTATTCATTTTATGTCCAATATACTAGTTACATGCCAAAGACGTTCAGTATTTGATATTACATGGACAACATTCCAACAGTTTGCCAAGTTTATATTGTACATTTTAAAATGATATATTTTACCAAAATGATCAGACAGATTGCTTACAGCATCAAACTTTAATATAAGGAAAATTTTGACCAAACGCGTAGATCTATGTCTCTGCTTTGACCAAGTTTTTGGAGTGCAAAGTGTTTGAAAATTTGGAATTTAAGTTTGACGAATAAAAATCGCGGTTTATGATAATTCAATAATCTAATAACTTACAGCTAAGCATTGTTTATACCACGAGCAATCTTCGCCAGAAGGACGATAACACCATGAAGGAAGTTCCTCCGCGAATAAAACATGACCTCCAAGACAAACAATACACGCTATCTTAATATTAAACATAACTGAAGGTGACCGCTGTCACTAAATTAGGCTTTATAATGACTTCCATTTTTCTCCATTCCGAAGTAAAAGACAGTTTTTACATAACGTTTATCTTCAAAGACGAGGGCGTTTATAAATACTCTTATTGTGCCAAATATACTAAGATAAACTATTTGACATTGTAATTTTAGACTTTTAATGGATTTCGTGACTCGCGGCTCGTCAACCTACGGATTCCATATCAGTTGAGGATAAAAACCGTACTCCGCTCTATCACGTTCACACATAATTTTACACTCGAGGCTAAATTACAGAAAAGCCGTTTTATTCCAGTCACGGATTAGTCAGAAAATGTAAATCATTACAAAAGAAAATGAAATTTGGTTAAACTAGTAATAACTGAGTAATGCCACCAACTTCGCCTAAAGTCTGGGTAGAAGATGAGACTATTATGAATGAAGTCTACGAACATTTTAAAGCAACTTGTCCAGAGATTTGGTTATTTCCTATGTTTGAGAAAAATATATATGTCAGTTTTAAATGGCTGTTAAAAACTATTTGATGGATAACACTTTGTAAACTGTGATAGCTTGTAACTTATGTGATAACCTACACATTTCATCAGTATTAGTATATGTATCTTAATTGTGATATAATGCTCAATTTTTACTAAATTCTTAAATATACATTTGATAACTTTTATTCTTTATCTTTCATGCCTGTCTATGTCAAACCGTGCCCGTGCAATAGTCTTGGACCACAATCGAAATAAGGGTTTCCCTTTCTTGGGTTATTATGTTTAAAATCATCACAAATATATTTGTGTTGATGTACCCTGACATGGTTCATTGTATTCATCATGTGTTGTTTGTTTTATGTTTTACCATGTTGATTGCAATGTTTTGAATGTCATGTTATGTGTATATTGATACCAAATAAAATCTATCTATCTATCTATCCAGGTTATTAATGTACTTTGACATAAATCTTTACGTTTCATGATTGATCATGTTTGATGTATATTGTAAACATTAGTTAACCGAATAAATATATCCATCTATCTGTCCGTTCTTGTGATAAGAAAAAGAAATACATGTTTCAGTCTTCATCAAATTATCATCAGCACTAGACATTCGGTCCTGCAAATTGAAATTTGTTACTGAACTGAATAAAAATTTACTGGACCAAAACATTATTGTCAAAATATGCAGGCCTTTTTAATGATTTAGAATTATAACATATTCTAAAATTAATTAGACAACAGTGGTACCCTCTCAGCCAACTCATTGCTTATAAAGTGTTTCTTTCATTGGTAAATCTCATACTAAACTGCTACTCATGCTCTATGCTATACATTGCAGGGCACGGGCGTCTCGTGCAGAAATTGACAGATGAAATTGACAAGTTTTCCAATCAGTTACAACGCATGAGCGCCACGTGTAGAAATTGACACATGAAATTGACAAACTTTCCAATCAGTTACAACGCACGAGCGCCTCGTGCAGAAATTGACACATGAAATTGACAAGCTTTCCAATCAGTTTCAACGCACGAGCGCCTCGTGCAGAAATTGACACATGAAACTGACAAGTTTTTCAATAAGTTACAGCGCGTGGGACATCTGTGCAGAAATGATCACGTGATATTAACCATCGGTCTTCTTAATGAAAACGTCCTCTATATAGATAAATATAAGCAAACTAGTGAATGAAATAAATGAGTCAAAATGACGAACGCTTTAATTCTTGTACATTATTTTTTAATTTAAGGCCAATGGTCATGGGGTATTTCAAACAGTACCAATTACCTTCTCCTTTGCTAAAGTTAAGACTTCGGGACCAAATTCGCAGCCTTTTTTCTGCGGTCCATAAACTGCGGCCAAATTACAAAGTTTCAAACAGTTGAAATCTATGATAAAACAGATTTTAGGATTTCTACAATTCGTACAACGTAATAACGTCAGACAACGCTCTGTTAATACATTAACTAAATTCTAAACGGAAGTTAAATTAAACATCTGAATAAGATATTCATTTCGCAGCTTTTTAAGTATAAAATGAAGCCCTTCAAAATGGCTGTATATATATTTATAGATGCGACACAGGCATGAAACCGCATAAATTCGGCCACACCCGGAAACGACCGAAATGTTAGCTCTTTAGACTTCTGATCTGAATTTCATAGAATTTTTAAAATTCGGAAATTGAAGTATCTATAGTATATGACTAAGAATGACGTATATTTAAAAAAAGTATATCGATCATATAGCCTTAGAGCCAACATCCTCGCATCCGGAGGTTACCAAGATTTTCGATCGCGAATCTTGATAATCCCTGGGTACGGAAATGAAGGGCCAAGGCCGCGTTATTCAAAAGTTTTGTCCAAATCTGAGCTAGTATCAGGCCTCTTCTGTAAGTGAAGCCAAATTATTAAATCCTTTCAGCTTTAGCTTTCACAACGCTCTAGATTTCAAGATGGCGTCCAATATGGCCGCCGTTTTAAAAAAAAGTACATCATTTAAATTTGTAGCAGACATTACCCTCGGCAATTATGCTAATAATTTTATACACTACGAAGTATAACACATTTTAGGGTTACAAAAGGCGGCAAGCAATATAGTGTTTTGACCCGGAACCCTGTCGTCCGTCTGTAACTGTAACTCTTATTACAAAAAAAACTATTGTTTGTAAGTAAACAGTTGCTTTCATCAGAATATTATAACATTGTAAAATTTATAACAGAAGGTCAATATTGTTTTGAATGACTATGTAACTATTCAGATTTCTTAATCAAAACCGCATTGGAACAACAAAATATTTCCATAAAATCATTCAGAAATATCAAATCAAAATTTTAGTATACATTGAAAATAAATAGGACAATTTCGAGGGGGTCGGGACAACTCCCGGGCTCATTTCGGGGACCAAGCCGGTCGGAATTCACAGAATTCATGATTTCTCAGGCTTCACAATTCACAGGTCAAACTGTATTTCATTGACATTTATTGTTCCAAATAACGTATGTAAATTGGTAGATATACTGTCTCGTCTTCGAGTGGCAAAAATCCATTGATACAAAATTACATTTATTTGTCGTATTAGTATACTAATACGAACGAGATAATGGTCCCTAAATATAGCAACATTCTGTAGCTATATTAGGTTTCTTCTTTTATTTCATTTTAGCAAAGCTTATCTTAAAACAGTGTTCCATTCCCACGCACTATACTCGTAGATATACGCTTTTTAGTCTTCAATACTATTCTGTGGTGCTTTTCACAAAAATTCTTACGAAAAAAATCTTCGTAAGTCAGTTTCATATACATTTGTAATTAGGCCCACATGGAAGATTGGACTTGTCCAAATGTGCAGCCTGTTTAAATAAAGTCGTTATTATTATTATAATTAAAAATCAAATAATTCAAAGTCAGACGGATAAAGCATAACTATGATATGATATTCATAAGATGTACACAATTCTACACAATTTGTATAATGTTTAGAATTGATACGCCAAAAAAGGAGCGTATTACTAATGTGTCTTGCTTTTGACAAACGAAGATTTTTTTCGTAAGAATTCTTGTGAAAAGCACCTCTGATTCTGATGAAAATTATCTTAAAATGACTACAAATCTAGTAGTTCCTAGGCGGGACATACTTTCATGAAGATTTTTCATGAAATAATTACTACGGTTATTCTACCTCCTACCACCGATTCTATATCATGTAGGACAGTTGTCAGTTATCGACGTTTTTGTCTACGATACTATTCCGATTCTGATGAAAACCATCTTAAAATGACTACAAATCTACTACATGTAGTTCCTAGGCGGGGCATACTTTCATGGAGCTACTTTCTACGGTCAATCTCATTCCTACCACCGATTCTATCAGTTGTCAGTTAATGACAGAAGTATTAGTTCAGTAACTGATTAACAGCTAATAAAGAATCTAAGTATTTCCAGGAACGGCGAATAGGTTGATTGACCGCCGTGATATAACCAAATAAACTGTGTTGCTAAGGTTTTACACCCTATCAAAATGAAAAAAAATATATATAATTAATCATTATCTCGACATAGTCAGATTATATAAATTTCCACCCACAAAGCCAGTATCTCAGCATTAGATTATTAATTAGGTAATCCAAAATAAGGTGGTTTACAATGCAAGTATTTCAGCACGAAGAGATTATTTAACTTGTTTAATATAATTTATTTTAAATAAGAAGTTCACTAAACAGGGTGTGAAAATTAAATATAATGAAAATTTTAAGCTAGAACTTTTAGGGCGAATGTCATTATCGTACCCAGGGGTTATCATGATTCTCGATTAGAAAAATCTAGCATCGAGAATCTTGATAGCCTCTAAAATGAAAAAATATATATAATTAATTATCATTATCTCGACAAAGCCAGACTCTTTAAATTCCACCCACTAAGCAAGTTTCTTTGCATGAGCTTTTTAATTAGATAATCCAAATTAAGGTGGTCCACAATGCAGGTATTTCAGCACGAAGAGATTATTTAATTAGCTTAATATAATCTAAAATAAGGAGTTCACTGAACGGGGTGTAAAAATTAAATCTAAAGTAAAGTTAGAACATGTCGGGGAAAGTCATTCTCGTACCCAGCGGTTATCGAGATCATGGGCGGATCCAGCGGGGGGAGGGGACAGGGGGGTCCGGACCCCCCCCCCCCTAGAATTTTGAAAATGTACATGTCCATTAGTGTATTTCTTGCTTGTAAGTAATATTTAAGTAGTATGAAGAAATTTTTCACGGTGCTTAACATAGATTTAATGGTTATGTAGTTTTTATTATCAATATGTTGCATTTTTTCTGCAAAATGTGTAATGTGGTTGTGGTTCGAGGTTCGGACCCCCCCTAGAAAAGTTCGGACCCCCTTAGAAAAGGTCGGACCCCCCCCATAGAAAAAAATCCTGGATCCGCCCCTGGAGATTCTCGATCTAAAAAAGGCTAGTAACGAGAAACTTGATAGCCTCTGGAAAGGAAAATGAGTGAATGTATCACTCACTTTAATAAAAATATTCTAGAAGAAATGATTAGACTTGTAATTAAAACTATACACCCTAATAACACATAAATCTGTCATTTAAAAGGAGGAACCAAACCTGAGAAACACGTTCTAGTCATTATTTACAGATTATTGGTTTTAATAGGAGTAGACCTTAACCATTAACTGGTCAATCCTCATATTTTACGAGTCTTTACCCACAGTTACCCATATGCCTTAAAATTATTGTTTTGTCTGGATTAAGTGAAAGTCATTTAAGGAAAGTCTCGAAGAAATTACCTTTTTTCTTGTGCCTCTCTCATCAAATATATCTCGGGGGGGGGTCCATGTAGCATGCGTCTAATCTCCAAGCTAGAATACAGCTCTGCTTGCTACCTTAATCTTCTGCAGGTTATCAGACGGTAACATAATCATACATTGATCAGGTGCTCTCTCATTGGCCCATGCTGTAACCAGCTATCAGTGATGCCATCATATTATTGATACAGGCGTCTGTACTGATAAAATAAAACAAGTAAATCGGTGAGCTAATGCTCACTAGTGATACCCCCGCCAAAATCTAAAAATATGCGACAAACAGGAAGTAGATGAGCAAGGAGCATGAAATCGCTTTACACCACATGGGACTATGGGATGAAACAATATGCAAAGTATTAGACTGCTGCATGATATACTTGCTGAGAAAACTGCGACGGAAATTTCGTAACGGACGCACGCACACACACGCACGGACAAGGGTAAAACAGTAACCCCCCCTTCTTCGAAGCGGGGGTATAAATACAGTAAAAACGTTTCAACATTAAATTATTTTCTTCTTTTATTTCAGTCGTAATTCAGACTTACGTCATATGTCAACTTCAAAACAAAATCAAACGACAATACCACGTGACTATGATATCACAAATGCAACGGTTTGAAGAAGAAAACAGTGAAAATCAGTCTCGACTTTAACTTTAAAATGTCAGATTTCCATGATACCTACTCAATGCTAAACAGAAAAGTGTATACTGTTTGCTGCGCATCACATCTCCAATGCCAGTTTCATACTTTTTGCTAACACCTTGGAAAACCTACAGACGTTATTTCTACTCAAAACACTATAGGAAGACAAATGTCACTGTACTAGCGCCCTGGTTTTCCGGGATGTTTGCTAAAAGTATATGATATATTTAATAACTGGGTTTGAACTACGAAATCAGACAGATTCGTTCAATGAGAGTACAAAATGGAACATTCTCATTCCAAAGAGCTATTAAGATTCTCGAATCTTGATAACCTCTGGTTACGAGAATGAAAATGGACCCAACAAGACCTGTTTTATCAGTAGTGTCGATCTCTTTCAGCATTTTAATTTGTAAATTCCACACCAACAGTCACGTTTAAAGACACAACTGAATCAGACTCAACTTTATGCATGTATTATTGTGCTTACTGTTTACATATTCTCATAGCTATACAGTACAACCTCTCTTGAACAACCCATTGAGAAGACTTAATTAAGTGTGTTGCTGTTCAGAGGTCGTCGCTTTGCTGAGGTTAAATACAATCAAAAGTACACCTAAAGGAAATATTACAAGTTGTTGTTGTGCAGAGGATTCGCTCTGACGAGGTTATACTATGTTCTTAAAACCAATGTATCTATTCCCGTCATAAATATGCAATACTCCTTCTTTATTAACTAATAAACATGCCTTATACATATTCTAGACACAGACATACATAACTAAAAAGTAATTCAGGAAGATTAATTAAACCCTTCTAGTATACAGCATTCCATTTATAGAAATATATTCCATAGGGAAGACAATTTCCAAAAATAATTTACTATTTAAGCAACTTCAATCCTTTTTAACACTCAAAAAAATTCGCTACACATTTCATTGTTTTTCCCAAGGGGACTTAAATGTTAAAACAGAAATGTCTTTACGAAAGCCTACTATAATGGTAAAACTAAAACTCTCTCGATGTGCCATGAAAATTATAGCTTAATTATATAACTACATTTCTGCTGAACTTAGTCATAATCTAGTTAACATCATAAATGACAAGCCAAGACCACCATGAGGCAATTTATTTTAATTTGAAGAAATTTATTGTAGGATAGAGTACTTCCAAAAGATAATAAATTAACAATTATAAATACTGGCATCTTGTAGGGCTATTGTTTAATTTTATTTAACTATCAGTGAAGCTTACATTAACCCCACTATTTTAAGTGCCCACTACTGCACTTCTGTTCTCACTATTCATAAAAATAGCTTTAAAAATATCTGTACTTAAATGTACAGCGAATAAAGAGCAAAACTAAGTATTTCAGTCATAAGGGGTAAATGTATGCTCCACAAAGAATTTAATAAAATCTAACAAAGCCAGTCCGGGAACAAGTAAAATAAGAAAACATGATCCTTTTAAATTAAATACATGTAATTTATTGGCACATTTTCTAGATATTTTATAAATACTTGAACGTCTGGTCTGTCTTTCTCTTTAATTTCCATAACCACTAGCCCAACTTATCATGTAAGAGTGCAGGATTATCAACAAGCCAAACTATATGAGATAAATAATTCTCACTGGCCCCAATCATTGTTTTCACTGGTCCCAGGATTCAGAATAAAGGGTTAAGGCGATGACTGTCTTTAAATTGTTTTACTACATATCAACCTGTGCACTCTTTCACAAAAATTCTTACGAAAAAAGTTATCATAAGTCAATTAGTATTTTGCAGTTCAAAGTCAGATGGATAATAAGCATAAGTATGATACTGCAGCTGTCCAGTCAAATCCTTGTAACTTCACTTTTTGAAGCAACGAGGTTTTGACTTGACGACGACCACATACTCTTGCTGATGTTAACATTCACTACAGTATTTCTGATAAATAAAAATATATCCAAATCAGAGGACCTCATGTAAAGACCACTCACAGAAGAATAAAACTGGACACTAGCAAGTCAGGAAAATATAACAAAACAATATTTGATTTTTTAGCCTATCAATAATCATTTATTTCATGAAGTAACAAAAGACAATATTATGATGAAACGATACATAATTTACTTCTTAGTTTTACACAATAACAACATCATTATAAGTACATCTGATCATTAAACGTCACATAGCAAAGCGACATGTAAATGTAAATAGAGTCATGATCAATCTACAAGTAAGGCAAAATGTCCAAACAGAATAGTAGGACATAATGATCACGCATATCAAAGAAATGAAAGCCAAAAAAGTTCTAATCAACTTTATTTTTCAGAATCAATCATACATAGATCAGTATGGTGGCATATTTCTGTCACCAGATAAACAAATAACTAACAAGTTAATCGAGTAGTTAACTATTGATGTAAGTATCTTCATATTGCTTGTAAACAGTCATCTGATCCAAGTTACCTTCACATGTCCAGTCTTCAAATTCCCAGGTTTATGAAACCTAGAACTATAATCTATTGTCTACGTGTTCCTGCAAGCCAGGGGTGCTTTCCACTAAAGTTCTGACGAAAAAATCTTTGTAAGTAAATTTCATATAATTAGCACATCTAAGTCAGACGGATATTAAGCATAAATATGATATGATATTCGAAAGGTATACACAATTCTACACAATAGGTATAATATTTAGAATTGATAAGCCAAAAAATGAGTGTATCATTAATGTTTCTTGCTTTTGACTTACGATGAGTTATTTCGTAAGAATTTTAGTGAAAAGCACCACAGGATCAGACGTAATATTTACAAGCAATGTGAGATGTCAAGACAGTTTGTCCATCAGCCATTTTCCATAGAAATCACTACCTAGTGCTTTGCCCTCCAGTACCCTTCTTACACAAGGGTACCAAGGGACAAAGCACTAGCTAGCAACATGCTTAAGAAACTTGCCACAAGTTTAACAATGTAACAACAGCTAGCACTAACACAATAGTCTCCAATAAGATGTTATATTCAGTCAGTGTAGCCCTTGGCTTGTACTTTAGCAATAATTCTTTCTAGTTGTCTTTTAGCTTCACATTGAGGGAAGTTGGACATATCATAGTACTGTGGAGCAATCTGTATCATCCTGAAACAAAGTAACAAAGGTATTAGTAAACATAATATAATTTTGTACACTCTATCAACTTTTGTAATAAAAGGGATGCAATAATTAAATAACAACAGAAACCTAAGGTCTTTCCACCTTGACACGACAGTCGCATAATGAATCCCATTGTGGATTAAATCAGGGGCTAGAATGCATCCACTTCACACTTCCCCGAAAGGTTCAAGATCAAATAATAACAATTTGTCTTGGTGAAAAAAAAATCAATCTGCCCTTTACTAGACTATGTTGCATGCAAAATCACATAAAAAACAAAAAGCTAAAAAGGTTCATAATAATACCGTCTTCAGCCAACTAGGCAGCTTACAATCCAACTACAATAAAACTAATCATATTCAATTCAATTAAGCAGACATTCCGATAAGTGCTGGTCCGACAGACCTGACCAGTGAAATTCCAGTCTGTCAAGGAAAAAGTCTGCTGAAACCAGTCTAAATGTCCACTTAAATTTCTTTTCTTTTTTTAAATTAAAATGAGGACAACTATCGGCCCTTTTATCTTATTTATTGGTATGTATTGAACTAATTTTGATGTTTGTCTTCAGCTAAAAGTTATAATAAAGACTGATTAGCAACCAGAAAAAAGTAATGATAAGTCATGACATATTGACATTTTGAGGATTTCTTACGGTCCTGTGAGACCTGATTCAGTCCAGGGATTCTTCTGAGATCACTTGACCAAATGTGATTATGTCTATTAATGTCATAACACTTTTCGGAATGTCTGGTAAAGTAGGATTTTGATGAGATATTTTATTTACCATTCTGGTTTGACATCAGTGACAGTTCTGATGTAATTTTTAGTGGTCAGTACAAACTCATTATATAAAACCCATTCTGGTTTGTGGTCAAGACATGTGGATGGATGAAGTTGAACTATCTGGTTATCTTTAACGGTCAAATAATGACCGGTCCTTTCTAGATGGGCAATCTGAAATAAAATCATAGAATAGAATAGAATATAATAATCTTTATTTTAAGTTGGTATATATACATAATAAATAACATAAGCTCTAGTGAGCTTTTAAATCAACTACAAATAACATAAAAATTATATAAAATCAACATATGTAAAAAATACCTGTAAAATAAATGATTATTACATTATATAATACATACATTATTGTGTTCACAGAGCAATCTGAAAAAAAGAATCATTGCATCAGTTAAAATACTTCTGTAGCATCTAGTGATGCCACAGTCTGAATTGATCTACATTATTTTAATAGAAGAGAGAAGACATTCAAACTTTTAGCGTAATGAATAATTCAATTGAAACAATTACTATGATATATGTATTAGTCTAAAAAATATTTAAGAGTTGTTCGCTAACCCATTTTTATTTGATTTTATTGTATTTTGAATACAAATATTTTCTTAGATTATAAATAAAATTGAAAAGGGTCCATTTAGGGGAGGTAATGCTTACATTTGGGTTTTAATACAACTTATCTTTGTAAGAGTAGTTTCCCTGTAGATAAGTTTATGTAACATTTTACGGGTTCCAATACAATACAGCTTAAGGGATATGATTTCACATATATATCAGTTTTAAGATTCAGCTCTACTCAAAGAGTTACAACTTGTGCGTTTAAACTAATACGTAAAAAATCAAACAACATACCTGCATAAAGAATCCTGACACAAGAGCCTTTCGTATATTGAGATAATAATCTCTACTAGTAAAGTCTGTGCTACTTCTTTTCAAGTTAAATCTGTCCATAATCCTGGCTAATTGTTGACGTACATTATCAGCACTCTTTAATGATCGGAAATTGATGAAATTATCATAACACCACTGTGGATCTTCTTGGTCTAAAAATGGAACAAATAGGCATTTGAATAACACATGTTGGTAAATCTTATTCAAATGTCAGTAACGAAAAACATTTACTTTGCAGAAAACAAGAAAAAAGACCCAAAGGTAAAAAATTGTAAGAACTTGATTTATAGTTGAACTTGAAAATACTTATTTTAACATCATTAGGGTTCACAGAAACTGTATGGAGCCCATCCGGCAAGCTCAGTGAGTAGCGCACAAGTCTACAAATTGAGAGGTCAGAGATTCTATTCCAGGGTGGGGCATACTTTGGTGGAGTTTGCTCATGAAATAATGTTTACAGCTATTCTCACTCCTTCCACTAATCTAAATCATATAGGACAGTTGTCAGTCATTGACAGAAGTATGTGCCTAGTTACTGGTCATCAGAAAATCCTGAAATTTTAGCTGTTCCTGGAGTGGTGAGTAGGATGGCCGATAGCTGTAATATGACCTATATGACTTTTTAGCCGTTAAAAGCATTAACAACAAAGGAAGAAATAATAAAGCAGGACTTACTTTGTTTAAATGCGTGGTATACATTCAATAACGTCAGGTGGTCACCATCTATGTGGGCGAATCTCATCTTGCATTCATCAGCAGCTTTCCTCAGTTCAGTGGGACGTACAAAGCACTGCGGGACTAAGAATTGTTGGGTCGGGGCCCAAATGGACCCATTCCCCTCTCCATTAGATGTCATATGCATATGAAAACTAAAAAAACTAAGACGATCAGACAGTGGTCCTTAATGTTGCACAAACCTCTGTTTCGGTAAACTATGAATAAAATTTTGAGATTTATTTAAGCCTATCATCCTACAAACCTTAACACCACTGTCTGAGACAAAGATTGGGTAAATTTAGGTAAAAGTAAAAAATGATTTCATTTCAGTTAAAATACTTAATATTATTGAGTTCTGCCAAGGTTTTTAAGTTGAACAAATAATAATTAAAAAAATTAGTTAATTGAAATGCAAATAAGATTTTTTAAGGATGGTCTTCCATCTTGATGGAAACATACTAGCCAAGTTTTGAATTCTAAATATCAAATCATGGTAAATATGAATTGAAAAGAAAATGTTTAGTTTAAGTGTGACACTAAGTCCATGAAATCAGTGTGTCTGGTTGATCGGGCAACCACTAGATAATTTGGACAAAATTCTACTAACAAGATATAAAGATTGCTACCAAAATTACCTGCTCGGACAAATACTTTCATGTCCAAATTTCTTAGACAAAACACACAATGAAATTCATTGACAAGCTTACTTTTTTGTTCAACCAAGGCAGAACTCAATACAAACAAATGATAAGATCTTTTAAGTAAAATTTGACAAGATTTTAATATGACTTAAGTTCTGAATTTGAATCTGCAAAAATTCTGAAGTCTACTTATGTGAGTAAATATTCCTAAATTGGAAACTCGGAAATAAAAAGGTTATACCTGATAACATGGCAGTTATAGAGAGTATCTCGTTAGAACAGCTGAAGTCAGTACTAGCTATAACCATCTTTGCTAACTGTGGATCTAACGGAAACTCTGCCATCATTGAACCAAGCTCTGTCAAATCACCATTATCATCCAACGCTGCTAGATAGTTTAACAATTCTAATGCTCTCATCAATGTCTCAGGTGCTGTAATAAATATAGGTAAGATAATTAAAAGAAAAGACACCTTGAAATAGGGTTCAACACGAGTGTCCAGAGATTCGAGGAGTCTTTGATTCAATTACTGAGCAGGGCATAAGTTTGTGCAGTTTGTTCATGAAAAAGTTTCTACGGCAATTCTCCCTCCCACCACTGATTCTAAATAATGTAGGGCAGTTTTTGGTCGCTGGGGGAAGTTTGCACCTAGTAACTGGTTAAAAGTTAAATCCAGTGATTTAGCCTTTCCAGGAATGGCTGGTAGATTGACTGCTGTGACATATTGTTTTGCTACTGCTATAAACTCAATCAAAATATAACAGATATACTTACTAATAACCTTAACGTAGCTACACTTATGGCCATGATATGACCTATACAGCATGTTTGCTACAGTGTTAAACCCAACCAAAAGAAAAGAAAGTCCAAGCGACCATAGTCACTAAAAAAGCGACCATAGTCACTAAAATTGCAATCATAAACTTTATTTCATTCAAATAAAAGACCAGTTTCATAATAGACTATATCCGGAATTCAAATATTTGGGTTTCCCCTCCGGTACAAACAAACTTTCACCTTTACAATGAAACATGTGTACAAAGAACAATAGGATTTAATCCATAGTTTGTACTATTTAGCAATAATGTGAAGAAAACTTTGTTTGTACTGGCACTGGCCGTGCACAGATGAAAAAACCCATAAAATTGAATTCTGGTTTAGGTCTATTGCTATACATGAGTGAGCAATCATCAAGAAACTAAACAAAATACACCAACATACCTGGAGGGTCCATGAAATCAAAATGTACCAGATCATCAATACCCAGTTTCTTAAGCTGTAACACAACAGATCCAAGATTGGATCGTAAGATTTCTGGATACGTGTTCTCCTGCATTTCTTGTTTGAAAGCTTTCTCTGTGTATAATCTGAAACATTTTCCTGGCTTTGTTCTCCCAGCACGACCTGCACGCTGTTGGGCACTAGCTTTACTGATAGCCGTCACTAATAATGATTCTACACGAATTCTAGGATTGTATACCTGTAGTAGATGAAAATAAAATAATGAAAATGGTGATGTGTAATAGATAAAGGTAAAATGATGATGATGGTGGTGATACACATCAATGAAAACAACAACAAAAGTAATTCTATATAAAAGTAAACTATATATCTTTAATAGATGAAGATGATGATAATAATGATGAAAATGGTGATGGTGGTGATGATGATGACAACAACAGGAATTCTAAGTTTATATATCTGTAATAGATAAAGAAAAACAATGCATATCACAATTCAGCATTTATCTTTTACTTCAAATGAAAAGGTGTCAGGGCCCATTTGGGGGACAATGAAATTGAGAAAATTTTCTGTCATTTATGAAACCATAGATAATATCCACTTTCATTAGCCTGAGTAACATTTTTAAAGGAATAATTTTGGTCTTATTTAAAATTTAAAATATTCAAGCAATAGATTTCTTTTGAGATTTCTAAATAATACTTGGGAAAACAAAACAAATTATATATAGAATTGTTTTATAAAGGACAGGGGAAAACAGCATATTTCTGCAACAATGTCCACGAAAAAAAACTGAACAGTCACCTACCTTTTGTTTAGCAAAACCAGGATCAATCACAAATACAACACCATCAATTGTTAGAGAAGTCTCAGCAATATTTGTTGAGACTACAACTTTTCTACCTATAGCACCGTTAGCTTTGTTCGGTGGTGGTGGCTCGAATATTCTCTGTTGTAGGTTTGGAGGTAGAGTAGAATATAATGGTATACATTTCATATCTCCAACATCTGGTCCCAGGTTATCTACTTCTCTTTGTATTCTTTTACAGGCTTCATCTATCTCCTGGTAAATATTAAATAAAATAATTAGAATAGATCTAGTTATGACCTAACTAAGGATCAATGCAGGGTTCGACACTAACACCCCAGGATTCCAAGGTCCCAAAAATTTAAGAGGAACCCCTGTGATCTTAGCAGGGGATTCCTTCAGCACCCCTGACAAATGCCTTGGGCTCATGTGAATTTCAAATTTCATGGATGGTTGATAACAATAGACTATATCCAGAATTCAAATATTACGGTTTTCCCCTCCGGTACAAACCAACTCGCTGTTACAATGAAAACACATGTACAAAGAACGAAAGGATTTAATCCATAGTTTGTGCGATTTAGCAATAATGTGTAGAAAAATTTGTTTGTACCGGCTGGGCATGGAAGGAAAAACCCATAAATTTTAATTCCGGATAAGGTCTATTTGCAGTAGCAAACCAGTATCCATATTTTTCTTTTATTGACGAATCCCTAATGCTAAAGAAGAATCTCTGAATTACTGTCCAGGGATCTTGAAAGAAAAATGATGTTCACCCATGTCAATAAGGTACAAAATTTGTGAACTTATGCTGATTACAAAAAAACTTTTGCCCATGATAGGTAGAAATAAGCAGAAGATTAAAAAAAATTTTCAAAATACTGAAAAATACTGAAAAAGACAGATGTATTACTTACATGGAGTACATGTAAAATATTCTTAAACTACTAAATTAGAATAAATACCGAAAACTTTAACCCATATTACCATAGGGCATAAGGTCATATTCATAGTCATATATGATTATGCATTTAGGGTCAACCAATAAAAACAGCTGTCTTAGAGTAAGCCACTTTTATGAACGGCTATAACGATCAACAAACCAATCAACAAGTTACAAACCTCTTGTCCAGTAAGAAAGAGTAACACATCTCCCTCGATCTCTTCACACATATGTATTTGTAACACAGTTCTTATAGCTGCTTCAAGGTAGTCTCTCTCAGGTTCTGGTGTATAAAATATCTCTACTGGATGAGTTCTACCTGGTACACTCATTAATGGTGCATTATCAAAATAATTCTGGAAATAAAAACACACAAGTTTATTTTAAAATTTCAAAGAAACATTATACAATTTCAAATATCATCAATCAAATCCGATAGTTAATTTATTATCTGCTGCCAGTGTCCCAGAGACTGGGGTAGACAGCAGATAGTAAGTTTGAAGTGATAAAATCTATACAGCTCATACATTATGACTTGGCAACACAGCATACTAATAAATTACATTGACAATACAGGATATACAAGGCTATGAAAATGGACTTTTAAAAAAGCTTACAGGGATCTTTATCAATATTTTATTTCATGTTATCTTAAATAACATTGTGGCGTCAGTATTCAAAATGTGAATAGGTTCATGAAAAAATTCTTGATCAGGACTTTGGCCGAAATATAGGAAATAAGGTTACTTGTATAAAAAAAGTTGTATTTTATAAAATACTAATAATTAGATCAAGGAATAAAAGAAAAGCCTATCATCAGACTTATTGATAAACCTATTTCCTGAAGTTTTTACAAGCCAGAAATGATGAACTAAAGCAATCAAAGACTCCAGATGTTTGAACAAATTCACAACAATCAGGGATCATTTTGGGGCGCGATTTCGCGATATTTGCGCATTTTCCCTGCAGAAATCGCATAAAAATTCACTAAATGGGACAAAAAAATCGCACGACTTTATCTGCCAGTCTTTTCCGATGACCATCGTGTAGGGCACGTAACCCGCGAGGACGGGACGTAACCAGAGTCAGTGAAACGGCTTTTATACCGTCCTGCTCGTCAAGGCTCTCGCTGAAACGCTTCAAGCTTCAGGGTTTGAATTAGACCAGAGACCACGGGTTTTGACGCACGGAAATTCCAAAATACTCTCTTTTGACCCGCAATCAAAATCGTCCATGCGTCAATTTGACCCGCGTATATTTTAACTCAAAGAGTCATAGTTGAATCGAGATGACGAATTAACAAGTGGAGAGTATGTTACATCCGCCTATTAGATGTAATCGACCAATCAGCGATGCACACTACGCGGGAGTTGCAGTTAGTATACACGCTTCAAAAGCCGATAACAAGTAACTCCTTTGTTTATCGATCACCCCCTGTGTTTTTGTCGCCTGTGAAGACCAATCGGTGTCCGCTCAAAAAGTCAATAGTGCTACATGTCGACCTGATAAGATTGTGTACGTAATCAAACTGTTGCAATTAACAAACAAGTGACAAACTGTGATATTGCATTGATTAAAGTAGATAAAGCTTTTTGATGCTCGCCGATAATTGTACATAATTATGAAAATGTTGTGAGGCAGTTTAAATAGACGTAATAACCAGTTTGTTAAATGTTAAAGACAATTAAAGTTGACAACAATAATAAACTCTGATTAAATGGTAATGATAATTGTTAAATTCTACGTCAAAATAATCGTAACAAGAGCTCCGCTGGGCGGGGCATTATACGCCCGTGTGCAGTCCATGCTGTGTTCTATCTCATATAAAGTCCCTGTGACCTCGACCAATGACCCCGGGATCTCAGAATAGGTCCCATTCTTAACAGGAGGGCTATCCAAAGCAAAGTAAAGTTGGTTGTTGGACAAGGTTTTTCCTCATGATTTTTCTTTTGACTTTAACCTTTAACCCAGGGACCTAAAACCAAAGGGGCATATGCTAGACATTAAGGCTACCCTTAAATAAGATTTGGAAAACCTACAATGTAGGTACAATTATTATTGAGTTACTGTCCGGAAAATGTTTCAATATGAATTAAGTCCCTGTGACCTTGACTTTTGTCCCTGGGGTTTCCAAATCAAAAGAGAACATCAAATACCAAAGAGCTATCAACACATTACATCTTGACAAATGGGCTGATCCACATAAAATTTGGTTAACCTAGGTACAATCCTTGTTTAGTTATTGTCCGGACAAGGATTGTCCATATGATGCCCCTGTGACCTAGATCTTTGACCCAGTTTTGACCCAAAACCAATTGGGAACATCCTTAACACATGGGCTACCCTCACATAAAATTTGGTGAACTAAATTCATTTTACTTATTAAATATAGCATTATTTCCATGGTCTGCCATTTTGACTTTGTTAACATATTGATTGAACATTTGAAGTCTCTGCTTGGTAATTTGATATCTTCTGGATGATGGTTTAAACTTGACCCAGGGACCCTAAAATCAATAGGGAACATCCTTGACACATGGGCTACTCTCACATGAAATTTGGTGAACTTAAGTGCAGTCATTGTTGATTTACTACACGGACAATGTTTTTCAATATGATGCCCCTGTGACATTGACCTTTGACCCAGGGGCCCTAAAACCAATAGGACATAACCATGACACATGGGCTACTCTCAAAAAAATTTTAGTGAACCTAGGTACATTGGTTGTTCAGTTATTGTCTGGACAAGGTTTTTCCATATGATGCCTCTGTGACCTTGACCTTTGGGTCTGGGGCCCCAAATCCTATTGGGAACATCCTTGACACAAGGGCTACATTCATATAAAATTTTGTGAACCTAGGTACAGTAGTTGATGAGTTATTGTCCAAACAAGGATTTTCAATATGATGCCCCTGTGACCTTGACCTTTGACCCAGGAGCCCCAAAACCAATAGGGCATAACCTTTACCCAAGGGCTACCCTCACATAAAATTTGGAGAACCTAGGTACATTGGTGGTTCAGTTATTGTCTGGACAAGTGTTTCATTGTTTGCCGTTTTGACTTTATAAACATATTGATAGAACATTTGAAGTCACAGCTTGGTAATTTGATATCTTCTGGTTTAAGATTTAAACTTAGCCCTGTTTTCCCAAAACTGATAAGGTACATCCTTGACACATGGGCTACTCTCAAATGAAATTTGGTGAACTTTGGTACAATTATTGTTGAGTAATTATCCGGACAATGTTTTTCAATATGATGCCACTGTGACCTTGAACTTTGACCCAGGGGCCCCAAAATCAATAGGGCATAACCTTGACACATGGGCTACTTTCACGCCAAATTTAGTGAACCTAGGTACATTGGTTGTTCAGTTATTGTCTGGACAAGGGTTTTCCATATGATGCCTCTGTGACCTTGACCTTTTGGTCTGGGGCCCCAAAACCTATTGGGAACATCCTTGACACAAGGGCTACCTTCACATAAAATTTTGTGAACCTAGGTACAGTAGTTGATGAGTTATTGTCCAAACAAGGATTTTCAATATGATGCCCCTGTGACCTTGACCTTTGACCCAGGAGCCCCAAAACCAATAGGGCATAACCTTTACCCAAGGGCTACCCTCACATAAAATTTGGAGAACCTAGGTACATTGGTGGTTCAGTTATTGTCTGGACAAGTGTTTCATTGTTTGCCGTTTTGACTTTATAAACATATTGATAGAACATTTGAAGTCACAGCTTGGTAATTTGATATCTTCTGGTTTAAGATTTAAACTTAACCCTGTTTTCCCAAAACTGATAAGGTACATCCTTGACACATGGGCTACTCTCACATGAAATTTGGTGAACCTAGGTACAGTCATTGTTGAGTTATTACCCGGACAATGTTTTTCAATATGATGCCACTGTGACCTTGAACTTTGACCCAGGGGCCCCAAAATCAATAGGGCATATTCTTGACACATGGGGTACTCTTACATAAAATTTAGTGAACCTAGGTACATTGGTGTTTCAGTTATTGTCTGGACAAAGTTTTTCCATATAATGCCCCTGTGACCTTGACCTTTGAACCTGGGGCCCCATAAACCTGTAGGGCACATCTTTGACACATGGGCTACTCTTACATAAAATTTGGTGAACCTAGGTACAGGCGTTGTTGAGTTATGGTCCGGACAAGGTTTTTCAATTTAATGTCCCAGTGACCTTGACCTTTGACCCAGGGGCCCCAAAACCAATTGGGAACATCCTTGACACATGGGCTTCTCTCACATTAAATTTGGTGAACCTAGGTAGATTGGTTGTTAAGTTATTGTCAGGACAAGTTTTTTCCCCATATGATGCCACTGTGACCTTGACCTTTCATGCAGGGGCCCCAAAACCAATAGGGAACATCTTTGACACATGGGCTACTCTTACATTAAATTTGGTGAACTTAGGTACATTGGTGGTTCAGTTATTGTCCGGACAAGTTTTACCTATTTTAAGTCCCAGTGACCTTGACCTTTAACCCTGGGGTCTCAAAATCAATAGGGAACCTCCTTTACCCAAGGGCTATCCACACATAAAATTTTAGGAACCTAGGTATATCCTTTCTTGAGTTATCATCCGGACAAGCAATTGTCCACGGACGGACAGACGGACAGACGGCCAGACGGACAGACGGACAGACGGACAACACCATAACATAATACGACCGTTTTTTCAAAACGGGCGTATAAAAACAAATTATCTTACAATGATTTAGGATTTTTTTCGTACTGTCATACATTTTCGCGACCGACGCTATCGCCAATAAAGTGAAACATCGTTAAAATTCTGTTGTAATTTAATTATGTTTTATCATTTCGTTTGTTAGATTATCTTAATTTAGCAATAAGTAAGGGTGAAATTCCCTCAAATTTTCGATTTCAATAATAAACATTGGCTCAATATGTAAGAATTATAAAATGTTCGTCACATGATCTATCAGTTAAAATCGCGTTTTAGACTCTAAAAAACAATAAATTGCTACATGAAACGTATTATTTAACAAATTGTATGATATTTATAGCAGACCTTATTTTTACAGAAAATATTCAAACAAAGAAAGGTCAAAATTTAGAACATTTATAAAATATCTTTAAAATGGCCCTGAATGCAATTTAGTCTCTGTTGATGAACAGATACCAGCAATCAAACATGCTAAACCAGAAGATCTGTTCAGTTGAAATAAAAAATTAATATTTTTAGTTTACAATTTGATACAAAATTACTATAGTCGTTTTTCCAATAGCTTGCAAGCGTTCACCGCACTCTCCTCAAAAATTGCTTCTCAAATGTTGGAGGTCTGAAAAATCCAGGATTTTGTTAAAAAGAGTTGTTAGTTCCAGGTGTTCAGATGAACTTAAATTACACTTGACAGTTGGGTGATTTTTTTTAAGTTTTCAACAGTTTGATTTTGTTGTTAAATGAATAAAATAATTATTCTTTCAATGCCACAACAAATAAATTTTATAAGTACACAGTTAAGACTCGATCTGATCATATCTCCTGGAGAAGCTGCATTATCTGGGTCTACTCTATTAGCAATAAAGTGTCAAGGTATTTCAGCTTGTGAAATAAAAGCCAATAAAACTAACATTCTTTGAAATTTCTGTTTTATTGACCATCATTAAAAATAAGCATTGACATCTGTGTACATGTAGTACCTTAATGTAATAAAATTCTTGCCGTTTTAATTGAAGTAAAAAAAAAAAATCTCATTAAAATTTGAAATCTCTCACCAAATTTGGTCAAATGGGATTTTTTCTCTCACCAAAATCTGGGCCCAGAATAATCCCTGACAATAAATCTTATAATCATACATTAAAAAAATTACCTGAAACTTCCCAGCATCTAGCGTAGCACTCATAATAATAATCTTCAAGTCTGATCTTTGTTTAGCAACCTCTTTTAACAATCCCATCAATATATCAGTAGCTAACGTACGTTCATGAGCTTCGTCCAGTAACACAACACCATAGTTTTCTAACAGAGGATCTGACATAGCTTCCCGTAACAACATACCGTCTGTCATATATCTATAATATATAGTAAACAAAACATATAAGCAGGCTGTAAACCAATGACTCGAAAAAATACAGGAATTCATATAAGAATTTTATATTCAATATTCAGTAATTTTTAGATAAAACTATTAAATGATACAGGCACTTAAGATATTCTGAAGCATTACAAAACTTCAATGAAGACATGCAGGTCCCTTGGAATCAATCCTATACTCCAAACACTCAACTGACCGAGTTGACCATATCGCCTTTTACAAGGCTCAACATTAGCTTCTGAAGTAGGAAGCCAAGTAAGATGACCAATCATAAATTTTACTTGTCATATTATGTTACCTAACACAAACAATATGAGTTTATTTGTTTTGCCCAATTAGATGACTTGTGCTGAAAACTTATTTCTGTAACACAAAGAAAGGTCATTACAGGCAATCCGACGACTATTATTGTCAAACCTCACATAAGAAACATGAAACAGTACAATAAATAACATACTTGAGTATTGTTTTAGATGAAGTGCAGTCTTCAAATCTTATACTGTAACCAACTTCTTGTCCCAGACCAACATCCATCTCTTCTGAGACACGTTGTGCCACAGACATGGCAGCTACCCTACGTGGTTGTGTGCAGGCCACACCTTTCTTCTGATAACGTAATCTGACCCAATCTAAGCACCATTGTGGAATCTGAAACATTTAGATAAATATCAATAAAATTATCTAGATGAGAAGCCTTTGTTTCTTTATTGAAGGTAGAATGCTCCTTATATTCTGGCTTTTTTTTCAACTTTTTACGACTTCATCAGCATATTAAACATTAGTATTATATCAAATCAAAGGGAGATAATATTATTTCAGGAAGATAATAGCTCATCCCCTTAAGTTTTGCCTAATTAAATCATTTTTCAGAAAGTGTTGAACGAAGCTATACGAAATAAAAAAAAATTGAAAAATATGTTATGTTATACAAGTATGTATATCATTTAAAAAATGTTGTAGGTGCTTTTAAGCACCACAAATCAACACCTTACCAACAAGAAAGATAAAAGCCCAATATACCTGTGTTGTTTTTCCAGAACCTGTTTCTCCTACAAGTACTAATGTTTGATGTTTGTTTAAAACTTCCACAAACTTTTCTTTATATTCCCAAACAGGTAAACCTTTTCTCTTGGCCAACAGCTGCAAATATCTGGGAGTATGTGGCAGTCCTAAAATATAAAATGACAAAAAGTTTCGATTAAAATGTAATAAGATTAAAATGTATTAAGCAACAATTAAATATAAAGAGCTACAAAATGTCTCATTTGAATTTGTACTAATTAGTATTTCCTTGTCTAATGCATTAACACCTCAGCCTCAGCTGCAATGAATTAAGAAAACAAGTAAATCTGTGAGCTAATGCTCACTAGTGATACCCCCGCCAAAATCTAGAAATATGCGACAAACAGGAAGTAGATGAGCGAGGAGCATGAAATCGCTTTACACCACATGGGACTATAGGATGAAGCAATATGCAAAGTTTCAGGCTGCTGCATGGTATAGTTGCTGAGAAAACTGTGACGGAAATTTTGTAATGGACGGACGGACGGACGCACACACGCACGCACGGACAAGGGTAAAACAGTATACCCCCCTCTTCTTCGAAGCGGGGGAATAAAAATATTAAAAGAATCAAATATAATAACATTACTTAAAACTTAAAACCCCAGGGTAGGATGACAAATAAATTTTAACCCAAGGGGCAAAATTAGATCAATCTTAGTAATTAAGTTAACAACTCTGCACTGACCTGTGAATGGGTTTATTTGTAACTGTGGTTTTGGAATGTTAAATTGTTCAAATATAGATTTATGTTTTTCATCTTTCCCATCATCTCTGTGTGGAGATCTTGATCTGTCACGTTTCCTGTCTCTATCATCATCCCTGACAATTCAATCATTGAGATTTATAGTAATTAGCGTGGACCATATTTAAAACTGGTTTAGAGTAAGACCAAATGTTATTACATAAAGTTTTTATTATTTCTATAATTAAATGATATCAACCGATTTAATCTAACAATCACAAGCGATAGAATTGATCACATTTATCACAAAGTGTAATACATTGACAACTACATTAACCATGCATACTGGCAAGCTTTAAAATAGAAGGGCATGGGCCATGGCCAATATACAGTGATAAATTATTAAATAATTTAAACTGTAATTCGTGTTAAAATAATTAATAAGAAACAGAATTTGCTAATCACGTACACAGAATGTTTGAATCAAATAGAATCTGTAAATTGAGTTAACTATTGAAGCTAATCTTAGGAGTTTACGATATTTTTAAAGAGACGCGCACAAAAACATAGCAAATTCGAAGGGCGAAATTTCTAGGGCCGAAACGACTCGAAAATAATTCAGGCATTAGTGCCAAGATTTGACAATGAAATATTTTGACAACAAGGTAAATAGTTTATACAGGACTTTGAATACCTTCTTCGACTTGAATAAGAGTCCCCAACATCAATTCGATGGCGTTTAGACATCTTTAAGTCGGCACGAATTAGTCGGTCCGAACGAACGTGTGTTAATCGTTTAACCTCAATCTAGTTTATACGGAATATTATGCGTGGGCTTGATACTTATCAAACTTGTTTTTAATTTTACTTTTAACTCCTTAGTTTATTTCAATATTCTTAGAAATACCAATTTGAATAATTTACTTGTCCAATTAATGTTATTTTATCAATTTAAACGTATCTATTGACTGGTCATTTTTATCATCTTTAATCCAAAATTATTCCGTAAATGAAGAATAAGGTGGATTACACGTGCGATGTCATTTCCGCGGTATGGTTCCCGTGCTTTGATCTTATATTGCTCGATCAACCGAGATCAAGCTTCCAGAACGTAAACAGAAAATTAAAGTGTGACACAAATTAATACAATAATTTACATAAATAAGCATGGACGAGGAGGAAGATACAAAACTTTTAGAATTTCATGAAATGGGACTTGATGACAGAATATTGAAGGTTAATTTTGGTTAACTTACTTCATAATTTGCGTTGATTTTGAATAAATAAATTGATATATTTTTTTATTTGTTCATGGTGTTACTGTTAGCTTAAATAAGTCATGTATTACTTAGTGTTGTCATTCTTATTAGGCCACATTATTTACCAGATATATCTCTGATTTCTTTCATTGACCTTACATCAACCAGGGACCATTGCCCTTGGCTTGGTACCTGTTACAAATTTGTAGGCTGTGGTCAGATGAAGTGGATCAACTGCCAGAACAGAGTTGCCTTACCCACAATTTTCTTAGGCGAAGTTCAGGGATGAGAACTCTTGAAGGGAAGAATAGTGTCAGGTCAACTGAGAAATAAGAATGCATACAACTTCTGAAGCCGGCTTTTACGGTCAGAACTTTGAGCACTGGACATTTTACTTAGACAGTTAAGCTACAGGGCTTTTTCAGCCTATCTCACGGGGCCGAATATGGGCCCCATTCCCAATGCCAAATAATGACCATTTTTCCCAATTTCAAGAAAAAAATTCCCAATCTTGTTTAATAATTCCCTTTGAAAGGGATGTCTTTTGCTTCTACAAAAGAGACCATGTGAGTTCATGTAAAAATAACAATTACATGAGAATTTGCATTGAATGCCTTATTGAACTGTCAGAACAAACTCTTTAAGAGCACTGCACCACTTTCAGCGACACCAAAGCAAGGCATAAAAAAAGATTTCATGCAGAAAAATTAATGATGGAATTTCCATATTGGGTTGATTTGTCGATAATTTTTTCCCAAATTGGACTATTTACAGCGTTAAAAATTCCCAATTTGGGCAGGGGCCTTTTTTCCCAAAACCCCCTGAAAAAGCCCTGAGCTATAAACTGCAAGGTTATATCCATGGTGACCTCAGGGATTGGCTCAGTACATTTTATACAAGTGTTGAAATTGTGGTAATTGTAGGTATACGGCATTAACCCCCCCCCAAAAAAGTGTCTCCCCTACCACTGTTTGACTTCCAACTTGAGCATATGGCTTTTATTCTCCCTATTTCTTTTAAATCTAATGATTTAATATGCTTTTATTATAAATTCAATGTTGTATACTTCAGGCAATATCTAAATTAGGATGGTCAAGTCCAACACCTATACAAGAAAGATCTATTCCACTAGCTTTGGAAGGAAAAGATATATTAGCACAAGCCAGAACTGGGTCAGGGAAGACAGGTGCTTTTGTTATTCCAGTTATTCAGAAAATCTTGGAATCAAAACAGGTAACTATTGCTTGATATTTTATAAGAATATCTTACCAATGTTTGTTATCTAACGCAACAACTTATAAGTTTTAGAAACGTCTGCCTCAGTTGCATTCTTTTCCTCTTGATTGTAGCATAATTTTTGTCACTTTAAATTAATTGACTTTAAATGACACAAAGCTGACCAACATGGTCAAAGCATAGTGCAGACTTCAGTTAGTGTATATTGATTTGAAGCAAAAAAAACAACAACACACTTACAGACTTGAAGATTTCAATGATTCATAATATTCTTTCTTATCCAGACAAGTAAGGTGAGATCACTGCATGTAAGTAAGTGACTTAGTTCAAATTAAACTGACAACATAGCATTTACTTCATATCATCTTTTGATTTATAGTTTATATTTATTTTTTATATATATTATAGGTATTTATTTGTCCATGTATATTATGTATTCTTTCAGACAGCCACTCAGCAATGTGTTAAAGCAATTATACTGACACCCACTAAGGAATTGTGTAGTCAAGCTTACAAGAATGTTCTGGTTAGTAAATTATTTCATTATGTCATAGTATTTTTTGTTGAGCGCTAGCCCAATTTATTATGATTTACAGTTAATGGCAAAATTTTCAACTAGCCCGACTGTGTGAAATTGTTATATTGACTTGCCTGAATAAATTTTTCACTAGTCCCTGGTTTTGGACGAGAAGGTTAAAGCGATGAATGCTCATGTGGGTGGCATATTATCATATTATGTAAACAATATAGAAGTCTTCAAGAATTTACAACTGAAACCGTTTGTAAGACCTATGACAGTATGGGCTCGTGGTGCCTAACTTATTTTCTTGTAATCTGTGTAATTTATTTAGGAAGTGAATTTCTTAATCTAATTCTTAAGTTTTAGATGTTCAGTACCACATCTTCATCTTATATAATAATAATAAAGGTACACAACTCTTTCTAGAAAAAAAGTTTGTATTATGTACGTCTTTAATGTCACTCAAAAATAATATAGATTACCAAAGTTCAAGTAAATGAAAATGTTTCCTGGAAAGTTGGTCATCACTGTACATAACCTACTAAATTTATTTTATCCAAATTTTTATCCAATTTATCCATACTCCTAAATTCTTAAATATTTATTTGAAAATGAATTACAATGTATTGATAATTTTTATTCTACAGGAATTGACATCAAGTTGTTCAAGGGAGGTAAGATGTGTTGACATATCACCTCAAGTACCATTACCTACACAAAGGTAAATAAATTATCTCCCTTTTTACAGCATTTTTCAGGTCATTTTTGGGTAAAAATTTGGCTGCCATTCCCTTCCCCAAAAAAGGATTATTTTTCCCCATTGCTGTAGCAAAATTCCCATGTCTTCAAAATTTGTGCTAATAAATGCATGGACAAAAGTCTTCAAGAATTTCCCTGAAGTTAAGGTTTTTTGGTACTGAGAATTGTTTATTTTCCTGTGTAAAAAGCTGTTGAAATCATGAAAATCAGGGATTTCAGAATTTTGGAAATTGTGAATTTTTACCCATGTAAATGCATTTTTGCTGTTTCTTTGGGACTTTGGAAAAATCTCCAACATAGATATAGATATTGGTTTAATAGTTGAAATTTTAGACAAATAGACAAAATGTTCCTTTAAAAAATAACTCTGTTACTATTTTTACCTAAATTATTGAAAATATGAAGTATTTATTGTGTTATTTGTGTTGTAATTTTCCCCATTCAAAAAGGGCGCTACCAACTTTCCCCTTTATTAAAAAAAACCCACACTAGTTGATATAAGTTATACTCATATACTGTTTTATTTTCTTAAAATTTCTTGCTCACATGACATAATTTCTACCCATCCAAACTTGTACCTTTATTTTATTCTACAATAAATCATATACCATTGTTTTGTCTATATATTAAACACTATATATTTTCAGACCAATGTTATCAGAGAAACCAGATATAGTTATATGTACACCAAGTAGATTATTGGCTCATATACAGGCTGGCAATATCAATGTTTTGTCTATATATACAAGCTGGCAATATCAATGTTTTGTCTATATATACAAGCTGGCAATATCAATGTTTTGTCAATATATACAAGCTGGCAATATCAATGTTTTGTCTATATATACAAGCTGGCAATATCAATGTTTTGTCTATATATTAAACACTATTATATTTTCAGACCAATGTTATCAGAGAAGCCAGATATAGTTATATGTACACCAAGCAGATTTTTGGCTCATATACAAGCTGGCAATATCAATGTTTGTCTATATATTAAACACTATTATATTTTCAGACCAATGTTATCAGAGAAACCAGATATAGTTATATGTACACCTAGTAGATTGTTGGCTCATATACAGGCTGGCAATATCAATGTTAAAGAATCACTAGAAATGATTGTTATTGACGAAGCTGATCTTGTCTTCTCATTTGGTTATGAAGATAATGTTAAAGCTATATTAAGGTATGTGTCACGGTACTTACCTGTTCACATTATGGGAGAAGGATATGTAAGAATAGCTCAGTCGAGAGAGCAGTCACCTCAGAAGAGAGGGCCTTGAGTTCGAGTCCCTGTCAGGCTGCATAATTATTTTCTCACCCTGTGATGTATGAATAGAATTATTTACTTTTCCTTCTTGCTTTGTGGTGAAATATGGTGTTATTTAATGAAATATAAGGTGAACTTATAAAATCTAAAAATTTTATTGTAGTGAAAACATGAAGTTAAAGGCCGGACTTCATTTCTTGAAAAAACCGGGTGGTTAGCAATTAAGCCGTTAAGGAGAAATGGGGAGGGATTGACCTATGAAAACAGAGGTCACCAACGGCTAAATTCTCTATGATTGTAAACAAATTCTTACAAATCTTACTACAGTGTTTACATTGTAAATTCCAAAAACGTGTTGCAAGAAGAGTATAAGACTAAAATACTGCAGATTTTTATTTAAGAATCAACAGTCATGGGAACTCTCTATGAGGGGGCACCGAGGAAATAATATTATTGGCTCTGTGAAGTTCATGAACTCTCTTTCGATTGGCTTAGTGAAGGTTATGAACCCCTTAGCTTCTCCCTACATATGTCAGTCAAATTTGAAATCTTTGAATTTATTTTCAAAATTTTTCTTTGAAAGTACCATTTCTAGGTAACATTGAAAACTAAAAATTTCTAATAGTATTGAAAATATTTCAAAGAAACAGTATGACAAAATTCATTAAAATCTGATCAGTAAATCAGTCACTGTTCATGATTTTCTCTCTGTGGTTTAACATGTTCACTGATCAGAGAGTCAGAGAGAAGTGGCCATTTTCAAGATTCTCTCTCTTTTATAGTTGAAGCCCGGCCTTTAAAATGATGTTGTTTTTTAGTTAAAAGATAAATAACATCATCTAAGTGGAGAAATGATATCATATTAAAATATGTTAAAGTATATTTAACTTTCATAGTTTTAAAAATAAGTGTTTAATGAGCCACTAGTAATTAATTGTTGTAATTTTGAATTGCAGCAAACTGTTTCCACTTCTGAAATGAGTTATCTTATTAAAACAACAACCTTAGTTTAAATTTTTATACTCCATATTATTTCAGTCACATGCCAAAAATCTATCAAGCATTTTTAATGTCAGCCACTCTTGGTGAAGATGTGAAAGCATTAAAGAAAATGGTTTTACACAATGCAGTAAGTAAAACCTTCACTTTATATATTACTTTGATACCTCAGTTTCTAAAGTTATGAAAAAATTATGATACAAGAAAAGATTAATGCAAAGCATTAAGTACCGCCAGTAATTACACAGTAATAGCCGAAAAGTTCAGCATGCAGAGACAGTATTTGTCTATAACTTACTACAGACAATACAAATAATTAACTTTTACATCATGCATTTAGCGCTTTTTATACAATTAACCCGATCTAAAATTCTCAGCTCTCGCACTTGCTTATTTACCGCAAGTCTGTAGCAAATCTGTTCACGGAGACGTGTGTTAAATATGTACGGTACATGGTTTTTAGCATGAACCTCAATTTAGGGGAGCAGATATTTTACAATGTCTTAAAATATAAATTAAGGATAAAATGCTCTTTAAAATGCCCCTCAAAAAACACAAAATTTTCTTGCATTACTATAAAACTAAAATTAATACAATTTCTCACTGTCAACATTTGTAAATGAAAAAGGAGGACACAATTAAAAGAAATAATGAACTGCTCCTACCATGGTCATCAGATTCTGACGACTCCAATATACCACCGGCCTTCAGGCCGGCGGTAAATAAACTGTGCTAACTTAATTGTCAATCAAGTGAGTCTTGATAATGACCTTGAATAATATTGGATATTTATAGCTTAGAAGATGCATGTTTGTAAAGTGGTAAGAATCATTTCAAAAGGATAACTTGTGACAATTAAGTTATGCTAGCTTCATGTTCAACCATGTGTATTAAATTGCAGAAACCAAATTTTACAAAAAGATTTTATAAAAAAAAATAAAGTGTTACATATTTAGAAATTGATATGGGTATCTCTGTCCAGGTCAACTTTTTTCTACTTAGGAAAACCAAAATCTTCTTTTGGGCAACCAAATATCTACTAACAAGATATAATGCTTGCTGTTTAAATGAGATGTTTTAACTACCACTTTTATTATCCTAATTTTCTAGACTGTTAATATCTTCATTTATTTAAAAAAACTTCATTTTGAAAACTAAAAACTTAATTATATTGTTATTTTACAGGTAATATTAAAACTAAATGAAACGCAGTTACCAGAAGCCTCCAAATTAACACAGTATCATATAAAGTAAGTATTCTGTGACTTTTTTTACCTAAAATGGGGATGATTTTCTGACTTAACAGTTGAAATAAATTGATGAAAATTAAAAAAAAAATACCAAATTTCTCTCTTAGTACAAAGTGTAACTGTTGCTTGTTACTTTATGTTTTCTGTTTGTAGAATGTTTCTTGAAGTACTCCTAGAACAGTAAAGTCTTTGAATAAGATTTTCAAAATTTTGAGTAATTGTTCACCAGGTCTTTTGACACAATTTTGGAAGGTTATAAAATTAAACTTCTCAATTTGATCAGTGAAGACTGTATAATCAGAATACAAAGTAAGAAATACAAAGTATTTCACAAATGAAAGTACATGAACCTTTCTCTCCAGTAATTGAACCAACATATTGTTCATAGATAAACACTTGCAGGCTACGATAACCAAGTGAAAAATATTAAGTTAGTGTATGATTTAAATGTAAAATTACTATGTTTATTGAATATTTTTATATATATACAAACTTTTATTACAGATGTGATGAAGCTGATAAATTTGCTCTGATATATGCATTGTTAAAATTACGTCTGGTGAGAGGAAAGTCTATATTCTTTGTTAATAATGTGGATAAATGTTACAAGTAAGTATTGTTCGTTTTTTCTAAACTGTCAAAGTTTGAATAATTTCACGGTGGATGATTACACACTGCCTCAAAATCTTGAGTGTTAGACAAAGAGCTCGAAGTCACCATGAAATTATTCATGTTTTGACAGTTGAGAAAAAACGAACAATAGAGATATGATCTATAGAATAATGAAATATTTCAATAAACAAATTAACTGCCATAACCTTGCATGGGCAGCTTTATATGACATCATGTTTGTACCTATTAGACTACATATTATGTTTGAAAGAGAAAATTATCATGAATTTATTTACAAATTATTTCGGAAAGCATTTGAACCAGATAAAATGTATGAATCTTTGATACACAATTGTATTGAAAATGTTAATGCACAGCATAGGAGGGCCTAATTGCAATTATTGGCTCTTGGCGAACCATGTCCTCGAGCTGAAGATGGTCTAAAATAAATGTTGATATATTTGTTTTGACAGATAGTCTAAATGAATAAAAACTATGTGGATTCATGAAAAATAATGCATAATTTGGACCGTGCAGAAATTACCTCTTGTCTTTGTTCAGGAGATAATTCAGGGGAGGTAATTGTGATCGTAATATTATAGTCGTGTCGCTCGATTAAATATCAAAACTTATTATTGACATAAATCAAGCACAGCTTTTCGCGCCGTCAGTATGTTGTTCTAGAGGAGTCAAGATGTCGAAATAAACTTGTGAAATGTTTTGCAGTGTTTCTATCGTTTAATAGTAGTTTTTAGACCTTGCGAGGTCTCTATAGAACAGTCTTATAATTATATTTTATATTTTAGATTACGACTATTTCTGGAACAGTTTGGTATTCCAGCTTGTGTATTGAATTCTGAGTTACCTGTCAACTCCAGGTTAGTATTGTACTAAACTACTCATGATTTAATATAGCACATTGAACCTACATTTTATTATATGATAAAACATTGTCAACTCTAGGTTATTTTGATTCTTACATTACAACATATTTATAATTAATAGGAGTAGAATTATTTTGTAGCACTATGATGGAACACGTTGCTGTTGAAATTAGAAATTATTTACAGAATAAATACTGGTAAACAAATTTTACTGTGGTTTGTGGCATTTTTATACCCCCGCTTCGAAGAAGAGGGGGGTATACTGTTTTACCCTTGTCCATCCGAGCGTCCGTTACAAAATTTCCGTCGCAGTTTTCTCAGCAACTATAACATGCAGCAGCCTAATACTTTGCATATTGCTTCATCCCATGTGGTGTAAAGCGATTTCATGCTCCTTGCTCATCTACTTACTGTTTGTCGCATATTTTTAGATTTTTGCGGGGGTAACACTAGTGAGCATTAGCTCACAGATTTACTTGTTTTTACAGCACCTTATTGTATCAGGAAATAATATAACTATATTAGAATTGTTTAGATACTCAATGTCTTATTTTTACAGATGTCATATAGTTAGCCAGTTTAACGATGGATTATATGACTATATTATTGCAAGTGATGAAACTTTATTGACCGACCCTCAAAAGAAGAAAACAGATTCAGATAATAAAAAGTAAGTTACTGAATTACTTTTCTTTGCTTGTTAAGACTATAATTATTATCTGGTATTCAAATATTTGAGTTTTTTGCCTTGTGGTACAAACTTTCACCGTTACAATTAAAATATGTGTACAATGAACTAAAGGATTTTATCCTTGTTTCCTGCAGTGGTCAGATAGAAAAAAACAAATTGGAGGTCTAATTACAAGAATGTATACTTCATTCCAAACTCATTAATATCAAACTATTTAACACCTCACTACATTTACACTGCTGTTGAGTTTGTATTGTGGCTAAAACCCCTGTTGAAAATTGTGTGAAAATAAAGATGAAACTTGCAACGTAACTGACATATATTTTTTTTTCAGAGAAAGAAAAAAAGATAAAGAATTCAACGTATCTCGTGGTTTAGATTTTCAGCATGTATCTAATGTTATAAACTTTGATTTTCCTATGACAGTGGAATCATATATACATAGAGTGGGAAGGTAAGGTTTCCTTCAACAAATTGAAAATTACACTATTTTTTTTTATACCAAATGGAGATAATTACCCTCTTTCATAAATAGTTTTCATTTGAAAACAAACTTGGTAACAAATTTGTGTTTAATTAATCTAATGATTAACATGCTGTAAAGAATGAAAGATATTATGTTTTGTGATCTAAATGTAAGGATTATTAATTGGTACTATGGGAATTCTGCCTACAAAAAATTCTTTCACATTCCAATTACCTATTTAATTTTTTCCATTGATATATTTACAGGACAGCTAGAGGTGACAGTAAAGGTACTGCTCTATCATTTGTATCTATTAAAGAAATGTCACGTTTAGAAGAAGTAGAGAAACATCTCACAGAATCTAGTGGTAAAACTATATCTATATATCTTAAAATAAAGTTGGAAATTTAAAAACAACTTCTTTGCTTTTCTACTGTGTAGAAGGCCTGTATTTTTGGCTGTTGCCTTTTAATATGATGTCAGACTCCTTTATACATACCTAATTTAATATACAAGTACTGATTTGATTAAAAATCATCAAATATGGCGTAAAGAGCCATGAATTAAATTTTAAAATTTATCTTTGTTGGTTTAATGCAGTAGTAACACATTGTATAGGTTAAATAAAGTAATCAATTTACTCATTTTTCCAAGAAATGCTAAAACCGTAAACCAGTTACTAGGCGCATACTTCCATCAGTAATTGACTGCTGGCTTGCTTGATTACAAATCAGTGGTAGGAGTGAGAATGGCTGTAAATTATCAAGCGTCATAAAAGTATGCCATCCCCAGGAATCAAACTATAACTCATGAATCAGTAGACTCATGGGCTATCGACTGTGCTTGCCAAGCAGCAATAAAGCAGGAAAGGCAACATGAATTTCAATTTCCCTAACTCATGTAACGGCCATTAATACATTTGTTGTAAACATAGTTTGGTAATGAAAGGTTAACTACATTCTACTTACACAAAGTATTATAATTAATCTATTTCAGACCAAGAAGCCTCGGTATTTAAACCATATCAATTTAAAATGGAAGAAATTGAAGGTTTTAAGTACAGAGCTAAGGTAAGAGATTTAATTGAATGTAAAATTTACTTAGTTGTACTATAGATACTTATTGCAAAGGGTTTAGTTTTTGCTATATTTGCTGTCAACAAAGATAGTGCAATTTCTAAAACCCATGAATACAAAATGTATATAAAACCTGCAGACAATCTTTTATCTTTTGTTCAAGGGAGGCAATCTAATATTATTTCTGTACCTTCATGATGATAATACTAAGGTATATTTTGTTACAAATTACAATAGATGTGTTTTCCATTAAATTTTCGGTACGAATGAGAAACTCAAGAGACCAAAAAGTGATGATTCACTCTTGGCTACTTCACCTTTGAAAATATGTTTTCTAAGCTCTCTAGGTGATATGAAAATTGATCAGATGTAAAGATTGACAATATCCTCTATTTATATATATTGAGTTAGTTATACTATATATATTTCAGGATGCTATGCAAGCTGTGACTAGGGTTGCTATTAGAGAAGCCAGATTAAAAGAAATAAAACAAGAATTGTTAAATTCTCAAAAATTAAAGGTGAGTAATTTATTGATTAGCACCTGTCAAAGCACCCACAGTGGGAAATACTTCTTGTATTTTAATAAATCTTATAATAACTTACATATAGGGCTCAAATTTATGCTTGTTTACTTGCAAAATGCGAGTGAATTTTAAAAATTGCGAGTATTATTTCACCTCGCAATATTTGTAACAGTTTTTTGGTGTCATTCTGAAATGATGTTAAGGTACCTTTTCTCATTGAACAGCTGTATTGTTATTTTCATTTCAGTCACATTTTGAGGACAACCCGAGAGATTTACAATTATTACGTCATGATAAAAATTTGCATACAGTTAAAAGTCATGAACACATGAAGCATGTACCAGAATATCTAGGTAGGTAATACCAGGGATGTGGAAGTTTGGATTTTATGACTTGCCCACAGACAAGTCACAGGGAACAGACCCAAAATGTTCCTTATTATAGTATATAAAGAGATTCTATAATAAGGAAAATTTGGGTCTGTCACCTGTGAGACAAGTTGAACTGAAATTACATCATGACCGCAGCTTACGTCTATTTGTCTGAACTTTCATGGTTGTACAATAAATTTATGTTTAGTAACCAACATTCAGAGCTTGACATTAATTTTGAAAGTAGGCTGCCCGGTTGGACAACCAGCTATATATTTAACTTGCACGAACCAAATGTTTATTTGCAGTGATAAGTTTTTCAAACCCAAATGTAAGTTGCCAAGTGTAATAGGATTACCTTTGATGTCAAGCCCTGAACATTTCTTTGATCGTCTTACTTAATAGTTATATCTTACAAGAAATTTAAACTTGTCTTACGCAACAATAAAAGTGCCGTCAGTATTAATAATGATTAATGTATGATTTTATATTTTCATCGTATATTTTCAATTAATAACGCGTCATTTCATTGTAAATTATGAAAGAAGATCTTGTCTTTGGATTTTTACTCTTGTTTTTTCCCACTTTTCTCTGGATTACTTTCTCATATATGTCTTTATCTATCATATTTCAGTGCCTCAAACTTTACAAAAACTGGCTGGTAAAGGAAAAAATAGAAAACAACACACAGGAAAACATTGTGGTGCAAAACCCAAACAGTCAAAACATGCGGTATGAATTTAATTTTTTTCTTAATTGAAGCTGCTTATATAAAGACGTATGAAAATATATCAGTAACAGCAGGGCTCGAATTTAAGCTTGCATACTCGCAAAATGCGAGTGGATTTTGAAAATTGCAAGTAACTTTTATTTTAACCCGCAAATTTTCGCGAGTTGAAATCGCTGCAAAAATATTTTTGTCTAAATTAATGAGGCTCAAATTAGCATTAAAAACAGTCAGAAAAATCAATAGCATTAATTATAGAATCGCAGTACAAACTTGTTCGACATTCTTTGTCTATTCCACAATAACGGACTACAACGGCATTGTTCTATCCATAGTTTAATATAGTACTATGTTTTTTTATATTGCATATATGAAAAGTTACAATGTATGCCATTAAAATTTGGAGAAAAAATGCAAGCGATCTTCTTCATTTTTGCGAGTCAAAATAAAATCAACTCGCAAAAATATGCAAGCTCATTTTTTTGTTAAATTCGAGCCCTGAGTAACAGCAACAATAAAATATGCATAATGCCTTCTTAGCAAAAAAGGATGATAAAAAGGGTGCCACAAACGAAGCAAACAAAAATTAGGGATTCTGCCTTGAAACGGTATAATGGTTTTATGGTCTTTTTTATCTTGCTCTTGGTATTTGATAATAGTTTTGCTTGATTTAGAGCTTTTTAATTGACTTTTCTATTCTATGAGTGATTATTTGGCTAATATAATTCAATATGTATATTCTTTTACTTGAAAAGTTCCAAATTTTGTTTGAATTTGTCTTATGTATAGATCTAATTTATATTTTATAGAAAAGAATGGCTGATCCATTAAGAAGTTTTCAACATAATCCTATAACAGCCAAGAAGAACACCAAGACTGTGAAGAAAAAGGGAAAAAGTTGAACAGAATTAAACTCTGAAGTCATTTGTCTGTGTACTTCTTTAAATAGGGATGACACTGTCAAAACTCTTGTTATAGATATTATAACTCAGTTGTTTAATATTGTTTACCAGAGGTTTCCAGGGTTCATGACCTATCATTAAAGAAGTTCATACCCTGATCTAACAATTCTAACCTCTGGTCTACTAGAGTTATGGACTTAATGGATTTGGTTGTTTATTTGTTAATTATGATATGATAATAAATGATTTAACTAATATGTGTATTTTACTAGTTTGTGTAGATTTCATCCTTGATCAGATTTTCTATCTAGCATTATAGACTCTTTATGTAATCCAATAACAATCAATGCTTCTTGCTGGGATGCAAGTTTACTATATACTAAAGTCATAATAAAAGCTAACTTCAAGGCAAAGATGTACAAATGCTGTATTATACATGTATTGGTAAATTTTCTGTCAGTGGTACATGCTGCATTGCACTAGCACTGCTGGTTTAAATACTCAAATTTTGTTCAATAATGCCTGGGATACGGACGACTGTTGTTACTTATTGACAGTTGATTAAAATTTTCCAATATGGGGAGTTTTACTATAAATTATGACTACATTTGTATTGATGTACATATAAAGCTTTTAATTTCCAGTTTCTAAATTTTATACAGGTAATTCATACATGTCTTCTATCATTTATTTCCAAGTGTTATGAATTCTTCATAATGTTGATGTAATATATCTGCCAATGATGATACTGTGTGAACATTTCTAGTAGCAAGAATTACTTTTTTATTTACAAGGGAAGCAACTCTTTCACATTATGCACACAGGCCTAGGAAAAAGGGTTAGTCTGGAACTCCGTACGGAGTTTTCCCACGCTGTTACCTGTACAGTTAGAGAATCATTGTGAGTGACCTTATCACTGACCATTAATTGACTGGCCTGTAATTTGATAGCATACGGATGATGCCTTGCAGTATAGAACATCTGGTTCTAGTTATACAGAACTTTAGATTACTTGTAGCCAGATGATGGTTGTATCTTGTTATCAATTAATAGAATAAAAACATAATAAAAACACAATACAGCATGTTAAGACGTAATAATTTAATTTCACTTTTAAACCTATACTTTGCTCACTTACATTTACTTACATTTAAGTGTTTAATCATAGAGTCTAACAATTTTACACTTAAACATGTAATTATTAATTGGAACATTAACAATAGTTTTCCGATCTTAGTATATATCTATGCTTTTCCCTTTCCTCTATAAATACACATTTATTGCATGGGTGAATAGTGTAGATCCAGATCAGCCGCCACATCCGCCATTAGGTTATTTCTGACCAAAATACGACCAATGCAGATCCTGATTAGATGGCATAGATGTGACATAATTATGATCTGGATCAACATTGGTCGCACATGCGTAAAAACCAGTATCTATGGAGGAAAGGGTTATTTTAATAATTTAATTTTGTTCAAGTAATAATTGCTTACATAAAACATTGAAAGGAAGTTTATTATATACTTATAGCAGACATGGTAACTTCAAGTAAACAGTTGTCCTATAATGGATACAAACGTTCACATTGAAAATGATTGTTACACACATGTGAAGATAATAGATATACTTTGAATAAAATGACCCTAAACAAGTGTTTTTGTCAGGAAGATGATACATTTACTATCTATATGAAAAAATCTACAATGAATAACACAAATTCAGGAAATACCGATTTATTTCAAACGTATTTGACTTCTAATCAAAAATGCATGCGTGCTAATGATAAAAAAGATTAAAGATGGTTCATAAAGATACAGATAATTACAACAATTTGTCAAGCTCGATATACATGTACTGCAAAAACTTGAAATCTCCGGATTGACAAACATTTATTCAATTTAAATTCAATATTTGTAATGTCTCTGTAAGACAATATGCCTAAGTATGAAAGCTACCCCACGATATAATTTAAGCATTTAAGAACACAAAAAGAGAAAATCAAATTCATTATTCTTTTTCAGAAAATTAAAATTAATCTGTAAGAAAAATGATGCAGATATAAGTATGTGGATATTGAACACTAAGATAATAAATAATATAAGAATTCAAACTTCTGCAATGTATTTATTTTAATCGACGTTTCGACATTTAAGTCTTCATCAGGATAAACTTTAAATACAATGTTATTAATTGTTATGACGTCACCGTCATGGTAACGTTGTGACGTCATGACGTCATTGTATACAATGTGTTTTGGCGTATTTTAAAATAATATATATAGGATCATTATAAAAGATACAACATGTATGAAAAATGCAAAAAGCAAAATGTTGAAAGACAAATACATGAACTATATATATATATATATAAAAATACAATACATAGGAGACATTAATAAAATAGTTAGTACAAAATCTTATTATTTAAGCCGTATGGGGCCATGGTTTTTAAATTATATATCCATTTTGTTTCCTTCAATAAACGGTGCCAATTATTATTTATATGATCAATGGGCATAAAAGAAAAATCCTTTATAGAGTGGCCATTGTTATTAAAATGATCAGAGACAGATGTTAAAGTTCGAGGATAATGTTTGATATCAAATTTATGACTATTCATACGTACATTGCATTTTTGTTGTTTGACCAACATACTGTAATTTACATTTTTTACAAGTTATAAGATAAATAACTCCCATGGATGAACATGATAAATCATGTCTAAGAGAATATTGTAAAGATGTCATTGTACTAGAAAATGTATCCGATTCATTAATACTGGGACAATGGGTACACCTAGGTCTATTACATCTAGATACTGTACAATTATGGTTATTAATATTAGTAAATTTCGAATGAACTAGAATGTCATGTAAATTATATGGGCGCTTATATGCTATAATTGGTTTACAATTGTATATATCTCTTACACTTTGTAAAGATGAGTTTTTTAATAGCCCCCAATATTGATTAATAATTTTTCCTATGTTAGGTAAAGATGGGTTGTAAGTACAAACAAAAGATATAATGTCAGTGTCATTTGCTCTTGTTGTTGATTCTAACGCTTCATCAATAGACAAATTTGATACTTTAGAAATAGCGTGTTGAATAATAGAATCTGGATAATTTCTGTCTCTCAAATGGTCACGTAAGGTTTCACAGTCTTTAAAAAATTGATTTGAATTAGAGGTTATTCGTTGATATCTTTTAGCTTGGCTAAATGGGATGCCTTCTTTACAAGATTTGGGATGACATGACGAAAATTTTATGTATTGGTGGCAATTTGTAGTCTTCTCATAAACACGTGTACAGATTTCATTGTTTGAATGGATATTGAACACGAAATAGCCAGTGCTTATCAGACAGCCAATCTGTCGATTTACAGCTCAGTGTGGACTAATGTCTATTTTATTATCCTTCACAGTCAAGTGTGAGGGCAATTAACTTGATAGCATGCTGAGATGTAACTGTAAAGACCCGCCTGGCTAAAATCCACATTTCTTTGGAAAAGTTACCTTGTTCCTACCAGTGCTCAATTTATATTTTGATTACTTCCCTTTAGTTATTATTTGATCATACATCAATAATCAACCCTGAATAAGTTATAAATTGTATTTAGTGTTGATATTCAGAAGAATTAAACCTAGGGATACTTGTAAACAATGATATCCACCTTGTATGTAACAGGTCAACTTCCTGGACTGTTGACTCTTCTGTATGACAGTCAAAATACTGATGATGGTGATGGCAATAATAATGATAATGTTTGAAATAATTATGATGGTGATAATGATGATGTTTGAAATAATAATGATGGTGATTATGATGATGTTTGAAATAATGATGATGTTTGAAATGATAATGATGGTGATAATGATGATGATGATGTTTGAAATAATAATGATGGTGATTATGATGATGTTTGAAATGATAATGATGGTGATAATGATGATGATGATGTTTGAAATAATAATGATGGTGATAATGATGATAATAATCATGTTAATGATGATAATGGTGATGATGATGGTAATAATAATGATTATAATAAAAACAGTTATGATGATGATAACAATGATAATGATGATGAATAATGACTGTATCAATTGAATTCTTGTGTGAAATTTTTACAGGCCTTAATAAATATTACAGTTTTTCACCTTTGTGTGAAATTAGTATTACATGAACTAAATGTTGAACTTTAACATTGATAGTGCACTTTAATTAACCTTTTTATTTTCTTCACTGTGGGAACACTGCCACATGTTTCATGTGACTTTAACAGCTGGTTGTAAATTGTATGACAGTATGGTGACTATCTGAACCCAAATGTACTCAAGTTTATTGTTGATAAACATAGGGATGACTAGGATATGACGAGATTATGGAACAATATGGGAGAGACTAAATAGTGGATTGACCTGGTTATTACTCGCCAGAAATGACCTTAGACTTGTTGTTTATTAGAGTAGGTGGGAAGTTTTAACACCATAGCAACAGATTGTATAGGTCATATTATGGTGGTCATTCAATGTACTCGCCACTCCTTGGTTAATGTATTTTCACTTAGTTTATAGTTCTACAAACATTTGTTTTTATTTTAGAACTTCCATAATGTTGACATATATGTGCCCTTGTCACTAAAATATGTTTTTGAAATTTGAATATCTAATGAGGTGACCCCAAATCTGATTAAAGTCAAATCTGATCCTATGAACTCTTTCTCTGTAGCGTAAAAATCGAATCTTGTACTGGACTTAATTAATAAAAATTCTGTAGTCTATCTTTGCCAATAGAATGGCAGTTATGTTATAAGATAGTATGGCCTTAGGTCAAAGTGCCACTAGTTCTACGTAGAAATGTAACGTTATTGGGTTACTATATTAACATATACCTTTGACGGTTGATTAGTTATATCATTACAAGTTTATATTGATTATTCTGTACATGTATGTACTTTTATGATTTCATCAGCCACACATGTTTTGGGAAAAGGCCATTTAAGTTCATCTTATTGCTTAGTTTGTATGTGTCCCGGACATATACCGGCAATGGTATATATGAACTATCAAGTTGTTCGCACGATCTAAAAGGACAGTCTAGTACAAGTTGAAGATGGTCGTGATAAGTTAAGTTGTTTACAACATGAAATTATACTAAAGCTCATCCCTAGTTCCCAGAGACTGCGCAATATTAACATGTTTTAGGTTGGCTTTGGTGATTTTCCACTCTAGAAGAAAGAGTTTCCCATGGTCATCTGAGTGCAAAGTATATCATACGATGGATTCCATCAGCCGCACGTGATAATTGCTTAAGTATTTCTAAGTGGCAATCGTGTATAGCTATTCCTGATCATGGTTTTTCCCAGGGCATGTTGGCCTTCATTTTCTTATAAATACCCGTGCATGCTCATTTATCATCAGACTATTACCATCAAGTCTCATACGAACCTGGGTAAAATAAATGTACTAAACTATACGTGTTTGTCTAACTTCTAACTACGTTACAGAAACATAAACACAAAGTGCTCTATAAAAGTCCTTAAACAAAACAATGTTTAGATAAACACATTCACATTTATTCATAAAACAAGAAACATAGTCATCTAACAAAATTACAAAATCAACATTATTTAGTTTATGAACACATAATTCAAACAAAGTTACATATGAATAATCTTTAACAATATATAAATACTTGCAGTACGTAAGGCGAATAATGTCCCAAAAATAGATAATTTACCAATATATATATTCATGTACATCAATACAGTAAGTCACATATACATGGCATACACACAGTGATTCAAAAACTAGTAAAACAAAGGTCCATGTAAATAACATAACAAGATGTGTTAATAAACAAAGTAAAATACTAAAAGATAATAATCTAACTGTCTTTTCAATTAAATTCCATCAATACAGTTCAAACGTTTTGACTATATCACTGTTCATGGTAACAAACAATCTGTTCTGGTTCTTATCAAAGCATACTGAATGTGGATGAGGTATTCCATCTTGTTTTTTTACAACAACACCAATCTTCTTACCATCCTCATTAAACTGTACAACATTGTTAGACCAGTAACCAACAACAAACAAGCAACTTCTACCATCACTACATATACCATCTGTACCATTCAACGTACTATCATTGAAGGTTGTCTTATAAGTTCCTGTAGCATCAATACATACAACACCTTTATCACCTTTACTAACATACATGTTGTCTTCATTCTCAGTGAAGGTAAGATGTCCACTAAAAGTAAATATTTTATTACCAGCATTATCATGTGATATAGTTTTCAACAAGTTGCCGGTCATATCATATACATGAAGTGAAGATACACCATCTGTCACATATAACTTATCATCTTTTGTAGTAATACCATAACACGGTTGAGATGTTTTAATTTGTCTTGTAGGGGTCATCTTGTTACCATCAATAGAAACAAACTGGATAATATTACCTGAACATGTTACAACAGCTTCATTGTCATTAATACAACATACACAGATTGGTTCCTTGTCCAGTTTACAGTAACTGACAACTGTAAGTGTTTGTGTATCAATACATTTAAGTTTGGAATTGTTATAATCTGTGACTAAAAGTTGATTATCAAAGGTAAGACAACAACCAAAAGAATCACATGATTTAGAATCATCAGACATCTTGATGTTTATATCTGTACTTCCTTTTATTTTATACAGTTCTGTTCTCTTCTTTGTTCCTACCATACCAATACCTTGTAAACTATTGAGATATTTCATCAATGAATGGTTGGGTTCAAATGCTAACTGTATTCTATCATTCTTTCTTACTTGTTGCTTGGATATCAGGGGTTGTACTTCATCCAATTTCTTCTCGGCTATTTTGCTACATACATACCGCTGGGCTCTATTACCTTCCGCTTTTTTCAATTTATCATCACATTTCTTCAAGCTATCTTCATTTCCTACAACATCTTGATTCTCTTTAACAATTTCTTTCTCCAAATCTTTGAATTTATTTTCTATTTCATTTCTAGATGCATCGGCAGCTTTCTTTATTATAGACTCAAGAGCTTTCTGGAATTTCATGACCTTCTCTAATTCGTCACTTTTGAAGCCCTTTAAAGCTTGTAGTCTAACATCCTTAGATTTACCAAGAATTGCCAAGGTAACCATCGTGTCTTTTAGGCGACGTTGTATCTGTTTGCAATCACCAAGATTAAACAGAGTGTTAATCATGTCATGTATAGAAAATATACTTTTCTCTGGACAAGACCTAAAAGTACAAATATAATCAAAATTATATACATATTATTGTACAATTTGGTACGTTATAGTTAATTGTAAATTGTAGAGTTCATTCAAAGAGTGGGTTCAACAATAAAACGAAAGTAATGAAACATATGAAAAAAACCCTGACCTATATAGTTATCACAGTTTAAGTGTTCTTACAAACTATGTGAAGTAAATAATAATACTCGCAGAACAAACCCTTTAAAGTAATTAAATCACTTGATGTAGAAAAAGATGTGTGCATAGTGATCGTGACGCCCAGTCCTAAGTTTTGCCTGGCCTGGATAACTGCGAATTTTCTTGAGGAACAAAACTTTCTGTAATTGCTTCATTTCACAAAGTTGTGAAATGTACAGGTCTATGTACATGATTTAATTCCATAGCATGATTTTGTAAGCTTCACAATACAGTATAAAAATACAACTCTATAAAGATTGATATATAGATACTAGCTAGTAATAAAGGGTCATTATTATATGAAGTATTCATGGTGTGATCTACATGTATGTTTGATGAGAAGCATAGTTATGTGAATAAAAAAAACTATGAAAAAGTCACGGTTTAAATCATATTTGCAATAATTACTAACATGGTGACATACTGACACGATATAAAACCTTACAAATTAATCTGTGTTGATATATGTATCAAAATATATAAAATAACTTACTTGTGATGTGAAGATATGCAGATATAACATCCAACTTCGTTATGTACCTCACAGTACATGTCGACTACTTTACTATTATGTTTGCTGCATCTCTCAGTACAAAACTCAGGCAAGGTTGATGTTTGATTACTTGCTTGGTTCCCCTTGCTTGCTTCCATTAGGGTGTGGTCTTTCAATACTGGGAATGTTTTGTGTACGTCCGTACAAAATTTACAGCAGTAACCACTGCATTCAATGCAGTAACGGACCGCTTCTACAATCTTTCCATTACCATCACATGTGGTGCATATAAAATCAAACGTTTCGTCGGACAAATTATCCATAGCGAGCCCTTTGTATTCCAATTTTAATGTTTGACTTTAAACTCTAGTTTCGATTTCGATTTAGTCATGTGATTAGTCGAGGTAGCCCGGATGTTTACAGTATGCTATGGACATTCGGAACACCCTCGACCTTTCATGAATGAATAATAATAAAAATTCGTAAGCGAATGGCCGAGGATGTTCCGAATGATGCTATGGAGTTACTTCCTAAAGGGAAATAACGCTATACTTAGTTTAAATTAACAGGTATATTGGTTACTTCCCCTGGCAGAATTAATTCATTTATTTTGTTGTAATGTATCATTGATATTTAAAGTGTCCAAGTTGAACAAGTTAATTACATTTAATATACCACTATTATGACAATAAATATTTTCTTCAGACTTAAGAAGTTACGTGTGATGTGTATCTTTAAAGCATTGTGGTTCACACATACCATTTTACTCCGGTTAGTAAATGAGGTGTTTTAGGACCCCTCTGAAGTTCCCATGTTTTTATGCAGACGATACAAAAAGTGTTGAATTCGTGACATACAATTTTTAAGGCATAGCGAGTTATTTTTCAAAAGTTGTAGGGGATGAGCATTTAAAAGAGAATGTACGGTTATAGTTTCTATAAAGCTTATACTTTGATCTGACTGGAGCTCTGAGATCATAGGTATGAAATCGAGGTGTCTAGATCATAGATGACTAGCTCGGTTCCATTCTCGTACCTCGAGGTTATCAAGATTCTCGATCTAGTTTCGAGAATCTTACTAGGCTCTGGGAACGAGAATGGCACGGTTCCAATTTTGTATTATGCTTGTTGCAGCATATTTTAACTTTTTTATATAAATATACTTATATAGATCTATGATTATTAATCGTTGTATCTTCGTACTCATAATTAAGCTGTGTTTTGTGATCGCCATTTATCATAAGAATGCGTGTGCAAAAACGATTTCTGTAAGAATTTAACAAAGGTTACATGTACACGTGTATGAACATTTTTGTTCCCTCAGGACAAAATTGAGGGGACGGAGATTCAGAATATGATATCATGTACAGAACGTTTATTAAGTAATGAATACTTATAGTTTTATTTGTTCGGGACGTCAGTCCTGAACAAATATATCTACCGTATTTCAGACCCTCTCCGATTTTGAAAGTGTGCCGAATCCAGAAGTAGTCCCTCAGTATATCAGTATAGAGTAATTCAAAATGATCGTCTGCTATGACAGGCGCAATAATTCCTGAAATACACTTGGTTAAGCGTCTCAGTAGAGATCTTTACCTCGTATTATGCAATAGAATGGTATCAAATATTCAACCCGGGTCGATAGCGCAGTTGGTAGCGCGCCGGGATTTGGAATCTCGTGCCTGAGGGGGTGCGGGTTCGAATCCCACTCGGGGAGGTGATACCCTTCCATGAAAATTTGACAATAATGTCGATTTTCCTCCATTGATCAGATAATATGGAGAAGTTTCCGGCCTTGTGGAAGGGTAGGTTAGTACTGGTTATAGACAATGGTCCAGGAAAGCTAGGTTAGGTGCGCTGGACGCCGTAAAATGACCTGAATTGTGTTGACACGGCCTTAACTCCAATAAATATATAAATAAATACAACTATTCAGTAACGACCTGTCGTTAGTGCCAGTTTTCAGTAGAGATGTTACATCAGCTTATGTAATAGAATGGTTCTATAGGAAAAGTTTAAAGAATGTAGTTGATGACTTTGAATGATGTCTGAATAGTGGATTTCATTTTTTTTTACATACAGATGCAGTAGAATAAATGTGCATAAATGATAACTTAAAAGAGTTTATCATTGCATTGTTCTAAGAATGACCCCTTAACTTGTTGTGATTGAACACAAACCAAAAGTGTGCTCCCCTGACTGGTTTACCTGCTGTGTTTATAGGTCGACTTTTTGAAGTGTTTTGAACCGTAGCAATGATGTTCTACCTATCACTGAACTGTCCTTAGTGTACAAACGTAGTTGGAGCCGGAAGTCTCATTTTACCTTTTAAACCCGAACAAATTCAGTGCCTTCAGCGCTTTGATTGTATAATGGACTTATCCACTGAATTGGAGATTAAGGTGAATCAAATACTTCATTTTACTGACTTTAAATAAACGCTTTGACATTATACCCGTAATTGAATAATTGTGTTAAAATGTTTGAATAAACCAGGGATTTTATATGATATGTTATATATGTATAGAATCCCTGAATGAACTATACATATTATCAATATTTGGAAGCAATTTTTTTCAAAAAATTCCTTTCTATGCCAGCGCTCTGCCAAATTTGAAAAAGAACGAACAACACCTTCAACTCAATAGAAATCAATGTGTCAATGCGACCAAGAAATAGTGCAGCAGAAAAATATGTGTACTATCAAAAGTAGATAAGTTGAAAAAAAAGTAATTTAAACAAATACTTAAAATTATGATATTTAATGGTTTTTTTACACATTAATCAAACAACATTCTAACTGCACGGAGAGAAGTTTTTTTGTATTATTGCGCATTATATCTACCACACGCTTGTATATAAATACAATTTTAACGAGCGGTTATCACAGCAGGAGTGTACTTTGAGAGCGTAAAGCGCTGGACATTTATCGAAGTTAAGCAACAAAATGTTAGGTTAATCTTTGGATGGGTGGCCGTAGAGGTTTAATGCCAACGCGAAGCCAAATTTCATAACTTCATATTTTTTTTATTAGACCACAACAAATTAATCGTTTTGTTCGTCTGATTTCTCGCACCTTAAAATCCGAAAATAAAAAAAAATGCCTCCGCACGTTGAAATTAACGCATCTTAAATTTCGGAAAATCAAAGGTTTTGACACTCAGCCAAGTAGAATTGAACTGAAAATTAGTAATTTGAGTTCTAAATAGCAATATAAATCAGCATAATTTCACTATTACAGTAAAACAGTAATGTATTCTTGTTAACATACATCATAAGAAATTACAATGACACAATACGTTGTTCAGAAATATGATTACTGCCCTCTGTCTTAGACCGTTAACTGAACATTTACTCTCTCTACACACCTTATCTTGATGTGTGACGGCACACGTGTCTTTGTAGTGTAAAATATGAAGATTGATCCATAGAGAGCAGGTAGGACAGGGAGAAAATTTTACATTCCTACAATTTTGGTGTCCCAAAATAACATATCAGGCTTGATTTAATTCTTGTGGTTTTATTAGACATTAGCATAATTTACCAAAATGTAATTACATTTAAATTGTATACACAAAAAGTGAATCGGGCTGGTCCATTATAAGATTAGTGTGGTTCTGTTAATTGGTAATCTAGCTGTGCTTCCTAGTTGAAGCACATTTGATTATGAATGATAAAGAGATGATGATGGATATCGAAATAGTAACTTTGAACTCCTAAAATCGTTCAAAAATTCCTTCCAACAGTACTTTTTGGAAGGATTTTTTTTTCAAAAAATTCCTTTCTATGTCAGCGCTCTCTGGAATTTGAAAATGAACGAACAACACCTAACAATGAGTAAATACGCCCAAGAAACTAGTGCAGAAGATAAATATGAATGCTATCAAACGTAGATGAATTTGAAAAAAATAATTCAAAGAAATACTTGAAAATATGATATTTAATGTTTCTTTACATTAATCAAACATTATTCATACTGTGTACGGAGAATAGTTATTTTGTATTATTGCGCAATGTTATCTGCCACTCATATATAAGTATACTACTTAGCAGACGATATTCACAGCTGGAGTTTACTGTGAGAATGTAGTATAGATCGATGGTCAGGTGTCAAAAAATGGCTGAATGAATGACCGTTGTAGATTTTCCATCATAATGCAAGCAGATCTGATTTATACAGAAATATATGAAGTAATTAATTGTAGGTTAATATTGAATGAATTGACTAAATGTATTAGCTATGCAGCATAATGGAATTGGATAGTAAATGCAATTGGGACAAAATACAGTCATTTATGATGTATGTATAGTGCGGACACATTGACCCCGACCTGACCTTTATGCAGGAATATTCATTACATTGAATACGAAAGTAGAATTAATGTTCGAAAACAATCGGATTATACCGTCAAGGCTCGAATGTAATTATAACACAGGGATTAATTTTAAAGTACATTTAAAGTGTACAATGAGTCTCTATTACACATAGGCCGGACCAGAATATTATACGATGAGGCTAGCTACTAATTCAAAAGTTGTAGGTTTTAGCCCCACAACCGCCATCCCCGCCCATTTTATTATAATTACAAATGTAAGAAAACAAGTTTCACGTTAGAATGCACATATATACTCTATACATGTCTAGTTAAACTTATAATGTAAGCCATAGCCGACATTACACCCTCAAAACCTACAAGCTCCATGCAACCCTACTAAGTACCCGCCGATGCTATTTACAATCAATGTAAATCGACTGCTTATTTTAAATACGTAACGAGCCGAAGTGTAGATTAGGCGTGGTATTGATTTTCGCCGGGATATGTGTATCTGATAATAAAATGCAAATGAGAAAGGTAAGGTCGGGGTAAATATGTCCGCACTATACCATATTAAAAGCATTTATGTATGCTAACAAAAAGTAATCTTTTTAACAACAACTTGCAAGATAACCAAAGCTATATCAAGATCAAAATGATAAAGTTCAAGGAAGAAAGACTTCGACATATTATAATGTGCATGATTAATTGTATCACATCAATATGATGAATTAATGACCAGTATGACTTAAACTCTAAAAGTAACTTATAATGCTTTTCTGAATTACACATTATGATGTTTTTTACATTTGGTTCATAAATGATCATGAAAATATCACTTATTTATTCTCCGCCTTTTGCTCGCTTCTCAAAATGCCAGAAATGGGAAAACAATTTTTCGCTCGCTAGCTCCATTCTTTTAGACATAATCCATAGAACATGATTATGATCAATTTGTTGTGGCCTTAACCCCATAGACATTGTATAGGTTATATCACGGCGATCAGTCCACATACTGTTTCTGAAAAGGCTTAATCTCTGGATTTAGCTGTTAGTGACTGACTACGGCCCTGCATGATTTAGAATCAGTGGTAGGAAAGGAGAATGACCTTAGAAATTATTTCATATCTAAGCTCCACGAAAATATGACCCTCCCGGGAATCGAACCTACAACCCCTCGATCAGTAGAATAATGTGCATGTGAAATGAAATATGAAACATAGTTGACAATGAATGATAGAGAGATAATGATGGATATCGAAATAGTAACTTTAAACTCTTAAATCTTTCAAAAATTCCTTCCAACAGTACCTCCAGTACTTTGATATATTCATGTATACCTCATAGTGCTACAGTCACTATTTGAAGATATATTCATTTACAGTGATTATAAAAACCGCCTTAAAACGTGAAGTTATCAAAATATGACATGCATTAGGGCCTCAATAAGCATATCAAGTCATTTTGGTTTCTAAGCTCAGGTTAGACAAAGTGTTCAAAATTATTAAAAGCGGGTATATTACATGTATAAGATCGCATTAAATTCATGTTTTTGTCAATGTTGACTTTACGTATATGATGCAAACTCCTTTTAGGGCTGAACTTTGGAAAGTATTTTTCTACCACAAGACTAAAGTATTATTACATGTATCCTTAGCTATATGTAGAATTGCCTCCTGATAGATAAAACTTGTGTTCAAGAAGCGTTCATCGGGTTACTGGTGTCTATCTATCAATCTCTTTGTGGAGTCTTTTGCTCTGCTTAATGCAGTTGACAAAGTGGCCCACAGAATTATACCATCCTCGCAGGCATCCTCGCATCCAATCACTGGATTTCTGCTCCTACAGAACTTCATCATATCTACATTTGATTGCAATAGTTTGTTTAGTAGCTTTAACGCTGTCTATCAACACTTATAATTATATGATAAACGATGGCCAATCCACCTTGCAGGCTCTCTTGAACATTCTTCCTTACAAGTACTAGCTTCTTCCTCTATGGAGAATAGGGAATGGTACAACCTGCAATTGTCAGGAATCGAATCTTGTACTGGACTTAATTAATAAAAATTCTGTAGTCTATCTTTGCCAATAGAATGGCAGTTATGTTATAAGTTGGTTATAAGATAGTATCGCCTTAGGTCAAAGTGCCACTAGTTCTACGGAGAAACATAAACATAAAGTGCTCTATAAAAGTCCTTAAACAAAACAATGTTTAGATAAACAGATTCACATTTATTCATAAAACAAGAAACATGGTCATCTAACAAAATTACAAAATCAACATTATTTAGTTTATGAACACATAATTCAAACAAAGTTACATATGAATAATCTTTAACAATATATAAATACTTGCAGTACGTTAGGCGAATAATGTCACAAAAATAGATAATTAACCAATATATATATATACATGTACATCAATACAGTAAGTCACATATACATGGCATACACACAGTGATTCAAAAACTAGTAAAACAAAGGTCCATGTAAATAACATAACAAGATGTGTTAATAAACAAAGTAAAATACTAAAAGATAATAATCTAACTGTCTTTTCAATTAAATTCCATCAATACAGTTCAAGCGTTTTGACTATATCACTGTTCATGGTAACAAACAATCTGTTCTGGTTCTTATCAAAGCATACTGAACGTGGATACTGTATTCCATCTTGTTGTTCTACAACAACACCAATCTTCTTACCATCCTCATTAAACTGTACAACATTGTGAGACCAGAAACCAACAACAAACAAGCAACTTCTACCATCACTGCATATTCCATCTGTACCTCTCAATGTACTATCATTGAAGGTTGTCTTATAAGTTCCTGTAGCATCAAAACAAACAACACCTTTATCACCATCACTAACATACATGTTGTCTTCATTCTCAGTGAAGGTAAGATGTCTACTAGAAGTAAATAGTTTATTACCAGCATTATCATGTGATATAGTTTTCAACAAGTTGCCGGTCATATCATATACATGAAGTGAAGATTTAGCATCTGTCACATATAACTTATCATCTTTTGTAGTAATACCATAACACAGGTGAGATGTTTTAATTTTTCTTGTAGGAGTCATCCTGTTACCATCAATAGAAACAAACTGGATAATATGTTCTGTACATGTTACAACAGCTTCTTTGTCATTAATACAACATACAGTTTTTGGATGACTATCCAGATTACAGTAACTGACAACTGTAAGTGTATGTGTATCAATACATTTAAGTTTGGAATTGTTATAATCTGTGATTAAAAGTTGATTATCAAAGGTAAGACAACAACCACGAGAAAATGTTTTAGAATCATCAGACATCTTGATGTTTATATCTGTACTTCCTTTTATTTTATACAGTTCTGTTCTCTTCTTTGTTCCTACCATACCAATACCTTGTAAACTATTGAGATATTTCATCAATGAATGGTTGGGTTCAAATGCTAACTGTGTTCTATCATTCTTTCTTACTTGTTGCTTGGATATCAGGGGTTGTACTTCATCCAATTTCTTCTCGGCTATCTTGCTACATACATACCGCTGGGCTCTATTACCTTCCGCTCTTTTCAATTTATCATTACATTTCTTCAAGCTATCTTCATTTCCTACAACATCTTGATTCTCTTTAACAATTTCTTTCTCCAAATCTTTGAATTTATTTTGTATTTCATTTCTAGATGCATCGGCAGCTTTCTTTATTATAGACTCAAGAGCTTTCTGGAATTTCATGACCTTCTCTAATTCGTCACTTTTGAAGCCCTTTAAAGCTTCAAGTCTATAATCCTTAGATTTACCAAGTGTTGCCAAGGTAACCATCGTGTCTTTTAGGCGACGTTGTATCTGTTTGCAATCACCAAGATTAAACAGTGTGTCAATCATGTCATGTATAGAAAATATACTTTTCTCTGGACAAGACCTAAAAGTACCAATATAATCAAAATTATATACATATTATTGTACAATTTGGTACGTTATAGTTAAATGTAAATTGTAGAGTTCATTCAAAGAGTGGGTTCAACAATAAAACGAAAGTAATGAAACACATGAAAAAAACCCTGACCTATATAGTTATCACAGTTTAAGTGTTCTATAAATATTGATATACACATGATATATATGTATGTGCTCGGTCAAGTGTCTATGTAACATGATCTTGTAAGATAAGCAGATTGGTTATGTTTCTTACAAACTATGTGAAGTAAAAAATAATACTCGCAGAACAAACCCTTTAAAGTAATTAAATCACTTGATGTAGAAAAAGATGTGTGCATAGTGATCGTGACGCCCAGTCCTAAGTTTTGCCTGGCCTGGATAACTGCGAATTTTCTTGAGGAACAAAACTTCCTGTAATTGCTTCATTTCACAAAGTTGTGAAATGTACAGGTCTATGTACATGATTTAATTCCATAGCATGATTTGTAAGCTTCACAATACAGTATAAAAATACAACTGTATAAAGATTGATATATAGATACTAGCTAGTAATAAAGGGTCATTATCATATGAAGTATTCATGGTGTGATCTATGTTTGATGAGAAGCATAGTTATGTGAATTAAAAAAACTATGAAAAGGTCACGGTTTAAATCATATTTGCAATAATTACTAACATGGTGACCTACTGACACGATATAAAACCTTACAAATAAATCTGTGTTGATATATGTATCAAAATATATAAAATAACTTACTTATGATGTGAAGATATGCAGATATAACATCCAACTTCGTTATGTACCTCACAGTACATGTCAACGACTTTACCATTATGTTTGCTGCATCTCTCAGTACAAAACTCAGGCAAGGTTGATGTTTGATTATTTGCTTGGTTCCCCTTGCTTGCTTCCATAAGGGTGTGGTCTTTCAATACTGGGAATGTTTTGTGTACGTCCGTACAAAATTTACAGCAGTAACCACTGCATTCAATGCAGTAACGGACCGCTTCTACAATCTTTCCATTACCATCACATGTGGTGCATATAAATTCAAACGTTTCGTCGGACAAATTATCCATAGCGAGCCCTTTGTATTCCAATTTTAATGTTTGACTTTAAACTCTAGTTTCGATTTTGATTTAGTCATGTGATTAGTCGAGGTAGCCCGGATGTTTACAGTATGCTATGGAGATACTTCCTAAAGGGAAATAACGCTATACTTAGTTTAAATTAACAGGTATATTGGTTACTTCCCCTGGCAGAATTAATTCACTTATTTTGTTGTAATGTATCATTGATATTTAAATTGTCCAAGTTGAACAAGTTAATTACATTTAATATACCACTATTATGACAATAAATATTTTCTTCAGACTTAAGAAGTTATGTGTGATGTGTATCTTTAAAGCATTGTGGTTCACACAAACAATTTTACTCCGGTTAGTAAATGAGGTGTTTTAGGAACCCTCTAAAGTTCCCATGTTTTTATGCAGACGATACAAAAAGTGTTGAATTCGTGACATAAATTTTTTAAGGCATAGCGAGTTATTTTTCAAAAGTTGTAGGGGATGAGCATTTAAAAGAGAATGTACGGTTATAGTTTCTATAAAGCTTATACTTTGATCTGACTGGAGCTCTGTGGTCATAGGTATGAAATCGAGGTGTCTAGATCATAGATGACTAGCTCGGTTTCCGGCCTTGTGAAAGGGTAGGTTAGTACTGGTTATATACAATGGTCCAGGAAAGCTAGGTTAGGTGCGCTGGACGCCGTAAAATGACCTGAATTGTGTTGACACGGCCTTAACTCCAATAAATATATAAATAAATACAACTATTCAGTAACGACCTGTCGTTAGTGCCAGTTTTTTAGTAGAGATGTTACATCAGCTTATGTAATAGAATGGTTCTATAGGAAAAGTTTAAAGAATGTAGTTGATGACTTTGAATGATGTCTGAATAGTGGATTTCATTTTTTTACATACAGATGCAGTAGAATAAATGTGCATAAATGATAACTTAAAAGAGTTTATTATTGCATTGTTCTAAGAATGACCCCTTAACTAGTTGTGATTGAACACAAACCAAAAGTGTGCTCGCCTGACTAGTTTACCTGCTGTATTTATAGGTCGACTTTTTGAAGTGTTTTGAACCGTAGCAATGATGTTCTACCTATCACTGAACTGTCCTTTGTGTACAAACGTAGTTGGAGCCGGAAATCTCATTTTACCTTTAAACCCGAACAAATTCAGTGCCTTCAGCGCTTTGATTGTATAATGGACTTATCCACTGAATTGGAGATTAAGGTGAATCAAATACTTTATTTTACTGACTTTAAATAAGGTGAATCAAATACTTCATTTTACTGACTTTAAATAAACGCTTTGACATTATACCCGTAATTGAATAATTGTGTTAAAATGTTTGAATAAACCAGGGATTTTATATGACATGTTATATATGTATAGAATCCCTGAATGAACTATACATATTATCAATTTTTGGAAGCATTTTTTTTTTCAAAAAATTCCTTTCTATGCCAGCGCTCTGCCAAATTTGAAAAAGAACGAACAACACCTTCAACTCAATAGAAGTCAATGTGTCAATGCGACCAAGAAATAGTGCAGCGGAAAAATATGTGTACTATCAAAAGTAGATAAGTTGAAAAAAAAGTAATTTAAACTAATACTTAAAATTATGATATTTAATGTTTTTTTACACATTAATCAAACAACATTCTAACTGTGCACGGAGAGAAGTTTTTTGTATTATTGCGCATTATATCTACCACACGCTTGTATATAAATACAATTTTAACGAGCGGTTATCACATCAGGAGTGTACTTTGAGAGCGTAAAGCGCTGGACATTTATCGAAGTTAAGCAACAAAATGTTAGGTTAATCTTTGGATGGGTGTCCGTAGAGGTTTAATGTCAGCGCGAAGCGAATTTCATAAATTCATATTTTATTTTTTTTATTAGACCACAACAAATTAATCGTTATGTTTATCTGATTTGTCGCACCTTAAAATCCGAAAAAAAAAAAAAATGCCTCCGCACCTTGAAATTAACGCATCATAAATTTCGGAAAATCAAAGGTTTTGACACTCAGCCAAGTAAAATTGAACCGAAAATTAGTAATTTGAGTTCTAAATAGCAAGATAAATCAGCATAATTTCACTATTACAGTAAAACAGTAACTCTGTCTTAGAACGTTAACTGAACATTTACTCTCTCTACACACCATTCAGCTCCATTCTTTTAGACATAATCCATAGCACATGATTATGATCAATTTGTTGTGGCCTTAACCCCATAGACATTGTATAGGTTATATCACGGCGATCAGTCCACATACTGTTTCTGAAAAGGCTTAATCTCTGGATTTAGCTGTTAGTGACTGACTACGGCCCTGCATGATTTAGAATCAGTGGTAGGATGGGGGAATGACCTTAGAAATTATTTCATATCTAAGCTCCACGAAAATATGACCCTCCCGGGAATCGAACCTACAACCCCTCGATCAGTAGAATAATGTGCATGTGAAATGAAATATGAAACATAGTTGACAATGAATGATAGTGAGATAATGATGGATATCGAAATAGTAACTTTAAACTCTTAAATCTTTCAAAAATTCCTTCCAACAGTACCTCCAGTACTTTGATATTTACATGTATACCTCATAGTGCTACAGTCACTATTTGAAGATATATTTATTTACAGTGATTATAAAAACCGCCTTAAAACGTGAAGTTATCAAAATATGGCATGCATTAGGGCCTCAATAAGCATATCAAGTCATTTTGGTTTCTAAGCTCAGGTTAGACAAAGTGTTCAAAATTATTAAAAGCGGGTATATTACATGTATATGATCACATTAAATTCATGTTTTTGTCAATGTTGACTTTACGTATTTGATGCAAACTCCTTTTAGGGCTGAACTTTGGAAAGTATTTTTCTACCACAAGACTAAAGTATTATTACATGTATCCTTAGCTATATGTAGAATTGCCTCCTGATAGATAAGCCTTGTGTTCAAGAAGCGTTCATCGGGTTACTGGTGTCTATCTATCAATCTCTTTGTGGAGTCCTTTGCTCTGCTTAATGCAGTTGACAAAGTGACCCACAGAATTATACCATCCTCGCAGGCATCCTCGCATCCAATCACTGGATTTCTGCTCCTACAGAACTTCATCATATCTACATTTGATTGCATTAGTTTGTTAAGTAGCTTTAACGCTGTCTATCAACACTTATAATTATATGATAAACGATGGCCAATCCACCTTGTAGGCTCTCTTGAACATTCTTCCTAACAAGTACTAGCTTCTTCCTCTATGGAGAATAGGGAATGGTACAACCTGCAATTGTCAGGAATCGAATCTTGTACTGGACTTAATTAATAAAAATTCTGTAGTCTATCTTTGCCAATAGAATGGCAGTTATGTTATAAGATAGTATCGCCTTAGGTCAAAGTGCCACTAGTTCTACGTAGAAATGTAACGTTATTGGGTTACTATATTAACATATACCTTTGACGGTTGATTAGTTATATCATTACAAGTTTATATTGATTATTCTGTACATGTATGTACTTTTATGATTTCATCAGCCACACATGTTTTGGGAAAAGGCCATTTAAGTTCATCTTATTGCTTAGTTTGTAAGTGTCCCGGACATATACCGGCAATGGTATATATGAAATATCAAGTTGTTCGCACGATCTAAAAGGACAGTCTAGTACAAGTTGAAGATGGTCGTGATAAGTTAAGTTGTTTACAACATGAAATTATACTTAAGCTCATCCCTAGTTCCCAGAGACTGCACAATATTAACATGTTTTAGCTTGACTTTGGTGATTTTCCACTCTAGAAGAAAGAGTTTCCCATGGTCATCTGAGTGCAAAGTATATCATACGATGGATTCCATCAGCCGCACGTGATAATTGCTTAAGTATTTCTAAGTGGCAATCGTGTATAGCTATTCCTGATCATGGTTTTTCCCAGGGCATGTTGGCCTTCATTTTCTTATAAATACCCGTGCATGCTCATTTATCATCAGACTATTACCATCAAGTCTCATACGAACCTGGGTAAAATAAATGTACTAAACTATACGTGTTTGTCTAACTTCTAACTACGTTACAGAAACATAAACACAAAGTGCTCTATAAAAGTCCTTAAACAAAACAATGTTTAGATAAACAGATTCACATTTATTCATAAAACAAGAAACATAGTCATCTAACAAAATTACAAAATCAACATTATTTAGTTTATGAACACATAATTCAAACAATGTTACATATGAATAATCTTTAACAATATATAAATACTTGCAGTACGTAAGGCGAATAACGTCACAAAAATAGATAATTAACCAATATATATATACATGTACATCAATACAGTAAGTCACATATACATGGCATACACACAGTGATTCAAAAACTAGTAAAACAAAGATCCATGTAAATAACATAACTAGATGTGTTAATAAACAAAGTAAAATACTAAAAGATAATAATCTAACTGTCTTTTCAATTAAATTTCATCAATACAGTTCAAACGTTTTGACTATATCACTTTCCTTAATGGTAACAAACAATCTGTTCTGGTTCTGATCAAAGCATACTGAACATGGATAATGTATTTCATCTTGTTTTTTTACAACAACACCAATCTTCTTACCATCCTCATTAAACTGTACAACATTGTGAGAGTTGAGACCAGCAACAAACAAGCAACTTCTACCATCACTGCATATACCATATGTACCTTTCAAAGTACTTTCATTGAAGGTTGTCTTATAAGTTCCTGTAGCATCAAAACAAACAACACCTTTTTCACCATCACTAACATACATGTTGTCTTCATTCTCAGTGAAGGTAAGATGTCCACTAAAAGTAAATATTTTATTACCAGCATTATCATGTGATATAGTTTTCAACAAGTTGCCGGTCATATCATATACATGAAGTGAATATACACCATCTGTCACATATAACTTATCATCTTTTGTAGTAATACCATCACACCAGTGAGATGTTTTAATTTGTCTTGTAGGAGTCATCTTGTTACCATCAATAGAAACAAACTGGATAATATTACCTGAACATGTTACAACAGCTTCTTTGTCATTAATACAACATACAGCTTTTGGTTGACTATCCAGTTTACAGTAACTGACAACTGTAAGTGTTTGTGTATCAATACATTTAAGTTTGAAATTGTTATGATCTGTGACTAAAAGTTGATTATCAAAGGTAAGACAACAACCAATAGAATCACATGTTTTAGAATCATCAGACATCTTGATGTTTATATCTGTACTTCCTTTTATTTTATACAGTTCTGTTCTCTTCTTTGTTCCTACCATACCAATACCTTGTAAACTATTGAGATATTTCATCAATGAATGGTTGGGTTCAAATGCTAACTGTATTCTATAATTCTTTCTTACTTGTTGCTTGGATATCAGGGGTTGTACTTCATTCAATTTCTTCTCGGCTATCTTGCTACATACATACCGCTGGGCTCTATTACCTTCCGCTTTTTTCAATTTATCATCACATTTCTTCAAGCTATCTTCATTTCCTACAACATCTTGATACTCTTTAACAATTTCTTTCTCCAAATCTTTGAATTTATTTTCTATTTCATTTCTAGATGCATCGGCAGCTTTCTTTATTAAAGACTCAAGAGCTTTCTGGAATTTCATGACCTTCTCTAATTCGTCACTTTTGAAGCCCTTTAAAGCTTCAAGTCTATCATCCTTAGATTTACCAAGTGTTGCCAAGGTAACCATCGTGTCTTTTAGGCGACGTTGTATCTGTTTGCAATCACCAAGATTAAACAGTGTGTTGATCATGTCATGTATAGAAAATATACTTTTCTCTGGACAAGACCTAAAAGTACAAATATAATCAAAATTATATACATATTATTGTACAATTTGGTACGTTATAGTTAATTGTAAATTGTAGAGTTCATTCAAAGAGTGGGTTCAACAATAAAACGAAAGTAATGAAACACATGAAAAAAACCCTGACCTATATAGTTATCACAGTTTAAGTGTTCTATAAATATTGATATACACATGATATATATGTATGATGTGCTCGGTCAATTGTCTATGTAACATAATTTTGTAAGATAAGCAGATTGGTTATGTTTCTTACAAACTATGTGAAGTAAAAAATAATACTCGCAGAACAAACCCTTTAAAGTAATTAAATCACTTGATGTAGAAAAAGATGTGTGCATAGTGATCGTGACGCCCAGTCCTAAGTTTTGCCTGGCCTGGATAACTGCGAATTTTCTTGAGGAACAAAACTTCCTGTAATTGCTTCATTTCACAAAGTTGTGAAATGTTCAGGTCTATGTACATGATTTAATTCCATAGCATGATTTGTAAGCTTTACAATACAGTATAAAAATACAACTCTATAAAGATTGATATATAGATACTAGCTAGTAATAAAGGGTCATTATTATATGAAGTATTCATGGTGTGATCTATGTTTGATGAGAAGCATAGTTATGTGAATTAAAAAAAAACTATGAAAAAGTCACGGTTTAAATCATATTTGCAATAATTACTAACATGGTGACATACTGACACGATATAAAACCTTACAAATAAATCTGTGTTGATATATGTATCAAAATATACAAAATAACTTACTTATAATGTGAAGATATGCAGATATAACATCCAACTTCGTTATGTACCTCACAGTACATGTCGACGACTTTACCATTATGCTTGCTGCATCTCTCAGTACAAAACTCAGGCAAGGTGGATGTTTGATTACTTGCTTGGTTCCCCTTGCTTGCTTCCATAAGGGTGTGGTCTTTCAATACTGGGAATGTTTTGTGTACGTCCGTACAAGATTGACAGCAGTAACCACTGCATTCAATGCAGTAACGGACCGCTTCTACAATCTTTCCATTACCATCACATGTGGTGCATATAAAATCAAACGTTTCGTCGGACAAATTATCCATAGCGAGCCCTTTGTATTCCAATTTTAATGTTTGACTTTAAACTCTTGTTTCGATTTCGATTTAGTCATGTGACTAGTCGAGGTAGCCCGGATGTTTACAGTATGCTATGGAGATACTTCCTAAAGGGAAATAACGCTATACTTAGTTTAAATTCATTCGGAAAACCGCTCGGGTGATTCCGTAAACTGACGATGGTAGTTCCGAATGGATAAAATCATGTGACTACGGGAGGTAACTGCGACAGCCGACTTTTACGTAATTGCCTCCCTTGTTAGCAGACAACGTAGCGCATGGTTATATGTTTTTATGTTACACATTTACTCGCTTATAAAAAAAATAAAGGATAGAAAAATATTCCAAGAATTGAAGAAACAATTATTACATATTAACCATTTGTTTTTGACAATGTTAGAACCACCTAAGAATGGGCCCAGCCTTATGGTCTACATATACACGTGAAACATATTACAAAAAAATCTGCAAAAATATTTTTTTGGAACATACAGATAATGTCTTAAATATTTATTACAATGTATGTTATAAATATACCATGAGAGTAATAGCATCAAAGTCCGTGAAGTTTATTTGACTCCTTTGAAATGATAGCATTTCAAAAAAATATATCAAAATCTGATTTTTTTTTCAAACTTATATAATTATGTTCTCAATGTTTAATTCTATTAGTAAGGGACCATATTGAAGGAAAATAACATATGAAAGGGAGTTTGAAGATGAGTTTTTTGTTTCGTAAGCCAAAATTCCAAACTCTTCACAGTGAACATCAGGCGTTGAGTTATTGATTTAACAAAGAGAGATAACTGCTTAGGGGAATTTGTCAAATTTTCTATACGAGTTACCTCCCTTAGACAAAAATTAATTATATAAGCAATTGTTATATGGAACATTGATATTATAATGATTATTTAGTGAAGAAACCCCTTTCTAGCCCCTATTCTGGGTATTTTCTAGCTCATGACATTATACAACAGTATATATACAGCACATATACTACTCGTGATATACATGGATTTTGCTCTCTTATATAATTCTATATATATTCTATGTAATAAATGTCGTCTGTTCAAATATTCTTCATCTTTGTTTTAATCAGATTCCACGCCATTTAAAAAAAGCTTTATGAAGACTAACTCACCTGACCATCTTTGTATTTTATTGTATTTAAAGCCTTCCATTGTGGCGGCTAACTTACCTAACTTTCTTTTCATGACATTTTTCTTCATTCTTCATCTTCATGTTGAAATATAGTGAACTCTAGTCAGATTTCTGTCTTCAGTAATGATGCAGAATCTTCCTAAACTGAGCAAATCCCTTGATTTGACATCTAGGGACCCCAAGAAGGGTCTGCAGATTGATTACAAATCGTATTAGTGTGGTATTCAACAGAGGCTCCGCTAAAAATGCCTTCACAGATGGTTCAGGTTGACCCGAGGCACCGATTACTACAATCCACGCCTAAATAACCACACTATTTCCCATATGCTTTATAGAATGTGCAAATTGACCGGAGATAGATTCATACATGTATTTAATGTCTCAGTGACTATACTGACTCACTGATATGTTTATAAATGATATTTAAAGTGCATTTCTTGTATCAGGTCAGTATGTACAGGCTATACTACCTTCTAATTCATTTCTATTGATGTTGCTTCAAGTGGTGTTTTGTAAACCATTTTAACTTCAGCTGGATACTTATATTAACCACTTCCTGTACGCACATCCTACATTTTCGCCACTTTGGTCAAGTGGTTTGAACATTTTCGCCACTTTGGTTAAGCGGTTTGAATTTACTGCAATCAGGAATCAAACCTAAGACATGTATTATTAACTGTCTTACGACCTATATTAGTCGTAAATCCTTCTATTATGTATTGTAAAAGTATCGTATGATATTTCAGATAATATACTGCCCTGGTTCAAATCATTAACCTTCATTATGATCGCAGCTCCAAATTCAACTCAACATCAGGTCAATTTCTAGTAAAATTTTAAACTACAGTTTAATGCACAATATTGGCTGTAGTGAATGGTTCTAATTACAAAAAAACATACATATAATATTGTCTAATTTTGTTGTTTGACATTTCAATATCTGAGCTGAGTGGACCTGAGACCAGAAGTAAATTTCAAAAGCATTGAGTCTGAACAGTGAAGAAAAACACAAGGAAAACATGTTAAGCAGAAATTAGTGCCGTGCTCTCATCAAACAAATTAAAAAGTAAACATATAACAAATGAGTTTGTATTGGTGACAAAATACGTTATTTTTTATAATATATATTATATAAAAATCATTTATAATGCTCCAAAATATATCACAGGCACAAATATTCAAGGTATGAAATAAATCTGGATACGTTTTCTAACATTGTATTGCATTTTTGTCTTGGAACTGTGCCGGTCGTTAATAAGACCACTAATTTTGGTGGTCTTAAAAGCGGAACTTTACTTCGCCATCGAGCTCTTGATACAGACACGTTTTTCTTAATTAAGCAGTTGGGACAATGAAATTGTTAAAAATACATTATTTAGCTGTAACCAAAGTGTACGTTCTTTATAGTGAATCTTGGTTTTTTTTAAATTTTTAAAAAAAAATCCGTCCTTAGCTTACCTCACCGTTGTTCAAACAAATGTCCCCACATCGATATATATAAAATGGTTAGTATTTGTTCCATAATTTACGTATACAAAACGGTTCTTTGATATTTCCTGGAAATATTGATTCCAGGTTTTATCTCAGAACTTTTTTGTGCTATTCCGAGTCTGAAAATCGTTCCAGCAAAAGTCAAGCTGTACTCTATTGTTTGAGAACAAGAGAGTTATTGGAGCGTAGCCTCCCGCTACGTAATCTTTTATTCATCGGTATTGTCGCACAAGTTCTATTTCAGGAATAGTTCCATTCTCTCCAAGATAATAGAATTTTCAATGAAGGTTACCTCACGGTAATCTCTATATATGGAAATCAATTCTCTCTGAAAGCAGTCTCCAGGGACGACCAATTGTTCTCTCGCAATTCCATTATAGATTAAAACCTCGTATTGTGCCCTGACTCCGTCTGCCATATTGATTGAACTCAGCTAGCTTACACCATGTCCGCCCTCAACTTAATTTTGATTGGCTGATATTCTTGGAAACTGAAAAAACGCAGCCAGTGTAATCCGATAAAATCAATGATGCGAAAACAGCAGCTGAGGTAATGTTGTTTAAATATCGCATTTCTGGAACTAGAAATAGCAATCCACACCACGTGACTTTCTCAGACCACGTGACAAGCTATTCAAATAGTCGCCTGGAGAATAACTGGGCCGAGTCCTCCCTCACAATATTTTTTTTGTCTACGTATAGGACGATAACACTATCGATGTTGGAAGTATCATGCATTGAATGCGTGCTCAATGAGTACTGGTACAGAATGTCATTGGAAATTGAAAAAACCTATACCATGCCTCCCACAACTTTACTTGATAGCTTTAGCAAGGCTGCAATGCTATCAGTTTTTACTGAAGTGAAAATCGAGAGAAAGGAATGAAGTTAGTCGAAAATAGCTGTCTATAATGTGATTTTGTGGACGTGATTTCGTTCTCTACAGATATGAATATTAGATGCCGTGGTTGGTTTGATTTGATGCATTGGTTGGTTAGAGTCAGGTGCTGTTAGTGGTTGATTAACAGCAATGGTTTGTTAACCCTTAATCCGTGTAGGCCTACATGATCTAATAATCCTTGGATCTTCCAATGTATAATTGATAAATCTTATTCAACTGTCAGCGGCACACACATTCATCCCACTGATTTAAATATATACTCACCACAGTATGTCTGTAATCACATTCTAAAATCGAGTCTTTAAATCAGCGGGGTTAATGTGTGTGCCACTGAGAGTTGAGTAAAATTTAACAACAAGGGTGGATTATAAACTAGCCGAACTTTATTTCCATCTGAATTAAGTAACCGAAATATATTGTTTGTATCCATAGACCAAGCAATGAGCAACATTGTGTCCAAGATCGGAGGCTGCTTCGTTCATTAATATGAGAGCCTGTCCAATTAGCACAGTCGGTTGCCCGTCCGACTGCCTACCAAGAAGTCATGTTTTCGATTCTCGGACGGGAGATACGTATACCTCCGAGGTATTTTGTTATGGTATTCATTTATTAGATCTATGAATATCTTACTGACCGCTGAAATGAATAGGTCAGTCGTTTATGTTTACTTTTTAGCCACTGGCGAAGCAAGCTCATTCTAGGAAATATGCAGTGTCCTTGTTGAGGTTCGAACCCGAGACCTCTCGATCCCTAAGCGCGCGTCCTACCACTGAACTACATTCTCTTACCATGAGGCTATCAGGATTCTCGATTCTAGATCGAGAATCTTGATAACCTCTGGGTTCGAGAATGCTGACTACTGTCCTGGTAAACTTAATTCCCACCCCCGACAATAATCGAACGCCTTATATAAATTGAACACAATGTGAATTATTCTTGTCAACGACCTTGCTCCTATTTTCAGCAGATAACGATCCAGTTCCGTGCAAATTTTCCAGTAATTTAAAACGGTTATATTTCAGTCTAGAACTAGCTGTATTGAACACTCCGCTGATATCACTACCAAGCTAGCAAGCAAAACCAGAATCTATTATTGACCCACGGTTAAACTATTATTTTGACAAAGGCGTCCGCGCAAAGCCTTTTTAGCTAGCTAAACGATCTGCAAAACATTCGTCTGCATTCAGCTGTTGTTTTTTCCAGTTCCAAAAACAGAATCCGCCCTCACTCGAAATCTGATTGGATGATGTGAAAGTCAAAATGATATAACAAGTGCATTAGAGACGTTAATTCCCCCTGTTGTCACCAGGCACTACGGAAATAGATTTACCGATCGTCCTTTCCAAGAATAGAAAATCGAGTAGCGTTGATGAATATACAAAGCCAGCGACAGCATCTATTTTGTAATAGTAGATTTCAGCTCTCCAAACAGTCGACTATTTTAGTCTGATATGGAAGACGTCATTATGACGTGAATCAGATTGCCCGACGTAATTGTTAAACTATTGCTATATTTGGAAGTTTCCAAGCGGCGTAGTTGTTTAGAATCGATTTTGAGTAGAGAGATACAATGCTTCTCCAAAGATCAGTGCGGCTAGCGCTGATTCTCTTGGAATTATCCGTTTTCTACAACGAACCAAGTTATTTTAGTGCAGCCATCAGGAGAAAAATGCTTATGCAAGCAGACACAATTTGCAAGTTTGTTTGTGGAAATGCAAATAGAATTTTCGTGGTTTTTGCACGACCATTTTTTCTGAAAACGATTGAAGAGGCGGACAAAAAAAGTGTATTATTTTTGCAGTGCAAGTCTAAATAGATGATCGTTTAGCTGAAAAGTTGGACTGATTTTTTTTCAATTACATTGTATCTGTATTTTTAGTCATTAAAGTATAAAATGAACCCGTATGCTTTCTTTTGTAAAACATACATGTATATTAACAATACGATTGCAAGTCGTAGCAGCTATGGTTCGGTTCTGTAGTAGGACACGCATTTAGAGATCGAGAGTTCCCGGATTCAAATCCCCTAGGGGCATTGCTAACTCCCAAGAAAATTTCCCACAGTTGTTCCATTCCATCCAGGTGTAAATAAGTTCTGTGAGGGAACACCTGCTTTAAGGTGATTCCAATGACCAAAGGTTTTCGTACAAAATTGTTAAGTCGTTTGAACAAGTATATTAAAGCTCATGGAACACAAGCGCGTTTATCTACAAAGCTATTTGCGTAGAAAATCGCCCAGAAATTCCTAATGTCATGAACTGTGCATGTCCGACATACTCTTGCAATGTTACGCTTCAAGAAAATGGTGCATACGTCACAAAATGGATCGCCAATGTTTTGTTAGTTTTTTTGTTCTAGTTGCAAATTTGTGAGCACATTTTTGGTGCTTTAGTTTTTGCAAAGCATGTTTTTTCATCAAGACAATAGTGGTATTGCCTTTTAAACAGCGTTTTTTCTTGGAACTGTTTAATCTGTTTGGAATGACAATAATTATTTTTTCTCGTTAGCATTTATAAATACAGAAACAGATATTTGTCCAAGTCGACGGCTTCACTCACTTCCATGATTGTTCCAAGTATAAAATTGGTGCTCTTAAGCATTTTGGAACTCCTTGGCGATTGTCTAAGCAAATATTCGTATAATTTGATCGCCTTGAGACCCTGCTTTAGAGGACCAGTGTCCTTGAGCTTATAAGCTTTTAGGTGGGTTTTCAGTATACATTTCGACCAAGTCTTCATTGAACGGTCATGCTTTCCAGGGCATATAACCCTCATGTTAGTAATAGCATTTATGCAGTCCGGTGAACGTATCACACGCACATACCATTTCATTCTCGTACCCAAAGGTTATCAAGATTTCTCAAATTTAAGTAAAATCTTGATAACCTTTGGGTACGAGAAGTGAATTATTCGCCTCCTGTATTTCTAACTTGAATCTATACAAAATACATTTTATACAAATATTACAAAAAGAAAGAGTCAAACTCAATGTATATATTTTTTATATTTTAATATGTTTCAACTTTCATCTTCAACTCATCAACTTTGCTTAAGAAGCATGTAGTTCAATAATCGTTCTCATAATTTGATAACACCATTCAAAAAATACAACAGGGTAAAATTGGAAAAATACAATAGGTAAAGAAAAATAAAATTTTAACAAGTCGAAAAAATATCACTTATATAATATGTAACAAACATTACCAAAATTGTGTATCACAACGTTTAAAGACAAGCACATACCTTTTAAATTACTGAAAGATAGATTATTTTTCACGTACAAGACAACAGTAGAACAGAGCTTTATAGACATTACAGTAGAAAATATAACTATTTATTTATATATACATTACACAAAGAACAAGGATTATACAAAGAAAAAATGAGCAATAGGATTTGTATTTCATATATATGTATATATCTATAATCTTTCTTGAAGTCATGCGTGAATGTACGAAGATTTGTAAAATGAAAAATGAAAAAGTGTGCAGTTCTCATTTAAAGAATATTTCCAAAAATGTAGCTGAGCAGAGTTGCTTGTTTCTATGCTGTATAAAGTAAAATATGTGTAGAATACATCTTTAAGTATATGTGTGTGAAAAACTATGCCCTATTCAAAATAAATGCTCATCTCGAAGCATTATAAGCCATTTTGTATTCTTCGATTCGAAAGCGAACAAAATCAATGTTCGCCAATAAAACTTTCAACTTCATGATTCAAAAGATGTCCTTTTGCATTTTTTTGTAGTGACATGCATTTCTTTGCGTAGTTAGTACCATGTATATATTGATACATGCGTACAGTTAACGAACTGTAGACCTTTTTAAGTATATTAATAATAAGTTGCGACTACTGTTGGTCAGTTCTGTTCAGCCATTGTTTAGTGTTTTAAGCTAAACCTTGAAACGTCGGTGTTATATATCATGCTTTGATATGAGATAAAATAATGACAGTTGAATATTCAATATTTTTTATATATTTTTTATTTTTTGTAATTATGTTATTTTATATAGCAAGTTTATATGCTGAAAGCATTGTATTTATAATAATATATAGAAAAAAAAACAATAACATTTTGTAACAACATTTAACAAGGCCAATTTTTCAAGAGTTGAATAATAATACTTCAATAAAAAAGATGAAAGATTTTTTTTTAAGATGCAATAAAGAACTCTGGTCAACAGATTCTTTATAACATCAAAAAAAATAACATAATATTAGCCTCAACTAAATAGGTGGGCATAACATAAAAAAACTAAATTTTAGTAACAAATATAATAATAATAATAAAAATGCATTTTTTATGGAGAAAAACCTTTTTCTCGTGTGTTTACATATAAAAGATAATATATCATTGATTCAGGAGTCAAAAATTTCATCCCTTTAGTTTAAAGAGTTATATATTTTTTAACGTTATTCAACTGTCAGTGGCACATACATTAACCCCACTGATTTAAATACTCACTACAGTACTTCAGTACTGTACTTTTGTAAAAATAGACATCCATATCTATGTATGGTGATTATCAAACAAATAGCAAGTATTTAACTCAGCGGGTTTACATGCATGCGCCACTTACATTTGAATAAAATTCAACAAAAAACACAATTTTTGACTCACAAATCAACGATAATGCACTTATACGCTGTATATACATATTTAATACCTGCCTTTACATGGCTGATACATTTTTTATAATGAGGAATGACACTTAGGGACAAAAAGTCAACACTATATCAAGATTGAAAATATTTCATCTTAATGTTTTTTATATACATGTATATTATATACATACAAAATAATAACTAAAAAAAGAAAAAAAAATATAGTAAAAAAACTTGATTATATAATATACTTAAAAATCGGTTGCGTAACTAATATACTTTGTTCTTTGGATAATACGTAAAAAACCAGTTTCCCCGTCTCATTCATTCTAGTATAGTTATTCGATTCAACAAATAAAAGATGCACATACTTAAAGCTATGACATATTGCGAAGTCAGATTTTCATGTACAAAAGTAGAATTGATTAAAGCTTCAATTATCGTTACTAAAAAAGATTACAAAAGCAAGAAGCACACATTGCCGATTTTATAAAGAAAATATCGCACTACTAATTAAACTACATCGTACAGTAAGCTACATGGCTATTTATAATATTGATACAAAACTACATCGTAATAATTAAAAAAATTTAAAGCAAATAAGAAACTCATTCATGCTTCAGCCTTGATACATTCTACACCGAAAAAAATGCAACCGAAGAAATAAAAAACCAATTAAAAATGACTGTTTTTTGATACATGGAAATTACATATGATGTTATGTTATAAAACCAATATTCTAGTTTTAATATGATATAATATAGAGTCCAAATTTCATTAGTAAGTTTTTGTTGTCTAAAAATTTTATCAAATAAGGATCACACATACAAGTTTGACTGTATATCCGATAAAAGTTTCCAGAAAGAATATTGTTCCATAGTTTTGTGACATGAAATGCAATGTCAAGATTTTCACTCATCTGACTAGAATTACAGAAATCAATGCCGCTGCCGAAAAGCAGCAGTGCATTGAAATTTATAGCACATTTTTTGTTCATTTGAATGATTTTTGTAACTTAATATAGTCAATTCATATGGTGAAAATTCCACGATAAAATTATAACGATGATGTCGTTACAACATTAGGAATTCCCGAAGTAACCGTCGACGTTACACCATATGACATAGTGTCCATCATAACTGAAGAAGTCGTTGACGGCAATGAGGCATTACCGGCTAATTTGGCTTCCTTTTTCGCCTTTTGTTTTAAGTGCACTTTCGCATGTCTTTTTTTCTCGTCACTGCGCGCGAATCTACGCCCACATGAGTCACAAGAAAATGGCTTTTCACCAGTGTGTGTACGTATATGAGTGGTCAGGTGATCACTACGTGAAAACGATCGCAAACATACACTACAACGGAATGGCTTTTGTCCAGTATGAATTCTAATGTGTCGAGTCAACTCATCGCTACGTGAAAACCTCCGATCACAGCCTTCCATGGGACATGGATATGGCCGCTCATGAGGAGGGGTTTTACTAGGTCGATTAGGGTACTTTCTAGGCTTCAGAGGATGAAGAATAAGCTGTCCTTGTTGATAGGGCTGATTTAGAATTCCATGTAGTGGGGTTTTTGATGAAGTTTGTTGTTGTTGTTCGAAACTCATTTGTGAGGTCGATGGCAAGGGGAAGTTATCTTCCGGTTCGCTTTTAATCGGAACATTAGTGTACATAGGTGGCGTTACACTCGCTGATCGCTGTTGAATAGTGGCTTGTTGTAAAGCACTAAAATCAGGCAAGTGTGGTTGAACGGCACCGGTCAAGGTACCTTGGATAGTACACTTGAAGCTAGCACCAATGTTTGAACTCTGTGACTGATACGACATATCGCTAGTCTGGAACTGCGGTACTGCAGGTTGAGCATTAATGTTTACACTGGTACAGCTTGGAAAGTTAAGACCACTGAAACCGCCGGGTGAAAACTGCGTAGAATCGCTTTGTTGTTGTTGTTGCTGTTGTTGTTGTTGTTGTGAGCAGCTAAATACTGCTTTCTGTTGTTTGACGGGAAAGTTTAGTGAACCACAATATGATGTACTGGGAGCCGTGTATGGTGGCGGTGGAACAGAAAATGCTTGTTCAATAGCGTCAAGGTCACTACACGTCGGCATTTGTGGTTCAGGTGTTGACTGCGTAGAACTTGGAGTCACAGGTGAAGTTAGCGGTGAAGCGAATCCCGTAGAATATTGGTCACACGGACTTTGTTGACCGAGTGTTTGATCTGGTGTAGGGGAACCAGCCTGTGATTGTTGAGATGGCGTAGTCGGTGCTGAGCTGAACACGGAACCAGATCCACTTTGTTGACAGTCTGCTAGCGTTGAAATAATAGCATTAAAGTCTACATTCTGTTGCATTTGACAGTTCAAGTCACACATGTTCACTTGCGGTACTTGAGCTTGTACCTGGGCACTCTGCATTGTCTGAGACAAGTTATTGATGAATGGCCACCATGGAGCAAGTAGATTTAACGGATCATTGCTGCTTGAAGTCGGCGTCACCGATGTAGTCACCAGTGTCCCTTTGTAGTGAACTTGTTGAGGATCTTCATTCTTTTGTCGCATTTGTTCATCGGCGGAACATGCTGCACCCATATCAGTATTGTTGTTGTTGTTGTTTACTGTTGTATTCTGGGAAACATTCGGTCTGAACTGACCGAGAAATGTTTCGGTGAATTTCATATCGGGTAAATTGACTTGAGCCTCGACAGTAGCTGAAAAGATAAAATAAAAAATTATAAGAATTTCTATTGAAAAATATTTATTTTGTAATTTTTTTAAGTTTTATACAATGAAAACCTTAAACCAAGAATTTTGTATCAAATGTAATATAATACCCCTTTTTAGTATTAAATAATTGCATGAATATATCAAAACATATCAAATTCACTATATTTTACTATATTATAATTTATTAAAGCATATAATTTTAATTCAAAGTCTATTTTCTATAATTCTATGGCTGAGTTTTTACGTTTTCATTCATTGCGCAGAATAATTTTGCTCAATGAATAACAAAATGCACATTTATTACGCCGTGGTAAGTTATCGCCGAACTTTATACTTGTATCATTATTATGCATAAATCCGTTGGACCTAAAAGTCATATTAACCGAGTCGAATTCGGAGAAACCCCCTACTTCAATTACTAAGTCAATAAAATTCTAACGCAGATTTATTTAAAATTCTTTTCTTATTACCGATAAGCTTTAATATTAATTCAGGCTTCATCTTTCCCTCCAAATTATTTCCCACCGAACTGTATGAATGAACTGCAAACGTACTACGCGTGAGAACCATTTACAAAATAGTATGCGTCACTGTAATTGATTGTAGCTAAAAATAGAACAGCTATCGGGGATCACCGTCGATTGACGTCATCGACCGGTATTTAGGACAAGCTGCAGTGTTAACTCCGCCTCTTTGACGTAAGCGAAATTCCGATGGCTCCGATATGTACATAACATTTTACGGTCAAATGAGTTGATTTACGCTTATCTGAAACCACCGATGTTATGTAACTATGTTTATAAAATGACAATTTGTCAACAAATGAAAAATCTTCAAAAAAGAAAGTAAAATAAACCCAAAACAAGTCTTTTAACCTCCCGTAATCATTAATCGGTTATTAGCTATGACGTAGGTAGTCTATTTATAGGATATTTGCGTTATGGCTCTACGTATGATTTGATCAAAGTCTCAACAAAATAACTCGAATTTTGACTAAATAAATTATTAAATTAATACATAAACTATTAAGTTTAAACATAAACAATGTAAGTTAAGTAAATTATCAACAAAAATCGTAAAGTATAAGCACAAACTTAGTTTAAAGTACGCGATCCCGCAAGTCAGCTGTTTTTCAAGCACGATGATATCGTTAAAAGAGTCAACGAAAAATCTAAATTTTAAAAGAAACCTACCAGGTGTAGTGATCGGTAAAGGTTCCAAAGCATCCACAAAGAATGCCATATCCGACGAAGAAGTAACTGGAGTATTAAGTTCATCCACTGACTCTGAAGGGAGTCGTATGGGACCGAAGCCCGCATCTTGATATGAATCAAAACACACAGTCGAAGAAATCTCCGCTAAAGCAACATGAGAAAGGGTATCTAACCCATCCATAATCATTTCGGAAGATTCCGTGCTCGACACTGTATTATCCAACGTGTATTTTATAACTTAACACAAACAACATCAAAATTGTCAATGAATAATAACTGAAAATATTCTCTGTTTATCAACCAACTTTACGCTTACTCTCAAAATCTATGAATGAAGCGAATCTATCGTATCACAAATTTATGAATGAAATCCAGCTCGTAAGACTGCCTTATTTGGCGCAACCTACTCTAGCCAATCAGGAGCGCTATATCGATAGTATTTCGCTAGGCAACGCCTGCGTCAATATGACGTACGTAGCTAATTACACTGCAAGCCAGTCGCTGTTTATGTAGGTCAAACGGTTTAAATGCACTTTATACGATGAAATTTTCGATAATTTTTGAATGCTACATAGAAAAATATCATATGCATTCGTAGGTAAAGTTAGTTTGGGATGTCTCTTCAAAGTATTGCAGAAAACATCGATAGTAGACAATACTACAGGATTTGTACGCCGGAATACCCCACGCCTTATATGGAACACCAAGGTCGCATTCCTACATTGACGTCAATAGACGGTCGAATAAAGATCTAATTCGTTATCCTTTTATGGAAACATCGGTTATTTTCGGAATCGCTCGACTAGCTTCGGGCCGGATACTTTATAACCATATATAGAAGTTTTCGTAATAATTTATTTTCGGAATAGGGCGGAGAAGTTTGTTTCCCACAGCTCTTCTCTTATTGGACGAGAGATTGTCTAAGTTTATGAATGAGCCGTATCGTAATATTTTACTACAAAACCGCCATGTCTTCACGCTCGTAATTTTTGGCGTATAATTAACCTGAAACTAGGTCAATGCTAGGCTATCAGTCGTCATTTTGTGGTTAAGTTGTATTGCGGGGGTGCTTCTATAAATAAACTATGAGAGTTTGTTTGTAAACGTTATTAACGATTAAAATAGAATGCGGTTATTCTAATAGACGAGTGTAACTTAGTTTAATTATATTTCCATTGTGTTTTATATAATCAAGTTTAAGTGACCTCGAGTGAATCTCCGGACAGCGGTCAGTTCACAATTGAGTTCACCTTTGTCAGACTAAACATGTATAGAGTACGATTATTATCTATTGCAAATCTTGTGTATTTGTTTTTCTGCTTAAATTTTGTATATTTTGTATTCACAAAGGCTAACGTCTGAGGCGTCCAATATTATGTAAATGTATGAATACAATGTGAATTATACGCGGCACAGCTGCTTTTGAAACTAAGTATTATTCATAAAAAGTAGACATACAGTATGTTATTATATACTAAACAATTATAGACGTATGTATATATTACATGTATATTGTGAGTTAGGTTGTTACAATTCGGTGTCGTATTTAAGTTGTAAATACAACTCGGGGGGGGGGGGGGAATACGCTCGTATATCAGTCAGAACTATCATGTGAAATACAAAAGTAAGAAAGTGAAACCAATATTCAAAATATCAGTATTTTATATCATTACCCGAAAAATTATATCTAGTATACATTTCTCTAAATCCATTACTAATGGTAAATATCACAGTATCATATACAATGTACATGTATATACACAGTAATAGTCCGGCAAACATTAATTCAAGAACCCCATGACACAATATTCTGATCGGTCAAAAAAGTTTGACCATTTTGAAATGTATATTTCAAACCTACATTACCATCAGCAAAATGGTACATTATACTATATGTTCGAACTTCTTACAGCTTCAAACTTTGACCTGAATCTTTTGAATTTTTACTTGACGACACAAGCTCACTGTCGATAGTACTGATCCAGGTTAATTGATAATTAAAATCAAATGATTAATATCAGAGCCTAAAAAACTAAACTTAACTTCGTATACAAAAAATAATATGTATCAACACTCATAGAGTTAAGATATACATGTATACATAGGAGTGATCATCAACTATTTCGATCACAACATCAACTATTTCGATTACAACATCAACTATTTCGATCAAATAAATCAAGTTCAGTAGACCATTACAAAATGATGTAAAACTCACGTTCACATACACAATCACTTGTACGTAGAAGCCAATGACTTCATAAAGGAGAAGGTCACACTACTTCACACATGGTTGCATTCTATGCTAAGCCCAATGTAAATAGTATTGAACCATATTACTTACATTGTAGTTAGTTTCGCCAAAAAACTTGCTGTATCATCATTTCGATAAAACATGAAATAAATCATGGCCCGAGGTTAAAAACTTGGGCTCTAACTTTATGCTAAAAAGCTCAAAAAGCTACATTTCTTCAATAACATTTATAAGATATTGATCAAATAAATGAAAAAGAGCATGACAACATTTCACAAAAAAAACCCAATAAAACACACAGACCTTCCATATAGCCGAAAAGCAAAGAGGGAGATGTGTTTAGATTTCAAAACGTTTGTTATAAAAAGGACACTACATGCAATTAACGAAGACAAGAGTCTAAGAGTTTCCACTTTGGAACGTACAATGGCAAAATAATTTAACCAGGTTCTGGGTGCATCAACCCCACGTCTGCACCAACAGATTCATTCAAGTACAAACACTAACAAATTATTTTGGTGTAATCCTTCAACCCACTCTTCATTCGACAATGCTTCATCCAAAAACACATTAAGAGCTAAAAATCAAAACAAAAACAGAACATCTAAAGTTTAATCAGCTTTACACGACGACATAAATATAATAAACAAGCCGAGTTCTGAAAACTTTGGTCAAAACTAGAATTTCCGAAACACCTAGACCAAACACGACGACAGAAGCATAAGAAACAGGCATAGTTCTGAAAACTTCGTTTAACACAAGACTTTCCTAAACACCTAGGGGTGGTTTGTCAAGCATTAAGTTCATTTTCATTCATTTTATGGTGAATTAAAACCGTTTTATTCTGTAAAAGCTTAGAAACCAATCTAATGGAACAATTATAATAAGGCTAATACAAAAAGGTTCACACAGCAATTAGAATATAAGAAATAAGCTTTCTGATGCGTGATAATGTGGAATTAAATTTGGAAAGCTCTCCAATAAAACCATTCCCTGCCATGATTATTTAGTAAGTACTAGTCATTTATGTAAATAATTCATTTATAAACATGTTTATTTTCTTCTATTATACCAATATATGGGAAGAAAAAAATATAGCAATTATCTTTACAATGTGTTTCTAAAGTTCTAGTAGCTACTTGGCCCAACACCCCAGCTACACGACCCACGCTCGTTTATTCTTTATAGCTAGTCAATAATTTATAAAAAAGTAAGAGAGAGTATGTCATCTGGTTTTATTATCTGGTTAGAGAGTTAAAGTCAAAGTGAAATAGATTTGGTACTCATAACGAGTTCAATAAACTTACTGTCATGTTTGAACTATTTTTTACCAAGGTTAACCTGTGTCCTATTTTCCAAAAGTGTTATAGTAAGCGTTTCTCAATCTGAAAAATTCTGTCAGTTTTATGTCCCAGTTATAGAAAAATCAGTCATATTGCGACTGTAAGTCGCCTTAACTACTTGTATTGTTTTGAGAAATCTCTAAAAATTACTCTAAGAAGAACTGACATACATTGAAAAAATATATATTGTTCCACTGGGTTGAGATTCTAACATAAGCGTTTACCCCTTCTTTCTCAACTATTCTTGAGACCTAACAGTTCCTAAGAGTTTCATCTGAGACAATTTATGTACAAAACATGTATATGGCAATCTTGATATCAAACTAGAAGTCATGTGTTGTCAAAAACTGCAGTAATGGAATCAATGGTATACGTTATTTCAAGAACAACTTGATTAAAACAACCTTACTTCATCTTATTTCACTGTTTAGCTTAGTAGGTCTAAGTTCACATATTTAACCTAAATATATTATATCATGTTGCCATGTAAGATATCGTGCGTCTGTGTCATTTACCGGGCGCTTTAAAGCAACATTAGTGGATCAAATCGCATCTATAAACATTGGATATGACCATAAGCCATAATGTTATAGTATTTTGTGTGTATATTATTCGGTTATTGGCACATGGCCTACGTTTTATCTTTTTACGGATTAAATGCCTTTTTCAACATTTTGTATTGGATTATGTGTGTCAGTCGACTCACATAACCAGCTTTCTTGGAGACTTAAATCATTTCTTAATCTAGCAGTACATTTATCAGTCACTTATATATGTTTTGTTCAAAATAAATAGACATTGAGTATGTCAACTGACCACAAATGTAAGACTGTAAACTACAAATAACAACTTGAAGCACAAAAAAACCCCAAACAAAACTAAAGTATAAACTTTTCTTGGATTTTTGTCAGTGTTCAAAGACACCCAGTAATGTTAGAATTTGTTTTCCTTTTTTGACCACCTTTTACATACAGTCAACTTTCTCTCTATCCTTTCGGAAGAATAACAGACATATATATGATATACAGAATTAAATGTCCAAATTCTGGACATAATAATGCCGATGAGAGGTCATATCACAAGTACTGATGACGTAATCAATATTTGTACTCACACATAAAAGCGCTTAAGTTAGCTTCAACCTCAAACGACTCTGTCACTTGAAGATCAGGTGTTGGTGTAATTCAGCGTGTATAGTATGATATAACATACAGATTTTGTTTTAGAGTGAAAATAAATATATCAGAAATAAAAATAAGGATACTATTTCAGACACAACCGTGTTAGCATTCTCTTATTTCAGAACTTACGAAGATACATTTGTAGGCCATAAGGGTTAATAAACTCAGATGGAAGCAAAATCTATCTCATTTCCATTTTGGTACATACTTTTTAATTGTATTCCTTGTGAATGTCTTTAGATATCCAACCAGATGCGGTAAAGGGCATAGCACAATCTATGAAGATATCAAGGCCGTTTTTTTTGTACAAAATGAGACATGGCATAGTGATTCATTGATCAAAATGACTAAATGCAACACTAGACGGTCACTGACTTCTCTACAATTTTCTGATTATTGTTTTACATAAATGGAAAATAACTTTAAGCTGTTAAAAGCAATTTATTTGTCAACACGTAACAAGGCCTTTGGTTACATTTGTAAATAACACTTTAATAAATATTTTTTATTAATATTTTTGTATATTTGTATATTTAATAGTGCTGCGACAAAATGAGAATAATGCAGACATTCGATCAATACGTGCGACCTTTCTTTAATTTGATGCGTTGCCATGGTAAAAACTGGTGCTTAAAACTCGACTTTAAACGATCTCACGTAACTCTTCAGCGGGGAATCTATGTTATCATTATAAATGTCAAAGTAATTAAAAAACAAATAATGAAAATGGAAATTATTTATAAGTGTTTTGTATTGTCCTCCAAACCTCCTTGAAAAAAATCAGATTGAATTCTTTTCCTGATAGATAGGTAACTGAATTTCTCTCCTAGTATCAACAATGTCATTGTTATGTCCTTGGTCCTCAGCTCAGATTATCGTAGGCTGACGTATCATATCTAAAACCAGGGAAACTTTCTAGAAGGTCATCAAACCATGCTATTATTGTTGGATATCAACAACACATTATTCTAGATATCTATAAATAGTAATCTCTTAATGAATGAAAACATGCTATATTGGAATCTCCCAGGAGGGGTGGACAGCGGTTATATTTACTATTTCATCACTATATATAGCTCTAATGTGATACTTATCAGTCTCCGGTCGACAAAACTTATCAAGATTCCTATAAACGGGTGTTATATCATATTCTATTCTATTTCTAATTGTGAGAAATTTCATAGATAATTTGATAATAGAACGTGGGCAATATATGAAGGTCTTTAGAATAAAATGTGAAACTGAAGTTTCTGAATGGCAAGCAATGAAAGCTGTTTGCTGAAACCGCAGGCTTAGATTGGCTAAGTATACGGTTTTGGTAAGTTGAACCCAAATGGAAATACATGTAAGCACATACATGTATGTTTCTACGTACCATATGCTAAAATAGAGTCAAAGACGGCCATCATACCTCAAGCAATATGACCTGTTGTGGGAATATGTATGACAAACATTGTTAAAATAACATACGATCGCAAAGCGATTGGACTGTAACATAATCACTGTTTATTTTGTTAGTGTTTTTGTCCAACCCCCAAATGTGCCTTCGTAACTTCTTGCAGTAATATGACAAACCTGTACTATCGGATAGGTGGGACCACTCGGTTAAAATGTATTTAGAGGTTCTGATCCCACTCAAATCAGATCCTCTTTCGTTGATACGAAATTGTACTTTAATTATGATAAAAATTGTACATGCAAGTTACGTAAGTGCGTATGTAGAATGTTATTTCAGAGGAGTTCAAACAGAAAATTTATTCAATAGACCCTCTAAAACCAAATAACATTTTACACAAAAATATGAAAAACAAATTACCAATGGGTCTTAAACCCTACAAACCTCATGCCCTTGTTGGACGACGTTGTCATATTAACATTTTATTTATGACCATGTAAATGTATTCATGTTTACACGCTCGTATTTACATGTACATGAAAATGTATATTAACTTTTGTCAGGTGATATGTAATACATTTAATGATAATAATTAAACATGTTTATTGTGCGTTTGACATTGTATGCATGTGCATTGTACATGTATATGGTCCAATTATGATATCATGCAATTTTGTGAGATAATAAAATTACTGTACATGGGGTTGAAACGTCTTGACAAGACACATTTTATAAATGACATGTTATGTTTGTATAAAAAACCGGTTGCCTAGACTCTCTACTGGAGCAGCACTTGAGTTTGACTAGAGTTGAGATACATGCAATTGAAAAGCATCTAATGAAAGATATATTGTATGTATCGATGAGGTGTTACAATAATTTTCATATTTTGGGAATGGGATTAAAATGTCAGTTATTGTCTTATATGTGTTGCACATTGCTTTTAAATTTCTAAAAGTAATTTTCCATTTATAAAAACAATTAGCCAGATATTGCCGAGAAGTCAGTGACCGTTTAGTGTTGCGTTTAGTCATTATGATCATTGAATCACTGTGCCATGCCTCATTGTGCACAAACGACCTTGATATCCCCAGCATATATTTATAGTCTGCGTCATGCCTTATATCACACAGCTAAAATACTAAATAAGAATATTATTCTAAGAAATGAAATTTATTAAAAGACTTTATTATTATTAAAGACTAAATATGGAATGACGATTTTCATCCGCGAGAGGTTGTCAACCTTCGTGATCAATAAAATGACCTCCTTTTTTCTGATACACGAGAATGCTATCACGATAATGCCTGGAATATTATCCATACTTCTGATTCTAATATCTTTATTCTAGAACACAACTATACGTCGAAATCTTATACCATATATGTATAAATTACACCAACACAACCATCACCAACGTCAAAGGTGTCTGAGATAAAATGTAATTTTAAGCGTTCTAACAGGTGAGTACAAAAATTGCTTACGTCATCAATGCTTGTGATGTGATAATATTTGGCGTTCTAATATGTGAGTACAAGCATTGATTACGTCATCAATGCTTGTGATGTGATAATATTTGGCGTTCTTATATGTGAGTACATATATTGATAACGTCACTAAATACTTGTGATGTGATAACTTTAGCCTTCTTATATGCGAGTATAAGAATTGATTATGTCATCAATACTTGCGATGTGATACTATTTGGCGTTCCAATATGAGAGTACAATAATTGATTGCGTCATCAATACTTGCGATGTGACCTCTAATGGTTAGTTTATCCAGAAGACGGACATACATGGCATGAAAAAAGTAGAAATAAGAAGTCCATGAGCAGAATACGCCACTTACCAAATGATTAACACACAATTTAAACAGTAAATTGTCATATCAAATGTTTATTACATGCGATTTGATCCCTTGGTGTTGCTTTAAAGCGCTCGGTAAATGGCACTTGCGCACGATATCTTAGTACAACATGATATATTTAGGTCAAATAAGTGACCGTATACCTTCTATGGTAGTGATTATTCTTAAACACCTTAAAGTACAGGATGGTTAGAAAAAGGGGCAAGGTACAATATTGGGATAATGGTTCAAAGTAATTTTTGCATAAAGAGGAACTGAACATAAAAGGGAGTAAAGAAACGGGGTTACAGTAGACTAATCACTATATTAGGGTTAACATTATTTGAAAGGATATATAGCTTTAATTAAGTTGTTCTTGAAAAAAACGTATGCCGTTGGTCTTTATTATTGAAGTTTTGTCATCACATATCTGTTGATTTGTTTTTACGATCGACATTTACATTTGTACATACTTTTAGGTTGTCTTAGACGAAACTCTAGGAACAAGCCTATCTCAAGAATATTTAAGAATTGAGTTGGAAGTAAACGCTTTGGAAGAATCTCGACACAGTGATAAAATATATCATAATTATATTTATATATTAAAGAAAGGACTTCTAGGTCTAACTCACATATTTCTCAAAACATTGATAAGGCAACTGCCAGCTGCAATATGAATGATGTAAGAGTAAATGGAGTATAAAAACCGTGATGACTGAATTTCTTTAAATTTAGAGACACTTACTATAATTTATGTTTGAAAATGGGTTACAGCCCATTAAGTTAGGTAAATAAAATAGAACAATTTGCGTCATTGGTAAAGGCGCCTACTTGCAGTACAAATAAGACAAAAAGCACATTGAGACTGAACCATTCAGTTGTAGAGAAGTTAACTACATGTATACAACTTTTAAAAAGTAAGACACAGCTAGGTTAAACTTGGTGCAAAGATTTTATTGTAGGACAATGATTTTGTGAAAAGTAAATATTTGATTTTACCTCTCTTAATTTATTTTACAGATAAAACCAGACGGCTTATCCTCTCGAAACTTATTTACAAATCATTCATCATCTTTAAAGAAAAAACGCACGTGAATCAAGTAACCGGTGGTGATGAGCCGGTTACCCCCCTTCTTTAGAATTTTATATTTTATGAACACGTTGGGAATTAGCTTTTATATTTGAAAAAAAAACATAGATAATGTATGTTCTCCAATACCTTTATGATGTACATAATATATTAAATATGGACTGACTCGGTAATAAGTCCGACTCGCTATTAAGTCCGAATCGCTATAAAGAACGCTCTCGGTCTACAAGGTGATCTAATTAACGGATCTTTACTGTAATAATAACTTGATTGTATTTCTCCAACACTGCCAGAAAGCAGAGGGGGGATGTGTACGATTTTAAACTTTAGTTATAAAAAGGACATCACAAACTTTGGAACGATTAGTGGCAAAACAGTTGCCACTTGGTTTAGACCACGTTGTACCAAGATCGCACTTGCACTAACAGATACAAGAATAAACAATAAAAAATTGTCTGTATGAAAAAAAATCAACCCACCATTAAAAAAAACATTGAGAATTTGAATAAAAATTTGAACAATTGATTTGTAAAAAGGCAAAGCACTTTGAAATACCAGCTAATGCAATTTAGAATTTGATTTTCATATTTAATTAAATAGTGCACTTTCAACAAATCAATATAACATAGCTAAACATTATTAGACTGAAAAAATGATAAAAATGTACTTTTCACTAACTAAATAAAATATTTAATGTAATATAGCGATGAGACGGCACATCAAAGTAATCTCGCCCCCTGGTGAGTTTTGTTTTCAAGTTTTCAAGCTTAGACTGAACAGATTGATGTACTTTATAAATCGTCATTTTCGACAGGTATCTAAGGGATACTAGCAAACATACAATATATTTCAAGTGATAAAAGTTAGGCGACTTAATACTCATTTTACAAAACTTATCAAGCATATATCAAAAGTGCTGGCCTAGTTATGTGACATTTATATGCGCACATAATATATTGCCTCATGTAAATTACGACTTAGGGTGAAAACTTTATACAACAGTTAGCATAGCTGTCTTTGTTTGTTTATTCTACGTATTTTTAAATTTTGTTGAAGGGGCTTATTAAACATCTAGCTAGATTTTATTGGCCATTTTATTCACCAGCAGCGTGTTCAGTTACCTTGAACGTTCCAAAACGTTCCGTAACGATACATTCGGAACTCCTCGGCCATTCGCTGCGAATAATCTAATCTAATAAACAAATATACGATCGTTAAGGCAATGAAAGATGTTTCAAAATTAACGGATTAAAAATGAAACATCACTCATTGCCTAAACGATCGTATATTTGTTTACTTCAACTCCGATAGTTTCAAAATAGCGTCTAAATATGTCCGAGATTATTCGCAGCGAATGGCTAGTATTCACAAAAATAAGTACTTGGTAGTACATGAATGTTTATGACATTAATGTGAGATTAAAGTTATTTAAAGTTTATTATACAAAAAAGTTTATACAACATACTTATGTACATTTTCATTAATCAAATAAACAGAAACTCAGTATTTCCTGAGAAAAATCAGTTATCGAATTCCGGAACATAATAATTATTTAAGAAAATTTCATTTTTTTTGGATTGAGGACTCTAAAACCTACGCGCACGCGGACGCTTAACAAAATTCTGGTATGGCATTGCATTACTATACCAGGTATTGGAAAAAGAGCAATAAATTTTGCTTATGTGCCTCATGAACTAAATTCATGGTTGATTTTCATAATTTTCAATCATGTGGTCAGATATTCTGGTAACTGGGATTCAATATCTGTTTTATATAATGCCTCAGTCCCATAAAATCGTGGCTTGTTGCGGACCCGTACGTGCAGACAGTCGTAGGCCGTGGGAAGCCTTGCGTATTAAGGAGAATGTACGCACATGACACAAAACAACACACTCGAACGGAGCCGTAGCACGATTTTGTTCACGATTTGACTTTGAAACTGATACGTGCATCCTAGGCTTATCTCACGTACTCTGGTAAAAACGTAACAGTCCGTACGGGTACGCAAGAGTTCGTACAAGTCCTTGCGGGGCTTGATCGCAAGGCGCCCGTACGGTGCCCACACGGCTAATTTTATGTTTATTGGACAGTAGCATAAGGTGATGATAATATAAATGTTCGATTAAAAATCTAGAAAAAAAATAAACTAAGACAAAAATTAAAATTCTGACTGAGACCCCCATACAAATGCATTGTAGATTATGCTATAACATTAAACAGTGAGGAATTCAATGTTATTCCAAATAATGAATAATGTTTTTTCAGTGTTTTGATGCGTCCACTCAATCACTATACTAATATCCTGCTCAGTGCATATTTTTGCCATTACATAACTTTTATTATAATTTAGATCACATCCAAGAGTTTCAAAATTTGTGTAGGCTAACAAATTGCTTATTTTTATAAAGTAAACGTAATTTTCTGTTGATTGAGAGAGATGAATCTCAAGATGGGTGGAGTCAAGAAGAACTATTAAACAACTAATTGTGACGTATTTAACTTTGATGCTGAATGATTCACGTGCATGTGACTCTGAATCATTGCATCTTTAATCATACTGCTTCATGTATAAACATGGTGGGTTTTAGTAGATGAGGTATGGAAGCCATGAAGGGCCATGTTTGAGCTGCGACTTTTCATGAAAACACCGATTTTTTTTAATTTAGAATGTAATTTAACAAGTTATGACTGCCGGATTTAGGTACTAGACCCAAATAAAATCCGTGGTTTCTGTTGGCAGTTTTATTAAGTATTTTCATTGTTTAATTCTCTTGAAGAGGATAAAATGTATCATGTACATGTATCATAAAATATGGAGCCATTATTGCAATAGTTAGACATCATGCAATTTTTGAATTTTATACAAATGTCAGTGGCGCATACATTAACCCCGCTTGTTTGAATACTCGGATATATTTTATATAAGGGGTGAATATCAACAATTTGTTGTACGATGCTTAGCCAATATCGTGATAGTGGGATGTCGAAAGTAAAGCAAATGCATCCTTGAGTGGAAACTCAAAAGTGGCCATCCCTAGCTTCCGTACATATGAGAAGGGGGTTTCACGCTCAGTCAAAGTAGTGGTATTTACAAAAACAAAATTCGGTGTTAAAAATGTTGAGCATTTCGTAATATATAAGAAAATAAAATAGATAAATCAAATACTGAATGCATAATAAAATATTGCAAGGTTAGGTTTTAGTATCATCGGCTTTGATCTTTATCGCATTTTGATTTCATTTTATTTGATGATTATTGCTTGTTTGCTTGAAAGCGAGGCTGAACTCGGGGTCAATAACCTTATAAAGTCGAAAACTGAGTACAAGTAGTCGAGCTTGGTTAAAAAACATACATTACATAGTATGTACACTTACTATCGTTATTGTTATTGTAGACTAGTTTGTAGATATGCATAAATTGTATCCGAACTTAAGTAAAGTTAGTTAAGTTTATACTCATTTGTTTTAGCTCGATTGTGAAAATGTCAGTTTTTCGCTAATTTGACAAGCAAAATTCACTTTGTACCGATGCAAAACTCCCATCTCCTGTAAGCATATGCTTTCTTTAAAAGTTGCTTTTATAGTACTTGCATTTGACCCAAAACAAATCAACAATTTTGTACAGTAGCCTTAAATTTTCATTGTCATAAAATGTTAAAAGTCTTCAGAAAAAAACTCGGTAAGATTGGTAAAACAGACTTAAACTTAACAAAGGACTTGGCTTGACATTCCGAACAAATTAGTTGGAACAAGGACTCTATGTGTGTATATAGGGACCTTGGTTGGAATAACCCCGGCCATTTGGAATTCATCGGCGATGTTTTATGCAAATCTTTGTATAAGATCGTCAAGGAGTTCATAACAAACGAGGGCTTGATCTCTGACGTTCAGAGGTCCATCCTGAATTATTTCAAGCTCTTCAACACAAAGAGTGATAATTAAATCAGCGGTCACGTGACTACCAATCCAAGCATTTTAATTCACTGTATTCCAAACATTGTCAAATATGGCATTATACGAAAACATTGATAATAACATGTAAAGGAAAGGTGTACAAACTTATTATTATCGCCGAGGGAGGTCAAAACAATGCTTGAATGAGGAAGGGTGCGTTCAATGCTCACATCAGTGGACATAGTCTGCAATGGCGTAGCTACACTGAGTTACACCAAGGCACATGTCTTCATACTGCTTTGTGCAGCATATGAACACTCAGTGGGGTAAAATTAAAACGATGCTAAATTATTGTGCCATATTTCTGCTAGCATTTACCGCCAAATATTGACCCCCGCTAATATAAAAACATCTAAAAAATGCTAATATTTGCATTCACCATTATAAAGACGTATGAAGTAACCACATAACTAACAAGTTAATTAAATGGTCAACTAGTTACGAAACTTAACCTGAGAGGCGTTGAAAGACGTGCAGTGTAACACGATAAAAGATGGAACCATATGTAGATTAAATCAGAATAGTGCCTGCATTTATCTGGAAATTCAAGAGGAAGTTCGACTAGTATATACAATAAAAAATGGTTTAAACTTATTCATTAACGACAGATTCGTGACGGCGACAAACACTTTGGAATAAAAAATTTCGATTCAAACTCTAAGTATTTTTTACTGGGTTGAACGCCGTGTCAACACAATTTTGGTCATTTTACGATGTCCAGCACACCTAACCTAGCTTTCCTGACCCTTGTCTGTAACCAGTACTCAACTAACCGTCCACAAGGCTGGAAACGTCTCTATATTATCTAACCAATGAAGGAAAATTGACGTTATTATCAAATTTTCATAGAAGGGTATAACCTCCCTGGGTGGGATCCGAACCCGTACCCCCTTCGGAGCACGAGATTCCAAATCCCGGCGCGCTACCAACTGCGCTATCGACCCGGGTTCTTTGGAATTTTAGCCTGAACAATAATTACGTTACTAGCTACGACACTGTTATTATTTTCATAAGGACTTAATTAAACAGGCTAGTACGGGCTCGGCTGACTTTTAGAGTTGGTCTAACAAAAGAAACAAAAATACGAAAATAGCTTTTTTTCTTTTGTTCTAAAAAGTGCTAATTAACAATACGCAAGCAGTTTAGTTATCACAAAGAGCCCCAATGTAATAAGTTTTTTTGTTTTTTTAGATCTTACGCCGTATGTGAAAACTTATTTAAGGTAATGTTTTACTCTTGACTTTTCTAACCAGCCTTCTGACATTAGTACATATTTTTCATGAAAGAGTGTATGCAAGGTAGCAATACCAAGTGACTATGATGTAACAAATGCTCCGGTTTGAAGAAGACAATAGTAAAAATCCGCTACGACTCGGAAATTTAAAATGCTGTAAGTATTTTAATTCTTGTCAGATTTACAGGGTACCTTTCGAGGTAGCAGAAAAGTGAATACTATTTGCTACGCATCACATCTCCGATGCTAGTTTTATACTTTTTGCAAACACCCTGGAGTACCTACCAGCGTTTTTCTTATTAAAAAGGGACGACAACTTGCCACAGTAGCACCCTGAAAAAGGTAGTTTTCCAGGGTGAAAGCAAAAAAGTATTAAACTGGTGATCTGTGGGATTAATGTATGTGCCACTGACAGTTGAATAAACTTTACCAAGACATGTATATATATTAACAATGCAGGACCGCTCTATTAAATAATGTAAATTTATCTATTTTAACAAAGGAGCTTTAAATATTTGAATGCCTATATTTGGAAACTGCTATAATTAGATTACTCATTTGTCATAACAGACGGTAAGACAATGGCTTTAAACTTGAACCGTTGAACGTGTCCCATTTGTCAAAACAAACGCTAAGCAAAAAACTCAGTACTTCCGCCTTTTGTTTAATTTCGGCATAAAGCTAAAGGCCATGCGTGGAGCTATATTTAGATACGTATATAATTAACATAGCTATTATCATTGTCATTTATATGATAAGCACCGTCCATAATTAACTTGAACGACTCATACAAAACCTCATTAATGTCAACAGAAAACAATGAGCGTTTATTGTACATAGATCAAGCGATCGTAAAAACGCTTGCCCTGGCGTTTTTACAACATAATTAAGAAGTCGTTGTATTGAAAAAGCTCACCTATCAAAATAAATCTTAATGTTTATAAATATAAACATCCACGAAACCTGCAAAAAAGATTAGTTAATTTTTTTTGACAAAAATAGGTCTTTTTTGAAGACAAAAACGCAGCCCGTTTCTTCGTCTGTTTTTTTGAGTCATTTTTTTGCTACAAACTGACGTAAAAGCTTTGAATATGTTTGCGATCTTGTCAAATATTGAACAAACGAACGGATGTTTATTGGCAAAATTTGCCCTTTCGTTTTTTGCCAGGTTTATCAATAAATGAAAAGGCCCTTAAATGAATCCTACATCATTCATTAATGGTGTTTTTTTATTTTTATTTTTGAAAAACGATTTTTATTATGATTGAGGTCGTTTAGTTTAACATAAGGAACTCAAACATGTCAAATTTTCGACAGTGATTGTCATTTAAAGAATAATTTAAACTAATTACCTAAATCAAAGGTCAACCCTAAAACAAACGTTAATTTTGTTTCGTTGACTCCATTGTTTACGTGTCGTTATTTGAAGGGACCACAATGGAAATAAGGGCTTGCCCCTTTTTTGCTATCCCTGGTGTTTGTGTGCTTGCCATAGTAAAGTACAACATGCTGTGATATATGTTTTTGTAATTATGCTATGTGTACACTATGCGAAATAAATATGATCTTTTTATTATTATTTGCAATACAACGCCAGACAATGTTTTATATGATTAAGTCATTTCAACTTACACACTCATCCAGGGCCATAAGATACTTTCATATTTTCTAAGATCTTATAACATCAAATTATTTGAGTATGAAAGGTATCATATACCGCAGAATTCATCAAATTCACTGCAAACATATAATTTATTTAAAAGAACGTCGTCGAAAGTTCATATCATAAAATATTTTTTCAGTGAGTAACTTGAAGAGTCAACGTTCCACGGAAGTTTCGGCTTTATTGAATTTAAAGGGAAAATGTTAAAGATTTAATTAGATTTCCTGCTTTCGTTTTACGGTAATTTTATCGTAAGGTTTGAAAAAAAATCTCCGTATTTGAATAAACCGTACCAGGACGGTTATTAACGCAGAATTCCCATAATGTTATTTGATAGTTATAAATATTTTTAAAAAATATAAATATTTTTAAAACTGTGGGGAACTTTTATAAGAGCACACTATATTCATTTATTCGCTAATGTTCAATTTACCTAATACAAAGTATTTTAGAGCTTAATTATGTGACTTGGAGCATTTTTATACAATAATTCATCTTTAACTTACTGTGATCAAAATTGTTGTTTCAAGTATCAACAAAAATTGTACTTTTGATTTCGACCAACTTTCACTTTGAAATGCAATAAATAACATAAACATACTCGTACTTCAGCAATATTTGCATTTAATTGAAAAATCTGGTTCATTAGAATTGTTAAAAATAGATCAGTAGATGGCTGCTTCCCATGCAGTCCAAAAACAGTGTTACTTTTGATACTTTTGGTAATGGGGCTTGAAACGAAGTCAAAAGGTTATATTAAAACATAGTGGGTGAAATGTAGGTTATATAATTCGAAATCAGTTCCAAATTTTCTGTAATCAGGTACCTACAGTTTGTTATTTTCATAATCTGTTTTAAACACGCATACTTGATCACTTAAACACACATGTAAACTTTTGTAAACAAAGTCTGTTTAAATCCGGTTCAGTTCCGGGTAGAAGTTATTTATATCAAACCAGATGACGTAATATACAGCCGAGAATTTCGAGAATTTGAGGAAATTCGTTTTATTTTTAGAACACAGTAAGGTTGTTTATCTGTGAGTCAAATATAATATTTCGAAATAATAACATTTAGTTTTTTGTATGCACGTCAGCGAAGTCTGCGAATCGTAACGAGCAGAAGTTGTGATTCATAGCTGAAGTAATGCAGTTCGAAAACATACATTTTCTAAGAAGTTCAATGAAACTTACGTATATGAGATATTTGAGTCGATAAAAGCAGCTTAGCTATAAAGAGGTTTATATTCTATAGGACTTTTAAGCGGGTGAAACGATCGGTGTTTTTACCTTCCCGCCTACCGCACATGTGCTGCCGGACAACTATACAGGGGAATTTTTTGGCCGAAAGTAGCGGCGACTACAGCCGTGGCCAGTGAACGGATACTACACAAGGGTATTCACCAAGAATTGTTACCATTCAAATGCCCCAGCAGAATGGCGGGGATTTTATAGGGGGTTGATAGGCTAGATGCCAAAGTCCCCGCTATTCTCCGGGCGTGGGAGAATGCGGGTTGCACTTTACAAATGAACGCCGTGACTCAATAACTATTGACTTAAGAAGTATTCAGCTACATGTCACTGGGGTCCAATTTAAGTTTCCTTATACAAAAAGGAAAAAGGGAGGTGTTTTTAGACTTTTAAACCTATACAAATACACCACAAACAAATAATGAAATCAAGAACTCTGAAGTGTCAATGCATGACCGTTTAAAGGTACTAGTTCACAGATTTCGTCAATTTTGTCCATATTTTCAAAATACCATTCAACGTCTGTAATAAGATACTTTAGTCAGTTATTTCCCCTTGTATACTCTTCAAATAAGAAATACACAACAAAAGTAAACAAAACTGCACTAAAATTATCTATACCGTGACATACGGGGTAAATTTTTAATACATGAAACACCATCATTTATGGTTGTATGTCAATTTGCAATAAAATTGTCATTATCAGAACACTACTTTCCTGCTTTTAAAAGTGTTTCCAATCAATTTTGATAGTTTTAGAAAAAGTTGATATTTAAGTTGAAATCTGTGAAAGAGTACCTTTAAACGCATAAACATAAATAATTATAACACACATAGATCTTATAACCAAGCCTAGTCATATTATGTAAGAATTTCCACTATTTTGATCTTTAAAGTTAAATCAAATTAGCTCTGAAAATATACAAATACGCAAAAACTCGTACAGAATTGCTATTGAATTTCATCTTCCTCTGTCATTGACAATGCATAATCTATGCCATCATAACTTCAATACAACATAAAACAGTTAGTACAACGATCTTTATGTACAAAGGATCGTCTTACTGTCTGACAATATTGATAAATATCAGCCTTAACTTGGCACCATAAACATAAAAAAAACCATTTCAGTCAATCCTTGAGTAAACAGGTCTAAATTTATTAATATGTTAAAAGTACATTTGAAATCATTAGAATTTTTACTTTAACTTTAACCCCGCATATTTAAATACTCAAATATATATCTCCATCGATAGCGAGTACTAAAGTACTGTAGTGAGTATTTAAATCAGTGGGGTTAATGTTTTCGCCACTGACAGTTAAATGAAATTTATCAATATACAATGTATTTTTTTTTCATTTTTACCCCCTCTCCCACAAGTTAAATTCAAAGTTAAACAGTATTTTTGAGCGAGAAATTTTGGTAGTTACATTCACATGTAAAAGCCGTTTAAAACTCAGTACTGTTTTTTATCTACACCAAAAGTTTAAAAAACTTATCCGATGGACTAAATTTATGCTCCCTTGAAAATTTTCTCCGATTTACTTAGAGTTAATAAAGACCATTTTGAGAACTGACCGCATTTTCTGTAATACACTGTTAACATTCCAATCAAAGGGAAATAACACGATTTATTTACAAAACTATTAGAACAAGAGTTACCGTTCGTGGATTCGTCGCCGCTTTCAGTCTCACTGTCAAAGAAATTGTCCATTGAACTTAAAATTTACAGAAATTTACGAGCATTTAGTTTTTCCTAATACAGTTTCAATTTAAAGAACCTCGTGGAATTCCTTGAACATGAAATGAAAGAATCGCCAAGATTTGAGAAGGCGTGAGAACATGATGGCTGTGTTTATATACGAGCCAGAAACGACGGTTCCTGATCATCCTTAATTTTGGCAGGCAATCCTAAATGAACCAAACATATAGGTTACATCTGCTGGTTCTCAGTTCTTTTTGTAGTCTGACCATCGTTGAAAACATTCACAAATCAGGACAGTAGCTCTTGTTCTTAAGTTAGCAAAATTAATTTCAAGGTTAATATGTGCGTAGGTTGAAATAATTTAGCCTTTGGTTTTGAGGAAATATGCATTTCTGTATGACCAAAAGCAAATAAGTTGTGTAATACATCAGCTCCATATTTTGTTCTGGGGTAGTATATATGTAGCGCCGCTAAAAGTCGCACATTCCTACCAAACACGACATTTAGCGTCAATAGTGTGACATTTAGCGTCATTCGATTTTTGTGCGACGTTTACCATCAGCATTGCGACATTTATCGTCAAGACAAATACAACGTTATGAGTTGGTTGATTGCGACATTAAGCGTCGGTGTTGCGACATTAAGCGTTGGTGTTGCGACGTTTAGCGTCGGTGTTGCGACGTTTAGCGTCGGTGTTGCAACATTTAGCGTCAGTGTTGCGCCATTGAGCGTCGGTGTTGCGCCATTTAGCGTCGGTGTTGCGACGTTTAGCGTCGGTGTTGCGACGTTTAGCGTCGGTGTTGCGACGTTTAGCGTCAATTACAACGTTCAGCAGCATTGCGACGTCTGCTGCCCTACAGTATTTATTCAAAGAAGCTACGTGTGAATGAAACCAAGTAAATTCATAAGCGAAAACCAAAGTTCGACACTAGACAAGGTACAGACCTCTTAGCTCGATTTTACATATTTCTACCTTTCGCGTATTCAATTTTTCTATCAAAAGATGTTTCACCATTTTAAAAGCATTGGTCGCCATTGACGACTGGGCGAACGCTATTTTGAGGCCATAGATCTTTGACAATTGAATTGTATTGTTTTAAAAGTGCTTAATAAAAATTTATGATATATCTACCATCAAGTATGTAATCAACACAAAAAAAAATTAAAATTCTGAATTTGCTTAAAAGTTACGAGCAGGAAACGGAACTTCAATTATATTATTCAAAAGACAATATACTTGAAGTCCTTTCGATGTTTTTTAGTTGTTGGTGTTGAATATTTACTTGATGACAAATATAACTGCCTACTCAGCGCTTTTTAAAACAATATAGTGCAATGACCTAATGCTTCAACTGAAAACACCCAAAGGCTATTAGAATTACAGCCAACCACGGAACGGAACTTCAAGTGTATAATATTCAAAGACGCTATCACATAGATTAATGAAACAATCCTTTTTTATGAAAATAGGGATCGCGACCCTTAACATCCTGTTCGATTTGCAGACAAAGTTGATCGTACAAACTTGATTCGCTTTAATACATATGCAAACATGTCAACTACTTATAAACTCTATAAACAATGCCATACCGCACGTATCGAAATTTATTCCAGGTAAAAAATGACAACCTATATCAAACTTAAGCTTATCTTTGAATTTTCGGAGGTGTGGATACTCGATAAACCAGTTAGAACAATTGGGCTCATTGTTGCATTAATTGCGTGGTCAATATATAAAAAATGTATGAATAAGGGTTTAAATCAAAAGGGGGCGGGTGTCATGTTTTGTGGTATGCATGTATATCGAAGGGGGCTGGTAAAAAATCAGGGATCAGCATTTCGTATGAGCGATAACAAAAAAATTTGAAGATACATAATTGACACCCCAATGTTTTTTTATCACTCAATGGGACATGAAGGGCCAGCACTTATCTGCCAATTTCAAGTGATTTTTTCACAAGGTATTTATGAAGGCGGTTTTTTTCTATCTCTTATAGACATTTCTATCTCTTGGCCTAAGAGTTAAAGTGTAATATCAAGTCGGCTTCTATATTCATGTTCCGCCGACTTAAAAATTGTTTACAATAACCCCTGATCATTAAAATCTCTTTCAGAAGGGTGATCCCTCAAGGTAACCATGTAAAACTGGGTGGAGTGAAAATATTGTAAGTAAAGTTCTTGCTCAGGAAAAAATTAAATCATTCACCCTGGAGTCAGCTTCCTGATCCCCATTGCAGAGCAAGCAGGGTGAAATTTCTTGCTTAAGGAAACAACGGGGTAGGTTTTAAGACAAAATTTCAACCAAGCTATCCATTGATTACCAATCCAACACCGGAACCACTCGACCATGGCTACATCCTAACCTATAGATAATCTAAGCCACAGCGATGAAGTCCGACAGACTCAACAGCGTGAAATGCCATGAAATTGTCGCAAATGGCATAATTAAAGCACCATATAAATCGACTCTAATCAATTTCGTCTGTGACCTGTTAAAATCAAGTTTCTATTTATTTGTTTATACTCGAAGGTTTAACTTATCAGGCCAACGCCTATAAACCTACATACCTACATTTCATCACATCAAGTTCTCATATCAATATTCTAAAGTATGGTGTCCGACTTCTGCCACCAGATAACCATATAACTTACGATTAAGTACTAAAAGGTTCACAGATTTGGTTTATTTTTTCTATAATTTAAAAATACCATTCAGTGTCTGTAATTAAGTCACAAAATTATTTCTTATTATTTAAAGACAAGCTGACCTATATGTAGCAAGATATATACAGCAAAGGTCACAAAAAATGCACTAAAAGTGCCAATACCGTTACATACAGGCTAGATATTTACTACCTGAAACACCATCGTTTGTAGTAATGTCAATTTGCACTAAAATTGTCATTATCAGAACACTACTTTCCTGCTTCTAAAAATATTTCCATACAACTTTGATAGTTTTAGAAAAAGTTGATAATGATTTACTATTACGAGATAAGCTAGCGATAGGGCTGCTACGATTCACAGGAAAGCCTTCCGAGATTATTCATTCAATGAATGGTCGATGTGTGTCCGAATGGGTCAGATGGCAGAAATTTTCCACCGTACAAGAAAATATGTATACGATATGTATGTACCGGTACATCACAAGTTACCATATCAAAGAGGTAAATATTTAGAGACATGTGACACTGGCAGGTTTTAACATACATTTAAACATTTGTATACAAACTCATGTACAGGTATATGAACATGCAATTTATTATACATAGATATACGTAGTTCATACTTTTGACAATTTTAGGCCAAATAGAATTATTTTTTGCTACTTTTAAAAGTGGCATAGGTGGACATAACTTAATTGAAGCGCGATGAAGTTTTAGGCCACAACAAGTTGATCATGTGTTCTACGGATTTATCTGGGGAAAATGGGGTGAGCGAGCGAGCGAGGGAAGAATAAAAAATTAAAAAAATCTTAATTCAGTTGCTTTATATAGTGTTTTGACTAAATTTTTATGAGAGAGTGAGGAAATAAAAATATTTTTTTTTGTGTAAAAACCGTCAAAATTAAGGTGCGAGCAAATCCATAGAACTTATGATCAACTAGCTGTGTCCTAACATAAAGTTTTCTTAACATTTCGCATTATTGTCGAGTGAAAGGGGGTTTGAAGTTTTTTCACCAAGATAAACTGTTGTTGTATGTTCTTACATGAACCTGTTGGGTTGGGCATGTTTAAGGCTGGTTCACCCTAGAACATGGCTTAAACCCCCCAAGTGGCAATAAAACGGACACTTCTTAGGTTCGTTTTTTCGTTGTTAATTCGTGGCATCCACTTTGGGTATTAAAAAGGACTACTTTTAATGTCTTTAAAAGCTTTTGGAATCTAAAATTTTAAAAAAATATCTACAAATATTTAGATAGTGGTCTACGACAAGAATAGGTAGATATACAAACTTTTAGAAGGGGGCTTTTGACAAGAAACTAATAATATGTAATAACTATTTTAAGGCCTTTAAGGTCTTGAATTTGAACAAGTTTTATTTTCACTCCTCGATCTACTTTATCATTATTATGTATTACAATTCACTAGAACCCTTCATCTTTATATCAAATTTAAATTCTCTACTTGACTTCGGCATCAATTAATATTATTTACTTTAAAATTCACTAAATACTGTAAAACCTCGTAAAAACAAAAACTGTCCGGACCGACTATGTATCCGAAAAAGCGTCTGTTATTTGGTGATAATATTTTTTTGAAAATTAGAATTATTAAAGATAAAAACCGGAGGAAAGTTTTCGGGACCTTGAAACTCGTACGGGATTAAGCGGGTTCCGGATTTTCCCGGTTGCACGGTATAAGAAACTCAAAACATTTTCAGGTTTTAATAAACTTATTTTTTGACAATACTATGCATATATTTGCTCAGTGCTCAATCATTTAAATGTTAATGACTGGTATACGCCCACGATTTCACGGATGATGTCTGTATGTTTGCAGGTCATGATACCTGTCATCAAATGAAAGGGTTAAATAATTTAGAATAAAAATCCAAAAATAGTTCAAGAGTTTACGTATATTTCAACAGTTGGATTGACGAGTAAGAATTAAAGTTGACGTGTTTCGCTTTAAAAATAAATCACACAGACCTAATTTCTGCCAATAATTATAACAAATATTTTAAATTTAGTTATTTTAAATTAAAAATAGTCCTAAGCCACTACCGCATTTCCCTAGAAAGAGACACTACTCCCTAACCCCAGAGTTCCATGTAGTATACCCCTGACGGTGCCGTTAATACGTATACCCGCCTTTCCCCTCAGGGAGAGAGGGAGACCCTACCCCATCCCAGAGATTCATGTAGTATACCTAATGATGCTTGTATTTTTGATATACAAATTTTATGACAATATAATGTGCAGGCTTTCCTCTAGTCATATTTCACTGCTGATGTTGTCTTTGAACATTGTAATTAAAATATGTATGTTACAACAATAGATTGTTTAATTATCTTGTAATGTATAATTTTTGGATGGCTTAAATTATTTTTGCTGATGCAAATGACGACCGTCAGGGTTCTAAGTCAAAGCATTATAATTATACATAAATGTATATAATATTATAGAGTGTTTCACTCAGAATCTTGCCGGCAACCCACGTTTGGCCAAAAACAAATGAGCAAAAACGTAGAAAAAGAAACAAATATTAGCAATCATACATATACGTATATACAATTACTCGACATTTTTGTTTGACCTGTCTTTTAATAAGTACAATATTTGGAACATAACACTCAGGAGAAAACTTTAAAATAAAGTGAAAATCTTTAATAAATATCAAGTGTTGAAGACTGATATGTCAGCGTCATCACAAATACCGAGTATCCTTAACATATAATATTTGGGTTATAAATTAAATATGTGCATTTAATTATGGTGGCATAGTTTTGCCATCTGAGGCGCTTTTCACAAAAATTCTTACGAAAAAAGCTAACGTAAGTCAATTTCATTAATGTTACAGTTCAAATCGGAAGGAAAATAAACACAAGTGTGATATGATGTTAAAAAGGTATACTAACTTCTACATAATTCAATAATATTTGGAATTGATTGGCTAACAATTTAACTAATTAACCATTTAACTAGTTAACCATTCGATTAATTTATTAAATATGTAATTATCTGGTGGCAGAAATACGTCACCATAGCTTTAGGTGTTGAAAACTTATATGGCAGTGTTACTTCAAATGCCAGGTATCCGTCGAAGCAGAGTTACATAAATTAGATACGTAATACCACGAAAAATGTGAATTAATGAGAATTTCTGACAACTTAGTACTTCAGATACAGACAAACTAGGTCAGGTAATGTATGTTATGTAAACAGTGCACGAAAAGAATGTCCTCGCACAAAATCCTGTTTTTAAAATAAACTGATTCGCATTTATCTAAGGAAAAAAGAAACAAGGAATAATCTGAGCACATCCAGAATCGGGCATTCAGTGGCTTGTCAACATACTAGGGCTGTGGATCGTTGAGCAAGTGGCGATCCTATCTGACGCACGATTCATGCGCATCGATTCACGAATCGCACCACGAATCACTTCTGAATGAAGAAGCATACAGGAATTCATGTTATAACAAAAATAAGTGAAGAATTATAGTAGCTTTTACTATCTGGAAAACCATGTACTCCAAAACATTCCTATTATTATTGTTTATTTTCCGATTTATTGTTTAGTTGAGTGGTGTGCATCGTACGTTAATAAAAGTTTTGAGTTTTCATTTGTAGTGCGGCTCGTTTTCAGTGGTAAATAAGCTGAAAGAGTTCTTTCATTTTTTTAAAAAAAGATCGCAATCCGACGATTTCAAACGTGACGAATATTCGTACTCGATTTTCTGGTCGGGATCGCGAATATCCTTGTACTCGAATACTCGCCGCAGCCCTACAACTTACATTTGAACTATTCAACACAAATAAACTTAAATTGATAGAAAACTCATTGGGGGTAGGTATAATTAGTTAGCCTTAAAACTTTGTTTGTCCAAGAATTTCCATAAATTATACAAGCGTTGATGTTTGTAGGAGCAGTGGTCCAATTGTAGAACGTGTGCTTAAGGATCGAGAAGTATTGGGATCGAACCTAACTAGGGACATTGCTAATTTCCTGGGACAAGACATTTATCTACGATTGTTTCACTCCACCCAAGTGTAAAATGGGTTCAATGAGGCAGCACCTGTTTTAAAGTGATTTCAATGATCAGGGATTATCGTACCAAACTGTGAAGTCAACTTAACATGCGTATGGAAGCATACTTTAAACCGCACTTCAATTTCAACTTCAAATGTATTAACCATATATGGGGAAAAAACTCACCTGCGATAAAAAAACCTAACTACAGTGTACAATACTAAAATATTGAATTGTTTACAATCGTCATATAACCAAGGTTTTGCGTGAACAATCGTTTCATGGAAATGCAGATATGTTTATTACAAAATAAACAATGTCAACGACTACGTCACAGAGTTTGTAAAGATATTCGACCTCGCAGTGGAGGTGGTGATATTGACAAAACTTAAAACATATCACTCAACAAATCAAAAACCGCAAAACCACAATTTTTCAAACAAGAAAATTGCTGATTAAACTGTTTGACTGAAAAAAGCTTTAAACGGCTAATCACTCGTTTATATCATCCCACGCGATTTTACGCGGGAAAAAAGACATGTGCGTATGCACTTTTGTTAAATGGGAAAGATAACAGAATGATAACATATGTTTATGAACACAGTTTTTACTGTTTGTTTATCTTTTTTGTTGAGTTTAATGTCGTAGCAACTCATTGAATAGGTAATAAAATATCACTGCGGTCAGTCAACCTAGCATACTCATCGTTCTTGGAAAGGCTATGACGTCACAGAGAAAAACGAAATCAAAAGCATAAGGGGTAAAAGAATTTCCCCTTGGAACAGACAGTGGTAAAACATTGCAACTGGGGGGGTTATACCAGGTTTTAGATGGTACCAATCTCACAATTTCCCCCCTTCTCTCAACAGGTTCAAGAACAAACACTATTAAATTGTTCTAGCGAAAAAAAATCAACCATCCCTTCACTTGCCAATGCTCCGTGCATAAACACACAAAGGCAAATGCGCGATTACTTTACGGAGACCAACCCTACGTTTCTTAACGAGAATGTTCGCGAGTTGGGCGAATACTTGCAATAAGAAACGGTTTTGTACGACGGGAACGTTCCGAACATAGGCAAACACAATGAAGAGGTAACTCACTAAATGAACAAAGACGATGGCTACGTAAGTACACGACACATTCGGAAAAACCGCTCTGGTGATTCCGTAAACTGACGATCGTGCAGCAATCGCTGAGGTTATTTATTATTATTTAAGACAAACTGACCTACATATATGTTGCAAGAAATATACAATAAAAGTCACAAAAAATGCACTAAAAGTGCCTATATCGTGACATACGCGGTAGATTTTTACTATATGAAACACCATCATTTGTAGTTGTATTTCAATTTGCACTAAAATTGTCATAATCTGAACTTTGCTTTAATGCTTCAAAAAGTGTTGATATTTAAGTTCAAATCTGTGAATGAGTACCTTTAAATCCGTACCACAGTCGTATAACCAAAGAGATAGGCAATTGGTGGAAACGACGATTCCAGAAGGATTATTTATTAATTGTAGTCAAAACAAATTGACAAATGATTCCAAGATGTCTGAACTATTGCATAAACAATTTTAATAGAAATTATTTGGATCAAATAAACTATATAATGACATCATACAAAATGTATGTAAATTCAGAATGTTTAATTTGACACCAATTTTAACTTGTCTCGCATTTTATGACCCTCCCACGACAAATTCACCATTTTTACGAGTGTATTTTGATGCAAAAACTTTGAAATACATTTTTTGCTAAGTCAAAAAACTTATAATTCGTTCATATCACTATATTACGTAGTAGTCAAAATCTAGTGGGCGGTTGTATTATACTGACTTCAACAAAAATTAATGTTAAAATCTACAAATGTATAAACTGGAAGATTAACAAAATGAAAACTTTGATTTCATAACCTTGGGATTAAAAAAATGTAAGCTTAATCGTACCTCGCATCGATGAGGACCTACTATGCATGACACTACTTAAGTAATTTTCTCAATTATGAGTTAATGTGGGTGGACACAGAGGGTGGGTTCCATAGTTATGGTTGAGGGGTCAATTTCTCCGTCATTTTACCAATACGTTAAAAATTCCTCAAGCATTTCTAAAATGTAATATACATAGCAGGGCTAAATTTTGTTCAACCGTCATTGACGCAAACATTATTTCTGCTGATTTAAATACTCAGTACAGTACGTCTGTACTCACATTCGATAAAAAATGTAAATCCATATTTATGTAGAGGGATTATGAAACACATATTGAGTATTTAAATCAGAGGGGTTAATGGATGGGCTACTGACAGTTAAATAAAATTGAACAATATAAAACCCTGAACCACTCATACGATTAGGAAATAGTTTTGTCTTAAGTCCTTCAACTGATAAAAAATCGGCTATTCAATAAAACAACTGTTTTAAATTCAGTATACACATCATGATGAGTTAATAATTTTTTCCCCATAAGTGGGTAGGGGGGCGGGGCACTGATATGAATTTAAAAGTACAACACGGTTATTATCAGTTTTAAATTCTTATTGATAAGATAATACTTTTGTGTGTATGGAATGTCCCCCATAAGAGAGAATCTTAAAATTGTATTTTATCTTGACGCTCTTATAAACAGTCTACGAAATTAGCGGGTGACGGGTTGCCCTGGAGACCACTTTAAGTTCGGGAACCAACAATTTCTTTTGGGCAACCAAAATTCTGAAAATGAGATATAGTGCTTGCTCTTAAAATGATCTTTTCGGACAAACAAATTTCATATTCTAATTTCGTAGACTATATAAACTACAAAAAATGTGATTTTTTTTCAATGACTCGCTAAATCCTGGAAGAGTCCATATTTATTTGTGACTAGGGGTAGTAGCATTAGCTAAAACAAAAATAATCAAAATCAGTATAACATACTTTTATAATGAACCATGAGAATTCTCCCTTTCAGAAATTGGAATGTTTCATTATAGAACTATTTAAATATAATTCCACAATATTACATAGAACATCATTATGGTGCCAATTCTGTACTTATAACTTATTATGTGTACTTATAATAAGACTGCCAATTCTGTATAAAACTTAGGACTGTGGATCGTCGAGCAAGTGGCGATCCGATTCGAACCACGATTCATGTGTAGCGTTTTACGAATCGAACCACGAATCACATGTTAATGGAAAAGCATACAGGAATTCATGAAATAACAAAATGAGTGAAAAATTACTGAAGCTTTTACTATATATAGGAAACCATGAACTCCAAACATTACTATCAGACGTTTAATAGGCATTTTCAGTGGTAACATTTTTTGTTCACATGTGTAGTTTTGACACAAGATATTCGGTCCCTACATAAATTAGTTTTCATTAGTAGTGCGACTCGTTTTCAGTGGTAATGAAGCTGAAAATGTTCTTAAATTTTTTCCTAACCTAGATCGCGATCCGACGATTTCGGACGTGACGAATATTCGTACTCGATTTTCTGGTCGATATCGCGATTATCCGAGTACTCGGATACTCGCCGCAGCCCTAATAAAATTAGCAGGGGGAGAGTGTTCCAATGCAAGAAAATTCAAAGTAAGTTTGCAAGATTTCTGGATTCGCAAACATAATACGGACTGTGTCACTTCAAAGTTTAAGATATATATAGATACATAAAAACAAAAGTACATTGTATTGAGATATACAAATGAGTATATTGAGTATAACTTTTATAAGAATGTGCTTAAATTCTAAAAATACAAAAAGACAGTCATATGAATATCAAATATGGTAGTACCAAAAATTAATTACTCGAATATCTATCAATTGTTTTCAAAACGCCTACTTTTGTGACTTTGAACGCATATAAGATGTGACGCATTTTGAAGAAAATTCATGTTCGAATATTACGTGTGCAAGTATCAATCTCTAAAGATTTCAAGTGGCCATTGAGATAACATCACACTGCATTTTTGTCGTCATGTATTCAATGGCCACTTCATCTACTTGAATGGTTAATAGTTGACTTTTGCATACAGTGTGAAACTAAATGTAAAAGGCATTAAATAACTTACAGGCTCTGTCATATAATTTTACAAAAAAAAAAATAATATAGAATTCCTCTAATACAAAACCATGTTTATGACCAGAGAAATTTTCTCATGAAATTGGTATGAATCTAATTGTACATTGTACATAATATTCTCACATTTTGACCATATCAGATTTTTCAAATTATATTAACTATATTTTTGTATGGACAAATTTCACTTCATTTGTATTTTCATATCCAAGGGAGATAACAATTCACTCTTTGGTATGCCTTTGGTATGACTTTGGTATAGCAATGATCAAGGTATTATGCATGTATTCAAGTGTCTTGGTTAATAAAACATGAACAGTAGCCAGTGTTGAGCTCAGTGGAGTTTTTTTCTTGGGATTACACCATAGCAATACATTGTATAGGTCATATCTAGGGCTGTCACGATACGCCAAAAGTGTATCGCGATATACTGCAATACGCTAGCACCGTATCGCGATACGTACCACGATATATTGTGGGCTTTTAGATTCGGTGTGGCTGCGCTGTATTTAACAGAAACATTGCAATTCTTAAATATAGCTACTGATAGAATTTAGCCTCTTTAAGTATATACGATCATTTAGGACTGTGACACGCCCCAATCGGATAAATTCTTGTAACTTAAGGTTAGATGGAATTTACAATGGAATATCACAGCAGTAAGCCAACCTACACACCATTCCTGGAAAGGCTAAATCTATAGATTTAGATGTTAACCAGTTATTTGGCGTATGCCTCAGTCAGCGACTGACAACTGCCCTACATGGTTAAGAATCTGTGGTAGGAGAAAGACTTACTCATAAACGTAAAATGCTCAAAAATGAACAAAGTATGCCTTCCTCACTGATGAATGTTATTAATATGATTGAATATAATTTTGATAATTTTAGTCGCATTTGAAACTGTCTTAACCTAATTATGTTACTTTAAGTCTACATTTGTCAACAAAAGACGTATACATCGATATCAAAGCACAGACGTAAGTAAAAACTTCAATTACCGGATTCATGTCATCTTCAGGGTAAATTAAACCATTTCCGTAATATCTTAAGTACTTATAAATGCATATTAGCTTGTCAACACTTTAATATAGGTGTATACAGTTCAAACTAAATGCCCATGCTACTTCAGTAGACGAGTGTTTGGATTTTTATGTTCATGCTGCTCTTAGAATTCCTGAATGCGTCTTATATTTTTGAGATATTTTTTTTTTGTAACTAGAGTACTATTGCAGGCCTTTATTTCCCTTATATAACATGGGCCGTTAACAGGTGCCTTCCCCTCTTGAAATTTCGTTAAAATCATGAAATTTTCCCTAGATTTGGAGTTTGCCTTAGATTTTTTGTTCCCCTAGCAATGAAATTGCAATAAAATTTCCCCCAATGTTCTATATAAAAAAGGCCCCAGGCCCCTTCCCCAAATACTGAAAAAGCCCTGTATTGAGTCATGTTATTTGTAAGCTGTAGTATTATGTAGTGCCCTTCAAAAACCCTACGATGAAAATCCTCTTTTTTATAATTCACTGATATACATTTACCTATGAAAAAAATGAAAAAAGACTCACTAATGCAAATTTAAACAATCAGCATTAATAAGTTCATCAACATATGATTCAAAATCTGTTACATAAATAAACTTTAATTTTAGTAAATTAAAATTACGTCATGATCATTTCTTGTGTAATCACGTTCGATTTAAATCAGTGGGGTTAATGTATGGACCACCGACAGTTGAATAAAGTTTAACAATAGACATGATTAGTTTTTTCTAAAATTTTCATTTGTCAAAAATACTTTTGGAAGGCACTTTATACAGTAAGTTATAAATACATGTCATTAACCCTTAGACTAATGTTGTTTTTATTAATACACCAACAAGGTACAAAGTCCAATAATCATTGTTGTCTACAAGATGACTTGTCTACAAGATGACTATTAACAAAACAACTGGGCAGAATCTGGGTGGGACATTGGTGGGTCCAAGGCGTTTTATGGGCGTCGGCATAATAAGTTGCTCCACTTTTGTGATGCAAACTGTTTGACAATAATTCTGAATGGACTTTGTACGTTGTTGGTGAATTAAAAAAACTACTGGGCATAACCTGGGCGGAACTTTGGTGGGTCCAGGGCGTTTCGCAGGGTGTTGTCATAAATAGTTGTCAAAAGTTTGTGATGCAAACAGTCTGGAATGCAAGTCAATGAGTGTCATAGTTCAACAATGTTGTCAACGATTTCAAAATGGAACACATATTAAGAACTTTAAGAGCTGCTCATTATAAGATTACAACCAACAGAAATATATAATATATTCTAAAACTCTCAAAATTGTATAGAGAAATGTAAGCAAACATAATAACCAGGAACTGCAATAGTAAAAATCTCAGACCTTCCACATAGCCAAACAAAGCAAAGATATTTCTTATTTGTTAGAAAAGAGACGTCACGATCAAATACAATAAAATAGAACCTAAGGCAAAGGAGTTTCCATCTTGAAACGTACAGTGTCAAAATAATTGCCGTTGGATTTTATAACATTTTGAAACATTTTAGGAAGCAGTTTAGCCTTATTCTGGTAATTAAAGATTTAGGGCAAATTGGCATACAAAAAGCTGGTGGTTTAGCTTACCTCGTTATATTCTCATATCCAGAGGTTATCAAGATTCTCGATCTAACAACGAGAATCCTGATAGCCTCTAGATACGAGAATGAGCCCGTTAGAAACAGTATAGAAGATTTTTGAGCATTTTTGTGACAATATTTTATATTTTCACATTCTATCGACCAGTTTCTATATAATATTACGAGTTTAGTTTTATTCACATCATTACAGATATTGATAGACAATTTTAAGATTTAAACAAATAACTAAAACAGTGAACAAGTAGACGTTTTTACATTAAGTTTTGATCCAAGAAATTATATATCCCATAAGTAGTCATACCGTATGAGACTAATGATCGATTGTACCATGAATACATTGTCAACTAACGCACTATGAGTTGAAACAGCACAAATCAGTTCAATGCAAAGACAAATTCTAGAATCAACATAAGGGAGATAACTAGTCAAACAATATTTTAATACGGATTCACGAGTAGTTTCCCTTTATATGTCAAACGCTTTACTGGCTATAAATCAAAGCGCTGATAGTGCTACTTGGACGTGACTTGCTAAATAATGGTATGAAGGTACTATTATAAAATATACGAGTTGACAAAGGCATCACTTGTCCCTTTAAACTTGCAACCAAAGAAAAATAATATTTTGATTGAAGTAAACCACGACGAAGGGGAAGCTCAGAATGGCAATTAAATATCATGGTTTAAGAGTGTCTTGTTGGTGTAATGGTATTCACCTTAAAGCTTTGCTGCACATCACATCTCCAACGCAAGTTTTATAATTTTTGCTAAGACTCAGAAAAACTATTTCTTTTCAGCGTGCTACAATAACAAGTCGGTTTTTTTTGTGTAGGAAAAGCGTTGGTTTTCTATAATTTAGCGTGGTAAAAACTTGCGAAGTTTAGTTACATACCAGTTTTCTCAGAAATTTTCCTAGGGGCGGATCCAGGATTTTTTCTGGGGGGGGGGGTCCGAACATTTTTTTAGGAGGATGGTCCAAACTTTCAAACCATAACCACATTATACCCATTTTGCAGAATAATTAAACATACTAATAATAAAAACAACATAACCATCAAATCTATGCTAGCACCGAAAAAAAAATGCTTCATGCTAATTAAAAATGACTTACAGGCAAGAAATACACTAATGGACAGGAACATTTTGGAAATTCTAGGGGGGGGGGGTCCGGCCCCCTTACCCCCCCCCCCCCCTGGATCCGCCTTTATTTCTATAATTATAATCTTTGTTATGTATTATTATTTTATTAATGTTATTTCACCTTAATGTTCAGTATTTTTACACCTGAAAAGACACTATAGCTCGTTTAGAATAACATGAGTTATAGCATAGATTTTTTTTAGATTTGTCTCTAAGTAACATAAAAAACATTATTAGAGTATCAGATTTCCTTTTGTCTCGATTGTTTCATGTCTGGTTCCTTGTTTTCTAGTATTATCTATGTATACAGGAAAATTACATTAGCAACAGTTAACAAGGGATTGAAGGCGGAGTCTATAATGGTAAGAAGGCGGGGTTTGTTGTCGGTCGACAACGCCACATAGTGAGTGTTACATTGCTAGACAATATAAGTCTGTGTACAAATTTAAAGGGGGATAACATATGCCGGCCTAGTTATATTTAAATGAGGTTTCACGCTTGAACTACGCCTCTTTGTCTTTGTTGAAGATTGTTGAAGCGTGGAAAGAGTAATCTCAAACTCTCATGTTACAAGTGGATCTACGTAGAGACATCGTTAAAAAGCAGTAAAAAAGCGCAACATTTAGAATAAAGACGTTATTCGTAGTTTTTGCGTGAAATCGATTTAATTTCACTGATTGCGCTTAGAGAACATATTTTCAAACATGGCATAACCCTGAGCTCACGAGTAAAATAAAAAAGATCTCATTCCAAAATTGAGTACCATTCTGTTTCTTTCATGCTTTATCTGTGTTTAGTTAGATATTTTACACAAATGTAACGCGACGCCAATGTGACGTCATTTTGAATTTATTTTTTCACTACAATGAAAATATGACAATTTTATATTCTCATCGTTTATATTCGTCGAATAATGGCACATTTTACAACAAAACATAGAAGAAACAGTGTTACTTTGGAGAGCGCAGAATCTTTCATTCGATATATAGTGCTTGCTGTTGAAAGTCATTTGCTACAGATAATTCATTGAGTAAAAAAATAACTAACTGTGTCTTTGACAGGAACAAGTTTGTATCTCTAAATTACCAGTTAACCATCCAAAAATACCACAAGATGACAAAATCAGTTCTTTATGTTGTTTCAGCATGACTCTACTCAGTCGAGTGAAAACGTATTTAAAGCTTGTATGCGTATATAAATAGATGTACTAAGTCAATGATTCCAGGAATCATTTAACTTCATTCATCGAGTTCACAAATACTTTTTTACCACCTGAGGTTCCTTATTCATATTACTGGAAGAAATGCTACTTAAAATTATTAACGGTACAGTGATGTCAAACCAGGACAATGGGGGTCACTCCAAGAACAACTGTACCAAGGCATACAGTCACGTGATCTTTATTGCGTAAACAAACGCTTGTTTTTTCGTCAAATTCTTCGCGCAGCCAAAAATAGGAACATTTAAATAGCACATAAAATGACTAATAAGTTTACAATTTGGTGTTTTTGTTGTTTGTGGGTATACTTATTGCAAATGTAACCAGTAAGCCTATCTGGGAGCATTCTATAGGATGTTGCAGTACCTGTGTGGTGGAGCAAAATAATTGTTAAGTTGCTTGGTCCAAAAATGCCCACATTAGACTGTAAGTTGTGGTTTTTTTCTCTGCATATTTTTTGCATAGGATTTTGTTAACCGGTCGATACCTTATGTGCCTTTTGCGCCTTGTGGGGCTTTAACTTAACTAATAGATTAATCGTGAGGCATGTTTTATGCCAATCTCTGTAAGGGTGCCAAAAGGAGACAAATTTACAATCATAGGCAGTAGCAGTTTTCCGCTTAGATTTTTGTGGAGACAAGGATGTGAACAAAGAATTTTCAGGTTTATGCCAAGCGTGTAATTACTGAGTAAACACCCCTGGGTGCGAGAATGATAATAACCACGTACAACTTAAAGGGATATACAGGCAAATGACTGTGTGAAAAGTATAGAACCAAGTTTAGTCTTTAAACCAGTATTTAAAACGTAAGAAATCACTTACTAATAACATTTGTCACTTACAACATTCAACTGAATGAATTAAAACATGTGACATACACATTGGGGAAAACGAAAGTAGGATACTGAGGGAATCACTAAGCTATTTATAGATTTGTTGTATGTCGTACTTGCTGAAATTAAACATTTTCATTGGTCGCTTCTTGTCTTTTCAACATTTTTAGGTGGTTAGGATATCTTCTTAATAGAATTATACTAATATTGCACAATAACAAGCTTTAGCATCTTCTCATCAGTAAATGCATATTTAACACTAATCTATTTTTAGCTAACCTGATCCACGTGGGTCTAGTTTGGAAACACCCCAAATATCACGAGAAAATGAAGAAATATTTTGCCAAGTAATATAGCAGTGTGTCTGTTGCATTCACAGTTATAAAAAAAATCAGTCAAAATCAGGAAATATGAAGCTGAACTTTTGCCTTGCAATTCCTTTAAGCATGTTTTGTATAAATGCAAGCTATTTGTCTATCCGGAACTCCTCGGCGTTGTGTACGCAAATATCCGCAGTATAGTGTTCCAAACTTCCAAATTGCTATGTGCCATAGGCCAACAATATACAAGCCCGTGGCTTAAGAGTGTTTCATGGCAGAGCGTTCCTTTTATTCAGAATCGACAAAATAGGCCACAAGATGTAAATATACGTTCGCCGTGGGCGATGTCTCCAGAATTCAGTAAATATGTCTAAAAATAGAGAAGCCATTACTGGATTGCTATTTTTTTCCATTTATAGATTGGACATTAATTTAGATCTGAAGAAAATGGAAGGTTTTATTGACAGGAGAGTCTAGCTTGTATGTCCAAGAATATAATATCATTGTGATGACCAGATGAAGAAAGTATTAAAGGAATCAACTGCACTCGGTCATGATTTCTTAGATCTTTGCTTTTGGTTGAGCTAATATCCAAAGGCAGAAGCGTGGTGTTTTAGCACCATTAAAAGTTTGACGCTGAGTTCATGAATCGAGCGGCAGTAAAGATGTTGGTCCAAACCATTTTATATTGTATACCACAGGCAAAGGAGTTCGACAAAGGACCAATCAAAGATTTTGGTAGCAGGAAATTATGAGTTTTTTTGTGTGCAATACTTGATGTTATTTAATTATTTGTCTGAAAAAAGAAATCAGCGAAAACCGATGTATTTTCCCCTATTAGTTCTTGTTGTAGATCACGTGATCATTGGCATTGGTTACTGAAACGCTTTCAGTTGCTAGGTTGAAATCATTATCTAAATAAACGTATTAAGTAGTTTATATGATGAGTGAATGTTGTTTTTTATGTTTGTTGTCGATTTATGGAATTGTTAGTTTCAAGTACCAGTGAGTAAAGGATGATTTCTCGCGCTTAGAAATAAACGATGAATTTTCTAAATATGAAACTGCGTTAACACGGCTCTTTGACGCGTTTCGCGTCTCAGTTCAACATCAAAGCCGCGAAGCCACACCACATTTAATACATCTACGTCATTAAACGACACTTGTGTATCAGTTTTCAATGGAATAAACAACGATAAAAATATCTTTTAAAACCGATTCGATTCACAACAATCGTCTAATTATGGAATCATAGGTTTAACGACCGGTCACATGTGAGACAGAAGGGTCACTTGGTAATTTTGAGTACGTTTCACTGTCAATGACTAGGGGGGAATATTTTAAGGTATATATTTAAGGACAATTTAAGGAGTAAAACGAATATTTTAAAGAGAAAAAAAAAACAAAATTTCTAGCAATAAAAGGCACTTGTCAAGCAATTAGAGAGCTAAGTTCTAGCCTGGGTATATGCTTAAAATGCATCCATATGAAGTGTACGGGCCAAGGTTTCAAAATGAAACAACCAACACAAAAAAACAAGAAAAGAATTAAGATACTATATCCAACTTGTTTCCTAATCCAGCATTCGAGTTATTTGCTTAAGCACAATCTTAAAATCAAGATCAAGTACATGCAAAGTAAGAATTAATATAGCAATCGATCTAAAAAATAAACCATATCCGAAATTCATATATTTAGGTTTTTCCCTGCCGTACAAACAAACTTTAACCATTACAATGAAAACATGTGTACAAAGAGCAATAGTATTTAATAAACATTTCTTGTTTTTCAGCAATAATGTGTAGAAAACTTTGCATAGCCTGTGCGCGGACGGAATACACTATAAATTGGAGTTCTGAATAAGGTCTATTGTCATCGGTGCCAGATTGAAGCCACAAGTGATGCCGAAGCGAATTACTAGAAGCGTGCAACAAGAAACTTTTTTCACATAACAGTTCAACGTGGATGTAAAAAGGTTACCTCGTAAAGGGTCTTTATACACTTAAATGCCAAAAACACTTATTTGATTATAGGTGAATTATCCTTTGAATAGCGATAGCCGAGTGTCAACTTTTTATGAATCATAACTATTAGTCAATTATAATTCCAAGGAAGTGTATAGTTCATTTTATTGAATAATTTGTTCACATAATTTTTGCATATTCCATAACACTGATTTAGGAAGTTTACTCATTTTAAGGTTCCATCAATTGTTGAAATTGAAAATAACAATAAAGTGGGTGGGGTATGTAAACAAAGCAAAATAATCCAAAAGTTCATATTATTATACATGTATTTGGTAAGAAATGCATCAAATGTATTGAAATAAATATGAAAAAATATAAAACACTCACCAAAATATGCACTTAGAATGAAATAAAAAGATTTTCCTGACCATGAAATAGCCTTTTTGTTGTGAGCCTAAACACATATTCAAACTACTTTTTTCATAAATCCAAATGTTGATATAGGATGTTTATATAACAGTCAACAATGTCTTGTGTAGAGTCCCACAAAAAATCTTTCCAAAAAGTCATTTTCTTATTTTATCACAACACTGTCAACACATGTTTACACACTCAGTTTGTGCACAGGGGCATGATGATTTTTTCCTTTAAATTCTTTATAATGAAGATACAATAAGAAGGAAAATTCCATCGGGCCCCTGTGACAAAAACAGGAAGTGGAAACATGTAATGACAGGGTTGAGATAAATGTGAAATGACTTTTTGGAAATATTTTTTATAGAACTTGGCACAAGACATTGTTAAGTATTATATAAACATCATTTATCAACATTTGGATTTATGAAAAAAGTAGTTTGAATATGTGTTTGGGCTCACAACAAAAAGGCTATTTCAAGGATAGGAAATTGTTTTCATTTCATTCTAAATGACTATTTTGGTGAGTGTTTTATATTTTTTCATATTTATTTCAATATATTTGATGCATCTCTAATCAAATACATTTATAATAATAGGAACTTTTGGATTATTTTGCTTTGTTTACATACCCCACCCACTTTATTGTTATTTTCAATTTCAACAATTGATGAACCCTTAAACATGTACATACACGGATGAGTTACACCTTATATCGAAGCAAGTTTAATTTTAAAGAACAAAACACACATTGGCTACTGTACGACCTGTAGCCTGTTCAATTACCCTTAACGTTCCAAAACGTTCGTAACGATACATTCGGAACTCCTCGGACATTCGCTACGTTTTGGAGCGTTTAAGGTAATTGAACAGGCTACTGTATTCATTTTTAGTTCACATAAGAATTAAAAATGTAATCTTTGCGTAAAATGTATATAGTGTGCTCTTATAAAAGTACCCCACATTTTTCAAGAAATGGACACTTGGTCAAACTGAAATTTAGAAAGCAGAATGGGTTGATCTGTTTATTGTGTCTTTAATACATGTAATAGTTTGATAACTTCATGGCTGTTAAACAGTTTTCAAGTCTACTGTTGATGAATATATCTTCATATAGTGGCTTTAAAAATCACGCAATTATCAGGAAAACCAAGAAAAATAATAATTGACTATAACATGACCATGCGGTCGGTAAAATTGCATCCGTCCATACGTAGACGAGTGAATAAGGTCCCTGCGTTCAAATAACAGTAAAATTCCGCGGATTAATGGCCGTGGGTTTGATCAAAATTACCTATTATGATTATTTGTGTAATAAAAGGAGCAGCTCCTAACAGAACATCTAGAGATTGGTGCCAGTACTTCCAATGAGCGGTTACGTGAACTGGGTTCCTAATATATATTGTCAGTCCGTGTTGACTGTCAAGCAGTTTTCAAAGCAAACAAACAGAAAGCACACTGTCTTTAAAGACAAAAAGAGACATGTTAATTATATTCATCTGTCGGTGACGCATAAATTAACCCCATTGATTTTAATACTCATTTCAGTACTTTTGTACTCAAAAACGATAAAAAACAGAACAAATTAATAAGCCTATTAGTATATATGTACTGTGATTATCAAACAAATACCTAGTATTTAAATCAGTGGGGTTAATGTATGCGTCACTGAGTTGAACAAAATTTAACAATATTAGTTGTTATTTTTTAAGTAAAGATCGCATTTACGTAGTATTTCATTCAAAGACAGCCGTTGACCCGACACCATCTTTACGATTTTCGTTCGTACCCACAATTCACCATCATTCAAAGGAATGTTCGACCATCGCATAAGCATGAAAGAAATCGTTTAAAAATATACTTAAAAAATATATTGCATACTTACCCGTTATTTTTCTATCCTTGTCATTTGACTTTTTACGTTCCCCAGTGATAGTGCAAGAAAACGTGTATTTCAATCTATCACTCATTGTTCCGTAGCTTACAATAAAATCCTTAAAACATGAACGCACAAATATATATTAAAAATTGCTTAAGAGGACTCCATACAAAACGTCAACTGTGCTCACCGTATGCCGAATTCGTTTAGTTAATTTTGTGAAAAAACTGCAATTAAAGCTGTATTATAAATGATCATAAACAGTATTCAAATCTGAAAATTCCAAGTGTCACTAAATACAAAATCATTCTCGTGTCTTATTAATTGATTTCAATTTCATATCCATTTCAGATGATTAAATATCTCACGTGGCGCTTCTGTCCAATCAGATGACGCTGTTTACTCAACAGCCAATCAGAACGCGTGTTTTATCTGTGATAATTCTCAGCACGTTCTTATGAATGAAACAATAGTAGTAACACAGCTGACGTAAATAAAATCCAATATTTCATTCATAAAATATTGTTTTCCCAAGCAGGGAATGTTAACTGATGTCTCCTTTTATACGAGAATTGACAACGATGCCATTTCACGCGAAGAAATATGTTTATTTGCTATAACTGCCGTGACCTATTTTCATTAAAATTTGACCCGTCTTACTCCGTTAGGATCAAATACGCTTTTGAATTGACATTTTTTGTCTGGAATGGAGCTATAATTTCTTAGAAAGCATTTATTTCTTAATGACGTGTGTGGGACGGAATTACAGAAAAGCTGGTCGTAGGAGGTTTCTATATATGGTAACAGATTAGCAGAACAATAGGGAGGAATCTCTGTGAGAGAAATAATGATGTTCTCCAAGATCCTGGAACAGAATTCCATAGAAGTCTTATTTAAGGCACTCCTTAATTTGTACATTTTTCTCAAATGATGCCGTTTGTTGTGTTTTTTTAAGAAATGTAAAAAAACGAACTTTAAAATTCAGATTTTTGTTTAAAATTATTCATGTTTGTATGAATAAAGATTGAAATCAATTACCATCCCTGACAAGGGTGTTCTTAGACGAATTTTCCAAAAGGGTATAAATCTCACATGTAGACGCAGTTTGAGTTTCACTATAAGGAACATCAAATTCGACGGTTTTACTAGCACAATGGTCTAAATATTCCAAAGGGGACTCTTTTCATACTAAGCATTTGGATCTTAAAATCACCAAACATAGAATAGTTTTTGCAATAACAAAGGTGGTTTTTATAGTGGAACTTTACTGAACAGATTTCATGGTAAGGTATGAACACAACATAAGTTTTGGAAAACCCACTGAAAGAGGTGCTTTGAGATGTCAAAGGGTTCCGCATATGGCTGCCAAGTCTGTCACTTTTGCAAATAAAAATATCGTAGACGAGAGTTGATAATCTATATTTTTAAATGAAGAGTTTGAAAACAAATCAGGAACAGCAACAGAAAGGAACACAGACCTTCAACACAACCCAGGAGCAAAGAGGGAGGTAATTTAGATTTTAAAACTTTTGTTACAAAAAGATGCCACAAATAAATACCGAAATCAAGAAACTAAATGGTTCCCACCTTGGAACGAAGAGTGGCAAGAATAATTACCACTGTTTTTTTTAAAGGATGTTTAATTATGTAAGGCAGTTGCCAGTCACTGACGAAAGTATGCATTTAGTAGCTGGTTAACAGCTATAAATCCAGAGATTTAGCCTTTCCAGGAGGACTGAGTAGGTTGACTGACTGCCGTTATATGACCTATACAATGTGTTGCTACGGCGTTATGCCCAACAAAAACAAACAAACAAACAAATCTAGAAGTCACTCCTAGATATTGTCAGCTTTTCCTCTATAGTTTTACAAAATGCATTATTATTATATACCATTATTGTTATTAATAACAATAACAAAAAAGTATCATCGCCTTTCTTTGCAACTGACGCCGCGTATACTCAAATTGGTGCAAAAATGGTTGAATGAACTGCCGATATGCTAAAACGTTCGACTAAATACGCAGTACGTGTATAATGAGTAAAAGTGAATTCCATGTTAAATGATATTAATATTTTGATATTTCCCATATTAGTTTTAAAGTAATATTGTGTTTTCTAAATGATTTATGTTTGTTTTCAACTTACGATGGGAAATTGTGGTTTTAATATGACTCCAAAGTTTACTATCATCAGGAAATAACATACTACCATCCATAAGAAAGTACACAGGGCCATATTTCATAAAAAAAGCAAAAAACAAACCATTCTCAAACAAATACTTTATTTAGAAATTATTTAATTTCATATCGATTTCGTTGGTTTTTAATTGTCAAATGACAGTCTGCAATACAAGAACTTGGTCATAAAACGTCACTGAAAATTAAAAAAAAATACATATGGCGTTGGAGGTGTGATGTGCAGCAAAAAGTATACACTTTTCTGATTGTTCTCGAGTAGGTATCATGTAAATCTGACAAGAATTAAAATACTTAAAGCTCGTCAAAACTCAGAGTCGAGGCGAAATTTTTTTACAGTTTCAGTTTTCTTCTTGAAACCGTAGCTTTTGTGACGTCATAACCACGTGGTATTGCAATCATGAATTATGGAGAATAGTGTTTACTATAACAGACGAGCGTAATTAAAAAATCTCTAGCAAACAAGAAACATGAAATGTAACCACAGAATGTGATTATACTTGATATATTTCTGTAAACTTTAATATACCGATACAGGCGTTCACGTTTGTAAACACGTGAGTAAGACTTTCTATATAGTCGGCGTGGGTGATACATATTTAGAAATCGGTCTAATGTTTCCACAATAAGGAGACATTTCAAGGGTCATATCTGACTTACACTCTGGTAAAAATATACAGTCACCAATGTGTTTCGATAAGAAGAAAACAAGTCTTAGATTTTTCAATTTCAAGAGGGCGTATGATATTTTCAAAGTCCTCAAGGAGAAAATGAACCCCTTTTTTGACTTTCAATGCCATTTTGACGTGTAGGTAGAATAACAAGTGCTTTAATGTTACATTTCTTACCATATTTTGTAAAGAAGTAAAAAACGTTCTTAAACAAGCTTCTAACTTAGCCATAATTAAATGTTTAAAAAAGTTCGGTTTTAAGTAAGCTTCCATACATGCTTAGCCGACTTTTGAACAAGAATTGTTTCAAAGGCCAAAAATGAGACAAACAAAATGTATTACCCTTTAAGCACTCTCAACGGAACAACGCACAGGAGAACCCTTCACTTCCATCCAAAAGATCCTACTCTCCTCCCTATTGAACAAACTACAATATCTAACCTGTAAATCTTACTGACATGAAGATAGTCTATCATATTTAAAGCCACTATATGAAGATATATTTATCAACAGTAGACTTGAAAACTGTTTTACAAACATGAAGTTATGAGAATATAGAGAACATCATAGACACAGTTAACTGTTCAAACCACTCTGCTTTCTATTTGAATTTGACAAAATCACGGTCATTTTCTTTTTTTTAAAAAGTGGGTACTTTTATAAGAGGACGCGATATTCATTTATACGCTTATGTTCAATATACCTAATCCATAATAGTTTAGAGCATAATTATGTAATTTGAAGCAGTTTTTCTTCTATAACAAGACTTATTAATTAGTTAAATGTCTGTTTTTGTGTAGTCCAAAAACAGTGTTACTTTTGATAATGGGGCTTTAAATATGAAAATAAACATTTATTAAAATTTATTGACTTTGTTATTTCCGTTGAAGAAATCAGCTCATAATGTGAACGTCTAAATTTTCATTTTCAAAATTACTGACGAAGGCCTCTTTAAGCCGAAAATTTTTATAAAGAGTTATGTATTAAATACATTAATTAAAAAGTTCTTTTTCATTATGATTCGAGGTGTTCAAAGTATTATTTGTATCAGATAAATGTCTATTTTCTTTGCAGTCCTTGGGCAGTGTAATGCTACAGTCCCATACACATAAAAATACCCGTGAGGGCACCGTACGGGCGCCGTGCAATCAAGCTCCGCAAGGACCTGTGTGAACTCTTGCGTACCCGTACAGTCTGTTAAGGTATTACGAGGGTCCAAGAGATGAGCCGTAGATACACGTAGCAGTTTCGAAGTCAAATCGTAAACAAACTCGTAGCCGAGTATGAATTAAACTTGCATATCTTCCAGCTACGACTCCGTACAGGTGTGTTGTTTTGTGTCAGGTGCGTACCGTCACCTTAATACGCAATGCTACCCACGGTCTACGGCTGTCTGCGCGTACGGGCCCGCAACAAGCCACGATTTTATGGGACTGAGGCATTAGCCTTTATAAAGGGACTTGAAATTGTATTACTGAAAAATGCTAAAATTGACGTCAAATGCAACATTACCAATTAAACAGCAGCGACTGTATGTTTATTGCTTGCACTTAGTTAAAATCAACTATATTTATCAAACTGTAATTAGATCTTGTTGAAACGGGGACCTTTAAAGACAAAATGATTAACGCCTGTCAGAAAGTGATAGGAAAATGTCTAAGAGAGTCTATTTATAGACATTTACAAGACATAAACGCAAGAAAACTATAATTTTACCATACATTAGTTTATTGGCATTATCAGCTAAAAGAAATTTCTCCTGTCTGATTAAATCGATAAGCCTTGTTCTGCTTTAAGAAAACGTGGGATGGGAGATTTGCGTTGGCGTTTTTATTCGCATTAATTCACGGACATAACCTAAAACTTGTCTTTTATTTTAAAGACTTTGACGACATTTAAAACCATATTCATGAAATATGGAAGGCCCTAATACTTGGGCATGTAATTAAATACATCACAAATGACTACGACAAAAACGTATAGATCTTTAAAGCTATGAAAGTAACAGTCATTTGTTACTCGCGCCCTGTCTCTCAGGAAGTTTTAATGGAGACCAGCAAATTTCCTGGTAAAACCCCAACCACACACGAGGCGTTTGGATGGTCAAATCCCAGGTAAATATCCCCGATTTGAGCGACGTTCCAAATTTAATGATGTCTTAATTAACAAAAACCAAGGCCTTGCTGGCTACGCTTCAGGCCATATACCTTCCTCAGTCTGACCAACCAGTTCGTAAACTTGCATATTGCCCACAATGCCATATTTTATTAGTAAATTATATCATTTACGAGTTCTAACAAGGATGTCTTTTAGTTTTAACAATGTAAATCTGAATAATTAAGTGTATTCAAATGATAGCTTGTCCTGATTTAGTGTATATGTAGACAATATTTTGGCCATTAGCAATTGGGTGACTTCCTAAAGTTATATTATAACTAATTAGCAGAACAGCAGGCAAAGTGTTTGTTAATATTGTATAAACAATAATAGCACTTCTTGCCAGGGAGTTATTTGCAAGGTTTAATAACTTGTTGTATTACTACCACTTCTGATGTCCGAGACTTTTCTTCGTAGAATATAACGGCAAACAATTAGCAAACTTAAATGATTAAAGTATTGAGAGCTTTTCGGCGCAGCTATCTAAGCCAACGTTTGACCTATATTTTTAACAAATACAAGTTGCGCTACCATATCTGTTTGTCCAATAAAATATGTTTCCATCTTTATAAATATATAAATAATAACATAGTTGTTAACATGCAATTAGTCAAAAATTGTAATAAATGATTTCCATTCTTTAGTTTCGAATCATGAAAACAACACAACCTACCCAAATATTATTGATTCCAAAATCTAATGGAATAATTCTTGTCACAATTTAGAGTATTATGTTTTATAATGTATTCGTTAAATAGACGCCGTCTAATAAAGATCTAAAATTAACTTTAATATCCATATAATTTAGGATAGTTAATTACAATTTAGCATGTCTATGAAATGGATAAAGCATTGTATTACAAAATTACGTGACAAAAATACAGTATTAATGGAAGAGAGAATTGAGCGTCCAGAACATGCAAAATACATAAGCGTGTACACCCTTATTTTAGACTCGCTTTCTAAGAAACGTAATCAACAAATATTTCCGCCCGTTTTTAAATAGCAATTTAAACAGATTAGCTGCGCAGTAATTTCTTGACTCCTAACATATCTTAATACCGAACTATTTCTTGTGCGAAAATAAATTAAAAAAGTTAAATGATGGGTATTTCGAGGCAGTAAAATCATGTCAGAGTTGACTTTGAATGGCAACTGAATAGTGGTGTTTTTTATGCCAGCATACATGTGCAATAGAATAAATGTGCACGAACGGTAAATAACATTTTCAGTTTATTAAACTAGCTGTGGTCGTGATCATCAAAGATCACGATGAATTCTGGCGAAGGAGTGAGAGAAAACGAGACAGGATCGATCGTCCTTGATATAAATAGTCTTACATCGAGCGTTGGTGGGTGATTTCACGTTGTTTAACACGATGATCATGATATTGAAATAATCAGGAATTTTTATCTAATATCATTAATGCGTTATGTGTGGGTGAAGACAATACCACATTTAAAGATCGTAGTCACTGACATTTACTTTTAGTTTACTTTTTTAGGTTTCTATTTTGCTTTCTTAATATTTGATGAGTCATCTAAAGTTTTTAGCTCACCTAAACACGAAGTGTAAGAATTAAATTTTGTGATTGAATGCCAAACTTCCGGTTTGAAGTTGTGGCTATTTTTAGCCATGACAGAAAACTCAGATCTCGTCCGTTGAGTTCCGTGATTTTCCGTAGAAACCTTACTTTCGGTTTTAACCGCGAAATTCAAAACTGAATAAGTGCAAATCATGGGGAATATACGTGTGCTTTTTGTTTCTCGGATGCGTTATACTCGTATATATTCTTTTAACGTTTGCATAAGTTCTAAGCAAAAGCATGACACTTTAAAAATATCAGCGTTCAATTTATTACAGGGGCTTTAATAAAGCATCACGTGGCGTAACCAACGCAAGGAGTTTGGTCGTCGTAAATTTTGATACATGTTTGTACCAATATTTATCTTGCATGGACATACGTAACCCATCTTTGAAATCTGATCAATAATAAGTTTAAAACTTGGTCATGCGGTAAAACTAGGTAAAATTAAAGGAAGCCCGTGTTTACACTTTCAGAGGTCACAATATGGCCCCAATATTTCATCAAACACTCAGGTGAGCGATACAGGCCCTCATGTTCAATACAAAGTCCCTGGATCACTCTTTTATGTCGTAACGCTTATCAATAAAGAAAGTTGTTATCAGTTTATATATATGTATATTTAAAGACAATCGGCACTGCTTAATTCAATTTTAGTTTTTTTTCTTCATCATTTTCTATTTTAAAAATGTTAAACTTATAGCAAACTATGCCTCTAAGAGCATTTGTCCTTTTATTTCTTTTATTCATGGGATTCACATGCCACATTACGTATATGATAAACTATACGCTCGTAATTGGCTTAATAAAATGATATTATTCTATTTTATAGGCTCGTAATTGACTTAATAAAATGATATTATTCTATTTTATAGGCTCGTAATTGGCTTAATAAAATGATATTATTCTATTTTATAGGCTCGTAATTGGCTTAATAAAATGATATTATTCTATTTTATAGGCTCGTAATTGGCTTAATAAAATGATATTATTCTATTTTATAGGCTCGTAATTGACTTAATGAAATGATATTATTCTATTTTATAGACTCGTAATTGACTTAATAAAATGATATCATTCTATTTTAAAGGCTCGTAATTGGCTTAATAAAATGATATTATTCTATTTTATAGGCTCGTAATTGACTTAATAAAATGATATTATTCTATTTTATAGGCTCGTAATTGGCTTAATAAAATGATATTATTCTATTTTATAGGCTCGTAATTGGCTTAATAAAATGATATTATTCTATTTTATAGGCTCGTAATTGGCTTAATAAAATGATATTATTCTATTTTATAGGCTCGTAATTGGCTTAATAAAATGATATTATTCTATTTTATAGGCACGTAATTGGCTTAATAAAATGATATCATTCTATTTTATAGGTATAGGCTCGTAATTGGCTTAATAAAATGATATTATTCTATTTTATAGGCTCGTAATTGGCTTAATAAAATGATATTATTCTATTTTATAGGCTCGTAATTGACTTAATAAAATGATATTATTCTATTTTATAGGCTCGTAATTGGCTTAATAAAATGATATTATTCTATTTTATAGGCTCGTAATTGGCTTAATAAAATGATATTATTCTATTTTATAGGCTCGTAATTGGCTTAATAAAATGATATTATTCTATTTTATAGGCTCGTAATTGGCTTAATAAAATAATATTATTCTATTTTATAGGCACGTAATTGGCTTAATAAAATGATATTATTCTATTTTATAGGCACGTAATTGGCTTAATAAAATGATATTATTCTATTTTATAGGCACGTAATTGGCTTAATAAAATGATACTATTCTATTTTATAGGCACGTAATTGGCTTAATAAAACGATATTATTCTATTTTATAGGCTCGTAATTGGCTTAATAAAATGATATTATTCTATTTTATAGGCTCGTAATTGGCTTAATAAAATGATATTATTCTATTTTATAGGCACGTAAACGTCCTAGTCACAGAAATTGTTTTCTTTGTTTCATTGGAAAGTGTTTACTAATTGTCGGATTCAATTATGACACTGTATTAAAGAAAAAGAAAAATGTATCGTCAAATTGATTGCAAATTTTTAGAAAGGACGTAAAAACATTTAGCAGAGGCGGATCCAGGATTTTTTCTAGGGGGGTCCGAACTTTTCATTGGGGGGGGGGGGGGTCCGAACCTCGAACCACAACCACCGTATACACATTCTGCAAAAAACATATTGATAATAAAAACTACATAACTATTAAAGCACTATGTTAAGCACCGAAAAAATGCTTCATGTTACTTAAAAATGACTTACAGGCAAGAAATACACTAATGGACAGGTACATTTTCCGTATTCTAGGGGGGGGGCTCTGGACCCCCCCTGACCCCCCCCCCCGCTGGATCCGCCCATGTTCAGAATCCAAGCTTTAATACTGTATTTAATTATTGTGTCTTCTTGTTCCCATCTTCATCCCTTAATCAATTATCACGACTAACAACCAGCCAACCCGTATTAAGCTCATATAAACACATTCAGTCTGTCGAAAAATTCCTGGAAATTAAGTGAATGATATGAATGATCTTAAGTCTGAAGTCAGAGAAATAAACAACTGATCTGATAAGAAAACAACAATTATGTTCTGCAGTGGTTTTAAAACACAGAAAATACAGCAATTATTCTGGTCATTAGCATTAGTACGACGTATATAATATAATATATATCTGAGTATCAACCACAACCGTTTTTTGTCATACACCACTGTCTTAAGCCACGTGATTGTCTACAATAACTAGACATACGTGACAAACTATAAGACGATAAACAAACTTGTTGGAGAATTGAGATTGTAAACAATCATAGATACTGACTTTGTCCTCTTCATAAAGATGACAGTTCTGGCCATGTTTTGGGTTATTTCCTAGACGTTTGTAAGTAAGTCAAATTTTCTCACTGCCCAAGCGAAATCATTCGCAACACTTGCTGTCACTCAAAATGGTTTTCTTCAAGTTGTATGTGTACCCAATTTAAGAAATTGACATTCCATTATACAATATTGATAGCCCCAGACAAATAAAATTGCTTTTAAATATTCAGTGCATAAAATTTGATTAATGTATATTGCTGCAAATCAAAATCTACACCCTCATGTACAAAGTACTTTACATGTTCTCCGTACTTAATTCTACTCTTCCATTAATATATATTTTTGTCACATGTAAGTTTGTAATACAATGCTTTATTTATCTTATGGACATGCTAAATTGTAATTAAGTCTCCTATATTATATGGATATTAAAGTTAATTTTAGATCTTTATTAGACGGTGTCTATTTAACAATGCATTATAAAACATAATACTCTAAATTGTGACAAGAAATATTCCATTAAATTTAGAATCAATAATATTTGGGGTTGGTTGTGTTGTTTTCGTGATTCATAACAAAAGGATGAAAATCACTTGTTACAGTTTTAGACTAATTGCATGTTACAACTATGTTATTATTTCATGGAGACAAATATTACGTAAATCTCGAGCGCTGCAGTAATTTAAGGTGGAGAAAAACATACAATTAACATGGCATATTAGTGACTTCCTGTAAATTAATATGATACATGTTTATATGTTTCATTGGAAAAAGAACGCTCTCTGTCATCACTCCCAGAAATTAACTTGCTTGTAGACAGCTGAATTCTACATTTAAATTTAAAAATACATTAAAAATTCTTCACTTTGAACCATTTACAGCATGATCACAGACTCAGTCAATCTTTGGTACATATTTGTTCTATGGTACAACTGTTGGACATGTTATATTACAATGGTATGTAAAAATAAATGCAGTACTTAATGTTAACATAATTTATAACATCAGGTCATAGGTCATGCAACTGTATACTTATCTTATAAAATTCTTTGTCACAAGAATCCAATACATTTAGCAACATAAATCGTGTAGCTAAAGAATAATTTGGAACACCACGCTGATTTTCTAATAAAATTTACCTTGGACTCTTAGAAATCAGAAGTGGTAGTATTACAACAAGTTAAAAGACCCTGAGAATAACTCGCTGACAAGGAGTGCTATTATTGTTTATACATGACCGTCCTAAGTCAATATAAACAAATACGTTACCTACCATTCTGCTGATTAGCTACAATACAGCGTTAGGAAGTCTTTCCTACTTCAAATTAATAAGGATTATCTACATATACATTAAATCACGACAAGGTCTCATTTTTATACAGTTGATAACACAGTTGTACATTGTTAAAAGCCTTATAAAATATTTCAATGTAGCTATGACTATTTTTACAGATTCCACATATAGTGAAATTTAAATTTACTATATAGATCTTCTATTCCATGTTAGAACCTCTTTCTCTCCTTTTAATGTCAGAGGAATAACCTACTATCAAAATATCATATAAATTAATTAATGTTATTCATTCTCAAAATACTGAAATTCAGTATTAATACTGAAAACTTTCACATGTGTATCTGCGAAGAAAGGCATCAAGGAGTTCAAAATGAGACAGAATAAGAACAAGTGAGGGTGCGATATAACCTTTTTGTGTTGATGCGTCGTTAAACCCAAACAAACAAACCAATATGACCAAGAGTGCTAGAAAAAAGAACAGCAAACTATTTTTTATATATGATTGTTTTTTTTATTTCCTTATCATAATAAACTACGATACATTGTGATAGGAATCAGTACTTTAATGTTTTACAATCATACAAAATAAAACAAAATATAAACATCTCTCCTGAATACATATCTAATCTAGACCAAACTAATAATAAAAAGGAAAAAAATATGTTCACTTATTGTTTTATTTAAGATGAACATAAAATATCTGGAATATTAATTCAAGGAAGAACAGAACACAAATCAAATATATAAACATGACAGTACAACAGTCCACAATTACATATTAACTGTGACAACTATCAAAAGTCTCATACAGGAATCTTCGGCATGGCTTAATTTAGAACATCTGCACCAATTGGATGAAGTAAATTGTTTGGTACGCTCAATTGTTTTTATTTTTTACATATGTCAATGTTTATTTCAAACACCTAAGTAATATGACTGATAAAATGTGTTGCTACAACATTAAAGCCAACGAAAAATAAATCAAACAGTGTCCATCTCAGTAAACCCTATCTAAAATGCTCTGCTTGCATACTCACTAATAGACAGCCGCCTATGTTTACGGAGCTTGCAAGTGTTATCAACGACATTTAAGCTAAACCATCAAACAACTGTATAAGGTTGTTAATTGTTGTCACAATACATGTATATTATAATATGATGTTTTTTATGAATCATGTTTGTATGAAACAAAATTGATACAATTAAAATGAATGTGTTATATAAAAACATGGATGAAACTTCATTATCTAGAAATCCTAAAATTCCTGATTTTCATGACCTTAAACATAAGAAAATAACCCTTTTTCAGGTTCCCCAAAACCTGAACTTCAACTAAGAGTTTCTGCAAATTAACATAATGAGGAAATAGTATAAATGTACATGTATATTCAAAACATTGAAATTCATTGTCTATGCCTTAGTACAAAAACAACATTTTTACAAAATATTACATCAAATTATAATATACTATTTTTAATTAACTATATCAAATGCATAGAAATTTGTCAAAAGTTGGAACTTTTCTTGTATTTTTATGTAATTTAAGTTGAAGTTTAAGCACCATTGTTTCCGAATTATTTTATTAAAGAATATTGTAAAACATACGGGTGATTCTAGCCAAGCAGTGCTGTAATTTTAAAACTCTAACATTATTATGCAACTTATCAAACTGTTTGCACAAAAAGTTATTGCAAAACGAATTCTCCTTCTCATTTATCAAGGCCAAGTGTCAAGTATCAAGTGGCCAACTAAAACAAAAGATCTTTGTAAAAATATATTCAGGAACAAAATTCATACCATCAACACTATACGTTATATTATTACTGTTAAAGAATGTCTGACGCAAGCATAAGAACTGGTGAAGAAAATAAATGATTGTTTCAGCAACTAGTTGAGGCAAAGTGACACAAATATTCTGTAATTACAAAACTGGGTATTAGTGAATATGATCAGAGAATGAGGATAAATATTCAATTACTGGTATTTTAAAAAACAATGAAATAAATTACCAGGTTTTTAAAATGAATTAAAATTGCTCATCCCAAACAATTTTAAGTCCAGACCATTCCCTGGTAAACTCACCACCTACCACAACAAACTTTTTCAGAGATTCACGTAGATGCTGAGATTACATCAAACAATTCTGTTACCAAGTCTCATTCAGAAAAAATCTAAAAACGTTGTTCAATACCGATATAAAAGAATAACATCTCATTACAATGATAAAGATTATATGTCAAAGTCCTGTGAATGGTTCTAGTCATTTCTCAAAAGTTATAAAGCCAACAACAGCTGCACTCTATAGTGATGAAAAACAACATTATTATCGTATTCGAATGAAAAGGGTATGACTTGTAAAGACATTGAAGCAAACCTTCAAGTCCTAAGTATACCGTTAAGACTGTGCAAGGATAGCAACTATTTCTTCAGATATTCATTTTTTACCAGTGTTAAGCAAAGTATAAAAATACACTTGACTTATTATGTTTTCGTCATTTTGTGACGATTAATACAAAACTCAACATTAAATTTTCATTCAATACGATGTACATGTATTTCTTTAATGTTTAACCAGTTTTCAGCCAAGCATGAATGAACTTAACTCATAAACCAACTCCATCCACAAACGAAATATGCTCCTATCTTATTAATCAATACCAATTCCAACTATTACCTTAAAGTCAATATAATTCAATCAATTAATACCAGCAACAACTATGATTTTAACAAAAAGACTTCTTCTTCATAACAACAGTTACGCACACAGATGCATAGCCATGAAAATACTACTGATAAAAACTTATACACTACAAGCATTGGACAATTTTATAAGACTATTGCATCAGTATTTGATTTGATCTTGAATTGATTAATGAAACATTCATTTAAAATGACATAGTGTCACTGAATATAAAAACATGGGAAAAGTGTGTTGAGATGATATTTTATTTACCTCCCCTTTTACCAACAAATATACACAAAAGGTAATTATGATACAGTTTATTAAACATGCAGATAATCATATAATGCACTTCTTTGTATTGCGTGTAACATAAAACATTAAAATGAAACCGACATAAGCTACACAAAAATAAAATACACATGTATATATATTTTCGTAGACTAGAATATATGGGAATAAAACATAGAAATATAATTGATTACAAATCATTCAATTACATATTAATCAATTGCAATTAATCAATACCATATTGATCACTTACAATCTAATCAAATCAATCAATACATATTGAACGTTTAATAGTACAGTTTAAGGTCAATTTCAGGAGAAATCAATTACAAAACTGTCAATATTATAGTATACTGAAGTAATCAATAACAAACTGTGTCAATAACAATGTTCAACGTAATCAATTACAAAATTGTCAATTATGAAATGTCATTTTAATTTACAAAGCAATCAATTACATTTGGTTATCAAAACCATTTCTTTTTCATCTAACATACATTTATGCAACCTGTCGTGGTTACAAAATGAGTTAGTTAGGCCATTAATCTTATAAAAGAGTAAAGTCACTTCAGATAGCAGTGTAAACTTACAGATGCAATAGCATAGTTATATTATCTATAACTAGACCTATCACTAAATGTGATGAATACCCCCAAATGGTCTCAGTCAAGAAATTGCTATTGATTACAAAGTATAGAGTCAGATAAAACTACACTAACTGAATTGTGTTTTTTTTTACCAACTGTAGACTTATTAAAATTAAAAGCATTTAAACCGACAAGCTGACTCCTATATATCCCCTAAACAGAGTTTTGGGGTATAAATATATCAAGGTGTAAGTTGTAGGCTTCATGACGGCCACACAGTTAACACAAAATGAAAAGGTGATACAAAGAAATTTTTGTAAGAGATCTTATACTGGAAACTAATTCGTAAACATTAAGTATTATTCATTGAGTAAACATCTAGTCTCAAAAAGACAGATACATTTTATTTTACACATTTTATTGGAAAAAATGAAGGTTGCAGAATGTGATAGCCAAATGCCATTCTCGTTCGATGCTGAATGAAAAGTGAAAAAAAAACTAATTACAGTATTGCCTTTTAGATAAATATTCGTGGCATTATAGCAGTCAAAAACACATAATGCAAAGCTTATAAAACAAAGATTATTGTTTAATTCCCAGAGATTTCGAGTAAAATCATAGCTACCATGGTAAAATATGACACAAAAGATTTAACAAATGCTTTACAAATACGTAAGCCATTTTATTATTCCTTGAAAAGTATGAAAATTGATTAAATGTATAGTGTTACATGCTTGGAAGTGAATAAAAATATGACACCGCTATTACAAACGATTCACATTAACTATTTTTATAAAATTAAACAATCTCATAAATATGAGATAATTATAGATGAAGAACTTGTAGAAATATTAACCGAGTTACGTACTTAATCAATAAAATGAATGGAAAGATATAAGCAAAGAAAAGCCACATACAAATTTTATTAAAGAAGTCATGCAAGAAAAAACAACATATGGCTTCGACGGATATACAGAAATAGACTAGACATTGATGTTAAAACAGACAACACACATGTTCCAAAAAAATGACAAAAACTCAAGACACATATACAGGTCTTTCATGTAAACGTTGCGTGTATTAACATAGCCAGTTTCATTAAAAACAAACATTTGTGGACAATTTATTTTTACTTTTTTAATAATTTAATATTTTTATTTGGTTTTAACATGTTTTATTGACTTATCATCTAATAAAATTATCATGTACATATCTAGCGTTTAGCAAGTCGTAACTCGCTCTTTCTTAAAATGAGTTACGACTGTTTTCTGCTAAATCCTCGATATAAGCTGTTTATAATGGTGAATGACGAAGCAGTATGTGGTATGGTATGTTTTCATCTGTACATTTGACAAGTCCATAGTACATAAACATGCAAGGCCAATTATACGACATGAACATCAAGTGATTTGAAAAAAAAATTCTATGCATTGACAAACACACTGAAATGTGACAAAATAAAAAATACCATTCGTTCATATATCCTGTTTTTATTTTTGACAGAGAGTGTGTAAATACTACAGTTTTATATACGGCTATAGATGCCTTTGCAATAGCTTCTTCTACATTCTAACTTACATAAAAAACATGCAGTGATAAAAACAGAGAATGAATAAAATACATTTCAATCATTGTACTATCGAGTTGTTACATGACTAAATTGTAACCGTTTATCATTAACAAAAACATATCAAACGAAAAATGGAAAAAAAGTCTAAACCCAGTAAAACGTGTCGACAAATACTGAAACAATTAAACATGAATTAACAGAGAAATGTGTATGAGTCATTCAAGCAACAATTAAAACAAGCATTACTGTTCTTTGATTGTATTTTTCAACCATCTTAGTTTTATAAGCGATCAGCTAATTCAAATACTCATTAGTTCTTATCCAGAACGCAAATTTATGCGTTTTTTTCCAGCTGAACAAGGTTTGTTTGTAGAAGATGCATTTGTGCAAATGAAGTTATTCTACACATTTATTATTGCTGCAAGTATGCGACATAGTTTGAATCTATTGTTCTATGTGCATACATTTTTATGTAATCTTTGTTTGGCACCAATACATCCAGTACAAACAAATTTGTAACTAGAAAAAATGTCAGCTTGAGTTTCAAATAAAACCTACTGCTTGACTTTAACTGTTAATACATATTGTTTTCAAGACGTGGCATAAACTATCAAGAATGACTCATATTTGTGACAAAAAGAACAACATGACGAAAACAACTAATTATTTAAACATTCTGTAAAAAAAAAACAATACAACAGTTCGAACAAATGTGTAAATGAAAAACATTCAACAAAGTATTGATATACCTCTAACAATTAAAGAATCATTGGCCAATAACACTATAAATGTTTGTAGAGTGATAGATCCATAAAGTACATGTCACTAGTTACTAACTGTAATTTGAAAATTTTGACCATTTATTTAAATATGTTTGACTATTTATTTGAAAATGTTTAACCATTTTTAGAAAGTTTTTGACTATTTATTTTATTTTTGACCATTTATTTGGTTTTTTTTGACCATTTATTTGAAATTTTTCGACCATTTATTAAAAAAATTGACCATTTATTTGAAAATTCTATTCTTCGCATTCAATTTCATGCCAAGATAGTTCTAAACATAAAATTATTCAATTTAGTATAATTACAAGGACATACTTAGTATTTTTAACAGATATATAGTATTCTGTAACATGCCAATGGCTCCTAATATAAACTTTTCATATACATTGTAATGTATATAAATGAATGTAAACAGTATTTCTAGTTGAATTTTACGGTAAACGTTACATTTGTTGAATGTTTATTCTATTTTTTATCTACCAGTGTTACACTAATGTCAGTTGTTGACACACTCCCCTCCTCTCTGTGAAATATAAACATTAAAACACATTGTATTACAGGACAAAACTTTTATACAAAACAACTACATGAATCTTACAATAAAGTTCCGCCATGAAGACCATCTTGGGGACATTGCAAAACCATGCAATTTGTGAAGACTTTTAGTCTCAATTGCTTTGAGAGAAAAAGTCCCCTTGTTAGGAGCAGTAAGACCACAACCTCCGATTTTGATGGTTCTGATAGTTAAAAAATTACATAAATTTTAAGACTTTTAGTCCTAAATGCTGAATTTTAGAGAAAAATGACTTTATATTAAGGCCAGTCTGCTATTGAGATCGTCAGTTTTGATAGTCCTAACAGTGGAACTTTACAACAATTTCGTATTTTCTAGCCAATGTAAAATGGGTTTTGGGCTTCAAACAACACATTTAAAACTACATTTCATTTAATACAAATGACAGTTGCTTAATTTTTTTAAAACAAATATTGGTGAATTTTTCTAAAAGTTTTTTTACAGCTGCCAAAACTACATGTATGTGTAAATGCAGGATCATACAAAATATTTAAATATAAAAATCCTTCCCAAAAACTATCAAAATGTATTATTATTTTCTGAGTAAAGCACATTCATTACATAAAACTATTTCACACAAATAAATCGTATACAATGTACAGGTTACAAAATTATCCAACACCATTTAAACTTATAGGCACAACCATATCAATGAAAGTCATAGCGAAAAAAAAATGCACAAAGTGCTACTAAATCTATATAAGGGGCCATATAAGGGGTTATACAACTACTCTCAATTCATTACTCATTCGGTCCATTTTATCAACTGGTATTTGACATTTTCATGACAAACGAATAGTGTGTCAATAAAAAGTATCACATGCATATTTTTTGTCATACATATTTATTCACTCCAATATAAAAAAACTTCAAAAATACGAATTTGAGGTTATTTAAGAGTTTGCGAGAGGGTTCCCTGATTTTGGACTTCCGAACCTTGTAGGACTGGTAGAGTAGACTCCCTTGGGTTGATCTGCTTCCTCCATTGACATACTACGATTTCTCAAAGCTTTACCAGGATCGCTGTCAATTGACAATGTACGAGATACACGTGGCATAGGTACCCCACCCACTGAAAAATACAATAGTAGTTAAATGAATTAGTATGAAAATATACATATCTATGTCTACGTCAATTATTACACCTTGCTTATTTAAATACTCAGAAAATATATTTCTATTTTGCAGAACAGATATGTTTTAAGATATAACAGTAAGTAAATATGAAATTATAATTTTTTTTACTCGTATTATGTTTTAATATGACATTTAAAATACATGCCAGGTTACCAATCAATCAATTCTATATTAGCGTTGTTACTTATTATTCCATACTTGTTTATCTTTGTCCAATTTGGACAATATATATATAATTATGTATAAAGGGAGTAGGAGAGACTGCAGTGAGTATTTAAATCAATGGGTTAATGTATGCTCCTCTTACATTTGAATAAAGTTTATTTATTTATTTATCTATCGGAGTTAACGCCATGTCAACACAATTTAGGTCATTTGACAGCGTCCAGCGCACCTAACCTAGCTTTCCTGGACCATTGTCTATAACCAGTGCTCACCTACCCTTCCACAAGGCCGGAAACTTCACCATATTATTTAATCAAAGGAGGAAAATCGACATTATTGTCAAATTTTCAATGAAGGGTATAACCTCCCAGGGTATAATTTGAGACCCGCACCCCCTCTTTTAATAATACATGTAACATAGTGTGAAGAATGGTAAGTTCATAAAATTATAAATGTTGATTTTGGAATATGACTCATTGTTTCTTTTTATCATGGGTATAAATGAATCATCATATCTTAAAACATGATTTCATCCAAGGACTTCTGGTGGGAACAGTAAATGTGTTACTTACCTACACCTAAACCTTGACAGAAATATAAGAAACTCTCTGCTAATTTTTGAGGCTGAAATAAATAATAACAATAATGATGATAGAAGCCAAAATTTCATATAGAAAAATCATATAAATTCAAAGCAATGACTCATTAATAGTTTTAATTAAATTCGTCACCTGAAGTCATACAGACAAAAGACTGTGTATATATGGATAAAGTTCTACTTCTGACAAAATGGCATATCCTATGTCTATAGTATATCTAGTTATGTAGTCGAGTTACGAAGTCATAATTTTTTAATAAGAAAATTTCCTTAATAAGGTACATTATTTGCAAAGTTGTCATTTTGGTATGGCATACTAGTATTAATCCAACCTGTTAAACTGAATACAACCTAAGAACTCACAAATTTTCTCTAAATTTCAACGATTCATTCAAATTTGAGGGTATGTAAGCATTCAACAGGACAATGATTTTGGAAATTTTTCATACCGTATATATAGGATTTTAAGAAAATTTTATCAGGCACTGGGTCAAATGTAATAGTTATGTTTGTCGGACCTTTGTGTATTTCATTGGCAACGATCAACTGACCCACATCTTAATAATAGGCTGGAGTAATAAATTAAACTTGTGAAATTATGCAAATGAGATGCAATATGTTAATTTACCTTCTCTTCAAGTACGTTAGCAACACCTTCTACCTCCAATAGTTCTATTTTAGCTTTATCCAGTTTTTGTGACATATATCCATACAAATGATGTACTGTATGGTTGAATGAGGCTTTATCACCAGTAACCATCAATACTGGGCACCTAGTAAGGATTAATACAAATAATGAAGTTAATACATTTATATTAAAGTTCAAATACATAATTAACCAACTTGAGAATTCTGTATGGTAAACCCATATTATTAAAATTACCCTCAGATAGGTCAGATCCCTCACAGTACCCATTTATACCTAGTAGGAACCAAACAACTGTAGGACAGAAAATTGTCTAGAACTGAGAATGTGCCGGCTAGCTCAGATGGTAGCACACAAGTCTACTGATCGAGGGGTTGTGGGTTTGATTCCTGAGCGAGGCATACTTTCGTGGAGCTTGGTCATGAAATTATTTCTACGGCCATTCTCCCTCCTATCAATGATTTTAATTATGTAGGGCAGTAGTCAATTACCGACGAAAGCATGTGCTTAGTAGTTGGTTAACATTTAGCCTTTCCAGGAACAGTGAATAGGTTGACTGACCGCTGTTATATGGCATATACAATGTGTTGCTACAGGGTTAAACCCAACAAAACAAACAATCAAGCAAATATTAAGTTAAAATTTGATACAAGGCAAAATAAAATTACAATAAAAAGATACTTACGTAATTTTCTGGATATTGTCTGCAATATTGGTACGCCTGTAATAAGACAAATAGATAAATGTAGAACATTTTCATTTGTTTCGGGCTATCAGTTTCAAATCTTCACAAAAAACAAATCTACCAGTAAACTATGTCATGTGCGAAGAAAATCTGTGCAGAGGATTCAAAGTTAACATTTTTAACTCACAAGCTTATGTGGACATTTTCTGACAAAGAAATGTAACAGTTATTTCATGCACAGTTTGATTCTTTTTTAGTTTTCCCTGCTGCATGAATTTGCAAAACCATGCAAGCTGATGACAGTATGGTCCAATACACATTTCCACTACAGATCGGACATAAATGTTGAAAAATAAAGATTTCCAACAATAATGAAATCGGGATACTTAGATTTTTCGTTAAGTGTATACATTCTGCGTAACTTACTTCATAAATGACTGTACATATTTGTTAAGGTTATGAGGGTTAAGCTTGGAACGAAGAGAATCTTGGAATGTTGATAATACACGATTCAATTCCTCCTTATTCTCTGCCTTCTCAAACTGTATAAAAAGAAAAAAAGATTATTATAAAAACAAGCTATTCCATGTATAAATAAACAAGGTTGAAATTGCCCTCAATGCGTAACGGTTAATAGTTTACTATCTTATGTTTTGCTCAGCTTAAAATTATTATTTAAACCAGACTCGACATTAATTTTTAAAGTAGGTTGCCCCGTTGGACAACTAGAGATGTGTTTTACTAGTAAAACAGGTTGCCCAAACCCAAATATAGGTTGTCAAGGGCAATCAAATGACCTTTAATGCCAAGCACTAATTAAATCGAATAAATATACACTAAGATTCGTTGTTTTGGTGAGTTTATTTCAGAGCCGATACAAAAGTTAATCAAGGGCAAGTTTCAATATTGTTTAAGAACATTTTGTAAATATAGTATTGGTAAATTTTATTTACTGTCAGTGGAGCACACAATTACCCTGCTGATTTATATACTCTCTATATAATTGTTGATATATTTTGATTATCCTTTGTACATAAATACAGATATCTATTTTCATTGAAAGTAATTAAGTACCAAAGTACTGCAATATTTATGTAAGGAAAATATTGAACATATAATTAGTATTTAAATTAGCAGGGTTAATGTATGTATCACTAGTTTAATCAAATTCACCAATATGCACATATTTTAGGCAAATGTCAACACTATTAGACCATTTTAATATGAACATACTTTAATATGAACAGAAATTGTTAGGCCTCAAAATGCAAAGCTATAAATTAAAAATTCATTCCCGCTAAATTATCATTCAATGCTTTATTTTGTATGTTTATTAAAAAGCTAAATGTGAAAGCTATAGTCAATAATTTAATAACAGAAAAACAACACATTCAAATAGCATAGCTGTAGTTAATTTTTATGCAACATGAAGAATTTTAACACCTTTATAAAATTCAAGTTAAAGTCAAAATGCAATGCAGAAAAACTCTAAATACAGAACGAAACAAACATGCTGAAATAGAAATACTTTTCAAATCTAAACTCTGCACAAATAAAGTTTAAATTCTATATAAAATCAAAGCACTGTAATTCTAGGAAGCTCTGACTGGAATACAATGATGTCTTTTACAACAAATGGCATTCCAAACATTCAAGCATTAAAATACACATGTTAACAACAATGTTAAATTAAATCATCCCAATAAGATCATTGTTAAATGATATAGTAAGTTTTGATATGAAACTGAAATTTATGTTTTTTCCCAGCTGACTAAAACTTTGTACCAGATACATCTGGGCAGAATAAAGTAATTTTACATTTTATTGCTGAAAAGTATGCAACACAAAAAAAAATCCCTATGTTTTGTGTACACACATATAAGTTTCAACTATGTTCCGCATGGGTACAAAGTTTTTCAGCTGAAAAAAACCACATCAGATTGAGTTCCAAATCAAGTCTATTATTGCAATAAGGCACATTGTTAATAGGAAAATTAATGGTAAGGGAATGATTGTTAGTCAAAACCACATTGGGATAGGCATGAAAGATGACATGCCTTACATACACATTTGTTATCCTTCCACAACCCCCCGCCCCATAAAAAAATTCATCTAAGTCAAAATAGAGCAATCATGAAATTTCAATTCAGCTCCCTTTTCAATTAATTTGCATAATTATGTCATTACAAAATAATTTGTGGTAAGAAGTTATCAATTCCGTAAAGCTAATGAAATGAAATAAAAAAATTGATAATGATGGACATGCAGCATATCTTTTGTAAACTTTTGAATTTCTCTGGAACATCACAGGATAAGGTGAGTTATTAGATAAAAGGGTTACTTATAATTGTGTAAATATGTAATGATTAGTAAGCAAAAGCAAAATATCTTGTTAAAAATATCTTATATATTATGCCACTTTTCTAAACTAAAGTTTTAAATTATAAGTCTGTTAAATGATACTCAACCCTTGTTTATAACTTAAAACTAATTCTATTAAGCTCATTGAAATTGTGAAACAAGGTCTTACAACTTATGTTAATCATTCTGGAGTCCACTTCCTGGTCTCCCAGTACTAACCTAGTAGGATTAAGTTTCTGGCTCAAGGAAACCACGGAGTGGGTTTTGGATGTGATTTGAACTATCACAGAGCTGGTTATACCACTTGGCCACATCCACTTAAAACATTCAAAGGTTGTTTCAAAATGGTGACTTAATATGTCCTAGGTTATTCCTAGTGAATAGCCAAGGGGTTCCAAATGGAAGCTGCTATCATTTAACAATGTTATAAGGACTTAGTTATAATCTTGTAATCAAGTGCTATATTGGTATGGTGGACCATGCTTAATAACCACAGATAATAATACCACAAAGTCACAAATGTAATGTGGCAGACCAAGGAACAATATTTCTCCCTCCAAGTTTCTCATAATTTATGTGTGATGTTACCATGGGTTTAAAATATGGTTGTGAAATTGTAAATGAATCAAGATGGATTAAGCATGAGTGATTTAATGGTGCAGATTTCTAATAGTTCATATTCAGAAACTTGAGTTTATGGGTTTTTCCGATGAAATAAGGTTTGTTAGTACCGGATACATCTGTGCAGAATGAAGTGATTTTACTTATTGTTGCTGAAAAGCATGAACACAGGATCTTGTTGTTCAGTGTACACACATTTTTATTTCATCTATGTTCTGCACAGGTACATTTTGGTACAAATAAAGATTTCTGCTAGAAAAAACCATCAACTTGAGTTTCGAATTGAATCTATCACAAAAACTATGAATTGCCGAATATGAATTGCTGAATAAAATTGTAAAATATATAAGAGAAAAGAGGGAGGTGTTATTTATACAAAAGGTGCAATAGGAAATGTTGTACCACTTGGATTTTTTTAAGTACAATGTTTTAGAAATTGACCACATCAGTGTTAGAATATAAAACATGGATAAAATAGTGTGAGATATTCTACCTAGCATTCTCCTTTCTATACTTCCTGAAACAAAACCTTTACTTTTACAAATAGATATTAAATAGACAGAACTTGGTCACAAAATGTCATTAACAACTACATGTAGGTCTTGCAGTAGGTGCTTAGAAGAAGTCCTCGTAAAGTGCAAGTTTCCAAATTTGTGTGCATCATTCAATTATCATTCATTCAGTATAGTGTATTTAAATCATGCAAGACCTGCATCATGTATAGCTTATCAAGTAAAAACACAATAAAAAAAACAATCTAAGATAACATGTGTTTTTTAGTGAGTTACTTATGTGCTTGATACAGATGGATACATATAGATTACTTTTTCATAAATTAAGTTAACATTTTAAAAGGGGAAACTAGATCATTGAAGAATAAATCGCAAAACAGATCGAGTCGCTGGAATTGACTTTCGTTTTCGTTTCAACAATTTAAAAGTCTAAGTGAGGTAAGCCTATACTCCCCCCCCCCTTGAAATCTCAACGGATTTACACGATTTGAAAAAAATAATCCCTGAGGACTTCGAAAATCAGGAACTTCTGGAAAACTTTCACCCATGTAGATGTATTAAACATTAGGTTAAATAACCTATGAATTTTCTTTATTTTGGCTTCAGAGAATAAAAAAATGATTTCCGATCATCAAATGAATATATTTTTAAGTTTTAACAATAATGTATACATATTTAAGCATTTAGCAGGCAATGTCTACCAATAATCATTGGACTGAGATGATAAAATAATATCTAGAATACGAAAGAACTAAAATCCAAAAATACATGTACCAACATTGAAATATATGTAACATATAAAAACTATCTAAATTTTATCTAACTTGATATGACATGTAACCCCAATATAAACCCTTAAGTATATGATAAACATAAATCCCTAATGTAGAATATAGTTTACATTTAACCCCTAATGTATAATTAACAAAAATCCCCTTGTAGGTGCGTAGGAGCTGGGACCGCAGGGGTCGCGGCCCCAATATTCTGACAAGCAGCGGCAATTGGACTGCGAGTAAATTTTTTTCATGACACATATTGAAAATCTTGAGGTCTAATACCAAAATTTGTTCTTAAACAGAAGGTACTGAAAGTGCTGGAAATCTAGTTTATATTCACAAATATTTTCGACCGGTGGAAGGGGGGGGGCAACCCCCCCAAACCCAATCCAACTGCGACCCCAATATTTAGATCCTTCCTACGCACCTGCCTTGAAACAGAATGATACATATAGGTGTAGCATCTACATAAAACATGGTAGAAACATAGAAAAGCATACTTTTACAACGATACATGGAATATGACAGTTTCTAGACAAACGAGGTCACATGACCAAGAGACGATCACATTGATACGACACATTGGTATACATTAACCAATCACCATACTGTACAGGGTAACCATAGTAACTAACTAAGAGTATTATAGTTTATATTCAGAACTCAAATTTTTTTTCCTGCCGAAAAGGTTTGTTTTTGTACTGGATGCATCAATACTGAATGGAATGAAATGTCACATATTATTGCTGAAAGGCAGTCAACACAAATTAAACACATGTTTTGTGGTAAAAAAACAAACATCTATTTGAGTTCTGAATCTAATCTATAAGGGGCAGGTAACTTCTATTATTCTGGTACTGCAACTAGGTAAAGTCTACCATAAGTCTTTTTAACACACTTAGGTAGACAGTAACCAATCAGTTCATTTAGAACACAAGACAGACATGTTAGCCATTGGCTAATCATTATATGTTTGAAAACTGACCAATCAAATAGTTGAACACATTGAGGAAAGATAATAACCAATCAGAACACAGCACAAGATGATATTGACCAATCAAAGCAAAGATTGAATCACACTGATTGATACCATCAGGCAACATAGATGGCATAGGTCACAGGGTGAGAAAAATATGCAGCATGTCAGGGATTGAAAGACCTCTCGCTTACAATGTGAGTGCTTTCATGAGGGAGCTATCCAGTCTCTTACATATCCTGGTGAGTGATATCACCACAGATCTATTCATGTCACTTACATAATTATGTTTTCTCTCCTTTATGTGAACAGGTAAGTACCGTGACACTTAGATTACAGAATAGAATACAAACAGAGGTGACGCCACGGTAACAAACAATGAATACATGAAGCTGTATGACAAAATATCTCCTGAGGCCATCAACTAGCAATAGGTTACTAAGGTATTATAATAAATAGAAAACCTACTTCATCTCTCTGTAAATTATAAAAATATTCTAAATTATCAATCATGTAACACTGATTATAATGCTTTAGATGAAATTCCAACCCATACCCAGGTCCCCTTCTGGAACCTAGACTGGAAATCCGAGCATGCTACCACCCGCCCTACGGACCCAAGTCAGCAGACAGCTAGTCTAAATCCATCTTTATTTACTTGTAGTAAGGTTAGTTTTGAGCTGACCAATCAAAATGCGTAAAAATTGTCTGAACCTGAAAGAAATGTTAACTTGAGGCAATGAGTTATTTTCTCCTTATTTCATAAGATCAGTCAGTATAGCTCTGAATATATTAAGCCATTCTGTTAAAATGTATTAAAAATGTCTTTAAACAAGCAATTATATCTGGAATAAGAAAAATTCATTATTTAAAAATGGGGTGCAGAATTGTCTTCCATTCCCTAGCCTTATCAAAAAATCATTTAAAGTCAAAGAAAATCCATTTCATTTAGCCATATTAATGTATAGTTCATTTTTCTCAACTGTCAAAACATGAATAATTTCACGGTGACTTCGTGCTCTTTGTTTAACACTCGTGGTTTTGTGATAGTGTGTAATCAAGCACCATGAAATTATTCAAACATTGACAGTTGAGAAAAATAGACTATTACCACATGTTTTCATATGACAGGAAATTTCTGTTACAAACGAAATATATTGAAATGATATAACAGATCCTTTAAAAAAATCATTTTATTTCAGAATACTATTAAATTTATAGGTCATAGGGTGTTTATATTAAGAACATCACAAATATTATGAGAAGCCCACGGGTAAAAAATTCTGCACCCCCACCCCCAGTACAGCAAGCATACTTCAAAGTCTGAAATCTTTTATTGTTAATCTGTTTATAAGTCATCTTCAATAAAAGCAGATCTAAGCCAATGAGTGAAGCCAGTAAGCAATACAAGCTAACTCTTGCAATATTTTTACAATAATAAAACTCTTAATAAAGTTTCTCTTGGCTTTTAGCCCAGGGCTTGACATTTATTTTTAAAGTAGGTTGCCCGATTGGACAACCAGCTATATGTATTTCACTAGCCCGAACCAAAAGTTCAGTAGCAGAAACAAGTTGCCTGTCCCCATTAGGGGCAAAAAGACAACCTTAAATGTCTCGCCCTGTTTTAGCCCTCATGCAGTATTATTTATATGAACCTTAATAAGCATGGCTCAGGTCAACATTAGAAAAAAAATTCTGTGGCGCTTTTCACAAAAATTCTTACATAAAAAATCTTCGTAAGTCATTTTCATATAATTAGCACTTCAACGTCAGACGGTCAATAAGCATAACTATGATATGATATTCAAAAGTTATACACAATTCTACACATTGTGTATAATATTTAGAATTGATAAGCCAAAAAATGAACGTATTATCATTGTTTCTTGCTTTTGTCTTACGAGTCTTTTTCGTAAGAATTCTTGTGAAAAGATCTACTGGTTAGTGACATAAGCTTCCTGTATCTAATAGAAGACTTATCTTCAGCAAGCTGAAATTTCAAAAATGAATCTTTATAGTGATATTACAAACAAAAAGATAACAAGTTGACATTCAACACTCTCAAGTATTACATGTATTGTGAAAGAGTTTCAAAACATATCAGGATCAGCAACAGTAAAAAAAGCATAGACGGAGATATTTCAAAAGGTCAAAAATAATGAAATAATGAAAATTAATAATATATTGTATCATTGTATCTGTATTGTATACATGTATAACATATCATATTGTATTGTATTGCCTCTTATCTTACCTCGTACAGAATACTCGTTTTTCATTGGCCGATAGCGGTCACGTGCTGACCATGTATTATCCCATATTAGGTCAGTAGATTCTAATATCCAGTCAGTAACAAAATTTATAAATGATAGCGCTGACGAAACCTTATTTTTCTACTCCAAAATTCAGATGGGGGTACTCGGTAAGATAAATTCGTTACACAGTCAGTTACTGACCGGACACAGTGTGATACCGGGTCAGTGAATAAATATTGGGCTCGAGCTACGCTCTCACCCAATATTAATTTACTGACCCGGTATTACACCGTATCCGGTCAGTAACTGACTGTGTAACTAATAATATCATATATTGTATTGTATTGTATTGCATTGCAATGCACTGTATTGTATCATATGATATCGTGTTATTATGTTATTAAATAAGTGATTTGATATAGCCCAAATGACTGTCCAGAGGAAAAATAACAGGGCCTATATTTAATAACAGTTTTGTTAAATAACTTCCTACGGCCCAGTTTTTTACATTGGCCCTGTTTATCAACCAATCTGAGCACAGAATTTTGTTATTGGACAACCCTTATTGGCCCTATAACAGATTTCATCCCTGTTTTCAGTTTTATAAAACAGGTTCTGCAGTACTGTGCAGTGAAATTGACACATTATTTAATAATGAAGTGTATTGCACTGTATTGTATCCAATCATAGAGTATATTTTCGTATCGCAATGTACCATATCGTATCTGACCAAACTGTATGTTGCCCATAATTCCCTAAAGAATAATGTTATACCTGAGGACTAGCAGGCATTCAACCATGCAAAACAACACTATATATCATATCAAAGGCCTAAGTAATAGCAACAAACAAGTAACAAATAGCAAAAATAAAGATTTTCAACCATTTGAGAACAACGACAGCAGAAATTGTTTGTTTGTTTTTGTTGGGTTTAACACCGTATCAATTCATTGTATAGGTCATATAACAGCGGTTATATGTCAACCTACTCACTCCTCCTGGAAAAGCCAAATCTCTGGATTTAGCTGTTAACCAACTACTAAGCGCATACTTTCGTCAGTTACTGACAACTGCCCTACATAATTAAAAATCATTGGTAGGAGGGAGAAAGGCTGTAGAAATAATTTCATGAACAATCTCCACCAAAGTATGCCCCGCCCGGGAATCAAACCCAAGACCCCTCGATCAGTAGACTTGCATGCTACCAACTGAGCTAGCCGGGCGGCTTTAAAGAATATAATGTTAAGTTATGAAATTTTGACAACATGTAACTTTTAAGAGTTTGTCTAAATTTGTCTTCCCACAATAAGGATTTATAGTCGTCCTTAAAACCAAATTGAGTTTAGGTAAGACAACAACAGTAAACGAAAAAACTGAAGATATTCAACCAACACGTAACAAACCTAACGGAGAACATAGAAGTTGACAAACATACACATTGATGCATTGACATGCTTGAATTCCTCGACATTGACAGAAGACTGCAAACTTCTATATAAGGGTCAGTTTTTATTGACCTGGTACTCTGTAATCTTTCATAGCTCTAGACCTTTAATCTTTATCATTTTGATTGGACATTACATGACTTTACATAATTAAGTTTCAACACTGTCAATGGCCTAAAAATTAAATCTAAGTATTTAACTAGTTCTAATGTTTTTCACATAATTTTTAACAGCGATTATAAAATGAATCACCCTTTATCCTCTTTTACAAGTAAAAGACACTTCATCGAAAACTTTAACATTGGAACCCAAATTGGTTTTGCATGTTAATTGCATCAGTTAATATTGGGGGTGTCAGCCTTCACACCCCCAAATATTGACCCCACTAATAAAAAAAATCTTAAAAACGCCAATATTTGCACCCGCCAATATAAAGACGTATACAGTATTGAAAACAATGAGCTGTGTTTATGAATACCAGGTCAATAAATAGTACACACTATAACATAAATGTACACTTGTATCCTGTAATTACTTTATGCGCACATTCCTTGATGGCAGCCGTAATCAATGAATATATAAAACATACACAATTAATGTATAACATATATACAATACATGTATATAGTCATCATCCGTTATCCTGTGAAACATAACTCCACTATGCTGGGCTATAAACCATGGGCCATTTGGTTAGAAAAATCTTGTAATCATGAATAATTAATGAGGCACTTTCATTGGTTCCACAAGAAAAGTATTTAATTGTAACATGCGATTTCATTTTAAGAAGATTGGTCTCCACTGCCTCAAGCATATTCATGAAAATGAGATTTTGCCAGTCAAATTGCCCATGGTACGTATGGAGTGTAACAGAAGAAAGTCGACAATGGAATATAGTATTTATATAAATATGATCAAGAGCAGGGGTGTGGAAACCCAACTTTTTTCCACTTGTCCACAGACGAGTGAAATCTAAAACTCAACTAGTCTGGGACCAAAATGCACTTGCCTTAATGTTCAAAACTCGAAACAAAATATTGAAAACTGTGATACAAAATACAAACTGTAAGTAATGATACATAATTGACACAATTTGTTGAACAATTTTTGCTAAAATAATGACTAAAAAAACAAAATAACAATTTTCAAAAAGAGAAATGTAATGCTGAAAAGAATATATGTATGGTAAACTATATTTATATATAAAGTTATGTGTATATATATTATGCTGAAAATAAATACGCTGAAATGTGCGAGTAAGAAAAATGTAATGTAATAACTGTTATAAACTGTTTAGTCAGAAATTCTGGGAAAAAGAAAAATCAACTAAAAGAAGAACACAAAAATATGAATAACAAACTAACAGGTTGACTAAATAATATATAAAAAACAGTGCAAACACTATTGTCTACTTGTATTGTTTAATTTTATTCAATTTTCATGGATGAATACATTAACCCTGCTGATTTAAATACTTGTTATTGTTCGTTTATTCTCAACTGTCAAAACATAAATAATTTCAGTGACTTTGTGCTCTTTATCTAAAACTTGTGATATTGAGATAGTGTGTAATCATTCACCGTGATATTATTCAAACTTCGACAGTTGAGAAAAATGAACTATATTAGTTTGATATTCTCTGTATATTAAAACAGATATCCATGAATCAATATACATAAGTAGCTCAACGCAAAATGGTCGTAACACGATCGCTCATTCTTAAATTGAGTTACAACCAATTTGCCTCAAGCCCACGACATTTATGTATTTCTATGTATTGTTTTATGTATGTATATGTAAATATGTTGTCCTCATGGGCCAAAAGCTTGCAGGATATTTGAACAATAAAGCTAATATATACATGTATATCAATATTTATTAAATTTGAGTACAGAGGTACTATAGCAATTGAGTATTCAAATCAGCAAGGTTAATGAATGCACCACTGACATAATTGAATAAAATTTAACAGACTATGTCTACCACAAAATATAAAAACTATGAACACATAAAAGCAACAAGTAGAAAGTGTTTATAAGAAAAAGTTTAATACCATATTATTCTATTTTTGACTTGATTAATCTATGGGCATTTTTTTAACTTGGCAAGTCAATATAACAAAAGACGAATCTAATTTTCAAAAACAAAGAGGAATGAATATATTCAGAATAATTTATAATTTTAATAATTATCTGTAAAAAGCAAGTGAGTAATATCCACAACTCCTAACTACCAAGCCACACATATTTAACAGATAATTTGCTTTCATAAGAATAAACATTTTGAAAGATATCATAGACTCCACAGATGAATGCCCCTCCCAGGAAACTTCTACGAGAATACTGCACTCCCTCATTACTTTGAGGATTATGTGCAGGCGCTGGCAAAATTAAAATCTGGGTAAAAAATAAAAAAAATAACTGATTTAGTGATCACTTATTTACAGTGATAAACAAGAAGTATAATGTTATACAGTGTTACTTTAAAACTTTGTACATAATGATAGCAGATTCAAATCAAATTCAAAATCTATAACAAAACATGAACTTTTCCATAACATATGTCTTTTTTTAAACCTTACGGTCTACAAAAATAAGGATATAAAAATGCTTGCCCAAAAGAGGTAATATTAGTAGCAAGCATTATATATTGTTGGTAGATTTTCAGTGTCCCAAAAGAAATTTTTGGTTGCATGAACTAAAAAGTTGTGGTAACGGGCAACCAGACACCTACAAATTTGGTACACTGCCTAATATAAAACAGGCGAATACTATTTTTATGATATCAAATTTAAATTAACTAAGTCAAAAATAGAAAATATGGTATTTGACACCTTAGTAGTTAAACATTTTAACTCAAGGGACTTAACTCTGGGTACCACTCACCGTCAATGAAGTCTGCACAACAGAAAAAAACAAGTGAAAACACCATAATAATAATATTTAAGTTTACATCAATCAAGCAACATTATATAGATCTAGCAGACATTCGTTGACTTTGGCGGAAGACCGATATTTATTTCACCAAGTGAGCTGAAAAATCATACTTTCAAGAGTGGTGAAGCCACAAGTGAAAATTTCATTTTCTGAACTCACGAGTTGACTTAGAGATTGATCTCACATCAAAGTCAAAAGATATTCTGTTTCTTTCATGCTGTTTTCTGCATTCTGTTACAGATAGTATACACAAATATATAATGTGACATCATTATTCATCTTAGATGACATCATCTTTTTTCTTAAAAGTGACATCATTTTGAATTTATATTTTCAATACAAATGTACAATGAAAATATAAGATTATATAATTTTATGGTAAATTTTCATTGAAAAGCACAACATTTCACCATAAAACATGAAAGAAACACAGGCACAGAAAGGGTTTGACACAAACAGGGTCCCGAGATTTCGAGGATTCCAAAAACTTGAAGGAATCCCAGTGATTCTCAGCTAGGGATTCTGTTAGAATCCCTAAAAATTGCAATGAATTTCTTATTACAATTCATGATTGTAAATCTGTAATCAATTTTTTGTCTTTTGTTGGGGAACCCTCAATGTTAAATAGGAATCCCCAAGTAACTGACAAGGGATTCTTTGGGATCCCTAGAAAAAACAGTAAGTGTCAAACCCTGACATATCATTTATATATTAAGGACTGTGTTATTTAATATCACACACAGAGTAACATGGGTAAAAGTATGAATTGTCGAAATATCCGGGAATTTTTTACTGAACTGGATGAAAGTTTACTTAATTATAAAATTTCTTTTGTTATAATATGAAAGTAAAAAATTCAAACCCTGAAATTCTAAAATTTATAATTTCATCAATTCTAAGATGTAGGAAAAGAGATTTACAGGTCCATAATAAAAACTTTCACTGAGAGACTTACAGGACCAATACTGAAAACTTTCACCCATGCATTTATAAACTAATCATCAATTCTATCAGAAATTGCCATAGCAACAAAATATATGAAAGAAGATAAAAGATATAACATGTAAAAAGAAGCCAACATTTGGTTTTTACTACTAATATCATTTATGCAAGTTTAAAACTAATATACACATAGTATATCACAACATTAAACTTGCTGCTAAAATCATTGATATTTATTCATGCAAGACAAATTAGCAATAAAAATATTTGTATGATTTGTTATTTGACATTTCTTAGTAAATGTCTACATAAAATAACAAGTAAATACTGATATTTTTTACGCTTTCAGTAGCACTATCCAATCAGTACTATCAGTACTTAAATGATTTACAATATTTCAGAAGCACTGTTTCATCAGTACTATCAGTACTTTGATTTACACTTGTTTTATTAATTAATTCAAACATATATTATTGACAAAATACAATTATTTTATTTTGGTAAAATACATAGAATAAACATAATAGTGACAAAAGAGGTCTGCCTACAAGTTCTTGCAACTTAATAACGGGCATTCCACTCAGCTTATAAATGTCAATTTCCAAGTAAAAGGTTATGTTTTCATTTCATAAATTATGCTGTCCTTCAGGTTCCTTCAGACTTGTTCCTTGTTTCCTTGTTGCAGAATTCAAGACAAAGTCGCTACTATGGCTCTGTCATACAAAGGCTGGCATGTTAAAGAATATATTTATTCTAAGACAATTCAGTCATGCTGTGTATATAACAGCCATTCCATGCACAAACAATGCTCACTGAGGCTTTATGGCAATTGCTAAGCACTCGCATGATTAAAGTAAATGCAACAGCAGCCGCAACTTATGCTTTATCATGAGCAAAACCTCAAATAAGTTTAGTTCAGACTTCATACATAACAAAAATGATTAAATCCCTTGAAAACAAGTAAATACAATCAATATTAAATGCAGTTAAATATATAATATCTGTTAATAATTAAATGAATATTTTATGCCAGCTTCAAAACTAGCTACTATATGCAATAGTTCATTTTCAAAGTCACAATACTTTTTAATATTTTAACCTCATAATTATTACGACTCATGAACTTGCTTCTATTCAACGTGCCTTCCTACAAAAATCATACAGAAATGTGTGAGCTACAATGTGGACAGACAAAACAAATGACAGAACACTAAGTCTTGTGATAAGTAAGGGCAGATTTTACAATACTTAAAATATATTACAATACTAATGGACAATATCAACGCCTAGCCACAAACAAAGCTAGAATTTAGAAATAATCAAACTTTAAAATAATCCAAAAATAATTATCATAATACCATAAATGCTGTATTTCATGAGATTAGCGCAATATTGTCGTAACTCACATTCTTTTTAATTTGAGTTACAACTGTTTTGCGCCAAGCTCGCGATTTGTACCCTGTCTGTTCAGAAAACCAATATATATGAATAAATCTCAAAGATTCAAATAAAATTATCAAGCTGACTTCATTTTTTATAAATAAAAATTTAAAAACTACATTTGTATTATTAAAAGGCAAATTTGTCAAAATAAAATTTGTAAAATTGCCATTTGGACTTAACACTGCACCACCCAAAAATTGATACAATCATTGGAATATAAGAAAATGTTCATTTTATAAGCAGTTTGAATGTCTAAATTTACACTACATGTGTATCATAGAGAGTAAATAAATGACATCTCATGATCTTACCATATGATAATATTTAAGTACAAAAAGGTCAGGGTACACTGTGTGTAAAAAAACAAATTTACATAAGCAAATTTCAACAAAAATATGCGAATTTTTCATTGCAAAAAATGGCTTTGAAATAAAAGCAGGGAAGCAGTTCAAAGTAATACCACAAGTGTTTTCACAGGCCTATTACAATACCAAACCATCAAACCACAACCCAGTATAATTTTTAGCTATCATGAAGTACTATTTTCAAATTATAAAATTGCAAGCTCAAATTGTGTGATTTTTAACTTTATGTCGAAAAATCCAATGGGCGTTTGAACATCCATTTTATTTGTCTTGACAAAACCAGACTGTGTGAAAAATTTATTCAAAACTCGACTGTTCTGCACATATTAAGCCGGGCAGTGTCAATGAAAGATAAACCAAACCTTTAAATTAAGTTTCGGCAAACTTAATTTCATAAAAATAACTGCAATACTAAACATTACATAAATGCATACAAACTTGGAACTTTTAAACTGTCGCAATAGTTTAAATTACAAGTCAAGGGTTGCCCCCAAGACTGTAGTAAGTGCATTGCACAAAAGAGCAAGTTACTACAGTCTTGCAGGCAACCCTCGAAGTATTCACATAACCCCCAAGCCACAAATTAATATAAACTCCTTGACAGCTAAATATATACTGGCTGTAGTAAGCTTCAAAGTGCTTGATACAATAAAATCTACAAAAATAAAACTTAAAGTTTTTAAAATATACAAAATTAAAGGGAGATAACAATGTATGTCAAATTTAATAAAATATTGGAATAATACAATGGATTAATTCCCTTTGATTGTGATATATAGTATATATAAAAGCATGAAAGAGCTGATACTTACAGATCCAAATCTATGGAGTACAAGATAGGCTTCTGCTGTAGGGTTCATACCAATATGATCTAACTTCCAGCCAATAACCTATTTAAAAATTAACATATTCAGTAATTATAATTTAAATGCAATAAATCACTATTACTTAATAATTTGATTTGGGATTTTATAATATGGAGTCTTCAATATTGATTGCAGTCATGACTGAAGCATGAGGACCTCATGCCCCAGAAATGTGGAAGTCCAAGTAAGACATTGTAAGAGTGTAAAGGCTGATTTAAAAGCTTACAACCTTGTGGACACTGACTCTCTGAACAGAGTTTCATGGAATCAAATGTCAGACAATCAAGCCCCCTGCTGCCAACCCAAGTTTGTAGGATGCTCGCAACAGATGAAAAAAATAAAATCAGGATTGCATATTTACAGCAGTCTAACAGCCCTATAAATTACTCAATCCTTTGCATGTAAAATACATAATATCTAGTTTGATGGAACAAACATACAAATAGATCTAATCTCTTTTTCCAACATACAGAAAACCAGACAGATTAGCATACTTCCTCGTGGGGACTTATTTTTTCTCCATATTTCATGACGATATAATCATCACATACAAACATCATGTATAGTGTTTTTCTTAATACTCTCATTTATTAGAATTATTTCAAAATTACCACTTTTACTCTTGATTGACCTTTGAATGAATAATGTTGTTGAAATTAAGTGGCTAAAGACCATGGGACCATATCATCAAGCATCTTACGACCAATTTTAGTCGTAAATACCACTATATTGTTCTGTTTAATTATCATACGACCAATTTTAGTCGTAAATACCACTATAATGTATCATTGAATTATCATTCCACTATATTATATAGTTAAATTATCATAAGATTTTTGTTAATATGCTGCCCCTGGCTGTTGTTCATTACCGTCCCCCTATATAAGTCTTAGGTGTGTGTGTGGAGGGAGGGGGGGGGGAATTTTAGTTATGCCAAGTAAATACCTTATCCTTCAAAGATTCCATGAATCCTGCAGTAGTTCCTGTACAATGTACCAATACAACACCTAGTACACGCTTGGGTTGAGCCATCTGAAAATATATCAATTATATAATTACCCCGCTGATTTAAATACTGAATACAATACTTCTGTACTCACTATCAATAAAATTTAGTTCCCATATCGATGTACAGGGATTATCAAACAAATATTGAGCATTTAAATCAGCTGGGTTAAATCATGTGCCACTGATAGTTGAATAAAATTTACCAATAAATATCGAGGGTTGCCTGCAAGACTAGAGTAACTTGATCTTTAACACAATGCAAGGACTACAGTCTAGCCGGCAACCCTCGATATATGTCCATACATAATAACTAACGTAACCAGTAGGCCCCAACAATCCCTAGTCTCATATAGGTTCTTAAGGTTTTGTAACAATAAGTGTCTATAAATATAGTCTCATTTCCTGGTGCATATGCTCAATTGAAAATGTCATAATGTGATGGGATTTGTCAATTGAGAATATTGTAATGCCATAGGATTGTCATTTTCAATTATGCATTAATCTATGCCTTAAAATACCAACAATGATACAGTACAACCTCTCTTAAACAACACCTACTAGGAGAGACTAAAGTATGTTGCTGTTTAGAGGTCATTGCTCTGCAGAGGATAAATTCAATTAAAATCAATTATAAGGAAAATCAAAAGCTGTTGTTGTGCAGGGCCACTGTAAAGGGCCACTGTTAAGGGCCACTGTAAAGGGCCACTCTGAAGAGGTTATACTATACATGTACTTCCAATCATAGATATATCGCTGTAAATCAATGATTTCATGGAGTTTAGAACAAGATTTAAATGACTCTGTGACGTCAATAGCTTCAGGACAAGGTTGACATGATCTCCCATTACAAGAAGCCATTATCTCAGATCAGACATTTTTATTGTGACATAATTATACTAGATTGTACAACTTAAAGAAAATATTCACAATACTAAGACATCTGTTAGACTTATTGGGTCAATATTGGAGAAGACATTGTTTTTTTGTTTTGTTTATCGCTATCTATAGCATCACATTGTTTAGGTTATATAATGTGCATCAGTCAACCTACTCACCGACACCATTCCTGGAAAGGCTAAATTTCTGGATTTAGTGTTAACCAATCACTAAGACGCATACTTCCATCATTGAATGACAATTGTCCTATATGATTTAGAATAAGTGGTAGAAGGGAGATTAGCCATAGAAATTATTTCATGACCAAAATCCATAAAAGTATTCGCCAACATGGGAATCAAAATTACAACCCCTCAATCAGTAGACTTATGTGCAACCAACAAAGCTCGCCAGGCATTGTCACACTTAAATATAAGAACAACTGTTGTTCTATGACTAAATACACAACAGAAAAGAAAGCTTAAGGAACTGGTGAACAGTATAACAACAACAGTCTACAAAATTAATGGGTGTCCGGTTGCCCGGGCAACCAAAAATTTCTTCCTGACAACCACATTTCTACAAACAAGATATAGCGCTAGCTATTAAAATGACATCTTGGGGCAACCACTATCATATCCTAATTTCATAGACTGCAACAATACAACTTTTGTTCCTTGACAATGTACACAACAGAAAAGAAAGGTTAATGAACTGGTGAACAATGACACAGTATACCAACAATACTGTAGAGGTCATGCAATCATACAATCAGTTTTGTTGTTTTCTAGCGATAAGCTTCCAATCAAAGATTAACTGTAGAATGTGAAATATTGATAAGAAAGGTAATTGAACTTGGAGACAGTGATAAATGACTGATAGCACAACATCTTTGGCCATAATTAAAGCTCACCATCTGCAGAATTATACTTATGTCATGGTACTTACCTATTCACATTATGTGAAGATGGATATGTAAGCAGTCTGAGATATTAGTCAGGGGAACTCTGGCCTAGAGAGCAAAAGGTCTCAAGTTCAAGTCTCAGTCAGGCTGCATATTTTTCTCACCCTGTGACATTTGTTTAAAGCACCAAATCCCATAGTACAAACGATACAACAATATTGACTAAACTTGAATGTTATGACATGATCTTCACCATTCTATATAGTCTACAAATACTTACAGCAAATCTTGCAATGATGTTGGCCCCAGCTCCTTCACCAAGACATACAACATTCTTTACACTGAAAATATACAAGTGATTTATACAAATTATGTGTGCCCAATTGACTGTTGAATAACACTTGTCAATAACCATATGAGACTAATGAGGGTTGAATAAAAGTGTATCAGTCAAATTTTACACCATCAATACTCAGTGCTCAAATGAGCTAAAAAAAACAACAACAAATTTTAAAAGCATAACACAACAAAATGATTTAACGCAACACCTCTAATCATAGTAACATAGTCTAAATATCTTTTACTTTATAAAAAAACAACATTTTTTTGAATACGTTAACAAGATAGCTCAAATCTTGTCATATGTTTTTACTATATCAAGAATGTTTTTTGGAGAAAAAAATTGTTTTACTTATAAAAAAGCAAATATCAAATCAAAAAGGTGACATTACTTCAAGCTGTAATGAACGGTTCACGACCAGAAAATAAAATTGACATGCGACAGGTGTTTTTCTGTACATATAATTTATGCTTATAATAGCAAAAAGCAACTTGACTTTTTGTTTATAAAAATGTAAATACATTGAACATCAATGTCAATGCAAAAAAGTGATGATTATTTTCAGCTAATATTTGCTAAGTTTTTATCAAATAATATTTTTACAATTTACTCAATTGTCAGTGACTCATACATTTACCTTGCTTATTTAAATACTCACTACAGTACTTACGTATTCACAATTGATAATAATAGATACCTGTATTCATGTACGGCAATGAGAATTTATGTACAGAGATTATCAAACAAATATTTAGTATTTAAATCAGCAGGGTTAATGTATGCCCTACTAACAGTTGTATAATTAACTAGTCTGAATTATTTTTCACTAGTCTCAGGTTTTGTGCTAAATGGTTGATGGGATGACTTCAAAATCAATTTTACCTATAAGGCAAGTTCAAGAGGCTGTGCCAATATTTCGAAGTTTAGACTGGTTATATGCACATTTAAGTTTACTATTTGAAACTGACAAATGATAGATAACATTTCGCGGACTTAGCGCAAAATGGTCGTAACTTAAGTTGAAAAAAGAGTGAGTAATAACTGTTTTACTCTAAGCCTGCAATTTGTCATTCATAATCTAAATATATAAACATACATTTAAGAACAAAGACATTTTAATTTTTATGACTGATTGCTTTAAGACGCTTAAATTTATGCAACTGTCAGTTACGTCGCATTTTCAAGGTTAATATATTGTAAAATTTGCATTTAGTTGCATTTTCATGACGGGATTAATTAATGATTCAACAGCACGATCTAGACTCAACAAATCATAGAATTTAATTTGTAAGGGTTAAGGTTCAATGGATTCTGTCTCAACTAGCTTGGTCTAAACATCAAAAGAACAGCATAATCAAAACATTATGTATTCACAAACCATCCCAGTAAGCAATACTATCTTTGAAGCAGAAATGTTAGAAAAGTAACATAGCTGTAGCTGGTCCCAAGCCCGGTTGAGAAATAGAGAGGGCAAAACTGTCTGGAAACTGAATGAAGTCTAGCAGAGGAATAAGGTTCCAATGTCGCTCCGGAGCAAATTTCAGGTATGAAGTTTAGTTCTGGCCGGGGTTTGCAAATAATGCATCCTCAGTTTAAGAAATTAATAACTACTACAACAACAACAACAACATCAGAAAATTTGCTTAACAATCTCCAAGCAAGTGTTTTACCATTACAGACAAAATGCTTTAATTATATGGTTGTTTTGTGGTCACATATTTTGATTTGGGTCATGGCCTTGTATTCCAAATTGTTTTTTGTGACCTGGCCTAAATTCATAATTTATGTATGATATGACCTACATTTTCCAAAGCTATGTGTATTACGACCATAATAAATATACAACTATAAGCGCACGTCTTTAAAGCTACTTCTTCACAGACTCACTCAAATTATTCCATTTTTTTACCTGCCAGTGCAAGTAATTGTATTAAAGTATTTTTAATATTATCAAGCAAACGGATTAACCTAGGGGGCGTCTTACTAAACATCGTACTATTTTCAAAGATCTTATCGTACAATTTAGATGTAGGACTTGGGTAAGTTTCATACATATAATCATCATCTTTTACAGTTATGTATTACTTGGCACTTAAATTGTCATAATCAGAACATTGATTTTCTGCTTCAAAAAAATGTTTCCAAAAAAGTTTGATAGTTATAGAAAAGTAGATATTTTAGTTGAAATCTGTGTACCATCAGCTTTAACTGTTGTATTTTATGTTTCTAAAGATGACGGTCTAAGTTTGTCATGTATTTTCTAGTTGTCCTCAAGGTGTCAAGTCTGTCCTTGAATCTGACAGATGTGTGTTGTAAACAGGTTTATAGATTGCTTGAAATAACAAGACAACACAATAGGACTAGGACTAGCTATGGTGTTTTATCAGGGCATTTTGAGGGCCAAAATTCGGCCCCAACGCCCTTCCCGAAAAGTATGTATCATCCCATATCCAGGATTCAACATCCCAGACCTTAAAATTTCACAAATTTTGCAAGAATCATTGATAAATCTCTGTAGGGATATTATATTACTTCTAAAAAAAAGACAAAATATATTCCTTTAAAATATGTATACAAACGTATGTTAGTGGATATAGAATATGGATAAAAAATCTTCTATTTTCAACTTGGTCCATATTTGCCTCTGAAGCAGGGCTGTATTATATCAAGTGTTGCCCCCAAGACCAGTAAGTGCATTGCATTAAAGAGCAACTTCCTACATTTGTTGACAAACCTCGATATATAGTATATGCTTAAATTATTTGTATGTTACGTTCATGAGCCCTTAATTTGGAGAATATCTGACTTGCAAGCACGAGGTTACTAAGTAGGTTCCCTGCGTTGATCACCTAATTTTTTCTTCTATCACTTCCCCATAAAAGGGCCCTGCCACATTTTCCCTATAAGTGAAGAAAAATAAAGCTGCATGAGCCCCCCCCCCCCCACTTCATTAAATTTTTAAAATTCTTACACAGAAATTTATCAGGAGTGTTGCTTTGATGTCTTTGCCATACTTTGAAGATTTGCATGAAATATTAACTTCAACAATTGCAAGCATTTATTTTAAATTTCACTTATCTCAGTAAGATTGCATAGCAAAGACTGATTCTGTTTATGCAAAGTAATCAAGCACACAGTCCATTAAATGTTCTTGTATAATGATATTTCGACCTTTTTAACGTCGTAAACACATATTTAGGTCATGTTTAAGAAGGCAAGCTCTTCCTACTATAAGTTTCCTAGACACTTTTCTATCACCAGAACTAACTTACCCAACTAAGAGGCCGACAACTCATGTATAGGGTATAACCTACTGTGACTGGGCTCAAACCCGCAATCTCTGGATTCAAAGTCAGACATGCTAACCACTACACCAAGGCTGCTGCTATATTTTGACCCACCTGTTCATAAAGTCACATGGTGTAGGAACTGTGCCATAAGTAAACATTAGATATTATTTTAAGTGAAGCATTGCATCATGGTATTTGACCTATATATTGTCAGTTGTGACAGTTGTAAACAATAACAAACAAAACTAGGTCATGGCCATGGTCAAATTTGTTTATTTGGCCAAAATATGCGGTCAACAGTTCATAATCGTCATAAATTATGTATTTGGCCTCAAACTACAAAATATTATTGTGACTTTAGCCAAATAAGGCATGTTGACATTGGCCCATATTGATGTTATGATCTTTTTATTTTCCCCTTTATATCTCAAGTATTATTTATGTCCAAATCGTGCTGTAAATATCATTAAATCTTATGCACATTTTATGTGCATTATGACAAGTGATTATTACTTGCATTAGTCATGAACACACTCTGTTCAGCATAAATTTGAATTGTATTTGATAATTTCCTATTTTTATCTAAGTTATTTATTTATTTATTCATTTATTTAATGCCGTGTCAACACGTTTTTTGTTATTTACAGTTTTTACTGCATCCAGTGCACCTTACATAGATTTCCTGGACCCTTGTCTATAACAAGTACTCCCCTACCCTTCCTCAAGTTTGGAAATTTCTCTATACACCTTGTAAATGGAGGAAAATTTACATCAAATTGTCAAATTTTCTTGGCAGGATATAACCTCCCCAGGTGGGATTCAAACCCGTACCCCCCTAGGGACACTAGATTCGAAATCCCGGTGTGCTACCAACTGCGCTACTGTTATAGTATGTAACATAAGCATTTTACTTAAAACGAAATTTATCGACACAAAACTATTTTACAGTGGCAAAAATATAGAATAGTTCATACATAACAGTGTCAATGGGGTCGACTAACAATTTCTTGCAACTTTTGTTTTTTGTATGTTTTTGTTAGATTTAACGCCGTAGCAACACATTGTTTAGGTCATATAATGACAGTTAGTCAACCTACTTACTGTTCCTGGAAAGGCTAAATCTCTGGATTTAGCTGTTTACCAATTACTAAGCGCATACTTTTGTCAGACTGACAACTGCCTTACAAAATTAAGAATCATTGAAAGGAGGTAGATAATGGCCAAAGAAATAATTTCACGACCAAGCTCCACGAAAGTATGCCCCGCCCGGAAATCGAACCCACCACTCCTCGACGATCAGTAGTCTTGCGTGCTAGCAACTGAGCAAGCCAGGGGGAGGGCTTTTCTTGCAACTTTAAGTCACAGGCATATAGTTTATGATTAGATGAGATTTTTGGACTATGAAAGTAAGTTACTGAAAACTATGTCTTATCACTTTTAGGTTTTGTTAGTGTCATATTTATGTTAAGATACAAACAATAATTAATGTTTTGTTGTTTGTATACTAAGACCTCTGTCAATTAATCAGCTGTGAAGAAAAAAACAAATGCTACTTTTTTATTTATCATACTTAGTTGGAAGAATTTTGTTCATTTTGGACATACCATAATTATGGTGTATCTTTTAAGATTTTGAAGGTTACTTCAAGGTAGAGTACGGCTGGAAACGGGTCAGATACCCAAAATATGGTTTACTATATTCACTATTAAACACACTTCCCCTAATAAACACCCATCATTTTTGAAAAAAAAATCGAATGCACCAAAATGATTTCAAATTCAATATAAGTCCAAGAAAAAAGGAACACAGGGCTGTTTTTAATCTCACTAAATAATTTAAGAAACATTAAAAGAAAGGAGAAAAGAAGTGGTATATTTGCTTTTTACTGCTCCCATTTATGCTACGCCTATTATGTCTAGACTAACAAGAATTTTCAGTTTAATATAGCATCATAAGGATAAATTTACTTTACTGTATTTATTGCAGTAATTTCACCATACTTATTTATCACTCTTATAAATTACCTGACCAATACTCATACAAGATAAAATATATACATTTATTATATATTTTCCAGTGGAATATCGGGATTTATCAGTGAAATATGAATCGATATTCCACTGTTTTGAAACAATGGAAATAAATTTGATATTTTTCACTGTTTGAATGCACGGATTAGATAACATATCAGACTTAAACTTTAAAAAAGCCAGTTTGCAGCATATAATAAACAGAAAATTTGTTTATTTCGGTGTATGATCTATTTATTTCACTCATGAGCTAATGATATTATATTTTCACTCGTGGCTATGCCAATCGTGAAAATATTGCATCCTTAGCTCGCTCGTGAAATAAAAATCAATCTTACACTGAAATAAACAAATATCCTCTATCTATAACTAACAATTAGTGGTCGTAAAAAAGCATTTTACTATGTTTAATGCTGTACCATGTATATTCTTGCGTGTCAGTATTACGTAATTTAACATTCTGTTTTTGCAGCCGTATTGATCTATCTGTGTCAGAACATTTTCTCCACTAATACCTTTATTGAATTACGACGTTCCATTAATTTTTACTAATATCTATTAGTTTATCGCTAGCATAGATATCATGATTTATCTAGGATATCCATTAATAAATGCTACAGGTCACAATTTATGTCTCTTGGAATATGTATGATGCATTAAGATTCATAATACATGGCATACTATAATTGCATAGGCAGCCAAATTGGTCCTGAGAAAAAAAAACATAACATATACAGATAAAGTATATATTGCTAAAAAAATGGTAGGTTTTTGAATCTAAGTTCAATTAATGGCCAGTTTCTCCATTTTAAATTACCCTTTTTTACAGATTTATACATGCATCCATTGAATTAATAATATGCCTAAAATGCAGACAAAAGTAGAAAAACTGCATTTAATTCACTGTCTTGAGAACCTAAACAATTATTCACAGGTTTGTCCCCCCCTTCTGCTTCCAACACCAACATATTTAAGATCTGTTGCAGATCTCACATTTATATTCAGAAAACATCTATCTTTTGAATCATTAGCATATACATGCGTGAAGCAGGCAGAAAGATTACAAATTGACAAAATATTCTATGAAATTTATAAACATTGTTTACATGTTTAATAAGCAGTGAAACTTTAAGAATTGGTCTTTATGAATAACTTGAGAGAGACAATTCTAAATAATATTCTCTGTAAACAATGTCTCATGTTTATAATGCTAGACAAGCTATTTTGACTGACATGTAAAGGTAGCATACACTGTATACATTAAATAATAACAGTATTAATATTGTTATGTAGTCCTTTTTGCATTACATTATAACTCTCTCGTCTAAGTTTCCAAGTTCACTGACACAAGAATTTATAAGACTCTGAGGTTATAAATGACAAACTATATATTAAATCACATACCATTCTTATAACAATAAATATGAATGTTACAAATAATGTTAGAAAGGAACGTGGAAACTCATATATATTTTTTACTGGATTAAGCGCCGTGTCAACACATTTTAGGTTATTTTAAAGTGTCATGGATCCTGTCTATAACCAGTACTCACCTACCCTTCTGCTAGACATTATTGTCAAATTTTCACAGAAGGGTTTAACCTCCGCGTGTGGGATTCAAACTAGTACCCCCTTCATGAAAATTGAAATCAGATTCGAAATCCTGCATGCTACCATCCATGCTACTGACTCCAGTTGAAAACATAATTGGCACAAATGTTTTTACGAAGGGATGAAAAGATAAAGACATACTTTATCTACATAACAAATGTTTTAATTCTTAAGAACAATGCTTTTAGTGATTTCAGTGAAAGTAAGTCAACCTACTCACTGTCCCTAGAGAGGCAAAAATCTTTTAAAATAAGCTTTTAACCAGCACTAAGCCAATATCTTCTAAAACCTAGTTTACCCCCTCCCCCCTTCCAGTGGCAATTTTTGCCACTGTCTATTCCATTGAACAACAATTAGAACCTAATTGAAGGCAATGGTGCACCAGTACCGTCATAATTTCAACCCCTACTTTAATAAATATTTTGTTACGAAACAAAATGCCATTAATTGCAATAGCATTTTAATAATAGGCAATTTTACCGTACAAATAACAATAATGATCAAACCAGCCTATGTTCTGCTGCATTAAAAAACATGAATAATTTCCTCTACGGCATTTTCAAAAGCATACACAAATTAATTCCGCTTTTGAAATTTTCTCAGAAATTTATGCGGAAAAAAACACACAGCATAAAATAACATATTACATTAATAAACTAATTGCTATATTCCTTCATACTCTACAAATGATGAAATATTCAACAACAAAAAAGGAAAACATCATGGGAATAAATAATCTATCTGTAGCATGCAGCATTATAAATATTGAATTATGGATAAAGTTTTTTTCTGTATGCTTAATTAGTAAAACTTTGACGGTCTAATAAGTGAAACCTGAAAATCAAAGATAATGGGTGTGTTCCACCCACGCAGCTACACAGTGGGCTTGTTTGAATTGCTGAGTGGAAGGTTCCAGGATAAGATGAAACTAATTGAATGAACAGGAACACAGTCTGGGACATGTTCTTTTTATGCCAACTAAAAGAGATGGAGTAGTGAGTACAATGACGTCATTCAGCCAATCAAATATGCCCAGTGCAAACTACGTTTTTTACATAACATTGCTGAAAAACACCACACTCAAAACTATTTTATACTGGCCAGTACTGTTTTTACTGTTTTTCATTGTGTTTCATTTTGCACTCAAAAACATAGACTGACTACGTACAAAATGTAAAATGCATATCAAATTATCAACTAGTTTGAAATCTGCAAAAAGATAACTCAAGACAAACTGAAGGAAACCCTTTTGCAAACAAAGTCTCAGGTTATCCTAAACAACCTTTAATCTTCGTTCAGCCCTTGATATGTTACTGGTATATATACAGGTGACAAGTTATGGTCGTAGTAATAATATACTTACTCTAATTGATCCAGAACACAGACTAAATCTTCACCAATACTTTGCATACTTGGAAACTCATAACTGAAATTATAAGATATTATCATATTAGAACAGAACAGAACAGAACTGAACTGAACAAGCCTTTTCTTCTTACATTACAAAACATGGTTCATGAGCTATACTGCGTCATTAAATTAAAGAGAATTAAAAAAAACATGTATATAGAGAGGGGCACTAGGGGAGAGAGAGAGAGACAGGAGGAATTATCAGTATTTTTGGGTTTATGGAACAAAAATGAGTATTTAAATCAGCAGGGTTAATGTATGTGCCCCTATCAGAGTTTAAAGCCTTTAAAATGATTCTTATTGTTATATATTGCGGGCTTGGCGCGAAGTGGTCATAACTCAATTTAAAAAAAGTGTGAATTAAAACCGTTTTGCCCTAAGCCGGCAATATAGACAAATATTCACTTTTAGGCCTCAACAAGTTGATCATATGTTCTATGGATTCGCTCGCACCTTAATTTTGACAGTTTTTACACAAAAAATATTTTTATTTCCTCGCTCGCTCATAAAAATTTGGTCAAACCGCTGTATAAAGCAAGTCAATAAAGACTTTTTAAAAAAAAAATTCTTCGCTCGCTCGCCCCATTTTTTTTCAGAAAAATCCGTAGAACACATGATCAACTTGTTGTGGCCTTATCAAGAAAATAGCATCAGAAACAGCTTTATACACTTGACACAGACATTATTACTTAAAATATTACCAGATGTATTAAAATATGTAACCATGTAATCATATGTTACATATCTCCTCTAGCATGACATGCAGAAAATATGTTTTATATGCACATATATACAACAGCTATTACATAATTAGCATATTTTGCACATTATTTATACACACATAGAGTGTAATGTACAGTGCCCAACAAAAGTTCTTTGATCAATAAACTTAAATCAAAGCGCTAATAGCGCTGACAGCCATGGTTTTTTGATGGAATGTATGGCTTATACAACAAACAGAAGCGATACTAAAGGCTTTATCTTACATAAGATTAGATTACATGTACAATGTACTTCTTAGCATCTGCTTGTTAAAGGGTGATGCGGACTACATTGTTTGAAGTACTAATTATCTCTTTACTTGCACAAGTGCAGCCCAATGTAATTTTCTGCGACAAATTTTAATAAGAATTTGCCACAGTCCACTACTAAACATGGGGAAACCCCATATAAAAAATCATAGACATCTATTTGTATCATTTCTATGGGTAAATGCTTAAGCGGTTTATCTTCAAACTAGGGTTTTTTGTCCATGGATTTTTGAAGGGCACTGTATTCAAAAAACACTTCATCACTTGTTACAGTAGTATGAAAATATGACATTTTACATTTCATGTTCTCTAACATGTTCTGTAATTTAAGTTAGTTAAGTAAACAACAATTTCAAACATAATCTATTTGCTGAAATCTGCACAATTTTGACTTTTAAAGAGGTAATGATGATAATGACAACAATGATAATGATTACAATAATCATGTTTTCCTGTACATATAATGCAGAAGTTTGAATTCTTTTATTATTTATTATCTTAATGTACAGAGATATGAATATATGGTTGGCCTTTACATGTTCTGACAATGTCTTCTATGGACGCCCAATGCCTTATATGGCAAGGTATTTTTATTGAAAGTGTGTACGGAAATACATCTGCATAACGTAAAAGAGTTATATAAAAAGTTTTAAGTATTTAAATCAGCGGGTTAAGTAATAGGCCACAGACAGTCCAATTGGTTGCATAAAAATTACCAAAGCTGTATTTGACAATGTATAATAAGTTTTCTACCATCTTAATTACCCTAATTATTCCATTAATTAATTATTCCTTTAATTACAATGTTTCATGAACCTTGAGACAACCTTATATAATGATTAATAGCTTGTTGTCTGAGTGTGATGACCTTGTATGAACTTTGTTTTAAACTGAGGACAACTATACTTTGCATGGTCATCTTTTTTACTTATATAACGAGTTCAATGCTGCATCAACATAATTTAGATTATTTTACCAGCAGTCAGTGCACCTCACCTAGCTTTCCTGGACCCTTATCTATAACCAGTACTCATCTACTCTTCCACAAGGCCAGAAACTTCTCCGTAGCCCCTATTAATGATGGAAAATTGACATTTTTGTCAAATTTTCATGGAAGGGCATTACTGTCCAGGGTGGGATTCAAATTGTACCTCCTTTCAGGAAACAAGCAACTGCGCTACTGATGGAGGTATGCAAGGTCATCTAAACTATGTGTTGACCAAAAAAACTCAATATTTGTACAGTTATCCCCACACAGATCTGTGGTTTTGGGCTATATACATTGGTCTATATAGAAAGAGAGTCTACATAGATCAATAGGGGAAAAACAACAGAAGCAACAGTAATATGACATCCAGACAGCAGAGTATAAAACAACAGAGTAGATCAAATTTAATGTCACATCACAATAAATTTGTTATAGCTATATTTGATCTATGTAATCTGTTCAGCTTATGCCTCAGTCCCATAAAATCGTAGCTTGTTGTGGACCTGTACGTGTAGACAGTCGTAGATCGTGGCAAGCCTTGCGTATTAAGGAGACGGTACGCACATGGCACAAAACATATGGCACACCCGTACGGAGCCGTAGCTGGAAGATATGCAAGTTTTATCCATATTCGGCCACGATTTTGTTCACGATTTGACTTTGAAACTGATATGTGCATCCTGGGCTCATCTCACAGACCCTGGTAAAAACGTAACAGTCCATACGGGTACGCAAGAGTTCGTACGGATCCTTGCAGAGCTTGATCGCACGGCGCCTGTATGGTGCCCTCACGGCTTTTTTTATGTTTATTGGACTGTAGCTTTACTCAGTTGATAGCACACAAGTCTACTGATTAAGCGTTCATGAGTTCAATTCCCAGACGGGGAGTACTTTCATGGAGCTTGGTCATGAAATAATTTCTAAAACCATTTTCTCTCCTACCACTGATCTTCAATCATGCAGGGCAGTTGTCAGTCACAGACTGTCTCAGGTATGCGCCAAGTAGCAGGTTAACAGCTTCCAGGAATGGTCTGAGTAGGTTGAATGACCTCTGTTTTTCAACAAACTATTTCTTTTCAACAAGCCATTGCCCTCATCTAAAAAAGTCCTGAACTTTTCCTATAAATCTTCATCATTTGGTTAATTATCAGGAGTGGGCAATCCATGTTACACCATAAAAAATCTTCCTAGACTGTCATTAGTTCTGATATTTTGACTTATGCCAATCACAAGAAGTAACATGGTCTAGGCGCCATGTTTTAGTATATTGATTGAACACTGTGCTTCAAAGAAGAAATTCCAATAAATCAGTTATTTGCAGGACAAAGATCATGATTTCTGAGAATAAAAAGATTGTATGGTAATTAAGTTAATTAACTATTTAATACTTTTACTTGATTTTATCAATGGGTTTATTTCTATATCACACATTTTTCTACTTTCTTTGATTCTATTCTTAATATGACTTTATTTCTAAGGTGAGGCCTTTATTATTGATACCATGATGTAAAAAGATTGGTTCATTGAACTAAAGGTATTTTTTGTTTTAGCTTATGCTACAGTCCCATAAACATAAAAATGCTGTGAGGGCACGGTATGGACACGGTGTGATCAAGCTCTGCAAGGACCCGTGCGAACTCTTGCATACCCACCCATACAGACTGTTCCTTTTTTCCAGGGTCTGTGAGATGAGCCATGGATAAATGCAATACGCAAGGCTTCCCACGGCCTATGGCTGTCTGCACGTATCAGTCGGCAACAAGCTACGACTTTATGGGACTGAAGCATAATCAGGACATATATTCTAATTTTTTGTGACAATATTCAATTGCTAAATTAAATTGCATGTATAATATGCAATCATATTTAAGTGTCACTAGGGGCTGACATATCAGTTACTGCCCAACAGTCTTAGGGAGAATGGCCATAAAAAGTATTTCGTGGAAGAATGGCCATAGAGAGCATACTATGACTCAGAAAGGGGGGGGTTTCATCCAACCTAGCACATGAAACTTCAACCTCTAGACTGACAGAGGAACACTCTTCACCAATGAAGCTTACAAGGTGATCAAACCAGTATCAGCTATCATTTCCTTAAACTTTCCAAAATGCCAGTGTCATCACAACAACAAATATCAACAGGCAGAATAACATTTTACAATTAAAAGGAGAGTGAGAACATATCAGGAACAGCAAAAGTAAAAACACAGACCTTGAACGCAGCCAAAAAAGCAAAGACGAGAGGAAAATCATTGACAAGTATGTTGCATATCAACAGACAAAAATAAAATTTTACAATGAAGTGAATGACATTTATGTTGCACATCAAAATGTCCCTGCTTTGAAAAAAGCATCTACAATGTGCATCATACGTGTTTCTCCAGACCTCGATGTCTAATCATATTTCACTTAACCATTCCTAGGGGCATCATACACTCAGACTTGGCATTTTGCTGAGAATGTTAAAATGGACAATTCAGTAACAACACCTTTGGGACTTTGTCTCACAGACATTCGTGGATATAAGAATTAAAATGTCACAAAATTGTTGATGTAAAATCACTACGCCAATGATTATCAATCATTAATTGAAGGCTCTAAGCTCCGAAGCATTATATTTTTTAACTTATATCATGCCCATGGGTCAACAAAAAGCAAGTCTCCTTCTATATTTATAAGTAGATAAACTAGTTATATGCTGACCAATTAATGCTCTCCTAATAAGCTACAAAACTTATTTATTTTAGGCTAACAATCTACCATTTTTTTAGTAATAAACGTTGCATTGTACATGAGGGGTTTTTTGTCTGGATTGAGCACATCATGATCAGAGAATCCATCTTAAAGACATTTAGAGTATACAAATGTATGTATTAAACCTATAGACAGTCATTCATAAGTTTACAGGTACATTTTATTCAACTGTCAATGGCACGTTTGGATTGAGCAGCAGTCTCTGCAAGATGCCCAAAATGTTCAGATGGTGGGTAAGGATTCATGAGAATACATTCAAAAGTAATTGGCCTATTTTTGCTGAATGAAGTATGCTTTCATAACTTTTGCTAGTTAATATTCCTCCATGACATTTAAATCAGCAGGGTTAATGCATGCACTACTGAGAATTGAAAAAAAATTACCAGTACACAAATGTCATACTTAAGTTATGACAGTCATATTTGAGATTATACTAAATAACTTACTCAGCTGGAAGGTCTGGGGCACCATCCTCTTGACCAGGAACATCTACATGTATAAATGATGCCCTAGATGTAATATTTTCCATACTATCATGTTCCAAGAAATGTCTCCATGAGTTATCTGTAATTATAAATATAAAATAATGTGATACAATATAATGCTGTTCAACTTTTGCAGAGCAAAATTCAGCGAATTTTGAGAGCACAATTTGGCAAATTTTGAGAGCAAAACTTTGCTAATTTTAAGCAAATTTTTAAATAATGTCACTCTGCAGGGGTGTTACTCTGCAGAGGAAGGCCAATTTCATCACTCACAAAAAACATTCAATTTTGCTAGAAAAAGCTGACCATTATCTATTCTATAGTCACTATTAAGTGTAAACTAATCATTCATGGTCATTATCGTGCACATATCAGCAAAAGTAATAGGGTAGGAAAGTTGTGCAGTTATCACAAGCACATGTCAGCTTGATTTATTGTTTCAAATAAAAAAAATGGCAAAATTGTCAAATGTCAACTAGCCTGACAATATGAAATAAGTTACATTAGCTAGCCCATATCACTTTTCACAAGACTTGTGTTTCAGACTAGTGGGTTAAGGCGTTGATTGTTTTATACCCAATGTAGGGTTCAAATTCACATCATTTGGGTAACATTTGTCAATAAAATGGTTGTACATTGATCAATAGATTCAAGTGATTCTAATAGCACTGTAGTGAATTTTAAGACATGCATTAATCATTACTTCTAACCCTTAAGCACTAATCAGCAAAGCAAAATACCAATAGTTTATAATAACAACAACATAGTGCACATTTTTCGTTGTCTGCTGAGAGACATCAAATAAAACTAAGTATAGCTTATCACTGATACATTTTGTCTCCATACACCAAGTCCTCATGATTATCTCACTGATCTAATGTCTGGAAATATCTGCTTTGCCTCACAGTAACAATACATACAGACAACTTAATGATACAATACATTAAATGATTTACTGGAGATCTGATGACTTTAGTTTACAGCAAAGTAATCAGACAAGTTGCTTTGGGTTGTATAAAAAATAAATGAACAACAAAAAATTCAATCAATAGAAAGACAGACCTTTCACGTAACAAGAAATTAGAGGTGAAACGATTCAAAAATTTTCGATTCGATTCGATTTCGATTTTTCATCAAACGATTCAATTTTTCGATTCGATTCGATTTTCTACTGGAATTATATAGGACATAACAAAAAATAAATTATAAAAAGAATTAAGAAAGAGATACAACCCAAAGACAATAGAACATATATATATATATTTAAGAACACTGCATTTTTATCTGAGGGACCTCCCTCCCGGAAGACGAAAAATTCTAATTCTAATTCTTTAATAATACCCATTTTACAGGTATTAGTGCTTGAATAGTTAAAAATATTTTACTGCATTTTAGCATATATAAATGACAAATCGTATTATTTCCAACTTTTTAATGAAAAGTAATGCCCATGGACAAATTGTTTATTTCTCCGTACCTACATGTACGTACAAACAGTATATGACTCACGTCATTATCAAAGTAAAATTATTCATCAGTGCATCAATGCCATAATTGATGACTAGTTAAGGTTACGCTTAGACAATAAAAAATTGCAAGCATTCAGCAAATGTACATCACTATGACCAGCTTAATTTAGTTTGTTTCAAAATATTTTCTTTTTGCTCTGGCATGATTTAAAATGATTTTCATCACATTATATACGTTAAATTGATTTTTATCAACTCTAGGTCTATATGTATAACTTTCTTACACTAATGTTTATTTCAAAATAAAATTATTTTTGGGCTTAAATGAACGTATTAGTGAAAATATACAATTATCTTCGGACATTTCATAGAATTCATTTCCAATTTATAGTAAATAAAATCTAACCAACCACGTTTTGCCCGATTTTAACAGTTAAGAAAAACAAATTACTAAATTACTTTATCATGCTTGATTTAATTTTGTATCATAGGGAACGAAATCGCTTCAACCATTTCGGCGTTATGTCATTCATTTTCGCGACCCACGCTAGATAGCAATTTCATATGAATCATCTTTTGTGATTAAAAAACTTATTGTTTTCAATGTTTTCATCTTGATTTAACAAATGATGCTTCAGGAAACAACGATGTGAAAAGTTTAATTTGTTTTTCTTACGAAAAATCCCCCAATATTGCCGATCGTGTAAAACTAAATCGACTGGTTATATCTTGATGGCCCCTTTATCACTATATTCTATCTAAGCACCAGTCTTAGGTATATTTGAATGATATCAAGCGTGTTAACTAACTCAACAACTCCATTGTCGATTTTCTGTCAGCGAGTTAATCTCCCAGCGTGTGACCGACAATAAGGTTTAATTGACATGTACGCGTAATTAACTTGTATAATTGCAGCAGGCAGTCTCACTTTTTACAACTCTTATCTGGATTAACAATCGTCGGTCAATAAGGGAACACTATTTTAGTTTACTATAAAAATGCTTATTTTAACCTAAAAGGGGCGTTTCATTCAACTCACAAAACTACTGAAAAAGACAGTATTTAAAAAAAGAATCGAATCGAAACTGCCTCTTCCGAATCGAATCGAACCGAACCGAATCGAGTGTTAAAAATCGCGATTCTTTGTGAACCGCGATTAATCGTTTCACCTCTACAAGAAATGTAATGTGAAAACTACATTAAAGCCGGATTTAAAAACTTTAACACAAAAATTACAAAGGGAAATAATCTATAATAAAGCCAGGTAGAGTTGTGGTTACTTTCTAATTCTGTTCATCACATGGTATGTTATCATAGTATGAAGTTTCATAATGATCTGACAATGAATGGCAGAGATATATGCTAAATTGTAGACGACACCAGACGCCCGCCCAACCGCCTGCCTGTGTTTCGCCAAACTATTAGCCGAATTTTTTTGTTAAAAAATCCAGCTAAAAATTAATACATGCATGTTTGAAAAGTAGCAGAGAAGTTATATGGCATTTGTAAATCCTTGCCTTAGAGCTGGCAATGAAGTAGAGAGTGTGCCAGCAACTCAGAAAGGCAAAGGGTTCAATCCCAGCTTGGATTGATTGGTCAACACAAAAGTCATCTTAACGTGACCCCAGCTGCAATGTAGGGCACAATCCAATTACAGAAGTCACTAAGATAACTGTTTACAAAGACTGACAAATCATAAAAGCATCATTTATAAGTCTGACCTCGAAAAAAACTACAAACATTTGCCATTAACACAAAAAACAAATTTCCTTGAATACATAAACACTTGATCAACAGCTGTATAAATTTAATCAATTTATTTCCACTACTAAATGCACATAATGCAGAGAAACATATGGCCATTGACATAAATTGTTATCAGAATAATAAAACCTTCCTGAGAGGCTTCAGAATGAATGACATTGAGGTATACCATGGTATTAACTGTAGTTTCTTGAAAATACCAAGGTACATGTATACTGTGGTATGTTTTTTCACTAGCAGTACCTGAAGCTCTAAATTATCAAATACAGGGTGCGACACTTACTGCTTTTACCACAGGGATCCAGAAAGAACCCCTTGTCAGTTATTCAGTAATTTGGAAACAGATTTGCAATAAAAAATTGTAGTAAACTATTCATAGAAACTCAAATTCATGTGAGAGCAGGGCATTTTTAGGGATTCAGAAGGAATTCCTAGCTAAACATCACTGGGATTCCTCCCAAGTTTTTGGGATCCTCAATCCCAATGAGGACTCTCTTGGGGTCGAACTTTAGGCTGATATATATAGATATATAGATAAATATCATTCAACTCTCAGGGGTGCATATATTGACTCCACTGTTTTAAATACTCAATCCAGCATTTCTGCACTTAATTTCAGTAATTGAGTATTTAAATCAGCATGGTTAATGCATGCGTCACTGACAGTTGAATAAATTTTACCAATACATCAAATATTATCCCAATGAGTGGCAATGCATGATCACTTGGCATACCATGACAGTTTGAGCAAAACCCTAGGAATGAATATCATGCAATTCTATCATGAATTTTGAATCAAAGAATCCGCTAATAGCAGAATAACACACTGTAAAATGCACTTGCAACTTGCAATACTAGATCTTAAATAGAAAGTACACTGGATCTTAAATAGAAAGTACAAAACTTGGATGCTATTAAAAGTGTTTTTTGTATGGATGAAAGCTACTTGTTGATTGGTCAACACAAAGGTCATCTGAATGTGACCCTATGCACAATGTCAGGAGATCCTAAGACGGGGGACAATAAGATATCTGTTTAACCCTTGCAATGTGGGAGCCAAATATGAAAAGCCTTTGTCACCAGCAAAGAGCCAGGTCAGTTGACACAGCTTGTGCCAGCTGACCATGGCTGCTCATAGTTAATTTTTAATCTGAAATTTGTAAAATGACAATGGATAGGTCTAAAAATTGAAGATGGACTAGTCCATTGTGAAAATTCTGCAGTGCAAGGGTTAAGTAGATTGCTATGTGCTGAAACATTTGGAACAATAATATTGCAGTACAACTGTACATATCAGCATTCATTTCAAACATGAATCATGTAAACAAACAAGTGTATAGCTGCCAATGTTAACATGTTTACTTGAAACTCTAACACTTAATACATCATACTAACAACAATATATTGTTGTTGTAGGGACCTGAAACTTATCACTATTGCAGTTAGGGGTGTAACAATACGGTAAAACCCATTTTGCAATAGATTGCGATATGCAAAACCCGTATTGCAATGTGCAAAACCCATATTGCAATATGCAAAATCCGTAATGCAATATATTGCAATATACAAAACCCATATTGCAATATGCAAAACCTGTATTGCAATATATTGCAATATGCAAAACCCGTATTGCAATATATTGCAATATGCAAAACCCGTATTGCAATATATTGCAATATGTAAAACCTGTATTGCAATATATTGCAATACATTTCAGTTTTTTAGCAGACATGCTCTCAAATGATCTCTTATCCAAATATTTGAATGACTTGTGTAAAATGGATTATATGTTAGAAAATGCATATTTTGAAACGGACTTTCAAAGAGAATTATTTTCTCATTAGACAAAATGTTTATTATTTTAAAGCACAATAAGATTACTTCAAGTTTTCAACTTATTTTAACATCTCTTTCAAATATTAAAATTTCAGATTGTGATTAAAACAATCAGTACGGCACATAACTACAAAAATCAGTGCAGGAAAAAACAAACCGGTTAAAAACCATCAGAATTCGTATTGCAACATTAACCAGTATATCGGTTAACCGTCACACCCCTAATTGCAGTATATAACTATAGACATTATGCAGCCTGCCCAGCTAGCTTAGTCAGTAGACCACAAGTCTACTGATTGAGGGGTCTTAGGTTTGATTCAGAAGTGAGGCAGAGTTTTATAGAGTTTTGGTCATAATTCCATTTATTAACCATTTCCAGGAATGTTGAGAAAGTTCACTTACTGCCATGATATGACAAATACAAGGTGTTGCTATGGCATTAAACCTGACCGAAAGAAAAAAACAATGATGCAAAGATGTAATTGTCTTTATGCAGGTATATAACCGGGTCGTTAGCGCAGACCGGGTAGCTAGAATCTAGGGTCCGAAAGGGGTACAGGTTCCAATCCTACCCGGGAGGTTATACCTGTCCATAAAAATTTGACAATAATGTCAATTTTCCTCCATTAATAAGGTATGTGGAGAAGTTTCCAGCCTTGTGGAAGGGTAGGTGAGTTCTGGTTATAGACAAGGTTCCAGAAAAACTAGGTGTCCTGAATGCCACTATATAACCATACTATGTGTTGCTATGGCGTTAAACACAACAAAACAAATAAATAACAGGTATATAAAGTAAATTACAATCATAAATTTATTATAACTGTCAAGAAATTAGGATTTTTGTACTCAAATAGTCATAAAGTTACATAATTTTGTCAGACAATTTGTCATAAACAAATAATTATGTCGACTTCCTGCAGTAAGTTAAATAAATTGGTACTTAATACAACTATATGAGATTTTATATGTGAATATTAAAGGCAGGGTCTATGGTTAAGTTATCTAGGACAATTACTAATAAGGTAAACAAGCACATGCTTTTTACTGAATTGAAAACCTAGCCGCTTATAGTCCAGTCGGCAGCCAATCTGGATTTCAAATCTAGTGTCTCAAAAGGGGTAAAGATTAGAACCCACCCAGGGAGGTTATACCCTTTTATGAAAATTGGACAATTATGTCATTTTTCCTCTATTTTTATATAGTTATGTTATTAATTAAATGGAGAAGTTTCCAGCCTTGTGGAAGGGTAGGGGAGTACTAGATTTAGATAAGGGTCCAGGAAAGCCAGGTAAGGTGCGCTGGATGCCATAAAATAACCAAAATGTCCCCTGCGAAAAGTAGTTCTTCAATTCATAAATAGTTCGTGAACTTTGGCTCATTATTCATGAACTGCAGTTCATGAACAATCACACGAACAGCAAATGGCTGGTTTACGAACAACTTTGTTCATGAACAGTTCATGAATAATTGATGGACAAATCTTCAAGAACAGTTCATGAACCAAACTTTCAGAAATTGTTAATGAACCAAACTTTCAGAAATGGTTCATGAACTAAACTTAGATCTTAGTCACTGTTGACACAGCCTAAACCCCAGAATAGATTAACTGAATTGAAATTGTTTTATTCTAAATCCTTTGCACAAAAATAGCTTGACTCATTTTTGAGCCAAGGATATAGAGTTTATCATAAAAATTCACAAGACCACTAGGAAATGTACCAGCTTAGCATGAGAAGTTGTTGAATACAGCCAAGTAATGTTAACATACAGTTATATTTACATTACTGAAGAAAAAAAAAACTTTATTAATTCTTATCTGTACATCTTAGTGTAAATTAATTAACTTTGCTAGATAATTATCATATTTCATCATACAACCCCATCTCTTTAATGAATGATAAATTTTAAATTTTGGGTGTACTGTGCATTTAAGATGCACTCCTAATGCATGTATCATATCTATTTTATGTGCTGTATACCTTGAGTGCCTTTTAAAAATGAACAATCAAAAACAAAAAAAATTCAGTTCAGTAAATTTAAAAAAATGTAATAATATTTTAAAGTCAGGGTTTCATGCTTACATCCGTTCAACAGATTTACAGCTATTACGCCTGGTCATTGGGCTACTCAGGTATCTATCTATCAATCTCTCTGAGGAGTTTTTACTCTGCTTATAAGAGCAGCCACCAAATTGGCACAACGGAATTAAACCATCCTAACAGGTACCCATTTACACCTGGATGGAGTGAAGCAATTGCAGATGAATTTCTTGCTCAAGGAAATAAGCAGTTCCCATAATGGGATTCTAACCCAGGACCTCTTGATCCCTAAGCAGGCATTCTACCACTGAACTACTGCTCCTTTTTTTCATTTGGTTCAGTAAAAAATCCATTTTGCTGAACTGATTGACAAGTGCTAATGAAAGTTTGTCATGATGACTGGTCTAATAGAGAACATACAATATATTCACTTAGAGACTTTCAGCAGACAAAAGCACTGGAGCCAAGTGGGAATGAAAAATCTATCAATTCTTGAAGTAAAGCCATTATTTTATGAGAAGTATGACCCTCTGACATTTGAGAAGGTGACAACAGACATGTTAAACAACAAATACAGATGTTTTGTAGAATGAGTATCGAGTATGGAATCATTGTTTGATAAAGCTCATGGCAATAATCAATGAAAACAAATATTGCGGGCTCTAAGCGCATAACGGTCGTAACTCAAGTTAAAAAAAAGAGTGAGTTACAACCGTTTTGCGCAAAGCACTCGCATTATGAGACATTCATTTGACAGGATATCTTTTAGCGTTTTATTTCTTTTATAGCAATTCTAGCAGCTCCTGTAGTTTCTGTCTGCATGCTTGAGTGAGTGGAAACAATTAGTTCTTTAATAAAGAGATGATCATAGATTTCTTTGAGCTATTTTTGTAAACAAGATATGGAGTCCCTGAAGTGACATTATGAAATACTTATTTCATTTTCACGATTATTTTGTTTAAACATAATATAATTTCTTCTTCCCTAATAATTATTTCGCAAAAAATATATTTCATAAAAATAAATTATCGTAATTACGAAACAGTTATTTTATTTTTAAAAAATCTTAAAATTATTTTTTAAAAATTAATTGCCAATTCAAAATGTCTAAATAATTATTTTGTAAAAATGGAATAATATTTCATAAAATGGAAAAAATATTTAGTATACGAAATAATTGTGAAAATAAAGATGTTTTTCAAAATGTCCATTAAGGGGTTCCGTACTAGTACATTGGCTATTTTTGTAAATCGGAAAATTTTCCTCACATCTTGTGCTAGTCGATCAAGAAAATACAAACAATTCATAGCTAAATAGCTCAACAGCTTTATAATGATTTAACGCTCATTGATTAGCCTATATTGATCGGAACACTGTTGGTCTCACATCTAAACATGATATCTTAGATTAGGCCAGTTTCATACAGAGAATAACTTCCTTATAGTTATTAATGGGGAAATATGATTATTGGAGTTATTATTGAATATCTAGATATTTTTAGATAATTGATATAAATAAGGCAATTATCGTATAGGGTGAGAATATGTCTTGTGAGCATTAAGAGAAAAAATTACCATCATTATTTGCATTATGATGGAAAAATCGATCATTTTCAGATTAATTTTACACCCCTGTTCTATAAGGTCATAAGTACTTCTGCAAACCAAATGGAAATGTCACATTTTGTGGACAGAGCCCTATTAGTTAGTCGTTAAGGCTATATAATTATTTAAACAATTAAATCTCCATTTTGCCAATGTCTGCTTCATTTTGTCCATTTTGCCAAAAATTCTTCATTGCATGTTTTAGTCATACCGTCCCACAATGCAACAGGTGGTAAACTGGAACCAGTAGCTTTCCCAACATGCAATTTTAGTTTGAAAAAATGAGGGTATGTTACCTCCCTTTTAGATGATGTGTAGAAAGACCAAAGGGAGGTAACTAGAAAAATAAACCATCACCACCTAACTGTGGGTTCCTTTGAATGATTAAAGTTTTAAATCTAAAAACACGTCACACTTTGCTTTTTGGTTGTGTGGAAGGTCTGTGTTAAACTGTTGCTGTTCCTGATATGTGTTCAAACTCCTTTCTGGTATCAAGGCAGACCTAGGAGACCCACATGGTTATGAGTTAAAAACACAATGTACATATATTATGGGCTTAGTACAAAACCGTCGTAACTCAATTTTACATAAAATTTAGTGAACCTAGGTACAGTCATTGTTGAGTTCTCTTCCGGACTAGGTTTTCATATTTTAAGTCCCAGTGACCTTGACCTTTGACCCTGGGGTCTCAAAATCAATAGAGAACCTCCTCTACACAAGGGCTATCCACACATAAAATTTGAGGAACCTAGGTACATCCTTTCTTGAGTTATCATCCGGACAAGCAATTGTCCACATAAATACAGACGGACAGACAGACAACATCATAACATAGACGTCCGTTTTTTCAAAACGGGCGTATCAAAAGGTGGGGGTTAGGAATGTTTGCACTAAGCCCCTGATACAGTGTTTTTGACTGGGAAACAGTGTAAGCTGTCTATGATGTTGGACATGGTGAAATTTCTTATGATTTGCATTGTCATACAATGGATTACATGCATGACAAAAAACCATCGTCTTCAGAAATGCCATTTGTATTAAACATTTAAGCTATAGACCACATATGGTAGAGAAATAACTCAATGCTACAGAAAGTCTGAATGTCTTCAGAATAAGAAGAATGTTTTAACAATACAGCAGACGTTGTTAATCAATAATAAACAACTCCTCTTAGAAGATGACACATGGTTGAAAGTGTAACAGAAAGTTATTTTGAAATCATGAAATTCCTGTATGTTATGATTCCACAAACGTTTTGGGGCAAGTGTGTGGTGGATGCACCCTAGAACCTGGTTAAAACCCCTCCGTGCCTATTTATTTTGCCACACTGTGTTCCAAAGCAGACACCCCTTATATTCTTATTTTCATTATTTGTTTGTGGCATTCCTTTTATAACATAAGTCTTAAAATCTAAAAACATCTTCCTCCTTGTTTTTAGCTTTGAGGGAGTTCTGCATTTTTTTACTGATGCTGTTTCTGAAATGTTTGCTTACGCAAGTCAAGAGTGTTTCCCACAAAGTGGTATCTGCCACTTCCGACAAATCCATGAAAATTCCAGGAACCAGGGTGTGGCTACATCGACCCTCCCCCCTCAAATTATACTTCACAACAAAATCCCCCTAGTGACATAACATTACATTTTATCATCATAATTTGTCTCCTTAAAGCAAAAAGGGTCCATCATATATAAGATTTAAGAACACTATGGTACCTTTTTTCATTTACTGGGAAGAATTACAAAATATGAAATATGAATTAAAATATTTTGTGCCTCATGAACTGAGACGTATACTAAACTGGTTCATAACAACATTATACATTTGCTATATGAACACCAACAGAGTCTGTAATCAGTTAACATAACTCACACTACATTACACTGTCTGCTCTCTACTTAATTATGAACCTGTTTTCTTATAATTATAGTAATTAAAAGTTATTTTCTCAGGGTATAATTATATTCATCTGTTTTTCAAAATGTAAACAAATCCTTGTTTTTCATCAAATTCTTGCAGGAACCAAAACATAGACAAAGTACATAAATATGGATATCTTTTTTTAAATTAATAGTGAGTACAGAAGTACTGTAATCAGTATGTATGGAATTATTGGACAAATATCTACAGTAAAGTTTCGCTATTAAGACCACTTTTGTTTCTTCAAAATCATGCGTTTTTTAACAATTATTAAGACCCAAATGCTTAATTTGTGAACAAAAGGGTCTCTATTATAAGACCGTTTCGCTATTAATTTGGCTGGTCTTAAAAGCGGAACTTTACTGTAGTATCTAAATTAGGGGGGTTAATGTATGGGTCATAGATAGTTGAATATAATTCACCAATAACTAAGACTACAAATTATTCCCGTAATATATCTAAGCCCAAGACATTTCCAAATCATAATCAAATAACTTCGATCCAATCTGCAAGGGTCAGAAAAAGCCATTTCAGAATGAGATTTAGGGATTTTTAAGGGGTTCAAATGGATGACTGTTTCTTTGCTTCACAAAAATTGAAGTAAAAAAAATATAGCACTTAAGAATAGATATGGAGAATCCTGATCCTCTATCATAAAGGAAATCTAACCCATTGTGCCCTTATCATTCAAGAACTGCTATTCTGAGTGATAACATTATAACATTTCCAAGAATGGCAACCATTAAGACAATACCTGGTAGTTCCAGTGAACTTAACAATCAGATTTATCTTGAATCAGTCGCAGATATTTCTCAATCATTATTCAATCTTCAAGTATTCTGACAAGATGTAAACATCAGGACATCATTAATGTTTACAAAACAATTATGTCGGTTAATGCAACAAATATCACTGATTGGTTGATCCTACAAGTTGTTTAAGTTGTACAATCATATGTTACAATATTGTAAACAAGGCCACATTTTTAATATTTTTAGTCTTACGAGAATTTTCTTGAAAAAATGAGTATGGTAGGTGATTTTCAAGCACATTTTGTACAGGTTCTGAGTGAAATTGTCATTTATCTAAGAAATTCACTGACATTTTCTCAAATTGTGTGATAATTGACACACAGTGCTTTTTCCTACTTGTTTCTTTTTTTGGTGCAAAAGTAAGTATAGTGGGTAATGAAAAAATCAATAATCAAGATTTTTTTCAATTTCACAAAAATTAAGGTCGGGATTTTTGTAAGACAAAAAATGTAAAAGATCTGGCCCAATGATAATTTCTGTACAAAGTAGAGAGACCCGCCCAGCTAGCTCAGTCCGTAGCGCACAAGTCTACTGATCCAGGGGTCTAAGGTTTGATTCCCTGGCAGGCATACTTTCCTGGAGCTTGGTCATGAAGTAATTTTCTAAGGCCATTCTACCTCCTACCACTGATTCTAAATCATGTAAGACAGTAGTCAGTCACTGACAAAAGTATGTGCCTAGTTAGTAAGCTAACAGCTAAATCCAGAGATATAGCCTTTCCAGAAACAGTAGGGAGGACTGACGGCCATGATATAACCCTTAAAATGTGTTGCTACGGCAGCATTATTGCAACTCATGATTGTTTATTGCTGTTAAATTTTGTATTTTAGTATTGCAACTCATGTTGTTTATCGTAACATTGCTGTTAAATTTTGAAAATTCAAATTCAGATAAAAATCATAGTGCTTTGACGTCAGTAGATCAAATTTCAAGCCATATTTAAAAATAACTTTATTCTAATCATGGAAAATAAAAGACAAATATCAAAATCAATTTTAACCTAGTAAGAAGTATCATATTACTCACAATTCAAACGATCCTGCGCTCAGAATTGAATGCATTTAAATAGACAAGATTCAATTGATCTAAACATGGTAAACATAACAGTTTTTTTCATTGATTTCTTCAAGCAATTCCAGGAAAAGAGCTATTTTAAAATAATAAGCTCTTCTATTGTTGAAGAAGATGTATAACTCTATTCAGACAATTGACGCAGGCTCTTCACTCAAACATGATTTTTATGCATAAAATTGCTTTGAAAATTTAACAAACAAACTTCAAAGATTTTAAGAAGAAACATCAAAGCTTGTATTGATTGATCTCTTGGCTACATTTATCCTTATCATGGACATGAATAGAACTTTCAACTATTTTTCCAAGCATATCATTTTGGTCAGTTATGCCAACAAAATAAATGGATGTATGGTTCCCTAGGACAACCTACTTCAGTGTTCAAGCAACCAACAATTCCCTTTGGGCAACCAAAAATGCAAATGAGATTTATGGCTTGCTCTTATAATGAACTGTTCAGACAACCACTTTTATATCCTAATTTTGTAGATTGTCAGTTCACCTTCTAAGATTTGCCAGACTGAATTCTAACCCTTAAAGTTAAAAGTTGAAGTATGGTTTAAAGTCTGAGCTGACTTTACAATTTTGTACGATAACCTCTGATCATAGAAATCACCGTCATGTGATCCCTCAAAGTATCCATTAACAACTGGATGAAGTGAAACAACTGTATTAGCAGAGCCCCTAGAGGGGATCAGTCCCAGGACCTCTCAAGCTCTAAGCCCCTTGTCCAATCACTGGACAGCTGTTTCTATGTGAGCCCTAAACATTTCACATGAAACCAGCAATGTGAGATGCATTTTGAAGAAAAATCATCATTTTATTGAATTAAGGGTCAGCAACAGTAACCCCAGTTCAAATACAAATTTGTTGGCTATAAATCCAATGATAGAACCCTGCAAACCACGGTACCAATCAATTAATATTTCGCATAACTTAAATAAACGACATACCAGTACTCGTAACCTATGTACCTAATGATTTTCTAAACAAAAACTATATTGTTTAATGAATTTGGGGAGAAATCCAACAAAAATTACAAAATGAAATTTCTTTAATTTTGCCAATGAAACATTTATCCAATTTAATTTTCCTTCCGTTTACGAATAATTTTCCCCCTATCAGATGGAAACCTGTTTGGCAACACTTGGAGGGCATATTGAAAGTAAACAATTTAACATTCAAAACACATGTTACAAACAACTCTGATATTGATTATAAAAACATCTGGATTACAATGAGTATTGCTAAATTTTATTCCACTGTCAGTGGCGCTTACATTAACCCTGTTGATTTAAATACTTGATATTAGCTCAACAATTTGGTAAGTATGGATAGCTTTCTTTATCAACAGTGGGAACAGAATTATTGTAGCCAGTAAGTTTGGAGATCATAAAACAAATAAGTACTTCATCAGTGGGGTTAATGACCAAAGTCAATGTTTTTTTCTGCAGAATAGATTTTAAGCAACTCAGGTGGCCTCAACTACAAATAGTACCATAACAAAAGAAGCATAACTAAAAGCATTTCAAACAAATGGTAATCAATTTTTTTATAAAACCTAAGTAAAAGGCTCTAAAAGTGAAAATGTCTCGGAACTTTTGGTGGTTACTGTAGCAATAGTTAATCAAAGTTTAATGTTTAATTACAAAAAAAATAGTCTCATGCTGTGTTTTACCAAGTGGTGTATACAACATGTAGGACTAGTGTTGTTTTATATCATAATTGAAGAGGGAAGTTTATAAACAACACTTGATTATCAAGTGATTTAGACTAAACAATCTCATGACAACGCATATTTTTCTTTATAAATAAGCACAGAACATGTTTTACTGTTATGTAATAATAATGCAGTGTACCATGTAACATCAACATGAATGATTCCGAAAGATGTTTGAAACAGCTAGCAAAAATACTCATGCCCAAGCATGTACTTGTATATTATATGGCCCAGGGCTTTTACTAATAATTTATTATGTAATTTATTGATGTTTCGACACCTTTGGGGATGTATTAAGGGCCCTTTAAAGGTGATGTTTCGACACCTTTGGGGAATTGTCTGGTTAACAGTGGCATTTTGTTACACTGTTCAGGACATGTCCGGTTAACAGTAGCATTATGTTATACTGTTCAGGACACTAATTTTCAATGTAAAATAAATAGAAATAAATAAGAAATTAGTGATAAAAATGTAAACTTAGGTGGAATCATGAACTGTGAAGGATGTATGTCCAAAAATATGAATTATAAAGGCTTTTTATTTATTTGTGTTATTGTATATACATATGTTTTTATGGTGGAGGGTTTTTACTTACATGTATTTATTATTATTTTCTTTATAACATTTTTGTACAACGCCATTGAATATGTAACATAGAAATAGGCGTTTAATCAAATGAAAAAGTTTAAGTTTAAGTTTATGTAACATGATATATTTTTATCATCATCAACATCATCACCACTATCATCATCATCATTGTCATTATCATCATTATTATTATAATCACCACCATCATCATCATAATAATCATCTTCTTCATCATCATTAAAATCATCATTATCATCACAATCACCATCATAATAATCATTATCATCACCACTATCATTCTTATCATCCTCATCATTACAGTCATCATCAACATCATCCTCATCATTATAATTATCATAGCAATCTCATCATCATCATTAATATTATGCACAACTTATTTATTTTGCTCAATAATATAATATGTAATACAGAAATAATTGTCAAACAAATTAAAAAAGTTTAAGTTTGAAGTTGATGCTTTAAAATGATTTATATTTTTATTAAACAGCTCCTATGAATACATTACACAGAACTTAGTCTGGCTGAGAAAGCACAAAGACCAGTGATTAGTAAACAAATGTCCTCATACATCAGCTGAATGACTGAAGTAAAACACAGGCTTAAGTCACAGACATTGGAAAGCCATAACTAAAGAATATTAGAATATAAACTTAACATTACTATTCCAAGCATGTTTTCAATCAGACCAATGTCTTACATTTATACCTAGAACAAAGCCAATAAAACAGTGCTGTCCAAAAGTTTGGAGATATTTTACTTTGTAGGCCTACCAAATAGCTTTAATCGAAAAAGTTTATGTTTACTATATGAGTTTTTGGTTTTGGTAAATTTTTTAGTTACAATTCTATATTTAGTTGAGACAAATAAAAGTGACTCATAGAATTACATTGGTTAGGCTTTTGGAGGCTTTTAGAATTTCAGATGCGGAATCATACAAATGTAAAGCATTTATTATCTTTGTTTAATGATATACCAAACCATTTTAGATAGATATATTAAAGTCACAAAAAATTTGATTAGCACTGTATTTTTACAACGGTTTATTCAGTGTTCAAAATAAGGATATGAAAGTGGTTGTCCTAACAGATCATTACATGAGCAAGCACTATAACTCATTTGCTGTGTTTTGGTTGCTAAGAAATTGTTGGTTTGCCCAAACTAAACAATGGTTGTCCTGGCAACTAGACACCCACTAATTTTGTAGACAGTTTATGCCAATTTTTTTTCTTGATGGTGAAACAAGTTCTTACAACTTAGATTAATCACTTTCGAGTCCGCTTCCTGGTCCCCCAGTACAGAGTTATTACGATAAAGTTTCTTGTTTAAAGAAACAATGGCATGGGTTTTGGATGGGATCGGAACCAATGAGGAGCTGGCTATCCATGATTACCAGTCTAACTTTGTAACGGCTCGGCCATGCCGGCTCCTTTCGTAGACAGTCTATAACCATATATAAACAGCATAGAATTCTAAAAGCAAGTATAGATCAAAAGTATATCGCAACAAAAGAAGAAAGAGAGTTCTCCTTAAATGTCATTGATTGTATCGAATACCACTTGAGTCAGAGATAGAGAAAATATATCAACGTTCTACATAAATGTTGAACCATGACATAATGATGGCTACATTGTATAAGAAAAGTTCTCGGTGAACTGCTACTGTAAACTAAGAAATCTTCGCGTACACAATATTTCGTTTTTTGAAATTACGGCTAAAATCATTCGCATATTACCATCCATCGTGAAAGTAGCCAAAATAATAATGGCTATGACAAATTTCAAGTTTCAATGCAGCATTTGGCGATATTTGGGCTCAACACTAGGATGTGCGATCGGTCCTGTCAACCTATATTTGGGTTTGGGCAAATTGTTACTGCTAGTGATTGTTTGGTTTGATGTTTGATGATCTTAATAGCGGAACTTTGTAACTGTACATGACAGTTTGATACAAAAAAAGAAGGTTGGGTGATTGTTATGCATCAGCCAATTAGCAATAGTCAAACTTTATGGAATAACTGCGAAAGTCGCTAAATAAAAATCGCGGAACCAATTCTTGGTTTACATTATAACACAGGCTGAGTGAGAATGAAAATATAAAATCAATGAAACTCTGAGCTTGTATTACTTTTAGTTTAAACAGTTCATGTAAAACAAATTATTCTCAACTTTCAAATTGAGTTTCAAGTTTTAATTTGATGTTTGCAGCGTCATATTGGCTTTTTATGTCTATCATGATACTGGAAAGAATAAATAAAATCGAGGAACTTAACCTCCAGGTTATTTATGAGGATAGTGCCATGTTAATTTGTAGAATTCTTGAACAAGAGAATGCCGCCTGACTAGCTCAGTCGGTAGCACGCAAGTCTACTGATTGAGGGGTCGTGGGTTCAATTCCCAGACGGGGCATACTTTCGTGGAGCTTGGTCATGAAATAATTTCTATGGTCATTCTCCCTCCTATCACTGATTCTATATCATATAGGGCAGTTGTCAGTCACTGACGAAAGTATGTGCTAAGTAGTTGGTTAACAGCTAAATCTAGAGATTTAGCCTTTCCAGGAACAATGAGTAGGTTGATTGACCGCTGTTATATGACCTATACAATGTGTTGCTACGGCGTTAAACCCAACAAAAACAAACAAACAAACTTAAACAAGACGGTCCCGAGGATCGTGGATCGCTCATCTGAATGTAAACAAGGTTTTTGAACACTTCACTATAAAACTATGCTCGTTCCTTTAAAGAGACAACTCTGGATTCTTTTGACTTTGTACACAGTCCTTGTTTCATTCTGGCCGTAGATTTCCAAGGCTTAGTAATAAGTCTTAAACTCACGGCACCAATGTAATAAGAGGAGGAAAAGTTACATAACCAATGCGGGCTCGAACCTTAACCTCCATAAACAGATATCCTGTAGAGCATTGTGGTACAGGATCTCTACTGTCTCCGTGGAAGGTCATTTCGAGATAAACTTTGTGTCAACCAATCAATGCGAAGCTTTCATCTAGACGAAAACACTATTAATCACTTTTTGATTTCATAATTTCTATTTTTAATAAGTTACGTATCATAACAATTTCGTCATGAATATTATGATGAGGAAAGGTCACCTGAACCTGACCCTCGTTTGAAAAAGGCCAGATCTAAATTAGCGAGTAGGAGCGGAAAATTTTAGATCGGGTTTTAAACAAATTGGCTCAAACTTATAATGCAGTTTCCAAACCTTTCCAGTTTTCTTAGTATGCAATTACTACACTTTAAAATTAATGTTCTGCTGAAACATGACAGCATGAAGGATTTGGTTTTCAGAATTTGTCCATGAAATAAAAAAAATATGCAAAAGAAAAAATGTTTTACAATAAAATTCATTCCAATTTTATCCATTAATTGGTAAATTTAATTAACTAAAAAATATATAATATTGGTTTTTCTGCAATATCATTTAGTAAATTGGATTTCAAACTAAAAACTAAATCATGCAGAATGACAATGTAAAAATATAACTTTTCATTATGAAACCAACTTACTGTACAGAACAATACAGTAATTTCATAGAGCCTGCCTTAGCTAGCTCAGACGATAGCACACAAGTCTACTGACCAAGGGTTGTGGATTCAATTGCCAGACGAGGGGCATATTTTCATGGAGTTTGGTCATGAAATTATATCTACAGCCATTCTCCCTCCTACCACTTATTCTAAATTATGTTGAGCACTTGTCAGTCACTGCCGTAAGTTAACGCCAAGTAAGTGGCTATCAGCTTAAACCAGAGATTTAGCCTTTCCAAGAATGGTGAGTACGTTGACTGACCCCCGTAATACAAACATATGACCTATACAATCATGTGTAGCTACGATGTTAAACCTAACCAAAAAAAGGTAATTTCATGTTAAACAGACATCAATCTCCGTAAACAGATATCCTGTAGAGCGTTGTTGTACAGGATCTCTACTGTCTCTGTGGAAGGTCACGTCGAGATGAACTTTGTGTCGACCAATCAATGCGCAGCTTTCATCTAGACGAAACACTATTAATAACATTTTGATTTCGTAATTTCTATTTTTAGACCAAGGTTTGCAAGCTTATTTAACAGCGGTATAATTCACAGTCCGTGACATAGACGATGTAAACAAGTTACGTATCATAACAATTTCACCATGAATATTATTATGAGAAAAGGTCATCTGAATGTGACCTTCGTTTGGAAAAGGCCAGATCTGAATTAGCGAGTAGGCGAGCGGAAACTTTTAGATCGGGTTTTAATCAGATTGCACAGACATAAATCTGTCTACAAAATTATGGTAAGATATGAAAGTGGTTGTCCAAACAGGTCATTCCAGTAGCAAGCACTATGTCCTCTTTATAGGCTTTTGGTTGCCATACAGAAATTATTGGTTGCCCGACCGAAAATGGTTGTCCCTGGCAACTGGACTCTTATTCTAATTTCGCAGACTGTGAAATAGTTTTCTATCCACCGTCAATGAAAATAGAAACTGTTAATTGAAACCAGAGCTGTCTCCAGGAGTGCTCAATCAAAGAACTGACAAATAAAGGAAGCCATGTTTCTCAGGATTGAATTGAAATTCATTAGTGCAATGACAAAGCAAGACTGAAATTCTATGAAATTTTTAGACATTGCAAAAAACATTATCAAAACCATTTCTAGGCAGTCAACCAGGCCACAGACCTATGACTAAGTTTATAACTTATTCAGACTGAAGAACCTATATAGGGAAAACACAATTAATTTAACAGACAAAAACATCATCATTGTCTGAAAATCTTGATCAAGCCATCAAGTTTTACAAGTAATTTTGTATCAATACACAGAAGTTTACATAAAGCAATTTTCTGCTTCAAAAAAAAATTCAAAAAATACTACAGTACAACCTGTCTTGAACAACACCCACTGGGAGGGACTAAAGTGTGTAGCTGAACATTCAGAGGTTGTTCACAGCTTTGCAGAGGTTGAATTCAATTAAAATTACGCCTGCAAGGAAGTTACGAAACTTGTTCCCTGTGCAGAGGATTTGCTCTGTAGAGAGCCCCTCTGCAAAGGTTATACTGTATATCAAAACTATTTTGTGAGCAAACAAATTGCAAAACTGTTCCCTAGGGGACACAGAAGAACCTACCAAACGTATATCTACTAATATGTTATACAGATTTAATGCTAGCAAAATGTCTTAATAGTCTGAATTGTGCAAAGTTTTATACAAACACTTTTTTCATTGTTTTAATTTGTAATAGTCATAATAGTGGCATGAGATTCTCTAAAGCTGTCGGGCTTTATGTAGCATGTTCTCAGAGAACATGCTACATAAAGCCCGACAGCTAACAGATAATTTGTAGTTGTCAGATTTTTGCAATGGGACCTATATTTTCTATGAACTCCAGGCACTCCTCCTAGCATTAAACAATGTGTGAACAATTATAATACAGTAACATTCCGTTGCAGTGAAACAACTTTTCCCAGGTTCAGTGGAAAACGGTCGTAATTCAATATAAGAAAAGAATGAGTTATGAATGTTTTTGCACTAAACCCGGGATTTAGAAATCTGTTACATACAATGTGTCTTTGAAGTCTAAACAAGAATGTCTATACAGTCAGGGCAGGTCCTGGGTTGTTTTGAGTAAGGGGGTGGGACACAGCAGCCAAGTTTCAGACTATTTTCTTCAAATAGAACTAATCTCCAAAAAAGACATCCTGTAGAGAGTTGTTGTACAGGATCTCTTAGATCTCAATGGAGGGTCACGTCAAGATGACCTTTATGTTGACCAAACAATGCATAGCTTTCATCTAGAAACACTATTAATAACATTTTGATTTTGTAATTTCTATTTTTAGACCAAGGTTTGCGAGCTAATTTAACAGCGGTATTATATTCACAGTCTGCGATTGGACGGCTCATTTCAAATTGCGTGACGCAGACAATGTAAACAAGTTACAAATCATAACAATTTTGTTATGAATATTACGATGAGAAAAGGTCACCTGGACCTGACCCTCGTTTAAAAAACGACCAGATCTAAATTAGGGAGTAGGCAAGCGGAAAATTTTAGATTGGGTGTTAATCAGATTGAAATAGAACATGACCTGAGCTCATCAGACGTAAAACAAGCAAGTATGCCAGCAGAGAATTTCAGATCATCAAATGATTCTTCTAAAACTCCTAATCCAATGTTCAATTAATTTAGAATCCTAAGCACTTGCATATTTCATGTCTCCCCCAACCCCACCCCTCCCACATCCATCACTAAATGTAAAAAAACTTATGTCATTTATAAGCAAAGCCAAGTATGTAATATTTCATGTGTACATTTTTGCGTGTCAGAATGTAAGAAATAAACATACTTTAAGAGACAGACAGAGAGAGAGCAGAGAGAGGAAACTATCAACTATATACAGTACAGTCTACATTAAGTCATGATTTATTATTCATATAAGAATTAATAAACCAGACATTAAATAAGATTTTATTTCCTTTTTCACCAGAATACATGCATTATTGTTATCAACTGACCTTGGGTTTCAGAGATTCTAACAAACATTACTTGTTTACATTCAGGTTTCATTGAACTTTTTATTTACATTAGTTCGATTGAACTTTCACTTATATTATATTTAATTGTTTCATGGAATAAAAAATATTGGAGTCATGTAAGGACATTTCTACAGCCATTCTCCCCCTACCTATGTTTCAAGTTTGGCAGTAGTCTGAGCCACTTGTGGTGATGGTATCGGTTCATGCTTAGAACTTGGTTGAGACAATTAGGGTATTTAATTTTATACGACTATAAAAATATTCAAACCCCTTTTCGCCGATTTTTTTGTCAAAACTGTAGTCATTATAGATTCAGATTCTCAGTGAACTCGGGTAGGGAACGATAGTGGCCACAGTGGGCTACCATCCTTAGAAATCCACTCGCCCACGTCGGAAAATGGTCGCCTCAGGCAAGTGGGCGCCCGTTAATTTCCATCCCTGGTTAAGCACATACTTTTATTGTCAAATCTTACTCATCTATCAGTCATGCATACATTTACCCCGCTGATTTGAATATTTACCACAGCACTTCTATACTCCAGACCAACGATGCTCCATTGATATCGTCCGATTATTAACTACCCTACTGACTCAATAAAGCAGTAGAGGTTAAACAAGGGGAATGACCGTTCTAGTAGAAGTGGAATTAAGTAAACAAAGCACCCAATATTCTGATATAAAAACTATAGTTTTATGATTCTTTATACAATAATTTGTAATAAAACTATACATAGGTCATTATAAGAATAACTTGACAGTAGAGACAAAATCTAAACAATATTCATACAAACTATGTCTCATGAATGTTTACCTAAATTTTCACGTACTACAATAACCTTCACCTTGACCCAGATACTAAAAGTAAACAATCAGTACTAATCCAATATGATGCCTGGAGAAAACATACAATACAGTATAGAAACATCAACAATTTCTCCCGGCAGATGTTAATCTCTTTATTAACCCTCAACAAAATACTGTGCAACCTCTATCAACAGGCATCTACTAACATCTGGCAACCAATCATGGTAGCTCTACACAGCAGGCACCTCTCAATAATAGCAATTTTCAACATACCCATCAGTGTATTTTGCAATAAGAGTTACACTAAGAATATTAATCGCCTTCGGTGCTTGGATCACACCATTTTGGGGCCAAAACTGGGCCCAATTCCCCTCCCGCTAAAGTATGTATTCCCCCCTTCCCTTTTTTTTAAAGCTTTGTACTATTCGTCCTAATTTTTGCCAATTCCATTTTATTGAAAAGGTATATAGACTTGAAATTTAAATAAAAAAAGAGAAATATGAAAACAGGATTATACCTTTAAAAGTGTTAATCATTATTATCTAAAGTATTTAAAAATAAGGAAAAAGTTCCCCCCATTTCATTTCTGTTCCTATTTTCACATTCAAAAATGACCCTGTCACATCTCTCCTTAAGTGAAAATAAATGCTTATATCTCTGTAACAGACATATATTTGTATGGAACCAACGGGTGACTTTCATAGAGAGGTTTTACTGTACATCCCAGTTACTTGACTCTCAAGTTAATCTACAAGTTTCTGCTACTTTATCCATGAGACACTAAGAATAATTTACTTAGAAATAAACTCTCAACAATTGTTACTTTAGAATTTACCTAAATTGTTTAAGGCAATAAAAGTTAACAAGAGTATAGTGGAAAACATCACACTATTTGTACAAGGCAAGAATTAACTCTGCCGTAGGCTACATGATGTCAATTTTAAAGGTTTAGTATAACTGAGTTTTACCAAGAATTGTCAAATGTTTATTTTCATCCATTATTTACTGGCAGCAAATTTACAAGACTTTACTCATCAGAGAATATGTAAACATCTAACCCCAGGAGGAGTGAATTTTTTACATTGTTTAATGGTCACCTTCAGCTATGGGTCAAGTAAATTCAGGACAAAGACTATAGTTTATCAACACGTTTTATGGTAAAATCATCTTTTCTGGACACCTTTTCTATCACCAGTATTTTGAGGCAGTAAATTTCGCATGAGTCTATGACCTTACGGTGTTAATATAAATAAACTTGTAAAATTTGTTTCTAACAATGGGATGCACCACAAATCCCTGGCACATAGCCGCTTTGTGACAATAGCCAATATACAAAAAGACGTACACAAAGTACGCAAAGCTGTAAACTGTGTTCACCTGTAAATGAAGATTGACTTAGATCAAACAAGATCTTCAGAAAGAGTTAAAGTAACTATAACAATGTAGTACTTACGATTGCATCCCAAGTCATGTACAGTCAACACAACAAAATGACTGTGTTTAAGATCACCCTGAAATAAAAAACAACAATTAAATAATTAATTATGATTTGAATGCAATATGACATTGTACCACTTTTTGACAAATTTTCATACTTTCTCAACAGTCCTTAAAAAGACTTCAATCTTTAAACCAAAGCTTTTAACTAATGTACTAATTTAAGAACACCCCCCACCCCACGGCTATAAGTAAATTACTTGATAAGGGGGAGGGGGAATGACCTAATTCCACAAAGGTATGTACGACTGGGAGCTGAGCTGAGCCTTAACAGGGCTGTAGGTAAAGGATGTTGTAAATTTTATTCAACAGTCAGAGGCCTATAATCCCACTGATTTAAAATATGGATCTCTATTTTTATAGATTGGGATAACAGAAGTACTGTAAAAAGTATCTAAATCAGTGGGGTTAATATTATTGAGAAGTGGCTGTCAAAAGACGGTAACTGTATTGAATGAAAAAACAATATACAAGAATTTCCAGGAATTTCTGATTACGATAACATGACATTTATAAACTGTCCTCAGACTTCCAGCATGTATTAAATAGATTTAATTTAATAAGATAGTATTAAGCAAGACTCTCTGAGAAAATTGATTTTCATTAAATTCTAAAACTGTGGCACTACACTGCAACAAGTATCGTAACACACCGTCTCTAGTTTTCAACCTAGTAAATTTTGTTCACCCTGAGTTTTTTTTATTGTCTTTTTAAAATAATGATTTTTTCACGCCTAAAATTCCAGCATTTCACCAAATTCACAACTCTGTTGAAAGAAAAACCAACAAAATATTAAAATTTTGGAGTCTACCGGTACCCCACCTAACTTTTTTCTGACAGTTGCCTATAAACACATAAATTATCTTTTTGGCCTTAACAATCCACAGACCTAATAAATATAATTCCCAGACAATTTAGACAAGACAAAATTAATATCATGTAAAATTCAAACTTTGTTAATAAGATTTATTTACAAGAGAAGCAATTATCGTCTGTAAGAAACAATGAAATCAATTTTGAATTCAAACTAACAAAGGAAATTTAATAATCATCCCTACAATGAATCTACAATTGTTACAATAATTTTCATAGCATTAAGTTTAATATCATTCAAAATATAAATTCTATATGGTGTTTATAATTGTATTAAGTTCCAACTTAAGTACAGATACAGTGCCCTTCAAACATTTGAGAAAGTAAAATTTTGTGAACAACTGATCCAGGGCTAGACATTAATAGGATGCCTGGTTGAACATTTATTGTATCCAGCAATATGCATGACTTGCCCATACCAAATGTTATCTAGCAGTAACAAGCTGTCCAAACCAAAATAAGTGTGGTCAGGAGCAATCAAACAACGATCATTGTTGAGCCTTGTGATCTTGCATACCACAGGTAACTACTATGTATCCTATAATTAAAGTTACATTATGGCCTTCATGGCTAGCTTAGTTCGTAGCGCACAAGTATACCAATCTAGGGGTCATAGGTTCAATTCCTGAGCAGGACATACTTATGTGGAGTTTGGTCATAGAATAAATTCAACAGTCATTCTCCCTCCTTCTACCACTGATTCTTATTCATGTAGGACAGATGTTAGTCACTGATGGAAGTATGTGCCTAGTAACTGAATAATAGCTAAAACTAGAGGTTAAGCCTTTCCAGGAATGGTGAGTAGGTTGACTGATGACCATTGTGTTGCTATGGCGATAAACCCAAGCAAGAAAAAAAGTTTAGTATGCACATGTATTTTAACTGAGTAGATCTATGGAAAATTTACCTAAAAACAAGGCAAGTTAATTTAAAAATACATAAACTAGACATTGGGGGCTGTACACAGGAGTTCTGAAATTATTATTGTTCTTCTTTATCTTTGATTTTTTATCCATTTATGTCAGACAAGGACAGCCGAGGTTAATGAGGTCACCAACAATATCTCAGAAAAAGTGAACAAATGGCATAAAAACTAAATTAGCTGAACATCATTGTAAAGACAATAGTAGATTTTTATCATATATTGTCCCATTTCCAGCAAGCATCTTGATCAATACTGCTGTTCATATAGACATGGCACAAAATGTCTAAATATTGAACATAGGCATCGCCTAATATACTAACATCTAAAACTATCCCAACATATATCCATAATATCAAACAATCATAATCATCGACTTCCTGCAATTTTTGGAGATAATTTTCTCAGTAATGTCTAAACAAGAGAGTAGATCTAGAGTACTCTTAAAGTCTAGGACGTTTCTTTACACTACATATTTCCAATAATGGGCAAACAAATTAAACTAGTTTCAGGGCTAAAATTTTAATTTGCATACTTACAAAGTTGGGATTGAACTTAAAAAGTGTGAGTAACTTTTATTTGGAAATTATAACAGTAAATCATAATATATGTTTACAACACATAATATTGTTTCATTAACTCTTTAGCATCAATAATATTCATCAAACAACATTCACTTTCAGACCGAGGCATACATGTATGTATTTGTCTCAGAGTTTAAAGAAAGTGTAAGTTGTCCACAATAAATGAACCCTGTACATGGTTATAAATTACCAAGAAACTCCAGCCAATTTTAGTAAAGGAGTGTATTAGAGCATTCTTTAACAGAAAAACAAGTTTTTAGTTTCACAATCATTCATCCCAGTCCCAGAAAACCAGAAAATACTGGTTGACGAAAAAGAATAACGGAGAAAAGATGAAACGAAAAGACAAAGCTATAAAATACTGAGTCTTGTACAAGTCTTGTACTATAAAAGAACGGCTGTTATTGATCTTCAACAATAGAGAGTTTAAACAGAATCACCTTAGAAGACGCTATCTTTTTTTCTAATAAAGTTTTCTTAAAGCCACCAGTTGTCACACTTTCGGATACAATGAACTTTTCCTTAATGCAATAATCAATAAGTTTTTTTTTTGGTATGAAATTTTCTATGACAAGAAACAAGCCTATAGGTTTTAATTGAATGTTATAGTACATTCTATGTTGTGATGGCTTACTAAATAAATATTGATAAACAATAAGCGAGTTATATTTGTGGAACTCACAAAAGGGTAATGAGGAAGAAAAAAGGGGTAGGGACGCAGGGTGCATCGGAGAATTGTTATTTCCAAGAAACATTTCTGCATGTAGATTATACATAAAAGTGGCTTACTAAAGAAAAGTCAATAAACTTAGTGATTTTTGTAGAACTTATTATAAAAGGGAAGGGAGCAGAGAAAAAAGATAGGATATGTGCGCTACTCATAAAAGGACGGCAGAGGAAACAATCTGATTAAAACCTGATCTAAAGATTTTTGCTCGCCTACTCCCTAAGTTAGACCTGGCCGTTTTCTTATGAGGGTCACGTTCAGGTGAACATTTCCTATCATAGTATTCATGATGAAATCGTTATGTTTAGTAACTTGTTTACATCGTCTACGTCACACAATTTGAAATGAGTTGTCCAATCGCAGACTGTGAATAATACCGCTGTGAAATTAGCTCGCAAAATCTTGGTCAAAAAACAGAAATTACGAAATCAAAATGCTATCAATAGTGTTTTGTCTAGATGAAAGCTACGCATTGATTGGTCAACATTAAGGTCATCTCAACATGACCCTCCATGCGAACCTTAGAGATTCTGTACGACAACTCTACATGATAGCCGTTTAGGAAGATGCAGAGAAAAGGGACAGGTTGCAGCACCCTGCTGTTCTGCTTTACAATAATCACAATAAACTGTCATGGTATAGTGTCCATTTTTTCATCTTAGATCCCATGAATGATAATGTAAAGACAAATGGATATACATGTACAACGTCTGCAGTCCCATTGTAAGTTTGCTTTTATAATAACTGGAGATTTAGCCTTTCCAGGAATGGTGAGTAGAGGTCAACATGGAAGATTGGACTTATCCAAATGTGCAGCCTAGTTAAATAAAGTATTTTATTATTATTATTATTATTATTATTATTATTATTATTATTATTATTATCATTATTATTATTATAATAACAACCTTGAATTTTAGACACATACTATAGTTAAGCAATGGACTGCAATATTAATGGTTGGATGGGTGACCCAAAGGATTACCGTTAGCTAGGTGCACGTTTAAAGTTACTAGAACTTCACTTCAGAACAATAGCCAATAGTAAGATATTCTCATATTAGTATCAATGCAGTCACTGATCCACCAATTCTGATAATTAATTAGTAAGTGTGTTGCCGTCATGGTGCCTATTTTTCTTCCATATAAGGTTTCATATTTCAGTGGTAACAATAAATATGGGATGAATTCTATGATTATAGGGAGAGTGCCAACTGTGTTAATTAAATCAGCACTTTTCTTTATAGCTTCAGTAACTGAAAGAAAACAAATTTACAATTCTACTATGAACAGTATTTATTAGGCTACACAAATCTAATTGTTAGATTCTAGTCTGGATTTGAAGCTGTCCCTCCCTCCCTCCCTCCCTCCCTCCCTCCCTCCGTCCCTCCCTCCCTCCGTCCGTCCGTCAGTCCGTCCGTCCGTCCGTCCGTCCGTCCGTCCGTCCATCCATCCATCCATCCATCCTCTGTATGTCTATCAGTCAGTTAGTCAGTTGGCCTGCCTGCCTGTCTGGGTCTGTCTGTCAATCAATCAATCAATCAATCAATCAATCAATCAATCAATTTATGGAATCCTTAGCATCCTATTTATATTATCAATTACCCCTCATGTCACCAACCCTTAGTAATAATATATGAAGACCCACAGCTGGACGGCCTTTCAAAAAGAGCTTGTTGATATTGCGATGAAATATCCAGAAATGTGAACTATATTCTATTCATATCTATGGTTATAATATTAGATAATTTTATTCTACTTTATCTCTGACCATACCATATGTTTCCCTTCATTAAAGATAACAACTTAATATTTATCATGATTCATGGACAGAGTAAGATTTTTTCAAAGGGGATTTTAAACCCTGTTCTTTAATAGTTAGATTCAATTTTAAATCTTTCGCACCAAAATTGAATCAAACAATAAACCAGTGCTTATGTGCAAAAACAATTTGTGCAGAGGATTCAAAGTAAACACTGAATTTTAAATTACAAGCTTATGTGGCCATTTTTTAACAAAGAGCTGTTAATATCATTAATTATTTTATGCACTTTTTAATTGTTTTCTATGCTTTGCCTGCTAAGAGGAAAAACAAGTGGGTTTTTTGCATTCTTATGATCATGTGACTTAAATATTACCCAGTATAAGTAAACAAGTCTAAAATTACAGGTCGTCCACCTAAACATTGCGTATATAAACATAGCCAATTTCATTACAAACCAATATTTAGGGGTGTATTATTTTTATAATTTTACAGTTTAGTTAGTTTACACTTATTTTACAAACATAATTATCATTATACAAAATTTAAATGTGCATATACACTTTTTAAATAAATGTTAAACATCAAATTGATATGTTTAATTAAGAAAATTGCTGTTTATGCATCAGCTTTTTCGCCTATTTAGTGGACAAGTCCATTGTTTAAAGTACAAAAACACGCATGACCTAGAATACAACCTGTACATCAAGCGAGCAAAACAACCAAACTATACTCTAGATTACAACTGGTAAAATAACTATATCAATAATCTTATATTTTATATAACTTTGAAAACAGGGCCAGACTTAATGTAAAATAGTTAAGTAGGTCAAGATAGGGGACACTTAAAGGGTCATTACAGAGAAGATATCACAGAGAATACCAAAAAGGAGGAGTGCTTCAAGATAAATTAATACTGCAATATGATAAACAAATTTCAAATGAAATCAATCCCCCATAAGGCCCCTGGAGCATTTTTATGCTGCAGTAACAGATCATAAAAGATTGTTTGGACGCATTTAAAGCCGAACGAACCTTGTAAACATCACGTAAAAGCCTTCAAGGACAAAATCTCATTTAGCATCTGACCCATATTAATAATAATATAAAATTTTGGTTGTGAGACAACTTGGCTTGAAGGTAATAACAAACGTCATCAAAATTATGCAAATAAACTGACTTTATATGTCACTAACAATAACGTATTTCATCCAGCCGTAAATATTTTAACCTAGTTTGTATTTCTCAACTATAACTAATTAGCATAACTTTGTTTGAATAAATTTATTAAAAAATCTGAGGTTCTGGAAATAGTGATTATCCTAGAAGTCAGAAAAGGGCAGGGAGACTGAAATAGGGTCGGGCATGCTAAAAGTAACTATCACTGCATAGGGAGAAGCTAACAAGGGCAGGAAGGAGAAAAAATTTGACAGGGCCCATCGAGGGTAGATGCTTAACTATTTCTGAATAGGGGAAGCTAAAAAGGGCAGGAAGGAGAAAAAAACTGACAAGGCTCATCAAGGGTTCAATAGGGGATGCTAACAAGGATAGAGAGGGTGGAGAGGTAAAGGGCTGTTCTGCTTTTGAATAAGCACAAGACAATTTATGGACAAGCATTAAATGAAAATTTGCAAAGTTGTCACGCCTACAAGAAACCACATGAGAATAAGGATCTTCGTTGTTATAAATATTTATCAGTATAGAAAGCAAACAGCCTGAAGTAATTCCATTATAAAATAATAATAGTATTAACTTTATTTAATGAGGCAACTCAGATGGGCAAGCCCAGTCTTCCCTGAGAGCCTCCACAAAATAAAATCAATACATAAGATCTATAAGAATATCTCATTGTTGATTAATAAAAGATCAACTAATGGCAACAAGATGCCAAAATAAATAAAACATTTCCTGATCAAATAGTCTGAGACTGAGTAGGGGTGTAACAATAGGTCGACTTATCGCTGTATCGCGATAGTTTACCTTGCAATAGCAATAGGTCGATAGAACTTTTTCAAGTCGATAAATATCGCGATAGTTTTTCTGACTATCGACTTTTTTGATAGTTTTCTTGAAAACGAGAGTTGAGCCCCATAAACGCTTTACTTTCATCTTTATTTAATGAGAGAACTCCACATTGATACGGATCAAATTAAATCTATTCAGAGGCCGCCCGGAGGAACAGATAAGCTGCGTATCTGCGTAAATACGCAATTAAAAATCTTAAAAACCCTATAAGAATAAAAAAATGCGTATCATAACCCAATTAAAAACTCCTTTACTCATAAAGTCTCGAAATCGACGCGTATCGAACGTAAATAAAAAAATCGAAACTGGTCAGATAAAATGAAACTTCACGCGACAATTACATGCCAATTACATCTCATTAAAACCCAATTGTCGTTCACACTTGGAGTTTAACTCGCCGACATATGAATGCACAAGGATGTCACAAAATCGATAATAAAGTCGCCGACTTATGATTACACGCTCGATAACATCTGCATATACCTTTACCTATACACGTCAGAGTACATTGGAAATAGCGCATATAAATATTTTAAATTAAATCAATATTAATCCTTTGTTTGAGGACAAATATGTGTTTGCAGTTTGAGCAGAAATTGAGGTAAACAATTTAAGATATGTGTTGGCATTTTTTCACACTTATTTTGTCGATGTTTGATAGCATAACAATGACATAATTGCAATGTCTCATTATGTAATCATGGAGTCTAAAATAAATTAATCGTCAAGAAAAATGTATTCTGAAACTAGCGTGATCTAATTTGTTAAATTGTATTATATATAAAACTTAATAAAAACGATATCGGCGATCCCAGGAAGTCATTTTTTCTTTGTTAAAATTACTGACGATAATTGTCAATAACACCGTCTTGTGCAATTAAATTTTATAAATAGTGTTTTGTATTATTTTACAACAAAAATATTTTATAATATATAATTTAGTATTGTATTTCGTAAAAATAAAATCCCTTCAATCATGATGACTTATTGTCATATATGTTCGCGACCCACGCTATCGCAAGTTAAGTAAAACATTTTTAAATCTTTATAATTAATGTAATAAGCTTATTTTTTATTTGTTTTTCTTAATTTAGCAAACAGTGCCCTAGGAACCGACAAATTCGAACTTACGTTCCCGTTTTCTGGTGTTCGTTGATAAAACAATGTCAAAATGCCAGACATTTTTTTTTACTTGCCAACATTTGTACGGTGTAATTTTAAAAATGAAGCATAATTATATGTTTTTTAAATTCAATTAAAATACTGAAGATGCTATCATAACTATACTGTGTTTATCATTATCATTATGTAATTATGGTAATCGATGACAAAGAGTTAGAATAACCAAAAAGTTAGTTGAATAAAACAGTTTGTTGATTAATCAGTATTTCAAATAACAAAATAACTGACAAGTTGTTATTTGATACAGAAAAGTTATTTTCAAATTAAGTCATTATTTTGTAGATTTCTCCACTCCTGTGAACTAAATTCTGGCGAAATCTTTGAAACATTTTCCTGCAATGTTCTGTCTGATTGGTCAAAGCAAAATTCTTCCAAACAAAACAGCCACCGTTGAAAGGGTTTTCAGCATTATGAATTCCATGTGAACTGTTTCATGCAATAGGATTCAACAGTCTCTTTTGGATCCTCTAAAGAGGACATGTTGTCATTATAAGTCATTAGACTATAACCAGCTTGAGGCTGTTGTTAATTGCTTAAAGAACATGCATCTAATAGTAAGAGTCTGAAAGATCTTGCTTTGTAAAGTTCTGACAATCAAATCGAATGGAGAATAAAAACTGAAGTCATTGTTTTGAATGCTATTGTTACCGATTGGCTTGACATTACATTTTCCCAATTTAAACCAAAATGTCGATAAAATTCCAAATTCATGGGGTATGGGACATATTCCCAAAATTGTGGAAAAAAACCACTGGTGGTTGCTGTCCTAGTTACAATATCTTCAATAAATATTTATAAATATATTTGTGCACACCTAGTTCCATGTTTATTTATTAGTACTCAATTTATTGTCATATAAATGGCAAATATTCAATCCAGTAAAATATCTTGGAGTAAAAAAAATTACGACTTTATTGGAAATGGCATTACTCAATTGTCTGGAAAACTGGGAGTAAATACCCAATACACCCCAAACCTTATCTGTTCCTCTGTTAATTAAAGGGATACCAGTAATCATCTTATTTGATCAAATACTCGCCGTAATGGAAGTAAAAGCATGCCTGCATGGAGCGGCGATTTTGAAATTGCAGGGGTGGCGAAATCAACTGTCCCAGTCATACATTTTAATGTATGCACTAGTTATTTTTATGAACTAGTAAAAAATTCAATTTTAATTTGTTAAAAACGTTTTTACCTCTGCATTACTCCATGGAAGTTATAAGTAAGACTTGCATAGTAGCATTCGCCGAGCAGAGTTGTCGTATATTCGGCGATAAAGTAACATTAACTGATTTACGACTGTCGTCATTTTCTGTGATTGTGAAATTCAGTTACTATATGCCATGCGTATTTCGGTATATATCATATTTGTTTCAAGTAGTTATCTTGACTTATTACGTCAAAAATTGTCATGATATGAATAGATAATAAATTGATAATGATAATCATTAATGGATGCTATTCGCCACCCTTGAATTAAAGAAAACAAAAAGTCAAAATCGGCAGTATCACAGCATTTTGGCTTTGTTTAGTAACAGATGAAGTTTTCAAATCTAAAATAGCTTTCAGATACTGCCAAATAGTATTACAGTACAGTGGATACCTCCAATTAAAAGGATTATTTGACGAGGAAGCACCATGCAGTTTCCCTGTCAAAATCCCTATCTTCACTAATGTGAATAAATCTGGACCAAAAACTAAACCAATGATATACCCTCTAATAGAGAACCAGCTCATTCTCAAAGTGCGAGAGATATTTCAAATTCAAACCCATTGTTTATTGCAAAAGGCTTGAGACTGTTTACCGTTGTTTTTATAATAAAAAACTATCGTGATAGTATCGCAATAGTTTTTTGACTATTGCAATACTATTGCAATAGTACTTTCATTATCACAATACTATCGCGATAGTGTTTTTGCCCGCAATAGTCACCCCTAAGACTGAGTCAGTGATTATAACACTCATTCTACTACCAGAAATCGTACCACCAGAAAATTGTTTTGGCCTATCAAGTACAACAGACCAGTCAGTAATCAAAATACTTCCACAGGCCCGTAGGAACAGGGGGGCTAGGGGGGGCTTAGCCCCCCCCCCCCAATATTTTCATCAGTTATAGTGATTAAGGATCTTTATTTAATCTGTCGCTGTCAACTGATTGATACATTCATGCTTTTTCAATACAATAAAAAATACATTTAACTTAAACTGCTTCAGAAAACCAAAGGTCTTAGCCAGTCTGAGAAAAAGGCAAGGGTTTTGTAGGACAAAACTAGACATATAAGATAATTAAGAACTGTTTTCTTTTCCCTAAAATAAATCTGAAAAAATTAGCCCCCCCCCAATCTGAAAATGCCTGTTCCAAGCTATCAGTAGAACAAGTTTCTTTTGTTTGTTTTTGTGTTGGGTTTAATGCCCTAGCAAGACATTGTATATATCATACAAGAGCGGTCAGTCAACTTTCTCACCATTCCTGGAAAGGCTAAATCTCTGGATTTAGCTGAACCAGTTACAAGGTGCAAGTAAAACCAGTAAAAAAATCTATTTGGCCTATTCAGAACAAAACTCATTTTAATTCATAAATGCAAATTTGTTCAGTAAGCTGTCAAGACATCTTTATTAAAGAGTTGTTAAATAATAGTAAAAAACATGTTGTTTAACTTTCAAGTTTAATTTTCGGGTCAAGGTAAGGCACCGACCTTAATACGATCTCGAATAATGTAAACAGTGATACTAAATAGTTCAAACACAAACTGAACAGTGACATTATTGATCGGATAAAGGCAGGATACTGAAAGATGATATCAGAACTATTTATACAGACATTTTGTTGTGTGTTTAATTATAACAGAGTTCAGAAAAAAAAACTATGATAACAGGAAGAGATTAAACTACAAATTATCATTATAATTGGTCTAAATCAATACCAGACTTTAACTTAAATTTTCTCATGCACTACTCATAGTAGAGCCCATAGCTAATAATTAGCCCACTAAAATATTATGAAATAAATACTTTCAACTTAGCTCATTTAAATTCAGCCGTAGGGATACTTCTTAATAACTAGCCTACTTAAATATTATGAAATAAATACTTTCAAGTAGCTCATTTAGAACCAGTGGTAGGAGGAAGAATGGTCATAGAAATTATATCACTCTGGGAAAGTATGTCCCGCCCAGGAATTGAAGTAGTGACTGAGCTCAATTGCGCACACCCACTGTAAATTGCACATGTTGATACGTTAATAAAATATTTCATACCCTCCCCCCAAAAAAAAAATTGTTTTAATGTATCTGACTATGTTTATACACAAACTGTTTACAAGGGCGACCAGTAGTAAATAGTTTAAATCTTCTAGTTCATAACTTCATATCATATCTTAGATCATTCATGCATTACAGTGCATAACAACTGCATATAAATGCATACTAGCAAAGAGAGGTTTAATTCAAAGGAAATATCAGGTTTCTTTTTCATACTGATCAGAAATTTGAGAAAAATGCAGTAAACAGAAATATTGATCAGTTTAATACTGGTGTAATTCAATCAGTATAGCGCTAAAACAGGAAGCCAATTCTGTTATATTGGTTATATTTACTTCATGATTATGTTCGAGGAAATTGTTGCATGTTGCAGACAAAGACAAAGCCATATTAAGTGACAATTGATTATCATGAGGAGTTTTATACGAGAATTCTAACACAATATTCATGACAAATGAAGTCTTGAGAAAACCTGGTCATTCCTATAGTTAAATCCCATTCAACTCTCAGTGGTGCAAAACATTAACTCCACTGATTTAAATACTGGATATTTGCTCAATAATCCCCTAACATAGAATGTAGGTAACCATTTTATGGAAAAACTGAGAATAGAAGTACTGTAGTGAGTATTTAAATCAGTGGGGTTAACATATGTGTCACAATTGAATAAAGATTAACAAAATCACTGTAAGTTAAGTTCAGGTGGACTTGCTTTTGTTAACTTCTCGTGGTTGGTTGTAGATGCTTATATAAATACAATAAGCAAGAAAAGTTAAACTGTGCTAGGGCCAACAAAATATCATGATTAGGGCAACAGTCTGAAGAAGGTAAAGACTTGCTAGGTTGTTTTGGGTTGTCCTTAACACAGGGTTTTAAGTCTTATTGAATAGTATGGTTTTGTTTTATTCCAATTGCAGTTCAGAAGGATACCAAGGAAGTTTATACAAATCCCTTGAAATTTTCAAAATGTAACCAAAAAGTTGAAAATGGGGATTCAAATTTAAAAAGTTCTCTATTAACCTCCATTGAAATAATCATGGGTTGGAAGAACCCCCTCATGATCTAAATAATAACTTGACCCACCCCGGTAATCTATTGTGATAAAACAGTAAAATTATCAAAATTAAGTTACTATGTCATCCAGTTATCAAAGGCTAGATATAGATAAGACTTTAATATTTTCATTATTTTCACATATTTCATTTCAAAAATTTATATTTTGACTCAAAATATTGACAGCAAAGTAAATTAATGGGTCGTTGCAAAACTGGTCTACATCCTTCTTCATTTTAATGCAGTTAGACTAGTTATGTGCAGACTCATTGAAATAAGGGACTTCAGTCAGTTATTTCCCCTTGTATACTCTTCAAATAGGTAGGTCTTACTAGTTGGATTACTCGGATTTTACCCTTACATTTTAATGTCAATTTGCCAAAATTAATCATGAATAACATTTTTGTTAATCATTTAATTTGTTTGAAATTCAAGCTAAGTATTTTTAGGGTAAAGAACTATCTAAATTTCATCACTTCTGTTAATATCTTAATTAACAAGAAAGATATTAGATGAAATATTTTGTTATCCTTACATATAGGAATTCCATGATAAAATCCAACTGTAAGGACCTACCTACCAATTGGATTGCTTCAGATTTTATCGGGGAAAGATAACTGACTAAAGTCCCTAATTATGTACCAAGACTTTATTCACCTTAAAGTATCTTCATTCAAAGAATGTTAAAAATGGGATCAATGGATTCACAATCCATAGGGTGCTCCAAGTTATAGATTTTAATGAACACTACCCCCCTCCCCTGCAGCCCCACCCTCTAATCTGGAAAAACTACTGGATTTACTCTACAATGGTAGATTCAGTGGTCCAGATCCCCATGAACTTTAAATACATGTATACAAAAAAACCAGGTTTCAAACTTATAGGTTTGAAGTTTGTACCCCCCATACCTGGGATGCTTTCTGGGTCTGCCCCTGCCCCTGCCCTACTTATTATTGATAAGCCAAAAAATATGTCATTAAATATTAACATTGTTCAGTCAATCACAATTAAACTGAGTTCAATTGAGATTTTTATTATTATTTTATGAAAATATTTAAATTTTCACATAATTAGACAATTAATTTGAGTTTTTATTTGTTCTAGTTAACTTAATTAGCATATTTAATCACTTAATAACTAATTAACTATACATGTACTGAAAACCTGCAATCAAAAGCCTCACATTTAACATATTAACATGATATTTAATGAGCCACATTTAATCACAAAACCACAAACACGTGGGTGGAGTTTTGGAAATACTGATTTATACATAATTTCAATCAAATTCAAAATACTGGATTCTGTCTGGAATAGACAGATTTCATATATAAATAACACAGTTATTTATTCTCAAAACACTGAAATCAGTTTTTATACTGAAAACTTTCATTCATGCAAAAGCTATATTAAAGTTTATGTATAGAGTGAATTACAGTCCCAGCATACAGTACTGTACCCACCAAAAGTATGGAGACGAGAGAAAATCCAAATTTAATAGAATTCTTGAATTTTGATGAATATTTTAGTAGAATCAATATTTTTAATAAATTTAAGTATGGTTTGAGATAAAATGAAAAAAATATGAATGCAACACATTTATAAAATTCAGCATCTGAGATCTTAAAGCCTCCAAAACCATGTTTACTGTAATTATTTTCCATAATATAGCTATTATGCTATTTTTGTAGTCTCAGTTATAATTATAATAATAACCAAACAAATTTAAAGCAAAACTTAAAAAGCATAAATTTCGAAAATAAACAGTTATCAAATTTTAGATTTAAGCCATTCAGTAGGCTTACAAAGTGGAAATGTCACCTAACTTTTGGTGGGTACTGTAGACTAAGCCCACATAATTTGGCATTCATGAGATATACTCATATACTCATAGTAGTTCATAGAATTGCAATGCTACTGTAAGTGTACACCTCACCGTCACCTGTCAGTTTGACAAGCTTAGTCTAGTCTAAAAATAAACTCTACAAATGTCATTCAGATGCAGTCACCATCTCATTATCATGAATTGCAAAATAACAGAGGTTTATTTCAAAATATTAAGCCAAAGCACCCATGCAATACTGTGTATTCCATAATATCAATTCATTGCATGTAAAATCAACACTGGATTCGTGGCCAAACAAAGACATAAAAGCTTCAAATGAAATCTTTGTAACAATGTAGTCACCTTGAAAGGACGCTGAGTATTTATTTCAATCAATTTACCCAATTGTTGAGTTAAAATCGATCATTTGAGGCTAAAATCGAAGAGTACTTTTAATAGTTTTTTTCATGGATGTAAGCGACATATAAAAAGATACAGAGGCTGGGTTGATTCAAGGACACAAAAAATAACCGTTAACATTGTAAAAATTGACTTAGACACACGTACCTGAATGTAAACGTTGAATTTGCTAACTCTTGGAGAAGAAATTTCTCTGAGCTGTAAATAAAGAAAATAATATAAATAATTTATTATGAATTTCAAATGCAACAAAAATAAAATCGAACTGTATTTAGCGTTGGAATCACACCGTGCATGTTTCACGCTCAAAAGCGTCGAAACTATCATTTAGGCAAGCGTTTCGATTAAAGCAATCAATTCAAAATATATTTTACCTCAAAATTGGCGTTGTTAGACATCTTTAATTAACTCCTTACTGCGTGCACATTAAATGAAACTGTCAACAGTCTTAAACGTCCGAATTTAACACGACTCTTTCATCGGCTAATTCCGTTAAATTCCGTGACTGCTCAACTATAAATATTAGACGCTTTAATTTCCCATCACTGAGTGTATCACTACCGCGTGCTTAGGGAAACAATAAACCTATACCATACTGCTACGAATATTGTTGAATTATCTTAGCCTGTATTTTTAGAGAGTAAAATTCGATAGGGTTAGAACAAAGCGTAAACTAAACTGCATGTGCGCTCGTCGATTCTTATTATGCATGCATTGTATATATAGCAGCCACCACAAGTGAAAACGGGTGTTTTTGTCTCGTTTTCTATGTTTGGTTGATTAGGTTAGATAGAAAAATACGTGGGTATATTTAATTCTTTTTAAAGAAGAAAATTCGTTTTCTTTTTCTATCACGTAAGATCGGGTGTTTTCATAGACTGAAATGTTGACCTAAATGGTGGTGATATGGCCATCAAGTTACCATTTTTAATAATTAAAAAAACATAATTATATGGAGCGTATATAGGCCAACAGGTGTTAAAACTGTGTATAGGCTAGATTCATTGGTGTGTTTTTTTTCATATGCTACGTAAACAACATAGAAGATCGTCAGCTCAATCATACTCTTTAAAATACTGAAGCTGCACGAATGCATAGGGATGCCTAATTCTGTGTGGGAGATTGTAAAACTACAAGTGATACAAGTCAGATGATTTCAGCTTTATAATGACCCGCTCTTAAACAATGTTGTGAAATAATTAATAACATAGTATAACTGCATTTATCAAATGCAAATTGCCTCTTAATCTCTTTTTTTCATTCATTTTAATGTTATCAAATCAAATAGCTGATCTTGTAATAAACATCGTAACAAACAACAATGACGAACATTTAAAATATGACAACGCATGTAGTGGAAAATAAGAGTCACTGATTGCTAACATGTACCATCTATGGGACGTTTTTTTTTCAATACCATACCAATATTTTGATCTAATTACAATGATCCTTCCAACTAGCATTTATCTAACTTTTCAATTAACAAACGAATATATAACCGGTTTCTCAGGGTAAAAGACAAAGTACCATTATGAAAAAGAATTAATTACTAAATACGTGTATCATTAATTATAGATTATTAGAATAAATACTTGTACTTATTAATGAAAGGATACAAAGATTAGTATTATATAAATTGATACATGTACATGTACACCATTTCATATTACAATAAACGTTCTGATTAAACTTTTCAAAGGAGTTGTTATAATATGAATACATTTATAATTTAAGGCAGCAAAATATTAATTGCATCTTGTGAAAAAAAGACAGAACAGAATGGGAGGACAAGAACCAAGAGCATCACATGCTTTCATTGTTCAATGAATACGATAAATACAGACAACGCTTATGACATAATAATTTAAGTTTCAACAAGGGAGACAACTGTAGCAATATTGACAATTCATTACGACAGTAAGATTTACCTCCCTTGTCATGTATAAAGTTCTAATGAGTCAGATTTTGAGACTGAAACAGTACCCAGCTTTAGATGCTGAGCTTATATCGGTGTTAACAGGTCATGAGAGCTAAACCAATTAATCATACTGTCATTTCATCATTTTGTTCATTTAATATGTAAATAAAAGATTTTTAACTTACACAACCATTAATGTATAATATAAGCTCAGCTGTCTTGGGGTTGGGTTGTCTGCTCTACATACTGATTGAATAGCTCCAACTCATGGGTTGAGTTATCTCAGGTTGTGTATACTGTACATAGATAATGTATCTAGTCTGTGAGCATAATGCAGGTTGAGTTGTCTATGGATTGAGTCGTCATGATCCTTCTCAAAGCGGGCTATGATTAATTCTATCCCAAATTTCAGTGGCCCACGAAACATATAAATACACAATACAAAATTGTTCCATTATACATCCAATGACCAGACAATTATGGATAGGGCACATCAAAATACATTCTCGTACCTCGCGGTTATCAACATTCTCGTTCAAAGCTATTATCAAGAATCCTGCTAAACTCTGGGTACGAGAATGATCAAAATAATATCTGAACATTTTTTCTCTCATCCTCGTACAAAAACTATCTAGATTGAGAATCTTGATAAGCTCTTGGTACGAGAATGCCTTTCCCTCTAATGCTACTCAAATTCTGCAAGTACATAAGGGTGGCATATTATTCATTAAGGGTGTATCGGGATTTGAAATTGAAAAAAATCTATGAAGTGGATGTGGTGACTAAACTATTAAAATATCCATTGATTCTAAAATAATTTTTATATATTTTGTAAGTGATGCATTAAATGTATAGATGTGATAGCGAAAATTAAAAAAAATCAACAAATAAGATATTTAGAAGGAAATGAAAACATTTAACCTCACCTTAGAATAGCCTTCCGAACGTCAATCCAAACACATATTTAAAGTTCTTTTTTCATAAATCCAAATGTTGATATAGGTTGTCTATGTAACATGTTACAATGTCTTAGGGTAAATTACACAAAAAGTATTTCCCAAATGTAAATTTGATAATTCATCTCAACACAAACATTACCAAACATTACACGTTTTAAATTACAGTTTACACACAAGTTCCCAGTGCAATTTTCTACTCATATTGTATGTTCTATGTGTGTAATAAGAAGGAAAAATTTTATCGGGTTCCTGTGTGAAATTGAATATAAAATCATGTGTGAAGAGTGTTGTGATCAATTATCAAATTTACATTTTGGAAACACTTATTGTGTGATTCACCCTAGGACATTGTAAAATGTTATATGGACATTCTATTACATCTTTTGGAATTATGAAAAAAGAACTTTAAATATGTGTTTGGACCGACGTTCGTAAGCCCGTTTCCTGGTTTGGATAAATGTTTTCGTTTCTTTCTAAATGTCTTATTTGTTGAGTTCTTTATATTTTCACTGTCTCATCTATACACTTAATGCATCACTTACAAAATAAATTAAAATTATTTAGAATTTATGGATATTTTGATATAATAATTTACCCCACCCACTTGATAGATTTTTTTCAATTTCAACAAATGATAGATCCTTAATACTAGGTTAAACGCTGTGTCAACTAAGGTTATCTTACGGAGACCAGTGCACCTAACCGAGCTTTCCTAGACCCTTGTCTATAACTAGTACTCATCTACCCTTCCACAAAGTCGGAAACTTCTCCATATACCTTATCAATGGAAGAAAATTTATGTTGTTGTCAAATTTTTATGGATGCGTATAGATTCACCGGTAGGATTCAAACTGAATTCCCCTTCGAGACTCTAGATTCAAAATCCCGGTGTGCTACTAACTGTGCTACTTGGGTTGACAGTTAATGTAATCCAAAGGAAAATAAGTTCAATTCTGTGATCAGAAAAACACTGCTAGATGACCATTAGTATCCATATAAAATCCACACTTCAATAAATTTAAGGTCAGAAATATTAACTAAAGAAATTTACTAACCATTGACTCAAATCCACAAAATTTAAACATAAAATTAATAGTAATTATTAAAATATATATTTGTCAATACATGTAATATGTACAATGACGTCAGATAGAAAACACAACAGACCAATTTTTCGACACGATATTAGATATGGGCACACAAAATTCTTTATATTTTCTCGCACTAGTGGATTAAAAACTCCTTTTAAGACCTAGTCAAAACACCCGGTTTTTTTCAAAATTAGGCATTTTAATGTAAGGGAAGTAACTAGTACAAATCTTATTCACCGAATTCCGGATAAAATTGGTGTTTGGTTTTAGCCAATCTACGCTTCCCATAATGCTCTAGTAAATATGGCCGTCGCGGTTTGTTTACAAAATTAATGAATGCGAATTTTGGCTAAATCGAAGTGAATAAAGGATTTATGTTAAAATTTAGTAACTTTTTGTCCTTATTACATTGGTTTTAATCGATTCCCAGGTAATTTACTGTTATGGCTCCTTTGAATTGGAAGAATTATTAGATTAAAAGAATTGATTTACCAGTTGCTATAGAGACAAATATGGCGGCGTCCATAGTAGAATTGTTTACATGAATATTGCAGCTGAATTACTGGGTAAATTTGAGTCAGATTGAAACGAAACAATTGTCTGTGTGAAAGGGAAATTATTCTCTCTCATCAGTAACATTAGCTGATGTATAGGCTTCCTAAATCACATATGACAACACATTGTTGTTAGTCATTGCCAAATATTTTGTCACATTTGACTCATTGTACAGATTAAGATTAATTAGATGCTGATTAAATGATAGACAGTGACTAGGTCAGTAGGATTATGGAACCATTATCTTAGCCTCACATTCATTAAATGTTGTTTCATCAAAATGGCACACTAGAGGACATGTATGTTACCTGGTACCATTCACCAGTGTCAATGCGTAGAGAGCTTCATTTTTTCCCAACTGGCATCCAGAAATGGAATAGTCTCTCAGAGACGGTAATGGCATTCCCATCCGTAAATGTCTTCAAGACCAGGATGAGTGATCTATACAAATAACTCTAGAGCAAAATGTTTATAGCCTGTTTTTAACTTGTTTAACTTGCGTTCATCTACCATGTATAAAAATATTTCACAGTTGCGCAACAATGCTCTTTAAGAGTCCAGCACATCACCCGACATATAGAGATCAGATAGCATAGTATTTTCTATTACTTTATGATGTTGTATGGTTAGAGTATGGAAAAATTATCTCTATATACTTTGCTAGACCTATCGATATAGAGAATCTTTTCCTATTTCAGAGACAATGAATCACAAAAATCTACTAGAGGTTTGTGTTGCTGTGTTAGACACATATGACAAAGATACTCAATCTGTTGAGGAACATGTTAACAGATGTTTGAAAGAATGTGGAGTAAGATTTGATTGTCTTAATTATTATAATTTCATTAAACAGTAGAGGAATAACTAACCTAACAAACAAAAATGCATGTAGAGCAGAAATATGACTCCCTAGCTGCCTGATGCTTACTTAAGCACCTTGAAATCCGCAGCGGAACTCTGGATCAAAGTCAAAGATCAATACTATTATTCTAAGTATTGACAACCAATTTCTACTTTCAGCTATGATCTACTTTCACTTTGAAATGCAATAAATAACTTAAACATTTTTAAGCAATAATAGTATTTATTAAAAAATAGTTTTCATTAGAGTTGTTTGAAATAGATAAATGTGTATTTTTTCTGCGTTCCATAGACAGTGTTATTTTATAGGGGTTTTAAAATGAGCAACAAATCTTATTACCTATCATTATTTGCAGATATATGATGAAGATGAACAAACCTTTATTGTTGAAGTATTTTCTGGGTGTGTTAGATATGGAGAAGTAATGAATGTTGTAATGAATGGTTATTATGCTAAAGATGGAAAATCTGTGTTACGTTCAGAACAAAATCTGTATGGAGGTAAGATACTTATAGGAGCATTGATCCAGTGGTAGGTTGTGCACATAGGGATCGAGAGATCTTGGTTAAGAACCCCACTAGGGGCACTGCTAATTTCCTTGAGCAAGAATTTACACTAAATAGTTGTTCACATACATAATTAAGCTATTACATTGTAGTCAAAGTGGTCCAGTGGAAGGACACACACTTAGGAATGGAGAGGTCCTGTTTCAGGACATCACTTGGAGCACAACTTATTTCCTTGAACAAGAAATTAACATACAGTTGTTCCACTCCACTCAGGTGTAAATGAGTGCTGTGAGGGATTACCTACCTGAAGGTGATTTCATTGATCAAGTGTTATCTTACAAAACTGTAAAATCATCTGAACATGAATATGAAAGCAGACTTTTAGTATTAATACTGATTTCAGTATTTTGGAAACAAAGTACTCTATATAAATTGTAATTAATATGAAAGCTGTCTATTTTAGTATTTTAAAAAGTTGGATTTCAGTACAGTCCAACTTGTGCTAACGGCCACCTCCGAATAGCGGGCACCTGCCGACAGCGGCCATTTCGATTTCCCCCCGACCGAAAACGCTCTTAAAAAGGCCGTGAATAACGGCCACCTGTCGTCTGCGACCAGCGGCCAGTCAAAACCATCCCCGCGGCCAGTTTATGACTGTGAACAACGGCCAGACGATTGTTTGAAGACAGTATTTCGTATCAAGGCGATTTCGAAAGCAGGCCGCCATTTTTGTTAAAGTTAAGCTAAAAACCCGTAATCCGATTTTTTTCCGGATTTTCGTAAACAGACCATCTCGAGTACGATTTTATTAGTTATTATCAAGCTGTAGACAATTTTCTCGTCACCTTATTATAAAAATATGTTAATGTATCCTTTTATTGTTAAATTTATTTGTAAATCGGGAGTAAATTACATCATGTGATGACACTTTGTTAATTAGTTTTGAATGTTTGGAGACTCCACTAGGTTTGTTTTTCACACGTCCGGCAGTTAGATAAATGTTTGTGACACGCTCTTAATTCCTAAATTCGTTCAACTGTGACCGCTGTATACAGGTAATTTGACAACTGGGATAAGATAGAAATACTATACAAAAGGTCAGAGTAGTGAGAATTTGTTGAGTGCATTTGTTAATGTTGAGGGCATAGCATGAAATGTAGCTGCAAACAAAAAATCACTGATTTCTTTGTTTTAGTCATTCTTTGTTCAAAGTTTTGTTTTATTCATTTATAGTCACAACTTCAATATGATAATGTGAATAATGAATTAAGGTTGAAAATAAAAACAATTTTAATTATCAATTCATGCTAAATTCGTTCAACTGTGACCGCTGTATACAGGTAATTTGGCAACTGGGATAAGATAGAAATACTATACAAAAGGTCAGAGTAGTGAGAATTTGTAGAGTGCAATTGTTAATGTTGAGGGCATAGCATGGAATGTAGCTGCAAACAAAAAATCACTGATTTCTTTGTTTTAGTCATTCTTTGTTCAAAATTTTGTTTTATTCATTTATTGTCACAACTTCAATAATGATAATGTGAATAATAAATTAAGGTTGAAAATAAAAACAATTTTAATGATTAATTCATTTTAATTATGAACTCTGTCTCTCAAGTCTAACGAAACATGGCCCGTTTGTTCCTCCCTCCGAACAAAGGCCACCTGTGAACAAAGGCCACTTTTCTTTTTTCCCTTGGCCGGCCGTTGTTCACAGGTTGGACTGTATTTTTCAAAACTTTTAACTTCCACCCATGTATTTTCATTCATAATTTAAAATACTAATATTGAAAATGACTTTGTTTTTCAGTTCTGGTATATCTAGCTCTGTTTCGTCTTGATGAACTTGGTTTACCTAACTATAGGCAGTTTGTTAAATCACAAGATCTCAACAAAATGTATAAGGTAAGAATTTACACTTTCTTATTTTTTCTTTATCAGTTTCGCAATTTAATATTTCAACTCAATTTTTACTAATCAAAATTTTGGAAAGATGTTCCTGTTTAGCTTTCGTGTAGTGAAACTGTTTAAGTTTTTATTGTTTAGATTATATTACTTTATTTCAGCTTGATTGTAAAACAAGTTCTTACAACTTAGTTCTGTCAATCTCAAGTTGTTTGCTTGGTCCCACAGTGCTGAGCTTTTAGGCTAAAGTTTCTTGCTTAAGGAATAATAAAGTTGGTTTTGGGTCTGATTTTAACCAATACAGAGCTGTCTTTATGAAAAAAATCCAGCACATGTAGTTCACATAATGTGCAGTTTTAGTAGATAAAACCCTCTTTTCACTGGATAAATTAGAAGACTTGTTTAAAAAAATACTCATCTTTATTTTTTATTTTTCTTATTTTTCAGTTTTTGAAATTTTTCTTCAATGAAAAAAATATAACAACATGGATCAAAGATGCATGGGAGAAATATTATGAACATGCTTTTGTACAAACTAAACTGGTTTCACCATTACAAAGGTAAGTTGTGTTTTGTTTGTCCATCTACAGGGTCTATAGTCATGTGATCTACAATTATAACTTATGAAGTAACAAAGTTTTGTTTTTTCGCCAATAATAAGTGAATGATGTCAACTATAAATATAAGGTCAGCTAAACCTGACCTGCACTCAAACATGTCAGATGTAAAATAAGCAAGTATGGGAGTGGAGAATTTTAGATCAAGTTTTTATCAGATTGATTTGTCAACCAATTTTTAACAACGTTATGCATGTTCTTTCTACTTCCGTTATTCCAAAATGCTGACTTAGGTTCTAAATTCAAAAGAATTTAATAATTTATTATACTGCTATACTTAATGTGTTATAAAATGATTTATACTATGAGGCTTAATATGGTTTTTTTATATTCATAATTTTGTAGTTGGATGATAGAATTAAAAGAAATGTTAGACCAGATGAAAGAAAAGATAGACAATGTTAACAAACCAAGAAGAAAAGCTCTCACCTCTACAGGTAATCCATTTTTTATCTTGATATATTGTTAGTATGCTCCTTAAATTACTAGCCTGCTACCAGAAGTCCTATTAAAATAGATTTTGCATTAGTGGAAATCACTGCCATGTGTTTCCATAGGCTTCTTGCATGAAAGGGTCCTCCCCAAAAAAAACCAACATATTATGCATGTGCATATTATAGTATTTTTTGGGGGTGGGGGGACCTTTCATGCCCATAGCATGTGATATAATCATTCAACTTTGTGTAATAATTAAACACAAAACCTTAATTTTACAAAATGTCATTTTACAGAATCTGAATGTGAGACCAATTTAACTATGTTGCATGTATATATATTTTTTTTTGGCATGAACTGTCAGTAATAGCTTTATACTCTAAAGATATTATATCTTAATATCCATTAAAGTGTGTTCTTCGTGTTTTTATGTTTGTTTCAGAGATCAAACCATTTAATATCACACAACCAAGACCTAAGAGTGTTCCAGTACCTGAACCTGTAAGTATCTTCTATCAATAATTTAGAATGATTCTTATAAAATAACTTTTTCTTAAGTTTTACTGAAGAACAAAAACAAGTTAGGGCCTGCAGGCATTTTGAAAACCTCTTATAAACAAAAATATAGAAAAATAGTAGTCTAACTTCAAATGAGTTTATTTAAGTTTATTTGCCCAAGCTTTTCGTTATAATTGCCTTCATCAGGGTTTAAACAAACAATTTCCAAAGGATGATAGGTTTAATCAAACTCTATTAGAAGGCTTTAAGAATCTATTTTTACCAAATCCCATTTTAGTACCTTAATAAGTTTAACTCGGACTAACTGCTAAAATTAAATTAAAATGGCCAATGATTTTTGCTATAGATTATCCAATTTTAATTTTTTGTAATCATGACAGTGATTCATGGCATTAAATGATTCTAGCAATGGTTTTGAGTTGTTATAAATTGGAGCATATCTCATGCAAAGTGTTTTGCAAGCTTTGACTTCTGGAGAAGTTGACAACCTTAACACAATACCTGAGCTTAAATGTTCATATTTTCAAAACTGTTTTATTATTAATTCTTAGGTTTCCAGACAGGTAGCATATATTGTGAGTTTTATTATTGTGAATGTATTTACAAATTTATATATATTGTATACCTGTATATTTATTGTTGCATGGATTGACTATGGTTTGGGCATTTAAACTCCTCAGCCATTCACTACAAATAATATTTAGAGGCTATTTTGGAAATGCCTTCATGCCACACGACCAAACAAAATGCTTTAACTGGTATTAAAGTTAACAATTAAATCCAAGATTGTTTTGACGATGATTAATGCCTCGTTTTTTGTGAGTGGTTCATTCTGCATTAGTAGCAAAAACGCAAAATTGTAGGTTGCCCAATTGGACAACAGTTATGTATCTCACTTGCCTGAATCAAATGTTTATTATCAGTTGCCCAAATCCAAATACAGGTTGTTAGGGTAATAGGACAACCTTTAATTCAGAGCCCTGCATGACACATATTTTTCCTCTGTACTTATTTATAAATGCATGTAAGTTGTACTCTTAGTATTGTATAGTGTAATTTTATAGTTTTCATAGTTACCAAACACATACATGTGTCCTGAATGTATAAAGGAATACATGAGTTTCTTACTAGTCATTAGAAGCATGCTCCATAAATTAATTGTTATGTTGTTTAGTTTCTTTGAATGAGTTACATAGATAAGTAAAAATCACACTTTCATGTATTTAAGATTTAAATTATTTCATTTATTAAAATGGATGTTTTAACCACAGGCCTACATCAGTAAAGAACATTATAGAACTAAAACAAAGCTTGTTTGTTTAATTTCCTTATGTTTTCTTCCTGTATCTTTGTAATGTTGGATCTAAATTTCTTGGTTTTTTTGTTATTGTAGCTTTTGTATGTACATTGTCAATATCTGTGTGGACCATACTGAAAATAGGTTTACACCTAATATGTTATCTACAATAAATGATTACTATATTAAACTGCCATTGTATGAAAGAGTAAATTTGTACATTAATTTTTATTTTTCAGATTCCTAAATTAGAGAAACATAGACCTCCACCAGAAACCTTGTATAAACAACCATCGGAATTAAATAAATTAGACAGAATACGTCAAGATAATAGAAGAAAAGCTGAGGTATATACATGTACATGTATATGTAACATGAATCTACATAAGAATAAACAAATCATTGTAGTTGAACAGTACTTAAATGGTCCTCATATAAACTTATGCTTGATAAATATATGATTGAGAAAGGGTTATATTGATGTGACAGTACTTAATTTCATTTGGATGAATGAAACGAAGGAGGTTGACAATAAATGCATAACTTTTATTTGTCAGAAACATTATCAAAAGAATCAGAACATCATAATTTCTATTTTTAGAGTAGGTAACCTGAGGTAAATTGAAAGTGCATGTTATTCATAAGCTGTGATTGGACAATTTACTGTTCGTTGCATTATGAATATTGTAATATAGCAGGTCAAAGGTCAGCTGAATGTGACCAATACTGCAAGCTTGTCTGATGTAAAAGATAAGTGAGAATTTCAGTGGCTGAATAAAGATTGGATTTTAATCATCTTGGATTGTCACTAAAATGTTTTTACTGTATATTTTTCCAGGAACGTCTAATGGATGCTTCACGAAAACAGTTTGCTTGTGCTAATGCTGAAAAATCTGAGAAAACCAGAGAAAAGATTCGACAGATAATAACTGAGGAAGAAAATAAGTTAGATTTCAATAAACCAAAGACTAATAAGGCTCCTTCATTCTTGGTAAGATATTATATTGCTTAAACGACTACTTCAATTTTGGTCAGAATTTTTATTACTTGGCCAAAAAAAATATTTCTTAATTTCATTCCACGGGAATGAATGCTTTTGAAATTAGGGTGTTAGGATTGAACATGTTTATATTATCAATTATTTAAAAATTTACTTTTCATGGAATAAAAATTAGAATGCTGCCTTTTTGTGTAAAATACTGGTATAGTTTGAAGACTTTGTTTAATATTGTTACATTTTTGAAGGTTCCCAGTCTGCTGGTCATAAGTTTGTTTTTTCATTAAAAAAACAACACAAAATGGGTAGATCTTTAAACAAAACTTTTTTGTGTGTCATTCTTGATGTATAATGTTGTTTGACATGGCTTATCAGTAATGTTTTATGATGTGGGTCATGTTTTCACGTTGTATATCAAAATAAGTATTCTTCTAAAAAATTAAAACTCTACAAATTAGTATGAAATGCTTAAAAAAAAAGAATTATACAAAATAAAACATTAAACTTTATGTTAGATGACACCACATTCAAGTAGATCTACATCATCAAGAAAACAGGTAAGTTAACGTGCAATTTTAACCTTGGCTTGGCTTGTGGGTAAAATGCTGTTTTTATAAAATATGAGTTACCTCCCCTTACCTAGTGTGTATTATTGTTTTATTTACCTCCCATTAGTGCTGTGTTTTAATTGCTAGAAATAATTGTAACTCATTTTTTACTGGGTTTGATGCTGTGTCAACACAAATTAAGGTCATTTTACACAAGCCCTCTGCAAGGCTGGCAACTTCTCCATATACCTTGGAGAAAAAAAACCTGGGTCGATAGTGCAGTTGGTAGCGCGACGGGATTTGGAATCTCGTGCCCCAGGGGGTGCGGGTTCAAATCCCACCCAGGGAGGTTATACCCTTCCATGAAAATTTGACAATAATGTTGATTTTCCTCCATTGATTAGATAATATAGAGAAGTTTATGGCCTTGTGGAAGGGTAGGTGAGTACTGGTTATAGACAAAGGTCCAGGAAAGCTAGGTTAGGTGCACTGGACGCCGTAAAATGACCTAAATTGTGTTGACATGGCGTTAACTCCAATAAATAAAATAAAATTGGAGAAAAAAGTTACAAATATTACATTATTGTCAAATTTTCATGCTCTTCTGGGCTTTAATGGCTAGAAAAAATTGTGCCTTATATTTTGTTGAATGGGTTAAATGTAATGTCAACACAAATTTAGGTAATTTTCCTGAACCCTTGTTTGTAACCTTTTCTCACCTACCCTTCCACAAGGCCTGAAACTTCTCCATAAACCTTATTAATGGAGGAAAATTGACACTATTGACAAACCCTTGGAGGGATTCAAACCTATACCACCTTCAGGAAACTAGATTATAAATCTCATCCAAGTGACCAATGGTCACCTGCAGGAACTTTTTGCTTGAATACCTAATTAGTTAATTTTTTTACTGTTAAGTTAGTAGGCTTCACATATATTTTGTATTTTTATTTATATACCCATAGCTGAACTTTTATCTTGTATAATCCTTAGAACTTTTATTTAATGCTTATTTTTCTATTTTATCATAAATTATAAATTTTTATCCTTGGAATGAATAGATGTTAATATGAATTGGCACTTGATATGTGACTTTTAAAATGAGTGTTTATTTTAAATTTTGTATTTGAACTATTGAACTGTCAATTTCTATGAGTAAGAAAGTTCAACCCTTTAAATAATTCATCAATTATACTTTTGTCAGACTCCAAGTTTTACGAACAATGAAAACAAAAGAATCAACCATAAAACGAAAACGGTATGACACAATAAAACTCACAAATTTTTATACTAGTGATGGTGACTGTTTCTTCTATTTAAGACTGTTTCATTCTGTTATTACATGTACTCTATTCAATCAAGTCGGGTTTCATTTGCACAAATACAATTTTCATTTCCATATTTTGCTTTGAATTTGTTTGGAATGTTTTGCAGTGAGATAATTAAAATTCATATCGTGAAATGAAAATTCTAATAATAAATTAATCATTGAACTATCATTAAATGTGTTGGTCATCAAGGTTTGGTATCAATTGAATCATTTAAGATTGGTATCGGATTTGTTTGATATTATTGGTAAATTCTATTCAACTGCCAGAGGTTCATACATTTAACCCTGCTTATTTAAATACTCAGATTTTTTTTTATTAAAAAAGAGTACAGAAGTACTGTAGTGAGTATTTAAATCAGCTATAGTAATGTATGTGCCACTGAAAGTTTAATAAAATCTACCAATAACATGGTGTTAATAGACTTTATCTGGAATTCTCTTTCATAGGTTTTTTATCTGTCTGGGGTACAGATCTAGGATCGTGCTTGTTTCCAAAATTTGAGTGTAAGTAGCGTGTATCGCGCGTGTATCATTCATACCGCATGCGTGTATAGTACACTGTGTATTTCAATTGTGTAACATGTAGACCGCTCATCGTGTAAATACACGATAAAAAATGGTCCGAGATATTGTGATTTTGTGGTTTATTATCATGTGCTCGAGATATTGACAAATCCATACGTATAAATGTATTAAATCTGTGTTCGTATAACGTGCGTGTAACGTCTGTACCGTGTGAATACTTGCTCTTCCCGATATCTGTACAAACAAGACAATTCAATGAAAATACATGTACAGAAAACAATAAGATTAATATTTTGTTGTATGATTTACGGTGTAATAGGTTGTTAAGGAAAACTTGAGACAAATTTAAACAATATTCTATGTAAACTATGTCTCATGTTATCCTATATAAGCTATACAAAATTTTGTTTGTACCTCTTAGTGTAGGAGGAAAAAAAACCCCAATATTTTGAATTCCAGAAAACATCTAATGTGCCAACATGAATTTATTTTGAAGTGTGTATGATGTGTAATTATAATTAACTGTTATTTTATACATTTTTATAGGGAATTTCATTGTTCCAATGTTTATCTAAGTATTTGATTTTTCTTTAATTGCAACATTATTATAGTGAATTTTTTTTACTTTTATCTGTTTAATTGTCAAGATTGCAGTTGTTGAATTGCTGATGTGAAGTGACCAAAGTTACCTCAATGGAATTTTTGGCACACTAGGAAGTGTACCATTATTAATATTTCAGCACACTTGCTGAATACTTTAAGTTGAGATGTATTGACAACATTGAGGCTATATCAGCAATTATGTTTCTTTTAAGAGTAATTTATGGGATGAACATATCTTTATTATACAGTCAGATCTCGATACAACGACATTGTTCGTTTCCAAGAAATGTGTCGTTATAACGCATATGTCAGTGTAATGAATTCTTCCGAACATGTACATGTTGGTATTGGTTCCCAGAAAAGATGTCAGTATAACGAGAATGTCGTTTTAACGGATGTCGTTGTATCGAGATCTGACTGTATTGATGTTCACCTTTGGTTTAATTGCCGGGTTATATTGGAATGATCCGAGTTTGACGACCATGGTTGTTGTTGCTTACCATGGTAGGAGGGTGTATTAATTGATTCCACTTGTTTATTCATTTTACTTGTTTTTATTTCTTACAGTGTCAAGAAGTACCAGTAAAGATGACAGCTGCTGCTATATTACGTGAAGGTTTTCTCTATCAGAGAAGAGAAAATGAGGAAATTAGAAGGTAAAATTTATCTGTAGTTTAGTTCAGTTAAAATGTGAATATATTTTGGCATCATAGATTGACTATAAACCATTCCTGCAGTTCAAGATAGCATATTTTGAGCCATCTTTACAATAGGAGTTAAACATATTTTATGCCAATCGCTTTAGTTCAAATAAGCAATTTTGATCCCTACATTTCGAGATGTGGTCAAGCAGTCAGGCATGAGCTTAGTGGTCAAGAAATTCCAGGTTTTAGCCCCATTATGGGCACTACTAATTTCCTTGAGCAAAATAATCACCTACAATTATTGGTCAACTCCACTTAGGTTTAAATTATGGGTACTGTGAGGGATCACCTGCCTGAAGGTGATTTCAATGATGAGGGGTTATCATACAAAATGTTTAAGTTGACTGAACATGTATATGGAAGTAGACTTTAAAATCACAGCTTTAATACTTTAAGGTGCGATTACTGAGTGCTTTTAAGGGACTTCAAGAACTTTTGTCAACTTTCTACTGGTAAGATCAGAATAGAAAATTATGTAATTGCATCCGGTATCAACATTAATACTGTATTTTGCAGACTGGAGAATTTGGAAGCTGGGGCCAAAGACAAATCAGAGTTTGAGAAATGGCAGAATGAGATGAAGAGAAAAGACATGGAACAAAATCTAGCAGATATAGAACGTCGTAGGTTAGAGGGTAAACTGAGTCATGAAGAAGCTATACTTGCCAGACAAAATATCATACAAGAAAATAAACTTAGAGTCGCTGAAATAAAGGAAGAGGTAATAAATAAGTTTTTAAGTTTTTAATTTTTTCATTTCATTTTCCTTGGAGTATATATATTGAGGAAGATGTTTAATAATTCTTTCATATTATTAATTGTCCAATTATATTGAAAATAGAAGTTTGTTCAATAACCTCTTTCATTGTTATTTAAATTTAGTGCTATTAGCTATTGTAATCTAAGATATGTGAATTTACATATCAAAATGTTTTTTTTCATGCTTATGTTAACTATTTTTTGACAATATTATATAGATATGTTTTATGCTAATAGCAGCTATAGAAAATCATAACAGATATTTGACTATGATGCATGACTGTGATATATTTTGTACTTTTAGACTCAGAAAATGATGGAACAATATTTGGAAGAGAAATTCAAAGAAGAACAACAAATGAAGTAAGTTGTCTCCCTTTCTCTATGATACATAAACACAGTTCAATTAAGTCTAAGGATGCAATTATTTTGCTACCACAAGTCCCTTCCAAGATTGAAACCTCTTATCCTAGGTTATGTTCAGGTCAGATAATCTTTTCATAGTGGTTTTGGACATAACAGTATCATCTTTCTCAATTCATAGGAGATTTTTACTCTTATGTGTAGGACTGTGTTTTTTGTTGTTTGTTTGTGGGATACTTTTATAACAAAAGTTTAATTTTTAAAATTTTAAACATCTCCACTGTTATAAAATAGTTATCCATATCTAAACACAGGGAATATTTAGCATGTATCAAATATTTAAATCAGCAGGATTTACGTATCAACCATTGATAGTTGAATAAAGTCTAATAATATTTCTTTTAAATTTGGCTTAAGAATATATTTATGTGTTTCAGACAATTGGTAGAAGATACAATGAAAGGACATAAGAATGCTAAAGAAGCCCAGAAGAAACTACAAGAATATAAACAAAAATTAGGTACGTGGTTCATATGTATTTATTCCTTTTAAATAATATATATATCTCAAGTGAGATGAATCCCGATTAGTTTATATGTACCCTTAATGATATATTGGTACTTAGGGATCCAGAGACATGATACACACACCAGTGTGGCTGCCTGCCAGTTGTAGTTAACCGCTACACAACAGCACAACACCCAGGGCTAGTGAAGATCACTTATTTAATACATTTGGGCTAGTTGGTAACTATGTCTTTCACAATGATAAATTAGGCGAGTGCTTGGGTTGATTTAAGGTCATGACTGCTCTGGTGCCACTGTCAGATATATACAATGCAAAACACATAAAAGTGACCTGAGCAATTCCATTTAAAAATCAACTCTTACTTAGGCTATAAAGGTGAATTGTTGTATCCCTTTGATGTCAAAAACATGTGAAATTTTTAATTTGGTGACATTGTGAAAACATTAGAAATACAATGTTCAATTTCACACCAGTTTTGAAATTTTCTTTTGTTATATACATAACTTTGTATTAGAAGAAACATGAATTTCAAATTAATTCAACCTCTATACATATATTACAGTACAAGAGGTTGCAGAAGAGAGTCAAGAATTAATGCGTAGAGCAATAGAGGAGGCTGAGATAGAGATGAGACGTCGTATGGAGTTGATACATCAAATTAGAGCCATGGAAGCTGTACCTGTCATCAGACAGAAGTTTGTTGATCTTACAGCTACTTCAGGTCATGGTTTATTGAGTGAGATGTCCATAGCTGAGGTAAGGATGCAGCGATTTGTTTTGCCTTAAAATGGGACCGAAATTAAGTCTTATCACAACAGAAAGCAAAGTGCTGATAGTCCGCCTTGATCTGTATTCAACTGGACAAAATCAGATGGTGTCATTAGTAGGGACACAATACCTTTAACTCATTCCATGCTAAGAATTGACATAAATTTACAAAAAGTGAGCAAAATTCATAATAAATAGCAGGATCTTTTCAAGCCCAAAAGTTTAAATGTGGTAGCAACTATTCAATGCATGTTTTCTGATTTTTGGCAGAGTACGAAACATAAATTGGTTTCTGCTAAGGCTTTTTAGGAGTGTTTAGTGTTTAAAGACATTGATTTAAGAAAATGTGTATACCTTCTCTTAAATCATCCTTAAGATTGTCCTGTGTTTTCTTTAAAAAAATGTATTCTAAAAACAGGAATACTAAAATTAGAATTCTAAAAATAGAAACCTAAAAATATTCAATTCTATATTTAACTCATTTAACCTGATTACCTTTATTATTTCTGTTACAGTTAAAGGAAAGACTTAAACTTTTAAAGAACGCTGAAACTGAGGCAGAGGAAAATAAAAGAGATGAAATTTTGGCTTCAAAAGAGGTAAGACACATTTGTCATTTAAGAAATAACATACAATTGTCCATACCTTGATGAAGAATAAGACATAGGCGCAAACTGAGATGTGCCAACAGCAAACTTTGAGTGTTTTAGCGCTAGTTTTTTGAAAAGTGCATCTTGGAAGTTATTTGTTATTTTGAGTCTAACTTAGAAAAAAATCAAATAATAATTTGATATTTAAGTTTATAAATGAATGAGTAAATTATAACATCCATATATGTGTACTATATTTAAATATGCATGATGTCACTGAAAAATAGTGGCAACACCACTCTTGAAAATATGTTACCTGGGCTCACTTGGTCAACAATAATCGATCTTACACCAAAATTAACAGATATCCTTTATGTCACTGTTTTCAGGCCAAGGATCAATTACTTCTTGATACTTTAGAGAAAATATCAAAACATAGAATGGAACAAACCAAGGCTGCAGCCGTCAAGTAAGTTTTCCATGTTTTATAAGTAAAACCTGTCTCAATCATGATTAGCAAACTTCATAATTTTTGGTTGTAGTTTTTTATACGCTTTCAAAGAACTAAACAATTTTTTTCAAAACTTGTCAAACATATTTTTGAGTTGGTAAGTTGTTTTGCAAGTCTGTAGGTATAGTGCTATTATTTTTAATAATATTTAAGTTCTAATTGATACTTTTACAGTAAAGTTTGTCTATTCCAACCATCAACATTTAAATTGATGGTCTTAATTGCGAAATAGTCTTAATTAATAAAGGGACCTTTTGTTTCTCAAAATAGGCATTTGATACTTAAGATTGACAAAAATGGAAAATCTTAACAGTGAAATGGTCATTATTATAAGAGACCTTTTTATTATCGTATTAAATATTTCTTTCTCAAAAAAGGTACGAAATCGCAAGATTGGTCCCAATAGTGGAACTATTTTGCAGTTAGAATGTTTATTTTCAAATTTATTTGTGATTTATTATCATATAGTTTTGTTTGATGACGAAAAAATAACATTTTGAAAAACTGTACGTTTTGTTGTTGTTTAAATGTCGTTATATTTTTGTTATATAATTCTAGATTAGAGAATCGAAAGAAAGGAGAGCCCAGAAAGATGGAAGTACAGACAGAAGAGTTATCAGCCTTACAAAAACGTCTACAAGAAAAAAGACAACAAAGATTACAAACACAGGAAACATCACGTCTTAAATCTAACAGTAAATCTGCTCAGAGAACCAAAAATTTGATAAACCAAAAGGTTGGTATAATATGCAATACAGTAAAGTTCATCTGTTTAGACCATCAAAATGTATAGTTTTAATAGCTGAATGGACTTAATATACACTTAACAAAAGTTCTAACCAATCACTTTTCAAATTTTGATTATTTTATAACGAGCCAATGGATCCTTATTAAATTTTGCAGAGGTGATTTTTGTGTCATTTTCTACTGATCTGTGGAAAGAAAAATAATTTGATATGGTCCGATGTACTCAAGCGAGTTACAGGGCCCGTTATAAAATAATCAAAATTTGAAAAGTGATCAGTTAGAACTTTAGTTAAGTGTAGATACCTTTCTCTTCTCAAATTTTCTTCTCCATCAAATTTGATGGTCTTAATAGAGCAATGGTTTTAATTAATATAGAGATCTTTTGATTCACAAATTAAGCATTTAGGTAGGAACTTAATATTCATAAAAATTCACATATTTGCAATGATAAAGATGGTCCTAATAGTGGAACTTAACTGTATTATGATGAGGTAATGTCTATTTTAGGTAAATCTACTGTTTTTATAGCAATATAAATTTAATCTAATTATTTTAGCTTAATTATGAAACAAGTTATTACAACGTAGATTTATCACCCTCAAGTCTGCTCCCCTTTGGTTCAAATCCCATCCAAAACCTACCTGTTGGTTCCTTGAGCTAGAAACTTTATCCTACTAGCTCAATGAATGGAAACCAGGAAACAGACTCGACAGTAATAGCCATACATCCTACTTCATTGATTATTCAGAGAATACCTTTCATAATTTCAGAAACATTTAGAAGAAAGTCGTTGGAAGGAGCTAGAAGCCACAAGGGAGAAAACTGCTCAGTTATTACAACAGAACTATTCTAAGTCAGCTAGTCGACTAAATACAATGGTGTCTGCTTTATAAACTATAGAAATAATAAGATGCAATCTTTATAACTGTGATATATACTGAAACTTTTATATAATTATGTTTACATACTTACATACAGTATTTTATTTTAAAGATAAAATTTAATATATTTTATTTTTAATAACATACATATAAGTTACAATAATACTATTGATTATTGAATGTGCATTCATTATTAAAAGTATGAATATTTTTGTGAGTCTGTTTTGTCGTGACATTGTTATTGGCTATGCATCAGTATTAGTGTTGCCAAAATGTATTGAGTACATTTTGAACTTACTATTCACTTACTGGGGTGTGTTGATCAACTAGAAAGTTTTTGATTGAAATTTTTACAATAATAATAATGACTTTATTTAATGAGCCTACACATTTGGAAAAACTTAATCTTCCATGTGGACCTCTGAAATTATGTCTCTTTTTACAGGATTCTTAGGCATTGCATAGTATGTATGATTGTTTTAACTAAACTCAATTTTAAGAGGGACTAAGGTAGAAATTGTCTCTCAAATATATTACATCGTACATGTGACTTGAGTATAAAAATATCCTATACAAAGATCCATTCCATTGTGAGGAAGCATTCATTAGTTTTCTGTCTGCGAAAGTTTTATTCATTTACTCATAAACTTCATCAAGTGTTTTTATATTTTGTGATAAATATGGACCAACTGAGTCTTTTTGTTATTGATTTTTGTTCACAAGATTGTCGATGTTTCACTTGTTAATTTTATCCCCTAAAAATGTGACATTTTCATTGACCATGTACTAGATGTTCTCTATAAGATAACATAAAGTAGTGGCATTGCTGTGTTGATAAAATGTCAGGGTCTACAACTTTTACTAATAAAGTTAACAAGCACATGCTTTTTGCCAATTTTCTCTAACTAAACAAATGATTGAATGACATCATGTAATGCATAAAATAATTACATTCTTTCCTCCTCCAAAAATTTCCAATTGATCATGTGAATACTAAATGTTAGCTTCAAATCCACTGCACACATTTTGAATGTCATTTGAAAAAAATAATTTGTGCTGAAGATTCAGAATAAACAATAACAATTCACGGGATAACATGGTCATTTCAGACATAGAAATGTTATAGTTATTTTATACACTGCTCAAATCTTTTTCTATTTTTGGCCTTGATAAAAAATAACAATATCATGTTAAAAGAAAATAATTGTGAAAGTAAACAATAAGTATTTCAAAATGTCACTTTAGGGTCTCTATACATGTGTGTGTTGTCTCACACTATTTATATTGTATATGTTTATGATATCAGGAATTGTAAGAAATTCACTGATGTTTATTGTTTGTTTTTTATTGTATGATATTTTTATATGTCAAAATATGAAATAAAAAAGAAAATTAATAAAAATTGATTTGTTTGTTATAATTTTAACTGTTTAAAGTTATAATTAGCATATATATTTTTGTCACATAAATTTTAAAATGCAATGGCATTTACAGAGCATAGACATTTTTGATCTAGCATTGCTTGCGATTAAATATACAGAGTTTAACACGACCAATTAAGGAAAGCAACAAACATTCAAACTATAGAATTTCAAGGACGAATTCTGTTAATGAGGGGATGTATGTAGCTGAGGTAGCATAATTATGATGCTGGTATTTCCTATAGCCTTCAAGATAGCTTTAATGGCAATGTGGTAGAGTGTCTGCTCATGATTTTAAGGTTAGTCACGAAAAGTTACTTGTAAGAAATGTTCCAACAGGATCTTGGTCGTTTTGTGCATTTTTATTAAGGTATTAACCAACTGTATGTACATACATGTATACAACATACTGCAATGAAGGGTCTAGTAGGGGTCCAGGCCCCTTGGAGTTTGAGAAATGCATGTACTAGCAAGAACGTTGAGAAAAAAGTTCCAACTGATATTTTGGTGTCAGTACCTACCCATCGTAAAAAATGCCCCTCCAAAGGGAAACATGAAGGAACTGCAACTATACGATGTATATAGGTCTAAGACTTTTTTTAATTATTGTGAACAAATTATTTTTGTAAATTTATATCAACATTTTAATGCCCACCTGGTTTAGAGAAAAAAACAGATTGTGGGAGAGATTGCCTTGAGATTACAGGAATTTCAATAGCTTCCGTTACCTGATATCATTCAAACTACGATTGCGAGGATCAGAGTACATTTAGTACGGATTATAAGAATCTAATAAAAAATATCCCATCAAAACACATATAGCTCAATGCTTCAAGGCGCAATAATTACTTTCTTTTATAATTGCTTAGAATCTGGATTTACCGATTTACAAACCGTTAGGAGTTAATCAGGTACAATTCCCACCAAAATTCTTTGGAGGTAATTCTGTTATTAGAGTTAAACTGATTGACACCGCGGAATTACATAGAAAAGATAAGCAAATCGCAAAATCAGCTTTAATTACTTTATCAATATATTATTTTGAAGTATTTTACATGAATAAGCATTATTTGTAATAAAATAAAATTACTTCAGATATGCTTAATCAATTTTTCTCAAAATTTCACGTATCCAAAAACTTTGAAAGGTCCTGCATAATCTATAAGGTACAAGAACTTGTTTCACACTCTTGAATAAAATAAATAAAGTACCCATTAATCCATAATTTACAAAAAATACGAGTACTATTATTTCCCTGGGTTATAAAAAAATACTATAATACAGTGAATCCTCTGCAATACGAACCCTGAAATATCCGAAATTCTCAGAAGTACAAACGACTTTCATTAGCTAGAACAATATATTACTCAAAGACGCGACATTGGCCTATAAATTTTCTTACTGTGGCAAGAATACACCAATATTTCATAATTAAAATACAAGCCATAACCTTTATACCTTTATTATCGAATTTTAGAGAATGTATGCGTCAAAGTTATGTTTAAAAACGCTACATTCCGGATTCCGGACGTCATTTATCCCGGTCATCTAAACGATTGATCAATAGCGACGTTGCGACGCGACGTCCTTGACGACAGCGTTCAGTCTAACTAACAAACACGATGACTACAGTCCAGCAAAAACTCTATTGTTATTTCAAAATGATTAATGGGAAATTGCTTGAATAAATCTAGACGCCAAGTACAGTCAAGTACGAAAGAAGGGGCCAAGCCTCGGACAGGAGGTGTTAAACAAAAATCATTTAGATTGTTTCACCGCAAGAGGCGCTCAACTAGAGTGGCACCTAAGTGTGATATTAGCTCAGGCACAGATCGTGGATCAACACAAGTACCAACGCCTTCTAGTAATGATGATCGCGATATTCAAGGTAAATATTTAGAATAATATGTATCTGCATATATAAATACAATTCCGTTAAAAATGTGTTTTTTCGATAGATATATTAATTAATTGTTACTTGTTTCATTTGTATTTATGCATCAAGATAGTTAAAATAGATCGAAACTTTTGAAAACGAGATAATAATGCTTTACAAAGAATAGTTTTCCGTATCTATATTCGGGGAATATCGAACAAATATCGAGCATTTAAATCAGTGGGGTTCATGTATGCCCACTGAAAGTTAAATAAAGTGAAATAAAATTTAACAATTCTTTATTCTGTGTTTTTGTCCGTTGTTTTGCTTAAATTGTTCTGCTTGTATTTAAAGCGATGTAGTCGGTGTAAAAAGCTCAACAGAGCTTATGTTATTTTTTATATATATATCCGACTTATAAATAAAATTTACTTGACTTGACTTGATCAGTTGTTCTCCGAATGTTGTTTTTTTCATAATAAACTGTAAGACTATATATACTTCTGTTTTAACCTTATGTTTTTATGGTCGACTGTTAGGACTTTCAATGAATTATGCTAATTTTGTTTTTGTCTTACCGGCCTAAAGTAAAGCTTATGTTATAATAAAGCAAAGTTATTGCATTTTATACTCTTAAGATATTTGCAGATGCACTCATCGAACTTTAACATACTACATTGTTTAACATACTACTAGTAAATATCTATCAACATGCATTGGGATAACTTTTACTCCTTTTTATGTTCAGCCGAACAATTGGCACAACAGAATTTTACTACCCTCACATGTAACAATGTAAGCGTGCACACTATTCTCCACTAAAGAAACTATGACTGATTCATTGATTCAAACTTGTTTTACAGAGGCCATCGAAATTGTGTCGAAATCCAGTGTGCTGTCAGCATTTTATGACCATAGTGACTGTGACGAGATCAAACCAATTGAAGACAAGAGTCAAACTAACCTCTTTGCCGCTCGCCGCGACAGTCCCTACCACTCTTCCAATGAAAGTGTCTATGAAGAATTTACCGAGGTTGATGAGAAAATTGAAGAAGTCATTGAAGAAGCTGAAGATGATGTCGAGATAGTCTTACCAAATGCAGTTCCAGTAAATGAAAGAGAAAGCGAAGCTGAGCCAACCACCAACCCTGGTGCTGGTAAAGTTACTCTTGACATGGAAGCCGTAGAAAATGCTATTAAAAGATTATATGGACTCAAAAAAGAACTTAAGAAATCAGATAAGAAAATGGAACACGCTGATGGAGATGATGATGATGTTGATGACATCTTACCTGACAACAGTGAGATTGTTGATAAATCTAGAAGTGGAAACATAGATTACAGAGATTCACGAACAAATCTTAATGAAGCATACAACAATACAGATGAAGTTATCAAAGAATCTACAGTAGGAAATCCAATTGAAGACGAAGCAACAGAGAGACGTGCTATTGAAGACAATGGACCAAAGGTGACAGAAAAGTATGATGTCAAAAGTAACGTTATCAAAGATAAAACTGACGTTAAACACACTAAAGGTTTTGTAACTACAGAACTAAATGATGAACATAAAGATGAACATAACGCACCACCTCAAACAGCTTTGAAAAGAGAAGACGGATATAAAGTTGATACGAAACCCGACTACAACACCAAAAAGAATGTTGGAAAAATTGATAAAACAAGTCACCATGCTAATAATGGCAGTGACATACCTATTGTGAGAACCAAACTAATCAGAGTGAAAGTTGTAGATGTAAAACACGTGGACGACTGTGAACCAGACAGAAATGATAAAATCGAACAAAACGAGAATAACGTGGTTATCGAAAACTCTAAGGAGATTAACAAGTCACACGCTTTTGTTAAAGTTACCAAAAGGAGTGATATGTATGAAAAACATCCTTCGACATCAAAAGTCGGAATGAATCAACCAGCTTCAGAAACATGCGACTTTCAGGTGCGAAGAAGAGCTGACGATATTGATAAAGGTACAGTATACGGTAATCCACTAAAAGGATTCACTAAATCTGAAAGCGATGTTGATAAGTTAAAATCAGGCAATAAAGAAGATGATAGAAATTGCAAGTCGGAGACTAAAATGCCAACAAATAAAGACTATAAACAAGATGTAGTTAGATCACTAGCAAAGAAACTTTCTCAAGAAAGCTTAGATAAAATAACTAACCACAAGTCTAGATCAGATTGTGAATTCAGTATGTTTGTGAAGTCTCCTACATCAGAAAACATGCCGCGTATGATTCAAGTTAAGGCTTCAAACAAACAGGTCCAAGATGGCACCGCTAAGGCATTTATAAAACAGAAAGAGAACGTTGTTTCACCTGAACAACACTTCAATGAACTGCCTGAGTCGAAGAAATATAAGAGAAGAAATGCACGTGATGTTTCAAATCTCATTGACGATGGATGCCATGTTCAATGGACAGAGAAACCGGGTAACTAAGATTTTTTGTTCATTATGTGTTTATGTGTTTTTGCGCGCAATTGTGGGTTCAAGTTTTTCTCCAAGTCAGTTTGTTATTGTCTGTTTTTTTTTTGTTGAATCTTTTTGGGAAGACATTGAGGTTAGGGCACTCGAGAACTAGGTTTTAATCCCCGATGACAATTATTTTGCAACGGCCCATTTCCAGGTGGTAACTCCTTAAATTCTTGTTTTCGTTTTTTTTGTTTATGGCGTCCCTTTTATAACAAAAACAATACGCTGTAATGTTGATTTATTGACATTGCATTAAGAGTATAATGATTCCATGTTACATGATACATTCCATTTTCAAATAATTTGGTGTTTTAAATATATGTAAATGTATTACATTTCATAAAATGGATGGCCTTGTGCAACCAGGAATCGAACCCGAGATCTCCGGATTCAAAATCCAGTATTCCGCAAATTGATCGCCGCAAATTTGAGAGCTTATAGTACTGGTCTGCTCTGTTCTAATCTATTCTAATGAGATTTACTTCATAATTTCAGGTCAGTCTTCAGACGGTGTATTAACATCTGTACCAGCGTTCTACAAACCTCCATCAAAGACAAAGACTGCATTAGAGACACTAGGACTTGAAAAACTTCAGAAATTTGGTATAATACCACAATGTAAGGAGATTGAGAGAATTAAACTCAATGATGACCGTGAGTATAAGAGCAATAATTTATTTTTTCTTTATCACTTTGCAAGTACATGACGAACAGCCATGTTGACATCCTTATCAAAGGCATGAGTTTGTGCCCTTGTTTGTAAGTTTTTCGTTAACCCTGTAGCGGCCAGCTACAAACAATGCAGCGATAATCAAGACTTAGTGTATTCATTGATGCTAAATCCAGAGATTTAGCCTTTCCGGGAGAAGTGAGTAGGTTGACTGACCGCCGTTATATGACCTTATATGTGTTGCTACGGCGTTAAACCCAACAAAAACAAAACAAAAAAAAGCATTCATTGACTTCCAATATACACGTACTTACATGTAACCTTTTATTTGTATTTTTTCAGAATTTCCTGGAATTCTTCCACCAAAAATTCGACAAAAATGGGTACAGAAGAAAAACGAGAAGAAATATGTTAACTAGGAGCAATAGAAACTATTTCGTCAGTAAAGGAACACCATTGCTTTAGATATAAAACCAAAAGAAGGAATACAAACCACAAATGGAGGATATAAACAAAAATGGAGACTATAGACCAAAATGGAGACTATAAACCGAAATGGAGACTATAAACCGAAATGGAGACTATAAACCAAAATGGAGACTATAAATGGAGACTATAAACCGAAATGGAGACTATAAATGGAGACTATAAACCGAAATGGAGACTATAAATGGAGACTATAAACCAAAATGGAGACTATAAACCGAAATGGAGACTATAAACCGAAATGGAGACTATAAACCGAAATGGAGACTATAAATGGAGACTATAAACCGAAATGGAGACTATAAACCGAAATGGAGACTATAAATGGAGACTATAAACCGAAATGGAGACTATAAACCGAAATGGAGACTATAAACCAAAATGGAAACTATAAACCGAAATGGAGTCTATAAACCAAACTGGAGACTATAAACCGAAATGGAGACTATAAACCGAAATGGAGACTATAAACCGAAATGGAGACTATAAATGGAGACTATAAACCGAAATGGAGACTATAAACCGAAATGGAGACTATAAATGGAGACTATAAACCGAAATGGAGACTATAAACCGAAATGGAGACTATAAATGGAGACTATAAACCGAAATGGAGACTATAAACCAAAATGGAGACTATAAACCGAAATGGAGACTATAAACCAAAATAGAGACTATAAACCAAAATGGACACTACAAACCGAAATTGAGACAATAAACCAAAATGGAGACTTTAAACCAAAAGTGGAGACTATAAACCAAAATGGACACTACAAACCGAAATTGAGACTATAAACCAAAATTGAGACTATAAACCAAAATGGAGACTATAAACCAAAAATGGACACTATAAACCAAAATGGAAACTATAAACCAAAAATGGACACTATAAACCAAAATGGACACTATAAACCAAAAATGGACACTATAAACCAAAATGGACACTATAAACCAAAAATGGACACTATAAACCAAAATGGACACTATAAACCAAAAATGGACACTATAAACCAAAATGGACACTATAAACCAAAAATGGACACTATAAACCAAAATGGACACTATAAACCAAAAATGGACACTACAAACCGAAATTGAGACTATAAACCAAAATGGAGACTATAAACCAAAATGGAGACTATAAACCAAAAATGGACACTACAAACCGAAATTGAGACTATAAACCAAAATGGAGACTATAAACCGAAATTGAGACTATAAATCAAAATGGAGACTATAAACCAAAATTGGAGATTATAAACACAAAGAAGATGTTATAAAACAAAAGTTGAAATAATAAACCAAAAGTGGAGACTATAAACCAAAAGTACAGACTATAAACCCAAAGTACACACACTTAACCAAAAGTACACACTTAAAGCCAAAAGTACAGACTTAATATCGAAAGCACATACTTTTAACCAAAAGTACAATCTATAAATCAACAGTACACATTTTTAACCAAAAGTACAGACAATAAACCAAAAGTACACACGATAAGCCAAAAGTACACTCTGTAAAAAAGGAACAGACTACTTACCTTGAAATGTCAATCATAAATATTGTATGATGTTATTACAATGATTATATTGAAACCAGATGACCTCCTCGGTTCATGAACATGTTATTTGCTAAGACAAAATACTGTACTCATCATTTTCTTATGATGTACACTGATATGTAATGTCTACAGAAATAAATCATACAATAGACGGCTCATTGTTTTGTAATAATTGTCTTGACGTTTAACAATTGATATTTTGTCTACGCCTGTAACTTGGTGGTAAAATAATTTCTACAGCCATTCTCCTTCCTAGCACTGATTCTAAATCATGTAAGCAGTTGTCAACTTGTCAATCAGAGACGGGAGTTTGTGCTTAGTTTGGTTACTGGTTAACAGCTTAATCAAGAGATTTAGCCTTTCCGGGAACGATGAATAGGTTGACCAACTGTCATGATATGACATATACAATGTGTTACTACGGTATTAAAATATAATGAAATTTCCACTGTAATATGCTTATGTTATACATGTATATTGCACTTCTAATAAAAAACCCTCTTCCCAGTAATACTTATATCATCATACCAAATGTTTTACAGTTATATCAATCTCGGATATTCTATGTCTTTGTATCAAACATATCCCTAACAATGCTCACCCTAGGTCTAATTAAACAGCTTGTTACTTACTTACAACTAAGTAATCACGGAGGCAGGGGTCAATTAAACTAATGACTCATTGTATCAACATGTTTTACCTATCAGTCACTCACTACAGATGTTATTCTTGATCATTATAGAAATTACTTTACTATAACTTGAGAACTCTCTCACTCTCTACAATAAAATCAACCAAGTAAATAAAGATCTAAGTCCTCACAAAATTGGGCCAGAGATGTTGCCCTACATAGCACAGGGATATATCATGTGACCTTCCTTTGATTTTCGGTCATGTGACCTTCCTTTGATTTTCAGTCATGTGACCTTCCTTTGATTTTCAGTCATGTGACTACCTTCCTTTGATTTTCAGTCATGTGACCTTCCTTTGATTTTTAGTCATGTGACCTTCCTTTGATATTCAGTCATGTGACTTTCCTTTGATTTGCAGTCATGTGACATTCCTTTGATTTTCAGTCACGTGACCTTCCTTTGATTTTCAGTCATGTCACCTTTCTTTGAATTTCAAACATACCGTATATATATATATATACATATCTTCAAGGGCTATAACCGCGTTTGGTAGACTACATCAAGTAAATTTATTATTATGTGACACACAATAAATACTAATACACTGGTGGCACTTTTACCACACCATTAAATATATTAGATATAACTCTTTAATCTACGAAGCTTCATAGTTTCAAAGCGCAGACCATTAATATGATTTTTTTATCTAAAGATTCATTAACTCAGGGGTATAATGTATATTGTTTAGTGAACTAATTGCGTCAATTAAGCCAATTAGTATGGTAACTCAGAGCCTATTAATCTAGTTACAAAATAAGTACCTACCATGTTATGTTTCACTCACTTAATATATACATGAACATAATATGAGTGACCCATCAATTAGCGTATCCATTAGCTAGTCTGATTATGAATTCAGGTATCGTTTGTGATTCGGAGCTGTTTGACGATATTAAATACGCTTTGATACTCGACTGATGTGCTAATCAAATCACTAATGCTGAAGCATTTCCTATAATTCCTACGCGTATCAAAGTTTGCGCATAATTATATTTTATTTTACGATAAAACATAGACGATTGTAATAAAACAATTACGTTGTTTCTTGATAAGTATATACGTAGTTATAAACATAAGCAATATTTAACCATTCGAAATTATGAACCTCTCTGCAAAAATCACCTTTCGAAAACTAAATATTTTGCATATACATGCTACTGGCAGTTGTATGGGTTTTTACTGTAGCATAGTTTTACTACTGAATGTTGTAGAGGGTTTTTACTGTATATTTACTCAATACCTATCGTTTGTTTTATCATCTTCAAAAAAACATAGCTACGTCTGCTTTATGTTTTCGTAAACATTTAAAAACAGCTATTAAAGTGTTTCCTGTAAATTCGTGAAAACTTGTTCGGCGCCAGTGATATTTATGATCATTGTATGTAAAATCATATTTGATGTTTATGTAGGTAAACATGTAAACATAAACATATATTAATTATGTTCCAATTTGTTTTTCACATATAAACACCAATATTTTTTGAACATGGAATGTATCATATAACATGGAATTCGCTATACTCACTTTACAATTTCTTTTATTTAACATAATAAAATATCTAGTATTTTTGCCAAGGAAGAGGGTTTTGTCTATTAGACTAAAATGTTACTTATTTAATTTACTGAGTTTCCCAGCGTTCTAGATCCCTTGTCAATAAACAGCTAAACATCTAGCATTCCACAAGGAAAATCTTACAAGAAAGCACAAGCTAGCTAAACAGTTCGCTAGATTTCCCAAACAAGTACATAAGAAACCTACATCACAACCTATATAAACGCACACACTCTCAAAAAGTGACTAAAATGACCTTTAAGAGCTAAGAAACAACTGACCCTTTATTTTTCATATTTATTGGTACAAAACTGAGCATTTACATAATTTAGTTTGAAATAAAAAAAGGCATGATCTGATAGGTAATAAAGCCGGCGTTACATTGATAAAAGTAACAAAATAAAATATTGCATTTACGTAAGTACACTGTAGTTACAAAAACATGTTTTCATTTAATCTTTAAGGTTCTACACATTCATACGTTGGCTTTCATTTGATAAAAAGGATCATCCCATCTGCCACAGCATTGGTCACTGGGCAGAATAATTCGTAAATTCTGAAATTCTGTATTCTCCATTTATTTATAAAAGAAAAGAATGGCATTTAAAACATAAAAAAACGTAACTTGCATATACTTGTAATGACCATTAACTAGATTTATGTTTAGTTCTTGTCAACAATTATAAATTATTATTAATTTATTTAAAAAATGATTAAAAACACACAAACAAAGTCCCGCTCTACTTCTATGCTCGCAATTGCTATTAGTAGGTATCCTATCTGCAATAGCAGCGATTATTGAGCAAATTGAATGTCAAATCGTGTAAACACTTTATTTCAAAGAAAAATGATACAAAGCAAGAAAACTGTTTGAAATCATAGACATAATTATAAAGCTGCGTATCTACTGTGCTTGCTTTTAACAACAGCAGTAATCGTATATGTCATATGCAATGGTCTTTGAGCAGATTTATTTGTCAATTCTTGTACAATCCCTTTCCAGTAGACACTTCATTCATCCACATTGTTAAATTCTATTCAACTGTAAGTGGCGCATACATTAACCCCGCTGATTTAAATACTCCAATTTGTTCGATAATAACTGAACGCAAAGTTTTATACGGATGTATACATGTACTTTTATCGATTGCAATTACAGAAGTACTGTAGTGAGTATTTATGTATGGGGATTGTCCATCAAATATCAAGTACTTAAATTTGTGGGGTTAATGTATGTGCCACTGACAGTTGAATGAAATTTAATAAATAAAAATTGTCATAAAAGAGAATAAACTCAGCATAGAGGTCTACTTGGCTGTCATTTGATAACAAGGGATTCCAGAGTCGTCGTTCCTGTCTGTAACCACGACAACCTGTTCGTTTTGAGCATCTTCACTATTAGCAGTTCGTCTGTTGTCACATTCTATAAAGATTGCAGCAACTACTAGCATCACACACGTGACCCAACATAACCAACAAGAATATCCCAGACTTAGAATATCTGTCTTGAAAGCATATACTGCATTACCAATCAATATAAATATACCTGAAATCAGAGGGTAATATTATCAGGGTCTGAAGTCATGTGATTTCAACAAAAATGTATAAGGTTATAAAATGAGCCGTTTTGTCTATTAATTTTATCTTTTTATACAAAATGTTGATTGAAAATAAATATCGCATGAAATAATAACTACATTTGCTTTCAACCAAGCAGTAAATTAGGATATTTACAAAACTATCTCTGTGCAGAAGAATCAGGAAATAGTTTGGCTTTCAAAGTGAATGAAGTGTAAGAATTATTGTGCCTGTCATAGCAGACGATTTGTTTGAATTGCTGTATGTATATACTGGCGGAAATATTTGCGGATTTCGTATCTGAGGATTTATAGAGGCTGAAATTGCAGTAGATTTATTTGATTGGTCTTAGAGCCCAATACCAAACCGATAAAACGCTAAACTGTGTATCAATTCCCACAATCTGTGAAAAATCAAAGCTAAGATTCATTTCTTAAAGGCAATATACTTAATGAAGCCCATTTGGATCTCCATCTACTAGGTCGAGGAGTTCCGAATGTACTGTAATTACTACTATAAAATCAAAGTACTGTAATTACCTGCAAGTGATGTCACGTGACAATTGACTTTAGACAATCTACGGTTGTTGAGACAGAACAATAACAATACAGAAATGACAACAGTCAGTATAAGACAGACTAAACCTAGAATCTCACATGTCTTTACTGCCATAAACCATCCTGAAATATAACATATATCAAACTTTAATATATATGAAGTTACGGAGTCCAGATTGTGCCATTTAAAATGTCGCCGTCGCATTTACGAGGCGACGCTCGGCAGTGCGAAGTGATATTGCGACAATCCCAAACGACGGGCGACATGCCAAACAAAATATCGACAATAAGTCGCAAAAGTGAGTTTTTGTCCATAAAACGCAAAATGGTGTTTTGACAACAAGAGGCAAAAATGACTGTTTGACAATCAGTCGCAAAAAAAGAGTGTTTGACTACAACACGCTTATATCGCTCTTTTCCAATAAAACACGATTATTAAAGAATAGTTTGATAAAACGAATATGGAAATGCTCTTCAAAATTGAAAACAAAAGCAAGAAAATTGGATCGAACAAGGTTAAATAAGGCGAAGCTATCTTCATGTACCTTGTAAACGCATTCATAAAAAGGTATAAGAATTACGTTTCACTGACGTAATCATTCTGCCTAATGAAATCTCATACAACAATTAAGCTCTTGACATGGTTATTTAAACTTGCATAATGCTTGTCAATCATTGCCAATCGTGCTTTCTGCACATAATTTTCATCGTATTTCACAATAATGTATTGATGACGGCAACAGCCAACTGCAACCAGCTAGTGCAAGTTTTGTTGATATTTGCAAGTCTTGAAATAATTAACTAGCCCAGTGTTTGCCAATTAGTAAGATGTAAACAAGACAAAAAACTGTTTACATCGCATCATGTGCCAATTAATTAGGCGTGCATGTCTGTTTTATGGCGAGCATATAATAACATAATCATAACATGTTTTTATGACGTAAGAAAACAAGGTCATGAAACAGCCGTCAATATGTAATGTATGCATGCATACGTTCTGTTATGTACAAAACAGGATGCATGTAACTATGGTTACCAATTTTCAATTTGACTTACAAAAATAAATTACAATTTCCTGGGGGTAGGGGTTACTGTGAGTAAGAGTAATAGTGATCCCCGGGGGTAGGGGGTCAATTTGGGTAGGAGTCACAGTGATCCCGGGGGTAAGGAATTCCTGTGGGTAAAAGTCACAGCGATCCCTGGGGGTAGGGGGTCCTTGGATAGGTAGAAAGATACGTAGTTACGTCCTGTTTTAAAGACGACGCGCGGGTCTTTAGTTTTTTGGCAGTAGGAATGTACGTAGAATGTTATGTACTTTAGTTCAAACAAGACAGTTTTTAGAACACTTGGTATACACGCAACCATCAGTTTTCATTGAAAGATATGTTTTACCATTAATGTAAAAGTAAAAAGTTTTCCGAATGTTTTATTTATCGTTTTTAGATTTCACTCAGAAAATAAACTGATATTTGAATGTCAAACTGATAAAAAAAATATTCTGGTACAGAAAGAATTCAGTAAGACTCCAGTTAAGTTAAACATGAGGATTCTGAACCATGAGAAATACAGAATCCTGTCATTTTCAGTCGTTTTTCTCAACCCAGGACATTCTTCTTTAGTTTTGAATCATCAAGATTCCGGAATATCTTAATTCCACGTCACAGAGCGTTTTTCATGAAATTGATATGAATGTACAAATTATTCTAAATTGCTCGAAATTGCTCAAGATTTCCAAATACTTCGAGTAATCGCGATCGAATTTGTGAAATGCAACACATAGTACTATGTATCCATATAGGTTATATAACATGGCGAGCAGTCAAGCAACTCGCCATTCCTAGAAAGGCCTAATCTCTCGATTTAGCTGTTAACCAGAAACTAGAAGCATACTTCCGTCAGTGACTGACTAATACGCTACATGGTTTAGAATCAGTGGTAGGAAAGAGAATGTACGTAGAAATTACTTTACGACGAAGCTTCACGAAAGTATGCTCGCTCGGGAAACAAACCAGCAACCCCTCTATCATTAGACCAGTGTCCTACAGACTGAGCTAGCCAGGCGGCTCACGACTACTGAGACAAAATCAGTTTTTCCGGCATTATTTTTTACCAGCCATTCAGTAGGCTCCGAATTTAATATGGTTAAATATGTCAGGTTAGTCTGTAATACAAAAGTATTGGCGTAACGCCTCCCTATCTGAATGTCAAGAATAGTTCTATGTAATATCTTAAGTCCAACTCAATTATAACAGCATGCATAAATAAGTAAGTCGTCAGATTGACAATTTAAGGAAATTGCCGACATCAAAATGAAGAAAATTTAGAAAATCGAGTCTGAAAACTTTTCAGTAACAACAACAGTAAAAAAAACACAGGGGCCCGTATTATCAAGCTTCTTACGACCAATTTTAGTCGTAAATCGTTCTATATTGTATTGAATTATCGTTTTTTATTTTTGATAATATGCTGCCCAGGATGCCATTTTCAACGTTTTTGTAACTTATAAGAAGTGGCGTAACTCCAACTTTAGCGTAACTTACGTCAACAACGCGTTTCATCAGACCATTAACACAGCCCCAAAAGAGCAAAGAGGGATATGTTTTAAAGAGCCTTTTAAAAGGGTATAAGTCTATTTAACTCGCAGATTAGGTCGCATAAATTCAAAAGGCATACTGATTTATTGGCCATGCATCGAAATGACCATAGCGCAAATTAGTTTTGTAAAAATACATTTTTGTGATTTAATATTAATTAATGATCATAAAATCCACATTAATGGTTGACCAACCGAATATTTATCTGATTATTCGGGCGGAGCGGTATTTGATGATATTTTGCGATATATAATATCAGTTATCATAACCCATATATATCGCAAAATATCGTCAATCGAATGTCGCGGAACCTTAGCCCAAGGAATTCCCTTTCCCCAGCCACCTACCCCCTCGACAAACATTTGAACAAAATTTATTTAGTGTAAGTGCATTATCTTACCTTCGTTATGATAAGAAGGGTTTTGAACACAATGTGCAGCTTCGTCCGCTCCATGTTTCAAGTAGGTACATTGTCTCCATAATCCTTGTCTTACACCAAACGATGTGGATCCTTCACTAACAGACTGTACAATCCAACTATCCGTGACAAATCCAACTATAAAACATATAAACCCAATCACTTGTATCAAAAACGCAGCCCGGAAGCAATTAGTAGACTCCCCTAACGACTTCATTGTAAATTTAGTCGTAAATATCCAAAAATATCGCACCGGAAGTTGTAGAATTTATCCCTAATCTGTCGCGTGGTGAGTCGAGATTTTTTATATCACCTATACACCCTGATACCTCAGACTGACACTATAACCTTGCAAGTTACTTGTAACATTCTTACATTAGTAGTTCCGCACTTGTTTTTTGCAGCCTGAAAAGTGATTGAGAGATAGCGCTACTCTAGTTTACCGAGATTTTTTTCTCTGGGAAAATCAGGAACGCTCTTGTGTATGTAAACACCGACTGGCTTCCAGGTAAATCTCAGAATAAAGAAATAAACGTAAAAAATAGCTGGAATGTTTTTGTAAGACAGTTTACATTCTTAAACCTGGTAAAATATCGTAATTGGTAAGAGTATGTGGGTCAATCGGTCAAAATTTCTTTGTTTTTGAATCCATTCTTTTAATTAGAATAAATATTCTTTAAGGTTTTTTTAAGATACTAATTTTCCAGTTTTTTAGGAATTCATGAAGGTTGTCCATAAATACGAACACGGAACTTGTTGTTTTGTCTTGTAACCTGGAAAACAGTCGTACGTTTTTCCGCATTGTTGTATGACATTGTCTCATTAAAATTGACACTGAGAGGTGCTGCAGGTTTTATGCAAACACAAACTGTAGCGACTTATTTGGTTCACATGACATAACCTTTGTTATGACATAGTTTTAGTAAGACTTGATAATTTCAAGTTTTTTAATTTTTCTACAGAGTTTGATCCTAACCATTTTTACCAGGGATCCCAAAGGAATCCCAAGTCATATACTCAGGGATTCCTCCCTAATGTTAGGGATTCCTTCAATAAAAGGCAAAACATTTGTTTACATATTTGCAGTCATCAACTGTAATTAACAAAACATGGCTATTTTCAGAAATCTTGACAGAAGCCCTAGCTAAGAATCACTGGGATTCCTACCAAAGTTTTTAGGAATCCTTCGGAATCCAGGGACACTGTTAGCATCGAACCCTGTTTCTATATATTTTGACAATGAATGTTTAATTTTAAAAGTATAAAAGGTAATACATGTATAACTAATAAACTATCGATGCGTTTTACAATAGAAGACAATTTAACAGAGAATGTAGTGATTCAATGTGTAAAATGCTACATTCCATAAAATATAATATTGTGTTAAAGGGACTTCATGCATAGGATATTGTATTTGTTATATACATTTGAATGTGTGGTCTTTCCCATGTGTATTGTAAATGACCAAAAGCATATGTCAATGCCGTTATTTGCCAATAAAGATGTATGTATGTGTGTATGTATTAAAAACAACCGATCTGTTACAACTAGATGCTTGGAATTCATATCGAGGGTTGCCTGCAAGACTGTAGTAACTATGTTCTTTTAACAATGCACTTACTACAGTCTTGCGGGTAACCCTTGATATGCATTCTTGCATCATATTGCGCAAATACGATGATTGGTAACTAAGTGCTCGCTTTATTTTGATAGCCGGTATGTTATCATACACCTAGCTCCCCACAGTGGCACTAAATAATATAGTTCTTAAAAAAATCACATTACGTCTCACAATTGTTGTTTTCGAAGTTGACATTTAGTTTTTTTCCTGCAGGCACTGGAAGCATAGTTCCAATCTGTGAGAAAGCAATTACAAATATGTGCAAGAACATACAAATAAAAGGTTAGACAAGCAAGTTCGCTGTTTGCTGACTAAATTACACCTAGTGGGGGTAAATTTTCTAGACCGAAAAACAGATATTTTAGTACTCACTGTCTGTAAGTGTTTCAGTCAAACGACTTACCGTAGTCTGGATTAACAATATGAATACCTCAGAGTTGCCAGTTCTGAACGATTTTGTCAGAAAAAATACAATTTTGCGTCTACTCCAAGTAGTTTGGCAAACAATTTTAGCTGCTAGTTGGTGATGACAATAATGCAGAAAGTTGCATTGATTGGGTTTTAACGAAGCATTCATTGCAGTTATTTTTGGCAGTTTGATAGTTTTCCATTCCTCTCTGAGAACACCCTTTAATCGTATACAAATGTACTATTCTAATATTTCACTATGTTTATTACAGCCGAGTTGCGATGTTGACATACGGCCTACATCAGTCAAATTTGAATCACACTACTAAAACATCAACTTCCTTTCCACTGCAGTAGATATAAAGATTTATTTGTAGATATATATATTTGCGTAGAACGTCACCAAGGTATTCCGAACACTTAAGTTTTTTGTTCGGAATTGGAAATTTGAACACTAATCCTATAGCCCCCCCCCCGCCAAAAAACCCAAACAATACGAGACAAAAATGTTGTTATTAAGTCAAATCAAAAGTACTATTTTGTTTTATTAAAAACGTGTTAATTAGCCGTTTAAACCTCTGTTTTCGTACATTATATCAACAAGCAAAGTCTCTAGTGATATAAAGTAGATAATAAACTAGTCAGATTATTAATTACGACGTTTATTGTTATATTTATCATCATTCACATAACAGAAATATAAACGCAATGATTACTGTTCGTAATTAACGTTTTTATGTTGTTTTATGTTATTTCTGTTGTTTTCTGCTCTTTTTTCTGTTGTTTTCTGGCGTTTCTGTCGATCGTGTTGTTTGCGCTCTAGGAACAAAACACCACAGTATTAAAGTGATTACCATCGTGATCAGAAACATCCATTCACAGCTTGAGGTACACTATAATACTTGAGTATAAACATTAAATCATACGAAAACAATGATGATAGGTAATGAATAGTTCATTGTCATAGCGGGGGTTATAGGTTAACTTGTCATTACTACTACACGGATATCTCTGCTTAGAATCAATGCCAGTTCTTTCACTGTTGGATCCAATCATCCATTGTGGTTGTTTTTGTAGAACAACACTGTCATATTGTACAACAAATCTTATATTATCTCGTCAGTTTCTACGGCCATTCTTTCTGCTACCACGAATTCTAAATCAAGTAGGGCAGTTGTCAGTCACTGGCGGAAGTAGACCTATATGAAACTTTTAACTGGTCAGCCACAAAATCAAAAGATTTAGCCTTTTCAGGAACGATAAGTTAGTTGATTGATCGCCATTATATTCTATACAAAATGTTGCTACGGCGTTAACCACAACCAAAAATATATACATGTATTATTTATGTCATTGTTCATTGTCCTCACAGACGAGACTAGAAAAAGTTACAATGATTTTATGTTCATTCACCGAACTATTTTCTGTGCGGAGTCTTATTGCATAAATAAACTTGGAATCAGAAATAAATATACATACGAACAAATATATGATCATTCGATTTTGATCTTTCTGCTTTCAAGGGCCATACTATTATTTCATAACCAGGTGCTCTGATAAATGATAAAGATTTGAATCCCCTTGATTTTATCTGTATCTTCAGAAAATGTTTTAATTCTTTTACAATAGGATACATTGTATTATGGTAACTTAAGAAAAACTCACAAAGTATTTTTGTTGAGTTATAATAAATGCCATGGCATCACATTGTTATATAATTATAGGCGTTCAGTCAACATACGCACCGTTCTTAAGGCTATATCTTTAGGTTTATGTGTTAACCAGTTATACTAAGCGCATACTTTCGTCAGTGGCTGACAACTGTCCAACATGATTTAGAATCAGTGGTAAGAGGGTGAATGTTAAAAAAACATGCACTACGAAAGTATGCCCGCCAAAGAATTGAACCTACGACCCCTCGATCAGTAAACTTCAGTGTTACAAAATGATCTTGTTGAGTGTAACTAAAGTAATTTAAACACAATCAGGTATAAGCATTACATTTCCAAACAGGCCTATTAACAATATAAATCATCTCAGACTCAAAATGTTTATCTTATATAATGCAAACTGTAGAGTTGTGTCTGTATACATATATTTGATATACTTGTTTATTTCTTGGAATACGCCCAACAATGTGTGAGAATTGTTATGTAATAGATTTTGTTTGAAGTTTCAACACACTTTATCTTAGTTTGAAGTTCGAAGAAGTGCATCGCCTTAGTTTTACTATCACCCACGCGATGTGAATAGTAACCACTTGGCAATTTCAGTAACCTGAAAATGTATTTGTTCATTATACAAACCCGATGAATTCCGAGTGACCCACGTGATATAAATCGTGTATACTCGGCTATTTCCGTTACCTGAGAAGTTGAGTGTTTTTTCATTCGTCAAACCCGATCAGCTTAACTTACTAGTTAATTCTTTTTAGCTCGATTGTGAAACAAGTTCTAACAACCACCGGGTGAATCCGTAGTAAACCGGCATGGCCTGTGTCCAAAGTGAAGATACGGCGACTCCCGGTTTGGTCCCTCGATTTTCTTCAGAAATAATTCCGGTTCATCTTGGACAACCGGCTACTAAATACCGGGTCGCATCGGGACATACACCGGGACAGTGTAAAAAAGGCATAACGATGTATGACGCAATTCATGACATCATCAATGAATGTCTTGATTTCAAACAACAAACTGAGTTGATCTCATCACTCGTCTGCCAGTTTTGTTTTTTGTTTATTTTGCATGTTAGAAGCCAAGTATCTTCTGCAATACATGTATGTAAACTTTCACTAATTGAAGAACCATTTGCGACAAAAAGATTTTATGGAATAATGGATTTGGGACAGCGCCAAAATCTTAAAATCTTTTTTTATCTTTAAGATGTTATTTCATATTTTGAAATATATAATCTATTAGTATCTATGTCTGTATGTTTTAAAACCTTTTATCATATTATACAGAGAAACTTGTAAAATATAAACAAGGCCACATATGTTTTTGAAAAGTGATGCGGTTTTTTACAATGTTTAAGTTCCAAAGAGCATAAAAGACCATATTCTGCTATAATTAAGACTATCGCTTTTCATGGTCCTCAGAATGAAACTTTGCTGTACAATATGTTTTTGTATCATTCGAGAAAGAATATATAGGTATACAGTTTCACTGCGTTATATGAAAATATACTACATGTATATTGTATGTGATCATAATGTACAAATTGTCTTTTTTGTTTTGTTGGGTTTAACGCCGTTGCAACACATTGTATAAGTTATATAACGGTGTCCAGCGCACCTAACCTAGCTCTCCTGGACCCTTGTCTATAACCAGTACTCACCTATCCTTCTACGAGGCCGGAAACTTCTCCATATACCTTATTGATAGAGGAAAATTGACATTATTGTCACAATTTCATGAAGGGATATAACCTCCCCGGGTAGGATTCGAACCCGCACCCCTTCGGGACAACTAACTATCTATTCTTGAATAAAATACAAAAATATATGTTACCGGGTATATGTTTGAAGCAATAAAGCTTGTTGTTGATGTTGCTGCTGCTGTTGTTGTTATTATTGTTGTTGTGTAATATATTGTATTTCAAACCGGATTTTCTGGTTAGTAAAAGATCTAAGAATGATAATATACAGGTGTATATATACTCGAAGACAGCTTGTTGATTTGTAGCATTTCATAATCTTTGATAGGAAAATCTTAACATAAAATATTTTATTGAGAAAATAACCATCCCAAGTTTACGATAGTTTTATTGTGTTTATGTTTAATGAATAAGTTAAGTAGTATCGAACGCTTGAAACTTTTTTGAAGGGAAGTATTTTGGTATTTTATTCAATTGTCGGTTGCTCATACATTAACCCCGCTAATTTAAATACTAGATATTTGTTCAATAATCCCTGTACATAAAGACTGATTATCTATTGTTATCAATAATGGGTACAGGAATTGGGTGGTGTGTATTAGAAATAACTTGCCAAAGTTGTTTATCTATCAAAAAAACATCTTGAAATAGCCATTTTACGCTGTCAGACATGGGGTTTTGGTAGAAAATATGGCGTATACAACAAACGGAAGCGATACTAGGGACCATTATCAATGGACAAAGGGTCCTTGCTTTTCCTTACATAAGCCAGATTAGATATACATGTACTTCTTATCGTCTCCATGTTAACGTGTAATGCGGACTCCATTAACTGCAGTAGTAATTAACCTTTTAATAGCGCACACGCAACCGAATGTTAACGTCCGCAAAAAATTTTAATGAGGATTTGCCAAAGACCACTACTAAACATGGGGAGACCCATGTAAAAAGGCTGGCCAATTGTCGCCCATGTCCCAACCAGTAAAGGATTATACGTACTTACAGTTCTCCTAGATACCGTATTACTTTCTGGATTGAGAAACTGTTGGGTCGCTGTTTTCACTTATTAAGTGAACATTAATAATGTTATTCTAATCACAGGATTGAAAGGTTGTTGAAATATAAGAAAGATAAGTCAAACAGTTAATGTTTTCATTGTTTATGTAATTCAATTAACATACATGATGGCTTACAGTACATTCAATTGAAAATCCTTTGCATAATGATCCGTAGAAACTTATTTGTTGTTTACCCTGAAACAATAAATCAAGATATAGATACATGTACAGTATAATTCCACTATTATGACCAGTCTGCGAAATTAGTGGGTGTTCAGTTGTCCAAGACAACCACTTTTTAGTACAGCAACTAAAAATTTCTTTTGGGTCCCCAAAGTTCTGCAAATGAGATATGAAAGTGCTTGCTCTTAAAATGATTAGTTCGGACAACCACTCTCATATCCTAATTTCGTAGGCTGTAAGACCATCAAAATTGATTGTTTTGATATAGAGACATATTGTCTTCTCAAATAAAGCCTTTGGGACTAAAAAATCGTCAAAAAATGAAATACGTGATTTTTCAATGACCAAGATAGTCTTTATTGTGGAAATTACTTTTTTAGTACAAGTACATGTTAACCTTTAATATGTTTCTAAATATTTAATCATTTGACTAGATTAACGATAAGCAGAGTTTAATTTCTAGTTAGTAAAAACATCATTCTATAGCGATTGGTTTAAAAAACCCAGAAACATTTGAACAGTTGCAGAAAAGATAAACGCCGGCTGTTTATAAGATTGTCTGATTAAAAAACCCAAGAACTCAACAATCTGACAAAAGTTTTGATTAAGATCATGTAAAGATGTTTTCAATTAGAATAACGAAATCCAGTACCTACCTATGATTACTTGACCTGTTGCTGAAGAAAAGAATTTAAAATTGTGACATTAATAACAGAACTAAGTAGTTGCAAGCGAGCAGAATTGCCTATCAGTTATTTCGACATGAGACGTCGCTTCAGGTTTGGCCAAAACATATTTTAGACAAACATCTTAGTGACTTAAATACTACGTGACTATGACATCGCAAATGCTACGTTTTGATGAAGGAACCGTAAGAATTCGCCTTGATTCAAGAGTTTTAAAGAGCTGTAATTTTAATTCTTGTCAGATTTCGAGGATACCTACTCGAGGCTACGATGATACCTACTACTGTCATGGTCAAGTGGTATTCCCACTGCGTATACAAGAACGGTGATGATAGAATATCATTCTTATCACCACGGTGATATTCAATAAATATATTCGAAGAAAATCCCTAAGAAGTTCCGAATGATAGAATTTAATAAATTGGTAGGATCATACTCCCTGTATTTGGGTTAGTTTGTACATTTATTTACATATAATCGTAGTCACTTTTATACACTTTGATGTGTATTGCAGTGATTGCAGTTCAATTACAAGAATAGCTCAACTTCCACTGGTTTGTTCCTTCAGTAGTAGCAGAAAGGGATTGACTGTGTGTGTATGGTTACCAATTTACTAAGCTTGTTCCATTTGTAGCAAGAAACGAAGAACCAACAACTTGTACTTGACATGTAAGTAATCGGTATGAAGAAGAAGAAAAGATGTATGTTAAAGACATACCTTGGCATATTCCATCAGCAATAACAAGATCATCCAGTGCTATATCACCACGGTATGACGACCCTGCTATAGCTTTTATTATTATTCTATAATCATTAGGTATCATTGTATCATATATGGTATGTGAATTATCTAACCATTGATTGCCTTGTTCACCCTCTATGTCAAATAATGAGGTTATACCGAGGGTACACGAATCCTGAAATATTTTAAGGTAGAATTCCCATCATGCCAATTTACAATAAGTTATATATACTTTCTCGAAGCTTGGTCATGAAATAATTTTCTACAGCTATTCTACCTCCTACCACTGATTCTAAATCGTGTAGGACAGTAGTCAGTCACTGACGGAAGTATGCGCGTAGTTGTTGGTTAACAGCTAAATCTAGAGATTTAGCCTTTCCAGGAACAGTGAGTAGGTGGACTAACCGCCGTCATATAACCTATACAATGTGTTGCTACGGCGTTAAACCCAACAAAAAATATTTTGCATGGAGTAGAATTTTTTAAACAAAATTCTGCTGAAATATTTATGAATGTCAATGCATGCTGTCAACCAACAACTCTAAAAAAATATAGGACTTATATTGGATTTTAATATTCAAAATATAGGAGCTTTTGGATGAAACCTTGTAAAAACTAAAGAAAATTATGTATGATATTCAGATTATTTGGTGATGTAACTAGATAACTACTTACTAATTAGCGATTTTAAATAAATGATAACCAGATAACTAGTTAAATAACTAGTTAACTACTTAATAAGCTTGTTACTTTTGTATTTATCTGGTGGCAGAAATATGCCACCATAAAATTTGCATCTAATAACACATTAGTTAAAAGTTGGGTACTATGTGAAACTTAAAGCCTGAATAGTCATTCAATTGGCGCATACAATATCTCTCAAAGTCACAGACATTGTATTGCCAAAATGGAACTTTTTACAGAGTCATGGCAGCAAGCCTAATCTATAGGCTTATTGCTGAATAAATGTGTTTGGTTGTTTGAATTCCGCGGTGTTTTTTACTTTCACTTTGCCAATTGTGAACAGATATGTACAATGATATGATTATTATGATATTATTTATTTCTATTACATTTACAAATGTATGAGGACAACAAATACATAATATTACAGATGGTCTACAATGTGGATACACATGAATATAATAATGATGTATATACATGAAATTTAGTGTTAAATTTATATAAATATACATTAAATTTATTACGGGGTTGAGCCGACTAAAAATACTTTTAAGGGGAATATAATTCGCGTGGGGCTTACATCAGAACCCGCAATTCTATCTAGTTTTAACAGTTACATACGGGGTGTGGTGGTAGTTATTGTAATGTGCTTAAACATATTTTTAATAGTAGGCCTTGATGTTTCATATCCCGCAGATATATAAAAAGATAATGGGATTTTTGGGGGTTAATAATTATTCAATTATGATATTTATAATAATAAGGCTTAAAAAATATATATACTAGGACGAAAAAGAAACGTCGGGTAACCTATAGTGATTGTTTTAAGGGATAAATTGTATTATTGGATTATTATATTTATTTTTGTATGAAATGTCATCTGTATGGAACCAGCTGTTGAAGTTTCAATCGATTTCCGATGCTGATTATGTGAAAAAATACCCCCTTTTAACGATGACCCTTCTTGTTTTGCGAAACACGGCCGGACATGTGTTGCATATTTTATGTACCCGGCGTTTCTTTTTCGTCCTAGTATACAATGTATATACATGTACAGTTCTCTGTGTGTGTGCTACATTCACCATTCAAAAGATAAATAAAGAATATATGGACATATTCCATTAAAATCAGAAACTCAAACACCAGTATAAGAACACAAGGACAAGTTACCTGTATATAAACTACTAGTTTTCCTATACCATCCCCATACATGTGATACCAGTATTGAAAACATAGTGTATGATTTGCTGGTAGTACAGGGGAGATAATTGTGGCAGTATCATTTTGTTGAGTAGGACTTGATGATTCTATATACAAATAATTTCCACTGGCTGAAAAGAAAACTCAAGATTAAACTTTAGTGACATTAGGATTGCTAGTCTCATACTGGTCCTAAGTAGGCGTGTCTATTATCAAAGAGAGTACATGTATTACCACATGTCAGATTCAAAAATAAAGGCCAACCCAGCTAGCTCAGTCGGTGGCGCACAAGTCTACTGATCAAGGGATCTTACTTTCGTGGGGCTTGGTCAAATAATTTGTACGGCCATTCTCCCTCCTAACACAGATTCTAAATTATGTAGGACAGTAGTCAGTCACTGACGGAAGTGTGTTAACAGCTAAATTCAGAGATTTAGTCTTTTCAGGAACAGTGAGTAGATGGACTGACCGCTGTGATATAATCTGTACATTGTGTTGCAACGGCGTTGAACCCCCCCTCCCAAAAATAAATAAATAAATAAAGACTAAGACCATGCATTCAAGACAAACAGATATAACAAATACAATATTAAATATTACGAAACAGGCATATCAAAATTGTAATAAAACAATGAATCGTTAATCAACATTTAAATAAAAGAAATTAGTCATTTACGACAACATGCACATGACATGCTGACCAGCGTTCACAAAGTGGCATTCAATAAAGAAATCATTGATGTTTTAAAGGAAGTCGTACATCCCGTGGTCGGGTATTGCACCACGGTTGTCGGATTCCAAGATAGACTTCATCAAAAATTAGTTTTACGTACAATTGCTCCACGTATGATCGGAATCTGGTCCAGTATTTGCTGTTTGTGTTGGTCCATTAAGAATTGCCCAATCCATTGTATTATTTACATCTTGTGTCCAACCACAAAGTCCTTTCTCAAAATCACATGCAGTGCTATAATCTATCCCTGTAATTGTAGAATTGTGTAAAAAGTAGCCGTTTTCATCTTGCTCCAACAAGTCAGTTACATTAATTCTGCTGATTTAAATACTAACTACAGTACATACTCACTATTTATTATAGCACATCGACTGTCAATTCGTATGGAGGTTTCAAATTTTTGAATTTTGTCCATAATGGGTGCGAACAAAATTCATATTACTAGTTATTTTAACAGTTATTGTTCAATAGAGACTATTGTGAACTTTATTCATGCAATTAATAATCTTCGTAACTTCCTGTAGTAAGATAAAAGACAGGCACCAGTGATTCAACTTTATTATTATCTTTATTATAAAAAATTGATGATAAAATAGATTCCAAATTAAAAATCAAGAAAAGGTATTATAATGTAATCGTTGAGCTATGTTATGTCATTTTGTTGAACAAAGATGTTACATTCCATTTTCAATTAATATACACAACCTACCCTCCAGATGCCCCTACCCCCATGGAATCCCACTCCCCTAGGGACCCCTACCTCCCCAGGGACCCCTACCTCCCCCCAGGGACCCCTACCTCCCCCCAGGGACCCCTACCTCCCCCCACCAGGGTCCCTCTTCCCCCCAGGGACCCCCTATCCTCCCAAGGATCCTACCTCCCCCCAGGGACCCCCTATCCTCCCAAGGACCCTACCTCCCCCTTCCCCCAAGGGACCCCCGCCTGTCCTCCCAGAGTCCCCCATAGGCCTCCTTCTCCCACCCAGGGAACCCCCTAAAAACACCCTACTCCCCCCAGACCTCCCTACCCGTACCCTCCGATTCCCTACCCACGAACCCCTATCCCACCTACAATCCCAATGATGGTCATAGGGAAATGTAATTTCCCCAATTTACAGGGAGAAATTACCCTTCCCAAATTATCCCACCCGGTAGCACCTCAACTCTGTAATAATAGAGTTGAAGAGCTTAGGTGAGCAGAACTTCCCCCAGCAAGGGGGAGAACTTCTCTACCACTGTCCCACCCAGGGGAGCGGGTATTCAACTCGCAAGAGCCGAATACAAATAAATTGCTTTAACTCCGTAGAAAACAGAGTTAAAACTGTTGGAAAAGCAGAATCCCCTTACCAAGGGGAGAACTACCCTTCCCAAATTGTCCCAACAAGGGGACATAGTATTCAACTCCAAGGAGTCGAACACACAAAATGTACATCAACTCCGTACAAAACAGAGTCGAAGCACTTGGTTTTCACCGAATACAACATAAAAACCTACAAGCTTTGTAAACAAAATTAAAAACTATATTTTGGCTTGTAGCAAAAGCACGTGTCTAAAGTTTCAAACGTGTCTAGTAAATAAAAAACAAATATTTTCTACTTTAAATATTTTATGGCAACATGAATATGTATTATTCTAAATAGAATTTTGTTTTATACTTAAATATGTGTTGTTATAAGAAAGAACTAAAACACAATTCACAAAACTAAATTAAAGGTGTGCATCAGTTATCCTCTCATTTTGAATACAATGAATATACAATGGAACGATAAATATGCCCCCAAGGGCTTAACAAGTATCACAGTATATATTTTTCTACATTTTCTCACTTAATAAAATGAACAAGAAATATAACAATAAGTTTTGTTAATTTCTTAGCATTTATACATTTTATAAACATGGAAATATTATTTCATAATTAAATATGGAAATCTAGGGACCGGAAGTTAGGAAATAAAAAGGTACTCTCCTCGTTATATATAGGTTATTTAACTTGTATAATATTAGGACCCAAATTAGCGCAATGGGCTAAATGGATGGAATTTGAACTTTCATTCTAACAGTTCAAAATCAAACACTGCTGGTTCAAACCCAGTCAGGTTCATACAAATATAATTTTTATTTTATTTTTTTATTCATATTAGCCTATAACACTATATAATAAAGTTTTCTACATACAATCATGAACTAAAAAAAAATTAAAAATAAATAAAAATATTTTATTTTACATTTTTTTAGATTTGTTTATTTTTTTAAAAATTTGACCTATTTCAGTCTATTTATTGACTTTTTTACTTTTTGAGCATTATTTCATATTATGAAGCATGAGTGACATCAATGAGTTTCATGTATTATACCCCGGACGGACCTTCCATTTTTTTACCTCAATCAATTAAGAGGCAATCACATCCTCGTAGTGGTTTTCCGAATACATACCTCGAGTAATCTTTACAAAAAATTGTTTGGTGACATTTTGGTACATCCCATCTGATCCTGTGCAAATATATGTTCCTTCGTCACCAATAGTTGCGTGTGACGTCACATTCAAAATGGAACCTGCAAAATAATTTACAAACTGACTAAGTAAATGGCTTTATGGAGAAAAATCTGCGATCCACCATACGAATGAATTGTTGATGTGCTTTGATGTTGAAATAGAAACCTTTATAAGTAAGTATGAGAGTTAATTACACGTTAAATGAGGTATAACTTATTCATAATACATAGTGCTAATAGTTAAACAGTAATTGAAAGAGGCAAACGATAGAGCAAACAAAGCGAAACTAGAAACAATGGAAAAAACATCAACTAAAATTAATATTTTAATACCTTTAAAAGATTCTATATTGTCATGGCAACCGTTGATCTTCTTCCAATAAAATACTGGCGAAGTTGTACCAGTTATGAAACAATCTAAGTTGATAGGATCGCCTATCGCAACTTGTTTGTTAGCGAATGGAGGACCAATTAATTGAACCTTCCCTGTGGAAATACGAAATAATAGAATTAAATTAATGAAACGTCTACAGGTGACTATGTTTTAAATTCGTAGGTTCAAGAATGAGTTGAGGGCTTATAATTTATTCCACAACTCAGCCAAACATACGTTATTTTCTCATTTGGAACTCCTCGGCCATTCACCAGGAATAACTCATTCAGTGAATGGTCGAGGTATTCTGAATGTGTTACTTCTATTCTAACGTCTCACACGTGTACATGGTATTATTTCGTGACATCGTCACTTATTTTTTAACGCATCGGACACTCGGTATTTAGCCAAAGATAGTTTTATCTAATTTATTTATTTAAAGTTGGTTAAAATACAATATGGTAAACATTAGCTTATAAGCTATTTTCAAAAGACTTCAAAACAAGATGAAAATTATGTAAGATTCAAGTTTCACTTCGATGAAATCAAACATAGAGTTCAATTATTGATACTTACTTATCACATTGATAATGTAGCAAACATCGTCAAAGGTCGTAGTTCTGAAAATGTAATTCAACAAGTAATCATAAATATTCATAAGAAAACTTACAATTAAAATGTTTCCTGAATGTAAAAGAATAATATACAATTGATTAGTTGCATACATACATCTATTTTGAATACATACAATATGCTAAAACGCATTTAGCCACATTAAACAGACTCTTGTTTTCGTAAAATTCTTCATGGTTTCTAAGTCAATGAATGTTTTATATGTCAGCCCGTGAATTTTAAGTGCTTATTCCGAATCTTAGACAAGTTAATCGTTTGATTAAGGAGTTGTGTTCAGGATTTGAAGCTATAACCAATAGTTACGGCACTTGTATGAAATTTTCGGGAAAAGAAAGTTAATAGAACTTTATTTTATGTGCTACCTGACGTCGTTTCATTCTTGAAAATACATTTTAAAATAAAAACTTAACTAATATTGTCTAATAAAAGTACTACTTCATAGATTTGGTTATTTTTTTCTATAATTTCCAAATACTATTCACTGTCTGTATTTGTGTCAAAAATTAATTCTTACTATTTTATGACAAACTGACCTATACATTACAAGAAATATGCAAAAACAGTGGCAAAAAATGCACTAAAATTGTCAATACTGTGACATACAGGGGAGATATTTACTACATGAAACATCATCATTTGTAGTTGTACGTCAATTTGCTCAAAAAATGCCATTATCAGATCACAACTTTCCTGCTCCCAAAAATATTTCCATACAATTTTGATAGTTTTAGAAAAAGTTGATATTTAAGTTGAAATCTGTGAATGAGTACTTTCGATAATACAAGCAATGTTTTACCCTTCGTCATCCACGGCTGTAACACATACAATATGACTACCAACATCTTGGCGTGTTGGTTTCCATAGCAACGTGACATACTTTGTACGGTCACGTGACGATGGGTCAGGGAATACCGGAGATTTTGATATTGTTTCTGAACCACCCGTTCTTAGCTCGAATTCTGTGATAAATCTGAAAATTAAGTATACGAAATCTAAGTAACTTTCAAAGGGATCGGGACAACTCAACCCACAGGCGGCCGGCACGGTACCTAATCAAAAACACTCTACATACATGCATATATAGTGCTTTTGATTCGGGACCCTGCCGGTCGCCTGTGACTCAACCTGAAGACAAGTCAAACCGAGACAAGTAATCCCGCAAGTAGGGACAACTCAACCCGTAGGTGGAGGCAACTTAAAATACAAAAATAAGGGTTTAAATTCTGAGTTAATTTCTTTCAATTAATAGAACGATATAATGTATAAGTATATCATAGAGCTATAAAGTAGAAACTTTCAACAGGAATCTGTGTACCTTTTCATAAAAGATTCTCACGAAAAAAGTAAACGTCAGTCAATTTCATAAATTTTGCAGTTTTAAGTTAGAAGGATAATACAATGTAAACATAACTATGATATGATATGATATTCAAAGTGTATAAAACATTTTACATACTCCAATGATATTTAAATTGACTGGTCAAAGAATAACCGTTATATGAATGTTTCTTGCTTTTGACTTACGATGATTTTTATCGTAAGAATTTTTGTGAAAAGCACTACTGTTCACTTGGAACACCTTGGTCATTCATTGAATTTATAATCTCGGAAGGATTCGTGGGTGGTCCAACAAGAGTATTGGGGTTTCGTTACATGCATGCACCACTGACAGTTGAATGAAACTTAACAATAATATGCTATTAAAGGTACTATATGAAGATATACTCATCAACAGTAGACTTGAAAACTGTTTTACAACCATAAAGTTATCATAATAAAACATGCATTAAAGACACAATTAACAGTTCTAACCATTCTTCTTTCAAAATTTGAATATGACGAAGTGTTTATTTCTTTAAAAAGTGGGGTACTTTTATAAGAGCATACTATATTCATTTATTAGCTAATGTTCAATATACCTGATCCAAAATAGTTTCATAGCTTGATTATGTTATTTGATGTAAGTTTTTTCTATAGCAAGATTTCATCTCAAACATACAGTGATCAAAACTATTGTTTCAAGTATTGACAACAAAATTCTACTTTTGGTTTCGATCTACTTTCACTTTGAAATGCAATAAATAACATAAAGATATTAAAGCAATATTTGCATTTATTTAAAAAATCTTGTTTATTAGAGGTGTTTGAAATGTCTATTTTCTTTGCAGTCCAAAAACAGTGTTACTTTTGATAATAGAGCTTTAAGTACTTATTTCTAAATTATTGTTTTATTTCATCTCAATGCACAAAATGCACCAACCTGCCATTTCCTGCCATAGCAAACACGTCAGTCTTCCAGAATTCCTCTTCTATAACAATAAATTCATGTCCCGTTTTAATTGTGTGATTGACAAATTCTGGAACTTGTATATTGTCTAACATGTGTACCACAAACTGTAAATTTAATAGTTGTTTTATCATAAAAAAGAGCTAATCTTGCTAATTTTGAAATGTCTTTAATCTTAATATGAAATGTATAATACAAGATTTCAAAGAGTTCAACAATTTTGTATTGAATATCCTAAACGTACATAACCATTCAGGAATTTTACCAAAATAGTCGGACGGACTACTTACAGCTTCAAACTTATCGGAAAACTTTGACCAAAACCTTATAAATTTCAGCATAACGCTTCAACAGACTTGTAACAGCTCTCCAGCGACCCCTTGTCGTGTCATAATCCGTACAGCTACTTCTGGAATCTTCGGAAAAAAGAAGTATAATAAAAGTTAATGCAATCAACAAACCTGTAAACCGGAAGTAGCAATGGAAGATGTTGTACCATATGTATTTTGTCCAACGTTCAGTGTTTGAACTGGAAATTCTTGCAACAATAAAGGTATAGCTATAAATGTATTGTTTGTATAGCCATTGTTACTGGACGTGTCTATTTCAACTGTACAGTCCTAAAATGTAAAGATACATTAAATTTAAGATAAAGTGAAGTTCGGCTATAAGGGAAACCTTTATTATTGCAATGTCTTGCGATTTTTGACAATTTATAAGTCCCGAAATGTTTAAATTGAGGAGAAAGGTCCCTGTATAAAATGTAAATAGGAAAGTTTAGATGGAATGTTTGAGGGATACCCAACTTTAAATATACATAAATTAAACTTTCCTTCTTGATATATAAACATTGCCCTCCAGAAGTCCAAAAGATTTTATCAGGGAAAGATAACTGACTAAAGTCCCTAATTCTAATTTACCCATGAACAAGAAACAAAAACGTCATATCAGCAAATTCCAATTTCAGCATTAATTAGATTATCAGCTATTCCGTAGCCGAAAAGTAAGTTCAGTGATTCTATATAACAGAGATTTGTAACGAAGTGTTTTTTTAATTTTCATGGTCGTCACTGTCTTTAACTGGCTGAAGCAGGCTGTACAAACTATTCCAGAGTTTAAAAAACTTGATTTATAATTTTGTACATATCTTCCACGCAACTGAATGTTTTTGAAGTTTTTGACAAAAAAAGTGTTGCAATTATGACCGAAAATATGACTTTAGGTGATATAAATGGAGCTAAAAATGGCAGATCGGCGGGAAAATTCATTATTTTGTGATCTGTGAGCGTAATCTACCTCAAAATCATCTAGAAACACATTTTCCCTAACATTTATGTCAATTTGAATGGTACTGGTACAAAATTCCATGTGAATATCTTTATTTAAACTTGTTATACATGTACTTGTTTTCTGTATTGGTCGAAATAATAGCGACGACAGTGAAATTTGATGAAAATCTATTACATTTACTTATCGTTACATATCCCTGTTATATAGAATGTTATATGGAATCCCTGGTAAGTTACATGTTCCGATTAAAATCGAGGCATTTAATTAACTTAATTTTGCCGAATTTGGTCACGTCGTATGCTCGCCCTGACACAACTAAGAAATGTTTGGAAGAAATTATGATGTGTTCACCTGCCTCACAACGACTCCAGGAACTAGTTGTAAACCAGTTGCACTAAAATCATCATAACATGAAATAACATCCCCGTCATCGTCATAGGATACAATCTTTATAGTCGTCTTCTGATTTAGATTAGTTCTGTAAATTGTACAATAATTTAAATGTTAAACATGGCACTTGAATTATTTCAAGAACACGGCCCCAAAAATGTTTGCAATACCAGAAATCTTGCAAAATTATATTTAGTACTCAAATTCTCAACAATTGCAGACTTACTATTTAGCATAATACCAGTAAATTTTCATCCATGTACATACATGTATATCTTAACTAGAAACAAGTTTAATTTTAATTTGCCTCAATATTTAAACAAAAAATGCTTAAAGTGTGTTTCAATTTATTTTCACAATGTCATCAGTGGTCATGTTACTATGGAGTATTTTCTAACCTGAAGTGATGTGAATTTATTATATCTTGTATACTCATTATATTGGACTTGTTTATGTTATATATATTTACATTTATCAAAAATAAGGTCATGTAGTCTATTATCAACTCAAAATATACATTATATCCAGTCTATAGATCGTCTATACTTACATAAATAGATTTACTCTACTTTGTAATGTTACTAAATATAGATTTCAGTGCGCATGCTCAGACAGACTGCAGCAGCCGATACATGTTTCAGCTCAAGTCAGAACATGAATTCAAGATTTACTGCGCGCATGCCCAGTTACTAGTTTTAACAGTATATATACCACAGCGAGTTTTATTTCAACCAAACATTGCAATCAAACAATATCGAGATAACTACGATAGAAAGAGAGAAATAGTTGAGCTGTTGTTACTTCCCTTTGATTGTAAGTATTTATAAATACGTATTTCATGGAAATAGAAAATATTTAATGCTTCTATGAAATTCTTATTCTTCTGTTGTACTGCTGTACTGATGAAAATTCTTTCAGTAAGGATTAACTGTTGTACTGCTGTACTGATGTTACTGCTGTCTTCACATACATGTATTCGAAATGTTTTATTATAAAATGGCGTCACTCATGAAATATCATGATATGCACTAAATGAATATTTTAATTTCATGAAGTTTCTAACTAGATCACATAATTATGTAGTAATTGAAGATATACTGTCTGTAATTGCAATGTATTATTGTCTTATAATGTTGGTTTCTTCCACAAAAATATAATTCCGGAACTATTAACAGTTAATATCTGTGTAATCATAAATTCATATTTTTCAATCTCCATTTTCAGAAAACAAGAACAATCGAGTAGAATATGGCACTACCAAACGGACCATTGGAAATTGTATTTTCCTTTGACACAACCGGAAGTATGTCTTCGTGTTTAGCGGAAGTGAGAGGTCGTGTATCAGACATGGTACAAAGACTACAAGCTGACATACCTGGTATCAAAATGGCGGTATTTGCTCATGGTGATTACTGTGATGCAAGCAACTACGTCACAAAATTTGTTGATTTCACAGACGATGTTGGGAAGTTAGTGGACTTTGCTAACAACGTAAGCAGCACTGGTGGCGGCGACTCTGATGAATGTTATGAGCTTGTACTCCACGAAGTTCGTACCAAACTTTCCTGGACTCCGGGATCACAACGTGCTTTGGTCATGATTGGAGACTGCAACCCTCATGAACCAAACTATCCTCAGAACAAGTTAAAGCTAAACTGGAGACACGAAGCAGACAGTCTAAATGACATAGGTGTGAGAATCTACTCAGTACAATGTCACAATTACGATGCCGATAAATTTTATGCTGATATTGCTCGTCGCACCAATGGTCATCATTTGAAGCTAAGTGACTTTAAGAACATCTTTGACTTCCTCATGGCAGTCTGTTATCGTGAGAAAGATGATACACTGTTTATGAACTATGAAAAAGAAGTTAGAGCTCGCCCTACTGCTATAAATAAAGATCTACACAATTTGTTTGGCGATTTGCGGGATGGCACTGCATCTGACCCTGGTTCCGATGCCCCATCTTCTAGTGGCATTATACCTTTGAAGAAAGCGGGGAAAGCCAAACCAACGACAATGAAAAAATCATCATCTTTCATAAAACCTACAAGTATGACAAAGAAGCCATCTTTAACAAAATCACCAAAAGTTCGTACCATGAAGAAGGTCACAGTGCCAGCTCATAAGAAATACTTGGAGAAAAATTTACCAAAACACTGTCGAGAAAACGTTCCAGAAACCAACTACCTTCTTCGAGACATGAATTGGTCAGAGTGGAAACTTGTGATTGCTCCCAGCTCTCGTGTAGCTGGTGATATGCAAGTCACGGTACCAAGAACCGGAACAGGAAGTGGATACAGAGTGAGCAATATTTTTGGCGGAAAAACAAAGATGGCTGCCATTTATGAAGTCAGCGTTCAAACCAAAGCGCATTCAAGAAAGTTTGTTGTATACAGTAAAGTTTGTCGTGGATTCGTTTCTGGTAAAAACTGGGAAAACCAATTGTTTGGTAGAAAAGGAGTTAAACAACAGATTGACTCTGTTGTTAAAAAGAACTGTTCAGTTTACATCCGCAGAATGAAATTGAGAAGTGACAAAGTGAGTGAAAAGGTTAAACATGCCATGCGCAGATATGACTTTGCTTGGAAACCATTGAGATCTGTAAGAGATGGACACAGACAGGTTACCAAGGGTGACGTAGAAATATCCTGTGAAATGGATTGTAATTAGTTACGTACCATTAATGACAAAATCAAACTGTAAATATTAGCATTATACATTTTTCATTGTTGTTTAACATTGTGTATATAGCGCTTGAATCTTAAATTCTTATAATTATTGTACAATTAAATGGCAGTTTCATTATTTCTGTTAGTAACATATTGTTTCATTATTTATTTTTTTGCATTTGCTCTTGCCTGTTGTTTTTTGTTATGGATAATTTTACCAATGTAAATAATTTTGATACGTTCGGGTAAAATGTTAGCATTTATTTGTATACAATATGCATTTAAATCTTATTGTTTCATTTGTGAATGAAATTTGAAGATATATCAAATATTTTGTAAATAAATATTTTAACATTAATTTGTACGTATATTATATAAACATACTGTATCATAGATGATAAATATTGTAAATGAATAAAACAACAGTAATGCTCGAATGTACTTTGTCATTTTGTTCTTCTACAGGGCATTAATCTAGTGTTAAAGACACACATGAATGAATGATAGTAGACCTATTTAAGTATAATCACAGGAGCTTGACATTATACAGATGTACTTAGAAAAATATTCCTGTTTATTTTGATAATAAGAAAAAGGAATATTTTTCAAAGTACAATATAAAATGTCAAACTCATGTAGTTTAAAGTTGATGGTTTCTTACTATGATATTTTGTAAGATGCTTGTAGAATGGAAATATCAAACTCGTCACAGTGCTTACGTCACGCTTAGCTACTTAACCGCACAACATACGTCATAATTTACTACAAGAAGACTCAATTTATTGAAAATATTGAACTGTTAAAGAAAAGATTTTCTGAGGGACGAAACTTACTACACTGGTGGCAGGGGTTATTGGTTTAATAGAGGGAAATAACCCCTTTGGGGAGTTTGTGGAAATATTACAGGTTAATACTAAATACTGGTTAGTTTTTGATTTATGTGCAAGATTTTACAAGAATGTCCGAAATCACTTTAATTCTGCAATTTATTATGAAGATGTTTTCGAAACAAAAGAACTAGGTGGTATTGGTTATATTTATCAACATATTTATAATTTATCAATAAGGTGAAAACATATTAACAATTAAAAAAAACAACTAAAAATTATATACGTTTGCGGGGCATATAGTATTTACTATTAAAGCAGACTTCCGTACATCAATTACGAAGATACCCTACACCCCCTACTTCATTTTATACATGCTAAAATTGCGAGTTCTTTTGTATATCCGACACGAAATGAAGTTAGTTAATTTAACCGTGTACCTACGCCTTTAAATGAGAAAAGTGTACATCATATCTCCCTAAGACAAAATTATGGAACATGCCTTCAAAATGTAAATACATTGTACACTATTTAATATCATAATTGACCTACCTATAAATTCTTTTTGATATAAATGTAGGACTTCTATTTGGTTTCTGTGTGTCAGATCTTATCCCCGCTACAATATCTGTCTGTAAATTCCAATGTATATCAGGTCCTTGTATAGTTAAATCTTTCCATGAAAAACCATCAAATCTGCCAAAAATTAAATTATATTGATACTACAATAATATATATATATGGTTCCATGTAAACACTAAACAATCCATCCATGCGAATCCACGACAGTTGAAATGGCAATTTTAAGAGCGCATGATCAGATTGTGGTTTCTAAGACGCAAGCTATACCCAATCGAATGGTGACACCCCATCCCACTTCTCAAGTAGTGGCCCCTTACCTTATAGATTTGTCCACGTATGTATCATCAACTTCCACAGTGAATGTCAACAGCTCTTCTTCCCACTCATCGCTGACTGCTACAACAGTTGCATTAAGTACTGTATCAACTACGTCATTGATTACCCTTCTCTCAAAGAGGTCAGCTGACTTCTGTGTTACCATGGAGAAGAGACCGAAGAAATACTTGTTATGTGTCACGGCTTCTATTAGGTTCCTATATGACAATGTTGATGTACCTATTTTAGATGGGTCACATCTTGTACCACATGGTCCTGTTTTAATAACCCATCGTGTGATTAACTCAACATCAGCCTGTAGATAGAGATATTAGGGTCTCTAGTCACGTGATGATAAGAATGTGAACAAAGTATTAATTTCATCAAAATTAAAATATAACTCCTGCTGCAACTAAATAATTCAAATGTGGTGCGTAAAGTAACTTTGACATTTCCATGTCCGAACACGCCCATCTTAGTCTGTGAATTATACTTGTTCGTTCTGAATCCTCTACACAAATGCTATTTTTGAATGACTTAGTTTACCGTTACTTAGATTTATTTTTGTGGGGAGAATATGACGCTAACGTACATTATTCTCGGGATCAATTGGGCCGCAGATGGGGTGTCCCCATTTTTTGTGAATGTAAGCCTCTGAAACTCGATTTCCATCACTTACATTACCCCCTATTTCAGAACAAATCTTTGTATTATAACGAGTTTTTGGTTGTTATTATTATACGTTAAATTGACCAATTCATCTAGTTTTGCTTTTTTCAAGATATACGCTTCAAATTTTGATCAAAGCAACAGTTTGTCATGGAGAATTGATCTTTGACTTGGGTTACTTAAACCTTGACCCAGTGACCTACTTTTACACATATCAGCATCAATCTTCAAATTGACCCTGTTCCTTGGTGAGCATAGTTTCTTTTAAATCGGATGTATGGTACCAATTAAGTTGAAGGACTTGTATATATTAAAGGACAAGGACTCGTTTTATTAACGCAGATGAAACAAAGAAAACAAGGGTTTTCAAACAACAAACATCTTTTTAATCATAAGCATATACGATGCTTGTAAATGTTACTGATACAGGGCACATATGTGACTGTTCACAAAGACACAAACAGGCGATGGCCCCTACCTGGCCCTAATAATGACACGTTGTCATAGATATTAAACATCGGTCAACTGGTTCCAGTCGTGTAGCGAGACCTCAAGATTTTCAACATGTCTCATGAAAAATAACCCCATTGTCGCTGCTTGCCAAAATATAGGGGCCACGACCGCGGCCCCTACGGTCCCAGCTCCTATCCGCCTGTAACGATGAGTTGCTACGACGTTAAATACAACCACAAAATATGTATACACTTCACAACCTACTCACCATGTATTTTCCGTTGTCTTGTCGTACAGTAGAACTTATATGTCCACCTAAATATTCTGGCGGAGAAATACATTCAACTAGTGTAGAGCTAGCACAAAGCACAACAAATACACAAAATCTCAGCATTTTTATTGACATGTGTTAACTACCATTTATCAACAAAATAAGGAAGATTGACCATAACGTATATAGTTAACGTAGATAACGTTTTGTACATGAGTGCGTATGGTGGCATTTTTCAGCCATCAGATAACCACATAACTAACTAGATAATTAAGAGGTCAACTAGTTACGGTAACTAGTTAACCACTTAACTTAATTAACTTAAGAGGTTAACTATTTACTGTAACTAGTGAACCTCTTAATTAACTAGTTAGTTATGTGGTTATCTGATGGCAGAAATATGCCACCATAAATGCGTGTGGCATTTTAAGGAAATTAGATGAGCTGATAAGGTCACAATATAGATGATAAGTGCAAGTCCGATCAGTGACAAACTTTGGATAAAAGTTGAAAAACTGAAGATATTTCATCTTTAACTTTGTAGGGATTTTTTGGGCTGACCACTGGGATAATGATGTTAGTTTCTGTGGACAGTCTACACGGTAAATTTTGCAAAATCAATTTGAACAAAAAAATCTTGTATAGTCCAGCGGCTAACACCGGGACAGTGTGAAGTAGGCGCTGGAAAATATTTTTTTCATATAAGAAGACAGGGGCGGATCCAGGATTTTTTTCTAGGGGGGTCCGAACTTTTCTAGGGGGGGGTCTGAACCTCGAACCACAGCAATATGATACACATTTTGCAGAAAAAAATTCAACATATTGATAATAAAAACTACATAACCCTTTAATCTATGTTAAGTACCGAGAAAAATTGCTTCATGCTACTTAAAATGACTTACAGGCAAGAAATACACTAATGGGCAGGTACATTTTTCAAATTCTAGGGGGGGTCCGGACCCCCCTGACACCCCCCCCCCCCCGCTGGATCCGCCTATGGAAGACAAGATATTTCGAGAGAAATAAGAAGGAAAAAGAAAAATGTCCAAAGTAAAGCTTTCCTAATTGTCCGAGACAATGGCAATGTTTCAGTCATTTCACTTAGTATTTATACTCAGTTTTGGAAAGTTCTGGCTTCCAAAACTTTATTAGGCACTTTTTTACATTTTCATTTCCGTCTGATGCACCATTTCAGAAGACTTTCAATAACAGTATACACATAGATACGCTGAAGACCTTATGTTACTGTTCAACTACACAGTGGGAATTTTAATTTTCCAGGGGCGGATCCAGCCGCATACTAATAGGTAAATGCCACTGAAAATTTACTAAAACTGCGAAACAATTATTAAAACCTGTGTAAGTCTACTTTAATAAGTTTCCAAAACTATAGTTAATACCGTAAATACAATGTATAGCTCTTTTAGGATAGCATGAAACATTATTAACAAAGAGTGTCCTTTAGATTTGTCTCCTGTTATCCATAACGACTTATATCAATAGATATTAAAGTAAATGAATATCAAAATTAGAGTTTATCAATTAACAACATATAATAATAATAATCATTTTTATACCAAATACTGTATTCGTGTGAACATACATTAAGATAATCATGCTATCCTAGCAAAAGAATCGGTGATAGATTTCTGAACAGGTTTGATTTTAGCCTTGTTTACATCACTAACAACTTTAACTGCATTAGATTAATGTTTTGGGATACATTATGACCTTACAAATATACAACAGAATCTTCATGACGGTGAACTGTACCAACTCATACCAATAAAAACATGAGTTAATTCAGTTTAGCACTTAGCATTAAAAATTACCTCTGTGATGAAAATTAATTACTGTATATTATTGTAGACAAGATTCCAAATAAAGCATCGAACAGCTACACTACTGTCCGTATAAATTTTACTACACTAGTCATTGTGTATTTACTGCATGAAGTAAAACTGGATTTTCTTCTATAAAGGGAAACAACTGCTGCGATGAGCTTTTGGTGGACCAGTACCCATAATTGAGAAAGAAAAGTAGTTTTTTTAGAAAAAATGTTACAAACTAGTTTCGACTTTGAAGGCCTAATGAATCGAGACGATGTCTCGCATCTAAGATGGTCATTTAAAAATGTAAGAGTTTTAGGCCATGCCTTAGCTGAAGAACAATAAGCGCGATGCTGATTTTCGTGTTATCTCTTTTAAAAATCACTTCCGACTGTAGTTTTTCATTTCTAAGAATAGTTGTATGCTTTAAGAAGGTGACCATTGTTAAAAAGATAGGTGACATGCTTTTGTCACCTCTACTGACAAGTATTTAACAAATGTAACATTATTCGGACAACGCGAAAATATCGGATGCAATTTTCAAAACAGATGTTTTAAAAGCGGTTAATCGCTAAAGTGTTTTTGTAACAATTAACGAGTAACTTAAAGCTTCAAACCTACGACCAGTACAACAATTAAATTAGGCACCGTGATTAAGAAAATCTTTCATGCCATTTTCCGAAGTAGGTATACCTGGGCACCTTTCGGAGATTTTTAAATGAAAGCAGTAATTTCCGTGGATTAAATAAACTGAGAGGGTATGGTTTGACAGTTTAATGTATATGCTTTCCATCTATGACATCTAGCCATCTTGTATACCCCTACATTCATTCTTAAAATTATTTAAAATGTATGCATAAAATCCAATTAAGGGAGGTAACTCGTGCAATTTTTTTCGCCACGGAAAATGTACGGCAAAAACAACCTTTAGCTAAAACTAAATATTAATTAAGCTTTTAAAACGTTTAAAAGTAGTCATGATCAGTTTTTTTGCTCACTGTAGCCATATTTTACGATGAAAAAACTCCCTTCTGATACTTATGTTTCACTAAACCCATTAATTATAAATGTCATAAGTTTTCGCGACATTCGCTCTAAAATGCAGACGAATTTTACGTATTCCGGAAAGCCAAGAAATGCCTCGGATGAGATTTATACATAGGGCCTCTATTCCCAAGTGTAAATCCTACCTTACAGACAATAAAATTAACATAAGTAATCAAGGATGTCTTGACTCAGTGAGAGAAAATAAAATTAGTCCATTTACTAAATTAAATAACCATTGAACATAAAGGCTATCAATGACCCTACGTTATATAGGGCCCTTGAGGCTATCTAGGGACTTAGAGAAAGACAGAAACCCAACTTTTCTGAAAGCTTGTTTATTTAAAGGTAGTGACAGTGGTCCAAGAGTAGAACACACAGGGATCAAGAGGTTCTGGGTTCAAACCCCGCTAAGGGCACAGCTAATTTCCCTCAGCAAGAAATCTAGGCCTACTTACAGTTGCTCTTTCCACTAAGGTGTAAATGGATACTGTGAGGGATCACCTGCTCGAGGGTGATTTCAATAATCAAGGGTTACATACAAAAAACAGAATAGTCGCTTTACATGTACACTGTATATGGAGTTAGACTTTTAATCACTATTACCTTTTATACTTTTAAAGTATTAAGGTGAGGTTTGTGTATTAAAATATAAGACAAGCATAAAACTTCTGCATATTTATTTCATTCAATAAAAATATTGGCATTATTAAAATCATCTTTATGATTACATATTTATAGAAACAAACTACATATACATCAACAAGGCGGTCCTGAAGACCCTGGTGCCCTTATGAGAACAAGAACTAGACTTGATTTAAGGGTACCTGGCAAAAGTTTGTCAACACTTTCATTTTCAACAAGACAAGTTTTTACCTCTGGGGCCTATATTATCGAAGTACTGCGGCTGATTTTTGTCGTAAACCACACTATATTGTTTAGCTAAATTATAATAAGAATTTTGATAATACGCTGCCCATTGGCATAATTTGAACAATCTTTGAAGAAAATCTAAAGATTATACTTAATGCTTAAGATTGTAGCTCTTGGCAGTACACTTGTTGAATACAAAAAAAATTCGTTTACAATGTACACATAAAAACACAAGTAAACATGCTGGATGTAGCAAAAGACTAGCAATGATTGAAAATGCAAAAACAAGTAATGACAAAAAAGTTTATTCCAATTATATGGACACATAAAACACAAAACAAAACAACACTGAAAACACCATTAACATTCAAGATACATGTACATTGTACTAACATTTAATCGTAAGCATTTTTTATCAACATTTTTTTTGCAACCAGCACAAAAAGTATAATAGATCCAAGTACAAATAAAATGGTGTATAAATAAATACAAACTGAACACAAAATCTTAATAATTGTATAACTTATGAGACAATAAACTAATTAATACATAATTTAATATAATTTATTCTGATTTCATAATATATATACATGTATTGTACATTTGATACATTCATTCACTAGAGTAAAAAATAAATACCGGTATTTATAATTAAACAATAAATATCATGTTTAATTCTGGCACCTTAATGTGATCAATATATATTTACATACCTAATAATTTAATTGTAAAATAAGATGTAAATGACACAAAATTACAAGTAATTAAGGGGTGTCTAGTAAATTGTGTTCTTGGTACACAACTTGCTTCCTGAACTGTATCACATAATAATTATTATAATAAATTGTGCCATCTTTGTACACAAAACTGATAGATCTAATTAGATTAAAGTGAGACGGCAAGAGACAAAATCCGAACATTAAATGGTAAGATCATTCTCGTTCCCAGAGGCTATCAAGATTCTCGATACTAGTTTGATTGAGAATCTTGATAACCTCGGGTACAAGAATGTGGTAAGATATGCTATATTGCCTGAGATATAACTTATATACATTTGTATAATGCCATATAATATTATGGCATTAAATTTATTTATCTAAAGACTACATGAGACTTGCATGAGTAAATGTTAATAATACATGATTTCATCAAAATTTATACAAATAATAAAAATTAAATACATTTACACACATGCTAAAATGATAGTAAAAATATATCGGGAACAGCAACAGTAAAAAACACAGACCTCCAACAGAGCCAAAAAGCAGAGAGGGAGATGTTTTTAGATTTTTAAACTTTGAACAAAATAATGAAAACAGAAAACCTAAAGGGTTTTCACCTTCAAAGGGACAGTAGCAAAACAATTTCCATTAATAAATAACTATGAATCTAATTTAATAAATTAATTTTTAATCTGAATAAAAATTAAAAAAAATAAAGGACCACATCGCAACAGCTCCAAGTATTGAAGCATTCAAACAGGGGCTGGCCGAGACATAAAAAAATAATATCTATCAGTGTATATAGTTTTAAAGGTTTTAACATTTTTAACTTTTGTGCCACACAACGTCTTTGACCTTACACCTGTGCGACAATACCCCAGAGAGGGATCCTGCGCAGTAATTGGAAGAAGAAGAAGAATTCGATCTCTATTCTACACAATATCATAAACAGTGATCTGTACATTTAACATCACTTCAAGCTGTAGTTGAATTGGTTTCCAAACTTTTCAGATAATTTCTTCATTGCAGCATTGTCCAACACTTTGTTCACTCTCCGTAGGGTAGATCTGAAAAGACAGAACTTTGAACTGTAAACTTAACACTAAATGACACATTGCCGTAATAGGATTGAAAAAAATGTAGAAATACATTACATAACTTGTTACTTTAAAAACAATATCAGGGATGTAGAATTTCAGGGTTTTCTTTTACTTTTCCACATACAAATGAAATCTGAAAAATTGATTTGTCAAGAATCAAAAAGAACTTGCCGGGAAGTTATTTACTCGAAAGAAATATTTAAAATTATGGTATAAATTACTTACTTTATGTAATAATTAATATTTAAAATATGTTTGCATAAATATTGGTTGATAATAAAATAGTTTAATGTTGAATATGATTGAAACAGGGAGATATCTACTGACTACATAAGTATTGTAAAGCGTTGCTATGTCAGAATATTTTATGACAAAAAATATAATTTGCCCATGGCATAAAGAGCTGAAAATATTTTTACTTGTCCTCATAAATGTACTAGTTGGACAAGTCAGGTATAGAAATTTCAAATCAGTGAATATGAAATGACAGATACAATTACCTGTTAAAGATCTTAGCTTCTAGTCTTTTCCTTCCACTATCTTGTTTTTCTTTGATGTCCGTTAAATTAGCATACTTGTTCTTCTTCTCAGTGCTTTTTTTCTTCTTTGTACTTTTACCTTTACCTTTACCTTTAGATGATGAGGCAGTTTCTTCATCTTTTACTGTAAATATAGCATTTTATTTGTGCATCTTTCATGATTTATAATAAAATATAATATTATTCAACTGTAAGATATAAAATCTTGTTTTTTATTGTAGCAAAAATATGAAGTCAAAATGACATCATCTTGAAAAGGGAAAAATGACGTCAAATTATACAAGTCAATTATCATCAATATAAATGTATGAAACAAAAGACAGCAGAAATGCAGTCTATAAAATTAGTGGGTGTCTGGCTGCCCGGGACAACCAATTTCTAGGTCAGGCAACCAAAATTTCTTCTGGGAAACCAAATTACTACAAATAAGATATAGAGCTAGCTGCTTAAATGATCTGTTCGGGCAACCACTTTCAAATCCTAATTTTGTAGACTGGAAATGGTTCCAATATGGCACATGCTTAATGCTATTGTCCATGAAAACAATAAATTAAACTATGTAAAATACCTTTATTATTATCAATAGTTGACTTAAAATCATCAGGATTTGAAGGCATACCATTTTCATCTCGACCAATTATTTTACCATGAAATGGACACTGAAAAATATAACAAATAAACATGAGTACAGAAAACAATGTTCTTATTTATCATAAAACTTTATCTAGAACATACTGTGATCAATAATATTGTTTTAAGTATTGACAACAATTCTACTACCAGCATCGATCTACTTTCACTTTGAAACAAATTTAAGAGAAAATTTCATTTATTAAAAAGGTCTTTTTCATTCGAGGTGTTTCAGTTTGATTTACAAATATATAATACTTGTACCAGATTAATGTTTATTTTCTTTGCAGTTCACGGAAAGTGTTAGTCTTCAAAATACATAAAAAATAAACATAAGTACAGAAAACAATTTTCTTTTCTATCCCAAAGCTACATCTAAAACATACTGTTTAAGAGTTGACAACCAAATTCTAATGTTGATTCTAATTAACATTTTATTTTAAAATGCAATAAATAACGTAAACAAATTCAAGCAAATATTTCATTTATTTATTTTTTCTTGGCTATTTATATCAGGATAATGCTTAAAACAGATTAACTGTGATTCAAGTTTCAATATTCTTACTTTAACCCTGTCCATTCTTTCACATAATTTTCCATTACCAACTGGTGCCCGGCATTTCCATTTCACCGGTTCAAAATCCCCTACAAATGTCATAGTACGCCGGGTCAAAGAAGCTACTTCCTCGGAGCAGCCAGCAGTCTCTGTGTCATCTTTCTCTGCAACCCAAAATCTGCTAGCACCATCAAATCTAAACAGAATAGATGAAATACAAAAATTCATTGAATGTCATGATTTAACAGATACAGGTATTTAGAAAAAAATATTGATTATTTGGTTTTATTTAAATATTGAGATTTAGTTTCGTAATCTAGATTCTCTAATAAGCAAAAACATTTTTTATTCAAATCCAGTACAAGAAACAAGAATGGGGGACTTTTGACAGTTATCTTTCCTTGTTAAAATCTGAAGCAATCCAATTGGTAAGTAGGTCCTATCAGTTGAAATCCTCGGATTTTATCATTGAAGTCCTATGTAAGGATAACAAAATATTTCATCCAATATCTTTCTTGTTAATAACAATATTAACAGGAGTGATGAAATTTAGATAGTTCTTTACCCTAACAATACTTAGCTTGATTTTATAACAAATTAAATGATTTACAAGAAAGTTATTTAAGATTTATAGTGGCAAATTGACACAGGAAAAGTAAGGGTAAAGTCCAAGTAATCCAACTGATTGGAATTACCTATTTGAGTATACAAAGGGAAATAACTGACTAAAATCCCTAATTATGATAATACTTATTTGTAAGAACACAAAGTCAAAACCATTGATGGACAAAAAATAGATTTACAGAGTAGTTATACACATATGATAATAGACAAGACTTGATGCACATACATGTATGTGAGCTTGTCCACATTGAAATATCACTACATTCATGTTGAACTGGTCAGTTTTTTCATCATCGATAGTTTCCAATTATTAACTTTAGATGTTTCAGACCATAATCACCTGAAAGCATACTAAAATTGCTATGCACTTACTTATTTTTCACTGGTACTGTAATTTTGTCAGGATTTTCCCAATGTTCAATGTCGATACCAAACGGTACAACTGGTGCTTTCTCTAACAGACTTTGTTTTCTTTTAGATTCATCAACATTACTGTCTTCTTTGACTGGTTTATCCCCTGTTGTTGTTGATTGAGAACTTTCTTCAGTAACTTCCTTTTTCACAGTTTTTGATGGACTAGGTGTGACATTTGAAGACTTTGAAGGACTGTAGCTACTAAGTTTCTTGCTATTTTGTGACCTGGACGAGAATTGGCTGGACAGTTTTATCTGTGACTGATGTTGATCATTGGATCTACAATACAAAAACAAAATTGTGATAACAGCCATTCTTCACAACAAACTTTCATTAGCACTGGACATTAAGTCCAGCAAAATGGAAGCTTTGAAATTTCTTTTTTTGTTCTAAAAGTCACTAGATCAACAGTAATATGAAGGCTTTTCCCCTTGCTAAATTTTAAGGCTGTTATCAGTTCTAGTCGAAGTATAGCTTAATACAGATGATTTCTTTCACAGGTTTGCATGTTAATTAAAATCAAACTGATAAATGTGTTGTATTATTTAATGATATTAAAGAAACAAATACATTTCCTTAAACTTGTTTTTACCCTCTCCAGAAAACATACCTGTCAAGTTCGTCCTGGAAACTATGACTAGAGGATTTATATGTTTTACTTTTCAACAAAGCTGAATCTATATCATCATTTTCAAGTAATCTTTGTGAAGCTACCAGCTCACCCGCCATCTGTTTGATTCTTTTAGTACTGGCGCTCATTGGTTTCTTTGTTCTCTTTGGCTTTTTCTCACTTGTTTTCTTTTTACCTTTGCCTTTTGTTGTATTACTAGTGGATGCCATTTCTATAATGTAAATTCATATCAAAATTACAAATGTCTGTTAAATGTTAAAATGACATTTAAAGTCTGCTTCCATATTAAATTCAACTTACCAATTTTTGTATGATAATCTCTGATCATTGAAATCATCTTCAGCCAGGTGATCCCTCACAGTGCCCATTTACACCTGGTTGGAGAGGAAAAACTGGAGTTTATTTCTTGTTTAAGGAAATTAGCAGTGCCCCAAGTGGGGTTCGAACTCTAGACCTCTCGATCCCTTAGCTTGCAGTAAAAGCTAAAGTAGTTTTATCGATAAAGCATCTGCCTGTGGCACCAGAAATAACAATTTTTGAGACAATCCTACATACTTTCGGTCAAGAAAACCTTCCCCCACAAACCATTTTTATCAAGCAGGGCCAATGGCAAACATATGTGTGCTTTGTACTAGGTTAAAAACTTGTGTTCAGAGATTTTAGCTGCTCCAGGAACAGTAGGAAGAATGACTGACAACTAGCACTAGCACAACTTTAAATGTTAAATAGTAAAACTTTTTAACCAGCCACAGTATTTTGGTTTAATCAATTTGCACTAGTCCCAGCCTTAGGGCTAATGGATTAAGATGACTGAGCTTCTACATGCCAATAACAAATAACAAGTTACCTGCTTCTAGTTTTATATGTTCTGGTATATCTTCTTCATAACCATCTTTATCAGGAACATCTTCAAAATCATCATCATCATCATCTGTTTGGGTAATATAATATACATAGATTTAATACAACCTTTAAACAAAAGTAATAAGTTGATAGTAAGAATTTCTTCATTCATTTCTTTAACCAGGTATAAACATACTTCTATCCTTAAAATCAAAATATTTTTACAAAGAAACAACAGGATTCAAAGACCACTGGTAATAGGGCTGTTGCGAGTATCCATGTACTCGAATACTCGTGATCTCGACCAGAAAATCAAGTACGAATATTCTTCACGTCCGAAATCGTTGGATCGTGATCTATTTTTGAAAAAAATGAAAGAACATGTTCAGTTTAATTATCACTGAAAACGAGCCAAACTACAAATGAAAACTTTAATTTATGTTGGGACCGTAATATCACTCTCTCCTGAATTTGTATATACCTGAGTCACTCTCTTCCTGTTTTCTATGATTAAATGATGATATTTCTAATTCTACACATTTTTTCATGGCATCTTCAAGTTTTGTCTTTAATTCTGCTACTTGCATCTTCTTCTCTTTTTTAGCATTATTTTCTTCAAGAACCTAAACATTTAAAATAAAAACAAAATTCTTTAAATAAGGTATAAAGTCACATGAACTTGTAAAAAACCCTTGTTTTTGTCAATTCTAGCAAAATAGGAAAAATCAACTAGTGCATAAATAACTACATTGTATTATATTTCTCTGTCTGATAACACCCACATCTGCAAGTTGTAATTGTTTTTTTTAAATCCTCTGCACAAAATATTTGGGTCAACCAATCGATGCCTAGCTTTCATCCAGGCTAAACACTGTAAGTAACATCGAAAGTCATTAATTCCTATTTTCAGATCTCGATTAGCAAGCTAACTTGAGAATGTGTGTTATTCGTCGACTGATTTGACGATTCTTTGCATCATGAATATCATTATAACAAAGTTCAAATGTACATGACCTGTGCTGCAAGCTTACCAGATGTAAAATATGAGAGCCAAATGTTTTAGATTGGGGTTTTATTAGATTGAAAAAGAGTATTACCTGTATCCATCTCTTCACCATTGGCATAAACTTGGTCTTCACTAATCTATATTGTTCTCTAACACCTTGTATTAAATCAGTGTTATCTTCTGTCTCCTCCAAGTTATTACTGACAGGACCAACATTTATAGTTAATGAGAATGTAGGATCTATAAAACCATGTTCTTTGTTTGTACCACTTTCATCTATCCCTTCCATATCTTCGAGATGATCTTCCTCTTCATCATCTGACATCTCATCAACGTCATCACCATCACTTACTTTATCATCACTTTCAACTACACTTCTAGTTTCTTCATTGTTCTCATTATTCGGATCTGCACCATTTGTTTTATTGCTTTCATTAATTGTGTCTTTGTTTATGTGGTTCTGATTCACTCCCAGAGCATTATTTAGATCACCAGTATCAGAATTTAATGAGTCCTGAGAACCCTTCACATTTCCTTTGCTGGACTGTTTATGTTTTTTAGAGTGCAATTCATCATCCATATTTTTACTTTTACATGAAGTACAAAAAATTGCCACACTACTGTTTGTTTGCTCAATATTGCTTTCGCCATTAAACGTGGTTACATTTGAATCCGTCACATTTTTGTTACATGATTTGCACTTATTTAACATGTCACATGTGCTCGGCTCATCATTCATAGGAATATAAAAATCATCTGGAGAAGGTAATAGAAGCTGGATACCATTCTCTACCACTGTTAAAGAAAGCTGAATTTCTGACTCTGTATCTATGGAAACAAAAGAAAAAAGTTTTGATTTTCAACACTGAAGAAAATGTTGTTACCATATATAAAACAGTACCAATTAACTTATTAGCCCGCCTTGCTAGCGAACACTGATAGAAGGGTAGTGTATTCGATTACCAGGTGGGCATACTTTCATTAAGTTTGGTCATGAAATAATTTCTCAGGAAATACTGATAGTTCCTTCTTTCTGTGTATTTGATTAAGGAAAATGTGCATGTGTATGTTGTATATATTCTTTTCAATGGAATTACTTTAATCTCACATTAATGTGTCATAAACATTCATGTACTACCAAGTATTTATTTGCGTGAAATACTAGCTAGAATGGACATGTGTTTTTGTTTTCAGTTTGTGTGTTTTCCTGAATAGGTTCCTAGTTTTGTCAAACTTGAGTTGACACTTAACAAAATTTCAATTTGGCATGGCCTAACTAGGCAAGGAACAAAATCATGGCTTCACTTGCCCAACATACCAAGGATTTCTTGATCTATTTTGTTCAATCTATTTTGTCTGGCTTCTTCAAGTTTTCTTTCATTTTCTTCATTCTGTCTTCTCTCAAGTTCTAAATCTGCCTGTATACTATCAAAGTCAACCTAAAATACAACATTATACAACATTTAAAGCAGTTACTTAAAACTCCAAAAAAAAATTTCATCTACAAAGGGTCTTATAATTTTGATATCTATTTGTTTGTGTTTGTTGGGTTTAATGCCATAGCAACACATTGTAAAGGTCATATAACAGCGATCAGTCAACCTACTCACTCCTCCTGGAAAGGCTAAATCTCTAGATTTATCTGTTAACCACATAATTAAAAATCATTGGTAGGAGGGAGTGTGGCCGTAGAAATGATTTCATGACCAAGCTCCACGAAAGTATGCCCCGCCCGGGAATCAATCCCAATTGCCTCGATCAGTAGACTTGAGAGCTACCAACTTAGCTAGCCAGGCAGCATTAATATCTATGCTACTAAAGTAATTTTTCACATGCCCTGATAAATTTTCACAAGACCAAGACTTCAGACTAGAGTTTTAAGGTGATGACTTTCATCTATTATTTAAATTTCCACAATCTATTTTTCAATGAATCAGCTAGCAGCCAAAGTCACCATACTGAAGAAAGTTTGGTCACCACTAGTAATCGGGCAAGTGTTAATTTGAGACCATGTTAGAAAAATAAATATTATAAAGGAAAAATATATAAAAGAATCAAACATTTACTTTTTGAAAGCTCTTCAAGAATTCATAACCCAGTTCAAGTTTCTTGTAAGCTGTTCCAAACTTGTTATACCATATTTGTATACTTTTGAAAACATTACTCTTCAAAGTGTTTGCTGCAGCTTTAGGTAATGGAAGTGGCTTTTTCTTATCGGTACCTGAAAATAGAAAATACAATCTGAGTTCAATTTCTTATTTTATTCCTTTCATATATCATTAAAAAACTAGCAAGTTTCAAGTTAGTGACTAGTTTAGAAAAAAGAAATCTGGTTTGATGAATTGGCTACAAATATGACAGTTATAAGTAAATAAATGCATTTTAAAGTTCATGCTTCATGGATTGAACAACTATTATCAGGCTACTGGTTTCTTTCTTTCAATTTTCCTGGGGAGTCTCTGTCACTGCTTAGTTCAGCCAACATATCGACACAACAGAATTATATCACCCGCCCAGATACCAAGTAACACCTGGGTAGGCTGAAGCAATTGCATGTTAATTTTGTGTTCAAGGTGTCCCTAGTGGGGTTCCAACCTGAAACCTGTTGATCCCAAAATGCCTGTCCTACCACTGGACTTAGGATTTTACATGTCTATAAAACAAATTTGAAATTTCTAACATCACAAATTCTATATTTAAATCAATTACCAACAGTCAGTTCAAGAAAAGTGTCAAAGTAAGACAGGAGGAGTTCTCTGAACAAATGAGATCTAACGAAGAGTTCATCTATCATCTGGTAGGTTGACAACCTGACTTCAGCATGATCTACCTCTAGCTGGGACATCAACAATACAAAACCATGTTCAACATACAAGTCTGATGTCCTGAAACAAACAAGAAATTATCAGTGTTCACACTCGGCTAAAATTTGATTAATACCAGAATATTTACAGGGAGAGTGATCATTACATATTCTGGGTCAGTAAATGCTGTGTATATTGTATAATGCCAGCAAATATAGCAAATAATTTGAGTTCAGAAGGTGACCTCGGCATTCATACATGTAATCCCACACCATGACTAAGTTACATGATTACTTATTTTATTGTGTGGTGCATTAATGATTATATAATATGAGAAGGAAACTGAAAATAGATTTCAGTTTGAGAGAAAAAAGCTGATTAAAGATAGTGTATGAACACTGGTAATAAAGTTTAGATTCTGTTAATAGCTGACTGATCATGCCCTTCAAATGAAGTGACAGAAGTTTATATTCAAAATATAAGGATGGGGGTGTTCTTATATGCTGCTTTTCAGAAGTAGCTGCTTGACAGAGGTGCTGCTACTAGATGTTATACTGTACCTGCAAATCTTTTTAAACTTCTTCATTATTTCGGGATTTAAAGTTGATTTACCAGACGTAGTGAGAAGTTCTACCAGTCCAGACATTTGTTTACACACTGTTTCATCAAGTTCAGCCATTCTGTTACTACAAGAATCAACAGAATAAAGGATGTATTAACATAAATTAATAACTCAAAGATTACTAAAGATCAATATATTGGCTCCCATATTTTACAGGGAAAAATAGGAGACATAGTTTATCTGCATCCAGTTTTCCTTTTTGCCGGGATAAATAATAGTATTTCCTTTGGCTTGCACCGAGACGGAAACACAATTGCTAAATTCTATTCTGCATTATGTTTCGACATTTAATAAAAAAGACAGTGGTAGATAGTTAACAGAGACTAACAAAATGTTTTTATGACTGTGTTACTTGTGTCAGGTCTGAGGACATAATTTAGTCGAAAGCCGAGTTCTCTGGGTATTTATCAAACTGGAACAGCTCAAAACCTTCATCGGTACATGTACAGGGCATTAATATGTGAGAGGATGGTCTCCGAGCATTCCATAATTATACTTCATTTACACAAGAGTAATTCATTTTGAGATCATTATTTAATTTTATATGGTTGAAGTTTTATTTTGTAAATTCTATAAACATATTTAAGTACTATGATGCTTGTAAGTCAATTAAAAGTGCTGACTAGTTAACCAAATCTAAACTATCCGACTACTAGTCCAGTAGTGGATACTGTCAAATTTGGTCAATTTCGGATCAAAACACCTAAACCGTACATTGTTCGGATTGTACAGGTATAAAGTAATAAATACAAACCAACTTTTGATAAAGAATGACCCAAATAGTGTCGGCAACACTAAATCAACAGTAATTGCACAAATTTTGTCAACATTGCGAAAAAGCCCGAAACTTCCGAATAATTTATTTACCGGTGAAGCGTGAGATCAACACAAACGTGAGAAAATAACAGACGTCAAAATTATCAACAAAATGACAGATAAGAATGGGAAAATGGCCAAATGGAACCAAGAAACTAAGTCTAAGCTTAATGAGAAGGTGACAGCTAATGTAAATGATATAGGATCTTTAATAAGACATGTCATAAGAGCTTCAAAAAGTCCTGAAGTAAGTTGCTTTATTTTGATTCGCACTCATATTTATTCGCATTTGACCATTTCGTCCCAAGATTTTATGCTACTGCTTGTGGTAAATATTGCTGAAATATGTTAAAACAAAGGAAATATAACTTCTTACCTTAAATTTGAATGGGGAGACAAATATCAAATTGATATAGATTGGATTTTGGCTGAAATCTGACCCAAGTGCCAGTGATAGGTCGTCTGCGCAAGGGTGCCTTCAAGATTATCCATTTCATCCTGTTGCAACGGAAACGCACTCTGGAAAGCTGATCGAAATTTGAAGCCATGGTATCGTTTTTTTTCCGTATTGATGCATGTGATCTGTGGTAATCATGAGTTTTGATACTTGACAAATGATTTTTGTTTGTTTTATTTTTCAGCTCCTTGCTCAGGCTGCTAAAAATTTCGCTTCTCAAGAATCTGTTATCCAGAGTTCTTCAGAGGTATAAATCCATATATATATATATATTTTAATTTTGATTACAGTTGATTCATAATATGACAATAACAAAAGCCTCTAAGTGAGCTTGACGCTCTACATTATGATTTGTATATGTTTATCTAACCGATGTTGTATCCAAGAAATAATATAGGAGAGATTCCTGGGCATTTTGAAATATTTGCCTCATATAACAACAGAGAATAGGATTTTAAAATCTGATAAATCCAGGGAATAATGGTTCGGTTAGCTTTCTTCTTTGTATGACTTGACTAAGAAAAAAAAACTAACAAGAAACATGATTATACAGTCTTTTTTATTTTATTTTCAGACATTAAAGAAAATGAACTTAGTTCGTGCACAATACCAATATCAGTAAGTAATTTTGTTTGTAAAATATTTATAGGTTATTACACACTTAATGTGACTGGTTGGAATCAACAGTGAATTGTTTATAGATATCAGGGCTCAAATTTTAGCTTGCATACTCGCAAAGTGCGAGTGGATTTGAAAATTGCGAGTAACTTTATTTTTGACTCCAAAATTTTTGCGAGTTGAAATCATTGCAGAATATTACTGTCTAACTAAGAGGCTCAAATCAGCATTGAAACGGCCAGATAGATCGATGGTATAATATAAATATAGATTCGCAGTAAAAACATATTTGATTTTCTTTGCCTATTCCACATTAAAGAACTTGCTTTATCTTTAGTTAAGTATTGTTATTTCTTAAGTATTAAGTTGCTTTTATATTGCATACACAAATAGTTACTAAGTAGGCTTTAAAAATTTGAAGAAAAAAATGTGAGTGTTTTTCTTCATTTAAATAAAATCAACTCGCAAACAATTGTAAGTCCAAATGTTTGTTAAATTCGAGCCCTGAAAGATATCATGGCAACCAAGCTTCAAAAATATGCAAGTATGTTTAATGGCTATGTTTTGAATCTAGTCAAGTTAACATGTACATAATTGACTTCACACTTAGAGTTTACCCAGCTGATATTAGGCCTCAAAACAATTAGTGTTTAATTATTTCTTCACAGTTATGTAGAAACTTTTGAATACAGAAAAAAAATCTAATGCTAGATTGGATGATTTTTGTTCATAATAATGTAAACCTTTTTTATATTTATGTTCTTGGTTTTTTTTTTCAGACAGTCTGCCATAGAAAGAAGGTAAGATCAGTTTGTAACTTCAAAATTAGCAAAGCTTTAAGATATAAATATTTCATAATTCATTGAGTAAATTTGTAAACAGTCTAGAAGCCACATTTCAGCTTTGATTAATGTGGCTAGTAGCTTTAAATTAATGAAGTCTGGCTTAATTTTAAAATTGGGTCATGTTGGGTCAAAACAGACCTTTAGAAAGAAGATAATTCTCAACAGATGCATAGAATCCATGACCTACATCTGGTCTGATGTCTTAGCTTATCACCTTGATAAAATCACGTACAATTTTTTACACGTATACACTGTACTAGAAACAGTTGTGTTGAATTCTCAAAGTATGCTATCAGTTGTGGCCTTTTAGTTTAAGCGGTCATTTGAATAGATTAGTGGTTTACATCTGACCTAATGGCTATCAGGTGAACCATTTAGTTGATGGAAAGTTTCTTATCTATTATAAGTTCAATATTGCACAGGCTGCCGGCATGACTGAGCCAACGCCCTTCTTAAAAAGTTTTTCATTGAACACACATAAATACATGTCCCCTTTAGTGCAAAAATTATTGCAAAATATGTGTGTTTATAATCATAAAAAATTGTCGGGGACTCTTTCCTGCCAACAACTTGTGCATTATTTGTACATAGAACATACTAATTGTTATTTTATTTGCTTGCAGTATGTCAAGTATAGAAGAAATACAAGATCAATTAAAGTCTATTCAAAGATGATATGTTATAAGATATTACAAAGATGGACAAATCTTTCATTATTTAACATGGTACTTTTAAGTATTTCTACAGAGTTTAACATGACAATTGTCTGCATTATAATAACAGAAAAATCTATCTAGCATGCAAACAAAATTGCATACATGTATTTTTGTTCTTGGGAACGAGGAAGACTGTGTTAGGGACATACCTTGTAGTGTGTTGAAATTCAAAGACAATCAAGAAATGTAATATTCTGAAATATGACTACTAAATTTGGCCCTTTATTTGTTCCAGTTAGTTACTTTAATAATGAAAGTGCATAAAATGTTACTTAACTTTTGGAGACAGTGATTTTTATTATGGGACCTCTTGTTTTCCTCAAACATTTCAAGCCTCTGTAATGTGTAGATCGTTGTTCCAATAGCTTGTGCAATACTTAATCACATAATGTATTATATATCATATTCATATTTATTCTTTGTATAAAATAATTTTAAAGATGTTTTTTCAAGCTTACATGAATCATATACATGTTATGTTTTCATGAGAGTTAAATGGATCATTCCAGTAATTATGTGTACTTTGTGCTTTTGTAAAATGCATTTTTTATTGCTACATAAATATACTAACAGAAAACTGATATTCAAATTTCAACGGTTGCCATTTCATTTAAATCGTTTTGCTCCAAATGATCTTGCTTTTCAGTATAAAATTTTGCTTTAATTTTGTGAATTTATGTCATTTTTTTTCCATTGTGAATTTCGGCCTCATTTTTGAGACAAAAATAACCGTCGGTGTGTAATTCTTATAAGCTTATCTGTTCTTTAATTGAACTTATACATAATAATGTTAATAGTATTCAAAATTATCTCTACTTGATGTATGTTTTTAATGTGTCTAAATACGGAGTAAAAAGTCTGTGAAATAAGCAGATGTCTAAAGACTTATCTGGACAGTACTTATTAGTTCTGGCTACGAGCTGTTACATCTATCAAGTAGCTTATAATGTTTAACTGACAGATTATTTCACATGAATTTCAATACATGTATGTATAAAACTCTTTAGATCTCACATTGTGCTGACTTCAGCCTTTAAAGCAAAATCTTTAAAACCACCCTCTGCAGTTTAATCCCCATAGATGATTATGATTTCAAAATTATTTTTTTCTGCCTCTTTTTCTCATCTACCTAGTTGGTGTCCTTCTCCAATCCAACTCCTAACTCTTCATAAACACATTCATACTTCAGGGTTCCCACAGGTCTGGGAGTCCTTGAAATTACTATAAGGTCTGCGAAAAGTTCTTAATTTTTTTTCTTGGAAAACCATGGGAACCCTGAATTTCCACATAAGTCCTTAAGTGATCCATCTTTGGGCATGAATTAAATCAAGATGAGTTGATAACACAATCATGTTTCAGTAAAAACTTGTACATATAAATATAAAAATAATAATTTAATACAAGCACCTTCTGTTCTCTACATGTGTATTAAGACTACATGCTTATTTGTCTTCTCATACCAAGCATGCTTTTTACATTAACAAAAATATCTAAAATGTATAATTTACATTTTTAGGTTTTCAAATCATCCTTAATCCTGAAAATGTATTCCACATTTTTCTGTTTTTGCCATAATTGTCCATTATGTTATTAAAAATTATTATCAATACAATCCAATTCTATACATGAATCATGCAAATGATTAAATGTATTATTTACACCATTTTATATATTTTTTTATTGATGTATTAATACACCAGAAAAGGTATTCCAATGAATTAATGCTGTAAAAAGTCAAAAGTGCATCAGTACTGTGAAATAATAATAGTAATGCTTTTATTAAAGTTGATTCAATTTCAACGCTTTTGGTCAGGGTTGGTAACTTACCATGGGTATCGCTACGTATCACTTTGTGCTCTGGTACCCTTAATTTGATATCACATACATATTCCTTTTGTTGTAAGAAGGGTACCATGGCCCAAAGGCAATACCTAGCGATATATTTATGCTAACTCCCCCCATATCTTGTCCAAGTGTCCTGTTTCATTCTCAAACATATTTTTTTCAATTTTAACTTATTTATTAAATGGTAAATTAACAAACAAACAAAAATTGTCTGTTCAGTCTTCCAGCTTGTTAATGAATCTTTTATTGCACCTTTTTTATCAGTGTAACAAAACACTAGAAAATGTATTCTAGATTAGTGTGTTATAATTTTCCACTGAATTATATTTATTTATATATTTATTAATATATATATATATATATTTTAACATCTTTATAAAATTTTATTCATGTAATAGAAGTCCTGAAAATGTGTTCCACATTTTTCCTATTTTGTTATAATTTTCCTATCAAGTTACATTTATTTTCCTTTTCTCTCCTTTAAATTAACTACACACCCACTCATAGACCTAAGTTGTTGATGTTCCTTAAAACAAAATAATAATAAAAATAATAATAATCATCATCATCGTCATCGAGTTAATTTTCTTCAACTCAGTGCAAATATTTATTTACCTTGAAATTTTCGGCGACATCGCGTCACCTTCACGCAATGTCACTGAAAATTTCATGGTAAGTAAATATTTGCTCTGAGTTGAAGAAAATTAACTCCATGAACAATCCAGAGCAGAGAAACCTCTCTGGACGTATCATCATCATCATTTTATACATTAAAGTACATGTATATTGAAATGTATATTTCACAACATTTCAAGTATTCACTCATGTACTAAAAGTCCGGAAAATATGTTCCAATAAATTGACTTTTATGGTAACTATTGTCCTCTATTTCATATATAATGTAAACAAGTTACATTAAAACTTTTCTCCCAATTCTTTTAACTACACCCTGGCCATATGACCTAAGTTGTTGGTGCAGCCTAAATTAACAACAATAACAATTATAATAATAATAATAAAAGGAATAATAATAACTTAAATCATTTTATACATTTAAGTATATTGAAATAAATGGCCATTTTGCAAAACATATTGTTAGTAAGCACTTTGCTCCCTGGTTCCCTGGATATGACTTCACATACTTTGTACTTTTGATGTAAGACGGGTACCAGTGAACAAAGTGCTAGGTAGCCATTTTCTTTACTGGCCAGTATACTTCACATGTTTGATTTTATTCGTGTATCAATATCCCAGAGAAAATGTTCCAGTGATTTTGATGTCATAAATTTCCTACATTATTATACCCCCGCTTCGAAGAAGAGGGGGATATACTGTTTTACCCTTGTCCGTGCGTCCGTTACAAAATTTCCGTCGCAGTTTTCTTAGCAACTATAACATGCAGCAGCCTAATACTTTGCATATTGCTTCATCACATAGTCCCTTGTGGTGTAAAGCGATTTTATGCTCCTTGCTCATCTACTTCCTGTTTGTCGCATATTTTTAGATCTTTGCGGGGGTATCACTAGTGAGCATTAGCTCACAGATTTACTTGTTTGTATCATAAAAATATGGTTGTACTTTCATAGCACCCTATGCTACTACCAGCATATTTATATATCTAATTGTTGTCTTCGAAGTCTTTACAGTATGGAAATTTATGGCATTATTCTTCCCTTCGTTTCAACTAGAATGACTGTGTAGCTTAACAGTCTTTATTTTCTTTTTTAAGAGAAATTCCATCCTCTCGCAGACTTGTTAGTAAATTTTAATCAACTGTCAGAGGCCCACATATGAAAAAGTATGTTTTCAAATAATCGGCTGTTATTTGTGTGGAATTTATGTGGAATTATCTGTCAGTTAAACATTTAAACTAGTGTCAGATTTTATTAAATGTTTTATATATGATTTTGTTTTGTGTTTTTATGTTTATGTTTAAAATAAAGAAAAAAATAAAGAAACTATACAAATGTTATCCTTTTGTTTTGTGATAATTTATTCTCACTGTAATGCAATCTGATTAAAACCTGATCTAAAATTTTCCACTTGCATACTCGCTAATTTAGATCTGGCCTTTTTCAAACGAGGGTCACGTTCAGGCAACCTTTTCTCATCATAATATTCATGACAAAATTGTTATGATACGTAACTTGTTTACATCGTCTACGTCAGGCAATTTGAAATGAGTCGCCCAATCGCAGACTGTGAATAATATCGCTCTTAAATTAGCGTGCAAAACTTGGTCTAAAAATAGAAATTACGAAATCAAAGTGATTAATAGTGTTTTCGTCTAGATGAAAGCTACGCATTGATTGGTCGAAACAAAGTTCATCTCGACGTGACCTTCCACGGAGAAAGTAGAGATCCTGTACGACAACGCTCTACAGGATATCTGTTTACGGAGATTGACAGTAATGATATAGTGGAAAGAATCCCAGAAGAACTTTTACTAGATTTCTGCGAGTCAGATGTGTTCCCTTAAAAAAATACGCTTTTTTGTTTGTTGGGTTAGCGCAGTAGCAACACATTGTATAGGTTATTTAACGGAGGTCAGTCAACCTACTCACTGTTCCTTGAAAGGCTAAATCTCTAGATTTAGCTGTTAACCAACTACTAAGCACATACTTTCGTCAGTCACTGACAACTGCCCTACATAATTAAACAAGAGCTCCGCTGGGCGGGGCATTATACGCCCGTGTGCAGTCCATGCTGTGTTCTATCTCATATAAAGTCCCTGTGACCTTGACCAATGACCCCGGGATCTCAGAATAGGTCTCATTCTTAACAGGAGGGCTATCCAAAGCAAAGATTTTGAGAACCTAGGTACAGCCATGGTTGATTTATCACCGACACAAAGTTTTCCCATACAAACTTCCAGTGACCTTGACCCTGGGGCCTCAGAACCAAAAGTTCTCGCCCTTGACCCAAAGAGTATTGATACATAAAATTTGGTGATCTTAGGTAAAGTTGGTTGTTGGACAAGGTTTTTCCTCATGATTTTTCTTTTGACTTTAACCTTTAACCCAGGGACCTGAAACCAAAGGGGCATATGCTAGACATTAAGGCTACCCTTAAATAAGATTTGGAAAACCTACAATGTAGGTACAATTAATATTGAGTTACTGTCCGGAAAATGTTTCAGTATGAATTAAGTCCCTGTGACCTTGACTTTTGTCCCTGGGGTTTCCAAATCAAAAGAGAACATCAAATACCAAAGAGCTATCAACACATTACATCTTGACAAATGGGCTGATCCACATAAAATTTGGTTAACCTAGGTACAATCATTGTTTAGTTATTGTCCGGACAAGGATTGTCCATATGATGCCCCTGTGACCTAGATCTTTGACCCAATTTTGACCCAAAACCAATTGGGAACATCCTTAACACATGGGCCACCCTCAAATAAAATTTGGTGAACTAAATTCATTTTACTTATTAAATATAGCATTATTTCCATGGTTTGCCATTTTGACTTTATTAACATATTGATTGAACATTTGAAGTCTCTGCTTGGTAATTTGATATCTTCTGGATGATGGTTTAAACTTGACCCAGGGGCCCCAAAATCAATAGGGAACATCCTTGACACATGGGCTACTCTCACATGAAATTTGGTGAACTTTGGTACAATCATTGTTGAGTAATTATCCGGACAATGTTTTTCAATATGATGCCCCTGTGACCTTGACCTTTGACCAAGGTACCCCAAAACCAATAGGGCATAACCTTGACACATGGGCTACTTTCACGCCAAATTTAGTGAACCTAGGTACATTGGTTGTTCAGTTATTGTCTGGACAAGGTTTTTCCATATGATCCCTCTGTGACCTTGACCTTTGGGTCTGGGGCCCAAAAACCTATTGGGAACATCCTTGACACAAGGGCTACCTTCACATAAAATTTTGTGAACCTAGGTACAGTAGTTGATGAGTTATTGTCCAAACAAGGATTTTCAATATGATGCCTCTGTGACCTTGACCTTTGACCCAGGAACCCCAAAACCAATAGGGCATAACCTTTACCCAAGGGCTACCCTCACATAAAATTTGGAGAACCTAGGTACATTGGTGGTTCAGTTATTGTCTGGACAAGTGTTTCATTGTTTGCCGTTTTGACTTTATAAACATATTGATAGAACATTTTAAGTCACAGCTTGGTAATTTGATATCTTCTGGTTTAAGATTTAAACTTAACCCTGTTTTCCCAAAACTGATAAGGTACATCCTTGACACATGGGCTACTCTCACATGAAATTTGGTGAACTTCGGTACAATCATTGTTGAGTAATTATCCTGACAATGTTTTTCAATATGATGCCCCTGTGACCTTGACCTTTGACCAAGGTGCCCCAAAACCAATAGGGCATAACCTTGACACATGGGCTACTTTCACGCCAAATTTAGTGAACCTAGGTACATTGGTTGTTCAGTTATTGTCTGGACAAGGTTTTTCCATATGATCCCTCTGTGACCTTGACCTTTGGGTCTGGGGCCCAAATACCTATTGGGAACATCCTTGACACAAGGGCTACCTTCACATAAAATTTTGTGAACCTAGGTACAGTAGTTGATGAGTTATTGTCCAAACAAGGATTTTCAATATGATGCCTCTGTGACCTTGACCTTTGACCCAGGAACCCCAAAACCAATAGGGCATAACCTTTACCCAAGGGCTACCCTCACATAAAATTTGGAGAACCTAGGTACATTGGTGGTTCAGTTATTGTCTGGACAAGTGTTTCATTGTTTGCCGTTTTGACTTTATAAACATATTGATAGAACATTTTAAGTCACAGCTTGGTAATTTGATATCTTCTGGTTTAAGATTTAAACTTAACCCTGTTTTCCCAAAACTGATAAGGTACATCCTTGACACATGGGCTACTCTCACATGAAATTTGGTGAACCTAGGTACAGTCATTAGTGAGTTATTACCCGGACAATGTTTTTCAATTTGATGCCACTGTGACCTTGACCTTTGACCCAGGGGCCCCAAAATCAATAGTGCATATCCTTGACACATGGGCTACTCTCACATGAAATTTGGTGAACCTAGGTACATTGGTGTTTCATTTATTGTCCGGACAAAGTTTTTCCATATAATGCCCCTGTGACCTTGACCTTTGAACCTGGGGCCCCATAAACCTATAGGGCGCATCTTTGACACATGGGCTACTCTTACATAAAATTTGGTGAACCTAGGTACAGGCGTTGTTTAGTTATGGTCCGGACAAGGTTTTTCAATTTGATGTCCCTGTGACCTTGACCTTTGACCCAGGGGCCCCAAAACCGATTGGGAACATCCTTGACACATGGGCTTCTCTCACATAAAATTTGGTGATCCTAGGTAGATTGGTTGTTAAGTTATTGTCAGGACAAGTTTTTTTCCCATATAATGCCACTGTGACCTTGACCTTTGACGCAGGGGCCCCAAAACCGATAGGGAACATCTTTGACACATGGGCTACTCTTACATTAAATTTGGTGAACTTAGGTACATTGGTGGTTCAGATATTGTACGGACAAGTTTTACCTATTTTAAGTCCCAGTGACCTTGACCTTTAACCCTGGGGTCTCAAAATCAATAGGGAACCTCCTCCACCCAAGGGCTATCAACACATAAAATTTGAGGAACCTAGGTTCATCCTTTCTTGAGTTATCATCCGGACAAGCAATTGTCCACGGACGGACAGACGGACAGACGGACAGACGGACAGACGGACAGACGGACAGACGGACAGACGGACAGACGGACAGACGGACAACAGCATAACATAATACGACCGTTTTTTCAAAACGGGCGTATAAAAATCATTGGCAGGAGGGAGAATGGCTGTAGAAATAATTTCATGACAAAGCTCCACGAAAGTGAAAGTATGCCCCGCCCAGGAATCAAACCCACAACCTCTCGATTTGTTGACTTGCGAGCTACCAACTGAGCTAGAGGGGCGGCTCTGGGCTTCTTGTGCACTGCACTTTTACTCAATGAGATCTATCCACCAGTTAAGTTTTCAGTCAGTAAGTTGAATATAATAGGACTTATGTTCCGGACAAGAAAATTTAACGCACTGTATTTCAGTACTATGAGATCTTTCCTCCTTTTAAGTTTCAAGTCATTTGCTAAAATAGTATTAAAGTTATGCTCTGGACAAGAAAACCAACAAAGGGCAGTAACTCCAAAGTTACAGGGTAGAGAGTAATGGTTATTGTGCACAGCACTTCTCCACTATAAGATGTATTCCCTTTGAAGTTTTCATGTCAGTAGCTTGAATAGTATTGGGTGCGTTGCCTAAGCATTTCGCTAGGTATCGCTACGAAGCAAAATCCTAGGAAACGACTTGCTACAAGGTATCGCTTCATTTCGCTATGTAGCGAAAGCTAGCGAAAAAAATCTTCGCTACCCTAGAGCGCTGTATCAAATAAAAATGGCTGCCTCCGCAGTAATGTAACTTCCTGTTTGCCAACAATTTGGTTTTTATGTTTGACTGACTAGAGATGAATTGAAATCAATAAATAGTTGTAATTGTTCATTTAAACATATGTTTTTGCAATGATTTTATACTTTTTAAAGACTTATTTAGTTTGAAATCGCCCCGAAAACATGCAATTGCAATGAGCGCAAGTGTTTATCGGCACAGGCCGCCATCTTGGTTTGTGACGTAAATAGCAAGCCATTTCCTAAAAAGAAGCGCTACAAGAAAGTGCTTTTCATTGCAATACGTAGCGAAATCCTAAGACAACACGCCCTTGGACTTATGCTATGGACAAGCTAACAGCATTCTCGTACCCAGAGGTTATGCAGATTCTCAATCTAGATTTTGTTAATTTCTAGGTATGAAAAAAGTAGAAAAGAATCTCCATATTATTTTAGCAGTGTTTATTTTCAACCATCACTTTAACATTGTAACAGTATGGCATAGGATTTAAAATTTCACAGAAATAAAATCAGTCTCCCGAAAAAAGGTGAATGTCAAATAGAATTCATAAACATGGCTAAAAAACGAAATTCACTAAGTAGTATTATGCCTTAATAAGCAAATATTCACTGCAATAGATGTTAAAGAATAAACTAACAACACATTTTTGCTAAGATAAGCTTATATTTAGTTCTGAAGTCTTTGTTTGGTCAGTACCGCAGAAATAGAAGCAAACAATATAAACCCTATATGATGCCTTTCTAGGCGACACAATGAACGAAATAACCACATCATATTTGAAACATCAATGTTAAGTTTATTACAACATAGGCGACACAATGAACAAAATAACCACATCAAGTTTGAAGCATCCAAGTGAAGTTTAATATGTCAATCAATTAGATACAACAGACGTTTGATTCAACAAGTTAGATTCTGTATCTCTCTTTTTTTCATGTAAATACTTTAATTTTCCTTCATTGAAATCCTTTACAATTTCACCACTGCCTTCCAGTATCCATTTTGTTGTCAATAAGCCATCAATTCCCATTGGTCCTCGAGCATGTATTCTGCTTGTACTAATTCCTACTTCAGCCCCTTGAAATAGAAATACACATGTTTAAGTAATGGAAATTTGGGGTTTGAATGAAACGCCTTTGCAAGTCTCCAAGGGATATCACTAGCTAGTGTTTGGTGGTCTGGTTCCCTTCTTACACCATAAGTACATGGATGGAAGGTGTAAGTTTTGAAAATACTGAAAACTGACTTCTAAATACTGAAACTAACAGATTTCATAATTATAAATTAAATTGAGTAATTTATTCTTAAAATACTGAAACCAGTATAAATACTGAAAACTTTCACCAATGTAAGTATAAAGCATCAAACAGAGGGTACCAGGGGGCATAGTGCTAACTAGTGACATTCTTAGGAAACTGGCTGCATTTATAATTTAACTAAAAAAACTTAGACCTATCACTGAATGTGATAAAATACCCCCAACGGGTGTTAGTAACAAAATTTTGTGTTGAGAAATGAGCGGACAAGAAAAAGTTACACACAGACCGATCAACAAGCTGACTCCTAACACCCCTCCCCCCAAATTATTTTCGGGGGTATAATCAGCCAGTTGAATGCCTATTATTATTATTTAACTGATTTACTGGAAGGTGATTACTGCATTGTCTTGTTAGCATATGAAAATCATGTCTATGCTGTCATTTGGTGGTTTTTCTAAGGTCATTGAAACCAAATAAGTAAAAAACCATATCTAAATCAATCAAGAATGCACATAAAAACTTACCTAAACCAAATCTATAACCATCTGAGAATCTTGTACTAACATTATGGAACACACAAGCACTGTCAACACCAGAAATAAACTTGGCCGCATTCTCACCTGTGATAGAAAAACACAATCAACCCATCAATCAATCAACCGATCAATCAATCAAATCAATCGTCAAAGGAACCTTAGTCAGTTATTTCCCCTAGTTTTCTCTTCAAATAGGTATGTCCAATTAGTTGGATTATTCTGACTTTACCCTAACTTTTCAATGTCAATTTGCCAAAATTAATCTTAAATAACATTTTTGTAAATCATCTAATTTGTTTGAAAATCAAGTTAAGTATTTTTAAGGTAAAGAACTATCTAAATTTCACCACTTCTGTTAATATCTTCATTAACAAGAAAGATAGTGGATGAAATATTTTGTTATCCTTACATAGGACTTCCATGATAAAATCAGAGGATTCCAACTGTAAGGACTTATTTACTAATTGGATTGCTACAGATTTTATCAGTGAAATATAACTGACTAAAGTCGTTAATTATATCTTGATTTTATTTTTCATCTTCTGTCCACAAGCTAAGGGAGACAACAGGCAGCTAGATTGCCTGACTGATTTCCGTGACCCTGTTTAGCCGATCACGGTTCTAGAGGTTGGCATGGTATCCACAATTACACAAGTTAATGACAGTAAACCTTCTGAACATCTTAGAGTTCTGAACGTCTGAAAAGTATCTTAATTGGATATTTTTCAACTAATTCATTAAAAATTAGCGCTATAGTTCTGCCAATAAATTCTAACTGCAATTTTAATTCAAGTCTTTCCTTTACTCAAATTTGAAACGAATAATTAAATATACATGTACTTACCAACGTTTGTGACAATACTATCTGTATGGGCACTTCCAAATTGGTTGATATGAGTCACAGCATTCTCAACATCGTCAACGACCTCGATGGTAAGCCCAAGGTCACCATATTCTTTACGTAAAGATGATGCTGGCGGGGGACTAAATTTTAACATGGTATTTAATCTCGGACCGGAGAACAGACGTACCTGAAAGTTTATAAATGATTTAGTTCGGCAAATATTTTACTTCTCATATTCTAGTATTTATTTCAAAGTTATGGCATACACTGTTTATATTATTAAGTGTAGAAAATGTATTTCTTTATTAGAACTTCGCAAGAGTTAGATTTACTCAGTTTTTAAATATTTATTCAAACCTTTAAATAACAGCTTCTGCAAGGCAAATAACTGCAAAAAACTGGTTCATGGAAAAAGAACCAGTTAAAAAAAGTAGGAATTCATATTGCAATGAACCCTTATATTTGAAAGTCCTACCCAAGTTACAGAAATAATGAACTTACCCCTTTGGCTTTTAAAGAATCACATATTTCATCGAAGAGTCCATCTTTTATGTGACATTTATGAAGTAATAAAGTTTCCATGGCGTTACAAGCTGAGGGATAGTCACACTTGGAATCTTCAACTAAAAAGATAATAATATCATAAGTATGTAATTTTGATAAAATCCAGTCGGCGCAAACAACCGACAGACAAATCCTGTAAAAGATCAAAAGGTCTGTCCTGCAAAAAATTGATCTTGTACACACAGTTTTCAATTCGTCAAAATATGTAGAATGTCTCTGGTCTTGTAATACTTGGTAAGATCCAGTAAAAGTTTGATAATCACAGGACCTACTATCCAGGAATAAACTGTTGAGTTTCCCAGTGACTGATAAAGCCGAAAAACTAGGCTCTAAGATTTTTTTTAACAAAGCCAAGAGTGCTTTTCACTAATAATCTATTTGTCAATATTTCTGAAGGTAAAATTCATTTTGAATAAATGATCATTATACAACAAAAAGAACTCTTGGTAAGGTTGACTCGGGAGGGCAGCAGAATATGAATTTAAAGTACTTTTCCCGAGTATGGGGAGATGTTTTTATGACCATCTCGAGTTTCAAACTGCGTACATACACGTATTTATAAGAACCTATGTGACTATAAATCATTTTAGTAAACATTGCATGTTAATGTTCTTTTAATTTTCGACTCATTCATTAATGGGAAATTTTAAGTCTATAATTGTGACACAGTTTCAAAGTGTTATCCTTATAAAAAAAAGTTTTCAGAACACATATTTTGCCAAAAGCTTCCTCTAAAGCATGAGGAACAAAGACAAAAACAGACAGTGAATACTGAGTTTAATATATTCATGCATAAAGGTCAAGCTCAGGTAAATGTTGTCGGATTATACATAATTATGGATTAAACATCACATATCCAAGTTCCAATTTTTTATAATAAAAAACCTATTAATGAAACTCAATGCATTCTCTTAGATGATTTCGCTGTGATATTGATAAATTTAATTCAACTGTGGTGCATACATAAACCCCGCTGATTTAAACACTTAATTATCCATAGTAAGTACACACATACTTACCAATTCTAACAGCCATGTCATTATCAACATTCTCATCAATATAAACGTGACATATTCCCTCACTATGTCCTAATACTGGAATACCTTGACTCTTTTCTTGTATAGTTTTCACTAAGGTATTAGAACCTCTAGGTATAACAAGATCTACATAATCACTCAAGTGTAACAAATCATCAATGTCTTCTCTCTTACTAACCTGGAATGAAAGACAATATGAAGGATATGAGTCTACTTTGGTGCCACATCAATATTTATTTCACTGAGCAGCGTAGCCATGAGTGAAAATATCATTTTCTGAGCTCACAAGATATTTAATTATTTTGGCAATGGAAACATAAGATTATTTTCTAATATTTTCATTGTATATTTTCACCAAATATCCACACATTTCACAGAAAAGTATATAAGAAACTAACTACACTGAACATTAATTAACCTTCTCCCAATTTACAGTTATGGTAATGATGTTGTTTTTCTTCAAAAAGGGACAAATATATTCAGATGTTATTATAATTATCTGAAATTATTTTAGGTCAGTGAATCTGGAAAATATATCATTCAGTCAATTATTCAATACATAAACCCCTCTGATTTAAATACTTTGTATTTGTTCCATAATCATCGTACATAAATCAAGATACCCATTTTCATAGATACTAAGTACAGAAGTACTGCAATGAGAATTGATATATTCTATTCAACTGTCAGTGGTGCAAAAACTAAAACCACTGATTTAAATACTCATTATGTATTCCATAATCCTTGTACATAAAAGCAGAAATCTAGTTTTATCGATAGAGAGTACAGAAGTACTGTACATACATACATAAATACATATCCTGAGTTTATTTGTCATCTGCTGCCGGTGTCCCAGATACTAAGGTAGGCAGCAGGCGGCTTGAACGTCTAACACCAGCTCTCCATCCGTCCCTATTGTGTGGACTGGTATTGCCCATACCACATACACTTAAATCGGTCTTGATGCAATCAGACCAAGATTTTCTAGGTCTTCCACGCCCACGGGCCCTTGTAGTGAGTATTTAAATCAGTGGGGTGAATGCCTAATGTTTGCACCACTGACAGATGAATAAAAATTTACCGATCATATATGAACTTAAATACAAACTTACCAGAGCCACGGCATCCTCAACTTCATGTAGAGACAAAGCCTCCTGGACTAGTTTAAATAATACTTCATTACTACGCGCAGCCTCACTACCACCTTTCAATAATAAACCATTACCACTGCTTATAGCAAGGGCAGCAACCTGAAAACACATAAAACATGTTTATATAATAGCTAATTTATGGTGGCATATTTCTGCCACCAGATAACCACATAACTAACAAGTTAGCTTGGTGGTTAACTAGTTATCAGTCACTGCAAAACCAATCATTGGCAACCACAGTAATTTCTTCCATTACGCTCCATACGTACCATGGGCAATTTTACTGGCAAAATCTCGTTTTCATGAATATTCATGAGGCAGGGGAGACCAGTCTTCTTCCAATGAAATGGCATGTTACAATTAAATATTATTTTTTTTAACAATGACGTCATACTGGGTTTTTCTTACTTTAAAAAGTAGCCAAAGCACATGTTTATTTTCAAAAAATGGTTGTGTAATTTCATTAGCTAGTTTTCCGCAGTGGTTTCCTTGCGGAACCAATGAAACTGCCTCATTTGCCTCATAAATTATTCATGGTTAAGAGATTTTCCTTACCAAATGGCCCATAGAACATAATGCAGCATGGCAAAGTAATGTACATGTACCGTGGGATAATCAACAGTGTGCAAAACCCAACAATTTATTTCTGACAGTAAGTCCTGTGAGGACAAAAAATTTACAAGTCTAAACCAAGTCTTACAGGGCAATAGAAATTTTACATATTTTGATGAATTGAAAACTAGGCGAATGAGATCAAATTCTTTCCAGTTCGTCCTGCATATCTAGACACAGGATTTGTCCAACGATCAGCCGTTTTTAGTGTTGACCGAGTTATGTAACTTGATAACCACTGACCGGTATATGATTTAAGATAAGTGATAACAAGTTATCTATTTAGATAATTAGGGCACAGAGCAGAAAAAAGGGCCAGAGTGTATCAGACGGTTGAAGTTTCAATATAACTATCTCTGTCAAGAAAGGAGCAAAAAAGGGCATAGACGAGAGATTCAGAAAAAAGACAAAGGTTGGCCCCTGATATTCTATTTTAGAATAATCACTGATAATTAATTAAAGATAAAAAATTGACCCAATTTGATTGACATTTTTTAAAATTATGTCAGAATTCAAGATATGAATAGACATTTTGAGGACAAAATTTAGTTCCACTGACATAATTACAAGTACAGACTACAATGCTTTCCAAAATTACTAGAATAAAAGCTGTTTTTTTCCATTTATACAATTGTTATACATATATACATGTCGAGGGTTGCCCGCAAGACTATAGTAACTACACTCTTTTAACAATGCACTTACTCCAGTCATGGGGGCAACCCTCGATGTATGTATTTAAAGATATATGCTTTTAATTCCTCAAGCATTGGTAAAAATCTAAAAACAAATCAAACATATATAAAATTATAAAGATTATTATCTGCCACGCTAGCTTAGTTAGTAACACACAAGTCTACTGATGGAGGGGTAGTTGGTATGATTCCCTGGCAGGGCATACTTTCGTGGAACTTGGTCATAAAATAATTTCTACAGCTATTCTCCCTCCTACCACTGATTCTAAATCATATAGGGCAGTAGTCAGTCAATGCCAGAAATATGTGCATAGTAATTGGTGAACAGTATAATCCAAAATTTTAGACTTTCCAGGAACAGTGATTAACCTATAAAATGTGTTGCAACGGCAATAAACCAAACTAAAAAATAGAAAAAATGTAATGTGGAAACCACATTAAAGCCGGATTTAAAAACTTTCACCCAAAAATTACAAAGGAAAAAAAAACATAATAAAGGCAGGTAGAGTTGTGGTTACTTTTATTCTGTTCATCACATGGTACGTTATCATTGTATGAAGTTTCATAAAGATCTGACAACAAATGACAGAAATATATGTAAAAGAAAAACTTTAATGCAATTGTTAATGACACCAGACGCCCACCCGCCTGTGTTTCTGCAAACTATAAGCCGAATATTTTCGTTGAAAAATTGGGCTGATAAAGGTAGTTATGGCTGACACTATGTATGCACTTGAAGCACTCACCTGCGGTAGACAGTCTGGCCTAGACTCAAAGATAACAAGTAGTACACCAATAGGCACCGTGACCTTCTGTAATGTCATGTTGTCACTAATCTTTGTCGTCTCTAATACTCGACCTATTGTCTGCAAGGAACTTTCTGCAATTTGTTTTAATCCATCAGAGAGTGTTTTTAATTTGGCTGGTGTAATTTCTAGTCGCGACAACGAGCTTGGTGAAATGCCTGTAAATAAAAATTTACCAATGATCCTAAAACTGACTTTTAAAGTACTGTCACAATTTATTGTATTTTATATGAATTATTACAGTAAATTCACTGAGGAACCTGCATAGTCAGATCTAGCAGGGGTCAGGGGGATCCAGACCCCCCTAGAATTTCCAAACTGTATGTGTCCATTAGTGTTTTTCTTTACTGTAAGTCATTTTTAAGTATCATGAAGCAATTTTTCTCAGTGCTTGTGGTTCGAAAGTTTGGACCCCCCTAGAAAAAGTTTGGACCCCCCTAAAAAAAATCCTGGATCGATCTGCCCTTGACAGGAACCAGAGATCCTGATTCTAAAGGCAGCTGACACAAGATTTTAATTAAAATCATTTTCGTCCGAATGAAAACTATACATTATTATATATTATTTCACTATAATTTCTCCCAAATTCATTTTAACGATAATTTAGTCTGGCCCATAGTAAATCATTTTGTTTGATCAAGTGTGTCTGGACCTGACATTGTCTTTCCTAGGACAATTTAACACACTATTTAATAACATATGAGATTGTGTATTATTGTAACCCGATAAAAATCCATGGTCCAAACTGAGATTTGAACCCACGACCTCTCGAGTGGTTACAAAATTCCTCCACAAATTCTGGAAGCTTGATAGTCTGCGGGACTATCAAAAGGTGCAATCACACAATTCCTAGTGGGTTATTTACTTTAGGCACCAAATAAAACCTGATAAAAATCCACGATAAGAACTGAGATTTGAACCCACAACCTCTCGAGTGGTAAGCGGACTTGCTACCATGTGGCAATAAAAGTTAGTTTGAAGGCAAGGGAGTACAAGAGCTGTATAATTCCCCTGATACATTATCGCCATATGTTGACAGTTAAATTTCAAAAAGCCAATCATAACAGTTCATATAATGATAAAAATGAATACCATTGACTCTAGCATCTAACAAATCCCGTCTGTTTTCAGAAAGTATAATATCTTGTTTTTCAATCAATAAGTCTGCTAGTTTCTCAATCATCTCTTTTCTACTGGAAGCAGGCAGTGCTTGAAGGGTTAAACTGGTACTTTTAGCTGAAAAGTATCATCAAGTAAACATTTTAGCTGAAATATATCACAACAATTTTTTTTAGCTGAAATGTATCATCAAGTTAACATTTAGCTGAAATGTATCACAAGATAAAAATTTAGCTGAAACATGTCACCAAGTAAAAAATTAGCTGAAACGTATCAAGGAGTAAAAATTTAGCTGAAACATGTCACCAAGTAAAAAATTAGCTGAAACGTATCAACGAGTAAAAATTTAGCTGAAACATGTCACCAAGTAAAAATTTAGCTGAAATGTAACACCAAGTAAAAATTTAGCTGATTTGAATCACCAAGTAAAAATTTAGCTGAAATGTATCACCAAGTAAAAATTTAGCTGAAATGTATCACCAAGTAAAAATTTAGCTGAAATGTATCATTTAGTAAAAATTTAGCTGAAATGTATCATTTAGTAAAAATTTAGCTGAAATGTATCATTTAGTAAAAATTTAGCTGAAATGTATCATTTAGTAAAAATTAAGCTGAAATGTATCACCAAGTAAAAATTAACAATTATAATATAGAATCAAGGCATATCAGTTCAATTCAGTTGCTTCAAATAAAGTTAAAGTAACTGTGGTTCATAGTTCAAGTTTCATGCTAATGCATGCTCAGCAACTTTACAGGGCATCAAAGTTTATGTATATAACTACTTGAATTTATTAAGTATGATCATTCATACAGATTTTGATCTCCAAATGTGGAGGATACCACAATCAATAGATCTATATATTATTTTAATATCTTTAAAAACATCTCTAAGCTGAGTTGATGTCCGCACCACTGACAGTTGAATCGAATTTAACAATAACAATGGATTGAAAGCAAGCTATGGGGCAAAATATCATGCAGAAAATCAGCATTTCATCTGAAATTATGACTTATTTTTAAAGGGTCTATATACAGTGTACTTGTTTTAACTAAAACACAACACTAAACTTACGAAGTTTTAAACTCATACCTTGAACTGCTTCAAGTTCAACTGGTGTGTTGTTGCTTTTAGAATTAGTAAAAAATGTTCCGATACTTTTACCCTTCAACACATCAGACACGCCTCTATGTTCTCGACCATTACATATCACTACGGATACACCACGACTAAGGGCCCATGTTGCCGATGTGACCTGGAATAATAATACAATGAAAATTGGCTATTAAGAACAAATACATTATTGCAAACTCATGCAAACTTTGATGATTTTTAAGTCTTGAATGATATTTTTAGAAGAAAAAGGTCCGGACCCTATTTTAAGACCTTTTCGCTATTAAGACCATTGAATTTGATGGTGGAATTTTACGGTTTATGGGGACTGTCTATTGGCACAGGGCATCAACATGAAAGGATGTCCTATTGCTCCTAATGACCTATATTTGCGTTTGGGCATTTTGTTACTTCAAGTAAACATTTTGACCGGGCAAGAAAATTTTACAAAAGCATATCTTTAGATACATGTACATGTAATACATGTACAATTACAATTAAATAAAGTATCATAACTTCCCTTTCAAATGTTACAATCTATTAATTATAACTATCATAATGGATAAATGCATCTGAAATAAAAATGTATTGTCTTCGTGGAAAACAATTTTTTTGTGTGTGTTTAACATTGTATTCAACACATATTTAGGTCATATATACAACAGTCAGCTCTTCCTACTATAGGTTCCCTGGACACTTTTCTATCACCAGTACTAATTTACCCTACCATGAGGCCGACAACTCATGTATAGGGAATGACCAGGCTCGAACTCAGGATCTCAGGATTCAAAGTAAGTCATGTTAACCATACACCTCGGCCGGGGCTTTTTCACAAGTGTAAAGGTACTTTTGGATGGCACTCTTCATAACAGGTGCAATACTTTCTTGTGTCTGAACTGTAAGGAAAAAGATTTTGGTTAATAGTCGCCTCTCACGTAAAAATGTCTAGATTGACCTTTTCCTCTCAACTCACCTTAGATTCCATTCCTCCCATACCAACCCTAGATGTCCCTTGAAAAACAACAGAGCCCAAGTCAACATTAGGACAGAATATTTTCATCAATCTAGAACCCTCGACCTCAGGTGGTGATGAATACACGCCGTCAACGTCAGACATTATCAACAATAGATCGGCTGACATCTCCACAGCTAGTCTAGCAGCCAAACTGTCATTGTCTCTAACACTGATTATCTATAGAGAAAAAAGAGCATTTCATATCATCCCGAGAGGAAAAATGTATGTCTAATTACAAAACTTAATAGAAAAATGACTGAAAGTTATCTTGCAACGTAAATTTTATTTATTTGCTATGAAGTGCAAGGCAGCAAATTATCAGAAATCTTATGATAATTTAACAATACAACATAAAAGAATTGACAACTAAATTATGCTGCAAGACCCTTGATAGTATAATCCCTATTATTTCTGAGTATAATAATAGACATAAATAAGTAATAATTTCATACTCACTCCAGCCAGATCTTTATCCATTTCAGGTGGAGCTGCGATAGCATCATTAGCATTAACGATTGGAATAATGTTATAGTGCAGAAGTTCTTGTAAAGTTTCATTAAGATTATTCCTTGTAAACTCATTCTGGAAGTCACGCTGATTTACTAGGACCTGTAACAATATAAGATATTGCGTTTAATAAGGATGAGACAATATGGCCATATATTGATACAGTATCGATAAGTCGGGTCATGATACAAATCGCGGCCCAGCACGATATATCGCGATACAACCCTGACATTCCTAATCAGGGGAAATTACTGTATTTTCAATATTCGACAGGTTTGCCATATTCGTTCAAGAGATATAATTTCTGTGGCTGTTAGTAAAACAGATCCATTGAAAATCAACCAGTGGACATCTCAATCCTAAGTTATGACAACTTTGGCTAATCCGTGATCATAAAAAAAAAATTGAATATGTGTAATTTTATAATTACTATCATATTGTATTGTAAATAATCACATCGTCTTTGGTATCGATATGTATCGTATCAGTGGGATAACCGAATCGTCTCATCCCTAGCACCAGAACTCATAACTTATGATCATAACATAATGTGTCCCTAAACATTAGAGGTGTAACAGTTAACTGATATACTGTTTTATATTGCAATACTAGTTCTGACGGCTTTTAACTGGTTGTTTTTTCCAGTTTGAACCAGTTTTATAAATTAAAGGACTCTAGTGCCAGTGATGTACATGTATAAACAAAATTTTTGAAGTCATTTAGACTAGAGGGTCAAAATAGAAGTGAAGGAACAGGCCTGAAAAAATACAAATTACCATATGTTCTATATCTAATGCCCTGGGGTGTTATATTTTCCAAAAGGGGGTGATTATTAGAGTACAAAAATGGTAAAATTAATATGGTATAGTAAATTAACACTCAAGTCAACCAAAATGAAAAGAGAAAATCATTTTCTTGTAATATTCTATTGCAGAAGAACCAACATCATACGCAAAACTCATTAGCGTCTTTGAAATTGGGTACATTCGGTCTTGTTATTCTTGCAATGGAATGAAAATATAAGACAGGATGATTAATGTTCTATAAAAGAAATCTTACCTGTGCAGTTTTAAGTCCATATTGAGAAAACATGGCATCATACAATGACATAAGTCCACTTTGACCAGCTGCGGCACATGCTCGTGGTTCAAGTAAGGATGTCCTCTGAAAAAACGAATCCTGTGTGCAAACAAACATACTTTCAATTAATGTTGTTTGAATCCCAAAGTATAAGGACATGTATTATCATATACTAAATTTTAAATTGTTAGTATAACTGTGAAGGGGTAATATGTTTGTTACATAGTGCTGTAAGGTTAAAATTTGACTTATTACGTTTTATGTTTGTTTGTTTGTTTTGTTGGGTTTAACGCAATACCAACAAATTGTACAGGTTATATAAGGGCTCTCAGTCAACCAACTCACTGTTCCTGGAAAGGCTAAATCTCTGGATTTAGCTGTTAACCAATTACTAAGCACATACTTTTGTCAGAGACTGACAACTGCCCTACATAATTAAGAATCATTGGTAGGCGAGAGAATGGCCATAAAAAATAATTTCATGGCCAAGCTCCACGAAAGTATGCCCGCGGGGGAATCGAACCAGCGACCCCTGGATCAACAGACTTGCGTGCTTCCAACTGAGCTTGCCAGGCGGCTGACTTGATAATATCGTAGTTTTATTTCTGCTGTAAATGCATCAGATGACACAGCCAGGATGTTTTGTTTAAAGACGGATGAAATATTTGATGCGATTAACGAATCTGTTTATGACAATGACATAGACTGAATGTCGAGTCGGTTTATTACAAAAGTTGGTATGGTACTTGAATTGCACCACTGACAAGAATCGTCGCTTGTACATAAGTAAAATAAACAACTTTCTATTTTCATTAGATCAAAATCATTATTAAAATGGGTGAAAAAAACCAGATATTTTCATTGAGATAATTGAGGCACAGATTTAAGCATTCACCAAATTAGGCACAGTGTATTTATAAGCAGAGTTCAAAAGACATTTTATAGATAACTCAGCACATTTTCACGGACCAATTCCTCAGGAATTTCTATGAATTTTCCAGTTAGTTTTTTTTTATTGAAGTGAAAACATTCTTGAGCATTTCTACATATGCTTATCCTAATCAACATTAACTAAGCTGAATATGTGAAAATATGAAAATATACACCATAAATTCTTTGGATTATGACATTAAGTCAGTTTCTTATTTACTTCAGTTTACTGCGATACCAACCCAAACCATTATGTGGGTAATCCGCAGCAGCCCTTACATAAGGTTACGAGATCCGCAGCAGCCCTTACATAAGGTTACGAGACAACTCAACCGTATTAAAGTGTATAAAGTAACAACTAACTGACTATATACCACACACACAATAATAATCTATATCTGCAAAGAAAATACATATGTATCTGGTACAAATAAAAAAGAACCTTCTAACAATTTGATTTTTCACCATCTTTAAATATTCATTGTATTTTTAAGTGAATTTTCAGTGGTTATAATATACATGTCAAAGTGTCCCGACTAAAATCCTGTCAATTATAAGAAGATCCAACTAGCCCTTAAAAAAACATGTAATAAATAAATTATACACCTCTATTATACATTCAATTACATTGTACAGTAATGCAAGAAATTGACATGAAAATGAATACTAAAGAGTAATGCCTCAGTCCCATAAAATCGTAGCTTGTTACGGACCCGTACGTGCAAACAGTTGTAGGCCGTGGGAAGCCTACCTAGCGTATCAAGGTGGCAGTACGCACATGGTACAAAACAACACACCCCTACTTGTTCACGATTTGACTCTGAAACCGACATGTATCCTGGGCTCAACTCATGGATCCTGGTAAAAACCTAACAGTCCGTACGGGTACGCAAGAGTTCTTTTTTATGTTTATGGGACTGTAGCTTAAAATAAAATGAACACACATAAAACAAACATCTAAAATAACCAAATAATATAATGTTGTTAAATTATAAGAAAGATTAACTACGAGTTAATATACCTATCTAGTTAAAATAATGATTAATAAAGTATTAATAAATGCTATAGCGAGTTCAGAGCTTGACAAAAACTTTTTAAGTAGGTTACCCGGTAGGATGACTACCTTTTTATTTTACTTACCCATACCAAATGTTTTCTTCCTCGGACAAGACGGTACTTCAACATACCAAGAGTTGTAGATATTCAAATGGTTGCCTAATTGCCAATAGAACAACATGCAGCGAACGATTGTGGCCTGAACCCAAACTAAGGTCAACACAGGCAATTGGACGACTGTTAATGTCAAGCCCCAAGTGCTGTTAGATTACATGCTAAAACAACTAAATATATACATGTATATGATGTTAATATAGTCAACGCACCTTGAAACTTCCAGCAGACAAAGTCTCACGTACACTTTGTGACATACGTATCTCATGTCGTAATTTCTGTTTACCAAAAGCTACGGCCCCACTGGTCACCAACGTGAAATGTTTTCCTTCCTTTTGTAATTCACTGACCTGAAAAATTGTACTGCTTTACAACTAAATGACCAACAGATGCTGGTTTGAGTCTCAAGGGCAAATTTTGGGTTTTAAAGGTAGGGGGGGGTGATGAGATCCTACATGGAGGTTGATGAGATTATATAGGGGTGTGAGATCATATAGGGGGTTAATAATGTCATAAAGTGGAGTTGATAAGATCATAAAGGGAGTTAATGAGATCATGTAGGGGTTAATAAGATCATGAAGGGAGTTGATGAGATCATTATAGTGGGGTTGATAAGATAATTAAGGGGGTTGAAGAGATCATATCATACAGTGAAGTTAATAAGATCATATAGGTTGATGAGATCATGTTGTGGGCTTGATAAGATAACATGGGGGTTGATGAGATCCTAAAGTGAGTTGATAAGATCATACAGGGGGTTGATAAGATCATATAGTGGGATTGATAAGATCATTTAGGGTGTTGATGAGATCATATAGGGGGTTGATGAGATCAAAAAGTGAAGTTGGTAAGATCATATGGGATTTGATGAGGTCATATAGTGGGCTTGATAAGATCATAAGGGGGTGATGAGATCATATCATATAGTGAAGTTAATAAGATCATATGGGTTGATGAGATCATATAGTGGGCTTGATAAGATAACATGGGGGTTGATGAGATCTTAAAGTTAGTGGGTTGATAAGATCATAAAGGGGGGTGATGAGATCATATAGTGCAGTTGATAAGATCATAAAGGGGGGTGATGAGATCATATAGTGGAGTTGATAAGATCATAAGGGGGGGTGATGAGATCATATAGTGCAGTTGATAAGATCATAAGGGGGGTGATGAGATCATATAGTGGAGTTGATAAGATCATAAGGGGGGTGATGAGATCATATAGTGGAGTTGATAAGATCATAAGGGGGTGATGAGATCATATAGTGGAGTTGATAAGATCATAAGGGGGGTGATGAGATCATATAGTGCAGTTGATAAGATCATAAGGGGGGGGTGATGAGATCATATAGTGGAGTTGATAAGATCATAAGGGGGGGTGATGAGATCATATAGTGGAGTTGATAAGATCATAAATGGGGTTGATAAGATCATATGGGGGTTGATAAGATTATAAAGGGGTTGATGAGATCATAAAGGGGTTGATGAGATCATAAAGGGGTTGATGAGATCATATAGTGGAATTGATAAGATCATATGGGGGTTGATGAGATCATAAAGTTGGCTTGATAAGATCATATCTAGGGAGCATGTTTTAAAGAATGTAACTCTAACTGGATACCATCTCATTTTAAATAACTGTACAAATGTACAATCAATATCGAACACTAATATGGCACCATTTTAACTTCTTCATTATGAAAATGTTTTGAAAGTTAAGGGGGGGTCATCCAGTCTCTCCTCCCTCTGCAACTACCACCAGTGAACTTAGTTTTAAACTTTTAATCCATTGTTGTTTGCTAAGCATACTTACAAGTACAGCAATACTTAACTGGTTTGTATTCACCGAGGGTGTTTATAATATGTAGGGGGGTATTTTTTTTTTGGGGGGGGTAAGGCCGAAGCAACACATGGCTATAGAAATCATTTCATGAACAAACTCCATGAAAGTATGCCCCGCCCACTTAAGCTGGGACTAAACATATTTAATAAGGCAGAAATATCCGGTTTGGAAAAAAACAGTGATTTTCCCGAACTGGTTTAACAATCATTACAAGGAAGTATACTCTTCAAAGTGTAGGATGCAGAATGTCAAGCTCCTGAAGTATAAATCAAATTACAAATATACTTTCAAAATTTATAGATGGGTTGCTAACCCATTCTCCCTAGCCCCCCCCCCCCCCCTACCTGTTCTACAAGCCTGCATTGCAAGAAATTCCAGCTAATCAAAATTAATTATAAATCCAGAATCAGATTATTTCAGAACAATTACAACCTGCATACTGATCGTCTGTTCATGAAATCCCCGATTGTTGTTCCAACAAGTGTCAGACTCAATAATTTTACACATAAAATACGAACGAGAATTGTGTCTGGAACCTTTTTTCCAATTAATCAAATTATAAAGAGTAAAAAGTATGTCTTACTTGTTCGACTAAAGCAGCAAGTCTGCCTAACGCAAGCCCACATTCATCCTCGCGTGTGATCACAGCACTACCTAACTTTAAAACAATACTTCGAGCATTCTTTAAATCAGATCTATATAGAAACTTATCTCTATTTCTATCCCCATCTGTCCTATTAGGTGCCCGATAAGATGAGACACTTCTGTAATTTTGAGAAAAATGAGATTTATTTAATGTCCATTGCGCCGACGCCGTTTGGTTGAAAGCCGCACGCGGAGCTCGTGCACTAAGTGTGTGATTATGACGACATATGTTCGTATTCGTAGCACAAATATTGTCACCGACGATTTTTAAATCGTTCAAGTCGTGTGATAAACTCCCGCATTGTTTTTTACACTGTTTTCCTGTCTTAGTCACTTCTTTTAAAACGCGCAACATTTTCACAATGTTTATATTAAACTCCAGAAAATTACACGAAAAATCAACAGCGTAGATTCGAATTCAATGATCACAAGTACGAACTGCCTATAAATACATTGCATGCAACGAATCTTTATATATAGTAGCGACTCGGCGAACCAGCGCTGACTAGATCTGTCCAGATTCTAGATCAATAATGTTAACACTCAAGACTAGAAACAAACAACGATGTTTACTCCGCGCCGTGCAGTCGACGAATAAACTCACAGAATAGCGCGACTCTTAGGTTTAACAGTTTTGTAGCAGACGACAAACTATGGAAGAAATAAACAAAGAATGACCACGCTCAGATCATCTTAAACTCGAGTGACGACCGCATTATCTAGATCAATGGAAATATTTTCTGTAAAAACACTGTAAAAGATACGTACGCGATATAAGGTAAATAAATTTTCACTTATCAAGCAAATCTGCTTAAAGTGATAATGCCTCATATTTGAAAAATTGCGTCATTTTCGTACATTACATTAATTTGCTCATCGAACAAAGGCTTGCATTACTGCGTCATTTTCACACATTACATTTTCTATGAAGCGCAAATTTTGAGAGGGTTTTGTGTAAGGCAGATTTTTTCCGGTGGGGAAAACACCAGTGAATTTCCCTGTTCAATTGTAAACAAAGCACAATACTACGTACAGTGAATAGTATCTCTTAGCGAGCAGCGTAGCAGACGATCATTTTAATAATTTAGTTAAACACATTTTAACATAGTATACTGACTTCATGCACTCACTAAACATGTCTTGTCTATTCATTCGACACTAAACATTGTTATATTCTTATAACTGTCTATAAATATATTAGGAAATCTATATTTTCCATTTTCGTGGAAAATTCTACGAGTCCCCACTAGAAGATATTGTTTACAGGCTATAATGAGAAGGGTCATGACCTATCTTTTGATTGGCTTAGTGAAGGTTATTAACCTCAGAACTATAATTTGAACTGTTTTCAAGTGGCAAGTGTATAGAAGAAACGTTATATCAAATTCAGCTAAAATCTGATGAGTAATCTGTATTTTTTGTTTGTTTTGCCGTTCATGTAGACATTGTGACTAAGTATAAACTGGCCTGTTCCAATAAAAACTGATTTTTGGGGGTTGAAACGCTCGAACATTTCAATAGTTCACTCAGTTTAAACATACATAGTAGCTTATTGACAGATCATCGCTTTCACTTCAAAACGTTCATATGCACTATTTGTAATAACTGTTGAATGTCAAATAAACCTGTTAAAACCAGTAAAATGATGAATGTGCATCACTTTATTAACATATTGAGTGGACAAGTCCATTATCTAAGTACATGGACATAACCTGCACTGAACGAGTCCATTATTAAAGTACATGGAAAAAACCTGCACTGAACGAGTCCATTATTAAAGTACATGGTAAAAACCTGCACTGAACGAGTCCATTATTTAAGTACATGGAAAAACCCTGCACTGAACGAGTACATTATTAAAGTACATGGTAAAAACCTGCACTGAACGAGTCCATTATTTAAGTACATGGAAAAAACCTGCACTGAACGAGTCCATTATTAAAGTACATGTGGACATAACCTGCACAGGACAAGTCCATTATTTAAGTACATGGACATAACCTGCACTGGACAAGTCCATTATCTAAGTACATGGACATAACCTGCACTGGACAAGTCCATTATTTAAGTACATGGACATAACATGCACTGGACAAGTCCATTATCTAAGTACATGGACATAACCTGCACTGGACGAGTCCATTATTTAAGTACATGGACATAACCTGAACTGAACGAGTCCATTATTTAAGTACATGGACATAACCTGCACTGGACAAGTCCATTATTTAAGTACATGGACATAACCTGCACTGGACAAGTCCATTATTTAAGTACATGGACTTAACCTGCACTGGACAAGTCGATTATTTAAGTACATGGACATAACCTGCACTGGACTAGTCCATTATTTAAGTACATGGACTTAACCTGCACTGGACTAGTCCATTATTTAATTACATGGACATAACCTGCACTCCATCCATCTTCAGTGATGGCTGAACCGTTGATGTGGTTTTCAGATGAAAGAAATGTATTCAATTTAAATACATGTACAGGTCGTTCACGTAAATATTGCGTATATAAACATAGCCAGTTTCATTACACACCAATATTTAGGGGTGAAATATTTTTGCAATTTTATAGTTTAGTTAGTTTACACTTATCTTATAAACACATCATTATTTAAAATTTACAATGTGCATACACACTATTTAAAAGAAATGTTACACATAAAATGGCTTGTTTAAATCAGTGAAATGCTGTTCATGCATTAGCTTATTCACCTATTTTGTTGGCAAGTCCATTGTTAAAAGTACAAAAACATGCATGACCTAGAATACGACCTGTATGTGTATTAAACTAAGGATGTAAATAAAAGCTCATGCATGTACGAATATACTTGTTTATAAACATTGTACTCCAAAACAAATATTGCTGAATAAAATTTTCTCAAATCATGTACAATCAAATTCTATATTTCACTTATTTAACTTGAATGCAAAACCCCTTTAAACCTCTTTATTCTGGTTTTATCAACAAGTTAACTTGAATGCAAAACCCCTTTAAACCTCTTTATTCTGGTTTTATCAACAAGTTAACTTGAATGCAAAACCCCTTTAAACCTCTTTATTTTGGTTTTATCAACAAGTTAAGTCCTAAGGTCCTAAGTTATAAGACATAAAAATATCTAATAATTTTTGTCAGACTTTTTTAATTTTTAAAGTGTTAAATTAAACTCTGTGTAAACAAATTATGGTAATTTTACAAAGGTCAGTGCACTTAACCTAGTTTTCCTACTCTATAACCAATATATGACCCCTTGGACAAGTCAATTTCCATATCAATTGTCAACGAGAAAAATGTAAACAGTTCAATTGCAAGCAAACCGTTTGATAGATCAAGATCTTGCTTATACAATGTATTAGGGGTGTAGCAGTTAATCGATATACCGGTTATCGCAATACAAATTCTGACGGTTTTTAACCGGTTCATTTTTCCTTTAACCAGTTTTTGTTGTTAAGAATCGTACTGTTTATTTCTATCATAATCTGAAAGTTAAATGTTTGAATAAATTTTAAATAGTATTGGATACTTGTGTTTTAAAAGGTTAAACATACTGTCAATTGAGAGAAAAAATATATTCAAAAGTCTGTTTCAAGACATGCATTTTTCTAACATATAGATCATTTTACGTGAGTAATTCAAAAATTTGAATAGTAAACTATTTGAAAATACACATACCGGTATGTGTTTTATGCTGTACCATTTAAGAGGTGCACATGCAATTATTCATGTTTTGCATGTGTACGGAAAAACGGTGCATATTGCAACATATTGCAATGTGGGTTTTGCAATATATTGCAATAAGGTTTTTACCGTATTGTTACACCCTTGCAATGTATATTCATTTTTTTGCAAACAAAAAATAACTTATTTCATGTATTGATTTTTACCCAAGCATTGACCACAAATAGCAACAAAATATTGCTGAAAAAAGAAAATATAATTATTAGCCAATCCATGATGTATGTTGTCTCCATATAACTGAATTATGAAGACAAAGAAGCAGGATTAATATTTCAAACAGTTTCCCACATGTATTATCTAACACGTTATCATATTATACCAAAACTTTTTAGATTATAGATGATAACATCATCATGGCATTGAATCATAAGCTCCCATCAAGTGTTAAAATGACCTCTAGAACTAAAGGTCACATCATGGAAGTTACACATGTTTATTATGTAGAAGTCACACTTGAATAATACATAATGGGTGGTTGCTAGCCATGAAAAAGATGAAAAATATAATAACATTTAGAAATAACTCCGATTGTTTAAAAAAGAAAGAAAGTTGATAATTCATAAATTGCATTATTGAATAAGTTGCCAGCAAGCAATTAACAGGACCTTATAACTTGGTGTATACATGTATTTCTTTTAGGGGTTTAATGGTTGACAAATATATTGGTTAATATTGCAATACAAATTCTGATGGTTTTTAGCCAGTCTGTTTTCACTAAACCAGTTTTTGTAGTTATTTGCTTTATTGATTGTTTTTCACAGAATCTGAAATTTCATTGTTAGAAAACTTGAACTAATTTTATTGCGCTTTAAATTTAAAAAGCGCTTGGTAATTTGAGAAAATAATTCTCTTCTACCGTTCCTTTAAAAATATTTGAATAATATTTCCTTTGAAAATACACATGTGTAGTAAAACATTCAAAGCACACACATTAATTCATACTTTGCATGTCTACACAAAAAAAGATATATATTGCAATATGTGTTGTGCATACGTTTTTACAGTATTGATACACCCCTAATTACTACAACTTTCAATGTCCAAGGCATATCTTAAATTCATAGAAGTTCTCTGAGGTGCCTTAAATGCATTAAAGTAGGTTAGTTTTAGAAAACCACATGCACATTGTACAGTCTTCATTTAATCACAATATTACAAGCATGAATAAGCTTTCTACATACCAATAAATTATTTACAAAAAACAGCATGACAAAATATAATTTTCACCAAACCAAATTTTATTATCAACAAATATATAAGTTGACTCAGACAAGGTTTTATGACTTTTTTGTCAAAAATGTGTAAAAATAAAACTTTTGAAAATAAAACACTATTCACTTCAACATGATTCGAAATACAAAATAACAAACTCATACTGGTAGTTAATTTGATTTTCACACAAAATACTTCAATAAGCAAGCAAGCAAAACACAAGTTGAGCACAAAATGATTATAAAATTGTTATTATTCTATTATATTCAACTGTCAGTGGGGCATACTTTAACTCCACCGATTTAAATATAATTTTATACTATGTATATCGTGAGTACAGAAATACTGTAGTGAATATTTAAATCAGCAGAGTTAATGTACACGCATCTGACAATTGAAGAAAATTGAACAAAACCAGTAAATGATAAATGGCGGATTAATAAAAATGCTGTACACAGTAAGGCACATTATAATGTAGTAAGTAGCACTTAATTGTTTAACAAAAATATAACTCTTAACACATTGAGCAATATAAGTAATAAATAAATAAATTATCTTAACATTATTGGAGCATGAACATTACTGTCTCAATCTAATATTCTGTCGTAGTGACATCACATTTTGAGAAGAGAATTGGAATGGACATAATTTTCAACCAATAGGATTTAATGGTGAATAGTCACCTGGGATGTGGAATTCCCAAGCCCTCTATTTATATTTTATATCATAGTTCTCAATATTTCTTTTTGAGTATTGAACTTTATAGGAAGAGCATTTTGATCCGAAACAAGTTGATTTTACGAATACACTTGTCAGTGTAAAAGTGAAAAAAACTTGAAATTCCACACCCCTGGTCACTTTCAAGGTTATATTGTCATGCATTATCAAATATTGTTCGTTTTTACTCAACTGTCAAAGCATGAATAATTACACGGTGAATGAGTTTGTTAAAATTATAGTCATAATACATCCATGAGTATTCGAAAGTGTGTATTATGATTAAGTAAAGCTGCTTATGCCATATGATATGTTTTAGTCAACATATTTTTAATAACAATTAGTCTGCCAGTACAAAAACAATGCATTCAGTCACCGTGAAATTATTCAAGCTTGACAGTTGAGAAAAAACCGACAATATCTTACGATAGTATAACAATACAATATAGAAAGATATGGGACTAAAATATGTCTCAGGACTATTGATGATACGGACCACAGAACTCTAAACATGAGTTGAAATTGAAATCCTATCGTATAAGAATTTGTATGATATCAAATTGAACCATTTGACGAAACAAACTTCAAATGTTTATCGCAGTTATCAATACACTGTTGAACAAGTTTTTTCTCATTTTCTGAAACATCACCATCAACAACTGTCCCATCACTATCATCATCATCATCATCATCATTGCTGTCATATTCATCCTCATCATCGTCATCATCATCACTATCAGGTATTCTAGGTGTTCTCAAATGTTCACGTAAATCAAGTTCGTCACTTATATCTTCGTCTGTTAAACCATCTAATCCAGTTTTACCAACAAGAATATAATCTAAACCCTACAAAATAAATAAATATATAATAAAATGTTTAAATTCCATCTTAGTGTCACATGGTAAGAAAAATATGCAGCCTGACCAGGACTCTAACCCAGCGCCTCTCGCTTACAGGGCCAGTGCTCTCCTGACTGAGCTATCCGGCCGCTTACATATCCTTCTTCCCATAATGTGAGCAGGTAAGTGCTATGAGATAAGTTTTCTCTCAAATGCATATCCAGGTAACATTACTATCTTTTATGTTATGGTAATTTTCATAGTTCTGGTATTTTAACATTGTATGCAGGACTCGAATTTAGCTCGCATACTCGCAAAATGCGAGTGGATTTTGAAAAATTGCGAGTAACTTTTACTTCAACTCGCTAATTTTTGCGAGATGAAATTGCTGCAAAAATATTTCTGTCCAAACTAATGAGGCTCAAATCAGCATTGAAACAGTCAAATAGATTGATAGCATTAAAAAAAGATTCACAGTACAAACATGTTGGATATTCTTTGTCTATCCCACAATAACACCTTTGTTCTATCTGTAGTAAATTTAGTAATATGTTGTTTTTATATTGCATACATGAATAGTTACTATGTATGCCATTAAAATTTGGAGAACAAAATGCAAGCGATTCTTTTCATTTTTGTGCGTTGAAATAAAATCAACTCACAAAAAATTGCAAGTCCAATTTTTTGAGCCCTGGAATGAAGTTTCATTAAGATCTAACCTTAAATGAGCACTAAATTATACATATTAAAAACTTTAACTCAAAAATTACGAAGGCAATAATACATTACTAAGCCAAGTAGTGTTACAGTTATTAAATAATTCTGTTCAATACATGGTATGTTATCATTGTATGAAGTTTCATTAAGATCTGACCACAAATTGCAGAGATATACGGTAAATAAAAAAAGCTGCAATTGATAATGACACCAGACTAAATTTTTCATTAAAAAATCTGGCTGAAAAATAGATTACCTTCCAATGGTCAGGTTTATGAAGTATTCCATTGTCCCTCAGATCAAATTTGGTCAGTTTTGAAAGTGCTAATACAGTATCATCACTTAGAGAAGAGATTTGATTTCCTTTAACATGTAGAGACATAAGCTGGGGTAAGTCACTCAAACACTCAGGTATACAACTGAATTGATTCCTGTTCAAGTCTAAATGGACTAACGACACAAGATTTGAACACTCCTTCGGTAAAGAATCTAACAAGTTGTCCGCTAAGCAACACCACTTTAACTTTTTCAGGTCACCAAATGTAGAAGGAATTGCACTCAATTTGTTACCACGTAAACTTAATGTTTGTAGACTAGAAAGATTACCAATCTCATTAGGTAAGTTAATAAACTGACATTCAACAAGCCATAGGTTTGTTAGAGAATTCAATCGACCAATCTCAGGAGTTAATACATTTAATGGATTATGACATGCACTGAAGAAAGTCAACTGTCGAAGTTTTGATATTTCTGACGGTAACATTGTGAAGTTGTTATTATCTAATGTCAATTCTTCAAGTTGGACTAGAGTGGTCACCTCTGATGGGGGCATGACTAAATGATTGTCATTTAATAGTAGTATTTTCACTTTCTCAAGCTTGTGTATATTACTGGGTAAAATAGTCATGTTTCTATTGCTAAGATTCAACATATCCTGGCCTTTGTCAATGGCCTTCTTCAATATGTTCTCGATTTCCAGCAGATCCATATTTTGTCATAATCTTACACCATCAAAGTGCCTGAAATAGAATAGATTTGTACATAAGAATGGATCGGTCGAAACACCCCAAAGAACCCCAAAGAAACCACAAAGAATATAGCAAACTCCACTATATTTGTATAGTTTTATAATATAAAACTATATAATTGATTAGGATATCATATTTCATAGTCTAATTTTACTTTAAACTCTTTATATTCCTTGCTACCCTTCACTCAGATCGATGGGATAGGGTGGGCGTGTGGATAACAAGACCCGAGCATTACTCAGAAACAAAAAATAACTTTAGATAAGCTCTTCATATGCAGTCTTCAATTTATATATATACATGACAACTTAAATACAATGATAGGCGACAAGCAAAATTAAAAGATAAAAATGCATTTAATACGGGCGAATGAATCAAGGTCCGAAAAGCGTATGGATTGTATAAATGTGCTGACACGACATAGTCAACCTACATAATTAAAGCTACGACAAAAGACAATAGATAACAAATATTATTTACATCGAATTGTAATCAGTTATAAAAATGGCAAACTAAACTTGAACAACACTTGACAACAAAATATAAATAAAACTATTTCGCTTACGGAAAGGGAGATCACTGTCAATGTCAATTCAAATCGACCGGAAACGATAAACGCCGAAGCATTCCGATAGAAAATAAACAAATTTTTGACAAGTCTTGGCATTTTATTGGAATTATTGATTTAACTTCAATCGATCTTAATGTTTGAGTATACAATTTAACACTAAATTAGTCGTTTAGTTAGCCCAGCTTTTGATTAACCGTGTAAGTAACGTATATTTTGTTATGTTGAATATTGTTTGTAAAAGAATGGTATTTCGGATAGAAAAATTCGTCTGCAAATTAATACTGAGTTAATGAATACACATTTATTGGATACATTATCATTATTATGCGTGTTTACTTTGATCTTTAAGATTAATAATGTCATATATAAGTGTTGCTTTATTGTGTGAAACCTGTTGCTGATCTATAATAAAGCTTAAACACTTCTGCAGGCTATAGTTAGCTTTGTTAAAGTTTCTATCACTTGTGGAAATTTTTTCGCAAACTACATCTATTTGAAGAAATTATTCTGCATTATCATCTCCGTAACATTTTGCTAACATTATCATTTTCAATTTTTTAAAAGCTTATGAAGTTAAAAATTTCTTTTCTTATTTAGATTCTACAATCTTCATTGCATAATGACTGAAAATACGAATGAAGATCTCGCCTTAAGTGAAACAGAACATGGAGCTACAAGTTGTGACGATATTAACTTTAATATTGAAACACCAAGAGATAATATAAATGAAAAACCTCCAATTGTTCTACAAGACTTGACAAGTGCACCTAACTGCGTAATTCCTAGTATTATCATCACAGAATCTAATAATAACAATAACTTTGAGGATATTGGTAAACAAGTTGATTTAGTTGGTATTGAGTTTTCTGAAAACAATGTTGAGTCTGAGATTGTAAAAGAATCAGATAAAACTGGTACTGCAACTGATATACATTCTGAAATAGATAGAAATTCTGGCATAGGAGAAAATACTGAACATGTTTTTATGGAAGACAAATTTTCTAGCATAGTTGGAGACAATGTTCCTGAATGTGAGAAAGGTGATGAAATGACTGTTGATAATGATATTGGAATAAAAGTTGACGATGATGATGGTACAAATGGTGATTTACAGAGTGCTAATGAAGAAGAACTACCTGGTTTGATACAAATAATGTCAGATATTTTTCCTGGGAAAGAGACTGATGGAACTGATGATAATAAGGTTTAGATTTATTTTTTATTTGATTTGATTTGTTATGGATTGGAAAATTAATTTCAATTGACATTTGCTTGATTGGTCATGATGTGGGCACCATAGTCTATAAAATACAAGGAAGTTCAAGTGCCTTATTATACCTCTGTTATATTACTTCGTTGATTTATTTTATTATGCTTGCAAAACTTAGTGGGAAAATTATTTTTCATAATATTGCATAAAGAAATTATTGCATACCTTGCAAAATTAATGATTCTTTTAGAAAACCTATTTTTCAAACAATTAATTTTATGCAGAATGAGTCTTTGTCTTATTAACCGTAGCTGAACTATATAACTATGTATTATATGAAGTGAACTGAATAAAGCTGCATGATGATTGGAATGTATTTCACTACTTCAAGTACTTGTGATATTTTAATTCCAGGTAGATGACATGATAAGTTTAGACAATATCATTGTTCAAGACAAGCCTGAGCAATCCGATTCTGATTCAGAATTTGACTTTGATTTGCCTTCATCAACAAAAACTGCAAACAATGACCCTGGTATAGTTACCACTCAACAGGTTGTTTCTAAACCTGAGTCTGTCCATGAAAAATCGGGGAAGTAAGTATTTATATTCCAATGAACATAAAATCTTCTGTAACATTATTTGTCGTTATTTATTAATTTAGTTTATTAAAATTATCACTAATTTCTTGTAGACTGTTTTCCATTTCCTTCTTAAAATGACCATTTTTATAAAGTTATATCTAATGTTAAACTTGACCAGGGCTTAAATTTGAAAATTGCTAGTAGCTTTTATTTCAAATGGCAAATTTTTACGAGCGTGAATTGGTTGCTGGCTGGCTTGTTGGGCAGACAAATGGATACTTGACACTTAGATTATTAAAACTCAGGGTTGTGTAATTCAGGATTGTGTAAATTACATTTTATAATAATATACAATTTTCACATACAAATTTTACAATTAAATCAAAGAATATTATTTTATGTTATAGAATTGTTGATAAAAGTGAAGTTAAAGTTAATGTTGAGGCTACAAACACTCCAACAGAAACAACTGTATCTTCTAAACCAGTAGCTGTTATAAAACCTACGTCTGTTTCATTGATAACCTCAAATACTCAGGTAATTCTTCTTATGTTGCATTTTATTTAACTGCCAGTGGTGCATTCTTTAACCCCACTTATAGCCTACTCCGGGTACATAAGAACATATAACAACATGTCTTTTTTAACTGTGAGCACTGAAAAAAAAATGGAAGGAGGTACTTAATTGTGTTTCTAATGTTTTAACCATTGCAGCTTTTAAAGTTATGATAACTATTATTTTGGATGAATAATAAGAAATTACACAATTTTCATATCAAAGGGAGATAATTACTGAGTTTAAAATAAAGAAATTACACAATTTTTATATCAAAGGGAGATCATTACTGAGTTTCAAATAAAGAAATTACACAATTTTCATATCAAAGGGAGATAATTACTGAGTTTCAAATAAAGAAATTACACAATTTTCATATCAAAGGGAGATAATTACTTAGTTCAAATAAAGAAATTACACAATTTTTATATCAAAGGGAGATAATTACTTAGTTTCAAATAAAGAAATTACACAATTTTTATATCAAAGGGAGATAATTACTTAGTTTCAAATAAAAGTTATCAACAATAATTTTGCTACATAATTTTGTTATATAAATCTACAGTAATACATGCACAGTGATTAAAATAATTTAATGAATGAAAAATAAAATGTTTTACAAACTTTTGTTGGGTTTTCTCATCTGTTGATGACTGTTAATTGGCTTATAATTATAGTAATCCTACCTTTAAATGTAACTATTTTTTCTATCAACAATTATAGGTCACTCCTAATGAAGAAGCACATGACAGAGTTCTAGAAGCTGCACAAGCTGAGTGGGAGAATGTGACTACAGTACAAGCAGGTATTTTATCATACATACAAGGCTGTAATCAATTATTATTTACATCTTTACATGATTAAAGATTTGTATCTGATGAACACATTATGTATTGGTTTGGGTTATTTAATAGAATTCACAGGAGTTGGTATACTGTTCTTTGCACTTGCATCTCATATTTTATCCATGGGTTTGTTGTTGTTTTTTTAAGGCAAACACTTTCGGTGTTAACTTTGGTATTTTTATGATGGAAAAAATTACCAAATTTTATAAAAATCTGACCAAAATTTCATGAAAACATGACTTAAGTGTCATATTAAGTAATACATAGTAGCATGATTATTTAGAGCCAAAAAAAGAATAAATGTAATGGCAGCCATTCAAAGTTTTTATTTTTTGTTTGTAAATGAATTTCTTCAAGTATTTTTCTAGTGTTAAAATGTATTGATTTTAGAACTTGTACTTATTTTAAAAAAAACTTTTTCGCTAGTTGTCAAACAAATATTCTTCACAATTTAGGAGAATAAAGTGTTAAGTCCACATATAAAAAAGGCAGGGTTGAAAAAATATATTCACTGGTTATTGGTATTACATGTACATGTATTCGTTTATATGTTTGTATTATGTTTTGTTTTCATGTATTCACAGGGTATAAGGAAACAAGCACTGCTAAGTCAGGTACAGTTATAACTTTCTCACTTGTCCAATCACTTTACACCTAGCACTTTTTGTACGATCTTATTAAAAGTTAAACCTCATACACTCCACTTCATTTTCTCTACGACAGATCTGAAGATTTGGCTAAACATAGACAAGTGTTAGTTATTTTTTCATTGACAGTGTATGGCTCACATACATCCAAATGTGACTGGGTTTTGAAAGTTGCAAGTCGTTTTTATTTCAACTCTCCATTTACCCATCTGGTAAACGTGGGCGGCCAACGAAGTCCTGGTCAGAGTGTGTGAAAGCCAATTTCAAGACATACTACCTGCATAACAGTGATCCCCTGAACAGAGTTACATGGAGGTAAGATGTAAGAAAATCCAGCCCCCTGCTGCCTACCCCAGTTCCTGGGACACCAGCAGCAGATGACAAATAAACTATCCGGGTTTGATTGATTGATCTCTAATTTTCGTATGGTAGTTATCAAGGTCATATACATTATATATCAATTATCTTACAGGGGTTGAAGCCAGCAGTATTGTTACTATAAAACCAATGTCACCACATGAGTTTACAGAAATTTTAAAACATGATGATTTTACCAGTGTTAGGGTGAGTTAATGTTTTATATATTGTGGGTTTAGCGCAAAACAATTGTAACTCACTCTTTTCTTATATTGAGTTACCACCATTTTCCACTAAACCCGTGATATCTATGTATAATAATTGGTGATCAGCTTTAAATTACTTGCATTGGTTCCAAATTGGAACACAAAACTAACTTAAAATAGTTATCAATAGTGTTATTATTTGTGCTCTTGTATTTTAATACTTTTGCCATTTTGCTTTTAATAACTTTTTAGCGTACTTGATACAAAATTCTGCCTTCTACATTCATTTAATATAGACTTTTTTATGACTGAACCCTAGTTTTTGTATTTGGACCCCAAAATTTAGAAATGGAAGTCCCGTGGACCCTCTGAATAAATGTGAAATCCTATGACTGGTATGGAATATGAGTCTAAGAAACAACAGAAATTGTGGATACAATCTAGTTTAGAGGACACCAGATGTTTGGTGCATTTTAAAGCTATTGGGCATGCTCAGACGTTGTGTTGTTTACAAATTTTGGATGCCTTTGGATGTAATTACCAATGCATGTATTTCCACTAATTATTTTAAAATGCTTTTTTGTTATTCATTTTTAATATTAGCAGGGTTGTGGGGGGCGGCAGCAAAACAAAAAATTAGTGACAGTAACCTTCGTGCGTCTGCTCATAGAAACAGCACGCTGCGCACACATTTATATTGACTTCCGGGATCCGCTAAACTAGATGCGTTCCGAAATTGTGATTGGTTGATAAAATGTGATAAAATATAATAATGCATAAAATACGCGAGCCAAGATGGCTTATCTGAACAGAAAGACCACTTTTATACATTTCAGAGTGGTATAGTTCCTAAACTTGAGAGACATGGATTAGCAGCATTCGTTAATTACTTATTTGGTCCACCAAAGTTACATCCTAATCTTATAAATGATAGGGACACAATATTCTGTATAGCTGCAAGTAAGATTTTTATACTTATTTATTTATTTTGGCTTGATTGTGAAACAAGTTCTTAGAATTTTCACTCTTGAGTAAATGATTAGTATTAGAGCAGCCTTTGAATTTAGCCAGTTGAACTTGAACTTAGTACACAAAAAACACAGTTGGTCTAGTGACTTTAAGAATGTTAGTGGTTTGATGGTTCACCAACTTTTTACAGCAAAATTTTTTCTGATTCAATAAAAATCACATAATTGCTATGAAATTCACATATGAATAATAACAGCATAATAATTCCTTAAAAATATGTTTACTTTTTTGGCATGTCTATGTTTATTCAGCTTATTTAAACAAATCACATAGAATTTTTTCAGTTTAGTAAGGGCTGTCATTGATAGAAAATTTAGTATTGATGTATCAAAAGACAAGAATCGGTGAAATATCGATATATCGAGTCAGACAAGGAGTGTAATAGAAGCCGCTACAACTCCAGTATATATATAGATATATATACTATATTATGCCCTCATGATGTTATGTATGATGTTAAAAGATGTTTCAGACATAAAACAAACTGTAACAAACTGTATTTTCTTGTTTTTAATACTTAACAGAATACATAAAAACTCAGAAATATAAAAAAACGTCCTATAGTTTATAGCTTTATAAAATGCTAGATTGTATCGATATTCCAAATTGCGAATCGATATCAGATCGTCTGTCAAGAATCGGTGATACTGTACATTGATATCGCGATTCCTGATGACAGCCTTAAGTACTGTAAACTCTCATTAGGTCCAGTAAAGATTTACATTTTGTATGTTCAATGTTAATGAAAGTTTGTTGTGTAGAGTAGAAGATGTACGATGTATATATTTTCAGCACAACTTGAAAACAGAAATGATTCACATATGAGAGCATTACAAACTATATATAAATGTTTAACTGGGTCGAAATTTGATTGTCCAAGATTTGGAACACACTGGGAAGAAATTGGATTTCAAGGTAACATAGTTATGTTAGCTATCTTAGGTAGCTGTTTGTTTGTGTTGGCGTTACACTCATTGGATAAGTTTTTAGATGCAACATTTTTTATGTTTCGTATCATTAAAACCACTGGACAAATTCATTTGAAACTGCTTACATGTTTATGTGGTTACAATTGAAGATCGAATACCAAGTTGCATAACTCTAGCAGAAATTATGACTGATTTATGGCCCTTTTATATAAAGAAATTTCCTGTTAAGTTTTGGTGCAATATTTTATCTTCAAAGCTATTGAAGAGATTATTTTGAAACTTCATACATGTCTATGGATTTACCATTGGGGTTAAACTACCAAGTTGCATAACTCTAGCATATCTAGTATAATTATACCCCCGCTTTGAAGAAGAGGGGGGTATACTGTTTTACCCTTGTCCGTGCGTCCGTGTGTCCGTGCGTCCGTCCGTCCGTTACAAAATTTCCGTCGCAGTTTTCTCAGCAACTATAACATGCAGCAGCCTAATACTTTGCATATTGCTTCATCCCATAGTCCCATGTGGTGTAAAGTGATTTCATGCTCCTTGCTCATCTACTTCCTGTTTGTCGCATATTTTTAGATTTTTGCGGGGGTATCACTAGTGAGCATTAGCTCACAGATTTACTTGTTTTTATTAAGTTATAACCCTTTTGTACTTAGAAATTACTATATTAAGGTGTTAGGTGTAACATTTTATCTTTGCAACTACTGCTGTTGTTTACACGAAAACCCTGAGTAGTCCAGGGCGCTGTCTGTGGACGGCTCTTGTTAATGGTATCCTGATGTATCTGTGAACTATCTGTACTATTTCTCATTCTTATTGTTTATTTCTATGATATTACAGGGACAGATCCAGGCACAGATTTAAGAGGAACTGGTATACTAAGTCTATTACATCTGATATCATTACTTAGAGATCCTAAAACATCACAGTTAGCTAGTGATATATATCGTTTATCATTACATCCAGTACAGGTATGATGTTATTTATGTGTCCCTGGAAAAGGCAATATATAGGGGTTACATTCGGCTGTGGTGAAGGTTGTACATGTAGCTGTGTCTTCGGCATCATATGTCCAGAGCATAAGTCCAGTACCATTTAAGCTATTGACTTGAAACTTCACAGGTGCACAGACCTCATATTGAAGAATTGCAGTGCACAAGAAACATAACTATCTGCTCCATAATTTTGGAGTTATTGCCCTTTGTTGTATTTTCTTGTCTGATTCTGTCCAAACTATTGACTTGAAACTTCACTGGTGGATAGATCTCATGGAAGAAAAGTGCAGTGCACAAGAACCATAACTTTAGTTAGGTGACATATTCCACTCGCAGAGTTCTTGTTTAAATTATAGCTCTTTAGAACTCGCGCTTTTGACGTTTATCCCATCATTACAAGCATAATCTGTATTAATCATCATTCATCATCATCATCTGGTTTAGTTTAGAACAGGTGGTTGATTATTGCTTTGGCAAGGGTAAGGCCTAGCTATTTTAGTGATGGTTTAGAATTTAGAATTTGAAGTTTCATTGTTGACTATGTCGTTTAAATCAAGTATAATCAGCATTGATTCCAAATATTGTGGGATTTAGAGTTCACAATTTCATTGTTGACAGTGTCTATTAAATTACAGGTGCATATTTTTACCATTAGAATATAAGATTTCTATCAGTTATACATGATGTATATTTATAGTCTTTAATATTTCAGAATTTTCCCTTCTGTATCATGGGTATCAATATGTCTAGAATAGTAATACAAGCTTTGAGAGAAGGAATGCTTAATAAGTAAGTTGTTGTTTTAGTTTATATATTCCATTCTACGAAACTAGTGGATGTCCCGTTGCCCAGGGCATCCAATTTCTAGTTCAGACAACCATAAAATTTCTTTTAAGCAATCAAATTTCTACAAACAAGATATAGTGCTAGCTGCTAAAATGACTTGTTCGGACAACTACTTTCATATCCTAATTTTGTAGACTGTATAATCTTTGTATTTTCTCAAGAGTTTTGAATTTCAAGTTTTTCTACTTGTCCACAGACAAGTGAAATAAAAAAAAATCAACTTGTCTGCGATCAAAATGCACTTGCCTGAAAGTTCAATGCACAAAAATAAATATTATGATCTATAATACATAAAATACATACTACACATAAGTAAAAATTAATAATTTATAATAAAATAGTTCACTGTTGATCTTGATTGAAACATTGAGACTTATACATACACTATTAATTTGCAAGTATTTTTAAAGCTAAATAAAATAACTTGTCCAGGGACAAGTAAGTTGGAAGTGTTTCCCTGGACAAAATCCTCCCCTAAAAAATTGCTCAAATTTGCATGAAATAAAGGATTTGTCACAATTATTATATTTCCAGGGAATGTAATAGAAGACATGACGTGTTCAGTGTTATAAATGATTTTTATACAGCTCTATATTTACAAATGTATCAAACATGGAAAAGTAAAGGAAAGACTATAGCTGATTCTGGCTTTGTTATCAAAGGTATTGTATAGTATTCACTATTAAAAAGAACTATGTGTGTGCTATTCTGAAACTGGAGTATGATAAATGTTAGACTATCGTGTACTGTCCACTACATGGAAACAGATAAACTAAGTTGTTGGACTTGATATTCTGTTGTATTTATGGACCTAAATGTTATGATAAATGAAATAATCATAAATGTGCTCTTAGTAGAATCAAACACCATCGTTAAATTAATCAAATTATCATTAAACATATTTAACTATGTTACATTACAGTTACTCCCTCCTAGTGTAGTCAACATTTTGGCTCTACAGAATCATACCTTCCTCTTAGGTACACATTTACACCTGAGTGAAGTGAAACAATGGCAGGTAAATTTCTTGCTCAAGAAAATAAGTAGTGCCCCTATCAGGGTTCAAACCTGATCCCTAAGTGCATGTCCTACCACTAGACTACCCCCCCTGCTCCCATTCTGTTCCTGTTCTTCCTACCACTCTAAAGCAGTTATCTTTTGCCCTGTTAGTTTCTGCTAGGTTACTTCTAATTTGAAAATTTCATTTTTTGTTTCAGATATTGAAGCAAGAGCCAAAAAGAATCCAAGAGAAACATTTAGAAGTTTAGAAGACTTTCTCAGTAAAAAGACGGCTGGTCCATCAGGTGGAAAGTCGGTGCCTGTTGCTAGTGCAAGTTTTGGTGATAATGAATTTGTTAATATTTGTAATGACAAATGAAGGAAATGGTTTGTGTAGTAATCATTTAGTTGTTGTTAGTTATTAAGCGGTGTATCTAGAATTTTTGTGGGGAGGAGTTGGGGTGCAACCCGTCCAGAGTTTGACTAAGCAGAATGGGTGTACCCTTCGACCCTTCCCTTAAAACTGTATCAGCCATTAAGTAACTCTGATATTGTGTCTGTAAAGTTTAACTATTGTTAAGTGCCTGATAGTGGACAGTCTGCTCAAACTAGAGAGAATAAGTGATTAAACAATCTAAAATTACAGAATAGAAAATAGATTTGATTCAGTTCACTAAAATTGTTCAGTTTTCCAGTAGAAAACTATGTTTATAACTGTGCGTAACAAAGTTGGAATAAAAATGTATTTACACAGAACAATCAGGTACAATCTGAGTTGCATTCTTTTCAGCAATAAAATGTGAAAACAAATTTTGTACTGCTCTGATGCATTTGCATGTGCAAACAATCCTTATTCAGCTGGAAAGACCTGTAAAACTGAGTTCTGAATATGAGATATTGTGTGGTGATCTTTGAGTTAAGACTTTTATCATGTTGTGAGGTGAATATATTATCATATTAAAATATTAGTTGTTCTGTATTAGTGAACATGTTATTTATTTTAGTGACTTACTTCAGTGAAAATATTGTGCTATTTTTTATATTTGTATATGTTGTACATTTTATTCTCAAAAACTGTAAGGCTTACAGTTTTGATATTTGGCATGTCGCATCACCTTAATGTCTTCTACAAAGATTGTTCAAGTATATTACATTTTCTAGTTTTGTTTAAACGTGCCATTGATGCATGATAAAATCTCAAATATTTATATTTAAATGCCATTATTTAAAACATTCACCATTTCTTGAAATCCATGTACATTGTATTTATAAAACTATAGCTAAAGAGTAGAAAGATCTGATCAAAATGACATTGTATACTTTCATTATCAGTGTTTGTTGTTAGCCAGATTTTTCAAGGAAAAAATTCGGCTAATAGTTTGGGGAAACACGGGTGGGCAGTCGGGCTTCCTGTGTCAACAATTGCATTAAAGTTTTCAATTTAGCATATACATTTTGTATTTCTGCCATTTATAGTCAGATCTTTATGAAACTTTTACATCAAAAATTTTAATATGCTGGATATCTCTGTCATTTATGGTCAGATCTTGATGAAAATCCGGCTTTAATGTGGTTTCCACATTACATTTCTTGTTCATAAATTACAGTACCTACTGTTGTGCAATAATTTGTAGTGCCAGGACTATCATGAATGAAGCAATTATAAGAATGACTTAATGTTTATTTATTTTTGGCAATCTCATTTTGTTGATATCTGTTGCACAGTCCCTTCAGTACTTTAATTTACAATATTATGTTAGACTGTGTAGATTATATGACATATCTGATTATTTCCGTCCATTGATTCTCATATCATTTATTAGATTATGTGTTATGTACTATGTTCTTTTACAAGATGATGAATAAAATATTAATTAAATCAGTCACTGGTTAGTTCTCTTAGTTATCAAGAAATAAGCAGGAGCAGTAGTCCAGTGGTAGGATGTGCGCTTAAGGATCGAGAGGTAACGAGTTTGATCCCCACTTGGGACACTGCTAATTTCCTTGAGCAAGAAATTAACCTACATCTGTTCCACTTCACCCTGATGTAAATTGGTACTGTGAGGGATCGTCTGCCTGAGGGTGATTTCAATGATCAGAAGTTATCGTACAAGATTGTAAAGTTGGCTGAACATGAATATGTAAGCAGACTTTAAACAGCACTTTTTTTAACTTTTAAGAAAAAATGTTGAATACACTGGGAGTAATGAACATCTAAAATTTTTATGCATTGGTGGAAGTACCAACTTCAACATCCTGAACGACTTCAGCAGCTTTTTAAATGTGAAAAATACAACTCAAAGTCGACATTCATTTTTGCATGAATGCAATTTTAATAAAATCAACAAAAAATACACAAGAAAATACAGTGAAAATTGTTTTTATCAGTAAAGCCTGACTAATTTGACCTTGAATGTCCAACCTTTATTCATAAACAAGGACATTAATGCCATTACAGGGAAAAAATATCTCAGTATTGCATGGTAAATTTTCATTGAAAAACACTACACATAAAGTCTAATATAGCTAAAATAATTATTCTAACTTCAGGGTTTAACACTAACAGTGTCCCAGGGTTCTGAGGATCCAAAAAACCTTCAAAGGAATCACAGTGATTTATGAAAAATTGACCTTGAATTTGAGTTCCCATGAATTGTCTTCCAAAATAATATGTACATGACTGCAAATCTGTATCAAAAGTTGTTTGTCTTTTAAAGGACAAATTCCTAATGTTAAAGAAAAGTCTCTAAATAACTGACTAAGGATTTGTTCAGAATTCCTGGTAAAAAGTTAGCGCCAACCCCTGAACATGTTTTGATAGTTATACCCCTGAACATGTTTTGATAGTTATAGAATAAAGGCCCTCAACATTAAGTCATTTTCGTCAGACTTTACGATAATGATGATGAATGTAATTTAAAGCAAACAAAACCACTACAGTTTAACTATACTCTTCATGATAATTTATAATTATAAACATGCAGCACAAATATATTTCCCAACAGACGAAACTTTACTAATTGAAATATCAAACCTTGCAAAATATTTCCTACATGCCCCCCCCAACTAATCACTTTCTAATATAGAACAACTAATATTAAATCAATTAGTAAAGCTTCAACTTGAAAATGAGTATATAATACAAATCAACAATTTCTAATTTTTATTCCAGGCCTTTTTTTCCTTATAAAACAGGGGCCTTTAACAGGTGCCTTTCCCTCTTGAAATTTCTTTTAAATCATGCAGTTTTCCCCAAATTTGGAGTTTACCTTGGATATTTTCTTCCCCTTTCTATGAAATAGCAATATAATTTTGCGATAAAATTTCCCCAAATGTTTTATATATAAAAAGGCCCCAGGCCCCTTCCGCAAGTACTGAAAAAAAGCTCTGCATTCTCTGAATTATCTATATGAAATCAGAAAAATCATTAATTATGTAAAATACATGAGTGATCGTTCAAACTTTCGAAATCCTAAAATTCCCCAATTTCTAAACTTTTAAATAGGAAAAGAACCCTTTCTCAATATCATGAATCCTGAATTTCGAGTATTTTACATAATAATGCTATAAATGGATTAAACACATAGACGAAAGCTAAGGTTCACAAAATGCATAAAAAAATGAAAAAAAACCTATTGAATCAGAAGAAAAATGTTGATTTCAAAATAAAGTGTAACCCCTTGAACTTTCGTCCATGTGAAAATTTACTAAAAATAGAATGTAAATATGACGTAAGAATGAAATTACAATGTCAATGATAATTAATACTTTGCACCAAACAGTGAACAAAATATAACAATGGTATCATGTATATATCATCTATGTACTGTTTTTTCTATTGTACCTCTATTCACACGTATCATGTGCTGAGTGTAAAATAAACTGTTAAACTATACGAAACATGTACATAGTAACCTAGAAAAATCATTACACCTTTCAAGGTAAAAAAATTCCATTTATTTTTCAAAATTTCTTAGACACTTTAATGTCCAAAGTACTGCATAGAGCAGCATGTTTAAGTTCTATTTTCTTACATTTGTAATACCTTTTGATGTCAAGCAAGAAATTCCTTATTTAAGAATTTCTTCAGCATTTTGAAATCCACCATTACTAAATACATGTAGATATTTTTGTGTCCAATTTTCAAATGAGGACCAAGAATAACATTGTGTTTTTTACTTCAAAAGACTCGGGATTTCTTAGGTCACACTGTATATTAAAACAGGGATTTTATATAACAGGGATTTGTAATGATAAGTTAATGTAATAGATTTTCATCAAATTTCACTGTCGTCGCTATTATTTCGGTCAATACGGAAAACAAGTATAACAAGTTTAAATAAAGATATTTACATGAAATTTTGTACCAGTACCATTCAAATTGACATAAATGTTAGGAAAAATGTGTTTCTAGATGATTTTGAGGTAAATTACGCTCACAGACTGTTTCACAAAATAATGCATTTTCCCACCAATCTGCCATTTTTAGCCCCATTTTATATCACCTAAAGTCATTTTTTCTGTCATAATTGCGACACATTTTTTCCAAAAATTTCAGAAACATTCACAAGTTGCATGGAAGACATGTACAAAAACATAAATCAAGTTTTTAAACTCTTGAATAGTTTGTACAGCCTGCTTCAGCCAGTTAAAGACAGTGACGACCGAGAAAATTCAAAAAAGCACTTCGTTACAAATCCCTGTTATATATAATCCCTGATTAATCATTAAAATGAGCAAGTGTAGTAAATTACTATAGTAGTATTAAATACTACATAATATGTAACACCCTAATATCTCTTATACTAAAATTTATAGCTTGCTCACATTGACCTGTGACAAAAGCATATAAGTTGTGTATTTTCAGGCCATTTTAGGGGCCGAAATTAGGCCCTGTTACCCTTTCCCAAAAAGTTTGCATTTATCTATTCCCTGAAGTAAAATTAATTCCCTTGTTTTCAAAGCTTTTACTTCTCATTTCAGTTTGACCAATTTCTTGAGTATATTAAGAAATTTCACGGGACTACTTTCATTCAATAGATTTAATATATTTTGAAAAAAGAAGTTGAATGTTTTCCTTTAAAAATGATATCAAAAGCATTGAAAACCAAGGAACAAGCATTTTCTCCCAATTTATTTTTGACACTATTTACCCCTCAAAAAGAGCTGTGTCATATTTATCTTAAACTGAAAATAAGCACTGATATAGTTTTGTCTGAGGTCAACTTGAACAAGCTAAACTAAGAGTATCATTCATGTAATGATATTAAAACACCTTTCATACCACATTCACACATCACAGTCTAATATGGGTAGCAAAGCAAAGTTAAAGGGATCAAGGAATTAAAAATTAAGATTATTTCAATGAGTCACCTCAAAACTAGTCATACAACTTAAAAATAAAGAAGGATGTAGACTAGTTTTGCACTGTTCCATTGATTTATTTTAAAACTTAACATCACAATACCAATGGTGTCAAATGTCATTTCAAAAATTGATTTGGTGTCCGAAGCATAATTAATTAAACAGTCAAAAATACTGAAAAAAGAGAGAGAATTTTGATGAAAGATCTATTTAATTTCACCAAGTGAGCTCAGAAAATAGTTTTATGAGTGACCAAGCCTGAGGTTGAATAATAAAGTATACAAAGGGGTTTAAGGACCAGTAGTTATTTGACAAATTAAGTATATAAAGGGGCTTAAGAACCATTAGATATAAAAATTGGTGTACAATCTTTTCTGCTACAGTTACAAATACGGTAATGGAATGTTTACTACATTATAAGCATAATTCTAGTCAACCAGAATATCTATAAGAAGCAGTTGATTTCTAAACTCTAAAATTCTAAAATAGGAATTTGAGTTTGGCTAATTGAATAGACATTTTGTGTAGCTGTTCTCCTGCACATTGGCCGAATGTTTCACTCTCGTTCACTTCATGTGAAGTAACGGTAGTGTATTCACTGAGCTGCGAAGGGAGCGTAATTTAATTATAAAACCCAACATCTTTTTCCAAACTTATCGCTCACAGGAAACCAACCATTTCTTATAGATCATCTGATCACTAATAATGAGTAAAGTTCATTTATAACAAAAAAAAAAACATTCTCCAGTTTACAAATTCAAATCTAAGACATAAAAATATTTTTTAATAATAGTAAATAGCACATTTTTTTGTCTTTTTTATCACATACTTTATGAACTATTTTTTTTAGACATTTTTCATCACATACTTTATGAACTATTTTTTTTAGACATTTTTCACTTATCTGGGGTCAGTCCATGCTACATTTAAACGTCATATAAATATTAAATATAGCACAATACATGAAATACTGGATCATTCCACTCAATAATATAGGCAGATCAGCTAATTGAAAGCACTTGTAGTATTATATACTTTGCACACTGGCTGTCTTCCTATCACGCAATACCTCTTGGAATGAACTCTGGGGCCTCTGGATTAAGTTTACTTGTCTGAAAACAGAAAATGAAAATATTTATAGTTCTAAGTGCTCAACAATTGGGCTCAACAAATAATTCAAAACTTGGTTGCTTGGTTGAACAGCCAGCTATATGTTTGACTTGCCCTAACCAAGGGCAAGTTTCCTAAGCATATCACCAGCTATCACTTAGCCCCATTGACCCTTAATTTGATATCACATATGTATTCCTTTTGGTGTAAGAAGGGTACTAGGGCACAAAAGGCTAGCTAGCTATTCGTTCAGGAGACTTGTCCCAAATGTTTACAAGCAGCAACAAATTGCCCTTACCCAAATATAGGTAGTCAGGGTCAAAAACAAGAGCAGTCGACGGACAGCTATTGGGGGTATTCGTGTAAACGACAGCAACAACCAATCAAAACTTATGCTAGAGTTATGCAACTTAGTAATTGACATCAATTAGTAACCCCCTAGACATGTGTGAAGTTTTAAGTTCAACCCTTCAGGAGTTTCAAAAATAAAATGTTGCACCAAAAAACTTAACCAAAAAGATTCTAAGTATTAGAGGACCATAATCCAGTCCAAATTCATGCAAGAGTAATGTAACTTGGTATTTGACCTTCAATGGTAACCCCACAAACACAAATAAAGTTTTAAGTGAATCCCTCCAGTACTTGCAAAGATATAAAAGATACAAAAATGTTGCACCTAAAAACTTAACCAAGAAGTGTTACGCCAACCCCGACGCACAGCTGAGTAGGATAGCCCCACTATTCTTCGAATAGTCGAGCTAAAAAATGTGGAACAGTTTTACAATGTTTTCAAAAGTTTTCACATCTATCCAGTTAAACAACTGACCATCCATAACAAAATCTATTCCCTGAAAGCTCACTGTAAGCAAAAATGAAATCTAGGGCCCTTATTATAAAGCATCTCACAAACGATTTTTGTGGTAAATCCTTCTTTATTGAAATGTTAAATTATCGTAAGATTTTTGATAATATGCTGCCCTGTGCTAAAGTCCAATATGATAGTTACTGGTGTTTTGCCAATGATGTGTATTGGCGCCATTTTCACATGCCAAATTGTGAAACTACATATGAAATCATATCACTACCAACCATCTCAAATCCTTACACACATCAAACTAATCTCAATGGTTAATATAAGGTCTTAACATTGAATGAATAATAATTAAATAGAATTTAACAATAATGTAAAAAACCACCTAAGCAACTGTCAAACTCGGTAAAAAAAAAACAAGTTAAATAAACTTACCAGACAAAATCTTTGTTCTGTCGTAGATTGTTCATTATTAAAATGATATAAAGTATCATTTGTTGCTGTAGTAGATATATTGTGTGTAGTATAGTATGGTGACTGTAAGTTTATAGTATAATAACACCATTCTGCCTCCTCCTCTGCCATCATTTGTTCAAAACATTCCGCTATAAACTCCTCTTCTAATAATTCTTGCTGAACCTGTGGAAATGAGAAACAGTGTGATTGTTATTGCTTTGAAATTGGGCTGAAATTCTTTCTTAATAGAAAAACTTAGCAATTCCACTTGCCTAAATAAATTTTTGCAAGCCCCAGACTAGCAGATAGTCAACTGTCATATAAGTTTGCCAGCAGAATAAATATACAATATTTATACAATCAGGTGCCCTATCTAGAATAAATTTAAAATTGGTCAAGAAAAAAAATGTCTTACAAATTACGATTGACAGAAAAGGAAGACTGCTAAAAAGTAAAAACTATAGTGCGGTTTTAAAGACTGCTTCCACATACATAACATGTACTTGTTCAGCCAACATTACAATCTTGTATGATAATCCCTGAACATTGATATCACTTTCAAGCAGGTAACCCTCACGGTACCCATTTACACCCAGGTGGAGTGAAACAACTGTATGTAAATTTATTGCTTAAAGAAATTAGCAGTGCCCTTAGTAAGGTTTGAACCCCTTGATCCCCAAGAATGAGTCCTACCACTGGACCACTGCCCTTATACTATGATAGTACAGTATTACAATAATTTAATACCTGTATTTCGGCATTTTCTAATTCTTCAGGTGTCCATTCTTGATTAGAGACCTCCATGTTTCCTTCAAATTGAGGTATATTACTGTATATTGGATCCTTTTCTATCAGATCAGGAGGTGTTCTCATATTCATTTTTGTGTCTTTGTATGTAGATACTCCACTATAGTATATAGTATATCTATGCTAATCTGTAACTAACTGAAAAAAAATTGTATGGAGAAAACATGAATATTTTATTTAGCCTTAATTTTTAATCTCAAACCTATGACCTCATGCTAGCAAATTCAACACTCTCTCAAGTTAATCGTACTCAAACCCAATAACATTTAAGTAAGACAGACAACTCTATTTAGTAATCACCAAAGTTCCTATTGTGGGACTCAGCTGTTGATTGTGTAAATAATGCAGATGTTGCTATGGTTTAATCAGGTATAAAGACACATTAATCTACTTACAAGGCAAATTTTCTATCAACTTAAGCTGGTACATGTTGCGAATCTTAAATAACAGAGGAACATAATGACTGTAATCATCTTAAATTCTCTCATACATTAGTCTGATGCAGCCTGTTATACCTTACTTGGCTAAATTATCAACTAGTCCAACTATATGAAATGAATACTTTTCGCTACTTCAAATCAACTTTCACTAGTTTCGTACATTGAGTTAGTGGGGTAACTTAAGGTGCTGACTGGAATGATTCTAGCTCAGAACCCAAACCTAAGAAATTGTGTAATCAAAACTTTTACAGATAATTAATCAAGTTTATACATCAACTTGTACTTCGATCGTACAAAATTTACATTTTATAGTCTAAGTGTCATGCTTATGCTCATTCACTGACTTCATAGCTATAACTCCTATTACTCAGACTACTGCCTTTGACTTATATGTAGCAATCTCACTAGGGAGGAGTTTTTGACTCCACTTAGTGCAGCTATTTATTGGTGCAACAGAATAATAGGCCAACCACCCGACCCTCACAGGTACCCATTTACGCCTTGGTGGAGTGAAGCAACCTCAGGTAAATTTCTTGCTAATTTGAAATTAACACTGCCACTGAAAGATTTTTGATCCTCGGACCCCTAAATCCCTTAGTGCAAATCCTTCCACTGGATTACAACCCCTACTATCTTAACCAAGTTTACCAGTCTGGTATATATGTTCATATGTAATTATACACATGTAAAAAACTGACACTAAATTACTAATTAACACAACGTTTTGTACTAAGGGACATCTAAGATATTAGCAAAATAAACAAACATGTATAATAGTTTTAGTTCAAACCAGTGCCAAAGTTCAAAGGTTCAATCAAGGGCAATTAAGAAACAAGACAAACAAATTCTGACGTAAGCCGTAAAAGATTTCATCAAAATTTGGCAGCTTATAAGCTGATGAAATACAATGACATAATGCAACAATGGTCGATAAATGAAGAATTATAATTGCAGAACAAATTTCGCCATCATTATTTGCGAAAGAAGGTCAAATTGTCTGTAACTGTTTTACACTCAAGTCAGCTGTTGACATTTCATGAGTTGACCTACTTTAGCTTCTAACAAAACTCGGTCATAAAACACGGCCACTAAGGCTAAGAAACAGTGCATTTTGGTATTAATGTTGTGAAAATGAAATTTTGAGCCTTCCTGTACGTTTTGCAATTAGATTTACACGTAGACACGCACTGTCAACGCTAATATCGTCATAAAAATATGACATTGTTTACTTCACTCTAAGATCTGCCCCGCGCCATTTTTCATCTTTTTGTTTACGTTGTTGCCTTTTAATTTTCTCGTACTGCACACAAGTAAACAAGGATTCAAACTATTTAACCAATAAACATGCAATAAACAACCATACTGAAACAAACTTACCTTCTTTGTAGCTTGTTAATCGAAATCTATGCGCCTTTTTTCTCGACCAGACAGTCAAAACATTAATATCGCCAATGACCTATATCTCATACGTCTTAGATGTAAACAATGATGGTCAGTGCACTCGATATTCATGCGCGCAAAAATAGTTCTATATAATTCAGTTTCTAATGCACGAGTTATGCGTGGAAAATATCGATATTTCTTTGAATTTTATTAGCTACAAAAATATATACATGCAAGTATTTTCATGGCTAATAAACATAACGGATTATTTTTTCATAAATCGTTTTTAAGCGGAGTAATACATAATCTGAGTCAGATCGTTAGTAAACAAGACCCGGCTGCAAAATTAGGCCAAGAAATGTAAACTTAGGTTTCTCGTCCTATTCACTGGCCATCTTTAAACCTCGCAAGCTGGGTCCGTATAGGCGGTTCCAGCGGGGGGTCAGGGGGGTCCGGACCCCCCCTAAAATTTGGAAAATGTACTAGTCCATTAGTGTTTTTACTGTCTGTAAGTCATTTTTAAGTAGCATGAACTTGATGCAATTTTTCTCGATGATTAATATAGATTTAACGGTTATGTAGTTTTTATTATTAATATGTTGCATTTTTCTGCAAAATGTGGTTGTGATTCGAAAGTTCGGACCCCCCGTAGAAAAACACGGACCCCCTAGAAAAAACAAGTCGGTTGGAGGCACCATCCGCCCTGGTAGTTGATGTCTGCTTCCGGATTTTACTGGGGTTAAAATAAGTTGAAGTTGAAAAAATCCTGAATCCGCCCCTGATCCGAATGTTATTTTATGTTTAAAGACAATTTTTAAAAAGAAGAAAATAAATTAAAATGGCCGCTTTAAAATAAAAAAGTTCTGTTTGATCACAGAATGAATCTAACAGGACAGGAACCGACTTTATGTTTGCAGCTTAAATGAGGCCTACTCCTGTACATGTACATATTTTTTAAAATGCTAATGTTGGATGAGAAGGTGTCTCAATGACAATCACGTACAATGTTTACTGTGAATGCTTCCTAGCTTATAATAAACCCAAGAATATATATAAATTTCTGCGCGGTAGCGTAGGCTACACTAGAGCTTTTCCATTTGCAATTAACGCACTGCGAGCTTCGGCCATGTCTCAGTGAAAAATTTTACTGTATGATGTGCTTATAAATAAATGGGGATTACAAATAAAAGAAACCCGAATATCTCTCGTCGCAGACTAGTTCCTTATAGATCTGCTCTAGTAAGCAGTTTTCATAGAGCCGACTAATTATATTTTTTATTTTCAATTATTTCCAACATTTTAGACACCATCAAAGTCATAGACATATAAGTTCAAAATTGAGGAATTGCTCAATGGTTACAAGAAAGGTCCTACCAGTTTTCAAACACGCAACATTTTATCTTCCCAATTATAAAACATTTTATACTAGCTACTCAAATCTAGGTTCGGTCATTTTCTGCAGACTATTAGTTTTAAGGGAGGTAACTCGTACATTCACATTTTACAGTTCACTCGTTGTTATCTCCCTTGTTGTAAGTGTAAAACGTTTCGTATTTTTTGTCGTTTTCTGTCATCCTCATGCGCTCTGTATGCTCTATATAGTCGTTAATTTATGATACCACTTAAATATTTATACCTGTGCATTTAGTTTTTATGGTGTAGTCGTTATATTCGTTCCATAATCATGTATTTTTCATTCTTCTTTTTAGTGTTTAGTTTTTACCGGGTCCGCCCGCTCAGGACTAAGGATGCATTTTATAAGTGCAGACCGTAAAATCAAACTTTAATTAAAGTAAGAGTCTAGAATAGACATATTTGTTGGAAGAATTTCTTCTTCTGCTGATCTTTGATAAGTTTTCGGTCAGCGTTCGCTCACCATTTCACAACCGAGCTGCGGACCGGCATTCTCGTACCCCGAAGTTATCAAGATTCTTGTTCTAGTAACGAGAATCCATTCTCGTACCCAGAGTCTAGTAGGATTCTCAATACTAGTATTGAGAATCCTACTAGACTCTGGGTATGAGAATGCGAGAATCCTACTAGACTCTGGGTACGAGAATGGGGACCGGCTACAGTTATAACTAACATATCATTAACTAATGCGTTTAGTTAAAAAATATACATCAAACATAACGGTCTAAATATTGGAATAGTCTTAAAAAATATTGGGACATATGTCTTTTACTTTTATTCTTCACATTTGGGACATAAAACGTCAAAAATAGCATGATTTTGCACAATAACCAAGGCAGTCTTTATAGTGAAACTTTACTGTACTTAAAATTTAAAGAATGACTCAACAATAAAAAATAATTATGAAAAATTGCCTCATAAATATTTGATGCTTCGTTGATTAAAAATGAAATTGTTTTATGTGCATATGATGAATAGTATAATAATGTATATACAATACCCTTCAAAAGTCCCCTGAACACTATCCTGTTTTTGGGACAAATCGATTCACATTCACCCATGAAAAAGGGAACAAAGGGTCGTCTGAGCAAATTCCAAAATCAGCATTTAATAGCTGATCAACACATGATTCAAATTTAGTTACATGAATAAGCTTTATCTGTAGTAAAATACTCTCGGGTTGTATTGTATTCATTTTTTTAAATTTCACGAATTGAAAATATTTGGAAGGCACTGTACATAATCGCACTCACGTAAAGGTAGTCTACGTAAACATTGCGTATATAAACATAGCTAGTTTAATTACAAGCCAATATTTAGGGGTGATTTATTTATACAATTTTTTAGTTTAGTTAGTTAATACTTATTTTATGAACATATCATTATACAAAATTTAGAATGTGCATATTCATTATCTAAAAAAATGTAAAATATCAAAGTGGTATGCTTAAATCTGTAAAAAGTTTTTTTCATGCATCGGCTTATTCACCTTATAAGTGGACAAGTCCATTGTTTAAAGTACAAAACACGCATGACCTAGAATACGACCTGTATACAATCACACGTAAAAATAAAAGTACGAAATTAGACACGCTTGTTTATATGTCATCCACGTGTATAGTCCATTTTTTCTCAACTGTCAAAGTTTGAATAATTTTACGGTGATTGAATACACATGATCACAATATCATGAGTATTAGACAAAGAACACGAAGTCACCATGAAATTATTCATGTTTTAACAGTTGAGAAAATACTAACTATAAAATAGCATATCAACTATTAATCATGTTTTATTAAAATTTCACCCAGTTTTCCGCATGCTGTAGACTTCAGGGCGTGAGACAAATACATGTAAAAATTTTATGCATTTTGATATTTGTGAGATACGTATGATTTGTCAGTTCATTCGCATGAGTATATTCGATTGCAATTATTCATTTAAAAAAAGGCCCAAAATCTAAATTTAGTCAAAGCACTGAAAGTACTGATGGGACGGTGCTATAGAATTTGTAAAAATGATGATCATGACTCTAATATAACATCATTTAGTTACTGGCTATAATTGATAATACAAGTATATATGTATCATTTCAAATCTGTTTTCATCATAAATTAGTAAGTCTAAAAATCCAATGATTGCGGATTGGTTTAATTCTCAGGCGGAACTTTCATACCTCGTTGGGGTTGGAGGGCATGGTCATGAAATATTTTGTACAGCCATTCTCTCGTACTATGTAAAAAGCTTCTGTCCAAACAATATCAACCACAACATTTTCATGAGACAATTATTCCTGCAGTACGATGTCATATTTGAGGTGAATGGTGCATCCACTAGCACACCCATATTCTTTAAACAGTGCAAACAAGTCATCCACGAGCAATTTTGCATAAGATGCAAATAAAATCCGCCATTATAAAAAAATCCCATTTTCTCCAATACCTCAATGAATAACAAGAATAGAAACTTTTTTAGGTATTTACTTTTATACAGTACCTATATTGAATAATAACAGACAATAAATAACTTGTAATATCTAAATAAAATGTAATAATTTAAATACATATGGTGGCATATTTCTGCCATCAAATAACCACATAACTAACAAGTCAATTAAGTGATTATCTAGTTTCGTAACTAGTAAACCACTTATCAGTTAGAAATTTTAGATACGTGGTAAATGGTTAACTAGTTATGTAACTAGTTAATCACTCAATTAACTTGTAAATTTCGTAGTTATTCGATGGCAGAATTATGCCACCATAAAACATGTGCAACTGATACAGTAAAACATGTTTGTTAATAAATCACCGGTTTTCGTATAATGGATTATATTAAAATAGATTACAGTTCCTCAAAGGGCATACACTGTATTAACTAATTAGGTCATTCGGAACTCCTTGGCAACTAACTGCGAATGATCGAGGCGTTCCGAATAATATTATGCATTTATTTCACTGAATAATAAAACTTATATTTTTTATATATTTTTTCACTTATCAAAACTTGGCTCATAAAATGTCGCCGGTAAATAATCCGATGCCACTGTCACTGGAATATATTTCATTTTAACATTTTCGTTTTTTAAAGTCCAATCGCACGTGCGCACGAGTTCTATTATGAATACTTTAACAACTGTTTGTGCATATGTCTTTCCAACACAACCCCTGGCTCCCATTCCAAAAGGAAGATAATGAAATCTTTCGGCTCCTTTGTCCAAGTTTTCATCGTTCCAACGATCAGGATCGAACAACTCCGGATGTTTGAACAAGGGAGATAAATGCTGCGTTTCTCTTATACTAACTATTATTGACCAATCTTTTGGAATAAGATAACCCTGAAAGAAGACATCAAACAAAATGTTTTACAAAAGAAATGATCAAATCATGGGACTTCAATGATAAAGTCAGAGGATTCCCACTGAAATGACCTACTTGCCAATTGGATCGCTTCAGACTTTATCAAGGAAGGATAACTGACTAATATCCCTAATTATAACTTTTGAAATGAGAAAAATCGATGAAATTTATTTACAAATGTAATTACAAAACCTAAATTATATTCGAAACATACAGTGACACTCAAACTTTAGGATTGTCACAGATGAAAACAAATGACAGAGGCGGATCCAGGATTTTTTTCTAGGGGGGGTCCGAACTTTTCTAGGGGGTCCAAACTTTTCTAGGGGGGGGGGGTCCGAACCTCGAACCACAACCACATTATACACATTTTGCAGTAAAAATGCAACATATTGATAGTAAAAACTACATAACCATTAAATTTATGTTAAGCACCGAAAAATAATGCTTCATGCAACTTATGACTTACAGGCAAGAAATACACTAATTGACAGGTACATTTTCCAAATTCTAGGGGGGGTCCAGGCCCCCCGCTGGATCCGCCCATGAATGACATCACGTGATTTAGGTATGTAAGTGTATAAATCATACTCGTGTACGAAATACGGGACAAAAGTAAAATTAATGAATAAGATAAAGAAATTAATTAGATCGTCAATTTCATAATAATATTTATGTTATTTCTGTTCGGGTTTACTGACCTGAATTACAAACGAACGCGAACATAATAGGAAGATAAAAGAAAAAAAACGACCATTACAATTATTCAACTATGGTTATAAAAAAGTGTTAAATTGCTTACGATGTAGGTCAATGGCGTACATTGACTAAAATTTGTTGTTTTTTTAACTATTTTTTTTAATTTTTAAAATGGCCGATTCATGAAGGAGAGAACCAAACTGTTATTTAAATTGGATTTAACATAAATGTAAAAATATTTGCTCGTGTAATATACACCCTATTAGCGCTAGCTATGTGTCTCAGGCGGCGTTTTCAAGTTCTGTTGGCGATTTTGCCGTCCATAAAAGTTTTCGTCATAACTCTTTGATTGTACAATTTTATATTTACAATTTTACCATTTTAGAAAACTTTGTTTTTGTATTTTTATGCCATGTTTAATACAGTTGCCCTAACAATTAATCAAAAACTGTGTTAGAGTAATTCCTCATCCCTACAAGTTCAACCCTGTCTGTGAACTCTCATATTAATGATGGGAAATACCACTGGCACCAGAGTCCTTAAACTTGTTAAATACGCACACATATACTTTGATAATAATATTTATCCACGAAATCAATTAAAATCGGTCCCGTACACGGAGGACTGCATGTAAGGACGTACGCATCATTTTATGAGCATAAGTTATGGACTCTGGTGCCAGTGCATACTAGTGCTACTAGTATCTGGTGGCAGAAATATGCCAATATATTTTAGCATTCAAAGTTGTAGGAAAATGTGAAATTCTTATAATAAAACTTACTCCTAGTTCAAATGATTGTAGAGCCTTTCTAAAAGCGCCCCCTGCCGGTGGACACAATCTTAATACTTCTTTCATTACACAATGTAAATATTTCAAACTGTCAATTGTATGTAAGTCCAGATGTGTATATTCCTCTCCATTTTGTTTCAATAAATTGTTTTCACGCAATTCGTCCCGAAGTTTTTCGACCACAGATTTGTTTTTCCCTAAAAACATGACACAACTTGTTGACACGCTTGTGATAGTCTCATGTCCTGCAAACAGAAGATCTATCACCCCTTCGTTGATCTCTTCAATGGATTCCATACCCAATTTAGAAGATGCTTCGAAGTGAGCTTTTAGAATGGATGTATAAGGTCGTCTGTCAACATCGGACAAAACCAGGATCTTTTCTAACATATTTAACAACTGACGTTTGGCAGACATGCCCTGAAAATACAGAAATGTTTATTTGTAGCAGTGGTCAAGCAAGGGGTCGAGCCAAAATTTCATAGAGTTTGAATCGTAGTTTTTTACACTCCAAAGAATAAGACGCCCTCACGAATCTGGTGGTAATTAATAAATTACGCAAACTATTCTATATTGTTTATACTGCAAACCAAAAATTTTGACAGTTTTATATTATGTAGACAACATTCCAATGACGTGGTTAATCGAATAAATATTGAGTATTCAAATCAGCAGGAGGGATGTATGCGTTTAATGACAGTTAATAAAAATTTACCCATACCATATCGAGCATGCTTACCTTACGAAATCCAAACCCAGGAATATCTAATGGAATTGAAAACATATTATTAAGGATTTCTTTGAATACGTCATGCATTCCTGAATTGATCGATGACGTCACATCACAACCAACCAATGTGCAAGCAGCAACTGTAAATGACATTAACTTGCTTTCTGGATAAGTGAGTATATCACCTTTAGTTTTCCATTCTTTAAGATTTGAACGTATTACATCTTGCATAACTGGAACCATTTTTCCCATCTCATCCAACCTGTATAAGAAAAAAAATCACTCGGAACACTCGGGCATTTTCTACGCCAATTATACTCATCGTAGAAGATCACCGAGACGCTCCGAATGACACAACATACACAACATACAAATTGTGTGACTAACGCCAAATGCGACAAGCACATATCACCAACAGATATCAGTGAGGTATTGGCCCACGCTTATTTTATCGTTGGGCCAACAAATGAAGCCAATGTTGACCTAGTCTCATTTTGCTCATCGGCACAACGTCGGCCCAACCGTTGACTCCTCGTTGGCCCAACGGTGTATTTACATATATTAAACGTTTGACCAAGAGTGAAACGGTAAGTGTTGAAACCTTTGAGGTACTAGTTCACAGATTTGTTTAAGATTTTTCTATATTTTCAAAATACCAGTCAGTGTTTGTAATTGTTTCAAAAAAATAATTCTTACTATTTTAAGACAAACTGACCTATAGACAGTAAGAAATATACAATAAAAGTCACAAAAATGCACTTAAATTGTCTACGCCATGACATACGGGGTAGATTTTTACTAATTGAAACACCATTATTTGTAGTTGTATTAAAACAATAAAATTACCATTATCAGAACACTAATTGCTGCTTCAAGAAATGTTTCCTTACAATTTAGATAGTTTCAGAAAAAGTTATTATTCAAGATAAAATCTCTGAATGAGTAGCTTTAAAAGCTCAAAATTATTTATTATTTTGCTTATTAAAGTTGCAGTCAACAAAATACAGTGAATATACAAGTAACCACAAAGATGGCAGCTGTAGGCGCTAACTTGCAGTTCACCACTGAAATAACTTGTTATTTATGTGATTCTCTGGCGACCGAAATATACCACACTGAACCAATATTAAGTTTGAATCAATGAAAACAATCTCCTACATTTAAAAGCGATAATTTATTTAACAGTTTAAAGATGGTGATGGTAACACAAAATACTACGGCTTTGTATTCATACATCGAACTATTTCCAGCGTGGAGCCAAATCGCCAATTTGCGCGATGAGTTGTGCGTCTAAGTATAGAGATGTTTTTCAACCTCTATGTATAGAATGACTATATTTATTTTGTCTTACCTGAAAGCATGCATCATATTCTTTCGTCTTATTTTATGTACGTGTCCACTAGACTGAGTAATAGACCCAGAACCAAGAAGTAGACGGGTACTGGTTGGCCAGTTATGTGTAACTAATACATTTTCACTCAGTAAAATTTTCTTGACGTTATCTGCCCCTATAACACGAATTGTTGGTCGACCTAGTAGGTGAGTCTTGTATATCATACCATACGTTTCGACTTTTTCTTTATAAAACTCACCGCCCTAAAAAACAAAGAGCAACAGTTCTTTTCCTTGGTCGTGTATATCTGTGTAAATTGCATTACAATGACTTTTATTCATGCATTTAATGTTGAGTGTGAAACGCTTTTGAACATAAATTAAATATGAAAAGAGCCCTGTATAAATTTGGTATATAATAATATAGTATAATATTTAAAATCTAAAAATAAAATCACAACTTTCTTTAGAGTAAAGATCTACAGTTCGTTTCCTAGGGTCGTGTTTATAAGTGTACTCAAACAGATGTAACAAAAATGTCTAAAATCTAGTTTAAAGTATTAACACTCAAATTCTACTTAGGATAGAAACCACGCCATCTACAAAATACTCTTAATATATACTTACAAACCACAATCTACCTACATTTGAACACTTTTTATTGAAATAAATTATTTATTAAGTGAGTTTTGTAGAGTCAGTGGTTCAACTGTTAGGTGAGAACATTCGCCTCGGGATCGAACGTCTATATTTAGCAATATTATAACCCCTACAGGTAAAAGTAGAAACTGTGAGGTTCACCTGCTCGAACGTGGTTGTGATAAAGAATGGTTTCCGTACGTACATGCTTGTTATGTCGACCTGACACGTGATACAACAGACTTTAAACTGAACCTGTACTTTTACCTACTCATAATGATATTTATGATAATTCTACTGATGGAATGATATTGCATGTTGTCCTGTCATTGTGCACAACTGTAACTTTTGGACGATGCCATGTCAGGGTACCACTACCAGGCAGAGCTAGTTGTTAATATGGTTTCAGCTTTTTACATTGTTTCTAACGAACAAAGCCGAACCAATCCGATTCCAAAATACTGCAAATTCTCATGCGGATTACTCGCGCAATATCGTTATAATCGCAGTACGAGATAAAGAGCACCATTGACTGACGTGATAATGTTACTATAAATGGACTGTAACGGACAATGATCCTATGAAAACCTCAAACTCTTATAAAACCGCGCACTTTTTATGTTGTTGATGTTTTTACTTAATGAAGCGTCGTGTTTAACGAGATTATAGCGTCTTAAATTGAAAATGCAGGTTTTTTTCAAAAATGATGAAAATAGTAAATGTAGATAGAGCAAAGCTACATAAAGAGTACGGTATAAAGATCACACTGATGTATTGCATCACTATTCTTAATAGATCGTTCTATAATTGATAGATGAATAGATTTATTCGGTTAACAAGTTTACAATATACATAACACATTACATCAAACATGATTAAAACAATAAATATGATCAATCATGAAAAGCAAAGATCTATGTCAAAGTACATCAATAACCTGGATAACACAAAACATGGAAACCCTTATTTCCATTGTGGTCCAAGGCTATTGCACGGTTTGACATAGAGAGTCACGAAAGATAAAGTATAAAAGTTATATGATTAATATTTAAGAATTTAGAAAAAATTGAGCATTACTCGTATCACAATTAAAATACATACACCAATACTGATAAAATGCATAGGTTATCGCATAAGTCACAAGCTATCGCAGTTTACTAAGTGTTATCCATCAGATAGTTTTCAACAGCAATTTTAAATAATTTTATGTTTGAAATAGTGTTGGTTGTCAGTGGCAATTTGTTCCACAGTGTTATACCATAATACATGAAAGTTTTCATACCAACAGATTTGCCTTTTAGAACAACTTGCGCTAGATCTCGTACAATAAGAGATTTAGCCTTTCCAGAAGGAGTGAGTAGGTTGACTGACCTCCGTTATATGACCGATACAATGTGTTGCTACGGCGTTAAGCCCCACAAACAAAACAAACAAATCGTACAATAAAAATGCACAGTGTTTTGTAAAATGAAATGTTCAATCATGTAGTCGGGTAAAAGTTCATTACTTTTTTTTTCAAAAAAAAACCATAAGTAAACATGAGTATAATTTGTTGAACTATTTTTTGTTAATGTTGACGTTAGTGGGATTAGCATTTATCAAATGCATCATGTTGTTGACAGAAATCAAATTGACACGCCCGGCTAGCTCAGATTCGAGAGGGCACAGATTTGATTTCCGGACAGGGCATACTTATTAATAAGTAGGGCAGTTGTCAGTCACTGAGAGAAGTATGCGACTATTAACTGGTTAACAGCTAAGTCCAGAGATATATTCAGGAACAGCGAGTAGGTTGACTGACCGCCGTCGAAATGACCGATGCAATGTGTTTCCACGGTGTTGAACCCAACTAAAAAGTATAAATACGACACAGAATAGCTCAATTCTGACATTATGTTTTTTAACTGAGAGCATAGTAAAGCTCATAAGTTCATATTATATATTCTGTATACAATTGTAAATACTTTATAGAATTGCATTGTATGCACTATCACCCTACACGTATGTTTAATGTTTTAATTTGTATTAATTATATTAAATATAATCACCCATGTAATGTATTGACAATGATTTGTATTTTGGGCCGGTGGCCTTGTAAAACAAAATAAACTATTGTATTGTATTGTATTGTATTGTATTGTATTGTATTGTATTGTATTGTATTGTATTGTATTGTATTGTATTGTATTGTATTGTATTGTATTGTATTGTATTGTATTGTATTGTATTGTATTGTATTGTATTGTATTGTATTGTATTGTATTGTATTGTATTGTATTGTATTGTATTGTATTGTATTGTATTGTATTGTATTGTATTGTATTGTATTGTATTGTATTAAGACTAATACTGTCCATGGACTTCAAAGAAACTAAACATGTATCTGGTGCAAACACCTCTAATAAAAAATAACTTTTTAAGTAAATGAAATTTTCGTTTTAATATGTTTATGATGATATATAACCTTTTATGATGAACAATTGAGATTATATAATACAAATAGTGAATTCCATATTAAACATGTATGATACATTCCATATGTAAATAAAATAGTATTTATAGCTTTACAGTAGACGGTCATGCATAAGAATGAAATTTATTAAAAATTAAAGGACAAGTACATACCTTTTTAAAGAATTGCAAAGTTTCACCAATCAGCGGATATCCCATGGTTCCTGGTGGCAGTTTCAATCCCGGGAAATCATTGAAAGGAACATTTGAGAAAATATAATACTCCCATAACTTTTTGACAACGAATGAAAGAGTATATACTAACACAAACGCTAGTATAACGATTGCTATCCAACATACACATAATTCCTCCATACTGTTCCCGCTGTGTTTAATTTCTCATGAATATTTTTTCTGTCTGTTAAGTCAGTCAGCCTGAAAATAGTCCAACATAGTTTGGAGACAAAAAAAAACAACACAAAGAAATAATCACATCATAAATTATTGTTAATATTTATTCAACTGTCAGTGATGCATACATTAACCCACTGATTTAAATACTGAAATATTCAACTGTTAGTGGTGCATACATTAACCCCACTAATTTAAATACTCAATATTCAACTGTCCTCGATGCATACATTAACCCCACTAATTTAAATACTCGATATTCAACTGTCAGTGGGGCATACATTAACCACACTGATTTAAATATTCTAATTTCAACTGTCAGCGATGTATACATTAACCCCACTGATTTAAATACTCGATATTTGTTTAATTGTCCTCATTCATAAATATGGATTTCTATTTGTATCGATACTGAGCACAGAAGTCAAAAAGTCTGCATTATAAATAAGTCTATCCATTTGAACGCGTATTATCCAACAAATATCAAGTATTTAAAACAGTGGGGTTAATTTTTGCGCCACTAATGTTTTTTTATTATTTAATTTCATTAAAATCCAATCATTAAAGTACGCTAACGTGGTTCAATCTCATAATTAGAGAGCATTGACTTTCTGTCAGTCTCGATTGTAAACAGTCCAATAATTGAGTCGCTTTCATTTGGCTGTAATTGAAGTTATTCTCACTGAAGAATGATAGCCGCCATTTCATTGGTTATTTCTAATAAGAATATTCAAATATTCGTCTACGTCACTATAAGTGTTAGTTCATACAAGAATTCTACGTGGAAAGAGTTAAAAACGCACATTATTCGTAAATGAAAAACTTTCCGATTTTTCAGCGAAAAATTGTGTGATGTATAAGTACTTTTTTAGTGACTAAAAAGATCGATAATAGTGTTAAATATTATGATCATTATGTATACATGTATTTTTTAAACTGTTAGCAGGGGCGGATCCAGGATTTTTTCTGGGGGGTTCGAACTTTTCTAGGGGGGGGGGGGGGGGTCCGAACCTCGAACCACAACTACATTATACACATTTTGCAGAAACAAATGCAACATATTGATAATAAAAACTTCATAACCATTTAATCTTTTTAAGCACCGAGAAAAATTGCTTCATTCTACTTAAAAATGACTTACATGCAAGAAATACACTAATGGACAGGTACATTTTCCAAATTCTGGTGGGGTCCGGACCCCCCCCCCGACCCCCCGCTGGATCCGCCCTTGGTTAGTGGCGCATACATTAACGCCGCTGATTTAGATCTAATTTTATTATTCGTGAGCACAGTAGCCTGTTCAATTACCCTAAACGGTCCAAAACGTTCCGTAACGATACATTCGGAACTCATCGGCCATTCGTTGCGAATAATCTAATCTAATTAACAAATATACGATAGTTTAGGCAATGAGTGATGTTTCAAAATTTATGGACTAAAAATTGAAACATCACTTATTGTCTAAACGACCATACATTTGTTGACTTTAACACCGGTAGTTTCAAAATAGCGTCTAAATATGTTCGAGATTACTCGCAGCGAATGACCAAGGAGTTCCGAATGTATTTATAACGTTAAGGGTAATTGAACAGGCTACAGAAATAATGTACTCGTACTATAGTGAATATTCATACCAGCAGGGTTTACAGTACCCACCAAAAATTTGGAGACATTTTTACTTTGGAGGCCTACTGAACAGCTTTTATTTAAAATTTGATAACTTCTTACTTTGAAATGCTTTAAAGTTTTTAGGTTTTATTTTTTAGTTTTTGGTTAACATTATTATTATAACTGAGACTACAAAAGCAACTTAAAAGCTATGTTGTAGAAAAAATACAATGAACATGGTTTTGGAAGTTTAAGGATGTCTAATGCTGAATCTTAAAAATTATTTTACAAAGATAATCATCATAAGTCAAGAATTGTCGTAAGTTTTTTGCTCCAAGCTTTTGGTGGGTACTGTATGTATGCATCTCCATTGACAATAAAATAAAAAGTAACAATAACGCAAAAACTATCATAAAATCATTTAATTGTTTGCAATTTTATCAAATGTACTTGTTTACTGTGATGAATAATTTTTATGCGTTTTTATATGTATGATTATGACTTTTTAATGGAGATGCAAAGTTTGTGAAGTGAATAAATTATCTAATAGATAAAATTGCTTAAAAAACGCAAACCCATCCCAGCGTTCATTTTTAAATATTTCACCAAATCAATGTGTTTTATTCGTTCTTGTATGAATCAGTTAAGTCAAGTTTGACATTGGTGCACTTAAGGACATAGTTTAAAAACCTTAGTGGCAATTATTCGCTACTCTCCGTTCAAAAGCGGAAACCCCTTAGGTTTTTGGCTTCTCTTTATCTGTTTGTGGGGTAATTTTATAACAAAAATTTAAAAAATCAAACGTCTCACTCAATGCTTTTTTTTGGCTGCGTGGAAGATGTTATTTTTATTGTTGCTGTTCCTGATGTTTACAGACTCCATTTTGACACAAGATCAACAAACATGTTCAACAACATGTGAATCTTTAAATATCTCTAAAAGCAATAACCTATTTACATTTCCTTTGGAAGCACACTTAATACAATATAATTGACAACGTGATGTCTTTGATAAGCGTCTAATAACTAAAAGCAAGCCGCTCGGCTAGCTCAGTAGGTAGCACGCAAGTCTACTGATCGAGGGATCGTTGGTTCGATTCCCGGGCGGGGAATACTAGGTTATGAAATAAGTTCTAGGGCCATTATCCCTCCTACCAATGATGCCTAATTATGTAGGACCTTTGCCAGTCACTGACGAAAGTATGTGCTAAGTAGTTCGTTAACAGCTAAATCCAGAGATTTAGCTTTTCCAGAAACAGTGAGTAGGTTGACTGACCGCCGTTATATGACCTATACAACGTGTTGCTATGGCGTTAAACCCAACAAAAACAAAACAGATAAAAACAAACAAACCCAATAAAAATAAATAAATAAAATAAATAAATTTCAACGTAAATTTACCTACGTAAACTGGTCAGATTTTTTGGAGATAGAAAAAGTGTTCAAGCGACGCCGCGTTGAACTTGCCGGAAAATGCACTAAATGCACTTAATGTATTAAATGTACTAAATTTAAGTAAATTTAATATTCTGTTACTTACGGCCACGTGAAAGTGCAACTCGTTGATTGGATTTTTTACGCTGATACGAAATTCACAGCAATGCCACAAGATCGTCTAAAGCAGTAAACAGTGATGTTTCTCTAATTCGGTAACTGTTACTCACTTGTAAACCACGATCCGATTCTGATTAAGCCTCGGTTGTTACAACTTACGGCACATTAAATAAGCGACTTCACATTAAATAACAAGTCTAACGCACAGTTATGCGGAAATGCGACAATTTGTCGCCCCTGCGGATGTTATTAAAGACTACTATCGAAATAATTAAGAATTTATTTTATTTTAAAATCAATTAAATCAATGTCAGTCAGACATTAGTTTACAAAAATAGATGAAATCCCAGGTGACGGGAACAACGTACGGAGCAGCCCGCTTACAACGTAATTTAAAAAAATGATAAATTGATACAAATGTTTACAAAAACAGTCGAGAAATTCCGACATCCAAATGCCATTTTCCCTTCACACTTTATTGCACTCTATTTCCCGGAGGTATGAACTAAAATGCGGATTTGACCGGTTTGCGACAATTTGATATTGGTTGTTATTTTGGTTGTTATTTTCTGCTCCTCCACCGTAATCATTATCTTCAAACTTGATGAAATTATTATTATCTTATGATGCTAGTAGCTAAGAGCCTCAGCCGAGGAGTACGTGGTATCCGAAAATCCGGAAAAACACTTTCCGAACCCTGAAAATTAGGAACAAACCCTAAAAATCCGGAGTAAACTTTTTCCGAACCAATATACTTACAGAGCAAATCCTATTAAATCCGAACAACGTTTGCTTGCACCAGTGAATTTATTTTCCAAACGGCAAAAATCCGGACACAATGTTCGGTGCAGATATTGTTCAGATTACTAGGGTTTTACTGTAAATTTTACGGACAAAAAACTTCAAAATGTCATTACCATAAAAAAACTTATCAAATCGTCTGGCGATGTCTTAAATTCGGTCACTGGAACAATGACCTAAACGTGTGTAACTTGATAGGTTTCAGCATTGGGAACACGACAGAGAACATCTGCGAATATCATTTTATTTTAGCCGTAAATTGCCGAGGAGTTCCGAATTAGGATTTAGAAGCGTATGAACACAAGTTTGTATTCCGTCCTACTTTGTGACGCAGTAAAAGTGGGAAGAAGTCCAGACAAAAAAGTAGCCCGTAGATATTTTCGTCTGAGCAGAGAGTTGTGACAGAATTTTATATGGTGGCATATTTCTGCCACCAGATAACCACGTAACTAACACGTTTATTAAGTTATTAACTAGTTACGTAACTAGATAACACTTACAAGTCAGCGATATCTTGGATATGTGGTAATTTAAGTGGTTAATTAACTAGCTATTATGGTGGCATATTTCTGCCATCATACAACCACATAACTAATTAGTTAATTAAGATGTTAACTAGTTATGGTAACTAGTTAACCACATTACTTAATTAACTTAAGTCGTTAACTAGTTACCGTTACTAGTTAACCCTTTTAATTAACTAGTTAGTTATGTGGTTATCTGATGGCAGAAATATGCCACCATAAGCTACGGAACTAGGTTATCACTTAATTAACTAGTTAATTTGGTGGCTAAATAGCTATGTAATCAAAATACCACAAATGGTTAACGGATAACTAGTTATGTAACTAGTTAATCATTTCATTAACTGGTTAATAATGTTCATGATTATCTGATGGCAGAAATTTTTCACCATAGGATTACCAGTCAGTACTGAAAAGCCATTTTAACTAGATCATTGATTAACAAAAATTTGTATCTGACTAAAATCATTTGACGACAGCATAACAGAACAACACAAAACAACAATTAACAGAAATTGTGCAACATAAAACAGTGGTATCATTTGATATTCTAACAAATATAGCAGACTACATCTTACTACATTATTGGTAAATTTTAATCAACTGCCAGTGACGCATACATTAACCCCACTAATTTAAATACTCAATATATGTTCGATGATCCCCGTACATACGTAAATACTAACTACAGTACTTTTGTACTTACTTTCGATAAAATAATAGATATCCATTTTAATGTACGGTGATTAATGAACAAATATCAAGTATTTAAATCAATGGGATAAATGTATGCACCACTGACATCTGGACATCTGAGAAAAACTATAACCGCATTGGTTACTGCAAAATCATATCATTCTATGTCCGATAATGCAAAACTCAAGAAGAAATCAGTCTTTATAACAAGTCCGTTGGCTTTGATGGACCTCAAAAAGAAACATTACTCTTTCAGTGATATTTATACATCTGTGTTGAATAATAACAGCTCCTAAGTACTATTGACCATTGCTATCTCTAGAAATATGTAATACAATGTGGACAGTCACAAAAACAGCAGCGTGTTCAATTACCCTGAACGCTCCAAAACGTTCCGTAACGGAAGTGTCGGAACTACTCAACCAAAAGACAACTCAACCCGAGACAACTCAATTGCCTACTAACGATTTGAGTTGTCCTAACTTTAGGTTGAGTTATCCATGGGTTGAGATGTCTGCGGGTTGAGTTGTCCCGTATCCGTAACATTAGCTAACAGTAGTTACTGAACACGCTGCAGAGCAACCGATATGTTTTTTTTCTATTCAATATTACGTGAATCTATCTAAACACACGTCCTTTAACTATACTACATTGTTCTCCTTTTTAGACATACGTTTAATGACTGTTACTATTTTTGCAGTTGCCTGCCTATAAAAGCATATCGTGGGCTTAGGGCAAAACGGTCGCATCTCAATATAATAAAAAAGAGTGAGTTACTGTTTTGCGCTAAGCTATGTCATTGACATCTCTGCCTTTGGAGAAAGACGATCGTTAAAATGCAATAAAACATGTTGTTTTATTAACCTATAACAAAATTATTTTCAATTAATACACCTTTTATGAGCAAGTATAAGATATGCTATGATTGGAATGGATGTGAAGCAGTTTCTGCTGAACTGTTAGCAGTAAATTTCACATTGCAGCAGTATTAGAAATATGAAATTAGCAGTAACAGCAGTAAGACCAATATTTCTGCTGTACTGCTAGCAGCAAGATTAACATTTCAGCAGTATTAGAAATATGAAGTTAGCAGTAACAGCAGTAAGATCAATATTTCTGCTGTACTGCTAGCAGTAAGATTAACATTTCAGCAGTATTAGAAATGTGAAGTTAGCAGTAACAGCAGTAAAGCCAATTTCTTTGCTGTACTGCTAGCAGCAAGATTCACATTTCAGTAATAGAAATGTGAAGTTAGAAGTAAAATGGAGCAAAACTCAAACTTGCCCCCAACAGAATCATGTAAGAATGGACAATAACATATTGGCTTGGTGAAAAACTTCAGCCCACACTTAACTAACAGCATGAAAGGAAAATCACTTATCGCTTACTTAAAATCGCTAACTGATGCGTGTTCAGTAACTACTTTTAGCGAACGTTACGGATACGGGACAACTCAACCCGAAGTCAACTCAACCCGAGGATAACTCAACCCAAAGTTGAGAGAACTCAAACCGTTAGTGAGGTATTGAGTTTTCTCGGGTTGAGTTGTCTACGGGTTGAGTTGTCCTGATCCTAACGTTACGGAACGTTTCGGAACGTTCAGGGTAACTGAACACGCTGCTGGTAAGTGGTATTTAGTTATGTAACGTGATAAACATTCAATTTACTTGTAAATTATGAGGTAATCTGATGGCAAAAATATGCCACCATAGTTGATAGCATGAATTATGTTTAATACTACTTATTTTACTGATTCGAGAGCCCCAGGGATGTCTAGGGGCCGCGATCATGACGACTTACAGTCGCGATGTGACTGATAAAAATGTGTAAAAATTCGGCAAAGTGCACAGTACATTACATCACCAGATTAAATCGAATATTTCATTATAGCATTGTCCTGCATAATTGATTTAAAATGTTGTTTGTCGTCAGTCGGTAGCGTTTTATTTATTAATGAAATGAGTGTGTGCCGGGATTTTGAAACTAGATCCTCGAAGGGGGAGGGGGCGTTCGAATCCCTTCCGGGGCGGTCATAGTTTACACCCTTCCATGAAATTTTGAAAATAATGCCGGTTTTCATTCTTTTTAAGGTGTATGGAGAGGTTTCCGGCCTTGTGGAGAGATAGGTGGGTTCTAGTTATAGACAAGGGTCTAGGAAAGCTAGGTTATGTGCGTTAGCCGCCATAAAAATAGCCTAAATTGCGATGACACTGCGTTTAAACCCTGCATAACATCAATAGAAATATATACTGAAGTATTTCTGGCATCATGCCGTTGTATATTTCAGTTGTTCCACTGACACACATTCGTTTCATCAGTGAGACATGATTAGCAAGACTGTGAAACAGGCGAAGCTATAAGCGGCATTTCTGAACTGCGATATTGAGTAGTGGTCCATTTTTCCGCATGCCAGCAAATAGTTCAATATAAAAAACTCGATACATAACTGCCTTTATCTTGCATTCACACATATTTCATAAAATTCATTGCGACATCAAATCTCTTCAATTTTGTGAACAATTAAACTATGTTAGAAAAGTAATAACTCGACTGGTTACCGCGGATGTATACATGTACATCGATTTCATTCATGAAAAATTATGAATGAAAATATTTTACTCGTCCCCGTATCAAGCACTATAGTCACGTGATTAACAATTCAATAAACCAGGAAAGACTCGATCAAACGCTACTTTGAATTTGTAAGAACGGTTAAATTTCACAATAATATAAACAGTGGAGTAAATGTTTTATTTCTGTGTAAAAAAATAAACAAATATTCAATAACACATACGCTAGTTGTGAAGTAGTCTATTCGCCGTGCAAATTCGAATATTTCATAAGTTCATTCCAGAGTTAGATGTAAACATGACACGCTGACATTTAGACAAAATGTGCTCGTAACAAAATGGATCAAAACTTGCGTTAAAACTGGATTTAAACATTAACATTCAGCAAAAGTGTACGGAATTAACTAATTCACATCTAGGATTAGGATTTAACATCGAAGGATACAAATTTACTGGAATGTAGAGGATCCAAAATATGCGAACGTCGCGAAAACTGGTTACGAAACATACTGGATAAACAAACATTGATTTGAGCTCAGAATCCTAGTTCATAACCTACATATATGTGCTAATGTGTTCTGTGTGTTGCCCAGAACACTAGTCATTGTGTGCTTTATGGCTAGAGACATGCATCATGCTCACTAAACAGGAAACATGGAACGCAGAAAAATGTAAACATGAATTACAAGGTAACTTCTGATTTAAACTGTAGTTATTATGTGTAATATACCCCGGCCCGTTTCAATATTAGCTGGGGAGAGGGGGGGCTATTGCATTTACCGGTACGTAGTAATTCACCTGAACTAGAAATACCAGTATTAGAATTTTCAAAAATGTTTTACTGAGTATTCACAACGTATCCAAACCGTCCAAAGTTTATTTATAGAAGACAAGACTTAACATGCCCTGATAATATGTAAGACCATTGAGTCTATTTTTAGAATTCCAGGAATTAGCTTGCTTTGTTTACAATTGGAGTAAATGAATTGAAGTAATATCCCTCAACGTTTTAAGCCGTGCCGAGTCTATTTAGAGAATATCAAGATTTGCCTGACACGTGAATGATACCTAACATTTAGACCTTTTTTGATTCATTTTATGGAACTTTCTGGGCTGAAGAAAGTACACCGAATAAACAGGTGTTGTCCAGGATTTGTTCGGACTACGAACATAAAACAGCATTATTATGGTAGACTCTAGAACTGTTCCTGTCTATTTGACATATAGGGACTAGCCCCAATCTTTGAGCAAACCGAAATATTCCTATATAAATAAGAAGGGTGTTAAGCTAACAGCTATGTTTATGAGGGGCATGACTTAAACCTGTCTCAGTGGATACTGGTTACGCCTCTCGGCTGATTGGATACAGATAATCTTGTCCCGTATAAATACATTTGCCCGTTAGTAGGTAAGATATGTTTGCATTTTTTCAACAAAAAGGAGTTTTAAAAAAGAAAACACATTCTATTATTAGCTGTGCATATTTTCTGGGGTTTTTTTTTGCAACTTCATTGACACTGGTTATACTTCATGCAATAATAATGTTATTTTCTGGTAATACACGCAGATAACCCGACAAAAAATGTGCTAAAGAGTTCAAATGTGCATCCCTATTTTGACTGTCCGATGTCCACTTTTTCATCGTGTGACCTCAAATGCATTGTTCTGATTGGCTTACAACAACCGGTGTCAACACGAAAATCCTCAAATCTTGATAATTGTACTTATCACTGCCGACGCAGCTATAATAATAACCATAACATTTACCCTATAGCCCTGTTTGATTAGAGGGACAAGAAAATATTAATGCAAAGTATTAAATACCGCCGGGTAGTGGTAACATTATGAGTACATACATCAAGAGAGAAAACAAAGATAGATAAAGCAAAAAGAGTACACAATTATGTATTCTAAGGTATAATACAGAATATGCGAGTATTCCATGATTAAATGGCTGGTTATAGATAAACATGTACAATATCTAAAAGTTCAGCATGCAGACACAGTATCAAAACTTACTAAAGACAAGTACAAATAATTTATAACTTTTACATCATGCATTTTGTGCTTCGTTTACGATAAACCCGATCCAAAATTCCTAGCTGGAGTAATCGCGTATAAATTGCTATCGCTTATAAATATGCAGCAAATCTGTTCACAAAGACGTGCGTGAAATATATCAGTACGTGTGGTTTTTAGCATGAACCTCAATTTAGGAGAGCATCTTTTTTGCAATGTATTAAGAAATAAATTAATGAAAATAATGCACTTAAAGTGCCCATCAATGGCAGAATTTTTATTGCAGTACTATAAAATTAAAAATTATTACAATTTAATTAGCTCTGTCAGCATTTGTAAATAAAAAAGGAGGACGCAAGTAAAAGAAATCATGAACTGCTTCTACCATCAGATTCTGATGACTCCAATGTGTAAATAAGTGATCTTATTTTAAGTTCATGATATATCGGGGGCTACTGTCCCCGAACACCCGCTTTTTCATGGTCATCGTCAATACCGACACGTTGAAGACACAGGGATTCATAATGATAACCATTTATACCTATATCCATGGCTGCCCTAATTGTGGCATGTACCCATAAATAAAATCCTCTCTTGGCTTCAAAGTTTGCATTGCATGTCTATGGAAAGTATGTTATGAATTTAAAAAAAAATCAGATTTCTTGGATTTGCGGAGGTTAAAATCTATGCTAGTTAAAATCACAAACAAAATTTGAGTAAAATCCATCCGATAGTTATTTAGATATTTCATTGGGTCCAGCTTTAAGGCAAAATACCTATAAAATGAAAACATTTTGTATTTTTAATGTGTATTAATTTCACAATTCATATTGTTTCATTTCAATTGATGATATTGTTCTCCACCTCATGCTGTTGCGTTGTCCTTTTTTTCAAAAATGTACATACTGCAGGCTGATCCAACAATTGTTATCAACTTCATTTATGATAATTTCTACAGCATACCTTAAAAGTAACTCATATTAGCAAAACAGTTCTGTTCTGTTTATGATAGCTATGAAAGTAAGATTACAAAAACAAGAATTATTTGAAATTTCTTTTTCCATTTTTGAATCATCTAGCTTGTGAATTATGATTTTAATTTTTTCTTCACGTGTTCAACATGATTTTGATATTTTACTTGAAGTACAATATTTTGTTATTATAGACAGGATGTATGATATCATTGTGTTGACATTACTGAAAATCATTATTTCTATTGAATGAGGAAATAAGACTTCTCACAGCTCTTCATCAACTAGTAATTATACAAGTCCATTGATCAGTGAGTTATAAGAAAATGTATGCCAATCTTTCTTAAAAAGCTCTTAATCATCAGATTTGATTTATACCTAAATTAATGACTGGTTATACGCGAGACGAAACTAAAGCTTATCTTGAACTATTGATGGTTGTTTGAGCCTTCAACACAGTCTTGCTTCAGTGCTTTTCAGCACTTTGATTTTAAAAAATACTAACACGTGTATGGCACGGTGACATTTTTGAGTAACCTAGTGCGAATTTATAAATAGAAAATAATGGGTGTATTTAGTCTAAAGTTACTTATAATGTATGCGTTTACTGTAAAACCCCGAACTGCTTGTACGCTACACTGGTTCATCTGAACAGAACAAAACTTACATTTTACATTCACAAGTTATATACATAACAATATGTGAGAAGTTAATGCAAATATTGATAAATGCGAGGTCTCGAATTTATTGGGTATTATAGAAAAAAACTTGTACTTGGGGACATCTGCGACGATTTTGATTAATCTTGATAACAATAATTAAGAAAAAGCCGTTGCACCTGAAGTTGCCAGCTCAAACTAAAAAACAAAGATTAGGTGGTCCAAATCAAGTAAAACGCGAGACTGCCACGCCCAGAGCGAGCTACTAACTCTCAACTCCTGAAGTTGCAAGTCCAAAACCTGTAACACGCATATAGCTGCCACACCCAGAGTTACTAGCCCAAAACAAGCGACACCTTGGGCTATCACTCCAAGAGTTGCCAGCTCAAAACAAGCAACACCCAAGGCTGCCGAACCTAGAGTTGCCACCCAAAACCAGCAACACCCAAGGCTGTCACACCCATAGTTGCCAGCCCAAAATCAGCAACACCCAAGGTTGTCACACCCAGAGTTGAAAGGCCGAAACCAGCAACACACAGAGTGGCCAGCTCAAAACCAGCAACTCCCAAGCCTGTCACTCCAAGAGTTACCAGCTTAAAACCAGCAACACCCAAATCTGTCACACCCAGAGTTGCCGGTCCAAAACAAGCAACACCAAGTCTGTCACATCCTGAGTTGAAAGCCTAAACACGCAACATCAAAGGCTGTCACACCCAGAGTTACCAGCCAAAACCCAGCAACACCCAAGGCTGTCACATCCATAGTTGCCAGCCAAAAATCAGCAGCCCCCAAGGCTGTCACACCCAGAGTTGCCACCCTAAACCAGCAACACCCAAGGCTGTCACACCCAGAGTTGCCACCCTTAACCAGCAACACCCAAGGCTGTCACACCCAGAGTTGCCACCCTAAACCAGCAACACCCAAGGCTGTCACACCCAGAGTTGAAAGACCGAAACCAGCAACACCAAGAGTGGCCAGCCCAAAACCAGCAATACCCAAGTCCGTCACACCCAGAGTTGCCACCCAAAACCAGCAACACCAAGAGTGGCCAGCCCAAAACCAGCAATACCCAAGTCTGTCACACCCAGAGTTACCAGCTTAAACCAACAACACCCAAACCAAGGTTGCCACACCCAGAGTTGCCAGTCCAAAACCAGAAACACCCAAGGTTGTAACACCCAGAGTTGCCAGTCCAAAACCAGAAACACCCAAGGTTGTCACACCAAGAGTTGCAAGCCCAAAACCAGCAACACCCAGGGTTGAAAGCCCAAAACCAGAAACACCCAAGGTTGTAACACCCAGAGTTGCCAGTCCAAAACCAGAAACACCCAAGGTTGTAACACCCAGAGTTGCCAGTCCAAAACCAGAAACACCCAAGGTTGTAACACCCAGAGTTGCCAGTCCAAAACCAGAAACACCCAAGGTTGTAACACCCAGAGTTGCCAGTCCAAAACCAGAAACACCCAAGGTTGTCACACCAAGAGTTGCAAGCCCAAAACCAGCAACACCCAGGGTTGAAAGCCCAAAACCAGAAACACCCAAGGTTGTAACACCCAGAGTTGCCAGTCCAAAACCAGAAACACCCAAGGTTGTAACACCCAGAGTTGCCAGTCCAAAACCAGAAACACCCAAGGTTGTAACACCCAGAGTTGCCAGTCCAAAACCAGAAACACCCAAGGTTGTAACACCCAGAGTTGCCAGTCCAAAACCAGAAACACCCAAGGTTGTCACACCAAGAGTTGCCAGTCCAAAACCAGAAACACCCAGGGTTGAAAGCCCAAAACCAGAAACACCCAAGGTTGTAACACCCAGAGTTGCCAGTCCAAAACCAGAAACACCCAAGGTTGTCACACCAAGAGTTGCAAGCCCAAAACCAGCAACACCCAGGGTTGAAAGCCCAAAACCAGAAACACCCAAGGTTGTAACACCCAGAGTTGCCAGTCCAAAACAAGCATCACACAAGCCTGTCACACCCAGAATTGCCAGTCTTAAACCAGCAAAACCCAAAGCAGTTACATTTTAACCTCTCTTGCTAAGAAAAAAGGATTGTATCACTCAATGTGTGGCAATTTTAGAAGTTACTGGTTTAATACTAACTACTGAGGGTGTAGCAACCTTGATCATAGCTGGTTTAGTCTCGCAACTCTTTGAGTAACAGGTTTAAGACCCAATACTCATTCCAACGACAAAAAACAAAACTCGTTTCAGAAAATATTTACGAAAAGATCATTTTATCGGAGTTATACTGTACCTTTCTTAATGTATCTGGTAAAATGCCAGTTTTGTAACAAATATAGACAAGTAAAAGCTATTTTTATTCTGCTAGATAAAATTACACACAATGTGTGGTTTAATTGTCAATTGAGAAAGTCGAGCACTAGACTATCCAAGTGTTTCGTTTCACAGGCTGTCGGTATGAAAGAGTATTTATTGTATGTACTATACATTGTATATAATGAACGCAGATTTTAGGGGGAGTGGGGTTCTTTTATGTCGACAGCCTGTGGTTCATTTAAGGTGAAAAAGTATGTACAAAAAATATGAAGATTCGTTTTGCGACATTGTACATTTGTATTTATAAAATGACTATAATATGACCGTAGATAATTCATCTCATTCGTTTCAGAGCGTAAATATATATATTTAATATTTATATATAAAACTTATATACAATGTAGTACATTAATTCGTTTGTGCTTTACAATGAATCACATAAAAGTTATATAAAATCCCAGATTAAAATCAGTTAATGTTTATTGATGAATTACATGTGTATTTAAGTTAAAAGAAAGATTGTTCATTAACGTTTGATGTGAATTAAGTCATTTTAGGAAAGCATTCCACCGTTTTAATCCAACAACACGAATTGATCTATCTGCCATATTGGTCCTATTTCTTGGAACACCAAACTGGTCGCAATGTAGGAGCAGTGGTCCAGTGGTAGGACGCGCGCCTAAGGATCGAGAGGTCCCGGGTTTGATCCCCACTAGGGGCACTGCTAATTTTCTTGAGCAAAAAATAACTTACAATAGTTCCACTCCACCCAGGTGTAAATGGGTACTGTGAGGGATTGCCTGCCTGAGGGTGACTTCATTGATCAGGAGTTATCGTACAAGATTGTAAAGTCGGCTGAACATGTATGTGGAAGCAGACTTTAAACCGCACTTTAACTTTAACCAGAGGATCGTAATTTAGTTGTATGTGGTGTTTGTGTAGCCGAGAAGCTCTGTCATGAAAACAGATGCAGTTTTGTTGACAATTCTGTGAACAAATACTTCATTCTCCTATATATTTAAAGTTAACAAAAAATGAATATAGCGTGCTCTTTTAAATTGCCCTCCCTTATAAGGAATTGGCACTTTGTCACTTTTAACTTAGAAAGCAAAATCATTTGAGATATTTAATGTGTCTCGAAAGTATATTATATTTTTAATGACTTTACAATTTTGTGCAACAGTTTTAATATCTGCTGTATATTAATATATCTTCATAAAGTAACCTTAAAGCCCCATTATCAAAGTACATGTAACAGTATTTTTGGACTACAAAGAAAATAGATATAATAGTATAACCTCTGCAGAGCGGCCCTCTACAGAGCAAACCTTTGCACAACAACAACATTTGATATTTCCATCAGGTGTAATTTGAATTGAATTTAACCTCTGCAGAGCAACAACCTCCAAACAGCAACATTCTTAAGTCCCTCCCAGTGGGTGTTGCTCAAGAGGGGTTATACTGTAGTTATTTTTATAAGTCTTGTTATAGAAAAAAATGCTCCAAATTACATACAAATGTAATTAGGCTCTAAAACTATCTTAGATCAGGTATATTGAACATAATAATAAATGAATATAAATTGCTCTTATAAAAGTACCCCACATTTTAAAGAAACTGACATTTTGTCAAATTCAAATTTAGAATCAGAATGGTTGAACAGTTTATTGTGTCTCTAATGCATATTATATTCTGATAACTTCATGTTCTTAATTAAACCAGTTTTCAAGTCTACAGTTGATGAATATATCTTCATATAGTGGCTTTAAGTTTCACTGTAAGTTTATTACATCGTCATATCTAATCAAATAAATCTAACCTTTATTAAACCAACTTGCATTTATGAACAGAAATTTCAGCTACGAGTGAAAATGCCTTTTGAGCTCATGAGTTGATATAAAAACGATCTCAATACAAAATTGACGAATATACACTCTGTTCCTTTCATGTTTTATGTGATTTATTAGAGATATTACATAGCGTGACGTCATTCTATATTTTCATCAAATAAGACACAATTTTACTGAAAAGTATGAAATAATCTGTCGTGTATATGAAAATGATCAAAATATCTCCCTACAGACTTGAACATTAATTATATACGCGTGTCATTTTCTGTAGAACTTTGTCTTAAAACTAATAATTATAGAATATGCTGAGGCGACTTGAATTTACGGAAAAAGATATTTATTAAAACCCAGACTTCCTAAATCCCAGACTTCTTAATACATTAATTATACGAGTTAGCGTATCATTGTGAATAAACATATGACATGCGGCGTTGAAATTAGAACTGTGTATTATAATCATTGTTCATTTGGTAAAAGTATATATTTTATGGACTTCCAATAATTAGTAGCGCACTTATCTGAACAGATGATCATAAAAAAACGGTAATCTGGTACGAGATAATGTTGATCCAGACAATTAGGGACAAAAGTCCCTTATTACTGGTCACTGCAAATGAAAGCATAGTCATGTTCACCAAATTGCCATATTTAGACACTTGGATTTGATAACATGATCCAGGGCTCAAGTAGTTGCATGGACACAATATAAGACAAACTTCCTTACTGTGCAGGGTCAGTCCACACCTGAGTTAAAGTAAGCTAGATTATGTATGTACAATAAATGTTAGTAGAAGGACTAGCCGTGTTCAGTAACAACTGTTAGCGAACGTTACGGGACGGGACAACTCTACCCGTAGACAGCTCAACACATGGATAACTCAACCCAAAGTTGTGAAAACTCAAACCGTCAGTGAGGTATTGAGTTTTCTCGGGTTGAGTTGCCTTTTGTGTTGAGTTGTCCTGAACCTAACGTTACGGAACGTTTCGGAACGTTCGGGGTAACTGTACATGCTGCAGGGCTTTAATCATGATATGATTTGCATGTGTAGACAAAATGTATGAAAATAATGTATTTATTCGCAAATGTAAAACACAATGGTTTGACCCTTCGTAGGAGCCAAGATTTGGTCATCTACCACACCTCGAGCGTCTAAATGGTTACGTCATTGGACAGGTCATCATTAGATAGCCTGAGCCAGCTCGGTAATAGTTCGAATTACATTCAAAACCTATCCTGTTGTTTCCTTGAGATCAGGAACTGGACTCCAAAGTAATTAAAGGTACTCATTCACAGATTTCAACTTAAACACCAACTTGTACAGGAACTATCAAAATTGTTTGAAACATTTTTAAGCAGACAATAAGTGATTTGATAATGACAATTTTAGTGCAAATAGACACACAAGAACACATGATGGTGTTTCAAGTAGTAAAACTCTACCCCGTATGTCACGCTATAGACACTTTTAGTGCATTTGGGTGACTATTATTGTATATTTCTTGCAATCTATAAGTCAGTTTGTCCTAAAATATTAAGACTTAATTTTTGACACAATTACAGACACTGAATGGAACATGTATTTTGAAAATTTTGAAAAACCTTTACCAATTCTGTGAACAAGTACACGTACCTTTAATATAAGTTATAAGATATTATTTCACAATTGAGCTAAAATATATTAGAATAAACTAAACTCGAGAATCAGAGGATATGTTCAAAATGTTTGTTTTGTTCAAAGACTGTATTTCATAAACATCCTATTTTCAATTTCAATGATTTTATCGTTAAAACGTTTTTGAGAAAACTACACTAAAAATGAAGACTCTTATCATAAAGGCATTTCAAGATGACCCCTTATTTACAAAGAAACCCCTAATACTGAAACTACTCTCTGAGCATGGGTTCGTCAAAAGTATTTTATACTCGATCAATCAAATCCCTTTAAACAAGTTATAAAATAAATTAAAATTCATTAATGAATTTGAGATCAAAAGAAAATTATATTAGTCATCACTATCGATTTAAAAACTTATTTAGCAGTAATTATTTAAATTCAAATGCAACATTTTTAATAAAAGAAAATCGCAATAATTATTTACTTCCAATTAATGTAAACCTATTTCATAAAACCCAATAAATATTACCCAAAATTTGTTAAACAAGCATTTTAATGTACATAAAGTTGGTAAATAACTCACTTTGCAATGCAGCTGTCTACATCATTTATAATTCCGTCTAGAAAACGTAAGTTTATATATACGTAATGCACATGTCACTGTAATACAGCATTCCCTATCAACTTAAAACACAATCATTGGAATGAATAAGATATAAATAAACAGCGAATATTCACGTACGTTCTATGAATTTTCAAACTACTATAGTATATAAATAATCATCGCTTTACTAATAATAGTCGGTGAAAGTTGATAATGTTTCAAAAATCGGTTAAATCATGAAGCACGTATATATACAAAGCATGATAAAAACAGAAACTACAGTACATATACTTGAGTCATAAAATTATCTAAATCACATGAAGGGTTATAACATAGTTTTTATTTCACAATTAACTATTTAGATAAAAGGGGTTATATAATATCATTGAAAATATATAAGTCAAGCGCAGTATCTTAAGACTTTATACAAAATCTTCGATGTACATGTATTTGTTACATGTAAGTTACATCCTAAGAAGGTCTATACATCAAAGGATAATAATATGCTGTATAAGATAAGACCTAAAAGAATTTAAATCATACATGATCTTCATGGCTATATGACATGACCTATACGACTATATGACATGACCTTCACGACTATATGACATGACCTCCATGACTATATGACATGACCTCCGCGGCAATATGACATTACCTCCACGACTATATGACATGACCTCCACGACTATATGACATGACCATTACGACTATATGACATGACCTCCACGACTATATGACATGACCTCCACGACTATATGACATAACCTCCACGACTATATGACATGACCTCCACGACTATATGACATGACCTTCACGACTATATGACATGACCTCCACGACTATATGACATGACCTCCACGACTATATGACATGACCTTCACGGCTATATGACATGACCTTCAAAACTATATGACATGACCTTCACGACTATATGACATGACCTTCACGACTATATGACATGACCTCCAGGACTATATGACATGACCTTCACGACTATATGACATGACCTCCATGACTATATGACATGACCTCCATGACTATATGACATGACCTTCACGACTATATGACATGACTCTACGACTATATGACATGACCTCCACGACTATATGACATGACCTCAATAAATATATGACATGACCTCAATAACTATATGGCATGACCTCAATAACCATATGACATGACCTCCACGACTATATGACATGACCTCTACGACTAAATGACATGACCTCAATAACTATATGACATGACCTCCACGACTATATGACATGACCTCCACGACTATATGACATGACCTTTACGACTATATGACATGACCTCCACGATTATATGACATGACGTCCATGACTATATGACATGACGTCCATGACTATATGACATGACGTCCAAGACTATATGACATGACCTTCACGACTATATGACATGACCTCAATAACCATATGACATGACGTCCATGACTATATGACATGACCTCCACGACTATATGACATGACGTCCATGACAATATGACATGAACTCTACGACTATATGACATGACCTCCAAAACTATATGACATGACCTCCACGACTATATGACATGACCTTCAAAACTATATGACATGACGTCCATGACTATATGACATGACCTCCACGACTATATGACATGACCTCCACGACTATATGACATTACCTTCACGACTATATGACATTACCTTCACAACTATATGACGTGACGTCCATGACTATATGACATGACCTCCACGACTATATGACATGACCTCCACGACTATATGACATGACTTCAAAACTATATGATGTGACGTCCATGACTATATGACATGACCTCCACGACTATATGACATGACCTCCACGACTATATGACATTAGCTCTATGACTATATGACATGACGTCCATGACTATATGACATGACCTCCACGACTATATGACATAACCTCCACGACTATATGACATGACTCCACGACTATATGACATGACCTTCACGACTATATGACATGACTTCAAAACTATATGACATGACCTCAATAACTATATGACATGACCTCCACGACTATATGACATGACCTCCACGACTATATGACATAACCTCCACGACTATATGACATGACTCCACGACTATATGACATGACCTCCATGACTATATGACATGAAAGAAACATAGCATGATTGGAATATTGCAAGTGAGTACCCCTGAAGTAGTTGCGACGCATCTTTTGCAAATTATCAAATGGACAAAATAGTTAATTATCTAGTTTTTTATCAACTTTAGTTGACGATTTCTCCCTTGCAATATATTGTCTTTAGAAGAACTTCAATTATCTGTATGCTTTCCACACAGTACATACTGGTACGATTTTCTATTTGTATACTATTTGACCACAATGGAAATAGGGGTTTCCCTTTTTTTGTGTTATTCAGGTTATTAATGTACTTTGACATAGACCTTTGCTTTTCATGATTGATCATATTTATTGTTTTAATCATGTTTGATGTTATGTTTTAATTATATTGTACATTTGTTAACCGAATAAATCTGTCTGTCCATGTATGTCTTTCTCTGTCCGTGTGTCTGTGTGTCTGTCTATCTATCTATTTGGTCTCAACATTAAAGGTCATCCAATTGACCCTGGCGACCTATATACTTGGGGTTGGGCAACTTGTTAAATTATTACTAATAAATATTTAATTCAGGCATACATAAAGCTAGTTGTTCAACTGGACAAACTACTTTAAAAAGAAATGTCGAGTTCTGGTTATATGTTTAGCCATAAGTTCTATGTACTGATATGCCAGAGAATTTTTTATACATAAAAAGTGACCCTCATTTAAAAATGTTTGTATAGATATTTTGTTAAGAGTACAATATTTTAAGTCAACGACCTTATCAATTGAACCATCGAAAAAAGTGTGGTTAACAAATATGACATTACATATATCCATTAAAGGTCACAGTCACACATTATTTGTTAAAAATTGGCTGTAAACAAATTGTGAAATGAATAAATTAAAAAGTATGATAATTCAGATAACTGTGATGTATTGACAGTCACCTCTCTGTAGAAGAAATTGACATCGTTGACTCGACCCTATCAGATATAGTTTAACCATTAGCGTTAAGGTTTACAATATCCCTAACTAAAACCAGGGATTCTATATAACAGGGATTTGTAACGAAGTGCTTTTTTGAATTTTCTAAATTTTTCAAACTTTCGCACCACTACCACACTTCGCAGAATAATCAAATAATGCAACATATTTATAAAACAAACTACATATCCATTAAATCTTTATGTTAAGCACCAAGAAAAATTGCTTCATGCTACTTAAAAATGACTTACAGCCAAGAAATACACTAATGGACAGGTACATATTGGAAATTCTAGGGGGGAGGGGTCCGGACCCCCTTCCCCCCTCTAGATCCGTCTATGACATTAATTCAAGTATGACATTGAATTCACAGGTTACTTTGACCTTATCTACTGAATTCCCGGGCGAGGCATACTTTCGTGGAGCTTGGTCATGAAATTACTTCTACGGCCATTCTCCCTCCTACCAATGATTTTTAATTATGTAGGGCAGTTGTCAGTCACTGACGAAAGTATGTGCTTAGTAGTTGGTTAACAGCTAAATCCAGAGATTTAGCCTTTCCAGGAGGAGTGAGTAGGTTGACTGACCGCCGTTATATGACCTATAAAATGTGTTGCTACAGCGTTAAACCCAACAAAACAAACAAAATATCTACTGAATGAGTTCAATGAAGCATCAGTATTATTTCGCTGTAAGAATGATTATTATTTCACAAGTGAGCTAAGGATGCAATATTTTCACGAGTGGCATAGCCACGAGTAGTGAAAATATAATATCATTAGCTCACAAGTGAAATAAATAGATCTTACACCGAAATAAACAAATTTTTTTGTTTATTTCATGCTTCAAACTGGCTTTTTTTTAAATTCTAAGTATGATATGTCATCGGAACAGTGCATCCAAACAGTGAAAAATAACAAATACGTGTATATTTCATTGTTTCAAAACAATGAATTATGGATCTTTATTTCATGGATAAATCCCTGTATTCCACTGAAAAACATAGAAAAAATTGTTTTCATGAGCAAGAATTACATGTAGTAATAGTAAAGCAAAATTTCGTAAGGATGCTTCAAGTTGACCTTTTTAGTGAAAGGTTTTTTACGATGTACTATGTCATAATCTGCTTTTTGACCTGAAAAATAAAGTATTTTTCAATCTTCAATGATAAAAATGTCATATCACATCATTCATAAATTGGATACATACAAAATGTATTTGAACTTCCTTTCAAAGGGTAATAGAAATGTCAAATTTTAAATTGAGTTTGATAAGCTTGAGAAAGTGTCTTATGTATGGAGCCCCTATAGTGACATCTTGAAATACATGTACTTTTATTTTCATTAATTGATAAAAACTTGATCTTAAAATAGTGTTTTTTTGCTTGATTTATGTTAAAATAATGGATGAAAATATAGATGACTTTGTAACTGCTAGTGTTAAGATATGATATGCCTCATTAATCATTATATATTTAAAGCTCTTCTACTAAGATTTTACACTAGTTACTGTTCGTTTTTTCTCAACTGTCAAAACATGAATAATTTCACGGTGACTTCATGCTCTTTGTCTAACACTTGTGATATTGAGATAGTGTGTAATCATTCACCGTGAAATTATTCAAACTTTGACAGTTGAGAAAAAATGGACAATAATTCTGTCTAAAAGCCATTTTTTATAGAATAAAACAAACATGAGAGACACTTTAACAAAAAACAGACCCATGATGATATCATTGATAGCTGGTTGTATGGGCCAATGAGAGTGTGCCTGATCATATTGTGATCATGTTACGATCTGGTAACAATATCATTGATAGCTGTTTACAGTATGGACCAATTAGAGGGTGCCTGATCATTACGTGATCATGTTACAGTTTGGTGACAATACCCTTGATAACTGATTATATTATGGACCAATGAGAGTATGCTTGATCAACACATGATCATGTGACAGTCTTGTATCAACTTGTGATCATATGACAGTCTTGTATCAACACATGGTCATGTGACAGTCTGGTATCAACTAGTGATCATGTGACAGTCTGGTACCAACTTGTGATCCCGTGACAGTCTGGTATCAACTTGTGATCATGTGACAGTCTGGTATCAACTTGTGATCATGTGACAGTCTGGTATCAACTTGTGATCCCGTGACAGTCTGGTATCAACTTGTGATCATGTGACAGTCTGGTATCAACTTGTGATCATGTGACAGTCTGGTAACCTGTAGTAAAGTGAGATCAGAGGCAAATTGATATTCTAGCATTCAGAGAGATTAGATGTTAGTTACCTGTAAAGTAATTTAGTGAAATATGTTTAATGATAATTTGAATAAATTGAACAATGGGTTGGTTTTTTTTGCTCTGAGTCAGTCGACATAAGTATGACACCGATAGTAGCGCAACTCAATGAATATGCAGGGCTCAACATTATAGGTTGCCCCATTGCCCCTGATGACCTACACTGAACTAAAGTTCTAACCAATCACTTTTCAAATTATAATTATTTTCTAACGGGCCAATGGATCCTTTTTAAATTATGCAGAGGTGATTTTTGTGTCATTTTCTACCGATTTGTGGAAAAAATTTTTTTGATACGGTCCGATGCACTCAATCGGCACTCAGGATGGGGTTTACACATTTTGACACAAAATGTTCGTGCAGAGTGGTGAGTATTAAATTTCACTTTGCATGAATCCTTGTTAATTTTATAAGTGAAAAAACATAAAACATTGCACGAATTGATAAGCCAAAAAATGAGTGTATTATTAATGTATCCTGCATTTGACTTACGAAGATTTCTTTCGTAAGAATTTTTATAAAAAGCACCACAGCTTCCCAATGACAAGTGCTCGTTTCCCATCAAGGTGACGACTCTTATACCAAGAAAAACCAACATTATGGTCTTTTTTTCAAGGCAGGGTATACCAGACATCCTCTGAAAATAAATTAAATTCGCAACCAATGTTTGAAGACAAACATACAACACTGCACTGAAAGCCTTATAATCATAAAGTAGGAGTAGTGGCCCAGAGGTAGGATGCACACTTATGGATCGAGAGATCAAAGGCTCTAACCATTTTGGGCACTGCTTAATTCCTTCAGCAAGAATTTCATCTACAATTGTTCCACTCCACCCAGGTTTGATGGATACTGTGAGGGATCATCTGACTGAAGGTGATTTGAATAATCAGTTATTGTTCGTTTTTTCTAAACTGTCAAAGTTTGAATAATTTCACGGTGAATGATTACACACTATCTCAATGTCATGAGTATTAGACAAAGAGCACGAAGTCACTGTGAAATTATTCATGTTTTGACAGTTGAGAAAAAACTAATAATAATTGTACAAATTTGTTTAGTCGGCTAACCATGTAAATGGAGGCAGACTTAAAATTGTACTTCAACTTTTATAGAGTCAAAGACAAATTTTGGGACCCCTAGATTAACAACAAACATATTTCATGAGGTACATATATTTAATGTTTCCCTGATGACCATGAAACGTATAGACAATGATGATTTTACAATATTAAACACAATGACATATAGTACTAATATACAGGAAGACAAGACATTCAAATAATAAGTCAAAATATTTCATGCCTTTAGACTCAAAACAATACATTTTGCAATAATTGCAAACTGAAATAGTTGGAATACTTAATAACAAGCTAAAATAGTTGGATTACTTTTTTACTTATTAAGACAGCACTTAAATAAATGCGTAGTGAAGTGCTTACAAACTTGTATTTTTACAGGAAACTTTTAAAACTATACAAGTACCTGTGATAAAATTTCAGGACAGAAACTCATCTTGCAAGACAAATCAAAACTCAAGTTACTCTAACAAGCATTATAAACATAAATCTGTCTTAAAGAGAAGATTCAGTCACAAAAACAATTTGGGCATAAAATTCATAGCATCGAGTAAGTAAAAACTCAGGTGAGAGAAATTTCAAATTGTGAAAGAATCTTTAAATAATCTATAAAGATAAGATTTGTCTCAAACTTCATTTTATGTCACTAGGAGTGACCAAAAATGCTAATAGATAAATTTTCAGCTATCATAATGGACATCCACTTATTTTATAGTCAAGATCAAATATGGAACCTTAAAAAATTCTCTCAAATTGTTTTTGTAAGTGAATAACCTCATTAAAAATGATAGTACTATTGAAAAACAGACAGACAAATATATTGTGGAGTCCTGACTATAAAAATATTATATAATGAATGAAAAGGATGAATATATTTACATGTTAAAGTAGGAAAACAATGAGAACGAGATCAATTATTGCAATACAAAAATACAATATATCCCACTTCTCTTCAGAAAGGGGGAAGCCTATAGTGATGAAACCCCCACTTTTTTTTGGAAAGGGGACAGGGGATTATGATAAAAACGTTATTACTGTTAAATCTTATTCAACTGTTGATTTAAATACTCAATATTTGTTAAATAACCCCTGTATAAAATACAGGCATATATTTTTATTGATAATGGGTACTTAAATACTGTGGTGAGTATTTAAATCAGCAATAATGTATGTGCCAAAGTTGGCTGATTAAGATTTAACAATATCATAAAGTAGAACTAAATGATTAAATATTTTCTACTTCTACTAAAAGTGCAGTTAACTATACCAATAGAAATATGCTGGCTAAGTTTTCATTATACAATATAATGTGTGCATAACAATGTATATAGATTGATACGACATCGTATTTAATAAAATTGATAAATTGATATTTCAACATTAAAACTGAAAAAACTTGCTTTTTTTCAAAAATGACAAAACACAAATATTAGGGTTAAACAAAAACATAATCTTATCCAAATAATTCATTTATGAAGTACATAAATACAGAAACATTCCGCATAAGTAAAGTAACGTAACAATATTTTGCTCCTAAAATTTTGTTTTGCTTCAGAAAGTTCAGAATTAAATGATTTTCTTGCTAAAGATAAATCGTAAGTATTCACATTTTGACAATACATTGTTTTCTGAAACATTTTATAATAGAAGTTATTTCATTTCTCTTAGCAAGAAATTTTACTCCAAAAAAGCCATAGATAAAAAAAATCAAATGTTGAATTTAAAATCAATATTTATGAGACATAAAAATCCAATACATAAGTGATGAACATGACAAAAAAATCTATGAATGCAAAATTGTCCACTTCATAAGTTAATGCTAGTCAAGCAAATATTTCATGACATGAACATCAAAATATACAATGACTTACAAAATGTATTGCTAAATAAATACAAGATAATAAATGATGAATTCTAGTTATATCAATCAGGACTTGACAAATCCTTTAACATATACACAATCAAGCCAAACACTTTCAATAGGGGCATTATAAAAAATTTGAAAATTCTGTATCTATGGTTAATCAAATAAAGTTACACTTTTTTGGACCTAGGAAATTCAAAGTTAAGGATTAGATCTGAAATGTCACCTATTCATGTTAACACCAAATCTAAGCATATTCCACAATATTAAACATTCACAAAATTTGGAAGATTTGTCAAGTCCTGTATCATAAATACTTAGTAATGCAATATAAACTTTACCATGTAAGAGCATTTACATTTAATCCATAAAACATGAAATGACAATGGCATGCAACAATTAAAATGCTAAAAAATACACAAGTATACAGAAAAATCATGGGGTTAATGTTTCAATTGAAATGATGTAAAATGTATAAAATACTAAAAAATACAGAAAAGTAAAGAAAAGAAATAAAAGAAATAAAAGAAGAACTGGGGAAGAAAGAAATTTGATGATAAAAAGATAAAAACTAATGAAATATGTACAGATGAAGTCAAATGTGTTTAAAATGGAACATATAATAAAAGCGTAATTGATAAAAAGTAAAATTTCAAGAAATTGAAAGTTAAAAACTGTATGAATGAAATAGAATTAGACATAAACATTCATTCCGCGCAAACATATTGAAGATAAGCAAATCAATATCTTTCATGTTAGATTTTAATTGTTAAAATAAAAACATTTCTTAGTCTTATTTTTTAGTTCGCCCACATGTATAATCTTTAAATAAAAGTCATGACAGCAAAATCTAAATAGTTAAAAATGAACAAATAAAATCTCAATATGCGCAAGCATTTATCTGTCAAAATTATTGTCACAAAATGTGAAACAATCTTAAGTAACAATGTGAGCTTTGTTCGAGAAGTTACACTTTTTTCATAGCGGTGAATGTATAAAAATATATCTGAACTATGTACATGACAAAAAAATAAACTATACAAAAAAGGTACATAGTTTTAATCTATAAATAAATATAAGAAATGATTAATGTGTCTTAATTCACATTATTTCATCGTCTTGCTCTAGTAACCCTTTTAACTGGAGTTTTCTTTACTGGCGTTTTCTTGACACTTTTCTTAACTGGGGAAGCAACACTTTTTTTAGCATTAGCTTTTTTAGCAGGAGCAGGTTTCACAGGCGATGTTTTAGGTGCAGGTTTTCCTCTTGGTTTCTTAGGAGAAGCTGGCTTGACAACAGTTTCAGTAACTGTGGGTTCAGCAGAAGCAGCTTTTGTCACTGGTTTTGCTTTTTCAGCCTTCTTACCACCTCTTGTAGATCTTTTAGCAGGTGTAGCAATTTTCACTGGAGATTTAGCTTTACCTACCATTGAAAGAAACAAATTTCATTAGAAAAGACGTTGTAGTGGGCAAACATACATAGTTATTTGAGTAATATTAGTTGAAAACATTGGTTGGTTAATAAGGAATTATCAACCATACATAAGATCTTTACAAATGAAACTGCATCAAACCATGATAGTTAGTTGTAATAGATTAACATAGCTTACTAAGCAAGCCCTCTTCTAATACCCCGAGTCTTGAACCTTATGACTAGCTCAATTAAAGTTTCTTGAAGAGCCTTTCTTCTTTAATCTTTAATTTGACAGTCATTGCTACCCAACTTTTTTGTCCACCATTTTTTTTTACTGCATACAAAGCACACTGGTTTCACATACAAGGGTGCTATCTCATTTAAGCCTGAACAAAGATGTTTGACAAAATAAAATGAACACCAAGTCATTAGAAATACTCACCAGTTTTTTTTGTTTCAACTGTTGCCTTGGTAACAGGTTCTGGTGTATTTACTTTGGGAGCTCCTCTCGTAGTGCGACCCCTTTTAGCTGGAGTAGCTGCTTTCACAGGACTTGCTTTCCTTTTAACTCCTTTACCAGCAGGTTTGGCTTCTACAGAATAAAAATAACGTATATGAATAGCCATTCAGAACTGACAACATGAAAATTATGTCAACTTTTAAAGAACCACTCTTTTCTAGAAATTGTCAAGTTTTTTCACAATTTATATTGTTAAATTTTATACTAATATCAGGAGCACATACATAACTTTGCTGATTGAAATACTCGCTATAGTACTTATGCACTCAAGATCAATTAAATTTTCATCTTAAATTTGTCCGTCTAGACACTTCAGGTTAAAAAAAGTTAGAACCAGTGGCTTGTATTTTTAGGAACTACAGCTAATTTCAGCAGTAAAGCCTTCTATATAGTAATGTACTATTATTGTAAATTATTTGACAATATGCCAGGCAGTCCTAAACATTTTCAATCATGGACACTAAATAGAAGTATTCACTTACCAGTTTTCTTTGTCACAGCAGTAACTTTTGGTGTGGCAACTTTTGGGGTTTCAGCTTTAGGTGCTCTTCTGGTTGATCGTCCCTTTTTAACTGGTGTTACAGGTTTACTTTCACTAACAGCAGGCTGCGGTACTTCTGTTTAAAAAAAAAAAAAAAAAAGGAAAATTAGCATGACAAAAAATAAAGTGGTAGCATATTGATAGATCAGTGCAAAACTAATCTACAGATTTATTTATTTACTTGCAGTCCGACCAGTTTTGCAACGACTTAGTAGACATGGAACTAATTTGTATTGAAGACCAGTGACTATGTAAAAGTAAAGGCAGAGTCTATGGTGGAGAGAGAAGGCGTGTTATTAAATAATTAAGAGCGCCATCTAGGGGAATTCACATAGCAAGACAATATACTTTTGTAAACAATTGTAAGAACGACAACACAAGCCGTCACTGTTATATGTATGAGATGTTAATGAGGTGTCTTGCTAGAATCACGCCTTTTTGTCTTAGTTCAAAAATTGCTGAAGCGTGAAAAGGGTAATCATATACTTCTTGTTACCATTGGAAACAAAGGGGACAATAAACTGTTTTATAAATAATACACCAAGAGTTATGACCCCTAATATTAGGAAACTATGTCCTAGTTGAAGTTAAACAGAATTATTGCTAAAATTGTTCATTTGGGGGGAAAAAGCATGCATATTATAAAGAAATGTTTGATGACGTTTACAATGTCTACAGCTGGCCTGTTACAGGAAAAATCCAGATTATGTTGTCTAGTCAAAACCTCATTAACTTTCATTAAAAAACGTTGTTAGTTAAAATATCCCTTACTATCTTTCTTGGCTTTGGTAGCTGTTTTAGCAACAGGTTTTGGTGTAGCAACTTTAGGAGCTGCTCTAGCCGACCTTCCTCTCTTTACAGGTGAAGCTTTAGCAACTGGACTTGCTGCTTTCCTTTTTCTTCCTTTGTCTGCTGGTTTGCTCTCCACAACTGTAATTAGATAAGAAAGTAATCTATTTTATGTGAAATAAATATTATTTAAATGATAAGAGAGTGTAAAAAACATCATTTGATGGATTAAACTTAGTTAATGAATACTTTACACAGTCTTTAAATTTAGCAAGTGCACCAATTCTACAATAAACTTGATCGGTCATGTGACTAAGAATGTGATTGGTCCAACTGTACATCAATTTCAGCCGTTTATCTTATTCAAAGTTACCAAATTATTATAAACAATTTCTATTTATGAATAAAAAAACAACAGGGTAATAATTCATTATAACTGTTTAAAAAGGACGGTACAAATTAAACATTATCTCTGAAGCAAACATAAATATACCTGCAGGAGTTGCTGGTTGGACAGCAATATCTTCAGCTTTAGTGTCTTTACGGGTAGCCCTTCCTCTGGTAGTCTTGGGTGTCTTAGCTTTAGGGGTAGCAACTTTTGATGCAGCCCTGGATTTTCCTCTGGTAGGTTTAGGGGTCTTTACTTTAGGGGTTTCTGGTTTAGGTGTGGCTACTTTAGGAGTAGCTCTGGATCTTCCTCTGGTAGGTTTAGGGGTCTTGACTTTAGGGGTCTCTGGCTTAGGTGTGGCTACTTCAGGAGCTGCCCTAGATTTTCCTCTAGTGGGTTTAGGGGTCTTGACTTCAGGGATAGCAGGTTCAACAATCTCTGGTTTAGGGGTTTCTGCTTTTGGAGCTGTTTTAGCTTTACCTCTAGTAGCCTTAGGGGTCTTGGCTTTAGGTGTGGCAGTTTTAGGGGCTGCTCTTGTAGCTCTTCCTCTAGTAGGTTTAGGGGTAGCTGGTTTGGGTGAACTTACTGCACCTCTTCTGCCTCTTCCTGGTGCCTTTGGGGTTGATTCAACTACGTTGACAGTTTCAGGTTCTAAAAGGAAAAAAGCATATGTACAAGTTGAAGTTTTTAGTATTTTTTATTTTTCTGATTTCATCAAGTTTTACAAAGGAAATATATCTCTAAGTCCAACAATTTAGAACCAGTGCAGAAAAGATTCATCTATTTGTTTGTTTATTCACTGAATATAAACAAGCATTTCTTAAAAAAGCTGGTTAAAGCAAGGTTCATGGGAAATGCACTTTTTTATTAAATGACACATAAAGCAATACTTGTAGCTCAACCATCAGGTTTTAACAAACTAAAAAGATACTAACAATCTTATTCCTAAGAAGTAGATATTGAGGGTTGCCCCCAAGAATGTAGTAAGTGCATTTCGTAAAAAAGCAAGTTACTAGTCTTTCAGGCAACCCTTGATAAAGTTTTTTATCAATATAAAGATAAACAGGTAATCCTTCCGGAATACATTTTGCAAACCAAACAAGAAATTCTTTCTGAATCCCTGGAAAAATGGTAAGTATCAAGCACTAGATATTCATTCCACACAATTTTAATAAGATAGACATTAAAAATATTTTGATAGAAAAGCATGACAATCTTACCAGGTTCAACCACCACAGGTTTTGAAGCTGGAGCTTTCGCCTTGGTCTTTCTTGTTGGTTTAGGGGTAGCAGCTTTTACAGGAGATGATTTCTGTGTCTTCCTAGTACCTCGTCTTCCAACAGGAGATTTGGCAGGTGTTGCTTGCTTGGGTGTTGGTGCTTTAACTGGTTCCACTGAAAGTATATCATCATAATTATACTAAGAGCTAGAACTAATAACATAGTAACATATTAAAACGGAACACTTCTGTCTAATTTAAAATTTCAACAGTAGAAGCAATTTACTTGAATGAAATTTCACAATAACACATCACAAATTGGCAGTAAAGAAATACTAAGTACAAACCTTTAAAGACATGGGAATATTACTATAGGGCAGGGGACAAATACATATTTTTGGGGGGAGGGGGAATGGGGCCAAATTTTGACCAAAAAAATAGCCTAAAAAAGGGTTGAGTTATAGGAGACTTACCAGTTGTTTTGACAGCCTTTACAGGTGTTTTTAACTTCTTAAGACCTCTTCTACTTGCTCTGAAAGTACATTAAAAAAAATACGAACATTAAGTCACATTCTTGAAAGGGTGAAACTATCACAAAGCAAAAACTAACAGATTAGAGGCGCTATTTGTCATACAAAAGATCAGCTCTTTGAGAAGTATTCCCCCCACTTCATATTCTTAACTTTCTTTTTTTTCAACCTATTCAATTAATTTAATGTAGAGATGATTCAAGTTGCCTAAGCATGCAATGCAAAGCTAGAATAAGTAGTTCACCACATTCAAACATTTAATGAAATAACACAAGGGCTAAGTTTCCCTGTTGTATGTTTTCCACATATCTTAAAAACTCACATTGAGGTACAAAATCAGACCAATAATAATAAACATTTCATTAGTGTTTTTCAACCATAATTTATTTTTTTAGTCTTAGCCATAAATTGTTTATATAAATACCTAGCTACTGCAGGTGATTTCTTTACTGCTGATTTCTTAGCAGGGGATTTAGCTGGTGATTTTCTAGCAGGGGATTTAGCTGGTGATTTTGACCTGGCAGGAGATTTAGCTGGTGATTTTGACCTGGCAGGAGATTTAGCTGGTGATTTTGACCTGGCTGGAGATTTAGCTGGTGATTTTGACCTGGCTGGAGATTTAGCTGGTGTTTTCCTCGCAGGTGACTTAGCTGCCTTCTTTGCTGCAGATGGTTTCTAAAAGAAAACAAACATGTTTTTTTAAACAAAATCTCAACTCAAAGAAAATTTTAGATACAATATGTTCTTTCAATTTTATTGCAAGATTAATACATGGCTGAGGAGGTTCTGATGTCAACTATCAGACCACTTCAATGACTTAGGTCCCAAAAGATTCAAAATAAAAATAACAATTCCAAGGTTATCATGGGCCATTTCAAACATAGAAAAGTAACGGTTCTTTTCTAAGATTTTGGCAGCTGCAATATTTTGACAATAAACAAGAAATGTAATGTGGAAACCACATTAAAGCCAGATTCAAAACCTTTAACCCATAAATTACAAAGGAAAAAAATCCATAACAAGTAAATCTGTGAGCTAATGCTCACTAGTGATACCCCCGCAAAAATCTAAAAATATGCGACAAACAGGAAGTAGATGAGCCAGGAGCATGAAATCGCTTTACACCACATGGGACTATGGGATGAAGCAATATGCAAAGTATTAGGCTGCTGCATGTTATAGTTGCTGAGAAATCTGCGACGGAAATTTTGTAACGGACGGACGGACAGCTGCATGGACGGACAAGGGTAAAACAGTGTACCCCCTCTTCTTCGAAGCGGGGGTATAATAAAGCCAGGTAGGGTTGTGGTTACTTTCTAATTCTGTTCATCACATGGTATGTTATCATTGTATGAAGTTTCACTAAGATCTGACAATAAATGGCAGAGATATATGCTAAATTGAAAACTTTAACGCAATTTTTAACCACACTAGACCCCCGCCCAAAAGCCTGCCCACCTGTGTTTGGCCAAACTATTAGCCAAATTTTTTTGTTCAAACCAGCTAAAAACAGTTTGTTGACATTCTTAAGAACACAATTACCCTGTAAGTATAAAAGCTATGAATAGATACAAATCTCACCTCAACAACAGGAGAAGCAAACATATCAGCCATTCCTGATGGACTAGCAGGTGCTTGTTTTTGTTTAGGTGTAGCCATCATTCTTTTGATACCAGTCGGTGAGGCTGGAGATTGAGTAACCTTAGCAACTTTAAACAATTCCTTAACACCAACTAAGTTGGCGCTCTTTCTTCCTTTCTTAGCCGAGTTTAGTGGGGAGACGAACATCTCTCCGGGACCATTAGGAGTATCAGGCAGGTCGGCATATAACACAGAGTCTGGAGTTCCCGATGGTGACTGTGAGGATACAAGTCTTGAAGGAGGGGAGGCTTGTGGAGGTGTGTTAAATAAATCCTTTACACCACTCATACTAACTCTTCCTACAGATTTCCTATTTTTCTGTAACAAAAACAAAATACAAACAATAAATATTAAGACTGAATGCTATGAATTTTGTAAACAAATTAATCATCACAAAATTAATCTCAAATCAAGACATCAATCATTGTTGGCTGGTCAAAACCTCGTAACTTGACCTTTTTGAAATTAAAGTTACAAGGTTTTGACTCTACAACAACGCAAGACCATGAGATTTAACATTCATATATTTAATATTTTCTTTAGTAAAAATATCAGGTTATTGTTCTGTACTTAGGGAAGGGGACTTACCTTAACAATACTCTTTCTTCCCTTCCTTGGTAGTGGTTTTGGGGTCTTGGTAATTTTCTTCTTTTTACCAATAACAATAGTGGCAGGTGAATCAATGTGACCAGTGCTTGGTGCAAGAAGGGCAGCTGTTGTTCTTGGTGTCTTGGGATAAAACTGAAAATGTTCAGATAAAAAATATTACAGAATTAGAGAAACGAAATAAACAGCATTGCTTTTTTATGTATAAGCACCTTGAAAGTCACTGCCTTAAATTGAAATGACTCCAAAGTAATTCTCCTCTTTTTGAAAACAACAAGCAAGATCTTCCCAATGGAAATAGTATATAAAACACAAAATGTAAGTACTTCTTGCTCACTGCACTTTCATAGTCATTTGAGCAACTAAGATTTTTTTGCTATAGCAACACACTATAAATCATATCATGGAGGTTATTTCTGGAAAGGCCAAACCTCTGGATTTGACTGTTAACCATTTTCAAGGCACATACTTCAAGCAGTAACAATTTTATCAAGTTTCAAGTTTTTAGTTATCAATCAGTTTAGATATTTGCAAAGTTGATAAATAATCATAAATAAAATCTACCTTAGCAGTGGCAGTAGGGGTGGTAGATTTGGCTTTAACTTGCTGTTTTGGTTTGGCTGGAGTTTTCTTCTTGGAGATAACTGGTTTCTTTACAATATCAGCCCAACTGTTCTTTAATTTAGGGGTTGCTCTTTTACCCATGATAGCTCTGCAAACATAAGAAAATAACATTTATAACATAACATGGCATGGCATAGCATAACAAGTAACTTGGTTCACTATCTTTCAGGTCCCAGTGCGTGTCACACATGCTCTGCAATCCAGTAAAAGTGGCAGAGACGGGTTTTGGAAACTTCTTTCCAGACTAAACATGCTTTTCTGTCAAGTTAAGAAGTAAAATAAACTTAAATTGATAAATCAAGTGTATTACAAGAATAATCATAATATCTTCAGAGCATTTTCATTCTAAATAACAATAAAATTAAACATGATGTATAAAGACACAAAAAAGCCTAGTTATAAAATGTGGACAATTTGAAGAATAGTCTAGAATAATACCTGATAAGTACAGCCTTCTTGATAGCCGATGGTGGTGAGGAAGTCAATTTAGGAGTACCCATTTTAAATCTCTTAGCATTAGAAGTTCCACGTGGTGAAGATGATCGCTTTCTCTTCAAATTTTTACCACCTCTAGGAGTCTTAGGAGTTTTCTTGGCAGATTTTACAGACTTAGGTGTTGGGGCTCTAACGTTCAATTCTGTTGTTGCTTTAGGAGTCGCAGCTGGACTATCAACTGGTGATTTTCTAGCCTTAGATCTGGCTGATGCAGGTGTGGAAACAATTGAAGTATTAAATAGATCTGAAGCACCAGTAAAACTTAAATCAGCACCAGGCGTACTGGGAGCTGGAGTCTTCTTACTTTGAGATGGTGACATCTTGGGTGACTTCTTAGCAGATTTAGGCGACTTAGCTGGGAATGCTTTTTTAGGAGACAAACTGTTGGAAGATTTATTTAATTTCTTAAATGGCGAAGATGATTTTCTTGGAGACGGAGGTCGTACAGATGGTACTTCAGGAGTTTTAGTAGATGGAGATGTTGACCTGTTTATCTTCCGAACTTTGTTAGATGATGCCCCACCAGCAGGCATGGACTTTCTGCCTGGTTTAGAAACGTTTGGAGTATCATTTTCCTTCTCAGTAGTGTCGGGTACCTTTTCAGGTGTTTTTGACCTAGCAGGTGATTTTGCAGGTGACTTAGCTGGTGATTTTGACCTTGCAGGTGATTTAGCGGGTGTTTCTGATCTAGCAGGAGATTTAGCTGGTGACTTAGATCTAGCAGGAGATTTAGCTGGTGACTTAGATCTAGCAGGTGATTTTGCTGGTGACTTGGACCTAGCAGGTGATTTAGCAGGTGTTTCTGATCTAGCAGGAGATTTAGCTGGTGACTTAGATCTAGCAGGAGATTTAGCTGGTGACTTTGATCTAGCAGGAGATTTAGCTGGTGACTTAGATCTAGCAGGTGATTTTGCTGGTGACTTGGACCTAGCAGGTGATTTAGCGGGTGTTTCTGATCTAGCAGGAGATTTAGCTGGTGACTTTGCAGGGGATTTAGCTGGTGACTTGGACCTAGCAGGTGATTTAGCTGGTGACTTTGCTGGTGATTTAGATCTAGCAGGAGATTTAGCTGGTGATTTTGCAGGGGATTTAGCTGGTGACTTTGCAGGTGATTTAGATCTAGCTGGTGATTTAGATGTGACTGGAGTCTCAGCTTCTTGAGGTTTCACTGGTGTTGAAGCCTTAGCAGTATTCTTCACAGGTGATTCTTCACGAATAGGTGACTTCTTAGGGGCAGCTAAAGATCTTCTCTTCAGTAATGGCGAGGAAGCAGCAGGAGATTCAGTGACTCTGGGAGGAACAGCTCCTCTTCTTACAGGTGTTGATGGAGGTAGTTTCTTAACAAACAATTCTGGGCTCAATTTAGGTCCGAATGACACTCTCTTCCTCTTAGATGAGCGAGGTACATCAGTTGTCTCAAGCTTTCTCTTCTTACCACTACTCTTGGGTGTTTGCTTTTTAGCTGAAAATATACAAAAAGTTTCAATGATAAAAAGAACTCAAAAAAAAAGTTTTATCAACATAGAATTCTGAATTAAGTTTAAATATACTTAAATTAACTTTCACTAACTATCACTCTTCTCCAATAAATTTGCAAAACCAGGAGACATTGTTTTACTTATTACCAATTAACTGAACATTCACATCATATAAAAATATATTTAGGATTATCACTTGGGGGATAGATAGCTAATAAATCGGCTGAATGACTGAAGTTAGGCAAATTTAATGGTAGAAACAACAAAAATGCGAATACTACACTTCAGATAACACTTTGAAATGCATCTAGAATTCTTTACAAAATGAAGTAGAGATCAAAGTAAAAGGAGATATATCTTGAACTTAGCGAAGAACGGTCGTAACTCACTCTTTTTTAAATTGAGTTACAACGGTTTTGCCCTAAACCCGCGATATGTAGATGAATAAATTGATGTCTAATTTGAAAACATCTTTCATTCAAGTATAGGTTGTAACCAAGATATAAAATCAGTTTTATCCACCTGTTAATGTGTTTCTATTACCTGACAAGTATGCTAGGCCTACATACTTAAACACGGTAAGAACTGAAAGCTACAAAATAAGTAAAGCACAGCAAATTAGTAAAGCACAACATACCTGAATTGTTGAAGTTCATTGTTGGCTGTGGTTTTGGAGTCACAGCTTTAACCATGGGTGTTGCTGGTTTTGGGCTTGCAGCTCTTGGAGTGACAGGCTTGGGTGTTGCTGGTTTTGGGCTGGCAACTCTTGGTGTGGCAGCCTTTGGTGTTGCTGGTTTTGGGCTGGCAACTCGTGGTGTTGCTGGTTTTGGGCTGGCAACTCTTGGTGTGACAGGCTTGGGTGTTGCTGGTTTTGGGCTTGTAACTCTGGGTGTTGATGGCTTTGGGCTTGCAACTCTTGAAGTGACAGGCTTGGGCGTTGCAGGTTTTGGGCTTGCAACTCTTGGTGTGGCAGCCTTTGGTGTTGCTGGTTTTGGGCTGGCAACTCTTGGAGTGACAGGCTTGGGTGTTGCTGGTTTTGGGCTAGCAATTCTGGGTGTTGCTGGTTTTGGGCTGGCAACTCTTGGTGTGGTAGCCTTTGGTGTTGCTGGTTTTGGGCTGGCAACTCTAGAAGTGACAGGCTTGGGTGTCGCTGGTTTTGGGCTTGCAATTCTGGATGTTGCTGGTTTTGGGCTGGCAACTCTTGGTGTGGCAGCCTTTGGTGTTGCTGGTTTTGGGCTGGCAACTCTGGGTGTAGCTGGTTTAGGACTAGCTACTCTTAGCATTGCAGGTTTAGGTGTGGCAACTTTAGGTGTAGCTGGTTTTGGACTGGCAACTCTAATAGTGGTAGTCTTAGGTGTTGCAGGTTTCATACTTGTTTTCGGTGTTGCTGATTTAACACTAGCAGCTAACAATGCAGCAGCTCTCGGTGACGTTACTTTTGGTGTAGCAACTTTAGGAGTAGCAGTCTTGGGAGTGACTGATCTTGACTTGGGAGTTTTAGGCTTTGGTGTTAAAACGTTAGTTGATACGTACCCAAAACTTCTTGCTCTTGGTTTAGCTGATTGGTTTGTATTTCCTCTAGGAGACATTGGACTCACGTTCCACTGACTGGTCGCACCAGGGGTTGCTACTTTAGGGGTTTGTGGTTTACTGACTGGTGTTGACAAAGCTCTTTTCTTCAAAGATTTTGGAGTCTTTTGTGCAGGAGTAGAACCACTTCTTGGAGTCTGCTGAGGTGTTTTAGCAGCAGATTTAGGTGTTTTACTGGCCGATTTAGGTGATCTTCCTCTTGATTTGGGATCAGCGCTTGATCTAGTGGGTGAAGGGGACTGGACCCTTTTCTTTACTGAACCTGGTGTGGTAGGTGGTTTTACCTGCAAAAACATTTGATGAAACCTTAACCATGATAGAAATAACTATCACAGCATAAATTTTTAGATAGTCATCCATTTTAAAATGATAAAATAATTTTAGGAGTCATAGAAAAGGCATTTTGTGCACTGATGATGAGTGTTTTATCAGTTATGGTATTACTCTATAAAATTGATAAGTTTTTTTTAAATCCTAGTTCAATAAGTGGGTTGTTTCTCCAGAATAGATAATTCTTTATAACAGATTTTATACCATCACACAACTAACACAGAAGAAAAAGAAGTTGCAAAATTAATTTATACTGACAGTAAATTTTGTACCCCAGAGGGGTACTGGTATGAATCCAATGCAATGCAGTTATATCCTTCCATGAAATTTTACAATAATGTCAATTATCCTATATTAAATAGGTTTTCGGAGAATTCCGTGGCCTTGCAGAAGGGTAGCTGAATATTGGTTACAGACAAGAATTCAGGAAAGCAAGGTTAGGTGCCTTAATAGGGCAAAATATAAAACATGGTAAAAAGTGAACTTTAATCTATGAAGCTTACCTTTGGAGTGACTATCTTTTCTTTCTTAGCAGAGCCAGTAGTCTTGGGTGTCTGTTTCTTTGTGGGTGAAACTGACTTCTTTGGAGTTCTTGCTTTTACAGGGGAAAGTGACTTCTTTGTCTGTGGATTTGGACTCTTGCTTGCGTTTGGAATTTCAATACGGAAAGACCTGTCTATGATTGTAAAAACATCTTGGTTCTTCAATTGCACAGCATTTTTAACAGACTTTTTGTTTACTTCCAGGGAATGGGATTCATTCAAGTTGACAAGGAATATCTAAAAAATAAAATAAAGCACACACTTTATTAAATTTTAAATAAAAATACATAAATTTAAGAAGTTTAAAGTTTGCTTTTGCATACAATTTCAGCCAAAATTACAATATTGTACAAAAACCCCTGATCATTTTTATCACCTAGGAGAAACTCATCACAGTACCCATTTATACCTGGGTGGAGTGGAACATACATAAGTAAATATCTTGCTTGACAAGGAAACGAGCAGTGCCCCTAGTAGGTTTCGAACCCAGCATACATCCTACCATTGGACCACTGTTCTAAACTCAGTGGTCTAGAAGTGCTTAAATCATAATAACTAAATAAAATTGCCATATATTACAGTAATTAAATAGAACAAACCATAACTTGCCTCACAATCATTGTTTACTTCAAGACGACAATGTTCAAGACCGACTTGTGGTAACTGGATTCTTATGTCGCATTCACTGCTCCTAAAAAACAACAAACAAATAAATTAAAACTAGTACTATCAAGAATTAAAAACACATTTTTCAGTCTTTGCGAATACCGTCGGACCGCCGGACATGTCCGGTAAAAAATCGGCCGGTCCGACGTGAAAATCAGGATCGACGGACCGAATGTCCGGTAACGGTAAATTGTACCGGATAACGTACTTTTATACCTAACCACGTAATTTTCACGGACGCGTCATCTTTATGCACCGTGCAAAAAGGTTGCAACATCGAGAGAGTTTATCTGCTAAACGCCGTTCCGTTGAAAAAGAACGTTGACCAGGTGATTTCTATAACATTTTTTGAGATAATGATTAAGTTTATGTATTTTGAAGGGGTCCAACCGTTACTCAAACAATTTAATAAAGTAAAAAAATCGAGGCCACCAGGTTTGAGGGAATATATTTTAGGAGGGTTTGAATTGTTTTTACTGTAGTCTGATTTTTTCTCATTGGCATTGCCGTGATCGTTAGCTATGATTATTTAACAGCAGAATTTTTTATAATTGATTAACTAGATTATTGATATGACAAATGCTGACTTTAATATTTGTTGTCTAGTGTAATTTAGTCATAGTTGGCTCACGATTTGCTACATTTACGGTTCAACTGATAGGACCATCATATCAGGGATGTTATATAGAATCCCTGATCATATGGATTGTCTTTGTAGCATAACCTGCTTAATTTTGGGACGGCTTTTATCTTAAATTAAGCATTTGACGACTTAAAAAATCATACAAAATGAAAACCAAGGTTGTTTAATCAGTGGAACTTTACTTTAGAAGTTTTAAAGAGGAGAAAGTACCTGATAACTTGATTATGTTGCATATGTATATCTGTTATGATTAATTAAGTAGAATACAAAGTATTATTACGTTTTAATAGTTTATATTATACTTAATGTTGTGTATATGTTGCAGACTACATCATTTAGAACAAGAACACTTCAGTATACCAGTCAAACTACTACTGGCATAATGGAATCTGATGTTGACGATAACATCATTGTAAATGACTTGCTTGTTTGTTTGTGTTTTTTGTGTTTTACGGCGCACCAACACAAAAAGGTCATATCGCGCCGAAAGCAATCAATGATACTATTTATTCAAACGATATTAATGATATGAAGCTCTATATTGTAAATGACGAACCATCTTTAGATATATTGTACCAAAGTCAACAAGAAACTGTTTATGATATCTATGATGTGAAGCTGACTACATGTATATAAAATAACTGTTGAACCTCATTCATGATAAATAAAAGGCATTAAAAATTCAAGTTTGTGTTATGCCTTTTTTGCTTCATATTTTTTTGGTCTGGTAAACTTTCATTCGGTCTGGTAAAAGTTTGTAGTTTTCAGACCGAATGTCCTGTAAACGTTTTAGTCTATTCGCAAAGACTGATTTTTGATGCATTAAACTCAATAATCTGTAATTGATTAAGAAATGAATACTAAATTGTCCAAGAGTGAACTGTTAAATGTAGTTATTATAAGCAGTGTTGTACAAAAAAAGCTTAAATATATTGTCATTAGCTTTAAAGTTTTGTCCAATTGATCTACTTTATAACTTGGATAAGTTTGTAAAAAAATGTTGCAAAATTACCTTCCAAATAAACATGCTGTCTGTGTCAATGGGAATGTGGCCCAATCGGAACCATTCCTTTTTATTACTACTACATTAGCAAATAACATCTTTCTTCATTCATATCATACTGAAACAAGACAATATACATCATGTAAATTATATTTTCAAATTGCTAAACATTTTAAAGAATAAACATGAACCAACAAGAGCTTTTTAATGGTTTAGAGATATAGCAGAAAAAAGTCAAACACAAGAATATATATATATATCTAAACAAAATCTTTAACCTGAAAACCACTGGCAATTAAATAAGCTCATACGGGGACATGGTAGAATCTGGACAAGAGTCCTAGAGGTTGAGGGCTTGATGCAGACTTAGACTAAGTTAGTTGCAAAATTTTATTTTGTTTAAAATAAATTGTAAACACATTCAGTTTCACCTATCTTAAGCGAACACGTGTTTATACTGTTAACAGGGTTTTACATTGCACTCAACTTTTAAGGGTCCAATGGACACAGGTCCTGTGAAAATAGGAGTCCAATGAGCAAATTTGGTAGTCCAACAGATTTGCTCACACTTAGTGTGTATTTTTTTTCTTTATATAAATGGCAGCAATATAAAGATACAAATAAATAGTCAATGTAATTCAAATTAAGATAAACTATGACTTGAAACATGTGACTAGACAGAAATAATTTCATTCATCTAGGTGTTTGGTTTTTCAACTGTGTGCCATTGATTACAAGAAAGATACCATGTCAATGATACATGCGAAGTTATGATATCATTTTCAGTATTTAATCAAGTTTTAGATTTATGAATATGACATTATATGCTCTTAACTTTACCAGAACAAATTTTGTTGGAAAGAAAGAAAATATCGGTTATTTGTTACATATACGCAAGAGCGAAAACGAGCTCTTATGTTTGAATTTGTCATTTCATGAGGCATTGTATGCTAAATTAAGACAATCCTATTTGCAAAATAATCAGCTAATTATATTACTAACGTATATATAAGAATGTTTCTTTCAAATTTGCGATAGCGTGGGTCGCTAAAATATATGACACTTGTCCCAATGATGAAAGGGATTCATTTTTACGAAAAATTATTCTAAATTTTAAATAAAAACATTGTTGAAATGTAAAATGATGTTAAAACAGTTTGCTTTGACGTTTATTTTCAAGGAATTTTGTAACACAGCAAATTCGATTTCCTGCGCTCGTCGGCCATTATATGCTTGACAACTAAAGTCAACAATTAAAATACTAGGCCACGCTTGTTTTTAAAATTAATTCAAAATAACAATTAATTAAATTGGACTATAAGCTTTCACAATGAGTCTAAGCAATTATGACATTGTTACATAATTAAACATCGACAAAGTGTGAAAAATTCCGACAAACGTCTTAACATAAATTGTTACATTCCGTACGAAACTGCTTATACCTATGTTTGTCATCAAACAATGGATTAATATTGATTTTAATTGCAGCAAACAATTAAAGAATTAACTTCATTGGGTGTACATAACAATTTGTAATGTAATAAGTAAATATTTCTTATTGAAATTAATATTATATACACCCAAATACGCATGGCATATAGCACCAAATTTTTAACACAGAAAATGACGACTATCGTTAATTCGAAATAGTTATGTTCTCGCCGAATATACGACAACTCTGCTCGACGATTTGTACCGTTGTGTACATATATCTATAATTGCCACGAAGTTACTCAGAGGTAAAAGGATATTTAATAAATGAAGAATGAAATGACTTGTACGGCTGGACCTTAAAATGTATGACCCGAACAGCTGATTTCGCTACCTATGATTCAGACACATTTTGTGCGTCCACATGGACGCAGCCTTCAATTTTTATGCGTACAACTTGGTGATTTATGCGTATATGGACGCGGATTCCTGCGTCCCGTAAAACCCTGTGTTAATGCCGCATCTGATGAAAATCAAAATGTTGCTCTTGTTGATGATATAATTGTGTGGGGTGACACAATGTCTCAGCACAATGAACGCCTAAAGCAAGTACTAGAACGCGTACGAAAAAATGGTTTGAAATTAAATCCCGACAAATGCATCATTGACGTAAGCGAAGTACCATTCTTTGGTCACGTGATAAGCAAAGATGGTCTAAAACCTGACCAAAATAAGGTCAAGGCAATAACGGAAATTGAGATCCCAGATACACGCGCAAAACTAGAAACATTTCTAGGGATGGTCAATTACCTCGCAAAATTCGCGCCAAATCTTTCTGAAATTAGTGCCCCTTTGAGGAGCCTCTTGAAAAAAGACTGTGAGTTTATATGGGACGAGCAGCAAAATAAAGCATTCAAAGAGGTCAAACAAGCAATTACAAGTGCCCCAGTTTTAGGTTATTACAATCCTAAGTTACCTCTTATCTTAGAATGCGATTCTAGTAAACATGGAATAGGCGCGTGTCTTATGCAACAAAACCGTCCTATCGCATACGCATCAAAAAGATTGACAAAAAGTTTGACGCAAACTGAAATAGGTTATGCACAAATAGAAAAAGAGCTATTAGCTATTCTATTTGGGTGCAAAAGATTTCACCAGTACACATATGGCCGCAAGTCATTGTACATTCAGACCATAAACCTATAGCATCAATTGTTCAAAAACCGCTGGCAGCCGTGCCACCAAGGTTACAGAGAATGCTTATTCAGTTACAGAAATATGACATTGATGTTAAACACATATCCGGCAAGGATATCCCAGTAAGTGATTGTTTGTCAAGACAGTGTTCTAGCGACAAATATGAAGGTCTCATTCAAGGACTGAATACACATGTTCATGTGATTCAGCAGCAGTTACATATTACTGATCATAGGTTAAAGTTAATATCAGAAGCAACTAGCTCTGATCAACAAATGCATTTATTGAAACAGACTATACTTAAAGGTTGGCCAGATAATAGATCAGACTGCCCTCCACAAGTACTTGAGTACTGGAATCACAGGGATGAGCTTTCATTTGAAAATGACCTAATTTTCCGAGGTCAGAAGATTGTTATTCCAGAAACCTTACGTAATGAAATGCTTGAAAAAGTTCACACAGGTCACTTGGGCATGAATAAAACTGTATAGCGTGCCAAGGAAAATCTGTTTTCACTATTGACTGAAATATTAGCTACAAATACAGTCTTATTATATATATTGCTAATCAAATATGAAAAATTGTTTTTAATGCAAGTGTGTGCGACATCATAAGTCAACTTTACAAGGCAAAAGAGCTAGACTGCATTTACATGGACATTGGGAAGGTGGCCCTTTCCACACCGCCCCAGTGACTGTTGTCTCCCTGCCCTTAGTTCATCAAATGTACTACGTATTATAGAGAACATCAATCAAAAAAAATATTTTACTTCATCGTAAAACAACAACGCTTACAATATTCATTCAAATAACTACCAATGTTGATAAAAAATGTTTCGCCGTTATACTTTAAAATTCCAGTGAACCGGCTTTGCAGTAAGAAAACGTGTACAAGAGTCAAAGGCAACAAATAATACCTGCAAAAAATGCATGATTAGTAAAGAGTATACTATAAAAGTTATGGTAAACATAAATTAAAATGGCAATGAAAAAATTGACTTACAGGGCGACGTTTCTAACTTCTTCTCTTCCGAACTTACTTCAAGTTTAGAATAAGCGCGTGTGTGTAATGAGGCTAGGTCCGCATAAAAGGTAGGTCTCTGCAAAAGGCTTAGATATTATCATAGATCTTAGAAAATATATTCGCATATCATAAAAAATTCCTCAAACTATTAAAAATTATAATTTCAATAATAAATTAAGTTTGCTACTGAAGGACAACTAAACTCTAATTTTAAACATTTTGGCGTAGTAATTTTATCCGACAAAACAAAGACACATCGGAAATTTCAAATTCTGTTCGCTTTCGGATTTACGTGTTTTCATTGGTCGAGCTCGGTGACAAGACGCAATGAACCGTAACTGATTGCGCTTACGGCGTTTTTTGTGAAAGTAGTTCCGCATGTAAACAAAGCCAAGGGCGGCAATTTCAAGACTTCCTGGTAAGCTTAATTTATCAATTGATTGACCATTTACATTCTCATGTTTGTGTTTTTCGCAAATCTTAATTGTCATGTCTCATATTTATCACCTTTGCGTTTGCGCTTCCATTAGATTTCGGTAATCGGCCAACTTCGGGACACGTCCTCGAGTCAAATCGTCCTTGGCAGTTTACAAATCTGGCACAACTTAACAAATTGTTAGTCTACAATAATGTAAATGATATTTGTTAAAATTGCATGATTTAAACAGTTGTGACTTCGAATGTGCCACAGTAGCAATTCCCATGATTTTCTCATAAATTGCAATACAATTTGTACAGTAATTTGCAAAGCTGGTGTCAGTGTCAAACAGTTTGTTATTGTTTGTATTTCATCAATGAAGCTTGAGTCCATTTGTTTTGCCATTTTAGTCTGTGTACATTATATCTTATCTTTTTAGAGAGCTACCAAAGGTTTGACAAAAGTGCAGTTTCCTCTGACTGTTGTGAGTTCTACTCAAAACTTCTGACAGCTTTAAGACAATAAAATGTGCTTATGACTCTGACCTGCTATCAAAGTTCAACACAAACTGTCAGACTTTTTATTTTATTGGATAGTTTACCGTTTTGAGTTTGTTTACCGCTACTGCACATGCCTTACCAGTTAGAAAAGGTGCACTTCCATTGCTAAGACAAAATAAACAACAGAAGCAAATGGCTACATTTTTTCTAGTTTAAAATATAAAAAAAGGGGTAAAGGGGCGGTATTTTCATTGGTTGTTAGAGTTAATGATTCGCCATGCTTAGTTACTAATAAACACTACAATTTTGCAGATTTTTTACGTACCGGTAAACTGCAATTGTCCCAATTTATTTTGGTCCATTCAAGTTATGGGTTTAAGCATTTGTCATTAGAGGGATAGATATCTTCTGAAATATAAATTTTTATATGTATTTTCAGGTGAATATTGAAGACACCAAGTTGAAATATGAAATCTCCAAAGAAGAATTTGAAAGCCAGGTAAACTTAGAATTTCTGTATAAAGTTAGAAACATAATAAGACTAAAACTACTGTTTCAACAAACATCCTTCTCACAAAGTTATTTACATTGTCTATGCATAAAATATGATGGAGTTCGCAAAGAACCAGCCAATCTTGGCCTGTGAATAACATTGCTGTAAATTTGCTTGCAAAACTCGATCTTAAAACAAATAAAGAAACCCTAATGCTATTAAAAGTGTCTCATCTAGATGAAAGCTACACATTGATTGGCCGACTAACAATAATCTGAAGATGACTGAGCTCCTATGACTTTGGTTCATAGGATGTCTGTTGAAAGGGTTTGAGTAATGTATAATTTTGCAATTAAATAATCTATGATATTTTTCTGTAATTTCAGATCAGCAGTGACTTCTAGAAAGAACTCACCTGGCTGGACTTCAGCTACTGATTTATTTAAATCAACAAAGTCTCCCTCCCCTGTAAGAAGAGTCACTCGAAGGTATACTTAAAATTATATCATAAGTTTTAACTTTATATTACTTCATAGGTGTCTGTTGAGTAGCTTAGACAGTAGCACTTTCTTCTACTAATCCTAGGGTTGTAGGTTTGATTCTGGAGCCGGGCATACTTTGGTGAAGCTTGATCATGAAATAATTCTTCCTCCTACCACTTTTTCTGAATCATGTAAGACAGTTTCCATTAACTTAAAAAAAAGTATTTGTAAAGTGACTGGTTATCAGCTAAATTCAGATATTTAGACTTTTCAGGAACATTTGGTAGATTTATTATGTCCATTAAATACTAACATGTACAAACAAACAAAAGTAGCTCCATATTATTATATATTTTTCTACAAATTCTTCTAAAATGATGAAACAGAATTCCAGCTGAGTTGGGAATCAAATTTTTGATTCTGTTGAAGATAAAACATTCAAAATATTTTTATTAGCCTGTTAAAAATCTTTATTGCCCATGGCAACTGATAACTTCTAAGACTGTCATATATTTATAACTGTGTTGTATAGTTATCTTATCATGTCATGTTATCTTTGATCTGATGGTTCTTAATTAAGTTTTTATTGGCTAATTGTGTGTGTATGTCTAGTGAAGTACATTGCTCATACACAGTCAGTACACATGTGTATATTTCACACTTTAGACCTGTCAGACAGTTTGAAATAATCTAGCCCATTCAAACTGTAATTACCTAATCAGTTGTTTGTCACAGTATTTAGTTGAGTTGACTAGTTGATGATTTCTATGTTATGAAGTAAATTAAACATTTGTGTAAAATCAAGCACAAGCTAATAATTGTTTGAATACTTGATTAATTTCCTGATTGATATTTAATTTACATATAAGAGTCTGGCCCCTAGTCTCTAGACATCGACTGAGTTGTACAATAATAAAATCCCCAAATAGACCATCAAAATCTCATTCATATGCAAATGGTGGCTGTAACCAGACTGCTGAATTAAATACCTGGTATTTGTTCTATGATCCTTGTATGTAATTATAGATATGTATTATAAATAGTAACAAAATTGAAGTGGAAATGCGCCAATATAGCCTCAATGTTTGGAATATATTCCGGTATTGAGAAAGTGTGCCAAAATATTGATATTTGGCTCACTTCCTAGTGTGCCAAAAATCGTTATTGAGGCAACTTCCGGTCATTACGAACCTGCAGACCAACAACAGCAGACTTTCCGCACGTGAAATTCATTACAAATTAGCAACAAGAAGCTATCTAATTTTACGCAGGTGATTTTTCATAGTGAAATAAGAGTGTCAACAACAAGACTAACATTTTACAATTAGCGTTCATTAGATTCCAATGTTTCGGCATTGAAAAAACAAAACAATACATGTGACATAACGTCAACGTGCTAAATAGCACGATAATTTTTTAATTTTTGTTTTTGAAAAAATATACTTACATGCAAGAGTCAACATATGCAATAAAAAGGTTATGAAATAAGGAAAATGTGCCTTAAGGAAGATATCGCCACACTTGCTTAGGTATTGGCCCGAGGGCTTCAGCCCGAGAGCTAATGCCGAGGGAAGTGTGTCGATATCTTCCTTAAGGCACACATGCCCTGTTTAATAACCTCTACTTATTTTCATCTATCATGAGTACAGAAGTATATAGTTAGTATTGCAATCAGAGGGGTTAATGTATGCGCCACTGACCGCTGAATAAAATTAAGCAATACCCAAGGAAGCACTTACTATTATACTCTATATTAAAAGCTAACTTAATGCTATTGTTTTTGTGTAATTATCATAATCTAAGTCATCTTTTAATATTTATTTACAGGTCATCTATGTATGTAAAGAAAACAGGTGACGGTAATTTTAAGATGCCACTATCAAAGATGGTATCCCCTCCTGGAGTCAAAACCCGATCCAGACGCTCGTCCATTTATCAGAAATCTGGTGGTGTGGTCAATAATAGAAGAACATCAATGTATGTTTCATCTAAGAATATGACTGACAATGTTGATGTATTTTCTAAAGTTTGGGCTACACCTGTTCGTCAGCCTGCTCCCATTGTTGAAGTATCACCCGAGAAACCCAAATCAAAGAATGAGAAAAAATTAGTTGAACCCAAGGTTGAGGCTAAATCAACGACGAAAACTCCAAAGTCTACTCGTAAGTCTACCACCAAGAAGGATAACAGCACAGTATTGAAATCAGCTAAGAAAAGCCCTCAACAAGCTTCTAAGAAAAGCCCTCAACAAAGTTCTAAGAAGAAGTTGAATCTTGGTAAATCAGCTACAATGATCACATCAACACCATCTAAGTCCATACCGACTAACTCGTTCTATACAACACCTACAGAAACTCCTATTGTTAATGAAAGAACTGACGAGGTCTTCGTATTCTCAGCTATGCCTGTAAAATCTGCTAAAAAATCCAGTAAAGCCAAGAAATCTGTTGTTTTGACGCCAGTTGATACCCCTGATAGAAGTAAGAAAACTCCAAAGAAAATGCCGATACGTAAAACTCCAGCAGTAAGGAGATCGAGACACGCTGAGTCTTTGCCTGCTATGGACAGTCCAGTAGTCATAAGTCCTATAGCCAACAGACTTAGAGCCAGCGTCAAGAGACCGAGTAATAGGCCAAGTAAACAAGAAGATCAAGTTGACAATGCCAAACCTTTCAAGGCTCATCTGTCACCTGTTGAAATGACATCAATTCTTAAATCAGCTGTTGAAGTTAATAAACGTGTGGCCAGTGCCTCGCCAACTGCTAGACCTTCCAAGAGAGCTAGAAAGGATCCAGAGCTAATTGAAGAAACTACTCCTAAGCTTACAAAAACAATGAAAAGAGCATCACCTAAAAAATTATCAGAAATGGATAACAGTAACATTGAAAATACCTCAAACAATCATTCAGTCAGCGAGATACCAGCTAATGCTACTTTGTTAGATTTGAATGACACTTACAATGATACACTGGACGTTACAATAAACACTGACAGTCGAAGTAGTCGATGCATCATCTTATAAATGTGTTCATCTATGTTCCTTTACGTTTGTTATGTTATGATTATACTGATTTGTCTACGCAATATTTAGAATGGAAAATTTTTGATATGTTTTTGTATCTATACCTTTAATGACATTATTTGTTTGTTTGTTACGGAATAGGGTTAACTTTGATATGTATGTATCAGGGCTCGAATTTAAGCTTGCATACTTGCAAAAAGTGAGTGGATTTTGAAAATTGCTAGTAACTTTAATTTGAACTCACAAATTTTCACAAGTTGAAATCGCCGCATAAGTATTTCTGTCCAAACTAGTGAGGCTCAAAACTGCACTGAAACGACTGGATAAATTGATAGTATTAATTAAAGAATCACAGTACACAGTACAAACATATTTTATATTCTTTGTTTATCCCACAATAGCACCCTTGGTCTATCTTTAAATATAGTACTTTGTTGTTTTTATATTGCATATATGAATAGTTTCTATGTATGCTATTGAAATTTTGAGAGAAAAATGTGAGTGATTTTTTCATTTTGCCAGTTGAAATAAAATCAACTCACAAAAATTTGCAAGCCCAATTTTTTGTTAAATTCGAGCCCTTGTAGGTATTTTCAAGTGAGTGTAAATATTATATGATTGAATGTTCAAATATTTTTGTTGTTTATTTTTCACATATTTAATTTTAGTGTAAATTATTGATTTATGCAACATGTACCTACATTTATATGTAGTGTACCTGTGTATATCTAGTTGTATTTTGATGTCACATCCAAGATTGATTTGCTTTTGATTTTTATTGTCAATTTTATTCAACGATTTTATAAGAAAGACAGGACGTTTTAGCAAAAAAATTGCATTTGAAATAAGTTAGGTAGTCTTTTAGAACTTGGCTACATTTTAAAACTTTGTTAACTATTTTGTTTATTTCTTTCTTTAGAAATATGGTTAAAGTTTACTTTCAAGGATGTTATTGAGCATTTATGACTGTTTTGAACTTCAATCAAATTGTTATGTATGTACTAGTATTTATAACTTATATTTATTGTTAGTAAATAATTTCTTATATATCTCATGTAATGATAATTATACATTCATGTGAAAATTCTTGAATTGAGAAAAAAAACTGACAATAAATAGATGGACTACCCAACTGTATGTTAATTTTAAGCTGGAGTTTTCATCAGAAAAATTCGACTAATAGTTTTGCAAAACACGGGCGGGCGGTGTCGTTAACAATTGCATTAAAGCTTTTCTTTACCATATATTTCTGCCATTTATATGCAGATCTTTATGAAACTTCTTACAATGATAACATACCATGTGATGAACAGAATTAGAAAGTAACCACAACTCTACCTGCCTTTATTATGGATTATTTCCCTTTGTAATTTTTGCGTTAATGTTTTTAAATCCAGCTTTAATGTGGTTTCCACATTACATTTCTTGTTGTGGATAGAAAATAGTACTAATAGATTTGTTGTTGTTGTTATTACTGCTCTTCTTTTTATTGTTTTATACTTCAGGTGTTACCTGTGTGTCTTACTATTTTATGTACAAAGTGGCATTATTCAATTGTTAGATTTTATTCAACTGTCAGTGGTGCAAATTATTACAGCTGCTGATTTAAATGCCACAGTTCTTATGTACTCACTCTATCCAAATTTATGTACAGGGATTATGGAACACCATCAAGTATTTAAATCCATGGGATAAAGTTTGTGTTACTGTCGTTTGAATGAAATTTACCAATATATGATTATTCTCATATTCATCATGATATTATGGCAGCTTAAATATTTGCAATTTGATCTCAAACATTTCCATTAATAACTACTCATACTTAAAAGCTCAATTAATCATTATTAACAGATGGCAAAAACGTAACCTTGTGTTTATTATACTCACGCTTCGAAGAAGAGGGGAGGTATACTGTTTTTTACCCTTGTCCGTGCGTGCGTCTGTCCGTCAATTACAAAATTTCCGTGGCAGTTTTCTCAGCAACTATAACATGCAGCAGCCTAATACTTTGCATATTGCTTCATCCCATAGTACCATGTGGTGTAAAGCGATTTCATGCTCCTTGCTCATCTACTTCCTGTTTGTCGCATATTATTAGATTTTTGCGGGGGTATCACTAGTGAGCATTAGCTCACAGATTTACTTGTTTATTTTTAGTGTCGACTTGGTACATTTTTTGCTAACTGTAAATGAAGGTACATTTTATTTCAACCTCAAAATTAAACTGATTCTATGATTTTTATGTATTTTTTGGTGCATTGAAGAAAAAATAAAAGTTTGATAATAATTAATTTATTCTGATGTTGGTTGTTTATAGATATCCCATGACCCCTGAATTTGAAATCTGATGCATTATTTGCTCGGCTTAGCTAATGAATGGTCCTTTTTGCGTGTAATTGCCATAATTACGTATGCTGTGTAATTCCTTCAATGATTTAAGTGTTAACTGGAATGTGAAATTTAATCGTCAATGAGACTTATGAATGGCAAAGCATGATTAATTCTCAAAGCCTCATCAAAATTATAATAAAATTGTCAATCATCTGTAAATTTAAAAAACCTGGAATATGATGGGGATGAAGTATTTTTACATATCCATTGCTCATGTACATTAACCCTTCTAATTTAAATACTCTATATAGTTTTTGCTATCAATGAAATAATTGGTGCAGAGGTATAATACGGCACTTTAAATCCCTTGCCTTCAAGCTAGCTTATATGGCGATGTGGTAGTGTGTCCGCTTATGTCCGAATTTGAATTTCAGTTCAGACCATGGATTTTTATCAGATTACAGATACCCATATTTATGTACAGGGTTTGTCAAACAAGTTTTGAGTACTTAAATCATCAGGGTTAATGTATTGGTCCCATACATCGAAGCTTTGCAACAGTTATCGCTCACAGTAAAAGCATCATGGTTTAGAGATAGAACCATCTGATGCTACTCAAGTAGTTAGCAGAACTTTGCTTACATAAGGTAGAATCTACTTAATGAGAATCTACGGGAAAATATTCTCCAAAGAAATGAATATGACAAAAGATGTACTAAATTCAATCTGAAAGCTGACCAAGCTCATCATGAGGAAAAAATATATTTGATTTGAAAGATGGATAATCTAGAAAATAAATCTCCTGCCTTTAAATTATGTAAATTCATCCATTTTTATTAATTCATTTCATTCTAGAATCTATTTCTTTTTGAAAAAGATATATTTTGATTCATTAGTAATGTTAAGGGAGACAACTCTAATTATTTTTGCAATGAGTTACGGACAAACCGAACTTTAAACTAACCGACGACACCAAAATGGCCGCTTGTAACATTGTTCAAGGTTAGGAATCGATTAAGCATTTTTGACTCTTTATTATTTTTGAAGTTCGTGAATTAAATATGGATATTTGAAAATCAACCAGTTCGCTTTTATATGTAACTAAATATGCTTTATACTATTCGTTTGTCTATGAATTGAGAGGCTCTGAGTTTTGGCCCATTATGCCCTGAATCAAAATTAAAATTGAATGTTGGTCGCTTGGGTAGTAAAATAACAACAATGAAAAAATCACCATTAATAATGTCATTTGTGACAGAGTTGTTGTTAGCCAAAGAAGTTTTCCTGAAAATGTCAATTTTGACTGTCTCCAAGGGCAGCTCTAGATCTTTGCTTTGGTCAGTTAGGGGGAGGGGCACTTGAGTCTTGAGACTGAAACTTTGGAAAAACCTGGTTTTTGAGTGCCACCTCAAAAATTCACACTAAATGGACAGCCTGGCCATAGTAGATTGTCATTGTTGTTGTTCAAAACATGAAAACATTTTTGACGGACCAAAGACTTAAGTTGGCGTTATCATTATTAGAAAGGCAGCGGCTAGAGTAGCTTATAAGGTCTTCAGCGAACCTGCGTGTATACTGTTAATGCCGCATGATGTGTCTTATGAAAATCAAAATTAAAAAAAGCGGCTTAAAAAGTTTTGGAAGCCAGAACTACGGCTAGAGTAAAGGTACCATTGTAAAATATCCATGTCATTAAACTTCCATAACCCTAGCCTCCCCTTGTAGAGCTGTCCACGCTTGCAGAATACCTCACCTGTAACTCTACACTCTGAGAAGCCACCTGGCTAGTTCAGTTGGTAGCACGCAAGTCTACTGATCGAGGGGTTGTGGGTTCGTTTTCCGGGCGGTGCATACTTTCGTGGAGCTTGGTCATGAAATTATTTCTACTGCCATTCTCCCTGCTACCAATGATTTTTAATTATGTAGGGCAGTTGTTAGTCACTGACGAAAGAATGCACTTAGTAGTTGGTTAACAGCTAAATCCAGAGATTTAGCCTTTCCAGGAGGAGAGAGTAGGTTGACTGACAGCTGTTATATGACCTATACAATGTGTTGCTTTGGCTTTAAACCCAACAAACAACTCTACACTCTGAGGCTAGAGTTATGGTACTTCAGCCACTGCTTATAAGAAAAGTCAAATGGTAAGAGATGCATCATCATATTTAAACATACATGTATAACTAAATTTAATGTGTTTGCAGTAAGTGACGAGGCTGGTGAAGTCAATGCAGAATTATTAGAAGCTCATATTGTTGCACAAGCTATCACAGAATTACAAGAAGTTCAAGCCCCAACTGTCCAGGTAAAAAATTATAATCATAGGTACAGACTATTGAAGAAAAACAGTCTTCACCTGTCCTGTTTGCTCCTCGCTGTTTGGAAAGTTTGAAACATTAACCATCTGATGCGCACTGCTCTATTTTATTTTTTAACTCGTAAGCTCAGAAAATGACATTTTCATTCATGGCTTTACCACTCTTAAAAATATTTTCTTAGCTAACGTTGTGAAATAAAAATCCATCTTATACAAAAATCAATGAATATCCTCAATATCTTTTTCAAAGTTGAAGGTTTTAGACATGCACATGTAAAAGATTTATTTATGTATTTGTACAGGTTGCAGTAAGTCAGGATGGTTCAGTGTTAGACTTAGAAAATGACACAAATATTAATGGACAAACACATGTTATATATTATATTGAGGATGGCACCATTGCTAGGTATTGTTTACTTTAGTTTTCTATTTTATGTTGGCGTAGAGTTGGACAATTTTGGTATACTTCTTATTTCATAGTCAGAGATTATGTATTTTTCACAATTACTGTTTTTAGATTTATTTCAGCATGATTTATTCTTAATACTATAAAATAATACTTAGAATATATAAGTAATATTAACTTTGTCAATTGAACAATTAAAAGATATAGACATAATAATACTCTTTTAAGGCAGCATTTTCTAATGTTTTTTTGCATGATTACCTTTGTAAAATTTGGTTGTTTAAGTTAACAAGGGTTTGACTGGTCATTTTGGCAGCCATATTTCTGCCCATTCATGGTCTGATCAAATGCTCTCCATATTTAGGACTGAAGATCGTGTATTGGTGGATTCTTCAGTACAAGCTAATGATTATGAGATAGAAAGAAAATCAGGAAAACTTCCTGCTAGAAAGAGAGTTATACCTGTCAAATTTAGGTAAGTTATTAATACTTCAACTGGTAATATTCATAAAGATTGGTGAACCCAGAACTTGGTTTAACTCCCTTGATGGCATTATTTTGCCAATAACCGTTCATAAGTGAAAATCCCTTATCTGCTTTATGTCTTGTTTTCTTTATATGTTGTTGGCATCATTTTTGTAACAAAAGTTATAAAGGCTTTAACTACCGGTACTTCCTCTTTGCTTTCTGACTACATGTACATGCTAGGTCTGTGAATTTGACTGTTGCTGTTCCTGATATGTTTGCTTACCTTTTTTTATTTCAATTGTGATCTTCAGTGACTAATGGCTTAGAATTGTATATATTTTAGAGATTATAAGAATACATCCGGTGATGAAGACAGTGACAGTGACTTTGATCCTAGTGAATATACATCATCTACAAGACCTGGTAAAAGAAGGAAAACTAACAATGATGATATGGTAACAGTTGAAATTACAGATCATAATGTACATAGTTATACACGTAAGAGAGGTGAGTGTCCCTGCCTCACTCTGTTGGTGAGGTTTCAAGTAGTCAAATTTTAATTTAAGTCAACCTGGGTTGATAGCACAGTTGGTAGCCCGCCAGGATTTGAAATCTTGTTTCCCGAAGGGGGTACAGGATCTTATCCCACCCAGGGAGTTTTTCCTTCATTGATTAGATAATATGGAAAAGTTTCTGGCCTTGTGGTAGGTTATTACTGGTTATTATTTATAAACAAGGGTCCAGGAAAGCTAGGTTAGGTGTTCTGGATGCTGTAAAATGACCTAAATTGTGTTGACACGGCGTTAAATCCAGTAAAAAAAAATTAAGTCAATTAGTTTTTGCAAATTATAATAAGTCTAAACTTGCCTTTGGATTGCTGTAATCAAATTATTGATTTATTCACACATTATAATTCTTATTAATTACATATTAATTACATCATTTTTGATTTGAATAAGTAAAATGGTGGCCTAAGAAGTTAAACCGTTTGACCATTCACACTCTAAAAATCACTGGACAAATTTAGAGGACTTTGTAAACAGTTTACTCGCTAAAATTTGAAATCTTTATTGCATCTTTTATGTGAAACTGTGCTATTATTGATACATGTATGTCTATTTTATCTACAGTTGGTCGTCCACGAAAGAATATCTATGTAGGACAAACACAAGCCAGTCAAACTGATAATAGAGTTGATATAGCTTTAGAAATTGAGAGAAAATATCAAGAGGCATTAGAATACTCTGTGAACGAGATAGTTAAAGAAAACCCAGCAGCAGTAGTAGCCAGTAATGACGAACCTGTGGATCAAAGTACTGAAAACACTGATAACGTTGATGACAATGGTGGGGATAAAGACGACACTACTAAAGTGTCTACTGATAACGAAGGAGTTAATACTGATAATGATAAGAAAATGACAACTCGTACTAAAAGTGGAGCTCTTGCGAGGAATACATACACTGATAGTGAGAAAGGTTTGATTTTATATATTTTTAAGTTTATTTTTAAGACATTTTGTTTTGGCCTATGCATAGCTATGGCTCTGCTCTTTCGAATGAAGCAAAAAGTTTTTGCATGTGCCCAAAATAAATTCAAAGGCGACATTAAAACATCACAATTAATGCAGATTTTGTTACATAACTCCATATACATTGATGAAGATTAGCTTTGTTTATCATTATCAGTGTATGTATATTGGGTTTGCAATTTCTGTGTCGACTAAACAAATTCAGCTATGTCAATTTGTCTTCATTATGTTTACATGGTATCAAAGCTCTTGTATCTCTAAAAGGGTGAGAAGAACTTGTCTATAGTGTTGCAATGTGTAATAGTCTTGTTTTGTATAACAACATACATTTATATTTTCTGTGTATCATTTCATATCTATTTTGATTTTTTCAGTTTCTCACCTAGGCATGATGGGAAAGAATCGTGGTCGGCCGAAACTAGGTCATTTACCTTATTATAAATGTTTTGATTGTGGGAAAACATTTAAACAGAAAGGTTGGTTAGAAATAATTTCATAATTTTTTTTTTTTGTCTTTCTACACATTACACCTTTCCCTTTCTCGTCATAATGAGAGAATAAGAAATTATCAAGAAAGAGGGGGCTGGGCGCAAAATATTGATCGTAAGCTTCAAATCCCCCACACAAAAATTGAATCAAACAGTAAACAAGGTCTTAATCATTTGCAAAAATAATATGTGCAAGGGATTTAGAATTAACTTTTACAATTCACAAGTTAACATGCAGATTTTCAGACATAGAAATGTTATACTTATGGTATGCATGATTTGAATTTTTAGACGGATTTTTCAACGAAAAAATTCGGCTTATAGTTTGCCGAAACCCGGGTTGTCAATCGGGCATCCGGTGTCGTTAACAACTGCGTTAAAGTTTTTCTTTACCATATTTATCTGCCATTTATTGTAAGATCTTTATGAAACTTCATACAATGATAACATATCATGTGATGAACAGAATTAGATAGTAACCACAACTCTACCTGCCTTTATTATGGATTATTTCCCTTTGTAATTTTTGCGTTAAAATTTTTAAGTTTTCTATTTTTTTGGCTGCTACTAGAAGTTGTTGAAAAACAATAGTTAGTTAACATTCTGATGAACATGTGACTATATATCCTGAATAATGGAATGAAAGTATCATGTAAAACAACTAAATGTTATATTTTACAGGTAATTTAAAGACACATATGAGGTTACATGTAGGTGGTTGTATGTTTATGTGTACTGAAGAAGGATGTAATAAATCTTATAGATCTAATGAAAGTCTTAGACGTCATATACTTACACATCAAGGTATGTTTGTTTGTTTTTAAACTTAAGTAAAGGTTTTATGGGGGCCATTTTGGGGCTCAATTTGGGCCCCATTACCTCTACCGAAAGTATGTATTTTTTGCCTTCCCTGAAGTAAAATTCCCCTGACCTTAATTTTTTATAATTTTTTGCTAATCAATTTTTTAAGTATTATTGAGACAAATCAAAGAAACCTAATGCTTCAAAATTAAAATTTTGAATTATACATGTAGTTAGAAATACATCTTTAAAAATATAGTGGATATTTCATAAAGTTTTGGAAATGAAGGAAAAAAGTTTTTCTCCCTATTTCATCTCTTTCAGTATTTTCTCTTTGAAATGGACCCCACCACCTTTTCCCTGTGTGTAAAAAATGAAGACTGAGTACATGTATTTGTATATGTTTTGCCTGTTTGCAATCAATTAACAATTTTTTAGTTGAAGTACTGATTCATAAAAAATCATTTCATAACTGAACCCATTTTATATTATATACAATGTATTTCTGTATTATTTCCATTTGTATATGCCATTTCCATATGTGATTTATGCAACAAAAAAGTTCAAAAGCAGTATAAAGGGATTTTTTGTGGGAACAGACTCTTGGTGTATTAAATCAAAATTCACAAATTCTGTTTTTCCAGGTATTAAACCATTTCCATGTGATATATGTGAGAAGAGTTTTTCAAGTCAAGTCTCACTACAAGAACATAGATCTCGTCATTTGAATGAGAAACCGTATCAATGTCAGGAATGCAAGAAATGTTTCCGACAGATTTCATGTTATAGACGTCATGTGACCACACATTCCACTGAGCAACCATTTAGTTGTCCCATATGCCAGAAAAGATTCTCACAAACTGCTTATCTAAAATCTCATATCCGAGTACATACTGGTAATGATAACTGTTTGATTTTTCTTGAATGCTTTACGATGAATATTATGTAATGGGATAAAAATGTACAATGAAAATATCAAATTTTATATTTTCATTGTAAATTAATAAAATTTAAAATTCAAAATGACATCTTACAGGAAAAATTATGTCCCGAATCATTTGTTTTAACTATTTAAAAATCATGATAGAAATGTGCAGTACAATCTAAAAAAAATACAAATATCCTCTATATTATGTATGTATTGAGTCAATCTATATAATTACTGACATTATGCATAGTTATGGTTTATTTGCCTGATTTTAATCAATTCATGATAATATAGTTGAAGTACTGTTTCATAAATTAAATCATTTTGTTACTTGAACCATTTTATGTTATGTACAATGTATTACTGTATTTTATTCATGTATTTCAGGAGAGAAACCATATCAATGTACAATATGTGGTAAAAAATTTGCTTATCAATCAGATGTTAAAAGACATAGTACCACTCATACAGGTAAGATATATCTGACCTTTTTTTGCTTATAAAAATTGCTGTAATCCTATATTACTAGATAGCTTTGTTAAAAGTATGTCTGTCAAGCTAGGGATTATGGGTTTGATTCTCAAATGGATTCTACAAACCTTTGATTTGTGAAGTTTGGTACGAAATAATTTTCTATTGCCAGTCTCTTGCCCTATTTCAGTATTCTATAGGGTAGTTGTCAGTTACTTAAGATTGTCTGTGTACAGTTCAGAGTAAATAGCATGTATTGTCCGTTTTTTCTCAACTGTCAAAGCTTGAATAATTTCACGGTGATTGATTGCATTGTTTTTGTACTGGCGGACTAATTGTTATTAAAAATATGTTGACTAAAACTTATCATACGGCATAAGAAGCTTTACTCAATCATAATACACACTTTCGGAAACTCATGGGTGTATTACGACAATAATTTTAACAAACGCTTTCACCGTGAAATTATTCATGTTTTGACAGTTGAGAAAAAACAGACAATATTCAAGTTTATTATACCTCCGCTTCGAAGAAGAGGGGGGTATACTGTTTTACCCTTGTCCGTGCGTGCGTGCGTCCGTCCGTCCGTTACAAAATTTCCGTCACAGTTTTCTCAGCAACTATACCATGCAGCAGCCTGAAACTTTGCATATTGCTTCATCCTATAGTCCCATGTGGTGTAAAGCGATTTCATCCTCCTTGCTCATCTAATGCCTGTTTGTCGCATATTTTTATATTTTGGCGGGGGTATCACTAGTGAGCATTAGCTCACAGATTTACTTGTTTGTCTCAATTTCAAGAACTTTTGAAATCATCCACAAACATATAATAAATTTTTTGTAATCTGTAAAGTTACATGTATATACATTTGTATCATCAAAATGCTATTTTACACACTTTAATAAATATGTTCTATGTATTTTTTAGGTGAAAAACGTTATTCCTGCAGTAAATGCCAAGCTAGATTTAGTGATGTATCCAGTAAAAATCGTCACGAGAGAGAACACGAAAATAATAAACGTTACACTTGCAATCTATGTCACGATACGTTTAAACGACCAGGACAGTTGAAGTCTCACCTTAGCAAGAAACATTCCCCGGCATTTGCCGTGAAGATTGAACGAGATCCAAACAACGGAAATTTGTCATTCGTTAAACTTGAAGAAATGGAGAATAAGTCGAACTCGGCTCAAATGAGAATTGTCAGTTTGATTAAAAATCTACACGATAAAGCATCCGAAGGGGGGTTCATAGAAATACCAACAAATGTCGTATCTGAAGGAATTGAACAAACAAATGAAATCACCATGGCAACTGATCATGTGACCGATATTAGCCAATTAGAGAAGGAAGTTGATGTAAGCATCATAGAAGCCGATGTCAGAGTACCTGTGGAACTTAGAGAGAATGGACAAACATTTATAGCTATTACTGACCTCGCTGAGACACTGGGTAGTGCTGAACATGAAATATCGGATGATCAGGTTAGTTTTTATTTTCACTAATAGGGGAAACATGGCGGGGCGAAAAAAATGTTTTTGTTTTTTGGTTTCAATACTTTAGATAATATCCACTAATAGAGTATCATTTTTAAAGGACTATTTCTATCTTATTTGATGTACTGCCCTAGCAAGTACCTATATATATTGTTAAACTATAATCAACTTTCAGTGGTGCATACAATAATTTTGCTGAATGAAATTTGACTATACACTCGGTAGAAATGAAGTACTAACCTTCTTGCTAAAGGAAATAAGCAGTGCCCACCTTATTAAGTATGTACCATTACTGAATAATTGAAAATCTTTAAAAGCCAAACCAACCCAAATTGATTTTTTATTGAATTTTATATTTCAGGCTAAATATCGTATGATCTACGAGATAGATGAGAATGGTGAACAAAAACAAATATTTGTACCTTATAACACTGATGATATACATTTAGAATTTAACACCGAGTCTGTAGTGACTAGTAACACCGAGGAGGTTACCACGGCAACCGAAGTGATTATAGAATCAAAGATAGACAATATTGAAAATGATACTATTATACATCAGGAGGATCATGTGACTATATTAAAAGAGTCTGACGAAAGTGAGGGAGCTAAAACAACTGCAGAAGCAAATGAGTCCGAGATTGTGGCAGTGGCACAGACTGACATCAGTGACGTAAGCGTAACTAGCGGTATAGACTATATAACGAATCCCGATTTCTCTAAACAGGAGTATTACAACTGGTTGACGAGCTTTACTGAATATTGTCGAGTTGTTCCCATGCCGCTGGATGTTTCATTATTTCAAAAGATTTCTCAAGTTCATAAGTCGATGTCGGATGTAATGGCGACGCCATCTGGTGTCGTCGCTGATAAACAAAATTTCCGTATTTTAATGAACATTTCTAAAGAATTAAGTTCTATTATAAATGAGCATTTAATTTTTGTGATGGATAATTTGAATCAGGAGGAGCAAGTTACACTTAATGATGGCAATTCTTCTACTAGTATTTAAATGGGAGCAATATGTATACATGTATTTGATATTTTTAGCTTAACCATTCAGAGGATAGTTGGGGCTATTCTACTCAGCTGTGCATTGGTGTAACACTTTTTGATTAGGTTTTTAGGGGCATACTTATTTATCATTTTTATCTTTGCAACTACTGAAGTGTATGACTCACAGGGAATTGTCAAGTTACCTCCCTTTGATTTTTCAAACATACCTTTAATATACTTATATACAAGGGGTACAACTGCATTTACTTGACCACTTCATCTTGATTTATTATTTTGAGAATCACAAAAAGTTCTGATACCCTAGCGGCACTTTAACGGAACGATTAAATTAATTAAACATAACTCTTCGAGCTATGAATATTAAATGTTTCATAGGGCAGACCGTTAATACGACTAAAGTTTCAAAAACATAAAAAACAGCACAAAAATCTCAACTCGGACAAGTTAGTGCACAGATGAAATCGACATTTCTCTAGGAAAATCGTTTTATTTTCATATTTCAAAATGGCATATTTACCCCAAATAAAAGAAAATATGACAGAAAAACAATATCATTGAATAAAAATGTAATAAATATAACTCTCCACCTTGTGAGAAACACTTGCGAGCCATAAAAAGCGAAATTAACAAACTCTATTTGATAATCAATGTTGTAGCCGGTATCCTTAATTTATTCAAGAAACTTGTAAGAAACTTTTTGATTGGTTAATTTTGTAAACGAAAATCGCCAAGACTTCCGACTAATTGACTGAATCAAGTTTGGAAGATTTTGACTTTTTCGTAGTATTTTTGTTGTCTCGTTTGAAAGTAGGAAAACCCCGTACGGTTCGTCGAATCAGAAATTGTTTAACTAATTAGATTATTATGTGTGTGACGTATTAGTGAAAATGGTTGTGAGAATAATTTTTTAAGGTTAAATCAGATAAAAAGTGTACATATATTCGTTTTGTTTCATGTCTGGTTATAATTGGCACGATGTTTTGTATTTTTATAACTAGTGAAGCGAGAAACATAATCTAACACGGAGTAAATCATGCTTGAATCGACGTAACATTGAAATTTTGTGAATTTTCATTCCGTTCAACTGTGCACTAACTTGTCCGAGTTGAGATTTTTGTACTGTTCTGTATGTTTTTGATAGTCTAATCGTATTAATGATCTGCCCTTTGAAACATTAAACATTTATTGTTCGAAGACACATGTTTAGTCTATTTAATCGTGTGGTTAAAGTGCTACCAGGGTATCAGTATTTTTTGTGAGCCACAGAATAATAAATCTAGATGAATCGATCTAGTAAACGCAGTTGTACCCCTTGTATATAAGTATATTAAAGGTATGTTTGAAAAATCAAAGGGAGGTAACTTGACAATTCCCTGTGGTATGACTTCAACTTTTTCACACTTGTCAACAGGATTACTTTTGGTGGGCAAATACTAAGTTGCATTACGCTAGCATAAATTTTGACTGAATTATGGCCCTTTAATTTTGAGAAATTACTATGGCATGTTTTTTGGCACAACACTTTATCTTTGCAACATTTGGTACCATTAGAGGTAAAAACCAATTTGCATAACTCTAGCATGAACTTCAACTGAAATATGGCCCTTTTTATACTAATAGACTTATTGGTTTAGTCTACTCAGTGCAATGCTTTATCTTTGCAACTTATTTTACATGAACACTCATAATAGTCGAGCGAGCAGTCCATGGACTGCTCTTGTTGCATGTTTTTGTTAACAATGATTATTTTGTATGAACAACTCAAGTTATTAAAGTTTTGCACTATGTTTTTGAGTTTTATTACCATTTTTACCACTATTAGGAACCCTGGTATCCTGCGACTCATGTTCCATTGCTCATTTAATTTATAGATTTTGTCCATCAGACATGGAAGTCCATACAACTGGAAATTGGGGAATGGGCCTGGCTGAGTAATCGAGATGTTGGATTGGACTACAAATAATTGTATTTATTGTTCGTTTTTTCTCAACTGTCAAAACATGAATAATTTCACGGTGAATGCATTTGTTAAAAATCTTGTTGTAATACATTCATGAGTTTCAGAAAGTGTGTATTATGATTGAGTAAAGGTGCTTATACCGTATGATATGTTTTAGTCAAGATATTTTTAATAACAATTAGGCCGCCAGTACAAAAACAATGCATTCAGTCACTGTGAAATTATTCAAGCTTTGACAGTTGAGAAAAAATGGACAATATACTCGTTTAATGCTGTGTAAACACAATTTTTAGGGGCATCTAACTTAGCTTTCCTGGACCCTTGTCAATAACCAGTACACTCCCACCCTTTCAAAAGGCTGGAAACTTCTCCATATACCTTATTAATGGGGGAAAATTGACATTATAGTCAAATTTTCATAGAAGGGTATAACCTCCCAGGTGAGATTTGAACCTAACCAAAAAAAAAATTACAACTCAATTTGTACATCTTATTTTGTTTATTGAATATATTACATCAATGCCGATTACAATGAGTTTTTAAATAATGAAAGTGTTACACGTAACAAATTTTATAAATGACTAACACCAGAAAATTGGTGTATTTTATATATCCTGTTAGATTCTAGCAAATATCTGTTTTCTAGTCATATCTCACTAAGCCTGTTATTTGCAGTTGAATTTGTCTTACATTACCACTGGCTTTGTTATAAACAGAACCTGTGGTATTTTTTGACATTTTTTCATAATGGTCATTTTTATATTGGATTCATTGATACAAACTTTCTTGTAGACAAAAACATTAAAGAATGTTTTTGAGTTTGTACAGATCTGTAAGGAATTTTTGTTACACTGAAATTTTATTCTTACATCTAAAACAAGTTTAAGTTCTAAGATACAATTTATGATGCCAAGCTATGTAATAGACAAGCCAGCAACAGACAAGTCAAAATGGAATGATGACATTAACAACAAATACCAGAGAAATAACATACAGTAGTTGATATTTTATAGTCGAATAAAAAATAGGCACATAGATAATAAAATTAACAGATCAGTTAAACTTGTATGACTAGTATACATATAACTGTCTTTTCTGTTCTCATTTTTGCCTAAAAATGTGGCCTTAAAATTTTTCACAATGGAAAAAAAATGACAAAAATATGACCGAAACTTAACTATTCATAGCAGATAATTTCAAACAATGTCGAATTTGTAATAGTAACAATTTAATACCTGTTAGTGACAGAAATCTAAGAACAGGCCTGTACATAGCGTATCTTACAAATAGTTGAAGCATTGAAGCCAAAATAACAATGTAGCGATTTTAATAACATTTAACAGCTGACGAAGAAGCTTGGTACTTGTGTTAAACCCTGACTAACATCCTATTAATGACCAGTTATCACCTTAACCTACTAGCGAAAAGCTTGGGACAAGTGAAGTTTGATTCAGGCTAATGAAATTTCTTTTTTTACAAAGCCATGCTAGTTAATAATAGTGCTATCTTAACAATAAATCGGGCTAGTGCTCGAAAATTTAAGGGGATGACTCGATGAATACATATATGAAATGACATATAATTGATGACAAGTTAACCCTATAAATCACTAGTTAGAACGATCATTTAAACACACCAACAAGTGCTGGTCTAATAGTTCTATCATGTAATTTAAATCCAGTTTTCTGGGTGGCGGCTATTGTTCCTTCTACATTTGATTCTTGTTTTGGTACTTGAAATAAAGCTTCATGGTAAAAAGGGTCAAATTTGTCCCCTACTTCTGGGCTAATCTTTTCTAATCCGTGCCGACCAAATACTTTTAACAATTGTGTATTGGTCATATTAAGTCCATCAAATAATGCTTTAAGATGTGTATTTTTTTCTAACTCCTCAGCTGGAACTGAGCCAGTAGCTTGATCTAAGATATCTGCAACTTCAAGTAGATCCTTACAAAATCCTTGTATTCCAAAAATTTTGGCATCATCTACCTGTTTCCTCATTCTTGTTCTCACATTTTCTGTTTCAGCAAGGGCACGCATGTAGTTGTTCTGTAAAAATAAATGGTAACATTATTATGAGTGAAGTGAATACAGGGCTTTTTTAGTATTTGGGGAAGGGGCCTGGGCCTTTCTTTATATAGAACCTTCGGGTAAATTTTATCACAATTTCATAGAAAGGGGAACAAAAAATCCAAGATGAACTCCAAATTTGGGGATAATTGCATGATTTCAAAGAAATTTAAGAAGGGGAAGGCGCCTGTAAACAGCCCTGTTAAATAAGGGGAAAAAGCCCTGGAATAAAGCAATATCTTGAATAACTGTTAGCACCACACTTCTCTCCAATAGTTGGATGCAAAGAAATTAACCCATTATTCAAGTTAATCCAAAAATTATTCATATAACTAAGTTTCATTAAAGGTAACACATCACTTCTATGAAAACTAGAATACAACTGATCTCATTCTCCTAGAAGTATACCAAATGGAATATGTTGATCAGGCATACTCTTATTGGCCTAAACAGCAATTTGTAAAATTACATAGACATGGGTGCTAGATGAAAATTTTGAAAAACATGAAAACTGTAATTTGAAAGCATTTTTATACCCCCGCTTCGAAGAAGAGGGGGGTATACTGTTTTACCCTTGACCGTGCGTGCGTTCGTCCGTCTGTGCGTTACAAAATTTCCGTCGCAGTTTTCTCAGCAACTATAACATGCAGCAGCCTAATACTTTGCATATTGCTTCATCCCATAGTCCCATGTGGTGTAAAGCGATTTCATGCTCCTTGCTCATCTACTTCCTGTTTGTCGCATATTTTTAGATTTTTGCGGGGGTATCACTAGTGAGCATTAGCTCACAGATTTACTTGTTCTTTATAATTTAATAGAAAACATTGACTAACTTGTTGTGAAAAACCTGAACTTTAGGCATATGCCTGAAAACTTGCACCCATGCATAGAGTCTACAGTAAGACAAAGAAGTTATACCTTCATATCTTTTAAATCAATTTGAAGTTTATCTCTTTCCTCTGTTAACTTCTTTTCAATCTCTGAGGGTCCCTCCGCTACTTTTTTATCTTTTACTTCCTCAGTTTTTGTTGGTTCTGCAGTGGCTTCTTCAGGTTTGTCTTTTTTATCATTGGAATTTGTAGCCACTGAGTAGCTGGCACATAAAGGTAAGTTCTCATAAAGAGCAAGTCTGAAAAATGATAAAAAAAGCTCTTGTTTAGTGGGAATTCCCAACATGTTGTGATTTAATTAACAGCTTAGAACAGAACACTTTGGTTTTCATTAGTTTGGAGACATGGATATACATAAACCCCAACTCTGGGCAGTTTTATCTTTAACATTATCAATATGTCTTGTCTATTCAACCTCAGTACTGACAAATTGACAGAGATGTTAGAGACTTAGTGTAGGTAATTTACTAACATAAAGACTTCCATTTTATTTTATCACTGCAATGTATACTCTAGTCTACAGATTACATTGGCGCTTCGGATCACAGGAATATGCAGTGTCATTTTTTGAAACTGTGGTCTCACCTAACTACATAGTCAGAAAAACAATATCAGCGTTTGGTCTGCGATGTGCCAGGATTTTGAATATAGCTTCCAAAGGGGTGCGGGATTGAAGTGGCGGGTATGTATGATGTCATTTACATAATTATAAGATTTTTGACATCAAGGTCATTTTAGCATGTCATCATCCTAGAGCCACTTCTTAAAAGATCACAAATAATCAATAAATACAAAGTAAAAACAAAAAACAAACTGCTCTTCACTAAAAATATTCATTCTCTCCCATTGTCAGTGCCTAAATACACTGTTAACTAAAAATTAAAGCAACAAGCATATTAACTGAAAAAGTATTCGGACTGACGCAAGTTCGTCACTCCCAAAACAACACGAACTAGCGCTTTCATTTTGACCAGAAAAATGTGTATGAAAGTAAATATTGAATTAATTGAAATACTTGAATAAAATTGTCATTTAATTACCTGTTAGCGCGAGAGCTAAACAGCAAAGATCGGGATAAATTTGTCAATGAACGTAGAGTCCGCATGCTGGCGACCATGTTTCTTACTCGGAATGCTTCGGTTTCGTTTCATAACAAATTATTTATGATGTAAGCGACATAAAAAAAAATTGTACACAAAAAAGAAAGGCAACTCGTACAAGTACATATTTTTGATTTAGACACAGTGCTCCCCCTTTATAAAACTCAATTTTGTATAATTTATTTTTTTTTGAATATGCTTAGTAACCATTTCTAGAACTCTATGATTTGTATGTGTTGTTGAGATCTCTTGTCTGCTGTGTATAGGAAAGCAAAGGCTCAATCAGATACCGGGAATAATTTCAAAATAGCACAAAATGGGGAGTTAAGTCGACTTTACAATTTTGTACATTTGTACCCCAGATAAATTAATCACATTCAAGTGACCCTTACAATACCCATTTACACCTGGGTGGAATGAATTAAGTGTAGGTAATTTTTTGCTCGATGAAATTAGCAATGCCCTTAGTAGGGTTTGAACTAGGGAAATAGATATAACCAGGGATTCTCAATTCATAAGTGAACATCCTACCACCGGACGACTGCTCCAACTATGTTCTTACTGAAGTCAAAGACTTGGGCTGAACAACTTACACATCTTCCTTCATTCAAAAAAAGATGTAAGATCATTAGTTCTGATGTTCATATGTGTAATAAACATAATAAGACATACGTCAGTAAGATTGATCATACTCATAGTATACTTGTACATAAACAGACTCAGATCTGGTCCATGTTTTTCCATGAAGGTACAACAAACTTTCCCCACATGATTTCAGACTCCTTTTTGCAATAATACAGTATTATTTTCAAGTGCAGTGTGGAGGTCTTGAGTAGTCTCCCCATACTTTCAGTCAATGCTTTTATCTTTTCATCCCTAGGGAATAGCGTTTTACGTTCTAGGTCCACAACACTCGCCACTCATCCTGCTTGTTGACAGAGTGGAAGGTTTGTGCTTTTTACCAATGCTGTACCAGATATATTTAGGACTCCTTTCTTACCATTACAATTGAAATATGTTACAGATATTAATTTCGGTAAATGAAAACAATCAAATTAAATTGGTTCATGAGCTAATTCTATTCTCAAGGCATATCTTAAAGAAAACCAAGAATAACAAACTTCAAATAATACTCCCATGTATTTATTATTATTTCATTCAAATCTAGAGTTCTTTGAGAAAAAAATGCATAAATGTATAACCAATAAGCAAATATCTGCAACATATAAAAGCACATGGTTAACAATCATAAAAACATGATACATACACATACATGAAAGGTTTAACAGTCATTCGGAACTCCTCGGCCATTCACTACGAATAATTTCAGACATATCTAGACACTACTTTCTATCTACATTAATGTCCCATGTCCATACAAAATGCTTCAAGTGTTGAAGTAAACAAACTTACAATCATTTAAGCAATAATTAATGTCTTAATTTAAGACCATAAATTTGAATAACACAATTCAATTATATCATGGGACATGGGACAAACATTTAGTCACATATATAACATAAAAAATGTTTTCACAAAACCTTATGTGTTTACAACAAGATCTATTTTGCATAACCATTACATGCTAAGCCTTGCGTACATACCAAAAACCCTTCAAAGATAATTCAATTAATGAATAGCCAAGGTGTTCCCAATGATTTAACAGTAAGTCAATATTAGGTCATTAAGTAGTACATAAAATAAAGCTGCTAAAATATAGCACATACAAAATCCACATTTACACTAATAACAAAATAAAATAATCTCTAAAATAGATTAAAGTCATGATTACGGTAGAATTGGTTACTCACATTAGCTAATATTACATATACGGAGAAACATTTAAATACAATTTAATAAAATATAGTATGATTTAAGAGACACTTCTTGAAAGTGTGTATTAAACGCACCAGTATTGGCATCATAATATTTTGCCTATTAAGTGAATCAATATGCTGAAATGTATTTGAGTGCATTTTTTACTGACTTTTTCTGTGATTTATAAGCATAAACTCGCTTTAAATGTACATTTTTCTGCTTATGAAGTGTAATACTTTTTCTAGACAAATATATTTAATCATATCAAAGCGGTAATATTAAATGTAGAAAAAATATGCTTCAAATTATTTATCTAGAAAAAATACTATGCCAATACTACTGTGTTTTATACACATTGAACACATATTTAGTACACTTTTTCAAAGAAATAACAATAGAAATCATTATATTTAATAAGCCTATGTCCAGTCCTGATATAAATTCTTGTTTTAACAAAATAAGCTACATAAAAAAGATACTATTTTATAAAACAAGTAAATCTGTGAGCTAATGCTCACTAGTGATACCCTCGCCAAAATCTAAAAATATGCGACAAACAGGAAGTAGATGAGCAAGGAGCATGAAATCGCTTTACACCACATGGGACTATGGGATGAAGCAATATGCAAAGTATTAGGCTGCTGCATGATGTAGTTGCTGAGAAAACTGCGACGGAAATTTTGTAACGGACGGACGCACGGACGGACAAGGGTAAAACAGTATACCCCCCCTCTTCTTCGAAGCGGGGGTATAATGAAACTACACAACATCAGCACATGTATGGAGGCAAGAATAACTCTATATCATACAATTTGATTCAACTATTAATGGATATGAATATTCTACAAAACACTAAAATTGAAGAACAGTTAAATCTCAATTATCTGAATTCGTAGGGACCGAAAAATTAGTTTGGATAATACATGATATTAAGATAACCCATTTCGGATAAAGCGGACTTTTTTATTATATTTTATATAGCAAAATGTTCGGGACAGGACGATCGTATCGGATAATCCATGATATTTGTTCGGTTCGATTTCGGATAATCGAGATTTAACTGTACTTAAATCCTTTAGCTAGATACAAATAAAAAACTACATGATTGAACCACAATAAAATGAAAAAAAATACCAGCATTTAATATAATTAAGAACAAACAAAATTTATACATGACCTTAAAATTTATAACTGATTTTAACCATGATAAACCAATAACAAAATATAAGTATAAAAAAGAATATAAAAAATATCTCAAATTTGAGTCGAGACAAAAAAACAAAATATACAATTCTTAATAAACAAACACTAACCATGATTTATATAAAACAAAATAGAGAAGTCCATTAACATCAGGTCAATAATTAGGTATGAGTAACAAAAATACAGGTATCTATTTTATCATAAGTGAGTACAGAAAAACTGTAGTATTTAAATCAGCCAAGTTAATGTAAATGCCTCTGAAAGTTGAATACAATTTACCAATAACAAAAACATTAATTAGGGACTTTAATCAGTTATCTTTCCCTGATAAAATCTGAAGCAATCCAATTGGCAAGTTGGTCCTTACAGTTGGAATACTCGGATTTTATCATTGAATTCCTATGTAAGGATAACAAAATATTTCATCTAATATCTTTGTTAGAGAAGATATTTAGTGATAAAATTTAGATATTTCTTTACCCTAAAGATACTTAGCTTGAATTACAAACAAATTAAATGATCTACAAAAAGTTATTTAAGCTTAATTTTGGCAAATTGACATTGAAAAGTAAGGGTAAAATCCGAGTAATCCAACTAATTGGACCTACCTATCTGAAGAGTATACAAGGGGAAATAACTGACTGAGGTCCCTTAATTTATTTCTGGTTCACATTTAAATGAAAAACCAGGCATACACATGTACAAAGACAATTCTAATACCCAAGATAACAATACAGGTATACATATAAAGTTTGAGCTAGACATGTGTACATTAAATTAACCATTCTCTCTCAACATATAATACATAATGCCTTAGCTACTCACAAATAAGCTCTCAGTTACCATAGCAACAAAAATATAGAACACAGTCACTTTTATACACAACAGTTTAATGCAGGCATGAGACTGGCTAAGAAAGCAAAAATAATCGTAAAACTGAAAAGGCAGGGGTCAGGGAGCCTTCACCAAGGGTATTTTCATCTAACAGTGGCTCACAAACACCGTTCATCCGCAGGATGCTTAATATTTCTTCCAAACAGAAAGGACTTTTCTGGCAGAAATCTACTTGCTCTGCTAACCTAGAGGCAGTCATTTTTAAGAAAGAGCTCTCCGATTTGGAGGAAGATATCTGAGGCTAAAAACCGTGCATAACAGTATCCAGACGCAGAGATCATAAGTACATTAGCAGACTTACTTCCCCTAATTTTTCTCTTCAGATCTGGGCTAATCTCAGAATCACCTTGAAAAAAATACTGAAAACCGCTAAAAAATCAGAAAATCTCATGCCCACAAACAGTTGTCATGATGACAATATGTACATAGAATTTCTTAAAGGCCGGGCTTCAACTATAAAAGAGAGAGAATCTGGAAAATGGCCACTTCCCTCTGACTCTCTGAGCAGTGAACATGTTAAACCAGAGAAAGAAAATCTAGAACTGTGACAAATTTACCCATCAGTTTTTAATGAAATTTTACTAATTGATTGTTCAATGCATTTTCAGCTTCATTTGAAATTTTCAGATTTATATGTTACTTAAAAATAGTACTTTCAAAAGAAAAATTGATAAACAAGTTTAAAAAATTCAAATTTGACTGACAGGTGATTAGGGGTTCATAACCTTCACTTAGCCAATGAAAAGAGAGTTCACGACCTACACTTAGCCAGTAATAATATCTCCTCACTGACCCTAAAATAAATTTCCCACAGCTGTTGATTCATAGATTTTCCCTGTAGTGCGGTGTTACATTTATATACATGAATAATCTATTTTAGTATCAATCATGAAATAATTCCAGGATGACCAGTTACTGTATTTGAATGTAATAGTAGGTGTAAAATAAACAGAATCAAATGTTTTAGTGTCAAATATTCAACATTTAATACAAATATTTAATAGTTTACAACACTAGATGGTACAATACAAATATGATATCTAACTTCTCTTATATTCTTATATTAGAAACACATGTTGGAGTTTTCTCTGTATAAACATGTAGTAAATTTAGTAGTAACTTTGTTTACAATCATGAAAATTCCAGCCGTTGGTAACCTCTGATAACGTAGGTCAAACCCTCCCCCTTTCTCCTTATCGGCTTAATTGCTAACCACCCGTTTTTTTCAAGAAATGAAGTCCGGCCTTTAAGATAAATGTCCAATAAGATAGGGAATTAAGTTGATGTCATGATTTCTTTATCTTGGCTTTAGCTTGTCTTAGTAATTCATCAAAACTGTTAGAACTTTGTGGTTTAGTATCAAACTCTTCCTCTATCTCTTTATTACCATCTGAAAAACAACATTAAAAATTTCAATATAAAAACAAGCTTTAGTCTCATACAGGTAATAACTTTAAATGGTAGGTGTGATATAACTGACAACAGACTTGTGGTGCTTTTCACAAAAATTCTTACGAAAAAAATCTTTGTAAGTCAAAAGCAAGAAACATTAATAATACGCTCATTTTTTGGCTTATCAATTCTAAATATTAAACAAGATGTGAAGAATTGTGTCAACCTTTTGAATATCATATCATAGTTATGCTTATTATCCGTCTGACTTTGAATGATAATTATATGAAACTGACTTATGAAGATTTTTTTCGTAAGATTTTTTGTGAAAAGCACCATTGTTTCCTAGATGTTTATTTCAACATGTGACTATTTAGTACCCCCATTGAGCAGCAACTAACCACTTTAGATCCCACAGTCATGATGCAGCTCCCATTTATAATGCTTGTACCCATGCCCTGCGAATTTAAGCATGGGTGTCTCAACCTAACTATTTTGGAAAGATCTAGGACATCTTTTTGTCTGGACTGGTTAAAGTGATCAAATATTTAAGTAAATATTCAACGTTTGCCAAAAGATAGTAAAATGAATGACCTCATTATTTTACACAATGTAAATGTGTCTTTTTATCATAATTTTCAACTGGTAACCTTGGTTCATATTCAAAAATTCATTTTCTTCTGCCAGAAACAAACAAACTTAGACCATTCATCAAAAATGCTCATTACACACATTTTCTGCATAGGTGAGCTAATAAAGTAAATTGCTGAATCAAAATGAAATAAATGACTGCCTATACCCAAATAGTCGTCCGGGGCCACAAGACAAGCTTTAATGTAATGTATACTTACCAAGATCAGCATATTCAACATCACAGAATTGTCTTCTACCACCAAAACATAAATCAAACTTTTCTAATCCAGGAATATTTCTACCTTCTGTAATACAAACAAATACATTACTACAAACTTGATACGTAAAGTAACGAGACATCAAAATATCACCAAAAACCATGGAACACCTAAACCATACATGACAAATAGCCTCGAAAGATATTTAGAAGGCAGACTTCGCGAAACTCTATGTTTTATTACTGGACAGTAGGTCCTGTGAAGATCAAAATTTTACAGGACCAAACCAGGTCTTACAGGACTGGAGACATTTTACATATTTTGATGAATTGAAAACTGTGTGGACAAGAACAAAATTTTTGCCGGACAGTGGTCCTGTAACCCTGTAGATCTAGACGGACCTTCTATTTTTTTATTTTGGTTCGCCATGTTTTGCGGAGACTAAGAAGGGTTGATGTAAATACTTTGGTAATACATGACAAAACAAATGCTTTATTAGGGGCAGAAACAAACCAAACCACACAGCAATTAAAATCCAATATCGTAATATACATATAGTAAAATTAACATTATTTCAGTCAAGAAGTCACATTTTATGTTAAATATGCTACAGATGACATTTTAAAATATAACACTTACTTTCAATTGCAGCGTAGGCATCACAAGTATACGTAAATGTAACAAAACCATAATTATCTCTGAAAATAGAAACATACAGTCACCTCACATAATCTGTTAAGAATTATACATCTGGCTTTTCAAAAAAGTCAAGATAGAAAAAAGTTGAGATAAACCATTTCAAAGGATTTCTAAATTTACAAAGGAGATAATCCTACAAAAGGCAAGAAGCCAGGGGCCCATATTATCAAGCGTCTTACGACCGACTTTAGTTATAAATCCTTCTATATTGTTATGTTAAATTGTCGTAAGATTTTTGATAATATGCTGCCCAAGTTCTCCTTACCAGGATTTCTTAAACATAATATAAAACATAATATATAAGACTAACATAACAAACAACCTTACGGCCATTTATAAAATGTTTGTCTAAATTAATATAGGCTTTTACGGTAACTTCCTTATACTAGTAAGTTTAAGGTAGTCGTAGAAAAGCCGAAACTGAATTTTACAAATGAACTTAAATCCACGAATAAGCAAGAGAAGTTATATTTTAATCACAGAAGTGAGTTCATCTAACACGATTATTGTTTTACTTTGTTCAACTGCCTTTGAGGCAAATATTAACCGAAACAATAGACTATATCCGGAATTCAAATATTTGGGTTTTCCCCTCTGGTACAAACAAATAATTCACAGTTATTATGAAAACATGTGTACAAAGAACAATAGAATTTAATCCATAGTTTGTGCTATTTAGCAATAATGTGTAGAAAACTTTGTTTGTACCGGCTGTGCACAGATGGAAAAACCCATAAATTTGAATTCCGGATTAGGTGTATTACTCACTATAGAATGTCTGTTCTCACCATCAATAAAAATATATATCAATATTCATAAACATGATTTACGGAACAAATATCAAGTATGTAAATCAGCAGGGTTAATGTACGTGTCCTGGACTACAGCCAGATGTTAGTCAAATAGATATTAACTTACCCTCTTTCTCTAAAATGTAATTGTACACGATCTATAGGACCAAATCTAGTAAATAAATCTCTCAAGGTATGTCTACTATAACCTGGAGGTAATCCACCAACATATACTATCCTTCTTTCTTTCTGTAAACATAAAAAACATTGTCAAGGTCTGAAATCATGTGATCTACAATTACTAAAAAGGTCAACAAGCACATGCCTTTCGCCCATTTCTTATTTTTTGCCTACGGTGTATTTGGTATTCTTTATTATTAACACACGTTTTTAAAATCTATTCTTATAGATATGTCTTGACAAGCTAAGCATTCTCATACCCAAAGGCTAACAAGATGGAGAATTTTGATAACCTCTGGGTACAAGATTGGCTATCATTAGAACTAATCTAAACAACTTTAACAATTCACTTGTACATTTACATTACAATAATATAACTCAATCTCTGGGATTAATCTAATAATCTAATATCACTGAGGAATTAAACTAAACAGAGATACTCCACTCAGCCCACTTATATGGTTTCACATGCACCATTTTCAATTTGCATGCACAATTGGGCATCCCGGGTAAAACACGGATTTAGTTACATGTTACATCATCACAGTATTTTATGAATAGACTAAACAAGTAAATCTGTGAGCTAATGCTCACTAGTGATACCCCCCGCCATAATCTAAAAATATGCTACAAACAGGAAATAGATGAGCAAGGAGCATGAAATCGCTTTACACCACATGGGACTATGGGATGAAGCAATATGCAAAGTATTAGGCTGCTGCATGTTATAGTTGCTGAGAAAACTGCGACGGAAATTTTGTAACGGACGGACGGACAAGGGTAAAACAGTATACTCCCCTCTTCTTCGAAGCGGGGCTATAATGATAAAACAAAATGCCAAATTTACCATTTGTTGTTGTTTCTCTTCTTCCCTTTCTTTTTTTCTTTCCTCTCTAAATTTTTCTTTAGATTCATGATCTCTGTGATGTCTAGAAACTGACTTCCTATCTCTTCTATGTCTAGATTGTCTAGATACAGATTCACGGTCTCTTCTGTGATGTCGGGATACACTTCTACAAATACATTATGGGTACAGTGATTTATGGTCCTGCCTGAACTAAGTAAAATCCATTAATTTTTAAAAGGGACAGGGTACAAAAAAATAATTAGTATTGTGATTTAAGACCAAGCCTGAACTAAGTAAATCCATTCATTTTTTTATATGAGTAGCTTTTAGTGATTATTCTAAAGCTCATAATAATGCAGGAAGGCAAAAAAAGAGGAAGGGCACACCAGGTTTGATGTTTCGAAGAACTATTTCTGCAATGGTAGGGGGCAAAAAAGGAAATGGATGAGAGAAAAACAGGGTGTTGTGCCTAGCTGTTCTGCTCATTTTACTAAGCTTATTACCTTTCAGCTTTAGAATTCATTAAGGAATTATATCCTGTAAGGAGAGAAAACTGTAGATTACACTGAAGAGGTTCTCAAATAATGGGGTAGCAAAAAATTAAGTGATAACTTTAATATTATAATCATATATATATATATTATTATAAAATTAGTTCAACAAAGAAATGTTAAGATTAAGACATGTTATTACCTGCTTCTTGATCTATAATCTCGTGACCTTGACCTTGTATATGAATAATGGCGAGATCTTGACCTTGACCTGGGATATTTGAAAAAAAAACACACCACAAATTAGCTTTAGTACTCAAGAAGAATAAATTTATTACACAGCTGTTGAAATTAGTGGGTGTCCAGTTGCCCAAGGCAACCAAAAATTTCTTTGCAGCAACCAAATTTCTACAAACAAGATAGTGCTAGCTTCTAAAATGACCTGTTTGGGGCAACCACTTTCATATCCTAATTTTGTAGACTGATTAACCATGAGAAAGTGAAGACAGTCATATAGAAAAATGGGTCAGTCCAGTGTTAGACCAGTCATCGCCTTAATTTTTCTTGAGCACAAGTCCAATTTATTATATTATACAATAAAAGACAGCATGTAAAACTAGACCAACTATACAAAATCAGTAGTTGTCACTACACCAAATCAGTTTTGGCTAGCCCCAGGCTTCAGGATTGTGGCTTAAAGGGAAGACCCTGAAAATTGGAGAAGGAACATCAAGTAAGATAGATCTCATGACCTCAGTAAGGTTGACAACCAGATGAAATGGACGATAGTTAAGAGCAAGTACAAGAGTTAACTCTCCAAGGAATATGAGGATATGAAAAGATATACAGAGATGTAAGACAAGCATAACAAACAACCTTACGGCCATTTATAAATTGTCAGTCTTAATTAATATAGGCTTTTACGGTAACTTCCTCATACTAATAAGTCCAAGGAAGTCGTAGAAAAGCCAATAAATGTTTGTTTTTGTTATAATTCAGCTACTGAAAGCCAGACTTGTGACAATGAATTCATAACTAACTGGTATAAAAACTAACACTGACTTGACAACTGCCCTACATGATTTAGAATCAGCCCTTCATGATTAAGAATCAGTGGTAGGAGGGAAAATGGTTGTAGAAACATTTCATGATGAAAGTATACCTGTCTGGAAATCAAACCTATGACCATTTGATCAGTAGACTTGTGTGCTACCAACTGAGCTAGCTGGGCAACTAATATAAAGACTGACATACCTTTCTCTGTCATAATTCCTAGATTTTCTTCTCACAGAACGTTCTCTACGTTGTTCTCTGTGTTGTTCTCTATTGTTACGTTCTCTCTGCCAACTTCTGTCTGGTGACCTTGAACGTGACCTTGACATTGATGATGATGACCTTGATGAGCATGTTGAACAAGAACTTGACCTTGAGCTGTAAAAATAAGAAACGAAAATACATTGTATTGTTGTAGTGTTAATATATAAGTATTGCCCTTTTTTGGGTGTGTACATACAAATAAATTTGCTACACAATAATTTTTAGGTTTGTGAATTAAATGATCATTCTAGAACACTGAAAATGACAGGGATGGACAAACTACACTAGAGTTGATGTTTTAATGTAATTGTTTCTGCCAAGGGCAGTTTTCACAAAAAAGGGCAAGAAGGAGAGAAAAAGGGCTAGGGTGCAGCATCCTGCTATACGTTGTTCGAAAAGTCATTATTTAGTACTTGGATTAAATAATATGTAAGACATACAACCATACATAACCTACATGGCTACATATCCTGTGTTTGTCTACATTTTTATAGGCTTTTACGGTAACTTCTTTCAACTATAAAGTTAAGAGAAGTCGTAGAAAAGCCATCTTTCTTATAATATCAAACAATATTTAATGGTTATCTTCAAATTGTCAGTGATTGAATTATTTTTGTAACATGTCTCCTACCAGTTGGGTTACTGTTACATATCTTTAAGTTATCTTCAAACAGCTAGAGTTCTGCGTAGGAGACTTGAAAGTGAAGATGTTAGACATACAACTATATATAACCAAAATGGCTACATATTTTTGTGTTAGTCTAAATTGTTTTTGGCTTTTACGGTAACTTCTTTCAACTATAAAGTTAAGAGAAGTCGTAGAAAAGCCTTAAAGTAACTAAGGAGAGAATTCAAGTTACAAAAGTGTGTCACAATTATATAATCGAAGCCATTTGGTTTCATCTTTTTCCAACCAATAAATAGATTTTCAGCAAACAACCCATCACAGGTTTGGTATCAGTGTTAAATTTTATTCAATTGTCAGTGTCACTAACCATAACCCCACTGATTTAAATAGTCGGAATTTGTTCCATAATCCATGCACATAAATACAACGGATTTTTTGCATTAACTAGTGAGAAATGAGATATTTATATCCATGTATGGAAATTATTGAACGAATATAAAGTATTTGAATTATTGGGTTAATGTATGCGCCATTGACAGCAAAATAAACTTTACTAATACTAAGTTACTAATCTCATTTACCTGTTGGAGCTATTTGACCTTGACCTATGGGAACATGATGACCTTGAACACGATGATCCGGAACTTGAATATCCAGAATATGAGGAATACGATGATTGTCTACGACCTTGAGATTTATGATTCGATTTAGATCGTGAAAATGACCTTGACCTTGATCGACTGTGAGAACTAGGTCGCGAATTAACGTTTTTATCACAATATGTAGAACTATGAGACATATTTGAATAACCGTCATTTTCATCATTACTGTCTGAATACTTAGGTATCTTATCATTGTACTTTGAGTCGTAGCGTGTACTGTTCGTAAAGGAGCTAAAATAATCGGGTAACTTGCTATAAGCGTCAGGATCCCTATGAGGCGATATATCTCTTTGAATGTAGTCCTGTATAGTGATACCGCCCCGCCCAGTGACGCAAGATGCCGTCTTCTTGACTTGTTTTCTCGGTATAGACAAAGCAGTATAATATGAAGGCAGTTTATCAAATAAATGAGCATTAATACTATCGTCATTGTCGTGACATTTGGCGTCTCTATCATAAGCACCATCGTTGTCACGGAAACCGCTATCATCATCATCACAAATTTCACCATCTTCGTAATCATTAACAACTTTCCTATAACCATTAGCATCAAGTTTATCACCGACTTTCTTGGAGCCTTTGTCAAAATCATCGTAACTATCAATAACCTTTTTATCGCTTTTTACATCATTATTATTGACAACCTTTTTATCACCTTTTGTGTCATTGTTATCATTATGAACACTTTTTATATAATCGTGATCAGGCACTTTTTCAAAGTAGTTCTGATCCACTGTAACTATATTAATGTTAGTTCTCAATTCTTTATCCATGTTCTTAGTTCTAACATCATTATCGTTGTTGTTATCTTGAGGTACTTTATCACTGTTGTTGTCAACGGCAACACTATGAGTATTGTTGTTTACTATCGACACCAGACCATTGGACGAGATTAAGTTGTTTTTCTTTAACAAAGATTCCATTTTTCTACCACTATTAGAGTTAGGTTGAATTTTATCGCTACTAACTACGACTTCCTCCACTAAGGCTAAACTATCTTTTATTTCAGAGTTTTGCATCATAACACGCTGTAATCGTCTTGGAGTACAGTTAGCTGGCATGGCAACAGGATGTCCTCTGGTCATGGCGCGACCTCTGCCTCGCTTAGCTGGTACCACCATAGGTAACATCACGGCTGTTTTAGGTTTTCTAGATGCCTTTAATTTTTGTAAGACTTCATTTGTGAGTTCTTTTTTAGGTGGAATACCTGAAGAAAATATGAAGTAAACAAACCCATCAGTGTTTAATTTTGGTCAATTTTATAGCCATTCATGGGCTATATTCCCAATCTAAAATCATATATTTTTTTCCAATTTCAATCCCAAATTCCTATTTTACTTGAAAAAAGGTTTTTGAAAAAAGACAGCTGTAAGTATGTTTCAGCTTAAAATTATACATTTTTTTATTAACTTACTAACTTTATGAAAAAAGAAACTAAAAACTTTGTTAAATCTGATATTGTTATTAAATTTACATGACATTTCATCCCAATTTTAACCAAAATGCCGATAAAACTCCCGATTCTAGGGGTATGGGTCATATTCCTAAATTTGTGTAAAGAATCATTGCTAGATTTTTAAATTCCTTCAAATAAACAATATTCATTTAATACTCACAGACCTAAGTCATAAGTGTAATAGAATAACTTTCTCAGAGAACAACTAGTTTTCTATAAGCAACTGAAAATTTTACGAGGGCACCCCAATTTTTTCTAAAATGTGCAGTTCACTAAGTAAGAAAGTATACAATTCATGCATTCATAGGACCATGAAAACTATCGTTTATGTTTTACTTAAAAGCCATACAAAGTTTATTCATTAAAAATTCTGGAAACGGAAAAAGTTGGAATAAGATTGTGTGCCAAGTTGAAATGAGATTGTGTGCCAAGTTGAAATAAGATCTGTGAGGAAAATCTAAGCAAAATAAAGGTCTAGATGAGATTCATACAATTATTTTTCTATGGTCTCAGCTAGGCTATGAAATAATTTTATATTAAAAGACATAACATACCATTATTATTGATATAACTGGAAGTTTCCTCCACTGTATGTAATGTTAACACTTCTGACTTAGTAGTTTCTATACTGTTTTCATTGTTTAAACTTTCTGTGCATAAATCATTTGAAGCTGCAAGAAAAAACAACAACATGTTAATATTTTAAAAGTCTGGCTCAATATAACAGGTAGAATGATTCATTCCAGGGCTTTGCGGGACAATTAGCAAAGAGGTTTTAAAAAATGTATACTTATTTCCTTAAATTAATGGCTTTTAAACACTTCCCTCTCTATAAAGTATGTGCAGAAACAAATTTATATTTTTGACCCTGTCATTGAACAGTTGCTAATGTATTTAAACTTCTTTGGCTTGAAAAAATCTGCTATTAATTGTAAAATTTTAGGCATGTTTTCGTGAATATTTGTCATTTTCTTCCATTGTGAAAGGGCCCAATTTCATTCCCATTTTGAGGCATAAAATCACAGAAAGATTGCAGGTATAAGTTACCTTCTTCAAATTGTTCCAGTAGTCCTTCAACATCAGAGGCTTTGATGACATCTTTCATAACAGGTTTATTATTGGTCACCATGGCAACTGGGACAACACAATCAGTAGATGAGAATGTAATCAAATCATCATCACTATGGTTACAAGATAGTATAGGTTCAGACAATGATATGTTTTGTTCTGATGTTGATATCTCTGCCATAACATCTTCAATTATAGTTTGTTCCATAACATCTAAATCCTAGAAAATAGAGATATAGTGACCATTTATGTTTCACTCGTAGAAAAATGGTCATCAGGGCTTTTTTTAAGTATTTAGGGAAGGAGCCTGGGGCCTTTATTTACATAGAAATTTGGGGAAATTGTACTGCCATTTCAATGATAGGGGAAGTAAAAATCCAAGGTAAACTCAAAATTTGGGGCAAACTGCATGATTTTAAAGAAATTTCAGAAGGAGAAAGCACCTGTGAACGGCCCCTGTTACATAAAGAAAAAAAGGCCTGGTCATATAAACCCTGATAGCAGTATGAGACATACCTTTGCTAAAGACTGTGTAGGAGCAGTGGTCCAGAGGTAGAACATCAACTAAGGTAGATCAAGAAGTTTAGGGTTCAAACCTTAAAAGGGATAAACTCATTTCCTTGAGCAATAAATTGTTCTACACCAAGCAGGTGGAAATGGATAACTTCAACTAGGGGTCACATGCTTGACAATGATTTCAATGATCAGGGGTTATCATACAAAATTTTCCACTAAATATGTATATGGAGGCATACTTTAAACTGCACTTTCACCTCTAATTTTTAAGGAAGAGTATATAATTTAAATAACAAGAGAATAAACAGTCATTTCTTGTTATCTTGAGTATGTCATGGCAACTTTTTGTAATCTTGATCTGATATCTATGGGTAAGGTACATCTGGTAACTTCATCTTAAGTAGGATTATCTCTTTGTGAATTTGGAAACTGTTTGAAACCATTTATCTTTTCATTATCTTTTCTTTTTTATCTTTGTATGAGATATTTAGAAATTACAGAAAAGTATTGTAGGGTACCATAGTATGGTATATTTGATGGGAAAAACGTTAATTTAGCACACAAACTAACAATTGTAAGATGGGAACATAACATTCTACATAAAATATATAATGTTGTTATTTCCTTTCTATCTTGATGTATGCTTTTACGGTAACTTCTTGTAAACAAAATCGTTTATAGAAGTCGTAGAAAAGCCATTATCTTAGACTTATATATCCCTGGTTTAGCAGAAAACAGTTGTAACTCAGTATAAGAAGAGTGAGTTACAACTGTTTAGTAGAGCACAACTGATTCAGGGGTCTTAGATTTGTTTCCTTGGTGGGGCACACTTTCATGGAGCTTGGTCATGAAATAATTTCTATGGTCATTCTCTCTCCTACCACTGACTCCTACTCAAGTAGAGCAGTTGTCAGCCACTGACATTTCATTTACCCATGTTTCTCCTCAGCCCCAACAAGTTTTAAATGTCTACAAAGATATATAGAAAAGGGGCTATTTGGCCCCACATTTTAAAATCCTCAGCAAAATATTGGTTCATACTTACTATTATATCCAGGAAGTTATGTCCCAGGACATTATTTCCAAGTTCTACAGAAAAATCCATTCTTCTATTTTATCTGCAAAAATAAAACGAGTTCATTTAAGTCCTAACTCATGAACAGTAAAAATCGAAGACTCAAAATTGACAATTCCAAAACATAAGTTGACATTATTATAGAGCTATGCATAACTTCTCAACAATTATTGTTGGATACAACAGAACAAAGGTTTAATTTATTGACTTTGAACATATCAGAAACCATAAATAGAACCCCTAAAGAGAATAGCCTTTCCTGCTATAAACATGAGAAGACCTTGAAAACATATTGACTAAACTTATCATTAAAATTTGAATGTATTTCATAGCGAGTATACATTTTATCATTACTGTGTGTATCGTAAACATAAAAATTTATACACCTCGAGACATACATGTAGCTTTAGATATACATTTGTATATAGAATTTCAGTCACAAATTTTTCATACACAAATTCATCGAAACTCAAAATCACGTAAAAATGAGACAAATTTTTAGGAATCCTGATGGAATCCCCAGCTAAAAATCATGGGGATTCCTTTCAAGGTTTTGGATTCTCATAATCCAAGAACACTGACAGTGTCGAACCAGCACATTACTTACATGAGAAAAAAAAAACATACAATGAATACATACATGTATAATAATAGACTATATAATCCTGACAGACTGAATTACAAATTACAGTGAAACCATAATGAAGGTTAAGACTCGACCACATGAGCTAGGGTAAAAATATAAATGGTTTTGTACTGTCCCATGTGTATGATACTATTATACAGCAGAGAAGACTGCCTAGTCAGTCTGTTTGAATGTACAGTCATTTAATGAAGCAGTGCATAAGTACAATGGAAAATTTAGATAAAGTTTGTGGTACTGGGGAAAATAACTAGTCGCTATAGATAAATTAAGTAAGAACTATGAAACTATTTAAAACTAGTAGTGTACCACTTAATGATAGTAGGTTATGACCTATATATGGTACACACAGTTACACATCACACCACCAGTTCATTAGGTACGCATGATAAATTTCGTTGAATTTCATTTAACTGTCAATGTCATTTACATTAACCCAATGAATTCAAACACTCACTACAGTACTTCTGTACTCATGGTCCATAATAATAGATACTCATATTTTTGTGGGGATTATCACACAAGTAGTGAGTACATAAATCAGCAGGGTTATCCGAGTGTGGTAAAATTTGATTTTAAATGGACAAAAGGGTCAATTTTTCTTTAGGTGAAAGTTTTAAAGAGTTGATATGGTAGTTCACTTCTTGAATATTTCAATAGAAGAACTAGATCAGGGTTAAATTCACCTGTATATATAAGTGTTCCAGTTTCCAGACATCTTTAAATGACCTCTTTACCTCATATCAGTTTGACCATTTGTGATGGTCAGGGTGATCTAATGGTCAAGTAGTTTTAAAATTAGTTGAACATTATGTGATCTTATTATATTATCTTCTTATACACAACAGTTTTTACATCCTTACACAACTGGCTCGCATTATTTTTAATTTTTGGACCAACCATCGCAAAAAATCACAGATTTGTCCAGGGCTCGACATTAATTTTTAAAGACAGCTGCCCAGTTGGACAACCAGCTACATTCGCTACTTGCCTGAACCAAATGTTTTCTAGCTGTAACAGGTAGTCGGGACCCAAATAAAGGTCGGGGGCAAGGGGCAACCAATGTTGATAAATTCTCGATCCACCCAGGAGTATACAAATGTATATACATACATATCGTTACTATGTTACAGATTCATAGAGCAAAATAAATACTAACATATTCATTATATTCAAACCATATGTTACCCATGAATTATTATGAGCCGTAAAATGTACATTAAAAACAAGTTTAGTATAGATTTCTATCTATATTTGCCAGCAAAATCACATCATAGAAAGATGAACAAGAGTGTAAAGTAGATAAAGCATTAATATCTCCTTTAAACATCTTGTTACAAAATGAGATGGCAAACTCTAAAATATCTAATTAACCCATACCCTGTTTGGCCTAAAATTGAACTTTTTTCAGTTTAATTGTATACTACAAATTGAATAGGCTCATATTTCATCACAGTGTATCACAAACAAAACTAGACCATAGTGTACCCTGGATTATTTGTCTTACAGAAATAGTCTTCGGAACAAAATATGTCCATTTTTAGCTCTTTCAACTTTCATTTTGCACTTAAGCCATTTTTTTCAAAAATGATCCTATGCATTAATTCTAAAAGCAACAACATGTGTCCAAACCTAATTTTGTTTAATTTTGGCTGAAGTAAGCATTTGATCAACATGCGACCATTAACCCTACTATAATTATTTTGTGACCCATATCTCAAGTTTATCGCTTTTATCATTTGATATATTGTGTTAAAAGTAAAATCATCATCAACATGTATATATAAATACACAGAATGTTTTGATACCAAGTAATATTATGACATTTTATAAATTAGACGTTTGCAATATTAAAGTTGAATCCCCATCACCAGAGCAAAATTCTCAGTTGTAGTTGAAACAAACAATGTAAAGAAGAAATACTTTTAAGTTTATTTATCTATGATTTAGGGTAGTCTACAAACAGTTGGAAGCAGAGTTTTCCGGAACACAAGGACCCAATAGGCCAGCATAATATGGGACACTTAAAATTATTAATTCATTGGGACCAAAAACTGACGTTCTTTAAATTTTTAATAGATATAATTTTCCAAGACATTGACATTTAACATTTTCTTAAGTTTAAAGATTTTAAACAAATCTATAATATAAAGCCTCCAACTTCTAGCTTCCCACATAGGTTAATATAGGATTTTATGGAAAACGCTGTTAATTTGAATAGGTTGTCAAACGTTTACATGTGAAGAGCACATTTTGAACGTAAATTGGTAATGCCGCGTCTGCTTAATATACCAAGCTATGTCTAAAAATTCCAGTTTTACTTAAAACCGAAATGGACACTTGAAAAATAGTCAGGGACTGATAGGATAAATTAAAACGAGTTTTGGCAGACTGTGTGTGGAAGCTCGTAAGACTAAAGTGTAAAAACTGAGTAACTAAAGTTTATTGCATACAATTTAATTAGAAATAATACAATATTTGGCGTAATTTGTCAAATACAGGGCCAAAACACCATTTTTAGGGAAGGGGCCTCAGTCCTTTTTTGGGGGAAAAATAGCACTGTTTTCACTTAATTGGGGAAAATGGACCCACTATATTGCCAGTAAAATAGAATTAGATGTATTAAAACACATGTGTTACAAAATCAATTAGATATTAAATAATGTAAATAATGTGGTAAAAGAAACAACATAGACTGCGGTGTGAAAAATCTTAAATATTTTTCCCTTTCTATGTCACGAATTATGGTTCAACATTCTTTGGGAATTTTTTATGGGATTTTAAGGGGAGTTTGGAGGATCAAACTGGGGGAAAAAAGTGTTAGTTTTGTTAGGGGAAGCAGCCTGTATTCGGCTTCTGTATAGAAGAGTGTTTTGGCCCTGCAAATAGGTTTGGCAACATCAACCTATATGGGAGCCAATAAGACCTAACAGAATAATGTCCAAACGTGAAACAAGTAAGGGAGCGTTTTATATACAGGATTTCCGTAACACTAGCTACTGCCATAAGATAAAGACCCAACTAACTGAAAACAAGCAGAACAAAGTTGAAACACACATGTGTACACTTAACAATACAATTTAATCTGTGGCAATAACATGTAATAAAACTCAGTTTAGCAAGGATGCATTGGGTAAAAACAAACTTTATTCAGCTGAAATAACTCAAGTACAGAATATTAACTATTTAAGCTAGTTAAACTAGTTCAAAAACAGTCGAAGACAGAACAGTCAAAACACATGTTCTTCATTTTTTTCCCAATTTTTTCCAATTTCCAATGTACATCATATTTCTCAAGTCAAAGACTCGTGTTTGCATGTACAAGACATAATCACAACGCCAAACTATTGGAATGAAATAGTAGATTGGTCTGGAGAATGAATTACAAACTGTCAACAAACGAGGGGACAGCAAAGTTGAACATGTGGCACCATGCCAAAGACCTCACACACTAAATGTGACTGGCTTCACAAGCCATGTGGTCACTTCTAAAACCATCTATTTCAGCTTATTTAACGATATTTAGACACATTCATTTCAATAAGATTCTAGAATAATGATCAAATAACATACCTACTCTCTAGAATTAGTGATTCAGTTCACCATGTGGAAATGATTGACAAAAACACGCAAGAAAAGTCATCAACGTGCTTGTTCAATGAGTTGCTACGATATCTGCGTTTACTTAACCAACTATCGATAGTTTGTCTCAACCAGTCATACCGCTCCGCCTACACTACCATTTAGGTCCCGCCCTCTTAACTCGCGTGACGTAATGTCTCGTGCCTTTAGCTCGTGCCTTTAGCTCGTGCTCTCCGTGAAATATTTGTAAATTGAAATTGAGTGGAAAATGTGTTTATATATGAATATGGAATGAAAATATGTAAAGGATATTAACTGAGTGCGAGGGTTTTCTGAGTTAGAACAACCTGGCCGCGGACTTCTCGTGAAAATCCGAAAACGCGAAGCGTTTGAGGATTTTGAGAAGTCCAAGGCCATGTAGTTTTAACACAGAAAATGCGTAGCACGAGGTTAATATCCGACTTACACAACGATTCGAGTGATTAGTTACACATGTACATTGATTGGGCATGGACCACATTTTACAAACGAATTTGATTTGAGGGTATCTTTCTCTCACGAGCGTTTAGTTGATCTGAAACTATTAATTAACAGATAACTAGCGTGATTTGATTACATGTTTTAGGATCCAGGACGGTAATTATTATTTGTTAAATAACAATTAATGCATGAAAAAGTTTCGGATTCATATTGTATTGTTTAATTTTTATTCAAGCTGATATTTTTTCTTATTCAATGACATCATCTCATTTTCGATTAATTACGCAATTTAAGTCTTACATGTTGGACATAGCTATGAACAGTGTTATCTTACATACTTATTCTTGATCATATATAATTTGGTTGAAATATCGTAAGCCAATGAGCCAGAATTTGAAGTATTTTAGGTGGTTAATGCCGCTATTAAATCATTACATGGATAAATACAACATATTCATTTTCATTTATTTTGATGATATCAAAAGTTCTGTACATATTTTCGAAATGATTTAAGTTCTGTAGTAAACATTTCATGGAAATACAATAAGTTTTTTTAGTAAAAACAATATTTCAAAATTAAACAGTTCGTGTTTATTTTAAATTCTAAATTTACACGAAGATTGCGTTCCATTGAATACACTAATTAAAATTTCACGAGGCAGGTTTTTCTTTTTCACGTGGCCAGGTTGATATCTAAATATCAACTCGCTCACGTGAAAAAGAACAACTCGCTCACGTGAAATCTTTTGTTTTACTGCGTGTTTCCGAAATATATTAACCCATGTTAAAGTCATAAAAGTGACGAGAAATAAGAACCATCATGATATCAAATAAAGCAAAAAAGTTGCATAGTAGTGATCTTTGGTCATTAAAATTACTAACTATGAATCAAAAATGCAGTGATTACCATCCATCACACAGATGACGACGGATGAAATAACCCAATTTTCCTTTCAGAGGCCATTTCACGGAAATGGCCGATAAGACTCGTACGTCATCGGAAAATTACGACAGTTGCTAATTTGCATATTAAACGGTGTTCCGGTAAAAAAAACGTAATCATGATAAATGTCAAAGCTTGAAATATGCGGCACATACTTTGGTTTACCTAATTAAAGACACAACTTATCGCAAATTTTGACATCTGTGTTGCACGCTTTTTTCGGGCTAGATATAACGGTAGTATTTCAGTATGTTACGATTAATGAACATACTTTCTGAGGCCCTGTCTAGTTCAAATGCAGTGTTGATAATGATCGTTTCATCACACACTTGAAAAATATTCATAATTGACAATGATATTTGCTGTTTTGGGTTTGAGTTAAAATCTTTGATGCAACTGAAGTGATTTAAATCTGTCAATACAAACGGCGAGCAATCGGGTACAGCTGCCCGATTAGCTAAGTTGGTAGCTCGCAAGTCTACTGATTGAGGGATCGTAGGTTTCATTTTAGAGCGGGGCATACTCTCGTAGAGCTTGGTTATGAAATTATTTCTACGGCCATTCTCCCTACTACCAATTATTTTTAATAATATAGCGCAGTTGTCAGTCCCTGACGAAAGTATGCGCTTAGTAGTTGGTTAAAAGCTAAATCTAGAGATTTAGCCTTTCCAGGAGTAGTGAGCCGGTTGACTGACCGCCGTGATATAACTTATATAATGTGTGCAACGGCGTTAAACCAAAAAAAAAAACAAGCAATCGAGTGCTGATACCACAGTGGATAAACAATTATGTTTTCCCGACTTGTTTTATCGCCATTTGTGACCCATATATGGACGGTTTAGAGGGTTTGGTAGCCAAGATTTGCACTGTGCAAGTACGCACTCAGGTATCAGCTCACGCTGATGAAATCTGGGGTTGCCTCGTGCCAGTCTCGCAAATGCCCTCCTGTCTATGTATACTAGGACGAAAAAGAAACGCCGGGTAACCTATAATGATTGTTTTAAGGGATAAATTGTATTATTGGATTATTATATTTATTTTTGTATGAAATGTCATCTGTATGGAACCAGCTGTTGAAGTTTCAATCGATTTCCGATGCTGATTATGTGAAAAAATATCCCCTTTTAACGATGACCCTTCTTGTTTTGCGAAACACGGCCGGACATGGGTTGCATATTTTATGTACCCGGCGTTTCTTTTTCGTCCTAGTATATCTTGGATCCCTCCAAACTCCCCGATTGCATAACATAGCCAAGAAACAACTTAGAGGCATTTTCTTTATCTTGAATTCAAGATATGTCTATCTTTATTCCCTGTAGGCCACCAGTCCTGTCTAAAGTGCTCATTTGTTATACATGGTGAACAGAATCATTCAGGACAATCAATAAACCCCTGAAAATGCTGTGTTCTAGGTGGTGGAGGAAGTTTTACAACTTCAATAACAACATCCCAATTTCTGTCTCGAATGAAAGACCTTAGTACTTCATGTTGATCATTTGTGACAAACATAACTATCTTTCTTCTAGCCATTTTACTTGACTGTATTTTGTTTTATAGTAGGATAAAATGAGTTTATACAAGAGCAATGATTATTTCATAAAAAATGTATAGTTTGCATAAACATGTATAATTTATATTTACCAAACAACCAAATTCAAAATTTACCTATGAACGGGCCTCAATTTATTTCACCTGCCAGCAAACACGAGAAAGTCATGAAACATGTAATACTTGAAATTTTCACGACTATTATGATATAACCACTATACTACAATTTTCCTTTGATGTCCAGGATTTATAAGTTGTGTCTTTAAATATGCGAGTCACGTGACTTACGGAAACGACTGGTAATTTTCGGCGAGGATTTTAAATCTTTTAGGACATGGCATGTCTTAAAATATTTATGAAATTTCTTAATTGAATTAAATCAAGAGGCGGATACTTTTTAATTTTTTTAACATGTCAAAAACTATTTAAATATAAATACAATATGTCAATAATGTTTTTTTTTGCAAAATTAATTTTCTTTAATTTCGTCACTTATATATCTTTAAACAAAGGAAGCGGTGTGTAAGTACATTGAAGATCACGTTTTCGTTCTTTTATTGTCTAATTCTCATAATCAAGCGTTTGGGCCCCCGAGTAACTTGTACGTCTGCTATCATATTTTGCCTGGTGAGTCAAATTTTATTTAGCGTTCTTCCTTTTATGGAAATGCAGCGATGGAAATTTTAATTTTAGATTATTTTTGGTTTATTCAGACCATCAATGACGATGATGTGCTGGAAATGTAACTGAAATTTCAAATATTGTAAGATATTATTAGTATTGATTTAAAATCCAATCCACTAGGCTAGCTCAGTTGGTAGCACGCAAGTCAACTGACCTAAGGGTCATTGGTTCAATTTCCGGGCGGGACATACTTTCTTGGTGTTTGGTCATCCTGAGATTTAGCATTTCAGGGACGGTGAGTATATGTGTTGATTGTTGACTGACCACCGTGATATGACGTAGATACAATGTGTTGCTACGGCGTCAAACCCAACAAAAATACATAAACTTAATACGATATCATTCTTGGATTGTCATGGTATATTGTTTCTTTGTTGAATTATGTTTTTTTTATATGTTTTAATTGAATGTATGTGATTGTTTTTGTTGTTTTTTATCATACATACATGTATTATTGAAAATTAATACTAATTACTACACACCAATCTATACTCGTTTGATGCGCTCATGAAATTGTACGTGCTGAAACAATAGTAATTTAATTCCTACAAGCATCAAAGCTCGTGCCCATATTTTATTGATTACATTTATGATCAAAATAATTCAGTAAGTAATTATAATAATTTAAATAAATAATGATGTTATTGTGTATCCGAGGAGATAACCATATATTGTTTAGGTCAAAAGATACAGAACTAGATTGAATGTACGAAATTGTGCAGCCTCATGATTATGAGGGTTTTAAAGATAATTAGGATTCTTTTCTTAGTGTAACCAATGATGCTTAGCCATATAACTCATTCTATTTAACATTTGAACACGAAATGATACTAGTCATAACTATATTTTTAATATTCTTATTGTATATATTAATTCTTACATACGTGACACCCCCACGCGTATATTCATTATATTCGACTATAGGTAATATGTTATACTCTGTAACACTCACAATTATAATTAAATCAAGTAATGTTAATGCTATAATATTTGACAAATAAAATCAATCAATTGTTTATTTTTTTATCAAAGAAGTAGTAATTAAGGAATTGCTACATCATTTTAATTTTTTTAAGTTCTTTAACGTTAGTAAACTCTAAGAATAGAAAATCTCATTGCGAATGTATCTACACGGTTCTATATAAAAGGCCCCGCTGTCTTAATCAAGGTTTTGCATCTTACACAAGCGTACAGAAAAAACATTTTATTGTTTAGAACTGCATTTTGTGGTTTCATCATCCACCTATAAAATGTACACAAGCGAGATAACTCTTAAATGTCATTTCGAATTCACCTTAGCGATTACCTCCCCTGATTGAAAACCGGTGAAAAAAACAAATACGAGTGTTTTTTTATCAATTATCTTTATACTATTGAAAGATTGCTTCCAGAATATTTCATTTTTTTAAATAGAAAAAGCATTACCGACTAGTTGAGTCCACACTTCATGTACAGGTTTTCCAAAATCAACCTTTGAGGGGTTTCAGTATGGAATAAAATTCATTTTACTCGATTTGAACTAACATTTATGTTCAGAAACGAATCAAAATATTGACACAAAAATACCGATTTAGTCAGAAACAAACCACAATTAAGATAATTGAAGTATTTACACTTATGCCATTTAGATTTCATTCCTCGTTTCGTATAGAGCAAATATTTTTAAAGTTCAAATGATATCTATGATGGCATGATTCTGTGACATTTTCCTGTATTGATTTTTGAAGCGTATGAAATTCGAAGATAAATCACTCAACTATCTGGTTAACTTATTAACTTTGACTGGAGTACACTTTGAAGTCTTCCACTATATCATAGCCTATCAGATAGTTCAAGATCATATCACGTTAAAAATTCTAAATTAATCTAGCGTAGAATATTAATTTCCTGCGATAACTAGAAAATAAAAAGAACATATTATGACTTCTTTGTATTTTTATAAGCAATTACACATCTTTATGAATGTTCCGATATATCTTCAATGCTATATTATTTGAATATGGAATGTATCATATATAACGTGGAATTCACTATTCTTATAACAAAATATCTAGTTTATTATACTGGTCAATTGAGACAAAAGTAAATTTTGTTCATTTGGCACATGAACTAAATTTAGGGATTTAGGGTTAATGATGTAAGTTTTGAATCCTGTGGTTATTTGTTCTTGAAACTTTAATTCTATAAATGTCTTATTAAAAATGTTGAGAAAATGAATGTTCAATTAACATGAAAATTGTCGAGGAGTTCCAAATGGATCATGTCACAAAAACGGTTCGATACGGTTCGTTGGTACGGTCGTGTTGTATCTTTAGTCATTGTTGAACGCGCACCATATACACCATTCGGAACACCTCGACCTTTCATGAATCAATCGTAGCGAATGGCCGAGGAGTTCCGAATGCACATACACGTGCATGTACTTTAGTCTAATTGTTCCGGAAGCCTCTTTAATTATCTTAAAACCTTTTTATAGAGTTTTAAATAAATACTGTCTCTTCGATCGGATCATTTTACAGCTTTTCACGTAATAGGCAAACACATTAATGATTGTAACGATTAATTACTGCATTATTTAAACAATTTGAACTGTATTGTCAATAATTAATGCAAACATTGGTGTTAGTTTTGTCTAACCTCGTTTTGAACCGGGTACAATTTTAGAAATGTGTGAATATTGTCATATCGTCGGCTTTAAGTTACGAAAATTTTCATTAATTTTCAATGGAGGCAAAAACTGTCCTTATTTTAGTGGTATAGTTTTTGACCCTATACATTTGTACTTTTATTTTGGGTGAATTTGTGTGCTTTATTAGTAGATTATATATGATTTCTTTCATCTTTTATGGTGACATGGGGCTAAGCAACTTTTGAAAATATGTTTTCTGAGCTCATTCGGTGAAGTATAATTCGATCTTACACCCAAATCGACGAATATCCTTAATATATCATATTTTGTAATGAAAGATTATTCTACATTCACAATTCTAATACGCCAGAGAAGAAATATTCTTAGGACGTATCGTCAAGTAGTCGATGTGACGAGAGTCACTCTCTATTCTTAATAAATGTTGAATAGTTGAAACAATCACAAAGTTTTCAAAGTCAATAACAATTTATTAATTTCTTCAAATATCCAATTACAAGATTCCACAAAGTTGTCACAGAGTTAATTATTAAATAAGTCTAAATGTTACACACAAAGTCCACCAAAATAATGTTAATAAGCAGTTTAAAAAAATAAATTTCACAAAGTGTAGATTTCACAAAGTATCGTACAAGTTCTTCTTCTTAATTACATGTTTATATTGTATCTTATATGCTTATTTTACATAGAAAATAGTTAGCTATATATAAGCAGTCCCTTATCATAGTAGGAAATTAACAGATGTTGGCATTAATTAGTATATTTATTCAAAACTACAAATATTATGTAATCAAGCGTCTTGATCTCTCTAGCCGACACCTTTAACTGTGACCAGACCAGAAAATATATTAAAGATATGTATTTAATGCAAATGTGACACTTGTCACATGAAAGATTATCAACTGCCACATGGCTAAAATACGAAAACATAAGAAGGAAACAATAATTATAATAAAGAATAACAATGCATCTTGTATAAAACAGCGACATAAAATATGTGATGAAAATCAAGATAAGGAGAAAAATAAACATGTGGTCAGTTCCTTTGTTATCACTGATTAAATTGATTATGAATATTGTAAAAACTAGTGTAAAATTATGTGCAAAATATATATGATAATACTTTAAACAATACATTTAAATAATAATGAAATCCTTACTTAAAATATATATCATTCATATGAAAATAACAAATATTGTATATTAAAAGTGAGTCATAAAATTCACTAAACTTTTAGCGCATAATAATTCTTCAAAATTGATGTATTTTTTAGGTTAAAATGTAGTTATTGTCAGGTTTGTTAAAAAGCGTTCGGAAAATCGAGCGCACTGTTCTTGGAGTGCTCATTCTTATGAATATGATAGTTTCTACTTCGCGGTAAAGTACAATTTATTATTGATGGTAATTTGCAATAATTCAATAACATGGGACATGGGACATTGACATGCACCAGTTTAAAATAATACTTAACGCCTATCATTATTGAAGATGAATTTCAAAAGAAACCCATATGGGCCAAGTAATGGCACTTAACGGGCACATTTATAAACTTAAGTATAATCTAAATAATTCATTAGAATGCTTAGGAATTCTTTCATGCATGGAAACATGCACTCAATTTGACATCTGTCACTTTTTTCTCGAATGATATACGTTCATAAGAGTCTGTTATTAAAATTAATATGCTCAATTCCCGCCATTTTCATGCCTGGGTAGCTCAGCCGAAAGCACGCTTGCATACTGACCCAAGAGTCGAGGGTTCAATTCCCAAATAGGACATTCTTTCGTGGAGTTTGGTCATGAAATAATTTATACGGCCATTTTCTCTCACTCCACTGATTCTAAATCATGTAGGGCATTTGTCAGTTACTGACAAAAGTATGCGCCTAGTAACTGGTTAACAGCTAAATCCGGAGATTAAGCATTTCCAAGAACGGTGAGTTAGTTATCCTCGTCCTACTTTTATAGATGTTGACGGAGAAAGATTCATAAATTACATGTATATTATAACAAAACTATACGAAGGTGTGAACCGATCGGGAATTGACCCCATGACCCGACCCATTGATTCGTAGTGAAGACTCGCCAAGACTCGGAGGGGCTGCTTGTGCATAATATTAAAAAGGTCGAGTTTTAGACAAACATTTTGACGTAACGTCGTTTATATTGTTGATAATTCCGATTATGATTTCATTTCTACGCAATTTCTGGTGTTAATGAATTTTCGAGAAACACCCCTCAACTGGAACTTCCTGCGAAGTCAAATGAGAAATGATAATATTTTTAAATGGTACGGCTTTTTGTGTATATTGGGCGTGTGTAAAGCATGCGAATAACTGCAACTGAATGTGAGTAATCGAAACAAATACACACGCTTGGTGATAAATTTAGGCGTTCAGATTGTAAAATTAAGAAAACTCACGCCTTTTCTATCACGTGATCTGTGAACACACGAGATTATTGATTTATTAATCTTTTATTTTCAGACTGAAGAAGAAGCAGGTTGTATTGCTTTTATTCTGTTTTTTATTATGTTGAACACAAATATCTCTGAAACCCGCATGGTCCCTGCTAAACAACCATAATTGGTCCGGCACGACCCGTCGGCTTGCCAATATTTGGTATCGACTTATCAAGTGAAATTGGCCCTTCATTGATTGTTTATGTTCATAACCATCCACAATGCTGCCTCACGACGACCAGATGGTTATCCCAGATTGTAACCATTCTTACTCGAACCACCGTTATCACTCGCCCTTGGAAGTTGTGTTAAATTATCTAAATCACTTGAAACTAGCATATTTGTTCAAAGTGGGCCTTGCATGAACACTCGACCTCAGTACATGTCTGTGATCTTTCCCCGTTGTTAAGAATCGAACTAACGTAATCACTCGGCAATGTCGATAAGATAACCAGTTACTATGGTAACGCAACCTAGCATTTTTAAAAGCATGTAATAAATCCCAGACTCCCAGTGATATAATGTTGGCCCCAGCAAGATGGAAATATGACCCCTAAGGTAAGACAATCCTTCAAAACTAGAGACAAATCAGGGAGATCCAATCGACAACAGATCAAGAGAAAGGAGCCGCTATTGTAAGTGAACATTTTCATTGTTGGCCCCCACTCCTGTAAACCAGTCTGTAAGTTGAGTAATCCTCGGACTAAGACTTTGTCTGACAGAGTTTAGTGTAACTATAAAATGGCATCGTAAGGCTCACACTGACTGCATTCGGTATCCAAAATTGTCTGAATGTCTGAATTTATGTGTGTCTGAAAGGTCCCATGTCCGCTTATTTGATGAATACCTCCATACCTGTCTGCATCTATATTGCAAGGCTTATTGTATAGGTTGATTGTATCGAATAATTATTGTGCCATTGGCTGCCGAAATCCACATGACTTGGAAATGTGTGATTTACATGTGCAAATCTTAATAGGCACTATTTCCGCCTCTTTGTTTGTTTTGTATTAATTATGTACAAAAGATCTCAAGTAGTGTATGGGCGTTTATAACATGTACATTTTGTTTCAAAATTAATTTGAATTTAGTTGTCCCAAAGTTATATATGAGTCCGCATTTAAGCGTTTTGAATGAAAAAGCACCTATCTTGCAAAATTAAGTGTACAAATGTAATACTTAATTTGGCTTTATATGCATGTACGAAACTGTTCCAAACTACTGCTTGAAACCTTTTCAAACTTTACGACATCGGTGCGAATACTGTTTGTAAAAGCTTATGAGGGTCTGATTCTTTCATACAAACAGTTAATTTTGTAAGAACTCTACAAAAGTAAAATTCTTGTAGAAACTTACAAATTGATTTTACTTGTGTACACGCGTTTTTTTCGGATAGCAAAATACGTGTCAAGGTTGCGCCATTATGTGAAACACAGACGCCTCCATAAATTGTGTCCTCCATTATCACAGTGCCGATCTAAACAATATCATTTAACACAATCTTGTTCTAGCTTTACGTCTGATTTAAAAAAACGACAGAATACTACATTTTGTTGTCTTTAATTATTTTGGCATGATGCATTGCTTTTGTATTCAATAGGGTGTTCTAAAATACATTACAAAAAGAATTCTTTTTTGTCTATACGTGCACGTTGTAAACTCATGTAAAAGTGTTGTAATTTCTTTATAGTTTGTATGTGTTTTAGAGGTCTTGCAGCATTGAGACGTTTGTTGAAAAACAAGTTATCCTAATTTGTCGAAAGCCAAATATTGTGTTTTGAATTGTGTAAAATTAGAACAAAGACAAAACATTAATATTCATGTTGAATAATATTGATTTAAAAGGATTGAAGAGTTTGGGAAAGTGGTGGGGTTACACTGGGTTGTATAGGGGCCTGTGGGGCCTGTGGGGTGGCATCAATACATGCACAATGCATCGTTTCCATCAATAATATTTATAAGATATTCGAAAATTGAATGATATCCATTCTGTAGACATTATTCTGCACCGATGACGTTTTTCAGCATAGTTATAATTTTTCCGGCAATTGTTTACATGATGCACCGTGTACGATTTAAACTATCGTTCTTGAATATTCGGCATTTTTATGTTTTCGACGATTTTTCATTTTGCAAAATATCGGCAGACGATTAACAAATTCACACTCCATTCGGCGACTGTTTAATTAATCGTGATAGTTTTGCTTGAAGCGACTGGCATTTGCTTGAATGAGAATTGGTAACTATGATATTTTGATTGATTTTAAAAGTTCAATGTTGAAATTTTGAAAATCCACTCTTCTTAACATTCTTGTACTTTTGGAAGTCCTTGGCTCTGTTCCTCAATCATCAATAACTCTAGTTAATTATTCAATATTGGGCATAGGAGTAAATTTCACGCCCCCTACAAACTCTCAAGTATAAGGGTTAAGTTGCTAGCCTATGAGAAGTTGCCAATGTGATCAAACTACATGTTATAGTCCTCATTTTATAATGTTTTAACCATTGCAGCTTGAATACCGCCACATATGCGTAAAGAAGTCCTCAGCTAGACATTAGCTATTTAAAAATTGTCTTCGCGACAAAGTTTCATTAGCTCTGGACATTCGGTCCAGCAAAATGAAAGGTTTATTTGACCGAATGAAAGTAAAATGGACCAAAAGTAATTCTTGGTGATTTGTTAAATTATGTCGCCATTCTAATGTAATGATTTAGCATAATATATACATGTACTATAAATAAATAAATAGTGAAAATATATAAACATTTCTAAAGTTATCAGTTCTGTAACGAGTCATTATACTGATTTTTTTATTATACGTGAAATTTCTTATTAATGACGGTACATGTATATGTTTAGTTTATTGCATTAGGAAAATGGTGGCCGTAAAATATTGGTGCACCGTCTGACCACTCACATTCTTGAAGTCGCTGGACCGATGGCGATTTTGGTGGACTTGGTTCATGGCACATTGGCTTAAATCTAAGACTGATGAACTCTATGTATTTGACTGCTAAATGACGCTTATATGATATTTTCTTCATTGATATTTAAAGGTAAGTTTAGTAAGTTTTTTTTCATTACGTCATGTATCATGCATCGGAGTGTTCTTATTTCAGAACTTTAGACCTTAAATTATTTTAGGATGTTCACGAAAATTTGAAGTGGCATAGCGGCACGCAATGCAAGAGTGGGTGAAGTTATGGGGTTAGATGTTCTATTAACATCTCATTATATTAAGAATTATTAGCATGTTACAAAATGATTACCTACCGTGTCTAATAAGCATTTTTTGTAATTTGCTGCACGGTTGATAATTCTAAAAAAAATCATTCAATTTTTGTACCGAGCATTTGAATTATTTAGTAATTCAGACCCTCCCTGTAGGTTACTTTCATTTGTGACACTGATAAAGTTAAATGTCAAATGAACAGGGCCAGAAAATAAGTTTTATTTACCCTTATTAATGATAAATAGGGCATACTTGATGTTAAACAATTCCATTTACTCGAGGGAACATGACAAAAACAGAACCACGCCTTCATTTAATAATCACAGGTTATTTTTTATAAATAGAAACATTGCGTGAATATTGAATAAGCCCATTTATTGGAGTTCTTATTTATGACTACAATCAATGCGTCTAAATGAAATCGAATGAAAAGATACATACAGGTCGTATTTTAGATAATGCATGTTTATATGCTTCAAACAATGGCCTTTCCATATCAATTGGTCAATTAAGTAATGCAAGTACATCGTTGTACTGATTTTAACAGAACACTTTGAAGCTTCGAAGCATGCACCCAAATTGACATCTATAAGTATCAAATGATACATTTTCATGAAAGTATATTATATGTTTTTAAAATGCTCAATTTTGTTGCCATTTTTCAATATAGCTTTCAAAATGGCAGCTTAAAATGCTAAATTGTCGCTATTTTTCAAGATGGCTCAAAATGGCAGCTAAAATGCTTAATTGTCGCCATTTTCTAATATAGCTTTCAAAATGGCAGCTTATAATGCTAAATTGTCGCCATTTTTCAAGATGACTTTCAAAATGGCAACTTAAAATGCTCAATGTCGCCATTTTTCAAGATGGCTATCAAAAATGTCAGCTAAAGTATACTCTTTAATACTTAGATTTTTCATGCCTGGAACCATGTACATGTAAATGAATAAATTAACGTACAAAACCATTCAGCAAAATGATACATTTAACCAAAATGGTCGAACGAACTATACCAACCGCTTCAAACTTTTTGGAAATTTTGGCCCAGTCTTTCGAAAGATTAGCTTGACGGTTTCACTTACCAGTTCGCAGGTTCGTCATTGATCTTGGCTCAAAGTACCATTGACCAAAACCTGTCATTTTATCATCATCAATATTCAACAGCCGCAATACCACGTTACTATGACGTCACAAATGTATTCAACAAACAGCGTGATGAACGGTTTCAATGTATAGTAAACATTGTTCGCTAGTTTAAAATGGACCTATCCTCTATGTCGTCGATATTGGCATAAAAGTTCATTCACGGAAATAAAAATTGTAAATAAATCATGACGGGACAAACCGATTTTTAAAGTGCACAAACCTTATATTGTCAAGTGCTTTTGCATTACCCAAAGGTCATACATGGTAATAGAAAGGACAGAATATTATTGTTTGATTCACAAATCTTGTTATAAGGTAGACTTCCAATAATGCAAATTAACAGTCATTTCTGCATTTAAAAACTTGGATTGAGAAGATACGATCATCACACGATACGATACGTATCGATACGAAAGAAGACGATATGATTATTTACGATACGATACGGGTAGTTATTGTAAAATTACAAACATCCATAATATTCACATTCTTCTATTTATTATTAGTTTAAAGACAAACTGTACAGAAAAATGCTTTCATTGGTCAGTTTTACAAAGATATTAGCAATAAGGTTCACAAAAAAGATAAAAACAACTTTTTTTGATAAGTTTCAGAAGAACAATGCACAGGTAATCTGCAATCAGCACATTACAACATCATGTATCAATAAAGTTGATTAATATTCAAACGATTATTTTAATAATTATCAATGATCAAACTTAAATAATTCAAACTTTAAATAGAGAACTTTCCCAGCAAACAAACGGCGTCGGTTCAATGTTGGATTTTTGTCGCTACGTCGAACAACCCAATCCAACGTACAGTCAACGTAAGAAAGCCATCGTCAGTTGATGTCGGTAATGTTTTTCTCACCAAAATTCTTGGGTAATAAACATTGTTATGTATTAAGGGAATGCTACCTTAAAAATGAATTTATTGAAAGACTCACACTCTCAATAAACAAGGCGTGTTTAATCAATATTACAATAATCGCGTCAATTATCACCAAAAATAAATTTGAATATAGAATGTAAAATAATTGTTATAGTGAATTCCATGTTATTATGATACATGCCATATTAAAATAATGAAAGAAATAGTTTATTTCCAAAACATATAGTTCGAATTTAATTCCTTTTGCCACCCACCATAATCATAATAAATACAAAGTTTGGTCTGGGTGCAAGGCCAATATTAATTGTCCAAGCATCGTCGCCATCTTGTCTTCTAATCTTCTAAGTTTGGTTCCTTAGAGAAAATGCTTGTGACCAAGCACACTTAACCAGGGTCTTTACTCTTGAGTCACGTGATCTACAACAACAACTACATTGTAATAAGTTACTTTGTTTCCGCCGATTTTTCTTTCCAGGTAACTAATTGAATGAAATCAAATAGGACATAAAATAAATACACTTTTCTCTCTGTGAAATATTCCAATTGCTAATCTGAATTTTGATTGTTAGATTTAGAACCTTAGCACAAAATTGAGCCGAGCAGGTCATCTGCAAAAGAACTTGTGCTCAAGATACCGAGTGAACAATTACAACTCCTAGGCTAATGTAGGCATTTTTGGATAGAGAAATGTAACAGTTATCTTATTATTTTTTTTAAAGAATTTAACGCCCGTGTCAACACAATTTAGGTCATTTTACGACGTCCAGCGCACCTAACATAGCTTTCCTGGACCCTTTTCTACAACCAGTACTCACCTATCCTTTCACAAGGCCGGAAACTTCTCCATATTATCTAATCAATGGAGAAAAATTGACGTTATTGTCAAATTTTCATGGAAGGGTATATATCTCCCCGGGCGGGATTCGAACCCGTACCCCCTTCGGGACACGAGATTCCTAATCCTGGCGCGCTACCAGCTGCGCTATCGACCCGTGTTCAACAGTTATTTTAAACGCTTTTTCAATCTTTTTTTTTGGCCATTCGGAACTACCTCGGCCATACGCTTTCATTCATGAAACGTCGAGGTGTTCTGAATGTTTTGGGGCCTTAACTACTGCCAAAACAATTTTAAACAGGTGCTTGTTTACATTCTAAAGATCACGTGACTATATACCCTGTTAATTTGTTTGTTCCGTTGAAATGATAACAATACCATAGGACTCTAATGTAATTATCGATTTACGGTCAATCTATTCCGATCATCAATGATAAATTTTGTTTGCATAATTATACATAAATAATACATGATAAAATTTGAATCTTAAACCAACATTCACACATCGATATACAAGTAAATAAATATAGTCTCATTTATATCGTCAAATGGGTCATCATTTCAAAATATTCTGCCGCACATAAGTTTTTGTTCTTCTCTATGTGCAATTGGCCAAGCAATATTTTAGGCCTTTGCATCCTAGAACCTGGTTTTAATCCCGAATGGCAAGTATTGTTCGACTCCCCGTTCCAAGGCGAAAACCCCCTAGGTTCTTGTCTTCATTACTTGTTTTGGCGTCCCTTTTATAACAAAAGTTTTAAAAGACTAAACCATCTTCCTCTTTGCTTGTTTACTATGTGGAAGGTCTGCGTTTTGACTGTTGCCGTTCCTGATACGTTTAAGACTCCTTTGTCCTGTGTGTCTTAAGCCAAGTTAAATGCAATCAATCATTCAAACTCAAGGGGATGGGTGATGAGTACAACATTTCAAATTTTAGAAACTCCTTGAACCGTCACTGTTTTCCTTTTGTAATCCCCAAAACCAAACGTCTAGTTTGTATAGAATTCACGAAAAAAACTTTTGATTGTTTATGCTTATTAATTTCATGTAAATATAAAGTGCTTATTAGTTTTATTGCGTCAAGTCATAGGACCCAATTGTGTAATAATTTCTGCAGAGGTCGCCATTTGTTAAGTTTAATAAACGACGCAAAAATATTTTCTACGGGTCAAAATTTGAATAAACAGGTAAAAAAATAAGTTGACAAAGAGTATTCTAGTGTTGTGCTTCTACATGTAAAGCTTAACTATGCTAAGAAAGAATGACAAAACAGGTATGTTATTCTTTCGACCATTTGGAACTCCAAGGCGAATTTCTACGCAAATATAGGCCTACTTCGTGGACGATTGTCTAAATGTTCCGAATGCTTTTCGACATGGCAATGTAAAGTTTGTGATAGGAAACAGGCTGAAAATGGCTTGGAAAATTAAGGGAAAAGCCCCTTGTTTGCATGATTGGCCATTTTACATTTCTTATTGACTCCAATGCACCAACGTCACGCAGTAAAAGGCTAGATGCCTGCGTTTTAGTTTTTAAAACGAAAATCAATTCGAGGAATGTCCTTCATTTGTGACACTGAATATTTAATATATGTGTTAACCAAAGAACAATACGATCTGATAGGAAGCACTTAACCTAGTAGAGTCAATAAATGGAACTATAATTTGATGACGACAATTTGATGACGTCTTTTTTATGATTATTGTAAAAAAGGTGGTCCCCTGTGATTTAACTTGGTAATTATTTATGGCTCTCTAATTAGTTTTTTTTGATTTTCAAAGAAACTTTTAGTATTCATGGTTCACTAGAATAGATATAATTTAACATTTTACCGATTTGCCCGACAATACTAGGGAAATAACGCAAACTGGTCACGTTTTTTACCTTGTGTTATTAGCTCACCTGAACGCGGAGTTCACAAAATGAGCAATTGTTCAGGGTCCTCATAACCCTCTTGTTTGATAAAAAAAATGACGCAAATATTTCAAAACACTTTTTTACGACAGTTTAAAGATACAGTACAACCTCTCGTGAACAACACCATTGAAATGAGTCAAATGACTTGAGTGTGTTGCTATTCAGGGATTGCAGAGGTTAAAGGGATAAATACAGGCAAAAGTTCAACTTCATATTTCCTGATTTTGAATTATATTTTTTTATAACTGTAAATGCAACAGACATACTGTTATATTACTTAGCGAAATATTTCTTTATTTTCTCGTAATATTTAAGGTGTTTCCTAACTAGACCCACGTGGGTCAGGTTAGCTAAAATAGATTAGTGTTGAAATGTGCATTTACTGATGAGAAGATACTAGAGCTTGTTATTGTGCAACATTAGAATAATTCTTTTAAAAAGATATCCTAACCGACAAAGAATGTTGAAAAGACAAGAAGCGACCAATGAAAATGTTTAATTTCAGCAAGTACGACATATAACAAATCTATAAATAGCTTGGTGATTCCCTCAGTGACATACGTTCGTTTTCGACAATGTGTATGCCACATGTTTTATTAGTGTTATTAGTAAGTGATTTATTACGTTCTTAATACTGTTTTAAAGACTAAACTTGGTTCTATACTTTTGGCACAGTCATTTGCCTGTATATCCCTTTAAAGTTGATTCTAATAAACTTATAAACCCTAAAATATGCGAGAACAAATGAGAATATAATTGTATATATAATTTTAAATAGAAAATGTACACCGACGGGAAATATCAAAAGTTGTTGTTGTTGTGCAGAGAATTTGTTCTGTAGAGGGTCGCTCTGCAGAAGTCTTACTGTACTTTTTTTTTAAATTCGAACCGGACAGCTATTGAAATTATCCATTCAGGGAGATATAAATATATGAGTATAAATAATTTATATTCCAATAATAACGGCTACAATTACAATGAATTGGTTTCAGTAATGGAATTGTACTTTGGTTTCACTTTAGTTGAAAGTGGAAGTTGAAAGAAAACAACAGCAACATAAATGTCGATAAATTGTGAAAAATGGTTATATTTGAAAAAAGGACTAAATGTTTTAATTAAGTAAATAATAAATTAATCTCGAATCTCGGTAAGGATTTTTATTTTATATATTTGATATTTAATAAAATGTCATTAGCGCTTCTGTTTTTTTTTAAATAACTTTATTAATTTATTTATACTTGTATATTTATAGGAATCGTTCACGTACTTTTACTTAGAATAATTTTAAATCTGATCGGTCATTGACTTGAACTAAAATATCAACTTTTCTAAAAACTGAAAATGGTAAAGAAACATTTTGGAAGTAGCAGAGCAGTATTTTTATAATGTTATGACATTTTTTTGTGCAAATTAAAAAACAGCAGTAAAATATGGTGATTTTAATACAAAAACCCTTTTTGCGGTAGTAACTTTATAGATGATTTAAGTGCGTTTTTGAGACTCATTGAACAAGCACAACTTATAATCTATTGGTCGGCTGTCTTAACATGATAAGAATTCAATTTCTTAACATGATTACGAACACTGACAGTCAGTTTTTAATGACCAAAAATGACAAATTCTGTGAACGTGTAGCATCACATCTTCAACGCCAGTTTTGTACTTTTTGGAAACATCCGGAATACCATTCACCGTTTTACCTATTAAAAAAGGACACTGAAAAGGAATTGTTTTCCAGGGTGTTAGCAAAAAATATAAAACTGGTGTTTGAGATGTGATGCCTAGCAAATAGTATATACTTTTCTGCTTAGCCTCGTGTAGGTATCATTAAAATCTGACAAGAATTAAAAGACTTACAGCTCTTTATAACTTTGAGTCGAGGCTGATTTTTTGTTTCACTTTTCGTCTTGAAACAGTAGCATTTGTGATGTCATAGCCACGTAGTATTGCCACCGTGTTACAGACGCCTGCAATACGAACAAGCATTTGTTTGGAACAAAAACTGGAATTCTTGCCAGTTGACGGGTAATACCAAAGGCATTTGACATATCTGGCATGAAAATAATTGCATGTCTCCTATCTATCTTCCTATACTGTCATAACCCCTCGTGGGGACGTAGACAGGTGCGCGTCAAACCGCCAAAGTATAATAAGAGAGATAAAATAAGTAAAAAAAGATAAAAGAATGATAAAATAGGTTTGGTTAAAATATAAATGCAGTGACAGTAGATTTAGGGTGAAACATGTTCAATGCTACTGACAGCAGCACTGAACATTTCCACAGATGATAAATTAGGAACATGTGCTGGTAGATTGTTCCAGTGGTAAATAGTCCTAGGAAAAAATGAGAATTTAAAATGTCTGTACTAGCTGGTATCAACCTGTAGCTCAAAGAGTGATTATGTCGGGATCTACGGGATAAAGGAGTTAAATGATCATGGGATGGGATAGCTACTAATTTGTTCCTCGATATGATATAATGAAATAATTGAACAAAATGCTAATTATTTTTTTTTAAATCATAGTATTGAAACCCCGCTTTTGCTCAGTACAGATGTACCTAACACTTTCATTTGACTACGTTTGAATGAATAGGAATATTTAATAATTAAATTAGTTCTATCAGTAATTGTTCATTATAATCCTGGAATCAATTTACATGAAATTGGATAACATTGTATGAGTATTATACAAACTTGTTTGTTTATTTATAAAATTATATATTCATGTTGGTATGGCTTCGTAGATAAAAATATACATTAATATTTGTATTTTCTTTTTGTAAAACAATAGTTCTGAAGAATGAATGAATAGGGAATAAATTATTATTATCAATCAGTTCAATTTCAAAAAAAAAATGTTATTGTTGCCAATAGAACTGAAGAAACAATAGTTAGGAAATTAATAAATTATAAACAATAATTACAAATTTAGTAAGATATTTTGTTGTTGACTATCTCATAAATCAGTTCAATTTCTAAAATATTTATTTTTGTTGACAATAGAACTGAAGGAATAATGGTTAGGAAATGAATTATTTATATTTTTTCAATCAGTTCAATTTCATTAAAATTTAATTTGTTGACAAAAGAACTAAATGAATAATAATTAGGAAATGAATAAATTATTTTTCATCAATCAGTATCATTTTAATTATGGTTTTTTTTTGTTAATGAGGCATGTGTGATGTATATTAGTTTCAAAATTATAATTTTATCAAAAATATTTTCTTTCACAACATTTAGCACATTCGGAACTACCTCGGCGCAGATAAACCTCGGATATCATAAGGTGAAAAAGTAGATCTAGGAATTTGGTTTCTGTCGTAATATAGTCTGAACTACACAGAAATACGACGTGTGAGGCATTGTACTAATGAAATGATGTGATAAAGCGTGTAACAATGTTATTATTAAATGTTGACATGGAAATTACAGTTGCCGGATCTAACCTGATTGTATTCCTACTACGTCAGATTTCCTTGGTATATCTTCATAGATGATCGCCGAAGTTGTTCTGAATGCATTCAGCATTCTATCGTCATATTATTACGCTATCTTTGTTACTTATAAGGTATTTGATTCCTAATGACCCACAATTAAAATCTGATTTGAAAAGTATGATACAAAATAGGATATTTTTCATTCATTATGGCATGTTATCGATGTTATAGAGATTCTTGATCGAATGTCTTGATAACCTCTGGATACGAAAAAGGTTAAGTCCACGTGTCAGCCAAATGAGCCTGAACACAAACTCACGGATCCCTTAAAGGGCCATATTTGTTATTTAGATAAACTTGATATAATATGTACTTACATTAACCTTTATCCAATCAATTTCAATTATATTCAAATAAATATCATTTATAATGTATATAAAATATCAGTTCAGATAAGGCGAAGATCAAATTTGAGATATTAGCATAATTCAGGTTTCAAAACAGACAGTTTCATTTAAATTATTACTAAAACCGTACACTTTCAATTAATTTGCCATTCTCATAACCAACGGTCATTAAGATTCTTAATTTATCAGGCCAAGACTCTTGATAATACGTGAATGATAATTTTCACAAATTTCAAAAACGTTTCAAGTTTTCAAGAATTCTTAAACAAGCTAAACTTGACACCTACTATAAATAATGCATGGTAATGTTTCAAGGAGCTCATGGAAACGATAATTTCAAATTAAAATGCTGATCTCTTTGTAAAATTAATGGATTCTAAAATGACCTTTTTGCAGTCGTAGAACGCAGTCATTCAACTCCGGAGGTCTCGATTCTAGGGCATGGCAGGCTAAACTTTAAACATTTTATTTCGATTTCCATCGATACAGGGAGATGTTTTGGAATGATTAACTAGTATGGGTAAAGCGTTTTGTACAAAAGTACATATTGTTGTATTTGATTGTTCGTGGAATTGAATATAAGCACGGATTTGGACGCGCAGGAATTTAAACACGGGGGTGTTCCACTGGAGATTTTGTATGCGCAAATACGAATGTTTTTATTCTATTTCACGCCAAAACATTGATAATAATGATTGGAGGGCTTGACGGAAAACTGTCGTAACTCATATTTTCAAAATTTTTCAGGAGAAGCAAAAATCGTTTAACATTTTTCTATCATGTTATTCAGTAACTGTGTTTTGCTAAGTATATTTATGTACTTTATAAATGGAATATTTTGATGAAATTTTGTAGAAACATGCATTTGGCATTTCTAAAGTCAAATTTATCAAAAATTCATTTTTGAAAAAAAAATGTTACTTTAATACGGCAGTTTTCCGTCAAACCCTCGGATTGTAAGTTATTTCGATTTATTTGTATATTTTCAGCAAACTGATGGGAACTTCAAACATCAATATGAATATATTGATCAGACTTCACATTGTATAAATCACAACTGGTTTCTGTGACAAATGGCGTTATCACGTGACGCCATATTTCTGATGACAATATGCATGTACATCAAAGGTGAGTTTGAACTTATGTTTTATAGATTACTGAATGGACATACATATATCACGTGACAGAATGCTTTAAAACCAAATGAAATGAACATCAAATGAGGAATCAGAGGCTAGCTGTTATTATGTTTTCAAAAAAATATAAATTTCAATTATAAATTGGATTTACATATTAAAGAACATACAAACAGCGTTAGATTCATTTCGTTATACCTGAGTCCCATAAAATCGTGACTTGTTGCGGACCCGTACGTGCAGACAGTCGTAGACCTTGGGAAGCCTTACGTATTAAGGTGAGGGTACGCACATGGCACAAAACAACACACCCGTACGGAGCCGTAGATGGAAGATATTCAAGTTTAAATCCATGATTATCTACGATTGTTTTCATGATTTGACTTTGAAACTGATACGTGCATGTATCCGTGGTTCATCTCACGGACCTTTGTAAAAACGTAACAGTCCGTACGGGTACGCAAGAGTTCGTACGAGTCCTTGCGGAGCTTGATCGCACGGCGCCCGTACGTTGCCCTCATGGCTATTTTTAAGTTTATGGGACTTTAGCATAATATTCGTATGAACAGTATGTAACTTCGGAAATAAAGGTCATTCGCTGGATATTCTACGTACAGCGTTTTGTGGGGCTGTTGATTGGCCTTTCCACAATTTATCACTTCGTTTGTCTCTTTGACACGACGGTGGCAGGGACTTGAGAAAATATATAGGTTTTTCATACAAATCTTTTCTTTATAGAACGCGAAGACTCTATCTATTTCTTTCATTACTTTCGTAGTGACCTAGCGGATTCAATTTTCAATTGAAACTTATCATAATTTGAGAAGCTTTATAAAAGTTTTGTCCAAATAAAACGTGAACTTTGTTTATATTTTTCTTACCTGACGTCGTCCCGTATTATTACTTTCCAGTTTCCAGTATAATAATACGATATCTGATCATACCAAGATATGACAACACTTTGTTAATGAGAACCTTTATGTGTCTAGATATTAAAATAGAACTTATATAATGTAAACAGTTTAATTTAATTACTGATATTTAATAGTATAAATATTGAAAACCGACACTGAATTCAGAGATGACCCGTCAGAGTAAAACCTAGACCGTCGAGGAAATTATTAGGATATCAATTCAAATAGAATAGCATTTGATTATATATAATTATTATTGATTATTGTCGGCTTTCTATGAATATAAGGATCATATAATAACCAATTATGTATTGATTTAGTTTAATACATTTAATAACTCAATTATTTATAATGGTACAAGTGTCATTTTATGATAAATATTATTTTACTATACAGAAAAAAACTTTCAGTATGTCCATATTGATTATGATCGTTCATGTCATTTCGTGGAGTTTGGTCATGGACTAATTTCTACGGCCTTTCTCCACCTTACCACTGATTCTAAATCATGTAGGTCAGTTGTCAGTCACTGATAGACGGATGAGCTTAGTAACTGGTTAACAACCAAGGGTGCTTTTTACGAAAATACTTACGAAAAGAATCTTCGTAAGTCAGTTTCATATAATTAGCACTTTAAAGTCAGACAGATAATCAGCATAACTATGATATGATATTCAAAAGGTATACACAATTCTGCACAATTTGTATAATATTTAGAATTGATAAGCCAAGAAATGAGTGTATTATTAATGTATCTTGCTTTTGACTTACGAAGATTTTTTTTCGTAAGAATTTTCGTGAAAAGCACCACAAGTCCAGAGATTTAGCATTTCCAAGAACGGTGAGTAATTTGACTGACCGTATTGATATGACCTATACAATGCGTCGCTACTACGTTAACCCCCCCCCAAAAAAAAACACCTCAAAAAGCATATTACTACGTGGAAAACCTCAATATGTTGACAACCATTGTCTCAGCTTTGGTGCTGTTCTTTTTGTACTACGTTTCATTCATTTATATCAAACTCATTGTCATTCAACTGCATTTCTTTAACAGTAGATCTGGCTGTTAACTTCAATTGTCTTGCTAAGTTTTAGTGCATTTGCTCTCGCAATTGTTGTCGTCTAAACATATCCTGGAGTAACAATGTACTTTTAATAAACATTTGGCTCATATAATGTTAACAGCGGACCACACCCGATTCTGGGATACCCGTCGGGACTTATTCACCAAAAACATTAGAATCTGCACACAATGCACTGGTAAGTGGTCAGATCCCAGTTGGAGTCTAGTGCCACTGTTTGACTAGCGCTCTACCAACTGAGCTAGCCGGTCGGGCTTCTGTCCAAAATGTGTTCGAATTCCTCAGGTTCAACTGTGTGATATAATTACATAGTTGAAATGAACAGCGTTGTTATATCCATGTGAATGCAATAATCTATAGTTAAAATAAAATGATATCAATAAATAAATGACGTCGATCCAATACTATTGCATTAATCATTTCAAAAACAATAATTAAAGCCCTATGAATGGGCGAGAACTTTATATAAATATATTCTATACAGGCCGGTGTCGTCACTTTTAAAACGAATGACGTCGATCCAATGCTATTGCATTAACTATTAAAAAAAGCAATAATTAAAGATCACTTAATCGTCGAGAATCCAATATAAATATATCCAATGCAAGTTGATATCATTTTTAAAATATTTCACATTGGGATGCTACGATAATTTTTCTTTTGTCAGTTCATATTAATCTATTTTAGCTCAATCGTGAAATATGTTTTTACAACTTAGTTTAATCTCTTTCGAGTCCGCTTTCTGGTGCCCCAGTACTTTTTAGCTCGACTTTTTCGGAGAAAATGAGAGCTTACACTGTCACCCGGGCGTCGGCGTTGGCGTTGGGGTTGGCGTTGGTGTTGGCGTTGGGGTTGGGGTTGGCGTTGGGGTTGGCGTTGGTGTTGGCGTTTGGGTTTGGCGTTGGTGTTGGCATAGGGGTTGGCGTTGGGGTTGGCGTTGGTGTTGGCGTTGGTGTTGGCATTGGGGTTGGCGTTTGGGTTGGCGCTTGCGTTGGTGTTGGCGTTGGGGTTGGCATTGGGGTTGGCGTTGGGGTTGGCGTTGAGGTTGCAAATCAAGGTTAAAGTTTATTACTAATCTAAATAACTTCAATACTATCAAAGATATTTAACTCAAACTTGAAATACTTATTCATCATCACTACTTCAACCTTACTATCAAGGCCCATAACCCAGGCTCTACTGTTTTATGAGTTTTGCCCCTTTTTACTTAGAAAACATCCAAAATCAAGGTTAAAGTTTTTACAAGTTCAATACTGTCAAAGATATTCAACTCAAACTTGGAAACTTGGATCTTTTTTAAATATCATTAACCTCAACACTGTTAATAATATTCAATAGGAATACATATTGATCATCTCCCTCTCTACGATATTTATATGACTATCAAAACCCATAACACCGATTCCTAAGAACTGAGAAAAGTCAAGCGCGCTATCTTACGGACAGCTTTTGTTCTTTTTTTAAATTCATAAAGATGTTCGTATATATTCTATTTCCAGTCGTTGCCATGGTGACATTAAGAAACACACAGACTATAGTTACAGTTCATACATATGACAAAACATGGAATGAAGCAGAAACAATATGTAACCAAACAATTAATGGAACTTTTTTTGTTGAAGATTCCCAGGAGAAAAGTATTGTTTTGGAAACATATAAAAGTGCATCTATTTGGAATACGTAAGTTCACTTGTATACAATGTCATCCAAAATGGCATTTACACTTTTAAAACTGTTTCCATTTCATAAATACATTTAAACAACTAGTTTAGTAAGTTTATACTAATTCATTTAAGCTTGATTGTAATACAAGTTCTTACAACTTAGATTAATCACTTTCGAGTCCGCTTCCTATCCCCCCAGTAAGATCAAATTTCTTGCGCTAGGAAACAACGGGGTAGGTTTTGGATGGGATTCGAATCAACGCGGACCGGCTATCCAATTATTACCAGTCTAACGTCGTGACCACTCGGCTACGCCCGCTGAATGTATTGTCGCATTTTGAAAGCTATGATAATATGTAAAATGTATTATAATAACATTATGTAATTATGAAACTTGTAAAATGGGTGTAAAATATATTTTATACAATTATACAAACCTCTCTTGAGTAACACCCACTGGGAGGGACTTAAGTGTGTTGCTGTTCAAAGGTTGTTGCTCTGCAGAGGTTAGATTCAATTTAAAATTATGCCTAAGTAAAATATGGAAAGATGTTGTTGCACAGAGGATCTGTTTAGTTGAGAGCCGCTCTGCAGAGGTTATCATGTAATTGTTTAACATGTACATGTATCTATAACCCTACCATAAAAGCTCAAACATTTGGTAATGAGTTTTTCATGCTAAATTTTGTTATAATCTTCAGGAAAGTACATGTTTGGATTGGTCTACATTATCCCTCAGTGTTAAACAGTGGTACAAGTTTTGGTTGGACAGATTGTAGTCTACAAGAGGGTGGTTATAGCAACTATCTTCCATCAGAACCTAAAGACAGTTTAAATATGAAATGTGTCCTCTCAGATAAAACTGGCGGTGAATGGATAACACAGTCATGTGACAACACGGATAACTTCGTATGTGAAACAGTCACTGGTTTGTTATACTTTTATTTCTAAAACTTTTTTTCATCGTTTTTTTACCCTTCCGCCGCTGCTCCGCAAGCACAGTATGTAGCACGCAAGCCTACTGATAATAATAATAATAATAATATCTTTATTTAGAGATGAAAACTCCTTAAGCACAAGGCTTATCTACCAGAAGGTCATCTAAGAGTCATTGGTTCGATTTCCAGGTGGGACATACTATCGCGGACCTGCAATGGTCATGCAATGATTTCAATTGCCATTCTTCCTACCACTGATTCTTAATCATGTTCGACAGTTGTCAATCAATGGTGGAAGTATGTCCAAATAATAGTAACTGTTAAATCCAGAGATTAAGCCTATCCAGGAACGTTTTGTAGGTCGACTGACCGCCGTGATATACAACATGTTGCTACGGCACTAAACAAAACGAAAGACGATCAACATCAGTTTCTTGATCATTAGTGTTTAATTAAGGCAATAGAAAGAGGTAATGCTACCAAATAAAAATCCATGTTCCTAACTGAGATTAAAACCCAAGACCTCTCGAATGGTAAGCAGACAATCTACCACGTTGTCATAAAAGCTAGCTTAAAGGCAAGGAAGTACAAGTGCCGTATTTTACCTCTGCTACAGTAATATATTTGATATTTCCATTTTCTCATATTTTAGGAACAGACTGTACGTATGATGCCATGTCTGGCTCACCTCCTACTACAAACATTGTTACCATGGATACAGCCGGTGTTGACGTCAGTGATTGTCAGACACAGTGTTTAAACACCATACATAACTTTACAAACTGTTGGGCTGTTACGTATGATGTCTCTAACAGTTTGTGTACATTGTATTTTCTGCATGACCCTTTTTATATTGGAGCACAATTGACGACATCAGGGGAGACTACGTATATCAAGAACTGCTACTCAAGTAGGTACAGTGAGACCTGAATTAACGGTCAACTCTATATAGCGTGTCCATTACGGTCAGTTCATGGTCCTCCCGAACGGTTTTGTTCTAAATTGACCCTTTATTTAGCTTGACCCTCTTCATTGCGATAAACATTTATTTGAGACCCTGCATATAGTGGTCACCTGTCTATAACAATTGGTCCCTTTTTAGCCAGTCCCTTAGGTGACCGCTATACACAGTTTATTTTCACGAAAAATCTTACAAAAAAATTATCGTAAGTCAATTTCAAAAATTTAAATTTCAAAGCCTAAAATATATGATATCATATTATGATATGAATTACAGAAAGTATTCATTATTCTTCATGATAAAAGAATATTGTTATTTGATTGGACAAAGAATGAAGATATTAATAATGTTTCCTTCTTGCGATGATTTTTATCGTAAGATTTTTTTGGTGAAAATGACCACTGAGACATATCACATAAAATAACAATGGATTGTACAAATTGACCTTAGAGGGACGAATACATTGACCACAATTGAGAATAACAACATACAATAGTTAAAATAGAATATTCGTTTACTTTGGTGTAAATCGATTTTTATTTCACCGAGTGAGCTAAGAAAACGTATTTTCAAAAGTAGCCACGAGTGATAATGTCATTTTCTGAGCTCTCGAAGTCTCAATCAAATTCTTTGTCTAAGATCAATTTGTCTCAGGTCATTGTGAACTAGCTATTATAGTTCCGGCCAATTAAATTTCAAATTCTAAAACCAATTTTAGTTATAAATGTAATGGCAAAGTCCACCTATATATTGGTACTATGGACAGGAAACGGTTAATTGGACGTGTAGACAATGAAATAGTACAATTATTAATCTACAATGCCAGTCAATGGGTTTCCATTAACTAGTTCTGTAATTTCTGGATTTCTACGGTCATTGAGTACTTGTAATTATTATACTGGCTTGACCTTTTTATGATTTAATAGAGGTGCGTTCACCAATGCGTCAATAGGGGTGCGACACGTTACGTATCGTTCCACAACGATTTTGGGACTTGAGTAAACTTGGCGGGCTGTTTAGACTTAACCTTTTAACACTTTTGATTTGAAAGTTATTGTGGGATGAAAAAGGAGTCAGCGATATATATACATGTATATAGGCAAGATCTGTCCCAGTTTCACGAAAAACTCAACTTTGTACTCATACTCAATCTTATGTTTTGATCATTAATTTTTTTATGTAATCAATGTTACAACAAATATAGTATCATTAAAACTCTAATAGTTGTTTAAAAGCCATATCATATAAAGTGAAATTGACTTATATTTTGGATAAGCTTAATTTAAACTGTATTGATCTGAGTCTATTAATGAACTGTTGAGTTTAGTCTCAAGTGAAAATTGAATTTGTGGTTTTCAGTTTATAATTAAGCCCGTGACATTGTGAATATTTTCATTATTATGATCATCTATTAACAGTCATTGCAATTACAATAACATGCTATTTAGAGACCAAAAATACTTGAGTATGTTATTGAGTTCGTACCTAAGTTTGTTTGTGAAACTTGTGCCAGAATGACATTTTTTAAAGGAAGAATTCTGATTTTCTCGACGATTTTCTACGCAAATATCTTCGTCAATGATGACCGTAATGATCCGAATGATAAAGGAAGTGGCAACAGCTACCATCGCATCTTATTAGTTAACACATCTTTGGTATGTATGTAGGCTACCATTAACTACCATTAGAAGTTTAGAACTCAACTCGGTCTGGGACTGTAATTGCAATTTTGTTTGCCTGTAATTCATACTAATGCCTTCCAATTGTTGATCAACACTCTACAATAACAATCCCTTTAAAAACAGTTTTAGATGCTTACAATATAATATTATATATATAATATTATTGTTTTTACAAATTTATCAATCTATTAATTGTATCATTTTTCAGGTGCCCAGGTGACCACATCGCCATCTTCGGTGTCTCCATCAACCAGTTCAGAACCTACACAAGTATGTACAGAATACACATCTGGCATTACAACAACATCAACGACTACTAATCCCACAACATCGACATCAACTGCATCACCGGAGTCAACAACTACATCAACTGTGTCTCCTGGGTCTACAACGACAACAACAGCGTCGCCAGAGTCTTCAACGACATCAGCTGCTTCTCCAGGCACAACATCCACAACCGTGTCAGTTTCAGAACCATCTACCACATCTTCTACCACAGGTTCATCATCAACATCATCAACAGCAGCTACCACAACTATTAGTGTGTCATCATCATCAACAACGGAAACTTCGCCATTTTCAATGTGTGATTGTAGCTGTGATTTACTTTTATCATTATCATCAACTTTTCCTAAAGGTGAGAACTGGGCGAACAGTACAGTGGAGGAAAAGGTTCAATATTACGTTGAAAGATTAAAAGTTGATAAAACCATATTGTCTTCTACGAGTAGAAGAAGATCTAGCGCTGAAGATGAACGAGTGGCATCTAAATCGGTGGGCTATGTTGCTATAGTATTTCTAGCAGTTATCATAGGATTAATGGTTCTTTCTGACTTTATTACTTTTATAGCGTATATTAAATCATACATAGCAAAAATTAAAACATCTAAAGTAATGGATAGTGAACCTGAAACGTCGCAATGATTTGGAGAGGCTTATAAACGTTCTTTGGCTCAGTTCCAAGTTTGTTAGTTTGTTCCTACAGTCGTTGGTTTGTTTGTTCGTTTGCTGCTCGTTCGATCGTTTGTTTCCTTGTTTGGATTTACCGGTGCCCTTATATAGGAAGGTCATATCGCATCGACAGCGGTTGGTGAGGACCATTTCAAGATTGATAATTTTCACCGTTGCTGTCTTTCAGGGTCTAGTAGGAAAGCATGACCATATCAATTCAGTTTATGGTATACATTCGCGCAATTTAATTATTTTATAGTTCTAGCATTATTCTCGATGACAATAGCTGCACCAAGAACTTAAAACTGTGGCAAAGCTGCCGACAACAAAAGCCTTGGTCATACTGTGAGGACGGTACAGATATTTAATATGTCCATGATCCTAGTGCTCAAGTGTTACATTTTGGGTTGAACATTGTTTTAATATCACACTTTCGACGTTAAATGTCTAAACAAGTTCTAAATTTGAAAACATTGTGACTTACACCATTTATTAGATCGTACAGTGTATGACACCCATAATTTTGAGATATTTAACATATTTTAAAATTGCTGAAGTCACATCGACACACGGCGCGATATTTCAAGTTGTCCAAAAGAGACTCCAACGTTAAATTGTGCCATTTTGAAGTATTAGTCACACAGACTAGGCCAGTCACTACAGTGGTTATATTCCTTTATTTATTCAGTAGCAACGCATGACGTAAGGCCATGCCAAATTGGAATTCTGTTAAGCGTCAACTCAATTTTGACAAACCTAGGTACCTATTCACTAAAAAACACACAAACCGAAAACAAAAACACAAATATTTTACATATTAAATATTTCAATCACTTTCGATTCTCAAAAAGCGTTAATGACTCTGGTCGTTCCAAAACACCACAGCCACACCAATCCTTTTTAATACAGAGCAGGGAAATAATGTATGGTTACAAGAGCTGCTTATGTTTTGCTGGGGGTTGTGGTTACGCTGTTGTTTTCGTTTGTCTTTGTGAGAAGACGAACAACCTGCACGAGTCGTACATAAGGTCGCACGATCATGGCGCATGGTCCTGTTTACCCTCTCATAGTAGAAACAAATTAGTAAAATTTAACACCACTTTTTAAATTTACTTTGGCTCTATATTAAAAATGCATTTGCCTTGTTTCACTTAAAGAGTCATTTGGTTAAAAAGTAACTTTATCTAAAAACGAGTCATTTTATAAATATATAAATTTGGACATTATAAGTTTCCTAAAAAGTTTGTAGATAAAGTTACTTTTCAACCAAAATGATTCTTAGAGTGAAACAAGACAAAATGAATATTTGATATAAAGCCAAAGTTAATTTAAACGTGGTGTTGCCAAAAATCACGTTGCATATAGTGGTGTTTAATTTTACTAAATTTTTATACTTAGATATATAGAGGGGAAGACAGTTTAGCGCGACATGATCGTGCGACCTTATGCACGACTCATGCAGGTTGTTCGTCTTCTCACGAAGACAAACGAAAAACAACAGCGTAAGCACAACCCCCAGCAAAACATCGACAGCTCTGGTAACCATGCCTTATTTCCCTTCTCTATATGAGAAAGGATTGGCGTGGTGTTTTGGAACGACCTGAGCCATAAAATGCTTAACCAAAAGGTGGCAAACGCTTGGTAGTGTGTATGACTGAACGTCAAAAGTACAATCCTTCATTACGTAGTGTCATCTTTTGTATTACAGATAAAAAACTATTCAGCGGTTTACGAACTTTTTAGATTACCATGTCTATTAAATTTAAGCTGACTTTAATACAAATAACTTTAAGATGGTATGTTCAGTGTTAATAATTTTACAAGTAACACAATTTTTATGTCAATTAAGGACTTAAATAACCCATTAGATTAATATTTCAAAATTAATATACACTTTAAATTTTTTTCCCTCTAATACTTTATGCTGAATATTTAAAAGATATATTTATGCCCTTAGGGCATTCAATTGAACTATATTTAAAAGAGTATCTACTCGTATAAATCTATATGCAAGGGAGACAATCTAGTCCAGGATATGAAACACCACGGTTGTTTCCCGTGGCGTTTGAATGAGGTTACCATGTATATAATAAGGCCATGCAAAATTGGAGTTTTTTTAAGGGTCAACTCAAGTTTGACAAACCTAGGTATCTATTCACAAAAACACACAAATTGAAAACGAAAACACATGTCCATTCTAGCTAGTATTCACACAAATAAGTACTTGGTAGTACATGAATGTTTATGACGTTAATGTGAGATTAAAGTAATTCTATAAATAAGTAGATACAACAGACACATGTACATTTTCATTTTTCAATTACACAGAAACAAGAAAGTAGCAGTTTTTCCGGAAAAAACCAGTTATCGAATCCCGGAACAACAGAAATATTTAAGAAAAATTCAACAACAATTTTGTGTTATTTTTAGATTGAGGACTCTAAAACCTACGCGCACGCGGACGCTTAACATAATTTCGATATGGCATGGCCTAATTGCTGTGAGGAGTTTGACAAAACTGAATGAGAATTGGCAAAGAAAGACAACTCCTTCTTTCCAAATGGTTTCCAATCTGACTTAGTTATTTCCCTTTACAATATAAAATTCCTTTTAAAATCTCATTAAAATTCAATTATTATTTCAAGAAGTGAGTGACATAAGGTTATGCTTTATGGAGGATTAAAGAAATGTCATGAGCTTGGATGCATTTAACTAAATCACGAGAACATAAGACGAGGGGTCAAATTAGCGCAACCTAAAACGGGTACTTTGTTAAGTACTGAAATTATATACTTGAATGCATTTTGAAAGGGGGACGTACATGGACACAGTCATAAATTGCTTTATGAGAAAAATTGCTCCTATATCAGCACAATTCCTCTATTAAGCCTATCATAATGACGCTCCTTACAGCGGAGTTTAACTCAATCTCCGTAAACAGATATCCTGTAGAGCGTTGTCGTACAGGATCTCTACTTTCTCCGTGGAAGGTCAGTCGAGATGAACTTTGTTTCGACCAATCAATGCGTAGCTTTCATCTAGACGAAAACACTATTAATCACATTTTGATTTCGTAATTTCTATTTTTAGACCAAGTTTTGCATGCTAATTTTACAGCGGTATTATTCACAGTCTGCGATTGGGCGGCTCATTTCAAATTGCGTGACGTAGACGATGTAAACAAGTTACGTATCATGACAATTTCGTCATGAATATTATGATCAGAAAAGGTCGCCTGAACGTGACCTTCGTTTGAAAAAGGCCAGATCTAAATTAGCGAGTATGCGAGCGGAAAGTTTTAGATCGGGTTTTAATCAGATTGAGTTTAACTCAGTACAATACAATACAATACAATACAACGCCATGCAATGCAACACAACACAACACAACGCAATTTATTGCAAGCAATGCTAGAGTCACATTATATTTCGGCTAGAGCACTCTTTCACTTTCCATCTACTCATACAAAACGTTTATTAATGATTTTTCACATTTTATTTTGCAATAAAGTTATAAATTCTATAAAACCTTAAATGTTCTTTTTATACAACATAATATGTAATTGCTATTGTCAGTCAACCTTCTCACCGTTCCTTGAAAGTCTTAATCTCTGGATTTAGATGTTAACCAGTAACTAGGCACATACTTCCGTCAGTGACAGACAACTATCCTACATGATTAAGAATCAGTGGTAGAAGGGAGAATGGCTGTAGAAATCAATGTTGAATATCTTTCATCGAGAAATTAAAGAACAATACGTTAATCTATTTCTGGAGAGGTAAACTCACTATACACTGGGGTCTAAAAGTTTCTTTACACATGTAATTTGTTTAATATTTTCTTTTCTTTTTTCATTGCAAATATTAATCCAGATTAAATTTGTTTCATATTTTTATTGTTTATTTATAATAAATATGGTAGAACATATTTGACGGCTCATTATAACTGTATATATTAGTTGTGAAACTAATAATGACATGTAAAGTATACCTAAGTATATTCCAAAACATCAAAATTTAACAATGTGTAAATAAACTTTTGGACCCCAGTGTATATAGAAAAGTGCAATGATAATTATACCCTAAAAGGAGATGTTTGGTAAAAAGGGTTAAGGTAGAATTTCTATATTGCCAATTTACAACCACTTACGATACATATAAAATTGTTTGTTTGTTTGTTTTGTTTTGTTTTGTTGGGTTTAACGCCGTAGTTGTATAGGTCATGTAACGGCGGTCAGTCAACCTACTCAATGTTCATGGAAAGGCTTAATCTCTGGATTTAGCTGTTAGGCAACTACAAAGCGCATACTTTCATCAGTGACTGAAAACTGCCCTACATAATTAAAAATCATTGGTAGGAGGGAGAATGGCCGTAGAAATAATTTCATGACCAAGCTTCACGAAAGTATGCCCCGCCCTGGAATCGAACCTTCGATCAGTAGACTTGCGTGCTACCAACTGAGCTAGCCGGGTGGCACTTATACATTTAAAAAACACGATAAATAATTACAAAAGATGATAACCATTTTGCATGGATTGGATTAATAAAACAAGTCTTGCAAAAGTGTTAATGAAAATGCTTATGAAAGTAAGGTATTATCACCCTTTGATATGAAAACTGTGCATTTTTTGCCCATATAAATTAATAGTTAATTATTTGAAAATCTGACAGGTGAAAATGTTAGAAAAAAGTGTAGATTTCAGTTTTCTGAGAAAATTTCAGTGTTCATAAACATTTTGTTAAATAAAGGACATTAACACTAAACAAGAGAATAAAAATGTTTTGATATTTAATTATTAAGGCGATTGTGAATAATTTATTTGCATTGATATGATAATCCTCGCAATTCTTAAAATATCATTGACACTAAAGTCATTATAATGTATCGTAAGTTGATAACAATTTCTATCTTTATGGTATAAGAAATATTGCTAGCAAAAATAAAATATGGAATATTTTACACTCTTTGTATCCAATTATCGTTTGGGTCATTTAAATATCACTTTCTATAATTGGAAAAAAAACTCTTCTTCATAAGGTAGTTCAACCTGGAATCTGATTTGTTTTCACACTAGAGTTTGTGTCTATAATATCGGTCAATTAAGCTTAAAGCCCCTATACCAAGACTCCAAGACTAACGCTGTCATTGGACTGCAAAAATAGACATTTATCTAGTACATTTGTGTTAATATTACTTCAAAAACTATTTATGAAAAAAACAACACTTTTTTTATAAATTGTTTGTTTGTTTATTTGTTGGGTTTAACGCCGTAGCAACACATTGTATAGGTCATATTACCGCGATCAGTCCACCTACCTAATCCTCTGGGAAAGGCTAAGCGCATACTTTCGTCAGTGACTGACAACTGCCCTACATAATTTAAAATCATTGGTAGGAGGGAGAATTTTTTTATTAATAAATTCTTCATTTAAATATGTTCATGTTTTTACTACAATTCAAAGTGAAACTAGATCGAAACCAAAACAAGAATTTTGTTGTCAGTACTTGAAACAATAGTTTTCATCACAATTTGTTTAAGATGAAGTCTTATGATAGAAAAATCTTCCTCTAAATAACAGAAAAAACTATTTTGGATCATATACTGTACCCACCAAGAGTTTGGAGACAAAGAATTTTATAAAATTCTTGAATTTTGATTAGTAATTTTGCAGAATTATTATTTTTAATATATTTAAGTCTTTGTGATAAAAAGGAAACAAATTTTATGAATGCAACACATTTATTAATCTCAGCATCTGACATTCCAAACCCTCCAGAACCATGTTGATTGAAATCATTTTCCATGACATAGTTTTTATGCTATTTTTGTTGTCTCAGTTATAATTATAATGATAACCAAAAAATAATGCAAAACTACAAAGCAATTCTAAATAAACAGTTTTCAAATTATAGATAAAAGCTATTCAGTAGCTATACAATCCGAAAATGTTTCCAAACTTTTGGTGGGTACTGTATATTCAATGTAAACACTAGATGCATGTATTGAGCTCTGACAAAAGAATCCATTTTTAAGAAATGTACACTTTGTTAAACAGCAAAAAAAGGTTGTTGTACCTCTAATGTTTAATATATATTTTAATGACTTGAAGTTTTTAAGACAAATTCCTTGTATGCTGAAAATAAAATGGTTTAAAATATATTAAGGTTATTTTACGGCTTCCAAAATTAGTTTTTCTGGATTATTGTCTTTAACAAGTCCCATAAGGCCGGCAACTTCTCCATATACTAATAAGTTAATGAAGGAAAATCAACATTATTGTCAAATTTTCATGGAAATGTCAAACTGCCCTGCGTAGGATTATTACCTGTACAGCCATCGTATGATGGCTTTAAGTTGCACTTTTACAGAACCACCAACACTTTTAGGTCACTGAAGTTCATCAATCTCTCATTTTGTTTATTAAAAATAAGCTTATTGTGTTACCCGCTGTTAAAATTGACTTATTAATGTTCTGTAATGACTAATAAATAACAAAAGTGAGTATCTCATAACAAAAACATGACAGTGTAAAATTCAAAACTATTTAAGAAAATGAAACATGATGGAAATAATTGCAAAAGGCATCCATTACAAGTAATAAGTGACAAAACATTTTAACATCATTCTATTTAATTACGGTATGTATTATATAACGTGTCATTAATTATTCTCACTATTCAATCTCTTTTGTTCATCATAATAACTAACATATCGGTAGCTCAATTAGCTACCTTCTAGTTTCTAGATTTTAAATTGAACATCAGTTTTATTATCACCTATAGTAACTCTATAACTCCATATCAAAATTGTATTCTGTAAATCATTAATAATTATTTCACATGTTGTTACTTTATATAAATGTAACCTGTGCTTATACAATAAAGATTCTGTTCTGTTCTGTTCCGTTCTGTTCAGTAATACAGGTATTGAATCACAGTTGTCATTGCATCTAACCACGGGTTAAAAAAATGAAATTCAGCCCTAAATTTATTAATTTCCATTGACTAATATCAACTATAGATGTGAAATTTGTTCATGCCCTAACGGAGGCTTCAAATTCGAATAACCTATGGATATGATGCTAATATGTTAAACAAGAAATATCTTTAAAAAGATATTCGGCGCTATGCAGTGTTAATTTTGTATAAAGTATAAATAGTTATATTAGCTGTTCAGTCTTACCGACAGGAGGGTTAATAAGGAGACATGTCAATGAATTTTTTTTTAAATATTGTTTAAAACAATTTGATTTACTCTTTTTTTCTTAAATTCATAAATTCAACTCAGTATTGTTCGTTTTTTCTCAACTGTCAAAGCTTGAATAATTTCACGGTGACTGAGTGCATTGTTTTTGTACTGGCGGCCTAATTGTTATTAAAAATATGTTAACTAAAACATATCATACGGCATGAACAGCGTTTCTGGATCATAATACACACGTTCGGAAACTCATGGATGTATTACGACTTAAATTTTAACAAACGCATTCACCGTGTAATTATTCATGCTTTGACAGTTGAGAAAAAACTAACAATAAAATGACCTTAAGCAGAAACATTGTAAAGTTACAAACGTATGTAATATGTTTTAACAAAAAAGTAGTAAATATAAGTCCTAAGTGAACGAAATTTAAAGTGATTGTAAACCAGCCATTTTTGTTTGTTTTCGAGACTTTTTCATCATCTTCTTCACGCCTGATATTTCTCTCATAGAATTAGTCATCAAATCTGAAGCATGTTGCATGAAATAAAATAAAACATCACGCAACATCCGACACGTGCTGACTTCCGCCGGAAACAATAAATCGATTTTGACACCACATTGACTTTCCGTAAAAATTGTCCCGCACTTGTCCTGTAAAATATACCATTTTCCAAGTAATGTTTTCTTCAGTCGAGTCATTTTAAGATCAGGAAATTTTATACAATGACAATCCTTTTGTAGACTGTAAAGTTGACATTTAAGAAGATCAAACGTCTGAATAAGAACTGCCAGTTTTAAATATAACTCTGTCACTGGATTCTGTAAGGAAAACGTAATTAAAGTTAATGAACATAGTTTTGGTACTTGGAAAAATGTGTTTACCATTTAACGGTAAAATGTGAATACAGATTAAAAATATATTAAACAACTTGTTAATGAGGTTAAATTCTATCAAACAAGCATTTTGTCAAGCGAATCTCGCTTTTTAAGCTAAATTAACTAGTTTTATTCAAGACAAATTGGTATCATAGGCTTTATTACTTTAAATATCCCATATGACATAGATTGCAATCTAAATCATTTTCAGGTATCAAAAGTGGTACACAATCATAAATCAATTACATGATGTCCGTTTCACAAAAAACTTTCAATTGAAATATTCCTCAATTATTTTGCCACTGTCCGTTCCGAGGCTAAAATCACTTAGGTTCTTGTTCTCGCTATTAGTTTGTGGCCTTCTTCTTATAACAAAAGTTTAAAAATTAGAAATAAATACCACATCCCTCTATACCTCTTTGCTGTGTGGTAGGTCTGTGTTTTTACTGTTGATGTCCCTGATATGTTTGCTTAGTAATACGTCTTTTTAAATGACAATATTTCAGCAAGAATTGCATTCTTTAACATATATCAAGAAGTAAAGAGCACTCTAAACTAAAGCAGACGATAGGAAGACAAATTCCATTTTATTGATAACAAAGAAAATAATTGTCTGTATAATTTGAATATAATATAAATGTTTTTATTGATAATACTTACATTTAAACTGATATTAGTTTGTATAATAGTTTCAAATATTGATGTATTGGTAACATCAGACGATGATACTGTTGTAATATCGTGTTCATGTGCCTTGAAACAGATCATAATTAGATTAGTAAAAATAGATTAAAAATAGAAATGATCCCAATAATTCCATATACATATACACTGTAACAATAATTAATAACTGGCAATTAGTTATTGTTGTTGCCTTTGATAGAAATTGACGGTTGTATTTTGCTTGTTTTACAACGCCACAAGAACCATAAAACTAAATCTAGATCTATATTTTGATATTACTATCATCATATGATATAATTCTATTGTAAAGAAAATGGTCGGTTATAAAGCAATTTTAATATATTTTTTGCTTTGTTTTTTATTTGTTCCTATCAGAGTGAGAGTATATAATTACAGAGTAGGCTGCGTAATGTATATTCTTAATATACAAAAATAGAACAAGCTCGGAAACATTAAAAATAGAGTCTTATTATTTAAGACAAAAGAGGTAACATAAAAGACACAATCCAATTTGACTTCATATGCGATCAGACAATGCTTTATATACATAAACTGTGCTTTAAATTGTACTTACAAAATCGTTTATTCTAATCTTAAGATCTTTGATATATTTTCTTGTTATCTTTCCTGTTTCTTTAAGGAGCCTCCTCTGAGATGGACAAGTTGTTGATGTATCTAAATTATCATGTAAACTTGTATCTTTATGTACTGGATCTTGGCATATATCTATAGTGTTATATATTATACATTGATGAGCTTCTAGAATAGAGCACCATGCTGAAATAAATATGATATTATCATGATACATACATTGTGGTACATCGTGGTAAAATTTATAATAATTAAGGAGATAACTATTGCTAATTGATTATACATTCGTCGTGGTACGCTCCTGGCGGTATAACTGAACAGCGACTCTGCCTATTTATACTTCAATCAAAATGAACACTGCATAGCGCCGAATATCTTTTTAAAGATATTATTTGTTTTAAAATTATATAAGATATAAATTGTGTTTTTATGATATTGTCTCCTAAATCGGTTTTTTTGCATGCTTTATAACTATTAATATTCAAGTGTTTGATGAAGATTTACACATCTGTAAGATATATTCGTCAAATCAGGAATTCGATTTGTTCATGGATGTAATGCTACATTAAGTTCGTCATATTTATACACAACTTAAGACGTTAATAATGCTAGATTATTAAAACAAAATGATAATTATATTATATTTCAATATTTTTTATTTAAATTCGAGAGCCTACATTATATATTTTCATATATATTTTTACGGATATTGTGAATATTTGAACTTAATATAAATTGAAATATAAAGACCAATTTTGAAAATAGAAATAGAAAACTTATTTTTATTAAACTTCATTTTTAAAATATTGGGAAATTTCAAACATGAACCAACTTAGAATCAGTGCCACGAATATTAAATATTGCTATATATTCGTTATTGTAAAATATTGTACTTACACGAAAGTATTATAAATACTATACATCCTTTATTGTCAAAATTCATATTTGTTAAAGATTGTTTCAAAAAAGTTTTTATTATAACCTTGTAAACCTAGGTAATATTAGTAAATTGTTATTAAATTGTTATTTTATATATACTCTGCAATATGTCTGGTTTGGATTTTCCCATTTTGTTTATTACAGATTGGAAAAAAATACAATTGGTGATAAACTAAAACATAATTGTGGATTTTTAGTTTTGAGTTAGTGTTTTTCTTCTTCTTATGTTTTAATGAAAATTGTAAAACAGTGCAATATACGAGAACTTCCACAAGTATCATACTCTAAAATGCTACTTTTAGAAAACCAACAAAGCTAATTAAGTCACTAGTTCTATTCATAAAATTATCCAATAGATTTCTGTGTTTCAATTGGAAAACTATATTGACGTATGATAATGGACGTAAATGTTATGTATTGCAGTATTATTTAGAACCAGTCGAGGATATCGAAGAATAAAATAAGAAAACATATTTGATACCTATATTAATGAATTTAAAGTTAAGTTTGGAAATAACACCGCCTTCAAGACTGACATTTGTAACACCGCCCACAGGTTCGTATTTCCACCTTTGTCAACACTGGTAGTCTCTGTACATATACTCGACAGAATTCTGACCAGAAAATACTGAAACCGCACATTCAATGTTTTCAAAAGCATGGTCATTTAACATTAAAAAAGGTATATTTACTAGGGAAACTTTTAAAACTTTGATTCGAAGGGTGTAAGTAATTATTTCAAGTGATATTATGATATTAATTAATAATTTTAAATCTTTGATTTGAAGGTTGTTAGTAATGGTTAATTTAATAATTTTATATTAATTGAAAATCTAAAAACTTTGATTTGAAGGATGTAAGTGATAGTTTTAAGTCGTATTATAATTTAAAACTTTGATTTGATGGGTGTTAGTCATGGTTGATTTAATATTATAATATTAATTGATAATGTTAAAACTTTGTTTTGAAAGGTGTAAGTGAGGGTTTTACTTTATATTATAATATTAGATCTTGTTGATAATTTTTAAACTTTGGTTTGAAGGATGTAATTGATGGTTCTTTAATATTATAATATTAATTGATAAACAATGCATCATTAGAAAACATTCATTCAATATATCAATAGCAGTTGTTTTCAAACCATTACCGTGCCTGAGGAATGCAGGCAAAGAAAAAATGTCTCTGTTTTAGATCACACTAATCTCTTGTGTTTAAATACATATTTGAAGGATTCCACAAATAATGTATCAAGTTTGATAAAAGGAATTCCGTTGTTGCCATTGCGGCCATTCCTAAAGATACTTGATATAGGTTGAACAAAAATCAATTAGTAAAAAGCAACTGATGTAATATTTATTTATTGAGGTAATAGATTATAAGTCTTGACAATCGGTATTAGAAGTTTGTATCCTGAATATAATGATTGGGTTTCAGTTAATATCCTCGAACAGATACCCTATATTCCGCTGTCGTAGGATCTCCAGATATCCCAAAGATTACCTGTGTGGTAATCAATTTATGCAAAGCGTTCATCTAGACAAAACTCTATTGATAGCATCAGAATTTCGTAATTTTTATTTCATTAGTTGTTCGCTTTTCGAACAACTATATACGCCAATTTGAGAAATCGGTGTAGCAACCTTACTACGGATTCTACTTTTTTGAGGTACACGACGGGGCTCACCTCTTTAAACCTATGATATACAGAGTTTTCTTAAATTGTTCGAAGAACAACTATATACGCCAATTTTGAGAAATCAGTATAGCAAGCTTACTACAAAATCTACTTTTTGAGGTATATGAAGGAACTCAAATCTTCAAGCATGTGTATGACTGAGAAAGGTTTTAATAATAAAATTGTAATAATTACATTTAACCAAACACTGAAATTATATACGACAGTGAAGATTCTCTGTGGTGAACCCCAATTTGAAAGGGCGTGACGCATTAATCTCTTATTTTATACGTAGACGATAAAACATATCTTGGCTCAGACGCTTAACTCATATCGCACAACAACAACGCACAGGAAGTAGTGCGGCGTATACATGAATATAAAACCGTTGTATGTTTTTTTCTTTTTTTAAAGATAAAATCATGATGATTAAATTGTAAAAAATGCTGGCTTATAACTACAGGAGTACTTATCCATATATACATATTAGTAACATATACAATTAATTTGTATGAACATTCAATTGTATTTCCCTGTACTCCTCTATGGTTATTATACCTGTGCAATTATAGGAGTATACATTGTAATCAATTTCTAAATTAGATTTACCTGAACATTGGGATATCGGTATTTTTGATAATCGAATTAAAATTAGATTTTCATGAATAGTTTACAAGTACAAATGTCACCATTTTGAAGATACATTTCATGCATTGAAAGCTCTGCAGTCTATGTTTCAAGAAACGAAATCTTATTCTACATATTTTGTCACATTTTTGAGCACATAAAAACGCGGGTCGATAGCACAGTTGGTAGCGCGCTGGCATTTGGATACTTATGCCCGAGGGGGTGCGGGTTCGAATCCCACCCGGGGAGGTTATACCCTTCCATGAAAATTTGACAATAATGTCGATTTTCCTCCATTAATTAGATTATATGGAGAAGTTTCCGGCCTTGTGGAAGGGTAGGTGAGTACTGGTTATAGACAATGGTCCAGGAAAGCTAGGTTAGGTGCGCTGGATGCCGTAAAATGACCTAAAATTGTGTTCACACGGCGTTAACTCCGTAAATAAATAAATGAGCACATTAAGTAACCGAAGCACATGTTTTCTCTGTCGAACAACTCCAGTGCCTTTAGTGCTTTGATTTTTAAAATGTCTTTGTATTGCGATATAATATACATTTTGTTTAGACACTGAAGATGTTTTCGTGGTGCTTCATGTACTTTCTAATTATTTTAATAAATTTTAACATGAAATAATGTCACTCCAGTTATGTGTGACGTAACAGGAGGAGTTTGAAAACATATCAGGAACAACAAGCAACAAAAGTAAAACGCACAAACCTCCCACACAGACAAACACAAAAAGTGAAATGTTTATATTTTTTTTAAACTCTTGTTGTGAAAAAGACGTCAAACACAAATTACGAAAACAAGGACCTAAAAGGTTGAACCTTGAAACAAAAATGGGCAAAACTATTATCACTTAGGTTTAAAACCAAGTTGTAGTGCACATCAACCTCATGCTTGCCTTAACAGGTTTAACAGCAAAACCATGGCTATAACCAAAGTTACGCTGAACTATCGTTTCAAATTTGCAAGTTTGGACAAGAAGTCATTGTAAACAGACATCCACACCTTTTCTGATTCATCGAACACAAGAAGTTGTTACCCACACCAATCTATAATTGTATTGTATAAATATGAATCAACTACAAATCTATAATCACAGACAGCGTAAGAATACTATGTAAAAATGTCACGGAGATGACATTAATATTCACGTGACGTTACAAACTTCTAATGTACAACAAACAATACTTTAAGTCTTTTACAAACATGAACTCTGTTCAATTATTTGCTGATTAGTTTTCTATTGCCAATATATCGTGTCTCAGGAATTTCTCAGGACCATGTCATCAAGTGTTTGGAAGGAGACAATCGATTCATTAATAATATTTACAAACTTGTTAGACTGTTACATCATATCTCCATTCTAACATTTATTGACTTGTTCAAGCATGTTTTTAACATGTTCGGTGTTCATTACTTTAAGGCAGATGTAAGTTTGATGACATGTTGATAGTGCAATCATTTGACAAGTCTTACTATTTCATTTGCGTAGACTTTACATCAATTAATTTTTCAAGTAGAAATTCGTCTTTTATTTGTATAGTGTTACGTTATATACACCCCATTTGATTATTGGAATTTCATAAGTGAGAAATAAGTTTCAAGTAGAATAATCTTTACTATATTTTATTTTGAATAACAAAAAACATAATATATAAATATTTTAATATTGCGCTAAACAAAAATATATTACAAGAAAGAACATCTTAACATTTAGTCAAAATCATGCTTAAATTTAATACAACACAAACGCTCGTCAAACACGAGCATACATATAATCATACGTACTTACGTCGCCTAAAATCATTTCATAACGTCAAACACAAAGATATATTTAGTCATAACAAATAAAAATGACATAAAACACAAGAATACATCATACATGAAAAATACAATCAAATTCTTATATAATAATATACTTAAAAAGTAAAAGCTTAAAATTTAACACAATTTCATTAGCCAATATAATTTGCTGTATTTTATTATATAAAACTTATGCCATTGTCCGTTCTGAGGCAGAACCCTTTAAGTTCTTGTTTTCGTTCTTTGTTTTGTGGCGTAGTTTTAATAACAAAAGTTCAAAAATCTATAACCACCACTTCACTTTTTTTGCTGTGTGGAAGGTCTATATTTTTATTGTAGCTGTTCCTGATATGTTTTCGAACTCCGTTTTCAATAATGTATGCTGATTTTCCCACGTCTAAATTCTAGCTGCCCAGCATTATCGTGTTAACAGTCTGATTGCCGAATAATTTTCGTCTGCCTCGAGTAGACTATCTAAAACATGACGTAAGAAGTTATATATTACGTCACGAAGTGTTTCACATGTGATTGGTAAATCAAACGGCAAACTCAATGTGACGTCGCATTGTTGTTGCTCGAGGTATTGGCCACATTTGTCCTGTATTAGATAGAGTTTTCCGAGGAGTCGTGATTTAATTCTTTGAAATAAATAATCAGGAAATTTCAAACAATGACATCTTCGTAACGTATCTGTCAGCTGACAATGCAACAGTTTATATACGTAGACTAGTTTAGATAGTTTCATGTATGTACTTGTAGCTGGGTTCTGTAAAAAATAAAACATATATAAAGATTAAGAAACAGTGGACGATTTCTTATTACAAGTGTGGTTATAAAGTGCGTGTAGAGTGCAATTCTTTTGTGGATACCATGCGTATATCTTGTAAATTAAACGTAAGTAAATATATTGCGTATATGCAACTTTTCTCCGAAAAAATATATGTCATATCAATTATTGGTAAAAGAAATTATGAGATAAAAAAACTTGTTTATACATGTATCAAAATAAAACCCTGACTCCATATAAGGATAATAAAAAGGAAATATGCAAAACATACCAAGAACAGCAATACTAAAATCAGAGACATTATACACAGTCAAAATTGAGAGGGAAATGTTACAATATTTTCAAACTTGTGTTATAAAACGGACGCTACAAATAAATAACGACAACAATAAGTTAAAGGATTTCTGCCTTTGAATAGAATTACTTTAAAGCAACGTGAGCTATTTGATTCGTTTTAACAATTGTTACGGTACTTACCAGCGTAAACAAGAGAGTATTTGTTGACTGTTGGAATAAAGATAGAAGATTTCTATTCATGAGTTCGTCTTCTGATACATTATGTTCATGTGACTTAAATAAAAAGTATAAGCAATAAATGGTTGTAGTTAAATATATGTATAAAGTAAGAAATAACTGTATAAAATTTTGTACGACACGTTTTATAGTGGTTTGATGCTGGTATTGGAGGTCAGGGGACTAAAAGGCATACTAATGTAATTAAACGATGTTCTATCGATTTCCAGATATCAAATACACTTATTTTGTGAATGTTGCACAAAATTTACAATAAGTAGTGCCTTCGTAGACTACCATCTCCTTGAAATACGTTTTTAAATACTTCATTTACGAAATTTGAAAAATTGAAAAAAAACACAACAAAGACACGCATACATAATCGCAAATATTTTTAAAAAACTTCTGTAGTCTCCAACACATATTTTTGCGATTTTTTAAAAGTACGATAAAGGTATATTAAAAACAGTGAATACAAACAAAAGCTGAAGTGATATTTTTACTGATTATAGATACTATTGAAACTATACAAGTTAACAAACATGACACAAATAAAATTGAACTGTGTTTAATTCTATAAAGTTTAAACAATGTTTGTCTACTTCAAACCTTGGCACTTATACACTTAATAACCCATAAAATGCAGACGAAAACTGTCACAATGATATAAATATAAACAATACTTACAAAGAATTCGATAATTGGTCTCGTATGTAATCGAATTAAATCTTGTGTAACAAGTCTAGCCTCGCGTATAAATGGTCTGATATAATTATCACATTGTCTGGCATTTTCTGGTGACATAAAAGTTCCTAAATTTACTGGATCTTCACAAACATTGTATACTTCATGATCACTACAACCCTCTGTTGATTGAGCATGTGTGCAATCTGAAACATATATATATATACAATCACAACTGAAAACACATCTAAAGCATTAAAAAATATATACACTCAAATGTACAATTAAAAATTTAAATTGATAAGACAAAGTGAAACTTGTAAAACTCTTGATGTTGCAATTTAATCCAATAACGATAAGTTAACCAACATAAATTATGTTGTTCTTTAAACATGTTTGTGTGGTAAAGCCGGAGCCTAGTTAGTGTTTTAACCTGACGCTACTAAGACCTTTAAAGTAGTTACAAGACTTTTTTAATTATTTTGATATAAATACTCTAAAATAAAAACCTTTTTCAAAACATAGCAATGCAAATACAACAAAACAGATCAACTTGGAAAGGTAATACATTTTTATAGACAAATACATTTGTTTATGAATTATACCTTTTGCAAGTAGAATTGTTGCCTTATATATCCATATAAATTGGAAATTCAGAAAAAAAAGATGAAGTCATGCTTGAATAAAGCAAGTCCCCAATGTCACACACATAGCCAATGACTGCATTGATAATGGCACTATTACCTGAGTCAGTACAAGTGAAAATAAGGAATCCCTAACGTTGTCACTAGTAAAGAAAATGGTGGTTTGGATATAATTTTCACATTAGACAACGCACATGAAAAAAATACAATAGAAAGTTTAACAATGTTAATTTGAGAGTAAGTCAATTAACGATTTAATTATGTACTACCGACACGAGGTCGTCTCTAATTGGTGAAAGTTTACAATTTCGACGAGGCGTGACACATTCATTCAAAACCATAATTAGTGTAAAATAGCAAATTTCCATTAAGTACTCTCGCAATATTGAAACACAAACTCATTTCTTATTCAACTGACTTATAATAGTAATAAAGACGAAGTATTCAATGAAATATACTTTAATAAGGCGTTTAAAATTAAAACTATAATCTTTTAATTTAAAAATTTATTCAAAGTATCTTCGTGAAGTAGCAAAACCACCAGCATTGTCAAGTTACAAGCTCAGTGTGTGAAATCAGGACGTTTATTAAAGAATGTTGTCAACATCACTACAACAGTTGTTGAAAGAGTAATTGAAACGATCTCAACAAATTGAACTAGCTGGACTGACTGACAGAACATTTCAGAGAAACTCAATATAGCCGATTCTGACCATGAAGTTAATGTTAAAGGCACGGGGTTCAAATTCGATATGAACCGTGATCGTATCGCCCCAGATGACATTGAGAAAGCCAAAATAATTAAACGGGGCATCTGATGAAACCGCTGTACATCAGATATATTTAGAGCTAACCTTAAGGAATGGTTAACCCAGGTCGATAGCGCAGTTGGTAGCGCGCCGGGATTTGGAATCTCGTGCCCGAGGGGGTGCGGGTTCGAATCCCACCCGGGGCGGTATACCCTTCCATGAAAATTTGACAATAATGTCGATTTTCCTCCATTGATTAGATATTATGGAGAAGTTTCCGGTCTTGTGGTAGGGTACTGCTTATAGGCAAAGCTAGGTTAGGTGCGCTGGACGCCGTAAAATGACCAAAATAATTGTGTTGACACGGCGTTAAATCTATGTAAAAAATTATATAAGTAGTGTATCTATCATTCTTACTTACTTCAATGAGGAGATTACTCATTTACTTATTTTTTAATGACAAACTTAAGTTTACTGTAAGAGTCATAGTAATTATATTATTTGTTTTAAATAGAACACTTAAATAAACTGTTATTTACTTAGTTTCATAACAGATATTTCCTTTTTTACGTGTGTCATCAGTGCTTAGGCTAACAATGCATAATTAAAGTCACTAAAATCCGATAGGAAAACTGAAACAAAATAAGGATGGTTAAGATGAGTAACACTAGTGGAACTACTTCCCCGGATGATCAGACATGATACATATAAATCTGGTTTAAATCCTCAATACAATTACTTTTCAACTGACTGTTTCACGGCGGAAACCCTTTAGTTAATTTGTTTGTGGTGTCTTTTTGATATCAAAATTTAAAACAAAAATCTAAAACGCATCCCCCTCTATGTTTTTGGCTGAGCTTTTTGTTAATATTTCTGATTATTTGCTTTGAGACTCCTTTTTAACTGTGCTATCCAACCAGTGTTTTCTGTTACATTATGCAACTTGATAAAATGACAAACTATACAAAGGTTGCAGTCTTAGCATTTGAAGAGTTAACAATTTTACTTTTCGAGTATTTTCGTCGCTGACTATTCTATTTGAACACCCAACTTAACATTTATATGTTGTTTAATATTGATAATTGACCTCCTGACCCTCATCAACTGTACTTGATTGGTTTTGATTTGCACTCATTGGTGTTGCAGCTTCTACCATAAGTCAATCAGACATGCTGGTAAATTAGACCTCGTGCCCAATAAGATATACAGACGTAAACAAAACCACAGATTTTATACTTAATGTTACCTTTTGTAATGTTACCAAAAAAAATAAATCATTTACTAGTAATACATAACTCTGATGTATGTTTGTTAACTCAAGGATTATGCATCAACGAACCTGGTTTTTAGCCCTCATTGTCTATTGTTATACCACTGTCCGTTCAAAAGTAGAAACGGCTTTGGTGATTTTTATTGTTATTAGTTTCTAAAGTTTTATCATAAAAAGTATACAAATCTTAAATTGTCTTCTCTTTTGCTTTTTTGTTTGTGTGTTGATAGAGTGTTTTTACTGTTGCTGTTATGTTACACACTCATTTTTATTCATGCAGTGTATTGTTTAAATTCATCGTATCTGTTTGTGACTGTCATTTCATTCTCAAACGTACGTTTGTCACCAGTCGCTAATTCAATAAATACAAATACATTAACTGTATATATATATCGAATTATCATTGTTAAAACATATTGATTCAGTCATGAAATACATCAACTGCAGATGGTAGTCTCCCAAAAACTGATTTTCCGGACTGTTTTATTAATTGTTTTTGTAATGATGGACGCAACCTCTCCAGTATCCAATCTTGTTAGTGGGAATTAGTAATTAAGATACACTAAAATACAATCGTTGAACGGTTTCAACAATACAATTAAGCTAACGACAACATTAAATAATCAGCACTGTCGTCATTAAATTAACTTATATACACCGACACGTATTTTTAACACGAAAATGTGAAATATGTAAACTTGATTGGATATGAATGGTAAGTCATTAATATTGTACAAAATGAACTAATAATTGATTCCCAGTGGATGTTAACAGTATAACAAAATATGAATGGTATTAGATTGGGTGAGATAGATTACAATAATGATGTCGAAGAGCTATGTATTAATGCTGATCCTAGAAATAAATGTATAGTTCTATATATTGTATTATATGTAATTGTATAGAGAAATTAATCAGTTTCAATATATGAGCGGTGGCTTCTGTCACTGTTTTCATTCAATTAAACATATTTTGTTATCAAGTAATGATGTGGCAACTATATAATACACATTAAATGTATGACTAAATATGTCGATGTAATTCATCGTCATGTTTGGGTTTATTTTCGGTTTTTTTCACTCGTGTCTGGCGATGTGTTAATCAAAGCTGATATTGAACTAAATGGTTTGGTAATGACTAGTGTATTTGAATGTTGACGGGGGTTATTTTGCTGGACGAACATCGAGTTTTTATATTTATCTTCCAAAACTGTTTTACACGTATTTTCACTTCTTTCAGTTCACTTATTGTATAACACAAATCAAAAGATATCTTAAACTTATTTTTACAAATTTGAAAACTGGCTTTGATTTCTTTTGCCATTTTAAGTAGTATGCAAGTTAACATTAAAACGTATTGTGATACACATAGTCATTTATTCGTTCCAAGAGGGAAACCCAGTAGGTTCTACTTTTCGTTATTTGTTTGTAGCGTCCATTTTATAAAAAAAGTTCTAAAAATCTAAACCATCTCCCTCTTTGCTTTTTGGCTGTGTTGGAGGTCTATGTTTTTACTGTTTTTGTTTCTGATATGTTTGCTTACACCATTTTATACCTTCACTCTTCTTGCGCACATCCTCTGTCTATAACCCTCGCCTGGGTGGTCGACAGTATTCCTCTTGTATCAGAATTTACTTGCACTAAGAAGTGAAGCAATCGAAATTACCTTTTTGCTTGAATAAATTAGCCGGATTCCTATTTACTGTCTTATAAATCAACGATTGCAATTAATGAATTTTTGAAATATGAATTACCGTCATATCAAGTCACACGATCTGGTTTGCCCTCCTTTGTTTAAACTACATTCAGTTCGTCATGGTATATAATTTCTGTGATACCATTTACTGTGTATGTAATTTAAAACAACTAATTGTTCAAATGAGTTGGTTTAAAATTAAGAAAATATAAGAAGGTTTTAAATAAGAAACGTGGGTTGCATAAAGAAATGGTATCCCTTACTATAAAGTATCATTTAATAGTTTCGGATTTATTTTGTTGTACATTTTAATGACTTGATTGGCTGATTTACCTTGGCTTATGTTTAAAATATTTGGAAATTTGGTAGACTCAAATATTTGTGTTTACATTTTAATATCATGTCGCACATTTAAATGGATAAAATATTTGTTTTGTTTTTAATCATAATTATTTTGCTGCTGTACGTTTCAAGGCGGAAAACCCTCTTTCTTGTTTGTTCTTTTTAAAATTCAAAACATTATTCGTCTTTGCTTATTGGCTGCGTGGAGGGTTTGTGGGTGTTTCATACTGTTACTGTTCCTGATATGTTTAGACACCAATTTGAAAGTTCTTATTGTTCATGCCATACGTCTTGATGTTTTAAATGTTTGTTTATATATTTTTGATAAATTGTTTGCGTTATGCATTTTGCTTGTTTGAGTCAATATTTAATCAAAATCAAAGTCAAATGTAAGCTCAGTAGTTAGGGAAATACTGTTTAATAAATTCTATCATTTTACGTAATGAACATACTTTAAGCTGATACAATTTTGTTGTTTTTTTTTTGTTTGAGTTTAACGGCGCATCAACACATAAAGGTTATATCGTGCCAGATACAATTTTTAGGAATATTTAGAACTTATGAATGAAAAAGTAGTTGGTTGGTCAATACTTGCTAAAACTGAGTATTTCAGTGGTGGAACTCATTCAGGTATTTGATTTATCGAGTTAACGGACACATCCTGAGAGTATCATTACAGGAATCGTATATTGATCAGTCTACATATTAGATTAGCATCCTAATGAAATTTCCTGCCACTATAATAGTATCTCGGGTAACTGGCTTCCGTACTTGACACTTGTTTCATTCATAGGTACAAACCTCTGTATATACTAAATACAAGTTGTATATGAGCGTCCAGACTCCCTGCGGTGTGTCATTACTTTTTTATATTTGAAATTAGATAAAAACATATCATAGATAATTTATTGTCAGTCTTGGTCACCTGTGGTCTTCTGATTGGAATTCCATGTCAGAATATAATGTGAAATAGTTGTTGGTTATTTTTTTGTCTGTGACACTTTTGTTTCTAAAATCGTTTGACTGATAGTTGTATGGGGGCATAATGTGGGTCAATGTATCTCGAGGGCTTACGTGATTCAGGTGCAGGTACCTATGCAAACCTGGGTGAAGGATATGCCATGAAGTAAAACGGCCAAACATTGTTAAATAAGTAAGATAGCTGCTGAACTATGTCAGAATTTGAAGAGCATACTTAGATATGTTGTTGAGTGTATATTGATCAGAGCAATTACTTGCATTTTTGTCCTATGCAGTTTTTGATAATAAAACAGAAAAAAGGAATGGAATGGTACGTTTTGAAAGTAATATTTAATAACTTGTGCTAAATTCTCTTGATTTATTTCCTATGCACATGAACTCGAACCCATATTTTATTTCATTGAAACTTATAGAAAATTGTAGACGATTCTTAGAAAATTGGATGAATGATCATACGTCAAGCAGAAGTAACTTTACGTATACGTGAACTATTTGTGGATGTTTTAAGCCGATTTTGGTCTATGTTCATTGTTTGTTGTATTTTATAATGTCCTTTTTCAGATTTTTTTCTAAAGATTGTTTTAAAAGGCTCAGACCTCAGATTATAAAATATTTTTTTTATCGAAATAGCATTATCAATGACCTGGTGACCTTGGTAATATTTGGTCTTTGATGATGTTTTATTACACATTAATATCGTTCCCAGATGGTAGATTTATGAACCGTGATCCGACTTAGTCTGATCTTGCAAATGAATATATCTTTTAACAATGCAGTTCTTTTACGAATAAGGGATTTCCATCCTAAACATAACGTATGATGATATTGTGTTAGTCGTACTTTTGAAGTAAAAAGTATAGTCCGACAGAATTAAACTGAGCTTGACCTTTATGCAAGAATATATCAAACTCAGTATTTATTGTCTATTTTTGTCGTCGATTGTAAATCGCACTTCATCGGAAGCTTTCGGTAAATGCTCGTAATAATATTGTAATTTTGTTTTCATAAGAATAAATACTTTGGAACCATGCCACAATATTGCGGACTTATGTGGTTCTCCATAAAAATGAGTAAAAAAATAAAAGTTACAATAACATGCCATGTTTTCAATATTGATTTATAGTCACAAAGGCTGTTATAAACACGTGTATAATCGTATACACGCATACAGAAACTCACAATTTAATGTACGTGAAGTGTGTAATTATCATTAATAAGGTAGTTCAAGCTCAGGTTAATATTGTTGGATTATATCTCGATATGATTGAAAACTGTCGCGCGAAATTTACAATCGCACCATTGAGTAGTATTCCAGTAGTATGTAGCGCTCTAAGGGATTGAGAGGTCCACGGTTCGAACCACTTAAATCGCCTGTACATGTTTATGGAAGCAGACTTTAAACCGATCTTTAACTTTTGACTATAATAAGCTTATAAATACGTTTAAAGTCGGAGGAATCCACGACATTATTAAGTGCATTTTAAACAATTTACCATGCCTTTTTAATAATCATCCACAATACTAATTGTTTCATATAAAATGGTTTGTTTACAATAAAACCAATTATGATTTTAATTTCTATTTCTTTTTGTCTTGGTTATGTTGAATTTATATGCATGTTTTTGTTTAGAGCAGATTCATTTATTTATTGGTTTGTTTGAGGAGATTTAGTATCATGACATTTATCAAGACTCAGGTGTGTTTTATATAACCAATATTTTCCTCGATTGGTGATAATCTTTGTAATCAAGTATAAATCACTCTCAATTCCACGACCAGGGATCGGTTTCAAATATAACGTCTCAAATTTGAGATTGTATCAAAATAGAACAATTAAGTCTCAAAAATACAATTCTTATACTTTTTTATAATACTTTTTATATTTTTCTTCATCGAAACCATAATCACGTGATATTGTCATCGTGAGTTATTAAATTCAGCATACGTTTCTACTTTGAGTCTTTGAATCTAAGTCAACTGTCGATTTAATAAGCTAATTGAAACCAAACCAATGAACGCAGTTTCGAGAGTGGTCTATCTAATTGGTAATAAATGTATCTTTTAGTTTATATTCGAGTAAAAATTAATTGGTAAATAAAAAGCACACCTGATTCGTGATAAGTGGTGTAATACATTGTTCGTCCTTACCATTTAAACTAATTATGTATTAAAATCGTGAGGAATAGGGAGAGAGAAAGATAATAAAATCTTGATTGGTTTTGTTATTGGCCAGGTTCACGATGGCAATATCATTTTTTTAAAAATGGAGGCCTTTTTATTTGTGAAAACTGTATTCTTTTTAATAAACGTTATCTATACTCGATCCAAAATTGTTTTAGAGCTTTCTTATCGATTTTGGAGAAAGATGTTTTCTATCACAATACTTCTTCTGAAACATATCGTGATGAAAAAATTTCAAGTATTGACTATCAAATTCTACTTTCGGTTTGGATCTACTGTTTATGTGGATAAATGGTTCCATAAAGTTTGAGACAAAATCGGAAATTTTTATTTTTAAATGATTATTAAGGTTTGAAATTAAATACCAAATGCAGATATGGCATCCGATTAGTTTGGACTTTTTGTTTAGAGATTAGATTAGAGATTATTATAGCCTCGTCTGACTGTATAAAATTATGGTCAAGATAATATGTTTATTCAAGTGAAATGGAGATTTTTACGGTCGATACGCGCCTATAATAAAATTCAGACGAAAGTAATACGCCCGTTAAAGCATTCCGCGACATATTAGCTGCACAAATCAGATTTTAGCATCGCCATTCTGTCCACTTTGATGCAGTCGAAATGATATCATCTGTGTTTTTACTGTGAAAGAAAAACATTTATTTGATAGCGATCCTTCACACTTGTTTTATCTTGTTGCGATTGTACTATATCAAGATGCTTTTATTGAATTACTAATTGACTAACCGATATGCCAAATGTTTTCCTAGGTGTTCGTTTCGGAAAAGCCATTTGATAATTGATCTCAGTTATCATGGCAACGCTGGACAGAACAAGAAGAACATGAAAGAAAATAACGTTTGTATCAAAAAAGGACGCAACAAACTATTAACGAAAACAATAGCAAAAGAAGTTTTCGCCAAGGAACGGACAGTGGAAAAACAATTACCTCGGGAGAGTGGGGTTTTCCAAGCTCTAGGGGGCAGCAACCTCAAACTTGCCCCAACAGGTTCGCGTAACAAAAAAAAAACAAATGGCCTTAGTGTCAACTTCAATTCATTCTTCAACTCGGCAATGTTGCGCACAAAAACATACACATAAAAAGCTTATAGTCCAACAATATTAACCTGAGCTTGAACTACCTTATTATAATAATTACACGCTTCACAAACATTAAATCGTGAGTTTCCGTATGCGTGTATACGAGTATACACATGTTAATAACAACCTAGACGAATATAAATCAATTTTGCAAACATGGCATGTTATTATGCTTTAAATTTTGGACTCATTCGTTTATGGGGAACAAGTGTGTCCGCAATGTTGTGATTTGTGTTTGTGATCAATTTTGTGAAGTATTTATTCATATAAAAACAAAATTAGTTGTTCAGATAAGTGTTTTTTTGCCGAAAGCTTCAGATAAAGCTCGGTTTACGTACGAAGACTAAAATAGGCTATAAATACTAAGTTTAATATATTCTTGAATAAAGGTCAAGATGATGTTAATTCTGTCGGACTATACCGTATTGACAAGGTAAAAACCCTAACCCCTACTCACTCCTCTTGGAAAGGCAAAATCTCTGGATTTAGCTGTTAACCAACTACTAAGCGCATGCTTTCGTCAGTGACTGACAACTGCCCTACATTATTAAAAATCATTGGTAGGAGGGAGAATGGCCGTAGAAATAGTTTCATGACCAAGCTCCATGAAAGTATGCCCGCCCGGGAATCGAACCCACGACCCCTCGATCAGTAGACTTAAGTGCTACCAACTGAGCTAGCCGGGCGGCTACTTAACAGAGACTAGACCACCTAAAAATGAATGAGCAAGAACATGACGTCAGGAATGGAAGGCACATGTCAAGTTTTCACGTTCTTTAAAAGAAAAGAGTGTCATAAAACCCTTCATAAATTCTTAAATCCTCACCAACGTGGTGCAACCAAAGACATAAGATGTTTGAACAAAACGAAAGGGTTAAAATGTAGGTTACAGTTTGATAAAATTGTCCTTAAATATTGTTATATGGCCACCAACAACGCTCCTACGTGACCTCATCAAAAAGCGCGTGTTCTATTGATTAAAAGGAAATAATGCACTGCGCATGCGTTGTAGACACTCGATAAATCACGTGACGATTAGCAAAGCATTGTTATCGTTAATAAATCGTAGGAGTAGCGGACATAACGGACATTTTTGTAGGAGTGGACGATGACATTACCCTTGTTGAGATCGAGATAACAATAAATAAGATTTTACGATAGTTTAACGTTGACGAATTTTTTGAAATATTGCGCAATAACTCTCATCAGGTTTTGAATCATAGCTATATATATAAATAACTTGAACACAGATAGCAGTGCTCTGTATTAACTTAACGAAACTTGTCGCATTATTTGAAATAACTCGGTGGTTCGTAGTGTTAACATCTCTTTACTACAAATTATTTGCTATTGGAACAAACTCAACACGTACTAAGGCAATCAGCGACGCTTTTGGCAATTATTTCTTTTTAAAAAGTAACTTTTACTTTGAAATTATTGTAACGTTGGCAGAAACACTCAGTAAGCTAGTATTGAAAAAAAACTACAAAAAATAATAACTCATATCGTTGAAAATAGTCAGTTCGTAAGAAATACTGATAATTTTACTTTTAAGTTAGCACGAACGATTTTACAAAACAACAAAAAATGGTTCATTTAGCAACAACTTGGATACATTATTCAGCACCGATAATGTTGGGTGCAATTTTGTTGTTGACGGACTCAGCTTCTTGTTGCTTCATCCGAAATTGTCCACCTGGAGGAAAACGAAGCCAAGATATCTTACCACGAGGGATACTACCGGTATGTAAAATTACATTATTTCGTTTTATATTTTTTATACATTTTGTAAAATAAAATTACGTTTGCTTTGCTATGATATGTATTCATTTATTTAAGGACCACAATCGAAACAAGGTAATTCACGTAACCTTGCTTGTGTTTTCCATAAATAAATGAAAATAAGTCCTAGATAAAATGAATGTACGTTACTTTCAGTATTTTAATTTAGTGTTTTACTGTTTTTAGACATTCTTGTGATGTGTATACTATTTTGATTTATTAAATGAATTCTTTCTATTTATCTAAAATTTGTATTTCATTTTTGGTGTAATATCTTATTAACAAAAGTGAAAAAGTCTGAAACATTTCCGTCTCTGATTTTTTACTGCAAGGAGGGTCAGTGTTTTTTACTGCTGCTATTCCTGATTCGCTCCAAGGTGGAATCCTCAAAAGTTATTGTTTTTCACTGTTTTTTGTTTTTGTTTTGTTAGTGGTATCATTTTTAAAACAGTTAAAAAATCTAGAAAAACATCTACCTCTTTGCTTTTTTTGCTATGTGGAAGGTTTGTGTTTTACTGTTGCTGTTCCGTTTTCAAACTTTTTAAATATTTCTACGAATGGCGTATCTTAGAGTGAATATATCATTTCTGAGTCTATAAGTATAAAATGATTTTAATCGAACCAAAAAATAAACACAAACATTGCTTGCATACAATTTACTGGATTTTTTGTTGCTTTTTTATGATCACATACAAACAAAATACGATTGCTTTAAAATTTAAATACTTTTTCTGTTTATTGTCACACTGCGTTCACTGCATGCCTTGAAACAAATATAACTCTTAGACTACGTGGTGTTAATCAAGTTTTTTGTAAATGCTATAATATCAAGGTTGCATTATATACAGACACCGTAAAGAGCAGAGTCATTACATCAGAAACAAAATTGTCTATACGGGCTTACAAGTTTAAAGAAGGTGCATCAAGCGACTGTCAAACGGTGGTAATATCGAATGAAATTTCTATCTTTCTGTCTATAGTTTCTATGTAGTGAAAAGTTGAAGTGCAATTAAAAGTCTGTTAAAAGTCTGCTTCCATATACATGTTCAGCCAACTTAACGATTTTATAGGATAATTTGTGATCATTTAACTCACCTTTAGGAAGGTGATCCGTCGCAGTGCCCATTTTACACTTGGATGGAGTGGAACAACTGTAATTTTCTTGCTCCAGGGATTTGCAGTGCTTCGTAGTGGCGTTCAAACCCGGGACCTTTCGATCCCTGAGCACGCGCTATACCATTGGATCACTGATTTTACATGCGCTGTTATCATAGTATGTTTTATAGTTTAATAAATACAGAGCGCGTTTTTTTTATGATTTTGTCCGTTTTGAAAAACACCTTAGTTATTGCAAAACCATGCAGTTTTTGACAATTTTAGGTCCCATATTTTGAAATCTTGACTATTCCACTATTGAAACTATCAATTTTGACTGTCCTAAAAGTGGATTTTACTGTGATTTGATACCAGTGTGTTATTTAAATGATAAAATTAACTAAACATATTTGATCACTTCTTTTTTATCAGCTTTCACTTGACTGTCATGTTTAATCCATTTGTTTATCACCATTTCAAATTTTAATGTAACTAATTATTCTTAACTGTTTTTTCGGGATTTAAATAATCTGTATTGCCTAATATCAGTTTTATGTTATCTCAAAAGTACATGTACTAACTTTGTTAAAATCGAGTACAAAAAACAGAACTCATCATGAGCTAGTTTCTACTATTTATATGCAAAATCCCTATAGCATATAAGTGACATAGGATGAGTTCCCTAGGCCTCTTTAGTCATCGCTTTGTGTCCTGGTACCCTTCTTGCACTAATAGGAATACGTATGTGATATCAAATTAAGGGTACCATAACCTGTTAGTGCTGTGGTTATCTGGTAGCAGATATATACCTAACATCATTTCTCCGCACTTATGCTAACAGATAATATTTTATGATGAAAACATGCAATATATACATACATATATATGATAACAGAATCAAATTCGAAGTAATAGTTTAGCTAAACTTAAATACAAAACCAGAGCAATGCAATTAAACCTTGTTATTATTACTAAAAGGTCCCTCAATCACAATATAGATAATACAAGTTCCATTTATGAAATACATGTAGTTCAATATGAATGTACTCTTAAGTACAGGCGATCTTGTCTATGGCTCTTATACATATATATAGAGAGAAAGGTACACAACTCTCTCTCTATGTATAAAAGAGTCATAGACAAAGATCGCCTGTGTTCTTAAGTTGTTCAATAGTTTGAATCACATCGGCCATTGTCGACTAGTGCTCGTATTTATACAATTGAATTATTACCATAAAAAATAGTTATCTTTTTTTTAGAGTTTGTTCGTTTCAGTACTCATTGGTTATTGATATTCTAAACGTGAAGCTTCATAATCCCTGGATACCATTAGGTCTTAGTATTTTTCAAATAACTGTTATGATATTTCAAGGTCTTCTGCTTAACAAAATAAATTTAATTTTGTCATTTCTATAAATGAGAGAATATTTAAATTATACACTGAACGAGGCAGGGAGTGGTTTAGAGTTGTAATGGAACTGACTCATATAAAATGTTAATTAATCGTTGATTAAATAATTACTCTGTATAAAAAAGGCGAAATCACACATATCAGAAAGTTAACAGAAATGATATGACACTGGTTCAGCCAATTGGGCTCCAATCTTACGATTTCTTGTCAAGACACCATTGCATCATTTCCACAAAAATTCTTACGAAAACAGTTAATCGTAAGTCAATTCCAGAAATTTGCATTTCAAAGTCAGAAGAATAATTAACTAAGTTATGATATGATAATCAAAAGGCATACACTATTCTTCATAATTCAATTTTATTTGGAATTGATTTGCCAAAACATGACCATACTATTAATGCTTTTCGATTATGACTTATGGGGATTTTAGTAAGATTTCTCTGTGATAAGCGCCACATATTATTAGAATTTGGAATGTATCATATTAAATGGACTTCTCTACTTCACATATACAATCTTGTTTGTTCAACACAAAAACGTATCGAAAGTCTATCAGTTACGTTACATTTTCTAGTTTTGTATCACCATTTTTCGGCGTAGCTGTCTAAGCTGACTTTCGGAATACCCAAATCTATTTATAAATCTCATTCTATTGGACAAATATTTTTTGTTAATTCACTTTGACATATCATGCTTGTCTCCTAATTCTATGCCGTTTGTCTTTTAAAAGACATTTCTTGTTAATATTACAAGTGCAGTCAAAACTACGAAATCCAATGCTAAATTCAATGCGCGTGGCCCATGAACAAAATTTACTCTTGGTTATCGTTATTTCACTGTGTAATCTTTACGAGACGAATGTTAATGTGAAAGCGCTTTGCTGGACTGCAAGCCTAGACTACGGCGTCTGTGTGTTGTTTATTCGTACAATAGCACTCATGCATATTTCTAACGCATGCGTAATAAAATTTGTTACAAAATGTCGTCGCACGGTACGGTTGCCGAAATGCTGACGTGAAACGGACGTAAATAGGAAAACCGATTGAACAAAAATGTAAAATAGAATTAGTTACATGAGTAAAAGAATAAGTCGTTAACGAATAAACAAGTCAGCAAAAATGATTTTTTCTAAATAAGAATTTAAGCTTCAAAGACAAAAATAAACACGGCAATGTGATTATGAGTATTGAATGTCAACTTAAAACTATTTTACATGACTATTTGACGACAAACCCAATATCAAGTGAACTTCTTAAAACTTTATATCGGGTTCCTAATTTATTGTTTTTCCTTTAAACAAAATGACATACGATAAAGAAAATTAGAGATGCACACGCCAATTGTCTATGATGTTTACGGTAAATCTATTTGTTACTAAAGAGTTTTGCATGTGATTTAAAGTTTTAAACCATAAAGCAAGAGAGAGGCGTTTATGTTGAAAGTGCATTAAAATGTTGGGGACGATCTTACCATTAAAATTGAATCTAAGGTTTGGCTTAATGATCATCTCCACGAAGTTTGAAGTTAAAGAGAATGGGAACACTTGAATGATATTTGTCTTGTTTTAGATAATGTCCTCAATGAGAATTTCTCTGTGAATCGTTTCCTGCAACAATATTGTGTTACTATAAACATCTCCAATAAAGGATCGCATTAGCCAGTTTTAAAATATTTTAGAGATAAATATTTTTGTCAAGTTTGAATTCCTTAAACTCTTGGATGGCACTAATTTTGAATAAGTAAAGTCTCTTTGTAGTCTATATTTAAAGTAAATAAATCTAAAAGAGACAAAATATACCTGAATACTTTCAACATACATACAAAAGTATTGTTTTCACGCAATATAGACTTTGTTGATTTGCTAGTTGTTTTTTACGATTTATTTTTTTCTATTGTGTCTAGTGCTATTTTACATTTTTGTTCAATCGGTTTTCCTATTTACGTCCGTTTCACGTCAGCATTGCGGCAATCTTAACGTGCGACGTCATTTTGTAACAAATTTAACTTCGTTTTCTTTAGAAATCCGCCTCATGGCTGCTATTGTTCATATAAACAATACACAAATGCTGTAGTCCGGGCTTATATTATCAATAGTGACTCCATTACAATTTGTGCTAACTTTATAAACATAAAGTTATTATATGTGCTACATATACAAAATAAATTTGGGAGTGGGAAACGCAATGCGCATTGCTTGTGGCTGATTTCCTCCACACTTTTTTGCGATCATAATATTTATCGTTTGATGCTATTGTGAGTTGTTCATATGTTGTTGATATTATATGTTTGATATTGTCATTTAATAAATAAATGACATTTTTTACTCACAATACTTGTGGCTTATTCCGTGTTTTATTTAGTATATGTCTAACACAAATAAACACAAATAAATGCACATACTAGGTTGATTGTGAGATACTAGTTTGACTGCAAGGTACATGTATGATTCTTTGGAAGAGATGAGTCATATTAATTTAATGTAAAGTTGGAATAACCCCCCCCCACCCCCCGTGTGTGTGTGCAATTACATATGGCTTGATTGATTATCATAATTACGATACTTCGTTTACTAATAACTTTTATAGATAAAAACAGTAAATTATCGAAATTAACTCTTACACTTAAGTTTTGCTGGCATTTAAGTACATTATTATTGATCCCTTGAAGTATAAACATTCTTCAGAAAAAACAAACATTTTAACAAACAAGCCTCGTGAGCTTCTAATAAATTGTCTATACTCTAGCAATGACATAGCCTATCCATTGTTTGAATAAAATGATACTTTATACCTTTTGTTTTCACTTACGACAAATTACATAGAATATTAATGAATTATATATCAAGGAAAGATAGACGCTCGACAGATAATTAATCACCACGTGACCAAATTTCTTGTCGAACACGTGTTATAGAAAATTGTTGAACCTTGCAGCATGATATCGATGAATCTTTGATTAATCCTTAACGTTGAGGAAATAGTTGGTAAAAGCTTGTTTGCCAACACTTCTTTAATTCCCGCGTGTATTTCTAATCAACAAACGCAGCGTCCATAATGTTGACACTGAATATACACAATATGGAACCAATCAAATGTAACTTCCGGGAATAGACTAATATAATACCCAACCATAATACAATGTAATAACCCATCGCTGTCGTCACTGTATGTATTATCAATATAAGTTAATTTTGAAATGAAATGCAAACGATACAATATGTCACATGCTTGTCCCCAGAAATTGTTAACTCTGCCATGCTATCTTTTATTCCATTTTTTAAGTAATTATACGAGTTTTATAATGATTGGGTTGGTAACTTTAATAGAGAACGACATGATTCGTTTCCTTAACTGTAAAATTATTGTAGTATAAGTTTGTGTATGTTAGGCGACAAAGTCAGTAGAAAGGTACATAATTCCTAAATCCGACTGTCTTATTCAAGATACCTCTCACATGAACGAATAAAATAACCTGACAGCGGATATGTTAAATTTGGAAATATTTTTTTATTTATAATTATTCATTTCTATAATTTCATGATTTCAAATAAAAAATAAAAAATGGAGCTTTCTATCGAATTCTTCGACGCCAAGTTAAAACTTTTAATGTACTTATGTATTTTGTACTATTGAATAAGCATTTTTCAAGCTCTTTTAAATGTTACCATTTGTAAGCTTAAGTAGGACAAAACACGTGTTAATAAATATAATCTTATTTTCAATATTTTAAGTACAATTATGAAATTAATTTGTATAAAGTGGATAAATTATTAGTACCCCTAAAAAACCTAATTTCCAAACATTAGCATTGATATGCATAATTGTGAAGGTATTCTGATAATTCAAAACAATGAAAGGTAGTTCCTGAAAGTAGGAGTGCAGAGATATTTTTGATGTGACAAAATAATTGGTTTATCACCGAAAAAGGGAATTTTTGCAATGGCGAAAAAATTTACATATTATGCAAATTGCGCAAGAGTTACAGATTATTATCAGGAATCATAAGCAGTTTAAAGATATAGAAACTCCAAAAATGTTTGAAGGACGCAAGTGCTTCACATAAAACATGGTTTAAAGTGATTTAATGCTTGAAAGGGATTTATGAGAAACTGTATTTAACACACATCTTCATTTAGACAACAATGTGCTCTGTTCACTATTTTATGTAATTAACAAAATACATGACTTTCTACTGCAAATATTACTAATATTTTCATTTGTAAATTATACTATACACCGTTTTTCATGACGTTAAATGTAACTCTTCAATCTAGTTCTACTAGCTTAGATTGTTCTCAAAATTGAAGTCAAGCACATGGTATCTGTTGTTGTGTTCTATATATTAGAAATATGACATATCAATCCCTGTGGATTCCATTAAAACGTTTATAACAAGTCAGTTCGGTTTACAAATTATACTTTAAGGATGAACCCATAATTCTTAAAGTTATATTTTAATGTCACTACTTAGAATATTGAGAGTGACATTTTCTATATAACTTACCTATACTTTTACAGAAGTTTTAAATATAAAGTATATAATTGAACGTTGATAATCTCGAAGAAAATAGAAAACAATTATCTAGATATTATAATAAGGGAAACCTAGAATCAGCAACCGTAGTATGTCAATGGCAAATATTTAATGTCTTGGGAATTTAGGAATAACTAGTGTATGTAAAAATGTTCCCTTGATCACGTTTTACTAAATGCTTGACAATGGGAAATTGGGTTTTGTATTGGGAATTTAGAGATTGTCTACGTTTAGCTTTTGAAAACTCAAAAGTTCTTCTCCATAAAAAACATGTCTATTTTAATTTTGGTTTACGCCGTTCATGAATACTTTTACTCGGTTTGAGTAATTAACGACTTACCTTATCAACATCCTGGACTCTTTTATCACTTTTATCAGGAATCGCTTACCCTTATGATTGGGCCGACATATTCTGTATTTACGAGTAAAAATATTCATAATTCAAGATTTCATCAAAGGTTCTGACTTTACACGGCAAATAACCAAACCAATATCATCAGTATCGATGTCCAACAAAAGAAAATAAAATCGCCATTATGAGCTCTGTCTATCATTTATATTTATTATCAAATTACGTAACTCTAAATAATAAAGTGAAATAACAGTATTTCTTTTACTTGTTCCTCTTTAACGTACACTGGTTACCATTACGTTCAATGTAACTCTTCAATCTAGTTCTACTAGCTTAGATTGTTTTCAAAATTGAAGTCAAACACATGGTACTTATTGCATTTTTTCAGTATAATAAAATATGATATTTCAATCTCTAGGGAATAAAGTCAATTCTATTAAAACGTTTATAACAAGGCAGCTCGGTTAACAAATTATACTTTAAGGATGAACCAATATTTCTTAAAGTTATATTTGAATGTCACTATTAAGAGCATTAAAAGTGACGTTTTCAATATTAGAGATACCTATACTTTTACAGATGTTTTAAATTGGAAACAATTATCTGGATGATATAATAAGGAAAACCTAGAATCAGCAACCGTAATATGTCAATAGAAATATGTGATGTCTTGGGAATTTAGGAATAACTAGAGTATGTCAAAAATGTTCCCCTTAACACGTTTTACTAAATGCTTGGCAATGAGAGATAGGTTTTGTATTGGGAATTTAGCGGTTGTTTACGTTTAGCTTATGAGAACTCAAAAGTTCTCCTCCATAAAAAATATTTATTCTTTTATTTAGAATTCACTTCATTCATGGTAACTTTTACCAGGATAAGCGGCAAACTCACTTATCCTGTGTTCTGAGAACATTTTTTGACCATGGCTCGCTAACCCTTTTAATTAGACCGATACATTTTCCACCAACGAATAAATAGAAACATATTTCCTAAATGCATGGAAAGATGTGACTTTTCAAGGCCAAGAATCGAACGATGATCCCAGTACAGGAGTCCATGCAATATCAGTATCATAGAGACATACACCAAAACCTTTTTATGCCTTTCCATAAACTTATTGAACCTAGTTATAAGCATGTCTCTGTTAAACAAAAGAATCAAACGTAGGCGAATGTTGACGCATATTTTAAATACAATAATGAAATATCAAAATATTTCCTCTTTTTAAATATTTACTGTATCTTTAATTTCATTACCATACCCTTTATTTGTTTACGAAGATGATATTAGTATAATGAAAGTAAACATGAGTAAAAGGTTGAATGTCACGAAAATGTCACGAGTGCTTACATTTAACTATAAGCTAATACATATTACTGTCCAAGGTTGTGACTTCCATATTTGCAATATTTAACTAAGACGTAAACCACTCTTATTATGTCTCGTGGCGATTTTAAGAGTTCGTAGGTTCTACATTGGACGTAGGTTCTATAACGGAAAATAAAGGAAATTGATTAAAAATGCAATGTTTTCGAAGGTTTAGACAACAACATCTACCCACATGCAATTATAAATTCAAACACATTTTGTGTGGAAAGTTCAAGTCTAAGCCGATTCAATACTTTAATGTTGGTATTGAACATCAAATCTAATATCAGTCACAACATCAGTGTCTGGTTAGAAAATGTCGTTCCTACACCTACGTGCGTCTCCATTCAACGTCACAAAAGTAGTTCGTAAGCATGTGGTCTGCATTTAGACAAACAGCAGATCTGTTTAGGCTTCTTTTAGATGCACTGTATAATCAGTACAATCAGTACTGTGATTTTATGATCACGTTAACTTAGTACATCCTAAAGCTTATGAATATCAAAACAATATGCCTTAAGAAATAGTGCGTTCAATTTATTTTAGAAAATTTGAGTTTAGCCTGAAATTTAGCACATATTTTGTCTCGAATATTTCTAAAAATGTTCAGTCTTCACAATAATAGGCTTTATATCTCTGGGCTTTTATCCTCGCGTTATAAAAAAATTGTGAAACAAGGAGACGCTTGCAGAAAAATACGTGTAAATGCTATAGGAATACCCTGTTAGAAAATTGCCTATAAACACCATTGGTTGCACACCTTTCCCACCTCTCGTAGCTTATTAACATTCTCAGCTATAAGAATAAGTATGTCAAATGCAAAATGTTATTTTCTAAGAATGACATCTCCTAATGTGCTGCACACCTTTTACCTTAAACTTAATTATATTACAAACCAGACGTTTTTGTATGTCAAATGATATGTAGTGTCTTCACCTAATATGATATTGTGTTCTTAGTTGGAAAGATCTTGAATCTTGGGAAGATGCAGACATTTTTAAAAAAAACTTGTTAGTTCATTGCTTTGAACTTTGGAAGAAAATTTATATATCAGTATATATAAAAAAGAGTGAGATCTTTGAGATGTTGTGAGTTGCCCGAAGAAATGTTTCAAATTCATGTACTCTCGTAGAAATGTTTGCTGGTTGATCATGCAGTTTTCTGTCTAATGGTGGGTTCTTCATGTGACAAAATGTTCAAACTCCAACCTGAAACGGCTTGTACAAACTATCATATCAAAGGGATACGAACGAACTTTCATTAAAAGTTTTCTTTCATAATTTTGTAGCAGTATGTTGTATAATTAATACTACTAAAGTTTACATCTTTCCAGTTTCTTCGTCTCATTACAACTGAAAAAGACAAAACATGTCATAGCTACTTTTTTCAATTTCTTCTGAGGCGATTATTATTTTGATTTGGCAGTATTTAGGCACAAGGCGTGTCAAGCTTGTAACCAATTAATGTTTACAAGAATGTATGACTGTATGATATTGAAATAGGCGACAATTCTCTAAATTTGATATTTTAACTCTACAATTTGTACCACTTCGAGAAAATTTAGCCAGAAACAATATGACAGACTTGACACTTTATATAGATACCATTTTAATATAAATATGTATTATCCCTAATAAATTTAGAAAATCTAGTAGTTTTCTGTGACTTGATGTATTAAATATGTAATTGTTATATACAGTTTGGGTGTGTTAGTCAATTCCTGTAAACACTTTATTATATGACGTTTTTCAAATCTCATATAAAAAAAGGTTGTTTGGTTTTAAAATATAATTTTGATACAATTTTTGAAGATTTAGTAGGTTTAGTTTAAACAGCTCGTACCATCAAGTATTTAACTTTATCACATATATTTTGTATTACTTAAAATGACGCATGACCGAAACAAACTTCAAATTCAATTTTTACTTCGTTTACTTCGTGCATTTCTAAGTGTAATTAAACCGAAAACGAAAGATGAAGTATTGCGATAAAAGAAGTTCCCTCAACATTATGTAATTAAGCTCTTCAAACTAGTTTGAAAACCATATATATGTAACTTTCGCGAAGAAATGAATACTGCACACTTGGGTTCATTGACAAACTCAGACTTAGCAAGCAACATAATTGGATATGTTTACTGTGTCTCTATTGCGTGTTTTATTCTAATGTTGTAGGACAGTTTTCATATCTGTTGTAAATGAGTGTATCTTTATAAAGTGGCTTTAATATAAAGTCGGTTAGTCTATTTGATGTTCATTGCCTTTCTATGCCTAACTTGCGTGAGGAGAACAAATCGACATTACTGCAAATTTTCAAGATTTGTGTCAAACTTTTCAAAGAATAGTATATCACGTAGCGCATGAAATAGGATCATTTAACGACCAACTATTCTTCGTGTCAGTTACTAAAAGTACACAATTTTCCATGACATTCATTTCTTCTCACATAATTTAACCATGTACTTTGCAATCAAACAAGTATCATGCAATAAACCAAGTATGTGAATTCATTTGTGACAGACACATACTAAATAAAACAAGGATAAGCCAGAAGTATTGTGAGTGAAAGTGACATATACTTATAAAAATGACGCAACTAAACATATAATATAAAAAACACATAAAAAACTAACAACATCATCAAATGATACAAATCATGTTAACATAAAAATGGGAAGGAAATCGGCTACTAGCAATGTAAATTGCGTTCCCTATAAGAACGGCCATGATAAGAAAATCCATGTTGAATAAACTGACTAAATAACTCAGTCTCAGCACGTATTTTACGTATTTGTAACCACGCCAAAGAAAGAAACTATTTTTTCCTTCCCTGATAATTATTTCATGGTATAGATTCTCACAAATGTATTTAAGTGAACAAAGCAACATAGAAACAACCTTATTCACAAGAATGTTTAACTCCACTGATTAAACACTTTAACGATAATGTCATTTTCTCAGATTTTCCTGGAGTTAATTGTTAAGGATTCTCTAGCTAATTATGTGTAGCTTAACTTGTCTCAGGAATTATTCTACAGACATACAAGTTGTTGACTAGAAGACTAATCTTTCATTAATTGGAACTAAAGTGGTACTGTTGTGCTTCATAATTTTTACTTTTTTATTTCTTTTTGGTATCCTTTTTGTAATGTCTTATATAACAAAAATAATTAACAAGTCTCTAAGACTATAAAAAGCATTTTGTTTTGTTTCTCTTACAATCATACAATATACAACCGTTACTATCAAAGTACTATCAATAAGTGATCTCTGATACAACAGTGCATGGATATGTAACATGATACTTTAGTGTCTCAGTACATTACACCATCATTAACAAAATTCAAAAATATTAAACTGACTCCCTCTTTGCTTTTTGACTGTGTGATAGGTCTGTGTTTTAACTGTTGCTGTTCCTGATATGTTTGCTTTTGATGTCTTTACTCTTCTTGTGTACATCACCTGGCTATAACCCTTTCCTAGGTGGGTGGTCGACAGTATTCAGAGATAGGTAAATATTGGCTTATAAGTAATGTTAAAGTTGAATTGACATAAAGTTTACTCTTCTGTTTGTCTAACCCGAAGTTTGACGACACAAATTGGGAAAGTCTAGTAGGTGCTTATTAACTACGATATTCACTATTTTAATCAAGATGTGGGTTTTTTCTCAAAAGTTACTAGAGCTTTGTAAGTATAATTATTCATTTCCCCCACTTTCTAAGATTATAACCTTATGAAACATTTCGATTTAGTTCTCATTAAATTGTGTATAAAGTTTTCTGAGGCAATATTGCTTTCAAAACTTCATTTAAAGCTCCATTATCATATGAGAAGTATATTTATTACTAACATATAGCTAAATAGGTTTATAAGTGTCAAATTGTTTCAAAGGTTTGATTGTATACCAATACGACCAGAAAATATTGAAAAATGTATTGAAAAAAGTAATGATAACACCTGCTATCTAGAAGAAAAACCAATGTTGGATAACAACGCCATCGCAATTTGGTAGATTCTTATTAATGGAGGTAACTAACATTTGGTAGATATTGTCTTACCGCTTCGAATATTCATTTTACAATGTCAGAATATTGTTTATTCATTTTAAAACGAAAATCTTAACACTTCATATTTTTGTCTTAGGATTAAAGTACAGTCTCTAGTTTGGACATGTTAAAACTAAATCTTGAATACGAAGCAATATTGATCTAATTTTAACGCACCAAAAATCGTGCCTATATAGTAAAAGCTCAGTATGATTAGTGGATTTCCACATGAATCCTTCCGAGATTATTCATTCAATGATAGTCGAGGTGTTCCGAATGAGGAACGCCACCATCAGACTTTTATGACGTCAATATTTCATATTGGTATAAAAACTTGTTCAATCGACAACAATTTGGAACTTTATTACTTTACTATTTTAGAATCGTGTTTAGATTTTTACGTAATAGATCAATATGTTATTATGAGAAATGGCCAAAGCATGAAGAACGAGGCAATATAATGACAACATGCTGAGAATACGGTAGTGTTTTCAACAGTCACATAAACTATGGTTAAAAACTACAGTTCCTCACGGTAAAAATAAGAAGCAAAAATATGAAGTTTGTCATGCTATGTTAGAGGAGATATTTTAGTATTTTGATGGAAAGGAAGATGCAAGCAAGCAAGTTACATGTAATATGTTTGTTAACATAACTTTACAATGTGATATTTATGAGATCATTTATTATGAAGAAATGATGGAACCTCACATAGAACATCACTCTGATGTCTTGTATCCCCTGACAACAAGGTACAATGACATAAATATGTCATCTTTAATACACATGACTCATTGTTAACAATCTCTAGAGGTCACGTGTCATCAATTCATCATTTGCTCAGTGGAAACAATGTTTTATACAAACACCGAAAGAAATTAGAAAATCGCCCAATTTTGTCATCCTAATCATACCAACACAATTACCATCATCATCATCATCATCATCATCATCATTATCATTTTAGCAGTCAACGCTATCGTAATCATAATAATCATCGCCACAGCAATTTTATTCATCATAATAATTTTATGCTATCATCACAGGCATCCCAACTCTCAATTCCACAACCATTATAATCATTATCAATATCATCGACAGCATCATCATCACCAAAGCTACTTTCATCTCCACAACCATTATCATCATCATAATTATTGTCATCAGCAGCATCAACCTCATCATTACAACAAACATTACGATCATCTTCCTTTACCAGCATAATTATCAAAATTGTTATAAAAATATTCATTAGGTCTATTATCTTTATAATTATCATGATTGTTATTATAATAATAATAATCACTTTTATCATTATCATCAATATTAACTTCATTATTATCTCCACCGTCATCATTATAATAATAACATTTCATTAGAACACCATTAGCAACAAAATCATCATCATCATCATCGTTATTATCAAAATCAACAAAAACAACAACATACTATATTCAATGAACTTTATGATAGAGTTTAAAAGATATGTCGTAAATTTACATACATGAACATCTTTTACTCAAAAGTTTAAAATTTTACCAACAGATAATTATTAGTCAATTTTCTAAAATTTGTAAACTTTTCCGTTCTAGTTGTTTTTCTGGAAACTCGATCATTCAGTTCAATCGCTCTTTATAATAAAGAATAAATTACATATTGTAAAAATAATGGAATACATAATTGACCTATATTTTCTCATAAATGGTCCAATATAATAACTGCTGAATAAGTTGAGAAAAAAATAATTTTATGTTACCGATATTTCCTTGAACCAGCTTTTTTATGAAACAACTCGGATATTGAGGAAGGCCTTGAAACAACAAAACTGACTAAAGGATTTTATAAAATAACTTCAATTTTCAATTATTCAATGTAGTAAAATACTATCAGAGTTTCGGTGCATTTATAAACTCTTCGAATTTCTGCAAATTTCGAAACAAATAGTTACGAAAATAATTTATAAACCGCAAATCAGTATCGAAATTCACTAAAATATAAAAGTTCTGAAATATTTTACTTAAACTCGCCTTTTTCTACAAGAATTAGATTATGATACCTTAATATTAATTATTGGCTTGAATAAGACATTTGTTACAATTTACCAATAGTTTCAATCGGATGAATGACCAAGAGTCTGTAACTCAGTGTAGCATCTCTGCTAATATTGTTTATTTAACTCTCCTATGATAGTGACTTGTATTGTATTGTCAATAAAGTTGTCCGTTAGCCTCACCATCTCTAATGTATACATTGTGGTGATTATATTGGGTTGATGCGATCATTCTGATAAGATCTTCGAACATTATTCTACTTCGATAAAGAATATATTATACAACATGAAATGCTTCTCACTATACAATTTCTTTTGTTCAACATTTTGACCTTTCAGTGACTTTACCTATTAGCATATTTAACAAAGATTTACCGTTACATTTTGTCTCACAAACAAGGCGCTAACAAGAGAGCACATGATGGTTATATTTGTGGGTAAATGCATTGTTCCTAAAATAAAAAGGTCGCACACGGAATGGTCAATTGCATATCTTCAGTTCAATAGTTTTATTACTTTTACTAGATTTTAAACTGCGCATTCATTTTATTACCACATTTAATAATACAGGTATTGAATCACACTTGCCGGAGCATCTAACTAAAGGATTCATAGTACAAAATTCAAACCTAACTTTAGTTCATGCGGCGCATAGACACAATTCATCAGTTTCTATTGACCAATAACAGGTATAATAAACTTTGAATGTGAATTTTGTTCATGTCCCGCATGGAGACCTCCCATAAGAACTGTTAATATGCTATGAGTGATTTACACAAACTGTAAAGTAAGTTTAATGAATTTGATGTTATAATATGATACACTCTACATCCAAATAATATAGTGTTTTCTACACCAGACACCAGAAACATTTAAACAAACATTTCAAAGTCTGCTAAAGAGTTAATAATAATATTGTTTGTTTATTGTTTAGCTTGTAAAAAATTACCTAAGACAAAAAAACAATTCATATTAAGTTTGAATACATACAATAAGTTATAAAAGCGTAGTTACCGAATTGCATATTGTATAAATAAGAAAATTATTAGGTATAGCTCAAAGTGAAACAAAGATTGTCACCCACTTAATTTAACATTTGCTGTCCAGCAACACTCAGAAGTTGGTTTCTCACTGATTATCATAACTCTGATCCAATCACGGTGAAAGTGAAAACAAGACGTCTAACAATTATTGTTGACAACATAGTCAGTCACTATGGTCCAACGTGTATCATTTATGTCAGAATGTTTGTGTTGATATTTGTAAGAGTTTGTTTTGTATTCACCATTGTACATGTACCATTATTATCATTATTAGCAATGATACAATCTAATATTTTTATTCCATGATTCTGACACGAGATATTATCATGGCATGATGCGAAATAATCATTGTTTGTTATGTCATATGAGGATATCACGTATCATATTAAATTACCCCATCCAACAACAAAACTACATTGTAATCAAGTCACCAAATGAGTATTTTTAAAGATATCATTCAATCTATTTGTTGATTGGTAGAATGTCTAATGCATTTTATTTTGCACACTTGGAGCTCTAATACACTATGTTTTGTATGCTTGGAGCGTAGGAATCTCATAATTACAGGATGACATTTGAAATTATAGCAAACGAGAGTTGTTACATTTAATAAACGTCTTTTGGGACATTCATGACATGAGGTTTTAATACATGAGTACAAACTCCATTCTCTAAAAGTTGATTCAATCAAACATATGATAAAGTATTCTATAAAATTAAAAATATGTAATTTTTAATTAACTGCATACACTTGCATCCTAGAATATCCTAATCCCCGAGAATCCAGGGACCTTATCTCACCATGCCCAAACTCCCCCAGGGACATCGGGACACTACCACCTACCCTAGGGACCTATAGACTCTAACCAAAGTATCTCGTGGCATTTTTCCATAACCCTAGGGATACATAGCCCTAGTCGTTATTAAAAATTCCATGTGAACGGCCAATACGGCTATCCAGCTAGTTTTATACAAGAAAAGTACATATATTCCGACATGTTAATTTTAATCATATAAGACTAAATTTCAATAATGTTATTTGATACACAAAACATGAAAACAAGATAATCACGATCATAAATCATTTAAATACAATATTTGGTGTTACGATATACCAATGTTGTAGAAAACAATTTCAGTGATATAACTTCAGACACATTGGAAGAAGTTTTATATTGGATATATGCTGTTAACGACTGTATGGCAACACCTTTAACATCTAATACTACATATTGAGCCTCTGTAATATTAGGAATCCTATACCATAAGTAATATGCCAGAAGCATCGCTTTCAGATATATTTTGTGATTTCTAAGAAAACGCTCTAGAGTTAAAAGGTGTAAGCAAACATATCAGAATCAGCGACAAAAGCACAGAACTACCTTCCATTACTCAGCCAAACAGCTAAGTGGGCGATGTTTTTAGATTTTTAACTTTTTTTATAAAAGGAACGCCTTGTTCATGATAATGTATACATTGGGAATAAGGGTTCATGTTTTACTCTTTTTGTGTCATTCTCGATGTATGTTGTTTGACGACATTTCAGTAATTCATACGTGTTGTTTCGGTTGTAACTTGTACATTGTATGTTTTATGATGCATGCCACGTTGTCACATAAAAATGAATATATCTATATATCTATGTAAAATTGTAATACTGAAAGTACAAAATTCCAAATAACATATTGTCATGGGTCTCAGACAAATAAAATATCTCTGTTCCCATAAGGGTAATAATTTATTACCCAAGTGACAAGCACATGTCACCAAACATAACGTGGTTAATTCTAAGAACAAAACATTTTGAGATGTAAGTTATTTCTAATCTTACAGCTCCTAATGTATCATGTCTTTATTGTTGAGTATTATATAATGTGGTTAATTCTTTATTGCGTAATGCAAACGCATGTGGCAATCCGAACGCCAATACATCATCCAAGACAAATGAATTAGTCTACCATTTAAACTCTTCCGATGGAAGACTTTCTGAATTGAAATTGTCAAAGAGGACATTTTTGCTTTTGATAATTTGTTCTAATATCGGCGTTGTATTATTGAAATGCTTCGCTGTTATTGTTTCTCGTTTTAGCATAATTCATCCGCTTTTAATTGTTTCAGTTGATTCGCTTGTGTTATTTTCTGTCGAAAGTGTATAATGTTCGCTTGAAACACCTACACGTAACTTTTTGACGTCTGTTAATAAATTACCTAACATGTTATTAGCACTTTTACAGAGCATACTTCTTATGTGGTCAGTGTGCCAATGACATCGCTTACTAGCATTTTGTCCCTTGATACCATTTTAACACAAAAAGTAATAAGTATCTGATTTCAAATCGAGGGTATCAAGGAAAAGCGTTAGCAAGCGATATATTTAGAAAACTATTCACAGCTTTTGTACAACAAGGAATAAAATGATACGTATAGAACAATTACATTTTTGTTTACTAGGACAATCTTAAATTTAAGATATGAAGTCAAAACACTTTGGATGCTTTTAATAGGCTTGCGATACATTTCGTAAGCGAAATATCCTTTACAAACCAGAACGTAGGCGAAATACCTTAAACAAATTAGAACGTAGGCAAATTACCTCAAGTCAACTACAAAAATCATGACTTTAATAACTATATATTAAATGAGTTATTAATAATGCCTTAGGTGTTAATCTTCCTAATTACATAACACCATATTATTTGAATATAAAATGTATCATATAACATGGAATTAACACTACTCACTTTACTATCTCTTTTGTTCAACATACTACATGTTGTATTTCATAGGAAAATTCTAGGGACTTCCCGTACAACCCTCGTAATAGCATATCGACAGTTCTTATGGGAGGTCTCAGATTTTTTAATTTTGTCCACACGGGCAAGAACAAAATTCACATTTATAATTCAACATACCAGTTATTGGTCAATAGAGACTTATAATTTGTGTCCATGCACCGCATGAACTAAATTTAGGGTTGAATTTCATAGTTTTAAATCCTTTAGTTAGATGTTCTAGCAACTGTGATTCAATACCTGCATTATTAAATGTGATGATAGAATAAATGTTCAATTTTATAAATCTCGAAAAAAATATAACTAAAGAACTATCGATATGTTATTATATTGAACAAAATAAATTTTACAGTAAGGAGTATAGTGAAATCGTATTGTAATTTCGGAATCAAATAATATAGTGTTTTATGAATGGGTTCAGTAAACTATTAAATTCTAAAGGCTATGAGCATCTTGAATCATTTTTGTCGAACACGATGTAAATTCTCAATGGTAAAAGCTGATTTCTTGATGAAGCATTCTTATTTTAGTCAATTTTATCTGTTTACCACCCTTAAGCGTTAAAATTGTCATGTTGAAGTTAAACAAAAGTATGTCATGTGCTAACCTAAGGCAACAAACGGTTCCATTAGAGACGTGCGGACTTCATTAAGAATTTGTACTTTGCAAATGATTTCTAAAAATATACTAATGGACAAAAGTCTTGTCCGGTCTACAAAAACCATAATATATTTTTTGTTTGTTATTGCTCACTCATACATTTGGTATCGTTAGAAAGAGAATGTTATTATGCATTGAATAAAAAAAGAATTGTGAAATTTGAGCCAGTTCTGTCGGTACAGTAATGTGTTGAAAATTGACATTGAGGATTTGCAAGTTACAAATGATAGCGTTGAGTCAGTTTTAAATGAAACATTTTTTTCAATAGTGTGTGTGACCCCCATTAACCTGAATGGGTTTTCTGGTCTTCCGGTTAGATTTCTTTGCAAACTTGTAGCATCGATGCGTAAAAGGAGCACCGAACTCATTCGGATTCATGGGGTCACACACACTATTGAAAAAAATGTTTCATTAAAAACTGACTCAAAGCAATCATTTGTTACTTGCAAATCCCCAATGTCAATTTTCAACACATTACTGTAAGGGCAGAACTGGCTCAAACTTCACAATTCTTTTTTTACTCAATGCATAATAACATTCTCTTTCTAACGATACCAAATGTATGAGTGTGCAATAACAAACAAAAAAGATATTATGGTTTTTGTAGACCGGACAAGACTTCTGTCCATTAGTATAGCTTTGTACTTGTAAATGTTAGTGAAAAGAACTTAGCGTATTCGTGCTAGTTAGTCCTAAAACATAGAAAAAGATGTAAGCAAACGTATTAGGAATAACAACAAAACCATAGACCTACCACACAATCACTAAGGAAAGAGTGTAATAGTTTTTAGATTTTTAATCTTTCGTTATCAAAGGGACACCACAAACAAATAATGAAAATAAGAACCTAATAGGTTTCCGCATTGGAACGGACAATAGAAAAATAAGGAAAAATGACCCTTTATTAAACCATTCCGCTAATAAGACCATCGATTAGCTTGGTGGTCCTAATAATACAACTTTACTGTACTTACACAGTGTGGTGTTTTAGAACTAAAACGTTTCTGATTCTTAGACAATTCTGTGACAATCTTATCTGGTGAGAACATTGCATCATTGTGTTCCAAATTGATCATTTAATCAAATAAGAGCTGACAAACACTCCCTCGTCTTTTAAATACAAATCGAAATAAAACGACTTAAATCCCAGAACAAATATTAATGTGAAATATTTTTGTTTGTTGTTTTAATATTGTTAAACATAGGGTGTCGTGAAATGTGCGTACACGTGCATGTCGTTCGCTAACACGTAGCGTTCAAAACGCAAGTCGCAGTAGATCTATTTAACATTCTTTATATAGTACGCATGATTAACCCATAGGCAGCTCGAGTTTAATTTACTATTTAAGTGTTATTGACCATTTCGGCCGGCTCTGGGTTGTTTGACGTAATAAACATTTTTCGAATATTTCAGCTTTTGACTTACGATGATTTTTGTCATAAGAAAATTTAAGAAAAGTCAAAATAAAGATTATTATTTTGTATTTTCAGTGTTTAGCATGTGGGCCAAGAAACTCTGGACAATGTATTGGGCCCAATATTTGTTGTGGACCATTTGGTTGTTACTTTGGTACCCCGGAAACTAGAATCTGTGAGAAAGAGAATGATAGAACAACACCATGTCAGATACGTGGAGAGACTTGTGGTGCTGGTAACCATGGTTACTGTGTATCAGATGGAATATGTTGTGATTCAGGTAAGATTACAGCTCGAACATCATAATAACATCATATTGTTTGAAAATAGAATTCATCACAGGGCTTTTCCCTTATATTTCAAGGGCCGTTTATAGGCGCCTTCCCCTATCAACGAAATTGCGATAAAATTTCCCCATTGTATTATACAAAGTAAGGCCCCAGGAGCCTTTTCAATACACTGAAAAAAAGCCCTGCATCATAATATTATAATCATATAGCATGGAATTCGCTATACTCAAATACACAAATTACTTAATGATATCACTTAAACCACTGCTGAGTTATTGCATTCGAGAAATACTATTTTGTTCAAACCATATTGTTGAATTTGATGTTGATTAAGCTCATATTCAATTTTTTAATTTACTTTGTTTTTAGAACTTAGTTGCACGAATCCATTAAGTTCTTATCACGCACATGTACACGCGAACTCATTTTATAAGTACATATTTTAATGAATCCCGCAAGTCTCTAAATGAACCGTTTGTTGCCTTCGGTTAGCTCATGATACACTTTAGTTTAACTTTAACATGACACTTTTAACGCTTTAGGGTGGTTTACTCATAAAATTGACTAAAATAAGAAGGCTTGACAATAGAACAATAGAAATTCATGTATTCTGAATTAATAAAATCGGTGTTTCTCCTTTTGAAATCTGATTTAACCCCGATCTAAAATAAGCACTTGCTTTACGACAGCAGTCTATAAGATATATGTTTATGGAGATTGCTCCTATTAAAAATGAACATCGCTTTCGACAAAATTGGTTCTTATTGCTCTTAGCTTTCAGAAGTGTTGCTTACTGAACCCAATTATAAAACACTATATTATTTGAATATAGAATGTATTACTTAACATGATATTCGCTATAAACCTCACCATATAATAACTTTTGTTCAACATGATAGCATACGGATAGGTCATAATTTACTTTTTTCGAGATTTATAAAATTGTACATCTATTTTATCACTTTTAGTAACACAAATATTGAATCACAGTTGTCAGAACATCTAACTAAAGGATTAAAAACTACGAAATTCAAACGTTGATTTAGTTCATGCGGCGCATAAACACAATTAATCAGTCTCTATTGACCAATAACTGGTATAATGAAATTTTATTATCGTAAGGATAATATTTAAAAATCTGAGACCTCATAAAAATGAACTTTTCACATGCCTTTATTGAACAAAAATTGAAAAAGATGGATAGTATATATGTAGTATACGTTTTTATCTTCTTTACTCCTACTTGACCTATTTCATTCCACGTATTGCTACTGGTCTTTGTATACGCCTAAAGAAGAGAGTAGTAACTAAGTTACAGAACTTGTGGTTCGTCCCTTTTGCCATCATCCCTGTGCCCAAAGGCTATCAAGATTTTCGATCTAGCATTCTCGTACCAAGAGGCAATCAAGAGGCTATCTTGATTCTTGATATGAGAATGTTAGATTGAGAATCTTGATAACTTCTGGCTATGAGAATGTTAGATCAAGAATCTTGATAACCTCTGGGTATGAGAATGTTAGATTGAGAATCTTGATAACCTCTGGGTATGAGAATGTTAGATCGAGAATCTTGATAACCTCTGGGTATGAGAATGTTAGATTGAGAATCTTGATAAACTCTGGCTATGAGAATGTTTTGTCATATGTAGGCTACAAACAAAAAGTAGTTATAATTATTACTACTGTTTTATATCTTTGTACATAAACATGGGAAATAAAATATGTTAAACTAACCTTGTTTTTTTTATATTTCAGGAGCTTGCTCATTCAATGATAAATGTTCGAGTGATTCACAGGACAGTTTACAGCTTATATCTCTCTTAAATACTATATTACAAACAAATGAACTCGACTGAACACGTGTTTAAACGGAAGTGACGTCATTATGGTGATTCCGTTATTTTAGCTTTTCATAATTAAACTAAGCGCGCTAAACTAGTGCACATTTTTGTATATCTCAGTTATAACAGGTATTGGCTTTAAACAGATAAGATGCATTAAATAGTTTAAGTTTTGATTGTGACTACTCACAATCTACTGGTGAACTTTTCGTTAACATTTTGTTATACGTATAAATATATGTCAATTAAATAAATTTCATCACTTTATGATTCATTTTTACTTTGACCTATATATTACTAGATTTGAAGAATCTCATTGGCTGAAATAAAAAACGATGCAATTGCTTAGGTCGTTTTCAAAAGTGCAAACTCTTTTCAAGCTCTATCAATCATAATTGTAAAAAATTCATTTAATACATCCTTTGAAAATCGTTCCTTTTAATGTTTCATCATTAAAATCTCGAGTGGAAACATTATTTTTAGAAGTCTTGAAGATTTGGAACAATTGCTCAAGACCAACACAAAAATGGCGTCGATTGAAATAGCTTGCTGAAATCGAGCTCATGTGATATCCACATGACTAATATGGATCAAAGTGATTAATGTTTTCTTCATAAATATATATTTACTCAGAACTTATTACTTTATTGTGAGCATGTAGACAAGATTCATTATTATATTTGGTTTTTTTTAAAATAAAATACTTAATTTATCATAAGTCAGGCTAATCTTTACTCGGAACACCAAGGCTATCTACTACAAAGATATGCGTAGAAAATTAACAAAGGGTTTCAAAAGCTAAATCTTTTTTCCAGAATTGTACTTTTACCATTGTCAATGTCTCACTGTTTAATAACATTCTTCCTTAAAAAATGATAGTTCAAATGTACTTGGCATAACACTGATATGGATTGATGTGAAAGTTCGTGAATAATGTTACAAATCTTACGCTGAAGTACACTTGCTTCGTAGTTACACATTGGTAAAGGAATTTTTGTCATAAAGATTTTAGACAAACATGCTATTTGTTAATTAATATGTTAAATATACTCTTTGAAATAAGCCAATGATACTCATGCAGTATCTGTTGTTGTTTTTTCAATACATGTACATGTAAATCAGATATCTTATATTCTGTTAATAATTTTAAATCAAAGCTTTGTTTCCAATTTATACCATTGTCATGTAAAATCATTTATTGAAACTAGTAAACTACATTGTATATGATTATAATGGTAAAAAAAAAACTTCATTTGAAATAAATTATGAACTGACTTCGTTCTATTTTATTTTTTAGTGGGTACTAATTTATTTTAGCTTGATTGTGAAACAATTTGTTACAACTTGTATACATCACTATTGAATCCCTTTCCTAGTCCCCCAGAACTCATTCTCGTACCCAGAAGTTATCAAGATTAATGATCTAACTAATCTTGATAGCCTGTGGGTACGAGAATGCTAAGTTCTGATCTAGCAAGATAAAGTTTCTTGCTTAAAGAAAATCAAGGGCAGATTCTGGATGGTATATGAACCAATGCCAAGCTACAAATATAACAATCCAATGATTACCAGCCCAAACCCCATAACCATCCAGCTATTCCTGCTCCTTTGAACTATAGAAGTATGATCAGCAATTTTGGGGAAAGAAAACAACTCTTAGAAAAACAAAGACTTGTTAACCATTTTATATATTTATTACCCAAAAGGGGTTAGATATTATTAATAATACAAATACATATATTTTAAAGTCAGTTTTGTAAAGGAAAATTCTTGGGTAAATGTGTTTAGTGTGACTTGATTTTTTTGCATAAACAAAAGGTTTTAAACCAAGATTCAATATTGAAAAAACAAAATATTTTGCATATAAAAAGTCTAATTCAGATAACTGCAAACCAACAAATCATTATGCAATTTTTGAGTAAGCCTAATTCATGGCTGTAGTACTTTTGCAATGACTATTTGTCATTGTAGAGTCATGTGAAAGCCTGTCGTCTCCAAAAATGCAAAATATTTTGCTTGCGAAAGGTTTCTTGGATAACAAAACACAATAACACCAAATATACTTATATGACAACATTAACATTGGAATGTAATGAAATATCACATAGTAAATGTATATGATAAATATTTATAATCTTCAAAAAATAAAAGTACATTTATCAAATTGGTTCGTTGTTTTATAAAGGTATAAATCTAAAATTGATGGCTTATGTCACATAAAATTCGAAATGCACACTAATTTATTAATTAATATTAATTGGTCTCTCCTTCTAGTGAACACAGTGTTTAGAAATATTATTCAAATCTGTCTTTGTGATTTAATTGACACAGCTGGTCATGGTATAATAAAACATGATCAACTGAATTTCAGGTAAGTATCGAATGACATAATATATACTACACATTTAAAATGTTTGTCAAAGTACATGGTACACATTAAATTGTGTCTGTTTTGATTTTGGCAAGTGCAATGACTCTCACTATTATGAATTAATACAATATCAAATTATACATCATCATATATAGACTTATACACTTTAATTGTCACAAAATGTCCAGGTAACAAAATTAGTATAGTCCAACAATATTAATCTGAGCTTGACCTTTATGCAAGAATATTTTAAACTCAGTATTTAGAGTCTTTTTTGTCTTCGATATCAAATCACCCTTTATCTGAACCTTTTTGCAAATTACACATTCTAAACAATGTGTTATGTTTTCATAAGGTTAATAAAAAGGTATTTCATGCTCATTTTAATATTGTCTGGCAATGTACAATTGGTTACATACAAACTCATATCAACCATTCACACACATTCTCGTACCCAGAGTCTAGTAGGATTCTCAATACTAGTTAGATTGAGAATCTTGATAACCTCAGGGTATGAGAACGTTCACACGGTACCTGTACTACATTTTGGTACTTTTGTTATCAGTGTGGTTAAAAGAATCAAAACAAAAGCACTGTCATAGCAGGTTTCACATCAGTTAAAAATGAGATTCTAAGAGAGTCTAATCTTACTAAATCAAGTATTACATGTAAATAAGTATGAGTATCTATACAGAGTGAAACATTGCTTATTAGGTATGACATTGCAAAATGTAAACAAAATAATGATTTTGATTTGCTTTTTGATTATGATATATGGTAAATGTTTACCAATATTTTCATATTTTATAAATAAAGTACAATGGTTAATAATTTTAGTTTAGGCACTTCTAAAATAAAAATTGCAAAAATAAGGTTTATTTTACATAAGTAAAGTTAAATATAGCAATTTAACATTATGCTTTATAATTATTTGTAAACCTAAATTAAAGGCTAAAATACATAATATTGAATATGCTGCTTGTTTTGAGCAAGACACAAAAAAAAATCCTACTATCAATAGAAAATCTATATATAGAGATAGTTCCTCCTTAAAGCAACACACTTGTAGAATATATAGAAACAATGAGTATTAAGAATGATGAGTGGTTCAGAGTATATCACAAAAATATTATGTATTGAGTACATTTCAATTAAGAACAGATCTACTTGGGCAATAGTTTGCCTATTCAGAAAAAAAGTAATTTGTAAACAAATAAATTGTGTTTATAGAAATAAGTCATTTGTAAACAAATAAATTGAATATTCAGAAAAAAGTAATTTGTTAACAAATTAATTGAATATTCAGAAAAAAAGTTATTTATAAACACATAAGTTGCCTATTCAGAAAAAAGTTATTTGTAAACAAATAAATTGCATATAAAATATCTATAAAAAATGTAGATGTATCTAAATAAACATACATAATATAATAAATAAATTACTTTAAAAATGGATTTGTTCAATACTTATCACACAACATATGGAATTCTTAGAAGAAAAATACAAGCAATAACTCTAAAAACACATCATCAACAAACCAAGTATTATTTCCCAGAGTATACGCATATACAACATATTAAACAATGAACATTTCATAAAAATGTTAATAAATGATTTAAAAATGTCATATTAAAAATACTATTCATTTTTAATCAGTAAAAATGAAAATATTGATAAATGTTTTTTATTTATTAAATGATGCATTAATTATGCAAGTTTTGAACTTATTGGTCAGTAATAAAAAACAACATAAGAGAATATGGCAAAATTATATGACTAACAAAAGACTTTAATTTTTCACTAACTAACTGAAATGTATATTAAACCCCCCTCCCCCCCCCCCCAAACAAAAAATCATTAGATTTTATAAATCAAATATCATAAATGAAAATCAAATAGCATTACAAATTTTTATAAAGAAATTATCATTTAAAAAAAAATGTATTAATAACATAATCAAAGGGGTTAGGTTAGTTCAACTACCACCACATGAAAATTAAGCATCACATCTAAAACAATTTGCACTTCAGTTAATGCCAATAAATAATGTTATATAAATATGGCCACAAAAAAACACACATTAAAGAAGTAATGAAACATGAAAACATTAATTGCATAGTAATCAAAACAAGAAATATGATTGTATATAGCACAGTATATTTTTTACATATTTTTAAAAAAATCTTACACAACAAAAATTAATGACAACCAATAAAACAATTTTCAAAAGAAATGTACTTGTATAGCCAAACGTTGCCGAGTCATATGAAGCATTTACTATTTTAGGTTTTACATTGCTATAGTTTTTTATTTTGTTAATAAAAATTCCATCGTGCTAGAATCTTCATATTGTGGGCTGGGCTTAGGGCAAAAAGTTGTAACTCAATTAAAAAAAAGAATGAGTTAAGACCATTTGGTGTTAAGCATGCAATATTTAAGTCATATATGCTACATTATGTAAATTCACAACAGCATGGGTGAAAAGTCAATTTTCCCAAGTCTCTGTTTTCAGCAACAGCTACATAGGATACATGATTTCACAAGCTCATACAGTGCCATACATAATTACCTCAACACTTTCCTAAATATTTGATTTGCTTTAAGTTTTTACCAATACTTGGGAAATTTAAAACATTTTTTTAGAAACATATATAACAATTACAATTGTATAAGGTATAATTTCTCCCCATTTAAATGTTACAATTTATGAAAACTATCCTAACTATCCTAATGCGTAGTTACACAAATAAAATTTATATGTGTAAAGGTAATTTTGGTTGGCACAGGAAAAATACTTTTCTTAGGTCACAAAAATTCTAAATTTCAGGACCAATCCTTTAACTTTTCACCCATGCAACAGTTATTCATAGTTTTACAGACTACAGATGACCAGGCACTTTCATCCTCCTAATAATTTCTGCTTCAAACTTCTTCACCATATACATCTCTTCCCAGATCTTGTTTTTCATCTTATTGAAGATTATCTCACCTTCCTGTGACTCTCTAAGCTTGAAGTTATCAAAATCAGCCATTCCCCATGATGATGTACCCAGTCCAGCAAATCCTTGTGCTTGATGGGTAGACAAAGTTATGTTGAATAATATATTGTCATTAAGGGATCCTGTGGCATAGTTACCCTGCAATAAAAGATAACAAGAAATGTAATGTGGAAACCACAATAAAGCCGGATTTTCATCAAGATCTGACCATAAATGACAGAGATAACCAACATATTAAAAACTTTCACGCAAAATTACAAATGGGAAATAATCCATAATAAAGCCAGGTAGAGTTGTGAATACTATCTAATTCTGTTCATCACATGGTATGTTATTATTGTATGATGTTTGATGCAGATCTGACAATAAATGGCAGAAATATATGGTAAATAAAAAACTTTTACGCAATTGTTAACGACACCAGACGCCCGCACAACTGCCTGTTAATGTTTCGCCAAACTATAAGCCAAATTTTTTGTTGAAAAATCTGGCTAAACAGTAATGGCATTTTACAGTCTCAGTTTTTGGTTATACAAGTTCACCAATTTGACAGCTATTACCCTGGTCATCAGGCTACTGGTATTTATCTATCAATTTTCCACAGGAATCTTTTACTTTGCTCAGTGCAGACTACATACTGATGTGAAGAAAAGGTGACGTTCAAACCCAGGGTAGCATATTATCAAAAAACTTTAGCAATATTTAGCAAAATTTAGCAAATTTTTTAGCAATAAAATGTAGAAGGATTTATGACCAAAATCAGTCGTAAGATGCTTGATAATACAGGGCCCAGGACCTCTTAATCCTGAAGCATCCATCCTACCACTAGACTACTGTTCCTACACAAACCTTTGTGTTTATTTACCAACAAAAGTATTTAATAGATCAGGGTTTTACATGATGCAGAATTCTGTATCAAATATGCAAAATGTTACATGAATGTGAGAAATCGGCTTCTTAAGTATGATAGCACTGATACAGGTGTCAAGGGAAACAACTAGTACAGTCATTAACACTTTTTGTAAGAGTTGTATACCTTAATAAATAAGGAAAACTGACATCATTGACAAATTTTCATGGAAGGGTTTATCCTCCCCGAGGGATTAAAACCTCTGCCCCCTTTGGGACACTAGATTCGAAATCCAGGTGCGCTACCAACTGCACTACCGACCCAGTTTTTTTAACATAAAAACATATGTAAGAAATATGTGTAGGTATGTCTATGAAATTACTCAGAGAAGAATATAAACTAACCCAATCATCAACTTACATTACAAATGACTAGTCCCATTTATTATGTTATACCATGTAAGGCAAAATTATTAACTAGCCCAGCTATATCTGTAATGAGTATTTTTTACTAGATTAAATCAATTTTCACAAGCTCAAATCAATTGTCACTATCTTGAATCTATTAAACTTGCTCAAATCAAATATTACTAGCTTGAATTAATTTTCCCGAGCTCAAATCAAATGTCACCATCTCAAACTTATTTTCACAAGCTTAAATAAAATATTACTTGCATGAATCAATTTTTACTAGCTCACATCAAATTTCACTAGCTTGAACCAATTTTCACTAGCTCAAATCAAATTTCACTAGCTCAAATATATTTCACCAGTCCTCAGCTATGTACTAGAGGGTTACAGTGATGACAATTTACTATAGTGAAGAATTCAATGAGATTACCTTAACAAGTAGTTTTAGATTATTCCAACCAGCAACTTCCATAGGTCCTGTAGATCCAAGTTTTAATATGCTGGCTAGTCCTGTAAGTAAGATAAACATATTATGTGATACCTTCAACCAGACTGTTTTTGTAGGCCATTTTGGGCTGAAATTGGGCCCCATTCCCCTTACTGAAAGGTAATGAACTTTCCACTTTCCCTGACATAGAATTCCCCTATCCTTAAAATTTTGTACTATTTATTTCATTTTTGCTAATTGCTAATTTTTCTAATTAAGTATCATTGAGAAATTTCAGAGAAATGTAGGCCTGTTGCTTCAATGGTTGAAATTTTAAATAAGAAATACTTTATATGTAGCCTTTTCTCGAAACACAACTACATTTTTATTAAATTTTATACTGGGTTAAATGCTGTGTCAACACAATTTTTAAGGTTATTTTAAGGCATCCAGCACACATAACCTAGTTTTCCTGGACCCTTGTCTATAACTAGTACTCAGCTACCCTTCCACAAGGCCGGAAACTTTTCTATATACCTTATTAATGGAGGAAAATTGACATTACTGTCAAATTTACATAGAAGGGTATAACCTCCCCGGGTGGGATTCGAACATGTACTCCCTTCAGGAAACTAGATTCGAAATCCAGGCGCAATACCAACTGCCCTAATGACCCGGGTTAATTACATTTTCATTATTAACAGTAAAATTCATTAAAATACATACCTATATTTCCTGAGACAACAAATCTCTGTGATTGAGGATATACATGAAAGAATATACCAGTAGAGTCCATCATTCTACAACCACCTTTGTCAACATGTGCAGCAATAAAATATCCATCAGTTGAATTCTCTACACCAAGTCTAGCATCCACCTCTACGTAAATATCTTTCCTGTAACAAAACAAACATAACACTATACTACTAAAATATCCAAGGTTTTTTGAGGGGCCATTTGGGGTCCAATTTGGGTCCCATTCCTCTCGAAAAAAGTTAGTACTTTTCCTCTTCCCTTAAGTAAAATTCCCCTGTCTTTTAAGTATTGTACTATTAATATTATATTTAAAAAAAATTCCACTAACGTTAAGAAATCTCAAAGGATTGCTGTAACAATTAAGGGCCAAATTTCCCAGGTAATCAGATTAAAAGTTATGCTACTAAGCTACCATTACATTATTATCACGACTGATAAATATAAATATAAGAAACAATAAGTAAATCTGTGAGCTAATACTCACTAGTGATCCCGCAAAATCTAAAAATATGCGACAAACAGGAAGTAGATGAGCAAGGAGCATGGAATCGCTTTACACCACATGGGACTATGGGATGAAGCAATATGCAAAGTATTAGACTGCTGCATGATATAGTTGCTGAGAAAACTGCGACGGAAATTTCGTAACGCACGCACGCACACACACACGGACAAGGGTAAAACATTATACCCCCCCTTTTTCGAAGCGGGGGTATAACAAGAAATGTAATGTGGAAACCACATTAAAGCCAGATTTAAAAACTTTAACACAAAAATTACAAAGGGAAATAATCCATAATAAAGCCAGGTAGAGTTGTGAATACTATCTATTTCTGTTCATCACATGGTAAGTTATCATTGTATAAAGTTTCATAAAGATCTGACAATAAATGGCAGAAATATATGGAAAAGAAAAACTTTAACGCAATTGTTAATGACAATTTAAAGCAACATTGAAAAATCCAGCTAAAAAGATTCTCTAGTTACCAATTATGTGAACCAATATGGTTGGTAGCCATACCAAGGTCTTCAGCTAAACACCAATAAATTGGTTTTCTATTTACCATTTGTCTCATGACCTTACCATGACCTCCACCAATGGCCTTGACCTCAAATGACCCAGTTTGTTGAGCAAAATTATAAGCTTCAGCATGCTCATAATATTCTATAAATAAAACATAGTTTGATAGAGTAAAAAAAGTCTAATACCACCTATATATTTGATATCTGTTCTTTATCTTAATAAGGGACTTTAGTCAGTTATTTCCCCTTGTATACTCTTCAAATAGGTAGGTCCTGTTAGTTGGATTACTCGGATCTTACCCTTACATTTCAATGTCAATTTGTCAAAATTAATCTTTAATAACTTTTTAGTAAATCCTTTAATTTGTTTAAAATTCAAGCCAAGTATTTTTAAGGTTAAGAACTACCTAAATTTCATCACTTATGATAATATCATAATTCACATGAAAGATATTAGATGAAATATTTTGTTATCCTTACATAGGAATTCAATAATAAAATCTGAGGATTCCAACTGTAAGGACAAACTTGCCAATTGGATTGCTTCTGATTTTATCAAGGAAAGATAACTGACTAAAGTACCTAATTGAATTAATACATAACCCAATATTGTGACAGGTTTAAGCATCAGTTTGTAACGCTTTTCATTGCCGCTTGACTATCATATGCATCCTTATACACAAGATTTCATTTACACCAAGATACCGGTAATGTAAATCCATTGTGGTTCTTGGGTTCAATTCCTTAGGCCGGGCATAATTATCTAAAGTTTAGTCTTGAAAAAGTTTCAACGGCCATTTACTGAGATCTAGCCATTCCAGGAATGGTGAGTAGGTTGACTGACTGCAGTGTTATGGCCTATACCATGTATTTCTACTGTGTATAACACATTTTATCTAACCAAAAATAAAATACAATAAAATAAAAGGTCAATGACTTACGTTCAAAATCTTCATCATAAGGTAGTGGGAACTCTTTAGCAGGAGGAGGTGGAGGTGGATAACTTCTATTGTTTTTATTAGCAACCGTTGTCAAGGTGATGACAACATCAACATCAAGAACTAGGTCAAACTCTCCATTTACGACCTATACAACAATATAAACATAATTGTTTATTTGTAACTCAGGTGAAAAAAACAACTTTAAATTTTGAATTCAAAATCAAGTGCATTAATTAAATTGTAATACCAGCATTTACCACTATATGGAAAATATAATTAAAATACCATTGAAACAGGCCAGTTTTCAACCCCAAGTCAGTTTTTTCCCCCAGGGAGGACTTGATCAGCTCGGGTTTTCCCTCAGGGAAGGAAGTGACTATTCAAGTAATAGCATTTGTTTTGGATTTTAATATCATGCTCTAAGTTCATAACATGTTTGTTTTAGTTTTTCAATGTTTATGATAACACTCCAATAAAGATAATTATAGAGAAAAGCAATTTAAGATTGGCAAGTTCAACTTTTCTTACCTCAACTGGTACAAGTTGTTTAAAGAATGTTGATGACGAATTCTTCTTGAAATTAAATTCAGTTTTCCACATATGTAACTTTGTTATGTTGGCCTGAAATTAAAACTTTTATATTTATCTTTTAGGCCACAACAAGTTGATCATGTGTTCTACGGATTTTCTGGAAAAAAAATGGGGCGAGCGAGTGGAGAAAAAATACTATAAAAATCTTTATTCACTTGCTTTATATAGCGGTTTGACCAAAGTTTTATGAGCGATCGAGGAAATAAAAAATCTTTTTTGTAAATACTGTTGAAATTAAGGTGCGAGCGAATCCATAGAACATATGATCAAAAACAAAGGATAAATACCAATAACCTTTCTAAATGTTTTTTTTTTCTAAACTAAGCATAAGAGAGCATTTAAAGTTAACTAGACTAACACTAATACATCATTTGAAAAGACAATATGAAAAATAAAAGACAAAATATAAACAAAACAAAATACCTACTTATGTAACAAACTTACAAATTGTCCATGTATCTGAAACTTGACATTCTGTTTATTTACTGTATATTTAGGTAATGGTGGTCGTATACACAATGAATGATCATGACTCTGTAAATATATTTTTTTTTCAAATTTATTCAATGACAATGACAAATATTTAATTGTTTAAAGGCCTTCGACCCATACAAATTTCAATAAACATGATATAAACTTACAATTTACATATGCATACAATTTAAAAGATGAAATGATATAATACTTATAATTTATACATAATCATAATATTGTGATACATTAGTTTTGTTTGCGAGTAAAGCATTGCTTTCTATATTTAAATGCATGATAAAGGAATGTAGCATGGTTTTTTCATTTTTTGATGCCATAAATACATAAATAAGTATAAGATTATATTACATTTCATCTTTGATAATCAATGCAATTTTATCAGTAGCCCCTATTATCAAGTGTCTTACGACTGATTTTAGTCGTAAATACTTCTATATTGTATTGTTAAATTATCATAAGATTTTTCATAATATGCTGCCCAGGTTCATAAGTCAGCATAAAATCTATACGTTGATACCAGCCAACATTAGAATCAATCCAAAATAACTTCTGCATGATATTGGATTATAACCAAACATGGTGCTCTAATACCATTTAGATAATTATGCACCATTTCGATTTTGAATGCATGTCCTTGGCAAAACACTGCATGAAATTAATGACATATATAAGGAAAGATGATTAACCATACATTGGGTCAAACTTCTCAGCATGCCGATGTAATTGATTCATTGGACAAAGGCTAATCATACAGAAATTGGACATGTGCTTGGTTAGATTGTTTTCAACCTACTACATAATAAATGTATGAAATGGTAAAGAACAAATAATTTCTATCACACATCAGATACAGTCAAACTAAGAGAAACCTTATCAAGGCAACCACATGCCTTAATGCACCATGCCAAGTCCCCAGAGCTATTGAATCCCTTAATTAATATTTCTGAAATAACTTCCATTCCAATGCAACAAACAACAATTTAAAACATTTCACAGCTATGGGACCTCTAAATGATCATAACAACTGTACTAGATTTTCGGTTGGGTGTAAAACTGAGTCTTGTGCAATTCGAGGGTTGCTGGCAAGACTAGTAAGTTGCTGTTTTTGGCAATGCACTTACTACAGTCTTGCAGGCAACCCATGAAGTTTTCCATTAGCACAATAATCATTAAGAACCTGAGAACTTAACAAAATCATGTTTATTCAACATTACTTTGCTATAAATAACCAATGTTTACCATGGTTTCTATGACGATAGTTAAATCCTTCCCATCAGGACTTGTAAGAGAAACATAACTTCCTCCCAAAACAAAATGGCCGCTACCTTTACCATGACGATAATAATTCCATCCTCTCTGTGTAAAATGTGTTGTATGTGCTATAAATAGTATCATAGGCATAAAAAATATTTATGTAGATCCAAAGTAAACAACCAAATGACAATTTTTATAAGAAATGCTTTACATTGAAGACCAACATTTAAGGGACTAGTCAATATATGATTGTACAAGCTTCACAGCTTTGAGTTTTTCAATTCAATAATAATGAAATTCTTGTTATTTTTGACACATTTAATGTTTGAAAGCCACATGATCAAAAGTAACACTGTTTTGAACTGCAAAGTAGACATAAATATATTTCAACACCTCTAACGAACCAGAATTTTTGAATATATGCATACATGTATATTGCTTAAATATCTTTATGTTATTTATTGCATTTCAAAGTGAAAGTAGATCAAAACTGAAAGTAGAATTTTGTTGTCAGTACTTGAAACAATAGTTTTGATCACTGTTAAAGATGAAATCATATTATGGAAAGAAGGTACTTCGTGTTAGTAAAAGAGTTTTCAAGTCTACTGTTGATGAATATATCTTCAAATAGTGGCTTTAAAAAATAATCCCAAAATATGTTTGTCTCTCTCATAAAATATTCCAATAGACAGTGCCCTTACAATGCTTTTTGCATAATCCTGTTTTTAAGATAAACTGGTTCTCATTTTACCCACAAATGTATGCAAATCTTGGCTCTTGGGTTTACAGTAGGCACAATTTCTACTATTAAGTCAGATGCACTTTCCACTGAGCTTCTAGAGAGAGTTTAGCGTAAAATAAAAAATATATTTTATACACACCAGTAACCCAGATAGGACTTTCTACAACATAATTTCCAGACCATGGACTCTCAGCTGTCATTAACCCATCTCTAGTATATGGTAAGGTATCATAATATGATGCTATCAGATTCCATGATATTGTTCTGTAAAATAATATACATGTAATTATAACAATCATGTGATTCAAAATTCTATGTAAAATGTATGGATAAAAAGTAGTCTAAAAACATGTCAGAAACATCAACAACACAGACCTTCCATACAGCCAAACCTCATACTTGCCCCAAAACAATCATTTAATGCAAGATTTTATATTCTATAAGTATCAAAAGTCTCTGTCATACAAAAACAAACAGATACAATAATTCTCAAATCTATTAAGACTAATTAATCACTACAGTGCTGTATTTACAACAGCCAAGAAAAATATTGGAATAATTGAAACTTCACCATGTGACATTAGGCAAGTTTGCTATATAAACTTCAATGAAGCATTTTACTGTTGCTCAGTTTTTAAGCCTAGCTTTGGTCAAGTAGCACTCCGTTATTGGCCAGACTTGGGCCAAGTCTTTGATAGACAGTAAGGTGAAATGTTGAGTATAAGACTGTTGAACTTTAGCTAATTAATAAATCTTAGATTCAACATACATGCATACTGTTAGAATAAACTAAAAACTTGTCAACTGACAGTGTGTCGTATGTTTGAATCCTTGGTAATGACCAGGCAATTAGTGTGCAAGACCTGGCTATGCCACAATATAAATGAGAAAAAAGCCACATAAAGTAAAAGATATACATACCCAGTCATATTGCCATTGACATAATTCTGATTTAAAATCTGAAAATATATATTATAATTTATTATATATCTAATACATCTAACCAATCGACAATCTGCATTTGTACCATGTGACCGTCCAATATATTCCCGTATTGGATCCAAAAGATATATATTATTTCGTATTGGACAGTTGGGTACATGTGCACTAAACGATGCTAGTCTGGTTTCCGATTTTAATTTTCAACGATCAAATGATGATGATTATTTCAAAGAATACGAAAGATATATAATAAAAAGGTTATTATACATTTTATTATACAATACGGAATATATTTGGACTCGAACACAGCTTGGAAAGTCATATTAGACTCGCCTATCGGCTCGTCCAATATGACTTTCCAAGCTGTGTACTCGTCCAAATATATTTCAGTATTGTACAGTAAAATGTATAATAACCTATAAGTATTGAGAATTTGAGAAACATTGTATGTTGACAGCACAGAGGTAACATTTAAACATTAAAACACAACCAGCTATTATTTTTCAATATAAGCTTCATTACTCAGATTTGCATTGTTAAATGCTTAATAAAAATATTTTATTGAAAGTACAATGTCTCACATGTCATGTTTCAATAATGATCTTTTTTACTTTTTTTTCAGAATTCACATTTTCAAAAATTTATATTTACTACAGAGTCAATGTTAGTACTACTTTCTCTCCATTTGATGTCTGAGGTATATGTACAGAAAATTGCTGAGGAGTTTGAAATGACAAAGTAAATGATATATTTACCCTAGCCCAGCATCCACCACCAGTCTGATCATTAAATGTACTATAATCTTCAGATGCCCACAAAGGTTTACCTGTCTCTATGGCTTGTTGCGTACTTAATGTACCAGGATAATGACTCCTACAAGATATAATTATATATTACGTGCTTTCCAGAGGACTGCTGGGTTTTATTGGTGAAAATTAATTTGTTATTTTATTTTTTATTAATATTATATATCAGACTTAAACAATAAATAATGCCAGTTTGAAGCATATAATAAACAGAAAATTTGTTTCTTTCCGTGTAAGATCTATTTATTTCACTTGTGAGCTATGGATTTTATATTTTCACTTGTGGCTACACCACACGTGAAAGTATTGCATTCTTAGCTCACAGTGTTAAATAAAAACCCATCTTACACCAAAATAAACAAACATCCTCCAGTATATTGTATAAAGAAAACATTCAATATTCATAATCTTCGGTGAAAGACCAAACAAGCTAAAAAAGAATATTTTCAAGAGTAGCATTGCCACAAGTAAAAATGTATAAGGTAGTCTCAATTAAATAAAGCAAATAACATTTTCTTCTTCAATATTATATCAATCATAATAAAAAATTATTAATACTTAAGTTTCATTATTTATTTTTTTAAGAGGTAGCAAAAATCTTATATTTATATACAGTACATTACTTGAATGTAGACATTGCAATTTAGTAATGAAAGATTAAGTACAATACAGCGTACTTGAATAGTACTTGACAATCTACTTGAACCTATTAATCCTTATACCGTACATACTCAATTAAACGCCCCTTATGAGGCCTGGCTAGTTCAGTTGGTAGCTTGTCTACTGATTTAAGGATTGCTGGTTTTATTCCCAGGCAGTGCTTACTTTCTTTAAGTTTGGTCATGAAATAATATGATAATTTATACAGCTATTCTCCCTCCTACTACTGATTGTAAATCATGTAGGGCAGTTGTCAGTCACTGACATCAGTAGATGCCTATAAAGTGGTAAACTGCTAAATCCAGACATTTAGCCTTTCAAGAGACAATGTGTAGGTTGATTGACCACTGTTATATGACCTATACATTGTGTTGCTACGGCATTAAACCCAACCCCACAAAAAAATAAACGCCTCTCTCCTAATAAAAGCCCCTACCCATTTTTTTTTTGGAAAAAGAACAATTTATGACTTTTAATGATTATGAAAGTTGGTTATGTATTAATTTACTATACTTTATTTAATGTATTAATTTGCACTGTTCTTTGACTCTTATAACAGCCACCTTCGGAAAATACAATGCTCCCCCCCCCCCCCTCCAGGAGCGTTTAATAGAAAATTTACAGTAGAAGTAAATTAACTATACAGTACACATTCAATTATAATATAATCATTTAGTATATCAACATAGTGTATATCTATAAATTAAAGAGTTTAAAATTCTCTACTATGTCAAAAGTAAACAAAGATTTATATAAAAGTAAACAAACAGTCGTAAGATTCGGTCTGAGAACATCTGAAGGTAATACAGGACAAATATGTTCTACATGTTCATTTACATGATTCTCCAACTATTTTATACTATTTATAAATGAGATAGAACTTTGTATGGAAGAAATCTAAGATTAAATACAAACAAAGTGACTTGCTTAACCCACAAGTCCTGAAAATTGTTTTGGGCTCGCAAAAATTAGTTGGGCTAGTTCATAACTTTGCCTGTAATTAGGGGTCAATGTGGTAGATTAGATTCATCCAAAAATAGTGTTGTTGAAGAAAGTTATCATACTATTGTTATTATTGTTATTATTGTTATTATCATTATTATTGTTATTACCATTATTATTGTTATTATTGTTATTATAATTATTGTTATTATTAATTTTATTAGACATAATAAATCAGGCTAGTGATTGAGAAAAATTTAAGGCAATGATTTTAAATATAGATTGTCAATCCATAGTAAGTGAAAGTTTCTAAGTTTTCTGTTATAAAAATCAATGAAAATCATATTTACCCGATGGCATATACAGCATCATTAAGTTCAGGATCTTTCATTATATCAGCCGATATCTTCCAATCATTGATACGGGGAGAATCAGGGGCAACAACTCTTACATGTTGTAAACCGGCTTTATCTAACTCCTTTCTTAATGTCTGAAATTATAAATAAATCATTTTGTAAATGCCATGGTAAATAATAATGTCATTTAGCTTGCTTTATTTGCTACCATGATTCTACCTATTTATTTATTGGATTTAACGCCGTGTCAACACAATTGAGGTCATTTTACGACATCCAGCTCACCTAACCTAGCTTTCCTGGACCATTGTCTATAACCAGTACTCACCTACCCTTCCACAAGGCTGGAAACTTCTCCATATTACCTAATCAATGGAGGAAAATCGACATTATTGTCAAACTTTCATGGAAGGGTATAACCTCCCTGGGTGGGATTCAAACTCTCAACCCTCTCGGGCATGAGATTCTAATTCCCAGCGCGCTACCAACTGCGCTATCGACCCGGGTTCACGATGATTCTAACTAAAGTAGTTGACCAACAGCTTGCTCAACTTTTCCTGGTTCTCATGCAAAGTAAAGTAAAAATAGCAAAGGAGTCTGACTCCCTTCAACAGTTGAAACAAGAATTTGGCTGAAGTGCCAGTTATTGCACAATCTTATAGTTTTGCAATAACCAAGAAGGTCTTTATTGCAGAACTTTTCTAGTGACTGGAAGAAGAGATTTAAATGTAATTATAATACAAAAGGCTGTAAGCAAACATATCAAGAACAGCAACAGCCTAAAACACTGAACAACTTCCATACAGCCAAATAGCAAAGAGAGATTTTTTTTAACTTTTGTTATAAAAGGAACACCACAAACAAATAACAAAAACAAGAACCTGGGAGGTTTCTACCATGGCAAAATAAATTACAGTGCTAAACCAATTCAAACTGAGACTTAAATCAGGTTCTAAATATCAGTTCATAATATTTATGTTGACATGACGCAATCTTCCACCTTTAACCACAAAAATAGTACAATATTTACGCATATTTATCATTATATATATTTAGATTAGTATACTGTTTTTGATCTAATTATAGGTTAATTATTTGGCTTTAAAACAAAATGTAACACCTTCATATAAAAACAATGACATACATGTTATGAGGTCTCACGTCTAGATTTAACTAGAATAGGAATCATAAATTATAACGATTATTATTAATTATATATGTCATCAACATTTCGGTAAGTGTACAAGTTTGTAAGTTGACATATTTTCAATTAAACAGAGTATTACACCCCGCTGATTTAAATACTCATTGTTATTACGATAAACCTCGTACATAAATACCCGCTACAGTCTTTCTGTACTCACTATAGATAAAATTTGATATCCATATTTACATAATGGGGATAATTGAACATGTATCAAGTATCTAAATCAGCCAGGTTAAAGCATGCGCCACTGGTAGTTGAATAAAGTTTAAGGTGGGTCGGTACCTTACTCGGAGGGAAAAACGAAACAAATATTATGTTCTCCGATTATAATAAAAGTTGGCAGGCAGATACCTTCATGCTTCTTGTTTGTTTTTCTGGTAACCTTAGCGACGTTGCCATTTTTTTCACGACGTCATGGACGTCACAGTGGTTCGCGCTAAAAACAGGCATGCAAGACATTAAACCCACATGTATGAGGTATTGAATGTCCGAGGACGAAGATAATTATACAAAAATGTTTCTGAAATGTTGTTACCTACAATAATTTTGTTCCGATTATCCAAATATAACGTCAGTCGTAAAGATTGTACATTTCATCACTGAATTTAGGGTTTTCACATCAAAAAGGTTTCACCAATTGCCGAGATATAATGTTTATTTTCATATTAAAGCAGAACGGTGGTCAAATTCTTATTGCGATTTTTGAAATCTACGCACTTTTTGTGTCATTTTAATGAAATAAAAAAGGAAAGTGAACGTTCTCACTTTTTCACAATATCGCGTTCAAAGTAAAATTACCTTCATTACAACAACAATAATATAACGTCACGCTGACGTTGTGATCAAAGCATGTGTTGCAAAAATAAGTAGAAGCGGATTTTGATTGACTTATGTTAAATTATTTTGAACAGATCAGATGCTGAGTGTCACAAGAAATTAATTAAGAACTGGAAAAAACTACAAAATTAAATTTACAAGGAAATTACCTACATAACCCAATATCACAACGTCAGCGCGACATAATATCAACGTCGTTGTTTTGAAGGTTATTTTACTTTGAAAGCGATATTGTGAAAAACTGAGAACGTTCACTTTCCTTTTTCATTTCATTAAAATGACACAAAAAGTGTGTAGTTTTCAAAAATCGCGATAAGAATTTGACCACCGTTCTGCATTAATTTGAAAATAAACGTTATAACTCGGCAATCGGTGAAACCTTTTAGACGTGAAAACCCTAAATTCAGTGATGAAATGTACAATCTTTATGACTGACGTGATATTTAGATAATCGGAACAAAATATTTGTATGCAACAACATTTCAGAAACATTTTTGTATAATTATCTTCGTCCTCGGACATTCAATACTTTAGATATATAGGTTTAATGTACTTGCATGCCTGTTTTTAGCGCGAACCATTGTGACGTCCGTGACGTCGTGAAAAAAAAGACAACGTCGCTAAGGTTACCAAGAAAACAAACAAGAAGCATCAAGTTATCTGCTTGCTAACTTTTATCATAATCGGAGAACATTATATTTTTTTCGTTTTTCCCTCCGAGTAAGGTACCGACCCACCTTAATACTAATACAGAGTAATATCTACAAAGTGACTTCTAGTGATTTACAAATAAGTATAGCTCTGCAGGGGAAGGCTAATTTCATTAATCATTCAAAACACACCCGCCTGCCTACCAGCATTTGTCAATCTAATAACCAGATTCTTCCTTCAGAAAACCTGGTTAAAAAGCATTGGTTTTTTTTGTAATGAAAACTTAAGGGTCGTAACAAGAAGTTATACAGTACAAGATTGAACAGACAAGTCAGTGTCTTATAACATTCCATCAGTATTTTCAATTTATGTCCTTCCTTTAAATCTCGAGTTCAGCGCAACAGAGTTGTAACTCAATAATAGCAAATTAAGACGGTTTTGCGCTAAACCCACGATATGTACAATGAAGTATTTTTGCCCAATGTCAATAGGAAGAGACACAAAAAAGTACTGTGGTAAAATTCACTTTAGTATCTCTAAATAGCGAAGTCATTTTCATGATTATATACATTCAAGCTGTCATGATTCTTTTTTTTCTATCAACTACAGAAAATACGAACAGTGCCTCATTGTTGTAGCGTTGTACACTAAGTGACTCTGAGAAAGTTGTCCTCTCCACATTTTTGTCAAAGCAAAGCTAACAAGGTTGATAAAATGCTTTAACTATAGTGTTAAATAACATCTCTACAGCAGCCTGGCTAACTCAGTTGGTAGCATGCAAATCTACTGATTGAGGGGTTGTTGGTTCAATTTGGGGAGTGTGATCATGAAATAATTTCTATGGCCATTCTCCCTCCTACCACTGATTCTTAATCATATAGGCAGTAGTCAGTCACTGACGTAACTATGCGCCTAGTAGTTAGTTATCAGCTTAATCTAGAAATTTAGCTTTTCCAGGAACAATGAGTTGGTAGATTGACAGCTGTGATGAGACTTATATGATCTGTTGCTATGTCGCTAACCCCCCCCCCAAAAAAAAATTTTTTTTACATAATTGCAAAACTTTAAACCTAATGACCCTTTGTCCATGAAGTAAAATAAAAATTTAAACTACCTAATTTTGAAGATCTTATCAACCAGATTTAATGCACCTACTCTACAAGGACAGCAATTAAATTTAGATTATAGCTTTAAATATATATACTTGAAGATTTTAACATCAATAATTTTTCCTCAATTATGGAGAAAATCATCTAATATATTATACGATATCAAACAAACAAGATAAACTTGAGAATTATCAGAGGATATATGAAATCTATTATAAAGACAGATATTGTATCAAATTAGCCATTAAATATGGTAATAATAGTCTCTGACATGGCATATCTGAAAGCCAAAAATAAAAAAAATCTCCCTCTACGGACAAGTAAATATTTCCAGCCCACTTGTCAGTAAATAAGTAATATTTTTAGCTGTAAAATATATTAACATAGCAATACTTGATAATGTAGATGTATCAATAATTATTTCAACAATATTCAACACTGAACTATTTTATTTTTAATCATTCATTATAACTTATAGTTTGTACGTTTTATCACAATCTCCGTAAACAGATTTCCTGTAGAGCATTCTCGTACAGGATCTCTACTGTCTCCGTGGAAGGTCATGTTGAGATGAACTTGGTGTGGACCAAACAATGCGTAGCTTTCATCTAGACGAAAACACTATTAATCACATTTTGATTTCGTAATTTTTATTTTTAGACCAAGGTTTGCATGCTAATTTAGCAGCGGTATTATTCACAGTCTGCGATTGGGCGGCTCATTTAAAATTGGGTGACGTAGACGATGTAAACAAGTAACGTATCATAACAATTTCGTCATGAATATTATGATGAGAAAAGGTCACCTGAACGTGACCCTCGTTTGAAAAAGGCCAGATCTAAAATAGCGAGTAGGCGAGCGGAAAATTTTAGATCAGGTTTTAATCAGATTGGTTTTATCATAGTTCTCAATATATCTTCTTGAAAATAGACCTTTGAATTAAGTGCATTATGGAAAAGTTGATTTTCACATTTCCATTGTCCATGGACAAGTGGTAAAAATTTATAAGGGTCTCATTCCATTCAATATAAACTCATTAAACTAGACAATCAGCACTTCCATGATCATTTACAACATATATCTGATAAAAAATGCAATTTAAGAAAAATTCAAATATGCAAAAATGACAAAATATCAGTATAAGTAAACAAAGCCAGGAGTAATGAGCAACTTGCACACTCCTATATATACAAATACAAGTATGAAAATAACTTGTAATGTATTTGTATATGATAACAAAGATTATAGAAGAGTGCCAATACCTGCCAGCTAATGTCTATGTAAACTATTTTTGTTTAATATAATGATCCATACCATAATAAAACTTTAAGTAAACTATCAAATTAACGTGTCATGTTGCCATGGCGACACATGTATCCCGAGTGACGTAACTTCGTTTTCTTTATCATTATTTTGTAGAAAAATTATTCAACTGTCAGTGGCACATACATTAACCCCACTGATTTGAATACTCACAACAGTACTTTAGATAAATTTAGAATACCAGGGTAGCGTATTATCAACAGTCTTATGATTTTTTAGCAATACAATATGGAGTTGTAAGACGCTTGATAATACAAGGTCCAGAGCTTAAAAATATTCTACAATGCCTCACAAAGTGTTAATTAGTTAAGTTATTAGTAAATTGTATTCAACTGTCAGTGGTGCATACATTAACCATGCTAATTTAAATACTTAATATTCATTGGACTAAACATGTAAACAAGTAAATTATCAAATCAACATGTTGTGTTGCCATGACAACGCAAGATACACGAGTGACGTATCATTGTTTCCATTATTCATAGGCAGATCTTGTGGGGGGAAGGGGGGTCTGGACCCCCCTCCACAATTTCCAAAATGTACCTCTCCATTAGTGTATTTCTTGGCTGTAAGTCATATTTAAGTAGCATGAAGCAATTTTTCTCAGTGCTTAACATAGATTTAATGGTTATGTTGTTTTTATTGTTCATATGTTGCATTATTCTGCAAAATGTGTATAATTAAATAATAATAATAATAATAATGCAGTTGTGGTTTCGGAAGTTTGAACCTGGACCCCCCCTAGAAAAAAATCTTGGATCCGCCCCTGATTATTGTACCTGGACCTTAGTTCAACAACACTTCATAATAGGTTAAAAGGCAGTTTAGTGAAGAAAAGAAGACATGAGTTCCATGTTCTACATAGACAATATCAAAGAGGAGCCTGAAAACATATCAGGAACAGCAACATTAAAATACAGACTTTCCAAACAACAAAAAAGTTAAGAGTTTGAATTTTTTGTAATAAATAGGCTGTCTCAAATAAGGAAAAACGAGAACCTACGGGTTTTTCAACCTTGGAACAGACAATGGCATTATAATAAAGTATTATGAAACCTAATAAGTCACCATAGCGATGGAAGACTCTTTAATAAGGAGATAAATAAGAAAGTCAAGAAATCAAAGACTGAAATAAGTCTTATGACAATTATAAATTATAAAGACATCTAAGGGTTGAATCAGGCTGACACTTCCTATTTAACAAAGCTTTCACTAAATTCAAGCTGAGATACAATATCAAAATTGTGGGTCGTTACAAAGACATCATATTCATCTATACATAACCTTACAAAAATTTAAACAGCAGGTCGTTACAAAAACATCATATTCGTCAAATAGGAACCCATACAAAAGTTACTTTTAATAAAGATTATTTTATACAATACATTTTTATTTCAATCCGTATAAGAAATATTGAAATATATTTATTTCTTTTATAAGAAAATATAGATATAATGTCCTATTGTATGTAAAAATAATCTGCCCATAGATTGTAAGTAAATAATAGATTTTTCTTCTTTTAAAATGAATTTTAAAATGTTTAAAGTTTTGATTCGTCAAGTAAGTATTTACAAATTGTTGAAATGAATGATAAAAGAAGATATATCAACAAATCTGATGACAGTCAATGATAATGAGCTGTGATAACAGAATAATGTCTCAAGTTATGTTCACACGGTACGTTTAACTTGTATATGACTACTTTACTTCACATTACTTGCTTTAGTTAAAATTACAGTATTTAGACTATCTTATAGTTCATTTTTTCTCAACTGTCAAGCCATAAATAATTTCACAAAAATTTTGTGTACTTTGTCTAACACTCGTGATATTGTGAAGTGTGAATTCAATCACTGTGAAATTATTCTAACTTTGACAGTTGAGAAAAAATGGACTATACAATAATACTCATTGGTAAATTTTATTTACTAACTGTCAGTGGTGCATATATTAACCCCATTGATTTAAATACTTAATACTTGGTTGATAATCCCCATACATAAATACAGGTATCTATTTTTATCAATCATGAATTCAGAAGTACTATAAAAAGTATGCTTGGATATTATTTAAATCAGCAGGGTAAATGTATGCACCACTTAGAGTTAAACTAAACTTAACAATACAACATTAAACTGACTGTTTTCGGTTGTGTAATCATGCACAGAAACCGAAAGTTAAGTTTCTTTGAATGGATAAAAAAGCCCAAGCCCCATAATACCCAAACATAAATGGAATACTAAATAACCAAATAAATCCCAGCTACAGACAGAGTACGACAAGAACCAATTTAAACTACGGTAATAACCAATACAGTCCGGTGCAATTACCACTGAGCTAGACATGAAAGCTCATCCAATTGCCCCTGGCAACCTATATTTAGAATTGGGTTTGGGCGACTTGTTACTGCTAGAATACATATGGTTCAGGCAAATTAAATATATAGCTAGTTGTCCACCAGGCAATCTAGTTCAAAAATTAATGGTGAGCTCCGAACCATGTAGTAGAGTAGTAGAGTTTAAACATATCATAATTTTAAACATAATACGAGAGAGACTATATAATAATCGTATCGTATACTGTACGTTTTAACATTATCATTTAGATCAGTAGTATTATACTGTTAACAGCTATTTATTCCATTAATAACTTTAATACATGTATACCATAACCAATATATTGTTTAAGTAAAAAATTCCATATTTGTGAGGACAACTGTTACTGTGCAGTAAAAGGAATAGAATTACCTATAAAATCATTGAAGTGCAAATATCATAATTGAGGACATTTATAAAAGGGAAAAAAATGCCCATGAAATTGTTTAAGTGAAAATATTGCAGTTTCAAGGACAATTATCATTATGTAACTATTTAATTAAAGGGAAAATAAATTATTACATAATACATAATCATTGAAGTGGAAATACATGGACGACTTATAAATATATAGTAAAAGGTATGAAAACGCCGAAGAAATCGCCGGAGTGAAAATCTTATAATTTTGAGGACATTTATAACATAACTACTAAGAAAAAAACGGAATAAAAACCACTTTGGACATCGAAGAGATATACTTTATTGTGATATAGGAAAACATTATATTATATGAAATATCAGAATTCAAGGGTAAGACCTATTTGTCATCTTTTTTAAATCAATATCAGTGATAATATTACTGTAATGGAATATTTCTAATTAATGGTCAGGCATTAATTCAATACAAACATTATTGATTACCATTATTTCTATTTTTCTTTGCTCTCTTCTATTTTGATATTATATTGTATTATACTGTTTGACCCGACAATTGTTCAGAATTAAATTCATTCAATTGTATATTAATTAATATTTAATATTTATTAGGTTCTACACACTATAATTTATGTAGGTTTTAAAAACACTTGACTTTTATGATAAAAATATATGTTTTGTGGAGTCCCATTTATAACAAAAATTTAAAATTTAAGAAACTCTCCCACTTAAAATGGTATAAAATGTGTCATCGCCGTAAGCAGTAGCATAGTATGATTTTCATGATACTTTGTGAATACCAAAATTATCAACTAGCCCAAACTCTATGAACTAAGTAATTGTTTACTAGTCTGAATAATTTTTCATTAGTGTTGGATTTTTTTGTTGTTGGGTTTAACGCCGTAGCAACACATTGTATAGGTCATATAAGGGCTGACATTCAACCTACTCAGTCCTCTTGGAAAAGCTAAATATCTGGATTTAGCTGTTAACCAACTACTAAGCATATGTAGGAGGGAGAATGGCCGTAGAAATAATTTCATGACCAAGCTCCATGAAAGTATGCCCCACCCAGGAATCAAACCCCTGGATCATTAGACTTACGTGCTACCAACTGAGCTAGCTGGACGGCTCTTAGTGCTAGATGGTTAAGGTGATGAGGCCAAGACCTAACAAGTTAGTTATTCCCCCCTTTTCGTCTTGAATAACTAAAGACAAACCAAACCAAAGACAATTTTTTCATTATTAAGTAAACATAGCTAAAGAAGCTCCTAATTTAAGAGCTGACGATATCGACATGCTATAATGGCTAAGTTAACAAATATTGTGAACCTACCGACTGGATGCTTTATATCAATCTTTGAAGTAAAAAAATCAATTTATAACAGGAGACATCACAAGTGTTTTATGTAATTGAATATCATATAGCATTGATTTACAGTGCCAGCCAAAAGTTGGAAGTAAACGCTAAAGAATGTCTTCTTACAGTCACCGCAAAACATTGCAGACCGACATTCAAATCCTGTGAAAATAATAGAAGGTCTGTTGAGATCTGCAGGTTTACAGGACCGACTGTCTGGCAGAAATATGGATCTCATCCACAGTTTTCAATTTATCAAAATGTGTAAACTTTCTCTGGTCTTGTAAGACATGGTTTGGTTCTGTAAAAGTTTGATCTTCACAGGACCTACAGTCCAGTAATAAGATGTTGAGTTTCATGAAGACTACTTATATGTTAATGTTAAGACGATGACGTTTAAAGGCATGGTTAAGTAACAATTTGATAGGATATTGACAAAGTGTTATTATTTCATTCCAGTAATCACTTAATATTCAAAATATGTTTGATTGATAATTGTAGTTGAAGTTTTAAATGATAAACAACATAAAAACAAAAGACGTCCAAAAATCACAAGAATTTCATATAGAAATAAAGGCATAAATTACTTTGAAATTTGAATTTATTTCTTGGAAACTTGAGGGAAAGGAATAATAATATTCTTGCACAATCTAGATATTTGATGCTTATGTATTATGAGACATTAAGTATTTATGCAAAATTCTTTAATGATACAAATTTGGTGCATGAATTTCAAAAGTGTGTTTCAATAGAAATATTAAAACTTTTTTTTTCATCAAGTCCAAACTTTTGAAAGATACTGTTAATCACTTCTTTACCGACACTGTAACTTAATATGTCATTAAAGCCTTTAAAAAGATTTTATAAATTAACGACCGTAAAGATCAAATTAAGAACATTTTGATTTGAGATTTTACGTCACCGAATGAATGCCGCATAATTACAGTATATGGTCTCCAACTGCTTTCTTAATTACCTGCATTTTACATAAGTCAATTCAATAAAATCACTATAGAGTAACAAAAATACTTACATAATTTATAAATAATATTTTAGATGAGGAAATAATTATTGATTATAAGCAGGTAATGATAGTATTGAAAGAACTGGGGTCTGTATTATCGAAGGTCTTACAACTGATTTTTTGTCATAAATTCAATTATATTATAGTATTATGGTAAAATTTATGAAAATGTGACTGTATTATTAAGTAAATTTGTATTACGGTATATAGTCTCAGTTTCATGCTTATGCACATTCACCAACTTTACAGCTATAACCCCTGGTCATCAGGCTACTTGTACCTATCTCTCAATCTCCGTTGGGAGTCTTTTACTCCACTTAGAGCAGTTGACATATTGCCACACATTAGCAGTAATCTAGTGATGTACGAAACCAGGACCTCTCGATCCCTTAATGGGAATCCCATCACTTAACTACCGCTCTTACTTTCATAAAAAACTTTCTTTTTACCCAAATACAATACATGTATAAACAGTTTAAAACTGTAAAAAAAGTAAAACAAAATGTTTTATTCTTTAATGACTTACAGACAACAAAATAAAATATTTTGATGGATCAGTGCAAAACCACACCAACTAAATATAAATAAAGATGAATGTAGACTAATTTTGCGCTGACCCAACAAATTGTCAGTCAGTATTTATCAAAGTTACCCCACACATACAAAGTTTCATTAAAATAGATTTGTAGAAATGAAGCGTCCAGGAAGAAGACCTCTAACATGATAAATGAATGTAGAAAATTGCTTGTAATACAATCAAGTTAAAATAAATGAGTATAAATGTTAGATATGTCAATACAGAATATAGACTTCGAGATAAGACAATGACATGAATGGAGATAGCTAACTTTGATTGACAGACAGTGCCCAACAAAAGTTTGGTGGCATTTTCACATTGTAGACCTACTAAACACTGCGCCCTACAAAAGTTTGGAGACATTTTTCAATTGTAAGCTAACTAAAATATTTGTTGTCTGAAAATTTTGTAACCCATGAACATCAGATAAAGTATTACTAGGAATTATAAATTAACCTGTTCTGCCAACATCAATGATGATAATGATGATGATGATGATTATAATAATAATGATAATGAAAAATGATAATGATTTTGACAAGGGTGATAATGATGATATGGATGATGATTGTAATGATGATCATTAAAGTAATGATGATAATGAAAATTATGATGATTATAACAATGAAGATAATGATGATGTGTATGATGATGATGACAATGATGATGCTGATGACAATGATGATGATAACTGTGATAATGACAATGTGGATGATGATGATGATAAATTGTGTGTGACATGTACGACAGCTATTGTAATATCCAATAGAAAATCTTGAATCAATGAAGCAAACTGCAACTAACTGGTGAAGGGTTGGATTATAACCAAAGCAAGGTTAAACTAATCATTGAATGGTCAGATTATGGATTATAACATTTCTCTCTTAAAGAGGTGTAAATTTGAACTGTTATAGTTAAGGTTAAAACCTGGTCGGTTTTTTAATATATGAAGTTCAATCAATACTAGACCGGTAATCTTGTAGATTAAGGTATTCTGCACATAATCATAGTCACATATGGCTCGTTTCATTACAATACATGATTTGACCTTGGTACGGAGGTCACTAGGTCTTTAATACAACAGAATATCAGAAATTGATCCTAATAAAATGGGACAGAAGAACCAGGGTTCATAGTCACAAGGTCTAGGGAATATAATTACAAAATCTTGGTTTTTTTCATCAAAATCATGCAGCAGCAAGAACCTTTACTTTGAATTCTTTGCACAAATAATTTTTGCACATGATATAGTTTTCAGTCGAATTAAATTTTTGTGGGAAGGATTAGAAATTAATGATAAAAACTCACAGTCAATTTAGATTTCTTGTGAAAAGGAAAGTAGCATTTGTTTTATGCCCTATTTGATGTCATTTATTTATATGTCTGGAAAGAGAATTTCTTTTTTACTTCTGAAGTTCATATAATGCAGGTTATACCGTACTGCATTAATTTCACATCATGCCCATAGTAATGACTCTGCTGCAATGTAAATGTATAATGAAACAGCTGTTCAATTTCCCCACAAGTAATGATGGACCCAATACCTTAAGTATTAAATTAATATATATATGTTAAAGTAATTAGATATTCAAAATTTAATTGAATTTTGATCAAAACTAATCAGTTCCGTAAAGCATGTTTCATAAACTACTAAGTATAAAATAAATTTCTATACATACATTATATGAGATATTTTTGTACCATTATTCAAGTTTACTAATGACATAAAATTGCTAAAATATAGTTATGGTGTTAAAATTAAACATGAATCACTAAACAGGTGCCCCCTTAATCAGTTTTTTTGCAACCCTTAGATATAGAAATACATGTATATCAATATTTATACACCTATGGGTTGCTAGAAAACTAATATACAGGTTTAAATCAAGCTCGGCCTAATACAGCCTTGGTCACAATAAAATCAGTGTCACTTGAAATTTGGTCAAGCAAAATGATGGCTGCATTCACATTCTAAAAGCCACTGGACCAGCAGCGATTTTGATGGACTCTGTCAATGATTCACTGCCAAAATCTGAAGGCTAATACAAAAAAACTTTAATTGTTTCCTTCAAACAGAAAAATAAAATATTATTGATAAAGTAACAATCATACTTAATGACAGATTGACAGCAAATTTATCATGATAAAAATTTGCCGATATTATACCCCCACATTGCAATTATGAATCATCGTAATATTTAATGACTTGTCATTCAATGATCAATTTCTATAATATTATTGCATAAATTACATAAAAAGTGTCATACATAATAGAGGCCTAAGTATTTGCCAAATTAATCAAATTATTAAGTCTTAAATTGAAAATTGCAAATACAAATTGGTATTTTTCAATAAAGAACCACATTGCTCAGAGATATACCTAATTAAGTGCATTTGTTGTTCAAAGTAAACTCAACCTATCAGGGGCAGATCCAGGTTTTTTTCTAGGGGGGGGGGGTGTCCAAACCTTCAAACCACAACCACATTATACATGTTTTGCAAAATAATGCAACATATTATAATAAAAAAATACATAACCATTAAATCTATGAAATACACTAATGGACAGGTACATTTTGGAAATTCCAGGGGGTCTGGAACCCCCCACCCACTAGATCCGCCTATGCTTATCAATGACAAATGGACGTTTTTTTTTCTAAATGTATAATTATTATGTGAAGGATACTCCATCAATTTAAGGGTGAGATGTTTTATATTTCTTTAATAGAAAATATAAAGTTAAAGTAAAACATATTTTTTTTTAAAAGAGAAAGAGGCGTAGCCAATAAAGCAAAATCATTTATGAATTCATTAACTGAAATAAAATTATCACCAAATGAAAATTGATGAATATTCCATTTTCTTTTATACTTAACTATGAAATACATTGCTACTTATTGAAAAAAATGAGATAAAAATATAAAATTTCATTGTAGTGAAAATATAACATTTAATTAAGTGACATCATTTGATTTAGAATCAGTGGTAGGAGGGTGAATTACCATAAACATTATTTTATGACCAAACTCAAAGATAGTATGCTCTGCCAAGGAATCGAACACACAACCTCTAATCAATAGACTTAAGGGCTACCAACTGAACTTACCAATGGGGATACATTCATGCATAAAAATTGTTAAGTAAAAATTGAACCACTAAAATTTGGAATAAATCGTATCACAGAAATGCCTGTTTGATACATGAAACCAATGTTGAAATCTCTGGGTTTATTTACTGTTTTATTTGTGAACAGGTGAGAGAAAAGCGTCTTTCATATATATAATAATTGATGAATAAATATTCTTTCAATGAATACTAAAAGCAGGCTATACTTTCATGATATTAAACTCAAGTAGGATTTTAGTATTTTCTTTATTTTATGCTATAAAAAAGGATTTCTTTTTTCAATTTTGATGTAAAGTTGAAAAATATCAAAGAAAAAAGCTTTTAGAATATATTAAAGGAAATATTTGATTATTTGAGAATAGAATTATGAAGATATATAAGTCTTAACATAAATTAGTTCTGAAGTTAAGTGTTTATTATTATAATGGAGTATAATAAGAATGGTAGAAGGTTTATAGACAAACCTTAGTGTTTTGACTTTTATATTTTGTTATCAATTGACATAATCTTGAATAGTTAAGGCCAAAAATATCCTGAGTTTAAGACATCGTTTGGAAAATAGTAAGTTGAGCTCAAAGTTTATTTTGTTTCTGTTTTTAACAGAGCGGATTGTGATTTTCACTATTAGACTTTTTGTCAATGTTCTTAAATGTGAAATTTAAAAAAATAAAGGGTCAGGACTTTCGCTAGGGATGGTAGGGTCTGGTAGCCTTTAACATAAAATTTGTTTGGGCTTTAATAAAAATACGTTCATTATAAATGAAGCTTTTATTCTGTATTATGTCTATTATAATGACTCTTTCATGATTCCATAATACAAAAATTACTGCTTTTAATTCTGCATTGAAAATGTTTAACATTTTTAAGACCTTTCCTTAAAAAAATTGTTTTCTGTACTTCGGTCCTAATTGTGTTTTTCTTAAATTGGTCCCTATTTTATTAATATCATACATTGAAAAATTATAATAATATCCATAAAACATTAAATGCCATCGTTTAATTGAAATAAAATCATTTCATAGAGTTCTTACTTTTAATCAATTTTTCGAGAAGTTCTTTACGAGTGACATGAAACTAATGATATATAATATAAGATCCTTGACTTAGATTAATGTAAAAACATTAATTGAGATATAATGTGATATATTTATTTACTTTGATGACACATATATCATTGTAACCATTAATATTTCATTCCAGACCTAAGTATAATGTTATATCACTCGGAGATGAGACTGAGGTCCATATTAGGTCTTACAACTGATTTCCAGCATTAACTGCACTACATTGTATAGCGAAAACATTTCTTTAGTTTTTTTTTATTAGCTACCCTGTTCTTAAAGGTTGAAAGTGTATAGGCAGTGATTCATTTGCCTCAAAATGGGACCAAAATATGGCCAATTCAAAATGGAAAATTTGACAAAAACGTGACCAAAATTTCTTAATATAAAATCATTTTATTGCCTATTCTACATGTAATTCACATTTTCTTTATGCCAATACATTCCACTTGTCCCCCTCCCAAACCCCCTCCCTTTCAAAAAAATACACATCATTTTCATATCAATATACCAAGGTAATCATAGCGATCCAAACTAATTATCATCAGTCCTCAAATATCATGAAAACCTCATAGCCAGCCACTATGGGTCTTCACATAAAAAACTCTATCAACAAAATTCTTATAAAAATAATAATTGATATTTTTTCTCTATTTACAGATATAGAGAAAGGGAAGATGGATGATAATGATGTTGATAAGGCTTCCTATAGAGCTAACATGATAGAACAAAGAATGTATGAAATAACATTGGCGTCCATAGAAACGTTAAAACATGCTACTGCTATAGAACTACATAGATCACAAAACGAAATGAAGAAACGTTTACGTCGCTATAGAGACAGACAGAGGGAAATAGTCCGAAGCAATCCAAATTATGATAAAGACCCAATAGATGATCAAATCACACGCCAAATGGAAAACCGAGCCAAGGCAAGAAATGCAAGACCTAAAACCAGCTTGGGGCTAAAATCAACGCCAAGATCTGGAAATAATGAAGATGCTAAGCAACAAGAAGAAGATTCTGACTCGGAAACGCCAATCGATGGAACATTTATGATCGATCAACAAAAATCAAAAATAGATCTTCGACCTAAAACTGCGATCGATATTGTACGAAGGGGAATAACTCTTTCTGATTATGTACAAAATGGACGATTAGGGCCACAAGTTTGTCAAGTGCGATATTTCGATGAAGACGAGGTCAGAGATAGGGGGCACTTCTATCAACATCTTGTAAAAAAGAGAATAATGGCTGAAAAAGGTAATCTTCAATCGCTGGATGACAAAGTGGCCAAGTTTTGCAGCAATGACGGCACACAAACTCAAAAACCTCAATCAAAACATAAATATTTCTCTCCAACATTAGAAAGAGAAGACAGTACGATATCAAACGCATCAATAGTCAAAAGTCCCATGGTGGTTCAGAGAGCAGACGTTAAATCAACCAATCAAAACAAATCAACAAGAAAACCTAAAGTACGACCTAACACAACGACTGGTGTACGACAGGCATCTAAGTTTGATAGATTGCAGAGTCCTCTCATTATATCAACACCTTGATTTTATATAGAACATTTGACATTGTACACTGGGGTCCAAAAGTTTCTTTACACATTTATTTTTCTCATATTTTCACTAAAAACTTGAATACTTGGAGAGAGTTCAATGAGCATAAAATAAAAGCCATTTTTCAACAAAAACTACATTTTTACAAAGAGATATATGAATGAACATAATTGAAGGTTCATATTTAAATGTATATTATTAGTGAAACTTACAACGAGATGTAAAGTATATCTAAGTATATTCTAAAACATAAAAATTTATAATGTGTAAAGAAACTTTTGGACCCCATTGTATATATACAATCTCAGTGGCTTCCATGAAACCTTAATTCAAACACTATTGGGTAAAAGTTGAAAGTAATGAAAATGCTGAAAACATATTTTTAGATACTGCAATAGACAAAGTTCATATATAAATTACAGAGAGTAATTTATTCTCAAAATACTGAAATCAGTATTAATACTGAAAACTTTTCTTCCATGAAAATTCTAACACTATTGAAGATTTCAATAGGGACTAAATGCTACTAATCGTTAGATGCTAAGTTAGATACCCTAGACAAATTTCTTTGCGTCCACATGATCATGTGAACCTAGGTCTTGTAAAATTTAATTTGTATGTTTACTTTTCTATTAAAGTAATTATGAGACAAAATTTTCCCTTCTCAAAATCTGAATATTTAATTCTTTTATTATATTTATTGTTGCAACAGACACACAGATAAATTTCTTGTAAAAGTAGTTATACATAGTGTGAATTACGAATACAGTGCCCACTAAAAGTTAGGAGACATTTTCACTTTTCAAGAAATTTGTTTTTTTTCATTTAATAATCAACCATATTAAATGTATAAAAAAATAATGGTTCTACCCAAAACAAACGATGAAATTTAAAAATCTTATTAAATTTTGTTTGTCTCCAAACTTTTGGTGGGTACTGTATATATCTACTTTCATTTTCAAAATAGCTATCACTTCTCCTTAATTACTTGTATAAGAAATAAATTATTTCACACATAAAGTTATATGTTTTATTTATGTAGCAACTCACCTTAATGTAAACTATGTCATAATCTTTCTCATTCCATATCTGAAAAGATGAAATATTTATTCAATTATAAAACACCTCATTTACAAAACATTCTGGGATTATCAAACAACTAACAAGTATTTAAATCAGCAGGTTCAATGTATTTGCCACAGTCAGTAGAATAAAATTTACCATTACAATGGTTAGATGAAGAACAGCTGCAGAAATAATGCATATTTTGAAATAGAATTTGGAAGTGAATTAGTCTCTCATTAGATAAAATGTTTCAAACTACCCGCAGTGGTTATTTCCCTTTATCAAATCAATAACCACTGCCACCACAAGAAAATTCGTCTATCAGAGAGCCGAATATTTTTTTTCCTCATTTTTGTTACAATTTAATATTTCCTACAAATTGAGTCTTCTTGTAGTAAATAATGATGTTCAAAGTACATAAAGATAAAAAATAGTTTGAGGAGTTTGAAAATGTTTATGTTGATAAAATGTTTTAAGCTATTAAAACACAATTAGGGACTTTAGTCAGTTATCTTTCCCTGATAAAATCTGAAGCAATCCAATTGGTAAGTAGGTCCTTAAAATTGGAATCCTCGGATTTTATCATTGAATTCCTATGTAAGGGTAACAAAATATTTCATCTAATATCTTTCTTGTTAATGAAGATATTAACAGAAGTGAAGGAATTTAGATAGTTCTTTGACTTAAAAATAATTAGCTTGAATTTCAAACAAATTAAATGAAATACAAAAAAGTTATTTGAGATTAAATTTGGCAAATTAACATTGAAAAGTAAGGGTAAAATCCGAGTTATCCAACTAATTATACCTACCTATTTTGAAGAGTATACAAGGGGAAATAACTGACTAAAGTCCCTTATTAGATCATTTCATGTTGTCAACACATTTTAACATTTATTCAAAACCTTGATATATTTAATTCTACGTTAATTTCTAATAAGACCAATTAGTATGGTACATAAACTACAAAAAATCAGTACAGAAAAAAATCAAACTGGTACGAATTGGTTATCAAGGTTTTACTTAACGCAGAATCATGCATCTATGTTATGTATCGACAAAATGCCATAGGACATGCGCCAGTAGTCAAAGTAAAAGCCATCCTTGTGTATTCAAAATGATAGTGTCGATAGAGTTGAGAAGGGAGATAACTCATATGGTCATGAACACTTTTGGCAAGAGTTATCTTTCTTGTTTACCAATTCTTATGGCCACAACAAGTTGATCATATGTTCTACGGGTTTTTCTGAAAAAAAAATGGGGCGAGCAAGCAAAGAAAAAAAAGTCTTTATTCACTTGCTTTATATAGCGGTTTGACCAAATTTTTATGAGCGAGGAAATAAAAAATTTTTTTTGTAAAAACTGTCAAAATTAAGGTGCGAGCGAATCCATAGAACATATGATCAATTTGTTGTGGCCTATTGACCGAACTTATTGACCATGAGATAAACCTTCGTATTGTAGAATTAACTGGTACATGAGTTAACTGTTACACCTGTAGAAAATCTGTCAACTTACCCCGACAAAATCCACAGTAACATTATAATACTTGTAGGCCCCTTGTATCCATTTAACGATATATTGAGATGTTAATACTGGGAACTGGTAGGGATTTCTTTGTCCCATAGGATTTAACCAGCCAGGAAAACTCCAAGGTAAACCATAAATCTTAATATCAGGATTCCTCTGTAAGTATACACGATACAAGAATATCATTCAGTGAGTAATTCCAATAAAATAACAACTAACAAGGAACATATTTGTAAACAGATGCTTGGTTTTTCGCCAATTTCTCTTTTCAGAAAAATAATTGAATGACATCAAGTCACAAACTTAGCACAAAATGGTCATAACTCACTCTTTTTAAATTGAGTTACGACCATTTTGTACTAAGCCCATGATTTGATGTCATTCAATTATTCTTAGATTAAACAAGAAAAATTGTCTTGTTCTTATGTGAAGTCAGTATCTAAAATATCTTCGTCTTTTATTTACGCAATCTGTAACATTAATTTGGAATCTCTGAATAACTCACTGGCTTCGAACTGGATGTCACATAAAATAGAAAGTGCCAAACTGAGTATAACCCAGTAAAAATTTGTGGTACTAGCTGGCATCTCAAAGTTTAAAGCAGACCAGTCATTGCATCAACCAACTAGCCCAAAACCTAGGACTTGTAAACATTGATTTGGGCTCGTAAAAATTACTGCTTTAATTCAGTCAGACTAAATGATAATGTTGCCCATTACAACATAAAAACTTTAAAAAATGGGCTTCATACAAGATGATACTGCTCTTTACCATGTTGCCATAAAATGTAGCCAAAAGGCAAGGGAGAACAAGTGCTGTATTACACCTCTGTTACATTACAATTACCTTTTTAGCTTCGACCATCAGCCACCATTCATAGCCACGTTGATAATTCTCATCCCAAGGATCATGCATATGTGAGGCTTCAGTACCATCTATAATATATGAACAGATTTAGAAACAAGAAGTGTTACCATCAAATAAAACTGAACAAAATCTTAACTCATAACCATAACTTCACCAGTCTCACAAATGCTTTATATGACATTTTGCATGCCCTAATCACCTTGTACTTTTGAAAGATACTTCAAACTGTATTATTATATAAATTATATTTCTGAAAGCATTTGAATCAGATACACTATATGAATATTTGATAAACAAGTGTATTAGATGTTAATATACATGTACTCCAAAGGAGGGCCTCATGTCAATTGTAAGCCCTCAATGAATAATGTCCTCAAGCTGAAGCTTTTACTATAGATCAGTATATGCCTGATATCCATATACACTAGTACTGATTTTTTTGTAAAATTTCTCTTAGCTAAATATAAAAATGGCTGATAAACTTGCAGAATTCTAAATGTTAGCGTACCTGTACTCTGTCCATCTCCTCCTATCTCTACCTTCAATATATCTAGAGATGCACCATAGTTGGGCTGAAATTAAACAATATAATTCATACACAATTGACAGTCAAGTCCTGGCTATATGATTTTGTCAGCCAAAGCAAACTACAAAGTTCCTCATAGAAATTTAATACAATTTTGTTAAATTCAGACTACTCTTTGCTTCACTACATTTCTGCAACAGCTGATCTGGAAGTTTTCAAGTCATGTCCATTTGTACCTACAGTGATGTCACTCTGCAATATTAGTATTCATAGTTTTGACTTTAAATTCAACTCAAACACATAATCTTCAGTCATTTGAAGCAACAGGAAAGACAAATCGGGTATTACTCTGAAGGACTTATATTTGTGTTCCAGCAAACTTGTTACTGCCAGTAAACATTTGATTTGGGCAAGTAAAACATAAAATTGTCCAACCAGGAAACCTATTTTAAAAGTTTACTTTGAGCCCTGAAAAGATCATAATTATCATTTCTGATTATCAACTCACTGATAAAATGATAAGTAATCTAGAACACTTACCAGAAATAAATAATCAAGGATTTCATTTCTTTGTTTTTCAGGATAGTTCATCAACAGTTTAGATGTGGCCTGCAACATTGAAAATATAAATACATGTTATATAAATCTAATAGATAAAATAGGGTCAAATGTAAGACTAAAACAGCCATTGATATTAAATCAATCAATATGTACCCTATGATTTTAGATGTACATTTTACAATAAAAGCAGTCTCATTTAGGGTCCCTAACCAGTAGTGGTATCTATATAGAATTTGTACCTAGAGGTTTATAGAATAAAGTATTTTAGGGCCTGTCTGGGTATCTCAGTCAATACTTAGTAGTGCACAAGTCTACTGATTGAGGGGTCGAAGGTTTGATTCTCGATGGGAGGGGGGTCATGGAGCTCGGTCATGAAATAATTTTCTATTGCCATTCTCCCTCCTATCACTGATTGTAAATCATGACAGGCAGTAGTCAGTCACTGACGGCAGTATGCACCTAGCAGTTGGTTAACAGCTAATCCAGAGATTAAGCCTATTCAGGAACAGTGATTAGGTGGACTGACCGCCATGATATAACCTACGCAATGTGTTGCTACTCCGAACAAGCTCTGTCTCATTAGGGGACTCGCCTGATCAGGCCCATGCAGCACAGTAAAGAGGCAAGGGTGCAAAAATGAAAGCGAAAGTTATATGGACATTTTGTTCGAGTAACACATCACCTTGACACCGGCTATTGTAAACAAATTTTTGCTTACCCCACCACCGCTAATCCCTCCGATGCCATCAAATTGTCTTCCTAAACCATCGGTATCATCTATTTTATACACATCAGTAGCAGCAAACGTCGAAGACACACAAACTATGATGATTGCAAAGAAAATCATAATGACATTTGAGATACGTACAGGTGGGCGGCAGTTATACCGAACTTCCAATATTGGTTACTCCCCTTGAATATAGTATCAGTTACTCCCCTTGAATGATGTGAAATATCGTGCATGAAATCAGCTATGGGTTACATAAATCATAGTTATAGAATTTGATTAAAAATAAAATAAACGACATTACTATGGTATAATTTTACTCAGAAAATTCATTAGAACCAAATTCTTCAAAGATCAAAACGATTATGAAGAATTTTGCTTTTGGATTATGGGACAACCATTGTTCAAGGATGTTCTATAAACTATTATTTATTTATTTTTAAATACAATGTTACGTAATGGTACACATAAAAGTTAAAATAATGAACAACACGAATGAATTACGGAATAGTCATATATCATACAACCTTATACATGTAGATCAAGGTGCAATAAATATCCTATATATACACAATCATTTGAATTACTTTTAAAGGGTAGGATAATATTTTGAGCTTGTTAGCTGCTGGTCTTGTTTTAGACATTTGTATGTGGGGGTCCCTTTTATGACAAAAGTTTAGAAATCTTTGCTTTTAGAGTGTCTGATTCTTGTGTTTTACCGTAGTGGTTCCTATAATGTTTGCTTACAACTTTTTGAAGTTTTTTTTATCAATCTGTATTATCGTAAGACTTTTTATATCACTTGCTTATAACCAGAACGTACTTATGTTTATTGATTATATCTCTCGTATATAATATAAGTCCGAGGATGGCTCACTAAATGTATTATTTAGTACTCAATCACAGGCCGTTATATACAGAATGTAGTTAATATCTATGAGTACTGTCCTAGTTTCTTTTTTATTACACCTGTTCAGACAGGTGACATTCATTACTAATAATGACATTTTATAGCAAATCAATAAATATAGTTATGACGTGCAATTAAAGAATGTTAGAGTGCCCCGCAATACCACGCATGACAGTTAACTATCAGCGGGCAATGTCAAAATGAAAGTAGAATTACCTTATAAGGCAATACTTTTTGACGCATGCGCACTCAACTTCACTTCCGTGTTTCACCCGGTTGATAGTTTCATTATCAAATTAATATTAATTTCAGAGGAAAACATGTCGTCAGCCGAACTTCGTAAGTATCATTTTATTTAAACTTGAAATTTATTTTACATAATATCAGCTTATATCGGTGTTTGTAAAGAAGTTATTCTAAAGACCTCTAAATACAACGGTGGGCTAAACCGGAAGTAGGAAATCCTGTATTATTTTTATCAATTGGAAGATTGTTTAGCGTGTCTGACAGCTTTATTACTTCTGTCGATTTGTCATATTTTGTAATTTTATCTTTAACTTTGTAAAATACGCTTAAATTTGCCCCATCAAATTCATGTGTTTGCATGTTCTTAGTATAACTTTCTCAAGACCATTTATGTTAACAGTCTTAAGATAGACTAAATTGTCATGCACTTATAGCAGTTATTTGGTGACATATCCGATCCCAAAAACGCCCTCTTATTACTTGAAAAATTAGCAAAATCAGCTTGTGAATGTGATGTCTACAGCATAGAGATTTGGTATGACTGTCATGATATGATCTCCAAGCCTCAGGAAGTTTGACCAAAATGTCTTTGTACAATATATTAATGATAATTCATGCTTTGTTTCAGGGTGTATTTTTCCATCATTGCCTAGAACAGTCCGAGGTGAATTTACCGTGTTAGGTGGTGATCCTAAAAATGAGAATTTCTTATATTGTAATGGCAACAATGTGTACATTAGGGACTTAAATGTAAGTATAAGGTGTTTGGTATATTTTTCCCTTGCTGATAGTCAAATTGAATGTAAAGGGTAGGAATTATATGGCGTTTTGATTGTGAATATGTTGTATTGAATTTATGGGAAGAATATTTGTGAACATAATGCTAAGTTATTGTTTGTAAATTATAAGTAACATATTTATAATACGACATAATGATAGCTACATCAGACACAGTTGACCATGAATGGAATAGTTGAATAAAACTGAAATTGTATTAGTAACAGAGCAGAGAGCTCTCTTTTTAAATTGATAAGAAATGTGATGTATTTATCAGACGGAATAGTTTAGTTGGGGGAGCATTTGACTTACAAGCAGAAGGTCCTGTGTTCAATCCCTGTATCAGCCTGATTGAACTAGGGACCTTCTGCTCGCAACTATAAGGCACATGACTTTTCCTGCTGCTTTTACATATTTATGCCATGTACTACCTTTTTTCAGATTCCATCTAAATGTGATGTCTATAGTGAACATACCAGAGAGCCAACTGTAGCCGAATATTCTCCTTCCAGATTTTATATCTGCTCTGGAGGTAAAGTCATACACATTCTTATAGATTAAGCCTGTTGCCATTTATTATTTGTTGGCTTTGGATGGTGCCCTATTATGAATACAGATCTATCTCTACTTTCATTGATCATGAGTAATGAAGTACTGTAGTGAATATTTAAATCAGCAGGGTTAATGTATGTACCAGGGTTTAGCAATTTGGCCTATACTGTATGAGTCTATTACTTACACTGTGCAGCGTGTTCAATCACATTTAAATCAGATATCATGTAAACTTAAGCTATTTAAACAATCTGCCAATCAAATTTTCATTTCCTGTTATTCAACTTATCGTTTAAATGCTATCAGTTGGATCAGTTGTAAGTGACATCAGGAGCTTTATATGATTTCTGATAAATTTTCTAGGATTTAAAATCTTGTTTCTTGAGAGAGTGCATGTTTGATTCCCACTTGGAATTGTTATACCCATTCACTTTTCCTTCATTAATCAAGGAATATGGAGCAGTTTCCTGCCTTGTGATAAGTGAGTACTGGTTATAGACAAGACTCCAGGAAAGCTAGACTAGATGCACTGCCCTCATCATTGCCACTGATGCCCTTTAAACTTTTTAATGCCGATCCTTGATTATTGCCGATTCTTGATGATAACCCATATAGAATGAAAATGTAATAATTTTTCTAGATAAGGGAGGTAATATTCGTATCTGGGATACAACCAACCAAGAACATATATTGAAGAATGAGTTCCCTGTATTAGGAGGCGTAGTAAAGTCTCTAGCATGGACTCCTGACAGTCAGAAACTTGGTGTCGGTGGTGATGGTAGAGAATCGTAAGTATTAATCTACTCAATGTAGATTTTCATAACTGCGGGCCCATACTATATAAAAAACTAAAAAAGAAAGTGCATTTTATCGCTGAAGTTTAATGCTACTACGAGTTCTTCGACTTGATAGCTATTAGCCAGGGCAGCATATTATCAAAAATCTTACAATAATAAATAGCAATACAATATAGAAGCATTTACGACTAAAATCGGTCGTAAGACGCTTGATAATACGAACCCCATGGTCATTGGGCTATCTATCAATTTTTCATGGGTAGTCTTGAACTCTGCTTAGTGCAGCTGACACATTGATGCAAACAAATTATACCAACCTCAAAAATACCTATTTATACCTTGGTAATAATGTTTTTGTTTGGTGTTTGAACGTGGGATCACTTGTTCCTCAAGCACTTTTATTCCTGCTTTTTTCTCTGTGGTCTATAAAAAGTTAAAGGTGATGTCACTTATCCTCTAAGATGGTGCATTTTGGCTTTTAAAATGATGAACACTTTTTTTGACAAACAATGAAAATGAGATTTTATATTTTATTGTATATTTTCATAGAATAACACCACATTGATTGTTTAGGGTGATAGAAATTATATTTTATATTTTGTAGATATGCAAAATGTATAACAATGGATACAGGTAATACTGTAGGTGATCCACATGGTCATATTAAATGTATTAATTCTGTAGCCTTTAAACCAACACGTCCATTCCGTATGGTTACAGTTAGTGAAGACTTTAAAGTCCAATTCTTGGAAGGACCTCCATTCAAAGTTAAACAGGTTTTACATGTAAGTATTATTATTTTTTTAAAGTTGAAAATTGTTAAAAAAATATTTAAAGTTGGGTTAATGTCTGCTACCATATACAGCGAGGGTTACACTGACTGTAGTAATATGGTCTTATACGCAATGCACTTACTACAGTTTTGCAAGCATTCCTCAACATGTTTATCAGTGTTTTAATTTCCTTGGAACTGTAGTTTGGTAAGTTGGTTTGCTACATAGGGGCACAATTCAGACTTTTCAGTACTTGTTTATTTTGAATTCCTTCTGTTTTTCTAGGAAAGACTTCTTTATAATGATATCACTAGTGCTTTTGATAATATATAGATTTCATTTAGAATAACTTGAGACTGTGAACAACACAAAGTACTGTTTGTAACTACAATAAAGATCTTTTATTTGAATTATCGAAATCATTTATCTTAATAGTTTTATATATTTTATATATAAAATTGCATGATTTTGCAATATCCAAAACGGAACTTAATTAATAAATCGCTAAATTACATTAACACCTCTGATTTAAATACTCACTACATTATTTCTGTACTTTGATTATTGAGTATTTAAATCAGTGGTAATATATGCGCCTCTGACAGTTAAATAAAATTGACTAAATTCTGTATTGTATTAAAAATAATAATGATATTAATAATTAGGACTTTACTTAACAAGGCTATAATAAATCTAATCTTCCATGTAGACCTTGGAAATATTCATAAATGTATATTTTTACTTATAGGATCACACTAACTTTGTTAATTGTGTAAGATACAGCCCTACTGGTGATGTCTTTATAACAGGTGGTCATGATGGACAGGTATGTACTTGTTTTGTCACAATTATCAAAAAAACGAAAATAATTTATTATCTAATTGATTTTACTTCTTTTATTTTTAGCTCGACTATTCTGAGAGTCAGTCCTATTAGAATCAGACTTACTACAATTCCACTAGTTTATCATACCAGATAAGAGAATCACATATTTATATGCTTGTCGAAGACAGATCCTTAACATATAGCTGGATACTAAAAAAAAATATTGTTTGTGGAGTCTTGTCACTTAGTCAAACAGTTTTTATACCCCCGCTTCGAAGAAGAGGGGGGTATACTGTTTTACCCTTGTCTGTCCGTCCGTCCGTTACAAAATTTCCGTCGCAGTTTTCTCAGCAACTATATCATGCAGCAACCTAATACTTTGCATATTGCTTCATCCAATAGTCCCATGTGGTGTAAAGCGATTTCATGCTCCTTGCTTATCTACTTCCTGTTTGTCGCATATTTTTAGATTTTTGCGGGGGTATCACTAGTGAGCATTAGCTCACAGATTTACTTGTTTTATTTGTAAAATGTACTACAGATCAGTATGTTAATTGCTTGGATTGATTAGAGAAATTCAACAACTGGTTCAATTAACTCTGGTATATCCTTAGTTATAGTTTGTATTACTCAGTAGACATGTGAAATTTTTATGCCTTGTTTACAATGGGTTCACCTATGTATGAATTTTTCAGGCTATTGTCTATGATGGTAAAACATCAGAAAAGATTGGTACACTTGGTGAGAAATCTCATAATGGTGGAATATATGGAGTAAGTTGTTATTTTGTGATTCCTTTGATACATTATTACCCTTTTAAAGATCAAAGGGCTGAGGCACTGAATTTGATTAGGTTACAAAGTTAGTAATGCTATAGGATTTGATATTTTATTATTTATTCAAAAGAAATTAACTTTGACTTCTTGTAACCAGAAGGCAAAGGGGTCATTCTTAGTACCATTCAGTGACCTTAGGTTTAAAGTTACCATTCATGCACATTTATTCTACTTAACCTGTATGCTGGCATAAATTAACATTCAAAATACCACTAACCACTATTTATATGCCATTCAACTCTGACCTTGATTTTTACTATCCTGAAATTGTTTAACACATCCTAGATGTAAACTTTTGAAGTATCTTAAAATTGTTTGTTCTAAATGTTGATATAGCTGTACTTTATTATGTATTTCTCAGCTGCGTCCTAAATATGTGTTGAATACGACGTTAAACCCAATTAAAAAAAAAACGTATTTCTATTATATTTTAGCTATCATTCAGTCCTGATGGTAAGGAAGTGTTGACTGTATCAGGAGACAAAACTGCTAAAATCTGGAATGTTGAAACTAGAGAAAATGTTGTGTAAGTATACTTTAATATCGCAGTCCAGAATAAGTGTAATCAGATATCTTTGTAAATTTACTTTAAATTTTCTACTCTGTGATCATTCGCCTACTTCTGTGTTTTGTAACCCGGGTCAGAGCCTCGGCCGTGGGGTAGTGGTTAGCAAGTCTGACTTCGAATCTGGAGATCTATGTTCGAGCCGGGTCCCGGTAGGCCATACCCTATACATGAGTTTTGGCATCGTGGTAGGGTAAGATAGTACTGGTGATAGAAAAGTGTCCAGGAAACCTATAATAGGAAGAGCTGGCTGTTGTATATATGACCTAAATATTTGTTGAATACAACGTAAAAAAAAGTAACAGGTCAGTAGGGCAGTTGTACTTTTACTATCTTAATACTATTGTGATAGTCACCGCTAATATACATGATGACATGGTGTATGATTTTGTAAGAGCAGTGGTCCAGTGGTAGGAAGCATGCTTAGTGATTGAGAGGTCCTGGGTTCAATCCCCACTAGGGGCACTGCTAATTTCCTTGAGCAAGAAATTTACCTATAATTGTTTCACTCTACCCAGGTGTAAATGGGTACTGTGAGGGATGGCCTGCCTGAGGGTGATTTCGATGATCAGGAGTTATCGTACAAAATTGTAAAGTCGGCTGAACATGTAAATGGAAGCAGACTTTTATCCACACTTTAAATTTTTAACTTTAATGATAAATTGGTGAATTCAGTGAGGTCCCTTGTGGAATTGTTTGTGATCTTCCTTCTCGAGTTTTAATTTGAATAAACTTATATATTACTATTTTGTATTGTTACAGAACATTCAATATGGGTAAAACATTAAATGATATGCAAGTAGGATGTTTATGGTCAGGGGATAATATTATTACTTTATCTTTGAGTGGATATCTTAACTATTTAGATAGAGAAAACCCTTCTACACCTAAAAGAATACAGAAGGTTAGTGAAACCAGTTTGTTTGTAAATTTTATTCAATTGTCAGTAGCTCATATATTAACCCTGCTGATTTAAATACTCATTATTTGTGCAATTTTCCCTGTACTTAAATAATTGCCATACTCAGGAAAGTATTTGTGGACGATAAAAATGGTTTAAAAATGTTTATGAAAATACAAGATGTTGACTCTTTTTGTATGTAAAACAAATAAAAATGAAATTTTCAAACCCCAACTGGTTTTAATAATCTGTTTAGGGTTAAGACATCATGACATCGTCCTTGTGACTTCACACTATTATAACGTGACATTGTTTATAAATAGTGTTTATTCAGTTCTGGTTAAATATTTCAACAAAGCTACTTTCCTGAAATTGATCTATGTTTCTATCATAAGAGGCTCACAGGGAATCTTGGACTCTGCCTGTGGTGTTGCCTCTATATCTAAAGTCCATGGGTGAAAGTTTTCCGGACAGCTCCAGAATTTCCGGATTTTCGATGTCTTCAGGGATCATTTTTCCAAATCGTGTAAATCCGTTGATATTTCAGGGGGGGGGGTATAGGCCTACCTCTCCCCTGACTTTGATTTAAATTGTTGAAACGAAAACGTAAGTAAATTCCTGCAACACGATCTTTTTTGCGATTTATTTTTCAGTGATTCATTTTGCCGTGCATCAGAGACGCAAGCTTTTTGCCGCCGACGCAATAAATTTTAAGTATGTGCGTCCTCGGGACGCAAAAATTTCTGGTACATCTGGTTTCCCCTTTTAAAATTAAAACTTAAATTATGAAAAAGTAAAGCAAAATGCTTATTTTTTGTTTAGATAAATCTTTTTCATCAAAAATCGGCCTATTTAACATACTGAATTTGAATTGAGCAATTACTCAATTTTACTTGATATGCGGCACGTTAAATGATGTGTGAAAAAACAATCCGCAAACAAAAGAATTAAAAATTTTAATATACAAACTTGACAAGTGTCAATTGTTAAATCCTTTTGAAAGAATTACGTGTTGGCAGTTAATTTATGGTATCCGGATGTTGTATAACACATGTCAATTAATTTGGACCCCTAATTAAATGTCAAAACTTCGATAATATGTGTCTTAATAGGCTGTACCTTTCTTCACAGTTTGCACATAAACTTTCATTTATATACTTTGATTGTGGAGTGACGCCGTCGTCGGCGCTCTTTGTTTCGGAACAAAATTAACTGATAATTGAAGGTCACTTTAAAATTAATAAGTACCTTGTAGTGACAGTTTGAGTAAACTTCTTAAAAGTATTGTTTTGACATCTTTCATATTTATAAATGTCCATAAAATATTGTAATATTTACGGGAATATAATTCATTTTTATCTGAGTATGAACAAACAATTACGTACGTCATTAAAAATTGATATAATGCGAGTCAGCTCCGGGCCTTTGAACTGATAATCGAGGCATATCAACTTCTTTGATGACTACCGCCGATCTAAATTCTATAGTGACAGACGATGTTTTTGTTATTTATTTGAGAGCTATGTGTAGTCGGCGATAAGTAAATTAACTCTTAATAAATAACCAATCGTATGATTACGGGCGTTGCACCGTAACTTTTTAGCTTGTTTCACGACAGAGTAAAATTATGCAGTCTTATCAACTTTCGATTTCGCCGAAAAAAAATCGGCCGTAAGGTTTTTCTTTTCGATTTTGACAAAGAAATCGTCCGTAAGTTTTTGTTTTTTCGCTGAAAACTCGGCCCATTCTCTTGATTTCGCCGAAAAAATCGGCAATTTTTTCCAGAGTTTTCTTAATTAAATCATTTATTTGACGCTAAGAAGTTACATTTGATTACTGTGGATATGTTCCAGTGTGTTTTTTTCTGAATGAAATTGTTGAAGAATTGTGCTAGTCCTTGTGAAATTTAATTAAAATAGGTTACTTATCTTCCTACTCTTGACCTATGATCAATGGTGGTATCATGCTTTTTTGTATGTGCATATGCTGATGTCAATTACATGGACACAAGAATAAAAATGTTGCTAAATTTTTAAGGTTATGTTTCATTCTAAATCTACTTCAAACATTGGGTATATTCTTGAAAAAGTGCTGTTTACAGAAAATCGTGCATTTTCTGCATGATAATGCATCAGTTTCTTTGGCAATCATATAATGCTGGAAGAGTGCTGTACAAGCACTCATAATCACTCATTCCCAGGAGCTTCTGGGGGGGTGGGGCTTCGCCCCTACCTGGGATTTTTCCTGGACCTACTGGGGCCCTAGCGGCCACAGCAAAATTTTCAGGATTCTCGAGATTTCTAACTTTCACCCATGAAAGTCTTTATTATTATTATTATTATTTATTTTTAGCCGGATTTTTCAACGAAAAACTGTGATTCACCAACGCCCGACCGCCCGTGTTTCGCCAGACTATTAGCCGGATTTTTCAACGAAAAAAATTCTACTAAAAGTCTGGCGAAACACAGGCGATCGGGTGTTTGGTGTTGTTAACAATTGCATTAAAGTTTTCAATTTAGCATATATCTCTGCATTTTATAGTCAGATCTTTATGAAACTTCATACAATAATAACATACCATGTGATGATTATAGTCAGATCTTTATGAAACTTCATACAATAATAACATACCATGTGATGAACAGAATTAGAAAGTAACCATAACTCTACCTGTCTTTATTATGGATTATTTCCCTTTGAAATTTTTGCGTTAAAGATTTTAGATCCGGCTTTAATGTGGTTTCCACATTTCATTTCTTGTTATATAGATACACATATATATATATATATATATATTTATATTTCAGGGTCATAATAAAATGATAACTAGTTTAGTTGTAGACTCTGAGAAATCATTGATTATTTCTGGTGCTATGGACGGACAAATTTATATCCTTTCATTTAATAGCAATGAAAAATACCTCTAGAGCAGTTTGTAGCATGCCGGGATTTCGAATCTACTTTTACTTAGGGTACCGAATAAAATCCCACCAGTGTGGTAGCCAGAATGCCTGTTCGGACTACCATTCAATTGCGCTATTAAAATGTTTTTTAGCAGTATCAAGTTGTCCGAATTCAAATATTGGTCGTCAGGGGCAATTGGACAACCTTTAATGTCAAGCCCTGATATTGATGCAGGGTTTAAACTGCACTTTTACTTTTAACTTTTGTTTTACTCAGAAATTTTCGAGCCGCTCGGCTAGCTCAGTTTGTAGCATGCAAGTCTACTGATCAAGGGGTTGTGGCGGGGCATACTTTTGTGCAGCTTGGTCATGAAATTATTTCTACGACCATTCTCTCTCCTACCAATGATTTTTTATTACGTAGGGCAGTTGTCAGTCACTGACGAAAGTATGCGCTTAGTAGTTGGTTAAACAGCTAAATCCAGAGATTTATCCTTTCCGAGAGGAGTGAGTAGGTTGACTGACTGCAGTCATATGACCTATACAATGTGTTGCTACGGCGTTAAACCCAAAAAAAAAATCAGAAATTTTCTGTGGTCATAAACATGCTTAGGTTAAAGCAGAATTTCACCTTAACTAATGAATACATATATGGAATGCTAACGAAGGTACGTGTGAAAATGTTACAAACAGTGGTCATACTAATCAAGTAAATGATATGGTCATTGACGGAGATAAACTTATCACTATAGGAATGGACGATACATGTAGATATACAACTATATCAACCTGCTCATATGAGTAAGTATAACATACATTAACCCCACTGATTTAAATACTCACTACAGTACTTTAGTACATACGTTTATCCAGCTGATTTAAATGCTCACTTCTGTACTTGAGTACATTTATTAACCCCCACTGATTTAAATAATCACTACAGTACTTTAGTACATACAATTACCCCCTTTGATTTAAATATTCACTGCAGTACATGGAGTTCATTCTCAAGTTTGAATGTCCAGTAGTAAGATAAATATACATTTTTGTATTAACGGTACAGTTATGCACAGGGAGTTAAGTCATGAAAGTATTTCTATGGCCATTCTCCCTCTTACCCTTGATTCTTTATCCTGTAGGGCAGTTGTCAGTCACTGACAGAAGTTTGAGCCTAATAAAGTAAGCCTAGAAAGTAATTGGTTTACAGCTAAATCTTTTAAAGCTTTTGAACATATATTCACTATGAAAAGAGCACTATACAAATGCGGTATATGATAATAATAATAATAAATCCAGAGAATAAGTCTTTTGAGGAGCGGTGAGACAACAACTGACTGTGGTGATTTGACCTCTACAATGTTATGCTACGGCGTTTTACCCAACAACAACAACTACAAAAATCAAGTGTTTCAACATGTTCCCATAATTGTGTTGTATTAAATTGTTATATAATTTCAGTTCCAAGTCCTGTAATCTACCATCCCAACCTAAGAAGATAGCTTCACTGTCAGGAAATGCTGTAGTTGCTGCTTGTATAAACCATGTAAGTAAATCCAGGGCTCAAATTTTACAAAATTGGACTTACAAATTTTTGCGAGTTGATTTTATTTCAATTTGCAAAATGGAAAAAAAACACTCTAATTTTTTCTTAAATTGTTTTACTGTAGATAGAACAAGGGCATTATTGTGGGAAAGACTTACGGATATCGAACACATTTTTACTGTGAATCTTTCATTGATACTATTGATATGTCTGGCCATTTTCATTTTCGTGCTGAATTGAGAATAGATTATTATACCCCCGCTGCGAAGAAGAGGGGGTATACTGTTTTACCCTTGTCCATGCGTCCGTCCGTCCGTTACAAAATTTCCGTCGCAGTTTTCTCAGCAACTATAACATGCAGTAGCCTAATACTTTGCATATTGCTTCATCCCATAGTCCCATGTGGTGTAAAGCGATTTCATTCTCCTTGCTCATCTACTTCCTGTTTGTCGCATATTTTTAGATTTTTGCGGGGGTATCACTAGTGAGCATTAGCTCACAGATTTACTTGTTTATACATAAATTAAGATTTTGTTATAGTTGATAAAAATATCAATGATTTCAGATTGGTGTTGTTAAAGATGGAGGTTTAATGTTTCAACAACAAGTTAAATGGGATCCTACATGTGTGGATGTACATAGTAATAAAAGTTTGGTCGTATTTGGATGCTCTCAGGTATGTACAATATCAATCTGGTTACATGTGTGGATGTACATAGTAATAAAAGTTTGGTAGTATTTGGATGTTCTCAGGTATGTACAATATCAATCTGGTTACATGTGTAATAAAAGTTTGGTAGTATTTGGATGTTCTCAGGTAGGTACAATATCAATCTGGTTACATGTGTGGATGTACATAGTAATAAAAGTTTGGTAGTATTTGGATGTTCTCAGGTATGTACAATATCAATCTGGTTACATGTCGATGTACATAGTAATAAAAGTTTGGTAGTATTTGGGTGCTCTCAGGTAGGTACAATATCAATCTGGTTACATGTGTGGATGTACATAGTTATAAAAGTTTGGTAGTATTTGGATGTTCTCAGGTATGTAGAATATCAATCTGGTTACATGTGTGGATGTACATAGTAATAAAAGTTTGGTAGTATTTGGATGCTCTCAGGTATGTACAATATCAATCTGGTTACATGTGTGGATGTACATAGTAATAAAAGTTTGGTCGTATTTGGGTGCTCTCAGGTATGTACAATATCAATCTGGTTACATGTGTGGATGTACATAGTAATAAAAGTTTGGTAGTATTTGGATGCTCTCAGGTAGGTACAATATCAATCTGGTTACATGTGTGGATGTACATAGTTATAAAAGTTTGGTAGTATTTGGATGCTCTCAGGTAGGTACAATATCAATCTGGTTACATGTGTCGATGTACATAGTAATAAAAGTTTGGTAGTATTTGGGTGCTCTCAGGTAGGTACAATATCAATCTGGTTACATGTGTGGATGTACATAGTAAAATAAAAGTTTGGTAGTATTTGGGTGCTCTCAGGTATGTAGAATATCAATCTGGTTACATGTGTGGATGTACATAGTAATAAAAGTTTGGTAGTATTTGGGTGCTCTCAGGTATGTACAATATCAATCTGGTTACATGTGTCGATATAGTAATAAAAGTTTGGTAGTATTTGGATGCTCTCAGGTAGGTACAATATCAATCTGGTTACATGTGTGGATGTACATAGTAATAAAAGTTTGGTAGTATTTGGATGCTCTCAGGTATGTACAATATCAATCTGGTTACATGTGTGGATGTACATAGTAATAAAAGTTTGGTAGTATTTGGATGCTCTCAGGTATGTACAATATCAATCTGGTTACATGTGTGGATGTACATAGTAATAAAAGTTTGGTAGTATTTGGATGTTCTCAGGTATGTAGAATATCAATCTGGTTACATGTGTGGATGTACATAGTAATAAAAGTTTGGTAGTATTTGGATGCTCTCAGGTATGTACAATATCAATCTGGTTACATGTGTAGATGTACATAGTAATAAAAGTTTGGTAGTATTTGGATGTTCTCAGGTATGTACAATATCAATCTGGTTACATGTGTAGATGTACATAGTAATAAAAGTTTGGTAGTATTTGGATGCTCTCAGGTATGTACAATATCAATCTGGTTACATGTGTGGATGTACATAGTAATAAAAGTTTGGTAGTATTTGGATGCTCTCAGGTATGTACAATATCAATCTGGTTACATGTGTGGATGTACATACAGTCAATTCGCATTATCTCGACTACTCTTGTGTCGATATTTCGTTGTCTCGACTGAAAATCAAAAGTCCCGATTTTTTTCCTTCTTTATCTATATGAAAAAATCATGTTTGACTCGATCTTTTTTTCTCGACTTTTTCGCTCTCTCGACTATAAATTTGAGTCCCAAATTGTTTTTTTACTATAAAATTATAATGTTTAAGTCGACTAGACAAAGATATTATCGGCGATCCGTTGAGGTGCGAAAAGTAACACACGCCCATTGTATATCGATTAGCGACTGTATAGATAATCTGTTTAAAAGAACGTGTCAAGATTGAATTAACATGTCATTTAAATATACAAACTAATTGACATGACTAAATGAAACCATTGTTAAATAAGTCGAGTGTTAATTGACAGATGTCAAAATTGAGTATAATTTTTTTCGTTCTTGTGTATAAATTATTCTTGATTTTTAAAAATAAAAAACAAATATGATTTGTTATTTCTATTATTTTATATTTCGTTATTTAAGTTGATATAAATGTACGCCATCTTCTTTCCATGATAATTTAATCACTCGAAAGACCTGTTGAAAAAATGTTTACAACTGTTATGGATCGATAATAGAGATATGCTGACATTCTTGTAGTTCAAGTCTATATTTTTTCGTGACGTAATAGTCAACTTCTCTTCACACACACAACTGGATAATATCAGCAACTACTCAAAATATCAAAGAGAAGCCGACATGCTGGGGTTGTACGAAATAGTATATGACGTCAAACACATACACACACAATTTTTCTGACTGACTTCAAATATTCAGAAGATAAATAAATTATACGTTTGGTTAGTCATTACATGGAGAAGCAGTCTGTGAAATACAAATGTAGTAGAAACCGAAAGTAGATTTTCGGAAAATACGCGATTTTGTTCAATAACTTGTCGAGAGGGAACTGTGCCAGCGGGAAAAGTGTCACAAAACCTTTAAGGTACAAGTTAATGGTAAAACTCTATTCACAGCTGCAGTAAATCGATTATTCTAAACTTCACTCTCTGAACAGGTAAAACTGCTACTGAAGACATCGAAATTATCTCCCTTAGAAAATTTCGTTTATATTGTTTGTCTCGATTTTTCGTTATCTCGACTATTTTTCGACGGTCCCTACTAAGTCGAGATAACGAGAGTTGACTGTAGTAATAAAAGTTTGGTAGTATTTGGATGCTCTCAGGTATGTACAATATCAATCTGGTTACATGTGTGGATGTACATAGTAATAAAAGTTTGGTAGTATTTGGATGCTCTCAGGTAAGTACAATATCAATCTGGTTAAAACTCTATCTAGAATTCTTTGGTCTCATAATAGAGTAGTCAGTACAAATTCTTTTATACCATAATTTGACCTGTATAATATGCCTTATTTTAAATTCCAAATCTGTTGTCATATTTTGGTACATATTGTACATGGAAACAATGAAAATTCCTCATGGTTTTTGCCAAAATTGTCAGTTTTTGCAAATGTTATCTATGTTTGTTGAAGATTAATTATACATTGTAATTGAATATTAGAATATGAAGGAATTACTACACATGTTTGTTTATCTTTCAAGTTTGCCCTCCAAAAAATCAGAAAAATTTTCTCCAGATTTTGTTAATTTTTTCAATGCGTATTATACACATCAAATTACAATATTTTAGAATGAAGTATGTACAGTTGTATAGCAGGAGCAGCAATCCAGTGGTAGGACACAGGCTTAGGGAGTGAGAGGTCCTGAGTTCAAACCCAACTTAGGGCACTGCTAGTTTCCGTGCGCAAGAAATTTACCTGCAATTGCTTTGTTTCACACAGGTGCAAATGGTACATGCCAGGGTGGTATCATTTTTTTGCCCCAATGTGGTGGCTGCACAAAGTGATAGATTGATAGATAGATATGAAAAGGCTGTTGAAGAGGGGTAATATCTGTAAAGTCAGTGAAAGTGCATTAGCTTAAAACTTAAGACTATAAAATGCAATTACTTTTAAAATTCAATTTAACTAGGTCCTTAGTGCAGTTTGTAGGGCACCAGGATTTAGAATCTAGCGTCTTGAAGTCGGTGCTGGTGCGAATCTTATCCTGAGAGGTTATACTCTTCCATGAAAATTTTGTCAAATTTCATTCATTAATAAGGTATATGGAGAAGTTTCCAGCCTTGTGGAAGGGTAGGTGAGAACTCATTAATGATAAGGGTCCAGGAAAGCTAGGTTAGGCCGGCTAGACGCCTTAAAGTAACCAAAATGTATTGACACATCATTAACGCAGTATAAATAAATAAAAAATTGATTACTATTCCAGAATGAAGTTCATGTATTTGAGTATGATAGTGGTTCTTCATCATTAACTGGTAAACAGAAAATTAATACAGATGATGACGTCACTAATGTAAAATTTTCACCAGATGGCGCTTATCTCGCCGTTACTACTGGAAGTAAACGTCACACTATTCTGTATGACGTTGCAGATGGATTCAAAGTAAGAAACTTTTTCATTGTTTCCTTAAAAATTTATAAGTTAGAATGATTTCTTGTGAAATTTATGTCACCTTAAAAGGCAATAAATTAAGGTAAATGTCTGCAGCAGTGTACCCTTTTTGCTTGTCTGGGAAAAAGTCCAAGGGCAAGTTGCCCAATAATTTCCGTACAAATCGCGATGAAAAAGTGCTTTTTTGTAGCTATTCTTCATAGGAAACAGCTTGCTATTTACATCACAAACCAAGATGGTGGCCTGTGCTGATAAGTGATATACAGAAAGCACTTATTGCAATTGCATGTTTTAAATGCGATTTTCCAACTAAATAAGTCTTTAAAAAGAGTAAAATCATGGCAAAAACATATGCTTATATGAACAATATAAGGAATGAGCAGAAGTTTCCAGCCTTGTGGAACGGTGTATGCTGGTACAGTAAAGTTCCGCTAATAAGACCACCTGGCGGTCTTACAGAAAGTGGTCTTAATAGCGAGTCGGTCTTAATAGCGAACCCACCTATTAATATATTGAGTATAACAGTTAGGTACCAAAAATTATCAACGTTGCCAGTGACTATTCATACAGTTAAAATGTCTTGTTAATGGTTACAATGTACAAATAGAAAATAAGAATACTCATGCTATTATTTCCAAACATATGCATTTAACTTATAAATTTCAGACACTGTTTAAATCACAGTCCTTTCAGGGGCAGATCCAAAAAAAATTTCTGTGGGGGGAGGTCTTAACTTTTTTTAGGGGGGTCCAAACGTTCGAACCACAACCACATTATACACTTTCTGCAGAATAATGCAACATATAAATAATAAAAACTAAATAACCATTAAATCTATTTTAAGCATTGAGAAAAACTGCTTCATGCTACTTAAAAATAACTTAAAGTCAAGAAATACACTTATGGACAAGTCCATTTATGAAATTCTCGGAGAAAATCCAGACACCCCCCTGACTCCCCCCCGCTAGATCCGCCTATGTCTAAATGATATTTTGTGAATTAATAATCTAACCAAGAAACTGACTGACAATATGATTTCGTCACCGCAAAATTCACGAAGTCCGTACCGTCGCATGACTTTATACCCATCGCGCTGTTCCGTATACTGGAGTTTATACCTATCCGACACGGCGCTATGTTTCATTTTATTTTGGCAGTTATTTTAATTTTAACAAATTAAAATTAGAATTGTACGCAAAATAATCAGATAACTGGAACATATTTGCTAAAAACCGTATGCAAATTGATGAGACAGACGACTTTTCACATAGTTGTAAAGGAAATGCTACTTTCGTTTTCTTTGTTTAGAACCCTCTGTAAGAACGCTTACGTAAGCAGACGAAACGCATTCTTAACTAATTTGAGTTTGATATATCTAACAAAAATATAGATTATCGCAGTCCGTCTGTTTAACTTTATTTTTAATTAATCTTAAATTATTTTAAAAAAAATTCGCGACGAAGTTAAGTTGATTTTAGGGACTAAGGGACTTGAGGGCCGTTCCACTTCACCAAACATTTGCAATCATTGACAATTACATTTTACAAACAATTCTTTTGTTATTGATCAATGTTAACGATGTTTTTATCACTTATTTTGTGGTTACTGTGGGTATCTTGTCATACCTATTACGTAATTGTATACAAGTCAAAAATCAATTAAGTTGTATATACTCGATAAAAAGTTATTACACAACGTGTCAACGACTGCTGTAGACTGGTCGTAATATTGGACCCCAAATTAGTGCAATTAGAGTGGTTGGGTCTAAAAAAGCGGTCGTATTACGGAATAGCGGAACGGTCTTATTATCGGACCTTACGACTATTGAAATATAGAGAAAATAATTCGGGTCTTTCAAAAACTGCCCGTATTATGTAGTTGGTCTTATTATCGGACCGGTCGTTAGGTGAGACTCTACTGTAATAGACAAAGGTGCAGGAAAGTTAGGTTAGGTGCATTAACTGCCATAAATGGACATTAATTTGTGTACAATGGAAGTCACTCAAAGTCTATAAATTGGGCAAGTCTAAAAGCATTAGACTATCTTGAAAAGTTTCCAGCCTTGTGAAAGGATAGGTGAGTAGGAGTACTGGTTATAGATGAGGGTCTAGGAAAGCTAGGTTAGGTGTACTTGCTGCCATGAAATGTGTGTGAAAACATATTTTAGCAAGTATGGTACAACCTCTCTTGAGCAACTGGAAAGGACTTAATTGTGTTGCTGTTCAGAATTTGTTTCTCTGCTGAGGTTTATTTAATTAAAATTAAAACTATGGGAACCTATCAGAAGCTGTTGTTGAGCAGAGGATTTGTTCTGTAGTGGGCCCATCTGCAGAGGTTGTACTGTTATTTAACCAAGATTAATCCATGTGTGTTTGTTTTAATTTATTTCAGAAATTGAACCAATCGACTAAACAGAATGGTAAAATATTCAGTATGGCATGGTGTCCTAATTCTCGTTACCTAGCAACCGGAAGTTTAGATGGCAGCATAGTAATTTGGAACTTAGATACCAGAATTCATAAAAATATTGAAGTCTTTATTAGAGGTAATTTATACTAGTTTATATTGTGCGTAAAGTTTGACCCCGATCTGACCTTTCACATTTGCATCTAATAATTAATTACACATATCCCGACAAAAATCAATACCATGCCTATTCTACACTTTGGCACGTAACATATCAAAATAAACAATCAATTTACATCGTGTAATCCTCTCAGCCACTGTGTAACAGACACTCTGACTCATTTAATATATTTTAAAATGTAATCCCTGTGTAATAATTACATTTGAGCTTTGATGACATTCTCCAATATACTCTGATCGGTATTGAGCATTAATACTGCATTTGTATTCAATGTAATGAAAATTCTTGCATAAAGCTCAGATCAGGGTCAAACTTTACACTCAATACTAATTTATTTTAGCACAATCGAGAAGCTAGTTATTACAACTTAGATTTATCCCTTTTGAGTTTGCTCCCTGGTCCTCCAATAGTGAGCTAGCAGGATAAAGTTTCTTGCTCAAGGAAACAATGGCATAGGTTTCCCATGGGATTCGAACTAACGTGAGGACTGGTGATCCAATGATTGCAAGTCCAACGTGGAAACCACTCGGCCACACTCGCTCAAATCATTACCCCTTGGCAAGGATTTGTAGTCACATGATCTGCAATTACTGCTAATGGAGCGAACTAATTTTTTTTTTGGTGTATGCGGAAAATGTTGGTGTCATTTGAAATAGAAAAGCCTTTTCTATGCATATACTTATAAATGTGGCAAATAGAATAATTTATTATAATGAAACTGACCATTAAATGAATTGGGGTAAAATATTATAGTGAATTATATTGAAACTGGTTACTAATTTAACTTGAGTGAAAATATTTCTCTTTTGAGTAATATACCTTATTTTTATGAATTGTGTTTTTACTCGGAACCATACCAGCTGCCTTTATTTCTTACAATAGTAATATTTGTTATGTTATTTTCATTTCAGAAGCCCACAAGAAAGGCAATGTTCAATGTTTGCAATGGCTCTCTGACAACGTGTTACTGTCATCTGGAAATGATTGTTGTATCAAACAATGGAATATTAAATATGAATAAATAAACTTAGAACAATCCTCATGTACTGTGTAGCGAGTAATTTTGCGGGAGTTTAATTTTCACAATTTTTGCTATGTTAAAATATTTTTGCAATTTACGCAGAGGTTTATTTTTTGCTATGTTTGCATCAACTATTCAATTATCAATAATTATGTTAATTCTAAACCTTGCAAATAAATTTATATCAGATTGTATTTGTTGCAATTGAATATACGCAAATGCCTGAATTCTAAACCCTGTGAATTTAAAACCACTTAGTGAAATTTAGACACCATCCAAATTAAAGCTCTATACAGTATAATATATCTATATATTTTTGATGTATAATTATGATTGTATTTTCATGCTTTGTTTTTGCTGCTGTGTATAGGATAGGTGTGATATTTAATTATTAACAAAAAAAGGACTTCATCATTGGTACTACATGGATTAGAGCTTACTGTTTTACTTTGAAAGTGAACAACGCTATACCTGACATTATATCAGTTAATTTTATTCATCTATGTGTTGCTCATGCATTAACACTACTGATTTAAATATTCTTAATTTGTTTGATAACTTCTGTAAATAAATACTACAGTTCTTCTGTTTTCACTTTGAATGGAAAAAGATATCCATATTTATGTATGTGGGTTATGGAGCAAATATTAAGTATTTAAATTAGTGGGGTTAATGTTTGGACCCTGACAGTTGAATAAAATTTAGCAATATCACATAATATTTCAAAATGTTAGAAATGACTGCGGAAATATTTTTTATTTGTAAACAAAAATTATTTTGTCAAGTAATTTATCATCAAAAAAGTTTCAACATAAAATGTGAGTAAGTTACTTTTGATCTCTTTTAAAACGAATTTTTGTGACTGATAATATTTATTATGAAAGGCTGCAAATGCTTAATATGTACATTATACTATGTTAAGAATTATTCTATATTGTATTTAAATAATATTTGAAATGGGTATGGAGAAAACTATTTAAAGGAAATTTATTGCTTATAAAATCTGACTGTTTTATTTTGCTAGGCTTATACTACATACTGTTCATATAATTATAATGGCTTTAATGTTAAACAAATAGAAAAATATGATTCTTTGAAAAATTGTAATGTATAAGTTTGCTATTAAAACACACTGTGCACAAATGTTTCAATGATAATGGCTCTATAATTACAAATTCATTTAAATTGTATTTCAATAGGTACCTTGGATTTATTTGTTGAAAATAAAGTCAATTTTTACTTATGTTCAGTTCTAATTTCTACTCAATTTAGTTACTAAAACATCTTCATATACCTCTATGCATACTGTATCTTCTCAATTAGCCAACATACTGGATAGTCTCTATTAAACACCCCAATCCTAAAAAACACCCCTCCAATTTTTGTAAAAGAACAACTTACTTAAATAACTTTGACATTGATTTTTCATGACTTTGAAGATCAGTTATGGCTGAATTCTCTAATTCTTATTTTATCTAGTATTTTTTGGATATTTTTTAAACAACCTATTTTTGAAAATGTAACATTCCTGGGGCATTGAATACAAACAATTTTGTATATTGGGAGTTGTCAATTATATTCTGAACAACCCTTAGTTCATACTGAACTCTTGATCTATTTTTCCTTAATACTGGCTCTTTCTGTATAGTGGTTAATTTTCATTGGGTTTAGAAAATGCTGAATTTAAACACCACAAAATTAAAACACTGTTCAGTAATAGTTCTTATCTACTGTTATTATATTTTCAAATGTTTTGTTAACCAGTTACTATCATTTCAAACATTGATTTTTCATTTATTTAGTGTTTTTTTCAAATTGTATAAAATCATGTATGTAAATGTATGCAATAAACCATTAACAAATATTTATTACTGTGTCATTGAGTTAATTAATATATAGAGTTGTTTTTGGAGGTGTTTTTTTTCTGGGGTGTTTATATGCATGTAATTAATCTTTAATAGCTGCGTTTGTTGTTTTTTTGCTGTTATTGATTTTTGAACTGCATGAATTGGACTTATTAAACAGTTCTGTGGCCATTTTGACAAAAATTCTTACAAAAAAAACCCAATATCATAAGTCAATTAAATAAATTTTCATTTCAAAGATTAAAATTATTAAAAAATATGATAGTCAGAAGTTATACAGACTTCTACATAATTGAAGAATATTTTGAATTATTAGGCCAAGAAATGACTGTATTATGAATATTTTCTGCTTTGAACTTACGATGATTTTTATCGTAAGAATTTTAGTGAAAAGTGCCACAGTTCTTGTTTATAAATATTGATCAATATATCTAACTTAAGTTAAGTTTATAAAAGATGTAGGCCAGGGATGTTTTTACATAAAGTCAGTAACTGCCAAAAATTTTGATTTTTCAAACTGGACCAAAATCATGTCACCTCAACCCTTTACTGGCCATGACATGGATGCAAATGAAACATCATCTCGTTTTAAAGATGCTCTTATTTCATTTCTAGATGACCGACATAGTTTGCAATTTGGTAAAATTATTAGCTGGGTGATTTGAACCCAGATCACGGTTACCATTTATATGAAAGTGTGTACTGATTTTCAATGTGGTATTTACTTGTTATACCTATCGTCAGGGTTATGATTGGACTCTTTCTACCAGTCAAGGCTCGCAGAATAAAATCTAACTATACATGGACTAATGTCATTTTTGCCAGTTCACTTCTTGTGTTCAAAGCCTGTTCACGAACATGACAATTATAGTAAGTCTAGTAATGACTGTTGTTGACATATCACTGTCTCACTGGTAGTACATTTTATTGCAACATTTTATCACTTGAAAACATAAGCACAGCCAATCACAGGATACCAAAAGGGACATTTGGGGACTTAATTAGTTAAGGGTTAAACTTGTTTACTTGAGGTCAATCTCAATCTGCGAGACTTTACCTTGGAATGAATAAATGGTGTAAAAGCCTCAAAGCTCAATGTATATTGATATGATTATCATATTGGTAAATTTTATACAACTGTCAGTGGTCATACATTAAACCCTGCTGATTTAAGTACTCAATATTTGTTCATAGTTCCAGTACATGAATAGGATTTCCATCTTTTATCAATCGTGTGTACAGAAGTTGTGTAGTAAGTATTTAAATCGGTGGGGTGAATGTATGGTTAAATACTTAATATTTGTTTGCTAATTTCTGTTCACAAATACAGATGCGATATAACCTTTCTGTGTTGATGTGCCTTAAAACCCAAACAAACAAATACAGATCTATTTAATTCGATCATGAGTACAGATGTACTGCAGTAAGTATTTAAATCAGTGGGGTTGAAGTAAGCACCTCTGACAGTTAAATGAAATTTATCAATAAAACTATGCAATAAGTTTGAACTAACAAAGTGCTACATTTATCTATCTCTCTTTGATGTCCTAGCATTTATTATAATGATTAATTGTTGTATACTAAATATAAAATAAAATCTGATAAAAACATTTTTATTCTGTTGTCTATGATAGCATTTTAAGTCCGTTTTCAAAGGATTTCAGCCCTCAAAAATGCATCATGTATACATCAAGGAAAAATGTCGATCTGGGGCCAAAACTTTGTACCCCGGTTATTGGCCTAAATCCACCCCAGGGAATTTACCTAGATGTACTTGGACCAAATCATGCTTTTTGAGGGGCAGAAAAACTTTAGAACGGATTCCAATTGGGTCTCAGTCCATTTCTGTGGTCCAGACAAACCAGGATATGTGCCACAACAACATGGGTGAAAGTTTTCATTATTATTTCGTGTTTCAATATTTTGAGAATGAATTACTAGAAGTAATTTTTGTAAAATCTGTATTTAAGTATTTTTTAAAATATGATTTTAGCATTTTTAAAACTTTCACCTATGCAACCGGTACCTAAGGCCCTTCTGGGACCAGGGGACCCGTTTCCAGGGATGTGTATAAGGCAACTTTTGGCCCTAATAATTTCCCCCCTGATTTATACATCATGTGTTTTTTAGCTGAAAAACTTTCTTTAGGACATTGAGCCTCAGTTCCTTCCTATGGTCCAGACAAATAATGCACCTGAGGGCCAGGGGGCCATTTCCAGGGGCATAATATAGTCCTTATACAGGTAGGTGCGTAAATTGCTGTTTTTTGGCCACGAATGCCTGTTTAAGCTCGAAATTTCACCCAAAATACGTCTATGAGAATGTACCAAATTGTTTAAAATCAGTTTTTTAATTGTGACTGTCATAAGGGATTGTTTACCTTAACTAAAACAGGAATTTATCATATACACAATTACATATACGTTGCTACCACAAAAAAATAAGCTAGTGTCTCCAACGAGCGTGTTGTATAAGAACAAGTGCAGTGCGTGCAAGTCGTGGAAAAATTGTGTCTATTACAACTGAGTTGTAAAATAACATGTGTTGACAGAATAATTTATATCTTGGGTCAATTTGTACAATCTATAATGCATATACAGATGACAGATAGTGTGGTTACTGAAGCATGAAAAGTATTCACCAGTCACAGGTCAACTTGAACAATCTATGAAGCCTATTTGTGGCAGAACCTCAGTTGAATACCACACTAATAAGATCTGTAGGCAATTTATAGATCCCTTCTGAGGTCCCTAGAAGTCAGATTAAGAGATTTACTCAGTCTAGGAGTCTGCATCATTAGGGAGGGCACTGACTTAATAAAAATTTCCTTTATTCAAACATGAAGATGAATAAAAATTTCCAGGAAAGATAGTTAGGTGAGTAAGTTGCCATAGTGCATTTATAAATGGCGTAAAATGTGATTAATAACAAAGATGATGAATGAGATCAGACAACATCTGTTATATAGATTATGTATAGTTTATATTTTAGAGTAAAATCCATGAGTATATATACACAGTTAAATTACTTCTTAAGCAAGAAAATACTCAGAATAGGGGCCAGTAAGGGGTTTCTTCTCTAAAAAAGTGTTATAATATCAATAAAACAAGATATAACGTGTGTCCTTAATGTTCTATATACAAATTGCTTATTTAAAAATTTTAGTCTAAGGGAGGTAACACAAACAGAAAATCTGGCTTCACGAATTGAAAAAACATTTTCCCACGGTCCTCATAGCCATTGGGTCCCAATATCTCTGACAAAAAAAATTCTGTCGCAAAAATTGTTTCTTGAATGGATAGAGAAATGCGTTAAGATGATATATTTTGAATTTTAAACAAATTAATCAATTAATTTCAAAAATATGCAAAATTCTGGTTTTTAATAAGGGAGATAATTTGAACAGTGGGTATGGGAAAAATATAGCAAAAATCTCCGGTTTTGAAATCTTAATTTTGATTATATACTCATCTTTCATCAAATAGGGGTTTATGAGGGTCTCCGATTAATAGAGTTAGACATGAACAACATATATAAGTAAAAAAAAATCCCAATTTTGTAAAAAAAATTTGAAGAAGGCGGGAGACCTTTGATAGGCAAATGTATTATGGACATCAAAAATGGGGTTATAGATAAAATACCAACTTCAAATTCTTTTTTACTTTCATTTGTTATTATTGTTTTAATAGGGTTCCCTAATAATAGAATTAGTCATGAAAAACATATTTAAGTTTTATAAAAGTCAATTTTGAATATGTTTTCTTTAGGAAGGAGTCAGAGACATAGATAACAGTGTATCTAATTCCCTGGAAAGAGTGGGTGGCTTATTTTGTATTATTTCAATAGGGTTAATATAAGTTATAAATACCTGGTTATTTACATACTATTGTCCGTTTTTTCTCAACTGTCAAAGCTTGAATAATTTCACGGTGACTGAATGCATTGTTTTTGTACTGGCGGCCTAGTTGTTCTTAAAAATATCTTGACTCAAACATACCATACAGCATAAACAGCTTTACTCGATCATAATACACACTTTGGGAAACTCACGAAAGGCATTCACCGTGAAATTATTCATGTTTTGACAGTTGAGAAAAAACGAACAATACCAACTTCAAAGTCTGTTTTTTACTTTTATTTGTAATTATTATTTTAATAGGGTTCCCTAATAATAGAATTAGACATGAAAAACATATTTAAGTTTTAAAAAAGTCAATTTTTGAGTATTATTTTTAGGAAAGAGTGGGTGGTTTATTTTGTATTGTTTCAGTAAGGACTTTAGTCAGTTATTTCCCCCTGTATACTCTTCAAATAGGTAGGTCCAATTAGTTGGATTACTCGGATTTTACCCCTACTTTCAATGATTATTTGCTTAAATTAATCTTAAAAAACCTTTTTGTGAATCTTTTAATTTGTTTGAAAATCAAGCTAATTATTGTTAGGGTTAAGGCCTATTTAAATTTTATCACTTTTGTTAACATCTTAATTAATAAGAAAGATATTAGATGAAATATTTTGTTATCATTACATGGGACTCAATGATAAAATCCGAGAATTCCAACTGTAAGGACATACTTACTAATTGGATTGTTTCAGATTTTATCAAGGAAAGATAACTGACTAAAGTCCCTTATAGAGTTGATATAGGTTATAAATACCTGGTTATTTACATATTACCCATGGTTATTAACCTAACAGATTGTAACATTTAATAAGGGAAGTGTAAATTTTAATTTTGTTCTACTGATGTAGATCATTTCTCGTACCCCTAGGTTATCAAGATTCTAACTATCTTCTATTCTTATCGATCTAACTAGACTCTAGGTACGAGAATGATGTACCGTAGATCTATTTAGTACTGTATTTAATATAAGTCAAAAATATTTTTGGTCTGCTCTATTTCACCCAAAAAACTCCATTGAGTATTACAGTCATACAGTAAACTAGTCTGTTATTTTGATAAGCAAATGTTTGATTAAGCATCTGATAACATGCTACCAAGCACCCATGTTAACTGGAGATTAAAAAAAGAGAGATACCTCCCTTTAATAAAATGCATAAATGCTTTTTTTCAAGTCATTTATTTTTGAAGCATTTAAAAAATTTTCATATCTACTATTTCTTTTTCAATGGTGGTATTTGAAATAATATATTAAATAATATTTTGTTGCAGTCCATGGACAGTATTAAATTATTAATCGTCGTCTCTTTTGTGTTAGTTTCTTATCAATGTATTGCTCAATGATGTTATTTTTATGGAAGTAGTTCAACCTAGCCAAAAATTACTTATTGCCTCCAATGCAATTCAATACTATAATTTTGTTATTCTTATGTCTCATATGTATTTCAGTTCAAGTCTTCCTGAGTTGACCTCATACTCCGAGTATTCAAGGGAGAGAACCTGAACAATACGGTGTTGTAAATAAATATAGCATCCACGATTACTTCCCTTCAAGAAGAGAGAAAGTTTTATACAATCATAGTGTGCAGATTGTTTTTAACGCAGTCTTATCTCCTGATAACTGTTACGTCATGACGTAGTCAAGATTACCTGCCCCTTACCACTATCATTATCAGGTCATGCGAAGCACTATAAAGGTAGCGCCCACCAGGGCATCTTCAGGTTACAAAATGTTCTTCTTCTCTCTCTTTGTTTCATGTTGGCAATACCAAGTGACTATGAAATCACAAATGCTCCTGTTTCAAGAAAAAAGTAAAAGTCCGCCTTCATTCAGACTTTTAAAGTGTTTTAATCAATGTCAGCTTTATAATTTATGATACCAGCTCAATTCTAAGCAGAAAAGTGTATACTATTTGCTGCACATTACATCTCAAACTTCAGTTTAATACTTTTTCTCTGATGTATACATCATGCAGTCTTCCTGGTTGTCACAGAGTAAGAAACGTATGCAACCTTATAATGACTTGAACCCCAGACCCTAACAAGGCTTACAAGGAGAGTGATCTCTCCAAACTGAGCTATCTGGCTTCAACTATAATCTATCTCCCACGAATGGGACATGGTAAGTTCTTTGACAGAAATATAATAACAAGTATAAAGTATATTTTGTTCAATTTATTAAATATACAAAAAAATATTGTGTAGTTCAAGAAACAACTCGACTCTTCTCTCTTGATCTTCCCCACAAAAATTCATAATACAATAATATATGATGGTTTCTAGTCCATCAATATATATATATACAATCCTTTATCATATCAGTATAACTTAAAATATTGGGATTTTGAATCACAAACTACATTAGGGCCTTAAAAATCCTGTGTTAAGAGCAACCAGACCCTATCGAGCAAATTTTCTCATGAAAAATCAGGCATTTTGCCAAAGTTTAATATTGAATTTTACTTTTAGAAATATTGACAAGAAGACTATCGGTGGAAATCACAATAATCAATAAAAAAACTAACTTGAAGCATACTCTTCCAATCTTTTTTCAGATCATTGCTTAAAACACAGGATATTTCTTTGGCCTTACCAGCAATTATGATTCAAATGGCTCACAGATGTCAATCCAATCAAATTATAAATATATCCATAGCACAATGCAACACATGATATATTTGGCATTCTGAAAAGCCACAAAGCCTCGGTTCAACGACCTCAAATCAGCACATGCATGCGACCGTAATTTTCAGACTTTTGAAGAACTTGTTTCCTCTAACTGAAGTCCCGACATCAAGTCAAGTACTGTGGTTAAGTAATTATACACAAATGACGACAGAAAATGAACCTACAATTTAACATTAGGTAGTAGTTCCAACTATGGCAATATCACAAATTGAAGTCTATAAATAATTCTTAAGGACTAAATTGAACATAGTATTAGGAGAAAAATCTCAAAAATGTTCGGTTTGATATCATTAAAGTGTACAAAGCTATAAAATGTGTGAAAGGAAACATATCAGGAACAGCAACAGTTAAAAACAGAGACCTTCCACATAGCAAAGAGGGAGACTTCATTGAACAGATTTTTATTTTGAAGTAGTATTCAATTGTGTGAATTAAACTGGTACTGATTTTAATAAAAGTTTGTTATGCTGTGGTCATAAGAGCTTAAAACCAATTAAGTTTTTTAAAAATTGAAAAAAGTTTAATTCAGTTTAAAGTCTACTTCTAAATACATGTACATATTCAGCCAACTTTACAATTTTGTCACATAACTCCTGATCATTGAAATCAACTTCAGGCAGTTGATCTCTCAAAGTACGATTTCACATCTGGATGGAGCGAAACAACTGTAGGTAAATTTCTCACTCAACGAACTAAGCAGTGACCCTAGTGAGGTTCAAAACCCAGGACTTCTGGATCTCAAAGCATGTGTCCTACCACTGGATCACTGCTCCTAGCGTTCCTTTTTATTTAAGAAATTAACAGTCTGTTAGGTATAGCTTTATACACTTTAATGTAGTACTTATATTTTCAAAATAAATTGTCATAAAACTGTTACCATAGTAACCAAAGTGTATAATAAAGTATTATTTATAAATGAACAACAAAACTATCTAAATTTGGCACCTCACATTTAGTACAAATATATACATACAATAGAAATATACTTGATACATTTGATTCATCTCTCAATGGTGCATTCATTAACCCAGCTGATTTAAATACTCAAAATTTTTCAATAATCCCTCACTTCAGTACTTTTGTACTCAATAACAATAAAAATAGATATCCATAAAAGTATTTATGCAAAGGGATTATTGAACACAGGTTAATACATAGGGATCATCAAGCAAATGTTGAGTATCTACATCAGCAGGGTTAATGTATGCACCACTGACAGCTCAATAAAATTTACCAATATACATATACAAATAATGTACACAGTTTTATATTAGACTAGTAGTTTTATTAATATATTTCTCAATTTTTGTTTCATGAAATATAAATTATTTAATATTTAGGCCATGGAAATTTAATTGTTTGGTTCTCATTTAAATAATAAAAAAGGGTAACAAGCCCTTTTTAATTTCAACAAAATACAGATGGTAAAGCATTTTTCTAGAATCCATATAAGAAATGAGGCAGGGTGGACAGGGGGGCCTTTTGAAAGTTTTTTTTAAAAACGAGAATCAAACTATAAACTTTCTATGGCCTAAAATACAGTCAACATTGATTGTATAATGCATTTCATAAAGACAATTTTGAAACAATGATTTCAAGCACTGAAAAAAACCCAAAGTTTTGCAAATGGAAGAAGATCAGAGGCATACTCAAATCTGGTAATATTTTCATATTTTATAGAAACAAATACTCGAATATATGTACATTCAAATATCAAAATCGAATATTCAAACATCAAAATTTGTATAAGTTCCCAGCACTATAGTTACATTGTATAACCAACTTTATAATTCGAACTTGGTTGACAGCACCTTTATATTGTAACAACTTTATTTCAGCTTTTTACACACCACAGCAAATATCAGCTTAAAAAAATATATCAACGCTGAGTTTCATCTTTGAAGTACAACTCCATTAACAGATTTTTTAAGTTTGCAAAATGTCTTGAAAATAAATGCAAGTTCATTCAGTTTGATATCAAAGCAATGAAACTAAGACCAAGTGAACTCAGTGACTAATTATAGAAGTTATTTATGTCCCTGGAGTATTTAATTAAGAACAAGTTTCCTGGTACAATACAAGCTTAATTTTATTCCAGCTTAGTGTAATTTTCATTGAGCTTTAGAAAATTTTCAATAATAGTACTAATTGTGGACTCTGATTGGATCAGTAAAACTGGCACCAACACTTTAGACATTATAAGACCATCAGCAGCCGATTGAATAAACATTGGTGAAATTTAACCAACGTTTATACAATCGGCTGCAGGTCATATTGGGGTAGTGTACATTAGATTTCATTTTGATGAGATTGTATGCAGAGACAAGCCCTCTCATAACTCCTTAGTCTCTATAAGAACACATCATGTGGTCAAATTGAGTAGAACATGTTCTGCTAAAAATATCATGTAATTAAAAGAACACACCATTGGCACAATGCTAGGTTATACAGAAAAAATTCAAAAGTTTAACACGGAGGTTTGTGATGAAAAGTTTTGAGAGCACTGGGGGTTCAACCTGCCAAAATTTGTAATTTTTACAACCCTTTATTTTACTAAGTTTTCTAGGGGCTTTTTTAACTTAGATAAAAAAGTTTCCAGGTTAATGCCCGTTAAAACAATCAGGGTTGTTAGAAGTTGCCGCCTTTGTGTCTTCGAAATTCCACTGTAGTGTAAATCTTACAATGTCAATAATAATTTTCTTCCAATTCTCAAGATATATGTTCCAAACTTCAAGATAATTAAATCTAGTTGCTTGAAAATGTTTTCCTAATATTAGACAAACCTTCAATTTTCTGTAACAAACTCTGACATTTAAGCACAATAGAAAACAATAATCTAATCAGAACATGTAAATGGTTGAAAATTCACACACTTAAAAAATATGCCCCCCCCCCCTCAAGAATTACTCAATACTGAATACTGACTGATCAATACCATACTGCTTATTTCCTAGACCAAATTCTTGATGTTCTTTTACACCCAGTTTAATGGAATTCCTTAGTTTAGGATTCTATGGCTTCATTTTTACAAAGTTAATTATGCGGTACATAAGTTCCTTTTATTCATATTTTTGCAATACCATGTATGAATATTCTAAGATAAAAAAATTCACCACATAACACATAGATTCTATAAAATGATATTAAAAAATATCTAAGCTCAATTTAAATCAATCTTGTTATATTTTATTCAACTGTCAGTTGCTCATACATTAACCCCGCTGGTTTGAATACTTAACATTTGCTATGAAATCCCCATGTAAATACCCACCGATTTAAATACTTGATATTTGTTTAATTATCCCCGTATAAAAATACAGATACAGTACAACACCCACTAGGAGGGACTAATAGGTGTCACTTCAGAGGTTGTTGCTCAGCAGAGGTTAAATTCAATTAAAATTGCACCTTAGGGAAATATCAAAAGCTGTTGTTGTGCAGAGGTTTTGTTCTGTAGAGGGCCACTATGCATAGGTTTATCTACTTTTATCAATCCTGAGTATGGATGTACTGTAGTGAGCTTGGTCAATGTATGCTTCACTGACAATTGAATGAAATTTAAGGGTTTGTTAAGTCAAAACATGGTCGCAACAAAATATTGAGCATACAGCAAATTGTGTAAAATATGGGCAACCATACATCAGTTCATCTGCGTTCATAGAGAACATACATGTACATGACACTGTATATTTTTATTAATAAAGAAAGTATATGTATAAATATCATGAAGGAAACAAAACAATACAAGACAAAGTATATTATAGTCCAGCAACACTGACCTCAAACATCTGACCTATTTATATCAATTTCAGGCAATTTGTGATATTTTTCACTTTTTTGCAAAACAAGCCCAGCCTTTTTATTTCTGTATTATTACACATTATTCTCTAAATTTGCGAAAAACAAATGTGGTACAACTAGCTAATTTTTTTTTTTTTAAATGTAAACTTATCTTTTTAAATCAAAGTCTTTTAAACACTTAACTCTCAATAATATACTAACAGAAACTCAAATTTTTGACCCTAGCATTAACAGAAAACAGACTTTGAATGATACATATCTTTCATTTTTACTTTTTTTGGCTGAAAATAAATGAGAAATTTTAGTCACATTTTTGTAAATTTTTAACATTTTTTTTCAAAGTGAACAAGCATAATTTCAGCCCCATTTTAAGGCAAAAAATCATAAGCTATACAGGATGCATCAGGTCAATGTTGCCGTACTATATCTTTGGATCAACAGTTAATATATCTCCAATATCCTAGCAAACCGATTCTTCACCATTCAGAGCCATTAACTTCATGTCACGACTTTCTAATTCAAGAGTTAATTGTTCCACCTCAGCTTCGAGTACCTTATTTTTTCTAAACATTTGAACGTAATTCAGTTGTAACTGTTTTTGATACATAATAACTTTGTTTTTCTCTTCGAGCCATTGTTCTCTCTCTTTATCGTGTTCCTCTTTGTTGACTAGCATTTCAAGTTTAAGTTTATCTAATTCTTCACGTAAAGCACTCACTTCCCGATCTTTTTCACAAATTAACGACGGTTTCAGAGTTTCTCTCTCCGGCGTTATAGACTTAATGAAGTCTGTTTGAATTTCTTTTTCACAATGACACAAAGGTATGTCGGGTTCCATGTCAGATCCCGACATATTTAATCTCGCAAGACTGTCAGACGAAGTGTTATGGGATTTTAACCGTTCCGATATTTGACGATTTCTGTTTTCAACATTAGCGTTAGCTTCATCGAGTTTAGATTTCACATGTTCCAGTTTAGATTGAAGCATTAATACTTCTTCACATTTTTCAGCAAGCTGACCGTGTAAATTGTCTATCTGACTTTGTAAGTTTGATTTATCGCCCACTGATCTGCGACCTTGACCTTGCCAGGTTGCATCGTCCATCTGAGCTTGAAGTCTATTTGTTTCCTCAGCGAAGGCTTCACACCTTGCCATTAAGTCATCTTTTTCTGCAAGTATTTTATCAAATTCGTCTTTCATACCTTTTTTATCTTGTTGGAGTTTGAACACTTGAAGGTTTAAAATTTGTTCTGATTTATAGGATTTCTTTTGTATTTGTTTAACTCTGTTTTCATATTCTTCTCTCATCTCCTGGATTTCTCTAGCCCATCCATTTCTCTTCTCTTCATAAACTTGAAATATTGCTCGTTCATTTTTGTCCATTACATCACGCAGAGTATTAATCTCTGCATCCTTCTCTTTCAAGATGGCTTCCAGTTCACCAACTCCACTATCACTTGGAGATGGAGTCTGAACATAACCATCAATATGATTGGATGAAAGCCTGCTCAAGTGTGAGGCGGCCACAGAATCTGCCCTATCAGAAGTTCTGTTACAATCACTTGAAAAACTGGCAGACCTGAAAATAAACAAAATGTAAACAGCAATTGAATTATCAGCTTTCAAGAAGTAGTTTTAATGCAGCAGTCTTACACACAGTGTATTATTCATGTAAATGAAATATTATTCAAAAGCAATTGCAACATTTTCACCTTAAAATTGGAAAAAAAATAAAACTGACATATTTATGGAGGGCATTGAGTGAATTACAATTAAACCTCATTACACAACCTTAAAGTATTAAAGCTAAACTAATTATCATTCAAACAGAAATGTGTTCAACTAATTAAAAACATTCTGATTATAATATTAGTCATACAAAAAATTAACAGCTGTTTGTTAAACTTGTGTTATAGAATTTGAATATTTTTGATTTTCATTCAAATGCCAGTGGCGCATATATGAACCTTGCTGATTTTAATACTTGATAGTTGTTCTATATCTAATTCTATTAATCATTAGTACAGAAGTACTGTAGTAAGTATTTAAATCAGCAGGTTAATGCATGTGCCATAGAGAATTGAATAAAATTTAACATTAATAACAACTTTATTGATAGCAGATAGCACAATTGGTGTAAATCAATTTTTAATTTTCCATTTGTTATTCTTCATTCATAATCATAATTCATCAAAACCTATTCTCTTATAGCACTATAAGCCCATTGATTATACCAGATATTTAAAAAAAACCAAGCAAGAACTTTTTTCCCTCATTTAAAACCAAGCAGGTAGTTTCAGACAATTGTATAATGAAGTTCTCAAGATTACATTTTCAGACTTCCAATGTGTTGAAACTAGCAAAACTTTTACCAAACAAGGTCACCTTTTTGTAAACACGACACAAATTTTTAACATCCCCATCCCATATTTCAACGACATGGAAAGTTTACGACATATTTCATAAAATCGTTATAAAAAGTAAGAAAGAAATACTTAAAATGTCAAAATGGCAATAACATATAAGTATCAAATACTTGTAAGCAAATATACTCTGTTAATATTAGGCAAGACCATTATTTAGTTTGTTTTCATGCAATCAGACAACATAAGTACAGTAAAGTACCACTCTACGGCCAACTCGAAAATGCGGTCGTCTTCATAATACGGTCACCTTTTCCCCGTCCCCATTTTTTGTGCACTAATTCAATGGCCACATGACTTGATAATGCAGTCGTACCACTACTACAAATTACAGCAAATTTTTCTGGTCCCAAAATAGAAAATAAAATATATGAAAGTGGGTTGTTCATAAGACCTGTGATCTGTTTGATTTTTGATGCAAATCGTCTCTCTAAATTTCCAAACATTATCTATAAAGCCCGTAAACTTCAAATTTAGTACTTGATTTCAAGCAAAGATAGACATTTTCATTTATTTAGACTAGTAATGCGATGAACCATCAATATTAAATCTTACATTCTTTCAGTAAAACAAAATCCAGCAGTAGCAGACACATTAGAGATGGAACGCAGTCAAAATAAACAATATTCTAACATATTTTACAAGCAAGTAAATGAACAGACTTAACTTATCTGCAAAATTACTCAACTGAAAACTTTCTACGAAACGAAACATTATAAGTAAATCACAAGGTAACATAAAGAGAAAGCGCTACTGAGGAATTCTATCATATAGTGTCCTCCAAAAGTTTGTGCTTATATACTTCTATTGAAACCCACTTTCACACACAAAATTTATTTTAGATCTTAGCATAAAAACATTCAAATTGTACAAGAATATTATTATTTCTATCACTAAATTTTCCAAGACATAATTTCATATTTCATAATAAATTTAGGCTTCTGATTTCTATATGAAATTTTTGTTATTTTTGGGCAGCTTTCATTTTTATGTTTTCAAGTCATTCAAAATTGTAACTACAATTATCAATTTGACATACATGTATATGGAACTTTAAGAAGTTACTGGAATGAAGTCAATATAGATATCCAATCAAATCATAGCTTGATTATTTAGGGATCATTTAATGTTGTGTCCATACTTTTGTTGGGAACTGTAGATATTTGATACCAACAATGGTGAAAGATTCCTCATGTAATAAGTATACATCATGCTACAACTTATCAATTAAGTTGCACATTGATTGCACAAGTTTAGTTTTTTTATCAACTAAAGGACTCAGTGAATGAGCATGATAAATATTTTTGCTGAGTCATCTTTGAGTGTGTATCTATGGAGATCATTTTATCTGTACAAAATGCTTGTAATTACAGAACAATTCTCCATCACTTTTTACTACCTGATTACCTCCCTTTACACAACTTAATTAGAGTGATCTCCCCTTATCCAGCTCACACATTTCTGCTGAGTCATCTTTGATTATGTATCTATGGAGACCACTTTATCTTTACTAGTACATAATTATGTACTAGTAATAACAGAATAATTTTGATTTCCTTCACTTTATTAAACTTAAATCAAGTTAAATTAGAGTGATCTCCCCTTACTAAAGTCAAATGCAACATTCATTGCACATGTAACCAAAAAAAACCATGTGATCACTATAACTTTATTCTATAGTACTTTTTGTACAGGGCCTTATAAGGGTATCAGACAGTGTTAACAATTAGCATTTTCTGCAAACTACAATGCCTTCATGAATGTTACTAGGCCAGTCAAATTGTTGCCAGTTCGTGTTAAAAAAATAAGTTACCAAAATTAATACAAAAATATTAGCAAGCACTTTAACCTAAAAAGGATGTAATTATGTAAACCAGAAATGGAAATATGGAAGTAGGTTAGTAGATACCATCTGTTAGTTCTTGTAGTAAGTCATTATAAAATGTATAAGTGTGACTTTCAAGCTGCCATGTCAAAATTTGCATGGCTATTCTGGAGATATTTCGTAGCATTAAAGTTATGTTAAGAGTGTCAGGTACAGTACTTCATTTTGTGCATACTACGGAAAACAAATCATGACTTTTTGTAAAGCATTGACGTCATACTGAACAGCTGACGGGAGAATGTAATTTCAAACTCGTAGTTATTTTCAAACTTGTAGTTCTTCAAAGCAAAAAGAACAGAATTGCTTGACAATTAAACGATGCAGTTATAGGCTAAACAAACTAATATCAGTGAAATAGAATTCACACGAGTAAACTTTAAGTTTAAAGCTATTCCTCGGATCCAAATCTATTATATCAGAGTCCTGTAAAGAATGGGTTAGCTGGGATCCGGATATATCGGATCTAATGGAAATATGAAATTCTCGACAGCGTAACCTTGACAGTCACTATACTGATGGAATCCAAGGAATCATAGTACTTAAATTTCTTAAGCCATCCCAGCTAGCTCAGTCAGTAGCAGTTACTGGAGTTCGATTCCCAGGCAGGTTTTCTGCAGCAACTCCCTCCTACATCTGATTCTAAATCATGTAGGGCAGTTGTCAGTCACTGTCATCAGTACGCAGCTAGTAACTGGTAAACAGCTAAATCCACAGATTTAGTCATTCCAGGAGCTATGAGTAGGTAGACAAACTGCTGTGATAAGACCTATACAATGTATCGGTACTGAGTTAAACCCAGCCAAAGAAAACAACAACAACAACAAACATAAAATTACCTGTCAAAATCCATCTGTGAGTAGGTTGAGCCATGAGAAGTATTCACAGGAAGTTGACCAGCTACGCCGTAATCCTGTGACCCATATCCATCGTCATGACTTGAATATTTACGTGGATGTTCCCCACCTTGTTTCGGTGATGTCACATATTTGGGAGTTGAGACGACTGGTTTGAAAGCGATTGGTTTTACAATCCCTCGTCCTGGAGACTGAAAACAGAAAACAAAGATTTGATACGAAATGAAACAACATTCATTAGATAAGTTTAATGTAATCACATTTTCTTGCATATACAATGCACTCCCAAAAGTTCTTGAGGCAAAAGAAATATTGAGAAAAATTATAATACATTATGCATGAAGTTATACTACAATGTACTACTGTAAAATTTTATTTAAATGTTAGAAGTGCATACATTAACCCCGCTGATTTAAATGCTTGATATTTGTTTGATTATTCCCATACATTAATAGGGATTTATATTATATGGACAGGGAGTACAGAAGCACTGTAGTGAGTATTTATGCATTAGGAGATTATCAAACAAATGTTGAGTATCTAAATCAGCGGGGCTAATGTTTTCAATGTTATGTGTTCCATACTACACTATAGCCTCAGTTGTTGTGTTAAATGAACAAGCGATAAAAGAAATGATATACAAAAGGTTGTAGAGGTTATACAAGTAATTAACATCATTACAGAGAAGAATGTTGATGGATATCCTTGAATGATATCATCAACTTGTTAAAACTATCCTGGCAGATTTACAAACCGTTAGCAATTCAAACCCTACATTTATATACAGTGCTATACAAAAGTTCTTGAACATATGAAGTTTTTAGATACAGCAAGTAATGGTACTATTATTACTACTATAAATATGGTTTATTCATGCATTGATTCCAGTTAACATTTTTTAATTTACCAACTTATTGCGGGCTTAACGCAAAACAGTCATAACTCACTCTTTTTTAACTTGAGAGGAACATTATTTCAGTGACATGATTCTGGCATGTTAATAATGAATAATAATCCTTTTTGCACTAAACCAGCGATTTGATTCAAGCTATGTGAATATCAAATTTTATTCAACTATCAGTAGTGCATACATTCACCCCACTGATTTAAATACATTCTACAGTACTTTCTGTTCTATGTAAAAATAGGTAGTGGTATCTATAAATCAGGGGGGTAAATGTATGTGCCACTGACAGTTGAATAAAATTTAACAAATACATAGTATGAATCAAATGTTGATAAACTAATTCAGTGCTTATTTTCACTCATAGGGGAAAGGTGGTGGGGCCCTTTTTTTTAAGGGAAATCGCAACAAAAATTAAATTAGGGGGAAAATGTTCAATACTTGAGATAACTTGGATCCTCTAACAGAGTAACATTTCTGTCTATTTCTATAAAATTTCAATTATTGAACATATATACATACATCAATGATTTCTCTGTAAAGCTTGAGGAATGGGCAAAAATGCTATAAAAAGTACAAAAGTTTTAAGACAGTCTGACAGGGGGATTTTTTGCCTGGAAAGGGGCAAAATATATACTTTTTGGAGAGGGGAATGGGGCCCAATTTCGGGCCCCAAATTGGCATGAAAAAAACCACTGTGATTGATGTGGATTTTGGACTTTGCTCAAGTGACTCTTTTGGTTTTTTTTCATTGGAATAAAATGCGAATACTTTATTCTAAAAACAGGATTTTGTTCACAGACTTTCGGAGGGCACTATACATACAAGAGACATTTCTTTCTCACTTAAAACACATAACATAAACATATAAACATTAGTTTTACAAGAGTTTTACAAGAGCTTTCACAAATAGTTCTGTTGAACATATTATCACATTCCGAGCTAGGGAGAATATAGGATATGTCAAATACTACACACATTAAATAAGAATACCTATACAAATTATGTATGCAAAAAACTCTTAACAACATACACCGACCAAATCAGTCATAGTTTACTTCCTTACGTTTTTAATTGTTCATTGTTACATGTAATTGTTTGTTTATAAATTGATAAATTCTTACAACAACATTTCATTATTGTCATAAGTATTTTTTACATTTTATATTAATACAAATAAACAATCAGGAAATAATGGTTATATAATGCCGACAATTAAATACGAGTATGAAACCAGATCCATGGCGTGAACTGAGATTCAAACCTACAACCTCTCAAGCTTTAAGTGGACTCAAGTACCACATGGCCATAAAAACAAGCATGAAGGCAAGGGAGTAAAGTGCCACTTTATATCTCTGCTACATACATGTATGTACATGTAATGCATTTGAGAACAATTTAGTTATAAGTCTTCATACTTAACTCCCATATACAGTAAATATAAGGCATATTTTTAATAAAAAAGTATCATCTTCAGTTCACCCTCATCCCAGTCCTATTCTAACTTCCAAATGAAGAGTATTCAGTTCTTATACAAATACAGCAAATATGCACCAAACTAATCAATGATCTTTTAGCGATTTCGTGGTTAATGAAATGCATGGCTCAACTTTAAGGGTCACCCTATTGCCCCTGACGACCTATATTTGGGTTCCAGCAATTTGTTACAACTAGTAAACATTTGGTTTGAGCAAGTAAAACATATAGCTGGTTGACAAACAAGGCAATCAAGTATAAAGTATAATGTTGAGACCTGAAATGACTAACAAAAATCATTTCTTTTATGAACATTCAACAAGCCACATGGATCAACTCTCAACAGCATGAATTCATACAGCTTTAGTTAAACAAATACAAAAAATATGCTTCATGTACATAAAGAAAAGTTTCATATCTCTCTTAGATAAATATCTTATCGTTTTATTCCAATATCATGATTTTAAATATAAACATATGGTTTCAATGACAGACAAATAGATTCCCTGAGAATGTACACATTGTACGATCTCTAAGAATTTGTGGTTTCTACTCTGAGTGACGATGAATGAATCATTAAATGATATAAGAAACATTATCAGGAACAGTGAACAAAGAAAACTCTCATAGTACATGTGTCTAAGAATTATCAACACAAAAAATAAACTATAAACATGTTGGAACTAGAGACGAGGCAAAGCTTACAAAATAGTTTGGTACTTGTGGTTTTGGAACCAAGTTATTATGATGCGATGAAATTTAGCTGAAATTTTGTAAATGTTACTTCTTTTTTTTGTTGGATTAGCAACACATTGTATAGGTTATATAATGGCGGTCAGACAATCTACTCACCATTCCTGGAAAGGCTAAATCTCTGGATTCAGCTGTTAACTAGTTTCTAGTTTCCAGTAACTATACTTTCATGAATGACTGGCAACTGCCCTATATGATTTAGAATCAGTGTTAGGAGGAAGAATGGCTGTAGAAATTATTTCATGACCAAACTGCACAAAAGTATGCCTGCATGGAAATTGAACCCGGTGGACTTGTGTGCTTCCAACTGAGCTAGTCATCTTTAATATTATACAAAAAATCTTAGGTCAAAATTTGTTATACTTAGATTTTAAAATCATAGAACAATGAATCAAGTCCTATTTTATCACAAAATTTCATAAACAAAAAACAAATTTTCATCTTTTCATTACTAACATGTCTAAAACATCTGTCATGAAAATAATAATCCTCTCCAGTAAAAAATTGTAATATTATGTTATAATGACTTGTTTGAGAGAAAGGGATCATTAAAAACAAAATTGTTTCTATGGAGACATCATCATTTCACAATATCTTCAATATTTATTGAAACACAACCTAAAAACATGAAAGTTTTCATGTTGAACAGCAATAAATCAAATTTCATCCAGAAAGCCTGACACCTTAATGAAGATTTACTCATAAAATTTCCAAGAGAACACAAAATTATTATTCAAAGCAAAAAGTTCTCTTCTGCAGCTTCACTTTTCTACCTCCATTATTGAAAACTACTGAAGAGCATACACAAGTAACCCAAAGTTTGGAAATCAATGAAAAGATACATTTTCAGTAAATAAATTCTGATGTATGTGGCGGGTTTTCAAGCCAAAAACAGAATATTTGTTGCCATGCATCATACAATATTCATGGATGATCTAAAACATGCTATGGTTAATGCTGGCTGGCTGTGAAACTACCAAATTGCTGGAGGGTTAACATCTTATTTACAATGCTCAGAAAAATTTGAGGCAAGTTATTTTTCATCCCTTTCAGCTGAATTGATCCATTTCTTAAAGAAGCACTCCAGAAATAGTTTTAACAAACAAAGGCTATTGTAATGGTTTCTAAGCTTCATCCATTCTGAGAAAAAATGGAGAATGCAGGGGCAGAGACAGACTTCATTTTAAGTAGGGGGGGGAGGTGAAGATCTAGACAGATCTAATCAGTTGGGGATTTACGACAGACATTTGAATTCTTGTATATTCTCTTGGGGTCCTAAGGCTCTTCTGCTGGAATTGTTCACATAAAGCCATTGACTTCTGTAATAATTCCATCAGATTGTTTATCTGATGTTTTTTACCTGCTGACTTACAAAGTCAACAACCCAAGTAGCACATGGTATTGTTTACAGATGACTATGACCTCAACACAAAGTATCTTATGTTTTAATTACCAGAAATACGACAATAAACAGATGTGTAAGTACATTGTACAAAGAAAGGTTCCTTAGATTGTTATACAGTTCAATTTAACACTCAAAAACTCCATTAAGAGAAACACCATCTACATTAACCCCACTGATTTAAATACTCACTACAGTACTTTTGTACTAAATGAAAATTGATACCCATATTTATGTACAGAGATTATTGAAAAGATATTCAGTATTTAAATCAGTGGGGTTAATGTATGCACCAAAACAGTTGGATAAAATTGACAAAAAACAATATATTACCAATGGCATAGTTTCCTCCCAGAATACTTCTAGATCCGTATTCACATAAACCGGGTAAATATCATCAAAATTCTCCATTGTTTTATATATAATAACATCAATCAGTCAAATATTTCCATTATATAAAACAATTAGAAATGTCTCCTTCTCAACAGTACAATATCATATGTTTTACTTAGATTTGCATTTTATTTAACCATTATAAATGTCCTCTCCTCAAAACTGTACAAGATTACTAGCAAACTCAGATGTGTCTATAAACAACAGCATTATAGAAATTCTCGAAGAATAATATATCATCCGAAATGTTTATATTGTTAACTATGAAGTGCCTTTAAGTAAACTTAGAATTGTCTATAAAATGCAACACTTCTAGAAATTCTAGTAGAATAATATCATCGGAAAACGTTTATAACACATTATCACAAAAAAACATGAGTAAGAACTTCCAATCATCTCGAATGCTTGCCAGCTAAGAAATTAACAGTCGCTATATAATGTATAATACAGTAATTAAACAACAAAAACACGATATATTAACTATCTCTCTCTTTCTCTCACGCAGGTATAGTTCTATCTAAACGCGAAACATGTGCTTCAACTTACAGAGTAAATAAATGAAATAATTATCCCGACTATTCATTAAAACCATGCAGTGATCATTTCGGGTCGCAAAATGCAATGCTCATTTCAATTTTTCCAGAAATAGCACAGTGAAAGTCTATCGTATGTAAGCGGGAAAAGTATGCACAAAAATTTCAAAATAATGATGCAGTCACCCATCAATGTCAAACACAAAAACACTGAAATTTTATACTTGGACGAGAAACCAATTACATTCTCCCGCTTCTAAAGTTAAACAAGCAATTTCCAAGACAAATGTGATATATTATATAATTCCACGTTCTTTTGTCTATCGCAGACTGATATCAAATCTAATTTCAGAATTTCTAAACAATTCCAAGAATCATCAACAAGCGAGACAGAATATTTACAAAAACTGGTACAACAGATCACTTTAAAATAACAGAAATGTTGTCCATAAAATAAATCAATCCAGGGAATTAAACAATATCAAAAACACAAGTCAGAAATCATGCATTTAATCCGAAAACAATTGCAATCCATAAATCATGAGATCATATTCAATATTAAAACAAAATTCTGTCTATCACATCTTGAAGAAAACTTCTCCAAAGAAAGCTTAGCCCCCAATAAAGCACAAGTATTTTTCTCTACTTCTCTCCCTCTCTCTCTCTCAGAGTCTGTGCTCACAGGGTTTTCTTTCTCTAACAGAGTTAGGAAACAATGTCAAATAGAGCATACAGTGAACTAGAAAGAAAACATCTGGTTACAGCAAATATCATGCAATGATCTATAGACGGTAGTTGGCTTTCTTTAGAAATAAGAAACAGTTTAAAGCCCCTATATCATGACAAACACTGCCTAAGGACTGTAAAATAAATACACCCCTTTTCTAAGAAATTGGGACTTTGTAAAATTGAAACTTTAACAGCTAAATGATTTATTATGTTTAATGTGCCTCCACTGCATGTTGTATTTTAACAACTTTAACGTTTTAAGGCAATTTTCATGTCTGCAGTAAATAAATATATCTTTGAATAGGGCCTTTAATTTATAGTTAAAGCACACACTTACAGAAAGTAGTAACACTTGATATCAGGCAGTGTAAGAGGTTAGACTTCAAGATATCAAAATATGATCATTAATAAAGAGCCAGCCTACAAGCTTTGATAATATAATTGTTTATAAACAATAAATAGTGAAAATAAACAATACCAGATAAAAAATAGGTCAGTCATATTAATATTATTATCACTGATGAATGTTTTTACAACAGTCAGTCACATACATGTAGATGCCCCAATGTCTCTGGGACAATCATAAATTATAACTATAAATGTAAAAAAGAGTTTTAGTCAATTTTGGATTAAGATTTACTTAATTTCCATTTTGAAAGCCTAGAAAAGTATACTTTCACTTGTGGTTAAGCCACACTTGAAAATGTTGCATGAACTTCCAGCATCAATAAAATAAATCACCAATCAAATTGATTTAATTAGGCACTACATGCCTGTATCCAGGTATGCCCTTCTACACAGAATCAAAGAGTTAAAAATCATCCAGTCAAAATATGTTTTCCCCTATTTTAGAAAATCCATTTAAATTTCCACAGAAAAAGCACATTGCTACAACAATGATCCTCCCAAAACATCAACTTCAAAGCAATATTTTCATCCAACAAAAAATAAAATTTTATCAAGTAAAATATTTTATGCTTCATGACAAACGAAGCTAAAAAATGAAATTCTCCAAGCAGAGTTAAAACATCACATTGCCGCATCGCTTAAATCCAAATAAATAATATATAACTTTTTATAACACATGACCGCAGACACGATATAATAGCAGCATTATGGAGAGAATAATTTAATATAATTCAAACACTGGACCAATTTCCTTATTTGTAATAAGCCTTTATTAAGGGTTGTTAACATTTCGGCATTTACGTTAAGTGTTAATCTGGCCAACAGACGGTTTACAGACTGTGTCTACAAATTTTATCCTTTAAACAAACTGTACCAGTCTGACTAACAAGAAAGCACTAAGCAAATAGTTTATATCAACATTCTAACAGTGATTTCAATAAAATACTTTAATGTTGTTTGACACCATCATATATTGACAACAATAACTTCATTAAGTCCAATAAAAGTTAGAAGGTCTTTTAGTGGGACGTCCATAAAATACGAGAAAGAGAAAATTTTAACTTTAATCCACAATAAAAATAACAATACAAATGTACCGTATATATATTTCTGCTATCTTGATTAAGATGTGATTGAGACTTTAATAATCTTTAAGTTTAGAGGGTATTTAAGAAAGCAACCCAGGTCTGTAGTGCAGTTTGTAGCACTCTTGCATTTCAAATCTATTTTCCCAAGGGTTTGGGTTCGAATCATGCTCAGGGCGGTTATAAGCTTCATAGAAATTTGACAATGATGTTTTGACTCAATTTTTACCCTTTTGGAGAATTTCTTTCCAGAAAATTACTTAATAACTGTCTACACTTTTCCATCAAATACAAAAAGGGACATGTTTCTCTCTCTATTGCTGGGGTTTGAAGGAGGTATAGCACCCTTTATACACAGAAAAAATATATCAATCACTGAGTTCAAGTGAATGACCAAGTTGATGATAGAATAGAATGTTAACATACTCTGAAAAGTAATAGAACTTGAGGCATAATTTGACGTTTACAATAGCATTGATCATATTGAAAAATATCATGTACAATAACTATCAAAATAATACATAATCTTGAGTTTACCAAAGTTCTGTTCAGTTCTGTTCTGTTCCACAGGTACCTTATAGAGACCCTTAATTGTGAACTAGACATATTTTGACATATTGTTAATATACTTGATAGCAGATAACATATCTTAAATCACACTTTAATACAGCCCTTAATAGTCATTACACCCCCTTTGACACTAAATATCATCCCTTAAAACCCTTTATCAGTATGTTTATAAACTCCTTAAGGGGCAGTGTAAATCCCTAAATTGACATTGACTACGTAATAACATATACCAACATTTGTGTCAATGTCCAGGGTCTTAATTTAAATAAAGGGCCACTTTTATAAAAATTGACCATTGACCCCTTAAGATACCCTTAACCTAACTGACCACAACAACTGACCATTATTTGTACAGCTGTTATAATACTCAGTAGTTTAGACAATTTAATCAGACAATGCCATCAAGTGGTTGTAGTTACTAAAGATTTTAAATTATACAGTCTGACAGTGAAACTTGTCATTAAAAATCTAACATATTTTTAAGTAAATACTAGGACTGGGTATCTTCAAGCCAGTTGAGAAATGATGAGTTGCTATACAGTAGTCGCAAGTCGAGATACAGTAGTTGCAAATTGTGGTACAGTAGTCGCAAGTTGAGATAGAGCAGTCGCAAGTGGTCACTATTAGTGAGTCGAGATATATCAGTCACAATACAATATACTTTCATGAAGGTAAAAAAACATATCAGACATATTTGTGTTAAAATTCTTGTACATAATTAATTAATGAACTAGATCAAGGTACTGTGAAAATATTGAAAATAAATTAAATATCAAATCTTTGATGGTTAAGAACTAAAATCATTTTGGAGAAAACACATGCAAATATATAAACTGTCATCAAAAAACAAATCTGTATTTCATCGATTGTGAAAAAAGAATGATAGTGATAAAACTAAAAGACTCACAGTGATAAATATTGTAGTATATTTCATGACAATGTTATTCTCATGACACACACCAACTTATTATTCTAGTGCATTATTATGATTATTACCAACAGACAGATTGCTACAATGTCTTGGTGCAATATGGAGTCAATGCATGGGCACCTCATATATATATATAGGTTGTATACCAAGTAAAAAAAGCATTATTATAAATAATCATTCCATAGAATCTTCACACTGATTCTAGTCAGATTGCGCACTATGTGAAAAGACAAAAATGATAAAAATATCATACAAGAATTTTAAATAATAAAATCTTATATATTTTATCAAAAAATATTAATTGAAATACAATTATCATTTAATTATCTATAATAATTATCAACAATAATTATCATTACAATTTAATAGTTATTATTAATAATTATCGGTGGTAATTATTACTAATGATACATTAATTATAAATGTACCCCACACAATGTGTGTATCACTGCAGTTAACAGTAATTTTATGAGGCCCCCAGACACTTGTACCCATAGATAACAAAACTGATAACATTATCACGGGAAACATGAATTATCATCAATTTATGATAACAGGGGTGTTAGTATCAGTCATATCTCACAATATCTCATATTTAACATATTTAGTGTCCTCATGCCCAGATAGTCTGTCATATTTAGTGTCCTTATGCCGAGTTAATCTCTAATATTTTCACTGAAAATATTTCCCTGTTCAGATAATTCCCTCCTTGACATAACACAAAATATGAAGAACAGTAGCATGTTCAGTTACCTTGAACATTCCAAAACGTTCCGTAACAGAAGTGTTAGAACAACTCAACCCATAGACAACTCAACCCAAGACAACTGTTTCTCCTACTAATGGATTGAGTTGTGCTAACTTTGAGTTGAGTATTGCACGGGTTGAGTTGTCTTTGGGTTGAGTTCTCCAGTACCCTTAACGTTAGCTAACAGTAGTTACTGAACACGAGGCTGGTATGAAATTATTCACATGGATACAGTGAGAGGTCTTTAAAAGATGGTCCAGTCATCTAATTTCTATTTTGTACCAATTTGAACCAAACAATGACCGATGTACCGGATACAGACGTAGGGATTAGAGATTAACAGCAGTTAAGTTTGATAATTTGACCAAATGACATCAGAAAGTTAGTCATGTAGTCAAGTGCAAGAAAACTTTTCTAACCTGAATTGATACAGTGAGTGAGGTCAGGCTTTTAGTGGATTTTTTTGGCTGTAGCAACAAATTGTATAGGTCATATCACCACGGTCAGTCAACCTACTGACACCTTCCTGGAAAAGCTAAATCTCTGATTAACACTGCCATAACAATCAAGAACCAGTGGTAGGAGGGAGAATGACCATAAAAATCATTTCATGACCTAGCTCCAATAAAGTATGCACTGCCTAGGAATCAAACCTACAAGCCCTTGATTTGTAGACTTGTGTGCTAGAGACTAAGCTACCCAGCGACTAGGGCCTAAGAATATCTGGAGGGTAACATTTGAATCAGAATTGTCACACCAATGTGATGAAAACTTAAACTTAATGAATATTTAGATTAATTAATTTACAAGTTTATTCTATTACCATTATCATTGAGTTTATTCATTCTATATCAGTGACATATGAACGTAAATCAAGCTGTACAAATATTGAATTATTTATATACTATCTCGCTGTGAACGTGAACCAGTTTGAAATCATCATTTATTCATGTGAGATATTATACCCCGGGTCCTATCAGATCTATCTATATCATACAGGTATAGTAAATACAGGTGATATATTAACGGTCAAACAATGACAAATATTCTATATTATCTCGTAAAATCATCAACATTTGGTTTAATCAACCATTATAAGGTTATACGACAATATGCCACTAGGCTAAATAAAGGCTACATCAGTGCAGAGGAACATTGTTTGTTTGTTGATTTTTAGCAAGACTGTGAAACAGGCGAAGCTATAAGCGGCATTTCAGAATTGCGATATTGAGTAGTGGTCCATTTTTCCGCATGCCAGCAAATAGTTCAATATTAAAAACTCGATACATAACTGCCTTTATCTTGCATTCACACATATTTCATAAAATTCATTGCGACATCAAATCTCTTCAATTTTGTGAACAATTAAACTATGTTAGAAAAGTAATAACTCGACTGGTTACCGCGGATGTATACATGTACATCGATTTCATTCATGAAAAATTATGAATGAAAATATTTTACTCGTCCCCGTACCAAGCACTATAGTCACGTGATTAACAATTCAATAACCCTGGAAAGACTCGATCAAACGCTTTACTTTGAATTTGTAAGAACGGTTAAATTTCACAATAATATAAACAGTGGAGTAAATGTTTTATTTCTGTGTAAAAAAATAAACAAATATTCAATGACACATATGCTAGTTGTGAAGTAGTCTATACGCCGTGCAAATTCGAATATTTCATCCTTTTAGACTGTACAGCGTAGGAATAAATTCCCAGAGTTAGATGTAAACATGACAGGAACGCTGACATTTACTGATTTAGACAAAATGTGCTCGTAACAAAATTGATAAAAACTTGCGTTAAAACTGGATTTAAACATTAACATTCAGCAAAAGTGTACGGAATTAACTAATTCACATCTAGGATTAGGATTTAACATCGGAGGATACAAATTTACTGGAATGTAGAGGATCCAAATATGCGAACGTCGCGAAAACTGGTTACGAAACATACTGGATAAACAAATATTGATTTGAGCTCAGAATCCTAGTTCATAACCTACATATATGTGCTAATGTGTTCTGTGTGTTGCCCAGAACACTAGTCATTGTGTGCTTTATGGCTAGAGACATGCATCATGCTCACTAAACAGGAAACATGGAACGCAGAAAAATTAAACATGAATTACAAGGTAACTTCTGATTTAAACTGTAGTTATTATGTGTAATATACCCCGGCCCGTTTCAATATTAGCTGGGGAGGGGGGGGGGCTATTGCATTTACCGGTACGTAGTAATTCACCTTAACTAGAAATACCAGTATTAGAATTTTCAAAAATGTTTTACTGTGTATTCACAACGTATCCAAACCGTCCAAAGTTTATTTATAGAAGACAAGACTTAACATGCCCTGATAATATGTAAGACCATTGAGTCTATTTTTAGAATTCCAGGAATTAGCACGCTTTGTTTACAATTGGAGTAAATGAATTGAAGTAATATCCCTCAACGTTTTAAGCCGTGCCGAGTCTATTTAGAGAATATCAAGATTTGCGTGACACATGAATGATACCTAACATTTAGACCTTTTTTGATTCATTTTATGGAACTTTCTGGGCTGATGAAAGTACACCGAAAAAACAGGTGTTGTCCAGGATTTGTTCGGACTACGAACATAAAACAGCATTACTATGGTAGACTCTAGAACTGTTCCTGTCTATTTGACATATAGGGACTAGCCCCAATCTTTGAGCAAACCGAAATATTCCTATATAAATAAGAAGGGTGTTAAGCTAACAGCTATGTTTATGAGGGGCATGACTTAAATCTGTCTCAGTGGATACTGGTTACGCCTCTGGGCTGATTGGATACAGATAATCTTGGTTTACGATAAACCCGATCCAAAATTCCTAGCTTGAGTAATCGCTAATAAATTGCTATCGCTTATAAATATGCAGCAAATCTGTTCACAAAGACGTGCGTGAAATATATCAGTACGTGTGGTTTTTAGCATGAACCACAATTTAGGAGAGCATCTATTTTGCAATGTATTAAGAAATAAATTAATGAAAATAATGCACTTAAAGTGCCCATCAATGGCAGAATTTTTATTGCAGTACTATAAAATTAAAAATTATTACAATTTAATTAGCTCTGTCAGCATTTGTAAATAAAAAAGGAGGACGCAAGTAAAAGAAATCATGAACTGCTTCTACCATCAGATTCTGACGACTCCAATGTGTAAATAAGTGATCTTATTTTAAGTTCATGATATTTTGTCTTTTATCGGGGCTACTGTCCCCGAACACCCGCTTTTTCATGGTCATCGTCAATACCGACACGTTGAAGACACAGGGATTCATAACGATAACCATTTATACCTATATCCATGGCTGCCCTAATTGTGGCATGTACCCATTAAATAAAACCCTCTTTTGGCTTCAAAGTTTGCATTGCATGTCTATGGAAAGTATGTTATGAATTTTAAAAAAATTCAGAATTTTTGGATTTGCGGAGGTTAAAATCTATGCTATTTTAAAATCACAAACAAAATTTGAGTAAATTCCATCCGATAGTTATTTAGATATTTCATTGGGTCCAGCTTTAAGGCAAAATACCTATAAAATGAAAACATTTTGTATTTTTAATGTGTATTTCACAATTCATGTTGTTTCATTTCAATTGGTGATATTGTTCTCTACCTCATGCTGTTGCGTTGTCCTTTTTTTCAAAAATGTACATACTGCAGGCTGATCCAACAATTGTTATCAACTTCATTTATGATAATTTCTACAGCATACCTTAAAAGTAACTCATATTAGCAGAACAGTTCTGTTCTGTTTATGATAGCTATGAAAGTAAGATTACAAAAACAAGAATTATTTGAAATTTCTTTTTTCCATTTTTGAATCATCTAGCTTGTGAATTATGATTTTAATTTTTTCTTCACGTGTTCAACATGATTTTGATATTTTACTTGAAGTACAATATTTTGTTATTATAGACAGGATGTATGAAATCATTGTGTTGACATTACTGAAAATCATTATTTCTATTGAATGAGGAAATAAGACTTCTCACAGCTCTTCATCAACTAGTAATTATACAAGTCCATTGATCAGTGAGTTATAAGAAAATGTATGCCAATCTTTCTTAAAAAGCTCTTAATCATCAGATTTGATTTATACCTAAATTAATGACTGGTTATACGTGAGACGAAACTAAAGCTTGAACTATTGATGGTTGTTTGAGCCTTCAACACAGTCTTGCTTCAGTGCTTTTCAGCACTTTGATTGGTTTAGTGCCTAAAAACACACTGTATAGGTTTTATCACATCTGTCAGTCCACCTACTCTCTGTTCCTGGAAAGGCTAAATCTCTGAAATTAGCTGTTAACCAGCTACTAGGGGCATACTTCCGTCAGTGACTGACTACTGCCCAACATGATTTAGAATCTGTGGTAGGAAGGAGAATGGCCATAGAAACTTATTTCATGACCAAGCTTCATAAAAGTATGCTCGCCGGAAAATATTGTTTGTGTACTGTGACATGACAGTACACGTTTCAAGAAATTTGAAAACCAAATCTGTCGGAAATATATGAAAAATGACCCGAAGTCAGCAAACTTTCAATTTCCTCGTCTTCAACAACAGAGAATGGAAACAAGGAAATACAGATTTCCTTTTGTTTGTGCTATTTCATTCAACTGTCAGTGGCGCAAACATTAACTCCCAATGATTTAAATACTCACTACAGTACTTTCAAAAGTCATGCACTAGTATTATCAAATTTTATTCAACTGTAAGAGACACACACATTTACACCCCTCTGACGTAAATACTTGATATTTGTTTGACAATCCCAATTATAAATACAATTTTTACTGACAGTGAGAAAAGAAATACTGTAATAAGTATTTAAATCAGCAGAGCAATTATATTCCCCACTGACAGCTAATTTGTTCGTTTGGTATTGGTTTAACGCCCTTGCAACACATTCTATAGGTCATATAACCGCGGTCAGTCAATATATAACGGTGGTCAGTCAACCTACTCACTCCTGGAAAGGCTAAATATCTGGATTTAGCTGTTAACCAACTACTAAGCGCATACTTTCGTCAGTGACTGACAACTGCCCTACATAATTAAAAATCATAGGTAGGAGGGAGAATGCCCATAGGTAAGTTAGTACTGGTGATAGAAAAGTGTCCAGGAAACCTATAGTAGAAAGAGCCGGCCGGCAAGTATATGACCTATATACGTGTTGAATGCGACGTTAAAAAAAAACGAGTCAAATACCAGTAATTAGTAAACCAAACGATATTTTTCTACTGGCCTAATAAAACCTTATATAAAATATATCTTGATCAAAGATAGGTGAAATATTCAATCTTGTCAACAATCGGGGTGTTAGGTTACTGTTAAAATGAACAAATCAAATCTCTAAACAATAGACCTTTAGTAATTACAATATCATATATATAGTATATACAAACAATATGATTCAGTATAAAAGTATTTCCGAAAATTTATGCATCAAATATTTTTATATCATTTGATATTGGTTAATGATATTCAGCTGTCAGAGGCTCATACATTAACCCTGCTGATTTAAATACTTGATTCTCAATAGTGAGTACAAAGGTTGGTATTTTAATGAGTGGGGTTAATGTACCTGCCATTGACAACTGCATAAAATTTATCAGAATCAAACACTGTACACAGGTAAAAATTCAAGCATTATTTTTCTTGTTCATAATATGAAAAACTAAAATTGTTCCATAGTCCCCATACATGAATACTCACTGCAGCACTTCTTTGTATAGAGATTGTGGAACAATTATTGAGTATTTAAATCAGCGGGTTAAATGAAGGCAACACTGACAAATGAATAAAATTTAGCAATTACCATTATACAACTATTCAGATTCAACTACATTGATATGTGGGAAGAATTTGGAACAACTACTTACCCAGAAAACATTCTCCAGCGAACCAGTAAATTGTGACAAATTAATATTGTTGATATTCTGATATTCGCTTTCAGACATGTTTCTTGTTTTATACATATTTACTTATATCACATATTAACAAAAATGTAGTTTAATCCTTTCAGAAAACTGCTGGTTATTACACACTACCAACAACATTCATATTTTACTAAAAACACCAGAATTTTAATAAATTAATCATATTACACTGTTGATAATTTTGTTATCAGTCTTATCATCATATTCAATTGTTTTCCTAAACTATACGATCACAAATCCCACTAAAAACAACATTAAAAACACCAGTCAGGCATTCAACAAAAGAATAATAATTTTTCATTAAACTGCATCCAACAAAATGAATAATAAATTATCATGAAACAACAAAACGTTAAAACAAAATTATCCCTTGCAACACATTAACCATATTGACTTTTCCTCAACAAATATCAAGCATGTTTCAATGCCTTTCAGTCTTAATATCATTTTTTTCTTTATTTTCACATCAATATATTTTGTGTCACAAAGCTTTTATCACCAAATCAAAGGTTTTTCATCGCAACGCAACGTGGATATTGATCCGACAAATACTTCTAAGAATATTGACCGTAATTTCTCTCATAACAACATCTGTTCACTTTCATTTACATATATATAATGCAAGTCTTTGGCTTAATTTCCATATAAACAACATATCCATAAACGATCCCGAGATCCTGAAATCAGCTAGAGTTAATCAACACCATTCAATCAATTTATATTCACAAATTAACTCCAGAATATGTTCTGCCAGTTTTTAATACCTTATTAAGCTAAGCCCTCGATAATGATAAACTTCCCGCTACAGTTAATATAAATTTCGCCAGTTTCCACATTTTTACACTATTTACTATAAACCCCAACTGTCCACCACAAGATTACAGTAATATTTAACGTCTTGTCTTACATTTATCACTTTGACCAATCAAATTACAGCTCACATAAAAATCAACCAATCAGAACGCTGTTTATAATCCTCACCAGCTGCCATATTTTCAAAGGTAAATATTCCACTAACTAACTAAGTCAGAAATACCTGGTGCAGTAAAAATCAATATTTCTTGATGAGAAAAAGACAATGACTATTAAAACTTGATAATATCATCAATTTATACGAGACCCGGAGACCTGTGATAAAATCCTGGGGCACAAACAATAATAGAAAAATCAATGTTATCATTTTATTGTAAATAATGGTCGACACATGACACGGATTATCTTCAACTTGTAAACCTTGATGGCACTTGAATACAAAATCTAAAACAATAGTCATATAGATAATCCATATACAGGCATAATAGACAATATTTTTACAACTTTTGTACAAAAAAAACTACGACAGATTTTTAAAATTATTTGAAACAAGGTACTAACAGATGACCAGGGGTAATAGCTGTTAAATGGTGAACACGCATTATCATGAAACTTAAGACTATAAAATGCAATTCCTTTTAATTCAATTAAGTTTTCTGTGTATTGGAGAACTAAGAAGAAATCCTATAAAAGTTACACAAAAGTGAAAATATTTTTTATTCATTTATAAAATCATAAGTTTCTGTATTCACTGTCTTTCAAATGTTTCCTATCCTAGTGAAAATTATCATTGATATACTTTACTGGTATGAGGTAGCTGGTCATCTTAAAAGCTTACATAATTCAAGAACTATTTTTCTTTTTAAACAAAGGCAATGACCGACTCAAATATATACTATGTTCTTTTACTTGTGAAATAAAACAAAATTGAAAGACCATACCCAACAAAATAATAATGTTCAAAATTGAACTAAACAACAATATTTTCAAAAATAACATAAGATAAATTACATTGTAAAATTTTAAGTTTTTAACAAAGAAATGACTTATCGGTCGTTGATCTAGGATCTAATTTCAATATCAAAGCAAAGTGACCAAATTCACAATATTATTCTGTAATATAATTTTTTTATCGGTGATAAAAGTCAGTAAATCATAGAGAACAATATGAATATATATTCGTATAGTAGTTGCTCCTGAATAATGACCGCATGATAGCGAGTGTTGCTTAGCTAAGGTGAACCACTGACAAGGTAACTGACCCCGTCTTATTAAATACTCGGTATTGTATGCTATTATAATCATAATGCAGTTTACAAAGTAATTTAAACCCAAAACATCTTGTTTGATTGTTTGTTTGTTAATTGGAATATTTTGCTGCTTATTAACATTCTTAGACTTACAGGAATTCGGCACTGAAGTGTTTAGTTAAAACTGAAAATCAGAAACTATGAACAATGAAATGCCAAAGTTTAACAAGAAGAGTGAAATATACTTCATATAAAAATAAGACCCTTAGAATACTCATTTACACCTGGGTGGAGTGAAACAAAGGTAAATTTCTTGCTCATGGATATAAGCAATACCCAGGTGGGGTTCTAACATGGGCCCTCTCAATCCCTAAGTGAGGGTCATACCACTTTCCACCACATTGCCAAGTAAATATCTCTATTAAAACAATAAAAAGCAATTCAACACTTCTAACACTTAAAAAACACCAAATTTCTCATCTCACTACAATTACAACATACAAAATTTGATCGTAAATGCACTAAAACATTGAAAGTTTATATGAATAAAATAAATTTACCTCCGGTTTAGTAAAACGATGTAATAATCCCATACTGTCAAATACAAACATTGTAGGAACCTCAGATCTTTGTTTTCCGACATACATAAGAAGGGTACTTGATCTAGTCTGATTTTCTATGATACCCAAGTACCCAGTTTATTGACGTAGTGACTTTAGATTATGACTTCCCATACATTATGCCTCAACGTTTAACACTCGATGACAAATGGTTTGAAAATATTGATACAAAGTATTTTGTCATAGTAAAATCATGAATTCCAACCTGTATAGGAGATCAGAGTGCTATTCACTTCTGTAGAGTTTTTTCTCACCTTATGGGAAAGTAGTGGAAATGGTATTAAAGGCATACATGCTGATTTGCCGCAAAAATTGTAAAAATTATAAAGAATGTTCATTTTAAGTAATGACTCGCAAATTAAGATCTTTTTGATAAATAGTGAAAGTTTAAAAACAGTACACATACTGAAATAATTAAGAAGCATTTTAATGTAATGTTCATAGCAACTCAATTTTCATCTCCAAATTATGCAAAATTTGACAATTTTTAAGTCCAAAATGCTTTATCTTGTACATAAAAAAGGTGTTTTTTTAAACCACTCTGCTATTACGAACAATGATTTTGATGGTTTAAATAAATTAATACAACTGATTTAAATGCTTGATAAATTAATACAACTGATTTAAATGCTTGATACAGTATTTTTGTACAAATTATTGATAGAAATAACTGTATTTATGTACTAGGATTATCAAACAAATATCAAGTATCTAAATCAGCAGAATTAATGTATGCGCCACTGACATTTGAATAAAATTAACCAATACTAGTAAGTCAAAATCTTCAAGATTCTTGTCCAAACTTATTACTAACTAAAATTCAGCAAATACGTCTTTAACATTAAAAATGACTCAAACATTTGTAGGAGTCGGAACAGTGACTATTTACCTACCATAAAACCTAGAGTAAATATTTACAAGTTTGATTGACACAGTATATCAATTTTAACTATATTATATCTAGATAAACCCTCAATAAAACCTTCATATTACCCCAGTAAACTTATAAACCCAGGTATTATCTTACGATATATATATACCGGCCATGTAATCCGACCAACCTTCTATATATAATTACATGCCGAGTGACCCCTTCACTGTCCCTTAATCCATTTATCCTAAAGTTGACTTTTTGATAACGATCATAATTCCTTCGGCTTTTCCAATATTTCACACAATAACGACAGGTATTAGCTTTACTTATATCAACTTACAGAGATGGTCGTACAAGTTTTTGACCCCGTAATCTAGCATGAATTTTAAGTAATCTCGATCATTATCGAAATGATCCTCGTTAATGCTTATATATCTGTATATATTATAAATACGACTTATCCTAAGTTATACAAATGGATTTACACTAATTTATAATCAAATAAAAAATTTCATAAATCTTTTTTTTGAAAGAGACCCAGATTCAATACTGATGACTAGACAATGCCACAAGGCCTAGTTCACACTGTCCCAGTGTTATTTCAGGTGGAGGACCAGGATAAACCGAGAAGATTCCTGCAGAAATCAAGAAGCCAGATTGGAAGTCATCATATCTCCACCTTGGACACAGGCCAAGTCAGTTTACCACAGTGGTCTAAATGTTAAGAGAGACAGATCATGCCAAACAGCTACCTCGATGCCCCTGATCTCCCCAGAATGTACCCAGTACGGTTTTCGCTCCCTCATGAAACCCAGTTGTATTTAAATTTTGATCAGCACCAAGATTACTCCCAAGTGATTGTCGATTCTACATGTTTTATCCCGATTCAATGCCGTTCTTCACGGCATAGCTACAGTAGTCTCAGTTTGTCCCAGTATCAATACCGAGACCTGCCAGTTTGTAGACCGGGACAGTGTGAACTAGGCATACGCATTTTTTGAACCAAGCTTCTGGGTGAGTCAGAGCAAGTTCAAATATTTTTAAATTGAGAAAACTTACCAACTAATCTTGTATAAATATAGAAGTAGATATAATATACACAGTGAGATAGGTAAAGAGGTCGAACAATATCAATATACCTCGGTATCCTAGTCCAGAAATATTTCATCACCTTATAAAAAATGACAAATATTTCAATTGATGAGATTATTAAACTTCTATCAAAAATACTTTCATGTCGAAGGTCGATGGAATATTAACAACACCACTTAAGAATTTTAGTGTATATTTTCCTTATCATATACATTAACCCCACTGATTTAAATACTCACTATAGTACTTTTGCAGTCATGATTGATAAAATTAGGTATTCTTATTTATGCACGTGGATTATCAAACAATACTGAGTTTTTATTTTGTACAAGAATTAAATATAACGCATAATGGAGTATTCAAATCAGCAGGGTTAATGTATGCTCCACTGATATTTGAATATAATAAATTTTGTATCAAGATGCAGATGACAGCCGGCTCATGTTCAGACAAACATATTGAACTCTTTCTTAAACATTGCTGTAAAAGACTTTATTAAAAGTTGACCTAAGTGTGAGTGTCCACAAATAAGACCCGCGGTTTTGACACCAGATTGCGATATATGGTCAAGATATACGAAAAACTAAAGATAAAAGTGAATACTTGATGAAGTTAGACCTTCTGCCTAACCATAAAGACAAATATAAACAAACAAACAAAATTGTGCAAAGTTATAAAATCGCCACAAGGGCTTTTATTTTGAATACATAAAATCAATTAAAGGCCACAGGGTATCAATACGATACAAGTTAAATCATTACGTAATATTTGTATAGAAGTGAAATGTCACAAGTTGGCGTGACATTGTCATAAAGTCCGTACACTTCAGACGTGGTCATTACACTTCAACAACAGTTATATTGAATGGTCAGTTTTAACATGTCTGATCAAAATATTGACCAATCAGAATTAAGTATTTTAGTAACAAAAATGTCAGCCATAAGAAAGTTATTGTAGAACGCTAACTGTTATAAAAGTCGGAACAAATCTTGATAACAATAATTACATTGATACTTTAAATGTCATTACAAAGGGTCGTAAGGGTTAACAGATCCACGGGTTCAAATTGCATTAAGAATTCTGATGAATTCTAACCAATTAGTTTTTCTCCGAATCAATTTTTCCTGTCATATGCTGTACTTATTGCTATTTATTAAAAAAATTGAATTTATATGAAAATTTCAAGGTTTGAATAAATTTTAAAATGCTTTGAAAGCCTAAAAAGACTTTATTGAGCTTTAATTGGTTAAACATTTCATTAAATGAGAAGGTGATTCCTACTAAGTTCTATGTCAAAATAGGCATTGTTCTAACATTTCAAGGGTTGCCCCAAGACTGTAGTAACTCACTCTTTCACGCTATTCTCTTACAACAGTCTTGCAGGCAACCCTCAATATAATACCAAATTATTCAAACATTTGTATAATATACATGTTTAACTAAATCACAGACAGCCAAACCTTCAGGCAATTTTGCAGCGCCTGCCAAGGAATTCTGAATTTTTAAAGCTTTCCCTAGGCAAGCTTGAAAGTCTTGAAATAAATCTTTGCAATAAAGTATGAACCAACTACAAAATGTGACAACAAGGTTAAGGTTAGACCTCCCACTGGATGAAGCATATCATTACAGCAGTATCAAAGATTGTCTAAATTGTTCTGTCCTTAAAAACATTGACCCCTTTATCCTTTCTATCAAACACAATGGTATAAAATAACATTACAACCTAGTATTTGAGACAATTTTAATAATGACCATTACAATATAAGTACAAATTAAATCTGCAATGTAACGTTCAGCAACAACTACATGTGCAGTATCACATTCCAAAGATTGTTAATTAACCCAAAGTTTCGAAATTAACCCAAAGTTTCGAAATTCCTAAACAAAATTTATAGATATGTTCGATAAAATACCGACAAATTTGTAACGGTTTCAACTTTAACGTCTATTTAAAGGAATACAAGAGAGGGCGTGTCCAGACATACACTGACCGATATTAAATCGTAGTCTATCAATACAATCCTTTAATTAACTCGGTTTTAATACAATCAACTATAATTGATACAGAAATTCCTTACGACTTCAGTTTACAATTTAAAGGTGAAATTTAAATGTAAATTTAAGATAAACTTTACTTATAAATGTCTCTGTTACAACCAGTCTAAAATATAGCCTTAAAAGTATGCTATACTCTTACATTCTTTGGGGTGTGTTTGATTCACTGTGCAGAACATTCCAAACTGAGAAAAAAACAATCAAATGAACAAGAACACTGTCTGGAACATGTTCTCATTATGCCTTGCCTATAAAATTGATGCTTCCATAAGAGGAAAAACCACCCCTTAGTTACATAACACATCTGGAAGAACATTCTAGCAACCAAGTTTCTAGATGCCATGCTTGTTTCACAACTTCAAGTTCCAAAGTATTTGATTCAAGAACATGTTCAGCACAAGTTCCATACAGCAAATTGAACATGCCCTTGTATACATCAAACCACTTGCCTAGATTTTACAATACAATAAAACTTAGACAACTGTAAGTTATTTCTTAAGTAAAAATGCCCATTAACATAAACATTAGTGTCCAAATGATCTTGTCACCTGAAATTAACATGACCAATACAACATCTGTCAACATTTTAATACAGGTATGATTTATTTAATGATAAAATCTATGATTATTCATACATTAAACAGCAAAACTTGTGTTCATTAGCAAGACATGGTAACCACAAAATATGGCTGTTTAAAACAAGGGGCAGCTAGGTGAATGTATAAATCATGTAAAAATTATGTTAGAACAAAACAATATGTCTTTTTTCAAGTTTTTATGTTCTGTTAAGGTATTGTACAAAAATGTAACACCGCATCATTTCTCCTGGAAGATGACATCATTTATCTTCCAAAGTGTTGTCATGTTAAATTCATATTTTTACTAGAGTGAAAATATAAAATTTTATAGTTTTATTGTATATTTTCATCGAATACCACCACAGGCCAGTTTCCTAGGTATATTGCTATACAGTGCTTTGTCGTCTGGTACCCATCTTACACCAAAAGGAATATGTAAGTGCTATCAAATCAAGGATATCAGGGGGCGAAGCATCATATAGGTCTGTCTCAAGCTATTCTAAATGACCTATATTGCAGTGAAACCATGTAAATTAAACACTAACAGTATGATATTGATCATTTAATGGACTCGTTCCCTTCAGCTACAAGTCATCAATACCACCATCTATGTTTTAGCTTATATATCAATATATCTAACCCTACCATCTTTCAACGTTATCACCATACCATCAAGGCCGAGAGATGAAAACATGACCATTATACCTAATAGATTTCACACTTCAACCTCCCTAGACAATCCCTGAGATGTCCATTGCATGACTTCCCCATTAGGTTTACTAATATAAATGCTGTTCAAAGACGTCTGAAGTCATTATCTTGTTTTTTACAATATTTTAATTTTCGCTAGTACAATATGAGTGTTTATGACATTTACATACTTGGATTTGGTTCCCTGTGGTTTTAAAACAGTTACAGAAGCAACATTGTTTATATTTTTTACTTTTACATACTTTCAACATTGTAGACATTAGATAAAATATAAGAAACCTTTTATAACAGGGCAGTCAGTCAGCCTACTCGCTGTAGAAGAGATTTTTCATGACAAATATCCATGTGAGACTTAACTTGTTTTCATTTAATTTATAGCCTTGGTCTGCACATATTGCATTCATAACCAGTTACTGGACCAGGTGAAAATCTAAACAACAAACACAGAATTTCTGTGACAGAAACAACATTCTGAAATTATAATGGACCAATCCACCCTGAAGTTATAATGGACCAATCCACCCTGAAGTTATAATGGACCGATCCATCCTGAAGTTATAATGGACCGATCCACCCTGAAGTTATAATGGACCGATCCACCCTGAAGTTATAATAGACCGATCCACCCTGAAGTTATAATGGACCAATCCACCCTGAAGTTATAATGGACCGTTCCATCCTGAAGTAATAACAGATTTTTTCACCCTGTAGTTATAATGGATCATTCCACACAGAAAATATCATGGATCATTCTGCCCTGAAGTTATAATGAGCTGTTCCATTATTAATGTAATTATAATACAGCTCTGAGATTCCTATCAATATAAACATGATAAACTATTAACCTATAACCTCAGGTGATACAACAAACTGATATCATCAAATTAATTATATACAATAAACAACACCAATATAGAGAACAACAAACTTTGAAAACAGATCAAAACAAGTGAAATCTGGCCTACCATATGCCCCTAATAATACTTTTAATAATAATCATTATGATGATGATGGTGGTGGTGATGATGACTATGATGATGATGATGATGATGATGATGATAATGATGATGATTTTCATGATGATGATTATAATGAAGATGATGGTGATGACTATGATGATAACGGTAATGACTATGATGATGATAGTGATGGTGGTGGTGGTGATGATGATGGTGATGATTATAATGATAATGGTGGTAGTAATGATGATAATGATGTGATTTCACATGAGTTTGATTACACAACCCAAGGCTAAATAACTAAGCAATGGTCAGTCAGTGTATTAATAAATTTTATTCAACTGTCAGTGGCACAAACATTAACTCAGCTGATTTGAATAATTGATATTTATTCGACAATCATACAAAGGTAAGGCTAACTATTTTCATAGATCATGTGAGAACAGAAGCGCTGTAGTGAAGTGAGTATTTAAATCAGCAGAGTTAATGTATGCTCTGCTGACAGTTGAATAAAACTAGCAGTAGTGAGTATCGAAATCAATGGAGTTATATATGTGCCACTGCTCTGAGAGTTGAATGAAATTATCATTAGTGAGTATTTAAATCAGTGGGGTTAATATATGCGCCACTGACAGTTGAGTTAAGTCTAACCATAGTCTTGTACAATATACACATTAGTACTGTTCACTCATATACTACATGTATAATGAGCTCATTTTTCTAAATTAATGGTTGTCACAATGTCAGATAAAAGCAACCAATAAGACATCATCTAATTAACACTGAATATTTTACATCATTTAATTGGTTAACATTGTTTAATGTGACTAACGAGCGTAAGGTCGTTAAGGTAATTAATTACATGACAAATTGATAATTTATGAGTTACTGAATCACATACATTAGCCACAGTTTATGTCTACCTTTTCATCATCGTTAGAAATAATGTATTTAGTTTAGTGATTGTTAGTCTATCCCCAAAATATCTTAGTAAGTTTGTTTTAAGCCAGAAAATAGAGAATACATTAAATAACGAATAATAACTTTAAAATACTAGTTATTACTCAAATTCATGAGTTTTTACATCACATTCTAAGTCAGAAAATAAAATAAAAACAAGAATGCTTAGCAGTTATTATTTATACCAAAATCAGTGATTTTGGTATTTAATTTATACAACAGTCGCCTTTTTTTAATATATTATCTTATCTTTCAACAACAGTGCTTCATGTTAGCTATTGTTTGGGCAATATTTTATAGCAAAAATTGATGGTAAGCTAGTGATTATTCTTCAGCAAGGCAATGCTCTCAGCCCCTTTTCATCCATCCTGTCCTCTTTTGCTCTTCCTTATGAAAAAAAAATTTACTTTAAAATGTCAATCCTTTTATGTGCCCTTTCCCTTAATTTGTCTCCCTTCCCTTTTCTGTGTTCTATAATAAGTACTGGTTCAGCACCAGACTAGCCTAACTACATTACATTACATAAAAGAAGGACATAAACTAGATCCCCACTGACCCACAGAAATATTTTACTTACCAAATAAGAACCTACACCAAACTGTACAATATCCATAGATTCTCTATCTATATCCTGATACATCATTGTTTTAATCCATTAACATCTATCACTAGATTTCTTTTAAATTGTTCTAATAGAAAGACAAGAAACCACTCTCACTGTTCAGAGGTCTACATGGAAGATTGCAATTATCCAATTGTGTAGCCTCCTTGAATAAAGTCTTTATTATTGTTGTTATTATTAATACTCTCTATGTTGAACAGAATAGTCGTCCATTTGTAATAACCAAATAATTATACCACAAAGTTCCACAAATCAAATTTCAAAATTACTAAGTAATAAAATATCAAACACCATTGTAGAACTTCACTTCAAATTTCATTAAATGAAAATGCCTTGAAATATTCTAATGCAGCTTTTTTTTAACACAATGTTGATTAAATTATTTTTATGCCATAAAATGTAAAAACAACATAGTGCAAAATAAAAGAGCTTCCAGAAATAGTTAAATGCAGTCCCTTTTTCACACCTATTTGATAAAAATATTATATTTAAAATTTGGAAAAAATGTTGTTGTTTTTTGTAACCATAAACGTTGAAACAACAAAGCATTAACAGCAATGTGACAACAATATTTAAAACCAATAGGTGTCAAATAGTTTTGATAAATTTTGATAAACTAACAATTTTAATTACTTTTACACAACAATAGTGTCAACATTTTAATTAAACGATATAATTTGAAACAGAGCAGAACAGAATTTTTTTCAAACAGCATAAACACATGGTGTTTGCCACAAAAACAATATAATTTGAAAGTCAGAAAACTAAAAACTCAAAAGAACATAAAACTCCATTCTAGTACATGCATAATTTAACACAATCCAGAATTAAAAATCAATGAATTTACACAATTATTCAATTACCAATAATACATTTTATCACAACACAATCAGAAATTTAATTCAATTTGATACAGTTGAAAAAACAATATGATACTATACAGCATGCATAGTTTGCCTTAAGTTTGAAAACAGACCCACAAAAATATACAACTGTAAATGTACAATTCAAGCACATACATCCATGCAGGCACTATTTAAGTATTATTCACAACAGCCTAATCAATACATGAAGGTATTCCTGCAAGTTAAGTCCATTAATGATTTATACCAATCACTATCTCTGGCTTAACTCTGACTATTAAAGATACTAGTTCATAGATTTTGGTTAAATTTTTTAATATTTTAAAAACACCATTCAGTGTTTGAAATTGTGTTAAGAAAATAAACATCATAATGTTTTAAGGCAAACTGACTGATAGATTGCGAGAAATATACAATGAAAGTCACATAAACACACTAAAATAGTCAATACCATTTTCAACAGGTTAAATTTTTACACACAAAATCCTCACTTTATGTTTCAGTTGAATGTCAGTTTGCACTAAAGTTGTCAAATTTTGCACAAAACTTGCCATTATCTGAATTCTACTTTACTGCTTCCATAATGTTCCGTAACCATTTTCAGAGTTTGGGGAGAACACAACTGTATGTCCAAGCCACTTTAACGATTTTATAGCTACAAGACTAATCAATCTAAAATCCATTAGAAATCCTAGCTGTATCATATCATCACTTTAATTTACTAAGTCCAAGCATCTCTTCTCAATCATTACTGACCTCACACTGACCAGTGCAAATATTTTAGTGACCAGTGAACATATTTCATTTACTTTAAAGTTTATGTATAATTAAGGCAAATTCAAGCTAGCACTCAATAACAGCCAGCATTAAATTCCAGTCAGCAACAAGGGCTAAACACCACTAAATTTCATATAAAGTGTAGAAATAAATCCAAGATTGTCCTTTATAATATGAATTAAGCAACACACTATGTTTACTACATAGAATATGATATACATGCAATGTCACTTTATGAACACCATACTGCCCTATCAACTTCCTGTTGACTGCAACTTCCTGTCGTCTGCATCTTAAATTTTAAATCCAAATATTCAAACAAGGTATGCAGGGTAATGTCATTTGAGTACTTATTTTAAGCAAGTATTCAGCATGGTCAGTCCATTATCATTAGAATAAAAAACAAAACAAAAGAAAAATGTTAATACAGCTCAAATTTTGACTTTTCAATAAAAGGTGATCATCTTTAGCATGTCCCATTAACACCTGTCATGTGACAGGTGCTTGTTTAGCATAAACCAATCAGAATCTAGCACAGTGACTCATGGTCCAATCAAAATCATTGACACATAGAAAATAACCACTGACAGTAAATTTTACAGTTGAAAGACAGTGAAAAGACTCAGTCATGAAATTAAACTAAAATAATGGAAGATGAGATGTTTAGAATTCTGAACATGATGATTGTCTATCATTAACCAGGCATATGAATGATCATGATAAAAATCTTCAAGGTTTTTATCCATCAATGAAACAAAATCTCGACAAAATTGATCTGGTCCACCCATCAGATTATAATACAATACCAAAAGCACTCATCAGATTTTATGGGGGTTTATTATTATTTTTATGTGATCGCTACTTCAAATCTAGCATTTATTGGAACAGGTCTTAACATTTTCTGCATCACATCTCCAACGCCAATTTTATGCCTTTTGCAAAAACACTGGAAAGCCTTCGAACATTTCCCAGTCATCGCCATTTTCTTTAAATAGTTAACATTAAGAAAATAATAGTGGGTTTTCCAGGGTCTTCAAGTATAAAACCGGTGTTGAAAATGTGATGCGCAGAAAATAGTAATCACTTTTCTGCTTGAGTTGAGATGCATTGTTCACTATTTTCTTTTTGAAACCGTAGCATTTGTGATGTAAAAGTCATGTGGTATCGCCACCGTGATAATAAATCATTCCATTATATATGCATTATGTAAGCAATTAAATATCTCATAAATAACATAAAGTCAAAAACTAAACATCAAAGACGAATGTAACTAAATCGTGACAACTGTCCATTGGAAGCATTTCACATAAAAACAGTTTCAAAATGTTTTTAAGATAAATTACAAAGATAAAACAGTTTAATTCCGGTTTTAATAACAAAAGATTTGGTAAGCTAATATCATTATATGAGGTAAGATGACCGCCCTACCTTAAAGTATCAAGTTTAGTTTTCCTTTTATTTTTTGTTGACTTCAAGGTAAAACTGAGTTTTTATAGTTGTTAAGCACACTAACAGATCATTAGTCAATTCTTGTGATGACTTTTATTTTTGAAAATACTTTTTCAGTGTAAGCATGAACTGAGGGTATAATCTGTACCTTCAAGCTAAAACTCAAAAGACTTGGGCCTAAGTTTTACAAAGAACTTAAAGCCATCCAACCATTTCAGTAAAATGTGCCATTTCGCTGAATGGTCATGTTGTTAAATAATTTTTGTGCTGGTTTGTGGGATAATGACCAAATGATACTTGAAATTAGTGTTTTTTACAGGATTTAGTGAATTTCACTTAAGAAAGTTGCCCTCCAAAAATTACTCTTTTTTCGTGTGCTTCACCCTTTAAAGGGTGTCTCAAGGGGTTCTAGAGGCTCTATTGATTTTAGGAGAAAATAGGGCAAAATTTCACCATGTCTTGAGCAATCATGGGCTAAATTTATTTCTTAAAGCATGCATACCAGCAAAAGTTTGTGAGTCATTTTGTCAAAATAATGTTAACAATTTTCATTGATTTAATACCAAAAATAATTTTCCTTCAACTATGACATTCAACACATAGCTAAATTTTTCTGCCATCAGATTAGCCTAATTTTAATCTTAGTTCAAAAAGTGCAAGTAATTAATTAACTAATAATTGGGAGCACCTGTGATGTTATAGAATTTAATATATTCATAATTACATAAAACATGCATAAATTTGCATATATAATTATGTATACCGGTACTTGTACATAGATAAAGTAGGTTTTCATAGAGTGAAACATTCTTTAAATAAATGAAACAATTACTTATAAAATTAGTAAAGTAATTTAACACATTGAAGATACTCATAGACCCTATATTCATGTTATATAGGGTCCTTAAGATACAAAACTTCGATTTTGAATGATAGTGTAAAAAAGCTTCCAATTTGCTTAGTATGGTTTAAGAAATAAATAAATAATTTATATTTGTCGTGGACAAAATCAATTCAACCCATAAGTATTAAAAGCATAAGTTAAACACTTGATTCATTCAGGCACTTCAGTTGCTCAAGCCCTAGGTTTTTCCACACAGCCAGAAATTACTTGAAAAAGTATTATGTATAAACAAGAGTAGCATTATGTGAACGTAGACATTAAAGACCCCCCTGAAACAATCTCTTACAATATACAAAGTAAAATTTCCATAAATATGAATGAATTATTGTGGCATAGGATCCCTGTCTAATTCTGGGACAGCCTATGACTCCTCTTGAAAATTATTGCAAGCCTAATTCCCCCATTGAGTATATGACTCTTAACCAACTTGGCTCCATAAATTTCTCTCAAGTATGAAAATAGGTGGAAATTAAATATATCAATTTAATTGTTTACTTAAAATGTTTCAAAAACTAACAAAAGACAATGTATCAAGTATTCTATCAAGTGTGTCACACATAAATGTATTCTATTATTTTTAAATAGTACAGTAATGAATAAAATATTTTAGTCGAAAAAAACCTATATAAAATCATTATACAATGTAATACATTTATCACAGCATGATTCATTATAGAAATTCTTTTATTTATTTGTTCTTTATTGTTAAACAGCCTACAGTCACATATTTGATAACAAAAAACATTAAAATACAAGAATATCAAGTCATTTATAGATGAGTAAACAGGACTATATCGGCCAAATATGACTCACTTCTTTTTAGAGAAAAAATGGAACAGTTCAAAAATTTAATCGAGCTGATTTTTTTTGTTCTTACTTTGAGAAGTATAGACACCTACATATTTTTTATAATAATGAAGTGGGTGCCATTTCAATGAATTTTTAAATGAATCAAACACATTCAATACGTCTCATAACATGACAGACAAAAACGTACATTGTCAATTATAATAATAATTATTTCGACCTAACAAGTATTTGATATGTTTTGACAAAATTTCAACGATATTTCACGCCGCCAATATGATCATATTAAATGCCCAAGTGCTTTGTCCTAAATTCCTGTGTATCTATCATTGTTGAATATTATACCTATATAATAATTTTTCAATAGAACATCTATAACAAAAATATAAGTAAAAATATCCACTGAGTCATACATATATATTAAATACACTATCTTAACAAATCATTAAATAAATAATAAACATGGTTTAAAAGCTTGGCATAATATTAAAGCCCCTTTATCGAGACTAACAGTGTTAAAGGACTGCCGAGAAAATATACATGTATTTGGTACTAATATTACTTCAATCACCTTTAATCCAATCACCTTTTTTATAAATGATATTTTTGCTTAAATATGTTTATGTTTTTTATCACACTTCAAGTTCAAAGTGAAAGTAGACGGAAACCCAAAGTAGAATTTGGTTGTCAATACTTAGTTTTTTTATCACAGAATATTTAAGTCTAAGGTGAAGTCTTGTGATAGAAAAAAATCCACAAAATTACATAATTAAGCTCTAAAACAATTTCGAATCATAAATAGGCAATATCAACAAAAAACATATGCTGTATATATCGTGCTTTTATAAAAGGACTCCCTTTTCTAAGAAATTTCCACTTTGTCAAACATATAAATAACTTAGAAAGCAAAATAATTTGACATGTTCAATGCCCCTCTAATGCAATATTTAAAGACTTCAGAGTTACAGGACAGTTTTCAGGCCTGTCGTAAATGAATATATCATCGTATGGTGGCTTTAACAAAATCATTAGATAAATAATAAACATGATTTAAATACCTGTCATAAAATTAAACAAACTTCACAGATTTCATGAATAAAGAAATAGGACAAATTTATAAAAGAGATCATAATGGTAAAAGGAATATATTAATTGTATTTTAATGGGACATAATAAATCACCCTTTGATGGTATTATCAATGTGATTTTTCATTATAATCATTACCATTGTAGCATAGATTTGATGTTTTATTGTTAGATAAAATTTATCATTAGAACAGAACAGAACAGAACAGATAATTTATTGATGATTTTCGTGATATCATAAAATTCAATACAAAAGACTATAAAAGTTGACAGAGAATGGGCTGTCTTTTATATAATTGATCCAAACAGAATAATTCCTTTTTTACACTGTTTGAAGTGACACATGCAAGAGGTATGAGTGTTTTTTATAGCAGAGTTCATCCAAATAAAGCAGGAGATGAATTTGCCTCTCTGGCTAGCTCAGTTGATAGCACACAAGCCTACTGATAGAGTGAAAGGGAGTTAGATTCCCAGGTGGGGCATACTTTCAAGGAGTTTGGTCATAAAATAATTTCTATGGCCAATCTCCCTCCTACCACTGATTCTAAATATAAATATATATGTATATAATAATAAATTCTATGACAGTTGTCAGTCACTGACGGAAGTATGCACCAAGTAGTTGGTTAACAGCTGAATCCAGATATTTAGCCTTTATAAGAACAGTGAGTAGGTTGACTGACCGCCGTTATATGAGTTATAAAATGTGTTGCTACATCATTCAACCCAATAAACAATTTGCAGTAAGTATAATACAATACATATTTTACCAACCTTGGTGGAGACCTCTTCTTCGATACCCGGAACTGAATCTCGACTTTTCTGTTTCTTAAATAAACGTCTCCATGCATTTGTTGTACACTTCATTGTTTATTTATATCTCCTTTGATTTTTAATCATATTGAAACATTTAAAAATCATTAAAATATTGAAAATCAGGAAACACTAGTTCACTATGAAAACTTCAACACCTTTAAGTTTGCATCATTCTACACTTTATGATAAAGTTCAAAACTCTAAGAACTCAATTGAAGAAGTCAAAAAGATATTCCAAGCAATCAATCACATGTCACCAAACTTTATTTATCCGAAAAATTTCCATCATTCTCGTTAAAATGTTTTTGTGAGTATACACTCAATTGAGCAAGACCAAATCCCATCAGAATGTAAAAACTCTAAACTGTTTATAAAATGCTGTCAAAACTCTTTGATATTTCATGTATTATGATACATATAACTTTAAGAACTTGTTAACATCCATTATGAACTTAGTAAATTATTCAAAGAGAGTATCTGGCTTCTTGTAAAAGCTTTCCTATTTCATACGACTGGATAATCAAAGTTCCATATGGCTCAGTTTTATATTCATAAATTTTATTCAGCTGTCAGTTGTCCATACATTTACCCCACTCATTTAAATACTCACTACAGTATTTCTGTACTCACTTTAGATAATCAAGTATCTAAATCAGAGGGGTTAACTTAATGTATGTGCCACAAACACTTGAATAAAATATACCAATAGAAATTTCAATTCAGCAAAATAAATCTTCATTCCAGCATACATTAACTCTGATTAAAATCTAATTTTATCGATCACATGTACAGTAATACTGAAGCAAATATTTAAATCAGCGGGGTTAATGCACTACTGACAGCTGAATGAAATCGAACAATACATTTGAAATTTTCAACACTTTAAGAAAATCCATCACAGACTTACAACGTTATTTTAAACAGTGTCACTGACTTCTGTATGATGCATAACTATAGTTTTGTCCATCGCCAGAAATGGTAGACAGACGTAGCCCATGTCAGACTCGGAGACGTTAATTCCTTACATACCGAAAGTAATAAATTAATGATGAGTCACTTTGTTAATTAGATAGAATTAACCATGGACAGGAACATAGGAAATGGATATCTGGTCATCAATGATTGGTCACAGACGACATTAACAGGACATATGATAACATAAAGTGGTCAGTCAATACTAAGCTAGGGGTCAATTTTCAATTAATTCACAAAATCAAAGAAAAAGTGAAACTATCCTTTATTCTAATATGGTAATGTGTGATCTTCACACCCTTTTTTATTGGTAGAAGAACAAAAGATGGAAGAAAAGCATTTCACATTATTCTAAAACATGATCATGACAGCCCCACTAACCCTTTTACTATGTTTTTAAGTAACTTTCCAAAATAAAGAACAAGCAAGATTTTAAAATATGGGTTTTTTACTAGCCAGCTTCAATATTTAAATATGGGCTATTGGGTTAAAATGGTGACGACTGCTATAAGCTCAGTTATAAATACTAAAGGATTTAAAAAACAGCAATCACCTCAAAAAAACAAATACGAAGGGTTATCCAAACATTTGTATATGACATCATCATTATTCGACCAATTACAGATATCCATATATTCCTTAATAAATATCCTTATAAAGAATTACCAATTAATGACTCTAGACTAGAACTTTGCACTAGTGTAAGAATTCCTTCCCATTTTGAAAAAGTAACAATTTACACACACAATATATTAAAAGAAGCATATTGCTGAGATCTATCGGCCGATAAATCACTAGTCAAAATTTTCAAATTTACGTATTATATCCATATTTGCTTGTTATAAAATATATATACAAGAAGAAAAAACTTCTTAGTTCCAGAAATATAGAAAAAGAAGCGTATAATTATATTGCCAGGATCTATCCACTAATGAATTACAATTTTACATGTTATATCCATATTCGCTTGTTATAAAAAAATAAATGTAAGAACAAACACTCAGTAGTTCAGCCATCGTTAACTAACATCAAACTTAACTTTTCACGTCACTAATGTACTATTTAAACACTATCACACAAAGATTATCAAATTTCTTATCAATAACTAATCAAATAACAATATCATAAATCTTCCTCTAAACTGTTATAATATATATTTACCATTAACAAACATGCGTACATAATATATAACAAGCTTACAGAGTTATGTCACTTGAAATTTGGCCTGTTAAGGAGTGAATACATCGTTTAATATGGCCAATAAACTGATTGCTAGTGAAAGTAATCGAAACATTATTAAGATAAAAAGTTACAACCTTATACCAATAAGTAGATACATGTGAAACATTTTTATAGTATGATAAAAACCTTTGGATATATTTAATCAAGTTTGTTAACCTGAGAGTAAGGTCATTTGATTATCAAATCTTGAAAACATTAAATACTTACACCCAGGTCTGAAGGTTGTAGCACAGTTGGTAGGGGGCCAGATTTATGAATCTAGCTTACAGAAAGTGGTTACAATTCCAACTGGTGCAGTTATAACCTTTAGTGATTTAACAACAACATTTGTTAATTTCCCTCAATTATTAAGGATACTTTTATGCAGAAGTTGCCAGCCTTGTGAAAGGGTAAGTAAGTACTGGTGATAGACAAGAGTTTGCTATATTCATTCAAAATTACTTCCCTTTAATGTTTACAGAATTACCTCCCTTTGATAGCAATAATTGAATGAAACAAGGAGTGACTTTAAATTAAATGTATGAAATGAGGATGACAAGAAAATATGAGAGAATGTGAACATATTTTAAGATGTTATCTGACTGTTACCACTTATCATTTGACAGTTAACTTAAATAAGTTAAGATGGTATTTTAAAGTCATCTATTATTGCTCTGATATGCATGTTTTAAAAGCTATCTAAAAGCTTGGCAACAAGCATAGATCATCTACGCTTGGGTCGTGATGTTTTTTAATTTTTTTTAAAAATGTTCAATTAAATGGACAGGGACAAACCAAACACTGATAGGACATATATGTACTTTGACAGGTGTTGAATCATCGTGTCCATTCAATTAAATCTATAACTACGTCAAAAGCCTGCCCTGCTAGCTAAATTGATAGGGCACAAATTTACTGATCAAGGAGTTGTAAGTTTGATTCCTGAATGGAATACTTTCGTGTAGCTTGGTCATGAAATAATTTTTTTATGGTCATTTTCCCTCCTACCACTGATTCTAAATCATGTAGGGCAGTACTCAGTCACTGATGGAAGTATGCGCCAAGTAGTTGGTTAACATTTAAATCCAGAGATATAGCCTTTCCAGGAACAGTGAGTAGGTGGACTGACCACCATGATTTAACCTACACAATGAGTTGCTATGGCGTTAAACCCAACAAAAAAAGTCAAAAATATACAAAGCACAACAGCAGTTTAACTTTCCTCCAGCACTAGTCTCACTGATTATGTTATACCATTATAGTGATGAGCAAAATCACCAACTAGCCTGACTATATACAATAAGTAATTTGTGGGTGAAAAATTGTTGCCCAAGCCTACCTTACATAGTAAGTTGTCACAGGCAATCAGACAACCATTATTGGTGAGCCCGATTAAAACAGCTTATGATATTATCAAAACTTATAAAGTTAAAGCAAGGTTTTGAAGTCTACTATATGTATCGCTATTCAGTATTAACTGTCAAAACTCAATTAAAAGTAAGAATTTTAAGAAACAATATTACAGTTATATCATCTCATGTTTAAATTGGAAGAATTCTAAATTTTCATAAATTGAGATTACATCTTAAAACATAACCTAAATACAGAGATAGAAATTGTGACACATTTGGTGAAGATAATATTTTAAAATGTCTTAGTTGCCATGGCAACCATTTTAAGACATCAGCAAAACAAAACAACTCTAAGTAAATTAAAATAAAGTGAAGAAAAGTTGCAAAATAATGTAATAAATCATGTTGCAGACGAACACAAGACAGTCTGATGTTTTAGTGAGCAGACGGAATGTAGCAGACGGAATGTTTTATCTTAAGAATGATATTATATGCTAACCTAATTTAGTAAATTTAGTTTTAAGATGCTGTATATGTTGAAGACACAAAACATGGAAAAATTCAGACTTCAGCCAACTTACAAAGTACAGAGAATTATTTGAAAACATCCTCAGTAACCAAGGGCATTATTATTAGTTAAAGTCATAGCCTATGTGTACTGTGGGTTTTACGAGTTTGATTTGAAAATAGAGCTTAAAATGTTAAATAATGCTATTCATATGCAATACAGAGAGTGGTCCATATATCAAATCTGCTGATTTAAATACTTATTACATCACTTCTGTACTCATGACTGATAAAATAGTTATCTGTATCTATGTTTAGTAATTATCGAACAAATATTGAGTACAAGTATTTAAATCAGCAGGGTTAATGTAAGTGCCACTAAAAGTTGAATAAAATGTAATACAAGACATATCACAAATAAAAGATTCAAGCATAAAACCAGAGACAAACAATACAGTGACTAAAGTGTCAACTATCCATCATTATTAATTATTTATACCAGTATCAACTTCATAAGTACATGATACATTGTAGCTTGGAACTAGATGGTACAATAATGATGTACCGGGGTATACTAGTTCATCTTAAATACACCTGGCATATATCATGGGTTATCTTAAATTTCTTAACCTTAACACCAAGGTGATAATGCTCACAAAATGATTTAGTAAAGTTAAAATCTTAAAATATAATGTCATTTATTGCCACATGGGCGAAATAAATGGTGCAATGCTAAAAGTGTTCATTTCTTTACTGAAACAGCCATGCAACATAAACTGTCTTAACCCAAGGAACCTATTATACAGGTCCTTACTCAATTATAGGACAGTCAGAATATCAAGTGAAATGCTAAATGAACAAGTATGCCAAGAACCTAACTGAAAGCCTGAAAGACTGCAAGCCATCTTTTAAATCATCACATGATAAAACTTCTTGATTATAATTTCAAGTTTTTTTTCATTTGGTGCAAACAAAGCATTTACTAATGCAATGGAAATTATGTGTACCGCACAAGTAAAACTTATGACAAATTGAATTCCTTTTGTATTACAAGCTCCATGGAAAAAATGTGTCAAAAAAGCTTCATCTGAAACTTGACGTCATGTCATATAGTGAGTGAAAAAAAACCCATATCATTTAGTTCCAAATTACATATATTCTAGTCATCATGAAATTAAAACAACCAACCTCTAGTAACACATAATTTCCATCATCCTCCATGGTCATGTTGATGGTCCAAGAACCATTAAAACAATTAAGTCAATTATTCTCCAATTTTCCTTTTACCAACAAAAATTAGTCCAAGATTTTCACAAATTTAATGAATGCATACTTTCGGTAACTTTCGACAATTTGTCTCTTATTTTTGTTACTAACACTCAAGAAGTCCAAAATATTTACTAAGTCACAAATGCATACTATCAATAACTTTTAACAAACATTTACCAATTTTTGTTATAGTAACTTAAATAAGTCCAAAATTGTTTCACTAAGTCATGAATGCCGACTTTCCATAATTTATACATAGTCATATACATACAGCCAATGGGATGAGTAAGAATTTTTCAAATAGTATTAAACTACGTATGTTATAGTATCAAGCCATACTATCTAGTCCCGGTAAGGTAAGTAAATGTTTGTATATATAAATTAAGTATACGTTTTCACTAAATCTAGTCAAGCATTAATTATCAACTATTTCCTCTTCTTCGTAACGTTTATTTTTACCATATAAAGAAGATCTTAACCACTGCGGGCATAATGTGGTATGACTATATGACTATGTTTTTAACTCTTATCTATCTTCACCTTCAAGTTAATAAACTCACTTAAGTTCATTAATTTTGATACTCAACTTTTAAAATCAAAATTTTGATCTTTTGAAAATGATTTTTTAATGCCATTTTTTACTACTAAAAGAGCTTGACATATAGAGAATGTTGAAGAATATGAATAAGAAATAAATTTTGATTTTTTGAAAAGCAATTTTTAACCTTATCTATTATTAATTCATAAGCTTGACAATTAGGGCATATCGGAAATTTATTTATATTGGGTTTAATGCCATGTCAACACAATACCGGTATTTTAGGTTATTTTATGGCATTCTGCGCACATAATCTAGCTTTCCTGGACACTTGTCTATAATCAGTACTCACCTACCCATCCACAAGGCCGAAAACTTCACCAAATACCTTAATAATGGAGGAAAATTGACCATATTGTAAAATTTCATGGAAGGTAAAACCTCCCCGGGTGATATCGGAAATTACACACAATTGATAAATTGTAATGTTCATAATCAACTAAGAAGCAGAACATTTTTGTTGCAGACAAAATATATGCTTATACTAAATCAGATAGTACCTAGGTAGCAAGATCTAATTTGTCATAAAGGTTGACAATCCTAAAACATCTAGATCTATGTTTGCCTTAACAAAATCTAATTTAACGGAAATCTGTTAACAAATCATATGCCATGCCCTAGAGGTGTTAAATTAGCAATTTTAACTATTAATTAGACTGACTCATATTATTTGATATTCACAAACTATAAGTCTCAACTCTGAATTGAATTTTAAGAAATATAAACATTTACGTGAAAGACCGACAGATTAGCTGCTTTCTGACCATTGGACCACAGTTGCAGCAACTTTTTATGTCTTTATAATGTTAACTATTATATCAAATGTTAAAAGAAAGTTTCAGTTAAATGTTGGCTTCCACATAAATATCCCTCTAACCAACTTGCTTACATTTGTGTAGCCAACAAAATCACATTCAAGCAAGTGACTTTTGAAGTACCTAGGTAGACCTAAGTAGAGAGAAGCAATGGCAGGAGAAATTCTTGCTCAAGTAAAGTAGCAATCCCCCAGGTTTATCCAACCTTCAGAAACAATCATCCTAATAACTAGAATACTTTTCCAAATTGTATAGGCATCAAATTTGATAGAATGAAAGTGAGTTGTTAGATTACTTTTTTTGGTTGGGTTTAACATTGTAGCAACACATGTCATATCGCAGCTGCCAGTCAATCTACGTCCTACATGGTTAAGAATGTGTGGTAGGAAGACAACATCATTTTATGACCAAACTCTATAAGAGTAATGCCAAGCAAAGGAAAATAAACTCACAACCCCTTATTCAGTAGACTTGTGTCCTAACAACTGAGCTAGCCGGGCGGGCTGTTTTACATTTTACAAACCGGAATGTGTTGTAATTGTGTCTATAGTAAAGAATAAATGACAAAATCATCAAACATTAGATACACTGTACACAAAACATCAAGATAAAAAAAATGTTTAAAATATCTTCAGTGAAAATTCAAAATCCTTCGTTACCACAGAAAAAACCCTTAGTGATAAGAAATAAACCCTGTGCAGTCATTAAATGATCTATATAAGTCTTCCCACTGTCTGCCAACCTCTATAAATAAGTAATAAAATGTCTGTGATAGCCCTTTAACCATATTATAGATATAAAGTTAGAAATAATCATTTATATATAACATTTAGTCTAGGTTACAGATCATTCTGCCCTGCTTCCCATAAAAGTGAAATAAATTCTGAACATCATTGGGGCAGTCAATCGTTAATATTGTCTCTGATGAGTCTGTCATTTCTGAACATAAGATTTTAACCTTGTACTGCAACTCTAAGCATGTACCATTGCCAATGGCTGACAAATGCCCTTCTTGATACAGCAAAAGGTTAAAACAATGTCCCAATATCAATGTACAGTAGTTATACACTGATAATGGTTACCAAAATTAACCTTTATTAGTGTATATTGATTTTTGAATTTGTGCCAATATAACAAAAGGGAATCAAACCCATGACCCCTAGAATTGTAGTCATATCAACTACCAACTGTGTCCAAAAGGGATTTTAGGGGCCACAGGAACCAGTAGTCATTCAACTATTGAGACAACAGTACTATAGAATCCCTATAAAACAAGCAAACAGTCTTCAAATTCGAGTATACATTTTCCACAGATTTCTATTCTAAGAACTTTTCAAACCACCTAAATTCTAATTCTGAATGCATCCTAATAGTTTCACCAATATAACATTCAATTATTTCAAGTTTCAGTAAACTTCCAATCAATATGTATCACACCACTGGAAGTTAAACTAATGGAAACAGACAGTAAATGAAATAGAAACCTTCACAAAATTGTTGTGAAAATATTTTAACAACATGAACTATTATGTTTGCTTGGTGTATGTAGTACAAATTGTTTTCATTAGTCCATAGAGTAAGTGTGATAATATTTTCAGTCTAAAGACTGAGAATTGATGTTAATTTCAGTCAGACTTTTTGCAAAATTTTACAATTCAAATATAAACCATTTTACAAGGGAGGTAACTCTACTTGACTTATTTCCCAACAAGACAATACTTGCAGGAGTTACTTCCCTTACTTTAAATTTTATTTTAGGCAAATTTTTATTTTATTTTTTATTAGACACTAAAAACTAGGAATGCCAGTGATTTTTTTATTAGTTATGACATGAAATTTTTCATCAGCAAAAGAATCTGAAACAATATTATCAAATTGTTCAATAAAAACTTTAAAAAAGTTGCAATCTTGAAGCTAAAGTATAAAAGAGATTGGCTATGCACAGTTTAAAGTGTACACTATTTTACACTTTCAAAGCAAAGTATTCAAATCCTAAAATGTGTTAAAATGCTTTGAAAAACAGAAATTAGCATATAAAACAGTGCAATTTTGTGCCATTTTAAGAAAAACCCTCACACAAGACAGATGTTTCAGACAAGCAAATTTCAAACTGTCAAAATCAATGTGAATTTAAATAATTCAGCACACAATGTGTGTTACAAGGTTGCCATAGAAACCATAATCCAGAGTGCAGTTTGACAAATCTTAACACTGTGTTTATCGCCATGACAACATCCTTAAGGTTGTTTTAGGGAAACCAGCACACCTAACCTAGCTTTACTGGACCCTTGTCTATAATCAGTACTCACCTACCCTTCCACAAGGCTGAATAACTTCTCCATATATATTATCAATGAAGGAAAATTGACATTACTGACAAATTTTCATGGAAGGGTACAACCGCTCTAAGTGGCTATCTAATTTGTACCCCATTCCGGAAATTGGGTTCATAATCCCAGCATGTTACCAACTGCCATACAGACCCAAGTTTACAATGTGCATAATAATGTTGCCATAGAAACCATAAACCAGAGTGCAATTTGACTAAAATCTAGACAAAACATGGGTGAGTTTATCTCTCACCTGTAACAAACGATATGATCCATCCTTGTATTTTCTACATGTCATCTACAGATTAAAATATTTTTTAGAATAACACAATTGTTTAGTAATAAATATGCTCAAATTTTGTTCAACTGTAAGTGGTGCAAATGTATACCCCTACCCCACTGATTTAATTATTCACTGCAGTACTTCTGTACTCACTAACAATAAAAATATGTATCCATATTAATGTGTAAGTATTTAAATCAGTGGGGTCAATGTATTTATGCTCCCCTGACAGTTGAAAAAAACAACAAAAAAACATAAATATCAGAAAAGTTTTAAACTGACAAAATTTAATGATTATTGTAATGATTATATAATTAACTTTCATAAAATGTTTGAACACTTCTGAGTCTATCTTTAGAATGAAGAGTATTCAGTTCCTATCATAACCATCAAGAAAAAAATAGGAAATAGTACATTTTTTGTTAATAAATAAACAGTTCAACTTTTTTATTCTGACACATTCACACTTGAACTTTTTATGACATTATTACTAGTTCGTCAAATACCTAAAAAAATAATGTCCTAACATCTGACACTAGGATCTACATGATAGACATGTTCACAGGATTGGTAGAAGAAAAAATATTTGGTTACATACTCTCATTGACTCAAGAGTCAAAAATTGCAAAAAAACAAACACTTATGATTTAAAAAAATAAATGAGTTATAAGTAACTCTCTAAAAGGGAGGAACAAAAATCATTATAAAACACTGGGTTCACTGTACCTGTTATCAATTGATCAAATATTTCATAAGTAAAAGTATTTCTGAGTTAACAAGATTATGAAGGGTATGTGACAAACTACAAGTGACACGTTATTTGTCAGTTATACTATTTTATAATAAATAATTGATATTCTCAGTTGAAAAAACATCCATTTTTCATATTAAAGGGAGATAATCACATTTTATCATGAAAACTATGCTGTTACACATTAAAGGGAGATAATCACATTTTATCATGAAAATTATGCTATGTTGATATAACAATGATCAGTATTTGCTTTTTTTTGCTTTTTTTAATGTCATATTTGACTCATATGTAGGTCATATATACGAAAACCAGCTCTTCCTACAATAGGTTTCCTGGACACTTCTATCACCAGTACTAACCATACGACGAGGCCGACAACTCATGTATAGGGTATGACATACCACAACCGGACTCCAACCCGCGATCTCCGGATTTTAAGTCAGACATGCTAACCACTACACCACGGCCGCGGCAGTATTTTCTACTATATATATTAAGTAAAGGAGATTATTTATGTTTCATCCTGAAGCATGTTCACTGACTTAACAACAACAACCCCTGGTCATCAGGCTACTGGTATCTATCAAATGACCTCCAAAGGAGAGATTTCACGCCACTTATGTGCATGCGCAGACAACAAATTAGCATAACAAAATCATATCACCATCGCAAGAACCCATTTAAACTTGCATCATGTGACGCAACATTGTGTCTGAACATGTCCAAGGTTATTGGTATTGAATGGCCAAGCAACTAGGAATACTGCTACTCATTATAATATAGAAAATCTTAGCCACACAAAAAAACCTATCTTGGTTTAACATAACAACTTGTACAAGGAGAACGTTACCAGATGATATATGATAGAAAACTAACCCCTATATTATCTTTCATTAATTATATATAACCTATAGTAACCTATGTTGTCTAGTCAGACATCTTTCTCTAACATGTAAACCAGTAACCTTACAATGAGATATGATCCTATTACTCAGACAGTAAGACATCTTATTAGGTAGACAATAGTAATATTCTCTTATTTTCTTTTGTTTCAATGACAGAGGCAAAATAGGCATATTTTAAGGAAATTTTAATACAGAGTCTTTAGAACACCAAGTAAAACATGGGTATCATGATAAATATACAGTTTTTGTTTGTTTGTTGGGTTTAACGCGGTAGCAACACAATTATAGGTCATATAACGGCGGTCAGTCAACCTACTCACTCCTCCTGGAAAGGCTAAATCTCTGGATTTAGCTGTTAACCAACTACTAAGCACATACTTTCGTCAGTGACTGACAACTGCCCTACATGTAATTAAAAATCATTGGTAGGAGGGAGAATGGCCGTAGAAATAATTTCATGACCGAGCTCCACTAAAGTATGCACCGCCCGGGAATCGAACCAACGACCCCTCAATCAGTAGACTTGCGTGCTACCAACTGAGCTAGCCGGGCGGCTTTCATATACAGTAAGAAAACTTCATCATATATAGATATCATGTATAAATAGATTTTTTTTAACTGTCAGTGGCACATACATTAACCCCACTGGTTTAAATACTCCATATTTTGTTCAATATTCCCAGTACATAAAGACAGGTTTCTATTTTATTGATCATGATTACAAATGTTCTGCAGTGAGTATTTAAATCAGCAGGGTCAATGAACAATGTATGCGCCACTGACAGTTGAATAAATCTTATAAATACTGATTTCAAATCACAATACTGAGCTCACGTGCTGATATGAACTAACAAAGGGATATTGAACCATGTTTATCAAAATGAAAATTCAGGGAACATGCAATGAGTCAAGCAAACTGAAATCTGTAATACCATTAGCCGTACTCAGAGAATAACTAGCCATAAAACTCTCATTTAAAATAGTTAAAGCCAGACTCGCCTAGACATATAAAATATTTTCTATTACATTAAAATCTCATCAAGATATTTGAACTAGTCAATACAGAAATGATATTATACATACAATTGTTACAACTAGGGTAATATAAAATATCTCTCTCATACAATCTAGACATTATATAATGATTAACTGCATCCTAACATACAATGATCTGATTCTTCAACTTAATTTACAGTCCAACCTATGTTATAGTCTATTATTGACAGGAAGCCTAGATTAATATAGTTACATGGGTGAAAGTTCAACATTTTCAAAATCCTGAAATTTCCAAATTTCATGTTTTTAAGGCCACATTATCATATGGAAAGAACCCTTTCTCTGTTCCAAAAATCCTCAACTTCAGGACCAGTCCTGAAAACTTTCACCCATGTAGTTTAATTTTATTCAATTGTAAAAAGTGACAGAATCTAAATCATGTATTCCCCAACTTGCATCCTTTCTAAGACTTTTCAGTAAGTGTTGTCTCATCAATGTTTTGCAAATCATTTAAAGGTTTTTCAAATACATATTATACATATACATGTCACTTATATAGCTCAAAAATTATAGTAAAATATCTATTGCTCTCTACTCAGTTCACTGATTATCCAAAAAATTAACTAAATGAGTGTGTCTTAAGTCTTTATTTAAAACTGCAGCGTATTCAATAATGACTGTTAGCGAACATAAGGGATACGGGACAACTCAACCTGTAGACAACTCAACCCACGGATAACTCAACCCAGGTTGGGACAACTCAAACCGTTAGTGAGGTATTGAGTTTTCTCGGGTTGAGTTGTCTTTGGGTTGAGTTGTCTCGACCCTATTGTTATGGAACGTTTCGGAACGTTCGGTGTGATTGAACACGCTGCTGGCCTCGTTGTCAATGATTTTTTGCTGCCCAGGTAAATTGTTCCACCACTTTGACCAACAACTGCTAGTGATCTATCAGCCATCTTTGTTCACTGCATAGGAATAACAAAGTTATATGGAACTCCACCAATGCTCAATTTCCTGAAATAATATCACAAGTTACAAAAATGTAGAGGTAACAATACATGGTACTTACTCTGTTCAGCATTCCACTGATTGGTGCAAGTTTCGGAGGACCAGATTCTAATTCCTCGTAGATGTGATCTCTGTCGTGATGTTCTATCTGTTTAGATTCTATCAACTGTTCGTTACTATAGCTACGCAGTCTGTGAGCTTTTCGAATATTAGAAGTGGTACCATAACCTTGACGTAATCCTTCAGGTGACCAAGTTTTCCTCCGCGTTTGATTCTGCGGATAGTAGTATGCCGATGTGTATGATTGTGACATTGAATGAGATAATGAATTTTTACGTTGTGTATGATTTACCTCCCCTGGTTGAGATAATTGCGATGCTGAGGCGGAGCTTGATGTCCTTGGAGGAGGCGGCGGGGGATTTTTCCCGTAAATGTGACTTCCGCCATTTTGGCTCTTATAGCTATATTGACTAGAGTTACTAGCCTTGCGCTGAACGTTTGGCTTTCGGTTAGAAAATTGTATATGTGAATAATCATCCTCCGTAGAATTACCCGATGGGTCGGTGAGTTCAATTTGCGGAGTCGACTGCATTTTAACCGCAGAATGTGACCTTGAACCTGGATGCATCACTAATGTTGGGTCGAATATATATTTCACTTCCTGAGAGTATGTACTATAATTAGAAACAGTTGGCGAGTATGCGCCACACGAGTAATCCACTACACTGCCCCGAACACTATCCTGAGGTGAATAATTCCTTGAATGGTTCCGAGAAGAATACAGTTCCTGTAACGAGGTCACTGAATTGTTTAAAGAGTACAAACTATTTTTTGGCGAATAAATATCATGAAAATATCTGTCGTCTTCTGAAAACACGGAATCCGAGACCGAGTCGTCACGGTAACTTGGATAGAACCTTGACATTGTAGAATTGACTTACTTCAGCAGCCAAATCTGAAAATAGAAAAACAATTTGTAAATATTTTATAAAAAATATTTTGATTGTATTTAGTAAAAAATTCGTCTGGAATCGAGAGTTACTGCATAGTTTACTATATATCGCTGCCTACAAAAAAATACAAAATACAACTTGAATAACTTTAAAATATATTCCCAACTTCTGTTTTCAACAAAAAACCCTCCAATTTGTGTTTTTTTGTGTCAAAAATTTACTCCCAATTTCTGTATTCAATAAATATAACTCCAATATCTGTTTTTTATCAAAAAACCTTGAATTTCTGTTCCCAATAAAAATAACTCCAATTTCTGTTCTCATCAAAAATAACTAATTTCAGTTTTGAACAAAAACAAAGTGTTTAAATTGAATTAAATTATAACCATAGAACTTAATCAACTGCTTCACATAAATTTAACAGTCATCCATTCACTATACATGAGATAATAAATTAATAAATAAATACAGTTCATACTTGCATTAACAATTAACATTAATAATTATAATTGATTATATTTTGCTAATGAAATTACCTTAAATAATTAACTGTAAACATTTATGCTTGAGTGACTTTATAACTTATTATTCAATAAACAACAAAATTAAAAGTTTCCTTTTTTCAAATTTTAAGATTGCTTTAAGATAATGACATTTCAAAAGCACAACTACAAAGACAATTGAGTCAAACCTATCATAATTTGAGAAATAAAAAACTTAGATCTTGAATGAGATAACAAAAACACAGACAAAACATTATCACGTTGAACACTTCAAATTACAAAAAATCTACTCTTTGTTTCAAATCAATAAAAGTTGTAAATTGAGCAATTGACCTCAAAGAAAGCAAATTACCCCAAAGTGACAATAATAACCCCCAAGTGACATAAATAAAGTGTGAAAATAGTTAAGATAATAATGATGTCTACTTATAAAAATGCTGATAAAAAGAAACAATATCAAGATATAATTGACATGGGTTATCATTTTAATCAGTGTTTATGACATAACGTCACAGTCTCGAACAAAGCTATACTTGGGTAAAAATTCTTTCATGTTGATATTTTCTTATCATGATTTTACCATAATATATCCCCATACAACACTTTGAATTCCATGCAGACATTAAAACAACCCAGTTAATGTTATCAAACATAAATGTCCCACACAAACAATTTGAGACTAAAAATATCCCACACGAAGAAACAAAACAACATTTTCTGCTGGAAAACATACCTTAGTATTTTAACAAACATCACTTTTACCTTAAATAAATGTTTTACAACACAGTGGGTATTCGACCCAGAGCTTGGGAACCTCCATAAACTCTGACAAGAAAACAGAACTAATAGTTAAACGCTGACTAATGACAATAATATTGATTTCGGATCAACCAAAACTTAGTGAAAGCAATGTCCAAGTCCTTAAATACAGAGAATTGACACATCAGGTCATTTCAGAGACGCCCCTCAGGAGAGAAATAAAGGACTTTTTACAGATGTCCTCTCAGACAAAAGAGAAAATGTTACATTGATACTTTAGTTAAACATCATTTCTTCCAACAGATTTAAATCCCTAAAAAATACCTCCTTTTTAGTGAATTCTAAAACAGAGCTGGAAATGGTACAAAAAAGTTTAGCTGAAATGTATTACCAAATGCAAACTGTATCTAAACTAGCATTTTTTGCATTGCTGTTTCAGAAAATTACTTTCAAGACAGCAATGTCAGGCCTGAAGTTAATGATGCCCAACCAAATGAAGCAAATAAATAAGGTGTCTATTACTTGTTTTAAGGTCTGAAATTTCACTCCAACATTTTTAAAGTGAATTTCAACAAATCCTACTGTATCTAAGTTTTCAAGTTTTTAGCATGAAAAAAGTGATGCCTGAAAAAAGGGGATAGTCCGAAAAAAAGATTTTGTCTTGAAATGAACAGGTTTAAACTAAAATGCCTCAGATCAAAACTTGAAGAAGAATGCAGACAAGTTTTCTGTCGACCCATCAATATGTTACCAACATTAACCAGTACAGTTTAATCCGCAGATAAATCAAGACTAGAGCTCTGCATCACAATGAGAGGCAGAAAGAACTAATTTATCATTCAAAGTAAGTAGTTTTTAATTAAATGAGAAAAGAAGACATTAGGGCGAAGTCTTAGAGATGCGAATCCATTAAAGATTAATTAAAATACAATATATAGAGCGTGAAGACTACATCGTGAAGAATATATCGTAAGATTTATCACTTCTCTGCATGTAGTGTACAATAAGATTTAAATGATGTACATGTATTACATGAGCGATGCATCAATTAACGACAAGCACCCAATGACTGAGATATATATAGACTGCATGAACGCTAAGAATACCGCATGAAAAGAATTCGCAATTACCCACTAGAATGAAATGTTACGAAAAAAGTTAAAGTACAGTTTTAGAGTCTGTTCCCATAATCCATATACATGTTCAGCCGACTTAATATTTTTGTACAAAAAACCCTGATCATTTTAAATCAGTTTCAAGAAAGTGACTATCACAGTACTCATTTACATCTGAATTGAGTATATCAACCGTAGGTAAATTTCTTGCTCAATGAAATTAGCAGTGCCGCCAGTGAGGTTTGAACCCAGGACCTCTCAATATCTAAGCATGCGTTCTACAAGTCCTACTTCTGGACCACATTGAAGGTCACATTTCAATGAATCATACAAAAATTGTAAAGCCACATGTACTTGGAAGCACCTGAATGGAGTAAAACAATTTAGTTTTCTTGCTAAGAAAATTAGCAGTGTCCCTCTCAATCCTTAAGTTCATGCCCTGTTTAAAGGTGATTTCAATGAACAGGGCTATCATAGGTGTAAAGCCACATTATATGTAGGAGCAGACTTTAAATAGCACATTAACATTTTCCTTCAATGAAAAAGAAAGTCATCATAAAGCCAGTATGGGTATCAAGTTTAAATCATTAAATTGACTGCGGTTAAATCTTTAATATGATTATTACCATGACAGGCTTAATAAATATAAAAATATAATCAAGTGATGAGTCAACCAGAAGTTTTTCTTTCTTCATTAATTAAACCATGTAATTAACATTATAATTATTTTCTTTTGAAGTTTAAGAATAATATTAACTTAGCATGAGTAGTGACAGTTAATGATCGCTTCAAGAAATTCTAGATGAACACTAATCAAAAGTTAGCCGATTATATGATTATATTAAAATAAAACGACTATTACTATAAAGATCATTAACATTTTTTCTTTTCTCTCCCTGAAAAATTCTACTTGCTATAAAGGACTTTAGTCAGTTATTTCCCCTTGTATACTCTTCAATTAGGTAGGTCTTATTAGTTGGATTACTTGGATTTTACCCTTACTTTTTCAATGTCAATTTGCCAAAATTAATCTTAAATAACTTTTTTGTGAATCATTTTATTTGTTTGAAATTCAAGTTAAGTATTTTTAGGGTAAAGAACTATCTCAATTTCAATACTTCTGTTATTATATTCATTAACAAGAAAGATTTTAGATAAATATTTTATTATCCTTACATAAGAATTCAATGATAAAATCCGAGGATTCCAAATGTAAAGACCTACTTACCAATTGGATTGCTTCAGATTTTATCAGGGAAAGATAACTGACTAAAGTCCCTAATTCTGAGTTTTGATTATTAGCTTATAATCCTCTGCACAAAATTAAGTCAAAAGTTAATAATTTGTGCACAAGATTCCGAGTTAACAATTACAACTCTCTGGCTAATGAGAGCATTTTTGGACAAAGAAATAAAAAGTTTTCTTTCATGCTTTATGGTGAAACGTCACATTATTCGATGGAAATCAACGATGAAAATAAACGATGAAAATATAAAAAAAATTTATTTTCATCGCAGTGAAAATATAACCTTATATTTCCATCATTTATGGAGTAGAAATGACGTCACGTTATAATTTGTGTAAAATACATCAAATAAAACGCAAAACTAAGCATGAAAGAAACAGAATATTCATCAACTTTGGTGTAAGATGATTTTTATTTCAACTCGTGAACTCAGAAAGTGACATTTTCACTTGTGGCTATGGCACTCGTGAAAATATGTTTTCTGAGCTCACTTGGTGAAAGAAAAATCAATCTTACACCAAAATTGACGAATATCCTCTATAGTTTATGCATGCGCTATTTGAATCTTTTCTATTGTTTGGATACTGCAAAAAATGATGGAATAAATTTACTAGTCTGCATTCTGAAGATCACATGACTGAATACCCTTGATACATACACAAAACAATGAGCAGTCTACAAAATCAGTGAGTGTCCGGTTGCCAAAGACAACCATTTTTTAGTTCGAGCAACCAACAATTTCTTTTTGGCAACCAAAATTCTGCAAATGAGATATAGTGCTAGCTCTTAAAATTATCAGTTCAGACCACTTTAATATTCTTATTTCGCACACTGATTGAGATTTTATAAGATTTAGTTTTCAATATAGCATAAAACTTCCTTTAACAAGAAAGGATATTCTATTCCAAAGCTATAAACCATTCTACAATTTAATACAAATCTAATATAAATCTATTATATTTTCAAGTATAAGACGTTAAAATGATCATAGATTTCAATTATCTATATAAATTGAACAATACAGATAACAGAATAAAACCTAGACATGAAAATAATCATCTACCATAAACAAGAGTGTCCTGAGGACCATGGACCACTCACCTGGGAAGAAGATTTTTGGGCATAATATTGACATGCAATATTTTAACACTTTTATACTAAGTTCTATGAAAACTGCGACCCATGCAGCAGGGTCAATTTTGACTCCAAGAGCATTATTTCAACAATCTTTGTAGACAAACTAAATAAGATGTTACATGCTAAAATAGAAACTGAAGGCTTTACAATTTTTTGAGACGATTTTTTAACATAAATACAGGGCTCTTATTTAAGCTCCCATACACACAAAATGCGAGTAGATTTTGAAAATTGCGAGTAACATTTATTTTAATTCGCAAATTTTCACAAGTTGAAATCGCAGCAAAAATCTTTCTGTCCAAACTAATGAGGTTCAAATTAGCATTGAAACAGTAAGAAAGGTTGATAGCATTAATTTAATTTCACGGTACTAACATGTTCTATATTCTTTGTCTATCCTACATCAAGGCCCTTGTTAAATATAGTACTATGTTGTAATCATATTGCATTTATGAATAGTTACATTGAAAGCTCTTTGTCTTTGAGCTGTGCTCAAATGAGGCATAGTTAAGTAAGTGCTCAGGTAAGCTAAAATCTACAACATAAAAGACATGCTTGAGGCAGCATAGATCTTCCTCAAAGATAACATTATTTTGACACCTACCCACATAATTTTAATCATATTTACGAAAACATTGGCCGATATTTGGTTATCAAGAAAAAAGGACATCAGAGGTCGGTAGATCATTATCTATCTCAATTTTCAAACCTGTAATTGACAATTATAATTGGATCACCAATGACAGCTCAAGAATTTCATTGACAAAATGTTTCTTTTCAATTATCTGTTTTACAATACATTTTGACACATTCTATTTTTTTATAATTTTAAAATTACAAAATTTAAATGGAAAGTAAAAAATAACAATAGATTAATTTTGTAAAAATAGTACTTCAGTACATAAATTTGACTAGTTAAGTAATTTTCTCAAAAATGATTTCATGAAAATTTATGATGAAACATGAATTAAATTACAAATAATAATATACTGCTTTCAATTTAGATAAGAATTTTTAATCTTAACATATATAATAATAAAATCTTTCAGTATTTTTAACTACGGTAACAGTCTGCTAAAACCTCCTAGGTTTATGCATAATCATATGATTTTCTTAATTCTCAAATGTTTTTCTGTTGGGTAAAATTATGTAGGAGCACATTGTTTAGATCATATCATGGCGGTCAGTCAATCCACTCACTGTTCCCGAAAAAGCTAAATCTCTGACCATCTCTGTAGCCACTTACCAGCAACAAGGTGCATACTTCCGTCAGTGACTGACAACTGCCCTACATGATTAAGAAATGGCTCAAATATTAGTAAAAAAAGGTTCCCCATGATATTAAGACCATTCTGGTATCAAAACCATCGATTTTGATAGTCCTATTACTGGAACTCAACTGTAACATTCTTTTAGATGAAAGGGTCTGACACAATTACTGACAAAGTGGAACTAAATAGCTTTTACATGTATGTAGAGTTGTAGCAACAAGAAGACATAAGTGTTCACACCACGAGTCAATTGAACTATAAAGAAGTACCAAATAACTAAAAAACTAAGTAAATATACTTTTAATATTGAATATTGAAAACCTTTGAAATAATTGAAAATTGAAAACCTATGAAATACACTTCAATTAAAATATATATAGTGAGTGCCCTCTGGAAGTTTTAAGTCAAAATTCTGTCTTTAGAATAAAAAGATTCATATTTATAGAAAATGAATGGAAAACAAAACGTCATTTAAGCATATAATAATACTGATAGGATGGGGCTACTCATATTGTACAAAAGCTGGTAATAATGTTAAGCTTTTGTAGTGAGTAAATAAAAATTCAAAGTTTGTGTTTTTTATGGATACATGTATGTGCTTTTTTACAGAAGTCTGCACTAAATCATGCGAGGCTAATTACCAACCACAAAGAAAAAAAAACAGATGTATAGTCTGCTGCAGTCTATTTATAGAAACAGAATCATGCTGAGAGTGCTTATGTAGCAGAGGTATAATATGACACTTGTACTTGCTTGCCTTAAAGCTAGCTTTTATGGTAACATGGTAGTGTCGGCATGCCACTCTAGAGGTCGTTGGTTCAAATCTAGTCTCTGAACATGGATTTTTAACGGCTTACACTTTTATTCTCCAACTACTATTATAATGTTTGTTTTGGTTTTTGTTGGGTTTAACGCCCTAGCAACACACTGTATAGGTCATATAACGGCGGTCAGTAAACCTACTCACTCCTCCTGGATTTAGCTGTTAACCAACTACTAAGCGCATACTTTTGTCAGTGACTGACAACTGCCCTACATAATTAAAAATCATTGGTAGGAGGGATAATGGCTGTAGAAATAATGTCATGACCAAGCTCCACGAAAGTGTGCCCCACCTGGGAATCAAACCCACAACCCCTTGATCAGTAGACTTGCGTGCTACCAACTAAGCTAGCCGGGCAGCATACTATTATAATGATACCCCCAAGCTATCCATAAAAGATTTTGCAGTAATTTGAAATGCACTGGCTTGTTTTTTATTTCATAATGCTAACACAAATTGCAGAAACTGCTGATAGTCAACTCTGTTCAGTACCTTGGTAGGGTACCATTAAAAAACATTCGAACATTGCAAGTCAAACAGGGCATTGTGACACAGTTCGTGATAAAGGTCCTACAAGCAATTACAACATGGTCTCACCAAATACATTGTACAATTCTATGTCAAAGGCCGTACATACAAATACATTGTACAATACTATGTTGAAGGCCGTACATATAAAATAGTATAAAAAAGTAAGTAAATAAAACTAATTGATTGTTAACAAGACCTCTTATAATTAATCAATAGAAAAAATACACAGTAATGTTTGATAATCAAATGTCAGATATTAACTTATTGTTTGGTAACAACAAAAGTAAGGTATGGTGGACTATTTGTGCCACCAGTTAACCACAATACCACACAACTAACAGGTTAATTATGTGGTTAACTAGTTATGTGACTAGTTAACCAGTTATGTAATAAGTTGGATAAGTGTTAACAGGTTAACTAGTTACATAGCTGAGTGGTTGCAATGTTGGGCTCTTAATCATTGGATAGCCAGCTCTGCTTTGGTTCAAATTCCATTCAAAACCTACCCAGTCGTTTTTTTTTAGCACGAAACTTTATCCTACTAGCTAAGTAATGGGGGGACCAGGAAGTGGACTTAAAGGTGATTAATCTAAGATGTTTAATAATCATGCTAACACATAAATTAGTGAGAATTAAACTAAGTTATGTAATAAGTAAACCACTTGATCCACTGGTTCATTGTCTTAAGTCACATACCTAGATAACCACTTAACACTTATTCAAAATATTACTAACTGGCAAGTTTTGTTGTTGTTAAATATCTAGTAAACTACTAAATTAACTAGTTAGAATCAATCTGATTAAAATCTGATCTAAAAATTTTCCATTGCCAACTCGCTTATTTAGATCTGGTTGATTTCTTTCGAGGGTCACATTCAGGTGACCTTTTCTCATTATAATATTCATGATGAAATCGTTATTTTTGGTAACTTGTTTACATCATCTATGTCATACAATTTAAATGAAAATGAAAGTTGCGCATTGATTGGTCGACACAAAGGTCATCTTGACGTGTCCCTTCATGAGAACCTTAGAGATCCTGTACGACAATGCTCTACAGGATATTTGTTTATGGAGATTGAGTTAGAATTAACTTGTAAGTTATGTGGTTATCTTGTGGCAGAAATAGTCCACCATAGTAAGATCTTACAATAAAAAGTTTATATTCACTACAATTTATGACAGTTCTATAGGAGAACTGGCAATCCTATTTATGAATCAAAACATTTCAAAAATGTACACATAACTAATTTGTGCCATTTGAATAGTGTAGCATTGCCACATACATGTGGTTTTAAATCAGATTGAAAATTGGTCAAATATTTAAATAATTTTCATTGATATACCATTTACTCATAAATTACAAATGTATATCAAATTTGAATGTATAATACATGCTACCCATTCAAATAACCCTGTCAAGTTTCATGATTTAAACAGGAAATAAACTGAATCTTAGCATTTTACTTCCCAAAGCAATTTCCATGGATTTAGTATATGGTCTAGTCTGGCTAAATATGAAGGTTTGATACATAATGATTATAATTATTTTCTATAAATATTAGACACATGTCCCCATGGAGCTAGTTTAGATCAGTGTTTCTTACCCAGAAAGTATACAGCGAAAAAGAGGGTAGCGCTGACTCTCGGTTAGTAAGCAAAATGTTAGCAAATGCTCTCATTAAGAATCAAACTGCAGAAAATTCACATAACAAAGAGAAAAACAAACCCAGTACCTCGAAAATAATATTTCTAACTCATGGTTTACTAAAATTCAATGAAATTTCACACTACATTGTCTACATGACAAAAATAGAAACTAAACCAGTACCTCGAAAATAATATTCCAAAAACATGGTTAACTTTAAATTAATGAAATTTCACAATTCAAAGTCTCTCTGGCAAAAGATCATAATGCTAATTATAATTCAAAGAAAGCATTCCAATAACATAGCTGACTTAAACTTAACTAAAATTTCACAATGGTAAACAAACAAACAAATTTTTACATCCAAATTTTCCAACATGATATCCAAGTACATGAATGCGAATAAAATATACAATTTTACATCCGAACTCCAAACACTAAAATATAAATCGTAAAACCAAATCTCGGGGACAGAAATTATGTGTCCATTAGAATAGAACAATGAATCCACTGTTTTAATTGTTGAAGTAACCTACAATACAATATATTATCAGTTGATTTAATCAAACATCATAAAAATTAATCACCTATGGATCATTCCGAGTTTTTTTTCAAATAAAACGTAAAAAAATGATTTTATCTTTGAAAAATCAACCATTTATCTCTGCATCATTGCTTTTAATTTGAAATCACCAATTTTCAAACAAAATAAATCCACAGGTGCTCACACAGAAGAAAATCAACTAAAATATCCTCAGTTTTATAATTGTATTTATTCATCAGTACCTTTATCAACGTATGTAATCAATCGTAACAACTCAATAATGTTACAGTCCCTTCATTTCTTGTAACTCAATAATAATATATATCATGGTATACAAATCTAACATGGTTATATGTCTATGAAATAATTATTGGTTTATTGTGACAGATGCCCGTAAGTAGAATTTTTTCATTGAATGAAAATTTTATCAAAGTCATGCGCATTTTCACTATAATAACCTTAGTAGCACTATTTTTACATTAATTAACAATAGAATATAGTGCTGTTATAATTTACTCCCATGTTTATTGAACCATGCCCAAAATAGTGTGACAGTTTATGAATGGAAAGACTTCAAACACTTTAATCATAGTTCCTATTTCAAGGGGTTGGATCAATTTAAAAAATTATGTCAACAAAACACCGCAAACCAAAGTCAAATGGGATTGTTTATTCTGCAACGCTAATTTTCTACATGGTAAAATGTGTAAATAATAAATTTGACTTTTGTATGAGGGAGTAAATTTTAACTGTATTTAAATCAGTGGGGTAAATATATGTCCTACTGAGAGATAAGTAACATTTAACAATAGCTAAAAGAAAAATTAATATTAACTTTATTTGATTAGGCAACTCAGTTGGGAGAGTCCAGTCTTCACTTAGATATTCCATCTAGAAATTGAATTTTATTGAATGAAAAACTCACAATATTTTAAAGATGGCCGTACTGAATGAGTTATATGTTAATAGATTCCGGTGGGTTTATTTATATTGCTGAATAAACTGATAAAACCGAAAATAGAACAAAATGACAATTTATGCGACTGTGAGTCATTCTAAAACAACCTCAAGATTTGTAACAAACATCATTGCCAAATAGTGACGGAAACTAACTCAAAATGCGAGAATAAAAGAAACTGTATACCCTTCATATGATTGTGAATCAAAAACCGCAAAAAACACAATAAAGCGTAATAAAGAAAATATCGGACTTAACTTGTAATAGACAAGAATGAGTAATGATCTGTTAAACAATTTGGTGAAGTAGGAAAAAAAAGCTGAGATAAATATTACATTACATACTATCTTCCTCAAACCACAAATATTTCAATAATAAAGTCCAACATAAATGACTCTCACAATTTTTTAGAATTTTCAAATCAGTGACAAATACTTTACTTATGTTGACTGACAACTTGAGAATAGTCTGGCAAAAAAGATTAACTAGCTCTGATTAACTTATGTAAACTAGACGTTTGAATATTATTTTTCGTAAGCCTTCGTGCTTTCGCATGTATACTAGTGCAATTCTCCTGGAACACGTTCCATCACGCTTTTTAAAGAAAAATCAAGCGTGCCGGAAGTCATCAACCAGTGCGCATGTAAATATCATAATTTCAAAGTGACATTTTGTTGCAACACAATATTAGAGAGGGCTAAAACACCTCATCAACCAAAAGTAAGAAACTTTCAATAAAATTTTTAGATACTGATAGTTCACAAACACAGGGGAGGGAGATTACATGCTCAGCCTCCGGCTTTACTCTAATAATGACCCTCATTCTGCACTAAAGCTTAGATGAGGGACAATTATATTTAAATGCAGTATTGCAGCCTCTAGTATTAAACTAGGATAGACTTAAAATTTACTTGAGTCCATACTGTTCTTTCTTTTTGTTTTGTTTTTTTAACGTCATATTCAACACATATTTAGATCATATCTAAGACGGCCAGCTCTCCTTACTATAGGTTTCCTGGACACTTTTCTATTACCAGTACAACTTACCCTACCATGAGGCTGACAACTCATGTATAAGGTAGCTATTGACCTACCGCGACCAGACTCGAACCTGCGATCTCTGGATTCGAAGTCAGACATGCTAACCACTATGCCACGGCTGCGGTTGAGTCCATACTAATGGACAAAGCTATGCTGTTTTGTCAATAGAATGGTAATGGTCAAAATCTAGACACAGTCCAGCATGTCTGCGAGGACTCAATTTCCGTACACAGATATCCTGTAGAGGTTAGTCGTACAGGATCTCTAAGGTTCCCTTGGACGGTCACATCAAGCTGACCTTTATGTCCACCAATCAATGCTTAGCTTTCATCTAGACGAAACACTATTAATAACAGTTTGATTTCGTAATTTCTATTTTTAGACCAAGGTTGGCAAGCTTATTTAACAGCGGTATTATTGACCGTCTGCCATTGGAAGGCTCATTTCAAATTGCGAGACGTAGACGATGTAAACAAGTTACTAAACAACGATTATGTCATGAATATTGTAATAAGAAAAGGTTACCTGAATGTGACCCTCGTAAAAAAACGGCCAGATCTAAATTAGCAAGTAGGCAAGCGGAAAATTTTAGATCAGATTTTAATCAGATTGGCGAGGACTGCCACTATACATTGTGGCGAGTACTGAAGCCTGGGCGTAAACCTGAGTGCAATCACCAAAGGTGCAAATCTTGATGGTAGTAGTCCATCAGATAAAGGAATGCAGCAAACAATAAAACAAACATTTCACATACATGTAATACTCCACTATCAAGATTTTCTTCAATTCTGCCACTTGCAGACTAATTTCAATTGAAAATCTTTGTTTTAGAAAACACTCTCTATTCCTCAACAAGAATAACAATTTTGTGTAACTAATTTTACAACATAACTGAAACATAGCTTAGCCTGCCTCTGGCTCTGAACATAACCAAAGATAGTTGAAAAATACTGTTACATTCTCTTCAACGGTCAGCGAACATAACATAAACTCTGCTGATTTAAATACTCAATGTTTATTTGATAACCCCTGTACATAGATACCAGTAACTATTTTTATCAATCATGAGTACAGAAGTACTTTATTGAGTATTTAAATCAGCGGGTTAATGTAAACGTCACTGACAAATGGATAAAATTTAACAATAGCACAATTTATTAAAATCCAAATCAAAAGCAGAAAATCCAAATTAGTTTACACTTTAATGAAATGAAAATTAAAACAACTAATTACAAAACTTGTTTTAATGTAAACATACACGAGAACTTAAAAACCTACAAAGTGAAAACATAAAACGTGTGACTCATCGAATAAAACTTGCATTATTTTCTTTATTAGACGACAGGACATTTCAGGTGAAGTGATTGAATACTTTATAATACAAACATTACAATCAAACTATGTGACATGCATTTTAAACACATTACGGAACATTAATCATTTTAAAAACTTCAAAGTAAAGTATAATGTAATAGTATGTCATACATTGTAAACGTACAGGTAATATTGTGAGGGTTTGCCTTTCAAAATATGAGGACCTACTTGCCTAGGTTAAGTGTATTGCATTCTTAAAGGTTTAAACTTATCAAAACTTACATATACTGGTACAGTTTGATTCGTTTTATTTAATTTTCAAGGGACTTTTTTCATGTCTGGAGCTCCCTAGGACCCTAACCCTTCAGCAAGAAGTTAGTTATTTCTATTTATCACTCTCAAGTCCGCTTCCTGGTCCCACAGTACTGAGCTAGAAGGATAATGTTTCTTGCTCAAGGAGTATATGTAGTTTTTGACAAGATTTGAACATACACAGGCTATCAAATGATAACTCGTCCAACATCCTAACCACTTGTTGTCAGAAATTGTTTCACAATCAAGCTAAAATAAATTATTCATTGTAAGAACTTGTTTTACAATCAAGCTAAAATAAATTAGTATAAATAAAATCGTTTTTACGTTTTTTGTGTGACAAAATTAAAACTTTAAATAATGTAACATGAACACAATAGGTATGAAAGCAAACAATTATTTACGTCATATGGTATACAAAGAAACAGTATATAATGTTCCATGTTACATGGAATGTATTCAATCAACAATACGATATTATATCATGTTTTGTATGAAAAGTGAGATACACCCACTGCATACCAGTAATAAAATTATTTGAATCATATTTGCTGAAGATGCAACTTAATAAGGCACGTACTTCTGTCAGTGACACAGCGGCCAGTCAACCTAATCTTTGCTCCTGGTAATGCTAAATCTCAGAATTTATTTGTTAACCAGTAACTAGGCAATTATTTCTGACAAAGACTGACAACTGCACTACATGATTTAGAAACAGTGGCAAGAGGAAGCATGACAGTAGAAATTATTTCATGACCAAACTCCACAAAAGTATGCCACACCAGGGAATCGAACCCACAACTCCTAAATCAGTAGGATTTTGAGCTAGAAACTGAGCTAGCCAGGGGACTCCTCAGTTATTCTTAGAAGCTGTATGAATTTGATTCTTAACAAAGCAGAATGAGTAAAAACCAATTAACTATGCATGAAAAAGCAATACTACGAAGGTTTAGACTTTATGACTGTCTTGGTTGCTTCTTTTCTTAGACTGGTAGGCTTGTATTCTCTCATATACATCCATCAATGATCAAATACATGGAAGGTCAATAAATTTATTCATATATTCTGTGTGAAACATGTACAACTAATACAATTTATAATTCCCAAATGCATTCTGCCTTTTTTACATGCTAATCAATAATGCATAATGAACCTAAAGAATAGAAAGTAAATCTTCAGCAAATTGAACCCAAAGATTAAAGAAGTATTTTGCAATTTGAACCTTATAGTATGAATAATAAATTTCTTAAACAAAATGAAACCAAAGTATGAAAAAAGTTAATTCTTAATCAAAATGAACCCAAAGTATAAATAATAAAATCTTAATAAAAATGAACCCAAAGTTTAGAATATAAATTCTTAAGTAAGATGAACCTAAAGTATGAAAAAGTCTTCTTTATTTTGAATGCATTTTTATAGAAAATATGAGACTGTACAATGAGATATCAACTACATAAGTGTACATCTGAGTTTATATAAAATTAAAATGAATTTGAGATGTACTGCCATATCATTCCTAATAAATGAACACAGAAAATTGAAATTTTAAGGTCATTTGATTACAAAAACATTTTTGTAAACGTTCACTGTAAGCTATGCAATAAAATTCTTGCTAGAGTTACTTTTCCATGATACAAATTGATATTTGATCATGTCTAAATCAAAATTTACAAAAATGTAATCAAAATCAATTAAAGTTTATTTGATTGTCAGTGGTGCATACATTAACCCTTCTTTTTTAAATACTCACTACAGAATTTCTACACTTGTGATTGATAAAAAAAATTCGTATTTATGTATGAGATTACCAAACATATATTGAGTATTCAAATCAGCAGGGTAATGCATGCCCCAATGGAAGTGGAATAAAATACCCAAGTACAAAAGGAAGATTTTACTTAGACAGTTAAAGTTATCATCTAAAATATACTTTCATCACAATTAATAGAACTACTACGGTAAATTTCTAATACCATATATCATGGTTTAGCGCCCCCTGTCACAAGTTAAGTATGCATAAAAAGTATGATAAATCAAATGTTTTTGTAAAGGTATATTTACAAAGCAACACAATATTTTATCAAATACCCAAATAATCAAGTGACACCTCGTATTTATGCACAGATAGTTTAACATCAAATATAGCCGAGATGAAGTTAAAAGTTTTTAAAGTACAGACTTGTGACTAGATAGACAGTGCTCACATAAAGTTTGGAGTCAAGGAATTACTAAAAGTTTTAAATAAATTTTGAATGATCGTTTTTGTAGAATCATTGATTTTTTATTTTTAGTATGGCTTGGAAGAAAATTACACAAAGTTTTATAAATGTATCACATTTATAAGACACATATATAAGATTCAGAAACTGACATCCCAAAGTATTCAAAATCATGATCAATCTCATGTAATTCTTTTCCATAATAAAGTGTATAAACTACTTTTGTAGTCTAAACAATATTTAAAAAAATACAGCAAAAGCATGAAATTTTTATGTGACTATCAGTGGCGCACACATTGAATCCGCTGATTTAAATTCTCACAACAGTATTTCTGTACTCACTGCCGATAATCTAGTACTAAAATGGGCCAAGGAAATGTATGTGACACAGTTGAATAAAAGTTTCCAATAAAATGCATTTCAAAATAAACAAAATTTTCAATAAAAGCTATTGCGTAGGCCTACAAAGTGAAAATGTCTACAAACTTTTGGTGGGTACTGTATTAAAATGTAATTATGTATAAATTAATGACATAAAACATCAAACAAGAATATTATGGTAATTATTGATCATAATGTCTAAATTAGAATAGTTTAATATATACAACAAGACACATTTATTGTAAATTATGATAAAGATGTGAACATTATATTGTTGGATTTAACTAGAACTGCCACCAGTGGCGAAAATACCCCCGCAACAGCAACATTTCAAGATAAAAGCAAGTCAACATTGTGGAAGTCCAAAAGGGTAAATGTTGTAAGAAGCATAAAAACCAAGAAAAGAATAGGATGCAAAAATCAAATTGGAAATAAACAGCAAATTACAGTGTAATTCACTATAGATTTATGAAAAAGCAAAATGAACAGAGTTGTCATATGTCAAATGATTTTTTACATGAAAATGAACACCATTTGGTCATTATGAATGTAAAGTGGGACAACAGACAAAGAGTGATCACATTTAAACTCATCATGTGTATGTTGTAACCAGAAGAGCAAAATGTAGAATGTGTTTGTAATTTTTGATAAATAAGTAAAAAATAAGGCAATTGCAAAAATGCACAATTTAAATCAAACAATTAGTATTTACAATATCTTGTATCAAGAATTTCACAAATACCCCATAAGAAAGCTTAAATTACCGATCATTATTTTCACAGAAGTAAAGTTAAAATAATATCTAAAATCTCATGTAGCTATAACGCCAATCAGCCATTATGAATTTGATAAAATATCAATACATCAAAAAAAAAAGTTCAACAATAAGAATTTGATAAAAATAGCAGTACATAATAGACTTCAGCAAGTCAAAATGGCAAACAATGTGGAATAATGCTATATTTAATAAGTTACATGACATAAAGCCATAAACCCTTGATTCATCTTCGTCAATAATTTTTGCTAATCAATGAGATAAATAGTTACTATGAGATGTAGAATTGGTCATACTATATTAACACATTCATACCTTCTCAAAAGAAAGAAAGCACCTAAATGTATACCATGTGACGAGCATTTCAATGTCAAATACGTTCTCCTTGACTGCAAGGATCTTAAATACATCCGTGACAAACATTTTAAAGTTAACTCACTTAAAGAACTTTTTGAGTCTGTACCATCATATGCGATACTTAACTTTTTGAAGGAAATAAATGTATATAATAAGATACAGAGCTTTACATCATTAATATTGATTTAATAAATAGTATCATTGATTGCTTTCGACGCGATATGACCTTTTTGTGTTGGTGCACCGTAAAACCAAAATAAAACCAAACAATACTTGACAGAAATAAATGTTTATCATAAAATATAGGACGTACAATCTTCATTATCTATTGAAGTAATAGTATCATCAATTGTTTTCGGCGTAATATGACCTTTTTGCATTAATAAGCCGTAAAATCCAATAAATCAATCAATAAATCAATCAGACTTCAGCAAGAAGAAATTGGTGATGAAATAAGCTTACTATACAGTTATTTAAACAAAGTCAAAATGGCTGCCAGTCTGCCATAATGAATTTGTATCCTAAGTAAATCCATGTACAAGTCAACTACATCAATAAAGACTTTGGAGCGAAATTTGGATAAAATTAAGTAAAAAAACACATACATGTACTATACAGTAATTTAAATAAAAATTCAAGATGGCTGCCAGTCAGCCATATTGAATATAAATTGATGAAGAATGGTCATCCTGATCAACTGTATTAGTGAGACCTTGTATGCAATTTCTTTTCAAAATATGTATGGTAATAAGTCAAAATAAGACTGTATAAATTTAGAAAAAGGACGACAGCCAGTCCGCCATTTTGAATTGGAATTGAGTTAAAGTGTATGTACACATCAACTGTGAACGCCTGTGCAAAATTCTATCTAAATTAGTTGAGAAATAAGCATACAGTAATTAAACGAAATTAAAAAGAATTCAAGATGGCCGCAAGTCGGCCATTTTGAATTTGGAATTGATATAAAGTGTATGTACACATCAAATGTAAACGCCTGTGCAAAATTCTATAAAATAAAAAAATAAAAAATCTGTTCAGAAATAAGCATGCAGTTATTAAATTAAATTAAAAAAATCAAGATGGCCGCAAGTCGGCCATTTTGAATTGGAATTGATATAACATGCATATAACATCAACTGTAAACGCCTGTGCAAATTCTATAAAATAAAATAAGACAAGAAAAAAATCTATTTAGAAAAAAGCATACTATACAGTTATCAAATTAGATTTAAAATATATAACACCATTAAATATTTTAAACAAGTGAGATATGTTTCCATAGCTACATGAGTTTTGTATACACCATTAAGTCATGGTATATAACAGCTTCTATTAAAATACATTAAGAAATAAACATACTACAAATGTATTAATTTTTTGGGACAGACCACATATCCAACCAACCAACCAACCAACCAACCAACCAACCAACCAACCAACAAACCAACAAACCAACCAACCAACCAACCAACCAACCAACCAACCAACCAACCAACCAACCAACCACCAGGGTGATTCCAGTATACCCCCGAAAACTTCGTTTGCGGGGGTATAACAATGTCTCAACACAAGTAAGTTCAATTTACAGAGTCCAGCTCACCTAACCTAGCTTTCCTTGACCCTTGTCTATAATCTGTACTCATCTACCCTTCCACAAGGTTAGCAACTTCTCCATATACCTTATAAATGAAGGAATAATAAAATGACACTAATGTCGATTGACAGATAGCAACTGCCCAGGGAGGAATTCGAACAGCCACACCTAGGGACACTAGATTCAAAATCCTGCACATTTGCAATTTGAATTAAAAAGATCTTATTCCAATATAAATTCTGTTTCTTTCATGCTTTTAACTGAGTTCTGTAGAAGATATCTCTACAAATACAATGTGACATAATTTTTCTTCAAAGAAGATGACATTTATCTACGAGCAGACATCATTCTTAAGTTATATTTTCACTAAAATGAAAATGCAATATTATAACATATTTTCATCATACATTTTTATAAAAAATCACCACATTTCACTATAAAGCATGAAAAGAAAATAACAATATTTCTTAAACACTGATTACTTACTTTTTCATAGAAAATAAATCCATTATCAAATTTATACTTTCAATATAACTTTAATAGAACAAGCTAAATGTGCATCGAAACTTAATTAATTGTGAGACCTAACACTTGAATTGTCTTGTATTTGCCGACAAGTCGTAAAATGTCAAAAACTAAAAACCTTCAAATCTAGTTCACTTCAATTTACATTACAGACAATTACAAGTGTACAAATATTATCATTAAAGCCAAATAAAGAAAAAAACGTAACTTGTAAAAATATTTATCAAAAAGGTATATCAACGGATTTAATAGTTTAAAATCAAGAAAAAATGGACGTCAGTTTTGTTTATCTGACTGAACAAACATATAATATAAAGTTGTCAATTTATTAAGTAAATATTATCGTTAAATAGTAAAGAAAATATATATACAATATTTGACATTTGACATCCATTTATTTATTATATATAATATATATAATGTACTGTGAAGATCGTCTCAATGATCAGATTGATGTCACTATAATATTGCACCATTCAATTATCTAAGTACTTAATGTGCAAGGACAAAACAACATTGTTTGGTAATCATGTCATTGTTTGGCTCCTTAAGGATAACAAGAGATTTTGTTTACATAGGATATTGTTTAGATTTGTCTCAAGTTATCCTTAAAGCAGCCCTTGCAGATATCATCTAAAGCTTAATAGCTGCCCAACATGGATTAAAATCAGAGCATACAATAAACAAAGTAAGGCACTTACAACTTAAAATTAATTACTCTCAATAACTCTTTTATGGGACTTGTAGAAAATTGGTCTACACAAAAAATGTTCAGTTATGGTATGTTATTTTAATAAATTGGTTATTATTTTTATTATCATCATCATCACCATTATCATCATCATTATTATAAGCGCCCCTCCCTTCAAGGGTGGACAATTAAGGTTGAAATTCAATTTTTCTGAGGTCCACATGGAAGATGAAATTTATCCAAATGTGTAGCCTTGTTAAATAAAGTCTTTATTATTATCATCATCATCATCATCATCATCATCATCATCATCATCAACATTATTATTACTAGCAAGAGGAAACAACAGGTTGATGAGATTCAAACCAACAATTAATCAGTAATGTTAAAATACCACCCTACAGTTGTTACTGCTTGAAATTGCCATCTCTGCCATGGTTTACATTGTGTTTTGAACAACAGGTTGGTAGAAGTGGGGGATGCGTAATGCTTAGCCCTCACCCCAATAATGTTGAAAGTCAAAGAGATTATCTAACCCACCTAACCCATCAAAAATATACCCCCCCCCCTAATCTCAAAATGTTTGCCATAGTTCTAAAGCGGGTTTGAATGTATCAACTAAATTTAGAACTAATTTATCAGAACTATTGCATGATAAATACATTACTCAATAACATATCTGAAATTCCATGTTAGATACAAACTCCCACACATATTAGCTGTTTGAATTTTTGAGTATCAAAGAAAATCATGTTTCATACTTAATACCTAAATTTATCATTATACCTATGATATTATGTAACTTCGAACCTTAACCTGATTTAATGAAAAATTTTAATTAAATGTTTGAATTTTAACAAAACCTCATAAACATAATTAGAAGTCACAGATTAATATCTGGATTTGTAGTCTTAATATATATACAAATGGCGGATTTAGCACAAAACTGTCATAACTCACTCTTTTATCATATCGAGTTACGACCATTTTGCGCTAAACTCGCAAAATTTCGATATATCTTAAAATGTGCACTAAACCTATTTCAACATTTTCTATTCATCAATTTAGAATTGAAACCAGGACTTGAAATTTAATACTTTCTTAATCAACAATATACCCCATGTGGTAGTGTTAACGGTCATTCAGCAATCTAATATTTAAATAAACTGACCATAGTGGTCAGAATGGACGAATCTTAGAGACTTAAACATTTAAATAAAGCCAATTTAACAATCACCTGATATCTAACAAACAAGATCATAGAGTCACTAGATCAAGGGATTTATAGTTTAAATTGATAACATTTTCAAGTTGTAATTTAAAGTTTGCATCAGGTAACTGTATAATCTCCATATATTGTCAGTGATGGATGTGGGTGGGGGGTAATAGCGCAGGAGGGGGGTAATGTTTGGGGATAGCTGGGATTAAGTAAACTTCGGTTTATTTTGGCAGGCAGGGTTCCGAGAAAAGAAACTATGTATAAAAATAATATATACATACTGTTTTTTACTCAAAACAGTGTTTTTGACTTGGAACCAAGCCAAATTTTCATCAGTCCCCATCGAGTCTTAGATCCCTTGATATAGACCAGCACTCCCCTTATCCCACAAGCCCAAAGCACAAAAGTGGTGAGAATTGATTTTGGGCTAGTAAAAGAATTACAAATTTCATGTACTCAGACTAATTGATAATTTTGCACTTTACTATGAAACATAAAAGTTGGGCTAGAGCTAGAATGAAGGACAAAAAGATGCCCTTCCTTTTGGCAAATGGTGAAGCCAATCTAAACAGAAACAAGATGCAAATGTGCTTTTACCACAAATGTTAAATGATTAATATTCCTAACAATCTCCTTTCAATTACACATTATTGTTCCTTTGTAAAAGGACCCTCTTTGTCTGATATTAAAGGAGTCAACAATCTCTGACATCTTTCATTGTTCTTATACAATGACAAGTTGATATTTACATAAACTTTACATTTCACTAGTTTTCTGATTTCTGAGAAAGATGTTAATATTACAGACACACGGCATGACGCTGCTACAATATTTGTACAAAGTCTTAAATTTGTATCTTTTTAACGCCCTGGGTTGAAACTAACAAAGAAGCTAATAGTGTGCCCTTGGCCCCTTACAATGTTAAATAAGGGCTCAATATTTGCAAAAGTTCTGAAATTGTATCTTTTAAAGGTCCTGGTTAGAAACTTACAAAAAGGGTAAGATTGAGTACTTACAATGAGGGCTTAATATTTGTTCAAAATCTTAAGCTGTATCTTATAAAGAGCCTGGGCAGAAACTAACAAACAAGCTAAGATTGAATCTTTACAATGTAAAATAAGGGCCCAATACTGTGCCCTTATATCCCCCTGATTCAAGATCATCCATTCAACCACAAAACCCCTTGTTATATTGTTGCAAGCCCATGGGTAGAAACTAACAAACAAGCTAAGATTGAGCTCTTACAATGTAAACTTAGGGCCCAATACTGTACCCTTATATCCACCCCTGATTCAAGTTCAACCATTTAACTCCAAAAACTCTCTAAAACAGATAGTTTAGTAAAATTGTTTGAGAAACTGAAACCCTCAATTTACTAAATGACAATAACTAACTTTCTCACTGAAGAGTGCCATCAGGGGGTCAGACAGAATTCAAAGGTCTATTGTAATTCAGACAACATCCGCAAGGGTCAAATTATTGTATGGTCAATCATTATTTAATCATTATTGCATTCAATGATTCTCTTCATTTTTAATTCATGTATATCAGCAACGTTGATTCATTGTTAAAAGACTGATACAAATCTTTACTGCCGGAAAATTGACAAAATTGATTTAATTTAACTTAAGTATTATAAATTTCTAACCAAATCAGTTGAGACAGCAGAGAGAAAAAGTCAATATCAAACAATATTAATGACTTAGTAAGTGGACAAATAATTTTCTTAACTCTGTATACCACTTAATTTTGAAAGAAAAACTCAATGGCCTCACTGGGTATATATGTACATGTAATTTAAAAGTTTACAGGGTTCGTAATAAAAGGTCATCCTACTGCCCATAACAACCCATATTTGTGTTTGGACAACCTGTTACTTCTATTAAAGATATGGTTTAAGCGAGTTAAAAATATAGCAGGCTGTTCATTTACTTAAACAAAAATCTGCAATATGCAATGCAGTCATTTTTGTATAACATAAATACAAACTTCAGTATTTTTATCTAAATATTTCACCAAAATCTCGGCAGGCTTTTCCTCTCTTTTTTATCATTTTAAATAACCCGAAAACATTTATCTTTATCGTAACCATGTAAACAATTTTGTATAAAAATTATCATAAAGTAAATATTTGATAAATTCAAATTCTTTTGAAGCCTAAACGAAGAAACCCTGTGGTGAATAATGAAGTCAATATAACATTTTAGAACATCTTCTCTCTCGACATGATTCAGTTTCGGCTCGTTCACACCTACTTGATAAAAATATTTAAAACCCAACCAGCGATAAAAGATATTTTTAGAGATACTCATATGAAACTTAAAAGTAACCCATTTAAATTTGACATATACTTAAGATATGTACTACAAAGTACCAGCCCTCATAATTAGCTTAGTTGGTAGCATCCAAGTCAACTGATCTAGAGGTCATGGGTTTGATTCCCATGTGGGGCATACTTTCATGGAGCTTGGTATTGAAAACATTTCTACGGCAATTTTTCCCTCCTACCACTGATTCTAATCATGTAGGGCAGTTGTCAGTCACTGACAAAAGTTTACAAAAGTATGTGCCTAGTGTGTTATTACTGTGTTAAATCCAACCAAAAAAAATGTAAGCACCAAGTGAAATTATTTATTTAAAGTACAACACACCCATGTGACCTTGACCTTAACAAATGACCTTGAAACACCAAAATAAATGTCATTCATGTTGACCTTGGCATGAAGACTCAACATTAATCAGGCATAATCTTTTTCAGTTCAAATCAATTTAAACCGTCGGTTTTTACGTAAACAATTAACCGCTTTTTGCCGTATTTGGTTTCCACGGAACCATTTAATCCTAAATACAGACGATTTAAAACTGATTTTAAACAAAATTATAGTGAAACGTAACACTATTCAAAATATTACCCATAGTGCAATTCAATTTAAAGGTCGCTAAGCCTCAATTAGAGACAATTTAACACTTGTTAGACGTAACACCGCAAGTGTGACCTCGCATCAATACAAAACTGCATCTTACATTAGCATATAAAAACTTTGTACCAGCTTAAACCATGTAAGTTAAAACCATGTTACATTATAATGTTATCTGCCAGGCTAACTAGACATTTCCGGTGATACATTGAAACTAAACTATATATAGAATAAATGAGGCTTAATCATCTAATACTAAATACAGTGTATATTTCTGAAATAACTTCAATTTGTCTAGGTGTTGCTGTTTTACCCTTCGTAAATGGTTTGCTATGTCCTGTTGTACAGCCCTAGCATACCCTGGTTTGGACACCAGGGCAAATCGGGACTACAAACGTAGCAACGCCATGAAGAGCTGTATTTAATCAGGACTAAACTTGTCCAATAGGGAGTGGCCTCATAATTTAAATACAACAAGGATTCGCCGTGTAGGGAAACCAGTGCAAGCTCATTCTTGAAATATCTTGGGCATCACTGTAGCTCTCAACCTCAAGACCACCAAGTGGCACAGAAGTAAATTGGCATGGCCTGTGTCCCAGTTGGAAAAATGGATATTTCCAGTTTGGCCACTCAAGATACTTCACAACTTTTCCAGTTAAAAAGGACACACCGGGGCATACACCAAGACAGTGCGAACTAGGCAAAACTTCATTGCTACCTAAGAAGATGGCAAAACTTTGGACAGCAAATTTGAAATACAATTTATTACAAAGTTCATAATGACAAGTATCAATCTAACCCTGGTTATTTGACAATCAAAACTTTTAAGAAAATAAGCAACACTTGGCATGAATGATTGATAACTCGCATTTCCAGTATGTCCAACATTACCTGCATTCTGTTAAATATTAATTTATATAAAAGGTTAAACAACAACAACAAACTGTCCAAAGCTTGACCAGTAGATGCTTGACCAGTGAATGAGACTGACCAGTGGACAGTATAATATATTTACAATGCATCAACAATTAATGTTTATAATTCATACATACATTAACTGTCAAATATTATGAAATATATAGACTATAGGACTTCATATAAATATACAATATATATAATTTGTACCCATGTAGGTTTTTTTGCCACTTTTTGACAAGGTTGTATATGGGTTACTAGTAAACAAAATATTTATGTTGTAAACAGCAACAAAACATTCATGTATATAAAATAATGAAAATTTTATATACATTTCTGCTGTTGTGCAGTTCTATTCTATTCTGTTCTGTAATAAGTGTAATTTAGTCTCTACATTATTTATCAATACTAAATTATTATATTATCATATACTTATGTGATTAATTGAAAAAATATCATTTGTTAATAAAATTACCATCATGGGTTGAAGTTGAAACTACTGAATATCTATTTTCAAAATATTGAGATAGACAAGTTTCATATAAAATTACACACAGTAAGTTATTCTCAAAATACTGAAATCAGTAATGAAACTAAAAAGTTACAGACATATACTAAATATAAAGAATTTGAAACCATAGAAGAACTCATTTTGATCACTTATTTCCTCATTCAGTTTCTAGAAGTGCACTTTAATCAGCTAAAAACAATATACAATGTACTCAATTTTATCAACCATGGCAACAGAAAATTAGAACTTTTTAGTATAAAATTAAATTACTACACTAAAACCTGTAATAATCTAATAATTTTCAATATATTATGACCTAAACTAACCCCTTAAAATAAGGTTGAAATATCATAATTACTGTTGTTAAAAAATTCCCAAATCATTCAAAACCCTCATAATTAATATTTTTTATATGAATGTAATATTTATTGCTTACCAATATTTTATTTTTATATTAAATCCACTTTTCACACAAATTCACTAATCATCCAATTAAAATATCCAATTAACATAAATCAGTGAAAATATTCCTAATTAGCAGAAATCAGTGAAAATATTCCTAATTAGCAGAAATCAGTGAAAATATTCCTAATTAGCAGAAATCAGTGAAAATATTTCCAATCAGTTGAAATCAGTGAAAATATTTCTCCATCCAAACACAATCTTTCACTGACATCATCTGTGAATAAAAATGAATCAGTGAAAATATTTCCAACTAGCTAAAATCAGTTAATCAGTGAAAGTATGAAAAAATGTTTCCAATTAAAATCAGTGAAAATATTTCCAACTATAAGAAATCAGTGAAAATATTTCTCCATCCAAACACAATCTAACACTGTTGTACATCATTCATGAATAAAAATCAAATAAAATCCACCTTTAAACAAATTACACTACTCACAGCAAGTTTAACATTTCACACTTAAAAGTTCATCAATAAAAACTGCCTGCCTGGAGTGAAAATCACACTATATAAAACAATTTTCTACATTTAAACACTGAGTTTAATATAAAATCATGCATGAAGCACAGATTTTGATGAATGATAAATGAAAGTATCAGGTTTCCCCACATTACTATACTAAGACAGTAAAAAATGTGAGTTGAGTCAATTTACACCCAAATTAGGGAGATAAAAAGTTTCCGAATTAATTTTAACGCAATTTTTGTGACAATCAATCTGATGACCCCTAAGCCCCAAATGATGCCCCTAGGGACACAGGTTGCTTCATATGACTGAGTTATACCTACATACAATAAGTGACAAGGTCTATTACAATCAAGCAGGTCATTTTAAAAAGAAGTAATATAAATTCCACAGCCGACTACCTGTCAAAATAGATAACTATAAAATTACCGTACATAGTATGTTAAATGAGACAGTATTTTAGTATAGGCCAATAAGCAACTTAAATATGTCAGTAAATATTGAAAGTTCAAATAAAGTCAGTTGATAAACATTCTTCGTTTTCTATAAACTACACTGTTAAACATAAAATATTGTTAATTCACGAATCTTAAAGGTTTATACATAAATTCAAACATTTCACAACTAAGGAAAATGCACTTTTACCAACTTTGCTTTAACACACAATTTTTCAGTCAAGAAAAAACCTATACACTTGTTTTATAACATTCTACTAAGATTATTTATCAACACTTTCATTCCTGGTTAAGTATGGCAGTAGTCTTATTTAAGCAGTAATCTTTCCTTATTTTAAGTATAGTTAACTAAATTATGCTCTTATGAACAAAATCAGGAAAGCCTGATTTAAAATACAATGCAAAATCTTAGGCAGATTATTAGGTGATATCATTATAATCACAGTTTGAGAAAACAAGCACCCTTAGCAGAATAATGTTTCTAAAAACAGACTGTAGCAGACTATGAAAAGATATTATTTATTTTAGCTCGATTGTGAAACAAGTTCTTACAACTTAAATTAATCACTTTCGAGTCTGCTTCCTGGTCTCCCAGAACTGAGCAAGTAGGAAAAAGTTTCTTGCTCAAGGAAACAATGGGGTAGGTTTTGAATGGGATTTGAACCAACGCCGAGCTGGCTATCCAATGATTACCAGTGTAGCAGACTCTAAATCTATTATCAGCAGTTTGCAACAATGGCTGCACAATTTACTACACACAACCACAAAAACTATATACTCCTATAAAAAACATACAAGACTTTTCAAGTTTTTACAACAGAATAGCATCATGATCATTATTTTACAATTTCAGTAGCACGGTCCCATCAGTACTATCAGTACTTTGATTTTACAATTTCAGTAGCACTGTCCCATCAGTACTTTAATTTTACAATTTTAGTAGCACCCTCCCATCAGTCCTATCAGTTCTTTGATTTTAAATTTCAGTAGCACTGTCCCATCAGTACTTTGATTTACAATTTCAGTAGCACGGTCCCATCAGTACTTTCAGTACTTTGATTTACAATTTCAGTAGCACGGTCCCATCAGTACTTTCAGTACTTTGATTTATAATTTCAGTAGCACGGACCCATCAGTACTTTGATTTAGAATTTCAGTAGCACCATCCCATCAGTACTATCAGTACTTTGATTTAGAATTTCAGTAGCACCGTCCCATCAGTACTATCAGTACTTTGATTTATAATTTCAGTAGCACCGTCCCATCAGTACTATCAGTACTTTGATTTAGAATTTCAGTAGCACCGTCCCATCAGTACTATCAGTACTTTGATTTATAATTTCAGTAGCACCGTCCCATCAGTACTATCAGTACTTTGATTTTACAATTTCAGTAGCACCGTCCAATCAGTTCTATCAGTACTTTGATTATAATATGCCATAAGGCATACCTAATATAAAGCGCATTTATTACAAAAACTACGGTAAAAGCGTTTTTCATATGAAGACTATAGCTATTGGAAGTTTTTAGATCTTTACATCCTATGCATGAAGGATCACAATATTTTCTTGTCATATTACAAAACACATCTCTCAAGTAAGGAAAAACCCTGTCATTTAAATTAGGACACATAGTAAAAATTTGTTGGAGAGTTAATCATCTTTTGTAAAGACTCATGAAATTTTAATCAACTTTTAAATGTCAAGCAGGATGGTTTAGTTACTATGGTTTTAAAGTTTATATGCACATTTTTTTTATCAGAGTTGAACTCCAGTAGCCCACATTTTTATTATTAAGTGTGTTGCTATAAATATTGTAGTTTTTTTCTCAGATTAAGCAGGGTCAGCACAAATTTATGTCAATTTACAGAGACCAATGCACCTAACCTAGCTTTCCTAGACTCTTGTCTACAACAATTACCCTACCCTTCCACAAAGCCAGCAACTTTTCCATGTAGGAAAATTGACATTATTGTCAAACTTTCATTGAAGGATATAAATTAATGCTCCAGTCGGGATTCAAACCTGTACCCTCTTTTGGAAAGCAGATCCAAAATCCTGGCACCCTACCAGCTGCTTGACAGACCTTGGTACAAATATTCGATACATAGAGAGTACAGATTTATTTTAAAATAGGCAAAGTAAAAAATTACCATCCTAATGATTTGCAAATTAGATTATGCTGTTTCTTTAAATGTAATCACAATAAAAGACTTTTTCCTAAATTTAGGCCTTAATCGTTAAATTGAAATTGATAATAAATAAATGAGACGGGCTCGACATTAAAGGTTGTCCTATTGCCCCTGACAACCTTAATTTGTGTTCATGCAACATGTTACTATTTAGTAAACATTTGGATCGGGCAAGTTGAATATATAGCTGGTTGCCCAACCCAGCAGGCCTACTTTAAGAATTAATGTCAAGCCCAGCAAAAAAAGCCCCCGTAAAAACCAAACAATATAAAGTATTAGGTCTGGCCTATACACCATGCATCATGTTTCTAATGATATAAAATTACAAAAAGATTGTACTTGAAAAATACTATTATATCAAAAATATGAATGAAAACTGTAAATGTCAGGATTGTGGACTCTAGTTTGAAAAAAATTCAAGGCTTCAAATCTATAAATCTATTATAAAGAGACAGCGGTTCACTTTGAATTAACATTTCTACGTATAGAAATAAAAGACAAGATATATAAAATCATGTTGACGATTCATTAAGGAGTCGACAGTGCATTAATCATAAAATAAGCGACCCAGACTGCTGTAATTGTATATATGGCCTATTATGCATGTTTATGCTCAGTTGATTAATTAATGAATTAAAATATTACAATTAATTAAATGCTGACGAGTAAAAAAACCCCATCAAGATGAAATCAATCAAACTGAATATGATGTATCATATTGCAATACATGTATTTTTTTTGGGTGGGTCTAATGCCATAGCAACACATTGTATAGGTCATAAAACAGCAGTCAGTCAACCTACATGCCGTTCCTGGAAAGGCTAAATCTCTGGATTGGGCTGTTATTCAGGCACATACTTCTGTCAGTGACTGACAAATGCGATACATGATTTAGAATCAACAAATAAAGTAGAATGGTCATAGAAATTATTTCATGACCAAGCTTCAACAACAATGCCCCCCCCCCCCCGTCCAGGCAACGAATACACGACCCTTAGATCAGTAGACTTGTGTGCTATCGACCCAGCTAGCCGGCAGCTAATATTACTGTTTATGTATTTATAAATTGTATATTATTTTATACCTATAAATCATAACATCGCACGAATATCAGTCTGTATCACAACATTCAAACCAATGCTCCACTCCATTTCAGCTACAGTGAATCAGGTAGATTTTCTGTTTCCAGTTATCTATATAGACTGCCTAGAGAAATTCTACAATAAAGATATCAAGATTATACAGGAACATAGATAATACCAGAACTATAAGTAGTGATATAAATCATAGCTTGAAGCAACACCTAGAATACACCAGGGATATGTACATTGTATGGTTTGGTTATATACATGTATCAACAACAAAACCTGGCAACACTAGTTCAATAGTAGTAGTAGTAGGAGCTAGAAGCAGTAGTCCAGTGGTAGGACCCACACTTAAGGATCGAGAGATCCCATTTTGATTGAGAGATCCAAGTTAGAACCCTGACAGGGACACTGCTAGTTTGTTTGAGCAAGAAATTAATATGGGATTGCTTAACTCTTATTAGTTCCAATCACATCCAAAACCTACCTCAGTAACCTATCTACCTTGAGCAGAAGAATTTATCCTACTAGCTTTGTACTAAGCAACCTGGAGTGAAAAATCTAAGTTGCTAGAACTTCACAAACAAGCTAAGTATAAACCAAACAATACAGTTTATAATGTCGATACCATGGTCTGTTATACCATGGTGCAATTGATAGTCTGTCAGGGATTCAGATCTAGTTTCCTGAGGGGGTACATGTTTTGATCCCACCTGAGGCAATTATCCTTTTCTATGGAAATTGTCAATTTTCCTTCATAATGTATATGGTGAGGTTCCCTTATAGAAGGGTAAGGGAGTGCTGGTTATAGACAAGGGTCCAAGAAAGCTAGCTCCCTTAAAATGAACTTGATTTGTGCGCACACAGCACAAAACCTATTTAAAAATTCAAGTGTCTATTGAGAATGAAAACGTCAAACCTGAATTGTCAATTCAATTCACTTCATCAAGTTCATGCAGCATAATTTCATTTATTCCATACAAATTTCCCCACAGTATTTTCATACCATGGATTGAAAAACGAATCCCAAAGTAATATACTTGCACAAATTTCAAATTAACAAGAAAACATGCCTCATTCATCAGAATTTCACCAGCTCAAATAATCTAAAAATTGTATTAAAACTTTCAGGCAGAATTGTACATCTCAATTTTAGAGAAATTCAGTAAGACATTAAAACAATTACTTCATCCAAATATAAAACACTAAGTGTAATACAAACCAAATTAAAATTGGAATTGACTTCCACAATTTTAATCAAAGTAATTTCCCTCAAGCTAATGTAAAAACAAACACATCACTGCAACCCATTTCCACCAAAAAACGCCACATCTCCAAGTAGGTTACCTTCAATGTGCGTAGAATCAATATAAACTGGTACATTGTCCTTATAATGTTTAAATCTAGAGAGAAACTTTGATTACGCTAGTGGATCCACTAGGGGGCGCCACCAAGCTGCGAGCCCCTTTGATCCCTATTGCAAGTATACATGAAAACTTAAGTATTAAAATATTTCAAGTTCATGGACTAAGCATGAGACATTAATAATTGCATAAGCAATCATAAATTTGTTTACTTCAACACCTACGGCGTGCAGGAGAACTCAATCCTAAGACCAATACTACGACAACTCAACCCTTGGATAACTCAACCCAAAGTGCTGTCAACTCAACCCATTAGTAGGGGACTAAGTTGTTTCGGGTTGAGTTGTCTTTGGGTTTAGTTGTTCCGACCCTAACGTTACGGAGCATTTGGGGTAATTGAATAGACCACAGATAAAGTATTTTGTTTTGGTCATGTGACACTAGGTAGTTCCAACATGGCGTCTATATATGGCAAAGGTTATTCCTAGCAAATGCCCCAGGAGTTCCAAATGTAAATGAATATGTCACATGGCACAAAAAGGGTGAAATGAAACATATTTATATTTTACACCCCTCACTCTCTTCACTTCCATATTCAAACAAGAAATGAAATATGGAAACCACATTAAAGCCGGATTTCAAAACTTTAACACAAAAATTACAAAGGGAAATAATCCATAATAAAGACATGTAGAGTTGTGGTTACTTTATAATTATGTTCATCACATAGTATGTTATCATTGTATGAAGTTTCATAAAGATCTGATGATAAATGGCAGAAATATATGGTAAAGAAAAACCGCCTGACCACCTGTCCGTCCGTCCACCCGTGTTTCCCCAAACTATCAGCCAAATTTTTTCGTTGAAAAATCCAGCTAATAAAATATGTGTTACACCCTTAACTCCACCAAGATCTACCCCTGCTAGTCAAATACATTATACACAAATATAAGTACAAGTTATACAAATATTAGTAACCTCTCATGTACAGACATCAAAGATATTATTAAAACAATCTTTATATCAAATACAATTCAATGTTAACATTAGTAATGTGTTACCATTGATATAGGCTAGAATATATCAATTGTTAGCTTATACCAAATCATTTTAGCTTGATTGTGAAACAAGTTCTTACAACTTACATTAAAGCCGCACAGCTAGCTCAGTTGGTTGCATGCAAGTCTACTGATCGAGGGGTTGTGGATTCGATTCCCGGGTGGGGCATACTTTCATGGAGCTTAGTCATGAAATTATTTCTATGGCCATTCTCCCTCCTGCCAATGATTTTTAATTATGTAGGGCAGTAGACAGTCACTGACAAAAGTATGCGCCTAGTAGTTGGTTAACAGCTAAATCCAGAGATTTAGCCTTTCCAGGAACAGTGAGTAGGTGGACTGACCTCCGTTATATGACCAATACAATGTGTTGCTACAGCGTTAAACCCAACAAAAAGAAAAACAAACAAAAATTTTAGCTTGATTGTGAAACAAGTTCTAACTACTTACATTAATTATCAAGTCCACTTCCAGATCCCCAAGTACTGAGCTAGTAGGATAAAGTTTCTTTCTCAAGAAATCAACAGGTAGGTTTTGGATGGGATTCGAACCAACGCAGAGCTGGCTATCAAATAATTACCAGTCCAAAATCATAACTGCTTCATTTTAGTAGGAAGTCAAAGAGCAACGTGAATACAAAATGCATATTTGAACAAATCTCAGAACATTTTGTTTTGCAACAGATGTGAGATGCTTGGGTAACATGTATTCAGGGTATAAAGTTCCAGATCTATAGAAATAATGTAATTGAAGATTTAGCCATAAAGGTTTTACAATTTGATCTCAATTCTATACAAGTTACTGTATAGTGTCTTGATTTCTATATTTCAAGTTTTCTATGGTGTTTTGAAGTTGCAGAGTTTAGAATTCCAGCATTTTACTTATATCCCACCATTAAAACTACAGGATCCCCCTACATTGCACATGGGGTCATGTTCAGAATCTGATGACCTTTGTGTTGACCAATCAAAAAAGAGCTAAATTTCATTGAACTGTCAATTGACCATAAATAAACCCAGCTGATTTAAATACTCACTGCAGTACATTTGCCCATACATTAACCCAGTGGATTTAAAATATACTCACTGCAATACATCTGAACTCACTATCAATAATTGAGTACTTAAATCAGTGCAGTAAATGAAAGCAACACTGAAAGTTGAATAAAATTCACTAATAAACCATCCCTCATACACAAAATATTGATATCTCAGGCTGAATATTACCATTCTTTAAAACTGCCCCATTCATATACATATACATTGTATGTAAACATGAATGACAAAAGTACGAAAAAATTGGTCCAATTTCTTTATAACAGATAAGCACTATTATGCTCATTGTACATTTTGAATTTAAAATATTATACAATGTATTATATAAACATTTCTTATTAAACATTCATCAACCCATATCTCATGTTAACAATTACTGCAAACATTGTGTAAAAGGGTGGGCTGTCAAAATTCAAAATCAAGTTTTTTCGATAATGGAAAACTCCTTGTCGCATACAATATACAAGGCTGTAGTTTTCTGAATACAAAAATACTGAATTTATTATAATAATCATAGTTATTATACCTTACTCTCTCAATATATATTTATCTATATAAAGGTAAATACAATGTATTTCTGCAAAATTAATATAAGTCAGTCAGCTAAGAGCAACACAGCTCTAACTTCTTTTCCTTAAACTTTTCATGAAGCCTATCAATGTACTGTTCTTTTATGATATTACTATTTTCTGTTTGTTAATGGGCATATCTTTTGTAATTTCAGATTTTTTTCTATCCAACGTACAGAATCTGCAAGTAGTTGGGGCAGTATATAAATTGCAAGTAAAACAGATTGTCTGCTAATGGCAAGCGCAATAATTTCTGAACTTCTTACAGAGACATGAAAACCAAACTATTTTCTGAGAGGAACCAAAGCTCCAATAAATGTGATAAGCTGGGCGCCTCAGTAACATCCAAATATTTTTAAGCCATAAGGCCACAACAAGTTGTTCATATGATCTATGGATTCGCTCACACCTTAATTTTGAGGGTTTTTACAAAAGATATTTTTATTCCCTCGCTTGTTCATAAAAAATTGGTCAAATCGCTATATAAAGCAACTGAATTAAGTTTTTTTTCTTTCCTCGCTCACCCCATTTTTTCCCAGAAAAAAACATAGAACACATGATCAACTTGTTGTGGCCTAAAAACCAAAAAAAAAATCCACAATGACTCTAATGTGCAAGACCAATGACATGCATATTTCAAAAGCTTCAGACACCATTTTAAGCAAAGATAACGCCCACATGATATCTAATTAACTAACGTGAAAATATGCATGAGCATGACTGACAAAATATCAGTCTAGATGAATTCATTTTTCCTTTGATGTTTAGCCTACTTCATACTATGATAGACTTTATATTAAAATAATCATGAAGTATATAATTACAAGTGACAAATACAAGTCATTTGATCACTATACAAATATTAGTCAATTCTATTCAACTGTCAGTGGTGCATTCATTAACCCACTGATTTAAATACTCACCTTTTTGATAATCTCAATACATACATAAGAATATCTACTTTATTGATTGTAAATACAGAAGAACTGCAGAGATAATCAATTAAATATCAAGTACAAGTATTTAAATCAGCAAGGTTAATGTATGTGCCATTTGCAGTTGAATAAAAATTACTAATACCAAAATAAAGTGACATCATTTTTATCTGTGAATTCTCCATTAGGATTCCCAATATTTCACTGTGCTGACAAAAATATAGGAATTTTCATTCTTTTTATTAAAATTTATCAATATATACAATTTATAAGCAATAGAATAAATTAATTTTCAAGTAGTGATATTTGGTACTCAATTCATGAATTGGAGTTTAATCTGCCATGTAGAATAATCAACATGCATTTGAACGGTCATGGTATTCTTTGTCGAATGGTATGTTTGACCATACAACTTTTCTTAAGAAAAAAATCTATGAAAAAATCTATGAAAAAAACTATGAAAAACACCAGTATTTAGCTCAATGTACATTAAGACATTAAGTGTAATGAGAAACATGTATTTTATATGAATAATTAAAAGCTTACCATTTTGCAAACTTGAAAGTACATGTATCCCCAACGAAAGTTGAAACTTTTTACAAAATCCAATTTCACTGACAAGGTTACACATTTCATTACATATATTCCTTTTCAAAATTCACTTTTTTATAACAGACAAAAAGAAACAACGAAATGAAACGAAAAATGAGTGAACACAAAAAAGAACGAAAAATTAAAACGAAACTTAGAAAATTATGCCGCCATATCAACTCCCTGACATATTCCAAACTAAAATATAAAATGTAAAACCAATACAACATAAACATATGTTCATCAAAAAGCCACAGGAACCATTGATTATAAAAGTAAGAGTAAAAACACTGAGTACATTAAACTAATTCCCTGATAAGCCCAACTTGTTGAGATGTGGAGGTTGAATTACATACAAACATGTTTGATCAAGTACCGAGATAGCAAGATACAGTATAACCTCTGCAGACCAGCCCTCTACTGAACAAATCCTCTGCACAACAACAGCTTTTGATATTTCCCTTAGATGTAATTTAAATTGAATTTAACCTCTGCAGAGCAACAACCCCGGAACAGCAACACACTTAAGTCCCTCCCAGTGGGTGTTGCTTAAGAGAGGTTGTACTGTATAGTATTCTACTGGGAAAAGTCTTTATCACACAGTTCCTGAAGTACTGAAATCTTAGAAATCTTTGCTGGTTGTAAAAACATTGATAAAACATATGTTAAAACAACCTGCCAAATTATATCAAACTATTTCTCGAACATTAACTGATATAGATCAGAAAATTCATAAAAATCAGAGACCAAAACAACAATGAAAACATACTAGTATATCATATATGCTCTAAATAACTATGTCAGAACAACCATCAATGGAATTACTGTTGCTGAAGCCAATTCAACTGTCATAAGACTAAAGAACATATTTCCTTGGGTATCAAAATAAGTTTACTGTATTGTTAAATTTCATGTAACTGTCAGTAACACATACATTAACCCCGCTGATCTAAATACTCACTACAGTATTTCTATACTCATGATCAATTAAAATAGATATCCATATTTATGTATGTGTAATATCAAACAAATATTGAGTATTTAAATCAGCAGGGTTAATGTTTGCATCACTGGCAGTTAAATAGAATTTAACAGTGTCTCTAACATAATAAGCTTTTAAAGTAACTATCACAAAACACCAAACAATAGCATATCACTACCTTAGCGCTAAACGGTCCTAACTCAGGTTAAAAAAGACCGTTTTGCGCTAAGCCCGCGATATTACTGGTATGACTCAGAAAAAAGTACTCACTTTTTCAGACAAACAAAGATAATAACTCCGAATATGACAAATTTATCAGGCTTGTTATGGTGATGCCACATTAGAAATAAAACATGATCGGCAAATAAATACAAAACTAAGTTCCAATATGAGTGTAAGATACTTAATAACTCAAAAACAGAGAATATCAAACCCTAATTAAAGACCCTAATTAAAAGTACTACAAGAATGCTAATGATATCATTGTTAATGAGAACCACATGTCATGCATGCACAAAATAAATAAACCACGGCTAAGATCATCTGTAATTAGAGAGTGTATCAAAATAGATCAATCTGCTATTTATTCTAAGTCTGCTAATTATTGCTAATTATAGCAGAAGTGTGGAAATATGAGAAAGGAAGAACTGAGCTGGGAAAAGAAATAAGCCTTCTATATATTGTAAATTTTCATCATTTTGCAACCTTTTATACTGGGTTTAACACCGTGTCAACACAATTTTTTAGGTTATTTTACGACATCCAGTGCACCTAACCTAGCTTTCCTGGACTCTTGTATATAACCAGTACTCAACTACCCTTCCTCAAGGCCGGAAACTTCTCCATATACCTTATTAATGGAGGAAAATTGACATTATTGTCAAATTTTCAAGGAAGGATATAACCTACCTGGGTGGGATTTGAAACCTTACCTCTTTTTGGACACTAGATCTGAAATCCAGGCGCGCTACAAACTGTGCTACAACCCAGGATTTTGCGACCATAATGGCTTTATCAAGGTCATTTAATGGACAAGTAGTTTTAAAGAAAATTTACCACATTTACCGTCATCACTGTTTGAATAATTGTCATTCAACTATCAATGGCTCATGCAATAACCATGCTGATTTAAATACTCACAATAGTACTTGGGATTTCCATACTTATGAACAAGGATTATCAAAAAAACATTGAGTATTTAAACCAGCAGGGTTTATTTAAAATCATCATAAATCACATGAGTATGCAATAACCAGGGTGGTCTAACATAAGACGTATACTTGTATCTTACAAAAAGATCTTGTATCATATAAATGAGAAAATCATGTTAGATTTATCTGTAACAATTATGTATAATTATACACTTTTTACAGGTAGGTAATTAATACAGGATTATTATAATGATAGATATCAGACTTATAGGCAGATCTGTGATCTATCAACAGACAGTATATCTCATAGATAATGATCTCTGATTTCCTTGTACAATATCCATGTATACCAGCATAATACATTACCCACCAAAAGTTTGGAGACATTTTCACTTAGTAGGCCTACAGAATATATTTTATGTAAAATTTGATTACTGTTAATTTTTAAATGTCTCTAAGTTTTACATAATGGTTTGGTTATGATTCTATGTATTGTTGAGACTACAAAAATACCATAAAGATTATGTTATGGAAACAAATTAAATTAAACACGACTTTGGAGACTTTGTGATGTCAGATGCTGAATCTCATAAATACAATGCATTCATAAAATTTGTTTTACTTTTATTACCAACAATAATAAATATATTAAAGTTATAATGTTTTTACAAAACAATAATTTTAGTTCAAAAATTCTGGAAATTTTCTTTGTCTCCAAACTTTTGGTGGGTATATGTATAGTCACATGATCTTCAGAATGTAAACAACCACTAATTATTAATCAAATTTTTGGAGCAGTGGAAAGATAGAAAAATTAAGAAGTGCATTTAATAACTATTAGATTTCTTAGTCCGAAATTGCCAACATAAGCTAGTGAGTTTAAAACTATTTACTTTGAATCCTCTGCACAAATTTGTTTTGCACATTATACTAATTTACCACACAATTTAGTTTTTGTGTGGAGGATTTGGAGCTAATGTTAAAAACTCACATGATAGATTGAATATTTTCTGGAATATAAGAGTAGACGTTATTTTATGAGCATAAGGATAGAATCAAGGGAGGTAATTCTTGATAATGACCAAAACACCATGAGGTATTCCCTATAGTAAAACACAGATTATAAACATTTATATGAGTGTAATGAAGTAACCTGACATTAATTAATAATACCTGGTCTAATCAAGATTGTTTATATACACCTAGTAGTACCAGGGTGAAATATACATAGATAATAATCAACATACAGGAAGGAACTGAAGGAAGGTATGATTATTTACGGAAGTAATCTACATGTATATAAATCATAGTTTTTTTAATAATATGGAAATGTATAGGCAGTCAATGGTTCAGACTTTTGATGATGAGCAAATCTTTTATTTTCATTGTCTAAATAGTGTCATCTTAGAAGATAAATGACATCATCTTAGAGAAGAAATGATATCATGTCATGTTTGTTTAAAATATGTCTAACAAAATACAGAACTAAGCATGAAGAAAACATAGAATTAGTCAATTTTGGAATAGGACTTTTTTTATTTCAACTTGTGAGCTCAGATAAAGACATTTTCACTCGAGGCTACACCACTCTTGAAAATATGTCTACTGAGCACCATCACGAAAATAAAAGTCAATCTTACACTAAACTCAACAATTATCCTCCATGCTAATGCAAAACATAAGCATAAACATCACAGCTTGTCTAGCACAATGTCCTAAATCAAACAGCTGTAAATGCAATAAATGACAAAATAAATTTGAAGTATGAATCCCCATGGCAACACACAGCACAGCATGTATCATATAATATTATCATTTTACTGTTTTCTCTATAAAACCCAAGACATATTCAACTCGATTAAAAAAGTAAAACTATTTTGTTTTAAAATAAAATCAAACACATCTCAACAATAGAAACATGGCCGAATTCCAATATTTCAAATCAGGAACTCTGGAACATTAATACATTAAAGGTGCTCTTTCATAGAAATCAACTTTTCTAAAACTCTTAAAATTGTGAAGAAACATTTTGGAAGCAGTAAACCAGTGTTCTCATAAAGACAATTTTATCGCAAGTTGACATACAACAGTATACAGTAATTTCATATGTGATGGGAACAATCAAACTGTTGGGAATAGTGTTTTGAACTGTTTCACAAGGTTGTAGGCCAAGGGAAACAGTTTAAAACAATATTCCTGACACCAAAGGACAACAGTTTCACTGTTCCAAAATCACCCATGAAATAATTGTTTTTTTACCTGATTAATAACTATTTTAACAGCGCTTGACATTTTAACATCTGCTTAATCAAGATCGATGGATGCTTGATGCATTCAAAAGCATCTGGTAAATCCTAAAATACTGTTGCAGTTACTTCCCCTTATTTTAGATCAATAACAGTTGGAATAGCATTGCGCAGTGTCTGAGCAAGCGCGGGAAACAGTCAAAACTATTGACTGGTCAACAGTTTACTCAGAAAACAGTTAAAAATATTGAATTGCACTTATATAAGCAATTATTAATAAAAAAGATGATGATTAAAAAACCTACACAGTTATAAAGGGTACATATTATTCCTGGGCATTTTTGTGACTTTATTTCATATTTATAACAGCATTAAGGACAATTTGCCATGAAATAGTAAACTTTAATTTTCTTAAAACAAAAACAGACACTGAAAGGTTATTTTAGAATATCCGAAAAAAATAACGAAAATCTGTGACAAAGAAGCTTTAAGATTTTCGACTTCATCAGTAACAGACAAACAGACGTACATTTTTATCCATAATTTCATCAAGCTATGTTCCCATATCAACCTAAGTGGCAGGAAAATCACCCCACAGCAGTCAATTTATCTTTATAAAATGCCTGGAATATCTATTAACAAAATAGATTTTTTACAAGAGCCAAAAAAGTCAATGACACGATTCATTTATTACAATTTTTCCCATTAGTTCATGGCCTCAAAATTCCAAGTCTCTTGAACATAACAGAAATAAGACTGTTTTTATCATTTCATATGTAAACATATGCAAATAAACTTGGCAACTTAACCTCTTGGAACAAGTATTTTATAATTTGTATACATTATAGAATTAGGGAACTAAATCCTGCATGGAATTGCAGTCTAGACAAGTTCGCCATCTTAGTTTGACATGAAAACACTGAATTCTCAAGAGTAAATTCAAGAAACATATTGCATTGACTTGATGCGGTTTTTGTTAAGCATTATCCCGCTCCTTTCCTTATACCAAATGTAAATGTACAGTAACCATAACTTAGTTGAAGTCACTATATGAAGATTTTTTTTCATTTACAGCACACATGAGAACTGTCGTACAACCGTGAAGTTATTAAAATATAACAAACATTTAATAAGGACAAAAAAACTTTTGCTTTCTAGTTTCTGTTAGACTAAGTGCATATTTTTTTTAAGCTAAAAATTTTACCACATAATTTACAAAAGAAAATAGATCTTACCACAAGTAGCAGAGATAAATGGTATACTTAAATATCACCACAATTGTTAATAATATGACAGACCCCCCAACCTTGGCACATCCAACCCACTGGTGTTTAGCCAGCATACAACCCTAACTCCTGGAACATCTGACAACCCTACCACCTGTGTGAAGCCAAACTATAAGCTAATTTTTTCCTTGAAAAAGCTAGCCATTGAAGCAAGTAAAGTTCCACACAGAACAAAATAAAAGACAATTCCAGACACTAACAAAAGAACTTCACAGATACCACAACCACTGGTTCATACAATCTCTCTCACAAACTTGAACATATTGACGGAACATTATAACAATTTATATAACTGAAATTGGTTCCAAACAAAAAATGTTGCCGGAACAAAATGTCGACAAACTCATTACGATCTCCCATGATTCCTAGCATTCAACATTACACCAGCAAGCATCATTTATTTACCCGTCATTATTTCAAATTTTGATAACATTTCCAACAAATCTATGAAAATTATTATCTTTTCGCATTATGTCCTCATAATAACGGTCCATAAATGATCAACTAAATGAGAAACTAATAAGGCCAGATTCCCACTGGTGGACTAATATTAGGTTTCTTGATTATGTTTAATACCAAATTACAGAACATTGTTCTCTATATAATAATTTACACTACATAATATGCATCTTGTATAACAGAAACTACAAGGACGGGGAATGTCATTTTGGTACAAAATATTGCACTTAATATCACAACAATATGTTTCCATGACAACCAGGACATCACTCAAATCTTCGATTAGTTTCATTTATTATGGTTCATTACACCAAATTTTGACATTGTTTTTGTCATATTGTAGTCATAACTATTCAAACATTTCAATAAAGGGAAATAACTGCTACAAGGAGTTTGAAATTGTTTGTAATAAAACAGTTTCAAAGGTTCATTGGTATTGAAATCCAGGTCAGCATTGATGACTTTAACATCTAAATAGTGGTGTTATGATGGTTATTAATAGTAGAGCTATCACAGAAGTAAAGAATACCCGCATATGCCACCATATCAAATGGGAAGGACATTTGACCTAATCATTTGGTTATGCCCTTTGAGGTTTTGACATTTGTCCACCTTGTCATTGTTAAAATTTGTGCCAAGGAATTTTAAAATCCATCAATCTATGGCGGAGTTATTACCTGGACAAGGTTTGGGACAGACTGAGGGAAGTACAGACAGAAGGACAGACAGACGGAAGGACAGACAGAAGGACAGACAGACAGAATGACAGGCAGACAGAAAGACAGACAGACAGAAGGAAAGACAGACAGACAGAAGGACAGACAGACAGAGCAACTGACAGACAGAAGGACAGACAGACAGAAGGACAGACAGACAGAAGGACAGACAGACAGAAGGACAGACAGACAGAAGGACAGACAGACAGAAGGACAGACAGACAGACAGAAGGACAGACAGACAGACAGAAGGACAGACAGACAGAAGGACAGAAGGACAGACAGACCGACAGAAGGACAGACAGACAGACAGACAGACAGACAGACAGAAGGACATACAGACGGAAGGACAGACAGAAGGACAGACAGACAGAAGGACAGACAGACGGAAGGACAGACAGACGGAAGGACAGACAGACAAAGTAACTCCTACAAAGCCCCTACCATTAGTGTCGGTGAGGGTATTACAAGCATACAAGTGAAGTAGAATCATGTGCATGAATGATAATTTCAGTAATTGGTTACCAATCCTACAAAATAACTAACTTTGTTACCCTTACCCAAACAAATTCAGTGCATCAGTGCTTTGATTTTAGGTTTTGGTATTTTTGAAAATTACTGGTCCTAAACAAAATTTGATGTCATCAGACAACATGCATGCATTTGAAAACTAAATCTACGAAAGCCACTTTATATTACAAGAGCACAGCAATTACTTGAAACATTTTAGTAGACCACTCTAACATAATGTTGTACATTAAATATAAAATGTGCTGTAAAAGAAATTAATCAAGTATAATTGTCAGATGTTAAAAGACTCGCCTAAGTCCCTTTATACAAAATTCAGTAACAACATACAATGTGCAGCTAAACATTAAAACTTATCAGCTGAGTTTGCCATTACACATAAAGAAAGAAAACCACATTTAAATACAAACAACTGCACTGCATTGAGAAATTTTCAACAATTACCCTCTGACAGTTAAATGTGAAGAAATAAAAGCTTTCATTGTTTGATAGGCCGAACTTGTAAAATCTTTGTTTTCTGTTTGATGTGATTCATAAAGTTCGCTTAGAGATGAGTACAACCATGCCCCCCTGATTTAAATACCCAATATATGTTCAATTACCCACACACATAATAATAATGATAATAATAATAATGATAATAATAATAATAATAATAATAATAATGATAATTATAATAATAATAATAATAATGATGATAATAATAATAATGATAATAATAATAATGATAATAATAATAATGATAATAATAATAATGATAATAATAATAACAATAATGATAATAATAATGATGATGATGATGATGATGATAATAATAATAATAAATAATAAATAATAACAATAATAATAATAATAACAACAACAATAGCAATAATAATAATCACTGTTCTATTGAGTAAAAATAGAACAGTGATTATGAATACTATCCCTTCATGGATAAAATACAAGTAAATAATAATAATAATAATAAAAGAGACTATATTTCACAAGGCTACAAATTTGGATAAATCCAATCTTCAATGTGGACCTCTGCACAAATACGAGTACCTATTTTCAATGTACAAAAATAATGTGCTGAGTATTTAAATCAGCAGGGTTAAAGTATGTGTCACTGACAATTGAATAAAAATTAACCATAAAAAATGTAAAAAAACTAATCTCAATTTGAAAACGAACTATTTCAAATGTAGACAACAACAAAAACACCAACAACAAACAATATTTAAAGCCTGGTCTACTTGTTTTCAATAATATTAGACAAAATGTAATTAACTACTAACTACAAACACTGGGGGACATGTTCTCAGAGAATTCCACAAAAGCAGAATGGCAGAAATTCACAGAATATTAGTTTTCTGGGCATGTGGGGATTAAAATTGCACAAAACAGTGTCTGCTTTCCATTTTGACAACATGGCAATTCTGAGAGAATGTACTCCAGATATAATCTTTTGTGCCTGATATTTTGCTGGTGTTTTCTTTCTTTATCCAAGAATTCAGTGGCAGTAAATAAATTCTAGAAGATCAAAAACACTGACTAAAAAACAACTTCTAAGTTTTCTCGATTAATTGAAATATCAGGGAAAAGGGTATTAGTGCACAAAGCAGCATAGAAAACTTAAATCATTCTTTTAGAAACACTTGCACAGTAGAAGCAGTATAGACCAGTGGTAGGATGAGCCCCTGGCATAGGTGGATCCAGCAGGGGGGGGGGTCAGGGGGTCATTTGTATTTCTTGCCTGTAATTCATTTTTAAGTAGCATGAAGCAATTTTTTGGTGCTTAACATAGATTTAATGGTTATGTAGTTTTTATTATCAATGTTGCATTTTTTCTGCAAATTGTGTATAATTTGGTTGTGGTTCGAGGTTCGGTCCCCCCCCCCCCCCTAGAAAAGTTCTGACCCCCCAAAAAAAAGTTCGGACCCCCCAGAAAAGTTCGGACCCCCCCCCAGAAAAAAATCTTGGATCCGCCCCTGACCTGGGATCCAAAGGTCCAATGTTTAAGTCATATCAGGGCCATTACTAATTTCTTTGAGGCAAAAATTAACCTGTGATTGCTTCACTTTACCCATTTGTAAATGGGGTTCCTACATGGGTGGTATAATTCTGTTGTGCCATCATGGGGCTGCACTAAACTGAGTAAAAAGACTCCCTAGGGAGATTGATACCAGTAGCCTGATGACCAGGGGTAATAGCTGTAAAGTCGGTGAACATGCATAAGCATGAAACTTAGACTATGAAAGGCAATAACTTTTAACTACAATTGTCAATATTTCTGCATAAATATTACATCAGACGGTCATTCATATTTTGTTATAACGAAGGAAATAAATCCATGCACAACATCACATGGTTTCTGTGACAACCTAAGACACGCCTCCATATTTCAGAACATTAATAATAGAACTGTGCAGAATGGTTTTTAAACAAAGAAAACTAAAACACAAAACATGAATGTGGTATGGTAACAAAATAGTTCCAGACAACCACCAGGGTCAATCATTTTGTGCATATGGCAGGCATAGTGCAGAACGGTTGTAACTCACTCTTTTTTAACTTGAGTTAAGACCCTTTTGCATTAAGCCAGTGACATGCGCATCTGCAAGAATGGCTAAAGCAGGGAAGAGAGTATATGAAGCTCAGGAAAACTCAATATTTCACACATTAACCCTGCTGATTTAAATACTCAATATTTGTTTAATAATCCCAATACTTATTGCTATACTTGGGAACGCATGATTGGTAAATACATGTAGATCCGTATCTATGTTCAGGGATTATAGAACAAATGTTGAGTATTTAAATTAGGAGGGTTAATGTATGCCCCACTGACAGCTGAATAAAATTTAACAATAATAACTCCACATTTGCAGCAAACAGTACAAATGCTTAATGTTTACTTTAAAGTACATAAAAAGATTGAAAAGGTATTTCGTGTTGGTGGTATTTTTATCCAATATACTTTAAAATACAAATTTCATAATGAAAAGTAATATAAAACAAACAGTTTGAAAATACCTAAGGGATGTTGATGAACTTATAATGAACTGACATCTTTCTATCATATAGTTTATTTAATATAATATTTTATACAATAATGATATGGTGATATTTTACATCGTGACTAAGTATATTCTGATGATGATAATGATGATATATAAAATTAATGTACCAATGAGTTGGGAGGTGACAAGTTTCATAATTTTTTCACACACTCAAGTTAGTAATGATGATGAATGGTGTCTTTATAAATAAACATCAAACAAGCCTGCTAAGAGTAAAGCAAATCTAAATTGGAGTGACTTCTTAGTAATTTCAATTACAGGTACATTCTCAAGTTTGTTCTTGAACCTTTTGGGACAAGTGTGAGGTTGGTGCACCCTAGAACCTGGTTTAACCCACCTCCCCCCAAGTTCCAATTATTTTGCCATTATACAGCCTTGGAACTGACAGTGGCAAAGTAAATGCCACAAGGAAAATAACTAAAATAGATAAAATTTCAGAAGGTTAACTTAATAAGTACTGAATATTTCTATTTCAAATTGTCCAAGTACTTACTTCAATGAAGAACGGACACCATTATCTGTTACATATATGAGACGCAATAACATACATATCATATACCAAGTATGGCTAGAAGCAATTTGATTATAAATATGGACATTTATAGCTGTAATAATCACTACATTAAACTTTAAATTTAACCTTTGTAATGTACTTTTCACAATTCACTGGTGTTGACACTTAAATAAATTTCAAATTTTATGGTGAAGTATTTTTGAATGAACTATTTCAAGCTGTCATGATGTATCGTTGGTCATACATACATTAGTTCCACCTGATATAAGTAAATTTTACTCAACTATCATGGCCCTAATTACACTGACCCTGCTGATGTAAATACTCAATATTTGTTCAATAATCTCTATATATTCTACAATACTTCTGTTCTCACAATCCATAAAGAAGATATATATATTATTTATTAAGGAGATTTTTAAGGAACCTTTCCTTAAGTGAAATTCACTAAATCCATTTAAAAGTCCTGTGAAGGCCAGTTTGAAGGTGGGGGTCCAGATGCGTAAATCAGGGGATTTGACCAGTAGAGGGGAAAATGAGACTAAATTATCTTTCTTAATGGATATCTTTTAGTCTCTCATTATCATTCTCATATAGATAAGCCACAGAAATACAGATATCTCAGGTGGCCACTTTGCTAGCTCAGTTGGTAGCACGCAAGTCTACTGATCACGGGTCTCGGATTTAATTTAATACATATTTTATTCAATGAATTGGATTGGATAACAGGCATATAATGCCTATACACATCCTCTCCATAGGAGTCTCGGGTTTGATTCCTGAGCGGATGCATACTAACTTGGCGTTTGATTATAAAATAATTTCTACTGCCATTCAAAATGTGTTACTATAGCTTTAAACTGACCACCCCCCCCCCCCCCCAAAAAAAAATATCTCTGTTCCCAGAATATAAAACAAAGGCCTTAAAAATGTCATACAAAAAGTAGCGGCATTTAATGGTAAATCTTCTGCAAACAAAAAAAAGCTCTTCACAAATGGAGTTAATAAAGCACATAGAAAACTGTAACATAATACAAGAAGCATTTGCTTTATTAGATTGCTGTAATAATAAAAGAGAAGCAAAATATTTTGAGGAAAAAAAAGATGAAAAATTTTGCTTCAGCTTAAATAACACTTCACATTATGTAATGAATGAAATTCTGACTTTGCCAGCTGGTCATAAAAGCTGATCTTCACATTATTATAATAATGTAATGATGAGAAACCATACAACATCTCTAAATGATCTCCTTCTTTTAAACTGAACAAAGAACAGCTGTTGTAGTATTTGATTCGAATCAAAGTACTAAAAGTACTGAAGAAATTAAACTGAAAATATTAATGGACTTTATCAATGGGGGCCCATTTATAAATGAATCATGAGATAAATGATTATAACTTACTAAATACGTGTACAAATGATATACAGTAAAAACTGCCTTAACGACCCACTGAATTAAACGACTCACTGTCTTATGTGACTGTATTTGAGACCGCCCAACATAAATGCCTATATAAAGTCCCTGTATTAAGCGACACACTGTCTGACGCGACTAACGACCTTACTTTATCAGTCCAATGCCGATAATAAGTTTTATTAAGCGACTTTTCAGGCCTCAATTGACCCTAAGATATTTTTCACACCTCGATAATTACTATTGAATTGTATAATACGCCCATCAATCGACACGTGTGATACAAAAAAATTAGCTATGTAAACATGCTACGGACAAATACAGATAAACAAAAGGCATAGCATACTGATTGTTTGTTTAAACATCGTAAAATAGCTTTTATAGACAATTATTACTTAAGTTTGGGGAATGAATCGATTCGAATGTGATTGCAAAACAATCGGCCATTTTTGTTTCCATTGCTAAAAGCCGTATTCCGGTTATTACCGGTATTTTCGTCATCAAAGCAACTTGTATGCGATTTTCGTTCTCAAACATATGTCATCGTTTATGTGTAAAACATATTTATTTTTAATATTGAAATTGATATAAATTGTCCATTATCAAACCAAAGACAACTTTAAATCAATTAATCGAATAATTTTTTTATTACTCTTCGAGGGCACAAAGTTAAAGTTGATAAACAATCGGGAGAATTATGCCATGTAATATCATGTTTTAACTGTTTAATGTCACAACTCAGTGGGGGTCACTTTTTGGCTGAAATGTGCAATATTGGTGACACGCTATTATTTTGACTTGAACCTGGATTTAAAGACCCACTGTCATATGTGACCGTGTTAGGATGGTCCAACAGAAAGTCACATATGACAGGTTTTACTGTAATTAACAAAATACAAGGTTGTAGAACTTATAAAATCCAATGAACAGTTGTTGTTTATATTTCTATCACAGGCTGTTGGCATAACAGTGACCCCCCTACTTTTTAATTATATACATACATGTATTAAATAAGTAAAAATAGGTGTACATAAAACAATAAAAATATACCATAAAAAGTCCCTAGATCTGGAAATAAATACCAAAGTATGAGAATGTGACTTCACATGCAAATTTATCTTTATTTATTTAACGAAATAACAAACATGTTTTGTTTCTTTGAAATCAGCCAATGATTTTATTTATTAACGAAATTGCAAAAGACATTGGTGTCATTCCAAATATCAAAGTTTTAGCAATGCAGGCAAGTAAAAATCAGCGAAGTATAATAATTTATTATGGAGAAATTAGCCACTAATTGAACTATTATTTCCACCATTTTTTTTAGTAATATACCTTATAATGTACCAATAGTTTTTCCTACTTGGAACTGCGTCAGAAACTGTGCTGACCCCCATGAGTGATCATGCATATTGAAATAAAAGAAAATTATGAGAGAGCACAATTTTCATGTACACTGACCATTAAGTTCATCGAGACTGACCAAGCAATCCAGATTCCAAGTCTCTGACAAGATGAAGACATGATCATTAATAATGATACGGGAAGTCTTGATACTGCAAGATAAACAATGAGCCAGAGAAAAGTTCATACAAGTACTGACTACAGACCAGACCTAACTAGAGACATGACTGACATGTTAATGAATTTATCAACCAATAATAGCAGGTTTAATATAAAACAGGCACACACCTCACATAGGGAAATCTACATGGATCAATTGAACTTTCTTGTATCTTGTATTATGTACTGTACATTAATATACCGTAGTTAATATAATACAGGCACTCAGGAACAATCTAGATACAGTAAACATAGTCAATTGTAATGACTAATTCTGAATGTATTGCATCAAGTATTGAGCTGTTATGTTTTCAGTAAATCTGTTTAGAAAATTATTAATAATTAAACCATATGAACACATTGTAATGGTCATATCAAGGTGGTCAGTCAAACTATCACCGATCATGGAACAGTCAAAGTTTTGGATTTAGCTGTTGGCCAGTCCTTGGTTCCATTCTCCAGCAAGACAAAGTTTCATGGCATTTGGTCATGAAATTATTTCTATGGACATTCTCCCTCCAACCACTGATTCTAAATCATGTAGGACAGTTGTAAGTCACTGACAGATATATACGACAATCAAATGGTTAACAGCTAAATCCTGAGATTTAGCATTTTCAAGAACAGTGAGTAGGTTGACCTACTGCCGTGATTATGACCTATATACAATCACAATGTGTTACTACAGCGCTAAAATCAACAAAAATGTACATTTTTAAGGTAACTATGGTAACAGGAACAATCTGATATCCTTTAATTATTTAATTTTCTTCCTATCTTATACTTGCACCATTAATTACTCTCTACACCCATATATTAGAACAAGAAACTGTTCACCTGATTAAATCAATTAATGTCAATAATTAATTACCGAGTCAAAAGTTTACCAGTCCAGTATTGTTTATAATGGACATACATGAGTTTACATGAGTCACTTGGCTGTAACAATAAAATGAATTACTTGTAATTAGATAATAGACAATTAAAGATTTGAATACAATATGAAAGATTACGTTGAATATGTTTCTTGTTTATCCCCGGATACATACAACTAGGGCCGTCATCAAAAATCACGATATATCGATGTATCACCGATTCTTGACAGATGATCTGATATCGATTCACAATTTGGATTATCGATACAATCTAGTATTTCATAAAGCTATAAATATTAGACTTTTTCATATTTATGAGTTTTCATGTTTCCAGTTTAGTATCAAAGACAAGAAAATACAGTTTGTTTTAGTTTGTTTTGATGTCTGAAACAACTTTTTACATCATGCATAACATCATGAGAGCATAATATAGCATATTATATATATCCTGGAGTTCTAGTGGCTTCTATTACACTCCTTGTCTGACTCGATATATCGATATATCACCGATACTTGCTTTACGATAAATCAATATAAAATTTTCTATAAATGACAGTCCTACATACAATGTGTATTGATAAATTCATTCAGCTGTCAGTGGCACAAACATTAACCCCGCTGATTTAAAGACTCAACATTTGTTCAATGATCCCAATATATAAATTTAAATATATATTTTATCGACCATTAGTACAGAAGCAAGGTTAATGAATGTGCCTCCGACAGTTAAATAAAATTTAACGATAGATATGAGTTAAGTTTCAAATGAATATCTCAAGAGGCAGTAAAAATAATAAAATGTTGTACATGCAAAACATGAACCAAGGAGGGATACCCTTATACCTAAGGCCACAACAAGTTGATGATACTTTCTACGGATTTTTCTAGAAAAAAATGGGGCGAGCGAGCGAAGTAAAAAATGTTTAAAAAATCATAATTCAGTTGCTTTACATAGCGGTTTGACCAAATTTTTATGAGCGAGCAAGGAAATAAAAATATTTTTTTTGTAAAAACCGTCAAAATTAAGGTTTGTGCGAATCCATAGAACATATGATCAATTTGTTGTGGCCTAACTGAGAGTGAAAGTCCCACTTCTTATAACGGTGGAGCCAAAAACATAATATTACATTAATATTGTCTATGATAAAAAGATAAAAACAAATGTATTAACATAAACTGTAATAATCCATAAACTTAAAATTAGTTCTCCATTTTTTTACGAACATTGAAATTACACAAATAAACAAATAACAAAAATTACCAGCCATGTTGAAAGTATCCATCATGTAAAATATTAAAACAGAACAGCAAAATAGTTCTAGGTTCTAAATTTCTTCTAAAAAGTTATTTTAATTTCCCACACAAGCAAAATCATTAAACAAAATATTCACAGAAAGAATTTATTCTGCAGGATCAGCCAGAAATTCTTGAGACTAATGACTGCTCCCACAATAAAGTAGAAATTGAAACTAATGACTGCTCCCTCAATAAAGTAGAAATTATTGTCCCCAGACAAAATAGAGTGTGTGTGCACTCATGATGCTAAAATATTCTCTCACAGATGACTCTCCATTCTCTTAACAAACTTCAATCTAATATTTTCAGACAAAATTTAACAGCAGCTTCTCCCCGACCCTCTATAAATTGATCCCCTAACAGTTAGAATCCCTTTGTTATAAAAAAGGGATCAATTAAAGAATCCCCTTATCTTACAATACAAGTCCCAAAACAGTCCAGGGCCATACTTCGCTTTCTCACATCAATGGTTTCCGGAAACTGATTAAATATCATTTGAATAGAAAATACAAGGAAAGATTTAGCCAGGGTAGAAAAAGAGTCTTTTGAGTTAACAGTCTAAGACCCCCTTCAGTTCTTAGTATTTTTAAAAAAAAAAAAACAATGGATTTTAACTGCCTGGAAATACAGATCTTTTATAAAGGATTTTTTTTAAACCATTCTGTAAATAGATGATGTATAGACCAACAACTCATAGCACTTATTGGCAATTTGGCTCTGCACAGCAAATAGTTAGGTTTTCAGGTGTCTGTAATGAGTTTAGAAACAATTGTGTCTGTCATGTCAGTTTGAATTGCTATCTGTATACTTATGGAACTACTTGCAGATTCTTCAATCCCCTAGGATTGATAGTCTTAAATTACTGAAGCTATATTAGAATGGGCTGAGAGAATCAGGATAAATTCTAGAATTCTATTGACTTTTAAGCAATCTTATCAAAAGAAATTAAATAAGTAAATGGTTGCTTAACATGTCTTATAATGTTTTATACAGATTTCCCTGGTAGGTTTTAACATCATGTCTGGATTTATAAAAGTATTATAGACAATATCATTATGGTGTTATTACTGTCAGCCATGAACTAATATAGTCTGGTATAAAAAATGTACTACAATATTTCTTAGGGAATTACTATAAAGTTAAATGTAGATTTCCCATAATGCTAATTTACAGTCATCCGGCTTGCTCAGTTGCATACGAGTCTATAGATCGAGGGGTCAAAGGTTCAATTCCCAGATGGGACATAACTTCATCTTGGTCATGAAATAATTTTTAGGTCCATTCTCCCTCTTATCACTGATTCTAAATCATGTAGGGCAGTAGTCAGTCACTAATGAAAGTTACTGTTGTTACTGGTAAACAGCTAAATCCAGAGGTTAAGCCTTTCCAGAAATGGTGAGTAGGTTCACTGACCACAGTAATATGATCTATACAATGCGTTGCTAGTTTTGCTACAGCGTTAAAACCAAACCCTAAAATTTAATAATAATCATTTACAAGCACAATAGACTGTTTCCAGAAATTGAATACTTGGCTTATCTCCTGCAGTACAAACTTTCACCATCACAATGAAAATATGTATACAATGAACAAAAGAATTTCATTTGATTGTCATGCTTTTCAGCAATAAAGTGCAAAAAACTTTATTAGTACAGCCTGTGCATGGATGGAAAACCCATAAATTGGAATTTCGCATTAGGTTTACTGATGTAAAATTGCTGAGCATGCAACAACAGGAAACCTTGACTATTAAATGTAATTATGTAAATTACTTCACATTTCCTATCCATCCAGGGGTTCAAATTTGACACAGAATATTAAAAGTTCAAAATTAGTCGAGAATAAGCTGAAAATTAGCTGAGTTAGTTAATTATGCTTTGTGTATGACTTTGAGAAAACAATTTCAATTTCAAAGACATTTCTCAAAGAGTTATGTCATTTTTAAGTCTCAAGAATTAAAACACCCCTTTCAAATGTTGGAAGAATTTTTTTTTTCATGAGAATAAATGAGATTGCAACAAGGCAGCAAACTATGCTTTTCAACAATGGCCAAATTCTACTTGATCAGATATTCAAATTGTGAACAGTGACAGAAAATAACAAAGAAGTCAGTTGATGAGACAGAATGAATATTGAATAGATTGACAGATAGGATCTAAATATGAGAGAAATTCTCATGTCAGCAGATTTATTGGAATTATTTGACAATTGAAAAAAAATCTAACTAAATTAATGCTACATCTGTTTGTCTCATTTTTATTATAAGACTGGTCTTCCACTCTCTCTCTCAGTCTGTCTGTCTGTCTGTCTGTCTGTCTCTTTTTGTCTTATCTTGTATTGTCCTGTCCCTCCCCCACTCTCTGTCTGTGTCTCTGTCTGTCCCTTCATTGCTCTGCCTGTAACTGTATGTCTCCTCCATCAGTCTGTCCAGCCATCCATCAGTCAGTCAGTCAGCCAGCCTTGCCCTGTCAGTCCATTTTTCTGTCTCCTTATGTCTGTGTCCCCCTCCCTTGCTCCAACCCTCCCTCCCTCTCTCACTCCCTCCAAACACCAACATATCTAGTTAAACACCATAAATCACACAGAATCAAACAGACAATAAAAATGCTTTATGATATCTGATCACAATACATACAGTTGTTTATATATCAATGTATAGTAGATATATAATAGTATAAAATACTTAACACACCTTTATATAATATATAACAACATCTAATAATCATTATATGTAATACAACAGACAGCCACACATTTCTTTAAGATATTGGCGTGAATCTAAAACATATTCTATCATATATTGGCCACAATCCAATGCACGAGTTTTAGGCTAGGAGAACTAATTGTTAGATTCTCATACTTAATATGAAGCGAATAGTACAGAAGTGTCAGCTCTTTAGCGGGATTTTTCAATCGACCGTTGTCGTTCACCATTGCGTTAAAGTTTTCAATTTAGCATATATCTCTGCCTTTTACTGTCAGATCTTTATGAAACTTCATACAATGATAACTTACCATGTGATGAACAGAATAAGACAATAACCACAACTCTATCTGGCCTTATTATGGATTATTTCCCCTTTAAATTTTTGAATTAAAGATTTCAAATCTGGCTTTAATGTGGTTTCCACATTACATTTCTTGTTGTTATTGTTAGGGGATAATAGCCTAAACAATTTTAGCCTAAAATATATCACATTTCACCCCCAATCAATCTTTAGGTACAAAATCTGCAAGTAGTTCCATCAGTATATGAATAGCAGTTTAAACAGACTGTACGCTATGGCAGGCTCAATAGTTTCTAAATTCTTCACAGATACCTGAAATAAACTATTGGCTAATACAGGTAGCTATTTTGGCTAATAGCTTTTAATTCATAGATAATGCTAGTTAACTGTATACATTGTATTATGCCAACTTTAAATAAAAGTTTGTATCTTGTATCTTGAATCGTCTGTGCAGAGCCAAATCACCAATAAGTGCCAAGATTGGTGTGTCATAGTAACACCAGTAAAATCAAAAAGTAGTAGGGGACTTTCTCGAGGATTGTGTTGATATGAGAAACTAACATTTTACATTTATTGGCTTATAAGCTCATTGCTGCAATCAGCACATTACAGATATCTACTCCATTCACATTGGCGAAGTAAATCCTACACAATGCCCCCTCTCTCTCTCCTAACCCCCCCCTCACCCCCCCCCCCCCCAACAGTTTACAGAAATACCTTGAAAATATCATTTCATCAACAAATATTTTCCCAAGATTTTCATCAAAATACTCCAGAGAAATATTTTATCATAACTATTATGATCAACAAACCATTTATCATAGTTTCCAGAGGGGATAATTTTGTACTGACAGCCAAAAGGTTAGTCTATGATTTTTAAGCTTGAAATAAATAGTAGAAGAATAATAACAGACTTTTAATGAAACAAGAATCATCAATTCTACAGCCTAGCCAGACTTAAATACAGCATTAGAGCTAATATTTCCTTTTTTGTATTTTGCAGATTGAGTTGCTATCTAAGAATCATCAATTCTGAAACCTACCCAGACTACCGGTATTATATACTAGAGCTAGCACTTCCTTTTCGTACTTGAAAGATAGGGTTGCACATCTTCAAGCAAGTTGTCATACCATACAAGTTGCAATGCAGTAGTGGCAAAATGATTTACTTGCCCACTCATGGAACGCTGATACCAACTCCCAGACAGCAGGCATAAGGAAATTGGCTGAACCAGTAATGTAATAGTGTAAAGTTTTGCAATAAAGACCATCTTGGTTAGTGCTAAATTATGACAATTTTTAAGTCACAACTGCTTAATTTGAGCAGTAATAGGTTCCTATATTGAGTCCATTTCACTATTAAAACCATTGATTTTGATGGTTTTTACAATTTTTTTATTTCCTTGCTATCTTAGAAAAGACATGAGGCAATGCATCATTACATAAATAAAGTATTATACCATTTCAACAAACAAACAAATATGAGTTATTTATTCTTTTCCCAGAAAATTTGAATAAACAAACAGATGAATCGTTTTTTACCTTGGCATAGAAAACACTTCTTAAGTCAAGAGTTGGAATCATACAATTAAGACAGGGTATAATCATCATATTGAGTTGGCAAGTTTAACCAAGGTCAAAAAATAATTACAAGAATAATAGATTGATTCCAAACATCAAGTACTTAGAGAAAACAGAAGGATAAAAAAACATTAGGCATTTATAATAGAAACAATTTATTTCTGGACATACAGCTTAGACTAAGAATTTAAGCCGCCTGGCACAAGTCTACTGATTGAGGGAGCTAAGGTTCAGTTCTAGGGGGGGGTTATAATTTTGTGGAGCTTGAACATGAAATAATTTCTATGGCCATTCTCCTCCAACCACTGATTCTACATCATACACGGCAGTTTTCAATCAATGCCATTCATTTGCCCCTAGTTACTGGTTAAAAGTTAAAAGCTAAATTTAGGAAATTGAGCATTTCCAGGAACAGTGTGTAGGTTGACTGACTGCCATAATAATTATATTCTATACAATGAGTTGCTAAGGCATTTAACTGAGAAAAAGATATACATAAATTCAAAGAAAAAGCAACATTTCTACATCAAAGATGCCAGGTATATTTTATACAATGATAAATTTCTTCCAACAACTGTTGTATAAGTGGTACTTTATCATCTAACCATGAAAGAAAACAAATCAAAGATTATATATTAAAACAATGCCAACATTTCTGTTTATCTCAATTTATACATTCACAACAGACATGGGCAGACCTAAAGAACAGAGTTTTGAGATGTAGATATTGTTAAATTTATTCAACTGGCAGTGGTGCATATATTAACCATGCTGTTTTAAATACTCACTACAGTACTTCAATACTAACAATTGATTAAACCTTGCTGATGTAAATACTCAAAACAGTACTTCAATACCAATGATCCATTAAACCTTGCTGATTTAAATACTTATTAAAGTACTTTCCGACTCATGATCAATGTAAGTACATGTAGATACCCTTATATAAGTACAGGGATTATCAAACAAATATAGAGTATTTAAATCAGCTGGGTTAATGTATGCACCACTGACAGTAACCATATTTGGTGAGGCAATTTCATTTAAATCAGAAACCTAAGCACTCCACTACTTTCACTACAGTGAAGGGTTTTTTCATGGGTCATGATCAGTGTCATAATCATTCCCATGGAGTAATGTCACACCTAAACAATCTTATATCAACAAGCATCAAATCAGAATCAAGATGTCATAGACCAATGTCCACATTTTGTAACAGTGAGTGCATTAAATTTTCTCAATCACTAGCCTGGGTTATTACCTAATATAGTAAAGAACATAATTTCACCCAGCCCAACTTGATGAAATAAGTACTTTTCTCAAGCCTGAATCAATGATCACAAACCGGGTCGATAGTGTAGTTGGTAGTGTACGGGATTTGGAATCTCATGTCCCATAGGGGGTACGGGTTTGAATCCCACCCAGTGAGGTTATACCCTTCCATGAAAATTAGACTATAATGTCAATTTTCCTCCATTGATTAGACAATATGGAGAAGTTTTCGGCCTTGTGGAAGGGTAGGTGAGTACTGGTTATAGACAAGGGTTCAGAAAAGCTAGGTTACGTGCGCTGGACGCCATAAAATGGCCTAAAATGTGTTGAAATGGCATTAAACCAATTTAAAAAAATAATACAATGATCACAAATCCCAGGCTTTGAGTTTATGGTTAAAAAGGGATGACTGATTTGAACTGGTAGCATTCAGACAGTAAAACAAGAGTCCAATACAAGACCAATCAGTTTCTACTGCTGTCAGACTGCAAAACATATAAGATTTGACTCTAACCAGATCAAGTCAGACAGAATACAAATTGATGGTATTACCTTTGGTAACTTAAACTAAGACAAGCCTATTGCATAATTAACACACAAACACATTATGTAATGAATGACAATGGCATCAATCACATTATCTTCTATTTTAAACATTGTTTCTGTCTGTGATAATATGTAAGTATATTCAACAACTACTAAAAGACTCATATGGAAGTAGTAATTGTCGGAAAGTCTCAGGAGCACTGGCCCCATTAATATCATTATACAGTAAAAGGCAAAGAAATCAACTATCTTAAATAAAAATATGTTATTTTCATTAGCTTAAATCATATTGAACTCTTCTCAGGTTTGACTAGGGTATTAGGGGAAGGTTGGCTTGTTGACTCAATAATTTTTACTGCAACAATTTTTATCATAATTAATATTAATTATAAATATTCTTGCATGATATCAATAAAACTAGAAAAAATGTTAATACACAAAAGCAATTCTGGACCATGTTGTCTGTCATTGTGTACAAATAGAAGAACATTGTAACTTTTTACAGGAAAAATCTGACAAAGCAAAATTTTCCTTTATGTGAAACCATGGATAACAATATAAAAGTCCATCCTTCCAGTATTACAATACTATCAATAAACAATACATGCACTGATACAGCAGACAAATTACAAGGTTTGGTGATAATTATTGAATTGTCATGAAGTTGCATGAACATCCACACTAAACAATACATTCTAACAAATATTTTCCATTATGTAACTAATTTAGATAATCATTGACATGGTATAATCTGTAAGTCTGCTTCAAGACCCTGTGCTATAACAATAAAATAAATCATGGATGCTATTTACACAACTTTAATGCCTATCCATTTATAGCTCCAAAGCCTGTGCACAAACAATAAAATAAATCATGAAAACCATTTACACAGCTTTCATGTCTATCCGTTTATGTAATCTATGAGATCTACTAGACAATTTACATTAGAGTTCTAAGAAGAGATAATTCCAGTAATTTGTCATGGCTTATAATTAAATCATTTTAATCTATAACAGCCTAGGATGAAATTTTAGCAGCATAAAATTTTAGCAACTTTAGACCATTAAACACTCCAAACACTTTAAACAATAAAACGCTTTAACACCCATCTTACCCATTGTTCTAAGCCTAACAACTAAATTCCAGCGATTTGACATGGCTTATAATAAAATCATAAATCTAGAAAGGCTCAAGGATAAAATTTCAGCAAATTTAAACAATAAAACACACAATAAAACTTACCCATTGTTTCAGTAGCTTTATTAATCCGACAACAATAAAATCACCAAGATTTTAACACCAGTGAATTAAAACACCAGTAAAATACTTAGACATAAACAGCAAGTGTTTAAAATTCTTTGTAGTTACAAACGAAATGTAGAAATATCCATAAAATATCAACAAAAGTATGAAAATTATTTTGGCTTGGCAAGAAAATTTATTTCCAAGTTTTCGGCTACTATTGGCACAACAACACAAACAACATCACCACTAGGAACCAGTTATCATTAGAAAGATTTCTCTCACAAGAAAACATACATCAGTGTGGATGTCTAACTTACTGTATGTACCAGGAATCAAATACTAAACATTATACTGTACACAGGTATTTGTTTGAAATTATCATTTTTGTGAGTTAACATATCGAGAGAATTTAGCCAGTGTTTGGTTGAAAGATCGGTGTTTATTTGAAAGATAACATTTAGAGAGAATTTAACCAGTGTTTGGTTGAAAGATCGGTGTTTATTTGAAAGATAACATTTAGAGAGAATTTAACCAGTGTTTGGTTGAAAGATCGGTGTTTATTTGAAAGATAACATTTAGAGAGAATTTAACCAGTGTTTGGTTGAAAGATCGGTGATTATTTGAAAGATAACACTTTGTGGAGAATTCAGCCAGTGTTTGGTTGAAAGAGCAGTGTTTATTTGAAAGATAACATTTTGGGGAGAAATTAACCAGTGTTTGTTTGAAAGAGCAGTGTTTGTTTTCAAAAGACTAGTGTTTGTTTGAAAGTTGACATTTGTCAGAGCATTTAACCAGTGTTCGTTTGAAAGTTAGCATTTTGCAATAACTTAAATGGCAACTTTCATCAACTTGATAAAAACAGCTTATATGATTCTGTCTTCACATACAGCCAATGGAAAGCATAGTTGACTGGACAATTTAAATCTTAATTTGACACTCAAGCCAATGGAGCATCATCATAGGTCAAACAACAACGATCAGTCAATCTACTCACCGTTCCTGGATTTAGCTGTTAATCAGTTACTAGGCCCATACTTATGTCAGTGGCTGACAACTGTTGTACATGATTTAGAATCAGTGGTAGGAGGGAGAATGGCTGTTGAAATTATTTCATGACCAAGTTCTATGAAAGTATGCCCCCCCTGGATCAAATTTATGACCCCCTCAATCAGTAGGCTAATGCATTACCAAGGAAGAAGACACTATGGAGATAACTAAACAGTGAATACAAAACCAGACTGTTCACAAATATTCTCTCTCATACAGTATCATTTAGTGAGAGAGGATTGATACAGAGGCTTATCATCCTAGACCAGATTGTAACAAACTATTTCCCTATCTGTTAATCTACAAGTTTCTATAGAAAAAAGTTAAAATACTTTAAATATGAACCATCCAAGTAAATAACTACATCATCTGGTTAAAATGATCTAAAATATTATTAATGATTTAAGCTGGCCGACATTATATCTCAGTAGTTACAAGCTATGTTTCACTATTTAGACTGGCCAGACATTTTACCTCAAGTTTTATGCCGCAGGGGCAGATTCATGTTTTTTTTTCAGGGAGGGGGGATCCAAACTTTCAAATCACATTATACACTGTTTGCAGAACAACGAAGCATATTTATAATGATAAAAGCTAAAAAACTATTAGATCTATGTTAAACACAAGGGTGAGCAAAGCAAGCCCGAGAAAAATTGCTTCATGCAACCAAATATTTTTTTCAAAAACAAATACACTCATGGACCGGTATATTCTGGAAATTTCAGAAGGGGCAGTCTGGAACCCCCTGACACCCCTCTAGATCTGCTTATGTGTATAACCAGTTATCTCATTAAGTCTGGTTTAATTATGATTTAGAATCAACAGTGAAACCTTTGATTAATTACAGATCACCATTACAGTTTGTTTATAGCTTCGGTGAATTGCTCATAGTCTGGTAATTGGGTCAAAAACCAGCCAAGAAATATAATAAGTTTTGAGATACATAGTAGTACATTATACAGAAAACACTCTAGGGTTACAATGTCTTAAAACCAACCTGTAGGGGCAGGGGTCAAGCTTTGGACCTAGGTTCAAACCTCAGGGGGGCACTGCTAATTGTCTTGAGCAAGAAATTTACCCACAGAAGTTCCACTCTATCTTGATGTAAATAGGTACTGTGTGGGAACACCAGCCTGAAGGTGATTTCAACGATCAGGGGTTATCATACAAAATTGTAAAGTTGGCTAAAAAATGTAAAGTTGGCTAAAAATTGTAAAGTTGGCTTAAAATTGTAAAGTTGGCTAAAAATTGTAAAGTTGGCTGAACATATACATTGTACATTGTACATGAATATGGATGCAGACTTGAACCGCACAATAATACTGCCCCCTGGTATACCATATTCAATTAAATGACATTGATTAGAAGGAACTTTACAATTGGCATTGTTAAAAAATACCCCACAAAACTTGGAGCTTACTCTACTTAACTTTTCCAACTGTTGCCCTAACCACAGGGTTATTTGGAGTCAAATTCATTAAAAAAACCATACCCAAGGAAACTAAATTAGAAAATGAACAAGACCACTTGAACTTGAAACAAACAACATTTCATAACACTGATTGCCTGGTACTTAAATTTGAAACTCAAAAAATGGCATTCGTTCATTCATAATTATATATTTTGGCATATTATCAAAATGATAAAATCTACATAAGTATTTTAAAATGTTCATTCACTCAACAGTTAAGATAAATTAAGATTATTCGAGTAGTGAAGAAGTACAACAAATCTAATTATTCGAAAAAAATATCAATTTTCAATAACATTGATTTTATCTATAATGTTTATTACTTGCACTAAAATAACTTGTGGTTACCATAAACTAACTATTACAGAGATTGATATCAGCTGAACTCATTCTAGTTAAAACCAAATCTGAAATTCTCTGCCAGAATACTTGCTAATTTTTTGTCTGACAAGGTCCAATCTCCGTAAACAGATATCCTGTAGAACATTGTCGTACAGGATCTCTACTTTCTCAATGGAGGGTCACGTCGAGATGACCTTTCTGTCGGCTAATCAATGTGTAGCTTTCATCTAGACGAAACACTATTGATAACATTTTGATTTTGTAATTTCTATTTTTAGACAAAGGTTTGCAAGCTAATTTAACAGCGGTATTATTCACATTCTGCGATTAGATGGCTCATTTCAAATTGCGTGACATAGACGATTTAAACAAGTTATGTATCATAACAATTTCGTCATTAATATTATGATGAGAAAAGGTTACCAGAACGTGACCCTCTTTAAAAAAAGCCAGATCTAAATAAGCGAGTAGGCGAGCAGAAGATTTTAGATCGGGTTTTAATCAGATTGGACAAGGTCAGAGTACAGATCATGTTCAGCTGAATCATAATATTAATGACACAAATTGATACGAATTAGCTATGCATTGAATGGTCAATACTAAAATCATCTGAACAAGACCCTAGGGGCTATTAATAGTGTTTTGTCTAGATGAAAGCTACGAATTGATTGGTTGACATATGGGTCATCTTGGCGTGACCCTCCTTGGGAACCTTAGAGATCCTGTATGACAGTGCTCTACAGGATATCTGTTTACGGAGATTGGGTTAGCACCAAAGAATACATGATGGATTGAAAAAAGTTGTATGACATTGTAAAAACATACATATGAACATGTAAGAATGTCTCAAGGGAAACATAAAGACACTGTATTCTGTATTTGATGTTAGGTAGACATAGAGTAATGTCTAGTAATTATACACAGATAATGTTACAATAATAAGTACTTGATTTATGAGTCTATTCCATAGTAAGGCTGGGTATTATCAAGAGTTGGTGATACCATATGAGTCTGGATCCAGGGGCAGATCCAGGATTTTTCTCGGGGGGGGGGGGGGGGGGGGGTGTCCAAACTTTTTCTAAGGGGGGTCCAAACTTTCGAACCACAACCACATTATACACTGTTTGCAGAATAACACAATATATTAATAATATAAATACACAACCATTAAAATTAAATGTTAAACACTAAGAGTGAGCTCAAGAAAGTTGCTTCTTGCTACTTCAAAATGGCTTACATGTAATAAAAACACTCATGAACGGTACATTTTTGAAGTTTCAGGTGGTTTGGACCCCCTCACCCCCACCCTGCTGGATCCACCTATGGGATATCATACAAGCCACAATACAGTACAGTACAATACACGTAGTTGCTAAATGATAAACATGTATATTTATAATGAAAGAAGACAGTAAATTGAAAATTAAAGTAATTGTGACACCCCATAGAAAAACCATAGTCTTAGTTTCATGCTCATTTATGTTCACCTACTTTACAGCTATTACCCCTTATCATCAGCTACTGGTATCAATCTATCAAACTCCCTAGGGGGTATTTTACTCTGCTTAGTGCAGTTAACATATTCATGCAGTAAAATTATACCACCCTTGCAGGTACACATTTATACCTGGGTGGAATGGAGCAATTGCAGGTTAATTTCTTGCTCAAAGAAATTAGCAGTTTCCCATGTGGGGTTTGAACCTATGACCTCTCAATCCCTAAGAGTGCCTTCTATTACTGGATCCCAGCCCCTACATACTGAGTTTACTAAGCAAACCCAGTATCTAAAACTTGTTGAATAAAAAAAATATGTAATGCAAGATTGTACTTACCAATAATAATATGAAACTGTTTGTCATCCAATTTTTATTTCCAACTCCAGTTACAAACTTACTAAGTCTACACCATAGTTTCTATTGTAGTTTGAATTCTGTCAACTCAGAGCTTATTCCTGCTAGAATACTATATTTCATCAAGCAAACACTGTTTCACTGTAACATACATTGTAAGTGTGAAAACTATGATGGTATAGTCTCATACTATCCTACAATAATATTGGAAAAATCATTTTTATCTGTCCTCAAAATCTTGTTTTACATGTAAAATCCTATTGGTACTGAAACATGCAATCTAACGCAAAAATCTGTCCCTGAATTTCTAAATGCAATGCATGTACAAATGTAAAATGCACGTATTTTCACTGAATTTCAATTAAATAATAAATGATATATACGTACATGTATACAAATGTATAAAAAAAGTGTACAGGCATATTACATAAGGCATTCACATATAAGTCTGCAAATAATAAAATTTTAACATTTTTTTATCTAAACTATAAGTTAAATATTTTCCCAAATAATTTCAAAAGTTGTGAAATTTTCACAAGCGAAAAAAAGTTAGTGAACAGATTTATGTCAACTCACAAATTGTTTGAGTAAACAATGATTTCCTGTCACCGTAAACAAGGTATGAAGGTCTATTGACTATTTCCTTTCCTTTTTAAACAAGACATAGTGAAAATAAATCAAATTCAAAAAAAATATCACAATGGGGCCAATAATGTTTAAACGTGCAATTAGGGTGTAATGGGGACACAAAGTTATCGCAACAGTTCATCCAAGCTAACCGCTGATAATCGCTGAAGTCAATGAACTGGATAAGCAGACGTTTTATGGATAATCATATACAGTATTGCCCAAAATTAAGTTGACACTTTTGTGTTTGTTTGTTATTTGATTGTTGGGTTTAATGCCGTAGCAACACATTGTATAGGTTATATAACGGTGGTCAGTCAACCTAGTCACTGTTCCTGGAAAGGCTAAATCTCTGCAATCAGCTGTTACCCACTACTTAGCGCATACTTTAATCAGTAATGGACAACTACCCAACATAATTTAAAATCGTTGGTAGTAGGGAGAATGGCTGAAGAGATAATTTCATGACCAAGCTCCACGAAAGTATGCCCCGCCCAGGAATTGAACCCATGACCCCTCGATCGGTAGACTTGCCTGCTACCAACTGAGCTAGTTGGGCTGCTTATTAATTTTTTGTAAATGTATGACATGTCTTCATTTCATATTCGAAACTCGATTTTATTGGATTTCAAGCAGAAAAATGGTTTGTTTGCACCGGATGTATCCGTGCAGAACAAAATGACTTTACACATTATTTCTGAAAAGCACACAGCACAGGTTAAATGCTATTGTTCTATGTACACACATTTTTATTTCAACTTTGTTTCTCACAGGTACATGCGGTACAAATAAAGTTTTTCAGCTGGGAAAACCCATCAACTTGAGTTTCAAATCAAATCTATTTACTAATACTTGAAAAATTCAAAAATATCTTTAGACACATGTACATGCATAACAATTACAATCGCACAAAGTATCACAACTCTTATATTAAATGTTACAATCTATTATGACTATCAATAAATCTTAAATTTAATTGTATCAATGAAAAACCAGCTTTTTTTAAAGTGTTTGGGTAATTTTGGTAGGCACTGTACATTGCTAGTTAAATCACTCAATTTTTGACAAAACACTCAAATATAATAGAAATAACTTGTAAATGTCATAAAAACAAAGCTCAGACTTGTTGGAAACCAAGACAAACAGTGTGTTAATGTAATAGTGAAAGAAACAATAGAAATTGGTATAAAACAATGCAAGGTATCATATGACCTTTGTCTCCGTTAGGGACAGGTCGAAGACAATAGTACCAAGAGTACAGAGTGAAAGTTTTCATTGTTTTAAAAGCACAAATACAGCTTTTGTTGAGATAATATTTAGTCAGTGACTGAGTACAAATAGAATACTCCTTTCACGTGTTAGATACAGGCTAGCTCAGTTTGTAACACACAAGTCTACTGATCGAGGGGTCGTGGGTTCGATTCCCGTGCAGTGCATAATTTCATGGAGCTTGGTCATAAAATTATTTCTCTGGCCATTCTCCCTCCTACCAATTATGATTCTTAATTATGTAGGGCAGTTGGCAGTCACTGACGAAAGTATGGGCTTAGTAGTTGGTTAACAGCTAAATCCAGAGATTTAGCCTTTCCAGGAACAGCAAGTAGGTTGACTGACCGCCGTTATATGACCTATACAATGTGTTGCTACGGCGTTAAACCCAACAAAAACAAAACAGATAAACCTTTCACCTGCAGTTGCTGTTTTTGTCGTTTGTGTCGTCCTTTCTGTAAAAAGTTTCAATTTCTAAAAATATATAGAATGACAACATATAAATAGTAATTCATAACAATGTTTCAGTGTAAAACTTGTCTATATCCTTCTTAATTTGCATGAAGTTAGACTAGTTTTGAACAGAGCTATCAATAAAGATCATCTACTATAACAGGGGCAATAATTTCTAAACTTCATACAGACAACTCAAAACCTAACCATTCTTGCACTGTACCAAATCATCTATAAGAGCGATTGCTGTCAAAGTCAAAGGACATTTCTTTCAAAGCAAATATTCCAATCCTATAAATTTAAGATTGAGTAAACCAAACAAATTCAATGCTTAATTGCTCTGATTAGAATTTCTTTCTGTACTTTGCATTCTTACTAAGTTTTATTTAAGAATAAATTTGTACAGCTCACCTATTTTCCTTCCCTGTTTTATGACATTCAGCTACTCCTCTCTACAAGATATCAATGATTTTCTTGATCATCAAACTGCCCTCTTTCTGTTATTATAATCAAATCATCCAGGGGGGTAAATTAAACTGAAGATTCTGATAAAAAATATTGTAATAAAATTATTCTAGGAGTAAATTTTATATCAGGCCTAAAATAAAATTCTGTGAGTAGAGCAACCTGGCCCTACCTAGCTAATCTTGCTGACTCTTAGTGGAGATTCGTTTTTGGTAAAATTTTCTATTCATTTTTTAGACATGAAAAATCAAGTGTTTGAACTAAGTTCCAGGTTGACTTTTGCAATTAGGAATATTGACAAAAAGATTAATTAATTAGTGACAAAATGCAATTGACTCTCTTATGCCTAAGTCCCATAAAATTGTGGCTTGTTGCGGATCCGTACATGCAGACAACGGTAGGCCATGGGAAGCCTTGCATATTAAGGTGATGGAACGCACATGGCACAAAACAATGCACCCGTACAGATCTGTAGCTGGAAGATATGCAAGTTTAATACATACTTGGCCACAATTAATAGTGCTCACAATTTGACTTTGAAACTTATACGTGTATCCATAGCTCATCTTACGGACCCTGGTAAAAACGTAACAGTCCGTACAGGTAGGCAAGAGTTTGTATGAGTCCTTGCAGAGCTTGATCGCATGGCACATTAACAGTGCCCTAATGGCTATTTTTATGTTTATGGGACTGTAGCATTAAAAAAACTATTCTATCTGACTAAACTTGTTTCAGACAATTGTGTTAAACACAGGATTTATTTTGCTTGGTCTCGCCAAGACAACTTAATACAAATCAAATATTTTAATAATTCTGTTCATATCAAGATTAATTTTCCCTCAGACAAGTTTTTATCACAATTCAGGTCAACCATTTTATAGAATCTATGCCAATATCACACATATAAAATATGTTATATGGAACTCATCATTATTGTGAAACATGTATAATGAATGATTATGGAATGGGCCAACATTATAGAGAAGTTATGGAAACAAGTTTCAGACATTTCACATTAAGTAGAATTATTTCATCAAGTTTTTGTTTTGTTGGGTTTAATACCATAGCAACACATTGTATAGGTCACATAACTGCTGTCAGTCAACCTACTCACTCATCCTGGAAAGGCTTAATCTCTGGATTTAGCTTTTAACCAACTACTTTAAAGCACATACTTTCATCAGTGACTGACAACTCCCCTACATAATTAAGAATCATTGGTAGGAGGGAGAATGGCCATAGAATAAATTTCATGACCAAGCTACACGAAAGTATGCACCGCCATTTCATTTGAGAGAAAAATTTCAGAATTCTGAGGGAATAATCAAAGTTCAAAAATGCCAGCCAAAGCTTATTAGGAAAAATTGTTTTACTTTGAATCCTGTGCACAAATTATTTTTGCACATGACCAAGTTTACATAGTTGATTTATGTTGTGCTTCGAAAGATTTGAAGCTAATGATCAAAACTTATATGATCAATTTAGATTTACCATGAAAAAAAAGATAGAAAATTTTGTAGTTATTTTATCTGCTATTTAATGTCATGCAGTTATTTGTCTGGAAAGAAAAATTGGCAAAAAAAACCCAAAATCTATACTTACTTTTATGTCTTTATTAGTTCGATAGTAGATCATTGGGCAAAAGACCCTGTAAAAGTGTTGTCAAGTTTCGAAAAACTACCAACACGTAAATAGGGCCTACTTTCAGCTGTAATAGGATAATATCATGACATATCAGAAATTTGAATAATTGCATCAATTACATTTATGGTATATAACATGAAAATATCAGGCTAACAATAGAACAATAATAACCATAATTTATTGTTATAATTTAGTAACATTCACAGCAAAATTGGGGGCACATAGAGTTTAAACAACTTTGGAAGCCAGTCAGTCTGCGTGTGCAAACTTATTAAACTTTCGTGCCATGTATAATGAAACGTTTACTTAAAGTCTAAGTTATGACATAATTGCTATTTCATTGTTAAATGCAATAATAAATATATTATCATCATCATCAACACCACCAACACCATCATCATTAATATCATTATCATCATCATTATAATAGTTGAAAGAAGCATCATTTTCATCCTCATCATCATCATTATCATCACCATTTTAATTTTAAGTAGCATCATTATCATTATCATCATTATTATCATTATTATGATTTTAGGTATCATCATCATCATTATCATCATCGTCATCATTATCAATATCATTATTATCATTTTATTTCTTACCTCTTTTTATGGAAATGGTAAATTCAAAACATGGGAACTATAAAAATGCCAATCCCTTATTTTAGTTTTACAACAAAAATTTACCATTTACAAGTCAGTTCCCTTATTTCTAATGTTCAGTCCCTTCCATTGAATGTGTTTAGAAGATTTCAACTTCACAGAAAGTTCTACTAAATTTCAATGATATGTTATCAATTGAAAGCTGTCAAATCTAATCTAATTAATTGAAGAGTTACAAAAGGGAGATAATTTGATTGGACCCGAGGTGTGTTCAACAATGCGGGCGCTCGCTCGAGCGCCCGCCTCGCGAATTGTTTTGTTATTGAACGACTGCGAGCGCTCATTCTATAAATAGAAGAAGGTGAAGATATCGGTCAGTCAGACCGTTTGTGTACAGAATGGCGAGCGTTCGCTATAAAAATCCAAGACGAAGTCAAACAACACATTACATGTATTAAATCAAAGCACTGGAGTGCTGGAAGAACGATGTCCTGAACTTATGTTTTGATTAAAGAATATATAATTATGTCAAAATATAAATATTATCTATAAAATAATGTATTAAGTATAGCACAAAGAGTGCGATGCGCACAAAAACTACCAAAATCGTCTTTAATGTATTGACATAAGTAACATAATATAATACGATCATTTAATATTGTTTATTACTATCGAATGATGTAATTATGCTACGCATATAACATGCATTGCCAAAAACATCGTAGGCCCTTTTTACTCCAACAAGTAATCATTGCAGTTGTCACGGGTTGAGTTGTCTACGGGTTGAGTTGTCCCGTCTCCATTACAAGATTTGTATGTCCTGAGAGTAACCTCCCTTTTCCTGAAGAGTTTAAAGAACGACAACACAAGCCAGCGTTGTATTACATTTAAATGAGATGTTAATGAGTTTCACGCTTGAACTTCGCCTCTTTGTCTATGTTGAAAATTGTTGAAGCGTGTAAAGAGTAATCTTATACTTTCTTGTTACCATTGGAACGATGTTAAATAACATCGTTCCAAAAAGGGGGTGGGTGAATCAAAATTATTTCTGCTGATACACAAGATCTTTCATATTTTCCTACCATACATAAATCATAGTGAATCAATTTACTGTACCAAATAAAGGGTACATTTAGAGTATCACATGCATTGCGTGGGTAGTTTATGTGGAACAAGTAGTTTACACAAGTTTGCGTCCACTTTTCAGAAAAATTCTTTGATATATTTTTTTGTATATTTAGATATGGTCGTGATAAAATGAACACAAATTTCATTTATGCGGCACATGTATAATATTCAGCATCTGACACACTAGCTTATATGATATACTAAACCGAAGTTTAGATCGATGTAAATCCCTCTGAAATACGATAAATACACAGAAGGCTTGAGATTAAAGCATTGGATATTTCGTATTTGGTTATTTTAAGTCTGCTATATTTTTTTCAATGTACCGATTTGAGTACCGGTATCAAAACGAAACGGCATTTACCGGAATTTAAATAACAATTTATAAGCGAAACACCTCTCGAGCTGTATCGCGGGCGCACGCGAGCGCACGGGCGAGCGCCCGCGTTCAGAACGCGTGCGCTCGATGTCGCCCCGAGCGCTCGCATTGTTGAACGCACCTCAGATAAGACTTACAATGCACTTTTGATTTGTTCGTGAAGAGAACATGTTCTTATTAATTATGACAAATAATTCAACATCAAAGAGAAATGGGTATTATCTGTTCTACAATAAAGTTCAGACCTAAGTTAGAGTACATTGAACTTCGGGAGGATTAATTCTATTCCCAAGAGTTGTGCATTTTTATTTTTTTAAATACAAAACGCTTGATATAGCAAAAATATTGAATTTGGAATTGACTATTGAGGCTTTTGAAACTAAAAAATATTTTGCAACGCAAACAAATTGCCTAACAAAAAGGACCATTTTCTTTTAAATTAAGCCGATTAGGCCTATATACTATTTGACAAAAATCGTATGAGGTTGTCTTTATTGCAGAAATTCGATCTTTTGAATATCATTTCTCGAACTGGACGTAGATTGTAGTCTCACTGACCTATGTATATATCCATGCTATAGTTCAAAGTTCAGGGCTAGTATTTCCTGGGAAACAGTAAATTCACAAAAACCTATGACTGTAAAAAGATGAGTATCTGAGAATTCCCAGCAGGTCAGAATGATTAATGACCCTGATCTGACCCTGAGGTCGAAGTAACATATATATATATCAACACATGGCCCATCAAAAAAAAAATACAGAAAAATCGTTAGAAAAAAAGAAGCATCTTGTTTTTCCATCCAGGCAAGATTTTCATACCAACTATTATACAATGCCATATGCTTCGTGAACCACTGATGTAAGCCAATAGGTCTGCACACAACTTGTTTACGTCCTTCTTTATTTGAAAGTAGTTAGACTAGTTTTATGCTGGCCCATTGTTGTAGAGTTTACCAAGAATTTGAAGGAATAAGCAAACTTACAGATGATGGGTATCGCATTCAAACCCCACTATAGTCACTGTAAATTCCATTGAGCAAGAAATTTACATACATTTTGTACAGTTGTTTCACTTCACTTACGTAGATACTGTGAGGAATCACCTGCTTGAAGGTGATTTCAATGGTCAGTGATTATTGTACAAAATTGTTTAGTCTGCTGAATATAAATTTATACGTGGAAACAGACTTTAAACTGCATTGTAACTTTAACTTAAGAACCAAATTGTTTTCTGCATGGAGCCAAAATGCCAATAAGTGCAATAACTTTATTAAGTACATGTATAGAAATCTCTGGAAAACCCCAGGTGCTATAAATTACTGAACTATTGTTCCTAACGCAAGAATCAATTATCGCAGAGAAAGAGTATCGCAGAATAAAATGTGATGTCAGCAAACAGTGAAATAAAACAGAAGTTTCGAAATTAATCACAGGCATTTCTCAGTGGTCCAAACTTTCGTGTAGAAATCAATACCAACATTGTATTTTCTGTTTTAAGTTGACAATGCTCTTTAATCAATGCATCGTCAAGTTTGGTAAAATGCAATCTTTAGTCATTCTGTTTACCCAGAGGATTTGAAGATTTTCCGTCTATCGTTAGATCTGGAATCTTAATAACCTCTGGGCACTAGAATGGTCTTTAGTAAGAGACAAACAAACACAAACTGTCTGGTTGGCATTCGGTTTGATAAACAAGAATGAATTGCCTGACCAAAGATGAAACTCCAAAATCGTATTGTGGCTGAACTTGTGACTTGCAGGAATATTTTTTCTATCACAAAGACTTCTCAAATATACGTTGTTCAATAAACATTCAGACATTAACAACCAAATTCAACTTTCAGTTTCAACCACTATTATTACTTCAATTGTGATAAATAACATATTATTAAGAGACAATTTTCGTTAAACTTTATTAAAACATTAAAACGTTCATTTCTTTAGCGTTGTTTTAAATGAATAAATCTCTACTTTATTTGAGTTACTTTCGATGATGGGGCTTCAGCAAGATGAGCTACACAATGTAGAATCAAAGTCTAGACAAACTCGCCGTGAGAGGAACATGATAATAATGTCTGACCACGACTCATTCTAGATGTTCGTACATGACAATAAGATGGCCTCTAATAGATTTATAGATAAATACATTACAGGAAATAGAGGGTGACCAGTAAGGAGATCAAAGAAACCAATGTGATTGATGTACGTGATGGTAAGACAACTCAATTATTGTACTCACTGTGAACAAAACTAAATAACTTAAACTACAGGAACTTTCTACTGATAATGACATTGACTCCAGGGAGAGTAAAGCGAGTAGAATGCTTTGTTGGGGAGATGACGACATTTACTTGCGACATTGACTCCGGGGATAGTAGATTGAGTAAAATACTTTGTTGGGAAGATGTCGACATTGACTGCGGGGTTTGTAAAAATGAGAAAAATGTTAAGTTGGGAGATGGCATGCCACAGATAGCTAACATGATACTATTGTAAGAAAAATATACATTTTTCATCAGTTACCCTCTTATGAGGAATACCTTATGTCCATTAAAATCAATAATGAAGGGAGAAGGGCATACCAAGGAATAGAGTCGGGCATATCAAAAACTCATTACAATCAAATAGATAAATACCTCGTCCCATTAGCCTTGTTTGTATCCACAACCAAGGTCAACAACATACGTGTGTATGGCTTTGTAAATATTATTCTTTTACCTATTATTTATCTCATGCGGTCAGTGATCATGATGACTTATCATTGTCTTATGACCAGAAACTAAAATGTACTTACAATGTTTGAAGGCGACAAATAAGGTCATTCTGGGCATGGAAGTATCCTCCACGAGTTGGACACCTGTGATCGGTTGTGATTGATGAAGTTCTTCTGAGGTCGTATAACTAGCATAAATTTTGCTTCGCCATTTTGTAAGGTCTAACTCAGTCTTAAGATTCAAGTTAAGTCTTTGTTTGCATAAAAAACAGTAAAATAAAAATTGCTCTAATTCTTTCATACTTCCATCGAGAGCAGTGTTTTATACATTAAAATGATCATTAAGAAATAATGCGTTCGTAATTATGTCTCATTACTTTATATCACTATTTTGCTTATCTATATACTTGACGTTTGCATTAAGGAGACCGTTTGTTAATATATCACGTGATCATTACCGCACGGATGTCCCATGCTCTGTAACTTATTTACGACCTTGTCATTTTCATATGTAAATTTCTGCACGCGGCGCCCGTGCATTGAAACTGATTGGAAAGCTTGTCAATTTCATGTGTCAATTTCTGCACGAGGTGCCCGTGCATTGAAACTGATTGGAAAGCTTGTCAATTTCATGTGTCAATTTCTGCACGAGGTGCCCGTGCATTGAAACTGATTGGAAAGCTTGTCAATTTCATGTGTCAATTTCTGCACGAGGTGCCCGTGCGTTGAAACTGATTGGAAAGCTTGTTAGTTTTGTGGGTCAATTTCAACACAGGACGTTATTATGATAGGGCATGAAGGATAGGCCATTTAATAGAAATTTTTTAACAAGCGAAACACTTGTTACGCAACCGGATTGGCTGAGAGGGAACCACTGTTGTCAAATTAATTTTAGAATTTTAGAATAAGTTGTAATGCTAAATCATTAAAATGGACAGCATTTTTGACAATAATGCTTGGCCCAATTAACCCTCATTCGGTCCAGTAATAGATTCTATTTCCCTGGACAAAATGTTCAGTGCTGATGAAGGTTTGTCGTGAAGACTGTTATAGTGTGTTTAACCAAACCTACACTAGTGGCGAGCTTCCAAAACATATTGCTAGCTAGCGCTTTGTGCCTTTGTACCCTACCTACACCAAAAGGAATATGCATGTGATATCAAATTAAGGGTATCAGGGGGCAAAGGGCTAGCTATAGGGATATGCTTTGGATACTTGCCCTAGATAACTGAATATTCTTGCTAATGTGGAATAGTTCCTATAAAAAAGTACTAATTTCGTAGAAACTTTGTAGTAATAATGTTTGCAAGAAAACATTACGTATTACCATCTGTAAAAAATAAACATTACAAAATATAATCTCACAAAATATTATTCCCAGAAGTGTCGTTCTCAGCTAGATAAGTTTGTTAATTCACCAGAAAACCAGAGAATTTCGTCAGTTCTATACTTATGGGAGGGTTAACATAATCTTACATTTCCAACCTGTTAAAATGAGCATTAATACAGGTTATGTAAATATACAAAGAAGTTGTGAGGCCATGGAAAGTTTATTGATAGGATCTCGCCCAGATTTTGAAAAAAAAACAGGATTGTTTGGCCTTTTTTTATTGGTTTGATTGCAATAAACATTTGTATTAAACCTTGTGTTAGACAAAGAAAAACATTGTATATTCGAGTATTTATCTCTTTATACAATCAGTGTTAATGAGTGCACTAATTTGCACCATTTACCCGCACAAAAAGAAATGGTGCATCATTAATTACGTAAGCATGCCAAGTGGCGCAACAGATACATCCAGTTACAATCTTAAGCAATATTGGAATAAGTCAGAGGTGTTTAGTCATACCCTATATTGTGTGAATTATTTTGATTGGTTCCAATGCTCGTTTGTACAGATGTTTGTTTTTGTTGTGTTTAACGCCGAAGCAAACACATTGTATAGGTCATATAACGGTGGTCAGTCAACCTACTTACTCCTCCTGGAAAGGCTAAATTTCTGGATTTAGCTGTTAACCAACTACTAAGCGCATACTTTCGTCAGTGACTGACAACTGCCCTACATGATTTATAATCATTGGTAGGAAGGAGAATGGCCATAGAAATAATTTCATGATCAAGCTCCACGAAAATATGCCCCGTCTGGAAATCGAACCCACAACCCCTCGATCAGTAGACTTGCGTGCTACTGAGCTAGCGGGGCGGGTTTGTACAGATGTACATTAATTTTGCTATCGATGCCTCAGTAAAAATGAAATTACAAAATCAAGAGAATTGTTATATAATAACATTAATAGCACCAGAAGCAAAAAAACCATCTGTTTCCCCCAGGCCCCAATTAGATTTGAATGTCCCCAACAATTTGATGCATGGGGCCATTGTGCCCTTCATTTTTAAAGCTTCTGCAAAACACTATATACAGTTATACTTCAGTTATTTGCCAGTTAAATGTTTTTCTAAGGATAATTTGAATGTCTAAAACATTTATTTGAAATAAAAAGTATCTTTTAATTTTATTCAGTTGTCAGCAGGGCATACATATATAATTTTAAAATATCTTAATACTCAATTATTGTCAATATGTACAGAAATGCTGTCATGAGTATTTATATCAGCAGGGTTAAGGCAAGTGCCACCGACAGTTGAGTATACCGTAATTCATAACAGAAGTGGCATGATATTTTTGGAAGGGGAATGGCAGGAATAAAATTCCAACAATTTATTTTCATAGCCCTAAAATGTGTTTTAGATTATAAATACTGTGGGAAACATCACTATTCCACAATGAACAAGCTTACAGATTTTTAGATTAATGTCAACAGTATTCATGGTACCCACCAGTAAAATATGTGCAATATTCCATAAAATTGTGAGAAAGCCTGGAGTTAATGAGTTTTAAACAGGATACAAAATAAATTGAAATGTTCATTCATTCACCAATGCTGGGAGTTCTTCAGTTTATGAATGAAGTCTACATTTTCACAGACATTACACCATGACATGGCACATGTTGCTTGTAACTTGATATTTTCTTCCATACAATCATACAAACAACAGAAAAGTCTAGAAAAAAATATGCACAAAAATTATTTCTCAAGTTTTTTTAAGCCAGTACATTTACCGTGGCGATACCACGTAACTATGACATCACAAAAGCTATGGTTTGAATAAGAAAACAGTGAAACTCCAGTTTTGTTTGTTTTATTGGATTTAACACCATAGGAGCACATTGTATAGGTCATATAACAGCATCGAGTGCATCTAACCTAGCTTTCCTGGACCCTTGTCTATAACCAGTACTCACCTACCCTTCCACAAGGCTGGAAACTTCTCTCTATACCTTATTAATGGAGGAAAATTGACATAATTGTCAAATTTTCATGAACTGGTATAACCTCCCTGGAAGGGATTTGAACCCGTAACCCATTCGGGACACAAGATTCCAAATCCTGGCACGCTACCAACAGTGCTATCGACCCGGTCCTTAGTTTTAAAGAGCTGTAAGATTTTGAGTAGGCAAAAAAATGTTGGTAGGTTTTTCCAGGGTGTTTGCAAAAAGTATATAATTGGCGTTGGACTTACACACATAGAAAAACAACCAAGATAATATGTTAAGAGACATTTATTGTTTGATTTGAAACAAAGTTATGATGAAGAAATATATCTACAAATAAAATGTTAGATGTAAATAAGGTCATGAAAAAAATAGATATTATATATATATTTACATACAGTAGATTTTAAAAATGACTTTTGATAAATTAATCATGTAACATAGGTATTCTATACAAATTTTCAGTCATTTAGTATAGAGTCATCGCCTGTTATCCCACGATACATAACTCCACTTAGCATGATGCTGCGGTATGTAACCTGGGCATTTGGTTAGGAAAATCTCTAATTCGTGAATAATTAATGAGACAGTTTCATTGGTTCGGCAAAAACTAGCCAATGAAATTACCTTTTCTAACTACGTTTTAAGGTTCGGTTTACCATTCAAAATGGCAACCTCTCAGAATGATTTTTCTATAAAGTGGCTGAAAAAAATCCCAGTATGACGTCATTATTATTGAAGAGTTTAATTGTAACATGCCATTTCATTTGAAGAAGATTGGGCTCCCACTCCTCATGCATATTCATGAAAGCCAGATTTCACAAGTCAAATTGCCCATGGTACGTAGAGTGTATCGGAAGAAAGTGCTGAGGTTGCCCACGATGGTACAGAGCAACACAATGACACTTTAAGGTGGGATCCTCAAAATGCAAACAATGATAAATTAATACAAAATATAACATTTTTTATTCATTATGTGTTAATCATTTCGAGGTTTGCCTGCAAGACTGTAGTAAGTGCATTGCTTTAAAGAGTGAGTTACTACAGTCGTGCAGGCAACCCTTGAATTTTGCAAGCATTTGTATGTATAAAACAACATTCTGTTGCCGAGTTATTTATGAAAACTTTAAGTTAGTGTGTTGTTATCTCCCTTTGATATGAAAATAGAGTAAATTTGAAATTTCATTTATTTATTTATTTATTGGAGTTAACGCCGTATCAACACAATTTAGGTCATTTCACGGCGTCCAGCGCACCTAACCTAGCTTTCCTGGACCATTGTCTATAACCAGTACTCACCTACCCTTCAACAAGGCCGGAAACTTCTCCATATTATCTAATCAATGGAGGAAAATCGACATTATTGTCAAATTTTCATGGAAGGGTATAACCTCCCCGGGTGGGATTCGAACCCGCACCCCTCGGGCACGAGTATCCAAATCCCGGCGCGCTACCAACTGCGCTATCAACCCGGGTATTGAAATTTCATTTCTTCCTTACAAAATAATAGTTAATATAATATATAGAGTCAAGTCCTAGTAAAATCACTTTTTGGAACAGAAGTAACGAGGTTTTGACTTGACAAAGACAAATATTGAAATCAGACATGGAATAGTGCGACAATATCAACCTGAGCTTACATTAAATCATGAGTTTCCATATGCAAGTATACGGATATACTTATGTGTTTATAACAACCTATGTGACTATAAATCATTTTTTTGTAAAAGTAGCATGTTATTGTAATTTTAAATTTGGACACATTAGTTTTGAGGGAACATATAAGTCCGCAATATTATGTCCCAGTTTTTATTCTTATGCAAACCAAAATTAATTGCTCAGTGCATGTATTTTGTCGAAAGCTAATAATAGGATAATATTGTCGAACTACAAAATCATTAGAAATCCAATTTACAAATAGATAACCATTTTATGAGAAAATTTCTGCAGTCATAAACATGTTTATACATGTATTAAAAGAATTCTACCTTCAATAAAGAAAACAAATGTTTGTTAAATCTTATAATTATGGGAGAGATCATTTTATTGTCACTACTATAAAATATGTAAATTCTATTTTTTTATCAATGCAGTATGATGGAAAAATGAATTTATTGCACTAATAGAGTAAATTGATAGTACAATTATATAGTTCCTAAACTCAAAAAATTGTTTTAAAAAATTGGCCATAACTTTAAAATACTTGAGTATACATGTATTTTATGAATGACAAAGAAGATAGTAAACATAAGAGAGATTGAATGAAAAGTTAGATTGAAGACATAGAGAAGGAAAAATACTATAATAATATAAACATAGATAATCGAATAGTTTTGTCATGACAACCCATGTCTTTCTTAATGTAAATATTCATGTTGTTTCCCAAATTGTGAACAAAACTGTGTAGTACTAGCAAAGTTTTAAAACTGTTTTACTTATTTTCTGGGCAGAATTCATATGTCTATAGGGTAATTAGAGACATAGGAGGAGAGATTGCTCACATATACAACCAGTAAGTTCCCTGTTAGAAAGACCAAATTGATGTGAAATTGTTACATCAATACCAGCTCCAAAAACATCCTTTATGATAAATCTACACTAAGTTCAGAAATGACCGGAGTCGGGCAGGGTTTGACTCTTACTATTTTACTAGGGACCCAGAAGGAATCCCTAGTCAGTTAAACAGAGATTCCTGAATAGACAAGGTAATAGAATAATAGACAAAAAATAAGATACAGATTAGGTCACAATTTATGGTATACATACAATTCACAGGAGCTCAAATCTATATAAGAGCAGGGCATTTTTAGGGATCCAGAAGGTACCCCTAGCTAAGCATCACTGGGGTTCCTCCCTAGTTTTTGGGATCTTTGGAATCCCTGGACACTGTTTGTGTCAAACCCCGAGTCAGGCTTGATATGCAAATGATTAGATAGCATAATAATATCACCCATAAGTAGAGTATGGGGTTTATTTACTGAAGATAATTCGGACGACAATTTGTGAAGTCTAAAAATAATGCACCTAAAACTTTTATGTGTTACATTGACGCTATCTCACATACTTTCCCTCTTTCAATAGTAAAGCTAAAAATGTAATGGTTTATTTAAAAATATGAAAATGGTATCCACTTTTAAAAAAATAAATAAATAATTTCCACCTTAAATTCTCCACTGTACATTTCAACCTAACAGAAACCTTAATAATATGACACATCTAAAAACTTCCTGTATCAATCAATAACGCTCATACATCAAATTTATACACACAGTATATAGTCATGTGATCTTTAAATCACCAGCCAAAATATAGACTTAGCTCATAATGCAAGTAATGCATACACTACTTTTTACCATTCTTTCTCCAAAAATGCTAACTCAAGCCTGTTAAATGCAATTTTAATGATTTATCTGTGAAATGCAATTTTTAACAATTAGTCCTCAGCACAAAATATTTTTGCAAATGACCTAGTCTACCACTAGGCCCAATATTTTTGCAGTTAATTTACAGTTTATAAACAAAATTCAAAGGACCATTTAGCAATTTTTGGTGACAGTATGAGTTGTTTTATCCAATTTTGATGTCATAAAATAATTTGTCAAGAAAAAGAAATCAGCGAAAAACAGGTACGTGTTGACTTTATTAGTTGATTATGTAGATCACATCACTTTAGACCCTGATATAGAAATAAACCTATCCGCTGAGTTACACAGATATCATACAGCAGAAATCAACAATACAGCTTTCTTCAAAGGTGAATTCCGTACAGCCTCAGATAAACCTACATGTGTACAAGCACTTCTTTCACAAAATGTCAAATTTCCTCCTTGATTTTCCCTGATGTCAACACTATGAATATTATATAGACAATATTCGTGTATATTTCATTTAAAACACTCCTGATAAATCTTTATATTACATATCTATACATCTAACATCAAGGTCCCTGACTTATAATAAAATCCTCCATACCACATTCTTCTATCTTCAATTGCTGAAAATATTAAAATAACAAGTAAATATAGTCACAGGTTAACTAAATAAATCAAAATTAGTTCAGCCAAAAGAGATTTCCTTCATATTCGAATTTTGAACAGCATTTATGGTAGGTTTTAGTTTTTTAAGAATTTTTTGACAACAAATGCACTGATGTTGGATAGACTCTCTACAATAGCTAACCTTGTTTTCTATTCAACCTGATTACAAATGACATTTCGTTTGTTTAATTTTCGCACTTCAAAACTCGTGCCTATGTTTTATTCAACAACAAAATAAAGACAACTGTATGTTATTTCTTAAGCCTAGCTACTATAATTTAGTTTTGAAAACACTGACTAAATAATTCATTTTTGTCCATGAATTGCAAGAACAAATAATTTTTAAGATCTGAGAGGGTGACAAGGTTGACTTGAGCTGGAATAACCCTTCAGCAAAGTGAGTATTAAACTTATATACCTTTTCATTAGCTAAATGCAGAAGGCACACAAAGGCTGTGGGAACACTGAGATTTCTAGCTGTCTGTCCGGATACTTTGTTCGGTAAATCATTTAATAATTCTTGGAATCTGAGGTTTCCTTCCATCAAATTACTGGTACTGGGTTCTGTTTCGCTGGTTCCCGGGTTTGCAGAATTGTTAGTATCTCCTTCAGTTGACTGTAAAATTAGAATCATACATTGAAATTAAAACACTTATAAATAAGACCAGCCAGCATGGAAAATTTGATAGTTAAAATGAGCAAGACTTGACATTGAAGGTCGTCCTATGGTCCAACCGGGAAACCTACTTTAAAAATAAATGTCAACCCCAGAAAGAGGTTTATGTCTTAAGACCAAAGGATAATTCTGGCTTAATTTTTACTCTTAAAATAATGACAATAACATCTTTGTAAAAAGACCCTTTATGTTGCTGAATACAAAAAAAAGTTTAATCACATTTATAAATTATCAAGAATATCAATTGCTCAAGAAGCAAGAACGTTTATTTTCTTTGGGCCCCAAAAAGTTTTGAATGTCGCAAGCACTTGGCATAAATTTTAAAATCTCAGCAAAACAATACACAGTGATCAAATACCTCAGATGTTGGTTTAGGAGCAGCTTTCAATAATGTCCACATAGATGATTTAACACGTTTAACATCCAACTTCTTAGCTGTTCTGGCATAATCTATACCAATCTTTTCAACCTGAAAGAATATAAACATAAATATTATGAGTGTCATGGTACTTATCTGTTCAAATTATGGGGAGAAGAATATGTAAGCAGCTGGATTGCTCAGTCGGAAGAGTACTTGCCCTGTAAGCTAGGGGTCCTGGGTTTGAGTCCAGGTCAGGCTGCATAATTTTCTTACCGTGATATTTGGCGCCCAAAGTGGGACCTTGACAATTACTTGGTCAATTAAGAAACACTTGTAATAACAAGCAAATTCGTTGAATTAATATCCCCCGCCGAGTACTTGTTTTTACTAACACAACAACTGGAGACATAAGGCTTTATTAATAAATATAAAAATCCATAAAACCATAACAGGGACCATACATAACTCCATGTTAAATAAAATTATCAGGACATGCCAATGAGATGAAAATTTCTTTTCTGTATTGATGGTTTCCATTAAATCTTGTTGAAATCAATCCAGCTGTTGCAAAGAAAAAGCAATATTTCTCTATATGCATACTGCACAAATAATCAAGGGCAATAACTCTGTGCTGAAAGGTCTGACCTGAATAAGGCAACGACATGCTCGTCTCCTCTAGATATTGATGATTCCCAACAAGTTTTGTTGAATTCCAGCCATTAGTTGCAGAGAAGTAGCGCGGAAACAATTTTTCCTCTATATGCATACTGCATAACTAATCAAGAGCCATAACTCTGAGTTAAAGTGTCTGACCGGAACAAGGCAACGATATGCCCATCTCCTCTTGGTATTGAAGATTCCCATAAAGTTTCGTTGAATTCCAGCCATTAGTTGCAGAGAAGTAGCGCGGAAACGATTTTAACTCCATATGCATAAAGCATAACTAATCAAGGGCCATAACTCTGAGTTAAAGTGTCTGACCAGAACAAGGCAACGATATGCCTATCTCCTATTGGTATTGAAGATTCCCATAAAGTTTTGTTGAATTCCAGCCAGTAGTTGCAGAGAAGTAGCATGGAAACAATTTTTACTCCATATGCATACTGCATAACTTATCAAGGGCCATAACTCTGAGTTTAAGTGTCTGACTAGAACAAGCTGACGATATGCACATCTCCTCTTGGTATTGAAGATTCCCATAAAGTTTTGTTGCATTCCAGCCATTAGTTGCAGAGAAGTAGAGTGGAAACAACTTTTACTCTATATGCATACTACATAACTAATCAAGGGCCATAACTCTGAGTGAAAGGGTCTGACCCGAAAAAAGCTGATGATATGCACTACTCCTCTTGATATTGATGATTCCCATAAAGTTTCGTTGAATTCCAGCCAGTAGTTGCAGAGAACTACTCCGGAAACGACTTTTACTTATTATGCATTCTACATAACTAATCGAAGGGCCATAACTCTGAGTTAAAGGGTCTGATCCAAAAAAAGCTGACCACATGCGCATCTCCTCTTGATATTGATGATTCCCATAAAGTTTCGTTGAATTCCAGTAAGTAGTTGCAGAGAACTACTCCGGAAACGACTTTTACTCTCTATGCATTCTACATAACTAATCAAGGGCCATAACTCTGAGTTAAAGGGTCTGATCCGAAAAAAGTTGACCACATGCGCATCTCCTCTTGATATTGATGATTCCCATAAAGTTTCGTTGAATTCCAGCCAGTAGTTGCAGAGAACTACTCCGGAAACAACTTTTACTCTATATGCATTCTACATAACTAATCAAGGGCCATAACTCTGAGTTAAAGGGTCTGATCCGAAAAAAGCTGACCACATGCGCATCTCCTCTTGATATTGATGATTCCCATAAAGTTTCGTTGAATTCCAGCCAGTAGTTGCAGAGAACTACTCCGGAAACGACTTTTACTCTATATGCATTCTACATAACTAATCAAGGGCCATAACTCTGAGTTATAGGGTCTGATCCGAAAAAAGCTGACCACATGCGCATCTCCTCTTGATATTGATGATTCCCATAAAGTTTCGTTGAATTCTAGCCAGTAGTTGCAGAGAACTACTCCGGAAACAAAATTTGGACGGAAGGACGGATGGACAACGCCAAAACTATATCCCCCTCCCGATTTCATCGGCGGGGGATAATTAAATTGCTCCTTAAAGGGCCTGGAGTTCTGTAATTTGAGACAAATTTCCAGTTCCCTGTAACATGAGGATTTACTTATACCTTTCAGTTTTCATTTATCAAACTCTTGTTTAAACTAACTAAATCAGATATTTGCACAACCATAAAAAGAACACTCACACCAAATATTCAATATACTCTTATTTTCATAAAAAATATCTCACTTTTATGAAAGGTTTTTTATTTAAATATTTTGCAACAGAAAATGGTTCTTATAAAACTAATTCATGAAAAAATAACATGATGTAATGCATGAAAAATAATGTTTTGAAATCACTTATTATGGTTTTCTATCACATGAACAATAAAGAAGCTTAATATGAATTGGATATAAAATTGTGCATTGTAATTCAATGTAACACTGTAACAATTTAAAAATAAGTAATAACGAGCACAATTGATCAATACCAGCTCCAACTCTGATCCAAATTTATGTTTGGAATTAACAACACTATTCAATGAATGGAATTGAAAATAATCGAATAGAAAGAAAATAAATCTAATCACATCTAATGATTTTGTGGTGAAGGGTTGCACACCTAGATAATTCTATCAAGGGAGATAATTCATACCTTATATGGTTGAGCCAGTAATTTATCATCTGACAGTATTGTTCCATCTCCCAGAGTTTTTCCTTGTGTTAAATCATCTTGTGACTGAGAGAATGGATCTTGTGAACTAAATAATTCATCAGTATCACCAGCGTCTCCAAATGTACCAAAACCAACATCATTATCATCGTCATCATCATCATTATTACCATCACCCTAATCAAAGTAAAACATGTAAATAAATGACAAGTACATATGAGCAAAATAGCTTGTGAAAAACTGACCCAAGACAAAAAAGAATTTAAAATTGATCTATGATAAATGAATGTACATGTACATTATATTATAACTTTACATAACAAGTGAAAATTGATTAAAGACAAAAAAAGAATGTAAATAAAATTTGGGTATATTTACTATAAAATTTCTATAATTAGCAAAGTGTTTTATGATGTAACATTTGGTTAGTCAAAACTTATTTACCAATTGGCCTTTCCATAAATTTAACTATTAGCCATTTAACAAGGTTAAACAGTTACATTTCGTCCCACAAACAAGATGTTAACAAAAGTGGCAGTGCACATGGTCATATTTGTGGGTAAATGTATTGTTATTCAAAATAAAAAGGTCGCACATGGAATGGTCAATTAAAATCTCTGCTATGAAACAGATGCTAAAACCTTTTTGTGTCCTCAACTGTGTTACTCCCCCAGACTTTAACATTTATTATCAGCTGGGTTTTGAATTTTTTTCATTGCATATCAAAAACCCGCATCTTTCAGAATTTTCAGGAGACTTACATTCCTGAGGTACATATACATTTTGTATCTACCTGTATATTCAATACTTACAATGTCAGGACAATAGTTTTCTTTATCATGAGTGTTTTCATAATCATATGTTTCTATAGCATCGTCAACATTGGCACTGTTTTGTTGTCTCTTCATCTAAAATGTATAACATAATATTATAGTTCACTACAAACATCAAGGTAAATATAGAAATGACAAGAACATTATACATCCTTCCCATCTGATGTCATAGGTACTGATAAGCCCTTGGTAGGCATTGGCTATTGCTGGCTAAATATTCTTATACAGTACATTCTCTCGTGAACAACACCCATTGGGAGGGACTAAAAAGTGTTTCTGTTCAGAGGTTGTAGCTCTGCAGAGGTTAAATTCAATTAAAAATACCTTTAAGGGAAATGTGCATTTCACAGGACAATGTTGTTACTTTCAGACTTCTCTGCAAGATCACATGACTATATACCCTGGTAAAAAATACCTAGTTCGGAACTCCAATTTATTAACTTTTTATCTGTGCACAGGCAGTACTAAGTTTTTTACACATAATTGCTGAAAAGCACGAAACACAAATTAAATCCTATTGTTCAGAGTACACATATTTTCACTGTAACTGGGAAAGTTTGTTTGTACACTGGGAAAAAACCCCAAATATTTGAATTCTGTATGTAGTCCATTATGGCAGTGACTGGATAATTATAAGCGAAAAATATTGAACTGGCACTGTGCAGGGTAACCCAGATATTTGAATTCTGGATATAGTCTATTTATTATAAAGTTTAGAAAAGTTTATTTCAAACATACTAACCAGTCTCTGTTTAAGTAAGAAAAGTCGGAACAACTGGTCGGCCTCGTAATGATAATCTTTAGGTAACGTCGTTTTTTCTCTACTGTATTTACTCAATGCTTTCTTCGTTAATGTTGGTTTACCAGGTTTAAATAATACATCAAAATCTATCTCCTCGTCAAAGTTTATAGAAAACGGTTCTTTTCTTCCTCCCTTTTTCTTCTGTAGTTTGGATGCTATTGTTAATGTTTTATCATCTGAAATAAGTATTTTATCATAATAAAATATAACTCCTTAAGGCCACAACACGTTGATCATGTTGTTCTATGGATTTTTCTGGGGAAAAAATGGGGCAAGCGAGCAAAAAAACAAAAAAATCTTAATTTGGTTGCTTTATATAGCAGATTAACCAAATTTTTATGTGCGAGGAAATAAAAAAATTGGTGTAAAAACCGTAAAAATTAAGGTGTGAGCGAATCTGTAGAACATATGATCAACTTGTTGGGGCCTAAGTCAGATGTGTCGGCTAACAAAAGTTAAGATTCTGTACTTTAACACTATACGATGAACCATACTAATGCATTGTAGCTCGATTGTGAAGTTCTTACTTCTAAGGTTAAACACATTTGAGTCCACTTCCTGGTCCCCAGTACTGACCTAGTGCGATAAAATTTCTCAAGAAACCAACAAGGTAAGTTTTGGGTGGGATTCAATCCAACGTGGAGCTGACTATTTTATGATTACTTGTCCAACATTGTAGCCGCTCAAACATGCACATTGGCATTATAAAATCTATCCATCTATTTAGTTTTCAGTCAGTTGCTTGAATAGTATTGCTCCAGACAAACAAGTAGGGACTGCCACAAAGCATCATATTGTTTTGGTAAATTATTGAAAGATTTTTGATAATACACCAGTCTGGTTGCTAAGAGTGAAATACCTTTAAATAATTTTCCTGCTCTCCAATGTGATGGTCCAGCCCATGCCCGTAATAATGCTTTATCAAAATATGAATAATCTGACCGTTCAGTTGATAAAACTTGTATCAGTGCCCCTGTGGTACCATGTCTGTAAAATATAACAATCTATCAGTATTCTATACTAATTTATTTTAGCTCAATTGTGAAACAAGTTCATACAACTTAGATTTATCACTTTTGAGTCCACTTCCTGGTCCCCTAGAAGGGAGCTTGTAGAATTAAGTTTCTTGCTCAAGGAAACAACAGGGTAAGTTTTGGATGGGATTGGAACCAATGCAGAGCTGGCTATCCAATGCTAACCACTCGGCCATGTCTGCTCCTATTACATCATTACTTTCAAAAGAATCAATTAATAGTGATAAAGGCAAATTGCATTAACACCAGACTGCTTTAAATGGTAAGTATCTATAAAACTAAAACAGTGATTTTGTTTAGATTTTGTCTACTTCTTGAGATTTTCAGAATATTTTAGGAAAATTAAAAAAACGTTTCTGTAAGGTGTTATGTAAAATATTTACAAGTTTAATGATCATAAATCTAGATGGAGGAATAAAATCAAATGAAAATTGGAGTAATTTTAACCTTTATTAAACAGGCAAAAATTTCAAGACAGTAGATCAACTTGAAATTTATCAGAACTTCAAAAACTTGTAATTCAAAAGGCAATCTACAAAATTAGGTTATAAAAGTGGTTGTCTGAACTGTATAATTATCTCATTTTCAGAATTTGGGTTGCCTAAAGGAAATTGTTGGTTGCCCTAACTAAAAAGAGATTGTCCCACGCAACTTGACACCCTCAAATTTCGTAGACTGTGACAAGTAAGTAAAACTTACGTCATATCATTTAATACAGATTGTACAAGTTGAGCTGCCTTGCCGTCACCTATACAATTATCTCTAATTTCATCATCATTAGTATCTGCTACATCTAAAATAGAAAAATAAAACATCAATACAAACTAGACCTATCATTGAATGTGTCTTTGTCAAAAAGTTTGAATCAAATCCATACTACAGGTGCAAAGAAAATGAGTTTACAAGATTTTTCATCAAAGGGGCATAAGTCTGCAAAACATCAATGGACCCAAAATGAACTATGCACCTGCTTGCTTGATATCCGGTCTTCTTATGAAGTTGGATTCAAATCTCTACAATAAGTGATGAAAAGTTGAGCTAATAAGTAAAAGCTACAGACTGCGCGACAGCCAAGCTGCCTCCTACATACCCCCAAAACATAGTTTGGGTGGGGTATAATCATAAGATTAGTAGTACTCAATAAAATGCTTAAATAAGGTCAGAGATATTTTACCATCCATATTGTCATCATTCATATAATCATCACCAGCTCCAATCATAGACATAGCATCTTCAGTGTCAGGTATAGGTTCAGCTTCAGCATTCATATCAAACCTATGTTCTTCTTGTGAGGCAGATAGACATGCTGCTGTGTCCTGAATATACAGAGACATTGTACTATGATGTAGGAATTATTTATGTAAACATGGCTTGTTTTTGTACTATTAATTTTTTATTAATCTGTTTAGGAAGGAAACACATAAGTTCATGATATTGTGAAATAATTTCATAGTACTAAATTACATCCTTGACAAAAGGGTTTGGTAAATCTACTGAAAGTCATTGTCAATTATTGTCATTACACGCAATTGTCCATGATACATAATACAACCTGTTTTTCAAACTGGCATTGGAAATTAATTAAAAACTTCAATCAAGTATCAAATGAAGTATGACGATTTCTTGCTAATTTACTTGTACAAAATGTACCATACTGTCTACAATCTGCAAAAGTCTTCATGATAAGAGAAATTCAAAATTTTAACCTAGAATTTACAAAATAACATTATCTATGATATCAATAATTTACCTGTTCATCAGTATCCCAATTAGTAAATCTAAATGATGCAAATGCAGGACAAACTTTGAGATCAGTAGATAAATTACTGGTTAATAAATCTGAAAATATAGCACAATAGGAATTTTTCACAAACATTTTATTGCAAACTTGTCCGATTATGACAAACAATGAACATTTGCTACTGCTAAATTTTATTCAACTGTCAGTGGAGCAGTCATTAACCCTGCTAAATTAAATACTAACAACAATACTTGTTTACTTATTATCAATAAAAAAAGTTACCAGTACCTATGTATTGGAGTATCCAACAAATATTGAGTATTCAATTCAGCAGGTTAATGTATGTGCCACTTGAAAATGAATAAAAGTTAACAATATGACAAGCTGTTGTCCAACAAATATGTAGTTTTTAACAGGTTTCTGAATTCGAAATTTCACTATTTTAGCTGCTTTCACACAGAAAATCATCTGTTTCTTGTTTTGCTAAAAATCCTGATTTAGAACAAGTCATGAAAGCCATCACAACTGAGTAAGATAGCCTCACTATTATCTGAATGGTTTGGCTAAAAAAACAATTTTCAGGCTAATTCCTTAAAACTTCTACCACAAACTTACCTTTAAACTCTGTGACATCAACAGGCGCTTGTCTTTCTTCTATTCTTGAAGTATTTAAATCATCTACAGGTGATATTAAAGTACTAGAATCTAAAACTAAACTCTGTGTATCATCAAATGTACGTAAATTATTTAACATTAAACCACTGCTACCACCTTCATCAAATGCTGCTGACATCATCTTAAACATTGGGTCAACCTGTAATAGAAAAACGTATACCATGGTTTATATGTTAGTAGGGCTGTCACAATATTTGGCGACACTTTTTATTTCATAGGAAAATTCTTCCCTTCGCGTAATGAAAGTAGCAAAACGTCAGTTTTCCCATGGTTCATACGATAGAAAATCAATGTTTCAATCTAATGATTGGTTTGATTGGTTGCATGGAAATTGTGCAAAGGCATTTTCTTGAATCGAATACTTTGGTCAGGAAATTGTTTAACAAGCATGGCATTCAGGAGCATGATTGCTAGGATGTTTTGCAGCTAAAAAGAGGTGATTGTTTCTTCCAAAATCATCGACAGGGTAGCTGTATGTAAGATTTGCAATGTTTCTGTTAGATACAACGGAGGCACAATGAATCTAAAACCCACAATATATCGTGGTACAAATTGCGATTTGGTGATAGTGTCTTGCAATATATTGCGATATGCTTCTGGTGTATCGTGACAGCCTTATATGTTAAGATGAGAATAAGTAGATTTCAGCATTTTTAGTGCAGGAGCAGTGGTCCGTTGGTAGGACCTGCATTTAGGGATCTAGAGGTCCTGGGTTCGAATCCTATTAGGGGCACTGCTAATTTCCTAGAGCTAGAAATTTACCAGTGATTGCTTCACTCCACTCAGGTGTGAATAGGTATCTGTCAGAGTCATGCACTGTATACTGTGGCTGCAATCTGCACTGTTTGTTAGTAAAAGTTGGAGTGTGACTCGATGATAGGGGAAGTTAATGTCAAGAGTCGACTGAATAGTTGGTACTAGAGATAGACTTTAAAAAAATGGCTTTTACTTTTCAAAATGGTGTGCAGGTAGAGATAGAGGAATGGAATTAAAGGATTCAAGATCTAGCTTTTACACAAATTTCCAAATAAACTTGGAAAATGTATGAAGTATGAAGGGCAATATTTCCTGTCAAATCAAATCTATCTTTACCACTAAATATAGTAACAGTAGTATTACCTCAAATTCCTGATCAAATTTCAATGTAGTAATATTCTTCAAGTTTGTCTCGATGGTTTTACTTTTACGCTGAAATAAATCAAAGATAACTTACTTTATACATAATAAAATCAGAGCATACATTTATCCTTATAGGAGAGAAATAGTACCCTGTAAAAAATAATATAGAATGTCGAGGACATTGTTCTTTGGTCTTTAAAGCTAGTAGATGACATAAAATTTATTTTATGTAGGCACAGATACTAAATTCAGTATTTTGAACAGAAAACAGAGCATTCAATACATTGCACTCTGAAACATATCATTTTTCAAAGTGAGCAAAAGAAGATAGACTTCATATGAATTTATTCTCAAAATACTATAATCAGTATTATTATTGAAACCTTTCACTTGTGTTGTTTATACCTTAATGTAGCACTTACAGGCATTTTTTCTCCTTATATTGCAGGGGCCTTCTCCTCTTGAATTTTTTTTCAAATCATGCAATTTTCCTCAAATTTGGAGTTTATCTTGGATATTTTGTTCCCCTTTCTATGATATATCAAAATTTCCGCAAATGTTCTATATATAAAAAGGCCCAAGGCCCCTTCCCCAAATACAGAAAAAAAGCATTGACTTACTTTTTTCTTCTTTTTCTCTTTTCCTTTTTTATTTTGATCTTCATCATCACCTTCCATAGCTTCAGGGCCATCATCATCATCGTCTACAATGTAACATATAGAAATGAGAGTGACATCAATACAATATTTAACTCTTCACAAAGAGTCCCAAATTCTTGTACTGACCAACAATAAGTTCAAACATAGATAAGCTTTCAGTCTTATAAGTAATGGGAGTCCAAAATTTTATTTGGGCAACCAAAACATTTTTCATAGTGCATTTTTTGCAATATTGTACATAAAACTAAATAAACACTAAAGGGAAAATCAATATGCTTCATTTCAAACTTAAATTTATTCAGACATCAGGCTATGGCAGGATATATTCCTTCAGGCCAATGTCCATTCAAAATGCTGGTAGCATATTGACGGTCTTCTTTTTGTTTATGTGACTTAAAACATGTCACAGGGTGAGAAAATATGCAGCCTGACGAAGACTTAAAACTTGCATCCTTCATTTACAAGACAAGTACCTTCAGAAAACAAAACAAATACAAGTGAAAGCTTACCTTGAGCATTTTTTCTTTTATCCATACCTCTACCAAGACCACTTAATACTTTATAAGTCTCAGCATGTATAGCATCTACTCTTCCAGCATAGATCTTGGCACTGGCATCTAATGTTGTACTAGCAACCTTTCATTAAAACATTTCAAAAAAAGTTTAATTTGATCGTATTATCTAAAAGAGTTAAGGTGATACAGTAAATTACAATTTTACAAAGTGGAATGTGACTAATAAAAGTCTTTGAAAAATTGTGAAATGAAAGATTTCAAAGATTTCTGTTTTTCTTTTTATAATTACTACAAATAAAACTGCCATCATTGTTTATATTCAAATGTTATAATGACTATTTTACAAATATCATGTCCATACGTTTAATATCTCCCTCTTTTCCAATCTGAGCTGTAGACCAACAATAGTAGGTCCACAGGTTGAATAAAGCTAACATTTTTAGTGTTAACTAATATCAGTGAATGCAATTCAGAAATGCAGATAAATCTTTGAAGTGCTTGCTCTACTACTTGTGATACTACAAAGGCCAATAACAACATCTAACATTAGGAGATTACAATAGACTTTGGCTTTATATACATTTGCAAGTGTGACTCCACAGTATACAAAACAATTTATGATAGCATTCTTTGAAACAACAACCAAAGTAATACAACCCTACCTGAAAGTTTTCTAATTCTTTCTTCTTAAGAAGTTCAGACATATAGTCTATAAGATGTAATCCAAATGCATTCTTGGCATTGATTTTCTGTTAAAATATAGTTAGATATCATAGATTAAAGTCGATGACAAATATAAAAATAATCAACGTTTAAATTAAGGAGCAAAGATTGTCAACAATGGTCCGACAGGATGAAACCGAATAACTTAGAGGTTACAACACTTGAATATGCTATAGGAAAAGAAAAACTGTGACATAAACAGAATTTACTATAGCACAATAAAATTCAGTAACATGAGTCTGAAAATGGTTTCAAGTCAAGCTATAGTACAAACAGCTGAATTTAACAATCTTACAATGAAGATAAAGCCAGTTTTATAGTAAAGAGGTAGTAGCTTATGTCTCAATGCAGTCAATTAGAGGTTTCTTACAAAATAGAGTATAAAGGTAGGGGTTAATTTGAAAGTAAACATTACTCACATTTTCAGCAGATAATTTTATACAACTTGTGTAATGCTCTGATAACTGTGCCGTTGAAAATCCTTCTAAAGGTAATGATCTTCTCCTATAAAATAAACACAAAAATATGAGAGAAAACAAGTAAATCTGTGAGCTAATGCTCACTAGTGATACCCCCGCAAAAATCTAAAAATATGCGACAAACAGGAAGTAGATGAGCAAGGAGCATGAAATCGCTTTACACCACATGGGACTATGGGATGAAGCAATATGCAAAGTATTAGGCTGCTGCATGTTATAGTTGCTGAGAAAACTGCAACGGAAATTTTGTAACGGACGGACGGATGCACGCACGCACGGACAAGGGTAAAACAGTATACCCCCCTCTTCTTCGAAGCGGAGGTATAATTAAGTGTCAACAAGCAAAAATGTATCAAATAATAATTAAAAGGAGTAACACATATCAGGACCATCTTAACCAAATCTTTTGAATAGTCAAAGAGAAATAAATACCTGAACCAAAATAAAGAAAGCTGCACTGTTATTATAATGAGAGAAAACATTAATGTTGATCAAATCATTGCATAATGTCACTATCATTTAATTTCTGAGAAAAAAACTGATTACCATAAAATCTAAGTAACTAGTTGAGTGACTAGTAAATGCGTTATTCCCTTCAGCATGTGTGAAATATTGTCAAATTACCCTTTGGAAATCAGATCATATTTTGGTTGGAAAAACCATTAATAAGGAAATGATGATCAATCATTAAGTATTTGTATCAGTTCACTAACTTGTATTTTTAATGAATTTCATTTGTGATGTTGTTTGGGTCCATGATCAATAATTATACTTTTTGAAATTTCTGTGAATTAATCTGTGAGTTATAGACATATCCTCTATAAATCACGAACAAAATATATATGCATCTAATTCATGGTTACTTTACCTGTCGGAGGGTGAACTTGGACTGCCCATATTTGATATTTGAAGATCCATAACCCTGGACTTTCTACGAGCTTTCCTCTCCTGATCATCATTATGTGGTTCCATCATTAATGTAGATGGGCTGTTAGTACCTGGTAAAATAACAAATGATAAATTTTACATAAAAAGTAGCCTTGACTATAAAATGTGTAGCAAACATGTATGCAAATACATTGACAACAACTTGTAGATGGACATACATATTTTTTTATCAATTAAACTTCACATTCTTGGTCTGACTTTTCAATAAAAGCATTCAGAAAATTGATGATAATTAAAAGATTTTCAGTAAATATTGGTAAATTTTATTCAACTGTCATGGGCACTTACATTTACCCCACGTATTTAAATACTTATAAAAGTACTTCTGCACACACTATTGATAAAACTATATATTTGTATCTATGATTATGAATGGGAATATCTATGCAATTGATAACCCTTATATATACCTAAAAACAATGTTAAAAACTACAGCTGTCATCGATTCAAACAGTATTGCTGCATCATCCATATTTATTTTTCAATCAATAATCAATATGCATTTTGAAATATCGATAATTAAGCCTAAATGAGTAAATGAATAATTTGTGAAACAAACCATCTATCATAAGCAGAAACATGTGCGCTATCGTAATATGATAGGTATAAAATGGCACCCCCATTTAGGAAATAGCTCTGGACCATAGAAGCTATAAGATTCATGACAAATATATCTATTATGAGTTTATGACAACATAAATGGTTTGTATCAAACTGCCAAAGTTATCAATTGATATATATTGGTGTATTGTCGATATTTATTTCTCCATATCAATATCGTCGATAAGCCAGGCCCGGATTTACCGGGGGGGCACAGGGGGCACGTGCCCCCCCACCGGGCCCCACAGATATTGACTCTCTCTCATACAAAGAAAAGGGCACAAAATCGGCACCATCAAAGCAATATCAACTCGACTTTTAGATTAATTTTAATATGCAATCATCCATCCGAGCTATAAAAAAGATAATGATCTAAATTGATACATTCAAGCATCTCAGGGTACCCAGATCGGGCCTTATCAATCGTTCAAATCATTGATCGTGCAAGTGTATGGTCCCTCTATACAGACACATAGATACCAATTGTTTATTGTCTATATTACACATACATCAACAGTATATTTAAGACCGTCACCAGTGAAATTACCATGGTAACTAGCTTACGAATATTTATAAAAAGCTAATCAATCGCATGAATCTGCAGAATTGTTACGCATTGCATTTCTGAAAAAAAAAAGATAATTAACCAAGCATTAGCTTCATTCAATTAGTTTTAAAAGAGCATTTTAAAGTGCTCAGATTTGCACCTTTGACATGTGAAAAACTCAAAAATTTCTATACCGTCGGGATGGGGTACCCCTCCCGAACCCACCCCCTGTGCCCCCCCACTTACGACCCTTCTGGATCCGGCCCTGGATAAGCTTCGAGCCCAATAAGTGACAGCTCTATTAAAACCATGATGTACAGCACTACTTACCTGTAGTAGTATTTTTTAAAGATGGGGAAATATTTGATGATTGAGAATGAAGTCTCCGAGGTATATTCGGTGTTGTGACAATGGGGGAAAGAACCTCCCTTTGTCTCCCGGAAGACATTGCCCCTGAAATAGTAACAAAATATTCTTATCCAGAGACAATAAAAGCAAGCATAAGAAAATATTATTGTTGGACAATCAGTTTAGTTGTGGCGGTAAATATGTGATCATGCCTTTCTTATGAAACATAAAAAATTAACATGCTTTATAACTTCTAAAAAGTTGCAAAATATTCTTGTTGCAAAACTTTAGCCTCAACTAGTAGGGTTGTCAAATATTACAGAATTCCTTTACCCAAGACTCAGAGGCGAGGGTTACGGTTCTGTAACTCGATCCACAGCCAAAATGAATACTGGTTTCTAATACAGTTGCCTCAATGGCAAATCTTAAAGTTTAACTTACAAAAACTTTCATCAATGAATCCAGTTCAATACAATACATCTAATTTATAAAATTGAATTTGATGAAATGAAAAATATTCAAAATCAAATCACATTGATTGTTGAAATTGAATCGACTTCCCGGACTGAATGGTTGCAGTCCTAGTAGTCACAATATGACATGCATTAGAAATATCCTAAAACGTTAAAAATATATGTTATTATACAAGTAATGCTATCTCTGAACGGTAAAACACCACAAGTTGTGTAATGTTGTGAAGAAAAATCAGTAAGTGAAAACATTACCCCACCCACCGCCAACTTCCTTGTAACTTTGTACCTACTCGGTTGGATAAAATGGCAACGCGATATCAGAAATTGTCATATCATATTGTTTTAATTTGAATACTTACCGAATTTGGGCTCGTTAAAATCAAGATCTCACAAGAGTATTCAATAAATAGGGTTGTTTTGTTTATTTTCTTTGAACAACCCGCCTTTAGCACCGGTCTCGCGATTTCTCGTGAAATCTCAGTCAGGCGCACAGTAATCTCCCTTACCACTCAGATTAAAAGCGGTATTTCTAAATTCAAAATATTTGCAAGCAACATCAGCGAGAAAACGTGATAGGTCTTAACTGTTTCTACCAGGTAATATTGAATAAATGATCTTATTTAACTGAATAACTACTGTATATAACATTTCCACAACATTGTAAGCTCATGTCTGTATTTGCAGGAGCAGTGGGGACAGGGTGGGGGCGTGTCATAGCCCCCAATTATTTTGAAAGTGATGTGATTTAAACCTATCCTGATTCACAAATTTACTTTCTTTCATTACCACAAGACGATTTAACCTTTCGATAAAAAATTACACCCACATTGGTCAGTGAAACCAGGCCCGTAGGAAGGATCAGAATATAATTGGGGCTGCAGATGTGGTGGGTACGGAAGGTGTCCCCTCAGACCCTCTTACCGGTCGAAATTTTTTCTTAACGTAAGCCTCTGAAACTCGATTTCCAGCACTTTCAGTGCCCCCTGTTTAAAAACAAATCTTTGTATTATGATGTTCAATATGTGTCATGATTAATTAACTTGCGCCTGCTTGCCAGAATATTGGGACTGCAGCCCCTGCTCCTAAGCGCCAGGAAACGTGATATTTCGAGGCACAGTAGTCCTATACATGTATGTAAGATCTGCCATAACTTGTTACACATTTGGACATTATTCTGTTAATTATGTTCAAATGTGAAATGAGTTACGGGGGTCTTATAAAATTATATAGGACTAGAGGTAAACGTTTTAAGAAGGTAAATAGTGCCTGTCACCTGTGTCTTTGAGGAAGAATCATGTTGAGCTGTTCTTGCCTGTTCACATTATTGGAAGGATATCTCAGTTGGGAGATTACTTGCTTTGTAAGAGGGGTCCCAGGTTTGAGCCCCAGTCAGACTGCATATTTTAACAGCCTGTGACATGACTAGGGAGTTAATGCTATGGACAGTTATAAAAAAGATGCTTAACTCATCATCTCTGTCCTATAGAACTGTCACCGGGTCATTAGACACCATTCCTGATGGATGAGTGTGATGAGTGTGTCTTCTGTATGAGTGTATGATTATGTTATATACATCTGTTTAGCTTCTTATTATCATCTTTATCCTTTATAAATTCATTTTCATTCTAACCATCTCATACTCACATCTACATTATCTTCATATGTGACGACAACGATGCTGTAAGTATTCGTTGTCCACCTGCACTTTCCGCACGCATGCGCACTTCGCCATAGACACTGAAACGTGCGAACGTTCTTCTCGTCTTTATTTCTTAATTTGTGCATTCTACGTGTATTTGCAGGTATTTATGATATGTATTTAAGTCGCATATGTTTATTCTTCATTTAGCATTCTCTCATTATTGTTGTCATTTTGTATTTTTCTTATCTTTTGCAATAAAACGCATGCGCACTTCGCCATAGACACTGAAACGTGCGAACGTTCTTCTCGTCTTTATTTCTTAATTTGTGCATTCTACGTGTATTTGCAGGCTTTTGCCATACATGCTGTCAGCTTTCTCGACTACAACTCACTTGCAGACTTCTTATTCATAATAATCTGCGACATTTGGCGCCCAACGTGGTTTGAGATTATCAAGTTTCCGTGGTACAGAATCGGAACGGACGGCATTGTTTTTACACTTCAAGTTTAGTGACATCACAGCCAATCAGATTGCACCGTTGTGGAAAATACCTTCTTTGTCATCTTGTTGGAATTCCGTTTAGTATCGTGTGGTTTGTCATCTTTATCATTTCATTTATGAAATTATGAGCTCTAACAGTTATTTATTTTAAGTTTTCTTGTGAAACTGAATCATCATATTACGGGTGAGGATCAGAGGAGTTTTAATCAGCTGAATTTATCTTTATTTGGAGATTTGTGACCTTGTGATCGTGTTTGTTTACATTTTGTTGGATCTACAGACTACAGTCGAACTGTTCATTTTGTGTCCATGGATTTGAACTATTTAATTATTTTATTTTGGACTTTAATATTGTATTTCACATTGAATATATTATATGATTGTTGAATGTTTTTGATTATTATAACTGTGTATGTTTGATAATTGTATTCTACTTTTTTTTAGGAATTAAGGAAATGGTTCATTTAGATTTTTGATTTTTGAGATTGATCTTGAATATTGGTGGAACACTTCACAGCACAGTAATACAAGTATAACATATTAACAGGTTTGCTTATACTAACATTATCATCTAACCTTAATCTTTATCTTTACTAATAATATACTTTAATCATCATTCATTTTCATATTATATATTTATGGTATCTATATTATTGCATCTTTATATACCAGTGTGAAAGTGTGAGTGTATAAAAAAAAAAAAAAAAAAAAAAAAAGATAATCCCATCGTAGATGTGATTTTTCCATCCTGTCTCCTAGTTACATTTTACATCCCGTCTTCTATTTTACTTCCTATACTGTCTTTAAGTCTAAAGTGAATAGTCATCCCGACTTTCTTGTATAGTGTAGTAATTAGTAAATCTGTAGTTATTTACTTATAGTAGTATTATGTTTGTAAAGTAATTATAGTCATTGACAATCACATTTATATATCTTGTTCACATGTTGCTATGTCCTTAATAAGTTTATTTTCAGTGAAGTTAAATCAGTGAATTTGGGATGTGATATTTATTAGATATTGGTATATATATGTAAAAGTGAAGACATCTAAAGAAGAAGTTAAAAGGTAATTGTTTTATTAGTTACATTTTGATTGTTTTCCTTAGTCCTGCTGGTTGTCATATGTCTTCTGTCTGGTGTTGTTCTTAGGTGCATCTTTACTATTCTGTTTTGTATATTACAACTGCTTTGTGTATACTCAGTCGTTGAGTACTATATTTAAGTTATATTTATACTTTATTCACTTGCTCAGTGTAAAAGTGATTCATTTATTTGTTTATATTTTGTCAGCATATTTTCAAGATGGCTAGTAATATGTCAGATAAATTGTTGGATTACTATGCTGATATTTTAGACAAATCTGGGCGTTATAAGACGACCCGTACTGTTACCAGTACGCCTCATGATAGGGCTGATACCCCTGCACCCCCAGTCCTAAGCTTTAATACACCAGAGCAGGAGTATATGGACAGGCACAGTAGAACTATGGATCATAATCAGTTAGTAAATGAATATCCTCCTACCCCTGTTGCTCCTTATCCCGCCCAAACAGCCCTCCCACCTTACCCTGTTCATTATGCTGTGCCACCAGTTAGGCAACCTGTTTATGAACAGAACAATTATTCTCAAAGAGTGCCAAAACTCTCAACATTTCAGGGAAATGAAAATAGTGAGTCTGCATTCGAACTGTGGTTGTTCGAGGTTAGGTGCCTCATTAGGAACGGTTACTATCCGGAGCACCTGATCTTCGAATCAGTTCGAAACAGTCTCAAGGGAAAGGCAAGGTCTGTTTTATTGAATTTGACAGAGGGTGGTTCTGTCTTTGACTTAATTCACCAACTCGAAGGTATCTATGGTAATGTTGCTAGCAATGAAAAGTTGAAAGAAAAGTTTTATACCACTCAACAGAACAAAAATGAGTCTATTGCTGATTACAGCTTAAGATTGGAACAACTTTTTATGAAGGCAAATTTCCCATTTGACCCTAAGACTAAAAACAGTATGTTATGTAGTAGACTCTGGTCTGGTTTGCAGTCAGCAGAATTTAAAAATTTATCTCGCTATAAATATGAAAGTATAAGTGACTATAGTGTTTTAAGAAAAGAGTTAAGACAGATGGAAATGGACATGCGGACTGTATCAAATGTTCCAAATCCAAACCCCTCAGTCAAACCTGAACCAATACCAGTTAAATCAAACATGACTTCTGTTGAAAGTAAGATGCTTCAACAGCTCCAGGAGCTGACTCAACAGATGAGTCAACTGGTTAGTCGTGTCAGTACCTTGGAGAAACAGGTAAGTGACCGTCCCAATCCCTCAAACTCAAAGAAGCCTTTAAACTAGGTTCGACCTTCCCTGATGGGCCAGTAGAAGGTCAACAGTTTAAGTGCCCAATCATTGCACCTCTTGTTGGTTCAGAAAATGAGGTTGATTTGTTATTGAATAATTGTTTAAAGAAATGTTTGTTAGATACTGGGAGTATGATCTCTTCTGTGAGTGAGTCCCTTGTTAATTCTTTAGTACCTAGACCTGATATTTTACAGTTGTCTGATTTTAGTTTGAACATCTCAGGTGCTAATGGACAATCTGTTCCTTATATTGGTTATGTACTTGTGGATATTAAAATTCCTAATGTTACTATGAATAGTCTCTCAGTTCCAATCCTAGTTGTCAAGGATACGAACTATTCTAGTTCAGTACCCATTATCATTGGAACAAATGTGTTGAATTGTTTTAAATCTTGTATTAATGTTGATTGTTTTCCATCTGAATGGAATGACGTTTTATCCTGTATGCCTTGTGTGAATACTTTTTCAGTTCGCAGTTTAAGTGATGCCAGCATAAGTATTCCCCCTTTCTCTTCGAAAGTTGTTAATGGGAAAGTACGAAATGTTGGTACCATGAAAACTGGTGTAACTGAGAGTATGGATAATTCAGCAGACGTTGCTGTTTATCCTCACTTGGTTAACCTTAGAAGTAGTTCATTCAATAGGATAAATGTTAAAATGTATAACATGTCTGCTTCCTATGTTGTTATAAAGCCTAATTCTGTCATTTGTAGGCTTCAAAATGTTGATGTTGTTAGGAATATTGATCCTTTGGAAGGATGTTCTCAGTCTTCCACTGGTGAGAAGTCTCTTGCAGACCTTGGCATCAGTATACCTACAGACGTATTAACTGTAGATGAGCATGCCAAGGCCAAGGAATTTTTCTCTGGTTGGAAACATGTCTTCTCATCAGGTCCTACTGATTTGGGATGCACCAATGTTGTTGAACATAAGATCAATTTAAGTGATCCTACACCTTTCAAAGAACATTATAGGCGCATCCCACCTGGATTGTATGAGGAGGTTAGAGAACATTTGAAGGAAATGTTGGATGCTGGTGCTATTCGCCCATCCAAAAGTCCTTTTTCTTCTAATGTGGTTCTTGTTCGCAAGAAAGATGGTTCTTTACGGTTCTGTATTGACTATCGTAAGTTAAATAGTCGTACAGTTAAGGATGCTTATGCACTTCCCCGTATTGAAGAAACCATAGATAGTTTGATTGGGGCCAAGTACTTTTCCAAGTTAGATTTGAGGTCAGGCTACTGGCAAGTGGGTATGTCTGAGTCCAGTATCCCATTTACAGCTTTTACTGTAGGGCCTTTGGGCTTTTATGAATGTAACCGTATGGGATTTGGTCTCACGAATGCCCCCGCCACTTTCCAACGTTTAATGGAAAGAGCCATGGGTGATCTAAACCTCAGTGAATGTTTAATTTATTTGGATGATATTATTGTATTTTCAAAAACTAAAGAAGAGCATTTCAATAGACTTAATTCTGTGTTTCAAAAATTAGAAAGTGCTGGTTTGAAATTAAAAGGTTCAAAATGTGATTTTTTCTGTACAAGTGTTAAGTATCTTGGACATGTTGTCAGTGAAAAGGGGGTTGAAACAGACCCAGATAAAATAAGTATTTTAAAGTCTTGGCCTGTGCCTACATCACTTAACAGTTTAAGGTCTTTCCTTGGTTTTGCTGGGTACTATAGGAAATTTGTCAAAGGTTTTTCACAAATTGCTAAGCCTTTAAATGAGTTGCTAATTGGTCATGCTACCTCTAAGTCTAGCAAGTCCAAAAAGAAGGGCTCTGCTTGGACTTGGGGTCCTGATCAGCAACAGGCATTTGATACCTTGATCAAGTGTTTGTCAACTCCTCCAGTATTGGCTTATGCAGATTTTAGCAAGCCTTTTATATTGAATGTGGATGCTAGTGGTGTTGGACTTGGTAGTGTTTTGTACCAGCTTCAGGATGGCAAGGAACGGGTTATTGCTTATGCTAGCCGTGGATTAAAACCTAGTGAAAGGAATTACCCGGCTCATAAGTTAGAGTTCCTTGCCCTGAAATGGGCTGTGACAGACAAATTTAAAGATTATTTGTATGGAAATACTTTTAAAGTTCGCACAGACAACAACCCTCTGACCTATGTTTTGTCAACTGCGAAATTAGATGCAACGTCTCATCGTTGGCTTGCATCGTTAGCTAATTTCAATTTTGACATTAGTTATAGGTCGGGGTTGTCCAATGTTGACGCGGACATATTAAGTCGTCTGCCGTCAATAAAGGAGTCTGTTGTGTTCTCAGACGTTGTTAAGGGTATTTGTCTTGGTGGTCTAGTTACACCCCAAGAGATGCCTAGTTTTGAATGTATTTCTTTATCCAACTCTGTTTTACAAGACACTGGGAATGATTTAATTGTAACCAGCTTGAGTGATATCAACTGGTCTACAGAGCAAAAGAATGACCCTACTTTATCCCGTTTAATGGAACTTGTTTCAATTGGTCATAGACCGACGAAAAGACTTAGTAGTTTGGAAACTCCTATGGTTAGACAGTATCTTAGGGAATGGTCCAATATTTTTCTTAAAAACGGTATTCTTTATAGGAAAGGTTTTGTTTCTGGTTCTGATGTTATTCAGTTGTTACTTCCTGATGTTTACAGGGACATTGTATTTAATGGTCTTCATGATGAAGCTGGCCATCAGGGAAGAGATCGAACTTGTAGTTTGATTAAATCCAGGTTCTTCTGGCCTAATATTGATAACTTTGTGGAAACCCACATTAAGAAATGCTCAAGATGTATATGTAGGAAGACTCGCAGTCAAGTCTCTGCCCCATTAGTGCCTATTGTATCTTCATATCCCTTGGAAATTGTTTGTATGGACTTCTTGTCCTTAGAAATGTCTGCAGGAGGATATGAAAATATTTTGGTGATCACTGATCATTTTACAAGGTTCGCACAGGCTATTCCTACTAAGAACCAGACTGCTCGCACTACTGCAAAAGTGTTGTTTGAGCAATTTATTTGCCACTATGGGTTTCCTGCTAGGCTACATAGTGACCAGGGCCGTAACTTTGAGAGTATGGTGATCTCGGAGTTGTGTGAGATTGCCAATGTTGACAAAACTCGCACTACTCCATATCATCCACAGTGTAATGGAATGGCTGAACGTTTCAACCAGACATTGTTAAATATGTTGGGTACCCTGGAAGAAAACCAGAAAAAGAATTGGAAGGCACATATTCCAACCTTAGTACATGCCTACAATTCTACCCGCCATGAGAGTACAGGTTTAACCCCCCATTATTTAATGTTTGGTAGACATCCAAGATTATGTATTGATGCCTTCCTGGGTATTGAACCTGACTTTTCCTCTTCTAACAAGGCCGAGTATGTATCTAACCTGAAGAAACGTCTTCACTTTGCTTACAAAGTTGCAAATCGTGAGTCGAGGCGTCAGTCTCAGCGCCATAAGCGTAGATATGACTTGAGAGTCAGGGAAGCAAAATTACTACCTGGAGACAAAGTATTAATTAGAAATGTTGGTTTGAAGGGAAAACATAAATTGTCAGATCGCTGGAATAGGGATGTTTACATTGTGCTATCTCAGCCCAACTCTTTAATTCCTGTCTTTCAGGTACGCAGAGAGCATGGAAGAAGTGGTATTAAGACCCTTCACAGAAATCTTCTGCTCCCCATTATGGGTTTACCAGTGCGTAAGGAACAGTTGAGAGGTAAAGGTGAGCGTGTAGAAGATGCGGTTCAGACTGATCTGGGTCCTTCTGTGCAGACAGAACCCAGTGACATTGTTAATCACTCTGGTCCGTCTCTCCCTTTAACCAGTTCAACATCCCCTCCAGTTAGCCCTGACAGGTACGTTATCCCTCAAAGAAGAACACCTGAATTGGACCCTACTGTACATGATTTTGTTCCTAGGAGAACAAGTAGAACCAGAACCAAACCGGCTTGGTTATCTAAAGACTGGATTGTTTAATACCAGTGTTTTATATCATTGTTGAGTATTTGTTTTTACAGTTTAATTTTAATGAGCTCTGAATTCCACATGATACTTATTTTTCCACTTACTTTGTGCAGCAGTGTTGTGTTTAAGCATTTTTATCTTTAGATTGATAATGTTGCTGTAGTATACAAGTTTTTAAACTTGCCTTGTTTTCAAAAATGAACAAGATTATTTACTTTTTCCTGTGTTTATTATAAACATTAGGTATTTATTATTTAACATAAAATAAGTTTTTAATGATGACTTAAGTATTGTATCATTGAAAATTGTTTTATGTGTTTGTACTCATGTTTTAATACATTAATGTCTAATATACATTGGTGTACTTTAAAGTTCAATTTCAGCTTAGTAGTTGATAGAAATTATCCAGTAGGTAGTGTAGATGTAAAGTCTATAGTTTACTGATAGGTTATGAAATGTCGGGACGACATTTTACTTTGTGGGGGAGTATGTCACCGGGTCATTAGACACCATTCCTGATGGATGAGTGTGATGAGTGTGTCTTCTGTATGAGTGTATGATTATGTTATATACATCTGTTTAGCTTCTTATTATCATCTTTATCCTTTATAAATTCATTTTCATTCTAACCATCTCATACTCACATCTACATTATCTTCATATGTGACGACAACGATGCTGTAAGTATTCGTTGTCCACCTGCACTTTCCGCACGCATGCGCACTTCGCCATAGACACTGAAACGTGCGAACGTTCTTCTCGTCTTTATTTCTTAATTTGTGCATTCTACGTGTATTTGCAGGTATTTATGATATGTATTTAAGTCGCATATGTTTATTCTTCATTTAGCATTCTCTCATTATTGTTGTCATTTTGTATTTTTCTTATCTTTTGCAATAAAACGCATGCGCACTTCGCCATAGACACTGAAACGTGCGAACGTTCTTCTCGTCTTTATTTCTTAATTTGTGCATTCTACGTGTATTTGCAGGCTTTTGCCATACATGCTGTCAGCTTTCTCGACTACAACTCACTTGCAGACTTCTTATTCATAATAATCTGCGACAGAACTTTGAATCTTTGACATAAGATATTGTAAAATCTTATTCAACTGCCAGTGGCACAAACACTAACCCTGCTGAATGAAATTTAAGTTAAAGTGCGGTTTAAAGTCTGCTTCCATATACATGTTCAGCCGACTACAATCTTGTACAATAACTCCTGATCACTGAAATCACCCTCAGGCAGGTGAACCCTCACAGTACCCATTTACACCTGGGTGGAGTGGAACAATTGTAGGTTAATTTCTTGCTCAAGGAAATTAGCAGTGTTCCTAGGGGGGATCGAACCAGAGACCTCTCGATCCCTAAGCGTGTCCTACCACTGGACCACTGCTCCTACAAAATCATTTGGGACTTAGATGAATGATCATTACTTGTAATCTTGCTCCAGACATCAAAATATATTTAGCCGCCCGGCTAGCTCAGTTGGTAGCACGCAAATCTACTCATCGTAGGGTCGTGGGTTCGATTCCCGGGGGCATACTTTCATGGAGCTTGGTCATGAAATTATTTCTACAGCCATTCTCCCTCCTACCAATGATTTTTAAGTGTGTAGGGCAGTTGTCAGTCACTGACGAAAGTATGCGCTTAGTAGTTGGTTAATAGCTAAATCCAGAGATTTAGCCTTTCCAGGAGGAGTGAGTAGGTTGACTGACAGCCATTATATGAGCTATATAATGTGTTGCTATGGCGTTAAACCCAACAAACAAACATCAAAATATATTTCCTGATAAATTGCTACATATTTGAAAATTCTCGAGTCATAAAGTCTAAATACTGTTCATTCATTAAATTAACAGCTTTTGTATATTTCAGATAATTTGTAAAAGAATAAATCAATTGTAAAGATGCAGAGAACACCATCAGATAAAAGTCAGGTAATGTTTATTGAATTATTAAAGATCTGTCTCTGGAAATATGATGCCTCTCCTTCTTTAAACCTGATATACATGTATATAACATAGGCAAGTGACCCTGCAAAATCGAAATAACATAACAATAATACTTGCTATACACCTAATTAACACATTTAGCCACGGCCGTGGCGTAATGGTTAGCATGACTTCAAATCCGGAAATCGCTGTAGGTCATACCTTATACATGAATTTTCGGCCTCGTGGTAGGGTAAGTTAGTACTGGTGATAAAATGTGTCCAGGAAACCTATAGTAGGAAGAGCTGGCCATTGCACATATGACCTAAATATGTGTTGAATACGACGTTAAACCCAATTAAAAAAAAACATTTCAGGGTAGTCTGTTTTTAAGTTCAGAGAAACTGTAAATATTGTACATTGTAGATCAAATGAATTTAAGAAATGAACAACCTTTTCACTATGTACAATACTTTGAATATGTATTATAGGAAAAGGCATTAAATCTAATTAAAAGGTTGTTTTTTTTCTATAAATTTCAAGGTATATTTTTACATGTAAAACATACTTATTTGTGATATATTTTTGTATTAATCATTTACAAATCAGAAACACTTGTACTTTATTACAGATGAGTAGTGGTCTAAAAGATCGTCTGAAAAGATGTGGTCGTTATCATATGTCCCCATATAGTTCTAGACCACCAGAGACAAAGAAAACTCCCTCGTGTCCAGAGGGAAAATCTGAAATCAGTGGAAGTCCATTGGTCATACCAGATTACCCATCTAAAAGAATTTGTACAGGATTGGATAAGTGCAATGAAACTTTGGTTAAGTCTTATGACGGTGATGTTGTTACTCATAACATTTCTGAATCTCCTCTAAATTCTTTGAACTGCAATCAATCCAACAGAAACAATGTTTTAGAGCCTGTATTAAACTTAAGTTCTCAGAATGAGACACCTAACTGTCGAAGGAAATCAGAGAGTTTAAGAATTAAAGGAAATAAATTGTCCTTTGAAAGTGAAAGTAGAAGTGAAAATTTGCCTGAAGTGGAACAAGTGAATGATGAAAAGTTTTCTAGTTCTAGTCATGATAAAGTAGTGGACACTAATCAAGTTGTAGAAAATGATACAAACAAAACAAATTATGAGACAATGACAGAATCACAGGTATTGAAAGAATTGTCTGCAAGAGAAGAAACATTGAGGAAACTAAAAATGGTCAAGATGTACAGATCTAAGGTAACCATGGTAACTCATTATAATCTTGGCAAATTATCAAGTCACTCTTCTTGTCCTACATGATTAAGAATCAGTAGTAGGAAGAATAGCAGTAGAAATTATTTTTCATGATCAAACCCCACTAAAGTATGCCCCTTCAAGGAATCAAATCTACGACCCCTTGATCAGTAGACTTGTGCCCTACTAACTGACCTATAGTTGGTGGAATTTTGAAACTTAAAAAAAAAAACCAACATTTAAAATCCTGACATCGTGATTTCAGTAGCTTTCGCATGTCTAAAAATCCTGAACTTAAGAACCATGCACAATCTTATAGAATTCAGAATTAAGGAATTGTTGATTTTAATCCTAACCTAAAAACATTTTTATTTATTTCAGAATAATTTAGCCGAGTTACAGACGTTAATAGACAAATGGCGAGAGGTATCCCAGCAAGCATTGCAAGATTTACATGAGGCTATGCCTGAACCTAAACCCACATTAACTCAATTGATAAATCATTTAGGCATTGATCATGAACTTGTGAGATTTAAATCTGAAAATGATGAGGAAAATTTCTACTGAATCTTGAATTGTTTTCGGTGATTCTAGGACATTTGCCCCCCCGGACATTTGCCCCCCGGACATTTGCCCCTTTTTTCGACAGGACGGACATTTGCCCCCTGATTTTTTCGAAGGGCGGACATTTGCCCCCTGGTGTGTTTTGACAAGGCGGACATTTGCCCCCCTAAGTTTTTTGGAGGGCGGACATTTGCCCCCCTCACATTGAGAACAGGTTTTCTACTCGAAGCAATGCTTTTGAAATAATTGGAAAGCAGAACAATTTGTACAAATTTTGAATATTCTCATTAAAATCGACCTTTTCTATTTCAAACCATAATAACATGGGGGGGGGAAATGTCCGCTCTGTCAAAAAAAGGGGGCAAATGTCCGGGGGGGCAAATGTCCGGGGGCAAATGTCCGGATACCGTTTTCTGTCTGTGCCTAAGGTCTCTAAATCTTTTGGTCAGCTAGGCAAGTAAATACACTGCCCTCCAAAAGTTCCTTAACATTCCAATTTACATTGTAATAAATAGAATTTCAAAAAGTTGTAAAAGCAGATTGTTACATTTTTCTTATGGATGTGAAATTATGAAAATATCTTAAAATTCATTTTGCTTTATTGAGATACATTGACCATAGTATCGGAGACTGATGGGTAACTTTTGTTGCAACTCAAGAAATCAAGTGTACTGGTAGAAAGTCCATTTCCCTTGTATGAGTAATGAATAAAATAAACAAAGATATAGAGGATATTCGTCAACTTTGGTGTAAGATTGATTTTTATTTTACCGAGTGAGCTCAGAAAACATATTTTCACGAGTGGCATAGCCACGAGTGAAAATGTCACTTTCTGAGTTCACAAGTTGAAATAAAAATCATCTTACACAAAAGTTGACGAATATTCTGTTTCTTTCATGCTTAGTTTTGCGTAAAATATTTGATGTATTTTACACTAGTTATAACGTGACGTCATTTCTACTCCAAGATGACGTCATTTATCATATAATATGACGTCATGAGCGATGAAAATATAAGGTTATATTTTCACTGCGATGAAAATATAAAATTTATATTTTCATCGTTTATTTTCATCGAATAAAGTGACGTTTCACCGTAAAGCATGAAAGAAATGATAATTCTTCAAACTTGAGTATGGAAATTTTAACTATTTAATTAATTGTACTGTGAAGGAATTTTTGGAGGGCAGTGTACAGAATGCCAGTCTGTAATAATGATAGCTTGCCTGTTCCAATTTAAATATCAACATCAGGGCAGTTATTTTAACCTTTTGTCTTTTGATCATTTGATAGTACAAATGTATTTGCATAATTATGTGAGCAATAATTCTGTACCACAGACATACTAAGTTAATGATGGAAATAATCCAACCTGTTTGTTATTTATGGTCATTATGAAATTGTATGTTAACACTTTGATTTTTTATGTTAGTTGTTACATATATATTTTTTATGTTAAATAAATTTGTTTTACTCGTTGAATAATCTTTATTATTTCTTGTCAAGACAGCTTGCCGAAGTTCAAGATGTAAGATTGTAAACGTGTGAGAGATGGATTGGTTATGATGTTTAACTAGTAATCAATAAAAAGCAAACTCCGCATGGGTTCAACTCATACCAAATCCTACTTGTATTCTTGAGCAAGAAATATTATCCTTATTTAGAGGGTATATAGTCTCATGATCTTTAAAATGTTAGCAAACTATTGCTTTTCATCATGGGCACGTTCCGCAAGGCGATCGCTAGCTAGCGCTTTTTGAAAGCAATTTTTTTAAGCATAAGAGGTCTACGGAGCAGTTAACTTCAAGCTAGCAAATCTAAAATTGGGATTTTACTAGCTCTTGTAGTGTGCTAGCACTGTCATATATAAGGTGATACCTCAGCAACATTTAAGGGAGATATCTATTGGGAGCTCATTCAGTGTTATTACTTGTTTTTTCTCAACTGTCAAAACATGAATAATTTCACGGTGAATGTGTTTGTTAAAATTATTGTCATAATACACAAATGAGTTTCCGAAAGTGTGTATTATGATTGAGTAAAGCTTCTTATGCCGTATGATAAGTTTTAGTCAAGATATTTTTTAATCAAATTACGTCACCAGTACAAAAACAATGCATTCAGTCACCTTGAAATTATTCAAGCTTTGACAATTGAGAAAAAACGGACAATTCTAAGTCATATAAGGGTATATAACAGCAACTCTTGAGGGATATATCTATTACGAGCTCATTCAGTGCACTCAGACAGTCATATATAACGTTGTAACTTAGAAACACTTGTGGGAGATTTCGTTAACTAGCTCTTGTAGTGTGCTAACACTGTCATGTAAGGTTATACCTCAGCAACACTTGAGGGACAGCTCATTCAGTGTTCTTACTAAGTCATATATAAGGGTATATAACTGCAACACTTGAGGGATATATCTTAAAGAAGCTCATTCAGTGTTCTTACACTTTCATGTATGATGGTATATAACAGCAACACTTAATAAAATTTCTTGCAAGAATGTGAACTTTTAAATTTTGATGCCACAAATGAAAAATCTCGTTATGTTTTGGCGAATGAGATTTTTTCCACTGAAATTAGAAAAATCTCATCATTTACTTGTAAATGGGAGAAAATCTCTCACTGAAAATATGGCCTAGGAATATCCCTGAGAGTCATGTAGGATTCTCAATACTAGATCGAGAATCTTGATAACCTCTGGGAACGAGAATGGAGAGGTACTGTTAACACATCAAAATTTCTCTTATATCGCAATTATTACAAAATATCTGGTGTTCAATATATCTGTAGACCTAGGCTTGGTTCTTATATTGTAAAAATCAAATGATAAAGGTAGGATAATTATTTGTTGTATTTGAAAAATATTTTTTTCATTCTCTTCTTAACTTCTAGGCGAGTAAATATCTGTTTATTTATATCTTTATTTACAATAAAAACAGAAAAACATTTTTTTTTTGTAATTTCTTGATAATATCAATGTGTTAGATCATGTTATATGAGTTGAAATTAGAAATAAAACAATAGACCCATGGTTCGTCACTGCCAAAATGTCCTGTTAATAGGGGAGGTAACACTGTAAGCTCTTATCTAATCGTCTTTTGTAGTTATTTCCCTTAGTTTTGGAACTTTATAAATACCAACAAAAAGTAAATTGTTAATTTTAAGCTAATAAGTGGTTTTATAGTGGAAAATAGACTTGTTATTAATTATAAACAACAATTGATTATTCGACGCATGTAAGTATTCATTTTTTGCATTACACATTATGAAAATTACCATTCTGTATCAAGTGTATGTAATTCGGACAAGCGATAATTTCGGATAATTGAAACTCATTCCACCTGCCTAAAAATAAATCAATATCTTGAACTTTTGTAGATAATTTTTAATGTTAAATTTTGTATGTAAAGAATCAGAGTTTCCCATTTATTTATTTCGTTTATTGAGTCCTGCCATTTGTTACCCCAAAGTGTGGGGAAAAACTTCTGAAAAGGCTGCTAAAAGAGACATGTTTTTTATCTTCCAGCTTTCCTGCTCTTGTTTATATAAAACCACATTATCTTGGTGGTTTTGTGGTATCTGGCTGTGTTTATATAGTTTACATTGGTAAGTTTTCTTTAATATTTAGTTAGAATTATATTTCATGCCATGGTTATATATTAGAATTGTATTTCATGCCATGGTTATATATTTTCTCCTGATAAACCTTGTCCTCTAGGGAAACAGTCAGGAAATTGAATATGTTAAAATGATAATATCAGATAGCCATATAACCGGCATCATCTATGCTGGTTTTGTCTGTACAACCTTGGTGCCAACATACAAGGGCGGATCCAGGATTTTTTCTAGGGGGGTCCAAACATTTCTAGGGGGGTCAGAACTTTTCCGGGGGGGGGGGGGGGGGGGGGGTTCCAAACCTCGAACCACAACCACATTATACACATTTTGCAGAAAAATTGATAATAAAAACTACATAACCATTAAATCTACATTAAGCACTGAGAAAAATTGCTTCAGGCTACTTAAAATGACTTACAGATAAGAAATACACTAATGGACATGTACATTTTCCAAATTCTAGGGGGGTCCCGACCCCCCTAACCCTCTGCTGGATAAGCCTATGACATATGTTGGTCATGCGTCTGTAGCTGGAGAGATCACTTTATATACCTCTATATCAGCCTGCAAAACCATGAGGCTGTGTTAGAATTGACCATCAAAATTTATTTTGTATTTTTAAAAATGGAAACATCGCTCATTTCCTAAACAATTGTATATTTGTTTACATCAACACCGGTAGTTTCAAAATAGCGTCTAAATATGTCCGAGATTATTTGCAGCGAATAATTCTAATGTATCATTACGGAATGATTTGGAACGTTAAGGGTAATTGAACAGGCTACAGGTTTAATGCTTTAGAGACAATTGTGCATAATTTGCATTTTATATGAACAGATTGGGGTTTTCAAGACTCTTCGATAATTTAGTAAAGTAGACTTAGAGTATTGTTGCACCCATCCGACAAGTTCTGGCTTGTCAAAATTTTGCACTTAACTGTTTTATTATCTTTGTTATAAATTGAACTCTGTATTCAAGAAAGTCAAGTGTTAATTGTTGTTGTACTTTGATAGGCTAATTTGATTACTCATTTCTAATTAAAGAGTCTACATCATTTATTTTACGTATTTATTAGTTATTATTGGATTGACCAATGAAAATGCAGGAAGCAATCATGATAGTGAGTACTTAAATATATGTAGATTTTTGGAAACCCTTTAGACTTTGTGCATTCTCTAGAAGTAGTATTTCAGATCAAATCTTTCTGCAAATGTATCAGTGTTTGGTTTATAAATATGTTTATGAATTCTTGACCATTGTAAACACTAAGAATACACACTGTTTGTGATGGACTAAATAAAGTGTATTGGCAGACAGGTAAAATTTTAACCTATTAGTTATAGTTTAAATTTGTAATCAGCTTATTGTTCGTTTTTTCTCAACTGTCAAAACATGAATAATTTCACGGTGAATGTGTTTATTAAAATCATTGTTGTAATACATTTTTATACATTCATGAGTTTCCGAAAGTGTGTATTATGATCGAGTAAAGCTGTTTATGCCGTATGATATGTTTTAGTCAAGATATTTTTAATAACAAGTAAGCTGCCAGTACAAAAACAATGCATTCAGTCACCAGGTAATTATTCAAGCTTTGACAGTTGAGAAAGAATGAACAATATCTTAGGCGATACCATGCAGATATCGAAGTCGAAATATAAATATTTATCATTCAGGTAGGTGGTATATATATTTGAATGACCTTGAGTTTGTTGACCATGTTTGTCATAGTAAAACAGATCTTTGTTGGTTCAAATCAGACATTCTGAAAAGTGCCAGTCTGGCGGACCTGACCAATAAAATTCCAGTTGGTCCAGTAAAAAGTATGTCATAACTGGTTTGAATGTCTGATTAAATGTCATTTCAAATAACTAAACAAAGGGCAAGTTTGAATTTGTTATGGACAAGTCATTTTTTCAAATCACTCAAGTCATTTTTTTTTAGATTTTGCCACCTCTAATAATGAGTAGCAACTAGAAACAGTAATATCTCAAGATATATTGACTTCCCCGTAGAATTCCAATTACATTTGTAGTTATAAAAAATGCTGTTAATAAAGTTGTAAAAGTCTGTCATTTTGATGATTTCTTCAGTTCAGTGAAACCTGATTCGGTCCAGTGATTCTTCCAAGATCACTTGACGGAATGTCCAGTAATGTCTAAACACTTTTTGAAATGTCTGGTTTGAATCCCATCCAAAACCTACTCCATTGTTTCCTACTATGTAAGTCCACTAGCTCAGTACTGGGGGATACATTATTAAACAAGATAATTTCCGGGGATAGATATTTTAAAATAGACAAATAAAAATGCAAGTAGAATACAGGGGCAATGGACAACATATGTATAGGGCATGACCTGCCGCAACCGGGTTTCGAACCGGCGATCTCTGGATTCGAAGTCAGACATGCTAACCACTATGCCACGGTTGCGGCCTACATTGCATATTAAGATACATAATAAAATTCAACAATTTTTGTGTTCATACGCCAAACAGTTGCTCGGAACTATTTTACTGATGCTTGCTGTGAGTTGTTAGTCTAATAAGAGGCTAACATCATTTACATAATGAAGGAAGAAGACTGTTAAAATATTTCTGCTTCTGATTTACCAATGTATTTCTTACATATTTTCTGTGATTTCTTAATACATGTATATGTGTACTTAGTTTATACTTGTTAAATTTATCAGGGTATATACAGTCATGAAAAGGCCCTAAATTAAGCTCTAACATTTGTAAAACATGCCCTAAAAAGCCCTAAAAAGGCCCTAAATTTATTTATGAGAAATTTGTATGAACCATGTATTATATTTTATCCCTACAGACCTTTTTTTCCTTATATAACAGGGTCGTTTACAGACACTTTCCCTCTTGAAATTTCCTGAAAATCATGCAGTTTTCTCCATATTTGGAGTTTATCTTGGATTTTTTTGTTTCGCTATCTCTGCAATGTGATAAAATTTCCCTAAGTGTTCTGTATAAAAAAAGGCCCCTGACCCCTTCCCAAATACTGAAAAAGCCTTGCCCTACATAAACTTGCTATCTTGTAGTTTTCCATAAATTAAGGGCCTTTTTTTAGGGCACGTTTTACTAAAATTTGCTCCACTACTTGATTCCTATGAAACTGCTGTAACATTTATAGCGTTAAGATCCCCCATCATGAGCCCCGTCTTATATCTGGAATGTAAGCTTGATGCAGACAATATGCAGAAACACGCACAAACATTTATCACTGCTAGATTGTGCTGTTAGTACACCCCGGTTTATTTCTAGTGGAGCAAAATTTCATGTCTCAACTAACAAAAAAACTTACTAAACAGGTTTATGGTAGAGTGCCAATTTATGACAATTGATATACAGTGGAGCCTGTCTATGAAGACTGCTAAGTGGAAAGAACAAAAGTGATCTTTGTTCTTAGATTCTATATGCACTCTGGGTAACCCGCTAAATCGGGCGTGTGAGGCTAATTTGGGCGATATTCAATACAGTACATTTTTCAATTTTCAATATTTTCATTAATTATTATTTTTATATTTATTTTCATGTTATAAAAGTGGCACCGATCTGTCTGACTGGGCTTGGCGATTCAGCAATTTGTTTTTTATTTTAAAAATGTGAAAAACTAAGGGAGTTAAATGCGAGTTAAAAAATAATCAAAATACTTATGCTGATTGTGATTAAAAAATGTGCCGTATTAGAAATCGCACATATTAGCCTTGCGCGCCTGATTTAGCTCGTGTGATATTTGTACTTAGTAAATCAGTTTATAAACGTTTTGCCATTTTCAGTGATCTTCATTGGAGAAATGACTTGTTATGGTATAGAGTATACTGAGAGAGTATTTTTATCAATTAAAGATTAGATACTGTATTACAAACAGAGATGAGTGGTAATGTTATTGTTTTTATTAAAGTTAAAGACAATTGTACAATCCTACACGGATTTTTACAAAATCACCCCATTTTATGATACAGTTACAATCACCAGCTGTTTATTGTTCATGAAATTGAGATGACATTTCTCACAGCAAAAACAATTAATTATCTCAACACTACAGTCTAGAGCTGATAAGCCAGATAATGTTACTTCCTTGATTTTTTCAAAAAAGGTATTAAAGTATGTCTTTAAAATTTTAAGAACAGTTCTTGCACTGGTCTTTAACATCGTTCAAGAATTGCACCAGAATTGTTCTTAAAATGTTCCAGAATTGTTCTTGAGCAGTTCTTAAACATTTTAAGAGCAGTTCAGGTACAATTCTTGAATGAGATTCTTGAGCAGTTCAAGAACTGAACATGAACTGTTCTGAACGTTCTCGTAGGGGCTATAAGTTTTGGTCAGATAACTAAATCCCCGACATCGAAATTAAACTTAACAGATGTCTACTTATTGATAAAATAAACCGTGTTTTCAGTTAATTGTTTTCTCTTCTCATGTTCTCTACAGGTTTAGGGGATTTATGACTTTTTAACAGTTAAACTGATCATTGCTGCTGATAAGCTAGGGCTGAAATTCATGCTCATATTCGGGCATAAGTGTAGGACTGTGCACAATGATTGGAGCATGTTTATTCATTGGAATACTCCTGGTGATGGCTGGTGTTGAACCTAACCCCGGACCAGCAGGTAAGACAAAGAGTTATTTACCTAACGAAACTTCTGAGTACCCAGATTTTATACGGATAAATATATAATTTACCGTCACACAAGTTGAAATATAAACAAGATTTCGTGTACTCATAAATTTATTTTATTTTAGTAACAAATAACCTGCTTTTGTGATATCAGTGTTTTGATATATACAGGGAGTTTATTTCTTCTCAATGATGAAGTTATTATAATTATTACATTTCCCCACATGCTTGAGATCCTTTAGACATGATTAAATTGGCACAGTCTAAGTATTCACTTATCAGGGGTGACTCCAGGATTTTTTTCTAGGGGGTCCAAACTTTTGATCAACAACCACATGATACATTTGTAGAAAAACAACAATAAAAATTTTAATTCCATGTTAAACACAAAAGCAAGCAAAGAGAGCCAGAGACAAATTGCTTCATGCTACTTAAAAATGTGTCAAAAATACACCCATGGACAGATATTTTTTATATTTCATGGGTTCAGACCCCCCTGACCCACCCCCTAGATCCACCCGTGCTTAGCTTATGATCAAATTTTATCAATAGTGATGTTCACCAAGACAGCAAAAAATGACATTAATTGTTTCTTCCTGTACTTGACACACACTTTACTGAGAACATTTTATTCCTTCACATTTCACATGTAATAATTGACATCTGAAGAATTAGTTTTTCACAGACAGTTTGTCTCATTATGAATAGATAAGCTCTCTAAAGCTGGCCTGGCTAGCTCAGTCTGTAGCGCACAAGTCTATTGATTGAGGGGTCGTGAGTTCTATTCTTAGGTCGGCCATACTTTCATGCTGTTTGGTCATAAAATGATTTCTACATTCATTCTCCCTCCTACCACTGATTCTAAATTATGTAGAACACTTGTCAGTCACTGACAAAAGTATGTTCTTAGTTACTGATTTAAAGTTAAATCCAGAGTTGTAGCTTTTACAGTGCCAGGAACAGGGAGTAAGTTGACTGACTACTGTGATATGACCTGTGATATAATGTGTTGCTACAGCGTTAAATGGGTATCATTGCAACATTTTTGTGTCAGTCAATTTACTTTTTTTCTTGAATGACTTGCCGAGTATGTTGATTTCTTACAAGTGTGTCAAATAAGTTGATTTCTTAACCAAATAAGTTGATTTCAAACAAGTTAGCCAAATTAGTTGATTTCTTAGCCAAATAAGTTGATTTCAAACAAGTTAGCCAAATAAGATGATGTCTGAGCCAAATAAGTTGATTTAAAAAAAATGCCTTATCAGTTGATTTCTTTGCCAAATAAGTTAATTTCAAACAAGTTTGCTAAATTAGTTGATTTCTTAGCCAAATAAGTTGATTTAAAAAAAAATTGCCAAATAAGTTGATTTCTAAACCAAATAAGTTGATTTCAAACAAGTTTGCCAAATTAGTCGATTTCTTAGCCAAATAGTTGATTTCAAACAAGTTAGCCAAATAAGTTGATTTCTTAGGCAAAATAAGTTGATTTTAAACAAGCTTGCCAAATAAGTTGATTTCTTAGCCAAATTAGTTGATTTCTTTGTGATAGTGGTGTACTTTTAAAGCTTCATGATAAGCTAACCAAGCTATACATTTTAAATTAAACTATATATATGTACATGAATACATGTTATACCAATTTAACCTAAGAAATTTGTTGACTTACATGTTAAATAATTTGTATTTATCTATTTCAGATGAACAGTTTGTGTTTAGATACGAATTTCTGTTAAAAAATATTGGGACAGATGTGTTAAGAAAGGTGTTTATTTACATAGTTGGTTCAGACTTCAAAGTGTATTTAGATAAAAACCCTGATCGAAAGAGAGATTTTAACAAACTTCTATCTTCAAAAAAACTTACTCCAGTACAACTTAAACTACTACCACCTATTGATAACTCACCATCATCAGACAATTTTGACATCACCTTGTTGAGTTGTCTGTTACGAAATACGTGTGGTTTATGTAGCTTTTCAGATCCAGTATGGTTAAGTCCTCAGTCAACAGACACACAACTGGAAGCAGACATAACACGTCTGAGAAACTATAGAAATGAGGCAAGTATTATATACTTGTATTTCAATTTCTGTATACAAGAAAATATAATTGTACAATTCCAATTCCATAGAAAATTAATCAACTTTGATCAATGTATTATTGTTATCAGGAAAAAAAGGTAACTGGTGAAAAATCCTTGTAATTAATAATTGAAGAAAAGTAGCCACTATTTTTGCGCTATTTTATTCTTTTCTGTTTTGACTGATGTGAACATTCAACGTGTTTGTTTACATTCTGAAGATCGTGTGACTATGCAGTACTCACCGAAAGTTTGGAGGCAAAAGAAACTTACTATAGTTCTTGAAATTTAATGATTATTTTTGTAGAATCACTATTTTTAATATATTTAAGTATTGTTCGTAATAACATGGAATCAAATTTCATGAATGCAACAGATTTATAAGAATCAGCACCTGACATCCTAAAGCCCCCAAAACTATGTTAACAGTAATTATTTTCCATAACATAGCCTTAATACTTAATTTGAGGTTTTAGTTGTATTCATATTGATAACCAAAAATAATTAAAAAACTAATAAGCATTTACAAGTAGACAGTTATCAAATTTTAGATAAAAGCTATTCAATAGGCCTACAAAGTGAAAACGTCTCCAAACTTTTGATGGGTACTGTATATGCTGAGATAAAGATATACAAACATATGATGAGTGTTTGGAACCGTCCTCTTCACAAACTATTTCTAGTAGTGAATATATGTGTGAAATATGTCATTCAGAACATCTTTTATGAATAAATAATCTCAGAAGGATTTGTGGGGGGGTCTACCCTGGGGGCTTGGGTTTTTACTACCTACACAAGGCAAAGCACGCAACGGTCATGCAGAATATTTTTTGTAGTTTACACACAGATCTTTATCAAAACATATTTCAATGTTATATATTTTAACAAAATATTGTTCAGCTTCATCATTGAACTGTGTTATTTCAAATTTATGGACTAAAAACGAAACATGACAATTGTGGATTTGTTTACTTCAACACTGGTCAATGCATTTTGTTTGGGAATGTGACGAAAAGGTTCTTCCTAAATGGCATCTAAATATGTCCGAGGTTATTGGTAGTGAATGGCCAAGGAGTTCAGAATGTGAAATATGTATGACAGTCTGACTACAGTAAACTGTTTTTGTGACAATAATTTGAAATAACAAAATTTGCTTTACAATGTTTTGATAGATGGACAGACATACATTTATATTATCTACTGTGTAGGAATACAGAGTTAGTACAACCCCCTTGTTTAGTGTAAAAATATATATTATATGTATATTGTCAACATATTTCAGCTGGCTCATAGTGAAAGTGTGTTGGAAGATGAGAAAGTTTTAAACACAAAATGGAAGGAGTTATGTTTGGTAAATATTATAGCAAAGACTTATTTCACATACCTGTATTTGCTTAACCAAAATATATTGAGCTGTCTAAATTATTTAAAGAAAAGTTAAACATAATTTTAAATTAAAAAGTGATCATGATGCTCCATGATGAAGTTTTATTGTTTTTGGATTCTCAATTTGGGAACAACCTATATCATTATACCCCCCCCCCCCAAAAAAAAAGGTTTTTGGTGCTTTGTAGGTTGGTCGGTTGGTTGTTCAGTCAGTTGCTTTTCTGTGTCCACTCAATTTCTCAGCACCTATTGTACAGATTTTATTCAAACTTCACACATATACCAGATATCAGACAGACATGTGCATATTTGGTTACGGTCCTTTGATTTTTTGCAGAGTTATGGCTCTTTGATGCATCTAAAGTTACAAAATTACTAGACATGTATGGAGGCAAACTTTAAACCAAACTTAATTCTATCAATTTCAGATTTTACAGAGAATGAGTAGTTTTTGTGGGTTTCAAGACATCGCAGCATTGATAGATCAGGCAAAAAGTATGGAAATAGATGCTAAAACGAAAGAGGAATTTAAACAAGGTAAAAGAGAATGTTGTCATAAAATAGGTGATGATTAATTTCTTGTTTTTTTATTGCTTTTCATTCATCCAAACTTTTTTGTGAATCAATAATTACCCCCCCCCCAACAAAAACAGTAAAACATAACTATACCAATTAAAAACTAATTTGCATCCACTTTTTTTCTAACTACTTTCCTAAGTACATGTACTGAGTCAATTGATAACAAAAGTTTCTCATTTTGATGGACTCAACAGAATTTTGAAACCTTCTCTAAGCTAGTATGTTTTATCATTTTTGATATGATATGCTCAGAGAATGAAACCATAGGCTTCCATTGTTGAAGCAAATACTCTAGCACTAAGCTTTAAGATCAGTTGTATAGATCTTTGAATAATATTTCATGTATAATTAGGGACATTAGTCAGTTATCTTTCCCTGATAAAATCTGAAGCAATCCAATTGGTAAGTAGGTCCTCACAGTAGGAATCCTCGGATTTTATTATTGAATTCCTATGTAAGGACAACAAAATATTTCATGTAATATCTTTCTTGTTAATCAAGACATTTACAGAAGTGATGGAATTTAGATAGGTCTTTACCCTAAAAGTACTCAGCTTGAATTTCAATCAAATTAAATGATTTACAAAAAGAGTTATTTATGATTTATTTTGGTAAGTTGACATTGAAAAGTAAGGGTAAAATCCTAGTAATCCAACTAATTGGACCTACCTATTTGAAGAGTATACATGGGGAAATAACTGACTTAGGTCTCTTATTATATACTTTCAGACATTCGGAAAATACTTATTGATGCTTACCAGAATGATATTTGTTCAAGTTTACCTTTGTGTTCACTACTAAAAGATGAAACAGTGAATCTATTAGATTTGTATGAAGTACCAACAATGTATGTTGTAAACTATCACAAAGTTGAAAAACAACAAACTGATAAATCTCCTGACAATTTAGAGAAAGTTAAAACTTGTTCTGATTTGTTTCATGTTAAAGGCAAAGATTGTAAGAATATATACTTGACAGGAGACGCAGGTGTCGGTAAAACATCTTTTTGTAAGTTTTTATCTTTGTTATGGTGCAAATCCAAGTCGACAGAAAACATTGATGTCAATAATACATCATTTTGTAATTTTTTATCCTTATTATTATGTTGTAAATCTAAGGTTGGTAAGAAATTGGAAAAAGTTGATGTGCAGGAATACATTGATTATCTTGTTAGATTTGAGTATGTTTTTTATGTTAACTTAAGAGATACTCATTCTACAGATTTAAAGGCAATTGTAGTCAAGCAGTTGTTTTATAGTGAAAACAAATATAAAACAGACAGAATGTATGATATGATTGAGGAAATTTTAAGTAATCATGACTCACTTGTTATTATGGATGGACTGGATGAATGGATCCCTGAACCTACTGACAAACGAATGTATGAAATACCAGTGAGGCCTATATCACTAAAATGTGTTTATCTTACAACTTGTAGGCCTTACAAAATAGAAAATGTTAGATTAACTGAAACAAACCTAGATCACCAAGTAAAAATGACTGGCCTGGGTGAAACAGAAATAGAATCCTATGTTAGTAATTTAATCAATATTATAAATACTAAGTATTTTGAAAATAAAACCAAAGCAGAGTATATGAAGGCAGTTAAGCAGGTCAATCTTTCAGATATGTTGCATATTCCCATGACCACATCTCATTTGGTTATGTTATGGTTTGACCGTCCATTAACATCTATGTCAAAATCTATGATATATGGAAACATCATGGACATGCTTTTCAAATTAGCTCATAAGAAAGAGATTCTCTTTCCACCACCCAAGTCCTCAGAAATGAAACTTCCAGATAGGTTGTCTGAGCTGAAGCATTTTAAAGATCATTTTTCACAAATAGAACATTTATGTTTGCTGTCATTCAAATTAGTATTTCAACTTGATACTGATTTAACAGATCATGTAATTACAAGGGATCAACTGGACTTAGAACCTTATTGTTTGTCTGAAAAAGAAACAAACTTTTTCTGTACACTTGGAATATTGTCCAAGAATAAAGTAAAAATGAAATATGGTAAACAAGAACTCAAACTTAGTTTTTTACATAAAAGTTATCTTGAGTTTTTTGCAGCCATACATGTATCTACCCTTGAGACCAGTAATGTGTTAGAACTTTTCAGCCAACATAGAATTACATGTATAAATGATGTATTGAAGTATGAAAATTTCCTCATATTCTACGCTGGATTATCTATTGAAAATCTTGTATCATTGATGACAAGAATTTACTCATTGATCTCAAAAGATCTAGAATTAACTAGAGTATTGTCAATTTTCTCTGATAACACTGGGGACAAGAGATATCAATTGTTCTCTTTACAAGATTTGATTATCAAATGTAATATTGAAGGATCTACTCAGATTAAAAACTCATTACCATTTGAAGATTTTATATTTGATGGTGAAGATATATCTGATACCAAAACTGAGTATTTGAGGAAGTTGATTTTATCAAATTCAAAGAATGTTAGACTATTCAGGTCAGATACGGGGAAATATTACGATGAATTTGATCAAATTTATAGTTTACAAGTGTTGGATATTCTTGCATTTTGTAAAAATCATAACAGAGAAATCTATAAACTGATTAAACAAAATGAGTCAACATTACAAATTATTAGCGTTGTAGGTGAGTTAAATGAAATATCTGAGTTACCCTTACCTTTAGAAGATCTCCATTATCTGACATCACTGTCTCTTCAATGCTTTAAAATCTCACACAAAGATATACAATATCTTACAAAGTTTCTTTCTAACAATAGTCTACTAAAACACGTAAGATTGTACCGTGTAAGATGTACTGAACATGACAGATTGGACAATGATTTCTGTGGTTCATTTGAATTAGTTCAATGTAATAAACTTGAATATTTGAATATTGAATGTGACAATATTGTATGTTCCAATATAAATACTTCATCTCTAGAGTACATTGAGTTATGTCCAGTCTCTAAGATTATTGCTGCAAGTTATATTAGTATATTTGATTCTATTCAGAAAGCATTAGAACTCAAATATCTTGATATAAATGGGAGGAAACTGTTAGATGATTTTGATGATTTGGTGGAAACATTGATAACTAATGTTCAATATCTACCCAAAATAGAATCAATAAAACTGGAGAATATTACAATAAGAGACAATGTTAGTTTCTTACTTCATTCTAGTATTAAACAAGTATCAATTACACTATGGAAGGTGAACATGTCAGCTAAATGGTTTCAAACATTTATAGGAAGTGTTATTGATAAACACTTTTGTATTAAATTGACACTGTTTAGATGTATTATAAGACAAGATAATGGAGATACTAAAGGTGATAAGTCTGAGGAAGAATCTGATGTTTTCATACATGATTGTATTAATTCAATACCTGCCGAAAAAAAGAGGAATATAACCATAACTGTGCTATGATAGAATTTGATTTAAATGACAATCAGTAAACCTGTATAGCCCGATGTATGTGAAGACAGCAGTAACAGCAGAACAACAGTAAACCCTTACTGTTAGAATTTTCGGCAGTACAGCTGCACAACAGTAAACCCTTACTGTTAGAATTTTCGGCAGTACAGCAGAACAACAGTAAACCCTTACTGTTAGAATTTTCGGCAGTACAGCAGAACAACAGTAAACCCTTACTGTTAGAATTTTCGGCAGTACAACAATAAACCCTTACTGCTACTTGTGAAAATTCTATCAGTAAGGTTTTAATGTTGTACTAGGGAAAATTCTGCTGTACTGTTTTTACTGCTGTCTTCACATACATGAAGCTCAGGTTAATAATGTCACACTTTACATATCCAGTATACAATCATACATCAATCTTAGGACTAAATTTTTACATTATGCAGTATGGTCGTAATACTCAGTACTGGCACAATCTCTATATTGTACTCCTGATGACCTCACATGTGATGGTTTATAGACATCAATTAAAATAGAAACATATGTGAAATATTTCAATGTAAAAATATACTTTGAGACTACTTTTGTTAACAAATACTATTAAAAAATTTGGTATGAACCTAATACTTAATATAGAACTGTTAAAATTTAGATAAGTCCTGTTAACAGCTTTTGTTAAATAGTTTTGAAATTTTGAAAAGTTATGTTATAAATCTGATCCATGCAAAATGAAAAACATATTGTTTGGGTATGGAATATCTAGTTTTTCCACTTGTTCTCGGACAAGTGATATCTAAAATATCTGTCTGGGGTGAAAATGCACTTGTACAAAAATTCAGTACTCAAAAGACATATTTAGAACTATGATATTAAATACATACTATAAGTAATGATAAATAATTTGACAATATAATACAGTGTACTTCACTGTTAAATTTGACTAAAACATTTTGACATTTATATTATTTAGTAACTAAAATATCACTTGTCCACAGTTTAAATGCATGAGTCGGACAAGTCTGGTTTAGGAATTTTACACCACTGTATTGTAAGATATTATGATAATATCATGTTTTGTAAGCTTTTATCATTCTTTCATAAAATTAATTCTAACTGTGAGTGACATTAACTTAAGGATTGTATACCTTAAATATTTTTTCCATCAATCTATTAGTATTATTATGTAGGACTGTCACGATATACTGGTATATGGGTATATTGCAATATGTAGTTGCGGAATTACGTACCGCGGTACGAATTCAACGTACCAGTATTTAGCGATATTTTTTACTTTCATTGAAAAATTCTTCCTTTCGCCAAATGAAAGTAACAAAATGTCAGTTTTCCATGGTTTATTCGATTAAAGCTTAAGTTCAAAGTATTTAACCGATCTGGCAGCGTTTTGAATGATACAATAACTCTAAAAATGCCCAGTTGTTCTCCGGTCTGCTACAGGCACTTTCCCTGCAAAATACTATTACTTACTTCAATACTGAACAGTTAAGTAAGTTTTTTAAGACGAAAGTATTGTGCAGCCCTGTATTCGGTTTGCAAAGCAAAATATCGTGGTACGTATTGCGATACGGTTCTAGCGCATCGCAATATACCGCGATACGCTTCTGGCGTATCGTGACAGCCATATTATTATGTTATTATAAACATGGATGTGTAGATAAATGTATAATATTGTCAGAAATGTTTATCATTCTCCAGGTTGTTAAGTTAAATTTATTTATGTTTTGACTATATGTACATAATAATTATCATCTGTATTGTTTATTATACTCTCTAGTTAACATTAAATAATGTAAACCATTCACAAATACAAAATAGTAGAAAAAAAATACATGTTATTTTGCCACCATGCATAAAGATTAACATGATTTAGTAATGGAAAAATACTGTTGTTTTTTTACCATTTGTCATGGCTTACTAATATTCAGTACCCACCAAAAGTTGGAGACAAAAGAATTTTACTCCAATTCTTGAAGTTTGATGATTATTTTTGTAGAATCATCATTTTTAATATATTTCAGTATGGTTTGTAATAAAATGAAAACAAATTTCAAGAATGCAACATATGTATAAGATTCAGCATCCGACGTCCTAAAGCCTCCAAAACTAAGCTAGTTGTAATTATTTTCCATAACCTAGCTTTTATGCTAATTTTGTAGTCTCGGTTACATTTATATTGATAATCAAATAATAAATTAAAAACTAAAAAGCAGTTAGAAATAATCAGTTATTAAATTTTAGATAAAAGCTATTCAATAGGCATACACAGTGAAAATGTCTCCAAACTTTTGGTGGGTAATATATTATTGACAGTGAATTTAGCACTTCGGGAATTCTATCTTAAGGTAACAATATTTTTTGGTAATGAAGTGTAATATATTGAAATTGCATGATGTGAATTTGGACCTTATGTTATTTTCTTTTTACTGCACATAGTTATGTGAAATAGAAATTGCTTGTAATGAAAATGTAGCAGAGATATATTACGGCTCTTGTACCCCCTTACCTTCAAGCTAGCATTTATGGGGTGTGACAGTGTTCACTTTAATGACACCAGATGTTATGGATTTGAATCTCTGTTGGGACTGGATTTTTATTGAGTTACAAAAAATAAAACAGGCATAATAAAATATTGTTTTTTTATTGAATAGTCTTTGATACATGCTTTTCATGAACAGCGAATGACTTGTTGTCTTTGCAATGTATATAATTTACCACATCTTTCCCATGTAGATTCAATCACATCAACAGAACATTTATTCTCCCTCTGAGGTGGCTTTAGATGTTGTCCTCAAGTCTGTAATCCATAGCCAAGTTATCACAACTAGTAAATTAATTATTGTCAATGTCATAAAATACACATGTATTTACTTCTAAGTTCCCGATTTCCGTATAGTAGAAATTCTTATTTTTCAACACTAAAGTCTGATCGATGGTTGAAACGTGTTTTGGACCATACTGATCTTTGCTTTCATGATTTTCATGCTACTTCATCAATGCAAAACCATTTTTGTCCAGCAAGCGTTGAAATGGGAAGATTTTTATATTAAACAGGAAATTAGCAATTTAGAAGTCTTATTTTGCAGGTGATATACTGTCTGGCAAAAGACTTACTGCAATTTTTTGTTCTTGAAGCGACATTCGAGCCATTTATTGATTTTTTGTTGTGCTTATCAACACACTAACGATTTTCAGTAAAAATGACCATGTGGAGTTTTTGCACGATTAGCACCGGTGCATTTCTGTTTTTTAGCATATGCACGACAAAACCAATTTTGTGTCAATTAAGAAGCATGAAAACCATGCAAGCAGAAGACGGTATAGTCCTATACACATTTCAAATAACATTCGGACATAAATGTTGAAAAATAAAAATTTCCAACAACTTTGAAATCAGAGTACTTAAAAGTTTCCTTAAGTATATATCAACTGTGTCCCAGAAAGTAAATCTAGAACTGGTGTATGACTGTAAACATGGTTAGATGAACTGTCCTCTGTCTTTTGACTGACTCTGGAAGTTGAGAAGAGTACAAGATCAAACAAAATTGTGGAGACTGTTACTGGAAGTTTCTATAAGTATGGTAGACTATATTACAGGGCTTGAATTTAAGCTAGAATACTCGCAAATATGAGGGGCTTTTGAAAATTGCAAGTAACTTTTATTTTAACTCGCATTTTTTGCGTGTTGAAATGACTGCAAGAATATTACTGTCTTTACTAATTATGCTAAAATCAGCATTGAACAATCAAATAGATTGATAGTATGATCTTTTCCACTACTTATCTCTACATGTATCGCTTCATGTTACAATGGGCATTTAAAGTATATGTATCACTGGTCTGAAACATTAAAGGTAAGAATAAAAAATGTGTGTTTCTTTATACCCCGTTTCGAAGAGGGGGGTATACTGTTTTACCCTTGTCCGTGCGTCCGTCTGTTACAAAGTTTTACATCGCAGTTTTCTCAGCAACAATAACATGCAGCAGCCTAATACTTTGCATATTGCTTCATCCCATAGTCCCATGTGGTGTAAAGTGATTTCATGCTCCTTGCTCATCTACTTCCTGTTTGTTGCATATTTTTAGATTTTTGCGGGGGTATCACTAGTGAGCATTAGCTCACAGATTTACTTGTTCATTTTGCATGTTGAAATACAATCAACTCGCTAACATTTTCAAGTCCAATTTTTTTTTAATTCAAGCTCTGGTATATAATACAACGTATGTTTAAATGAAATAGTGTATGATTCATGTACTCCTGTTTTCATGCAAGATTTTGTGGCGAGATAGTCAACTCAGTAGGTTATCTGTTTGCCTGCTGAGACTTTTGACTGTCCTTGTTTAGGTATTACATGTATTTAGAAAATACAAATGAGGATAAGACACTTGGTGCCTTGTATGTGAACACATACCGGTATAAGCTGTTGATGAAACTTTCTTTATGATCAATCATTGTCTTATATCTTTGTTATTGATTGTAAAATAAAATAGAAAACTTTGTTTGAATCTATATTTCTGTTTTGTTTTATTTTTAGAACGACTTTACGAAGTAAATGGAGAGCTCTCCTACTGGCCCTAGCATCAGCGTCCCCGTCCATATTTCTGATTAAAGTTTTTGTGCAGTAAAATATCTTTTACCATAACTTTTTTATTTCTTAAGTTATCAGCTTCAAACTTCAAATATATGTTCCTTCTTATGTGACAAGGTTCCTAACTCCAAAGACATTTTTTCTGAATTATCCCCCCTTGAACTTAGTTTTCTTTAAAAAATGTTTGTTTTTACTGCAACTGTTTTATTTCTTTAGGTATCAACTTCAAATTTTAAATGTATGTTCCTTATTATCAACCACATCTCATGTGACAAGGTCCATGACTTCAAATACATTTTTTTCAAAATTGTCTCCCATGAACTTAAAATGTTCTTTAATTTATTTATTTTTACTTTAAATTTGTTAAGATTATATTTTCAATTTTTAAAATATGTATGTTCCTTATCATCAATCACATTTCATCTGACAAATACTTACTAAGTCGAGCATGCTGTCTTCTCTGACAGCTCTTGTTTTGTATTGCTTGGATAGTTTCAGAGCTTGGTATATGCCTACATCTCTGGACCCAAGCTTTTATCTGAGTACTTGGCACACACGCTTGCCTGTGGTTGACAACTGCCCTGCTGTATACATAGATTGTCAGAAGTATAACTGTAGAAAATATGTCTTGATCGAACATCAAGAAAGTCTGTTGCTACCGGTTGGGGATCGAACCCTTGATGTTTGGCTTTATAGCCAGGTGTGTCACAACTGAGCTAAGCAGGTTGAGATTTGAGAGGCCTCAATAGCCACATTTCAGGAGACTTGGCTTCCCTGAACTACTGATAATCTTTCTGACAAAAAGTAATTCACCAAGAATCATGGAAGATGGGTATTTGATAGTACATGTATACATAATACATGTATATTCAAAGTTTTTGTGTTAAAAGATGGTTTGGTTTTTTAATCAAAACAGTATGACTACAAAGTTAGTCTAACAGTATTAATAATGCCTGTAAGATCCTTGAAACATGTTAAAAAGGATCTAGAATTATCTTCTCTTTTATTAAAAAAGGAATTACCTCCCTTTAATAAAAATGCAAAATGCATTTTTTTCATCTAATCGAAGCATTAAAAAATATAATATTTCATATTTACATATAAACAATATATATTCTAGAGATTTATGCATAAATGAATGTTCAAGAATATTTTTTACAACAAATACTTAGTAAAAATAAAAGTGTATAACTGTCAACAGCACTCGTGCTTCATGTTCACCATTTTGGCATTTGCCTGGGTGAGTTGGTTTTTGAATTCCCAACTTGGGAATTTTCCTCTTAAATGCAAGGGGAGACTATATCACTTTGAAACCCTAACCCTAATAACCCTAACCCTAGTAACCCTAATATTAGATTTCTTTAGTTTCTTTCATTATTACACACTCTATAACACCAAAAAACCCTATCTTTTGAGTAGCAAGGAAAAAAATCAAAGATTTTTTTATTAAAATCGTCAGGGAAAGCTGGCAAGTGTTTTCTCGCTAGCGCTCGGTAACGCCCACCGAGCCCCCGCTCCCCCCCCAAATTCGCGATTTAAGGTATAGATGTTTTTAATTTCTTAATTTCTAGTTTGAAAATGATGTTAACTTATAAAAATATTTAATTACTAAATTCCTGTTTGAAAGATTTCTTCTCCTTCTCAGAATATGTTTGGTATATATACATAATACCATATTATGAATTTGGAACCATAAAACTGCTTAATTAAGGCTCTAATTAAGACTTTTTACTAATTAAAGTAAAGGGAAATAATCTTAAAATTCAGCATAAAAACTTATGTCCCCCTGTCCCATTTAGGTATACTTGCCTGATGAATTCTCGAGGTGTGTTTTTATAACAGATTAAATACCTGTCCAATGTTTATTTAAGCCATTGGTTAGTTACTCAAGTGAAACATTCTTATTTAACAAGTTTGTAGAATTTCATCTCCAGCAAAGTATTGAATATATATCTATCTCTTTTTGGGCTAATAGATGTAGTTGAAATAATAATGGAATTAACAGATGTAAAAGCAAAAATAATCAACAATGTTACAAGTATGCTGTACAAGTACATCAACCAGAAACATAAAACTGTTATACCTCATGAAAGTAATGTTGTCCACCATATCACAAATCCACATCTTTCCTTATATACGTATTCCTAGTCTATAAAATCCAAAAAAAGGGGATAGTGGAATCCAGTTAAACATCCCAGGTCATGAACAAGCTTGAACCTTTCATTTCTCCTTATTTTAGCTGTGTAAATTCCAAACCATGCCAAATCCACATTTTCCTCGCTAAATATATCTTCTAAGGCGATATACATGTCCAAAAGAAGTGGAGAGTTGAATCCGGTGAACGTTACAAGCAGCACCCGCAAACTAGAAGAGCCGCACTAATAAATCATACAGTGAAGCTTTCCCAGGTCACGAACAGGCTTGAACTTTTCAGTCCTCATTTTCCTAATCTGTAAACTCTATCTTCAAAATCCAGCATACAAGTCAACAAGAAGATCCTAATCCACACATAGATAGTCAAAATCTACAGGTTCAAAGCAGATAAAATAAAAGAATTATAATACATTATCAAATAAATAATTGGTGCAGAGGATTTAAAGTAGGACCAAAACAAATTCTGGTGCACTGCTTGGTAAATAATCGGTGCACTTCCACAGGCAGCACTAGGTGCTTGTAGCCACAAAAATGCGTCTTGATTTAAAACTGTACACAGCAAAGAGAGTGAATCCGAGCCACCATGCATCATATGTATCCACTGGTCATGTGACATACCCATAACAGGATAATGTTGGGTAGTGCTGTATTCTTCCGGTGACTGAATTTGATCTGACAGTGCGGTGATTGTGATTTGTCCCCAACCTAACCGTACCCTCTAGGGCAATCACTAGTACTGGCATTCTAGTTTCTACTCGTACTTTGCCCCTTTGGAATTCCTATAACAACCAATTAACCACAATCTTTCATATTCTTCACACGATATTCAACTCCACTAACGCCGAGTCAGAGCGGTAATTCATTGACAGAGAGCAGAAAACTTAGGCACAGAACGATATACACAGAGGTGGACTGTACTTTTATGGAAGAAGGTAGTTTGTAGCAAGATCGCGAATACTGATGACAATATAAGAACACGAATCTAAACACAAGAGTTAGCTATGTCGCGGGCTGAACCCGGTCCATGGCAATCGGGTTACCAAAACTCTATCTAAATCAACTAATAACAATAAAATACTCACGATTTTAAGTAAAAAATCCAGTAGAAAACGAAATTATATTCTAGACCCAATTATTGTGGCGTAATATCTACACGCTTGTGAAATTATAAAAAAAAATATTTCTGTACGAGTTGTCTCTCTTTGACAACACATATTTTTAGTATTACAAGAAAACCTTGAAGTTGCTCTGCTCGAATCACGTTTTTTGCTCACCTGTACATAGTAAATTATTTTTTTCGTCTATTGAAGACCTTTTTCCCGCTCCATCGGCGTCTTCAAGGCATTATAACTCAGCACACCATAGACGAGATATACTGTTTTTATTCTGTTATATATACCTATACAATGTACTTAACTTTTTTAATTAGTTTTTTTTTTAACTTTGACTTTTGCGTTCCTGTCATTGACCTATGTAAAATGTAAATAAACATTTGTGACGATCCCCCCAGAGTGGATTTTGCACAATACTGGGAAAAGAAGATGTTTGTAAGCACATATATAATAATCAATTTATGGTGAATTTTATAACTACCTATTTATATTTTTTACATTCAGCTTTCACAAACAATTGGAAAAACCAGGATGAAATTCTTGCAGATACAATATCATAGGTAATAATACTGACTTCAAAAAGCATTCAAGCTTTAAAATTCTAAAATTCTTTGGGTTACGGAATAAAAACTTGCTTGCCTTATTTTTATATAATAGAATATGCTTTAAAAAATTCAAGCGTAAAATCAACACGCTGCTTTTTGTAATGGAGTGGTCCATTAGATATAATGCAATACACGGTGAATCAACACATCCCTCATGCTTATTGATTTCATGTTAATGACCATTGTTTATATATGGTGTTTAAACTGAATATAGTTACATTCTATATATTGCAAGATAATCACAAGTGTTCAGAAACTCAGGGAAGGGGGGGGGGGGTAGTTAAAGAGAATGAACAACTTTGACCCCTGTTCCCCTGGTAACTTGCATACCAAAATGTCAAGGATCTGATGGCAAAAGATATGAGATTCCAAAATCATGCAACTTGAGGCACTAGAGCCCTAATGGCATCATGACTGAGGATGTCTGTGGCCCCAGGTGGGTATATGACAACACCATGATTCAGTGGTCCAAGGAGGCCAAGTCTCCTGACATGTAGCTCTTGAGGCCTATTGAATCTCTACCTGCTTAGCTCAGTTGTGACACACCTGGCTTTAAAGCCAAAGATCAAGGGTTCGATTTTCCAACCAGTAGTAACACACTTTCTTGAAGATCAAGACATATTTTCTATGGACATTCTTCTGTCAATCTCTATATACAGAAGAACCACTGTCAGCCTCATGCAAGGGTGTGTGCCAAGTGCTCAGATAAAAGCTTGGAGTGTACTGATAAATCTAATTTACAAATACTACCAACACATAGCTTTTTTCCTATTGTTTATTTACGACGTTTCGCCATTTAAGGCTTCCTCAGGTATTTTTTTTTTCTGGAGTGTACTGAGGATCCCAAAACTTGGGAGAAACACTTGTGGAATGAGCTAAGGATTCCTTAAGGATCCCTGAAAATGTGCATTGTGCTTCAGTAAATTTGAGTTTCCATAAATTAATTATCACAATTTGCAACTGCAAACATATTATGTAGATCTCGTTGAGGTATAATAAGACTTTTGTACTCGCTTGTCTTCAAGCAATAGCCTTTATACTATACTTCTATTAAAATTAATGTCACATTGTATTGCATATTCATGACACATTTTATTGCGTAGTGTTGCATTTATTTTGTCATGTATTCATTTCTTTATGGGGAAATACGACAAACTTGATACAAATGTCTTCGTTTTTTCATTTCTTCATGGCAAAAGAAATGAAAAAAAAACAAATCTATTTTACTACAAAGTGGAAATTCTTGTTTTTAATGTCATTTTATCTTAAATTTTATTGGATTTTTGGTGATTTGTTTGTCTTGAAAAATGTAATAATAGATCACATGACCATTGACCCAGAATACCATACAAAACTTGTGAGTACATACATGTATATACATCTTACAAGAAGTCATTCCCATATCTTACATAAAAAACAACAAATGGAAACAAACAAAAATTTACAAAATATTTATTCAACATGCAATATAAAGTAAAACCTATTTACAATAAGATGAAAATTGTTTCTAAATCAATTATTAGAGTAGTATGCATAAAATGTTTCATATATTATTAAAGAAATGAAAACTAACATTAGCCAAATATATATACAAATAGACAAACTGGCTTAATTCTACATTGAATGGCAAATACAACTTGAACTAAATAAAAATCACTGGACGATTGTTTTTAATTACGTCATTCATTAAGGAAATTATTTTTTAATTATGTCTCACTGTGACATCAAAATAATCTCACAGATACTTGCACTTAGGGCTGTCGCGATAAACCTGTATATTGCAATATGCAGCTGCAGCAATAAGTACCGACGTACGATTTTAATGTACGGGTATTTGCGATGTTTTTTATTTCATTGGAAAAATTTCTCTTCGCGAAATAAAAGTAGCGAAATGTCAGTTTTTCCATTGGTCATTCCATCTAACATGAAGTTGCAAGAATTTAACCGATTGGGCGTGTCTCAGTCCTAAATGACCGTAAATACTTAAAGAGGCTAGATTCTATCAGTACCTGCATATAAGATTTGCAATTTTTCTGTTAGATACAGCTGAGAAACAACAAATCTTAAAGCCCGCAATATATTGTGGTACGTATCGCGATACGATGACAGTGTATTGCAATATATCGCGGTACGCTTCTGGCGTATCGTGACAGCCCTACTTGCATTTCTTTATTTCTCTGTTATAAAAAAAATCAAAATGTTATAACACATCTAAACTAAAATTCTAACCTTCAGTATAATACAAAAGCTACCTTTCAATGAAAATTATGTGTGAAATTATAACTTGTAGTGGACTGTTCGACAGTATTAAGACTAAGCATCATTTTTTCTCATTATCATTATCTTATAGAATTATTTAAAGACCGCATGAAAAAAGGATTAAAAGACAACATTATAGAAGTATGGCTCGCTCAGCATAATATGGTAAAAATACTACATTTATGTACATCAAAATTCACTACCACTACATTCAAATATCATGGATTAAGCGAAAAACAGCTGTAACTCGATATAAGAAAAGAGTGAGTTACAACCGTTTTGTGCTAAAGCCATGATAGGTACACAAAGTAAAGCTCTTAATCAGAAAAGAATTAACTGTATCTTGCTTTTTTATTCCCTTCTAGTCTTTGTGAAACAAAGCAAGACTACAAAAATAGTCACATTGAAATCCACTTTTGACGGATTCACCCACCTTGTTTTAACAACCAGTAAGAAGATCAGGCAGCCTGCTGCCTACCCCAGTACCTGGGACACAGTCCGCAGAAGACGCATAATAAAAACACAAATATGAATTCATCACTGTCAACAACTCCATACATTGGTAAATTGGAAAACTTGTAGATAAAAATATTTCCTAACATTCATTGTCAGGGCTTTTTTTCCTTATATAAAAGGGGCCGTTTACAGGTGCCTTCCCCTTCTGAAATTTCTTTGAAATCATGCAGTTTTCCCCAAATTTTGATTTTTCATTCCCTTATCAATGAAATTGCGTTAAAATTTCCCCAGTTCAATACAAAGTAAGGCGCCAGGCCCCTTCCCCACATACTGAAAAAAAGCTCTGATAGTTCATATTTCACTGCAGGTAATGTCTGTGTGAAGTTTGTAAGCCAAGTTAGGTATTTTATAAAAGTGTTTGTTTGCAGTTTCCCAACCCAGAATTTTTGGAGAAGGTAGAATAAAAATATTAAAATATAGTAAACAGTTAAGTAACGATGATTTGGCAGGTCTGGAGGGAAACTGCAAACAAACATAATAAGGATAGCCCTATTCATAGCACTTACTATTGCATACATGCTGAAAGTTTGAGCAACTATTTATTTTACAACATAGGTTTTCCAGCACCATCAATCTTCAATGAAATTTACAATGGCATAATAAAAATCTAATTCTATAAAAGAACAAAAAACGAACAGTTTTTTCCAAGTGTATAGGTAATTTTGATTGGCACTGAACAAGTTGCACTGTAAAGAAGGCATTGTAAACTAAATCTAACTTCAGTAAAACAAATATTTACATAATGTACAGGACATTTAGAATAAAAAGAAAAATCACAACATTGAAATAAGCTGCCATGGTAGGTTTAAGTTTATGAACTATTTACACATATAAGAACACTTTGTAAGGCCAGAGAAAATCAATTGTTAGATTCTTTTACTGACTTTGAAAAAAATAAAATGGATGGACACTCTTTTTAATGATATTTAAACTTGTAATAAATCATGTATAAGAGAAATAAATATTTTAAGTTTTTTACACTATCATGTTTTAATTATCAGCCGATTTCATGTTTAAATATTCAATTTTCTTTCATGCTTTACGGTGAAACGTCACATTATTCGATGAAAAATAAAGGATGAAAATATAAATTTTATATTTTCATCGCAGTGAAAATATAACCTTATATTTTCATCGTTCATGACGTCATATTAGATTATAAATGACATCATCTTGGAGTAGAAATGACGTCACATTATAATTTGTTTAAAATACATCAAATAAAACGCAAAACTAAGCATGAAAGAAACAGAATATTCGTCAACTTTGGTGTAAAATGATTTAACAAGTAAATCTGTGAGCTAATGCTCACTAGTGATACCCCCGCAAAAATCTAAAAATATGCGACAAACAGGAAGTAGATGAGCAAGAAGCATGAAATCGCTTTACACCACATGGGACTATGGGATGAAGCAATATGCAAAGTATTAGGCTGCTGCATGTTTTAGTTGCTGAGAAAACTGCGATGGAAATTTTGTAACGGACGGACGGATGGACGGACGGACGCACGCGCGGACAAGGGTAAAACAGAATACCCCCCTCTTCTTCGAAGCGTGGGTATAAAAACTGAATATTTGTTCAATTATCCTAATACAAAAATATGGAAAAAAAATGGAGATCTTCTTTTATTGATCAGAATTACAACATTGACTTAGTGAATATTTAAATCAGCAGTGTTTATGAATGCACCACTTACAGTTGAAAGAAGTTGAACACAGCAAACTAGCTATAATTACTAGGGGTGTAACAATATGGTAAAAACCGTATTGTTATATATTGCAATACACGGAACCCGTATTGTAATATATTGCAATACATATTGTTCTTTGTGCATGCATGCATAGCATGAATTAATGCACGTGCACGGTCTTTATTTGATTAACCTTGTACATAAATATTTGCATTTTCAAATGATTTACACGTATTATGCAAATGTTTTAATAAGTTAGAAAAAAAGGTTTTGAATGGACATTTAAAGATAATTATTCTCTCACTAAAAATATTTCAAGTTTCTGAACACATTTTAACATCTATTCAAACATTTAAATTTCAGACTTTGATAAAAACAATCAGTATGGAACATAACTAGAAAAACTGGTTCAGTGAAATATGAAAAAACGTCAGAAGTCGTATTGCAATATGAACCGGTATATCGGTTAATCGTTACACCCCTAATAATTACTCTAGAAAACATGTTTGTAACTAGCTTAGCCTAATAATCAACATATCCAAAACATAAATAAATCTATTGGATTTAATATTTTAAAGGCAGGAAAAAAGTAATAGAATGTCTAAAATTTTTCGCAAAATGGAAAAAGGAAATGGACAGGCTGAGATAAGAATCTAACAAATGACTTTCTACAGCATAAATTGTTGAACACAACTGGTGTCTTAGTCTCTTCTCCTCTAAAAAAGGAGATGATAATTTCACACTATCAGTAAAACAAAATGACACAATGATTCATTCTACTGTCATATCCTCTCAGACTTCATCAATATAAGGAAAATCTGGGATTTCAGGAATATCAATGTCCACAAGTTGTAAATCTTCAAAGTCAGGTATTCTAAAACAATCGTACTCTAAATCTGTAAAATATAAAGTACTTTATTAGTCTAGGCAATCTCCGTAAACAGATATCCTGTAGAGCGTTGTCGTACAGGATCTCTACTGTCTCTGTGGAAGGTCACGTCGAGATGAACTTTGTGTCGACCAATCAATGCGTAGCTTTCATCTAGACGAATACACTATTAATCACATTTTGATTTTGTAATTTCTATGTTTAGACCAAGGTTTGCATGCTTATTTAACAGCGGTATTATTCACAGTCAGCGATTGGGCGGCTCATTTCAAATTGTGTGACGTAGACGATGTAAACAAGTTACGTATCATAACAATTTCGTCATAAATATTATGATGTGAAAGGATCACCTGAATGTGACCTTCGTTAGAAAAAGGCCAGATCTAAATTAGCAAGTAGGCGAGCGGAAAATTTTAGATTGGGTTTTAATCAGATTGTAGTCTAGGCAATCAATTTCTACAAACACAAGGCAAGTACAGGGCCAAATCATTGGAAAGCCAGTTTAGATGAATCAATGCATTTTCATTCAATAAGCCTTACTTAAGCCTTTTAGCCTAGGAAAGCAGGGATGGGGTGATCATAATAAGTGCTATGTAAAAATACCATTGTTAACAACCACCTCAGTAAGAGTTAAGAAATTTTTTTCCAACATCAGCAAGAAATTCTATCCATAATTCTAACAAGAACTTTTTTGTTCAATGTTTTGATACATGTTTTAAAATATATTTTTCATCTTTCTTAACACTAAAATTCCATGGGAAAAACCCTGAAACTTAAATTCCATATTTTTCTATCCAGATCTGTACGAACCTCTTTAACTTTACTAGATTTAACGCCGTGTCAACACAATTTAGGTCATTTTACGGCGTACAGCGCACCCAACCTAGCTTTCCTGGACCATTGTCTATAACCAATACTCGCCTACCCTCCCACAAGGCCGGAAACTTCTCCATATTATCTTATCAATGGAGGAAAATCGACATTATAGTCAAATTTTCATGGAAGGGTATAACCTCCCCGAATGGGATTCAAAGCAGTACCCCCTTCTGGACACCAGACTCCAAATCCCAGCGCACTACCAACTGAACCGTGCAGTTTCATAATAATTATAAATTCAGTGAATCAAAATATACCTGTTTCTGGTGGTGGAATTAAATCAAATGAAATATCTCGATCACTCGAATTTCTATCATCATTCTCCTGACCATCGCTATCATAGTCATCATCGTTTATATTTAAGTTAGAATCCGGTAAACAAACACCAAACATACATGCTGGACGCCAGGACTTTATTCTACCAACAATACCAATCAATGATGAATCTAATCCTGGTTGGAGATCATCTAAAAATAAGAAATACAAAACATAATAAACAAGAAATGTAATATGGAAACCACATAAAAGCCAGATTTTCACGAAGATCTGACCATAATGACAGAGATATCCAACATATCTAAAAACTTAAACGCAAAAATTACATAAGGGAAATAATCCATAATAAAGCCAGAAAGAGTAGTGGTTACTTTCTAATTCTGTTCATCACATGGTACGTTATCATTGTATGATAAACAGCTGACAATAAATGGCAGAAATATATGGTAAAGAAAAAACTTTAATGCAATTGCTAATGACATTGGACGTCCGCCCAACCACCTGCCCACCCACCAAGCTATAAGCCAAATTTTTTCGTTGAAAAATCCAGCTAAAATCAAACTGATAAAGTTTAAAGTGTGAACATCTAAACCTTTTTATTCTTCTGATGACAAAGTTACTATTATATTATCATTTCTAATCTTGTCTAGTATTTCATGTGTTAAGAATGCTGACCAAAATTGTATCAATAACTGTAAGAAATGCCCTAAGTTTGCTGATTTTAGATAAAAATATTCCATTCCATACTATTGTATTTGTAAGCATTTCAATTAAACAATATTTCTCTTTGACAATTTATCTATCTACCTTGAAAATTGATGGAATAAGTAGCCTACAAGTAAACAAGCCACTAATTTCAGTATGCCTAAATCATCCGAAAAATATGCTTAGAAAATCAGATTATTGTTTTGTTGACTAGCCATTAAAAGACACAATGATCAAAATTGAGTGTAAATTCACAAACATATACACAAAACATTTTAAGCAAATGAAGACATATGTTGTATTTTTATGTCTAAATGTTACCTTAAAAAAAGTTATTATTATTATCATTACTATCATTATAAGCATTGATATACAAGAAATACCTTCTGGATTAAATACGTTCATTATTTCTTTCTCTGGTAAAGGTTCTGTCCTTATAACTTCCTTCTTACTTACAGCAACTTTCTGTTGTGGTTCTGGATCAACCTTGAAATAAATATATCATAGTTCAAGTCTGTCCTCTAGTCAAACTCTAGACAAAAGCAGCTACCTTGCGCGACATTCAGCATGAAAAGGGAAGTACTTGAATTTATTTTTATTTAACACCGCAGCAACACATTGTAAAGGTCATAAAATGGCATCCAGCACCCCAACCTATTTTTCCTGGACCCTTGTCTATAGTCAGTACTCACCTACCCTTCCACAAGGCCGAAAACTTCTCCACATACCTTATTAATGAAGGAAACTTGACATAGATGTCTAATTTTCATGGAAGGGTATTACCTCCCTGGATGGGATTCAAAGCAGTACCTCCTTCTGGACTTAAGATTCAAAATTCTGGTGCGCCATCAACTGCGCTCTGGACCCAGGGTTGGTAGTGTTTGAAAGATACATGCATAAATTTTTATCCAACCATAGCTTTATATCTAATGTTTTTTGTGTGTTTTAAATACAATGTTTAATTAAGTGTTTTTTAACATTAACAATCAATTTCCCAGTAATGGGCATATAAAAACTGGGACTAGAAAAAAAATATTCATCAAATAGATAAGAACTTTCTTCTAAATATAATGAAAGTTAAAGAACTTGTTTTTGATGAAAAACTCTTATCTCTTACATAGATCTGTAATTCTTTAGTAGTACTTTTCTTGGTTATCAACTGCTTTGAAGGTAAGCTTGGGGTGTTGATCAACTTTCTTATAGGAGCTTGAAGCCCTGGTTTTCTACTTTGTGTAGGTATATGTGACCTGAAATGTATGAACAACAATTATAATTACCAATATAAATGTACATATATAATCTCTGCAACAGAAAAAGTATCAATGTTTCAGCTTAACATTTACTTATTCTTGAATCAATTTTCAAATTTACTGGTATTAATATGTATGAGAGGAATAATACAGCACTTGTCTTGCCTTCAAGCTAGCTTTTATGGCGACGTGGTAGAGTGTCCACTTACAACTCGAGAGATCAAGGGTTCTGACTAGTGGATTGTTATCGGGTTACAAATGTTTGTACAATACAAAACATGAACTTACTTTATTGATCCCTGGTCAGCATTTATGGTTCTGAGAGCAGATCTCGGAGAGCCAGTATTTCCAGTAGCCATATTCAATCTAGAAAAAAACAAGATACATAATATAAAAATTCTTCATCTGGAGTAAATGTAACCAATTTAACAGACTGTGTTTTTTGCTGTTGCTGGCCCTAGTGTTTTAAACTTCTTTTACATAGTTTTTTATCATTTATTTAACTACAAAATTTAATAAATGTTACCATTACAGTTGACACGATTTTTAATTTGTCTACGTTTTGACCAACTTGTCTACGTTTTGACAGTTGACCGCATGAAAGACGCTGTTTATCATGTTGACAAAAGTGAACAGATGTGGATTATATTTGTTGACTAAATACTTTAGATAAAGCGTTAACAAGCTCTTTCTGCAACAATCAATGATGTTCTAGCAGCATTTATTAAGCATGCTAACTAATAAAGTTTTTCTTTACTTTTAGTTTTTAGTCTTGGAAGTTGGACCCCGAGGCCGAGAACATCAGTTTTTTTTTAAGAATGCGCAAATAAATGAAGTTATCTTTAAAATAGAAATACCATGAGAAGAGGGACAAGTTAGACGTTAAAAGGAAGCGAAAAATGAACAAGCATTGTCCAAAAATGATAATTTATACCTGTTTTTTATCGGAAAACATAAGCAAAATAATTTTCAATGCATCGCCAAAATGACGAAATTCGATTAGCCAATCAGAGTTAAGTAATTTAGACGCGAAAGTTTCATTGGCTAAAACGTGTATCAAGTCTAAAGACGATTATAACCGGAGAAGATTGGTATAGAATCAGAGTTGTCGTTCGTTCTTTGTTATAATTTTAGTTCGTGTATGTGCCGTTGTACAAAGAAATCAAAACATTACAATAATGACTTTACTAAAGCGTTTAAAATAATTATTATAAAAGCTTTGAAGGAAATTACCATAAAAGTCACGACCACAGCACTACTTGTATTGAAAGCTTTTAAAAATCCGACACTGTATTTTTGACAAAGAATATGCATGCACGTATATATTGATCGAGTTGTCAAGTTTGCATATACGTGCACTATATTCACGTCAAAAATAACAGCAGTTTCCTTAAGTCAGTGGAAATATGAAAATGTAATAAAGACATTATGGTAAAATATAAAATTACAAATGAAGTAATCACGTGTATACGGCGCTAACGTAAATACATGCATGTTTAAGTCATAGCTGGCAAACCCCTTTTAAACATACATGTATAAATTTGCAAATACATTGTAGATCCCTCCTTCCTATTTCAAACTATGATACAGAATGTCAAGCTCTCGCGGTACATTAAACATAACGAACTTTATATAGTGTCTTCATAAGAAATACAAATACTTTTATAGTTAACAAATACTCGGGCAAATTTCATTCATTCAGGTTATGCTTTTAAGCAATAAAATAAACCGAATAGACGACTTTGTACGAATTATTCTATTTACGTTATGCACTGTCAGCTCCTTTCTAGCATGTTTTATTTTATGAAAGAGACTACGGTAAGGTTTTAACTATTCAGGCATAAAACAGGTATATACCAATCACCGGGAACATGCCGTTCATATAAACATTTCGGCTATAAAATTCTCCATTGAAAAAACCCGCTTCTTGGGGTTAAACATTATAGCAACTAAATAGTTTAGATGGTTTAAATATATTTTATTGACATATCAGCATACATGTAATAGGCGGATCCAGGCGGGGGCGGACCCGGCGTACACCCCCCCACCTAAAATTGCCCAAGCAAGTTTTTTTCTATCATGAAATATGATATTCATAAGAAATATATAAATATACAAGTACAAAAATTTCGCACGCTACGCGTGCAACATAGCGTACAACGATTCCTTTCATTATTGTAAAGTTTTTAACATGATTCAGCGGCTTTTAGAAAATTACATGAAATAATTATCTAGATGCTTTATATTTTATACTCTGGAAAAGCATAGTTGAGGCTCTGAAAATGTGCCTGGATCCATTAGAAATAACCAAAACTAAGGAATTTCCGGGGCAGCTGGTCACCTGGTCCTCTGGTTAGGGTTTTGCCCTGGACCATTCGAGTCCCTTACGCCCCCCTTGGAACCCCATTCTGCTTATTCATTTTACGCCCCCTCTAACTAGAATTTTCCGCCCCCTCTAACCAGAAATCCTGGATCCGCTTATGCATGTATACAGTTAACAATAGACAAATGTATTTATATTAAAAGTTGAATGTAGAAGCTGTCCGTTTAAATCAGTGAATTTACGGTGTGCATAAGCTTATTCACATATTAAGTTCATTGTGAATTTTTGTACATGGACACGAATGACCTATAAAACCACATGTACGTACCGTTTTCAGAACGGCACATTATGTATACTAACGGTAAAGTAATGAAATGAAACGGACCTATTTTTAGGACATTATTTATTCCTGAAGTGAACGGCTATATTTCTGTGGAATATTTTGATATAACTGCGGCACCAATTGATGAAAAGGAATAATAAAGAAATTGGACACCAGACTGTGAGAAACCCCAGCATTTCTAATTCCAATCCAAGTATTGACCGGGCGTACATTTATTTAGAGGTAAGTGTAATTATTAAACTTTATTTAACTGTCAGTGGTGCATACAATAGTCTCGCCGATTTTAACTCTCAATATTTGTTTGATAAACTCCAAACATAAATGTAGATGTCTATAGTGAGTAATTAAATCAGCGGGGGTAATATAATAATGCACCACTGACAGTTGAATAAAATTATAGTATATGAGTTTATGCAGCTGAATTTGGAGCTAAATCACTGTAATAGCTATTTAATGCTAGTTATACTGGGGACTACTTTGGACTGCCCGAAAGGAAGGTTGCCATGTTTGTGAAAATATTTGTATACCCATGTCAAAGAGGGGATTTATTAATCTTAATAAACTGCACTATTTCGAATTAATCAGATGCATATTTATATAATTGGTGACCTACTCTTGTAGAATTTATCTAAAGAAACAAATTCAAAGCTTTTTATTTTAATTCTAAGCAAATGATTCGGGTTGAATGAAAACCTTGAATTAACCATGCGCAAATTCATTTTTTGTCGTTTTCTTCACACACAAAAAATTCCATTTTTACTGCACAATTATAATTCAGTTGATAGTTTTTTTCAAACAGACGAAAGTCATAGTTGTGTAGGCTATAAATTATATTATCAACGTTCAATATGTGCTTGGTTGCACATATAGATGCATGTATTTTCGTGATATGTGTATAAATGGTGTATCTATAACTTCACTGCGCACTTCACTGCGTCAAATAGTCTATTTTTCTCCAAACTAGCTGTCCTTTGTAATTTTTTGGTATAATGTGTACACTTCTTAATGCCACTTGCATTTAAAACTGATTTTGAAAAGTATAGTATAATACATGCATACAAAATACTACATCTTTCATTCATTTCGAATGTTTTTGGAGCCACGGAAATTGCCTAGTACAATGTAGTTACGAGAGTGGAGACACGTACATTCTGCATTCTGAACACCTCGGACATTTATTGAAGGCATTATTCGTAACGAATGGCCAAGGAGTTCCGAATGGGATATTTCTGTCCTCTTCCTAAGTACTCTCTCATCCTTCAATCAATACAAAACATGATGTAGAGCGCGTCGTGCGCTGGTGTATGAAATGGAAAGATTGATTGATAACTCTGATATTGAATGACTCGTACATCGTACTCGTTCAAACATATTAACCGCCCATCTAGCTCAGTTGGTAGCACACAAGTCTACTGATCGCGGGGTCGTGGGTTCGATTCCCGGGCGGGGCATTCTTTCGTGGACCTTGTTCATGGGATTATTTCAACGGCCATTCTCCCTCCTTCCAATGATTTTTAATTATGTAGGGCAGTTATCAGTCACTGACTGTGCTTAGTAGTTGGTTAACAGCTAAATCCAGAGATTTAGCCTTTCCGGGAGGAGTGAGTATAGTTCGAACAAAAAAAACAACAACAAAATAACACTGTTTATAATAACAAAACAATGAACTAACCCACGACGAGGGATGCCCAAGATGACTTTAAAATAAACAATTGTGATATGTTTTACTTGTGTCTTAGTTGTTGGTGTAATGGAAAGCGTTCTGTCATAACAAGCATGATTTACCAAGTGGTGGTGGTTTATCAACCATGCTAATTTTGTTAAAATTAATTACACAAATTTTATTTTCATTACAGCCTACTCCTGAAATGAATTTTCCATTTTTAATGTTTACCAAAACACGTTTTTTTTGTACGCTCTTTAGGTTGACTGAGCATCGTTATATGACCTATACAATGTGTTGTTACGGCGTTAAACCCAACAAACAAACAAACATATTCATATGTCTCTTAAGGTAGATATCCCGTTTGGCTCATTTACAATGCTAAGATTGATGCATTTGAAAAATATGATAAACAATTACAAAGCATTGCATTTTTTTCGTTCAATACATCATGTTAATCATTTTGAATGAATTAGATTTGTTATACAGCAATCTGTTGCAAAATTAATCATGAAAATGTTTAATAGAATTATCTCCCTTTGATACAAAAACGGGACACTGTTTAATTGTTACGTACAAAATCATTCTCGTTCCCAGAGTCTAGTAGGATTCGAGAATCTTGATAACATCGGGGTACGAGAATGGTACAATATATGAAAATAATAGTTATCATTTAAGAATGACAAGATGAAAACCATTCACGTATCCATAATTTATCGAACCTCTGGGTACGAGAATGGGTGAAAACATTAGAAATACAATTCTTAATAAAATACCATTTTATTTGATTTTTTTTCGAGGCCATAAACACACTTAAAATGTGTTAGGGGAATTCTAGCTTGAATAATCTTGATTGAGACATTGTACAACGTTATTGGTGAAGATCATTCAGCTTAAAGGTAATTATGTAATCAGTCAAAATGTTCTACATTTCCCAGAAAGCTGATTGATGTCTTTAACCGTGAGCGTTCTATAATGCAATTTTCATTCATAAAATGTATGATTTTTATAGGGAACATTCATTGAAAAAACCCCGGATCGATAGCGCAGTTGGTAGCGCGCCGGGATTTGGATACTCGTGCCCGAGGGGTGCGGGTTCGAATCCCACCCGGGGAGGTTATACCCTTCCATGAAAATTTGACAATAATGTCGATTTTCCTCCATTGATTAGATAATATAGAGAAGTTTATGGCCTTGTGGAAGGGTAGGTGAGTACTGGTTATAGACAATGGTCCAGGAAAGCTAGGTTAGGTGCGCTGGACGCCGTAAAATGACCTAAATTGTTTTGATACGGCGTTAACTCCAATAAATAAATAAATAAAAATAAATAAACATTGAAAAAAATAACATCGGTCAGTTGAAAGATTAAGAAAAATATTCACATGTAATAGATTTCATTAAATCGGCCGAAGCATATTTTTTAAATTCATAATTTAAGATGCGAATTAGTTTTGCAAATGACCTAGTTTACAGCGCAATTCATTCTTTGTTCACATGGTTTAAAACTAACAACAATATGCAAGGGGCTTATAGGAAATTTAGGGGCAGAGAAGGATTGTAGTTATTTCATGCGCTACATACATGACGTCATTCAAATATGTCTCTTAAAAAAAGATATCGGTGAAAACATGTGCTTGATTACGTAATTATTATTTTTGTTTGTTTTTAGCAGAACATACTCTTTATTTTGTCAACACATGTCAAATTATACAAAGTAACAACGTGTGACAAAATGACTAATATTATATGCTTTCCAGTGGAATACCGGGTTTAATATGTGAATTAAAAATTGATATTCCACAGTTTTGAAACAATGAAAATAAATTCGTTATTTTTACTGTTTGGATGCACCGTTCTGATGACATATCATACTTAAACTTTAAAAAAGCCAGTTTGAAGCATCTAATAAACAGAAAATTGGTTTCTTTCAGTGTAAGATCTATTTATTTCACATATGAGCTAATGATATTATATTTTCACTCGTGGCTTCGCCACTCGTGAAAATATTGCATCCTTAGCTCACTTGTGAAATAAAAATCGATCTTACACCGAAAAAAACCCAACAAATATCCTCTTTATATTTTTACAAAGTATTTTTTGATATACACATGTACAGAGTTACTGGGGATTTTTTATGCATAATCAGATATGTATATACAAAATGTATGAATTATTACTATTTGTAAGCATAGTTGAAACGTGGTAATTAATTCATCTTCAGAATTCAAGTAAGCTCTTGAATAAAATAAAATATAAATAAGGCAAAACCATGTATAGGTATATATATTTATCAAACTTGGGGTGTCATTTTTAACAATAGACGCGTTTAATGTTCAAAACAGGGAGGAGTGAATAAATATTGCATTATTATTTATATAAAACACGTGGGTTTTATATGCACTTGTATCTACTGAGCCATGCGTACTGAACGAATAATTTTGTTTTCACATGAATAAATACTTTGAAACTGCACCATAATATCGTGAACTTATGTATTTTCCCATGGAAGGATGAGTTTAAAACTAAAAGTACAATAATATGCCATGGATGTTAACAGATTGATTAATATATGAAGTTTTAAACTTTACGAAAATATTGGACGTGTTATTTGATAAATAACAAATTGGCTGAAGTTTTTAAAGTATGTTTTTTTCTTTTACATTCATTAAATCTTTAAAATTTCTAGAACTTGGATATGTATAATAATTGGATATAATTGATGTAGATCACTTGACTAAAGACCTTGAATACACGCATTTGTGCACCAGAATAAATACGATCATTCATTATGAAGATTTTCATTTTCAAACGGTATAATTTGATAGCACTGTTACGTACATGTCACTTGTATATTTATATTTATTATATTGTACTGTATACTCTTATATTGTAGCACATTCAGAGTTAATAAAGTTTTGTTATGTTATGGTATGGTATTGAAACTTGTTGTGCATTACTGAAGCGAAGACATTTTTATTTTATTAACGATTTATCTGATATCTATGGTAGCTGAAATACGCCATGTCACACTGTCGTCCCGTGGGGTGCCACATACAACACGAAAGTACGACAAAATGATATTTTTGTCGTATCGTCGTCCCGCGGTGTCTGAGACGAAAACGTAAATATGCTACAAAATCAAGGCAAAACCACAGCATGAAAAAGTGTTGTACTTTTGTAAAAGTTTACCGCATAAATACGTTTTCGCATAGAGCTTCCTCAAGCAAAAACACGACAAATGATTAAATATCGTATAATTGTGTTTTTGCATAGCGCCCCGCGGGACGAAGACATGACGAAAAGACCATTTTGTTGTACTTTTTGGAGCCCCACGGGACGACAATGCGACATGGCGTAATTTAGCCACCATACAAATGAAATAAAACTGGTATACTATGGCAAAGACTCTCTCAATTTTACTGAATGTAAACTGTACCAAAACGGGATTAATGATTGAATGCCCCACTGACAGTTGAATAAAATTTAACAAAATCGCGGAATAAAATACAGGTACATGTGTGTTGAAAGTACTTTTGTAACAATGAATTTACAATATCGCTGAAAAAATATGTTAAAAATACTTATGTAATAGTGAATACAATTTTACAATATCGCTGTATTAAATATATTACAAGTACTTCAGTAATAATGTCATATGACGCATTTTGTTAATAGTGGAACAATTTATATCAATGATTCATTACGGTTGATAGTTGGTTAATTCATCTAGTATCCTATCTGGGACACAACATGCTGCGACAATATAGTACTTGATTGATTAAAATATATATGTGTTTTGTATCTAAATAGTCCGTCAAGGACGCGAGCATTCTCTAAAAAAAGTTGGCGATACAAAAATGTACCATTTTCAAGAGAAGCCACTAGTTCCACATCAGGAACACAAGTGTTAATATCTAGAACATTATTTTCAAGCAATTATTTTTTAATAATTTAGTGAGAGCAGTTGTGCGTTCTAAAAGATTTAACCAACACTTTTGTCGTTGACTGTTGTTTTAATCGCACGAGACCAATCTTTAATTTAACGGATCGTTGAGAAGTTCGATTATAATGAGATTATGAAATATTTAGTTGATTTTTATCTAATGATTTAGAGTTTTGACATAATGGGAAAATATTGTTGAAAAATGGAAACTGTATTGCAATCATAGCGAATTCCATGTTTAATGAATATTCAAATATTCCATATTCAAATTTTACCGTCTGTTTTAAGATCTTCTGTATTTTGTGCATTTAAAACTGTAGCCTGTTCAATTACCCTAATTACCTAAATGTTCTAAAACGTTCCGTAACGACACATTCGGAACTCATCGGGCATTCGCTGTGAAAAGTTTAATCTAATAAACAAATATACGATCGTGATGTTTCAAAATTTATAGACTAAAAACGAAACGTCACTCATTGCCTAGACTTGAGGAGTTCCGAATCTATCGTTACGGAACGTTAAGGGTAATTGAACAGGCTACTGGTAACAATATCTTATATTTTAGGTTATTTAAATATGAAGAGAACATTATACACTATATCAAACCTCTGTATAGCTATGTTGGTGGTACTTCTAGTGTATTGTTATAGTAAATGCAAGGACGGCTCAGATGAAACAATTGTAAAACATATATATTACAACTCGGATATTTCTATAGCAAGTAAGTAAAGTCTGTTTTTATATCTAAGAAATAACTAAGTTAGTCTACACAGTTGACTGTGTTTAATCGTGAAAAAATATAGGCAGGAGTTTTGTTTTAGCACAGTTGAAGAATAGTGGTGGGGAGGAGGCGAACAATAATGTATTAGATCCTGTGGTAAGGTTCACATCACAGCGGAATATGATCAAGGTTCAACAGAATGTATCCCAGACATTTAACTTGGGCCAGCACATAATGTACACATAATGAGCGGACGGTACCAGGTGAAAAAAAAAAACAACAACAAACACAACACAAAAAATGACCTGCGGGACCCAGATACTCTCATTTATTAAAATATAATTTATTACCAACATGTTGATTACTACAAAATAACTTGAGCAGTGAAGCGGAGTTGTTATGTATACGGTACCTTTTGATAGACATCAATGATTGTCTCGTTTATTCATGTTTTTCTATTTTCAGGTGACCCAGTTTATCAAGAAGAAATAAATATGAACTACGATTTAAAAATATATCCGCCATTTCAACCGGAAGTTACGTCAGAGTTTCCAACCGTTGAAGGATCAGAGCCGAGAATTCCGCATATTATTCATCAGACGTACACAGGAGTGTTCGTACCCGTACAGTATACAATGTTTGCAGAAAAAGTAGCAAAAATGCATCCTTCGTGGAAATATTATTTCTGGACAGACGACTCGGCTAGAAAGTTACTAGTGGACAAATATTCTTGGTTACTTCCGGTTTGGGATAAAATGTCGCTGAGTATTCATCGAGGTGATATACTACGCTATGTAGTATTGTACGAATTTGGCGGGCTGTATTTAGACATGGATGTCGACACTTTAAAACCACTAGATCCTGTTATGATGAAATATCCTTGTATAATACCAACGGAACCGTTTGAGCATAATGTATTCATTTATAAAACACAATTCTTTATGACCAATGCTATTATGTTCTGCCGACCTAAGCATCCTTTCTTCAAAGCAATTTTAGAAAACATTCAATTCATGAACTTGACGTATAATCACGTTGTCAAGGACACAGGGCCAGGTTTAGTAACTCGTGTATTTACAACATACTTTAACATCAATGCTTCAGATACTAATCGCACTAGACCAGACAAGGGAGGTAACTCGCCATATTTTTACAGAGGTGAACTTCCAGATACTCATAACGATGCTGTGTATGTCCCAAACACCCATTACTTTTCAGATACTCTAGACGTTAATCTCCAGGAGCAAAATTTTAAACTTATATGTAAGAAATTCAATGAGCAAGACTTCCTCACAAGACGAGCATGTGTTGATATGGGAAGACGTGGGATTGTAAGAAAACATCAGGAATATAATATATTAGTACATAAATGGTATCACTATTGGAAATATAAACTATCCGACATTGAGCGTCTTTTGAAGAAAAATATAAAAGAATTTGTACCACATTTAATTATATACTAATTTTAGAAAATGTATTTATGCAACGTATATTATTGCTAATTTTGTCTTACAGAGACACTTAAAGGTACTCATTCACAGATATCAACTTAAATATCATTTTTTTTGCTAAAACTACCTAAACTGTAAGTGAAATTTTTGGAAGGAGGAAAGTAGTGTTCTGATAATGACAAGTTTAGTGCAAATGGACATACAACTACAAATGATGGTGTTTCAAGTAGTAAAAATCTACCCTGCATGTCACGGTATACACAATTTTAGTTCATTTTTGTGACTTTTATTGTATATTTCTTGCTACATACAGCTCAGTTTGTCTTAAAATAATACGAATTTTTGTTTTGACTCATTTACAGACACTGAAAGGTATTTTGAAAATATAGAAAAATCTTAACCAAATCTGTGAACTAGTACCTTTGAATGAAATACATTTGTACATCATTACTCATAACTCAGAGTTCCGTTGAATAATGTTTGTGACTTTGTACTGTTCTTTAGTTCGTATGTTAAATATTTTTAGCTTATAATAGGTTAGTTGTATTTCCATTTTGTCCATCTGTGAACTTCAAAACCAATTAGTCCACATTAGGACGGTCAAATTTGACGAGTCAAAATGACGTGTGGCTAGTTTTCTAAGCTAGCGCTTTGCCCCTTGGTACCCGCGATTTGATATCGAATACTTATTACTTTTTATGCAATAATGGTACCAGAGAACAAAGCGCTATGTAGCGATTTCCTTAGGAAACGGACCACATGTCTCTCCCGAACGCACGAAGTCCTACTTGATTCGTAGTCAGTAGCGCTATTGTCCTTTTGTACAACTCGCGACAACTAAAGAGAGACAACTCTGTTCAGTAAACTTTTTGCTTCCATATAGATTTCTCTCCCTTGTTTAATTCTTTTTCTGAAAAAGAACGAGAAATCTGTGCGTATTTTATGTGTACATGTACACGTATAATAATGTATCTGTATACATGTAACAGGATACATAAACCACTGTCTCATGGAATACTGGTCAGAAATACTTTGGCTTTATTAGAGCAGCTGAAGGGTTGCCCCAAAGACTGTAGTAAGTGCATTGTGTGAATAAGCGAGTTACTACCGTTTTGCGGGCAACCCTCGAGTTGATTGTCTAAATCCTACGAAAGGCACAGTTATAGCCATTTGGAATTGAAGTACATTGTACAATGTATTCATTTTAGCTTGACTATTTGTATTACATGTTGAAATTGTTGAATTTTATTCAACTGTTAGAGGCGCATACCTTAAACCAGCTGGTTATCAAACAAATATCAAGCATTCAAATCAGCGGGGTTCAATCAATACTCAAACAGGTTTGTCCAATGAAATCCACGAAGAGTTACAATTGTTGCAAGGTCGTCTAAACTAGCTGTTCGGACGACCACTCGGCCGATTCCGTAAACGAACGAAACCACCGAGATATCGTTCAGCTAACCATCGTATCTAATCGGCAATTTCCGTGACCTGAAAATGCTAGCTAACCTTTTTTTTTTATGAACATTTTATTTTTCAAAGTTTCAAGTACAAGTACATTACATGACAAACTTATAAAATTATACATACAATTGAAACTAAATTGAAAAACGTTTTTGTATATAAACAAGTCTATTCAATCATACACATACACTCACTCACACACACATACACGCACACATACACATACGTACACATACATAAATATATTTATGGCAAGATGGACATTAATATTTTTGTTATAAAGGAATCTAACAAAAGTGGAAAGTTTTTTTATTTCTAAAAAACAAAAGACAAACAAATAAAAGGGGTTCTCTCTCGCTCTAATTGTTGTTTGGAGTTAGAATTCTCCATTTTTGTTTATGTATTTGTGTTTTTCCTTTGTATAGAGCTATCATTTCTTCTATTTTTTCACGATTATATAGAAAATTTGTATAGTTATTTATAAGGGGTATTGTTTGATTACATTTGTTGATAAAAATGAAATATTTTGCTAGAAGAATAACAAAATTTATTAAGTGGGCATTTGGGTGATTTGATAGGTCACAAAACGTTATTAGACTTATATTGAGTTGAAAATTTGAATTACATTTTTCATTTAAGAAGGTATTTATATCCCTCCAAAAACTTTGTATGATATTGCACTCCCAAAACATATGTGGAATTGAATCAATGTGACTAAAACAAAATTCACATAAGCTGGTGGTTGTTAAATTGCATTTTTGTAGGAATTTGTTTGTTGGAATTATTCTCATCAGATATTTGTATTGAAATTCTCGTAATTTTGTGTCATTTGTAATTTTTATTGGTTGTAAAAATATGTTCTTTGAACTTTTATGTTGGCTATTAGTAGTATCTTTCCATTTTGTAATTTGTTTAGGTTCAGTGGTCCGATGTTTTTGTAAAAACATGTTATATATAAATTGGCATATATTTTGTTTATTTATAATGTTTGTAATGAGGAAAGATGGATGCGGTTGATTTATTTGCTCATCGAAAAGCATGTGTTTCCATTTGTTCGAAAAGGTTTTTATGAGTGTGTTGTATTTGAGAAAATCTCCATTTGGTAGACTATAGAGAAATTTCATTTCATTAAAAGTGTTGAAACGTTTTTCTCTATAGTTATATAAATGTTCAACAAATAAGATTCCTTTATTTAACCAAGTTTTGTAAAAATAACATTTACCATTACATTGTTTTATGTTTGAGTTATTCCAGATAATCTCTTTTGAAATTATGTTTACTTTGTCATTATAATTTATTCGTGCCCAGGCCGATAAAATATCTTTTAAGAAATTGGATTTTATGTTTAAAGTCTTGATATCATTGGGATGTATATTACATTTAAAAAACGTATCTGAACCTATTTTTGCTAATTCATGTTTATATATATTGCTTAAATTACAATCTCGATTCAAAATTCTCGGTAGCCAAGTTATTTTTAATGAGTCTAAGAACTTGTTTATATTGAGCATTTTTAGTCCACCATTTTCGTAGCTTTGAGTTATTTGTTCTTTTGAAATTTTAGGTGGTTTCGAATTCCAAAGGAAGTTATACATTTTTGTTTCTATTTGATTAATTATTTCAATGGGAGGGTTTTCGAGTACTGTTAATGGGTAAACAAGTTTTGGGACTGCAAAAGTTTTAAGAACTGTTATTTTACCAATTAGACTCAAGTTCCATTTGTTCCACACGTTTAAACAATGGTTAAAATCGTCCATTTTTTTATTAAAATTATTTTCAATTGTTTGATTTTTATTGTTGTAGATTGTTATGCCCAATGCATCGGCCTTATCGGAAGTCCAGTTAAATTTATTTGTAGTGGAGAAATTGACATTAGTATTTTTAAGTGAACCTATTCTCAAAACATTACATTTTTTGTTGTTTAGTTTAAGGCCCGATCGTACACTAAATTCGTCTAATGTTTTTATTAAAGAGGTGAAAGATAGTTTTGTGCCATCTAATGGAAAACTGGCATCGTCAGCGAAGAGTGTTTGTTTAATTTCGTTATCGTTTATTTTAATACCTTTGATATTATCATTTTTAGAAATTGAATCAGACAACACTTCTAAACTTAAGATAAATAGAAAAGACGATAAAGGACATCCTTGTCTAACACCTTTTTCAAATTAAAAGATTCTGATAAAAAACCATTGTTAGTTACGCATGCAGTTGGGTGGTTGTAGAACAATTTAACCCAATTAATAAAGGACTCACTAAAATTCCAATAATGCAAACATTTAAATATAAATTGGTGGTTAAGGTTATCATAAGCTTTTTGAAAATCTGAGAAAAATATTAGTCCAGGGGTATCTTTTTCATTTACTTGGTCGATAATTTCTAAAAGTGTTCTTATATTTTCGCCAATGAAACGTCCTTTTATAAAACCAGTCTGGTTTGAACTAATAATACTAGGAATGACTTTTTTGGCTCTATTCGATATTGCTTTTGTGGCGATTTTATAATCTATATTAAGAAGTGATATAGGTCTCCAGTTGGAAATACAGTTTAGGTCAGTTTCTTTCTTTGGTATAAGAGTGATAATACTTTGGTTTTGTAATTCTGTTAAACGACTGTTATTGTATGAATAGTTGAGAGAGTCAATTAGTACATTTTTAATATCATTCCAAAAGGTTTTGTAAAATTCAGTAGTAAGACCATCTGAACCTGGACTTTTATTACTTTTCATTTCACTTAAAGCAGAAAAACATTCGTATTCTGTGAGTAGGCCTTCTGTAGTTTCTTTTTGATTTGGACTCAATATTGTATGTTCCGAATCGAAAAACATATCATCTTCAATGATATTTACATCTTTTTGATAGAGTTTCTGATAAAATATTTTAATTTCATGCATAATTGTTTCATTGTTGTTTGTTAGTTTTCCATTTGAAAGTTTTAATTGTTTTATTGTTTTTTCTGACGATCTTTTCTTTTCTAAATTAGCAAAATAAGCGGTATTTTTTTCTGATCCTTCGATCCATTGTGCTTTTGTTCTTATTAATATTCCGTTAATTTTTTCTTTATTATGATTGTTTAGGTTTTGTTTTTCAGTAATCAAATTTTCTAATGTTTCTCGATCGTTTGGATTTTCAAAAAGTTTTGCCTCAAGTTTTTCTATGTTTTGTTGTAAAGATTTTTCTTTTTCATTTGATTTTTTCTTTCGTTTTGTGGAGTATTTTATTGATTCGTTTCTTATTGAGCCTTTCACTAATTCCCATAACGTATTTGGATTTGAATTTGGGTTAAGATTAATTATTTCTGATATAGATTTTTTTATAATGTTTTGATACTCATTGTCATTAATAATAGAATTGTTTAGCTTAAAATATCCTCTACCTGATGGTGTTTCATTTATGCAAAGTTTTAATTTTACGACTGAATGATCGGACAAATAGCCATGTTTGATTTTACATTCTGTAACAGTGTTAACAATATCTGAAGATATTAGAAAATAATCTAAGCGACAGAAGATTGGCGGATTGTGGTTTGACTGCCAGGTATATTTTTGTTCATTTGGGTATTTAGTTCTCCAAATATCTTGCAAATCATATGTTTTCATTATGTGATTAATTTTAACTGAACACTTTTTATTTGTATTGTTTCGGCCATTGAGTTTGTCTTTATCAAAATTAGTAACAGTGTTAAAATCTCCTCCAATTACTAAAGTTTTGTCGGAATTGTCCGACACAGTTGTTTCAAGTGTGTTAAAAAAATCGACATCATCATTGTTTGGTGCATAAATATTTATTATACATATAACTTGTTTATTTATTTCGAGTTCGACCAATTGGAGTCGACCGTTTACAATATTCGATTCGTTTATAAATTTATACTGAAGGTGTGGTTTTATCAGAATACCTGTACCAAGGCTATTTGAACTATCTCCATTTAAAAATAATTCACCGCCCCATTGTTTCTTCCATTCATTAGTATCGCTGTGTTTACAATGTAGTTTTTGTAATAAGCATATATCTGTATTGCTTTGTTTGAGCCATTCAAACATTTGTTTACGTTTATGTTTTGCCCCTAAACCCCTTACATTAAGGGTACAAAAAGTTGTTCGTGTCATTATTTAAAACAAAGGTAAAAAAAAATATTACCTAGAAGAATCAATATATATGTTAAGAGGATATGTTTAGAGAAGAGAGACCCCTTTATATAAATTTGCAATTCGTGAAAATAATTAGGTAAAGATTGCAACTTGCCTAAGATTTCATTGGTAACTTCCTTATTTGTTATCATTAGTTTCACTAAGCGTGAGTAAAAGTGAAGTAGTAAATAAAATAACAATAAAAAGGTTAATGAGCGCTGAAGTAGCATAAAACTTGTTTATTTGGGGGGGGGATAAAATAAAGAAGTTATGTACGTTATACTCATCTTATTTGTTGCCATACAAGTAAATTAATAAGTTTATTTCTAACAGGAAATAAAAGAAAGTACTGATGCTAATACATGTAAATCGGGGCAGTTTTCACGCACGCACAAAATCTTACACTCTGATACATATGTTGATAGTAGAATGAAGCGTGGACTTATCACATAACATTTATTTCAGATTAGAACAATATATTGGTAATGACACCTTTTTGTCATGAAAAAAAGGCCCAATACTTTTATCAGAAATCATTTAAAAAAGAACAATTTGTTTTCAAAAACTTTACAAAACAAGGTGTATTTGTGCCATGTATACGAAGATTTCACATCGATACGACACTTACCTAAATAAAACGTTACACAAAATGATGAAATATTTCATGTCATAACAAACACTTTACAAATCATTTAACAATATGATAATCCATTGTCACGTATAAACACTGATCATGAAAATATTTATGTCATAACATTTTACAATACATTACACAACATAATAACCTTTTGCCACGTATAAACACTGATTATGAGATATTTATGCCATAACAACATTTAACAATACATTACATAACATGACAAACTATTGCCACGTATAAACACTGATCATGAGATATTTTATGTCCTAACAACATTTGACAATACATTACATAACATGATAAACTATTGCCACGTATAAACACTGGTCATGAGATATTTTATGTCATAACAACATTTGACAATACATTACATAACATGATAACCTATTGTCGCGTATCGCTGGTCATGAAATATTTTATGTCATAACAACATTTGACAATACATTACATAACATATGATAACCTATTGTCACGTATCACTGATCATGAAATATATTTTATGTCATAACAACATTTGACAATACATTACACAAACATAATAACCTTTTGCCACGTATAAACACTGGTCATGAGATATTTTATGTCATAACAACATTTTACAATACATTACATAACATGATAACCTATTGTCACGTATCGCTGGTCATGAAATATTTCATGTCATAACAACATTTTACAATACATAGCACCATAGGATTACCCATTGTAACATGTCAGCGATCATGAAACATTTCATGACATAACAACATCTTACAGTTCATTACAAAATAGGATTACCTATTGTCATGTGTCACTGGTCATGACATATTTCATGACATAACAACATTCTAACAATACATTACACACTTGGATTATCTATTGTCACGTGTCACTGATCATGAAACATTTTATGTCTTAACAACATTTTACAATACATTACACAATAGGATTATCAATTATCACGTATTAACATTGATCGTGAAATATTTAATGTCATAACAACATTTTACAATACATTACACAAACATAATAACCTTTTGCCACGTATAAATACTGATCATGAAATATTTTATGTCATAACAACATTTTACAATACATTACATAACATGATAACCTATTACCACGTATAAACACTGGTCATGAGATATTTTATGTCATAACAACATTTTACAATACATTACATAACATATGATAACCTATTGTCACGTATCACTGATCATGAAATATATTTTATGTAATAACAACATTTTACAATACATTACACAATAGGATTATCAATTATCACGTTTAAATGCCGATTATGAAAAACTTTCATGTCCCGACAACACTTCACAATACATAGCACCATAGGATTACCCATTGTAACATGTCAGCGATCATGAAACATTTCATGACATAACAACATCTTACAGTTCATTACAAAATAGGATTACCTATTGTCATGTGTCACTGGTCATGACATATTTCATGACATAACAACATTCTAACAATACATTACACACTTGGATTATCTATTGTCACGTGTCACTGATCATGAAACATTTTATGTCTTAACAACATTTTACAATACATTACACAATAGGATTATCAATTATCACGTATTAACATTGATCGTGAAATATTTAATGTCATAACAACATTTTACAATACATTACACAAACATAATAACCTTTTGCCACGTATAAATACTGATCATGAAATATTTTATGTCATAACAACATTTTACAATACATTACATAACATGATAACCTATTACCACGTATAAACACTGGTCATGAGATATTTTATGTCATAACAACATTTTACAATACATTACATAACATATGATAACCTATTGTCACGTATCACTGATCATGAAATATATTTTATGTAATAACAACATTTTACAATACATTACACAATAGGATTATCAATTATCACGTTTAAATGCCGATTATGAAAAACTTTCATGTCCCGACAACACTTCACAATACATAGCACCATAGGATTACCCATTGTAACATGTCAGCGTTCATGAAACATTTCATGACATAACAACATCTTACAGTTCATTACAAAATAGGGTTACCTATTGTCATGTGTCACTGGTCATGACATATTTCATGACATAACAACATTCTAACAATACATTACACACTTGGATTATCTATTGTCACGTGTCACTGATCATGAAACATTTTATGTCTTAACAACATTTTGCAATACATTACACAACATGATAACCTTTTGCCACGCATAAACACTGATCAAGAAATATTTCGTGTCTTAACAACATTTTACAATACATAACACAATATAATTACATATTGTCACGTGTCACTGATTATGAAACATTTAATGACATAACAACCTTTTAACAATACATTACACAATGGGATTACCTATTGTCACGTGCCACTGATCATGAGACATTTCATGTCATAACAACATTTGACAATACATTACACAATAGGATTACCTATAAATACGTATCATTGGTCATGAAATATTTCATGTCATAACAACATTTGACAATACATTACATAACATGATAAACTATTGCCACGTATAAACACTGATCATGAGTATTTTATGTCATAACAACATTTTTTAATACATTACACATTAGGATTACCTATTGTCACGTATCACTGATCATGAAATATTTTATGTCATAACAACATTTTACAATACATTACACAACATGATTACCTATTGTCACGTGTCACCGATCATGAAACATTTCATGTCATAATAACATTTTACAATACATTACTATTTGTATTACATGTTGAAATTGTTGAATTTTATTCAACTGTTAGAGGCGCATACCTTAAACCAGCTGGTTATCAATAAATATCAAGCATTCAAATCAGCGGGGTTCAATCAATACTCAAACAGGTTTGTCCAATGAAATCCACGAAGAGTTACAATTGTTGCAAGGTCGTCTAAACTAGCTGTTCGGACGACCACTCGGCCGATTCCGTAAACGAACGAAACCACCGAGATATCGTTCAGCTAACCATCGTATCTAATCGGCAATTTCCGTGACCTGAAAATGCTAGCTAACCTCTCTGAACTCGATCGGGTTTGCTCAGGTCACGAACATTGCCGATTAGTAAAAATTGCCAACGAGCTCACCGCACGATATTATCTTCTAAACAGAAGTTGTAAATATTTAAGGAATTTTAAGGAGGTTACGTTAAGATAAGGTGCTATTACATGACAAGATGAAGTGTCACAATTTGTTTCATACTGCGTATAAACTCATTTTAATGTTATTGATATGCATTACACTGTGTCATGATTTAAAGTGTCGAAGTCATGCTGGCACAGAACGTTTATCCGGATTTGAAGATTTATACCTAACCTCATCTTATCTGTCACGTGACCCACGAGACTGTGCTTGAGTGGATTATTTCCTACATCCTTTTAGAACAAGAACACTATTTCTGTTTAAACTCATTGATTGGAAGATCCGGTATTGAATTCAGTCTCATAACATTGGTCCTCAATAAGCTGCCAAACATACCGCAGGTGAGTATTTAATTCAGCGGGATAAATGAATGCTCTACTAAATATAATCAAAATTTAACATTAAACATTTATAAAGTATGCAAACGAAGCGTTTGCTTGGACTATTTTCGGTTATTTAAAATTCCCCCCAAACTCGAAGAGAAAATGCGTATAATTAAGTATACAGTAAAGTTCCGCTATTAAGACCTGCAAAATCGATTGTCTTAATAGCGAAACGGTCTTATTATAAAGACCTTTTTGTTCACAAATTAAGCATTTGTGTCTTAATAATTATCAAAAATCGCATAATTTTGAAATAACAAAAGTGGTTATAATAGCGGAACTTTACTGTATTTCACGCCAATCACGTGGGACCGGGCAAGGTTCTGCAACTTAGTTTCGAAAATTCATCGCACAGAAGCCATAGGGATGATAAATTCACATGTGCATGACAATGGTCAAAAAAGTATTCCAACATCCAATTAAGCTTCTTGGTATCCAAGACAGATACCAATACGAGGCAGTGATACATTTTTTGTTCCCGTGCAGGTTGTGCAATGAGTGATTAAGATTAAAATAAAATATTTGTTAAAATTAATATTGACGTCAAGACTTTTAGCTTGGATAACATTTATACATGTGATCATTTGTAAAAAATAGCAAAATCAATGCGACAAATTCTGACATAAATACAATTGTAAATATCAAAAATCATTTTGTAAACTTGTAAAATCTGTTCACATTCTTTTCAATACTTCAAATCCAATTAAGATTCCGATGAAATTATCATAGATCATTTGATTCAATTGTTAACTAATTTATGAAGCTCACGATTTGTTCGTTCATTAATGATGTTGATCTCGCGGTGTTTATTAAGGGCAAACATTGTTGCCTTAAAACACATTTGATAAGGTTAAAACTATGTAGTTTCTAATGAATGATACCATACTTAGGGTTAGGCCAATGATAAAAACATAATGGTTACTTTATGTAGGCCTATGTTTGTTGAACTTGAGTTCAATTAATTTCTGTTACAAATCGCTACAAGTTCGTTCAATTCCGTCGATTGTCATACGAAAAACTTGGACCATGTATGTATATTCTTATCGATAGTGAATTCAGAAGTACTGAGGCGAATATTTAAATCAGCGGGGTTAATGTATGCACCACTGACAGTTAAATAAAACAGAACAATTATTAAAGCTAAAATCTTACTGTCAACAAATGATGATCGTGTAAAGTGGACTCAGAAATAATTCCAAACCGAGGTAGCCAATCGAACCTAGATAACATGTTAAGCCCACATTTTATTGCTGCTGACGAGGAATCATTTTCACTCGAACCAGTCGCTTGAACACACCGGTGTGAGCATTTATGCAAAGCTCACATTTTTATGGAAAACCTATTTTAAAACTATAGATTTCATATTCCCCTATCTACGACAGTGAATTAATCACTTAGATATTTTAACATGACATATAGACAAACTATACTCTATAGACGGATGACTTTGACACAATGTTGACATCCCATCCATAGTAAAGGATTACATCCTGATCCCTTAGAAGATAGGACGAAGCCCCTTAAACAGTCTATCGATGAGTCACTCAGTTATTTTTTCACCTTATTCATTCACAAAGACAATTATAATCACCCAGTAGATGATTTATTGAGCGTTCATATTGAAAACCAGTCAATGCTCGGTAGGTGGTCTAACCAACCAGATTATAACTGTACAGATAGAATGTACCTTGTCTTGTCGAAACTAATTGTGATACTAATAGAGTGGTTTGCATTGCAAATATTTCATACATTCACGTGCAACCATTCCCATACTCATTCTGAACTCCTCGGCCATTCGCTATGAATAACCCATTCATGAAAAGTCGAGGTATTCCGAATGTCTCATACTCAGAGGTTATTAATAAGATTCTTCATCTAACTCAACCGAGAATCTTGATAGCCTCTGGCTACGAAAATAACAAGCAACAAACTCTTGCATCTAACCCATACTCATGCGAACATTTCAGGGAACCCGGGTCGGTAGTGCAGTTGGTAGCGCGCCGGGATTTCAAATCTAGTGTCCCGAAGGGGAACGGGTTCGAATCCTACCCAGGGAGTTTAAACCCTTTTTATGAAAATTTGATAAGGTATATGGAGAAGTTTCCGGCTTTGTGGAAGGGTAGGGGAGACAAGGGTCCATGAAAGCTAGGTTAGGTGTGCTGGACGTCGTTATATGACCTATACAATGTGTTGCTAAGGCGTTAAACCCAACAAAATAAATAAATAAATAAAACATTTCAGGAACCAGTTTGCTTATTTGAAAAATAAAGCGCCTAAATAAAGACCAACACTGTCCATAAAATGCAAAGAAAATAAAATTTTATCTGGTACAAATATCATTTCTAACACTTCTAGTGAAAAATATTTTTTTCTGAATGAAATATTACGTGAATAAGTTAATTTTAGATCTATATATTGTATTTCAATGACGTGAAAGTAAATCGAAATCGAAAGTAGAAATTGGTTGTCAATACTTAAAACAATGGTTTTGATCAAAACATGTTTAAGATGAAGTCTTGCGATAGAGAAACTTCCTCCAAATAACATTATTTAATGTTAGTGATAGAAAAAACGCCATTCTAAATACATGAACATAATTAAGTTCTAGAGCGATTTTGGATCATACATAGTCAAAATATAGTCTTATAAAATGACTTTCCTTATCATGAATGGGTATTTTCAATTTGAATGTTAGGAAACAAAATTATTTGAACTATTTATAGTGTCTCTTATGCATGTTATATCTTAATGACTATACGGTCGTAAGACAGTTATCGTGTCATTATTACAACCCTTTTCGAAAAGTCGGATAAAAGAGAAGTTATGAGACAAAATTTCTTTCTTACAGACAAGCGAGCAAAAAGATCTATAGTATGCAAGACGAATGCTTAAAATAACTTGCAAGAGTAGAAAAGTAGAAAAGAACGCATTGTTTCAACAAACCAACAAAAAAACTAATCAAAATAACAAACAATGGGTAACATAAACAACACTATAACAAGGGATATTTACTAAGGTAATGTTTCATAGTCAACCGAGGCAAACATTACAGGGGCGAGTCTAAGATTTTTTCTAGGGGGGAGGGGATCCAAACGTTTTCTTGGGGGTCCAAACTTTCGAACCACTACCTCCATTAAATCTATATTAAGCACCGAGTCTATTAAATCTTTATTAAACACCGAGAACTCAAAATGACTTAAATTCAAGAAAAACACTTATGGGCAGGTACATTTTGGAAATTCTAGGGGGGGGGGCGGACCCCCCTGATCCCCCGTTACATTCGCCTTTGCATTAATAGTTGTTTTTAGTATTGGTGTTTTTCTATAAATACCAGCATTATAAGCTATCAGTGCCTAGTGTGTTGTCTAGATACGACAATAAATATTCTACATTTCATATTCTCCTCACGTCATCCTGTATTTATATCATCAGCTAGTCTGGTTCTCACATTAACATCCTTAGCGTGTTTTCTTGTGGAGTTACAACAGTCCCAGTCTTACGGTGGCATTAAACATCACTTTCATAACTATTGCAACACACTCAACGTGAAACTCATAATAATTACGAAATTATCAGCCGCTCGGTCAGGGTAGCTTTTAACTTTAACTATGACCAGAGGCCCGTTGCCTGACGATTTCGCTACGAATCTCTATGAAAAGGCGCTTTCTTGTAGCTACTCTTCATTAAGAAACGGCTCGCTATTTATGTCACAAACCAAGATTGCGGCCTGTGCTGATGTACAGAAATCGATTATTGCAATTGCATGTTTTTAGGGCGATTTTCAAACCAAATAAGTCTTTAAAAAGTATAAAATCATTGCAAAACATATGCTTATATGAACAATTACAAAATATTAATTTCAATTCATCTAGAGTCAGACCAACATTAAAAACAAATTGTCAGCAAAAAGGAAGTCACATTACTGCGGAGGTAGCCATTTTGATTCGTAACAGCGCTCTCGGGTAGCGAAGATTTTTACGCTAGCTCTTGCTACGTAGCAAAATGAAGCAGTATCTTGTAGCAAGTTGTTTCCTATAATTTTGCTATGTATGCGATACCTAGCAATATGCTTAGGCAACGGGCCCCTGGTTTCATTCCTAAAGTTGCATGAACCTGTCATTAATTGGGTCGAGCTAATATTCCAAAGAGTTTGAATCGTAGCTTTTTACACTGCTAAGAGTATCACGCTGCCATGAATCTGTTGGCAATGGATAAGTTATTGTAAACCATAATTTATTAAATACAGTATACATCAGACGAAAGATTTTGAGCATTTTATTGCGTATTGGCAACATTTAAAAGAGTTTGTCAATTTCATATTTTAATTATGTATGTTAATCGGACATACATTGTCACCATTTAGCGACATTGCACATTTTACCAAAATGGCATGACCCGACTTCTTAAAGCTACAAACTCTGTTTAAAATTTTAGCCAATGTCTTACAACCAGATTCAGAATAATGTGAAAGCTGGTACAAATTGACCTAATTCATATAATTGCAAAGCTGGTACAAATCGACCTATTTCATATAATTGTAAAGCTGGTACAAATTGACCTTATTCATATAATTGTAAAGCTTGTACAATTTAGCCTAATTCATATAATTGTAAAGCTGGTACAATTTGTCTTAATTCATATAATTGTAAAGCTTGTACAATTTGGCCTAATTCATATAATTGTAAAGCTGGTACAATCTGTCTTAATTCATATAATTGTAAAGCTTGTACAATTTGGCCTAATTCATATAATTGTAAAGCTGGTACAATTTGACCTTATTCATATAATTGTAAAGCTGGTACAATTTGTCCTAATTCATATAATTGTAAAGCTGGTACAATTTGTCCTAATTCATATAATTATAAAGCTTGTACAATTTGTCCTAATTCATATAATTGTAAAGCTTGTACAATTTGGCCTGGGTAAATAAAAACACACTCCTGTGGCAAACTGATTATAATGAATTACTAAGTGATATTTAAATACCATTCTTGATCTAAGGTCTATGTACTTGAGATGTTTATATATCATGTATGAAATGATAAAGAAATCTAGAATGACATCGAATCATCTTAGAAAGAATTGTCCCACTGTTCTAATGACTGGATACTTAGATATTTTACATGTTAGTTCTAGCTATGATAGATTATTATTTGTTTTGCATCTGTCGTCTGGAGACGTAAAGTGTGATTTGTTGGACAGGGTTCTGATATGAGCTTGTATTATGGATATATAAACGTTTTAAGAGCCTTTAAAGTGGCTAATGACCAAATATAGAGCTTATTGCACAGTTACCGCCATGCTGGAATCCACGAATCAAAGAGACCTTGCTTGGCTCAATGATATTTTAAGATACCGAGCAATCAAGGGTGACTGTGGGTATTTTTGTTCAAGATTGGTAATCTCGTGACATCATGATAATCTTGTGACATCATGATAGTCTTGTGACGTCATAGTAATCTTGTGACATCATAGTAATCTTGTGACGACATGGTAATTTTGTGACGCATCAAACCACAGGACTACTGCTTCCAGCAATAATAACATGCTAATCTGGACATAAATCTCGGTAAAACATCTTGTTCTAAAAGTCACTACAATTGGAGTCGAAGTTACAACAATTTTCTATATTCATACAAGACTCTACCGTTATTCATTCCATCACCACTGTCTCCAGTAGATCAGCGGTACGAATCGCTTCGCCCCCTGGTTCCTTCGCTTTGACATCGCGTTCTAATTCCTTTTGATGTAAGGAGGGTACCAGGGCACATAGAGCTTCGTATCTATATGCTTAGGCAACAGGTCCAGTTTTCAGCATCTGACAAAGGTTTGTTCTAAGAGCTGGTAAATAATTTAGGGCTAGAAATAATCATTAGAATTTTAGCATTATAGTTACAACTTAGTGAAAAAACAACTTGTTTTTATTTTTTTATTTTGATCACATATATTATTATACGATATAAATTACATAACAACAACAAATACATGATAAATGATAATAATTATGGAGAATATCTAGATCTAATACATTAATTATGCGATTAAGTTCCACAACTAGGACCATCAAAATGGATGGTCTTAATTGCTGAAGGGACATTTTCTTCTTAAATAAAACACTTATGACTTAAAGTAAAACTGTACTATTTTTAACGATTTTAAGTGTTAAATGTTACTGTTTTGAAAATCCACCCTTCTTATCATGTACTTTTGGAAGTCCCCGGCTCGGTTTCTGAAACACGATTGCAGTTTACAATAAGCAATAATTATACAATCATACATGTAGTTGCAACACGAACAACAATTTACTCTCAATATATAAAATGCTAAATGGTGACACAATATCACATTTAAAGATTAAACCAAAATGTTTGTCCATATTTAGGTTGTTCTTTACTATTAAAGTAAAAAAAACCGCTCAAGATAACATGATACAATGTTGAGAACCACGTCAAGCCTCGTTTTGGAGGTCAATCTCGTTCTGATTGTTTCGCCATTTTGAAAACATGCATTTCGGAGCAGACTTAAATCAATAATTAAATGACAGAGGAGATATTTTGATACGATAAGATGTCAAAAAACGATTTTTAATGTTTTAAATGTTAATTTGAATCATTTGTATAAGCAGGATGAGTAAACATGGCGACACAACACGTCATGGATATCGAATGACGTCATGGTCAAAACATCATGGCTAAACGTCTGTGCTGCGGGAACAATCTTAACCAGAGCGCGATACAAATATTCTTGTCATTAGGTCGGACCTTAAATTATATTAATCATTGCACATATGGACACAAATAGTTCATTGAAGGTCCAAATGATATGGACGGGTAAAAGTATGGACGAATAACTTCTTCCCGTTCGTAAAGACGCTTGCCGTCCTTCACGAGGATCGTAACAGACGCTGTTTTTGAACTGTTCGACAAAGCTTGCTCCTGTTGTATTTGTTTACGCTTTGTTTTGTATCTTCTGTTCTGGAACCAAATTTTAACTTGAGTTTCTGTAAGTTTTAAAGCCCCAGCTAGGTCAGCTCGCTCAGGACCGGACAAATATCTCTGATGGCGGAATCTACGTTCCAACTCGAAGACTTGCGCGTGTGAGAACGCAGCACGTGACCTCTTCTTTCGGGGTTTGTGTTCTCTATTGATATCACGTTTTCTATTTGATGTATCTTTATCTCTGTGACTAACTTTGTCTGAAAAATAGAAAAAAATAAAATAATTAATAAAAACATTGAAATCGTCCTAAATTAACATTAGCACTATAAACAGCATTGGTCTGTATTGTATAATGTCTTAAGATCGATTTTGGTCGTACTTCCTTCCATATTGTATTACTAAATTAACGAAATATTTTTTACACTATGCTGCCCATATTATATGAATGTAATAATATAACATGGACTGCACTAAACTCATATAACAAACTTTCTTGTTCAAATTAATAGCGTATCGATGCATGGAATATCACCTTTTCAAGACTTAAGAAAATATAGAACATTTATTTTATCATTACTATTAATAATACATGTATTGAAATCCAATTGCCAGATTACTTCACCGCATGTTTCAAAACTATGAACTCGACCCTTAATTTAGTTCATCGCATGTATAAATGGTGTGCAATTAGTTAAAATGATGATATCCGGCTTCTTCTTTCATTTAGCCAAGCGTTAAGACAACTACTGTTAAAACAACAAATAAATACAAGTTGGTTTTTCCAGAACAATGAATCTGTACAATAAATTATATATACGATATTTATATATAAATATTTCGTATATTTATTATAAATATTTTAATTTCTAACGATTTCTTGAAAATACTAAAAGACGTGATGATTGTACGAAAACGTATATGGGATAAAAATATCATATTGAATCCTGCTATATCTTAAAAAATACACATGTATATATAAAAACACAAATCATAATATATAATAATTATTTTATAATTTTGATTATTTGCCCACCATTTATACTTGTGATTAAGCTTGTCTAAAATGTGTAATTATTCACTTAGAAATGTGAACTTAAAGTACGTTTTCGTATCTCGTTGCTTCATAATTGTTTATTTATTCGGCATTGCAAACACTGATTAAATTACATGTTCAAAACTGTCGGTTTGAAAGGGAATTAAAATCCTCCTTGCTTTTTACGCCGAATAGGCCGTACATTCGTATTGTTTATCAACTTGATAATCAATTACATTTTTCTTTTATTTAAGTAGTAAATTTGAAGGAAATAATATGTAAGAATCAATTAAGAAAAAATATCCAGAAATGTTGAAAACTTCTATCAAAAGTGTCGTGGTAACATTTATATTATTTGTAAGAATTCTAATCAAAGGGCTTGCATCTTACTTGAACATACGAGTACTTTATGCATGTCATATTATGATTACTATAAAATTCTCATCTCATACGGCTTAAGAAAACATAACAAAATCTGGCATTTTTTCTAAAATTCTAATAAATGTGTAAGTTAATTAATCAACTACCTGTATACTTATTACTTCATTAATGTTTCTGTCATGAATTGTACAATTGTAATATTTTATGAGAACGATTGCTTCTCAAAGAAGGGCGAGAAGATTTTCGTCTTTATTGTTTTATTGTGTACAGTATTATCGTGATTGTATTTTATAGATGACATGCTGTACATAACTAGGCTTCATAAAAAGTATGTTCTGTTCTGTTCCAGTAAGTTTTCATAATCAAATGCAGGAATCTTCCCTAGTATTTTCTAAACACCGTAATTTTCTAAATAAAAATATAACAAAATATACTATGATAGAAACGTCCACTTTCGTATTTAATAAGAAACGTTTTATAATTAAGATGAGAAGGTATTATTTTCTAACTACAAATTCGACTGATTGCCAAACATTATATATGGATGTGTAAATTTATGAATATTCTTTAATTAAAACATTTCTAAATACAATTACTGGCACGATTATAAATGAAAATGTATTTTGGAATTATGTCGAGTCTAGGGTGACTAACATACATAGAATATAATGAACGTCTGATTGACTTATATTCCTTGATTAACAAGTTTTATTCGTCCAAATGTGGAAATACATATTGCAATTTGGACATAAATATGAATAAACTATAAAACGTTTATAATATATTTCAATAATAAATATTACAACATTTTGATTCTTTTTCTTAGTTAATTTTCTTAATTAATTCCTAGATACCTTCCCCTTTATACAACTTAGATGATAATAAAATTTTTATGATAATCAATCGGTGCAAAAAAAGGAATATCATTCTATAAGTATCAATTAAATTTTTATTCCAACAATAATATTTTAATGTAATATTGTAATATTGCTAATGTAATAGTGATATTCTTAGTACAGAAGATTATTTGACAAAATTATGTATCTTTATGTAGTTGAAATAATATTACATTTTGAAACATTTATACCTTTCTTTTGGGACACACTATACATAATTCCAGGAACGGTGAGTAGGTTGATTCACCGTCGTAATATGACCTATACAATGAGTTGCTTCGACGTTTCACCAAACCAAAATAAAAATGTATAAGTAATTAAAAAGGCATTTTAAGCCAAAGAAATGATTGAATCAACTATTAAAACCAAAGATATAAAATCCCTAAAATACTGTTAAATTTAATTCAACTGTCAGAGACACAAACAAACCCCGCTGATTTAATTAATAGTTAGTACATAAGTACTGAAGACAGTATTTAAATGAGTGGGGTTAATGAATGCGCCACTGACAGTTAAATAAAAATTTAACAATAATACAAATCAAATCATAATTACTTTGGTGTTGTAATTTATCGTGTGTCCCAGTCTGGTTACTTTTCACTGCTGCAGTATCAAATATACCATCATGCATTTCTTTAGAAACCCCTTCCGTTGTTCCTTCTCCATCATTATCGTCAATATCATAACTTTGATATTCATTTCTTTCTTCAGAGAATGATATCACTGAAATATCAGATTCCCCATCAATATTGTCAAGAGAAACATCCTCGCTAGCATCTGCGTTTGGCAAGTGTTTGCCACTCGTATTGTCCACTTGATCAAAATTGTGTTTTTCAGCCTCGAATCTGTTTTCATTTACCATATCGAAAGCATGGACTTTCTTCGAACGCAAAGAGACATTGTTTATGGCGTCATTGCACGACAAGAATTGTTTATGAATGAGTCCATTCAATCCGACCAGAGTATTCCCCATAAGAGCATAGTTTACATTGTTCACATAGTTTTCATTATTCATTAAACACCCAGTTCCCGGAAAATTTAATCCGAAAGTGTTTGGAAAATTATTTGAAAGATGATGACGATAATTTCCATTGTATTCGTTCAATAATTTTACATGTCCTTCACTATTTTTGTCACTTCCGGTATGGCTGGCTCCTTGCTTCCGGAGGTCGAGAGCCGTCTGCCATTTTAAGTTTGAATCTGCGTTTCCAGCAGCTAAGTCCAAAGTTTCTGTTTTCACATTCTTTTTACAGTCTTTTCGAGTTAATATAGCATCTATGGAGAATGAAATTTTTGGTGGCGAGTCCGCTTTCTCGGAAACTATTCCAGAACTGTCCAGTCCTTTGGCGGACATTTTTTTTATTATTTGTCCAGTAAAGAAACGTCAAATAAATTATACTCAAAATTAACTGAAAATTTCCTGCACGCGTCGGAAAATAATCTGAATGTCTTAAAAAACACAATGAGCACAAAAAGCGGAAATCTGCCAGCACCGTGTTTCTGCTAGAAACAATATTATCAGTTAATAATTATATCCCATTAAATTAAGTAGAAGTTTATTATTTTTCTGTTAATACAATGTATGATAACTAATGTGGCAGGACTCACGGTTTTATCTTTCCCTCTTATACACTATCTTGAAGAACTCTTCACAGAGAAGGCGGAGCTATGCTAAACAGATAATCACCTGTGAGCCAATGAGAGAATCACTGCATTGCTTGATCTAAAAGCTTACCAGCGAATAAAAAAGTTCTAAACTTGAGCTTCAATAGAAACTGCCCTGAATCCGTGATTTAGACAATATAACAAGCGAAGCGATGGGTTCCAACGTTTTTGATCTGATATTGTCAAAAACATGATCATATACCCCTTCTATATGTATTGCAATGTTTTTAAGCTAAAAGGAACTGTAATTACATATTCCGTATTTAAAGAAATCGTGAAATATTGTTTTACTATTTTTTAAATGAAAATAACAACTTGTTTGGTTTCTATTAGTGGCATAATGAAGGATGTTATATGGTTTAATTGTCATGGTCTTCATTATCATCAACTTTATTTTGGAAAAATGGCATTACATATGCCTTGGTCATTCTTAGTAATGTATACATGCATGAACATGGCTTTGAATAATGGCAATGAGGAAATGCAACAAAATTATTTTTATGAAAATTTACTAACTATCTGTGTATTAGTAAACAACAACATGGAAGCAACAATTATTGATTTTGTAGCATGACTTTTGTTGATTTTTAAAGATACTACAAACACTTCTATGCGCAACAATGGCCAATGCACTTGAATCCAAATCAGACGAGCCGTATTCGATTCTCATAGGCTGGTCATACACTTGCATGAAAATTCGACAATAGTGTTAATTAGTTTAGTTAAAACATATTTCATTGACAAAATACAAATGTCTTACTGTAGTCAAATACATAGAATATACATAACGTGTACCAAAGGGGTCTGTCTTCGTTAAAAAGGTGTTCACTTTTAGGAGAGGGTTTATAAGCGACAATCACTTTAGAAAAAAAGTAAGTCGGTCATTATAAATAGCTGCAAAACACTTAGTATTTTCTGATGTATCATGCTAATTAATAATAACAGCACGAAACCCCTTAAGTTCAGGTAGAGTTATATTAATATGATAGTTATTCATATTTTAAGAGTCTATTCAACGTGTACTACGTCATCAAAAGTTGTTGATCTTCGACAAATCTCTTCAATATTCCCAAAAGATATTTTGTAAATCCACTTAAGGCGTTTAAGTAATCTAGAAATTTAAAATAAATGACCCTCAATAATGTCGAACTGTTGACTGACGCATTAGAATTGACTAAATGACTCATCGTCAAATAGTTAACCAGATTGTTGTCAATATTTCGGTTATCTTACAAACATGATATGATTTGCCTATCAAAATGTTGAATAAATATTGATATAGGGGTCGTACTTATAGAAATATGACTTTGATATATGAAGTGATAATTTTGTGTTGCTATGACCATACAGTGACAAATGACTTCTTGTAACAACCTGCTGAAAGTCAAGCGTTTCCTCTACAGCGATTTCAAGGTGATCATTTTTCACTCTAGGCGGACGATTTTTCAGCATTTTGAATTCTACGATCATGTGGTGGATATATCACTTCAAATGCTACAAATCCAAGTAGAAAAGACGAACAAATCTTCATGAAAAAAAATAGAAAAACAACCAGTAGCTATCTTATTTCTGTATCAGTACAATTGTCATGCAGCAAAGATGAATCCAAGCCATTCTATTTCTGTCTTGGAAATTGGGAAATAAATTGTATTCGTAAAATTCATAATTTCAATTACCTCATACAGTACATATTCATATACACAAGCATTAAAGTATAATAAGACACACTTTACAAGTATTAAAAGTCTAATTCAAGAATTCACATTGTTTCATTGTACAGTAAAATACCCTCAAACCGGACTTGCTTGACGTATAAGCTTAGGTTGCTTTCGTTTAAGTGATTCGTTAAATAGTTTTTCAGATTTGGTCAAGCTGTGTTTCATACTCATGCCATTGCTTGTTTTTACAGTATTCAATATTTTGAATAAGTAAGACGTTCAAATGATATTCCTGGTGCAATTTTACAATGTCACAATTTCGCAAAACACTTAAATTTCCATATCATTATTCTCATTTCTGGACGAAAAGATATTTTTATTAATAGAATTACAAAGCGTTTGATGAACATTTCATAAAAAAGGTGATAAGAATAAACATTTTAATTACAGTCATGTTCAATTGCTACCCCAAGAAGCTGACGAAACAATTTTAATGGTTCTGGAACATGTTGCTTATACAAACATACTTCAAACTAGTTTTAAAACAAAACTATGTTGCGCTCTCGTAATAATTTCAGTTTCGACATTTCAAGACAGCTAAATCAATAAGAAAATGAGGAACTTTAAATTTATTGAATAGTTTTCCTCCGCGCATCATTAAAATACACCCCAAAATAGTCCCAAACATTTGGTAAAGCATGTTGAAACGCAGACGATAATTCATTCTGCAATTCTTACGCTGTTACCACGTGGAGTTAGAACTATTCAGAAGATGGAAACAGTTCTCATATTTTCTCCGCAAACTAAACATTTATGAATAATAAGCTGATGACAGAAGCTCATTTCTGGAACATTCTTCTTACAGCGTTAATGAGATTCGAATTTTGTGCGGACAGACAAGAGTTAAACTTGATACAGGTTACAAGCTTTCAGCAGACGTATTTATAGTTCGCACAATATCAGTTCTAAATTGAGTGTTTATAAAAACATTCTTGAAATGTGAAGAGGTTTATTATCTAGAATTATTGTTAAGGTTTACAAGCACTTCACGTGTTTTTCTTCTTCTTTAATGATTTGTCTGCACGTGCTACATACCATGTGCCAATACACTTGATAATCGTTTTTCGGTACATAGAATCGTCAGGTTTTATGTGTATATTTTTGTGACGTGGTGTGGTGTTTTTTGTTATGTGGGATGCAATGTTTAGTACGAATATGTCAATATGGCTTTTGACAGAGAAATGACGTTGTAGTGCCACTAAATGTCACAATGTTCACTAAACGTCGCACTCGTCGCTAAGCGTCGCAACACTGACGCTAAATGTCACAATCAACGCTAAAAGTCGCACTTGGTTAGAATATTTAATACCGAATCTGAACAACACACACAATATTTCGTAGAATTGTATTTGTTACCTTCTCAGAGGTATGGACTTTTTTTCAATAATGAACATTATCCAGCAATTCTTTTTTGATTGATTCCAAATTCATTGACACTAAATCGAAAATAAATAAATAAAACTTAATATTTTTAAGAGATAATATTGCCATACTCTATGAAGGGTTCACTAATTACCGTAGCGGGAGTTAAGAAAAATTTGACATCATTTGACAAAGAGCATTAAGTTCATGCGTCTAATGTAAGAATAACAAAGTCGTGAGAAATACATTTTGGAGATAATTTGATCAAACATTGTATCATTGTGAAAAATATGTTTCCCACTGCTTGCAGATTAATTTTGTTACAAATATCACCGAAAATATAGAATTATGAAGACCCTTCTTGTCAGGCTTGTCAATTTTACATAATAAACCGCTAGGTTTTATCTGTATAAATAACTGAGTCGTCCAAATCTGCATGATGTGCAAAATCAAATCTGTCTAAAGTATCTACTTCGTTCAATTTAAAGCACATCGTATTATCTCAACGACTATCCATCGTTTTGAGACGACAACGATTCGAAACTAAATGATTCGTCCGTTTGATTAGTTAATTCCCTGAAATGACAAGTTAAACAAGTAATTGAAAATTCGCTGCAAAGTGGTCGCGAATTCGACACCTGTTTAAGACAGCTTTTCATCTTATCCCAAAGGGGGTGTCATTGATTTTCAATCTTATGGTTTATGAGTCGAGGCACTTAGAGATAAAGAACTGGCAATTGAGCGCTCTTCATAAATTATCTCCGTTATTTATTTGAGAACATGTGTTTTATGTGATATGGAAAAATTGCGGGAAGTATTATGAGTTAATTGCGCGGGGAATTAATTTTGCGACAAAATTCGCTCGCGTTTTTAGCTGTTAGGTGCAATAATATATTACATGTATATGACATTATTTAATTTTATTAAAATCGGGTCTTTTAAGGAGATAAACGGTTATACGGCACATGGATTGTTTTTCTAAAAGATAAAGATTTTTCATAATTTCAATTTTAACAAAAAAAATGCAATATGATTCGTTCAAATCGTATTTTCATTTTTTTGAACACAGTTAATATGGCTTTTAAATATTCATGACTTTATGTCACGTATTGGAACTACAGTAAAGTTCCACAATTAAAACCATAAACTCCAATGGCCTTGGCGGCATAATTTTAAGATATTAAGATGGGAAAAATAACTTCTCAAATTGAGGCATTTTGAACTAAAAAAATCGCATAATTTGTAATAACTAAGGTGGTCTTTAAAGCAGATCTTTACTGAACATGGCAATATGCGATAGATGAGTGCAATAGCACGATTTTTATAATTACACAGTGCTTATTACCAATCCTGCAATTGTGATTACCAGAGCATTCTAATTTGTGATAATAAATACATGTATTCATGAGCAATATTTATGTGTACATTTGTATATTTGTAACATAAACATACCACTAGTTAAACTAGTTTCAAAAAGTTATAGGGCAAATTTGTCAGAAATTGATTTTATTAATTACTAATCAAACTTATTTACTTAACAAGGGTATTCTCATTAAAACCTCATTACGAAGCTATTTGTGTAGTAGGGGCAGATCCAGGATTTTTTCGGGGGGGGGGGGGGTCCAAACTTTCGAACCACAACCACATTATACACTGTTTGCAAAATAATGCAACATATTATTAATAAAAACTTCATAACCATTACATCTATGTTAGCACCGAGAAAAATTGCTTCATGCTACTTAAAAATGACTTACAGTCAAGAAATACACTAATGGACAGGTACATTTTGGAATTTCTAGGAGGGGGTCCGGATCCCCCGGACCCCCCGCTAGATCCGCCTATGTGTAGAATATCGCCGAACAGTTCCGAATGATTAAAGCCACGAAGAGCGATCAGCATCACGAAGACGCATACTTTAAATGAACCAAGCCCACTCGTAGAATAATATTCATTCTGGATTAAGTTGTTAAACACTCGAGATTGAAATAGCCAGAGGACATAGTCTGTAGGATGATTTTACACTTTTGGCATTAACAATGTTAAAATTAACTCATAATATTTACAATAACTTAATTACAAAATCCCACTACATACTTTTGTGAGGACGGAAATTAATTATTTGTATTATATAGTTTTCGTGTACCCTAATTAGAGAAAAGACCCCTAGCTATAATGTAGTGTAAACACTTAAATTAGAAATAAATTCAAGATTAAAGACTTTACTATTGAATGTTATGAATGGATTTACATCTGTGTATTATCAACAGCTTGAATATCACAGAGTTACAGAATCTGATATCCCGGATGGTAAAACTTAGTAAAATCATTCGAGACCACTGTATCGTTGGAATTAAATATAATGTTAGACATTTCAATTTTAGGCCATTTTAAATCTTAAAAGCGTATCAAAATAAAATAGACAGATTATATCACACAAAAACTCTAATTATTAGTGTATCTTTCTTCAATGATGACCAAAGCATAAAATGTAAAAAATATATAAGTAAATTATTCCACCAGTGAATAAATAAATATCATCGGAGACTGGTACCATGGGTACGAATACCCCCTGTTGTAATTAACAATAATCAGGCTTGAAGATTCAACTTTATAATTACACGTGACTTCATAAATAGTTTTCCATTCACGCAGTATAGTTATGGATAAAAAAAGTTGATTTTATCAAGTGTTTCTTACCGATTTTAGCTTAAGTGTCTTTTTTTCTGAGGCAAGCTGCGTTATTCTGCGCATGTTCTGACCTGAATTAAGCATTGTTTGCTTTAATTTTAAATTATGTCCAACTTAAACGAAATTTACTAAATATATTGATTGAATGACAAAAAGCTTAGAACCTAACCAGTCAGTTACCATTCGTCTGGTTTGGTTTCAAGCTGTTAGCAATGGCTAACTAATCACCCCAGCAGGCGAAGGGTTAAAATGTAGGTCCATGTCGATTTAACAGTAGGTTACAGTCTAGAAAAAAGGTAAGGTAACAACCCTCAGTGGAAAAAGTACGACTACGAGTATATGGTGCATTCGTGGTCTGATACCGACTCGACCTCCATCGAGCCGTAATAGGTTATATCGTTGGCATTATGTTAAATCACGATCGCGGAACTAAGCACAAATAATTCATTGCAATCTGTGTGCGAAAAAAATCTAATAATACTAAAGAAGTTACCTGTCCACCTAGCTAATTAACAAGATAATTAATTTGATTTCTTGTCACGATATTTTAAAGTTATTAATTGGCGGCATATGGACGAGCTATTTGATGTATTGTCACCGGAACGGAACATGTTCCGCTGAATGAATAGAAGCGTTTTAATCGAATCGTTTAAATCTTTCAGTTTTGCTCGTTCCGGGATCTAATCCTTTTCACCAAAAATAGTGACTCTTTAAGAAAGTGAATTTTATTGCCTGACAAACACATTTTAATATCAAAATGGTCATTTAATGGAATAAAGTCATTGTTGACAGTTTTACGCCATCGGAAATTAAGACGGCTTATCGTGGTACACGTATTGTTCGTTTTATCTCATTAATTGGCCTAGCCAGTGTCATAAAACGTAATTGTATTTTATCAGCATTCATTAATCTTTTAATTGATTAATATTTATATGTTATTATTCATCCATTTTAAAGATAAAATACGATCCCAAGATCCTTACAGGATAAATAATAAATCTATTAGCTACTTGACAGGGTATGAAATAGTTTTAAGAACAAAAGCGTGGTTTTTCTCATTCATCCAAGTCTTTGTACAATATTGGAAACTATTACCTGGCCAGCAGAAGAAAGCGAGAATACAGATGGCTCTTTTCATATGGGTTTAACCCAGGTCTTAGAAACCACAACTTTTGAAACGTAGTACACAAAAGTCGCGGACGATTACATTCGGTCATGCGCAGTCAGATTTAGCGCAACGGTATGAAGTTAGGTTATTACCTATATGCACGAAAACATAGTATCATTGTCATCGGGCAGAATTATGCAAGCTTGTGTCAATTGGTTTTAATAAATTGAAGCTTTTCACATGGGACAATACTGTGGATTAATCTGCGTGTAAAAAGTCTTAAGGGTGATCAATCTCGCAGTTGTCATAAAATCGTCTTTGACCGAGAGGTCATTGAACTGCTGTCAACCTACAATTTACAAACCCCAAAAGTTCTTGCACATCTAAATCTACAATTTGATGACAAACTGCCAGGAAATTGACATTTCTTCGACGGTGCACAAGAAAAAGCTACTACGAGAAAAAGTATTGAAAATAAAGAAGTAAGAAAGGTCAAGTTATATTAGTAGCATACAAGATAAAAAGAAAGAAGAAAAACAATATTATCCCAGTTATTTTAAATCCATCCAGATCTGATCAGTCCAGCTGATATTAGCTCACCAGGACAGGATTCACCTTTGCATGGCAAAGCTTAGGTTTTTCATTTGGTGCTACTTCATAATAAAGAAGTTATCCCCTTAAAAGGTTAGTCTCTTGAGTCCATTCTTAAAGGATGTCAGGATGTCAAAGAGTGGGTCTCAGCCAACGTGGTCTGTAGGTTATTTCAAGTTGGTTCACAAATGAAATTTTGAGAAAACAACGATGATGCATACCACCAGTAATTTTGCTATAATTAAAGTTTAATCATTTGAAATTGTTTAAAAACATACATGAATGTTGATAAACTGTTTGATGCCGATCTTCACATTTGCTCAGATGAAGCCTTTTTTAAGTCATGGGTAAATAAATGTGTATCCACTTATCTTATAACAAGACTGTCCTATGATTTATAGAAGACTCTGTAGGGACAGTATAATTTGTGTGCAATACATTTTACCATATCACTTCAAATAACAAGTTTTTACAGCTTGAATAAATCGCCATCCAGTCCACTTTTTCATCGATATTTAGTCACTGTTTGGACCAATGAGAGCATACATGATCAATATGTGATCATGTGACAGTATTTTACCCAACAGTAGAGTAAGACCAGAAATACAGTTGTATTCTAGCTTTCATAGAGATTAGACATACGTTACCAGAGAAAAATGTTTAATATCTTGATTAATTAAAACAATGGGTTAGTTTCCATGCGTCCATTCAATGGAAACAGTAGTGTGACACAGATAGTTTCATTAGCCACATCAGGGGTACAAGGGTCTATATTGTTAGTGTTAGGCTGGTTTGGCTTTGACCAATTCTTGTGTTTCTCCTAGCTTGCATTGGAATTGACACAGGTAAAGGCTTTGTTCATAATTCTGTAAACCAGAGATTTTAATACAGTATTTATTTCTCTCAGTAAATATATTGTTTTATAAAACAACAACACAAACAAAATGCTTAAATATTTATTTATCACAGATGTTTGTTTACACCACTGATTATTTTACTTTCATACAATATATAACAAGTACAGGGATTTTAGTGGGGAAGCAGATTTTCTACAGAAATAAAGGAAAATGGAGACATTTTTTTTCAATAGCTTGGAAAATGAAGTTTTTTATAATGTATGTTCTATTATTTTTGTCATTTAAGTGAAAAGCAATAAATGATCAATTGTACCTTGTAGAGCTGAAATGTGTAAAACTTTTTAAGTCTCAAATTATAGGTTTTTTATTTCAACAGTTCAGTTTTCAAAAAACAAATTCTACTCTCATAAAAAATGACTTCTTTTATTGGTTATGTTCCTTTAACAGTCTAAGCTAACATTTTAATTACATGTTTATATAGATCTCCATTTGGGGGCGTTTTAAAACATTTCTCAACAAAACTAATTTTGTCAAGAAATGTATCATAAAATTAAGTTTAAACTCTTACTAAATCTTAATTGACTAAGTTTGGATCTTAAATCATACCACATTTTGCAAAGTAAAAAGACCAAGCTTGTTAACATAAGCTACATATATAATTAAAGTACAGAATATAGATTTGCAGGGAATTTTTGGCAAGTCTAATACATTCAGAATTCAATACTGCATACATGTATATACTATCTATACAAATAGTCATTTTTTACACAAACTGTATAAAAGATAACCCACCTACCATTCCAATCAGAGAAAAATCCCTGCACTTCAGTAAAAAATTTAAAAAAAATTATAACATTTCTTAAAGTTTAATTGTTAAAAAAAAATAAAATAAAAGTTCTTTAATATTCAATCTTTAACAATTACAAAGTCATTTTAAATAAAATGTTTTCAGTTTTCATTATGTGTATATATTCCATTTCTATCATGCTAGGCAGCAGTTTTTGTGGACGTGAGGTTGAACCCTCCTCCCGTGAATCGTGGGCCGTCTGTACGTTGTGGTTGAATAGCCGGAGCACCCGCTTGAGCCAGAGCTCTGTCTCTCTCCCTGTAAATAAAAAACAAACATTTTAGTTAAAACATCAAAATGAAATAAAAAGGTTTTATATAATAAGGAGCAAATTAATCAACTAGCCCAACTGTACGAAAATTAGTTATTTTCAATTTTACACAAGCACAAATAAATTGCAAAGGATTCAGAATAAACAATTACAATTTATAGGTTAACATGGGGATTTTCAGGCACAGAAACAATTATTTTATGGACTGTTTTTATATTTTTGGCTGATGCAAGCACTTGAAAAACAAGTGTTAGTTTACATTTTGAAGATCATATGACTGTTATTATATACCAAAATAAATGTATGGCAGTTTGGCCATCCAGATATGTCGTCATTCAGTAGTTATTATACCTAATCTCATACAGGTCTAACCCAGACTGTGTTTTTTATGTATATTTAGGCAATATATACATGTATAGATATAATTGTAATATATTTTAAAGTACATGGGCATTTTGCCTAAATACATGGACAAAATCTCGAAAAAGATATAAATATTTCCTTACTTTTGTTGTTGTTCTTTCTTTTTCTGCATGAAATATTTCTTCTTCACTTCTTGTAATTCTCTGGCAATTCTTTCTATCTCATATTTATATTCATTTACTTGAGACTCATACATGTTTAATTCTGACGCCATAGACTGAAAAATACACAAAACAACATTGTCATTCATCCAAATTGGGTCAAAGTGCAGCATGATGGTAGATTGTAATAAAGACTTTTCAAGATAAGGTCAAAAAGAAATCCTGTGTCAGGGACAATTAAGGTAGATAGACTCTAAGGCAGCATATTATCAAAAATCTTACAACAATTAACAATAACAATATAGAAGGATTTACGACTAAAATTAGTCGTAAGATGCTTGATAATACTGGCCAAAAGTTTGTTTGTTGACAGAACAGAATATAATTTTCACTAATAATCTATTTGCAAATACTCTTGAGGTATAATTCAATTTGAAAAAATGTAGATTCCGCAAGATTTGTATTTATCGTCATGTTAACTATACTTTATCCATCTGAAAAAAAAATCTATTTACAAAGAAAAAAATATATATATTATTAAAGGGAGGTAATTCGCAAAAAGGTAAAACTATAATGTTTTATAACCAAGCGTGAACATCGTTCACATAATTTACTAAAATTACACAAATCAATAGAGATATACACTTACTTTCATCTGTTTAGTTTTCTCTTTTAATGTCTGTTGATATATAGAAAGTTGTTCAGCTACTTCTGGTCCTGGTTGTCTAGCTAAGATATGTTTCAATTCTAGGTATAATTTCTCTTTCTCTTGGATCAATAATTCTTTCTCTACTACCTCCTCTGTCTTAGCAATCAAACGTTTCTGTAGAGTGTGGATCTTCTGTATGTTCTCATACTGACTTGGATCACTTCCCTGAAATTAGTAATTAAGATACGGTAAATTCTCAATTACAATACATGACAGATTATGTATATTATACTAACACACTGAAGAGCTGTATACCAAGAAACAAGTCTGTGTTTAACTTCAAAGTAATAAAATCAAGAGGCATTCAAATAATTTTTTTCATGTTCATATACATTTTCTTGGCCAGGACGGCCTTTAATTGCCGTCACTGCCTTGCTTGTATATATATTTATATACAAATGTATATATATATTAAAAAATGCATAATATTTCTTAATTCAGAAATAGTAAACTATTAGTTTATATTTTCCTGGGACAAAATGTTCAATACTGCATATCTAAGCTTTTTTTCAAATCTCACAATATTTCCAGTTTTCAAGACTGTACAGAAAATAAAATCTGAAGAAAACCCTAACTGTTTTATGAAGACAAAAAAAATCTTGTCATCGGCATTGAGACATTATCATGCCAAAAAAACAAAGTTTTTGTCAAAGTTTTAGACAGTAGAAAAATCTTCATAAAGTTTGTTATTGTATGGAAAATCAACCCTTTAAACCAATATTAATTTTTTATCTTGATTTTTGTTGCATTGACTTTTTAAACAATGTACTATACATACCTCCAGTTTTCTCCATCTATGTATATTCATAGGATTTTCTAATTCTTCTTCTAAAGCCTTACATCTTGTTCTCTCTCTTAATAATTCTCTCTGTATATGATATACTTCACGTCTACAATGTATAATAACATTGAAATGTATAAACTAAAATCTGATAAATATATTACTTGACAAAAAATTATTTTTAAATTACCTAGATTGTTAGATATACATTATATTGGTGAATTTTATTAAATCCTCAGAGGTGGATACACTGATCTAGCTGATTAAAATACTCAATTAAAAAGAGTGACTACAGATATACTGTAATAAGTATTTAAATCAGCAGAGTAAATGTATGCACCATTGACAGTTGAATAATATTTAAAAATATATGAGTGCACTTCAGAGCAAATCTTCAATTTTGAAAGCAGCATTGCTAGTATATGTTTTTCATAGGACAAAAACAAGTACCATCAAAAACTAATTTTAAAAGAAATTAAAATATAAATTTGAGTTGATTTTGCATTATTTTCTAATACTATTTAAAAGTTTGACGATCAAGTAATAAAAAAACATGAAAACTTAATTATGAACATAAAAGCAAGTACCGGTAACCAATTAATTTTACCTTAGATCTTCCACGTTAGCCACACTCTTCTGTAAGATACCCTTCTCTCTACGTAATTTCTTAATCTCTAGTTTCAATACTCTGATATCTTCTAGTCTTTGATTATATTGTATCTCACCCTTATTTAAGGTAGATTGTTGAATCTTTATCTTCTCATACAGGAGAGCTAACTCATCATTTCTACGTACAAGTTGAGTTCCGAGAATATCACGTTCACTGATCACCTGTAAATCAAAGAAGTTCAAAAGTTAAAGTTCCATGTATAAAGGATATTAGTCAACTATGGTGTCAGTCAATTTTTATTTCACCAAGTGAGCCCAGAAAAGATCTTATTTCAAAATTGATGAATATTTTGTTTCTTCCATGTTTTTTCTGTGTCTTGTTAATATATGAGTGGAGAAAAATTGTACAAAAAGGTGGCAAAATAGCATGTTTACAGTCTCTGGAAAGTACTAGCACTTGAGTTCTTTTGGGAAAAACATAAATGAATAAAATGCAAATTTAAAGTTGAAAAGAACAAAAACTTGCATTTTGTACCCTTTTTGGCTCCTCCCCAGTATTGCCATGGTAACTAGGGTTGAAGCTGAAATGGTTTTTTCTAAAAGGCAATCACCAAGAAAATAACTCGGAAAAAAGAGCAACATGAAATAGACCTAACACATTAAGGTGAATAAATGGCCAATTTCTGCACATGTCCTGACTAGTAAAGGGATAAAGAGAACCATCCGGTAAGTCTAATTAAGGTTTCTAAAATGGCCATAAATTAAAACATAACTAACCTGATCTAATTCTTTCTTCTGTCTAACACGTTCAGCATCAGCCTCAGATATAATTTTCAACAGTTTTCTCTCTTCAGCTTCCTGAGCTTCAATGTAAGCTTTGTTCTCAGCTGTAACGTACGACATGAAATGTCTTTATTTTAAAATCATATATTTATAACCATTACATTACATTTACATTGATATTTTTTTGTATGGATTAATGCATAGAAACACATTGTATAGGTCATATTACAGCTATTCCTGGAAAGGCTAAGTCTCTGAATTTAGCTGTTAACCAGTTGTTAGGAGCCTGTCAGTGAATTATAGCTGCCCTATAAGTTTTGGAATCAGTGGTAGGAAGAAGAATGACGATAGAAAATATTTCATGATCAAACTCCACGAAAATATGCCCCATCTGGGAAAAGAACCCACAACTCCTCAATCAGTAGACTAGCATGCAACCGACTGAGCTAGCTGGACAGGCTTGGAAAGTTAAAATCATGTCCTAGGAATCTTTAACTAAATTATTCTGAAGACTGATCAATTAACCTACCAGCTAATTGTTTCATTTTCTGAAGTTCAGCTTTCAATGTTTCTTTTTCTTTCTCTACTCTCTGATGTTCTAAATGTTCCTTTACAAGAGCAGCTTCCTTTGCTTGTATTTCTTCTTTAAGTTGATCTATTTGATGATTCATAATCTTTAGCTTTCTCTTCATTTCAGTTATCTCATCCTATGAATATATCAGAATAATAACAATTATAGTTTAGTGTAAAGTCTGATTCCCTTAACTTCAATTCTGATGATCCCCAAAAATTTAGGATGAATCCCAAGTGAATTTTAGCTGGGGATTTTATCTGAATCCCAGAAAAATTGCCTTGTTCTTATGACAATTTAAATTTTCATGAATTAATTAATCACAATATGTGTCTGCAAGTCTATCGGAAATGTATTTTATTGGAGATATCCCATAAGTTAATGTGGAATTTCTGAAAAGCTGACAAGGGATTCCCTGTAGTTAAAACAATAAGTGTTGACCCTGTATATTATCATAAGATGTTCGATAATATGCAACCAGAAATCCAAACCAAGATCTTATTCATGGATAGATCACATTGGAATTAAAATATCAAAATTTATTTTCTAATTTATTTATAAATGTATGAAAATAACTTACCTGGGATTCAATGAGATTTTTACTGTAGAGATTTCTGTCACTTCTTACAGCTTCATACAAGTTTTGTTGTTGTTTTAATTTAGTCTCAGACTCTGCAATCTTCTTTTTAAAGTCAAATATCTGCATTTCTCTGACCTTAACATCTTCCATATGTTGAAGTACCTGAATAAATGAAATTAAAAAATGTATAAAAAATTTTATGTATATACATATAAAAATCCATTTATAAAGTATAACACTGCAAAGAAAATACAGTCATTCATCCGGTACAAATATTATTTCAAGCATCTTAAATGAAAAGTATTTTTTTAATATATGAAAATTTCACTTAAATATGACGATTTTATCAATTGCATTTAAATGTGAAAGTAGAATGCAAACCACAGTAAAACTTTATTTGTTTGTAAATACTTAAAACAATAGCCTTTGATCACAGTGTACATGTATTCAAGACAAAGCCTTTTGATAGAAAAATCTTCCTTCAAATTACATATCAATTAAACTCTAAAACTCTGAAATGATTTTCAATTATTCATGCTAAAATGACGTGTTCAGACAACCACTTTTATATCCTAATTTCTTAGACTGGAATACATTAAGTAACATTACCTTCTGAGTAAGGTCACTGGCTTCGTTAATGTAACGATCTCTTTCTTTCTCAAGTTGATAAATAATCTTTCTCTGTTTCTGGGCCTCTTCCTTGTAGTTCTGAATTTCTTGTTCCAAATTTTTCTTACTCTGCTCATGTAACTTGACAAGACTAAGTTGTTTAGTGGTGGCACTAACTGCCTTCATCATTTCTTTGTGTAGCAAGTCACGCTCTCTTACGAGACCATCTATCTGCTTCTTGTCAGCCTCCGCTTGCTTCTTGGATGCCTCAAGTTCTAGATTAGGAAGGAACAGAAAAACATACAGAGTTAACTAAACAATCTTTTGAACAAGAAATGTAATGTGGAAACCACATTAAAGCCAGATTTAAAAACTTTAACACAAAAATTACAAAGGGAATTAATCCATAATAAATGCAGGTAGAGTTGTGGTTACTTTCTAATTCTGTTCATCACATGGAATGTTATCATTGCATGAAGTTTCATAAAGATCTGACAACAAATGGCAGAAATATATTGTAAAGAAAAAACTTTAAAGCAACTGTGAACAACACCGGACGCCCGACCAACCACCCGCCCGAGTTTCACCAAACTATTAGCCAAATTTTTTCCTTGAAAAATCCTGCTTAAAATAAAAAGGAGTAAGCAAACGCATCAGGAACAGCAACAGTAAAAAAAACACAGACCTTCCACATTGTTAAAAAGCAATGAGGATGAATTATTTTAGATTTTTAAACTTTTGCTACATGGCCGAATTATTTCATGGAAAATTACTATATAACAGAACAATACAAAAGCATGCCCAGTCTGGGAATCAAACCCATCACCCCTAGATTTGTAGACTTGCATGCTACCAATTGAGTAAGCCAGGCAGGTCAAGAACATGTAATTAATATCAATTAGATCATTTCCATAATAATCAAGTAACATATAATTTTGTATGCCTGATAATGCCAGTAATTAGAAAATTGATTATTCTATTCAATGTACCTCTTTCCAGACCAAGAATCTGTGATTTGTACGTCTCTCTCTGGAACTCAAGCTCAGCTTTGTTATCTTCAACTTGACGAAGTTTACGTTGAATTGTCTCCCTTGTCTTATTTAAACGTTGAGTTTCATTCTTGAGTTGACTTACTTCATCCTCTTTCAACTACAAATATTCAGATAGAGTTCAAGAATTAAGAACTACAGTTTAAAATTAATTTGATATTCAACCTATTTCAAAGGCCTCATAATTTTATTTAGCTATTTTTTTGAACAAACTGTTATACAGCAGTTCTAATTCTGACACATACTCATTTAACGAAATCCACTTTTTGGCTTCAAATTAGCATTGCATGTTTGATGGACAGAATATGTGAAGGCTAATTTGAAAACATACAGCCAGCATAACAGTGATGCTCTAAACAGGGTTTCATGGAGCGCAGATGTCAGAAGATCTAGCTGCCTGCTGTCCACCCCAGTTCCTGGGATACCAGCAGCAGATGACAAATAAACAATGTTTTGATATATTGATGTTTTTTTATAATAGCAGAAAAATTCTGACTTTTTGGATGCTAGTTATGATCACATACAAGTTTTCAGTTTCCATTCAATAGATTTTAGATGTTCAAGTTTAAAGCAAATTACCGATACATGAGTCTTATTATTGAGATAACATAAAGGTAACCAAATCCCTTTTTCACTGACAATTGCTACATACCTTAAGTTCAGAAACTCTTGCTTGGTTCTCTTGAGCCAAAGTATCGGTAGAAATCAATTGGTTGTCAAAATCACCCTGAAGTTTCTGGAATCTTGTGTTCAGAATGTCGGCATCCTTGATGGCCCGTTCATTCAAGATCTGCAAACAAATAAAGGCAATAATTTAATACTAAGGTATTTTTACTAATTCACTATTGAATAAGGATGAATCAACAAACTTAAGATAACTTATTTTAGTTTCATTGTGAAACAACTTAAATTTATCAATTTCGAGTTTGCTTCCTGGTCCCATAAAACTGATCTATTAGTTTCTTGCTCAAGAAAACAAAGGGTAGATTTTCAGGGGCGGTGAAATCAATCGTCTGTATTGTCCGTGTTGTCCCAAGGCAAGTACCCACAAGTTGATTTTTCAATAATTTTATTCTGTAATGTTCATACGGACTAGTTACTTTACCAGTTCGCAGGAACAGACAAGTAAATAATTTTAAGATTTTGCCGGCCCTGATTTTGAATAGGATATGACCAAATAGAGCTGGGTATCAAATGGTTACCAGTCCAACATCGTAACTGCTCGGCCACGCCCACTCAACAAAAATGCTATATCTTTCACAATTTATAGCAAAGACAATTTATAATGAAAGAAATTGTATCCAAAGAAGCAGTATGCACTAACTTGAACTTCATGCGTCAGATGTGTTGAATATATAACAATGAAAACCTATGCTTTGGACAAGAAAATGCAACAAAGGGCAATAACTCCAAAATTATGTAGCAAAGAGTTATTGTTCTTGTGCATAGCACTTATGCACAATGAGATCTACCTACAAGTGTCGTTTTAAGTAAGACTTATGCTCTGGACAAACCAAGCGAACAAAGGACACTGTCACCCCCATCTCCTTTTCAGGAGACATAAAAAGGTTTTTCATGTTTATTAACTCAAGTGTTAGAAAAAGTATATCTAAAAACATACCCTTTGTTCCTTCAGCTGCATTTCCAGTTTAGTAATATCTTCCTTGTATCTATGTATCTGAGTTTGCATGGTTTTAATCTCAGAACCCTTGGCATCAAGATCAGCCTTAGCTTGTTTCATTTCACGTTCCATCTTGTCACGTTTACGAGCTTCTCTTTGGGCCTCGTTATTACGCATCTGAATATCTTGAGTCAGCTGTAAACAAAAAAATATTCATTATCAAACTTTGCATCTTAAATCCTTTATTTTATTGAAGCCAATATTTAGATGTTAATACATGGCAAAGGAGGGCCTGATGGGAATTAATGGCCCTCTTTAATGAATAATGCCCTAAAAGCTTCAGCTAAATAATCAGTCACATTACAGTGATAGAAGCCCAACAAATGCTCAGAATGTGTATGACTATATTAAGTAACAGGTTTATCAATAAATTATACTACATTTCCTTTCATATTTTCTCATATAAGCACAAGTTTTTTAAGAATCTCCTTTTAAATAAACAAAATCATTGTATCGACCTTTCACTCCATTTTTTGTCAATAATTTGAAAACATTAATGAAAGTTCCATTCAGTGCCTTTTAGAATAAACAAATACAATGTATATTTAATACTATCATGTCCAATATAATTCAAAAGTAAATATACAAGTAATATATAAGAAAAAGAAAACTATCATCAATATTTTGGTCAAAGCCTTTATCAAGAAATCATTTTCATGAATATAACTTCTTGATAAAGGCTTCGGCTAAAAAATTGATGATAGAGTTTTCTTTTTTATAAATATATTATTTTAGATTATTTTACCTCTTGTATTTTCTCCTCAGCCTCATTCTTCTGTTCATCAAGATGATTCTGTGTGGCGTTAGATTGAGCTAATTGTTCACGTAGTTTAACAATCTCTTGTAAACTTTCATCACGTTCCTTAGTTAAATCTTCCTTGATTTTCAACAATTCATTCACACTGTAAAACAATAAATGAAATAAAATATCATTAAAAAATCTTACAAGATAATTTAACGTAACAATAAAGCAGGGATGAGCCTGGGTTCCAAATTTAGGGAGAAGTGACTTCTCCCTCCCAGTAATTTAGGGAGAAGTGCTGTGGTGTGAGGGAGAAGTTGGGAGGATAGACCAGCGGGAAATGTCGATGACCGGAATGGAATGTTTTGAACAGTATTCACAAACTTCTCTAATGCAAACTTTTCTAGAACTTTTATCCTTTAAATGCATGTTATTACTATTACATTTAGTAAATGATATGTCTGCTGTAACTCACAAGTAGTGAGAGTATTAAAACACACCCTGGATGTTTGGTTACTGAGTTATTTGTTCTATGTTTTACACAAAATTCGAAGAACACATTGATATGGTATCAAATTGTAAACTTAAATATCTAATTTTCATTTCAATAAAAATTCTTCTTTTTGGTATAGCATTTTTACTTGCTAGTATACATTCATCAAAAGAGATTAAAAATGCATATAAGACCATATGGAAAATATACTATCAGTGTCCTCGTTTTTGACCTTTCTTTGTTTAAATATTTTTTATTTAATTATTTCTGCTGTAAAGGACAAACCTTTTCTTAGATATGACATATTATGTAGCAATAAATGCTTATTAATGATTTTTTAGAGTCTGCAACACGACTTTAGCGGGTGGATTACGTGACGAATACTTTGACAATTTTCATAAATTCAATTGAACCACGCGGTGTTTATTCCTGAAATCGAAAAAATTGAGGGAATTTCCCCGTTACTTATTGCTTAATTAAGAAGAATTAATAATCAAAATAAGATTATTGAAATACTGATTTAACCTTGTTTCGTTTAATTGGCGATAGCGTGGATCGCGAAGTATATAACATCACGCTTAAAAAAAACAAATAATTGCAATCATTAGCAAACTGCTAATTACGTCTTTTTAACTGCCTCATAACATGCTCATAATTAGATACAATTATCAATTGAACGGCAAACATCCAAAAAGCTTAATCTACTTTTATTATTGTCGAATCACAGTTTGACACGTGTTTGTTAATTTCAATCGTTTTATTACGATATCAATTTATCGGGCCGACATATAGCACTATTGAATTTTTAAGCGGACGCTGGTTGGTCATAAAGGTGACAAGATTACACAGGGGCCATCAATAAACGCTCGAGTCACTTATTATCGGCTTTTGAAGCATGTATTTACTAACAGCACACCTCCCGCGTAGTTGATTGGTCGATTACATAAGAAATGCGGATGTAACATACACTCCATCCGTCGTTTAATCGAGGTCTCGAGGACTGTCATAATCTGGGTCATAATTTGTTTCATTGATTTTCCGAAAATGACGGCGACTTCGATTTCGCTTTGATGTGCTAATAGAGCGAAGTTTTCACAGACAGGGCGACTTCTTCGCCCGAATCGCCCTCTCGGCTCATCCCTGTAAAGAATGATTAACAACTAAAATCAGTCGTAACAGGCTAGATAATACGACCCCCAGGGGAATGTAAAATGTATCAGGGCCCTATATGTGCAGTGTAGTACATGTTTAAAAAATGTGGGTGAAATCCATGTTTTGAAATAAAGTTAAGTGCAGTTTAAAGTCTGCTTCTATATACATGTTCAGTTGATTTCTACAATTTTGTAAACAATTTTTGACCATGAAATTATTTCTACGGCCATTCTCTCTCATACCACTGGTGAAGTCTGGTTCTTTATCATGTATAGCTTTTGTTAGTCACTGATGAGAGTATGCGCCTAGTAACTGGTTAAAAGATTAATCCAGAGATTAAGCCTTTCCAGGAAAGGAGAGTTAGTCGACTGACTGCTGTGATTTGACCTATACAATGTGGATACGGTATTAAACCCAAACAAAGGAAACTTACCTATGTTCTTGTCCCATAGTGAGACCGGCACCTTGTTCTACAAGTTTACTAAGGTTGGCAATCTCCAGCTTTAAAGATTGGATTGTTTCACGAGCTCTAGTTTCTTTCTCATGAGCAGCATCCACCATCTTCCAGGCTTTTTCAATTTCCTGTAGTAAATTAATTTTTCAATAAAATATATCATTTTGAAGAAAATACATCAGCAATTGACTGACTTTAACAAAACAATTTTCATTTCTTCATCAATCATGACTCCAGTCTTGTGAACAATCATTCAATCTTAACTACTTAGTATTATTTAATATTAGATAAAACCTTCAGATAAATGCAAATTCTAGGTTTGCTCTGTGGCTTTTAAAAAAATAACATTTAGATATAAGCCTATTCAAATTACAGTGCTGATTGGAGAGATGTGTAAAAAGAAATACTGATTGTTTTTATTCATAATAAGACTGTGTCGTAAGATGGCAGTCCATTAACAATGACTGACAAACATTTGTTACTTATATCAAGATATAAAACAAAAAAAACAACAACAAAAAGTGATATAATTATCCTCATACCTTCTTTAATGAAGCTATAGTAGCCTGATCTTCCTGGGACAACTTTAGAGCCGTGGACACCTTGGCCGAGTTAGCAACAATTTCAGCATTGAGTTCTCGACATTTTTGCATCAATCTTTTCTCACTTTCATGGGACTTCTTCAAAGCCTTATGTAACTTCTCATATTCACCTCTGAACTTTTCTAAACTTCTATCTCCCATTAATTCACTGAGAACCTGAAGTAAATATTACAAAAAATCAATCAGATGCATTGCAGTATATGTGTGTATAATTGTGTACTTCAGAGATATAAGACAAGGGAGATAACTTACATAAAAAAATCACAAGCAATTCTGCAACAGAATGTTGTTTTATAAATCTAATCCAAGCAAAATGATAAACATGTTGCAATGAATAAAAGATGCTAAGTTCGAAATCATCAATCATGGTTTTTAAACGTAAAAAGAGAGTAAATTGGCATTTTGGGAATTCAATCTAAGAAAATTTCTTCAGTCAATGCATTTTTTTAAAAAGAAGATATTCTTCAATACATTTAAAACTACTATACATATTTATTATGCAGATATTTTTTGTAACAATTTTTTTTAGAAGCTTATTAGTTTATGCTAATGACAAGTAAGTATCAAATCTAATATTTTATGAATTGAATTTAAATTGTATTCTTACATCTTGAAAGTCTTTTTCAAGCGCTTCAAATGCACTATCTTCAATAGATGCCTTCTCTTTCCCACCTTCCTCCTTTTTCTGAAATAAAAAAAAGGCATTCAAAAATATGTACAGCACAAACAAGACATCTATAGGTAATAACGTTATTTGCTGACAAAACAGAGAATTAAAGTTTTGAGAATTTATCAGTCATGTAATTGCAAAACTTTATTAATGTAAGGTTACTGCACTAGAATTGAACCATGATCCCTGATCAGTAGGCAGAGGATCTACTTACCAGGGTTCGACACTAACAGTGTTCTAGGATTCTGAGGATCCCCAAAACTTGGTAGGGACCCCTATGATTTTAGCTAGGAATTCCTAAAAAATTGCTGTGATTCTGCAAATTTGAATTTCCAATTTTCGACTTCAAACATTTTTACATTTTTTTAGATGGATCCCCTATGTTAAGAAGATTCTCAGAATAACTGAATACCGATTCCTTTAGGATCCCTGGTAAAAGCAGTAAGTATCAAATCCTGCTGACTAAACTAGTTTATCTTATAACGGTTTTTATCTGAACCTATTTTTATCCTTACTTATACTCTTGGCAGTTGAAGTGCAAATGTCTGCATAGGATCCCCTCATGGGGTTTGACATAATTGGTGATATTGTGGTATACAAGGAGTATGAGGCTCTATAATTGTCACTAATCTAAACTTCTTGCCTTACAAATGCACACTTGTTTGGATGAAGCCAGTTGTTTCCAGGTTCAGTAAATTATTGGAATGTATAAAATTTGGATAGTTTGGATAGTTTTGTAGCAGGGCTTTCCACCATAGATGTATAAATGCATTACATAGATGAAATGGAAAACATGAGTTCAAGTCTAACTTTATTACAAATTTTATAACTTAAGCTCATAGGCCTCACACACCTTTCAAAGTCATAAAGCTTGTCAATGCCCCAGGCCAGAGACTCAGACCTGCACTTTAATGGGAACTCCAGCCCAGAAGAATAAGATACTGCAGTGCAAGTGAGATTAAACATTGCTGTAAATTGTAAAATGAATTGATGAGTGTAATTTCAATCTAGTCACTGGTGACATCAACTTCATGCTAAACCTTGCATTAAAACACAACCAATAAATCGAAGTTTTGACAGATTTATGATTTATTGAGACCATCTTATAAAAAAGATACATCACACTAACTGAATTGTGTATACTTACATCCGTCATGGTTAAGATTCAACTAGTTCAAAGGCCACAAACGATTAAATCTTCCCTTGGAACTACAATTAACGTTATTAGCTGTTATGGATGCTCTGTTGTCCTTAACGACGGAAAGGGAAGTAACTTAAGCACTTCCGGTTTAGTAATCGCATACAACAATACAAAAATATTTAAAAAATATACTTTTTTCTGCTTATTGCGTATAAAATTTACCATAATACATCATTTTTTACATTTTGTTAAACTTTAGATAACAATTAAGGCATAAATAATCAGGTTTTGGGTCATTTAATTTTTTTAACGATATAAGAGAAATCAAAATGGCCGACAAAAGAACTTCGCAAGATGTTTACATTTTCTTTGGTCCAGATTTTGTGGTATTGCATTAAATACATCGATATTTTTAGGCACAGCCTGCTGACAGAGGAAAATATTTATATGCCAAAGCTTCCAAGCGAGCTCGACAAAGCACTAAATTCATGTACGCGTTTATTTAACCGAATCTGTTCAATAAGGGGAGGTAACTGTGTAAATGACTACTCTCTGAATGAACTGTCAACTAAGCATTTCATAGTAAATCAATCTTTCAATCGCAAGAAAATCTACAGTTTTTATTGGTTTTAATTGCTGGTTGTTTGATCAGACAGCTTTTGGTGAAAACTTGTTCTCTAAGTTATGTAGTCATCGGAAAAGCTTGCCAAATCTGGAATTCAGGAAAGCTTACTAGATCTACATCTTTTTAACAATGTGCTTTCTTTTTGTTCTTTCAGGGAAAGAATACATTTTACAAGAGAGAACTGATGAACAGCCATGTCTGCATCAGGCCCAGTGACATATATCAGAAAAATCCAACGTATGGATTTAGAGATGTTTGTTTCCAGGTGGTTGCATTGTTAAAAGAGGTTTGTATTGTAATATTGTTTGAGCAGTAGTCCAGTGGTAGGACATGGGCTTAGGGATTGAGAGGTCACAGGTTCCAACCAAACTAGAAGCACTGCTAATTTCCTTAATTTGTTCCACTCCACCCAGGTGTAAATGAGTACTGTGAGAGAGCGCCTGCCTGAAGGTGATTTCAATGACCTGGGGTTAACATACAATATTGCAAAGATGACTGAATAACAGAATTTAAACTGCACTTTAACTTTTTTATCTATAGCATATTGAGTGATCTGTTACAAAAATAGTTCACATTTGTATAATAACGATCCGGAACTTTAATTCTGAGTCATTTAAAGGGAAATCTTAACTAACTAACTAGAGATCTTAGGATCATTGCATTTACTAATTCAGTAATGTATTTTTTTAACTTACATTTTTCTAATCATTAGGGTTGGAGTGTGGCTATTGTAGACAACAATGAATGCAAGAAAACTCGAATGTCATATGTGAAGCTACTGCAGAAAAAAGTAAGTATTGTACTACATGCAGATAAATTTTGAATGGGCACAGTATATTTGTACTAGTACACATGTGTATCTTACATTTTTTTAAAGTTTGGTCTATTCCAATATATGACTTAAGTTTTATTGATTGTATTTTTTTAGTTTGATTGAAACAAGTTTTTCCACTCTTCATTCTGCTTCCTGGTCTCCCAGTACTGAGCTAATGGGATGTTTTGTTTCTGCTTAAGTATTATCTACCCAATCTACTCGGGGACTCTAGAATTACAGCTGTTTAATCATTCATGATTTGATTAGTGTATTTTGTATATAACACATATACTCTGAAATAACATACAAATAAATTATTGTTTATATTTTTTAGTGTGGAGCTGTATCATTCACAGGCGTCAGTGTACTTCCTATGTATGGATGCGATCAACTATTCTGGACACGAGAATTACGTTTAGCTGAAGAATCTATGAAATTTACTGATAATTCTACCTCTTGTATAAATGTATGTGATTCTAAAATACAAAAATGGTTCTCTGGTGAGTCGAACATGGAAGTGTCTTATCAAACAGGAATAGGTAAATAATAAAATTGTTATACTTAAACCTTTGACAGTCTTATAAGTATGAAACTGGCATTAGAGATGTGATGCACTGTAAATAATTCACCTTTTTCTGCTTAACCTTGCCTAGGAATCATGAAAACTGACAAGATAAAGTTGCTTAACAGAGTTGATGATGTTTTCATTAAGTATAGCCCAAATATAATTTAAATATTAATGAACTTCATATAATTTGTTAATTATGTCACAATTTATGTAATTGGTGATAAATCAAACTCACAAATTGGCTTATGTTTTCAGTTGAATGTATGAATGAGAAGGAAGGATATAAAGTTATAAATAAAGTTGTTGGTATATATACAAGATCTATGTTCAAGGTATGTAAATAAGTACAGCCCAGTAGGTAAAACTACATAATATCAGAAGTATAGAAATCATATTTGAAGAGATATAGGTGTCTAAACGTGGCCACATAACGAAATTCAGAAACTACAAAATTACCCCGCTTTTCTTAAAAAGACATTTTTTCCAAAATATTTAATATACTGTCTAACTATTTCAGTTTTGTCCATGATTGGTGGCACAAATACACATTTAAAGTTTCAGGCAGATTTGAGAGGATGACCTCAAAAAAGTTCTTAATTTGAGGTTGATAAGAGATGGAATGATTATATTGGAATTTTGACATTTGATTTAAAATTCAACATATTTCTAGTTCTTTTTGATGTAATAGACATTTTATATATGTTTTTTTTTTCATTTTGTTATGTTACTGTACTGTATTTTTTATTGTTATACAATTTTGATTCAAAATTAAACATATTTCTAATTCTTTTTGGCTTTATAGACAATTTACATATGTTAGTTTATTTTGACATTTTGTAATGTATTTGTACTGTTTTCCATATGTTATACAGTTTGAAGTACCAGCTTTATTGATACAGTGGGAATTCTTGTACAAATATTCCAGTTCTACTAGATTACATAAAATATGTCAGTTATGGTCAGATGTTAACACTTGTGGTAGAATTATTATCATCTGTGATGGTTACCAAATTCTTACTGGTATGTTTGTTTTGTTTGTTTTCTTATGTTTAAATAGTCTACAATACTTACTATGATTTCTGTCCACTAACTGTCTTCTTATTTAAAATTTATAAAAAATTAAGTAATGTACTCCTTTCAAATTACTAATGAAATGACAAAAATAAATAGTACATAAATTTAAGAGCAGTGGAATTTTACTTCAGGGAAAATATATACTTTTTAGGGGTAAGATCATTCAATAGTTTAGAAAGACAAAAATAAGATTTTCAGAATCGGCTGACCCCTTCAAAATATTTAAAAATTACATATTGACATATAAATAAATGAAGGCCACTGTATTTGTATTCTGTAACTTCAATTTGATACATATTTGATGTTCAACAGTTCAAGTATGTTGATTGTTGTAGGTGAGGTGAAGAGAAGCCAACAATTTAAAGATATAGATGATACTATGAAAACATTCACAGATAAAGTTTGTATTTGTTTCTTAAAATTGTAAAATAACCATTATTCTACATAATTAATATAATTGTCAAAAGGCAAAGCCTTAGCTATATGCATGTTTGTGTAAATCTGTGAGTTAAATGAATTATAATGGTGAAACTGACCACAAATTGAACTTTGGTAAAAAACTACTATTTTCTGAGTAATATATACTATTATTATACCTCACTGTAATTTCCCTATGCTAAAGCCTTATACCGGAGCGGGTGTTATTTTGTTCGATCACATTGTTATATTACCCGCTATCTAAGGGAGACCACTTATTAACGATTAGTAGCCATGATTTACAAGTTACTTCCCTTAGTTTATAAGCGGTTCCCGGCTTACGCCTGTGTACTGATAGCGAAACTGGGAACAATACCAGATCAGTGTTGCAGCCGACATTTTGTTTCAGGTGTTGTCAAAATAAAGTCAATCGTAAGACAAAAATGACATCAAGATTTGCTACCATTTCTACGGAGGATTTAAACTTGCTGGACTCAGAGAAAGACTCTAAATCGACCTAGTGAATGGTGGTAAATGTTGAAAATTTCAAGTTGTTAGTGAAACTGTAAACTGTAAACAGTTTGATTGAGAATATTGACACGACTCTAATTGAGTCTGATTTAAAAAAAAATTTATCTAAATTTTTATCTAGCGCCTCAGTTGATATTATTTTCCAAGGGTTGATAATCTGTACCGTCACCCTCACTGCCATGTGTTATTTATATAATATGTATGCCAAGTATTTTTCATGGATCTGAGCAAGCCGCCTATGGCAGTACAATAAATTCTTTCTTTGTCCTGTGTCTTTAGAAAACAATTGTTATTAAAATGTAACTCCATTTACAGTACTTCACTATTAGAAAACTGATGCATATTTTATTATTTGTTTGTTTTGTTTTACAGTTCACCATGTGTCCTGTGTATGTGTTTCATGTCAGTGAACCAAAGATTGCTGGGTCTTATATCATACCTCCAAAACCTGGTATACTAGCATTTCTACAACAAAGACATTGTCTTAACTTAACATCAAAGGTGAGCACACTATGAATGAGACCATAGGCGGATCTAGGGGGAGGGGGTTCCGGACCCCTCCTGGAATTTCCAAAATGTACCTGTCCTTAAATGTATTTCTTGAGTTTAAGTCTTTTTTAAGTAGTATGAAGCAACTTTTCTCGGTGCTTAACATAGATTTTATGGTTATGTAGTTTTAATTAGTAATATGTTGCATTATTCTGCAAACAGTGTATAATACGGTAGTGATTCAAAAGTCTGGACCCCCCCTAGAAAAAGTTCAACCCCCCCCCTCCCCGAAAAAAATTCGTGGATCCGCCCCTGGAGACTCTAAAATGACAATTCAATCTGAGAAAGGAAAGATCACTGTTAAATCAAGTATTTTTATGGAATTTCATGTGTAGTAAAATTTACCAGTTCTAATACTATTAGCAACTATCAGTTGCTTTACTTACCAATGCAGGTTGAAATAGGTCTTTGTTTTGAAAATGTGATGCTATTTTTTTCAACTTAATATTTGAAGAATTTGCTAAGAGTTAGTTTGATCTCATTGAAATAGTTTAATTCCAAAACCAATTGTTTAGCTAAATTGGTCTCTTTTACTTGCCATTGGAAGTTTTAATACAATCATTCGCGTGAAAACTGAGGACTAGAAAAAAAATTTGGGGGGGGGCTAGTAAAATTACTGATTTCATTTAGGTAAATGAAAATTTTGTCTCTTAGGGCCCTAACTATTGAACATAATAAATCAGGCTAGTGCTTGAGAATATTTAAATTGAAGACAAATATGTATCATTATATAATACAGAGCCCTCAAAAAGTTTTTGGACAGTTGAAACTTTGAGAAAACTGATTATGCATAATACAAATTAATTAACTATCATTAGACCTTATTCATGGACCTTATTCATGTAACATTGTTTAAATCATATGTTAATAAACTAGTCAATGCTGAAAATTTGCTCAAATGACTCTTTCTTCCTTATACTGATGAATAAAAGTGAATCAGTTTATCTAAAAACTCAAGATTTTGTCCAAGAACTTTCGGAGGGCACTGTATATGGTATAATTGATTATTTCAGAGAACATTATATGTATATGAGACTACAACACATATGAAGATGGTAGAAGCCACTGGTGTTAGATATATAAAGGTATAGTACAGCGTCAACTGAAGAGTTAATTTTGTGTTATAAATATTAGACTTCACAAAACTCTTTGATATGAGTATGGAGTTTTATTAGTTGACTTTTTTCAAACCTCTGCCTTTCTAAATGTGAATATTCCCTCATCGTTATCCAAAATTGCAAACAAAATATTGTGGGACAAAAAAGCATACTTATTTTCTTAAATCATTGTCTTAAAACACTTTATTCTCATAAAAAGTTCTTTCAATAACACATTCACATTTCTGACCCCGTTACGAAAATAGAAAAAGTCATTGATATTACATTAAATGCTATGGGCTTTTTATTTTATACATGTACTAAAATTTATTTGTATGAATTTGATATTTCAGGGTTCAAGACTAATTGAGAACCCAGACTTGGTAAGTCAAATTTTTTATTTCAATATCATATTGTAGTTCTATTTATCTATTTATTTATGTTCTCCTTTTACTAGTTATGGGTATGGGAGACATATCTGTGGAATACCCAAATGTTAGCTCTTTGAACCCAAAATGGACTTTAGGTGATATGAAATTGATTTAAAAATTGCAGAGCCAATTCTTTTTGTTAGATTATTTGCTGCCTGGTAGATAGATTTTAAAATTTTGACTTGAGGCTAATGAAAGAATCTATATAATTTTGTAAGTAAATACTCCTGATAGGAGGCTCACAGGGAATATTTTGGCTCTTTCTTCCTTTTTTCTTTAATATACAGCCAAATATCAAATACCAGAAAGCCAGAACCTACTACATTAGATTGGTTCATTTTCTACTCAATGATGAATCGATTATAATCAATCATTTGTCTACCTTTTACATACATGTAGTATGTTATGTCTGATTTACAGGTGATATCAAGTCATGGAGTTAGTACACCTGCAGTACAAGAAATGTTACATACAATGAAAGTATTACCACATAAACTAGATAGTAGTGCTATATGTATACCATTATATGATAGAAGGTACTCTGATGGTAAAATACAACAACAATTTCCTCATGGTAGATCTGAATATCTTTATGTACAGGATAGAAACATACTTGATAGGTAATCTGCTCTTCTTGAACTCACTGCTCTTGTTTTATAGTAACTTTTAACTGAAACAGCTATTATCTTAAAGAAATAGCAATTTAGAAATAGCCAAAGGTGAGTTGCCTAAGCATATCACTACGTATCGCTTTGTGTATTGTACCCATCTTACATCAAAGGGAATAAGTATGCGATATCAAATTGAGGGTATCAGGGCACAAAGCGATACATAGCAATTTGCTTAGGCAACTCACCTTTGTTACCATGGCAATGATTGAACTTCAAAATTGCATTTCAAACTGATTTTTTTTCTAAAAATAGCGCTGTAAGTTCTTCTTCTTTGCATGGCCAGAATAAATGCTATTCTACCTTCATTGTGGCCACTTGATTGCTTCACTCAATGATCCCTTTTTGTGAAAATAAGGTGTGGTGTCCTTTTTTAATCCTAGCACATACCTTGACCCTCTGAGGGTCCTCATGTGGTATATTTTAAAGGAGGCATAAAAAATTAACACATTTTCCTTTCAGTTAAATTCACCCACTTCTTCTTAAAACATAATGTTACAGTCAAGTGACAGTCATAATGATTTTGATATTGGGTGAAATTCCAGAAACTCAACTAAATTTATAAATGGTTAAATTCAAAATAAGTATTTTAACAAGAACCCAAACAATGTTTAAAAGTTCATATCTACATTTTCACAGGTACAACAGAGATTACATACAGCAAGCTACAAGAGTAGGTGAACCAGGGACTAAATTTTCACCTAAAAAATCAAGTAAATCTTCCATACAAGGTAACAGAGACACACCTCCTGATAGTAATATAGTTAATGTGTCAAATAGATCACTAGATTATTCTAATAGAGGTCTTCCTAAATGGATGGTGAAAAAAGAAAGTAAATCTTCTTTAGCATCAATTGAGAGAACAAACTCCTCGGAGTCCAATGTTGGATCTAAAATAAGGTTAGTCAACTTAAAGTGATTGTGTATCATTTCAATCAATCTGATTAAAGCCTGATCTAAAATTCTTCTCACGCATACTCGCACATTTTATATCTGTCAAGTTGGCATGTTCAGCTGACCTTTGCTGATATAATATTCATGACACCATCATTGTGCTCACTGACTTGTTTTCATCATCTATATGTAGAATGTGACACAATTTTCAAAGAATCGTCCAATCACAGCCTGTAGATTTCATCCACTGTCAAACTAGCCAGCAAAACTCAATCTGAAAATAGAAATTAAAAATTTTTGATACTATTACTACTTTTTCCCCTTGATGTAAGCTACACATTGATTGGTCCACATAAAGATCATCTCACAATGACCCCTGTGCTATATCAGGAGATCCTATGACAGTGGAGGATTTAACGATGAAACCTCAAAGGATCAATTTGAATTTTCACGGTAGTAATTTCATGGGGAAAAGCAAACTTTGCTAACTTTGTTTTTGTTGTAGAGAAAGTGACTATAGACCCTGTTCATGTAACAGAGGTATAATACGGCACTTGTACTCCCTTACCTTCAAGCTAGCTTTTATGGCAACATGGTAGAGTGACTGCTTATGACTCGAGAGGTGGTGGGTTCAACTCTCAGTTCAGACCATGGATTTTTATTGAGTTACATGTATATGTAGAGATTACTGACTAAATAATGACATGTATATTTGTACAGGAAAACAGTATATATTATGACAGACAAAGAGTTAATGGATATTGCTTGTGATGTTTTAAGACAGGTATGATATTGTTTCCTTTAAACTTAATTCTTACACCTGGGGCCCGTATTATCAAGCGTCTTATGACTGATTTCGGTCGTAAATCCTTCTAATTTGTATTGTTAAATTATCATAAGATTTTTTACATGGGTGAAAGTTTTCAGGACTGATCCTGAAGTTCAGGATTTTTGGAACAGAGAAAGAGTTCTTTCCATATAGTAATGTGCCCTTAAAGACATGAAATTTGGAAATTTCAGGATTTTGAAAATGTTGAACTTTCACCCATGTTTTTATAATAGAATCATACTTAATGGAATTAATCCATATATATTTCCAAAAAAATAGTTGTGAACTCATTTGCTCTGATGAGATAAAAATGCCTGCTTTATCTGCAAAGGGATGCATTATGTTATGGTCTGCATGGCTTGTTGGTTAGGAATTCTGATTACATATGAATGAATGTCTGGAAATTTTAACTTGACTGTTGTTATACAAAATGTATGAGAGCAGTTTGGATTATTACAAATTAAGAAAAAGGACTGACAGTATTTTTTGTTTGGTTTAATGCAGTAACTTCACTTTGTTAAAATTGTTTCATGACCAAGCTTTATGAAAGTATATCTTGGCCAGGAATCAGTAGACTTGTGCCCTACTGATGACATTAGCAGTAACTATAAATTTATTTACTATTACAGGGTGGTAAAGCAGATCTTGTAATACTGAATAAAAAAGAAAGTAAAGAAGATCAAACATCTGATGATCCTAAAAGGAATAATGAATTTTTACAAACTAAGAAATTCTGTGATAACAGCAAAGCAAATACTTGTCCAAAAATTGAAAATAAAGCTGAAACTAGTCTAAATGAAGCTGAAAGTAGTGATAATGACATGGACAATATTATTGAAGAAAGTATTGATAATCAAAAACAGTGTATTGATGACTCATGTGATAACATTGATAATGATGATGACGTAGAAGCTGATAGTGTAAATGATAAAATTGTCAGAAGTATGGGTGATAGTATAACTAATGTGGAAGATGTTGTAGCTGATGTTTTAGATGATTTCTCATCAACTAATGTTACACCAAAGTTATCTCCCAGGAAGAGAGCCAGGTTGGTTTATAGAACATACATTGATTTCTTTTGTTTCAAATTCGAGCCTTAATCAGACCTTTTGACAGTGGACAGACTTACAACAAGCCTGACTCAGTGAAATAAGTAGTTTTTACTTAAGGTGTGACTGATTTGCTGGTTAATATTGCAATTTGTACAGTTATAAACCTGTTCTTTTCTAAACAAATTTTTGCTGTAATGTCAATCTCACTTATGAAAATGTCTTGTTAATACCAGTAAATGCAGCTACAATATTGTTTTGGTGTCACAAGTTTAATGGTAGAAAAAAACTCATAGGTATTGCAATATTTTGAAATAGAGGTTTTACCATTTAGTTACACCCCAAATTTTCAGTCTCAAATCAATTTTCATTTGCCCCAGGCATCGGTCAGTTGTGGCCTATATACATATGTAATTTAAAATAAGTTCACATTTTATTTTTTATAGAGACAAGTATCAAGATAGAGTATTTCCTTCTAAAAGAAGAGTTCTTCATTCCAACAAGAATCATGAACACAAACAATGTGAACCAGATGAAACAAAGACTGTATGTGATATTAAACAACAAACAGTGATATCTGATAGTAAAAAGAAGACACACAGAGTTAGGACATATAAAAATTCTCCTGACTTGTCATATTTAGAAGATATTTTCTGATAGAAAAAAGGATTGTGATAAAAATTGAAATTGTCCACTTGGCTGGCTCAGTTGATAGCACACAAATCTACTGATCAATGGGTTGTTAAGTTTGGTTCATGGACAAAAGGCATACTTTTCGTTGAGTTTGGTAACTGCCCTTCTCCCTCATATCACTGATTCTTAATCATGTAGGGCAGTTGTCAACCACAGATGGCAGTATGCACCTAGTAACTGGTTAACAGCTGCATCCAGAGATAACGGCTAAATCCAAAGATATAGCCTTTCCAGGAAGAGTTAGTCAATTGACTGATTGCCGTGATATGACCTATAGAATGTGTTGCCACAGCACTAAACCCAACCAAAAAAAGATGAGAATGGACTGTGATATCAAATGAATTTTTCTTATTGCTATTGTGACCTTGTCACCTATATGAAGATTGTAAAGTTAAGTGAAAGGAATTTATGAAAGTAAAATTTCATTGTGTTTAATATGCAACTTTGGTGTCAAATACAGAGGATATTTGTCAAGTTTGGTGTATGATTGGTTTTTATTCACTGAGTAAGCTCAGAAAAAATATTTTCAAGATTGTGTTGAAAATGTAATTTTCTGAAGCTTATGAGTTCAAATATAAAGATCTTATTAAAAATTGATCAATATTCTGATTTTTTCATGCTTTTTACCTTATTTTGTTACAGATATTTTACAGAATTTATCATTTCCCCTCTATTAAAGATGATGTAATTTATTTTCTAAATGAATGAAATAAAAATACTGTAATTGTTATGCAGGTGTTTCTTTTTAAGGAGTGGTTATTACTCATACACATTATAGGGCCAAAACAATCCTGTGTTTAGGGCAAAAGTTTGAAAAAAACAATTTTGATTTTCACTAATAATCTTAATGTCTATATTCCTGAAGCTAAAACTAAAAAAATAAAACTCATGGATCAGATTGCCCTAAACACAGATTTTTTGGCGCAGCTATCTAAGCCAACTTTTGACCTATATTTCAACCAATACAATTTGCTCTACCATAGCTGTTTGTCCAATGAAAATCCTTTACGGTGGATAAACACATGACACCATTGGCATGTACAGTAGCTTCTAACTATTTACTCTGTGTATAATGAGTGACTCACTATGCTAATTAATCACACAATTGTTGTGGTATGCCCCTTGCAGTATAACTAAACTGCGAATATGACTCAGCGCACCCTCGGAATGGGTTTTCATTTTGTCATATGTAGGCCGCCATTGAGCATTTCTATCAAATTGTTTCATGTTCGCCAGAAAAGTAACATAAATCGTTTGGTCATTCAGGAAAGAAGTAATTTTAATCGTAAATCCATGGCATTGTTATTAAAGATGTTTTTAATTTTAGAATCGGACAGATTTTCCAAATTGACAAATCAGCAAAGCGGCAATATATTCGAACAAAAATTGTCAGTTGAGGCTGAATTGCAATTTCGGACAAACTAAATTTGACCTATAGTTAATACATGTACGCCATGCCAATCTGATTAAAACCCGATCTAAAATTTTACTGCTCGCGTACTGGCTAATTTAGATCTGGCCTTTTCCAAACAAAGGTCACGTTCAGGTGACCTTTTCTCATCATAATATTCATGACGAAATTGTTATGATACGTAACTTGTTTACATCGTCTACGTCACGCAATTTGAAATGAGCCACCCAATGGCAGACTGTGAATAAAACCGCTGTTAAATTAGCATGCAAACATAGGTCTAAAAATAGAAATTATGAAATCAAAATGTGATTAATAATGTTTTCGTCTAGATGAAAGCTACGCTTTGATTGGTCAACACAAAGTTCATCTCGACGTGACCTTGCATTGACTAAGTAGAGATCCAGTACGACAATGCTCTACAGGATCTCTGTTTACGGAGATTGACGCCATGCATGACCAACATTTATACTTCAAACCGTTGAAAATTAACCCAGCAGAGTGCCGAATATCTTTTTTAAAGATATTTCTTGTTTTGTGTGCCTCAGCTTTGTAGCAATACATGTAGTATCATTGGCACTGTTACTCTGCAACCAAATTTTTACTCAAGTGAATTGAAAACTCATCTGAACATATTTTTAATCACTATCTGAAACTGTCTGTATATACTATAATAAGGAACATTTGGGTCTGTAACCTGTGCAAGGAACATAAGTTTCTGTAGGTGACTGACAACTGCCATACATGATTTTGAATTGGTGGTGTATTAATATGGTCCTTGCTAAAATCAAGCTTGTTAAAAGCATTTTTACTCTAATTAATTTGGGAAAAATGCACTTAAATACATTTGTAAGGAGCTAAAAATAGTAAAAACAGAAAAAATAGTTTATGAGGTACTTACAATGCCAATGTTTTACAAGACCCCTTAGAAAAATGTCTACAGTTTAAGCAAAAAAAAAACCTATTTAAAAAATGTCAAACTAAATACACAGATTTACAAGAATAGGGCGAAAGTCGTTTTTGAGACTAAAATGCGCATTTATATCAAATAAATACAAAGTTGTTAATTGTATGATTATATTTCTGTTCGCTATTATTATTTATCCGATACCTACTAAAGAATGTGTGTCTTGTTAGCCTTTTTCAACTTACTGATTTTAATAACAATACTTATCATGAATGATCACGAGATACTAGGAGACTGTTGTAAACCAGTTGTAGCTACAGTAATAAAATTGTTTCTCTAAATCTCTTCCTTGTGCAGATAGCTTGAGCTGTAGAATTCTGGTGTCTTCTTTCTTACTTTTGTTTTCAAAATTTTAAAATTATTTCATGTCGCACGGAGGGGATACCCCCAACTTGTTTTTTTACCATTTACAACCCTTCTGAATCCGGCCCTGATCAGGTTCAACTCCTGAATAGATTCAGAGAAAACAGTTTATCACAGTTTAAGTGTAAGAATTTTTTTTCTAAATTAAACAGTGATTTATACCTTAAGTTTCATAAAACTTGCAAATGAAACCTGGCAATAAAACATGTATCCGAAATAATTTAATGTCCGAATTAAGTGCACTTGTCAAATGTAAATAAAACCAAATTATATTCATGGAAAGGGCAAATACTTACGTCAATCCATTTAATGTCATTTTCGATTCAGATTATCTTCAATTCGGATCTAAAGATGAAGTCAAAATTGCCAGGTTTGTTTACAATACAGTACGATTTGTTATACGAGTATAAATTTTCAAGGGAGGTAACTCATACGCTGAAGTAAGTTAATAATCTTAACCTTGTTATTTCCCTTTGTTGTAGAATGTGATGTATCATCGAATTTGATGAATATAAACTAAAGATTTAACTTAAATCCTGGGCATTACGCTGTACTCATATTAAAGGATAGATGACAACTGTACAAGGAACAACCATGTTATGAGTCAGATGGCGTACATGTTATAGTTAAAACCCAATTGCTCACTACTTTTGTATGATTATAGATCCCTAAATTGTAAGAACCCATAAATGGATCAGCCTATGTTTACAGGCCTCAACGAGATATAAAATGATCTGTTAGAAACACGAAATTTACTGTACTGTACACTGATGAACTAAACGTGCTTCCTACAAAATTTGAGCGGACAATATTAAGAATTGACAATTTCAGAGCGTAAAATCTGTAAATCTGTCACTGGATTCCCTTATTTAAAGCATTCTCGTGCCCCAAGGTTATCAAGATTCTCAATCTAGCTAGTATCGAGAATCCTAGTAGACTCTGGGTATGAGAATTCCCTTAAAGTTTATATTTATATTGACCATAAACTTATTATTTTCATAATTATATACACTTTAATACCTACTCTATAGCTGTAAGTGTATAACACTGGACTCCATCTATACCTACCTTCAAAGTCAACTTCTTCGCCGGGATACTCCTTGTATGAAACGATATCATACACCTTCTTTGGTTTGTTACGAGTCATCTTCATGTTGTATCCTTGATTGTTATCATACATTGATGGTCTTAACGGTGGATTGTCCTTTTATTCAGGGTTTGTTTTAGCCTCATTGACAGTGCATTCTTGAATGTATGAATAACAAAGGCAATTCTCCCATGTTAAGCATTTCGAGCTTAGATATTGCCAAAAAACGTTTGAAAGTTTAAAACATCAAGCATTTTCAGTTTTTACAAGAGTGTAGCTTCATTATCAACGTTTTTACAATTTCAATATCCCCGTCTCATCAGGTCTATCAATACTCAGATCTTTCTTCTAGTTGTATGAATAAATGTCAAAAACTTATTGACAAAGAATAGTCATTAACGATGCAATCTAAACCAGCACTTGACAGATTTCCTAGGATACCATATTATTTCTTGTTCATTATGTTTAAAAATATTAATAATATTCTCATATTGACATTTCATAGTCTACAAGAAACCATCTAATTGCAAAGATATTTACAGACGTGAATTAAATATACAGGTAAAGACAAAAAGTTATTAATATTTTTTAAAAACTCATTACATATTTTTAACAATAGCTATTGTTTGAGTTTTTAGTAAATGTTGCTATGGTAATATTTAACTATAGTTACAAGCTTCATTTTATACAAACATTTTGATAGAAATAAAATAGTGCCAATCGATGTCTATGCGATCCCGACACGCGAACTAGTTTCGAAATAATTACACAACCACTCCACGCTGATGTCCAATTTGTCTTTCTAATATGGAATAACAGACTAAATCATTTAGTATCATTCTATGATTTATGTTATTTATTTATTGGAGTTAACGCCGTGTCAACATAATTTTAGGTCATTTTACGGCGTCCAGCGCACCTCACCTAGCTTTCCTGGACTATTGTCTATAACCAGTACTCGCCTACCCTTCCACAAGGCCGGAAACGTCCCCATATTATCAAATCAATGGAGGAAAATCGACATTTTTTGTCAAATTATTATGGAAGGGTATAACCTCCCCGGGTGGGATTCGAACCCGCACCCCCTCGAGCACGAGTATCCAAATCCCGGGGCGCTACCAACTGCGCTATCGACCCGGGTTCATCCTATGATAAAATCGTTTTGAGTAGCAAAAATATTTGACTTAGTCGTATTAACAGCTATGTATCAACAGCTATGTATTTGTATTATAGAGTAACTAATTCCTTGGAAGTTTCAAAGGTTCAAATATAAAATATGATAGCAACATTTTAAAGTTGACCCAGCGATAGTTTCTAAACCAAGTTTTTGTACATACTCTCTAATCTTCTTTTATGACAACCAAATGTAACGGAACTGAATAGCTTGGTTATGTATTTGTATAAATGAAGCCTGACCAGACCACAAACCCTGCTGAACTCATTGTCGGGAAAGAGTTTATAACCTACAGTCAGCAATAAGACACGAGCCAATCTCTTATGTCATTCACATTACCATAGGTTCTAACAAATAAAAAAAAAACGTATCACAAGGTATAACAAGATGTCTGGTTTGAAGGTTTCTCTTAATTAAGATCAATATTGAGAAAATATAAGACGAATGTATTAAACTTTGCACTCTTCACATGGACACACCAGGATGGCGAGCGTTAGAGAAGCCATTTCTGGACATTTTGATATCACATATCTCGGGTTTTGCACAAAATGATTGTAACTCAATTTAAGAAAGCAGTGGGATACGACCGTTTTGCGCTCAACTCGCGATATACAAGCAAATATATAAGCAAAAAACATAAAAAATGGGTACTTTTCTTTTTCTGGAATGCCCTTGGTAAACTTATTTGCCTTCATGCTCCCCCCTGGTACGGTATTGAAAATCCATCAATTAAACAGTTCATCCCATTCTGTACACAAACGGTCTGACTATGGTATCTTCACCTTCTATATATAGAATGCCGTTCATCCTAATAAGATTTCTATATTGAAAATAAAATCAACATTCATCAATAGTTCAAGGCTGTATCAATACAATTAAGACGCGTATAATTAAAACGTTCAATCAATTTTGAAATAATTCAATCATTTTATTATCTCATGTTGCCATGCCAACAACGTTAAACAAATCATATTATAGATGCCATTATAGAAATTACATCACATTCATCATTGATTTATTGTCATTATTACATTATTATCTAGTAAAAGAGATTATTTTTATTTGCAAACTCATGATGATGAAGCAGATTTCAAAGAATAGGCAGATAGAAGTCGGTGTCAATTACCTAGTAAACTAAAACAAACCAGAATCAACCATTCACCTTTACTTCACAAAGTTAGCGCTATGTTTGTTCGTTTGTTGGCTTTAACGACGTAGCAACACGTTGCATATAGGTCATATAACGGCGGTCAGTCAACCTACTCACTCCTCCTGGAAAGGCTAAATTTCTGGATTTAGCTGCTAACCAACTACTAAACACATACTTTCGTCAGTAACTGACAACTGTCCTACATAATTAAAATCATTGGTAGGAGGGAGAATGGCCGTAGAAATAATTTCATGATCAAGCTCCACGAAAGCATGCCGCGCCCGGGAATCGAATCCACGAACCCTCGATCAGTAGACTTGCGTGCTACCAACTGAGCTAGCCGAGCGGCGCTTAGCGCTATGTATAATATCCACTGTCTAGATCGTGAAACGGTTGCGATTTTCCGTGTCACGGTGTAGCCACACCAAGATGGCGGAAAAACAACCATCCAAAAGGTACGTGTCGTTTTTTGCATGATAGTTTGAGAAATATTCGGGCCCAAACGCGTTATAAAGTTTCATTTGATCCGTAAATATATAAACTAAAGGGCGGGTGTACTCATCTGACATGTCACAGAGGATTTATGTGAGTTAAAGCCACTAAAGTTGACGTATGACCGTGTGACAAATTTGAACCGAGAGAGTGTATTACTTTTGATAAAATCGCCGTAAGTTCGACACTTAACGTGTTGTAAATACGATTGTGAGATTGTGTGTATGCATGAAACTATACTTAAAAATTGTACAAGTTCTAATTTATTTTGTTATATCAAAACATGCCTACTTTCGGTTTTGTCTAAGCAACGGTTGAGATATTAGCCCCGGAGAAGATTTTCCGTAAGAAATGACTCGGTGTTGCCATAAAAAGTGGATACGGTGTATACATTTGCGTTAAATAGAACACGGGTAGGACACTCATTCAAACGTTTGAAATGCGACCAGACCATTTGCAATACTGTCGAAATGTAGACAAGGCAAAACGTAACAGTATTTGTTAAAACACAGATACGGGCTTGGTCAAATCGTAAACAAATTTAAATCTTCTAACTGTTCATCAAGTTCCTCGAACATGGAATTAACGTTTGCTGAGAGAGTCCTGCTAAAGTTACAGTGCCGAGTGCTCTTATTGGTGCTGACGTTTTGTACGTTTTTCAAATCTGGACTGGGAAGTAATTAAATCAGTATCAACAGAAATATCTTGTTTAGATTCTTGTATATTTTCTACCTCTTTTACATAAGGACACTTCTTATTTTCTAGAAAGGATGTACATATGTGTTGATTCACTTTGAAATATTCCCCAGTTTGCCGTTCTAAATTTGGTGTTAGTCTGTAGTCTATCGTCAGAAGGCCATATCGGCCGGTTGATACTTTTTAAACCATCTCATCCGTCATTTTATCTGCAATTTGGCATGCGTTAAATGAATGATGAATGCATGCTAGGAGATCAGATTTCGAAAACTGACAGTAGTAGCATTTATAGACTTTTTCCATTTTGACACTGGGGAGAACAAAATTATGAAATATATAAATTTAGTCTTATCACAAAAGGGCTTTTATAAGTATCTGTTTCGTGTTTAAGTATCAATACGAAAGGTGACGATCTGGAATAGTGGGAATAAAATAATATTAACTGATTTATAATTAGGCGTTGTTCCTGCAAAGATTTACGTATTGAAAACATTGGGCTTTTCTGTATAGCAAAATACGAAGGATAATGCCAATGTGATTTACTTCAAATGATATGGTTGCGTTTAGCCTTTGGATGAGTGTCTGAACCGTGTTCACTTTCACGCAAATGTATACACCGTGTCCACTTTTTATGGCAACACCGAGTCATTTCTTACGGAAAATCTTCACCGGAGCTAATATCTCAACCGTTGCTTTGACAAAACCGAAAGTAGGCATGTTTTGACGAAACAAAATAAATTAGAACTTGTACAATTTTAAGGTATAATTGCATGCATATACACTATCCCACAAACGTATTTATAACACGGTAAGTGCCGTACTAACGGCGATTTTATCAAAAGTCATACACTTCTCTCGGTTCAAATTTGACTGACGGTCATTCGTCAACTTTGGTGGCTTTAATTCACATAAATCCTTTGTGACTTGTCAGGTGAGTACACTTGCCCTTTAGTTTATATATTTACGGATCAAATGAAACTTTATAACGCGTTTGGGCCCGAATATTTCTCAAACTATCATGCAAAAAACGACACGTACCTTCTGGATGGTTGTTTTTCCGCCATCTTGGTGTGGCTACACCGTGACACGGAAAATCGCAACCGTTTCACGATCTAGACAGTGATATCTCTACGCGTGTGTGATCACAAAAATTATGTACATGATTTAGTCTGAACCACAATTTAGGGGAGAAGTTAATTAACAATGTCTTTAATAATAAACCAGGAGAAAAAGTACTTTGAAACGTTCTAAAATTACGTCATTTTATTGGAATATAACACAACATTAATATAATGGCATTGTAAAATTGTCTACATTTGTCAACTTAAGTCACTTTCTAGTCCGCTTCCTGGTTTGCCAGTACTGAGTTGATAGGATTTAGTTTCTTGCTCAAAGAAACAACGGGATACGTTTTTGATGGGATTCGAGCCAACGCGGAGCTGGCTATCCAAAGATTACAAGTCCTACGTCATAACCGCTCGGCCACGTCCGCTCTTTAGATAATTTGTTATTGTTTGTTCTAAGATAAAACTGTTAGAGCAAATGTGAGGTTAGTAAATCATAGAACCTTGTTAAACAAATTTTTTTTTGCTAATGTCCGTTACAAAGCGGAAACCCCTTTTGTTTTCACACTCCTTATTTCTTTTAATCCACGGTGGCAAAAACTTTGTATCTTCTGATGTTCAGAGACTTAACCATCGAGAGAAAGCAGCACACCAAATTGAGAAGACAAAAATGTATCTGCTTTCATTGAAACAATCTTAAAATGTCTGTACCATTTTGAAGGAAGCCATAAATGGACATATTTCTCTCATTAAAGTTATATTGGTGCTGCATTATTCTTATATTAGAAGAATACCTATTTTACATCAATTATTTAAATGCCAAGATGTCAACAACAGCTTGGGGATATTTCTTAAGTTCTAAATTTACTAAAACTTTAGAACATACTATCGCAATTACAATTAAAACTGTAATATAATGGACATATTTTTTACATCGTAAATTCTATAAAAGTTTGTGAAAGAAAGTGCAGGTATAGACGTTCAAGATAAATATTTCGACGAAATAAAACGTAAATTGAGATGGTTTCTTCCTATTTTGGTATGCAGGTTCATTAATATAGACAAGGAATCTTGTAAAAGTGAAATAGTTATCTTCTTTCATCATTTAAATTTGAGTTTGACTTCTCATCTATTTTCTACTCAGAGTTCACTCTTTTCAATTTCTCTTTTTAGTCACTCATGTATTATTTTATAATTTAAAATTGAGCTGCTACAACAGTCCTATGAAAATCATCCCTTATTTATTATATTGCACTATGAACACAGTATAGATTACCACAAAAGTTCAGTTAGGCACTTGTGTTTTCGCTTATATATAATTCAAAACCACTTAGAAACTAACTTCGAGATAATAAGGAAGGCAGTGTTAATGGATTGCCATTTGTCAAACAACATAAAAGACCAAAACCATTTTAATCATCAATCTCACATCGTTATTTGTTTCTTAATTGTTCAGAGTTACATTCTTGTTTATACAAATCATTAAGGAAGAAAAGTATAATAAGAAAGTTTCCAATAGTTCAATTCACCACTAATAGTAAAAAAGAAACACTGACTAATTATCAGAATAATACGAAGCCACTTATTCTGCCGGAAATATTTTCATAAATCTTTTTCACCTCGGTCAAATGAATCAATGAAGAACTATATACATGTATTAGCTATTAGATTGAAAATTTAAATTTGAGTAGCATTAATAATATAATGCCCTTTTGATATGAAATTTCAATAGTTAATTTTAGAACATGTAATGCACAACAGTACTTTGTGTGTGTTTTATATTATGTATGATACATAATAGGATAAATTACTAGATGTATTGAGTTGAAAAGCAATCATGAATAATTTAAACTACAAACACCACTTTCTAGTTAACAAAAGTCAATCATGCACAGTTCAAACCTGCATAACAGTAAACTAAAACCATTTGTGTCGATGCTTATTATGATCAAAACATGCCTGCTTTTCTAACAAACAAACACAGTTGATTCTTCAATTATTCCAAAGCTCATTTTATGCTATTTATCAAAGTGGTCAAGAATGATTAGATTTTCCAAATTTAATTCAAATCGTGACTATTTGTATGAACATTAGTTATAATTCTTGTGTAAATTTTAGTGTAATATTTCGAGATACACTTGGAAAAGTGTGTCCAAGCTGTTGGCAATTTTATCTTGTCCCAGACAATCAGCCAACGGTTGTAACATAAAAATAAGGTTTAATATATCCACAATTTTATTATATTTGTGCAATATAAATTGTTTTCAAACTTTAATTAAAATACAACAGTTTCTTACATGGACTTGAGGCTATACAAGTGAACAGAAATATGAAAATGCTATAATTGGTTAAAGTGAAATGATACTGTCCGTTAGCAGAACACAAACTGTAGGATGAAAACATAGAGCGTTTGTGATACATATACGAATATTTGTTTATGGAAATACCCTCTGATACTTTTAATTCGGCATGTTAGCCAAAAGATTGGGTTTAAGTACAGGGCCCACAATTTAAGAAAATAAATATTGCATTATTATTTCGAATAAAGCATCTTCTTTGGAACATGTGGCCGATATAATTCCAAGTTACATAGCAAAACGCAATGGAGCTAGTCAAACAACTTATTTGGATAATAGATCAAGACTTGAACAATAGAAAAGCTACAGCATTTAATGTTGATTTACAATACAAAATCACGAAGCACTTAAAGCTATTAGGAACTAAAAGCTTTTTGGTCATTTTCAGACAATTTGCCCCATTACCATATTGGTTTTTAATTTCAAAATTTCAAACATTGCATTAACAGATAAAGCAACGCAGAATATCACATTTTACTCAAAGAATATTTAATACATCAACACTTAGAAACATTGGCTGCTTAACACTTAGGAAAATGGAAGAAATTAAACATGATATTTAAAAGATGTTTTAATTTTGATGTTTTCCAGTTCAGTTGAAGTGTATTGATACTTGCCCAGCACAGATCCGGCTACTGTAATCGTTACTGAAACTTCGTCATACAATATTCATGCACGTGAAAGTATTCAAATTTTGTCAATCTTTGATCTTATTTGAGCTGTAATAAATAAGGTATGTAAAGATGGCTAAAGACAGGTTAATAAATATTAAAAATACACGTCAATAACCACATATACGCGTAGATGAAATGTGACTATAAACAAGTATAACAGCACCAAAACCTACCTTCAGGAACATCTTCCCTGTATGTCATCTTGTTTCATATATTTCAAGGAGCTGTGAAGTCAAGGGTTCACGCAACCTTTTCTTTGTTCAGTAGTGAAGTAGGTCATGTTAAACTTTCAGCTGACATCTACCAGTACTGGATCTTCTTTAACACAAACCACTAAGTAATATCAGACATTTGCTTTAATATATTGATATATAATGTTGTAATACATGGTCTCTGCTCAATTATGAAGTAAATATTTTGAGAATTGCCAAAAGGTAAAACCCCCTGTTACGGCCTGTGGCTGATTAGATTATGTGGACCATATTGAAAATTGGTTTACACCAAATATGTTATCCACAATAAATAAAGTCGGTATTATATTTAACAAAGTACAAAGTGTTTTTGTGTCATTTTTCTATTTTCAATGTTTTCTTAAGATTACCAAAATATATGATTTTCAAGTCGAATATTTTTTCATCTTTTGAATCAAGGGTTCTTTATTTGGCTTTCTGTGCAACACGCTGCCGTACCAATGTTAATGGTGACAGTCACAAAGAGTGCTAAGAGATAGAAGATTTACAATCCAATCAAGGACACTGATGGACAGGAGTAGCCAAAATTTTAACGTTTTAAATTGATCGATTGATGTATAAATAAAGCTAAACACAGAATAACAACTTCAAGTGAATAATTTATTTCTCAAATAAAAAACAAAATAACCTATAGTAAACAAGTATCAACAATACACATAATAATGCAAATTTCAAATAATCTATCACATTCATACAGTCATATACTAAAACCATATTCATAAATCAATCATAATATAACACAAACTTCTAATACACTCAGACTATTGAGTGTCTACGAGTTGACATGTCTACGCTTTGACCGTAACCCCTTTGTATAGTGATCTAAAGACTGGGTCATGACTGTACTTCTTGTAGTCATTTTCAACATCAACTATAGGTGATAGATAAAGACTTATTTCCTGACGGCCTTTTCCTCATGTTATTGTAGAATTTTCCAAATATATTCAGAAGTAAATCAATTTGAGCAGAGAAATAAAGCTCGTCAGGACGTACAGGTAGCTGAAACAACGCGGCATGTTTATAAAGTCTTCTACCATTCAAATACTAATAGGTCATACTTCTACGTTACCTAACCAAAATGAGATTCAAAAAATCAATACCTGGATAATGTAGTTAAGTAGATTTTAGTTACAAGGTATGAATACTTGCGCAATATTAACATAACATATAATTCTATAAAAGCGCCTCTCTTAAATGACGCTAATTCAACAAAATGCCAGATCATGTTCACGTTGAAAAATGATCAGTCGCATAATGTTGTTTTGCATATTAAAAAAAATCTAATTGAGAAAAAAAACTGTCTGTCTCACTTATATCGTCATATTATCCTTTATCTCTGAAATTTTTTTATAATTATTATTTTTTAAAAACAAATCAGTTTATAGACAATTCTAATGTGAGAAATATAACTTTAAACATAACAAACTTAATATACATGTATGTCCATTTTCTAACGTATTTCTATCATAATGAGCTAATACAGATGTATTAAAACAAAAAAGGTTCCTTTTAAATGTGATATTTGTAGTTAAGTATACAAACAGCAGGTAGACATCCAGACAGACAAGTCAGAGCTTCTAACTTTCAGCATTTTTCACATGAAGCATTGCCATAAAGTTGAGATAATTCAATTAAATATCACAAACAAATTATATTGCACATAAAATAGCGAGAATAATAAGTAAACTGAGCAGAACATAAAAGCAAATGATATGAAAAACTCAATTGCAAAATATTTACTTTAAAAAAAAAAAATGCACCATCATTTTTAACAAGATAACAAACAAAATAATTAGTTTGAACTACAAAATATCAGAAGACAGCACAGTAGGATGTTAACATGTATACCCTTTGAACCTTAGAATTTATCAATAGTTTCCACAATTCATCATCTATAACAAAGATACATTAAGTATCATTGATTTAGTGAAGAAAAACGACAAATCAACAAGAAACACAGTTGGATAAACTGTCAGAGGTCAACATTTCTTGGTTTGCCGGCACCATATTGAATATCGATATCAAAGAGTATAGTGTTAAAGTATTGTCCGTACCAGTTACAAATAACGTTCAGTCTTTCAATATGTATAGTCAGTCCTACACTTACACTCAACCTACTTCTACCTAATATTCTACAAGCAGAAATCCTGAAAAATTTCAAATGGTAACTCATATAGAGTCAAACCAGACTCATATGCCATTATCTTAAAATCTACCAAAAATATTGAATAGTTCTGATAACTTGTTTCTATGTTGTATTTATCATGTAAGTGAAATAAAACAAAAAACATTTTAAAATAAAACATAAACATTTTAAAATAAAACATAATTCAGAATAAATCTAGAAAAGCCGTTAAGTTAAAAAAATTGAGTATTTTCTTCAGTAAAGACTGACCTAATTGTTTTTTAAATAACTGATATATCTTTTCAGCTAATTGTAAAAAAGTATATCTGAAATCTTATCATTGGTTATCTTACGTTCTCAATTAAAATTCTTACCAGAAAAAAATATTTTTTTTAAATTAACAGACTAAATATATACCATTTATTTTCGACAAGTTATTAATTTCTTTACAATACTCTGTATGGATTTTGTTCATATGGATGTGATGGCAGCATTACCACACTTCCAAATTTATTTCTAGTTTTGATTTTCTATAAAAAGCAACTGTACAGTTAATGGAATAAAATGTAACATCAATAAATAAAGTAATTACTGCTAATAACGTTCTGGTTAGAACGTTCTAAATAATGGAATGCTTAAAATCATATTGGTACTTGGAAGGAAAATTGTTCCAGATAAGAAAAAAGTTCCTTAATATCCCCCTTCAAAAAAATAACCACAAAAAGGATAAGGAATGCTTTAAGTCATGAGCACATTTTGTAAAAAATACATTTATTAGTTTTGGTGAAAGAATGAAAAATGATTATGTATTATAACAATTCAACTTAATTTCAGAAAACAGAGAACAATGTTATTCAGATAATTACAATACTTCGAATTAAGCAATAACCATAAACATTGAACCAAGTCATTGGAGTAATGCACACATATTAAACAAGATAAATACCAATAGTTTTCTTAATTATTGACATAAATGTTAAACATAGTACGCACAACTCCACGATTACCCTTATTGGCATAAATAAAGTAACTGCCAATATAATTAGCAAGTTTTCCTTAAACGTTTTTATGTCATTATTATGTCAGTCTAGTTATTTATGAATACGTTAATACATACAATAGCTAAACTACACCTTACTACATATATTAAATACATAAAACAATAATCAAATAATTCGGACAATTAAATAAATGATACATTGTAATACAATTAATATAATAAATGTTTGGTGACAATTTATGTTTATGAATACAGAACCTATTTACAGAATTTCAAAAAGCATGCTATATTTTTAAACAATTTAAAATATTGTTTTTACTACTAGAATTGATTAACGTAAATTGCAATTACATAAACTAATATTATTAGAAACAACAAGCTTTTATCAAAATTGATTTTGAACATAAAAACTGTACCACAATGCCAAGGGATGGACAAACAATAATCACTGCATCTGATGTAAAAACAATTGAACTTTCAAGATAATTATCACCAAACATATTTAATTATCACCAAACATATTTGATATTAAAACAATACTTTACTACTATTTTATCAATATTTTCAAAACCTATTTGTAAACGAACACCAAAAACAGTATAGTATGAGGTTACAATACAATCATCAAGACAATAAGTTAATTTCACCATTGGATACCCATGTCCTATCATTAACTGAATAAACTCTTTAATTCGCTCAAAAAAGGGTGTGAAAACATGGAGCCACAACTAGTAAATAAAAATATCACCTTAAATTGACTGCCCATTGGAAACATTTAACGACCAATGATATTGCTTTATACTGAAAACATCTATTAAACCGAGAAGTAATGAAACACTACATAATTTTTTGTATTATATTGATAGACAAGTATACTATTAAAAGTCAGATACGGGTAACCAATGATAAACAATGATAATTCTATATAACTATGACAAACTAACATGATAATACAATATTATAATAGTATATCTACTTAAAACAGCAAAAAAACCTGTTTTAAACAATATGATTATTATTAAATAAATATACATGTTCATGATAATGGCCACAATGATGAATTATTGCAAAAAATCTAAGAGATATATTAACTTTCTACAATCACAAAGTAATACAAAATGGCCAATGAGATGCGTTTTGAACAATGTAAAGCCCGTGTGTTCATCCTGTACGTAAATCCATTCTTTCTTACAATATGTCATGTCTTTATAAACAAAGATATTAGATTAGATGCAAAACAAAAACAGCACATAACAGTTTTCATAGGATACCTTAGTATTTCATATTCATTATATTTATAAAATAATATTTTGATATTGGTACTAGACTGTAAACAAGATACCAAATAACATAAAACATAAAAATACCTGTATGTTTTTTTGCATTAACTTTGCAAACCTCCTGGCTTACTACGTATGAGAATGGCTTTTATAACCTGTATTGTAAAAAAAACTAATGCTTTCCAAATGACCTAAGATTCCAAAAGCAGAAGAAACACAAGCGCATTCAATCAAAACTACTGATGTCCATAAGACAGGCTTGAAAGATTTCTGGTAAAGGTCAGTATTGATTTAAATCGAATGAACTAATTAAACCTTACTCCCAACCCATGCACAGCTCACGTTGGTGCGGGTTGGGGATATTTAAAATAGTTCACAAAATGACCCCAGAAATTGAATACCATTGTTAGGAATACAAGTTTGTCTGACTAAAATGCCGTTGGAAATTATTCGCCTATTATTTCTCTTCTGATAATATATCCCGAGATCTGCCCCTTCAAATGATTACTTTAATGTGAAAAATATCTGATAGCAAAGAAGCAACTTTTACTACCTATGCAATAAAGATATGCAATTATAAAGTTTAATCAATTAAAAAACAATTAAATCATTTTTTTCCATCTCCAGTAACCATGCCTACTACATGTATGTTAAACAAACCATAAAATGTATTGCACAAATGAAACTAAAAACCCCATTAAATGTTGATTTATAAACAATGCATCATGATACAACTTAGAACTTTATTTTATATGCAAACTCATGATGATGTTGCAGATTCCAGACAATAGGCAGAGAGAAATTGGCGTCAGTAAGTCAATAACCTCGTTAAGTATGATGATGAGAGCATGAAATAAACAAAGGCTATCTTAGTGGTGAGAGAAACTGATAAACACCACTTAACTTTAGAGTGATTGCCATTTATGTAGTAGATTTAAAGCGTTTTTTCAATGTGGCTTTAGTTTAACACATACCATAGACCTATCAAGAGATTATGTACATATTACGATTAGAAATACAAGTTCTTTAGGTGAGATTTGATTTAACACCAAGAAGGAACATTGCATCAAAACTGAAATAGGCATTTCAGTGTAAAAAACTGTCTAAAATTTTATGCTAATACAGAAACTCGAACATCATTCAGACCTAACTAAAAGTATTATATAATGTTTATTTAAATATATTTATAAAACATTCTAATACAGTCTTACTATACAATGACACATGTATTATATCTATTTTACAGAAATATACATAATAAAGATCTATATCATGAAATTACTGATGATTCAAAGGAATGTGGGGAGTGCTCATAATGGACAAATTTCTAAATATTGGCACCTGTTAAACAGCATCTTGTGGCTAGGGTATAGTGGGGGTCAAATACAGGGATCAACTGGTATAATAGATATTAAATAGATGATAAAGTATCCATGACAATTGACATACAATTCTTTGTGAATCCTTACAATTCTAGATCTACAAAAATGGTCCATATTTACGTTGAAAACGCTACTGACAAAAAACTAGTCATAAATGTGATTACATATTTTTTTCTTTAAAAAACACAGTCATGCAAATCACAGTGCAATATCATAAAGTTTAAAAAGATAATTCTAAAATGAAAGTGATGATTTACTATATTATTGAAACAGATAATCAAAATTAAAAAAAAACATCAGTATTGAAAAGGTGTTAAAACATAGCAGAAATAGCAAAAGTCGAAAGATCTTCATTGATACACAGTATAACCCTGTATTTGAAACATAGTTAACATTTAGTGTCTATAAAAAAGCTTGAAAGCAATTAGGATAAAAATATTACAACACAATGAAATCTATCAAAAAATTTGAACCAGATCTAAAATATTGCATAATATTGTACATTAGTACATTCTTTCCTTCATTCCTGAGAGGAAACTATTTGGATCGAACCACAAGAAACGTAGCGTGTGTTTTTGATTAAGCAGACCTGAAATGGAAACAATAAAATGTGTTCTCGTAACGTCCATGATGGTAGAAGAAATTGCTATATTCATTATCTTCAGAGACTTAACTACCGACAGAAAGCAGCGCACCAAACCAATATTCATTAAACCAAGAAAAAGGAGAGATATCGACTCTCGTTAGAAACAAACACGAAATGTCAGAAGTATTTGGAAGTAAGCCATAAAAGGAAATATTTCACTCATTAAAGTCATATCGGGTGATTGCTTTTTAAGGAAAAATACATATATTACATTAATTATTCAAGTTCCATGAAGATGTTTCCAACTAAGAGATATTTTAAAAGGTCTAAATTCACCAAAACATAATACAAAAACCATAAATCTACAACATCAATCTATTAAACTCTGTGATAGTAAGTGCAGATAAACTATCTAGATAACAATACTTCCAATTTTAAAATGTTAATAGAAATGTTTGCTTCTTTCATTTGGTAGGAAATATCTTGAATAGAGGCAAAAAATCACTTAAAAGTGAGATAGATATAACTGAAATACAAGTGCAAGAAAGTGCAGTGTCTTATCTTTAAGGTACTCATTCACAGTTTTCAACTTAAAAATCTATCTTTTTCTAAAACTATCAAAATCGTATAGAAACAGTTTTGGAAGCAGGAAAATAGTGTTCTGATAATGACAAATTTAGTGCAAATTGACATACTACTACAAATTATTGTGTTTCAAGTAGTAAAAATCTACCCCGAATGTAACAGAATAGACAATCTTAGTACATTTTTGTGACTTTTATTGTATATTTCTCGCAACCTATTGGTCAGTTTGTCTTAAAGCATTAATAATTAATGTTTTGACACAATTACAGACACTAAATGATATTTTGGAATTACAGAAAAAATTAACCAAATCTGTAAACTAGTACCTTTACTTTAAATTATAATATAGATTTTACATTTATTTACGTTTTTCTTAGGTTTATTAATTATGTATGTTTTTCACATTCCAGTACTTGCCTGCTTTTTGCAAGGAGCATACAACTGACAGCGTACTGGTTTAGGGTTAGGAAATGCATAATGAAGCCCAAAAGAAAAGTATTCTATTCCCAAAGCATCTAGATAGTCGGATTTCAAGTCAAGCATGTCACCAGTGGCGACTTTATTTCTCCTCAATTTTCTTACAGTTAACATTTTAAATTCAGCAATTGAGTTCTCTGTTTCATATACTGCAAGTCCACTTAGACACAGACTATACAATAAACAGGAAGTTAATGCTTTGCAATATATTTGACAACATCTTACTAGTAGACCATTTCTTATATTTGACTCACATCACTATTCGTGTCATACTAGTCAAACTAGACTGAAGTTCTAGTTTAAACTAATCACTTAAGTAATAAAATGACATAAGTAAAAGCTTTCAACAGTTTCACTTATCACGTATTGATATTTATTGGTTAGATTTGACGCCGTAGCATTATATTGTATAGATCTTAACGATGGCCGTATAGACAAGCCATCATAGTTCATTATCAGAAAAAATGCCACATTTGACTTCATGTTTGAAAGGTAAAGTAAGACACAATCTATTAGCCAATCATTTATGTACATGATCATTGTAGTATTCTTTTTTCTGCCAATCTTTTCCTGTGCAATGCACACGTTACTTCATTCGTATACATCCAAACTTGAGCCTACGTGTAATGCCAACACTAAAACATAGATAACTGAAAATCATATCATAAATGTAATAGCTTATGTTGGGAACCTCTGTTATGTAATTTACAAAGTTTTAAATTATGTATGATATATTATATCAAGAGAAATAGTGATATTGAGTAGTAATAGCATTCATTAATAATTCAAACAACAAACACTAGCTAGTTAACAAAAGTCAATCAAGGAAAGTTCAAACATGCATTAGACTAAACTAAAAATAAAAGAGGGAATGTGTATGCTACTTTATCAAAACATTGCTATTGTTAAACAAACAAAACTTGAATGCAATAATCATTTAAGTAAAATTTTTTTTGCTGCTATCAAAGAAACTGTAGTAAATTTAACGAGATGCTTGAATAAAAACATAACTAAATAAACAAGACATTACTTTTAAATTTGGTCTTTACCCGTACGTGCATTTTATGATACAGTTTTATGTATTTGCAGATATCGAACATTCTGACGTAGAACATCTTTTCTGTTTTAAATGTGAAACGATAGTTATTACGAAGAATATGTGCTTTTACTGTGCAAATATTTAAAACTCTATTAGCCTAATCGGGTAAAAAGAAATATATATCTAATATCCTGAATAACAACTGAACACACATCGTGCTATCATTGAAAAATAATGATAGATCATACGAGAAATCTGTGACTGTGCAAATATTTAAAAATTTGTCAACCTTAACAGATAAGAAGAAAATGGTGTCTTTTATCATTATGATTGTACAGACAGACGAAAGTCATGTAAAATAAGATTACATACCATATATTACTTCAAGAAGAGCTTCCTAAATACGAGCACTCAGACATGTATGTAGACAGAAGGTAACCTTAAAGCAACTCTGATAATAACATAATAACACCGCCCTCCAAAAGTTCTTTCACAGAAACACAATTTACATAGTACTAAATAGAATTTCAAAAAGTTGTACAAGCAATTTATTGTTGAATTTCTTTAAATTTTCCTTTTTGAAATCAGTACATTTTCCATATGAATATGAAATCGCAAACTTGATACTGGTTCATTGAGATACAATGACAATAGTTTCGGAGGCTGATAGATTACTTTTGCAGCATTTCAAAAATAAAATGTACCAATAGAAATTCCGTTTCCATTGCACGAATTATGAATTAGACTCATAACAATTCTTCAACTTTGAAAATAGAAATTGTAGCAATTTAATAAAATTGTACTGTAAAGAAACTTTTGGAGTGCAGTGTGTATGTTTCACATAAGATTACGTTATCAACGAGAAGCACTCAGACAGGACCATATTATTGTGATACTTATATCATAGTAAAGTGTAGGTATAAAGCCTTAAGAGAAATATTCTTACCTAAAACATTAAGTTCTACAAATAATTGAGAAGCCTTGAGGATACGGGAGACTGGATCAGATTAAATTTGACATTAACCTACCTCTACAGACAATTATACTTCCTGCAAGCTAACTATTCCCTTAAAGATTTCACCAGCATATTGACTAATTATACGGTGACTTATTACTGCAATTAACTCCATACTTGTCTCAACAAATTTCAATGACAATTTAAATGGAACTCAAATGATGTTTTTTTATTTTAAATCCTGAATTTATAGCACCAACATGGGGTTCAATTTTTATTGTAAAGTCAGGAAGACTGTGAATTTAAACTACTTTCTAGCAACCGTGTCATTAACAGTTAAATATAAGTTTGAAAGATCAAGCTGGAGGCTTACGCAACTGACTGATTGCAAATACTTCACTTACATATGTATAAACTTTGTTAGAGTTTGAGACTACAAGATTTAACATTTCATATGAGCTGTTCGATTGTGGATAAAACTTAGAGAATGAATATATAGTAATGTCATTGAAAATGAATGAAAATGTTAGAAAAATGGTGTTAAAATTAGGGACATTTAAACATACTTCATCAACAATACTTTTAGAGCTATAAACAAGCAATGACAATGAGTTAATTACAGTCTTCAAGTACGGGTATGCATTTTTTGTATGTATTGTTACATGACTTGTGCCTAAAACATGTTCATGTATAAACAAGTGACAAGTGACCATTGAAGAAATACAATATATAGAAGTGCAAAAAAGAGGGTTCATATTCACTAGCTACGACTAAGACAAAAAGGTGAGGTAAAAAAACAAACACTAATGTCATGCATTCCACCAATAAACTAAGGATCACACCAGACATCTATAGTTTGACCTTTCTTTGAACTTGTCCTATCTTTTTTGTCATGTCCTATCTTATTACATACATTAGCAATTAAAAGTAACAAGAATCATAAGAGTGAAATGAACTTAAAACCAAATTAATTGAGAGCTAAAAGAAACCAGCGGACATGATCTGTTTGTTAAGTACGTAGTATATTGAAAATGTTTTTTAAAAAAGTCAAATTTAAAATTTAATGAAATCAAACAAAAAGGACAAGGCAAAGTGAGGTCATTGAAATATAGAGGCAACTTACAGGATGGAATGTTGCCGCCTAAGTAGGCGTGGCTTATGTGTTTATTGGAGAACACATTTCTCCGTCACCCCACCCATACCCTGGGCCAACTTAGACGGTAGCTCCGAAACTTTACTAGTGATCTCGCCTAAATTGCCCGGGAGTTCTGAAAGAGGAAAAAAGGTATAAAAGGGTTAGTTTGGAGAAAAAACACATACAGGCAAGCATCTGTGTGATATCTAAACAAATACGAAGTTAAATAGAGTAGAACTATATTCAAATTACATTATACAAGGCAGATGCATACTTCTTTGGTACAAAAATGAGTAATATAAGTTCCAATCAATACGTATCTATAATATAAATAGTTGTATAACAGACATGAAATTTCAATTTAGACAACTGTTAAGATATTATTCTGGCATACAATTAGACTACCAGGATAGTGTACTTGTCAACTTTAAAGTCACAACAAGGGATAAAGAACATTCCATTAATAATGAACATAGCTCTAGACAGTGTGAAAGTGGAGCAGAATAATGGAATGAAACCTGACTTGAAGCTATTCATTCTAAGGTCTAAAACGGTGGCATACAACTGTAAGACAACAAAACGTAATTTGCTAGGACGTTTGGTTATGTAAGCGTAGAAAATTAAATATAACGGGACAGAGAATAAGGAACATCATTTAAAATGTCCATTGATCAGCTCATAGATCGTTCAAATTTGTATCAATAAAAACACACAGCTCAGATAATCTAACCAACGACGGGGAAACCAGTGCTTTCATCTTCAGCAGCTGAGCCTTAAGATGGCAACTCAGACAGCCAAAGTAAAATAATTAGGTATCAACTCTATGTAATAGTCACGATAAGCATGAACATTATGTTCCAAGCAGTACAAAATACAGCCAAACAGCAAAGAGACTTATATATACAACATTTTTACCAACAACCTTGCAAATGATCTCACATGATAAATGCTTTATGAAACTTAAATTAACTGTATTCGTGGAAGATAATTTATTACTTGACACGGAATTCCTTGCACACAATAAACACTAATTGCATTGTAACCTAACAACATTATTCACATCAGATGGTAAAATAAATAGAAATTCAGTGGCTTGTGACCACTTGTTGTTCATTTTGGGCATTTACAAACTTTGTTTTTGAAACCAAACATTCGCTCACAACTTGTAGAGACAATGTCAAATACTCTTAAATTGCAAATTAAATGTGTTACATAAAATTTTATATCTATTTCTGAATTTGAGGGATAAGCAATTTCAAGGGGCCAACTGATATGCTGAATAACGTTAGTTAGTATCAAAACAAAGTAACTATTAGACATATATCGTGGAAACAGACTATGTATTTATCTCAGATGCCCATTTTTAGATTGAAATACTTTACTGAGACTCAAGTACACACATAACCAATAAGTTGGTTGCAAATAAATAAAATACAATTTCAGACAGCATCTAAATAGTGTATCTTAATTTTAGCATAAATATCCTTTGTAGACAATCATTTATTTTATATAAAATACAAACATGATGCAATTATAAATGTGCACTATATAAATATAAATTGCATTTAAACTTTAAAAATACAGCAGTTTTTCATGGACTTAAGGCAATGCAAAGGGTCAAGAAAACGCTCTCGATGATAAAAGTAAAATAATACTGTTACATAGAATACAACCATGACACGTTACTGATGAATAAAATAAACGCTGATTTAAAATGCTCTTCATGTTAGTTTATCAATAATAACTGTGTCTCAATAGGAAGTGACTTGTGTATCTTTTTATAGTAACATGGTTCTATAAATAGTTTTATGTTACTAAATATAGAAATATGTTACTATACTGGCAGCTTTAATAATAAAGTGCTTTATAATGATTATTCTCAAATATAATATGTAATTATTAAAGATATCACACAAAATTAAGCCAGGTATGCTTATAAATACATGCTAGTTATACGATCAAAGTGTCCTATATATACCAACAAAAAACTATTCTTTTAAAATAAGGATACAATTACATAAATTAGCAACCCATTTTAAACTGTTATTTTAAAATCAGTGACATCGAAAGATTAAAGAATTTAAAAGCACAGAAAACATTAAGGAACCAACAGCAGTTGGATCATTTCCAGGCAATTTTTAACTTCACCCTCTTGCCATAAAGCATCATAAATTCGAACATGTCATAAACAAAACAAATCTAAAATATAAGATTTCACCCGCAAATTATTTTATGCATTAACACATTGGACACTTTGATGGTATAACTCATAGGAAAATACAAGACAAACAAATAAGGTTAAGAGATTAAAGAGAAGAAAAAGTATTTTTAAAAATTCTATAAAAATATACAAATATTAGTATGGTTCGAATAGCGTTAAAGTTGAGTATGGAAATATGGACAATGCCATTTAAATGATGAAAGCTGACAAGGGATGCATACAGATGTATTAAAATATAAAACCCATAACCAGGTAGTATAAAAATGATTAGAACATTTTAAGTGTCTGTTGCTTAATGAAGTTGCTTCATAGCGCTTTCAAATGGAACAACGTTTTTTATTTGTTATCCTTAGGCTATGCAACAATTAACATCGGCAAAGTAAATTCAAATAACAATTGGAGCATCTTGTATACTCTGCTTAAGAGCATAAGCAATTATTTTGAATAGCGTTGATTTGACGATCTAGTTTGAAATTACATTGCGCACAAGAAAGCACTACGTTAAAAACTTCAAATTGTGCAACAACTGTCGCGTCTAAGAAGCAATATAACTCCAAGTTGAAACGATAATGGTTAGACACATTAAAGTGTGGCTGTAAATGTTGACAGAGAGCATTTAACTGTATAAGATTACTGATATAGGCTATAAGAACGTCAATATGAACACTTTAACTTGTCATCTATTATATCAGCTCCCTTCATCGCCATATCACAAACCACATAGCAACAAATACCCATATCATGTAATGTATACACTTCATGTTTGTTTGAGTCTAACAGCATGTCAACTTAGATAGTTCATACCGTGCTAAATGCAATTAAAGGATAAAACACAAAAGGAAAAAAAAAACCTTTCATGTTTTCTGTCTGACAAACTGCAAAAAATCTGTCAACAAAGCAATTTTCGAGACAGCTAAGCACAATTAATGTGTTTCTCAACACGCTGAGACAAAGTCTGTCGTATACGTACAAAATGTTTGTATTTGAATGGGAGAGTTGTTTGTTAATGTACGAGGTTAATATATACAAGATTGTTTGAAACATAGACTGAGTATATATAGTTATAGAACAGTCAAATTCACATAAGTAATTATTGAGATGATTCAAATGTGTAATTCACATTACCGATAAATAATTTTAAGGAGACTGTACTGAGAGGACTTGCAAATTTGAAATTTAAGTAAGTAATTATTGAGATGACATTAAAATGTGAAATTCACATAAGTAATTCTTGAGATGACCTGAAAATGTGAAATTCCAATAAGTAATTATTGAGATGACTTGAAAATGTGGAATTCACATAACTATTATTATTGAGATGGCTTAAAATGTGTTTTTAAGACCTCCAAACTTCAAGAAAATAATACAAACTTAAGGATAAGATTGAGAATTCTTATCAATGAAAATCAAAATGCTCTTCTTTGAAAAAGAAACCTCACAGAATCCAACGAAATATAAAAAAATCCGGACAATTACTGTAGGATACATGATACAAATATCTAGTCTAATTTTTATGGAAGTCTATCTTAATAAGATTCCTAATACAATATATATGACTGGTATAATGTGATAGTAAGGGAAGACTATATATCATAAAATATAATATACTCTCCTAACTTACACTATCTCTCTCCAAGATAATGGTCTAAGATAGATGTATAGATATCATTCAAGCATCATTATATAGAGAAAATAATAGGAGACTAATGATATAAGATGTACTTCATTATGTCACTGTTTGATACATTGTACTTCAACAAGTTTCTGACTCATCTTTAGTTGTATTTGTCTTGGTGGGTTCGTTGTGTATTTCTTTACTTGCCTTTTACCTTGACAATGCTATCAGTTTTATAGTATAAACGTCTGTGAGTCCATAGCGGTATGATTTTATTGTAGGAATCTTCTCTACTGTTATAAAGCATTTGGGATTTAAAAACCGTAAAAAATGGCATGATTTTGCAATAACCATCATCAAAACTGGCACGATTTTGCAATAACAATCGTGAAAATGGCATGATTTTGCAATAACCATCATCAAAAATGGCATGATTTTGCAATACCCATCATCAAAACTGGAATGATTTCTCAATAACCATCATCAAAACTGGCATGATTTTGCAATAACCATCATCAAAACTGGCATGATTTTGCAATAACCATCATCAAAACTGGCATGATCTTGCAATAACTAAATTGATATCTATAGCACATACGTGAACGAGATAAACAAATCTAGACACAAACAAAACATGGAGTCTCATAAACAAAACAAAATAAAAGTATAACTGTATAAGATGAGTAAGTTACCACGGCAACATATAGTTCGATATTTCTCCTTCTAGAACATCACTATTTATCATCATTATCTAATGATAGGGCTCATCAATCAAACATAGAAGAAATCTGAATATAGAACTATACATAAACAATGTATAGAAGATTATACATGAGGAGTGTACTAGTACTACTAGTAAATACATTGACAGAAAATTGGAATGTATCTTCATAGAACTCATCTCTAATAGTTAAAGTTCCAAGAATAGAACTACACATATATCAAAGAACACATGTGGATATTATATTAGTATATATCTTATAGAACAAACACGAAAACATATCAATAGAAGTGATCACAAATAAAAAAAAAGCAGTAAAGTTATGCTACTAGGATCACTTTGGTTATTGAAAACAAGTAAATCTGTGATCTAATGCTCACTAGTGATACCCCCTCCGAAATCTAAAAATATGCGACAAACAGGAAGTAGATGAGCAAGGAGGATGAAATCGCTTTACGCCACATGGGCCTATGGGATGAAGCAATATGCAAAGTATTAGGCTGCTGCATGATACAGTTTCTGAGAAAACTGGGATGGAAATCTGTAACGGACGGACGGACAAGGGTAAAACAGTATACCCCCCTCTTCTTCGAAGCGGGGGTATAATAATGTCATTTTTGACAATGGTTATTGCAAAATCATGCAGTTTTTTGATGATTTTTAAATCCCAATAGCTTAATTTAAGTAGGTGAAATATGTTCCTACATAGAGACCATTCCTCTTTGCAATTCTTGATAGTTAAGTCCAAAATGCTAAATTTAAGAAGAAAACAAAAGACTTCATAGTAAGAACAATCTGCTATTAAGACCTTTGATTTTGGCGATCCTGATAGTGGAGCTTCACTATATCAACTTCCAGTTCTTATAAATGCAAATTGTAATTTTAGCAACAAATACCTGAGTGGCATGTTGCATAAACATACAATACAAACACACTTGCTCATACTTCTCGTGACATTCATGGCATGGAAAACATCAAAAACCCTCTGAATGCATTATTTCCCAATAGAGCAAAGGAGAAGAGATTTAGACGAGAAAACAATATGAAGTTGTATCTCAAGAGACAAGATAACTCATGTTGTTCATAACTTATCAAGGTTTTAATACAGATAACAAAAACAATAACATGACAATTCTTGACACAACTTCAGATTATTATATTCTGTTATAGGTTTAACATTTAACTAGGTGGTGTGAATAATAAAACCACTAGAAAACCAAGGTGACCGTTGGACAATAAACAGTACAGTTTCACTATTACTACCATTTTGATTACTTCAAATCCTGCAACTATTGATGACCATTTTGGTTACTTCAACATCATGCATTTTTAGCGTTTGTCACAAATGCTTTTAAGTCCTAAATCAGAAATGCTAAGTTTGAGAAGATGAAAAATATCTTAAGACTTTTTTGCTATGCAATTGCTGACAATAATTGAGTCCGAAATGTTTAATTTGAGAGATGTTAAGACTATTTTGCCATTAAGTATATAACAGCACGACTGTCCTGTACTGATGATTTTACTCTTGGGCTCTATGATAAACAGATGACTTGTGTGCATTACTGTAGGGCAATTTAATAGACCAAAAGGTAATATTTAAAACAAACTTGGTAAAGGACCACTAGATGAGAATCAAGTCTTGAAAACTTTCTCTAATGCATGGGCAAAACATATTAAGTTCCATATTAAGATTCATGATTTCCGCTGGTTTTACAATTTGAAATAAATAACCTTTTCTCATGTCCCAAAAATCTTGAACTTCATGACTATTCCTTAAAACTTCCATCCATGCTCAAGTAATAAACCCACCTCTTATTGCAATAGCGATCTTCTAAATTAGACAAAAAACTTGCAAAGCAATTAAGCCAAGAGGGTGAATCTTCACATATTAAGACATTACCAATCTCATCAGAATGCTACGTGGTGTAATAAACCACGAAATTATCACCAAAGTATACCGTAATCAGAATCAGCCATTATATAATATAAGAAATCCCAGGACAATAAAAACTCTGCTCTATACTTCTGATTATCCCGCATCTCTGCCTCCATATCATGAACTCCAAATATGGAAATGGAAGAAAATTGAATCTGGGAAAATGTATTAACACATGCTACTATAGGAGAACTCTTACCGAGAAACCATGATTAAATATGACATTGAGAAATTGGGTGAACTTCACAAAAGTTTAGAGGTTTCTGCAAAAACTAACATTTTACTAGAATGTTTTCGGTAAAAACTCACTGGAAACCTTAACATGAGATAAACACTATAAATTGGTGAAAATTGTGCCGGAGGTTTTAGATAAATCTTGAACAATTAGTTTCAGTTTTACTTAAGTGTTGTTTTCATTGGAAAAACAATATTAGGATGTCCTAAGGATCACAAAGACACTGTGAATAAACATCAATAAACAATTTAATCTAATTGAATAAAAAAATACTGTATAATAATGAAATTTTGTGGTTTCTACATTTTACATTTTCTAAGGGTTTTTTAAAAAAATAGGGTTTTGGGTTTTTTAATATGTGGGGTTTAGAATTCAGGCATTTGACCTAAAACCCATCACTAGAAGTGCAGTTCATATTGATACAAATATAATTGTTGGGCTCAGAATTTGCTCTAGTGTAACTGATTGGGCTTAAAACCCTGGCAGACAGGAAAATAGCGAACAAATGACACCCCAAGAACTGTACCCACTATGTAGTATAACAGATGAAAGGAATTACAGATAAATGGAAAGCAAACATATCCATATTCATTTTGTTGGTAGAAACGGTAAAGCAATAAGCATAGCAGTAAATCACTTTGCTGGAACCCCACTAGAGGCACTGCTTATTTCATCGAGCAAGAAATATACCAACAGTTTTTTCACTCCCTAGGATCACCTGAAGTTTCAATGATTAGGGTTTATTGAACAAAGTAGTAAAGTCTTTCAAACATTTATATGTCATTTCTCTTTGATAACAGAATTTAAACCAATACATCTTAGTTTTAATATAGCACTAAAAGTACACAAACCAGGTTTAAAATAAAATGTTCTGATTCAACTAACACTCAATCAACTCTCTTTAAAACCATTTATAAATAAATCACAATGTAACATCTTTTAAAATATCAACATTATTCGGTGCAGCAAACTAAGCTACCAGCAGAGTAAATTAACTTAGGAAAATTGTCTTCTCTGATAAAAATCAGAACAGAAATAAAAGAGAGGGAACCTTCATACATCACCATTCTAGTTGGAAACTTCTCCATATATCAAGATAATTGTAATGACTCAAGAATCTTAAGATAAGATCTAGAATATTTTCAGGCTGCAAACATGCAATTAATATATTAGCTCAGGTTCATTATAGTCACCTAAGCATGAATACAAATATAGAATAATTGAGCTGTACAATACTAAAGATATAGTATTGCAACTGTCTGTTATGGCCAGCTCACCTTATCTAGCTTTTTCTGGACCCTTGTATATATAATCAGCACTCACCCTTCCACGAGGCTAACAACTATTACATAAGTCTTATAAAGAAGGATAAAACAAAATTATTGTCAAATGTCCATGCTGAGATTGTAAACAGATCACTCTTTGAGAAACTTGATTTAAAATCATGCAAATAGCCTACAGTGCCATGAAACCAAGTACCCCAGAATTAAATTCAGAAAGAGTATCATTTCTGAGAAAAATTTTAGTGGTCATGAACTCAGTTTTTCTAGTACTATGGAAATGAAAGTAGTAATAACATGTGACTATGACATCATAAATGCTACAGGTTGAAGAAAAAAAAGCCAAAAATCCACCTTGACTCAAGAGTTTTAAAGAGCTGTAAGTATTTTAATTCTTGTTAGATTTCAATGATACCTATGCAAGGCTAAGTAGAAAAGTGTGTACTTTTAGCTGTGCATCCCACCTCCAAAGTCAGTTTTATACTTTTTGCAAACTTTTTGAAAACCAGGACGCTACAGCAACAAGTCCTTATCCAATTTTGAACGGGAATAGTCTTTTAATTTTTGTCCTATTCCAATGATACCTAAATGAGGCTAAGCAGAAAAGTGTATGCTGTTTGATGCACATCACAACTCCAATGCCAGTTTTTATACTTTTTACAAACACTCCGGACAACTATGGCCCTACAGCGACAAGTCATCATTCTATAACAGGAATAACATAAGTAGGTTTTAAAGAATATTTGCAAAATCGATTTTGTTACTCTTGTAATCCATCTTTACAAATAACAGAAATCAGAATAAACACTTGGGAAACCTCGGCATCATCCGATTACAAAATTATTTCACGAGTGTTTTTTCTCTCCATAACATAATCTTAAAACCTGTCAAAATCAAGAATCAAATTCTTCAATTCAAAACTTCTCCAAGAAAACAAAACAAAACATAAAAGTATGCAGGCAAAACATCAGGGAAAATCTATTTTATGCAAATATAGAAAATCAAACAAAATTAGGAAGAAATTTTAGAGAGAAATTCTTCAGTGCATTATCATGTTAAACAGTTTAGCATTAGGAAGCTATTATCAACAGAGAAAATGAAACATGGTCAGCATTTGCAAATTCTTGAATACTCATATACAAATGTATGGTGATAAAATGGATACTTTCATTGGTTTATGAGAGAGAATTCTCATGCACTACTTCAAATAAGATCAAACTAGTTAATCGTACTTTCAAATATATATATGTGCAGTTATAAATGAAGCCCCTCAGTAGTTGCAAATATAAAAAGATAAAATGTAGCACCAAAAACCTAAACCAAACATTTTCCTATTATGATAGCGGCCATAATTCAGTCAAAATTCATTCTAGAGTTATGCAACTTGGGACTCAACCTCCAATGATAACCAAGTAGACATGTGTGGAGTTTCAAGTGAGTACCTTCAGTTGTTTTAAAATATGTCGTAAAAATGTTACAGCTAAAATCATAACAGACGCACATTGAGTAGAATAGGCCCATCATTTTCTCAAAATACACATCATTTTCTAACTAGTCAATATATAGTTATAGGGCCAAATACCCCACCAGTCAAATAAACAAACATTTTATTTTTTCTTAGAATTTTTATAATGAAACGAATAAACAGAAGACCTCTAGAAAACTCAGACAATTTTTCATTCAATACAAATACCTACTTACTGATCCCTAGTGAGATATTCTTATACTATAAGAAAGTTTTCATTAAACAAAGTCAGCCATATAAGAGATTAACTTGGCAGTGAAATTGGTTTTTTTAAAGAATAACAATATGTAGGTTAGGTTTAGTGCAAAATGGTCGCGGGTTTAGTGCTAAATGGTGCAAAATGGTCGTAACTTAATATAGAAAATAAGTGAGTAACGATGGTTTTGCACTAAAGCCGCTTATATGGTTAAATATCTTATATTTAGATGAACTATTAACATGGATACATCTGGAGGACAAAAAATTAAAATATACTGATAGCTTCATTTTATACTTTACTTATGTTAAATTTTGTTCAACTGTCAGCAGTGCATACCAACACCCCACTGATTTAAATACTTGATATTTGTTCAATATTCTCCCTACTATCAATTTTTATGATTATAGAGTACAGAAGTATGGTAATGATATAATATATCAAACAAAAATCCAGTATTTAAATCAGCAGGGTTAATGTATAGGCCACTGACATTTGAATAAATTTAACAATAGTATGTAAATTGTTCATAATAAACAAACAGTGTGTGTCAATTCACTTGCATGACTTTAGTTAATTTTTATATATACATGTGTACTTCATTTTGGTGTGAAAATAGGCCATAAAATCAGGTCAAATGTTTAATTTTAAAGCTGACACAGCATGTTGTTTTAATAAAAAAACCAATTTACTTTGAAATTGAAATAAATAAAAAAATAGCATCAGGTACTGTATTTAATAAACATACATGTACATGGTTTTAGTTATAGCACTGTACAGATTGAAATGGTTGAAATGAATAAGTAATATTGCAAAATTAGATGCAAAAATACCAGCAGGTCCTATATTAATAATACATACATGTACATAGCTATAATCAATGTGTTTTAGAGTATGGTGAAAATTGGTTGACAGAAGTAGGTATTACTTATAATTGTACTAAAGCAAGAAATTGAAACAGATAATAGGTGACGTCCATTTTAGTTTAATCATGAAGTCTGCCATTTTATGTTCCAAGTTCCTTGACAGTAAACTATGCCAATAAAATATATTGACTTGACGTAAATGAAATAGTCCACACTGCCTGAGGTATACAAAAGATATTCTAGTACAACTCTTCCAAGAAAACTTTAAACTAAATCCCCTTGAGATTCAAAGATAAATCTTTTTACTTATAGTAGAAGACAAATATATTCATTTATTCCATTCAATTATCAGAGCATTAACTTGTATATGTGAAATCTGTACCATATATCATACTGAAAAAACCCAGGTCGATAGCGCAGTTGGTAGCGCGGGGATTTGGAATCTTGTGTCCCAAAGGGTGCACGGGTTCGAATCCTACCCGGGGAGGTTATACCCTTTTATGAAAATTAGACAATTATGTCAATTTTCATTCATTAATAAGGTATATGGTGAAGTTTCCGGCCTTGTGGAAGGGTACGTGAGTACTGGTTATAGACAAGGGTCCAGAAAAGCTAGGTTAGGTGCGTTGGACGCCGTATGACCTATACAATGTGTTGCAACGCGTTAAACCCAACAAAAACAAAAACTATCATACTGAAATAGTTTTTACATTGGGTTTGCCCATGTTTAGCAGCGGACTGTGGCAAATCCTCATTAAAATTTGTCACGAACGACATTTGGTTGCACATTTGCAATTAGAGGGTTAATTACTACCTCAATTAATATAGTCCATAATGGCGTTAACAAGCAGACGATATGCTGTTTGTGCAATTAAAGCATGTCTTATCCGGTTTATGTAGGGGGAAGTTCATTAGTAACACATCTGTTTTTTAAATAATCCCATATTCATATGTTTTATCATAACCCCATGTCCGACAGCACTATTAGCACTTTGACTATTTTTTTGGAGCTATCTGTCTATACAAATACATGTATATCTACCATAGTTCAGCCTTTTCAATCCTTATATACAAAATCTGCAAATAGTTCCATCAGTATGATTGAAATATTGATTGAAACAGATGGTCAACTGTGATAGGTGCAATAATTTCTAAACTCCTGAAAACTGAACTATTTCCTTCATGGAGCCAAGTTGCTGATAAGTGTAATGAGTTGTGCTTCTCAGTAGAGATGTTTGCACCATCTTATGAAATATAATGGTTTAAAGGATTTATTTGTAATGAAAAAAAAAATAAACATCATATTCAGAACATAAAAACTGCAAGTAAAAAATGATGACTTTGAATAGCATCTAAATGTTGGTGTTTAGTTGGTTAAGTTTGCCAGCATGCATGTGAAGTAGAATAAAATTAATGTGCATGTGGGCATGAATGTGGGCATTGAGTCAATGTCAATTAATCAGATAATAGTGACAGCCCTATTTACATGTACAACCTCTCTATTGTTAAACAATAATAAGGTTAGGTCAGGTTGTGTCAAAAAGCATTGTACACCTTTGTTTTTGAATTTAACTCTTCAGCTGGTTCTTAACTTTGTAACAAGAGAGTAACAACCTCTCTTATTCTATCAAACTGTTACATCTCAAGTATTCTGATACATATAACATCACACAGACTTGTCTGAGAGCACAATGATACTGTCACTAATTTGTTTACATCATTCAATCTTCTTTGACCTTACAAAAGTGACAAGTATAGAAGCTGAGTCTATGAATTAATTATGATTTAACCACAGTTTGACTGACTTCCACTTTAGTGGCTGTTAAATATAACATTGCTTGCCTTTCAATTACATCAATAATTTAAGTATGCTCCATACAATAGCAGTAACAACAAGAGCTGTCAGAGGAGACAGCATGCTCGACTAAGTAAGTATTTGTCACAGGAGATGTGGTTGATGATAAGGAACAAACATATTTTAAAATTTGAAAATATAACCTTAACAAATTTAAAGTAAAAAAAAATAAAATAAAGGAAATTTTAAGATCAAGGGCAGATAATTCTGAAAAAAATGTATTTGGAGTTATGAACCTTGTCACGTGAAATGTTGTTGATAATAAGGAACATACATTTAAAGTTTGAAGTTGATACCTTAAGAAATAAAAAAGTTATAGTAAAAAATATTTTACTGCACAAAAACTTTAATCAGAAATGTGGACGCTGACGCCGACGCTAGGGCGAGTAGGAGAGCTCTCCATTTACTTCGTAAAGTCGAGCTAAAAATTGAATGTGTAGAAATTGTGATTCTTTTAAGGATGACATAAGGTTAAGTAGTGGGCGTGGCCAAAGGGTTACAATGCTTACAACTAGTTAATAATAGGATACACAGCTCTAAATTAGACCAAATCCCATCCAAAACCTACCCTATTGTTTCCATGAGCAAGAAATTTTAACTTGGTAACTCAGTACTGAAAAAACCAAGAATCAGACTCTAGAGTAATTAATCAAAGAACTTGTTTCACAATCAAGCTAAAACAAGAAATGTAATGTGGAAACCACATTCAAGCCGGATTTAAAAACTTTAACGCAAAAATTACAAAGGGAAATAATCTATAATAAAGGCAGGTAGAGTTGTAGTTACTGTCTAATTCTGTTCATCACAAGGTATGTTATCATTGTATGAAATTTCATAAAGATCTGACAATAAATGGAAGAAATATATGGAAAAGAAAAACTTTAACGCAACTGTTAACGACACCGGATGCCGGCCCAACCTGACCACCCAGTCAACCCGCCTGCCCGCCCACTCGCCTGCTGTGTTTTGCTAAACTATTAGCCGAATCTTTCTTGTTGGAAAATCAAGCTAATAAATTGGAATAAACTTTTTCAAACAAATTTGCAGCTTGACATTTCATGAATGTTTTAAGTTTTGTTACAGCATTAAAGATACAAAGTCATGCAGAAGAAAAGATCCAATATTTGTTACTATTTGTATTGATTCAAGGAAATGAATATAGAACTTTATATTACTAACAATTCAGAATAGAGTCTAAACATTTTTCTTTCCAAATCAATTTTCATCTCAGCAAGCGTAAATCAATTTTTCTTTTTCCTAGATCAATTTTTCTTTTCACAAGGCGAATCTATCGGAATATTATAATCAATTTTTCTTTGGTTCCAAAAAACTATATCAGACGGAACTATTGACCATGAAGGGTACGAGGAGAAGACAAGCACAAATCTGGAACGGATCCAAAACTGTGTAATATATCATCCAAAGATATTGATAAAACGTCAGGAAAAAAACTGGTTCAATCAATACAAAGTAAGAACATAGAAATTGCATGTGATAATAAAACAAACAAAATCTAATATTTGATATCTGTAACAAAAAAAACCTCAAAATATTAAGATCTCAGGATTAAAATAAATGAAAAATCTCAAAAGGCAAATGCTATGGAGTGATTATATTGTATTGTTTGGTATTGTATTGTATTGTATTGTATTGTATTGTATTGTATTGTATTGTATTGTATTGTATTGTACTGTATTGTATTGTATTGTAACACAGTTTTGGTGTTTAAAATCAGAATTATAAAATAAAAAGTTACAATGGTTTAGTGAATAATGATTGATAAAAACATCCAGTCAGTATACATGTACATGTATATATAACATAAATAATGTAAAATAAAAAGTATAAATAAGAATGAGATTTCATGGTCAGTAACTTTGCACAAATATATCATTTTAAAAATAAAATAGTCTGACTGACACAACCAGTAACAAAATCCAGCATATTTTCACACTCTATTATATAAAGTTACAGAATCTAAAAGTTTAAAGTTTTTAGTGATAAATATTGGAATGATACAAAAATCACAACCGTCAAGAAATTTTTTCACATACAAGAAACACCATTAAAAAACTAATGTAGAATAATTTAGCCATAATGAATGTCCAAATAAAACAACTATATCTTATACAGTGCCCTCCAAAAATTGTCAGACAAATTGAATTTTAAGAAAGACAAATCATGCATACTGCAAATAATTTAGCTATAGTTATGGCCTATTAATGTAACAATTAAATCATATATTTATAAACTAATTAATGCTGATTTTCACATTTGCTCACATGACTCTCTGTTTCTTTTATCATATACAATGTATAATGTGAATCAGTTTATTTTAAAACTGAATTTTGTCAAATGGCTTTTGAAAAGCACCGTATGGACATAAATTAGAATAAGTATTAATGTAATGGTTGTTGATTGGAGATGATGATAATGTATATAAAGCATAGGATAATTTATTATAATAATACATATTTGGAGTATACTTTACACACAGTATACATTTGTTAAAAGTATACATCTAGTGTACATTTTGTACACTAAAATATAATGCAAACATTTAGAATACATGGGGTATACAGGGATTGTACTTATACATGAAGTATACATATTGTATACATTGAGTACACTAATACATATAGTATACATTGAGTATACACAAAGTATACACATGGATTGTACTTATGCATAAAGTATACATTAAGTAAACACAGTGTGTATTCATATATAAATTATATATTTAGTATGCATTGAGATTATTTATTTATAAATTATACACGGAGTGTACTTTAGACATAAAATAAACATTTAGTATTCAGTGAGTGTACTTATACATGAAGTATACATATTGTACACATGGAGTAACTTATACATATAGTATACATTGAGTATACATGGGGAAAAAGTATTCATTGGTATACTTATATATTCAGTGTACTTAAACATAATTTTTTGTAAGCACTTAAATCACAGTAAATCTCAAGTATACTTATACACAAAGTATAAATTTAGTATACATGGGGAATTCCTATAAGTTATGTACATTGTAAATGTTAAGAGCAATAGGAGTATACATAAAGTTTACATTAAGATTACATTTAGTAAACATTGAGAACACTAATACCTAAAGTATACAATCAATTTTAGGGAACTTGTACTTGAGTACAATAGTATACATATAGTATAATTTTACATAAGTATACATTAAGTATAAATAGAGTGTACTTATACATAAAGCATATCTTTACATTGAGTGTACATTGAATATACTTATGTATGAAGTATACATTTTATGTACTCAAACATGAATTTGTGTATACATTAATTAAATCTCAAATATGCTTATACACAAAGTAAATATGAGTTATGATAATAAAATGAAATATATAATGAAGTATTTGGTTATTAGGTCATGATATTATTGAATATTTTACATATACATACTATACATAAAACATTAAAAATACATATTTATTTATATATTATAATTAATACTATACAAAACTCATACAACAGCAAAGGGAGGAAAATTTACTTAGAGAGTCTTCCTCATCACTGTCTGCATTAGCTTCAGCTGCGAGCTCTGCTGGCGTCTTCTTCTTACGTCCAATTCTTCCTGCTTCGTCTTGTTGCTGCATCATACCTTCTTCTTCTGGAACTTTCTTCTTTAAACCATACTGGAAATATACAGAACAAATAAGTTATCTCCCTTGTCTCAATAAACATAACAACTGAGTTATCTCCCTTGTCTCAATACACATCATAAGTTATTTCCCTTGCCTCAATATACATCACAATTTATCTCCCTTGTCTCAATATACATCACAAATTATCTCCCTTGTCTCAATATACATCACAAATTATCTCCCTTGTCTCAATATACATCACAGGTTATCTCCCTTGTCTCAATATACATCACAAGTTATTTCCCTTGTCTCAATATACATCACAAGTTATCTTTCTTGTCTCAATATACATCACAAGTTATCTTTCTTGTCTCAATATACACCACAAGTTATCTACCATGTCTCATTATACATCACAAGTTATTTTCCTTGTCTAAGTGTATTAGAACTTTGATTTTTCAGAGTGTTTAAAGCCATGTCAACACCAATTACGGTCATCTCACCTAACCTACCTATCCTTAACATATGTTTATAACCAGTACTGAATTTTTTTTCACAAGGCTGACAGCTTCTCTTTATAAAATATCAATGGAGGGAAACTGACATTGTTGAATTTTCGTGGAATGGTGTGCCCAGTAGTACATGGTAGACATGGCACAAAAGAATTTGTATTTCAGTAAATACAAGACCGATGTAAATGTCTCAATTTCAAGCTAAAAACTTGCTAGACATAAACAAAGTTTTCTTAACATGATAATAGTAAACACATTGAGTGTTGTCAGACAATTTTTTTATAAAAAGAAGACAAATTCTATCCACAATGTCAAAATTCTGTCTAACATTTTTCTTAGAAGAATAAAATAATAGTTCATATGTGGCTTCCAACAATTTTTGCTGTACAGTATACAGTAGAGATCTGTTATGAAAACCTTGGTAATAGCAAAAAACATGACATTGTTGACAATTTTAAGTCCCAAATGTTTGAGAAATAGGACCCTATACTTCACCTCCGTGACTTGAAACTCGCAGTACATCATACCATATGAGACTGATATCACTAGATATAGAAATGTGCTGATGTTTATCACACTACAGCTGACGGAAATGTTGATGTAACACAACCTTTGTTAATTAGTTAGGGATCTTATACCATAAGACCATTCTGCTATTAAGACCATTGATTTTAATGTCCCTCTAAGTGGAACTTTCCTGTATCATTGTGGGACCATCTTTCTCTCTCTCTAATTTCTGAGTACAAAACATTTTCAAATCAAGATTCATGTCGAGTTTTCATGTTTATAAAAGGACAAAAAACTATTAACAAAATTGCAAGACCGGTAATTGGTAGCTTCTGTGAAATTTGTAACTACAAGATTTATAATTCAAAAACACACTTGAAGCTTAATGTTGAAGATGGAAACTTTAATTATTTCTGATACACTTTGCGTGATATCATTCAGATTCTCTCTAAAAACGATACCATCAAAAAATAACAAGCCAGGAAAAAACTCCCAACTATAATCACCAAATTCAAAAAACACCTTATATTCATGATGAACACAGTGGATATCCTGTTTGACTTTTAACAAAAATCCCTAAGCTACAAACGTTTGAAAGATTGCAGAAAGGTTGTTAATTCTGCTTACTAGGGCTGTCACGATATACCGGTATATTGCAATACGCAGTGGCAGCAATACGTACCGTGGTACCATTTTAATGTACCGGTTTTTGGCAATATTTTTTTTATTTCATTGGAAAATTATTCCCTTCACGAAATAAAAGTAGTGAAACGTCAGTTTCTCCATTTTTCATTCCATCTAACCTGAAGTTGTAAGAATTAACCGATTGGCGCGTGTCTCAGTCCTAAATGACCGTAAATACTTAAAGAGGCTAGACTCTATCAGTAGCTGCATATAAGATTTTCTGTTAAATACAGTGGAGGAACAACGAATCTAAACGTCCGCAATATATCGTGGTACGTATCGCGATATGATGACAGCCTATTGCAATATATCGCGGTACGCTTCTGGCGTATCGTGACAGCTCTACTGCTTACTGACATTATTTCTCATCTCTTTGTTCAGATGTTAGCTTATTCAGACCTATCTTTGCTACTTAAAACCTCTGTAAAAATGGAATTTTCCATCAGTCTCTAAAATTAGTGGGTGTCTGGTTGCCTGGGACAACCACTTTTTAGTTTGGGCAACCAAAAATTTCTTTGGAGCAACCAAAATCCTGCAAACAAGAGCTAGTGCTTGATGCTAAATCAACCTGTTTGAGCAACCACTTTCATATCCTAATTTCATAGACTGGAATTCATAATTATAAGAATATCAATTGCAATTGAAGTAAAAGCATCCATTTCTTCCGGTCCATATCAAAGCTGACCTATGGATCAATTGTGCCTTGGACATTTTAAATCAAGGACAAAACACTGGTCAGTAAAGATGGGTACTGATAACAATGACATGACAATCATCTACTTGATTTTAGAAAGTTTAACACAAACCAATATCAATAATCAAAAACACAGACAAACTACCTAAAACTTTAAACAAACTTATATTAAACCATCTTGAAGGTTTCAGTGACAATTGGTATTCAAACTATCACTTCAAATTTCAAGATGAGTTTACTTCTAACAAGATAACTATTGAACAAATTAAGTCATCTAGATTTCTTCAGGGAATAAACCAATTACTAAGAAAAACAAATCCACAACTTTCCATAAATTTGTCAAAAAATAATATTGCCAAACACTTCAGGTTTTAATCAATCTAATATGGACCAGATACTAAATCAATACAAATTCATTTGTGAGAAACAATTCCTTAGAAAATATAATCATTAGCCATTCATTGTACATCAGATATAAAATTGCAGACATTGCTTCCTTCTTGAAGATATTAAATCATTTAGAAAAAGGGTGTAAGCAAACATATCAGGAACAGCATCAGTTAAATAAAACAGACCTTCCACACAGCCAAAACACTAAGGGGGAGATGTTTTTAGATTTGTAAACTATTGAAATAAAAGGGATGCCACAAACAAAAAAAGAAAACAAGAACCAAAGGGGTTATTGCCTTGGAAATTTGGATTTTGCCTTGACAAAATGATTGCAAAAGGGGGCGGGGTAAAAACAAGGTTCTAGGGAGCATCATCTGACACTTGCCCCAACATGTTCAAGAACTAACAATAACTTATCATCTTGGTAAAAAAAACCCATTCCAACCCATCCTCCATTTCACAATGTTGCTTGCAAAAACACACTAACACACAAAAATAAAAACTAATAGAATTTATATGTGCTTATTGGTCCAAGTATAAAATCATATGGGCAAGTGCATTTTGATAGCAGACAAATTGAATTTTAGGAAAAACTTAATATTCTACACCCCTGCAGCTAAGAAATTGCTTTATTTTGATGCATGTATCTTAGTTGTTCAGACAGCCTGATTGAGGGTTAAATCCATTATGTATGACTGGTAAGTTGAATGAATGCAATTAGTATAAAAACTCTGTGGCTCATACCTTATCTCTTATAGACTGTCTCATATCTTCTCTTTCAGCTTCCATCTTTCTATGTTTTTCTTTTCTTTTTTCTTCAGCTTCTCTTCTTGCTTCAGCAACTTCTGGATCTTCACCATCATCAGCACCACCACCATCTTCTTTCTTTTCATCATCACCTAGAGCACCTACAAAATCAACAATCAATTATAAATCAATGTACTTTTACCAGTCCTGATGTAACAAAGTGTCCACTTACAACTGGAAAGGTTGCGTGTTCCATTCCAACTTGGACCATGAATTTTTATCAGGTTACATTTGGCCTTCAACATAAATAACTCACAAGGAACTCACTAGAATAAATAAATAACTCACACAAAAAATGCCACCATAGTTTTCATAACTGTTACATCTTATATTATAAAAAACATTAAATACACTTGCTGAGCTATTCAAATCGCAGTTTGATCAATTTTGCCCCTAATTAAGCAAGACAAACCCTTTTCAGCAAAGTTGAGCAAGAGTACATTTTGTCCCAACAAATAATAAATATGCATAAGTCAAAATTAAAAATCCTGAAATTTCATGGCGAGTGAAGCAGGACGAGCCCAGCATCGAATCATCCGGTTAAGCGGCCAGCAAAAAATGTGAAGTATGACGGCCGATTGTGGGCAAGGCGAGTGCTCAAGTCCTCCTGATTGTGGCCTTGCCTAGAATGGGGTGTCAGGCCCTTGGTGGTGCTGGCTGCCTTGCTGGCTTCAAGCCTCCTTTGTCATGATGGTTTAGAGAAAGAAAAAGAACCATTCTTAATTCACCTAGCGCCCTGACTTTCAGTTTTTAAAGTCCAGTAATCTTTCACCCAAGTTTAATCTCTATGCCAGAAAGTACAGAAACAGTAATTACCTACAACAAATATATCAAGTACCACTAGATTACCCTGATAGACTCGTACATCAAACAATCACATTAACTCCAGACATAATCATACCTTGTTAAACAAAATAGAAGGTTTTCTCTAAGTTTTATGTTTCCAGTAATTATAGGTCTACCATGTAACGACTAAGAACTTTGGAAATATCGCTCCACCAACGCTTACTAACAACAAAAACAACAACAGCAAAATAACAACTTTTAGGGCATTAGTTTCAATTATCGGAGTAAACGACCTTTGAAAGCTAATGTTTTAAATCAATCATCAAAAAAGTGAGTTTAAGAGAAAATGGACGAGAAAGATATAGAAACAGGAAAAAACCTTTTTTAATTCAGTTTAATGCACTGTCAGCACAAATTAGGGTAATCTTTAACTAACCTAGCTTTCCTGGAACTTTGTCTATGACCACCCTTTGGCAAGGCCAACAACTTCTCCATATAAGTGCATTATGGACAAATATCAACATAATTGGTTACAAGATTGAAAATCCTGCATGTAACCTACAGGTAAACTCTATTCAACTGTTAGTGGCACAAACATCAAGTATTTGAATCAGTGGGGTTAGAGAATGCACGTCTGACATTTGAATAAAATCTACCAATACTGTTCCACAAGCCTTGGTCAAAGATAAAACAGATCAACGAGTAAAAGAAAATTCAGACAGACATCTGTCTATAAAGGGCAGTTACCCCTTTACATTCTGCCAGTACCATTCTAAAGGCCAGTTGTTGGTAAATTCTATTCAACTGTCAGCAAACATTGACCCCTATGATTTAAATACTCAAATATATATATTTTTATCAATCATGGGTACAGAAGTACTGTAAAAGAGTATGTAAACAGTAGAGTTCATGTATGCACCACTGACAGTTGAGTAAAATTTACCAATACAAGCTTGTAAAACAGCTAACATTGGCAATGAGACAAAGGATTTGTGTAATTAAAATGTCATTATTTGATGAATATGAATAAAAGCTTCTTATACAGACAGCTGTAAAACCATGGCCTTGAATTTAATGACAGATCAAATGCAGAATCTAAAACTTTCACCTTTCAGAAATAAGTAGAACAACAACATTGCGTCATCTTGTAATTTATTGTAAAATGACAAAGAACATTTTTGTAGCGTCTTGCTGCGGTTTTCAATATAACTCTATAATTCAATGATTCTATTATTTCAAACCGTAATTTGAACTCATTTTTTGCACCACATTCTACCGAAAGATGACACAACAAAATCACCATAAAATTACTATAAAATGAAACCCAACACGTTACACACGACATGTCTCTTCACTCAAAAGAAGGGAAACTAAAAACAATCCCCAGGGAGCAATTATAGAGGCATCACCTGAATGTGACATTTCCTTCAGCAATTTTCAATATCATCGTTTTTTTGTCTAATTGGTTTTACTTGACAATAAACTACCAAGAACAGTTGGATATGACAATCTGCATAGTAACTATCCTACCATCTTATGTCAATTAGTTGGGAGAAGAATCATTAAGTATCATTATCATTGAAAGGGTTTTAAAGCTTCTGGCATTAAGTCTAGGAGAGGATTCTAAATAACAATTTCTCCAGAATGTACTACTTGGAATTAAATGGTTAATAAATGCAAGGCATGACCTTGCTTCAGGTCATTCTCTAATTGCAGGTTTTAAGCAATGACTGAATGCAAACAAAGTTTTACAGAACTAAAAATTTAAATGGTAAACTAATGTTACAGTCCCATAAACAAAAAAAATAGCCGTGAGGGCAATGTACGGGCGCCATGCGATCAAGCTCTGCAAGGACCCGTACCACCTCTTGCATACCAGTACGGACTGTTATATTTTTATCAGGGTCTGTGAGATGACCCCAGGATACACATATCAGTTTCAAAGTCAAATCATGAACAAAATCGTGGCCAAGTATGGTTTAAACATGCATATCTTCAAGCTACGGCTCCCATGGCTTACGACTGTCTGCACGTACGGGTCTGCAACAAGCCACGATTTTATGGGACATATGAGGCATTACAGTGCTGCAGATGGGCACAATTATAAGGCCTGTCATAATGGCCCCAGCCCTGGGGGAGGTTAAAGTTAAGGCGAGGTTTTTGAAGTCTACTATTAGTATCACTATTCAGTCAACTGTCATTTACTTCCACGATCGAGTCACACACCAATTGTTAAAATACGGCGCAGATTGCAGCCACAGCATACAGTGCATGACCAAAACATGTACCCATTTACACCTGAGTGGAGTGAAGCAATTGCAGGTGAATTTCTAGCTCAATCTTATTAAAGCCAGTAATTATAGTTTCAATATCTTATGTTATAGTATTTACATGTATATAAAGCTATTTAATATTTATGTATATTATGTAATGTGTCAATAAGCTTATTTGTATTTGTATGGCAGTGAATCCTGGGCACCGTCCACTTCAGACCTACATCGATTACAACGTAATGATAGAGCCATGGTCCGTTGGATCTGTGGTGTTAAGCCTAATGATAATGTCACCAAAGATTCTCTGTACACCAAATAAGGAATTCAAGAGGTAGCCATAGCTCTCCGTACCAAACGCCTGAGGTGGTTTGGCCAAGCTTCTCGTAACAATTGTACCAACACCATTATGAACATGGATATTCCAAGTGCCCGTAGGGGTGGAAGACCTAGAAAATCGTGGTCTGACTGCATCAAGACCGATTCAAGTGTATGTGGCATGGGCAATACCAGTCCACACAACAGGGACGGATGGAGAGCTGGTGTTAGACGTTCAAGCCGCCTGCTGCCTACCTCAGTATCTGGGACACCCGCAGCAGATGACAAATAAACTCAGGATATGATGATGATTTATTATTGTAACACTGTTTCAACATAAGGACAATGGGGATAGAAAACTACTCAAACTTTTTAAACTTTTACTCTGTCCCAGCATTGCCATGGTAACCAGGATAGGGGGTAAAATGATTTTCTCTGAAAGACAATCATCTAGGGCATATTTTGGCTATATATCAGTCAACTAGTAATAAAATAAGAGCATCTTGAAATAGCCCAATCATGTTATGGTAAAATATCGGCCAAATGTTCCCCTGATGTCCCAACCAGTAAATGGTTTAATGCTTTCAATATTGATAGGAGTACACAACCTTCAAACTCAATCATTACAAACACCAACTAATCTCTCTCCTGGTAACCAGATTGCATATGCAACAAAATTGCCATTAGAAAGCTTTTATCTCGACTAAAAATGGAATTACGATTGATTTCTGTCATAGTTAATTCATACCATAAAGTTTCATACTGAAATTATTGTTCTCAGATCAAACAATCTATTTAGTTTTTAAACCAAGCATTAACTATATACACACTCTTGACTGTTTGCCTCCTATAACAAAATGAAGTATAATCATAAGCCTTCTAAGAGAATTGATTATTTTTGCAGACATGAGTATACTCAATGCTATTTGTCATGTGAGATAGACCAGAGGAAATGGATTATTGTTATTAATATTGCACCAGAAATATAGCAATCATCAATTTTATAAAGGAAATTTTGTTCTTTATATAAAGATATTTGTCTTTTTATTTTATAAAGGAATTTCTTTCCTTTTTATTTAATAAAAGAACTTTTTTCCATTTATAAAGAAATGTTTTCTTCTTTTTATTTTATAAAGGAATTTCTTTTTTTCTGACCTAAATAACAATAACAGTTCCTTATCCATTCTATGATTTACCCCTGTGAAATGAACACAGTAAAAACATGGTTATCCACATTTTAAGCCAAGGTTTATTGCTGCCAATGTTACATAGTTGACCATGTACTGGCCTTGATCTTAAAAGACCATATTTCAAGGACAACCTGCCCATGGTCCAACTTGATTCAACGTTTATATGGCACAGGGTCCCTAATATTTATTTGAGGAAATAGGTCCCTACAGTACCATAGATTTTATTGGTCCTTATAGTGCAATTAGCAATATGGTTTTACCACATAATTAAACCCCTAATTACCACAAGGCCATGCAAATAAAACCCCACACATGAGTACTTATAATGCTACAGAAATATTAAAAATCTATTGGTTAGCTCAAAACTACTCTATACTAAAGGTAAATAAAGAAGAATATAGTCTAATTTTGCCCTGACCCACTGGAATACATAATGTATAATAACTGCTATAGAAATAATAGTTAATTATAAGTTAACTGTATAAGACTAAAATATAATGTTGGTTATATAAGAAAATGAAATTAGAAGTAAAGGACGAAGGGGGATATCAGACTCGTGGAATACTGCCTTTTCTTTCATGCTTTACAGTAAAAAAATGAGATGAAAATGAAAATATTGTCGTGTCATTGTCGTGAAAATATAATGACAAATGATATATGTCATCTTAGAAGATAAATGCCATCACCTTGGAAGAGAAATGACGTCAGTTTAAAATCTGTGTAAAATATCTCTAATAGAACACAAAACTAAGCATGAAAGAAACAGAATATTCGTCAACTTTGGAGTAAGATCTTTTTATTTCAACTTGTGAACTCATAAAATGCCTTTCTCTCGTGGCTATGCCACTAGTGAAAATATGTTTTCTGAAATACGAATCGATCTTACTCCAAAGTTGATGAATATTCTCTATTAAGTCTACAAATATAATAATGACTTCTATAATAAATTGTACTATTTCATCTGATTAATATACATGACTAGCTCTAGAGGGTCAATAGCAAATAGGAAAGAAGTAGAATGAATCCAAAGCCAATAATGTAAACAGATAAGAAATAAAAAATAATAGTACCACCTTGAACTTTCTCTGAAATAATTCATAAAATAAAAATAAACAAAATATAAACTGAACTTAAAATAGAAAATTGTACAAGTTTTATGTAAGAGAGAAAATAAAATATCACAGAATAATTCATAAACAAAAATAAACAGAATATAAACAAAAACCAAAAATAGATAACAATATTAGCTTTGAATATGAGAGATAAAAATATCCAACAAATGTAATAGAAAAACAAAAAAAGATTACTACGGTATATTTTGGTAAACATAAAACTCTTAAGAAGATTTAACCCTCCAAGGAGAATATATACAGATTTAGGAGGGAAAATATTTGAATATTAAAATGTCATTGAATAAGCCAATGTTGAAAAATGAATACAATTATTCAAATTCTCAACATCAAACGTAGGAATATTTCCAAACTTTTTGTAAAACAAATAAATGAATATAAATTTTTTTATTTGAAAGACAAAAATTGAATTTGAACATTAAATTTTGCATTTGTTCCAGGTGCTAATTTAGAAATATTACAAACTTACTATTATGTATTGTATTAACATTATGTTTTTATATTTTAATAATTGACATATTAATAATAACTAACTCAGGAAATTAGAAAATTGACGTACTATAATACAGAAAATAAAAATGAAATTTTTATTTCCTCTAAGTCATGAAATGAAAATCATTGTGGTTAGGTCATTTGTAAGCTGAAACTATATCTTCAAAACCACTGATGAACAAAGAATAGATTTACAGAGAAGGTATAAATATTATAAATAATAAGGCACAATGTACATGTGCATATGCCTCTCAGTACTTGAATATCACTATGCCAGTAAAACTGGTCAAGTTATGTTGTCCTTATTTTGTGGTTTGTGGGAATATAGGACATTTGCCCCTGACATTTGCGCCCTTGGACATTTGCACCTTTTTTGGCAAGCAGACATTTGTTTTGAAAGGACAGACATTTGCCCCCATTTAGATGTCGTCATTGGTGACGATGTTACATTGAAGGAGGGGGCAAATATTCAGGGGGCAAATGTCCAGGGGGCAAATGTCTTGTTCCCAGTTCGTGGTTATTAACTAAAAAAATCTCTAAAATGAAAAAAATCTTGATCCACATATTATCTACTAAGCTGTGAAGAGTATATTGTTGCTGGAGTCACACCATACTTGTGTAGATCTGAGAACCAAATAGGATAAATTGTTAGTTTATTGCAAAACAGACGTAACTCACTTTTTGTAATATTGATTTATGACCATTTTGCGCTCAACAGACAACAAATGTGATAAATTGTGGGTTTATTGCAAAACAAGCGTAACTCACTCTTTTCTTATATTGATTTATGACCATTTTGCGCTCAACAGATATGAAATGTGATAAATGTAACAATATAAATTGATTTTTCTAAAAGCATCTTCAGACTTTATGATTTTATAACAACTATAATGTATACAACACCAGACTTCCTGGTTCTCTTACGATAATATATGAACTACATTTTAAACTCTGAAATATGTTAAGACCAGACTTCCTGGTAGATTGAAATAGTCATACGAAGAACGAAGGATGAACTAAATTATAAACTTTACAAGAAATGTAATGTGGAAACCTTATTAAAGCTAGATGTAAAATCTTTCACATAAAAATTACAAAGGGAAATAATCCATCATAAAAGCAGGTAAAGTTTGGGTTACTTTCAAATTCTGTTCATGACACGGTTTGTTTAATAATTGTATTAAGTTTCATAAAGATCTGACAATAAATGGCAGAAATATATGGTAAAAAAAACCCTTTAACACAATTGTTAACGACACAGGACGCCCGACCACCTGCCCACCCAACTGTCTGCCCATGTTTCGCCAAACTATTAGCCGAATTTTTTCCATGAAAAATCAAGCTAAAAATATAATATAAGTAGAGGTTATTAAACTGGGCAAGTGTGCCTTAAGGAAGATATCGGCACACTTGTTTAGGTATTGGCACTAGGGGTTACTGCCAGGTTTTATATTGCATGTCAATTAATGTTATTTCTTTCTGAAAATAAACCCAGAATTTATCAAAATTACAGACAAATTTGACGAAAAAACTCGAGTTTGTTTATATCCTCACATAACATGGCTCTATACCCTGAATTAGCTCAGAGGTAACCAAGAAGTAATGGTATAATCGTTTCTCACTTTCTTCTAAAAGTCAAACTAAAACTTAATAAAACGTCAGAACATCATTTTTCAGAAAGTAAAATATTTATTCCAGGAACTGTTGGGATATATAGACATTTCATGCAGAGAGACTTGGTTATATATCATATATATGAATGTAACTATAGACAATTATTGCAAGAAAACAAGGAATATCTCAAACACAGACAAATAGAAAATATTATATTATTCCTAAAAGAGCAATATTTGTAAACTATAATAATAAAGCTGTAAACTAGGAAATGTTTGCATATACAATATTTCACTCAGATTTGAGATGACTGACAATTGCGTGACTAAATTAATTTGCGTATTAACACCGAGTGGTATGTTATAAATATAATTATGCCTATAGCTGTAAGTACTATGTACTGATATGCTATTTAAATAAACTGATCAAATTTGGAAACAAAATCCCTCGGACAATTCCAAATTTCAACACAGTAATATGCATATTTGTAAAATTCAAATATCATTTAATCCTGCAAGTTTGGTTAGTTAATCTCTTTATCTAATCAAATGTATAATTTATTCAAGCCAATTTGATACAAAACAAGAAATGTAATGTGGAAACCACAGTAAAGCCGGTTTTTCATCAAGATCTGACAATAAATGACAGAGATATCCAACAAATTAAAAAACTTAAACGCGAAAAATTACTCAGCGAAATAATCCATAATAAAGCCAGGTAGACTTGTGGTCACTTTCTAATTCTGTTCATTACATTGTATGTTATCATTGTATGAAGTTTCATAAAGATCTGACAATAAATGGTAGAAATATATGTAGGGCTGGGTACCGCCAGGAAATTTTTACCACGGTATACCGTGGTTTTTCACTAAATACCACGGTATATACCACGGTATACCACAATATAACTAAAATACATTTTAAGGAGATCATTAATTAACTTTTAAAAACACAAAAACCCTAATTTAAGGGTAATAATTATAACATCTTAATCACCATTGATTTTGTATATGTTTTTTTGCTTAAATTCTTTCAAATTTGATGATGTTTCGTAATCCAAGTTGAAAATAACAAACCTATAGGTTAAAACGATTCGGCCCGTCTATTAATTGTGTCATGACGCCATACGTGTTGTTAATACGAGGCATTCAAAAGGGGTTTATGCTAAAACTTACTAAGATTAATCGGGGAATAAATACGGCATTTTTGTGGGAAAAATGAAAATGAATAAAACAATCGTTGAAGGAAACCCATGCATACAAAAATTGCGTTCCACTGCCTTTAGAACCGACCCCGAAATCAAGAATTAAATCGAATTTTTTATTTATATATACTAACTAAAATTTACAATCAACTTATAACTGAAAATGACGACTGTCGTAAATTAGTCAACGTTTCTTTCTCGCAAAATACAAGACAACTCTGCTAGGCGATTGCTACTATACATAGGATTGCATCTTTATGTATAACTTCCACAGCGTTATGCAGTGGTGAAACTTTTTTTAACTAACTAAAGCAGAACTTTTCACTTGTACACGGACAAGTCAAAATTAAAAATAACTTAATGTACGACTCGGACAACCGTTGATTTTGCCAACCCTGACATTTATAGCATGTAAAACCTTAATCACGGGTACTACTCGTTCACGGGTACTGTAATACCGGTATTTCCAAAAATACCGCGGTACCGTACCGCGAGATAAAAAACCACGGTTACCGGTTTACCGGTAATACCGCGCACCTCTAAATATATGGTAAATTGAAAACTTTAACGCAATTGTTAACACAGGACCCACGCCCGACTGCCCGCCCAGGTTTCGTCAAACTAAAAATAAGACAAATTTTTTCGTTGAAAAACTCAGCTAAAAAGCATGTTTAGCAATAGTGAAGCAATCATCCAATAAGCAACAAAAAAAACTCCATGGAAATTCTACAAATGCAAAAGTCGCTACATAAAAAATCGAAGAAATATATCTTAGTTTACGGTATATGATGTACATACATACATACATTGTACATATCTGATGTAGACAAATAGAGAAAACATATAATATATATTTTAATATACACTAGAGGTTTTCATAGTGGTTCTGTCAAATACGAGAAGAAAATGGTAATATATACATAACAAACATTTTGTATTATATTACATGGCTTGACAATAACTTTTGATGTTGGAATTGCTCTATAGGATGAATTTACTTCTTCTAGCTAAATATTTACTAGATAAAACATGATATGGTACTTTTTCTCTGATTTTCTCTTTTTTCCACACATTATGGTTATAAGAATGTTGGATTAGAAAAAAGAAAACAGAACTTTATTGCCTAAACCCACTATCTCAAAGCCCCAGACCAGTGAAAACTAATTCAGGCCAGTGGAAATTGATTCAGGCCAGTGGATATTGATAAAGGCCAGTGGATATTGATTTAGGTCAGTGGAAATTGATTCAGACTAGTGAAAATTGATTCAGGCCAGTGGAAATAGATTCAGGCCAGAGAAAATTATATACAGTTTGGCTAGTAGGTAATATATCCTTCACACTATATGTAATACTTCAGACTTCTGTATTGATAGCTAGAGATGGTTACAGGATGGGCCAATGAGAGCATGCTTGATCAACATGTGATCATATCACAGTCTGGTAACCTGCAGGAGAGTAAGATCAAAAGTAGAGTTTGGATTCGAGCTTTGATAGAGTTAATAATAATGATAATAGTTAATAAAGTTTAAAACCAGTCATGGTGAAAATATTAGAAATACAATTTACACTAAGAGACCAGATTTCTGAGAATCTTTTCTTGGTCATAAATATTAATTATTCCTTGAATTCAACCTTTAGACCATTCACCTATGAGAACCATCCCTATTGATGATTAATGTTTCTGATAGTGAAAAACGTCACCAAATTTAACCTTGGCTGCTCTAAAACAAATTGTTTACAAGAAACAAGACTTGTACCAAAATAAGTGTGTTACAACTAAAATATCACATAATTAGAAATACCTCCTCTAGTTGCCTTGAAAGTCTCAGACAAAAAACAGGGTAAAAACTTTCATAAACAAATAAAGCAAACAGAAGAACACCTGAGTTCACAAGTTTTATTTTTACAATATGGTCTAAATACAGTACAAACTACTATCAAGTTGCCAGTATACAATTTACTGTATAAAGCTCAATTTTGGGGTGGTTACATTTCGCATCCTTGATGGGGTTTAATATTCAAGCATTTGTTGTATATCCCATCATTACAATGTCATGTGCAGCGTTGTGCCATAAGTGAACATACAAATTCAAAATGGTGGAGGTTACACGTAATCTACGTCAATATAATCAACATCAAAATGGTTAATAATTTCTATGCACATACCTCAATACTTGGTGATAAAGCCTGTTGACTTAATTACATTTTGCGTCTTTTATGGAATTTTTATTTCATGGGGTTTGGAATTCATGAATTTGATATATATCCTACCATAACAAGTATATTATGTATTGAAACATATATAGGAGTAGTACCAGGGGTAGGATGCTCATTTAGGGATATAGGTTCCAGATTCAAACCCCTCTAAAGCACTGGTAATTTCCTTGAGCAAGATTTTACCTACAGTGGTTCCACTTCACCCAGGTGTAAACGGGTAATGTGAGGGATAATTGCTAAATGAAGGTGATTTCAATGATTAGGGATTTCTGTACAAAATTACCTGAACATGCATATAGAAGCAGACTTTAAACCAAATAAACCAAACTTTTAACTTTTCTTAACAACATATTTGCAGGATTTCGAAATCCCACTTATTTAGTTGACTGTAGACAAAACAAAATTAAATCCACACAAAAACTATCCACTATACAGTAAACAATGAAGACAGAAAACTAGGTTTGTCAACAAGAAAAGAGAGGATGGAAAAAACTTGAACAACATTTTATATTGTATGTGAAACTTTTACTATTTAAGTTTTTGCTACTCCTCCGAGACTTATTGCAGCTAAATATGTCAGAACAGGTTTTAATAATTGACAAGAACAAATGTGTTTGTTCAAAACATAAATTCGAGGATTGCCCGCAAGACTGTAGTAAGTGCATTTCGTAAAAGAGCAAGTTAATATAGACTTGTGGGCAATCTTTGAATTTTATGTTGTAGTCTTGGAAAAGACAAAATATACTTTTTAAAAACTAACTTTTGCAAAAACACCTATCGAACATAGCATATGAGTTTTTGCTTAAAACAACAATTGGACATAACATATGATTTTTTTGCTTTTGTTTTATGCCTTTTATATAATAAGAATCACCAAGAACTGATGAACAAAAAATACACAACAATGGATGGAATAACAATAAATAACACTATATTTCAACAGTATATAGAGACTATATGTCAAGTTTGAGGAAAGATAGATTTTCATTTCACTGAAATCAGGAGTTGAAATAAAAAAGATCTTCTACCAAAGTTGTTGTATACTGTTTCTGTTATGCTTTTTTCTGTGTATGAAGATTCTTAAGCCTATTTTCTACATTTTTTAACAACTTTGTGTCAAGCTAGGTGTAAATTTTTTAACATATTTTCTTCTGCACTGTTTTAAGTTGCTGAAGTGCATTTTTATCTTAAAAAAAGTTCTAACAAAAAAAAATAGCTACATAAATAGAAATATCAAAGTCTCACCTTTCACTGACTTGAGTTGGTTTCCAACCATCTGTTTGGCAATAAAAGAAGCCATGTTTTATTATATGGCACTATATACACTCGCACAGTTATCACTATATAAAACAATCAGATTTTTATCACATTTATATACAAGTTATCTCCCTTGTTATCACAACACACTTCAAGAGTTATTCCCCTTTTATCTTCTTATCAACATTCTGAAAAGATATAAAAAATACAAAATATACTTAATCATTCAAAAGCTACCTTCTGTATTTTTTTTTTATTGGGTTTAATGTCGTATTCAACACATCTTTAAGTCATATATACGACAGCCAGCTCTTCCTACTATAGGTTTCCTGAACACTTTTCTATCATCAGTACTAACTTACCCTACCTAAGGTACCCTATAGGGTATGACCTACCACGACCAACCTGCCATCCCTGGGTTCGAAGTCAGACATGCTAACAACTACGCCACTGCCGCGGCACCTTTATATTAATCTTTATAAAAATATCGAAACAAGTGGTACCATAATTCTAATCTAGCCAGTAACACAGGCAAAAATATATTTGCAATCCCAGAAATATTTGCAATTACACTAATGAAGATAAATTTTGTTTGCCAATATCTGAGTATATTGATTTTGCAACATCTTTATCAACCAAGCAAAATTTGCAATGCTAGTGGTGTTTGAAATTGGCCCATGTTTTTTAAGCATACTCCAAAGATGTTATTGTCATTCAAAAAAGCAAAGCCATATATGTAGCAATGCCAGAATGTATAAATTTGTATTCTAACATAGGCACGTGCGTTTTCACTCTTTATTTAATGTGACGTCATCTATGCTTTATTATTCAACAAAATATAGCTCGTGACGGCTGTTGAACTTTTACTCCCCACGTTAAATGCGCAAAGCCGAAAATGGCGCACGAGTTTATAAGGGTTGACTTTTACAATTTGGTTTCTATTCTATAATTAAGGTTTTAATATTTTTTGTTCGGAATAAGAAACACGTATCTGTGAGAATTGTGTAAATAAATGCTATTTTCGGCCTTTGCACTGGGGTGGATTTCAACAGCATGACGTTTCTGACAGTTAAAAATAGTTCTATAAATATATCTTTTCTACGGATGTATTTTACGATGTTAGAATCGAAATAACTTACAGTTGTCTATATTTTGTTGTCTAATAAAATATAGGCACTCGTTTGATGCGCTTATTAAATCACTCGTGCTAAAGCACTCGTGATTTAATCATACGCGCATCACAACTCGTGCCTATATTTTATTAGACAACAAAATATAGACAACTGTAAGTTATTTCTTAATTATAATGGAGAAAATGGCATCAAATTGAACTTGGTTAGAAAATCAACAATTTTTTTTAGTAATATACCTTTTATATACATGTATACAAATACATAAACATACGAATCTTGTAATATTTTGAGAATAAACAAGTTTAAACTATACTATTATGTAAACAAAGCATCCTAGTCTCAGACGTGGAACTTTACAGTAGAAAACTGTCATTGCCATACAAAACCAATTAAGAACTAATAGTTAACTAAAAAACCATTAAAAACTCTTTAGACTACGAGATAAAAATCACAGAACAATGACAAAACAATGACCTAGAACAGTCATCAGACTTGCTATAGACAATAACACATCAACAATCAACAGTGAAACACCAACAATCCACTTTATTTAACTCCATGATTCCAATCACTTCCTGTTAATTCAAGCAGTGACAAATGTACTGTACATTAACGATGATTACTCTTACGTGACAAAACGTAATTATGTCAATTTTCAATGATTTATCATTTATATAACAAAGCTGTTGAAAAAAAAGATTTTTTTTGTTTGTTTTTGTTGGGTTTAACCTTGTAGCAACACATTGAATAGGTCATATAACGGCTGTCAGTCAACCAACTCACTCCTCCTGGTAGAAGGGAGAATGGCTGCAGATATAATTTCATGACCAAGCTCCACGAAAGTATGCCCCACCCAGGAATTGAACCCACAACCCCTCGATCAGTAGACTTGCGTGCTACCAACTGAGCTAGCTGGGGAGCTAAAGAATTTTTTTCTCCAGTTACACAGTCAGCGAATTTGGTCATCATGAACTGTACTGCAGGAGACGATATTAATTGCTGTTAGGGTCATATCACGTTGGACAGTCAACTTAATGACTATTCCAGTTGGCTAAACTTCTGGGGTGCATATTATCAAGCATCTTACGATCTATTTTAGTCGTAAATCCTTCTACATTGTATTTCTAAATTATCGTGAGATTTTTTATAATATGCTGTCCTGGATTTCACTGTTAACCAGTTACTAGGTGCATATTTCAATCAGTGCCTGACAACTGCCTTACTTTTTTAGAATCAGTGGTAGGAGGGAGAATGGCCATAAAACTTATATCATGACCAAGCTTCTGACTGGATATCAAACCCAAGTCCCCTCAATAACTTGTGCAAGGGTTACCAAACATATATCAAGTATTTAAATCAGTGGGATTTATGTATGCATCACTGACAGGCGAATTAGATGTAACAATACTGCAGCAGGAAACAAGTGGAGCAATAATTCCAGATTTAATAAGAAATTCAAACTGTGTCGACATTAGCCCTATTTTCTAAGAAATGACAAAATCATAAAAAATAATTTATTACAAAAATGAAAATATAATTAATTTCAAATTTTTCAAGTAATGATAATTTATACCATTCATAAATTGAGTTATAGTTAAAAAACTCTATCAATTAATGAAAGACATTTTTATATCAGGAAGCTACGAGTCCCCAGTGATGTCATTAAGTGAATATAATTTATGATGTAATTAACCAAGAGACAATATAAAACATTAAGCCTCTTACAATTAATATTAAACTCATAATTACTTTTATGATTTTATATTACGATCGAGATAATTTCATAATAGGAGACTTGATTTATATTTATGCCCCTTGTTTAACTTTTTACTGAGTAAATGATTTAAATTACATGGAACTTACTGAACAAAGTACAGTACATATAGCCTTATTAGTACGATAAAGTCAGTACAGTACAACCTCTCTTGAGCAACACCCACTGGGAGGGACTAAAGTGTGTTGCTGTTCAGAGGTTGATGCTCTGCAGAGGTCAAAATTTAATTAAAGTTACACCTAAGGGATGTATTTATGAACAGCCACCTTTTTAAGGAAATGTCATTTTATTAATAAGCTATAGTTAAATATTGTTCAACTGTTAGTTGTTCATACATTAACCCTACTGATTTAAATACTCACTACAATACTTCTATACTCACTTTAATTAAAATAGTCACCTGTACATGCATAATTATATGAATGGGGATAATCAAACATATATCAAGGGTTTAAATCAGCAGGGTTAATATATAAGCCACTGGAAGTTATATAAAACTTAACATTATGAAATATAATTTGTGCATTTTAATGATTTTTTTTATCCAACAATGTAGTGTCTGTGTAAGGATACAAGAAAGGGAAAAAGCAGCAGTGTGTTCAGTATTTTTTACGACAGTTAGCGAACGTTACGGGTACAGGTTAAATCAACCAAAAGACAATTCAACTCGTGGATAACTCAACCCAAAGTTGGGACAACTCAACCCATTAGTAGGGGGTTTGGGTTGTCTCGGGTTGAGTTGTCTTTTGGTTGAGTTGTTCCAATCCTAACGTTACAGAACGTTTGGGCCTTTGGGGTAATTGAACAGGCTACAGGAAAAGACTCTTTAATAACTTCTTATAAACAACTAATAATGGAGAAGAGGCAGCTCAAAACTAGTTTAACAACATGTAAAATAAAGGTCTGTTCAAGTAGGCAAGATTAGTGTTGACTCATCAATATGTTTGCCGCCATTTTGAAAAAAACCAAAAACAACAAAAACAACAACAAAAACAACAATGTTTTTGGTCTTAAATGTCAAAAGATATGTAAGATTGCAGTAGTAATTATATTTTCTAAAGCAATCTTAAGACTAAAAGAAATGGATCAATACAATATCTGACAACCACTTTATCATTCTGACAGCTGGATTCCACATTCTCATATCAGATTATGATAAAAAATATGAATAATTACAGAAATCTTTGAAACCAACAGTTTATACTCCATACCACCATCTGGGTTTTTTCCACGTTGATTATTATAGGGCAACATTTGACATACATTGCAGAACTGTCACCAAAGTGACACCAATGTTCTTCTATGTTGTTTTTTCACATGGGTATAGCAACATGAATATGGAATCATTCAACTAGCCTTGTAGCATAGTTATTAGGGCTCAGCACAAACGTTTTGAGAAAGCAGTTGTCCTAATGAGTTTAGAAAGTATCTATATACTCAAAAGTATGTGCATTTTCACTCCATGTCTAAACATTCAGCACAAACATTGCTGTTACAATATACCCCTCCTTCATTAAACAAAAAAAAAACCACAATGATAATAATAACAAGAAATGTTATGTAGAAACCACATTAAAGCCGGATTTAAAAACTTTAACGCAAAAATTACAAAGGGAAATAATCCATAATAAAGCCAGGTAGAGTTGTGGCTACATTCTAATTCTGTTCATCACATGGTAAGTTATCATTGTATGAAGTTTCATAAAGATCAGACAATAAATGGCAGAAAATATATGCTAAATTGAAAACTTTAACACAATTGTTAACAACACCAGACGCCCGACTGCCCTCCCGCCAGCCCACTTGCCTGCCCCTGTTTCGCCAAACTATTAGCAGAATTTTTTAGTTGAAAAATCCGGCTAATAATGATGATGATGATGATAATAATAATAACAACAATAATAAATAAATAATAATCAAATAACTATTTTTTCTGTTAGAATCATAGGCACTTAGTTTGATGCTCTTAGCAAATAACCTGAGCCAAAGGGCTTTTAGTTATTTTTTGTGCATGCTTTATTTTACAACAAATAAAGGTAAATAAATCTTATTTTAAAACTATTGTGAGCAAGTTGAACTTTCTTAGACTAATACAAAAAAACTCAAGAATATGCCATACATTGCAAATTCCGACATCACTTTGTTCATATCTAAACTAAAATGTACCCTACTGACCTAGTCTAGGTATATTTTATTACTATGTAATATTATATCATTTTAATACAATGTAATATCACACGGAATTTATTGTGTTAATAATGTCACTGTTTTTTATCTACATGAAATGACAGCACCGAGGTAAATATTACATTTATTATTTCCAGAAGATTTATATTTCATTACAGTTTTCAATATTGTCTTTATATTACTACAATAAAAACTCTGAAAACCGGACCCTCTGAAAACCGGTATCCTCTGAAAACCGGACGATTTTTAAAGTCCCATATTTTTCCCAATCAAATGCATTGAAAATATCCTCTGAAAACCGGAAACTCTGAATTCCGAATACCGGACCTTTTGCCATGGCTTCTAATGATAAATATGCATAAAAAATCCTCTGAAAACCGGACACCAAGTGTCAACTTTCTGTGTATTGTAACAATTAGTTAATCCTAATCCCTGGCAGATGTCAATTGTTAATTAAATATCCAAGCATTTTATCTATACAGGTGTGAAAAACACTTGTCTGTCATTGTTTAGGATTCTTGTAATGTTCGTTTTGTATAAACATGTATTGTTGTACAGACATAATTTGTGAAAATATTTTAATTTCAAATATTGTTTTTATACAAATAAAAAGGCTACATGTTTGTTTTCAAAATTACTAAAGTTTGTTAGTTGTAAGAAAATAATGATGTCTATCTTTTTATTTTTTTTATTTTGAGTAAGAAATTGGAAAATAGTTTATATGATGTTGTTATTGTTGTTATGTGATAATATGCTTTCATTTTAATGAGAATAGCATCCATATTTATCAATTATTTATTTGAATGCATTTAAAGTCCATTGATAACATGTACATGAAACTTAAGAAAAGTTATAATATTTTAATTTTCTCAGTAAATTTACACTTACCAAACCAAAAGTGACCAAACTTTAATTAAAAATAAATTAAGATGTAGCCGAACCATCCATTTAATGTAGGTAACTGTCCCAACAAACCCATAGCTATGTTTAATTAGTGATTCTATATAAACCTCTGAAAACCGGAATCCTCTGAAAACCGGACTTTTTGGTCAGTCCGAGCCCGGTCCGGTTTTCAGAGTTTTTACTGTATATAGTATCAAACATATAGTAGTGTGAGCCAGTGTTATGACAAATATAATATCATATAATGGTTGCTACGATATTTACTAAGTAATTAACAATTTCATGTACTCAATCTGAGTGTTTAGAGTACAATTAATAATATACCTTTAACCCAAGAGCTAGTTAAAACTGGATATCACTAATCAGCACAAGATTGTGATTTCGATTCTAGGACATTTGCCCCCCGGACATTTGCCCCCTTTTTTCGACAGGGCGGACATATGCCCCCCTCAGTTTTTTGAAGGGCGGACATTTGCCCCCTCGTGTGTTTTGACAGGGCGGACATTTGCCCCCTCGTGTGTTTTGACAGGGCGGACATTTGCCCCCTCGTGTGTTTTGACAGGGCGGACATTTGCCCCCCCTTAATTTTTTGAAGGGTGGACATTTGCCCCCCTTCGAACTAACATGTGTAAATAAAATGGTATCCGGTAAGCCATCATTGTCTTATAACAATAACAACTCATGTTATCATCTTTTCATGTCTGTGTAAAATTCATTTTGTATATTGAGGCTGCCTGCAAGACAGTAGTAATTCGCTGTTTAACGCAGTGCACTTACTACAGTCTTGCGGGCAATATTATCATTATTATATTTGTCTAAAATTTATACCTTAATAACATACAAAATAAAATTCTGAAGTAATGGAAAGATGATAACAAGAGTTTTCATTGTTATAAGAGAAACATAATGATGGTTTATACTATAACAATGATGTCATACTGAGACACCAGGCTGGAAATGACATTATCTGTTCCAAGGTAAGACAAATAATTAATGCAATAAAAACAACAAGAGATATTTTACATTAGTTTATTTTTCACGATAATTAAGAAGAAATTTTTAAAACTCTATATTAGCTGACTAAGAATTAAAAGAGTATCCCTATCTCGGCCCTACATGGCAATTTACTACCAAACAGCTTGCTACATAGTAATACTTGCTAGAAAAGTTTTTGCTACATAAATACATTAGGAACTCTGGCTTTTATGGAGGCCTCATTGGAGGTTTTGCTTCCATTGCATAAATACTTAGCAGTACTAAACTAACACAAAAACATTGGCGAAAATTAGACAAGAAATGTAATGTAAAAACCACATTAAAGCCCGATTTAAAAACTTTAAAGCAAGAATTTCAAAGGGAAACAATCCCTAATAAAGCCAGATAGAGTTGCTTTTTTTTCTTATTCTGTTCATCACATAGTATGTAATCATTGTATGAAGTTTCATAAAGATCTGATCTGACAAATGGCAGAAATATATGCTAAATTGAAAATTTTCACGCAATTGTTAATGACATCGGACCAAATTTTTTCGTTGAAAAATCCGGCTAAAATACTATAAACCTTGTTTCATAATACTGAAATATACAAATTGCACATAAATTTCATATAAATAAATTCATTCCCAAGATTAAAGTTTGAAAACATTAAAAACCTAGTTTCCTAATACTGAAAAAGACAAATTTCAATTACAATTTCATAGAGCTATTTATTTTCATAATACTGAAAAGCACTGAGTGCTAAATAGCAACTTATTTTTCTTACTATAAAAGGTATATTATAAATAAAGGTATTTCATACCCAACTGGGTCCTTCCTCATAAATGAGGTATACATTTTTCTACATGTATCAAAACAAAAATATATAAACATATAAAAAATCTCAGTCATTGGAAGGTGATAGCATGAGCTATTATTCCAAGAAAACTGTTTACTTTATAACAATGATGTCATACTGGGACTCCAGGCTGGGATTGACATCATTTTTTCCAAGGTAAGACAAATAATTAATGCTATAACTCACCTTGAGATATTTTTATCATTTTACTAAACAAAACAACAAATCAAGAGAAGAAATTATCCAATTGCTACAAGCCAGCTAAATGAAGTTTTTTTAGAGCCAACTAATCACAAACTGTGAATAACACTGCCGTCAAATCTCGCAAACCTAGATTTACAAAAAGAAATTATGAAATCAAGATTCTAATTCATGGTGTTTCTTTTAGATGAAAGCCACGCATTGATTGGTCCACACAAAGGTCGCCTCAGTGTGACCCTCAGAGCTACACTAAGAGATCCTATATGACAGTGATATATAGGGTATCTGTTTATGGAGAATGGGAGTAGGCCGACTGACTGCTACGATATGACCTATACATTGTGTTGCTAAGGCATCAAACCCAACCAAAAAAAGAAAACTTGGCGGTGACTTGGACTGACCATAAGAGATCCTATACCACAGGGGTCAATAGGATATCTGTTAACGGAGATTGTAATGAATTAGGGATTGTAATGAATTAGGATCCCACCAGAATCAAATAATATCTCATTATAAAAATAGTTCAACGAATCTCCATGTACTTTGTCTGTAAAACACATACTGTATAACACATATATAAATCATTATTTTATTTTACAGCCATGAGTTGATGAATAATTTATGTTTTTATTGATTTTGTCTTATAATTCCCAACTTAGCAATTAATGATTTATTGAACAGACTTTGTTAATTAATTAATTAATGATCTCAATGTATATTACTGGTGCATTGTGGAAAAATAGATTAATTTATGTAATTATAGCTACAACTGTATTCGTCATTTTCTTTTAGGCCAACAGACTTTCATACAAATATACTGGGTAGTAAGAGTTCTTGTTTTAGTTATTTGTTTGTGACGTCTATAACAAAAATTTAAAAATCTCCCTCTCTGCTTTTTGGCAGTGTGGTATTGTTCGTTTTTTCTCAACTGTCAAAGTTTGAATAATTTCATGGTGAATGATTATAATACACTATCTCAATATCACGAGTGTTAGACAAAGAGCACGAAGTCACCGTGAAAATATTCATATTTTGACAGTTGAGAAAAAACGAACAATAGGTCGGTGCTTTTGACTGTTGCTGTTCCTCTAATGTTTGCTTACATCTTTTCTAAAGCAAATTGACCTAAGACAGATGACAGTAAATTGTTAATAAAAATACTTTCCTTATCATTGCAAAATCAAGTAATATTTTCCAAATATTTTACACAAGAAGAAAAAAGTCCTGATAAATAGACTTTTCCACCATTAAGACTATCAATATTGACAATGAATGTTAAAAAAACTGCATATTACAGTTGTCCAGGACAACCACTCATTAGTTTGGGCAATCAATAATCTCTGTAAATTATATTTTGGGCAACCAAAAATCTAGGATCAAGATATAGAGTTAGCAACTAAAAGGATTTGTTCAGACAACCACTTTCAATCCATACTTCGTAAACTGATACAGTAAAACTTGGATTTAACGTACTCGGTTATAACATACACTCTGTTACAACATACCATTTTTTCTGGCCCGTTTTACATCCTTATATATAACATACTTAGTATGCTATATGGATATAACATACCTCGGTTATAACATACCTTATTTCTATGGCCCAGCGAGTATGTTATATCCCACTTTTACTGTATAAGAATAATACAGCTCTATATAATCTTGGTTCAAATCCAATCCAAAACATTCCTTGATGTTTCCTTGTGCAAGAAACTTTATCCAATTAGCTTAGTACTAATGAACCTAATGAAGCAGACTCCAAAGTAATTAATTTCAGTCACAAAAACATGTTTCACAATTTAGCTTAAGTTTAAATCATTACATACTAAACTATCATCATTACAATTTGCACAAGCCTGGCCTGAGCTTTAATTGTGAAGAAATTTCTAGTTACAAACAGTCGTTAATTAAGTAAGTGTACAGTTTCATTCTGAGTTACAGCTTGCCTAAGCACTGATCAATGAATTGTATCTCTTACAGAGGGACAATTAAACACAAGCTAGGAATTTAGCCCGCTTAATTATATTTCTTGTGATTTGCATAATTGCTACAGATGCAGCTGGTTCATGGAAGAATTATTGACAGTGATAATTGAAGACCATATGGCTTCTATTGGTAGAAGTCTATATTCATTGTATTTTATTTCTTTCACAGAAGGTTGAGGGCAGATTTTTCACAGGGGGTCCTTGTCACCACTAATGAAACTTATAGGCAGTTGTCAATCACTAAAGAAGACAAGAAAAAGCTACAGAGCGACCAACTGACCAACGACAAGCTGAATCCTATATACCCCCCCAAAAAATGATTTTAATTGGAGGAGGGGGGGGGGAGGAGGGGTTGTAGTATAAATTTTTTAAATATAACATGTCAAATTTGTATACAGTTTAGAATAGTCTTTGCAAATTCAAGAATGATATGGCACAATCTACAATCTTTGTTAATTGAAAGCCTTGAACAAGTCATCACTAGAATATGGAAGTCAGTCAGGGTTTTTTACCAAGCCCTAAACAAGTACATGTATATAAATATATGAACACTAAGAAGCAGGTACCATGTTTACAAGAATCAATAAGTTAGTACTTAATTGATGATGTTGTTAACATGATTAGTTAAACTTCTCAGAAAGAAGTTGAGAAAACTCACTGTTGTCAAGATTCATGATATATTATACCCTTGTCTATGGTAAATAATTACCATAGTAAAATTACTGTAGTTGATTGTACTAAACTTGAGAGTAAAAGTTATCCAGTGATTCTCTTTGGAAATTGCCAATTTTGTTACACTATTAAGACCATCAACCAAAATATATGTTCTTTTCTTTTTTTAATTGGGTTAAATGTCGTATTCAACACATATTTAGATAATATATATGAGGTTTCCTGGACACTTTTCTATCACCAGTACTAACTTACCCTACCACAAGGCCGACAACTCATGTATAGGGCATGAACTACCGCAACTAGGCTTGAATCCCTCCTACCACTGATTCTAAATCATGTAGGGCAGTAGTCAGTCACTGACAGAAGTATGTGCCTAGTAGTTGGTTAACAGATATATCCAGAGATAAAGCCTTTGCAGAAACAGTAAGTAGGTTGACAGACTGCTGTTATATTACCTATACAATGTGTTGCTATGGCATTAAACCCAACAAACAACAAAACATAAATAAGTGACCACTATAGCAATATTAGAAATTAGCAGAAATTTTAGTCCAACTTGTCTGTTGGCAAGAGGAAACAATCCTGAATAAGGGACTTTAGACAGTTATTTCCCCTTATATACTCTTCAAAAAGGTAGGTCCAATTAGTTGGATTACTCAAATTTTACCCTTATAATTTGCCAAAATAAATCTTAAATAACTTTTTTGTAAATCATATATTTTGTTTGAAATCCAAGCTAAGTATTTTTAGTAGGGCTGCGGCGAGTATCCGAGTACTCGGATATTCGCAATCTCGACTAGAAAATCGAGTACGAATATTTGCCACATCAGAAATCGTCGGATCGCGATCTATTTTTTTTGAAAAAAATTAAAGAATATTTTCAGACTAATTACAACTAAAAACGACTCACACTTCTAATGTAAACTAAAATTTATGTTGGGACCAAACAATTTTGGGTCAAAATTCGATTGATACACATTCAAACAAAAATATTATTACTGAAAATTCCCATAAAACGTCTGGTAATAGACAGTTTGGAGTTCATGGTTTTCCTTATAGTAAAAACTCTTGTAATTCTTCACTAACTCTTTTTATTGCATGAATTCTGTTATGCTTTTCCATTTACAAGTGATTCGTGGTTTGATTCGTGAATCGCTACACATGAATCGTGGTTCGGATCGAATCGCCACTTGCTCAATGATCCACAGCCCTAATTTTTAGGGTAAAGAACTATCTAAATTTCATCACTTCTGTCAATATATTAATTAACAAGAAAGATATTAGATGAATTTTTTTTTTTTTATCCTTACATAGGACTTCAATGATAAAATCCAAGTATTCCAACTGTAAGGACCTACTTACCAATTGGATTGCTTCAGATTTTATCATGGAAAGATAACTGACAAAATTCCCTAATTCCAAACCCCTGTATATGTCAGAATAGTAGAACATTTTACAGCAACAAAGTAATATGAGCAACCTTACCAAACCACAACTTAGAGAATAAAGTTAACCACAACATCGTAAAAAAACAAGACAATTATAACCCCAGTCATAACAACCACAATCATCATATATCGTAGTATATTGAACTATTGTTATTATCTCAGGTTCTCAAGAGAATTCCAGGGACAACATCACAGAAATTCTATCAGATATAAAGTCTATGTTTCATAATACCAACATCTAACCACCAGAAACTTAATACATTTTTTCTCTCCAATATTTTAAAATTGTAGACGTCACCTAACACTATCTGTATGAAACATGCTAGGATTTTGAATCTCTAGTGTCCTGAAGGGAGTACTGTTCAAATCCTACCCAGGGAGGTTATACCATTCCATGAAAATTTGACAATAATATGAAATTTTCTCCATAAATAAGGTATATGGAGAAGTTGCCAACCTTGTGGAATGGTAGGTGAGTACTGGTTATAGACAGGGTCCAGGAAAGCTCGGTTAGGTGCCCTGGCCGCTGTTAAATAACCTAAACAGTGTTCACACGGTGTTAAATTAAGTATATTGATATAAATAAAAGATATCACCAAAAAATGATATAAACAAAATAATTCTGAAAATAAACAAGTATTTCAAAATGGCAATTTAGGGGCTTCAAATCTAACCACTAAAAACTAATAATACATTTTTCTCTCTCCAATATTTTATGATTGTAGACATCACCAGGTCTTTAAATTCTAGTTCTCCGATTTATTACAAATAAAGTATAGGAAACAATGTTTTATAGACATTTTACTAGATAAATAGACAACATTTTGACAGTTAACGTATAGAAATATCTTAAAACTTTGAATGATTTACAACTAAAATTGATTTTACAGTATTTTTCATTGTCTCTAGCAAATTTTGAAGTAAAACAACTTGTTCTAAAGACAACGATAGAAATTACTGCCATAAAATAATAGTTTGACAGAAAAAGGAAAAGTAGAGTTATCATTATTATTAACTGAGTGCAGAAGAGCCGAATATAGTTACATAAATATTTTACATGTTATTACAAAACAGACTTTCCTTTGGAAATAAGAACAAGAAAATTCAGGACTGCAGAAATTGTTTGGTATCATGAGAATTCAACTGCGTACGTTGATTTTTCAATGCCTGGGTCAACTAAACAAAATCTGCATTGACAAATGTCTTTGAAATTGGCCTACAAATGTAGTATTGGGGACCACGAAAATGGTTAAGAATCATTAGTATTCAACTATGTGCTTTGATTTTTCGATGCCTGTGTCAACTTAAAAAAATCTGCCAATTGATTACAGTGTTTGAAATCAGTCAACAAATTTATAACTCCCTGAATTAACTACTGTTAAACAAATCCACAGCAAAAGTATCAATATATAAGCATAATGCATTAACAAATAATTTTAGTTCAGCAATTAATCTTTGCCTTGAAAAATATTAGTACTTATTAGCCTAGGAGAATACAAATACTTATTATAGTGGAATACAGAGTTAATACCATGGAAGGATTTCAAAGTGATCGCTTAAAAGAAAAGTTGCTTAATGGAGGTTGTCACACATAGGTATTAGACTGTACCTGCTTTCTTACTAGTACAAGCCCCCCTGGCTAGCTGACAGTAGATAGCAGGCAAGTCTATTGATCGTAGAGCTTGATTGTGAAATTATTTCTACGGCCATTCTCCCTCCTACCAATAATTTTTAATTATGTAGGGCAGTTGTCAGTCACTGATGAAAGTATGTGCTTAGTAGTTGGTTTACAGCTAAAACCAGAAGTTTAGCCTTTCTAGGAGGAGTGAGTAGGTTGACTGAACGCCATTATATGACCTATACAACATGTTGCTACAGCGTTAAACCCACCAAACAAACACTTTTTCTAGTACATGATCTTTCCAACATCTCGTCAACATAAAATATCAAGTTACATGGTAACTGACAACAGTCCTTAGAAACCAACTATCTGACCTGTATTTATCACACCATGTAGAGCTTATACAACAGGTAGTTTTCTAACAACACTACAGTCACAGAATACAGTGCTCACCAAAAGTAACAACACTAAAGTCACAGAATATAGTGCTCACCAAAAGTAACAACACTACAGTCACAGAATACAGTGCTTAACAGAAGTTTAGTGACATTTCAAGATTACTTTGCAAGTATTTCTTTTGTTGGGAAAAATACAAAATTAAAAGTTGTATTATTAGACACAAAATTTTACTTTCCTTTCAAAATCTTTTTCATGGTTATCTTTGTAACTTTATTAGTTGTATTAAACAAACACTAAAATCTAAAATTGCTTATCAGTTCCATATTAATCTCACAGTTTTAAGACTTTCTTTTCTGATCTGGTCATAGAATGAAATGAGTTCATAGTTTTTATAAAAAAAAATGATTAAGTTATTTTGAAATATTTTTGTTTTACTTTTTTTTATAGTTGAGACAACAAAAGTCACTAAACATATGTTATAAAAAGAAATTGCAATGATCATGGTTTTGGAGGCTTTGGCATGCCAGATATTGAATCTTATAAATGTGATGCAATCATAAAAAATAATAATTCTACAAACAATAACAGTTCCACAAAACTAATCATTGAGATCTAAGAATTTCAGAAAACTTCCTTTGTCTATTCTAAAAACTTTAGTTTGGCACTGTATTACAAGCAGCAAAACAGACAGTCAACAAATAATACATGTTACAAACACAGTGCTCTGGTAAATTCTCAGATTTCCATATAAATATATAACAAGTATAATTATTAAAGGTGACTCAAGGGAGGTTAAGTTACTGACATTTTTACACATTTCTTTCCAATACTGTAACCACAAGACTAGCACAGTGTTACCTTCTGATCAATATATTATAGTTTTTTTTGTAACATTATATAGAGTATAGAGTAATAGTAATATAATATTATCTATAAGTATAGGATACTTCATGATTTGTGGGATTGTAATTTAACAGATGTGAAATATAGTACTTGTAATCCCTTGTCTACATTCTAGATTTTGTAGTGACACAACTTTCAACTCAGAAAAGCCACCCTGCTAGCTCAGTCTGTAGAGCACAGCTCTACACATGCAGGGGTGGTTGGTTTGATTTTGGGAATGGCTTAGTAAATTCATCGAGCTTGGTGACGAAATAATTTCTATGGCAATTCTCCCTGTAACCATTGATACATGGGCAGTTGTCAGTCACTGATGGAAGTATGCGCCTAGTAAACTGTTAACAGCTAAATCCAGAGATTAAGACAACAAGTAGATTGACTGACAGCTGTGATATGAACTATACAATGTGTTGCTAAGATGTTAACCCCCCACAAAAAATGTAAAATCTGAGAGGAAAAAGGTCCTTTACATTAAGATTATTCCACTATTAAGATTATTGATTTTAATTGGTCCAGGTAGTGGAATTATACAGAATTATACCGGATTGTTTAACTTATTAATGCAAAATTAATGAATCCAATAAAGAATTTGACGAGGCAGTCACATAAGGTAAGCGTTATAGCAGTAACTAGCGCTTGCTATCCAATAGATCTAAGCCAGTGTTAATTATTATAACACAATATTTGTTGTTTAATTAGCACGCACATATATAATACCTATAATTATGACAGTATTAGGCATGAATACATAATTATCGACATGTTTGAAGTTGGCTTATTTATCATGGGCTTATTAATATTTAATTAACAATGTTGCATGACTGTTACATTGATTGTATTGGTGACTATTTGTACAGCCATGGTTTCATACAAGGTTCAATAACTAAACAATACAATGTATTCTTATAGAGTTTGTTTTTTCTCAACTGTCAAAACATGAATAATTTCACGGTGACTTCGTGCTCTTTGTCTTACAGTGGTGATATTGAGATAGAGTGTATTCAATCACTGTGAAATTATTCAAACTTTGACAGTTGGGAAAAAAAATTGATTATACCAGATAACAAATTCCGTGTATTAGAATAATCACTGGACATTTGTTTCCAACAGATAACAGAAAATTAATAGACAGACCCTAGACGATGTTTTTTATGTTGACAATTTATAGTAGACTCGGAATTATTGAACAAATCAGACTTTTTATTTGCCAGATAACCTTTATGGTCAGCATTAAGGCCATGTACACGATATATATGGTAAGAAATGATGTTTTCCCGCCTCTGGACATCAGACTATTTATCATAATGTCTAGAATTATGTTGTCAACTAATGGTGACTGTATTTTACTGAACTGAGTGTAACTACAGTTAAATTCCACTATGAGGACCATCAAAATCAGTGTTCTCAATAACAGAATGGTCTTAATATAGGGAACATGATAGTATTGATGGGATGGTACTATTGAAATAACTGTATAAAGCTGGTCATAACACTTCAATCTTGAAACAAGAAATGTAATGTGGAAACCACATTAAAGCCGGGTTAAAAAATTTTAACGCAAAAATTAAAAAGGGAAATAATCCATAATATAGCCAGGTAGAGTTGTGGTTACTTTCTAATTCTGTTCATCACATGGTATTCTATTATTGTATGAAGTTTCATAAAGATCTGACAATAAATAGCAGAGATATATGCTAAATTGATAAGTTTAATGCAATTGTTAATAACACCAAACGCCCGACCGCCCGCCCGTTGAAAAATCCAGCTAAAAACTTTTAAACACTTTTTGAGTGATTAATTTTTACGGAAGTGTATGGTAAATTTTGCCACCATTATTGCCAAACGCTGATAATAGATATATAGTCTACTTCGGTCTTTTTTTAGAAATACAATCACACTGAGGAAGTGCATTCTCTCAGACTGCAAATATAATAATATTGATAAACTGCATGAGATTTTTGTTTTACATAAATTGAGTGCTTTCAGTGCTTTGATTTTATGTTTAATGTTATGTTTTACATAAATTTGAGTGCTTTTCAGTGCTTTGATTTCATGTTTAATGTTATGTTTTACATAAAATTGAGTGCTTTTCAGTGCTTTGATTTCATGTATGCTGTTAAGTTTTACATAAAATTGAGTGCTTTCAGTACTTTGATTTCATGCATAATGTTATGTTTTACATAAAATTGAGTGCTTTCAGTACTTTGATTTCATGTATAATGTTATGTTTTACATAAAATTGAGTGCTTTCAATGCTTTGATTACATGTTATACTTAGCATAATTCCATGATTCCACTTCCAAACCTTTATAGATTTAACTAGATTTGAAAATTTGAGGTCTAAAGGGACCATTTGGTATTTCTCATGAACTGAAAAAACCAGATTTGTTTTAATGCATGTTTTGTATGCCTTTTATATCACGCAATTTTAAAAGGGCCATCCAACCACAGCCTGTGAATAACACCACTGTCAAATAGCCTGTAAACCTCGGTCTAAAAGTAGAAATTATGAATTAAAGATGCTTTGTCTGCGTGAAAGCTACGCATTGATTGCTGACACTAAGGTCATCCCGACGTGACCCATGGAGCGACCATTAGAGATCCTATACTACAGCAGTTGATAAGATATCTGTTTATGGAGATTGGGTCGAGGATATATAGTTTCATTATATTTTTTCACGAGAATCGTGATGTGAACCATACTAAGATTAAGAAACAAATAACATAAAAATATCTCAATAAGGAAGGATTAACAGGCTTAATAATGAGAGCCTTCTGATGACAATATAAGACCATCTCTGAATAAATAATACCAGGTCAGGGCTGGACAATAACTTATGAAGTAGGTCGCCCAATGTGATAACTAACTATTAATTTTACTTCACCAAACCAATGAGCACTTTCCCAACTAAAACAGTACTCTAAATAAAATTTTAAGTTATATATAAATATATATAATGTAGATGATATTCTGGTGTCCGAGTTGGCTCGTTGTGGCAAAAACTTTCTGCAAGAGCCCAGAAAATCCAATGATAATAAGTCCAATGTAGAATACTCTCAGCCATGCCAGCTCCTTTAGTACAAATAATTTATCGTTTGTTTATCACATAGTTTGAAAGACACCACCTATTAAAAGCTATACAATACTCATACTTGTAAACAACAATCTTAAAAACAACCTCACCTTTCATGTTTCCATAAAATAAATAAACAAGCAATCTCAATACACACACACTAACAATAATTATGAATACATGTAACAATATAGACTTCGACTTATTTTAACATTTATAAAACTTGTTTATTATATTAGCATTTCATTAACTGCAACGTGAATATATTCTTAGGCATAAATTTACACCATTCATTGAGGCGAATAAACAAGAAAATAAGCATAAATATATTGCATAGAGATATGATTACAATTCAAAATACCATGTTTTATTTGAATAAATTTTGAGCAATCATAATGCAGGTATAATTATGATACAGGGTGAAAAATGACGTAGGAAATCTACCCTTGCCTTGAATATGTTGTATTAAACATGCATCAGGGAGTAGAATCAAAACCATTTGGTATCATACAAAACGTTTGCAGTCACAACAAGTAAATCTGTGAGCTAATGCTCACTAGTGATACCCCCGCAGTGAGAAATATGACTATCATAATGTAACTTTTATTTAACGAAATCTAAAAATATGCGACAAACAGGAAGTAGATGAGCAAGGAGCATGAAATCGCTTTACACCACATGGGACTATGGGATGAAGCAATATGCAAAGTATTAGGCTGCTGCATGTTATAGTTGCTGAGAAAACTGCGACGGAAATTTTGTAACAGACGGATGCACGCACGAACGCACGCACGGACAAGGGTAAAACAGTATACCCCCCTCTTCTTCGAAGCAGGGGTATAATAATGAAAAAACTCAGGTATTTTTTCCCAATCTTTTCTTTTCACAAATGAAAATACAGTCCAATTACGATAATTCGAAATACCTCGGGAACAGCAAAATATGTCGAGTTTTCGCGATTTCGTATTATCGTAAAATCGTGATTTTCGGTGTTGTCCGTAAAATAATTGCATCGTGATAATTACTTATGCTCGCAGTTGTCTTTCGTGAATTGATGCTTGTCATACGACAAATTTTTTTTGTTAATGTACGTGTATGTATTGTTTAAAATATGTTTAAAAATAAGATTTAGTTTTGTGTTTGTTTTCTATCTCTCCCCCCCTCTTTTCTCACCCGGGCTTGGGACCGACGACAACTTCTTGTATAGCTTGATACTTGTATTCTATCGTCAGAGCACATCTAATTTAGCGGACCCCGGAAGTTAATATAAATACAAACAGAGGCGCTAGGCAAGTGCTGATAATTTTGTGTTATTATGGGGGCTATTGCCCCTACACCCACGCTGATATTGTAAAATGAATTACAAAAAAGCATTTTAAAATATTTCTTGAAAATGATTCATTTAAGAAAGGAATAAAAAAAACGGCATGGGTAAAAATAAAATGGCGTCCATAAATTTGTAAACAACGCAACGTCCGAGCATGCGCAATAGCTTTAGAATGCAGGTTCCGCTATCCTCTCAGATGACCTGAGCCCTTCACTGAATTACCGAGAATAAATTTGAACGACTGTTTACGATAAAATACGGTAAACGGTAAATAAATTTTAGCAATGAACTTTAAATAAGAACTTATGCATAAAGCAAGTTCGATGAATAGAACACAGGCTTTAGTATATAAGGACGAAGGGTCATACGTTTCTGTCACTCAAGCATACAAATGTGAAATATCACGCTTGGTATACAATAGATGTTTGCATCTTTGTTTTCATAAAACAAGCCAATAATAATAATCCATAATTGACTATCGATCGGGCGTGAAAAGCACACGTCATGACATGTTATCAAATCTAACAATAGCGATAAAGTTAGATGGTCAGAGGTGTGAAAAACACGCGACTAGAGATCCGTGTTGAATTATCGCATAAATTTTTAACTGATTCTTTGTTCAGCGGACTATAAAAAAGCGTTGAATTAGCGCAAATTTCGAAAAATCGTGTGTTGAATTATCGCGAAATTCTAACATTAAACATATAGGAGAAAATGTCGGGACCGTAGATCTATGTCGAGTAACCACAAATTTCGAAAAATCGCGTGTCGAAAAATCGTAAATCAACTGTACATTTAACCACAAATGAAAATACAAAAATAACCATAACAGGTAGCACATTTCTCTGCTTCTAATGATGTATATACCTTACAGATTCATACTGAATTTCTACAAATTATCCTGGACTTTGAAATTGATTCCAGCAATGTATCAAATAGACCCAATATTAGCTCAATAGGATTTTTAGGGGATAGAAAAGTAGTGGTTATTTAACACAATATATGATGTCACTCAATTTTTTGTCTCAAAAATCCAGCAAAAAACATTTTTTTACCTTATACGCCATATATATTTCTATAGATCATTTGACTATAGCCCCTTTGCTTGGAAAGGAATTATACTGAGGTATTCCAAGCAAAGTTGAATCCAAACTTTTACGAGAAAAACATGTGTTAAAGCACCATGCAAAACTCATATTTACAATTTACATTAATTTTATCAAGTGATCTCTAATAACAAATACAGAGATCATTTACAATTCTTTAACATCAATATTTAAAATCTCATAAAATTCTTCAAAGCTTCAGAACGCCTTTAAAACTTCAAGATTAGCATTAAAGTTCCTGTTGCCCTCATAAAACAGAACAGAGTCAATAACACTGACCTGAGAGAGACTTTGAGAGAGACATTCAAATACACTGGTATTAAATGAGTCTGTAGCAGTGATTAAGGTCTTTAATAAAAGTTATTTGTTCGCCTGAAACAAAAAACAAAACATTTAAGTGAAACTATAGTTACGAGGCACTAATCAGACGCAGGAAGCCATTATAATTTTCATGCAACGTTTTTATTGTCTGGACTTAAAGCTACAAGTTCACAGATTTGGATATATTTTTTTAAAATTATCTGTCAAGTGTCTAGGGCCGTCATCGGAAATTGCAATATCACAGTATCGACCGATTCTTGACCGACTATCCAATATCGTAATTTTGAAAATTAATACAAAAAATCTAGCATTTTATAAAACTATAGGTCTTTTTTTATATTTCTGAGTCTTCTGTTAAGTATTAAAAACAAGAAAATACAGTTTGTTTTAGTTTGTCTGAAACAACTTTTAACATCATGCATCACATCATGAGGGCATTATATAGTATATAAATACGGGAGTTTTAGTGGCTTCTATTACACTCCTTGTCTGATTCAATATATAACCCATACTTGCCTTTCAATGTATCAATACAAAAGTTTCTATCAATGACGGCCATGCACATGTCTGTGATAGTGTTCATAAAATTAATTATTCATATTCTATGGCAATCTGACCTATTGACTAAAATAATCCATACCATTACAGATACTTACAGGGTTGTTTTTTATGCATAAAATTCACCATCTTTTACTGATAAGAGTAATTTCACACTAATATATAAAGACAAAATGACCTATAGTCAGAAATATAAAATAAAAGTCACAAAAATGCACTAAAATCATCAATTCATGGATGGAAGTTGAAAGTTTTGAAAATACTGCAAAACTTTGTTCAAATTACTGAAGTAGACAGATTCCATAATAAATTACACAGAGTAATTTCTTCACAAAAAACTGAATTCAGTATTAATACTGAAAACATTTACCCTTGTCAATTCAATTACTAACTAACTAAATATGCATTGTCAAGGAAACAAAAGGTGTAGGTTTTGGATGTGATTGGACCAACTCGGAGCTGGCTATCCAATGATTACCAGTCCAACGTCCTAACCGCTTGGCCACACCCGAGTTAAAACTAACTAAATTTTTATACTTAAAACTTGCTATCAAATCAAGCACTAAAATTCTCATTTTCAGAACACTGCTTAAAAATACTGCATTCCAAATTTTTTCTACACAATTTTGAGAGTTTTTTAGAAAAGCTGATATTTATGTTGAAATCTATGAAACAACAGCTTTAATCTTCCATTTCAAAAATCATCAATCGAAGGGGAATCAATTCAGTCAGTGTTTAATGTCTTTTACGATCAGAATTTGCGATTAAATTCAAATAACGTTGGAGCAAAGACCATTTCAAAACAATAAATCATTAGATTTCTCTTTTAACAGCAAGTAATAATTCAGCAGCAAAACTAAAGAATTCAAGGCAAAAAAACCAATTACGAAAATCCATCAAAATTTTAAAATGCATGCAAATACGGGCAGAGGTCTCCCTCGACTCTGATGTAGTTTTAATAAGGATACAAAATCAAACATATGAGTCTAAGCTTATTAATCACAGTATGAATCATCTTAACATTTATAAAAGAAATGTTTTTTTTGAAACCATTTTCATAATATAAATAACTCAAATATTGATGGCTCTAAACAAAGTGCAAAACTAAGTCTATCTATATGTAAATGAAGAAGGATGAAGACTAGTTTTGCACTGTTGTTTATTGATATTATTTAACTTTCAGCAATTTCGCCAACAGGCTTAAGTTATACCACAAGTCGAAAACTATCAATGATTCAAATGTCTAACCAGTTTAACCTGCAGAGTGATACATGTGTCTCTGATTTACAACGCAGTTTATTTCTAGGCGATAAAAGTAGTTCTGTCAATCAAATGACGCGTCCCTGTTTCAGTGTCAGTGACAGGTGCTTACTTACATTGATAAGCGTGTGAAAGTGCAGTGTCAAATCTCGTTAATACACTAAGCAGTAGTATTTGCCAGTAATACAGGACAGAATAAACAATTCGCCTGCATTTTTGCCCTGCTCAATTTGTACTTGAATCTATTGTGTAAGGAGTAATCATTAGTATGGGTTCGTTAGGTTTCAATGTGCACCAAAGTCTGTTTGTATTTCAATACTTGATTATTCTCTTATGTTTTGTCATGGATTAAATAAACTAATGCATAAGTTTGTATACATACATGTACGGCACTGTGGGTGCATAACACAAGTGATTCAATATATGGTATTCGTATAATTATGCAGCCAAATAAAAATCATATTAATTGGCCTTAACTGCACAATGAGAGGACCTCTGACCTGTAGGATCAACCATTTAAAAAAATTCTTTTTAACCTTTCCAGGAATGGTGAGTAGGGAGTAGGCTGACTGACTGCCATGATATGACCTATAACAATATGTTGCTAAGGCAAAACCAAACAGACCCAAAAAAAATACAGTCACTACTAATTCTATTAAAGAAACTCTTGAATTTCTCTTAAATCCTACAGGTAACAAAATTATACTAAATTCAACATTAAATTCTTCAAGAGTTTTATTAACCATAAAATCTTTTAAAATTTGTCACATTATTGTCTTAGCAGTAATCAAATCACCATACACTGTATTTTTTTCAAATATGAACATTTTTAATTGAATTTTGAGATAAATTACCATAGACACAGTGCCAACTCTAACCGGAAGTACCCCGTTTTCCTAATGTAGGAAATTTTTATTTTTCAACATTTATGTCCGATCAAAAATGGAAATGTGTTTAAGTCCATAATGTTGTCTGATTGCATTGCTTTCATGATTGCTTCTTTATCGATGCAAACCCAATTTGTTGTGCATGTTTTGAAAATCAGAAATGTGCATGTGCTTCTCATGCAAAAACCGCACGAGGTCATTTAGATAATAAAACTTCCAAAGACAAGACAAATAAACAGAGCATAGGCAGTGTAATGCTACAGTCCCATAAAAATAACCGTAAGGGTATCGTATGGGCGCCGTGCGATCAAGCTCTGCAAGGACTAGTACAAACTCTTGTGTACCCATACAGACTGTTACGTTTTTACGAGGGTTTGTGAGATGAGCCGTGGATACACATATCAGTTTCAAAGTCATATCCGGAACAAAATCGTGGCCAAGTATGGATTAAACTTGCATATCTTCCATCTCACCTCTGTACGAGTGTGTTGTTTTGTGCCATGAGCGTAATGTCACCAAAAGCAAAGCTTCCCATGGTCTACAGCTGTCTGCACCTACGGGTCCACAGCAAGCCATGATTTTATGAGACTAAGGCATTACTTTTGTAACTGTTTTACTTGAAGAATACCTCCACCCACCCCCTAACACTTTAAGTCAATTATTCACCATAAATAGAAACAAAAAGTGACAATATTTACATTACATGTAGGCCATTATTCACAGCCTCTCCCAATTTTCACAACTCAAGTAATCTAATAAATTACAATTAATTTTAACTGATACATGAAGACTCCTTCCAAGGGACGAATAATTTGTAAATATGGAATATAAGGATCCTCTCAATACTGAGTCACATGATAAAGTATCTTACATCTTATTCTCATTGTTAGGTTTCATACAACAATCAGAGGTGCATACATTAACTCCTCTGATTTAAATACTCAACATTTGTGTGATAATCCTTGTGCATATATGCAGATAACTATTTAATTAATAGTGAGTACATAAGTACTGTAGTGAGTATTTAAATAAGTGGGGTCAATGTATGTGCCAAAGACAGTTGAATAGAATCAACATTACATTCATGGATGAAAGTTTTATTTATACACGGGGAAAGTTTCCTGAACTGGTCCAGAAGTTCAAATATCTAGGTCCTGATAAAGGGTTCGATTCCATAGTAAAAGCTGTTATAATTATAAAAATAAGAAATTCAGAATGATAAAACTTTTTAAATATAAATATACTATAAATTTTAATTTTAAATATACTGCCTTCATGTTTGCATGTATAAAAGCAAAACACATCCCAATATGAATTGAGAATATCATTATCAAATCTATACCAATACACCGATTATATAAAAAGTACAACTAAATAAACACAAAAAATTAAATATTAAAAATGTGCCAGTAATTAAATGTCAAATATGAAAATACAGAATCAATTATTCCTAACTTCATACAGAGTAGCTGCAAAACTAGCCTATTTATATATAAATAAAGAAGGATGGGGACTAGTCTAGCACTGACCCATTAATGTACAATTTATATACATTAATACATTATATACATTGTTACTATAACAACTCATAAATAAACAGTACAATGATATTCTATAAAACCATGAAAAAACTAAGTTTGAAAAATTAATAAAATAGTTCTTACCCCTGATAGAACCTAAGTAGTAAAACAGTCCAAGCAAACACTATTTATATTTGTACAGAGACACAGAGAGAGTAGGAGATAAGGAGCTTATATATGAAATACAACAAAACAAGCTAGTTAACACTGAACTTTCAATGTCGCAAACGATCTCACAGACTTGTATAAATACAATATGGAAAAAAACTGGAGAAACGCAATCGCAGCTATAGTGAACTCAATACTTGATTATTGGAAATAGTGGTTTTACCTAGTTAACACAATCCATTCTGGACTATCGGAGAAGAACACCAATATTTACTCTCATTGATTAACTATCTCAAATATAGACCTATAGAGAAAACCTGTCATTAGTAATGGACATTAAATATTATAAAAGAACCCAACGGAATATTAACTATAACTAAAATAACAAAAGAACCCAAAGGAGCATTAACTATAACTTAATTCTTCAAACTCTGAGCAGCATACACACAGATATTTCAAACAATAACAATAGTGTAAAGTTTTGTCTTTTTTGAAATTGTAATCAAAGTACTGATAGTACTGATGGGACCTAGCATCTTAAATTGTAAACCAAAGTACTAATGGGACAGTGCATTTGAAATTATGAATCAAAGTACTGACAGTACTGATGGGACACTGTGCATCTTAAATTGTAAACCAAAGTACTAATTGGATGGTGCATTTAAAATTGTAAATCAAAGTACTGAGAGTACTTATGGGACAGTTCATTTGAAATTGTAAAATGGCCGATTATAAATCTATACTAAAAAAACTTTAAAAATCCTAAAGTGTTTTTATAGTAACCTGCAATTTTTACAGAACTGAGGTAAATAGCACTAACCATTGAGTCAGCAGCTGAAAATAGATTAATAGTCTATTTTTAGAAACAAAATCATACTGAGAGTGCTCACCCTCTTGGAATGTGATTATAATATTATCCCCAAGTACGCCTCATGAGATTTTGCAGTATTTTAAACCCGATTGGCTCTGTTTTGTTCATAAAAGCCTATAATGCAAATTGCTAAAAACTACTGACTGTTACTCTGCCCTGTATCCTCCTAGGTCACCATTCAATAATAGTCAACAAGGGACATACATGTCCAGGGGTTGCCCCCAAGACTGTAGTAACTCACTTTTTAACGCAAAGCATTAACTACAGCCTTGTAGGCAACCCTTGATGTAGTTACACATATCAAATGATAACAACATGTATCTCAACAACTGGTCAATATCTCCAGAGTTTACTCTGAACAAAAACCATTCAACATAACAAGTGATAGAACAATGTACAAGACCGTCCCAGACAAAAGAAAAATAGAAAACAATTCACTATGATCTCGTTTCCATGCAAATAACCTATTGTATTCTACATAAACAAAACCCTACCAATACTATAGGACAAGGGAGAAAAATCTATAAAAGAGATAGGAGAAATGTATAATGATCAATGCTAGACCATTTCTATAATAGAAGACATAGTATTCTGTCAATTGACGTTTATAATAACAAGACTACACAAGAAATAATTGACGCAAATCATCAAAAGGCCGCCTGGGAAGTGTTAACAGATCATTTATACTCACAGCTTGATAAGAAAGCATAGAGACATGCAAAAACTGTGCAACAAACCGATAAGTCTAAGAAAGAAAAATATAAACAGTTTAAGCAGTGGATAATCATAAGTATAATTAAACTGTGCAACAAGAAACTGTGCAAGAGCCTGGTAGTTGTTGAACTGTAAAGAAAACAGTGCAGTGGCCTGAAACTTTGCAAAAGAAAAACTGTGCAATGGCCTGGTAGTTCAATAAGATATACTTTGCAATGGCATGATTACCCACAAAAGTGAAAGCAAACTGCAATATGAATATAATCCATGAGAGTAAAGAAAAACAGTGCAGTGTTCTCATAGTTTGCCAAAATACTGTAAATACATGATTTATGACAGTAATAGAATAAACTGTGCAATAGCATTGTAGTTCTTGAAAGAAAAATTGTGCAATGGCATTAGGTTTCATAAAAAATAGAAAAATATTTTTGATATACAATGTGACAACATGGCATAAATCTTGAAACAAACATGCAAGTTACAACCAGAAACAATATGTATAAATTACTAAAATGTCATGTCAAACAAGATTATACATCAAGGATTACACAAAAAAGAATAAAAAAATCTCCTATTTTCATTGTGGTCCTTCATAAAACATAATAAAACTGTGCAACGACGCACATGTTATATCTTATAATAAAATATGGACTTTTCTTTAATAGTATTATACGAGGAAGTATTTATTTTCTAATGTAATCATTACAAGCCTTCAGTTAACAATCAATCAGCTAGAATAAATGAAGTTAAAGTAGGCTAGCAGAATGTTCTGATAATTGCAAGCATTAATTACCTAAAATAGAACCTTAAGGAAGCAATTTAAATTCTAAAACAAATTTCCAACTGACATTGCATGCTGTTAATTTATTCTCACAGCAGAATTTAAACTTCTCATGCTTATAAAGAGGTCATTACAGCTTCATAATGCAGAGTTGCTGCTGAGAGAGAAATTATAAAAGTTACAGTAAAAGCTGCTGTATAGTGGGTATTTTATGCGGCAGTTTTAATTTTCGCTATTAAACCCAGTCAACAACAATAGCCCATTCTAAACCACTGAAAACAAACAGTCAAAATGATGACAAAATCTAAGCCTCTGAAAGTATCCTGGTCGAATTGATGACCATGGTAAACCATGGGGACCAAGTTTTTGATGGTTGACCATAATATATTATGGTTACACTTTAACAATGGAATATATGTCATATGTGCAAATTGTAAACCCTGCAAATCAAAAACCTCTAAGAACTTGTAAAATAGATGCTGAAAAATTAAATGCCTGTACAATATTTCTTGGTTTTATTTTGCCTACTTTTGGCAATTTAATTGCACCATAACACCATGAACCATAAATTATGAGCATTTATAATGAGCTGGCTTATCAGCAGCAAAGGTTTATTAGAATAGAAGGCTTGGTTTAATCATCTGGCATTAGTAATCAGCAGCCAATGGATATCAACTTCCAAAGATTTTCATCAGCAATGGTTTATACCATAAGAAAAGAATGCTGAAATTACTAAACAAATACATCAAATTGAAACTCCTTGGGTGTAATTGAACAGGAGAACTGTATTGATTAAGGAAATAAATAAAAACCTGTTCTGAGGAAAGTTCCACTCTATTACCATTATTGTGACAAAAGCTACAAATTCTAAAATGTCCAGATTGTTCACTAATGAAGCTACATTATGGCAGGGAACTTTTTTACATGAAAGAATTTGGTGAGAGACTTCTCCTATAGAAGATTTCTAACACCACACAGAAAATCATGCAATGCAACTAAAGAAATCAATTTTGATTTTGTTGATATTTGGTCTTAGTGCTGTTTTTTTAACAGCCAGAATTCCCTGAGGTTGGCACATCACATTACAATGATTTCTTAAAAGTACTAGTCACATCATTTTAGGAAAATGACTAAATGAAATGCAAAATTTGGGTTAAAATTAAGCAAAAATTGTTTTTTTCCCCATTTCCCATATGCGCTTTTTTGGCATGTCCCTGGTAACTGTGAATGGGGTCAAATTGCTCTTTCTGAAAGACAAATCCCACAGGGAATAACATGACCAAGTTGCATATCTGTCACAGTCTGTCACTCAATTAGTAATGAAATAAGAGCATCTTGAAATAGCCCTATCAGATTAAGGTAAAAAATGGCCAATGTCTGCCCCTGTCCTGACCAGTAAAGGGTCAAGTTCAGACAAAAAAAGCTACAAAATGAGGTGAACCACAAATAACATCTTTTATCTACTAAAAGTATAACATCCATCAAGTAAGCGCCATGACCACATTATTAAGTGTTTCTCAACCTTTCTGTGATATATTTAATGTAATTTTCTCCTAGAAATTCTTCCTCATAAAATAGATCATCTGCTTCTTAAACTTAATTCAAACATTGACAGTACCCAATGTTATCTTAAGGCGACTGTTAAATTGAATTCCATTGTCTTCTAAAACTCTGATAGCAAAAACCAATTCAAATAAATTGAATTGTAAAGAATTAAATTGATGCATATAACCAGGCTTTTCTTCCTGGATGTAGCTCAGAGATAATGTGCTATGATCAACAGAGCACAATTTTAAATCTGTGAAACAAGAAGATTTAATTTCCAATTTACAGGAATAAATTGAAAGCAAACACTAGCAAATCAAAGCACTTGAAATACCTCACTGTGAAATAATACATGTAAAATAAACAGTAATGGAATCCATACAGGATTGCTCACCATTTTATAACAAAATCAATGATAAAGATTTTAATTAAAGGTTGTATAAAATCTTTTAATGGATCTTGATTAAATTGATTAATTGATAATCAAAAACACACAAATTAAGTATCAGTGAGTCTGACAATATTTGACTTGCCTAATTGATTTTCAAGTATAATTACTTATTGATAAAGCTGCCTGGCTAGCTCAGTAGCTCAGTTTGTTTAATGCAAGTCTATGATTTAGTGGTCGAGCGTTGAACCCCTGGACAGGGCATACTTTTGTGGAGTTTGGTCATGAAATAATTATTCGACAGCCCTTTCCCCATTTACCACTAATTCTAAATCATGTAGGGTAGTTGTCAGTCACTGACTCGATTTTAAGCCTATTAACTACTTAACAGCTAAATCCAGAAATTTAGCTTTTCCAGGAACAGTGATTGTATTGACTAACTACCATGAATTACCTATATTTTGTGTTGCTATGGCACCATGAAGCACCATACATAACAAAAAATGTTGGCCAGAAAACATAGAATGCATTTATGATCTACAAAACAGACATCGTTCATTATCTAATAATAAAATCACAGAAAGGGCAAACATGGCCAAAAAACCATAAAGTCTTAATATAGCAAAGTCAAAAATATATATAAATGTCTAAATATAGCAAAGTCAAAAATATATATAAATGACTTCATATAGGAAAGTTAAAAACAGACAGCTAGCACTTTCATCCTACACATCATAAAGTCCACAGGGTATATTTCACTCCCATCTCAGTTAGCTAAATGCTTAATGTATAATAAACATTACAGAAATAAATGATAAGGACTTTCAGATAGCAGAAATAGTAACATTTATAAATATTTCTGTCTGCAAGTCATACCATTACCATATATGATTATACGAGATAAATATCTCAAAGGTAATTACAGAGTGATGTAGAATTATAGATGAATATCTCTTATAATATCTCTATATCTCCCTATATATCTCCTTATATGGACATCAGGATTATTTGTCAAGATTTTAGATTCTACTTCATTGTCAAGACTTATACCTATGCCTATAAGTGTAGCCTGACTGCATTATATCATTTTCTTTTAACTGAGTTTAACACAAAATTATATCATTTTCTTTTAACTGAGTTTAACACAAAATAAGGCAAGGGTACCTATTCTAGCTTTCCTGGGCAGTTGTCTATAACAAGAACTCACAATTTCATAAGACAGGCAACTTTCTATATACAATTGTAAAAAATGGAGGAAAATTGACATTATTGTTAAATTTTCAGGGTAGGGCATTATAAGCCACTCCAAGTGGTATGTGAACTTGTTCGCCTTTCAGGAAACTAGAAATCAAAATCCCAGTGGGCTATCACATGTAATACACACATGGGTTAAAATTGTATCAACTGTCGCATGATTAAGCCATATATAGAAAGAAATGCAAATAGAACAAATTGATATATGATACATCGTAACATTATATGAAACAAACAATTTAAATGACAATTTAATTCATCAATAATTAAATATAATATAGATAAACTGTATGTCTGTAGCCATGATGAAGATCAGTAACTTGTATGGACCAAACTCATAGTATGACCATTTCAGGGTATGTCAGTAAAATGTCTTTCTGTAACTCAATATTATCTTGAATATTGAAAAAGAAGTAACAAGTTTTCCCCACATTTCATTTTTGTCATTATTATCACCTTAAAAAAGAGCCCAGCCATGTTTCCCTTTAAGGTGAATTTAAAGGATAGTTATACACTAGAATGCATCACACATAAATACATCAGTAAGTTACACTTTAAACAAACAAGTCAAAACAAAAAACAAGTTCATGCTACAAACATATGGAGGAAATATTCAAGGACAAAATATAGATTTTAGAAGCCTTAAAAATATGCAAGGAGAAAAAGTCAGGATATAAAAGAAATAATGTGCCCATGAAGTTTTCTATTAATCAATCAGAGCACATGCTGTGGCCGTGATGAAGTCAGGAACAAAATTAGCATATTTGGTGGTTTTCCAATTTTAGCCTGAATACATATATGCATATTAATGAAGTCTGTATGCAAATGAGGAGAATGATCTTATAAGAAAATTCCCAGAGAGATACTTGAGAACCAGTAAAGAGAGTCTTGTATATGTTATTTATATATTCCACTTAACTATATGGCTAGTCAATATTTAACATATTTAAATGACAGTTAAGAATCTTTCTTACATATTGTCTACATAATATGCTTTAATTGGTTTTGGTTTGCCTTTGTTTTAATGCTCATTAACAATAGTCAAAAGATGTTTTAATAGGTTTTGTTTTGTCTTTGTTTCAATGCACATTAACAATAGTCATTAGGCCTAATGGTTTCAAAGAGGATGGACAAAGTTGTATAGTACAATGTATATACAACTGAATGCAAAGTGATGATCTTGCCTTTCCAGGCCCAATTTCCATCAGAACATATGCTCAGCACTACTATATAATAACATATGCCGGATAAGGTAGCCATAGACCTAATGGTTTCATAGAATATTGCAAAACTGGAGATTTATAGACAATTTATTTGGATATACAATGTGACAACATGGTATACATCTTGAAACTATCATACAAGTTACAACCAGAAACAACATGTATAAATTACTGAAATGGCATGTCTAACAACATTATAAATCATAGATGACACAAAAAAGAATAAAAAATAAACACTTATTTTCATTGTGGTCCTTCATAAAACATAATAAAACTGTGCAACGACGCACATGTTATATCTGATAATAAAACATGGACTTTTCTTTAATAGTATTATATTTATGAGGAAGTATTTATTTTCTAATATAATCATTACAAGCCTTCAGTTAACAATCAATCAGCTAATTTAAATGAAGCTTAAGAAGGCTAGCAGAATTTTCTGATAATTGCAAGCATTAATTGCCTAAAATAAAACTTTAAGGAAGCAATTTAAATTCTAAAACAAATTTCCAACTAACATCGCATGTTGTTAATTTACTCTCACAGCAGAATTTAAACTTCTCATGCTTATAAAGAGGTCATTACAGCTTCATAATGCAGAGTTGCTGCTGAGAGGGAAATAATCAAAGTTACAGTAAAAGCTACTGTATAGTGGGTATTTAAGCCGTGGTTTTATTTTTGCTATTAAACCCAGTCAACAACAATAGCCCAAAATCTAAATCCCTGAAAATATCCCAGTCGAAATGATGATTATGGTCAACCATGGTGACCATGGTTTTTGACAGTTGACCATGTTATATGATGGTTATACTTTAATGATGGAATATATGTCATATGAGCATATCTTAAACTCAGCAGATTAAAAAACCTCTTAGAAATTGTGCAATAGACTTGGTAAACTGCTATACAGTTTTTTGCGTTTTTGCTAAAATTTAAGCAATTTAATTGCACCATAACACTATGTACCTTAAGTAATGAGCATCTTTGGTTTATCAGCAGCAAAGGTTTAGCAAGCAAAGGTTTAGCAGAATAGCAGGGTTGGTTAAATCATCAAACATTAGTTTTCAGCAGCTAAGGGATACATAACAACTTCCAAAAAACTTTCTTCAGCGATGGTTCATTCCATTAAAAAGAAAGCCGAAATCACTAAACAAATACATCAATTCCCAACTTCTTGGGCGTAATTGAACAGGAGAACTGTATTGATTAAGGAAATAAATAAAAACATGATCTGAGAAAAGTTCCACTCTATTACCATTATTGTGACAAAAGCTACAAATTCTAAAATGTCCAGGTTGTTCACTAATGAAGCTACATTATGGCAGGGAACTTTTTTTACATAAAATAATTTTGGTGAGAGATTTCTACCGTAGAAGATTTCTAACATCACATAGAAAATCATGCAATGCAACTTAAGAAATCAATTTTGGTTTGGTTGTTTTTTGGTCTAAGGGCTTTTTAAACAGCCAGAATTCCCTGAGGTTGGCATATCACATTACCATGATTTCCTAAAGGTACCAGTCACATCATTTTAGAAAAATAACTAAATGAAATGCAAAATTTGGGTTAAAAATAGGCAAAAACTGCTTTTTCCCCTTCAGTGACTTATTTGGCATGTCTATGGTAACTGTGAATGGGGTCAAATTGTTCGTTTTGAAAAACAAATCACAGAGGGAATAACATGGCCAAGTTGCTTATCTGTCACAGTCTGTCACTCAATTACTTTTATTAGTAATGAAATAAGAGCATCTTGAAATAGCCCTATCAGATTATGGTAAAAAATGGCCAATGTCTGCCCCTGTCCTGACCAGTAAAGGGTCAAGTTCAGACAAAAAAAGCTACAAAATGAGGTGAACCACAAATAACATCTTTTATCTACTAAAAGTATAACATCCATCAAGTAAGCGCCATGACCACATTATTAAGTGTTTCTCAACCTTTCTGTGATATATTTAATGTAATTTTCTCCTAGAAATTCTTCCTAATAAAATATATCATCTGCTTCTTAAACTTAATTCAAACATTGACAGTACCCAATGTTATCTTAAGGCGACTGTGAAATTGAATCCCATTGTCTTCTAAAACTCTGATAGCAAAAACCAATTCAAATAAATTGAATTGTAAAGAATTAAATTGATGCGTATAACCAGGCTTTTCTTCCTGGATGTAGCTCAAAGATAATGTGCTATGATCAACAGAACACAATTTTAAATCTGTGAAACAAGAGGATTTAATTTCCAATTTACAGGAATAAATTGAAAACAAACACTAACAAATCAAAGCACTGGAAAGACCTCACTGTGAAATAATACCTGTAAAACAACCAGTAATGGAATCCATTCAGGATTGCTCACCACTTTATAACAAAATCAATGATAAAGGTTTTAATTAAAGGTTGTATAAAATCTTTTAATGAATCTTGATTAAATTGATTATTTGATAATCAAAAACACACAAATTAAGTCTTAGTCAATCTGACAATATTTGACTTGCCTAATTGATTTTCTATTAAAATTACTTATTGATAAAGCTGCCTGGCTAGCTCAGTTGGTATAATGCAAGTCTATGATTAAGTGGTCGAGCATTGTATTTCTGGACAGGGCATACTTTTGTGGAGTTTGGTCAGGAAATTATTATTCGACAGCCATCTCCCCACTTACCACTAATTCTAAATCATGTAGGGCAGTATATTATGTGTTGCTATGGCTCCATGAAGCACCATACATAACAAAAAATGTTGACCAGAAAACATAGAATACATTTATGATCTACATCCTTCAATATCTAATAAAATCACTGCAAGTGCAAACATGGCCAGAAACCCATATAGTCTTAATATAGAAAAGTCAAAAATATATATAAATATATCTTAATATAGGAAAGTTAAAAACAGACGGCTAGCACTTTCATTCTACACATCTTGAAGTCCACAGGGTACATTTCACTCCCATCTCAGTTAGCTAAATGCTTAATGTATAATAAACATTACAGAAATAAATGATAAGGACTTGCAGATAGCAGAAATAGTAACATTTATAAAGATTTCTGTCTGCAAGTCATACCATTACCATATATGATTATACAAGATAAATATCTCAAAGGTAATTACAGGGTGACGTAGAATTATAGATGAATATCTAATAATATCTCTATATTTCCCTAAGCCGCCCAGCTATCTCAGTTGGTAGCACGCACGTTTACTGATCGAGGGGTCGTGTGTTCGAATCCTGGGTGGGTATAATTTCGTGGAGCTATGGTCATGAAATTATTTCTACAGCCGTTTTTCCTCCTACCAATGATTTTTAATTATGTAGGGCAGTTGTCAGTCACTGACGAAAGTATGCGCTTAGTAGTTGGTTAACAGATCAATCCAGAGATTTAGTATTTCCAGGAGAAGTGAGTAGGTTGCCTGACCGCCGTTATATGACCTATAGAATGTATTGCTACGGCGTTAAACCCAACAAAAATTTCCCTAAATCTCTTCATAAGGATATGAGGATATTTCATCAAGACCTCATATTCTAATTCCTTACCTAGACTTATACCTGTGCCTGAGCTCTAATAATTTCCCAGTCATGTTTTGAGAAGTACCAACTCTTCTACTACAAAGTTTGGGGTTTTAACTTACAAATGGAAATGCAGTAAATTTACTAGAAACTATCATACCATGTGTAACTGCATTATATAATTTTCTTTTAACTGAGTTTAACACAAAATAAGGCAAGGGTACCTAAACTAGCTTTCTTGCGCAATTGTCTATAATAAGAACTCACAATTTCTAAGACAGGCAACTTTCCATATAAAATAGTAAATAATGGAGGAAAATTGACATTATTGTCAAATTTTCATGGTAGGGCATTATAATCCACTCCAACTTGTTCGACTTCCAGGAAACTAGAAATCAAAATCCCAGTGGGCTATCACATGTAATACAGACCTGGGTTAGTATTGTATCAACAAATGCATGATTAAGCCATATATAGAAAGAAATGCAATTAAAACAAATTGATATATAATACATTGTAACATTGTATGAAACAAACAATTTAAATGACAATTTAATTCATCAATAATTAAATATAATATAGATAAACTGCATGTCTGTAGCCATGAAGAAGATCAGTAACTTGTATGGACCAAACTCATAGTATGACCATTTCAGGGTATGTCAGTAAAATGTCTTTATGTTAGTAGATATTATCTTGAGTATTGAAAAAGAAGTAACAAGTTTTCCCCACTTTTCAATTTATCATCACCTTAAAAAAGAGCCCTGCCATGTTTCCCATTAAGGTGAAATTTAAGGCAAGTTATATACTAGAATGCATCACACATAAATACATCTATAAGTTACACATGGAACAGTTGCAGATTTCAGACCAAATAGAGTTTATGCTACAAACATATGGAGGAAATATTGAAGGAAATAATATAGATTTTGAAACCTTAAAAAATGCCAGGAGAAAAAGTCAGGATACAGAAGAAATTATATGCCCATGAAGTTTTCTATTAATCAATCAGAGCACATGCTGTGGCCGTGATGAAGTCAGGAACAAAATTAGCATATTGCTGGTTTTCCAATTTTAGCCTGAATACATATATGCATATTAATGAAGTCTGTATGCAAATGAGGAGAATGATCGTATAAGAAAATTCCCTGAGAGGTACTTGAGAACTAGTGAAGAGAATCTTGTATATGTCATTTATATATTCCACTTAACTATATGGCTAGTCAATACTTAACATATGTAAATGGCAGTTAAGAATCTTTCTTACATATTGTTTAAAGACGATGTTTTAATTGGTTTTGGTTTGTCTTTGTTAAAATGACCATTAACAATAATCATTATGCCTAATTGTTTCAAATAGGATTGGTCAAGTTGTATGGTTTATACAACGTGATGCAACTTAACGCATATGGTGACCTAACCCTTCCTGGGCCAAGTTTTTTCATCAAGGCTACTAGAGGACACCATATGCCAGATAAGGAAGCCATAAACTTAATGGTTTCAGAGGTTATTTCTTTGCAAAATGGTAGATTTAGATATATTTATTTAGATATATTTATTTAGATATACAATGTGACAACATGGCATACATTATAAAACATGCATACAAGTTACAACTAGAAACAACATGTATAAATTATTACAAAGTCTTGACAAACAACAGTATACATCAAGGATGACACAAAAGGGGTAAAAATAAACTCTTATTATTTCCATTTTGGACTTCTAAAATCAATTAATTTATACACAATGAACACTTGTTTTATGGTGCTAAGTGATAAGGTAGTTCTAGGATTAATGGAGATGACAAGAAAGTTTTTTATGATTGTTTGAAATGAAGGGGATGTCGAACCTTAAATCATCGAGAATGCCAATGAACCCAGTGACTTCATTCTACAATTTCTAACAATCTGAAGACTAATTTGAGAAATTGTCACTTCGGAGTAAATATCTTGAATCCAAGTTAAACATCTTATCAAGTGAAAATTCAATAATTTGAAATGAAAGATGACGAAACATTTAATGCCAACAGGAAGTGCAAATCAATCAACATGCCTGAATTTCTCCTACTCTAAAAATCAATTCTTTAATTAGAGCAATATCTTTTTTATTAAATAGAAACTAACAAGACATTGAACTTAACTTTACAAAGTAAAAAACTTCACAAAATCTTCTACAACCATTCATCATGTTGCTGCTAAGAAATTCTCTAGAAAGTGGCATGAGCTCTTAGGCTACGTTATATTTTTATTCCAAGGAAGCAAATGATGTTGCTACTTCTTGAAGCTTCCATTAAACTGTCTGTCAATTGTCTACAATCAACAACCTTTCAATCAACTTTCTAATAGATCAAACGTAATTAAAGCACTTTCCCTGTAAGTTAAACATGGTCCTTTCTTCCAGTGTTACTTATAAAAGGATTTGCAATGATCTAAATAAATTTAGAATATAAATGGAAACATACCTCAAGACGCAATTTGTATGACTTTGTTCAATGTATCTTTCACCAGTTATAAATATTCATTTGCAAACCTGAAAAAAAAACACAAAAACAAAACATGTATATCATAGACTACCCTATGTGTAAGTTTGGTATTGATGGAAGATAGTGACTCTAAAGTTTCTCACACGAAATGGGACATCATCAAATGATTAAGAGATTTTATATCTTTTTTGGAAATACTATAATTTCAACATGAATATGTTAATGTATTACATGTTTTCATTTGTTTCCAACTAAGAGTTTCACATTGATTAGTTTTGTTTAGTCATACATTGAGTTCATTTAACTGATTTTCTGAACAACTTATTCTTTCGTGATTAGATTTAATTGATGCAAAACACTTAAAACAAAGCTCTCTTTAACAGAACTTAACATTAAACAGAATCGTTAATTAAGCCACCTCTTTAAGTACAAGATTAAACACTACATGTATAACTACATTTCCAATACTGGAAACAAAACTAAAGACATTCTAATTTACTCACTAGAATTTTACAGCACAAAAAGGAGATAAATAATTTGGTATGTTAAACAACATAAGTAGTCCAACAACATCCAAAAGGCAACTCAAATACATTAGTTTCTTCCCACATGAATGAAACTGTATAACCAGTAAAATCGGTTAGTAATAGAAAAACAAATTAAAGCTGGCTGAACCAATGTGAGGACAAACATAAGAAACAAAGAGCGAAAATGATATATACACAAAGCAGACCAAAGTTAAAACTAGTGATGTGTCACCTGAGTATGATCTAAATCTGATTTCATTAATAATTTTATTGATTAGGAAAACAATGCCTCAATTTTGTTTTTAATGATATATTATGGTTGAGAAAATATACAAGAGACATATACTCAGAAAAGTTTAAATAACACAGTAGTTTTAAACAATAGTTTTAAACTTGAACGAACTTCAGATGATCTTAAAAATGAAATTTGTGAACTAAGGCATCTATAATCTTCTCTAATGCATTCATACTAAATCAGAAAAAATCATTTTATTTTTGTGGTCATGTTTCAATTAAAATTCAAAGGTTTTAAATAAAATATTTTTATTAATCAAATTCAGAGACAGAGGTTTCTTAGCATTAGCAATAAATACCACTCAGTTTAATCTTACCAACATCTTACTATGCCGAAGAGTTTAATAAACTGGACATGCCCTGAAACTCTTAAAATAGTACTGAATTGTAAAAAAGAATACATGTATAACACAAGGACCAACAACAGGCAACATGGGTTTTTCAATAACTTGTTTCGTCAAGCCAACTTAATTCACCAAATCAAATATGAACTTTTGTCTAAGCCCACGGACAATATGGTCTGCAAAACTGCACCAAGGTGTTACATTCTAGTTTTTATTCTGGCCTTAGGATACTTATGTTCTGGAGAAAAGCATATTGAAGTTATCAATTGACATGTTTCAGAAAATGAATTCAAAGAATACAGAATATGAAACCATATTACGTACATAACATGGCAACAGACGAAGTATAATATCCTATCTGACCAAGTGCAATTGTCTTCAGGTGAACTAGTAGACAGTTTCATGTAAACTCTACAATGCAAAGGACTTTCTCCAAAATGATCTTTTATTGCAAAGCAGCTGATCAAATAAGTTTATTAGTGACAAGCAAACAATATATTACTTTGAATACGACAGGAAACCCATCAGAAATAAAGACTTGAGGACACGAAACAGCTGATTCTAGTCTATGATAATGATATTTATTGTAAAATTCTTTGTATCACAGCTGATCCAAAAAACTTGGAACAAGACTGAACAAAACGTTAAAATAACATCATTAGCTGTAATTAAAATTCTATACAGAGGCTACAAGGATATCGGTAAATATACTTAAATTTATGTCAGTTTTAGAGAATATATGTTCAACAAGTTTAATCTAGTTGATGGACGATTGACAAACAACGAGGCCCTTGATGTAGATACGTTAGAAAATTTCATAAAAGTATATAGAACCACCCAGTTTATCGTCAGAGTAAAGTTAAACTATTTATAAAGTATCAATCGTAGCGTATACACAGCAAACATTGTTGGCATTTCACCTTTTATAGCTTGCATGGTCTTAATACGATTAAAAAAAGTGGAAAATTGAGAAATAGGAAAATTATTCTACCATATCTGCCAACTATTTGATATGATTCTTCTAAATGAAATTCCTGTATTTTTTTGTAGCAAGAATAATTATGATCACATTCCATGCAAAAACCAAAACTGTCAGATGTTCCCATGGGCAATGAATCTATTTCAAGTATTTTAAACTAGTGTGTTAAATATTGTCCAGAAGAATGGCAAGATTAATTGTAGTAAAACGATACTAGTAGATAAGATTTGTTGAAACTAACCACAAAACGCTTAATTGCAACACATGTTACGTAGACGAATATCATCTTACAGTAAATTAAGTTCATGTTATACAAATGAAATATTCTGTGAAAGTAGACATGATTTTACGCACGCATTTCTTTTAACGATCATCTCATATTTCTTTAGACCATCTAAACAAGATATTGCCAGTATTTATCAGTTGTAACTCGATTACAACAGATATAGGGTTTTTTGTAGATTTTCGGCATCAGTGCCACAAAAACGTCTTATTTGCTTTTAGACTTTAGTATCTCTATTGCTTTTGTTTTGAAGAAGAAAAAATTTGGATTCTTATTTAATACGATTGATTTTCTATATTTAATATGTTCAATGCCTTAATAACACTTACAATTGATTTAAGTGATAAAAAAGCACATTGTACATTTTCGCTCGCTTCTTCAAACCAGAATGGGATCAATATGATGTGGCCTCAGCCGTCAACACATACATGTATTAATAAATTTACCAACAACAACAGGCTCACCTGACCATTGTCAACTGTTTCTAGGAACATTTCACAAGGAATCGACAAATTCTTCTATTCGGCATTAAAACGTCGGAAGGCATTGACCATTTGTGGCACTTTAGTCAAAGCAGAAGAGGAGAGTAGAAGTGTGTACTGCACAACTAATGATAAACAGGTTTTAATCCAAATAACACAAATTGAAGTCACTAAGGATTGGCTTTTATGTATTTATCATTTCGTCTAAATTACGGGTGTTAATAATTGATAAGATCTCCGCATTATATATTGCTTAAGGTGAAAGAGGAAACCAATTTTAGAAACCTTGTTAATAACAAATATACATTTTCAAGTCCTCGGAGAAACCCGAACAGTAAAACTAAGTCTTAAGCATTGTATAATGAACTATTATTTAGAGATACAAACCTTTTCTAAAATATTTTAGTTGGGTAATTGCTTAAGCAATAAAACAACTTTTTTGAAAATTGACATCATTTGTTTTATGTACAATTCACCTGATCTACTGAATGTGGCATTCAGATATTTACATTTAGTGTAACAGAGCAAGATCAGCGGAAGTACTGCGTACTCGGACCATAGTTGATCATGACAAGATCAAGTCTAAAACAAATGCGATTCACTAGTTTTCGAAGATTAAGTACTGAGCCAATATGACCACCCTAGACATGTCGTTGAATCTTACTTTAAGGGTTTGCAGTATTAGTTTAGTTTTTGATATGTTGCATGCTTTGCATGTTTAACATAAATTGGTACATAAACATGACACTAACATTGTAGCAAGATCAACACGTCTTTCTTTTCTTTGATAAGAAGCTTCTGAACAGCTTTGATGAAATTTGTAACATGAAAATTGTCTTCTAAAGTGATAACAGTGGCAAGTTCACAATGAACGTCGGAGACCCAGTCCAACCAATATAGCAGTCTATATACTTAGAATAGTTGAGTTGAATGCCACTTGAAAAGGTTATTATCAGATAAACTATCAGATGTCTACAGCGTCTTCTTTTCTTTAAAATGTTAAGTGTGCTATCATCTCATTCAAGTGAGATTGTAGACTACTGAATTTGAAAGTAATTTATTTGTTTTACAGCTGGGGACATTTTTACATATTTGCTTTACATACCATATACAATACTTGTGCAGTTCTTAGAGTTTCAGACATGAAAATCATGTACTAATTACCATCTTTTAACAAACAAATGTTGTGGCGCATAGACAAGTTTACGCTTTACTTTGCTACATGTGCATATATACAAATCTACTGCTTAACAAGATGACATCTATTGTCGACATTGTATGCGTACATGCGCTGGGTAGCACGTACGTTTCTGGTGAATTAATATGTATAATGAATTGATCATCTAACAAATCAAATAAGTCAAAATAGCAAACCCTTTAGAATAAAGAAACATTTAATAACCTAAGAAATTGATAAGGCAACTGCATTTGCATTCGCTAATCGGCGAGATAAAAGAGTAATAACGCTAAGCATAAATTGTCATGTTTTATAAACGCATACATATTTCGTTTCATCTTTCATTGTACCGTGCATGATTTCATTTGAATTTAACTCATCACATACTGACTCACTGGAAAGGCATCAATGTGCACACGGGGTTGATTAAAATTATTTGTCTAGAATGCTAAGTTAATACTTTATTCTCGAGTCCGTACTACAATAGCGCACTGGAGTTTCGGATCTAGTTTTCCGAAGGGGGAAAGGTTCGAATCCCAACGGAGGCGATGAAACCCTTTCATGATAATTTGACAATATTGTCAAATTTTCTTCAATAATAAGGTATATGAAGAAGTCACCGGTCTTGTGGAAGGATAAGCAAGTACTGGTTATCGACAATGGTCTTGGAAAGCTAGCTTGGATGAGCTGGTCACCGTTAAATGAATATAATTGTGTTGACACGGTGTGAAACCCAATAAATAGATAGGTAAACTTAAATTTTCTAAACTAGTAAGATATTATAAATATCATGAATTTTTATACGTGTGATATTTGTGCTTCAGCAGAAATCATAGAAACTTTTTTCGTTTTAAGGAAACCATTTGAGAGAATTTCATAAGGTTTTATTAAGTGATTTTTTTATTTTTTTACACAAATAATCAAGTTTCAACAATTATCAATCAGCGTTTAACCGGTATTGCTTTCAAAAGCAACTATGAAGTCAATTTAACAACAACTTCTAATACAATTACTTGTATATCTACACATTAGTTGTTCGTGAGGTTGTAAACTCTCCTTCCAATCTCTTGGAAAATAGTAGTTTGCAATTCCATTTCATTATCTAGCTAGCAATTTATGGTAATTGAATCAAAGTAAAGAAAGTCTGTGGGAAAACTAAATATTGAGTAAGAAATGGTGCATTCCATGCTAGGTTGACATTGTGCCTCAAATTGCAAAGTTTGATTTAATTCAAGAGACTTTATGTATGTAAATTTGTTTCACAATTTTGATAAATTCAATTTGATTCAATATAAAAGGAAGATTGGTCGGTCAAGGACTTTCATCATTGGATATAACTTGATGTTATACATGTACATGTATAAGTGAAAGGGGAAAACCATAAAAATTGATGAAATTGGTTGTTTTTTATTTACTTCAAATATTTTATTTTGATATCGTTTTTATCAACGTTGGCTATTGAGTAAACTTCGGAATTTAGCCCAAAACAAATGTCCTGCATGATAAAAGCAATATTTTTCCAGACAGACATTTATTATTTTAAAGCAATTAAAAATTATTGAATGACAAAATTAACGATGATGTCTTTTCTTGGAAATATTGAATTGCTTAGCATGATTTCGTTTTTATTATTTTTTTTGTATTAAAATTGTTGTCATTTTTGCAAAATAATTGTTTCTAGAGATTACAAAAATGTTTAGAAACTATTATGACAGTCATTGGAGAACTTGTAGACAATTTGTTATTACGATTATGATATAATTACAGTAAATTCTAGGAGAAAATTTAGAAGAAAATAAAGACATATTGTTTTTGGTTTCGTTTGTATTGACAGTATTGAAAGTAATTAAAGTCTGCAAGCGATAATAAATACTTTTCTGAGGTTTCCATATCATGTATAAACTACGTTATTACATTTCTGCTTTTTTGTACGTTTGTTAAGTGTAGTCACGTTATATTTTCTACAGTTATGTTCACACCTAACACTGTCATCAAGTAGGTTTTCGATCACTGACAATGTCACGTGCTTTATTCTAGGTTAAAAGATTGGGTCCAGTGATCTAGACCTGTTCTCACATAAAACTGCCAGTAACTGGACTCAAACCCACAACCTCTCATTAGCAAGAAAACCATATAATTTGAAGAATCACTCGAAAAAGGAGCACACGTTTATAAATGCCAGTACATGTGTGTTCAGTATATTTTATATATAGTAATAAACGAAGATCTGTCGTGTCCCAGAGATATGTTTACTTGTTTTTACATAATGTTTATGATACAACATGTTTTGCTATAGAAGTTTGTGATTTATTTTGTATTGTTCAGTTCTGTAGTACTCGGAATTTATTGATTTTACATGAAACGAATAACCCTTTCTTGGAGATCTGTCAGTTCTATTATTTCTCAGTCAACTGAGATCATATCTCTGTATCATTTACTATTTCATATATATTTTTGTATATAGAGGATCGCTGGTTTGTTCATAAAGGTAGTCGTACAATATAAACAATTGGATGTTCTATATCACTTCCAACTAAACTACATTAATCAAAATACGAGAACTTACTCTGAAAAGTATGCATGTTTGGCATAAGCTGTTGTAACATAATTATAATGTTTTCTTCTGTCATGAATACGAATAATATTGCTTGGACATGAAAACATTTCAGTTGATATCCTTCTTCATTGTATTTGTTCCCTTGCTTCAATTAAGCAGCAAACCGTTCAACTTACGATAATGGTCGTATTTGTCTATATAAAATTACTATTCGAAATTCTTTCAACAGCTTAATCTATTTTTACAGGTCACCAAATAATGTTGTCTGTTAATGAATGATAAATTACTCCAATCGAAATCCAAATATAAAAGGTACAAGTAAACTCCACACACAGAGCAGCGAGTACATCATACAACTTATTATTTATCAGAATATTGCAAGTGTTTGATTATATGACTATGTTATTTGTTTAAAAACCTAATTTGATTTTGGGTAAACAGTAGGATGGTTTACTTTTTTTCAAAAAGTTCTAAAATACGAGACAAATGACATTACTATCTCTACATAAAATTGTTTTCCTGCCGTCCTCATTATTAGCTGACGAGTTTTTGTAAAGTTCGTGTGGGATAATTCATTGCTGGTTAGAGGTTATTGAATTATTTTGACAATTTAATGCATTCAGCGCATGAAGTTAAATATTCTGTAAATTACGTTGTAATATTCTATCTTAGTTAGGGAGCAAAAACAATACTAATTTGGTATTGCATCGGAAAAACGCTTTTTGCGTTTTTCTTAAAGGAACTAGCTGAAAAGTCTTCTATGACCTTCTTCACTACAAAATGTGTACAAACATGTATTTGTCAATTTTGTGATTTAAGTTAACCATGTTTTAAAGAAATGAATTTGTATAAAAATGAAAAGACAACATTATCTATCAAAGATGAATCCCGAGTGACACTTGGCGTTTGAATAATGTAAACTTAATTCCCATTCTTCTCTGTATTTCCAAATGTTGTTATTTGTTGTAATTTGACAACCTTCACTTTCATAAAAATCGTTTTTTATTTGCTTATATAGAGTGGTAGACATTTACATGAGAGTTTATCAAAGAAGCAATTTCATTATAAAGTGACACATAGACTGGACTGGTTTACTGCTCTCAAAAGAGTGTTGTGGTATTATAGTAGGGAAATTACAGTAACATTCGACAGTACTCGAGAGGTACAATCATTACAAATATAGATGTAGAGCAAGTTAAGGAAAACATTTGTAGAAGATTGATTAGGTTCTTCCACGGTTTGTGATTTTTTCAGGTTTTGAATTAAAGTCTTAAATTGATGCATTAAAATATGCTCCTTGAACATAAAAAAATCAACAACGAAATCGAAGCTTAATCTTTGTTATACACAAGTATAATTGAAATAAAGAGTACATATCTATTTCGAACTGATTATGCTGATTCGTTTTGGCTCGATTGTGAAACATGTCTATCGAGTCCACTTTCTATTACCAAAGACTAAGCCAGTAGGATAAAGTTTTTGCTCAGGGAAACAACGGGATAGGTTTTGAATAAGAATCTTACTTTCAAACTGATAAACGCCGTTTTGAGTTATACATCGAGATATCATCTTTTTAGTTAGTGTACGTAGTATAACAAAACCAGTACAAAAGAAGGGGGCAGACAAGTTGTGATTCGTAATGTCGGATCCTATTTAAAAACTATTTAAAAAATAACAAAGCATCGATATACATGTATAAGGTCAATCAAGTATCTTTGGGCAGCTACACCATTTCCAACACCGCATGCTCCTTAAAATATCCCCATCTTTGCTCTTTGGCTCTAAAGGAATAATGTGGTTTCACTGTTGCTGTTCCTGATAAGTTTCTACGGTACTTCTTTCCTTATCAATGTCAACAGTCATACTGAAGTTTGGTAAAATCTAATTTCTTTTCAACACTAAAGATGCGTGACTGTTAAAAAGCATGCAACAATTATCTAAATAACATGTTTCATATAATTTGTAAATAGCTGTTTGTTTGTTTGTTTGTTTGTTTGGGTTTTACGGCGCACCAACACAAAAAGGTCATATCGCGCCGAAAGCAATCAATGATACTATTAATTCTAACGAAATCAATGACGTAAAGCTCTATATCTTATTATAAACATTTATTTCTTTCAAAAAGTTTAGTATCGCATATGATGATACAGATTCAAAAAGTTCTTTAAGTGAGTTTACTTTGAAATGTTTGTCACGAATGTATTTAAGATCCTGACAGTCAAGGAGAACGTGTTTGTAAATAGCATTCACATGAATCAAAATCATAATTATGGTTTGAGATATTCAATTTTAATAGCATTTCTTATCTTGACACGTACACCAATTTGGTACAGTCAGATCTTTAAGCAACCAGTCAGTACTCCACAATATCATTTTATCATCCAACTGAGAATCTTACAGCAATTGAATCAAAGTCCAGTATGTCTGTAAGAAAATTGAATATTTGGTAAGAAAAGAGATGATGCGTTCTACGTTATGTTGGCATTTTGTTTCTATAGATTAGTCTAAGGAATTGACCCAGAAAACACAAATAGAAATTACCTTACTAAATTGTCTGGCAATTCTGAACTCTGTTATAGAATAGAAAGCATAATCACAATCTTTGTGTAAGTTAAAATGCTGTGGAATCTGTAAGTAAAATAAGTGACATTTAATTAAAAAATGTTCATACAATAATGTTGAATAACGTAAATGTTCAACTTAAGCCCGACCGGCTAGCTCAGTCAGTAGCGCAAAAGTGTACTCATCGAGGAATTGGAGGTTCGATTCCCGGACGGGACATACTTTCGTGGAGCTTGGTTATGAAATAAGTTTCTACGACCATTCTCCATCCTACCACTGTTTGTAAATTATGTAGAGCAGTATTCAGTTACAGACGGAAGCTTGCGCCTATAGTATTTGGTTAACAGCTATATCCAGAGATTTTGCCTTTCCAGGAACAGTGAGTAGGCTGACTGACCGCCGTCTTATGACCTATACAATGTGTTGCTACGAAGTTAAACCCAACAAACAAACAAACAATGCCCTTTATGATATCAATGTTCTTGAATTTCTCTTCACTTATTTACTAAATAGGTCACCTAATAGGTTTACAATAGACACGTTGTATAATAGTCTAGTTACATGCAGACTTCTCCCATTTCTACTATGTAATGACAATGCTGTGGGAATTGATAAAACTAGTTTATTCTTAGAGAAGATTCCTTCTGAGGAGAAATGGTTTATTAACTTAATAATTCTGAACACCGAAGCTCTGATTTTCCCGATGGGTTCCTAATTACATACTATTATGTACATGAAAGTTATGTAAAGCGTAATACTATTGGGGAATTATGATACATATTTTGGTACGTTTTACAGTCTTGAACAAAAAATGAGTAATCTTTTTTATAATTTATAAGCTATATCAAAATACCTAGAGATATCTTAAATTCACTGACATTATAGAATACACTTTTGAGAAAAGGAGTATTATGCTTTTTATTTACTGGTTTTTATCAACATTAACCAGAACTATCTGGTCAAAGCAAGTCGTTAACAACTTCATTCCATATGAAAGAAAAACGTTGCGTTTGTGATAACCAATTTACAATCCCTTAAGGTACCTGAGGGTTAATACTATACGCTTATAAAGTACACCGTTTATTTCCATTTAATGTTTATAAATCTTCATGTATTTATCATTTATTCTAATCAAAAATTGAACATAGTCGCAGTATTAAGGAATAATCTAGCATATGACTGTGACCATATGTTAGATAAAACATTATTTGGGTAAATGCTCTGCACTATAAAGCCAATTCAGTAACAGCTCTTACTCTTGTTGAGATTTTGTCCAGCGACAATGTGACTCATATGAGCAGAAGGACAAATGTGAGCCAACTAACTACAACTTTCCTCCTCGTATTTTTGTCATACAGTGTATTGAATAATCCTGTAGTTTTTCATATAAGTAGGACTTAAATCTTAGAAATTAGGTTTATTTATGTACGAGCATAATAAAACAAGTATTGGTAGTAGTCACAAATTTCTATGATTTAAGTCCTACTTATATGAAAAACTACAGGATTATTCAATACACTGTATGACAAAAATAATTAAATTTAAATTAGATGGTTTGAAGCATTATTATTTAGAACAAATTGGTTATCACACATGCAGAAACATCCTGCAGTTTTATATTTTATTGTTATTTCACAACATATGTGAGAAATTTCTTCCTGAAAGCGTTATTCAGAAACATACGAGAACTTCCTCAAAATGTATTGCAACCAATTAAGGGAAAATGTCAGTTCCAGAGAATCATTTTTCTATGTGTTTTGCACGGAAACTTTTAGCACCATAAACATTTTTTGTTTGGGAATTTAATGTCCCAAAGGCATATTGTTTCTCATGCATTACACACTAACAAAATGGTTTGAAATATACTTTAAATATAGCAAAAACAAATGAAGCAGTTGCAATTTAATATCATTCTAGGAAAACTTTCATGGTTCAAGTTGTCAAATAGCCACTTTAGAATATATTTAAGCAAACATACAACACTCTAGGATATGTGTAACAATATTCAGACAAATGAAACTACTGTCTTGCTACGTCCTAACTGAATGTGTCGTCTCAATGCTCTAAAAAGTATAACATAGTCTTATATAACCATATTGATGAAATATAAAACTGGAGACTGTTTCGATTATTTCACAAAATAAATGTGTGAAAACAGTAATTCATATCAATAAACAATCAAATACAACCATTAAAGATCGTGAACCTATCAACACTGTCAGTAAAATCATGAATATTTTATTTAATGTCTCCTGCTTGTTCTAAAAATAGGTTTTGATATCCCAACATACTGGTGCACTGTATGGCTAAAAGAATTCCTATATGCAGTTAATGAGAATAATTTGAACTTCAAGGAACTCTTCCTTTCTTCTTAATCGCTACATTAAAACCATTATACATGTATTTATGAAATTTTGCTACTTATTTACTTTTTACTTGTCATATTCGGAATGGGTGAGTAAACTCAAATATACAGGTCGTCCACATAAACATTGTGTATATAAACATAGCCAGTTCCATTCCACTCGAATATGTATGGGTGAATTATTTTAACAATGTTATAGTTTACTTGGTTTACTCATATTTTATAAACATATCATTAAATAAAATTTACAATTTGCATACACATTTTTTAAGATAAATGTTACATAATTATAAAAATGGTATGTTTAAATCAATAAAATGTTGTTCATACATTGTCTTATTCACCTATCTAGTGGGCAAGTCGATTGTTTAAAGTACAAAAACACCCATGACCTAGAATACGACCTGTACACATTATTATTTCTAAACAAAGAAATTAAATGATCATTCAACCAAAATAGCAAAAAAACTTTTAAAATATAAACACTCGGTAGTCCACAGAGCATTGTTGAAAATACACTTTCTTTTAACAAGGGAAAACAATGCTTGTCAATTATGTTAGACATGGATGCATATCATAATAGTTTATTTACCACTACTTTGAAATGGATCCATATCTTTTAGAATATTAATACCCTCTGGGAATATCAAAATGTCTGTTGAAGTTAGATGTAATGAAAGCCTGTTTTAGTGTGTAAATAAATTGTTCATGAACTTAATATTTGGACAAAACATTTCTATTCATATAAGAAACAACAATCATGTATTGATTAGGAAGTTTTTTACAATAAAATGACTGACAGTTTTAAGATTTTAAACAGTGTGATGTTTTCCAAGAATTATTTTCTGCAACTTTCAAAGGCAAAGCTGACGCTTTTAAACTCTGTCTCAATCTATACAGGATAACTTAATTATAGCTTAGTATTTATAAAGCCTTTTGTTGCCCTTTAGACAAGTTTTCAGTCAACCTACATGGACTAAAATTTTCAAATTCAAAGCACAATGGAATTAGTCAGATTCTAACAACAAAATTGCCGTATGAGATAAACCATGATTTGATGTAGAATGACATTAGAAAGTATTTCCTGACTTATTCCCTTGAATGTATTTAGGACTTGTCGGAGAATCAACCTAAGTTGACTGTCAGTTGTTTTCGGACTGAGCTAATCTAAAATATTTTTATACATAAAAACAAACCAAGTATAATTGACATTGAAGTATCTTGACCTTTAATGATACAATATAAATTGCAACCAAGAAGCTGATTTTGCTATGAACACAGCTGTATTTGTGGGTTCTTTGCAATTATTGTCCGTTTCATGTTGTTTTTCAATGTTTTAGAGGACATATATATTAGCAATTAAGGAGTAACAATGTACAACCACTAATAGGATTGACAAATGATAATATATGGGTACCAGTCAATATATTAATTGAACAAATCACGTTTCTCTATGGGATGCCAGACAATTTGGTTTTGTAATTTCGACAAGTGGTTCACGAGTTATATAAAAATATACAATTAGTTAACTAGAGACAGATTGTCAACTTAGCTTGGAAGGCAACATCTCTTTTCCCAATAATATATTTCCCACAGACTTATTGGCCTATGATTCAATTTCCGTAAGATTGCAAGCAGAATAATAAAATGACATTGGAAATAATTGACTACTGAGTGAATGCACGAAGGTCTAACAATACGGAGGCAAAATAGATTTTAAACTAACAATTATATGAATCAAATGCTTACATAGAGTAACAACATCTGTCTTTGAATAGCTTGCGTCTAATTCTTATAACTGCACAATTGGCCTTACTATATCATCAAAAATACAAACCAAACTACATGTACTTTATGATTTGTTAACAAAACATAGCAATCACACTTTTTTGGCATGAGTAAGAGTCAGTGGTAAAGCTACAAAATGAGTGGTCTATCCATGTTGACTCGAAACCAAAAATCTCTCACGTATAGACAAATACCCGTTTTTATATCAATTAAAAAGACCATTTAGAGCATGCTTCATTTTGATACTAAAAGACAAAAGGTCAATGTAATCATACACAAAGTGAGCTAGGTTAATTCAACTGGAAATTGACAAAATTAAAAGTATTTTATTAAGAATGACATTGTCAACAAAGACCATTGTCACCTAGTATATGACCTTATTATGAACATTAAAATAATCAAATTTGTATCGTTAACTTTGTTAGAAAATAACAATGTAATTAAAAACATATTCACTCGCATGCATAGAATGCATAAAATTACCAAAACAATTAAAACAACCCCAAACTAGCAATTTTATAATGCAATACACTTTACAAAAAACTTATCAGCTAATTATTAGGACGGTAGGAAAACAATTTTATGTAGAGATAGAAATGTCATGTATCTCATATTTTAGAACTTTGGAAAGAAAAAGTAAACCATCCCACTGTTAACCCAAAAACAAAATAGGCTTTTTTAACGTAGTCAAATAGTCACACACTTTCAATATTTAGACAACATTTATTGAGTAAGTAGTATGATATTACAAAAAATGTATCTGTATTGAAGGAGTATCAAATAACGAACATATAAGAAAACGAAAGAAATATTCTGATGACAATATATTTGGCAAGAAAGTGAAGAAATAAAAAAAACATCAGTTAGATTAGGTTGGTTTTGGTTTACAATGTTAAAACAGTAGGGATAAATGACGGATATCATGCAATAGCAAGCATGAATTGAACTCCTTTAAGTTTTCTTCTTGCATACCAGAGTCAGTTTTCTGAAATGTTGTAAAATTGGATATCAGAATTAGTTAATTGGTTGTGATTCTGAACACGTAAAAAGTAGCTAAACATATTTAAATACATAAAAACAAGGCTGAGTTTTTCCTGATGAATATTACAACAGAATGTAACCATAACTATTAAAATTAAAACGTAAAAAAATGGGAAAGAAAAAGTGAAAGGGCATAGAAACTTGCAACTTAAAAATAGAAATATCCTTACTAAGTCATCTAAATATTATAGCTCATGAACAGATGTGATTATATTGAAAATTATGCAAGCATTATACATATAATTCACAAAATGTAAAATTAAGTAGGTCAACTTTATATTTTTCAGTGGGCAAGTTTCTATGCTCTTTCGCAATGAAATTTATTTCTATGGCATAGGACATGCGTTAATTAAACCAGTGTCCTACTCATCTACTAACATAGTATTTTCATCTATAAATCAATATTGCTGTCCGTAGGTTTTATGGATTATAGGTAATTAAATCAGTGGAAAAAACGATGGGTTATGTTGAAGGTTGAACATGAAATAATCACTTAGACATTATGAAAGCATCTAATTGTTGTGAAAGTTCAGCAAGTACGGAGATTAAAGTTAATTAATAACATATTATTGATATTCCATTCACATGACATAATTTCAGTCAAGGCTCACCGAATAAAATCTGACTAAAGAGAAACTCAGACTATACTTTTTTATTACATAAATAACATTGTTAGGGACATCTACTATCGATTCTTCAGAATTTTTTCCAAAGGCTCAACTAAACGATAATTTTCAATTGCTTAGAATAATGCTCCAATTATAACCAATTAAGCATTTTTTTCATAATTGCATTTGCACTACTTAAATGCTTTAATGCTTAGACACACATTATACAATACACATTAGTCACCTAAACTACTATACATGAATTTGTACAAACACAGTCAACCTTTCGTACATCTAGCCCTAACCTTTAAGGAAATATAAGACTTATTAAAATTGGTTTCTACTTTGAACCTAAAGCAATAAATAATACAAATCTCTTATTAATAATTCACACACCTAATTTAGACTAAAATTAACGCACGAGTGAGTTGTTTAAACTTTCATTCTTGTTGTTTTGCCATTAAGAGAAATACATAAACAATGCCTTACCTTAATAAACAAATAATTGCACAAAAAGAAGAAATGAACTTAGTGCTTAGGAAAATTGAAGCTACGAAAAAATGGCCAATTTTTCTTCCGAACAAAAATTGCAAGTGACAACATAATTTACAAAACATTAACAGCACCAAATTTACCAATAATGTCAAATAATTGAGAAAAATCAACTCAGCAATGAATTATCCCAGACACAATTTATACAAAAAAAAGTATTAGCTAATAATGAGATGGCAAGTAGTGAAACAATTGTCTGTAGTAATAAAAAAACAAGTTCTCCTATGTTTTATAACCTTTGGACATAAAACAAATTTCCTTCAAACAAAAAATCATGTAATCTCCATAGTAAAAAGATATCAACGATATCTTAGGTATACTTAGTAAGATAGTTACATCATGAACATTTAAAATAAAGGCTTGAAAATAATGCAAAATATCATTGCATGAACGAATGTTTTTTTACATTTTACATTAGCAGTTTATTTTTGTTCTACCTGAAAAAGATGTTTTATGGATACAAATGAAGTTTCAGGACAATTGAAGCAATCATGATCTCAATTCTCAATGTATCAAATATAACAAAATTTGTTGGCAGAGAATATATACATCTTTTAAAACAAAAACAAGATTTATTAAGGGCAACAACAGATGGATTCTTCATTAATTCTTTTTCATAGGCTCAACAGAACAATAGTTTTTCTATTGCTTAAAATTATGTTCCAGTTTTCAAATAGAGTAACATTAAATGGATAATTTCTGACTTCTAATTTGAAATTTCAACTTTTATAGCAATATACATTGTAATTTCTCAATGATACTTAAGAAATTGGCAAACATGAAACAAATAGAACAAAAATGAAAGGACAAGGGGATTTTTGCTAAAGGTAAGGGGGAAATGCGTACTAGTTGGAAAGGAAATGGGGCCTAATTTTGGTCCAAAAATGGCTGAAAAGTTTACAAGTAAGTAATAAGGGTTAAAAAACTAGTGCCAAGTTTTATTTCAAACCACATTTTCTATCATATCTAAGATATACAAATACTGGGATATATGTTCACAATAGTCTGGGACGTGACAAGATTGGCAGATACTCAAAGAGTATGATAGTTTTCTAGCAGTAAAATCAATAACTTCCAAATCCAATAAATGATATTTTACTAAGTAAAATGTGCTTTATCATCAAAACACATAAAAACAAATATATGTGTCTCTAAAATACAATAAAAGTGGCTATCGTATACAAATATATCACATCCTACAGAGGGCGATAGAATGAAATGTTCACCCAAAAAGTAATGTCAACTAAGGCTTATACCTTTTGGAATTTAAATTGAATGGCTAAAACTCGGGTCCTGGTATTCAGGAAACTCCAACACAGTAAGTCTCCTATTGCTTTAAGCAGGCCAATAGGTAATGTCAGGCAAGCCAATAGATGATGTCAAGAGGGCGCCATTACAGATTTTCACCCAGAGAGGTCATATACGGCTATATAGTAAACAAATTACGATATAATTATATATAATAATATATAATACCAGTCATAGCCTTAAATTTTCTCAAGCACTAGCCTGATTTATAATGTTATATAGTAACAGGCAGAATAATAAAAAAACCCAACTATATACAAGAAATGTAATGTGGAAACCACATTAAAGCCGGATTTTAAAAACTTTAATGCAAAAAATACAAAGGGAAATAATCCATTATAAAGCCAGGTAGAGTTGTGGTTACTGTCTAATTCTGTACAACCCACAGTATGTTATCATTGTGTGAAGTGTCATAAAGATCTGACAATAAATGGCAGAGATATATGCTAAATTGAAAACTTTAACGCCATTGTTAAAAACACCAGACGCCTGCCCGACTGCCCGCCCGCCCATCAGCCAGCCTGTGTTTCCCCAAACTATTAGCCAAATTTTTGCATTGAAAAATCCGGCTAAAAATCAGTTATTTTCATTAAATCTAACCTCACTAGTCTGTGGTCTTCATGCCAGTTTGTTATTAACAATGTTAAGGCGATGACTGTAATAATGCTATATGAACCAGCACAACTTGAACTGAAGTTTTAATACAAAGAACACTAACTTTGATCTCCCTATCTGTTCATATAAAAATGTTCCAAGGGTGCATATCATAACCACTTCACTAAGTAAGCAAAATAAATTAAATTGTTGACCATTTATAAAAGGAAAACATATGTGATGAAAGCATATGCTGCACTTTTTATAGCTTCATTTAATCTATAATAACCAATTACTAATTGTAAACATGCTAGTTCAATAGAGTAGGCTATATTTTGTATATAATAAAACACAACTTGGTAAAATATGTACACATTTATCTTTCATTTGATCATTAAAATAATATAGTGGTACAGTCATACTGGCCTGAACAACAAATGATTGTGAAAACATATCAGGAACAGCAACAGTAAAATAACACAGACTTCACACAAAGCTAAAACACAGAGTAGGATGTTGTTAGGTTTTTTAACATTTTGTTATAATCAAAGGACAACACAGACATAAACAAGAACCAAAGGGGTTTCAACCTTGAAACAGACAGCAACAAAACAATTGAAAGCATGTTTTATTTCCACATATAGTAACTTAAACATGAGATTTTGTCACAGAACAACCCTATGGGGGCAACACAATAAACGAACCACAAAGCCATTAGTACACAATTATGTGATAACTGCATTAAAATATTACATAAAAGTGTAAGCTAACAACTCTAGTGAAAATATTTATTATTGCTAGCAGACTTTAATTACGTTCACTTTTGCAATTACAAGCAAAACCAAACCCATACATCTTCATTTCTTCTTCAAATTCTTCTAGAATACAATAATTACTACAACAAAATATTACCAAACAAGGTCTCATAATAGTTTCTAATCATCTTCTGAAACCTCTAGATACAATAATATCAGAAAATTATATTAAATTTTGGTACACCATGCTACTAAATTTAATGGAAGCAGACCTGCAAAACATACAGCAAAAATAACTAGACCTATCACTGAATGTGATGATATACCCCCCCCCCCTCCAAGAAGATTGTCAAGAAATTGGTGGCTGAAAAATGAGCAGACAAGTTTTTTTCATCAAAGGGCCATAACTCAGCAAAAAAACAATGGACCAAAGGGATATGCACATGTCTGCCTGATTTGTGTGTGAAATTTGAAACAAATCTGTAAAATAAGTGCTGAGAAATTGAACGGACAAGTAAAAGCCACAGACTGACCAACTCACAAGCTGACTGCCATATACCCCCATTTTACAGAGGGGGGGGGGTATGATAAGCAATCACTTCTAACAGATAAGAAGTACCATTTGAAATTATACCTTGATATAGCAGGAATCACTTATTTTGTAAAGCAAAGTTAAAAAGCAAGGGAGATGTTTTAAGATTTGAAAACTTATTGTTATGAAAAGGACACAAACAAAAGACAAAGAACCTAAGGGGTTTCCCCCATAAAAAAGGAAAGGGGGTTAAACTAGGTTCTAGGGTGCATCAACCTCACACTTTATAAAGACACAATAATAACTTTCATTTTTACATCAACTATCTCATTTATTCTTAATCACTCTCTGACACACTTTGAAAATACTAATATAAGAAATGTTATTGCCACCATAAATTTGATACAAGTATACAACAAATAACATAAGACCAATCATTGTACTGTTTCTTAAATAATTCACGACACTTAATTGCATAGAGTTGATACAAATAGTCCCATGTCACTCATATGAGTTTGTCTTTCTAGTTCTAAGAACATCTAACATAATAGTAGCCTTGCAAAAGTTCCACAGATTTAGACTTAATTTAACAAGTTTTTTTTCAATACATGACTGACAACAGCCCTACATGATTAAGAATCAGTGGTAGAAAGGAGAACAGCCATAGAACTTATGTCATGACTAAACTCCCCAAAAGTATGCCCCATTGAGGAATTGAACACACGACCCCTTAATCAGTAGACATATGTGGCAGTGACTGAGGTAGCCAAGTTGGATTAAGTATTGCAATAAAGTAAAATATACACATATGCACCAAGTAAATGATAACTTAAGTATACACTAAGGAATTGAACCAATAAGTAAAATTCACACTTAGGAAATAAGTGACCTATTCAAATCCCATGTTAAGTAACAGAACCAAGTAAAAATCAAAATATAATAAACAGTAGTAAGTCTGAAAGCTGTAACTAACAAGAATCAAATGTCATACGAATTGATAGATTGAAAAACAAGATCATCAGAAACACCAAAATGAAAAAGTTCCAGACTATTTGATAAGACAGATGTCACTTGAAAACATTCCCTAGACATTGGTGTTGCTAAATGTGATCTGTATTCTAACACACAGGCTAGACACCAAGATAACATGCTTACCTTACATTTGTTACAACATGAAACCAATCTGATTAAATACCAATCTAACCCAGGTTGATAGCGCAGTTTGTAGCACGCCGGAATTTCGAATCTAGTGTCCCGGAGGGGGTACGGGTTCAAATCCCACCCGGGAAGGTTATACCCTGCCATGAAATTTTGACAGTCATGTCAATTTTCCTCCATTGATAAGGTATATGGAGAAGTTTCTGGCCTTGTGGAAGGGTAGGTGAGTACTGGTTATAAACAAGGGTCAAGGAAAGCTAGGTTAGCTAAGCAATGCTAGGTCAATACAAAGGTCATCTGTATGTGACCTCCAGTGCAATGTCAGTAGATCCTATAACAGCAACTTTACTAGAATAAGTTATACAACCCACAACAATACATAGAACATCTGCAATTATGTGTGAGGAACACAGCTGAGGACAACCAAATAATAGAATGATATCGATGTGGGGTTTTCTAAATAGTATTATTGAACTTTTAAAATTGTTAAAAAAAAATAGTGGTAACACTGTGAACACCCCATTTGTAACTGAAGCTGTTATGCATTGATGGCTTCACATGAAACTTGTCTAACTTCATGTAAATTAAGAAACATGTACACTAAATTTGCAACACCCCATAGTTATGTATAGCATAAAAGAAACGACAATAATAAATACAAAACTAAAATATCTTAAATACAAAAATAACAACATAATCGTTAACATACTAGTTACACCTATACTTGCGTATAAAAACTAAACAAAATACCTTATAATACTACATGTACAGTCCTTCACATTATATATATGACCAAAACTATGAACAACAAGTTATTCCAAGCAGAAAACTGTGGCAAAATGTACATATATACAGAAACAGACTATATAATAATGTACATACTGTTCTGTAGAGAGCAACAATTTATAGTCAGAAGTTTGTTATTGATCAATAAATTATTATTATATGATAGCATCATTCAGTATAACATCATCAATGAATAGATCATGAAAACAACAACATCATTCTATGAATTATTGATGAATATAATGGTTCTCATAATAACATCAACTCTTTAATGTGATACTCAATTGTCAGGAATACAAATATATCTAAAAATATCATAACTCTATACAATCAAAGCAGCCCAGCTAGCTCAGTCAAAGCGCACAACTCAACTGGTCAAGGGGTGATGGTTTCCATTCCCAGGTGGGGCATACTTTCATGGAATTTCTATGGACATTCTCCCTCCTACCATTGAATCTAAAATCATGTCTCCTACCACTGTTCTAAATCATGTAGGGCAGTTGTCAGTCACTAACAGAAAAAGAAGTTTCTAGTAACTAAAAGACAGCAAGTTTAAGTTAGTATTCTGTTCTTAAAACCATATGTTCTGCCATTCAGAGTAAAAAGTTCCTATGTTAGTTAAAAATGGTCTATATCTTCAGACAGTTATGAAACTCTTTCATTGTCAAGTCCATGCTCCATCATATATCTATATCAAACACAATAACAAGGTCAATTTATTTATTGGAGTTAACGCCGTATCAACACAATTTAGGTCATTTCACGGCGTCCAGCGCACCTAACCTAGCTTTCCTGGACCATTGTCTATAACCAGTACTCACCTACCCTTCCACAAGGCCGGAAACTTCTCCATATTATCTAATCAATGGAGGAAAATCGACATTATTGTCAAATTTTCATGGAAGGGTATAACCTCCCCGGGTGGGATTCGAACCCGCACCCCCTCGGGCACGAGTATCCAAATCCCGGCGCGCTACCAACTGCGCTATCGACCCGGGTCACACACGGTCAATGAACTCTGTCAGTGACTGCTAATATGTAAAATTTTACAAATTATATATCTTAAAGAACAGAACATGAACAGACATTGTTTCACATGAAATCACCGAAGTTGCAGAGATTGTATTCAATGAATATCAGGGAAAAGCTTCTTACAAATTGCTACTAGAAATTAAATTGGGAGTGACATTTAATTTGTCAAAAGATTCAACAAATAACAGAGGATCTGTATTGAGTGGAGTTCATTCACCTAAGAAGCCAGAAAAGTACACAAATTTCTAAATACTTAACAAGAGTTATCAATCAAAACACTAGGATCTGTATAATGTCTTCATTTGCATAAATGGTCAAATATTTGCATATTCTGAAATATCAGAAGCATTTGCATATTGGTCTTAAAGTTTGTAATTTATAGTATTGATTATTCTAATGAAGAATAGCAGGGAGCTGCATCCGGCCCTTTTTCTCTCTTTCCTGCCTTTCTTTGGTCCTACCTATGCAGAAATAGTTACTTTAATATTTCAAACCTCTGGTGCACATTGTCAATTTTCTCTGACTCTGCCCTTTTCTGAGTTCTAAAAAATTACTATTACACAAAAGATGTGTTAAATTAAATAAAACACAATTTTAGAATGGGTACCTACATGCATATATTGTCTCCCATGTGATTACACCTTGGTAGAATCTATACAGAATACTGTATCACAAAAGAATACCCAAAGCTTCTAAATTATCAAAAACAGCAGTAAATTTTTTGAATGTTTTAAACTTGTACAAAATGTCCCACTAATAAACACAGTGTTTTAAACTTGTATAAATGTCCCACTTATAGACACAGTGTTTTAAACTTGTATAAAATGTCCTATTGAAAGACACAGTGTTTTAAACTTGTATAAATGTCCCACTTATAGACACAGTGTTTTAAACTTGTATAAAATGTCCCACTGAAAGACACAGTGTTTTAAACTTGTATAAATGTCCCACTTATAGACACAGTGTTTTAAACTTGTATAAATGTCCCACTTATATCCACAGTGTTTTAAACTTGTATAAAATGTCCCACTGAAAGACACAGTGTTTTAAACTTGTATAAAATGTCCCACTGAAAGACACAGTGCTTTAAACTTGTACAAAATGTCCCACTAAAAGACACAGTGTTTAAAACTTGTACAAAATGTCACAATGAAATGTCCCACTTATTGACAGGGTATTTCAAACTTGTACAAAATGGGCCAAACTTTAGTTAGCACATAAGAACACATGATAGTCACCGAGTATGGATTTAATATCTTAGATCTATGTTTTTAATAGCAAAAAAGTAGTATGACATGTATATGGGTCACATTATAAGTATAATAATAAAACACGTTATAGATTATAAGATAAAAAGAGAACTAAAAACTAATGATGAGATTAGTTACATCTCAATTAGAGTTAAGTAACTACACACAATTGATGTGAAGATATATAATTGCACAAGGTTTTCATTCAGGTGGAACTAATGTATCAAGATTTTAAGGGAGATACAGACAAATGAAAGTTTACTAACCTAACAAGCGATGAGGGTAACAATTTAACCTATTATAGGATGTATTAGTTCACTCTGAGTTTTCTGCACAAATATTTTTGCACATGACCTAGTTTACTGTCGGACACAATTTTCAGTACAGAGGATTAAGAGTTAATGAAATAAACTCTCAAAATCAACTGGATATTTTCAGGGAGAGAAAAGTAATTTTTGGCACTTTTTGAAAGAGAAAAGTACCTGTTATTGTTTGTGCTATTTTATGTCATTCAAGTATTTGTTTGGAAAGTGACACAAATGTTTTTTTATTTTATTTTACGAGAACTTGTTATTGTAAATCATGTTACAATACACTCTATTATATCAATATTATATCAATATGAAAATGTACCTTACGTAGCATAGGCTTACATCAAATCCCACACATTTATTCTTCCACCAACATGTACAATGTTACCATATATCTCATCTGAAAGTAAACAAAATCGAAGTACTGATATAACTGATATTACTGATGGGAAGTACTGAAATTGGGAAAAAGTCTGGTCATGTCCAAGTCTTGTTGATACTAAAATAGTTTTTTAAAGTGTGCAGTTTTTAAAGGAGTGTATGGTAAATCTTGCAACACTTATAGCCAACCTTGACAATAGATTTTTAGTCTTCAACATACTTCGACAAAATCAAAGTACTGATAGTACTGATGGGATGGTGCCACTGAATTTGTAAAACACTGATCATGATGCTACACTTCTGTAAACACTTCAAAAACCAAAACAAATAAATAATTTACAAAGTATGCAGTTTTTTCAGGGGGGTGTGGTAAATCAGGTGACCCTTATGTTTAACTTCTGATAATAAACATACAGTATCTACAGTCTATAGTAAGAATTATTATCATGCTTACAGGACATCATAAAAACCTTCCTCACTCATATCATCAATATAAAACAATACCCTGGATACAAACTATATTGAAAGAGATATACAAATGTATCATATAAACTTGTATACAAGTGGTAACATATGTCACATGTAGCATACAAACTATAATATTGATAAAACTTATCATTGACAATAGACAAAAGGGCAAAATATGTAAAGATTATTTATTGGTCAGAAATATGAATATATATGTACATCTGACTATGGTGGCTGATTTATGCCATGTTGCATCTTGTCCCGCCAGACATAAAACACAAAACGTATAACAAAATGGTCAGTAACAATCAGGATGATAATATGACCATCGGAAATTAGAAAATACTTAAATGCTGTATAAAATAACTATATTTCTTTGACTGATATTGTTTACTTTACCCTGTGAATTGTATTTGTTTACTCCAAATCCTCTGCACAATTTATTTTGTACATGACCCAGTTTACTGTTTGATTCAATATTTGTGTGTAGGATTGGAAGCTAACGCCTTTTATTCATGGGACGTATTTGGAATGTTTGGGAAAAAAGTGGGTCGATATTTTATCTGCTACATGATGCCATTCAATTATTTGTCTGGAAAAGAAATAAGCAAAAAACAAATCTTTGTTAACTTCATTAGTTCTAATTTCAGATCATGTGACTATAGACAAATGTCCAAAGTACATGGCAATTATTCCTATATTTTAAAGAATGTCGGACAATACTCTTAGTAAACTCTTAATTGAAATTCTCTTAAATAACCGTTAATTATCCAGTGAGGATGTTTTACTACAACAACAAGTACACTTTATAGATACTAGTTTTATCTAATTAACTAAAACACCCAGTAATACAATAAAATAATCACTTGTAGAGAGCCGTATAACAGAAACTTGTTTTTTGTTGTGCACCCCATTCAACAGAGAAAATATATAATTAAAAGGATGAATGACAAATTGTCTGGGGAGACACTATGCTGGTTATCGTATATAAGAACATTAATGTACTTCTGTCTTTCATTACAACAGAAGCAACAACTCAAGGACAATGTATCTTTGGCTTAGCACAAAACGGTCTTAACTGACTCTTTTTTAACTAGAGTTACGAGCGTTTTCAATGAGCCCGCGATATGGAATATATTTTACATAGAAATGTAAGGCAATGACCTTAGTTGCTTAAGTCCAGGGATTGACACTTACAGATTTTACTAGGGATCCGTAAGGAACTCCTAGTCTGTAGCTCGGTGATCCTTCCTTAATGTTAGTGATTTCTTCAAAAATAGATGGACAATTCATACACAGATTTGCCATCTCAAATTGTGATAAACATTTTGTGTGAACTCAAATTCATGTAAAAACAAAGCAATTTGAAGGAATCCCAAAGGAACCCTGTCTAAGCATAACTGTGAATCCTCACAAGGTTTGAGAATCCTGCAAGTCTTGGGACACTGTAAGACTCAACCCATATCAAATTGTCCAGCTGTGAGATCCCTGAGCATAAACTATCAATAGAACAGTTGAGCAGATTTGGATGTTGCGACAATTTTTATTCATACTGCGGCAGTCAGTTTACAAGGACAATATCGTCAATGCCAAATATAATCAACTCTATGAATTAACTATCGGTATAAGCTATATCTAACATGGGACAAAGTATAGTAAAACAAAGCCATACAAGATGTAAATACAAGAGAATCTCTGCCACAACTCTTCAAGTTAGCTATAAGCTACATCTAACATGGTACCAAGTATAGTAAAACATAGCCAATACAAGATGTAAATACAAGAGAATCCCTGCCACAATTATCTTCTATTCATGTACACATGAAATCTAATTTCCTGCTGAATTGTTGAAAAGGCTTAATACCCCCCTCTCTATCTTCCTGATGACAATACAATTACTGATGAGCATCCTCACATAACATCACAGCAATAGCTCAGTGGAACACTAGTCTAACTTCATGCAAGTAAAGAAGGATGTAGACTAATTTTGCATTTACCCATCAGTATAGAATATATACACTACTCACCAAAAGTTTGGAGACAACAGAAGTTTAATAAAATTATCAAATAAATTTCAATGCCCTTGTTAACGGCCCCTGTTATATAAGGAAAAAAAGGCCTGGTTTTAAGCTACTTTGATTGTCTCAGTTACAAATAGTACCGTAACAAAAGAAAAAGCTAAACTAAAAAAGCATTTCAAAATAAAAGGTTATCAATTGTTTAATAAAACCTATGTAGTAAGCTTACATAGTGATAAATGTCCCCAAACTTTTGGTGGGTACTGTATATACCATTATAACTGAAATTACTGTAAGATAGCCAATAGTGATCATCACCGTATTGTTTTCCCTACACTTAATTTTTTTTCATTCACCAATCAGCTGATCAATAGTAATTAGGTCAACAATGGAAGTTAATTATCACGCACATTTATAGCTACTGAGCCTTATTTCAGTTATAGTTAAGTGCTAAAAATGTAGGTTGATTGCAATTACTAATCAATAACAAATCAAAGCACTCATAGCGCTCTTGGACATAGGGTTTTGGTACAACATAAAAACACAGGATTATATCACAAGTGAAAGCAATACTAGGGAAAGTCCCCTTACATCAACTGAATAAGACATACTTCAATAGCACAAACAGCATATCACCTGCTTGTTAATGCGTATTGCGAACTATATCAATTGAAGAACTAATTACCCCTTTAATTGCACATGCGCAACTGAATGTAATCATTCACAACAAATTTTAATGATTTTCCACAGTCGGCTACTAACACCATGTAAAAATTACTTTGATGCTTTTCATTTTAATAAGTTTACACAGGTCAGTCACACAGCAAAAGCTCAACTAACTATAAGTAAAATAAAACCATGTAAACTAGTTCACGTCAACCCATCTGATCTGTTTGAATTTAACAAGCATGCTCGACTCTTCAGGTTCTTAATTCATGGCAAGGCTGATGTTGCTAAATCAAAACTTTAATGTAAGCATTGCCACGAACAAAGTTTTAATGTAAGAAATTTAAACTAGAATGCTTGGATTAGAAATTATAATTTCTATCCCCCTTCATGCCCTTTTAATTAAAACTCTCAATCCCCCCAAAAAAAATAGTCCAAACATCTAAAATTCAAGACATTGATGCATACAGACATCACTAAAATATGATATTAATGTATAATATAACTTCAGCTGACAGCAAAACAAATAATGGAGACATTGTGAAAAGCTACAGAATGTCCCATGATGACTATCAAAACTATATTCAAGTTTACCATCTCAATTTTAACATTGCCAGACGTTGAGTTCTATGATGGAGTGTTTGAGAATTTTAAGTTAACTTTTAATACTATGACAGAAAAGTTTATTGATATTCTGACAAATGTTTACTCAACTCTTACTTGAATATGGGTATTCATATGGGAAAGAAATTAAAAACAAATTTTAAAAAAATGGGAAAAAGAAATATTTAATGCAAATAACCAAAATGTGCACATACACAGTATAATGTATACACATCTAGGGCTACCAAGGTTCGCCCACCTTACAATAGACTATTTCATCTGTCTTTTACCAAACTATTGTCACATGCAACAGTCATTGTTTTACATTTTAGCCCAACCTGATCACATAGTCATGAGACATAGGTATAATCCTATATTCCATCTGAGAAAAAAGAATGCAAAAACAATGCCAACCTATTAATAACAGCCATCTCTCTATTTTAGTCAACTGGATATATTGTCCAATGAAATTGACCCCTCCCTGTATCACAGGCAGTCAGCTTAGTTGGGAATCAAAAACACTATAATATACATATAAGGTATGCAAGTCAAGAGTGGTAGTTTTTTACCAAGTACAATCAGAGGTCAGTTTCTCCATTATAAATAAGTATATTTTACAGATATATACAGTAAAACTCGGATATAACATACTCGGTTATAACATACACTCGGTTACAACATACCATTTATTCTGGCCCGTTTTTCATCCTGATATATAACATACTTAGTATGCTATATGGATATAACATACCTCGGTTATAACATACCTTTTTTCTATGGCCCAGCGAGTATGTTATATCCGAGTTTTACTGTACATACATGCGTAGCTAAGGCTTTGCTCTTTCAAATGACACCAATATCGTTTACATGCGCCGAATAATTCTTCAACTAATATACCTTATTTGTACATACAAGTGTTTTCAATTCAAGACAGTGCCCAGCCATCTGTGTCCTGTAAGTCATTTCTACAACACTCAATTTAAAAGCAGTGTCTAGCACTTGGCTGTAGTTAAGAGGTTTGACAGAATAACGACAGGACAGCTATTATCATGCAAGTTTGCATGACACCCATCAATTATATGTAAGTATTTATTGTTGAACCATCTAGATTTTAGAAAATGTGACCGTTACTAATCAAATTATGTATTGGTTTACATGGAAGAATCTATTCATTATAGCAGAAGTCGTCTAATTATGTATTAGAGTCTGATAGCCTACTGGCATGCCATCAGAGAATTCATGTATAGTATATCATGTAAGATATCTTTTTTTTATTATTAACAGTGAAACTTCAGATTATTCGATGAAATGTACGATGAAAATATATTTTATATTGTAGTGAAATACATGTATAATCTTATATTTTCATCGTCAATGATGTCATCTTAGAAGAAAAATGACATCATCTTTGGAAAAGAATTGACGTCACATTAGAATTTGTGTAAAATATCTCTAATAAAACACAAAACTAAGCATGAAAGAAACAGAAATATTTTTCAACTTTGGTATTTCAACTCATGGACTCAGAAAATGACTATACCACTTGTGAAAATATTATTATTTTCTGAGCACACTCAGAGAAATAAAAATCGATCTTACACCAAAGCTGACGAATATCCTCTATTTCTTTTAGTTTGCAACAGAATATACCTATACATGTATATCTATAAAATGAAATGCACAAAGTTCATGAACCTATCTAAAGTCATACAAAACAATTTTCAATGTTGTGTCTAAATTTACTTCACACTTCTTTTGTAATGCAACAAGGCAAGTTTAAAACTGTTTATTGCCCCTAATATGCGTGACATGAGGTCGTTGAATGTTGTTCCACAGAAGCATTGAAAGCTTTTAGCATTGACGATTTAAGAAACTCTTAATGATTACTGTCAATACTGATTTACTGCCTGTAATGAATTCATGCTGCATGCCACATTACATGACAGGGAAAATTCTACTTGACTTCAAATATACCATACCAAATATACTCTATTAAATGCTCCTTTCCGTTATAAATGCCCTTGTCCCATTAAAATTTTAAGGAAAAAAGAATGACTTACTGAAACAATTTTTTTTTTAACGTTGTATAGTCCATTTTTTCTCAACTGTCAAAGTTTGAATAATTTCATGGTGAATGATTACACACTATCTCAATATCACGAGTGTTAGACAAAAAGCACGAAGTCACCGTGAAATTATTCATGTTTTGACAGTTGAGAAAAAACGAACAATATTCAACACATATTTAAAACATAATACGACGGCCAGCTCTTTCTACTTTAGGTTTCCTGAACACTTTTCTATTACAAGTTCTCACTTACCGTACCATGAGGCCGACAAGTATAGGGTAGGACCTACCGCAACCAGGCTCGAACCCGCGATCTCCAGATTCGAAGTCAGACATGCTCACTACTACGCCACAGCAGCAGCTAAAACGATTTCAATTTAAACATAAATCTGAGAAAGTAACAAACACAATAATTACTTCCACATAATATATTTGTACTCTACTAATTTAATGTAATAATTTGCCATTTTTGTACTCTCAAACTGTACTCCTATACCCCCCCCCCTTCACTAACAGTGTCCCGTGATTCTGAGGATCCCAAAAACTTCTTAAGGAATAATTAGTGTTTCCATATGCATATAAAATGTTTCTTTTATTGAACATGTTAAATAGCCATAACTGACATTTAATTTCTTCAAGATTCCAGGAAAAAAACTGTATGCGTTGAAGCAGGCTAAGGTAATTAGTAAATGCCATATATTGAACAGTCTGTAAACTGATACCAGTTTCTTACTTACAATTTCATTTGAAACTTTAGACTTTCTACCAAATTACCCCCATTGTGATTCTTTAATCACGCTGTACAACCTATCAAATCCATTAGTCAATGGTAGCTACTGATAGCAAGCAACTCTTCAATTGCTTTACTGTACAGTGTACATGACAGACAGAAATGGTCCAAACTAAGGTTGTCATGTTAACAGTTGGTGTGTGACTCGATGATTGGGAATTTAATGTCAAAAGTTGACTGAATAGTGGTACTAATAGTAGACTTCAAAAACCTTTGCTTTAACTTTTTTAACTTTATCAAAAATGAAATTTGTTAATCATTTGTTTAAAATTGACAATTATTTTGCTTCAGGGAAGGAGAAAAATACATACTTTCTGGGGGAGGGAAATGGGGCCCAATTGTGGCCTCAAAATGGCCTAAGAAAACAACAAAAAGTATATAATCATGTTACTGAGAATCAAGAGGTTGCAGATTTCAGTCTAAGCCTTTGTGGAGCATTCTCATACTCAGAGGCAATCAAGACTCTCGATCTTAATAGCCTCTGGGTATGAGAATGTTTCGGATTCTCCCTCCTTGCAAAGAAAGATAATATAACAATCTATAAATCATTCTATTTTGTGACTCTGTTTTTAATTCCTTGATGTTTTCTTTAGATTAATACAACAATCAATGATAAATTCAATTTCTAACAAACAGTGAAAGTACAGTGCCCACCAAAAGTTAGGAGGCATTTTCACTTTGTAGGCCTACTAAATAATTTTAATCCAAAACCATCTATTTTAAAATGCTTTTCAATCTTATATGGTTCTATATTTTTGTTATAGTTCTATTTATAACAAAAGCAGCATAAAACATATAATGTTATAGAAAAAAATACATTGATTAATCAGATTATGGTTTTGAAGGCTTTCTAATGTCAGTAGCTGAATCTTATAAATTTGATGAATTCATGAACTGTGTTTTCATTTGATAAAAAAACATACTAAATACATGTATATCAAAAATAATATTTTTACAAATATAATCATTAAAATGTAAGAGTCTTAGTAAGTTCTATTATCTCCAAACTAAAGCCCACCTGGCAAGCTCATTTGGTATAAGAGTATAAGTCTACTGATCCAGAAGCTGTGGGTTCCATTCCCATAATTTTGTGCAGTTTTATCATGGAATAATTTCTGACTACCTTTCTCCTACCACTGATTCTTAATCATGCAGGGCAGTTGTCAGTCACTAATTGAAGTATGCATCTAGTAACTTGTTAACAGCTAAATCTAGAGATTAAGTCTCCTGGAACAGTGAGTAAGTTGACTGACAGCCATGATATGGCCTGTGTAATGTATTGCTATGGCATTAAACCCAATCAATCACCAAACTTTTGGGTGGGCAGTGTAAGTTTTCAACAAACAACAATAGAAATATGAACATTCTGGGATCTTATGTATCCATTGTTATATGGAAAAATAAGATTGATTTTCACTCGTAGTGTAAAAACCACTTATCTCATACCATGTACAATCAATTTAGAAAGCGAGAGAAAGAAACTGAGAGAAAGAGACAGAGATATGAAATACTAGGAAAACTGTGATAATATCTTATATGTGATATTCCAAGCTTCATCATTTCCAATAGGAGATCTCCCTACTTACTATAAACCATAAAATAATGCATAGTATGCACATTTCAGACAATTATGCAAATACGCCATCACACAAAGAATGGACAAATTTCTCTGCACAAGTAATATATTTGATGTGAACATCAATAATTCAATAAAACAGAAATAAAGCTAAATAAACCAGGAAACAATTAGCTTTGGGTACATAGAGCTCACTTTGGTGCAGTAGAGTTATATCATGTACAGTCTTCAAATTTAGCAAGCGGACTGAGTCTACCGAAATCATTTTCAGAACAGTGACTTTTAGAATGTGAGTGGTCCGAGAGTCTACCAACTTTATACAGCCACCATTTTCCATATTCAATAAAAATCGTTATTTGTCATAATACTGTTTATCAAATTTTAGGATATATTATGTTAAATCATTAAAATGGACTGCATGTGTTAACAGATTGCTAAGAATTGTACTGGTCAATGAAACTTTAATTTAAAAATTCCAAAATGTCATGATTTAAAGACAGTTTTCATGTCTGTTTTAAACAAATTCATATGGTAGCTTTAAACCAAATTCTTAACTACAGCATTACTTCAATAAAATGTTTTTTTTATTCAACACAGCATGTCATTCAATATTGTTTTTTGTAAACTGTTGTTAGTTGTTTTTTTTTTCAAAATGGAAAACCAAAATTATTTCTGACTAAAAATAATAGTAATAGCAAAAATAATTAAATATCAATACATAAAACATGATAAGATAAAGAAAAATGGAAATCAAGTCAATGAAATTTATTATTTCCAAAGTTTGAATTTTTTCAACAATTTTTCACTCATCAAGGGAGATTAATCTGTCAATTAGTGTTTGACCAAAAGTAAGAGTTGTGCCCCTTGTTTTGTTACATGCTAGGTGTAGAGGGAAAAAACTACATGTAGCTAGAGATTTCCTTAGCAATGGTTAACTAAAACCTAGAAAAAAGAAATGACTTGGTAGTGTTAACTACATGGGTTAAAGTTCAAATTGTTAAAATCCTGATTTTCAAAGTTTGTTCCTGCAAGTTCTAAAATTGGTCAATCACATTGCCATCTCCATGGTGTTGACCATGCATAATGATATTTCTACAGAATCTCTACTAGATATAGAAGGTAGCCTAACTCTATAGTGGTGTAACGATAGGTCAACTTACCGCGATAGTTTACCTAGTAATATGTGCAATGGTGGTGAAGTAAAATACTTTGTCTTGAAAGCATATATTCAATAATTGTTATATACAACAATTATAGTTAAATTTTTTTCAACTGACATACATTAACCCTGCTGATTTAAATACTCAATATCTTATTTCAAATATCTATTCTATTAATGGTGAGTACTGAAGTGCTGTAGGCAGTATTGTAATCTAGGGTTTATGCATGCACAGACAGTTGTATTCAATATCCGAAAATTTATTAATTTCCACGATATACACAGCTTTCAAAACTTCTAAAGTTCTGAACATCAGAATAAGTTGTCATGTATTTTTCCATGTAGAAATGTATGTGTTTCAAGGCAAAAGATTATAACTAGAAATCAGATAATTGGGGTTTTCCCAGTTGTACAAACAAACTCTCATCTTACAATAAAATAATGTGTACAAAGAACAAAATTAATTAATTAGTGTTTCAAGCTTTTCAGCAATAATGTGTAAAAACTTCATACCACCTGTGCACAAATGGACTTCACAATAAATTGGCTTTCTAAATTATGTCTGGGAACAAAGAAATAAAACAATTACTGCTTTTTTCTTCTCCAGACAAGGCAATTATTTCACTAGGGTTTGTAGCGTTTGGTCACTTAGTAAAAGTCTCCCTAAATATTAATTGAACCTCCAATTATAATAAAAGTCGACCATGTCACAGTTTGATCACTGAGTAATGTCTACAGATGTCAGTAGAAATTCTATTCCTGCAGTTCTGTACTCCAGTAAAAAAGTGATTTGGTACACGGAACTTTCCATGAACATTAAATTCTAGCAACTTGACAAGATTGCCTTGTCTGGGAAACAGCAGACGTCTCTCTGGAGACTAGTTACTTTAAACTACAACAACAACTGTAGACTTTTAGAACTAAAATCTTAACATTGATCACAGATCTTAAAGCTTACATACATACATCTTACTTAAATATTTACGGAGACAGAGTTTGTTCAATCTTAATACCCACTTGGAAAGAGAGGAGTAGAATTTACTTTCAGAAGAAATGTTTGTATATTGTGGGTTTAGCTCAAAATGATCTTAACTCACTCTTGTTCTGGTATTGAGTTATCACTATTTTGCGCTACACCCACGAATATGTACAGCTCACATAGTATTTTTGCTAATGCCAGTGTTTTGCTGATCGGTTTTAAAATAAGGGGCTAATGAACCTATAGGTCAAAGTTGTTGAGATGCAAGGCTTCCATCTGGGTCATTTGAAACACAGGGTGCTGTTAGGAGTTGTGAGACTTCACTTTGTACACATTTCATTTTCAGTTATCTGTCAATTTCATCATAAAATTGGGAAATTTGAAGTTCTTACATTGTTAGAAAGAACATTCTTTCTTGAATCGAAAGTTAAAGAAATAGAGCAGAAGTTTTTGCGACAGAGTGAGTAGAAATGAGAAACTATCAGCTAATTTCCTTCAGTATAACAGTTACTAGACTTATGTATACATTTTGTAGTTTGTTTTTCTCAACTGTCAAAACATGAATAATTTCACGGTGAATTCATATATTAAATTATGGTCTTCTTACTTTCATAATTTTCTGAAAGTGTGTATTATGATCGAGTAGAGCTGTTTATGTCGTGTGAAAGGTTTTTAGGCAAGATATTTCAGTAACGACCAAACCAAGAGCATAGTTATAATGAATTCAGTCACCATGAAATTATTCAAACTTAGACAGTTGAGAAAAAACAGACTATACAGAAGCGTGAAATTGCACACCAACATTGATAACAAGAAAAAAAGGGTAAAGACTAAGCAGAAATTACTAATTTTGATTAAGTAATGATAGTCATTAATAGTCTGCTCAGCTTAGATTTGAATCTCAACTGAAAACCGGGCTTACACTGTATTGTTTCCCTGAGCAAGAAACTATATTAATTGCTTAGTACTTGTGGACCAGGAAAAAGGACTCAAGAGAAATTAAAATTAAGCATAAATAACTATACCCTAATCAACTTAAAACAATCAACTTAAAACAAAGTGGACCCAAGAGTAATTAAAATTTAGAGTATGCGCCAATCAACTTAAAACAAAAATAAAAAATCTTGTACTAAAAATTGGCCAAAACAATTTGTTCCCATGTTATTCATGCAGGTCCATTGATTGAACGAGAGAATGAAACAGTGATATATAGCCATAGGAAAAAAGGAAACAATCGGATCAGAGTGAACAACAATTTTATAGTATTTTCTCTACAGCCAGTAATTACATTAGTGAATACAATAATCTAATAATAGACTAAAATTAATGTGAATTTAAGTAATGAAAACATGAAACTTTACTTAGACTCATGCAAACAATGAAATTTTTGTATTATATTGTGATTTATATCATTAAAAAGAAAATTTAATAAGCTTTAATAATATATAAAAAAAATTTATCTGACTAAATTAGTAACGATTTTAGAAACATTTAAACTCTACTACCCCCTAAAACTGGCAAAATTCTAGGTTATTTACTACTGATAAGCTTATCTATTGTGGTTGCTATTGAAAACATACAAGAGAGACAATATATTGAAAAAATATTTCACTCAGATTTTTGGTCAATTTTAAACCAATGGCATAAATGGGTCACTTACAACATTTTACATGTATATTGAAGTGAATTGAAGTAATGGGATAATTAAAGGAAGAAATAGGCTAATTCTTCACTCCTATTCCAATTTTACATTTTACTATTGATAAACTTAACTGTCAGTGGCCCATACATAACCCTGCTGACTTAAATACTTACTACAAAACTTCAGTACTCACTTTTGCTAATTGAGTATTTGATCAGCAGTGCTTATATATGGGCCACAGACAGTTGAATAAAATTCAACAATACTATCTTTGTGATTTGAACAAAACACTAAAGTAATACCATATAAAATAGTAATTCAGTATTTCTTATAACTTTAATACGTTGTTTTGTAACTAGACTCACATGGGCAGGTTAGCCAAAAATAGATTCTGAGTAAAAAAATGCATGGCTACTTGGATGGGGCATCACCACTCCAATCAAATACTTTTTTAAAACCATAACACACCAAACAGTGATTTTGGTCATAACCATTGCAAGCTGTCTAGTTTTAAGACACAAACATTGGTTATCAGAGCTTTTTTTCAGTACTTGGGGAAGGGGCCTGGGGCCTTTTTATAAATAGAACATTTGGGGAAATTTTATCACAATTTCATTGAAAGGGGAACAAAACATCCAAGGTAAACTCAAAATTTGGGGAAAACTGCATGATTTTAAAGAAATTTCAAGAGGGGAAGGCGCCTGTTATCAGCCCCTGTTATATAAGGAAAAAAGGCCTGATTATTAACAATTGCTTTGCATGTAAACATGACGAGAAAGGTTATAAAAAAATAGTCTTTCACAGATTAAATGCTTATCAAATTCTGGTGTGTAACAATATGAAAAGAACAGATTAAAAGTGCTAAAATTTAAATTTTCAAAAGTCTGTCTTAATAACATTATAATGGCAAAGTCTTGCCCTGAACAAAAACAAAACAGTCATCAAATTATTCTGCTTGAATATGCTGAAGTAAAACTTTAAAAAAAGGAATGCACTATATGCAATCAAAGAGAGATAACTGAAAAATGCACTACAATATGCAATTAAAGAGAGATAACTGAAAATGCACTACAATATGCAATCAAAGGGAGATAACTGTAAAATACACTACAATATGCAATCAAAGAGAGATAACTGAAAATGCACTACAATATGCAATCAAAGGGAGATAACTGTAAAATACACTACAATATGCAATCAAAGGGAGATAACTGTAAAATACACTATAATATGCTATCAAAGGGAGATAACTGTAAAATACACTACAATATGCAATCAAAGGGAGATAACTGAAAAAACCAACAATCTGGATAAACTTTACATTACTTGCGCCTTTAGCTGTGGCAACAAACAGTATCTCTCTGTCTAAACATTGCAAAGGTATTTATTATCCAGACAAGAAACTAACAAGCTTTACAATAAATAAATCATCATAAATAAATCATTAATTGAGAATAACTCAGCAACTATGACATATATTCGTATTGTTATAATTCACCCTAGTTCAAATCATGAACCCAACTATGTCTCTGAGATATTTTTGAAGTACTAAAGTTGGATGCATTATGAGAAACAGGGCTCAAATTTTACAAAAATATCAACTTGCAAATTTTTGCAAGTTGATTTTAATTCAACTCGCAAAAATGAAGAAAATTGCTCAAATTTTGTTCTACAAATTTTAATGGCATACATAGTAATTATCATAAATGAACTTTAAACAGCATAGTACTATCAGGGAATTAGAGACACTATGTCTCTGGTACTATAGAACCATTCTATAACAAAGTGGGAAAGGGTCTGAAATATTGTATATTTGTTCAGGACTGACGTCCCAAACCAGTGATAATTTTGATTGCGTTGTTTCTATTTTCGCCAGCTCCAATACTAAATAAACAATAGTTCTATAAATTTATCTACGAAATTACTTGAGTACGAATCGATGACGCTGAAATCTGTAAGAATATGCAGCGTTTATTCAACAATAAGCGTAAAAAACATAAATATCAAGTAATATTATATCAAAAACATATTGCATACCTAAAATATTCCAAAACTGAATGCAAACCGCAATAACATTCAAGTATTGACAGATTCCAGGCAAATTATTGATGAGTACTCGGAGTTGTAAACAGCAGCAAGTCCGGGTTAGATCTCATACACTTGACGTTTCGGGTCTCAATGGGTCATTTTACGGATTTACGTTTGTTGGTTTTGGGGCGATAAATTGGCCATTTTAGTGTCTATAGTACATGAATATTATATTTTTGACGACTGAAGAAACAATTTTATCGCAATAGGAAACTAATTTGCGGGATTTGTTGATCTACTTTTACAAATGTTCCAAAATCCTCTACCATACAGTACAGTACTGACATATTGGGTTATGTACAGTCAATTCTTTGAAAACGATCGTCACACTACATTGATAATGTATAATATATATGTTCTATCTTTATCATAAAATGACAAATTAACCAATAACTATTAAAAACAAAATGATATTAAAATTATTTACATTATAAAATTAATAAATTTTGGAAATATGTTAGAAAAATACCAGAACCGCCGTTTCTACCTGTAACCTAATTAAAGAATGGTAATATAACCGAGGACGACAAAAAAATCTCAGATACACTTAACAGTCATTTCACATCAGTCTTCACATAGGAAGATGTTAGTAACAAACCAGCTTTTAACCCCTCAATACCTAACCTAGAAATAATAGAGGCCATTGAAATTACAGAAGACACCATTGAAAAAGTGCTAAATGAACTAGACCTGTCCAAGGCTCAAGGTCCAGACAAAATCCATCCAAAAATTCTAAAGGAGTGTACTAAACAACTTCTGAAACCATTGAAAATAATGTTTACTACGTCACTTCACACAGGGAAACTTACAAGAAAATGAAAAGAGGCCAATGTAACTGCAATATTTAAATCAGGGAATAAAAAATGGCTGAAAATTACAGACCTATATAAATAACGTCAATTTGTTGCCGTATCTTGGAACAATTAATCAGAAATGCAATTGTCAAACATTTAGAGACTAACAACATTATAATTGATGAACAACATGGTTTCAGAAAAGGACGTTCATGTAATACACAACTTCTGGAAATTATTGAAGATTGGTCTACAGAGTTAGATGCTGGTAATGCCAGTGATGTAATATACTTGGATTTCAAGGCTGTCTTTGACAAAATACCGCATAACAGACTACTAAAAAAATTGGGGCTATGGAATTCAAGGACAGCTATACCATTGGATCGAAAATTTCTTAGACAATAGGGTTCAAAGGGTGTCAATTAATGGTATCAAATCATCTTGGTCAAAAGTCACATGTGGTGTGCCCCCAAGGAAGTGTTCTATGTCCTATTCTTTTTACAATATACATAAATGACCTACCTCAATCATTAACATGTTCTTCACGTCTCTTTGCATACGACACAAAATTATACAGGTGCATACAAAATGATAATGATACACAAATTCTTAAGGATAATATATATGAAGCAAGCAGGTGTGATTTTCGATAGTAAACTGACTTTCAGAAACCATATCAATAACAAAGTAAAATTGGCCAACAGGAATTTAGGTATTATAACAAAAAGTTTTACATATTTTACATATTTACATTGTATCTTAGGAAATGTTTTAAATCTGTACAAAACTTTCATCCGTCCACATCTAGAATACACTGCCATAGTCTGGTCACCCTGGTTAAAAAAGACAGAAGAGAAATTGAACAAGTTCAAAGGCAAGCTACGAGACTCATAAAGGGTCTAGAAGGTCTTGGATACTGTACGTGAACCGCTAAGAGACTTAGGTTTACCAAGTCTTGAATATAGACGCATACGGGCAGACCTTATTCAAGTATATCGAATCAAAAAAATGGCCATGATAAACTAAATCACAACCTTTTCTTTCCTGAACCAATAATTGACCCTCCACATAATGTAAGAGGAAACTCACAAAAAATATTTAAAAATAGATCAAGAACTGAATTTAGATCCAGTGTATTCAGCCAGAGAGTTGTTAACAGCTGGAATTTGCTATCAAACGAAATTGTTACCTCCCCTCTATTAATTCATTTAAAAATAAATTGAACAAAACTGGTCAGGTGGTGTTAACAAGTTCCGCCCCACATGTCTTGATTAATCCAAAATAGATAAATCGCAAAGTCAAATTGTGTCTTAATTTAAATCAAGTTAATACATTATTATAAAGTATAAATCAAGCATGAATATTTACAGCCCAAGCATTAGTATTATAAATGACAATGCTAGGGGTATTTGAGATTCCTTAACTTAATATTATTATCATTTATTCCCACTACCTGTATTTTATTTTGTCTGACAACGAAATTATTGGGGTTACATGGGGTGGGTTCATGAGCATAATTTACGTTCGACATCAGTGTAAAAGGTTACTGCTTATTCTGACAATGAACTCAATGTGAAATGTATATAAGTGGGTATATAGTTTTAATATCTAGGACAATACCAATGTTTGATATTGTATAGTTACTTTATATTCATTGAGGAGATCCTCAGTTTCATTACGGATGAAAATTTGTGTGTTATCAAGTGTGAAACCAGAAGTCAAAAACTACTCACGACTAGAGTATATCAGGAAAAGAAAAATCACCAAGAGCCCAACAAACCGTGAGTTATGTGATTCATCACATCTGGCTCTAAGCTATATATATATATATGACCTATATATAATATAATATGGTTGATAAGAAATTTAAGACAATATGATGAACAGAGTTATTTGACTATAATTTATGAATGAACATGTGTCCTTGTTTTTTGGGCTGCTTTATCCCGGAGAAATAAGTTTGAAAAGCAATGTAATGTTTTGTATGAGCCTTAAGTAATTTTTTTAAACATTTTTAGTCATATATTTAGTACGATATTTCTTACAAAAATAGATAGGACCACTTCTGCGTTCGTTAATTTACACAACAGTATGGTATAGGTTTATTACCCTTTAATGCATGAGCTTAACTTAGAACATTTAGTTAGTATCATAAACTAAATATTTTTATCGAAAACGAAAGTACTAACTCTGTGGACTCGGTATGTATTGGCATTTTTGTGTTTGTTTAGCATTGTCATGAACAAATATACGTCATTCCTTTGTCTCCTAGGTATTCAAGATTCAGGGTTTTGTTTTATGTAGGATTTATCCGTATGTAATGTTGTAAAATGTAATAAATCTAGGTCCCTGCTAAAGTTAACTTAAGTCTAAACCTCTTTTACATGTAATGATGTATTGGCCTTACTCCAGTTAGGGCCTATTGGTAAATCTCAACACAGCCATACTCAGTCGTAGATTGCAGGGCAGAGATCCCTGAACCCATTTGTTTAACATTGACTCTATAGTAAGTTTGTGAATGTCAATATCAGTACTCATCAAGGTCTAATTACCTATCCCTGTACAAGGCATCACATAGTAAGAGACTTGGATCTTTGTCTCTGGCATAACTTACTTTAGAATCCAAAAGTTCTAACCATCAGATCTCTGTAAGAGTAGCCCTACATAAAATACCGGCCATGATTTGTTTTACATTGGGTCATTATTCTGTTATGGCATATATAACAGAATTCAATGTTCAAATAAAAACAAGTTACTGCAGGTCTTATACATGGATACATAGGAATACATTGTACTATAAAGGGGCCACTATAAAAAGGATTGGTTGTTTCTCCACTAAAGTAAGTTATATCTTCCCTGGTCTCTCTACAAACCCCATAAGTCTGAGAAATAAGTGGGTGCCCAGTTGTCTGGGACAACCACTTTTTGGTTAGGAAACCAAAATTTCTTTGGGAAACCAAAAATCTTCGTACAGGATATAGTGCTTCCTGCTAAAATGACCTGTTCAGACAACCACTTTTTTATCTTAATTTTGTAGCTAAAATATGGTGAGGTTTCATTAGATTTATTGAACATTTGTATTAGGTGACAATAAAACAGTTTGAATACCAAATACATGTAGAAACAATTTGATTGAGTTTATAATTATTTCTGTATTGTTTCTCAGTTGCTCTCCTTTCAAATTCTTACTATATTGATGAATTTTATTTAATTGGCATTGGTGAATTAATTAACTCTGCTTATTTAAATACTCACTACAGTACATCTGTACTCACTATTGGCAATCAAGTATTTAAATCAGCAGAGTTAGTGCTCACACCACTAATAGTTGAATAATATAGATCAATAAAAAAGCTTTTTATACACTATGAAATTAATCATGAATTAAACAATAATAAAAGGATATAAGATATAAATTATGTTGGTAGTTATAAAATAAAAATGCTGACTACATATAATTACATGTATGTACAATTTTACAGATGACTTATTTTATCTGATCAGTGGAGCTCTGTGTTGATTGGTTGATGTATAAATTTATGACTTAGAATGGCTACTGGTGGGTCTGGCAACTTAATGATAGTGGAGGAAGATATTGAAGATATTGATTTGGCAAGTGGTAGGTTTAACTTTTTATATTACTGCATTGGTCCCATGGAGCAGGCACTCTAGAACTTTCAAATATATACCTATGAAAAAAGAGTTTGAAAGCACAGTACAAAATGATACTAAGGAATGTTTATAGGAGTTGATCCAATCTCAGTAAACAGTAGGGCTGTCACCATACGTCAGAAGCGTACCGCGATATATTGTGGGCGTTTAGATTCGTTGTTCCTCCGCTGTATTTAAAATCTTATATGCAGCTACTGATAGAGTCTAGCCTCTTTAAGTATTTACGGTCATTTAGGACTGAGACACGCCCCAATCGGTCAATTCTTGCAACTTCAGGTTAGATGGAATGAACAATGGAGAAACTGACATTTTGCTACTTTTATTTCGCGAAGGGAATAATTTTCCTATGAAATAAAAAAATATCGCCAAAAAATCGGTACATTAAAATCGTACCGCGGTACGTATTGCTGCAGCTGCGTATTGCAATATACCGGTATACCGGTATATCGTGACAGCCCTAGTAAACAGACAGATATCCTATAGACTGCAGGCATAGGATCCCCTGATATTGCACAGGGGGTCATGTTTAACTGATCTTTGAGTTGACCAATCAATGCATAGCTTTTAGCTAGCCAAAAGAGTATTAATAGCATAAAATTTTCAAAACTTCTATTTTATATAAAAATATTTAGCATAAAGAAATTCAGAACTTCAATTTAGATTGGGTTTTCCTAACTATTTTGATTGTACTTGTTATTCACACTGGACTGTAGATTGTTATATATTAGCTGGGCTATGATTGAAAGATCTTTGAAAGTATTTTTTAGGGTAATTAACTATCTAAATTTCATCACTTCTGTTATTATCTTAATTATCAAGAAAGATATTTGATGAAATATTTTGTTATCCTTACTTAGGAATTCAATGATAAAATCCGAGGATTCCAACTGTAAAGACCTACTAACCAATTGAATTGCTTCAGATTTTATCAGAGAAAGAGATAACCGACAAGAGTCCCAAGTAATTGTATCTAGAATGTTATAATAGCAAAGGCCAGCAGTTAGGTGACACCTACTGCAAGCTTTTTTAAAATAAGTATGTTAGTGAATGAAAATTTAAAAATTTTATCAGGTTTTATTTTTATTTGGATTGGTCCAACAATTGTTGAATACATGTATATACTTGTTGCATTCCAATCTCCGTAAACAGAGATCCTGTAGAGCGTTGTCGTACTGGATCTCTACTTAGTCAATGCAAGGTAACTTTGAGATGAACTTTGTGTCGACCAATGAATGCGTAGCTTTCATCTAGACGAAAACACTATAAATCACATTTTGATTTTGTAATTTCTATTTTTAGACCAAGGTTTGCATGCTAATTTAACAGTGGTATTATTCACAGTCTGCGATTGGGTGGCTCATTTCAAAATGCGTGACGTAGTCGATGTAAACAAGTTGCGTATCATAACAATTTTGCCATGAATATTATGATGAGAAAAGGTCACATTCAGGTGACCTTCGTTTGGAAAAGGCCAGATCTAAATTAGCGAGTATGCAAGCGGTAAAATTTTAGATCGGGTTTTAATCAGATTGGTTGCATTCCACATTAATTTGAAATTATTAACATTGTACTTACTAAATCTCAAACTCCCCGCAGCAGTTATTTCCCTTTATTAAATCAATAACCACTGCCACCACAAGTAAATTCATCCCTCAGAGAGCTGAATATTTTGTTTCATCTTTTCTTTTACATTTCAATATTTTCTATAAAATGTGTCCTCTTTTAGTAAATTATGATATTCAATATTCATACAGATGAAAAAAATAATAGTTATAATTAATTATTTGTAAAAATAACAAAAATACTTTTCACACATAACACATTGATATCACATGGTATTACTGGCGTCACATGATTTATGTGTTGGCAGTGGTTAAGTAGCAAAGCATGATGTGAGCACTGCAAGGAGTTTGACTAAATCTATTGTTGACTTTTGTATATTTTAGATTCTATTAAAAAGAAGACAATCGTATTTAAATATCCTGATACTGCGAAGATTGGCCACTTTTTTAATGACCAGCTGTTTCAAAAAATAGCTCAAGGGAAGCATGTCATGGTATCCAGATTACCAAAGAACCCAACAGCAGATAAGATTGACGAATTCATTATTGTATTTGATGAGAATGATAAGGATGTTAAAAAAGCAGTTGATGAATTAATTGAAGCCATTAGGAAACTGGATCATTGTGAGATATCTATACCTAATGATAAAGGTGATATTATTGATGAATTCAAAACTGATCATAAGGATTTATTGTTTATGATGGATGACACTGACAGAAAAGTTACTATTTTTGGTCAAGACTATCAGGAGGTGAAAACGATTGCCCACCAAATAAAGGTAGGTTCCCCTTTTTAACCGAATTTTTCAACAAAAAAATTTGGCTTATAGTTTTGCGAAAAACCCATGCGGACATCCTGTGTTGTTTACAAAATGTGTAGTTTTTTCTTTACCATATATTTCTACCATTTATTGTCAGATCTTAATGAAACTTCATACAATGATAACATACCATGGGATGAACAGAATGAGAAAGTAACCACAACTCTACCTGCCTTTATTATGGATTATTTCCCTTTGTAATTTTTGCGTTAAAGTTTTTAATATGTTGGATATCTCTGTCATTTATGGTCAGATCTTGATGAAAATCTGGCTTTAATGTGGTTTCCACATTACATTTCTTGTTCCATTTTAAAAAAAGTTTTAAGAAACATATAAAGAACAGCAACAGTAAAAAACACAGACCTACCATGTAGTAAAAAGCAAAACATGAGATGATTTTAGATTTTTAAACTTTTGTTATAAGAGGGACACCACAAACACATAACAAAAGCAAGAAACTAAAGTGTTTTTGCCTTGGACTGGACAGTGGCAAAATAATTATTGCAGCAACCTTTAATTGCCAGTACAGAATCAATAACAAACATTAGCTAATTGTCTTCATGAAAAAACTTCAACCCAGCCTTGATCAGAACCATTTACATTTATCTTTTAGGTATACTTGAATATAAAGCTTACTTATAAAGGGATACCCCCCCCCTTAAGAAGTGGACACTTTATCAAAAACTAAATGTAGCAAGCAAAATGGTTAAACATGTTTATAGTTTACAAGGCATGTAAAATATTAATGATTTCAAAGCTTTAATACAGTTATCATATCTCATATGTACATAAATAAATCTTCATACAAAGACTTTATTAATTGTATTCACAAATGTTGTTTCAGGTAAAGCTCGGAATTATCAAAATAAATCAGAGATCGAAAGGTAGCACTCCAGAGGTTGTCAATTCATCATCATCAAGTTCTAGCAATACTAGCAACTATAAACGACAATCAAGACCGATACAAGATGATGGCGAAGAGTTTTCTGTTGAATATGAACTGACAGGTTTCATGACACTAATTTATTTATTTTGATAGGTTTAACGCCATAGCAACACATTGTATAGATCATTTTATGGTGATCAGTCAACCTACTCGCTTCTCGGGGAAAAGGCTAATATCTAGATTTAGCTGTCATTCAGTTGCTAGGCATATACTTCCATCAGTGACTGACATCTGCCTTACATGATTAAGAATTAGTGGTAAGAGGGAAAATTGCCATAGAAATGATTTCATGACCAAACTCCACGAAAGTATACCCTGCCTACGAAATAATATTGCAATTGTTTTAATGATAGTAAACTATGTTGAAAGCATTGTTTTGTTGAATATTATCCATTATTTCATTTTTAAGGGGTATTTGTGTATCAAAAACAATCAGAAATGAATGCTTGTTGTTCTGTCATGGTTTCGTAATGGGTCTGAACCAAAACTTAAATGCCAAATCTGACGAAAAATAAACAAAATGTTAAAGTTGCATTTAAAGTTTTTGAAGTCAGAACTATATCTTTGGCCACACTTTTTATATTTTTAGTTTTACACGAATTTTCTTGAAAAAATGAGTTAGGTAGGTCAAAATAAAAATAAACAAAAAGATATGTCAATTACAATCGACTTTCAAACCCATTTTGTTGAAGCTCTGAGTGAAATTGATATTTATCTTAGAAATTCACTGACATTTTCTCAAATTGTGTGATTATTGACACATAGAGTTTATTCATACTTGGATTGGTTTGGTATTTTTCTATTTTGGTGCAAAAATAAGTATGGTGGGTAATAAAAAATCAATAATCAAGATTTTTTTTCAAATTCTGAAAAATTAGGGTTGGGATTTTTGTAGGACAAAAATTATAAAAGTTCTGGCCCTATGTTACCTTATGCTGAAATATCTCTATCTATATATCTAGGTCTGAAAGTTAAAATATACAAAGAATTTATAACTAGAGTCAAAGTTGATGTTATAGTTAATGCAGCCAATGAGAGCATGATGCATGGTGGTGGTGTTGCTAGGGTGATATCAGAAGCTGCTGGCTATGATCTAGATTATGAAAGCAAAGATTATATAGATCAGAATGGGCCAGTCAAAGATGGTGATAATATTGTTACAACTGCTGGTAGGATGCAATATGAAGGTGTGATACATGCTGTGGGCCCAGTCTGGTTTAGTTACAGGTTAGTGCTCAGCCATTACAAACAAAGATTTTTACACATTATTGCTAAATAGCACCAACTATGGATTAAATCCTATTGTTCTTTGTACGCATGTTTTCATTGTAATGGTGAAAGTTGGTTTGTATCGGAGGGGGAAACCCAAATATTTGAATTCTGGATATAGTCTATAAAATTTTGCTAAAAATGATTATCACTGTCTTCAAATTTAGCCGTTTAACTGAGTCTACTAAAATTGTCATTGAGTCAGTGACTTTTACATTGTGAGTGGTCCTATGGCCAAAAACTTTACAGACACCATTTTCCTAATTCAAAAGAAATCATAATTATAATTAGAAATTACACACATAAATCAATAGCAGCAAAATAATTGGTTAAAAACTGTTTAATTCAGATGTTTTTATTGCATGTTTATTTGTTTATTGTTTATTCAATTTTAGAATATATTTGATATGCTAAATCAATAAAAAGACAGCAAGTTTTAAATAATCTTGAGTTTGTTTTTGGTCTACATGTAGTATACTTTTTCTATCTAATGAAAAATTCCATTTTGCTGGACAGATTGTCAAGTGCTAATGAAAGTTTATCTTGAAGACTTATATTAAAGCACTAGCCAATGAATTCCAAGGCACATGAAAGCTTTTGTCCATATTTTATGATTTTTATAAACTATAATACATATAAAAAGTTTTAAAAAAGTCAAAGTGTGGTTTTAAGACTGCTTCTTTGTACATATTCAGCAGACTTTACTATTAAGTACGATAATTTCTAATCATTGAAATCTCATTCAGGCAGGTGATCCCTCACAGTACCCATTTACACATTTGTGTAATGGAACAATTGTAGGTAAATTTCTTGCTCATGGAAATAAGCAGTGTCCCTAGTTAGGTTCGAAACCAGGACCTCTTGATCCCTAAGCGCGCGTCCTACCACTGGAGCACTGCTCCTACAGTGTAGGACGCTATGTTGTATTTTGTTTTTTGTTCTTTCAGTGATAAAAATGAATGTTTAGAGACATTACTTTATTGTGTGTATAATCTGTTAAGAACATGTGATAGAAATAATTACAGAACTGTGGCCATGCCAGCTATAAGTTCAGGTATGTTTTTTATAGTTTTTGTGATATTTCTTTAAGGAGGAATTCTCATAAGGCTAATTTACAGACATTGATGTATTTGAAAATTATGATAAATGATTATTATACATAATAGTTTTCATTCATTACATCAAGTTAACCGTTTTGTAGTGATTAGATTTACAAAGCCATATTCTGTAGAAAGAAATTATTAAAAACATATAATTAAACATTCGTAACTACATAAAGCGTGTAACAAAGTCATTTTTAAATGTTTACATTAGGATTACAGTCGCCTAACCTTATAACCTGGTTGAATTCCTACTACGTCTGATTTCCAAGGTATATATTCATAGATGATCACCAAATGATAATTAAAGTGAGTTATTATCTCCCTTTGATATGGAAGTAAAGTAGTTTTTAGTTTGTCCATGTAATATAATAGTTAATATGATTTTTAAATCTGACTTGGTGAAAAATATATATAAAATATATGTGCAGTCAAAATAGCTGGAAAACCTGATCTAAAAATAGAAATTACAAAATTCCAATGCATTTAGTAGTTTCATCTAGATGAAAGCAATGCATTGACTAATCAACGCAAAGGTCATCTGAACATGACCCCATGTGTGACATCAGGACATTCTATGATTGTGGTCTATTTTGCTTTGTTTTGTTTTTGTTGGTTTTAACACCGTAGGAAGAAAATGTATATGTCATATAACGATGGTCAGTCCATCTACTCACTGTTCCTGGAAAGGCTAAATATCTGGATTGTCAGTGACTGACAATTGCCCTTTATAATTAAGAATCATTGGTAGGAGGGAGAATGGTCATAGAAATAATTCATGACCAAGCTTCACGAAAGTGTGCCCCACCGGAGAATTGAACCACAACCCCTCGATCAGTAGACTTGTTTGCTACCAACTGAGCTAGCCAGGTGGTGATAGTGGTCTGTAGAATATGAAGATTGTATACTTGTGTTGGTTTATCTTGCCTGTAGGAGGGGGCGTGGCCAAGCAGTTACAATATTTGACTGGTAATCATTGGATAGCCAGCCTCGCATTGGTTCTAATCCCATCCAAAATCTACTCCATTGTTTCCTTGAGCAAGAAACATTATCAATCTAGCTTGGCAATGGTTGACCAGAAAGTGGACTGGAAAATGATTAATGTAAGTTGTAAAAACTAACTTGTATATCAATCAAGCTTAAAAAAATTAGTATTTCTAAACATGTAAGACTAATCTTGCCTTTTTTGTCTGTAGGTATATTTGGTGTGCCTAAAGAACTATGTGCTGACATGTATATTGCTGCTGCAGCAAGTTTTGCCAAAGAAAAATCTGCAGGGCGCTTCAAGTATCCAGAGGAGTTGCATATCATTGATATAGATGTGAATATATTAAAATTAGTGAACCAGTCTATGGAAAAGTGGAAAAAAGATCCCAAAGCAGTGGAACCTGAAAAGTCATATAGAAAATACCTCAAAGATAACCCATATGCAGGTAGAAGTAACTACACTACTGATAGAACTAGAGGAAGAAGACCTGCTAGTCATGGAAATGGTAAAGATGTGCGGCCTACCAGTGGCGACGACAGCCTCCCTGATTGGGAAGTTATAAATTTGAAGGATACATGCTTATCTACGTTCAAAAAGTTACAACAGGAAAGATTTCGTTGGGGAGGTACTGCTGAAGTGTATCAAGTAGGTAGTAAAGATAAAGAAATAACTGTTAAGATATTTGAAGGTGATATAATTAAGTCTTCCGTTGATGCTATTGTATGTGGGACTGATAAGACACTGAAATTGTCTGGTTTTATTGCCGATGCATTGAAAAAACGTGGCGGTTCGGAGTTTCAGAGTAAATTTAATAAGATGGCTAGTAACCGTAGAAAGGACCCCAAATTATCAGATGTCTATAGATGTGGGGGAGGCAACAAATTAGGAGTTGATAATGTGATGTTTGTCGTGTCTGAAAGAGTTGTAGATGCTAATGACAAAGAAGTGGAGACTTACAATGGAGCAGTGCAAAGTATCTTGGAGAAAGCTAATGAATGGAAATTTAAGAAGATAGCCTTGCCTATGTTTGGAACAGGTATGTTGCCTTGTATCATTGTTACATTTAGATTCATTGTCGGCAACCATAGTACTTTCTTCCGTTACAATCCATACGTACTGTAGGCAATTTGACTGGCAAAATCTCATTTTCATGAATAAGCATGAGGCAGGGGAGACCAATCTTCTTCCAATGAAATCACATGTTACAATTAAATACTCTTCAATAACAATGACGTCATACTGGGATTTTCTTACCCACTTTAGAAAAATCTCTCATGAAGGCCGCCATTTTGAATGGTAAACCAAACCTTTGATATAAGATGTTATTTCATAAGCTAGTTTTCCACAGTGGTTTCCTTGCAGAACCAATGAAACTGCCTCATTAATTATTAATTGTTACGAGATTTTCCTAACCTAATGGCCCATTGTACATAATGCAGCATAGCTGAGTAATGTATCATGGGATACATCGTGGAGACGATGATTTAGATTTAGCAAGACTATTCATAGAAGCTTTAGAGGTAACATACTCAGCTGTGCATCTGTATCTACATGTACTTGGGTATGAAAGCTTAGGTTAAATGTTCAAGTGAGTATTTAAATCAGTGGATTATTGTATTGGCAACAGTGAGTTGAATTAAATTTACCAATATTTATTGATTAGGTGTAAAGATGTAGAGAAGTAGTATACTACATAGACGGATCTAGCGAGGGGGTCGGGGGGGTCCGGAGACCCCCCCTAGAATTTCAAAATGTACCTGTCCATTATTGTATTTCTTGACTGTTAGTCATTTTTAAGTAGCATGAAGCAATTTTTCTCGGTGTTTAACATAGATTTAATTGTTATGTAGTTTTTAGTATCAAAATGTTGCATTTTTTTTTCGCAAAGTGTGTATAATGTGGTTTTGGTTTAAAAGTTTGGAGGCCCCTATGAAAGTTCAGACCCCCCCCTAGAAAAAAACCTGGATCCGCCCCTGTACTATGGAACTCGTTCTCTCTTGCCCTACAAGTCATATGGTCGTTGGTTCAATTCTAGCTTTGTCCATGGTTTATTTTAATCGGGTTACATATTAATTATCTTTTTTCAGGTCCCATTAATACTAACAAAGACAAACTGAAGAAATGTGCAATAGCTTTACTGAAGGCTATTGATATAACAATGGAAGAATCTAAAAGTCTTAAAGAAATACTGCTGATAAACAAATCGAGTGAAGTCAACCAAGTACTTACTGGAGTGTTTGATGAAGTGTCTACTTTTGGAAAACATGTAAATCATGGTGCTAGTCCACCTACCAGGCAGAAATATAGAGGTAAAAGCCCTACTGGTGATAATGGTGATAATGATGATGATGACGATGATGATGATAGACACAAGAGTTCTTCACCTAAGAGACAACACGACAGATGGAGTTCCCCAGTAAGAAATAGTCCTAGAAATAAAAGTAAAAGTCCTGGACAAGGACATGACGATTATGATGAAGATAAGAGTGATAGTCGTCACCAATGGAGTAAATCTGACAAGAGTGGCAATAAAAATAAAAGTGCAAGTACAAGTGACAATAAAATGAATGCTGGAGAAAGAAAGAACTCTAAGTCTTCTGAGAATGTAGATAGTTCATATTCAAATGTAACTGGTAGTGGTGCTAGTGGTTTAGGTCAAACGCTTGATGATGATGATGATGATGACGAATGCAAGAGTAAGGAAAAGGTGTCATCTCCCAAAGAAAAGAAAGGAAACCTTAACATCTTTGAATCGTGATGATTATTTTAAAATAAAAATCAATGTTTTTAAAGCAGATTTACTTCATAAATGAATACATGATCTAGAATACATGTACAGTAAAACTCGGATATAACATACTCGCTGGGCCATAGAAAAAAGGTATGTTATAACCGAGGTATGTTATATCCATATTAGCATACTAAGTATATTATATATCAGGATGAAAAACGGGCCAGAAAAAATGGTATGTTGTAACCGAGTGTATGTTATAACCAAGTATTTTATATCCGAGTTTAGATAGATAGATAGATAGATTTTATTTTGTATCAATATACACATACAGTTTTACTGTATATACATAATTGAATGCATTTAGTTAGATACCAATGGATGACCTCCTCCTTTCATTGGTTGTTGAATATAAATTAAGCCTAATAAGGGACCTTAGTCAGTTTCTTCCCCTTGTTTACTCTTCAAATAGGTAGGTCCAATTTGTTGGATTACTCGGAATTTACTGTTACTTTTCAATGTCAATTTGCCAAAATAAATCTTATATAACATTTTTGTAAATCATTTTATTTGTTTCTAATTCAAGCTATGCATTTTAAGGGTTAAGAACTATCTAAATTTTACCAATTCAGTTAATATCTTAATTAACAATAAAGATATTAGATAAAATATTTTGTTATCCTTACATAGGACTTCAATGATAAAATCTGAGGATTCCAACTGTAAGGACCTACTTACCAATTGGCTTGCCTCAGATTTTATCATGGGAAGATAACTGACAAAAGCCTAATTGACTTTTATTTACTGCCAATATATCTGCTGTAGAGAAGAATAGTATTAAGGGGAATAAAAAAGGCAATGCTCAACATCACATTTGTGGATGCATTGGCCATCACTTTGAAGTAATGGCTACTTGTCAACAGTCTTTCTAAACATTTTATGCTGTTTAATACAAAGAATACACCAGTGCTCTTAGCTTGTAGTTTTTGTTATTACTGATATTATATTTGAAAATATGCTATGTTTTATTAGCCATTTGCAATCTTATGAGGACAAGAACTGTAACTCTTGCTTGTGAGCATTCTTAAGTTATTCCCCTTTACTTAATTTCTTTGTGAGGCTAAGTACAGTGCATGTAACCTGTATAATAAAGTACAGTGCATGTAACCTGCTTGCCTATACTTGTTGTTGTTTCAAGCTACTTGTTATTGCTTATTTATATTATTATGTTGGTACTTGTATGGAATGCTAGTTTGACAAATCTTGTACTTTTAAATTTAATATTGATTTTTTTGTTTAAGATTTAAATAAATTAATGTGAATGATATGCTGAGTCAGAAACTTTATCCATTTGTTTATTTTTTTTATTAGTGCCTTATTCACTTCACTGTAAAACTATATATACATGTACATGGTATATTACTATAAGAATTAGATTTTTACCCAAGATCAACTAGTAGCCAGTTGCTTCCTTTTAAATTATTCTATTTTGAACATTTATTAGTAGAGGCTCTTAGGGAAGGTGGGGACTTTTCCAACTGAGTTGCCTAATTAGATAAAGTTATTATAATTACACATGAATGCATGCCTTTTCACACATGTTTTTACTATAACATGTTTTTGTTATGAACAATGAGAGGTAACTCCCTTAGTAATGATGTATGCAATACAGTTCATGTATTTCTAATGCAGTTAGTTCCCTTTACCATTAAAGTAACACTAAGTTCATTTTGTAGGTGTATTGATGTTTCAAATTATTTCTTCCATAACAAACAAATGTTGTTTTTTTAATTCTGTTTATTATATTATCAAATTATCATTAAATGTATGTCTAAACTGTTGACAATAAAGTTTACTCAAGTTGTAGTGTCCTTCATCCGCATGTGGTGTGTTCTTGATGTGAACTTGTAGCGTAATTTGAATCTACTCATGGTGTATCTGCCTGTAAGTAGATAAAAGAGATTTTGTAACCAGATATGCTTCCCCTCTTCTCTGTCTCATCTCTTTCACCTATTATGCTTTAGCAATCCTGCTTGAGCAAACTCTCTCACCCAGTCATAAAAGTATTTTTGCTTCCACTTGTGGCATAGCAGCATGCTACAGTACGTAGCCACACTGTTGTGCGTTATTATGTCTTTGGTTTACAATACCAATATAAGTACTTAGGGTATAGTTTATAACAACACAAGTTTGTATATATGAGGTTTAATGGTCTGTGATCGTAATTGTTTACAAACATACTTTATGAATTCTAAGTCCAATATAATAATTAAGTGAAGTCCAGATTCAAAGCAATGTTCTAAACTTTTTTTTTCGAGCCGCTAATAGCCCTATTTTTCACTAACTACATGTTTCAACTATGGCTCTCCAAAGCTAACTGACTTCATAGTGCAAATACTCATTTAGTAAATTGATAATAATTTCGGTGGAAGTGCATTCGGTCAATACATCATATGTGATCTATTATTTTGACACCGTTACACTTCCAATTTTAAGAGTGAATCTTTATCCAATCATGGTGTCTAAGAAATAAGTACATGATCATGTATATGAATGTTGTTGCCCATACAGGTCATTTAGCAGTAAGCTCTATACAAGTATTTGTTTGTAGATATTTATTTTTAAGATATTATCTAACAGAAATTTCAGGTATCTTAATTAAAATGTGGTTGTCCCTGGAAACCAGTTTTGCAAGCCTAAAAACATAGCTAAATTACAATATAAGCTTATTACTTAGAGGGAAATAACTCTTACAAACATGAGTTATGCTTAAACCAAATAAAAGTCAGCATTACCTCCCCTTAATTACTTTTGAAATTTATAATCTAAAAAGTCTTTATATTTATGCTATTTATGATTCATTTTACAGTATATTAGCAGTAGATGGATCATTTATCAAAGACAAGAATTTTTTTTTGTAATTATTTTTATTTTCAAAGACAAGAATTAACATTTGATTTGGACTGTCTCATGAAAGAATAATGTGTAGCAACTTGCATTGTTAAGCAATTCACTGAAAGATTTGCTATTTTTGTCTCAAGTCTGTCATATAATTGTATCCATAGGGTATCTAGCGGGGTGTCTGAGGGGTCTGGGCTCCCCCTTGAAACTTCCAAAATATATCTGTCCATGACTGTATGTTTTTAACCGTAAACCATTTTTAAGTAGCATGAAGCAATTTTTCTCGGGCTTGCTTCGCTTGCCTTGTGTTCAACATAGATCGAATGATAATGTAGTTTTTCTAATTATTATTTTGGGTTATTCTTCAAACAGTATATAATGTAGTTGTGGCTTGAAAGTTTAACCCCCACCCCCTGTATAATAATCTTGGATCCTCCCCTGGTGACAGTCTGGTGAAGAGATTTTACTGTACATATAAAATTTCATCATTATCCAATAATTAATGTATCAAGTTTTTATTGTGATGTATGGTCATTCTCAGCCAAGTTAATAGATGATTGTAATAGTAATTGAATAGTTTTAATTAATTATGTATGATTCAATATTGATTGTTTTATTGTAGCTGTGATTTGTTATGAATATTCAGTGCTCATCAAAAGTTCGGAGACATTTTTACCTTGTAGGCCTACTAAAAATTAGATAATGGCTGTGTTTGTAATGCTTAGTAGTTTTGCCCTATTTTTTTGTTATGGTTATATTTATAGTTGAGTCTAAAAAAGTGGCTTAAAACATGTTATGGAAAAGATTTTCTATTGTCTATGCTTATGGGGGCTTTGGGATGTTAGAGGCTGAATTTCATTAAATGTCATGCATTTACAATTATTTTGCATTTCAACAAAAACCATAATAATTTTATTAAAAATCATGATACTTTAACACCAATCATTGGAATTTAAGAATTTCCTCTGTCTCCTAACTTTTTGTGGGCACTGTATTGCTTAGATTCTATTACATGTATACTTAGTATTAATAGTTGTTATTGTATTTAGATTTTGATGAATTGACAATAGTATTACAATGAATTGATTAAAATTTATAGAAAATTAAACTGTGATATTATTTTAAAAAGATTTGTTCTCAAATTTCTTTTTTTAAATGAAATCCAACTTATTTATGGCCTTGTAAATTATGTATTGTATGGAGTGGTAGTCCCATTGTTGAGTTATTATGTGGGAAACAAAACAACTTGTCTCACTGTTTAGCAAGGCCGAGACAATTCAAATGCCCAGAGATACGTAAACAACACTTTTAATGCCAAGCCTATCACATACGAGAAGAATTTATTTTCCAGTAGGATAATGAGTGTTCCCACACAGCCAGGATCATGTGGGCTCTTGCTTGTTTGTTAGTTTGTTGGGTGTAATGCCATAGCAACACATTGTACAGGTCATATAAAGGCGATCAGTCAACCTACTCACTCCTCCTGGAAAGGCCAATTCTCTGGATTTAGCTGTTAACCAACTACTAAGCGCATATTTTTGTCAGTGACTGACAATTGCCTTACATCATTAAAAATCATTGGTAGGAGGGAGAATCGCCATAGAAATAATTTCATGACCAAGCTCCTATAGCACCAGCAATTGCTAACAATGTCTTCTTATGTAAATCTGAGCATATATTAGATGAGCAAGGCTGAAATGCATGTTGGCGTCATGCTCCCTAAATTTTGCGTGAGTTGACAAATGCCCTCGTAAGTGAGTGGGACAATCATCCAGATAACCCTAAAAAGCCTTAATTGATAGTGATTCTCCCCAACATAGTGTAGTGACAATCACCAGGGATCAAGGTAGTCATGAAAAATGTGAGTATATTGCCTACAATCATATCAAAGGTGGATCTAGCGGGGGGGGGGGGGGTCCGGAACCCCCCCCCCCCCTAGAATTTCCAAAATGTACCTGTCCATTATTGTATTTCTTAACTGTCAGTCATTTTAAGTAGCATTAATCTATTTTTCTCGGTGCTACACATAGATTTAAAGGTTATGTAGTTTTTATTATTAATATGTCGCATTATTCTGCAAAATGTGTATAATGTGGTTGTGGTTCGAAAGTTTGGACCCCCCTTGAAAAAGTTCGGACCCCCACCAAGAAAAAAATCCTGGATCTGGCCCTGGACAATTGTTCTAAGCATAAACTGTAGCCTACTAAAATATTGTCAGCGGTTGGCAATATTGGTTCACTGTGCTCTGACAGTAAACATGGCTTTAACAGTCAGTCTACAGACATAGAAATTACAATGTATACACAAACACCGTGATACGTGAATATCAACAATGGTTTCGTATAGATCGTGTGTTTTATAGGAACCCTGTAGTTGAGGCTCATCCGTTTTACCATCCATGGAGTGCATGTATGCGTCACTGACAGTTGAATAAAGTCTAACAATATGCATGTAGATCGTATGTTTTCTAGGAACGCTGTAGTTGAGACTCGGCTTTTACCATCCTAACACTCTCCTGTTATTTTACGTCACATTATCACAATATTATCCCTCTATTATAGAATCAATTATATATTCGTGACTTTGATGTACTTTATATAGAAGTAATCAGTGAAAATATTGATAGACTAATGTTTTATAACACGTAACATGTCGCACGTCATATCACAGGATCTTGACATTCTGTATCGTAGTTTGAAAATTTCCCTCCTCATAATAATCAAAGCACTGAAAGTACTGAGATATTCATTGTGTTTTATTGCATTTTTGGTGGGTTTTACGCCGTAGCAACACCTTGTATATGTTATATCACAGGGGTCAGTCCATCTACTCACTGTTTCTGGAAAGAATAAATCTGTGGATTTAGCTGTTAACAAACTACTTGGTGCATATTTCGTCCGTGACTGACCACTGCCCTACAAGCTTTAAACCAAACCGGATACGCGGGAATTGGCATTAATAATTATAAAGATAAAGTTTCTTATCTCTGTTACTAGTTAACCGCTTCATGCGTATTCTCCACGTATATTTTTGTGACGTCATACTGAGAGCCTGGTCAATTTCTTGCGTAGAGTTTCATTATGATGTTGCAAATTATGAACTATTTTGTCTCGGAATAATCTGGCTTGGGTGCTGTTAGGTTTTTGCGATGTTAAACTGAATGATTGTTGAAATGCGGCTATATTCTAATGACTCTGTATTCATTGCACACAATGAATACAAAAACGGAGGGCATTTTTCAAACTACGAAACAAAATGACAAGCTCTTTTGGTAAAATATCTCCAAGAATTTAGTATAAATACATTTTGAAATGAGATACTAGCTAACACGTGTATACTGTATAACTGTTGTGTTTGCTATATGCTGAAACAAAATACAAAGTACTGATAGTTATGTGGTACGGTGCCATTTAAATATTGCGTTAAGCTAAAATAACAAAAACTTGGGTCAAAGTTATCTAAAGAGTTTGACCGCTTTACACCTATTCCGCGTAGTGATTCAATATTTTGAGTAAAGCGGTCTAAATAATCCGACTGTATGTCGCTCACATTGAACAAAAAACATATTTAAATAGACAAGTTATCGTATGAATATATCATGCACGATGTCTAAGATCATATAATATTTACACGAAGCTATCAATTGCCGCCAGATATGTACGTGACAATCGTAACATCGTTATATCAAAGCGCTGAAAGCACTGATTGACCGAAGCTAAAACTGCAATGTGTGAGAAACATAGCCGATGATAAACAAATGTTGAAAAATGATAAGGGAATTTTTTTCAAATAGTTACATTGAAAATCGTTTAAAACTACGATTCAAACTTTCTGGTATTTTAGCTCGAAAGTTCTTAATTTATAGCTCGTGTATAGTGCAACAATATTAACCTGAGCTTGAACTACCTAATTATAATAATAACACACTTTACCTACATTGAATCTTGAGTTTCCGTATGTGTGTATACGGTTATACGCGTGTTTATAACTACCAATGTGACTATGAATCAATTTTGCAAAAGAAGCATATTATTGTACTTTTAATTTTGGATACATTAGTTTTTTAGGAAACACGTAAATCCGCAATATTGTGGCAAAGTTTCAAAGCACGTTTATTTTTTCCTATGACAACAAAATTAATTGTTGAGTACGTGTATTGTGCCGAAAGCTTCCGATAAAGCGCAATTTACAAACGAAGACAACAATAGTTTGTAAATACTGAGTTTAATATATTCTTGAATAAAGGTCAAGCTCAGGTTAGTTTTGTCGGACTCTACATATATACATGTATGCAAACAACGCGTTTATAAACTTGACCAACTCAGACAAAAACACTTTAAGGGGTGAACAGTTTAATAGTTTTATAAGTTTAAACATATTTTATTGAGAAGTCATCGTTGACAATATATACAATGCTCATAATAAATGTAAAATATGAAATAAATTTGCTAACATCCATACAATGATTTACAAAATGAAAATGCATCATCTTATCCACACATTCGTGTACTTTATACTAATTTATTTCAGCTCGATTTAGAAAAAAGTTCTTATAACTTGGATAAATCACTTTCGAATATGATTGTTCGTCCCCAATTACTATGCAAGTAGGATAAACTTTCTTGTCCAAGGAAACAACGGGGTAGGTTTTGGATGGGATTTTAACCAACGCATAGCTGGCTATCCAATGATTACCGGTCTAAAGTCGTAACCACTCGGCCACGCCCGCGCATAATTCACCTATTGAGTGGGTAAGTCCATTATTTAAAGTACATAAACATCAATATTCATGAACGACAAGTGTCTAATTAATTTCTCTGTATAAAGCTGATAGACATGACCTTGGAATCTCTATTTGTTATTTAAAAAAGAACAGTATGTGATACGAAAATCGTGTTTATTATGGCATTATGGTTATTTGCTGTTGAAACATCGTGATATATTTATACAGAAATAGTTTCAATAGCTCTCGGTAAGCTTAATTTCAATCACGCTGATCAATATGAGATTACACGAGTTTATTTCTTGATGGCTAAGAAATAACACACTTAGTATCTTTTATTAATACATTCACATTAAAATCATTCTCGTTCCCAGAGTCTAGTAGGATTCTCAATACTCAGATCGAGATATCCTCAGGGTACGAGAATGATCAAAATGGAATAACAAAACGTCCACTTCTTGAAAATGTAACGGCGTGGTATGGTAATTATTGAATAGCAAGATTCGCGTTGATTCGAATCACATCCAAAAGCCATCTCGAACACCAAAATATTTGAATTTTGGACTTATTATAGAACATTGCATTCACTTTATTCACTGTACAAACTCCATTGCTCAACTAAATAACATTAATAGAGTTCATTTGCATGTAAGGTTTCAGATTTCAAATTTTGCCTATAAGGCACATAAACAAAACTGAATCTGTCATTTTATTACATTTGTTTGTTTGTTTTTGATGGGTTTAACGCCGTGGCAACACGTACATTGTATTGGTCTTATAACGGCGGTCATTACATTTGTTATTGACAAATAGAGACTCGGTGAATTTTGTTCATGCGGCGCATAAACAGCATTCAGGGTTGAATTTCATATAGTTTTGAATCCCGTGGTGAGATTTTCTGTCAAATGAGATTTCATTTCTCGTACATGCATTATTAATAGTGAAGATAGAAAGGACCATCCTCGGTAACCCAGGGTATTACGTCAACGATAAAATATTCATAATGTATGAGTACCGTGGGTTACCGACGATGAGAAAGGACGTGCAATGTATAATGTAAAACTTTTAATATCTAAAAATGTAATGTAACCAATGAGCTATCGATATTATATGCTATTATTTTGAACTAAAGAGATTGTATAATGCGTATAGTGAATTTCATGTTATATGATACATTCCATATTCAAAAATATTATATTTTAACATTCAGTCATAACGTAGCGTTCAGTGGTCCTATTCACAGCCACCGGATAGTTTTAGATTTCTAAATCCAAACTTTTAACTTAAGTGCACAGAATCCTATTTATATAATAGCATAAAAGCGAACTCCTGAAGAAAAAAACCAAGATGACTTTAAATTAAGCTCTATGAGTGAAAAATCTTGTAGCTTTTAAATACATAACTGGGCTTATGATAGACTTTGAGTATCGAATCCAAGTCACAATGAGCCAAATATATGGCGGAATTTTGTACGACACAAGTGGATTTACTGAATTAATCACAAAATATGGCAACCAACAACCGATGAAGCACCATGACAACATTACAATAATCCTTGCAAACTTTGTACCAAAATATCTCCGATGTGAGTAGTTTCTTCTATGAGCATGACTTCGTTGATATAACCGTATGTTTAATAGTTTGTCTAGAGTGTCCAATCTTTTATTTACAACTTTCATGGTATTGTAAGAACATGCTATGATAAATAGTGTCGATAGTAGGAAACTTGACGTCGTTAATATCACAGAAGAAGTCATTGAAGTCTTCAAATGACACGTGGGGGTTAGTTCCACATTACACGTATCTAGCTCGCTGTTTCTCCTTGTTTTTACGGTCACTAAATATAAACTGTACAATAATATAGCAGGAACGGTCCAACTTAGGATCAGAAAGGCACTACAAGTTTTACAGTTCAGCCAAATATTTCTCTTAAATGGACGACAAACTGAGAGAAAACGATCAAAAGCAAGAAGCACCATTTGAATTGAAGTTATTATGCATATCATATCATCGAAGGCATTTACTAAGTCACAAAAAACATCCATTACATGCACTTGGTTGTCCAGACCAGAATTTATATAATCAAATATCCGAAACGGCATAACTATCAACCCGTTTAGAACGTCACATGCGCACAACGACAACAAAAACGCACGTGTCGTGTCCTTCAGTTTCGGCGCTCGAACAATACACCAAAATATGATTCCATTAACAACGACGGTTATAATTGGTGCGCATGTTAGACAGTACCCTATGATCTGTATCACAAAACGATCGTAAACCCAAGATGGCGTCTTACATTGACTCAACACGGTGGTATTAATCCGCTCGGTTGTTGTAATGTCCATAACAAACATTGATCTTTTGATTTAATAAACTGTTTTCGTCACTCTTGAATGTACATTTGTATAATAAGATGGATCTTGAGTTTTCATGGAAATGATCAACTATGAGCCTTAACAAATGCATCTACCATAATTTTAGCCTCTATCAATCCGAAATCCGCAAATAGTTCCGACAGTGTATTAGTAGCAATTCAAACAGATTATCTGCTATGACAGTGGCAATAACTTCTAAACTCCTTATATGCACCTGAAAATCGCACTATTTCTTGTTAATGAAGTGTTTATATTTTAGTGTCCAGAAGAAACAAATCAACTCTCTTTTTAAATATTACCATTACTTCAAAATCAACCAAGCCTGTACAAAAAGCGTATAAAACCTAGGACTTAGAAATCCAAACAGTAGCTTTCAAATTATTGTATTCCACATTCCCAAAATTCAATTCAAATGCACATATATAGTCAATCTTTTCTTCAACTGTAATATATGTATTTTCTACTATCAAACCTGAGTCATTTTAACTATTAGAAACACCTTCACAACCACGATCATTTTCAGCTTCTAGATTCAATAAACGACATACTATGCGTTAATGAAAATTAATGAAAAAAAATAAAATCAATCTCCATTTAATTGCACAGATTGGTTTATATTAGCATTTGTAACAGACGACACTACAATAATATTTGTAGCAGATGATACAACCTGTCGTCTGCTCGAAGAACTTCTCTGTGACAGGTTGATACGTAAAACACCTGAGTTTGTAAATGCTATAAATGCTGTTATTAATCGATACTTGTATCGTGGAGAAATTATACAGTCAACTTATGAGCTGAGTTTCCCATACGGCTTGTTTCTATGAAGAAAGTCCAGAAATAAATACAAGGGGCCCTGAGGATTATGAATAATCAAAGAAGCACAGTTGGTAATGCGCCGGGATTTCGAATCTGGACGAATTTAGGGGGTACGGATTCCAATCCAACCCGGGGAGGGGCGGTTATACCCTTCAATGAAAACACTTTTCTTCTATTAATAAGGAATATGGAGAAGTTGCCGGTATTGTGGAAGGGTAGGCGAGTACTGGTTTGGTGCGTTGGCCTGAGTAAAATAACCTTAATTATGGCGTTAAACCCAGTATTAGAAATAGAAGAAAGCACACTCAGGAAAAGAGAAATGGAAAATTTTGCCTTTAAAGGAGACAAAATATATTTGTAGTGTTCACAATTCAAACATACACGAATTGATATTATTTTTTTCAGAAATATTATCATTATCATCAATTAATTGAAAATTGATCCCACAGGTATTCAATCTGCATTTGATTCCATTAATTGATATCAATATTTAATGAATAAACGAGTCAATATAACATACAATGTACGTGATTTCCCTTGGAAATTAAACCGTTTATACAATCAAGCATGTTTTTATTCACTGGACTTTTAATTATACCGTCTGCCATCCATAAGTTCCTTCCCAAAGGGGCTTGACTTTAATTTTAATTGTAGGTTGCTCGTTTGGACAACCTGCTATTTATTTCACTTGTCTGGCCTGACCAAATGTTTACTAGCAGTAACAAGTCGCCAGAACCCAAATATAGGTTGTCACGGGCAACAGGACGATCTTCAATGTCGAACCTTGTCACAGATTCACAATTTGAATTGTACTAAATAGAATTTCACAGGGCTGTAACAGAAGCTAACTTTAAATGCAATGTTTATTGTTTTGCTTTGAATATCCGCAGATTAGTCATTTGAAAATGAGATTATATATATTTATTAAGTACAATTACGGCGAGTGCCTCCAAATGCAATACGAGACACAGTTGATTATGAATAATACATTTTTGTAAAAAGTTATAGAATTTCGAATAGTGAATGAATTAAACTAGGAAAATATTTTGTTAAATGTGTTTTCGGGTTTTGCATACATGTAGATTTCACCCAATGACTTATAAACTTGTCTATTGATATGCGACAAAACATTCGTAACTTATATTGAATCTTAGTGCAAGAACGTCGTAGAGTTCCGTAAAGAAATTTTAGTAACAATAGCACCTTAAAACGGTTTCATTGAAAAGTTAATTATTCTAGGTAAACTACGTGGCAAGTGTGTCACATTACATGTGTCAGTTAACAAACAATAGTACTAAGTTACAATACCTGCAGACTACTTCCTTGTATACGAAGGTACATGTAGTTTGTAACCAGAATAGTCTAAACACGGTACTGTTGTACTAATAGCACCATCAAACTCGATGATCTTAATAGCGAAACGGTCTCGATATATGTCAATGTACTTGTATTTGCTGCTTGGGTCTAAGACCTTCCGGTGTTTATGGAAGGGGCCATAAATACATGTTATATAGAGACCTTGTTTATCTGAATAAAATTTGTAAACTTATTATATAAATCTTTTTCTTTTCAAACATTCTGGACTTAAAAAACCGCCAAAAGCACAAGTCTTGCAATAACCAAAGGGGTTTATGTGTTGTGGAGAACAGCGTATGTCAAACAGACCCGGGAAAACGCGGAAATAACCAGTCCTAATGCAATTTAATATTGTTACACTGAAAGTTGAATATTCGTTATATTTGAATAAGATTTTAACTTATGAGTGCGAGACGTAAGGCAACATTCTCTGATTCTCAGTAAGAATGCTTCAACTTTAAAGGATGGTTCTTTTTCAATTGTGTACTTAAAAGTTAAAGCAAGGTTTTTGAAGTCTTCTTTTAGTATCACTGTTCAGTCGACTATTGACATTAACTTCCCCGATCATCAAGTCGCTCACCAACTGTTAACATACGGCGCAGATTGCAGCCACAGCATACAGTGCATAACCCTAACAGGAACCCATTTACACCGGGGTGAAGCAATCGCAGGCAAATTTCTTACTCAAGGAAATTAGCAGTGCCCATAATGGGATAAAGTCATAACAATTGACTGGATATGCCCCTACTATAGTATTACAGCGCCTTGTGCAAGTCTTTAAACAAAGTCCATTTAAACCATCTAACTTGAAACAAGAACATACATGTGCATTTGTAGAGAAGAATTGCATTCATGAGAAATTTAAATTGTAAGAACGCTCCTAGGTCCTTGAAGTTAGGTATCTTTTGTCTATTATCTATTCAAAAGTGTTTTTTTTTCGCTGAATAAGCATCTGTTTATTGAGAAATCTATTCAAAAGTCTATTCACATACATTGTATGCATAGCCAACATTGAAAAATATACTCTGAAGTCTATATCAATAAAATGCTGAATATATAGCTGTCAATTCAGAAGTTCAATTCAGAAGTCTATTCAAGAAAACATATATACATGTACATGTATATGCATTCAGAAATCTGTTGAGAAGTCTTTGGTATCGTTCATTTTTCTAAACAACGAACTATTTCCCCTTGAGAACTGCATTACGTATGTTGTAGTTTTGTTTTGTTCACATCTCGAATAAGGTCGCCAACCCACTAAAAATCAATTTTGTAAACATGGCATGTTATTGTTCTTTTAATTTTGGACTCAATCATTAATGGGGGGAAACACGTATGTCTGCAAAATTGTGTCGCAGTTTCAAAGTATTCATTCTTGTGAAAACAAATTAATTGTTCATTTCGCGTGATTCAGTATAATATATTATAAGAGTGAAGATATTTATCACTTTTTAAATATATAAAATGATAAAACATCTATGAACATATTCCTTCCTTCCTGTTTTATGAACGCTCGATTCGTCTAGTGTTAGATTGACGCGCGAAGTTAAAAAAGACACCTCAAAGTACACAATAATCACTGATAAACATTTTTGTAATTTAATCCAATATATGATCAAGCTACAAACGGTGATGGGATTCATAATCTGTCATGATTTCCTCGGAGAATATGAGATCGTGACACGTATCTGAGAATGTGTTCTATATTTGGAATAATTCTAGCGGATTTTAGCTGTATGAATAACTGTGTCTTAATATAGACTATCATACAAGCATGTAGACACGATATGAAACATTCATAATTATTAATAATGAAACACTTAAAGCTGTTCGTTTACAGATTTCAAGTTAATTTTATACTGGGGTTTATCGCCGTGTCAACAAAATTTGGGCTAAAATTACGGCGGCAAGAGCATCTAACATAGGTGTCCCGGACCATTGTCTACAACCAGAACTCACCTACACCTCCACAAGGCCGGAAACTTCACCATACACCTTATTTATGGGGGGGGGGAATTGAAATTATTGTCAAATTTTCTTGGAAGGGTATGACAGCCCCGGGTTTCAAGTTTAATATCAAATTTTCTTAAACTGTAAAATGTGTGTAGAAACCATACAAAAGCAGTGTACTGATAATGAAAAAATATTGCAAATTGCATGACAGGCAACTTTGAAATATGGTGATTTTGAGTATAATAATCTACCAAGTCAGTAACGGAAGTGATGACTTTAGGGTATACAATGTATTATGCGTCTCATTTATTTCTTACAGTTCATATGTCAGATTGCCTTATATGTTTAATTTTGTCAATTGTTAGTTATTATAATTGTATTATTGGTTTGAATTGCATTTGTGTCTAAATGTTTGTACATTGTATATGTATATACATGGGCGGATCCAGCGGGGGTTCAGGGGGGGGGGTCCGGAACCCCCCCCCCCCTAGAATTTGGAAAATGTACATGTCCATTAGTGTATTTCTTGCTTGTAAGTAATTTTTAAGTAGTATGAAGAAATTTTTCTCGGTGCTTAACATAGATTTAATGGTTATGTAGTTTTTATTATTAATATGTTGCACTTTTTCTGCGAAATGTTAATAATGTGAATGCAGTTTGAGGTTCGGACCCCCCCCCCCCTACAAAAGTTGGGACCCCCCCCCCCTAGAAAAAAAATCCTGGATCCGCCCCTGATATATGATCTGTTCTGTTCTTAAAATAATAAGAAATAATTTTCTCAACTCACCCTGATAGGCAATTTTAAAACATTGAACAGTTCAACCAAAATCTACGGACAAATAGCTTTAAAACCTATATTAGTATCATTTCTGTGTGATATCAAATGAGAAAAAAATATCTGTTTGAATGGTAATGTAGTAAAGTTCTACTACTTGAACAACAAAATCGATGATCTTAATAGTCCGGTATATGGTCTTAATATAGGGACATTTTTCTTTCCAAATGAAGGCGTTAGGACTTAAATTTGTCAAAAATTCGCATAATTTTGCAATAATCTAGGTAGTATATTTAATCATTACTTGAGTTTAACCTTCTATTCTTGAAACACGAGTCAGTGGAACACGCTTGGGATGCGACTGGCCCTTACTTGTATGTATTATTTGATATTTATGTTCCAATGTCAACAGAGGAACCCGATTAGCACACAAAATTAACAAGCTTTCCAATCAATTACAACGCACGGGCGCCTCGTGCAGAAATTGACACATGAAATTGACAAGCTTTTCAATCAGTTACAACGTACGGGCACCACGTGCGGAAATTGACGTATGAAATTGACAAGCTATCCAATCAGTTACAGTGCATGGGACATCCGTGCGGAAATGATCACATGATATTAACAAACGGTCTCCTTAATAAAACGTCAAATATATAGATAAATATAAACAAACTAGTGATTTAAATGAATGAGTAAAATCATGCTTGTATATCATTTTTAAATTGAGACTGGGTGGGAATTACGACGAATTGTTCTAATTCTAAGATTTGGTTTTCATTGGCCAATGGTTCTGTGGTATTTCAAACAGTACTAATTACCTTCCAGACTGCACAAAGTTTTGATTTAGGACCATTTTTTCACACAATTATTTGTAAAACGGGTCCAACTGGACCATTGGTGATTTCGATGGATTCGGTGCATGATCCACTGACTAAATTCGAGGACTGTATAAAATTATTGAATTTAGAGGTGTTGGACCGAATTTAGATTTCAATTAAATATCCATTTCGCCAACGTCGGCTCCACTTCGTCCATTTCGCACAAAATTCTAAATTGCGTGTTTTAGTCATACCGGTCTGAGACCATACCGTAGACTACAACAACAACAAAATTATTAGCAGACAAAGTAAATTTTGCAAAAAAGGCTTTTGGAAGAGATTTAAGCATTGTCATACTTCTGTATTTGCTGAAATGACTTTCAGGTACCTTAGAAAAGGGTTCATATGTTTAAAATTGCATGACAATTATTTTTTTACCAGTGAGAGCACTAATTTCAATTCTTGAACTGTACCCGGATAACGCGAAAATATCGGATGCGTTTTTCAAAGATCTGTGTCTTGAATATTTGAACAGTTGAGTAGTAAAAGATACAAACAGCATTCGACCAAAAGACTCAAGTACACGTGCATGACAGAAATTTCTATCAAATACGCAATTAAAATAATGTTTGTCGCCGTTAAACAGGACAGGTATCAATAATGAATGGTTCTAGTTTGTGTCCGTGGATTTAATGGTTATCTCCGATTTAATTGAATAATGAGTCATTTTCTTATAGACCAATGAATATTGAATCGATTCAAATTCTCATTTTGAAAAAGTTGATCATCATGTTCGATAAATATTCTTTTGAAAACAGTAGGAATAAATGACAATAAGGGAGATAACTCTTGATTTTGAGTTACGGAGTCCGTATGTCATGGACTTTATCAACATCATATGCTAAAATAAGGATTTTTTTACTTTTTGGCACGTTTATTAGTTTAAATTTTGACACAATCTCCCTAATAGAATTTTATAAAAATGTCTAAATACATCATATCAGGCAAAAATCGTTTTTAACCATTTTAAGGAATTGTCATACGTTTTCGCGACTCTTTCTTGCGAGTTTCGTCCCACATCTATTCGCCCTGATATCATTCGTCCCAGATCAAATATAAAAAATAGTTATTTTTGTTTCTGCATTTTTACATGGAATGTCTCGTTTTGTGTTGTTTTTATTGATAAATTATTTAATTTACAAAAAATGGAATAAAAAATATTATTAGTCAGTGTAAACATAATATGATACAGTTGATTAAGATTACTTTTTTTCTGCCACCAGATAATCATATAACTAACATGTTAATTGAGTCATTAACTAGTTATTAAAAACATTTAACCTGTTAAGTAATGTGAAAATTAGTGAAAGTTAACTAGTTACTAAATGTGTTAACCATTTTATTTACTAGTTAAAATATAGTTGTTAACTAGATACATTACTACATTGTAGTTAACTTGTACAGTAATAAGAGATATCATGGTTAAATGTTAACTAGTTAACTACAATAGGCGGATCTTGCAGGGGTTGACCCCCTGAAAATTCAAAAATGTATTTTTTAACTTTAAGCCATTTTAGGTAGCATGAAGCAATTTTTCATCGTGCTTGCTTCACTGGCCTTTGTGCTTAACATAGATCCAGTGGTTATGTAGCTTATATTATATATATGTTGAGTTATTCTGCAAACAGTGTATACTGTGCTTGTGATTCAAAAGTTTGGACCCCCCTAGAATAAGTTTGGACCTCCCCCCCCCCCCCCTAGAAAAAAATTCTGGATCCACCCCTGAACTCCTTATGTAACTTGTTTACCACTTCATTAACTAGTTAATTTAGTAGTTAACTAGTTACATAACTAGATATCCACTTTCCAATTAGCAATATTTAGATGCAACACAAACTGGAATAAAGTTCTTATTTAAAGAAATGCCCATATGTGTCTAATGAAAATGTCAAAAGTTTGCCAATGAAGAAAGTCACTGGATAAATACAAACAAGTACAATGTATAGTTAACTGGAAACACGATAATTTTGACATGCAAGCATGATAATAAGGAACTAATTGCATGAACTAAATGTGACTCTATTATGAAATAACACATATAATGACTTACGCTTGAATAACGGTTTAGTGCATCGTTACTAAACAGTCACGCGCTACATTGTAGTTTTTGATATGGATGAAATAAATAATCAATAGCTTTGATGTTTAATATTAACCATAGACGGATCCGGGGGGGGGGGGGGGGTCAGGGGGGTCAGGACCCCCCCCTAGAATTTGGAAAAATGTACCTGTCCATTAGTGTATTTCTTGCCTGTAAGTCATTTTAAGTAGCATAAAGCAATTTTGCTTGATGCTGTTGTATTTATTATCAATATGTTGCATTTTTTCTGTATAATGTGGTTGTGGTTCAAGGTTCGGACCCCCTAGAAAAGTTTGGACCCCCCCTAGAAAAAAATCCATGACCCGCCCCTGTTAACAAATTCAATAAGCCATGATTGATACTGCTTTGTCATGCTGGAAACATGTAGCTTGGTTGTTTAATGATATACTCAGCAAAATTATCTAAAATAACAACATTGTCAGTTGATGTACTTGAATAATCAGCATGCATGTTTGTTAGATGAGGAGTGTTTATCACAAATCTTGTTACTGAGTGAACATATCACATGACCAAATGATTGGAGACAACACGACACCTAGTGTTACTCAGAAATCAACGTTAAACTATCATAAGCGGACAACACTGTTTTGAGACTAACGAAGAAATAGTTGTGTTTTAGTTCAACTAGTTGGCAGTTTCTCCATTATGGAGTGTAGAGTCTAAGGGCATATGACACAAAATCTTTAGACACTTTGATACTTACCAGAATGAAAACTGTGACCCCAGAATGGGGCTAATTTTGACTCTAGGGGGAATTACTTGTACAATCTTTGGAGAAGATCTTAAGGTGATGCCACATATGAAAGCTCTAGGCATTACATACTTTGAGAAGACTTTTAGGAATGTCTATATTTAAATCAGTTGGCCCCCTCATTATCAACCCAAGGTGCATAACTTGATCAATCGTTGTAAGGACTTTCATTTGGTGCCACATGCTAAAGTTCGTAGCTGTAGGCTTGATTGTTCCTTACAGGACAATTTTTAAAAAGTTGTTGATGCTGTACACATGTACCCACTATCACACATCTTGCCAGACCCCATAATAGCTCACAGTTAGCAGTTGGTGCACAGGTGAGCTATGAAAGAAAAACAAGAATAGAATTCTGAGTATATTTAATTATTCATATAATTTCATAATCAGTAATAAATAAATTACATGCATAATTACAATAAAAATTAACAAGAATCACATAATAAAGTAATAACTGGGATAACAATAGTAAATGCAACCTTGGAATTCTGAACACATTAGGCACCAAATATTTGGTTAAAAGTGATCAGCATTTACAAGAAGAGCAGTGGTCCAGTAGTAGTAGGTTTACTTCAGACATTTCCAAAAAACAATGAATTGAAAAAATATATGGCAAAAAATATCTTCACATATGTGTAGCACCAGTAAAAATATTCATAAAACTACATACACTGTACACAAATACACATTACTGTATACAAATACTTAAAACATGAGATCATAACACCTTAAATATTCTGAATCATAACATTGATACATAAACTTGAAATTGATTCTTTAGTTTGTTATAAGAACTTAATAGAGTTTGTAACAGAAGCAGCGATTTTTATGATGAACTGTTGCTATTTTGCTCTAAGTTTTTACTAAATTTTATAAAAATTAATACAATGGTATATATATCTAAAATTAAAATACAACATTTTTAAACACGTATTTGGTTTTTTCCCATTATGATACAAACAAGCTTTTACTGCTTGAAAAAATAAATGTACAAAAAACAAAAGGATTTAATCTGTGTTTTATGCTTTTCAGCAATAATGTGTAAACGACTTTACATGACTAGAAAAACTAATAAATTGGAATTCTGAATTACCTATTAACAGGAAAATTACAAACATACAATAATACCATTACCATATTTCTGCTTAACAAAAAGTTCACATAACAATTCTTCAAATCAATGCTTTGATATACGTTTTCAAGGTATTTTTTCATCTTTTTGAATCATTGTGATTTCCCATGATACATACCCTGGAAATCTAGATTTCTTAATTTTTCTTGATTTTTTTATTTTTTTCTATATCTGTATTATAAGTTCCTAATCAAATCTATTTTTAGACAATTTTAGTGACAACCTTTCCTATACCATCTATTTCTACCTCCACTACGTCCCCAGCCTGTAAATAAACAAATAAAATAAATAGACTAACAGATTATCATACTAATAAAGTAACCTATGATGGATTTACACCACATTAACAAATTTATTCAAACACATGCCAGAGGTTAGTCGACTATGGTTGTTCCCTGGACAAGACTAAGAGCTCTGGACCAAAGCTTTTCATCGTAATTAATTTGTATACAACAGTAATCTTACAAATTACAAATGGGCAGTCAACCACATTGTCATTAAAAAGCTAGCTTGAAGAAAATGATTGAAGAAGTGCTGTAATATACCTTTTCAAACAATAAACACAATACATAGCTTAGTAACAGATTATAGTGATAGACCTTACACATATTTATATATGTTTATAAAGGGTCATTGTTCAAATGAAAAATATACTAGTTAATTATCACCATGCTCATCAAATTAACTTTAACTGCTCCGACAAAATCTACAAATTAAATTAACAAGTAATCCTTGAAAAAGGAAACCCCCACACGATGTGAAAAGCAGAGGAGTTTCAAATGTTTGCTTCAGTGTAGCAAAACACTTCATTATTATTCCAAATTTATACAGCACTTGTATTCATGTATAGGCATGTTCAAAAGTGCTTTACAGATGTAATGTAATTTGAAAAAATAAAATGAAATGACCTCATAGGAAATTGCTACATTGTTCTAGCTAGTGCTAGTCTTAAGGAACAGACTATTGCTGTTAAAGGAGTGTTACCTTCATATATTCCGGAGGTTTTCTGAAACATCCAACACCAGGTGGGGTACCTGTGAGTATAAGGTCACCAGGCTTCAAGGTCATAAATCTACAATAAACAATAAATTTTATAATAATAATAAATATAATAATGATAAATAATGATAATACATGTACATAATAATAATACACAATAATACATGATAAATAATACATACTGATAATACTAATAATGAATTATTAATAATCAATAATATCTATGTAAAAATAATTATAATTTAAATTATAATTGTGATAAAAATAGATACTGATAATAACATATGACATTAACAAAAAATGATATTATTAAATAATAATAATAATAATGATAATTGTGATAATTATAATAATAGTTATTATTATGATGATAATTTTCAAAATTTAATGAACTACAAGGTCAAAGTTCAAATTGTTGCAACAAATCAGAAATGTTTACAGGAATGCTGAATGCTTCTTATACTGATAATTTTCAGAAAACATATTATTTTTGATTTATAAAGATTTCAACGATACCAAAAAGAATTAAAAGTGGCAGCAAACCTTAGTTATTGCATAAACATAATAATTCTTTATGACGTAAGAGTGATAGGTATAATGTGACATTTAAGTTGTTGGATAAAAAATTAATGAACTTTAAAAAAAGGAGTAAAAGTGTAATACACAATATATGGAGAAAATATCTCTATTGTCAAATTTTCATGGAAGGGAATAGCCTTTTCTCAAATAAGAAGCAAATTAAAATAACCTGCTTTTGGGTCTAATTTATGAACCTACAGTGACCACTGGCTTTAAGTGTTCTCTGCTATACTGTAGCCTGATGTGTTTCATAAAGATTTTCTTACCTTGTTACAAATGCAATAATCTGTTCTGTTTTATGAACTAATTGATTAGTGTTACTATCCTGTTTAATGATACCATTTAATCTACATCGTAGTCCTAGATTATGTGGATCTGTTCAAATATAAACAATACAAGTCATGATATATTTTACAAAACAAGTCTTTGTTTGCAGGTTGGGTTTAAAGGTATTAGTTCACAGATTTAGTTTAATTTTTCTATAACTTCAAAATACCATTCAGTGTCATTATCAGAACACTACTTTCCTGCTTCCAAAAATATTTTCATACAATTTTTATAGTTTTAGAAAAAAGTTGATATTTAAGTTAAAATCTGTGAATGAGTACCTTTAACGCCATAGCAACACATTGTATAGGTCATATTATGGCTGTGGGTCAACCTACTCACTGTTTCCTGAAAAGGCTAATTTAACTATTAACCAGTTACTATGCTTATACTTCCATCAGTTACTGACAACTGCCTTACATGATTAAGAATTAGTTGTGTGAGGGAGAATGGCCAAATAGAACCCAGTGTTTACAACTAGATTGAGTGAAGCAATCGCTAATAGAAATGTTTGAAAAAAGGACATTAACAAATCCCTAGCAAGATGCAAACCTGTGACCTCTAAGTTCTATATGTCCTAGAGGCATGCGGCCAACTACTGGACAACGGCTCTCAGCATTCTGTTTACAAAAAAACAACTGTAATTAAGAAGTTGTATTTAATTCTAAAATACTCAAGAGATCATATAACAATTGCTCAATTATATTTAATTCTCTGATATTATTAAAAACAATTATTAATTTTACAGGCAGTTAATCATAATTAAAATAAACTGACTAACAATGACAAAGCAAACTTATATTGATTATTAAGTAATGTTTCCAATAAATTAACCTTTTTATAACTTAAACACCAGCAGTTATAACGTGATGTTGCTTATTAACATGCTGTTCTATTATAACGATAATAAAAATCAATAAATTTCTAATTAGATAAAAATGGAACATTTTTCTTAGCAGATGATATGCGAAAGAATATTAAATATTTTGTGGGCTTGACTATGTTTAATGAAACACTACCAGGAGTTTAATGTTAAAGGATAGATTATCACACAGAGTCATTAACAGCATGGTCATGGTCAATCTGATTAAAACCCGATCTAAACAATTTTCGCTCGCAGACTCGCTAATTTAGATCTGGCCTTTTCCAAACGAAGGTCATGTTCAGGCGACCTTTTCTCATCATAATATTCATGACGAAATTGTTATGATACGTAACTTGTTTACATCGTCTACGTCACGCAATTTGAAATGAGCCACCCAATCACAGACTGTGAATAATACTGTTGTTAAATAAGCATGCAAACCTTGGTCTAAAAATAGAAATTACAAAATCAAAATGTGTTTACTAGTGTTTTCGTCTAGATGAAAGCTACGCATTGATTGGTGGATACAAAGTTCTCGACGTGACCTTCCACGGAGAAAGTAGAGAGCCTGTACGACAACGCTCTACAGGATATCTGTTTACGGATAGTGAATGAAATGCTACCAGGAGTTTAATGTTAAAAGATAGATTATCACACAGAGTCATTAACAGCATGGTCGTGGTCTATAGTCATGCGATTTACAACAATTACTAATCAAGTAAACAAGCAAGTGTTTTTCACCCAGGGCTCAAATTTAACAAAAAAATTGGACTTGCAAATTTTTGCGAGTTGATTTTATTTTATCTCACAAAATGAAAAAAATCATTGGAATTCTTTTCTCCAAATTTTAATAGCATACATAATTACTATTCGTCTATGCAAAACAACATAGTACTATATTTAACTGTAGATAGAACAAGGGTGTTATTGTGGGATAGACAAAGAATATCGAACATTATTTAGAGTGAATGGCAAAGATTTGCAAGTAAATTACAAGTTACTCACAATTATCAAAATCTATTCACATTTTGCGAGTATGTGAGCTTGAATTCAAGCCCTGTTTCCACAGTTTCCTCTTTCTACACAAATAAATGAGATCATGTAAAGCATAAAAATTTATACTATTCTTTCAATGAAAATTCCCAATTGGTTCCTGGAACATTGATCGCTAGCTTCAAATCCTCCTCACAAAAATTAAATACAATGGAAAAATGATAAAAAGGGTCTTTCCCAAATATTTTGTGCAAAGGACTCAAAATAACCAATTACACTTTGAAAGCTAACAGGGCCATTTCTAATAAATAATTATTTCATAAAGAGTAGTAAACTGATTCATTTTAGCTCAATTGTGAAACAAGTTATTACAACTTAGATTTATCATTTTCGAGTCCGCTTACTAGTCCCCTAGTACTGAGCTAGAAGGATCAAGTTTCTTGCTCAAGGAAACAACAAGGTATGTTTTGGATAGAATTTGAACCAACATGGAGCTGGCTATCCAACGATTACCAGTCCAACGTCGTAACTGCTCGACCATGCAAGCTTAAATTCAATCTTTGCTACAAAACATCTGACCACTAATCATAACTTAATAAAAATACCTCCAAGTTCATCCGTGGTAACAATGGCAGGACCAAGTGGACAGAATTCATCCATAGCTTTACCAATCAACCACTGTCCACCATTTAATCCAGGAGTCAGTTGCCAATCTCTAGCACTGATATCATTAGCTACTGTATAACCAAACACATACTGCATGGCATCTTCAACCTTTAAATAACAAAAGTAGCCTAAACAGCTAATAGATTGTTAAATCAAAGCGCTGAAGCCACTGCATTACTTTGGGTTACAAAGTTAAAAATTTCATAGGTGTGATATATTTTCTTTGCAATAAGTAATAAGATTTAGCCTAACCTTGACCTCAGATAGTGGGACTTCCTAGTAAACTTATAAGGTAAGAAAGGCAACTCACAAATGCAAACATCAATATGTATTTTAAATAATTTTAGGTGATTCAATATTTCATCAAAGAATACATTTCTAATTATTTGCATGTGCTATACACATATACATTGTATTATCTTAAAAACTTATTGGGCAAGAAAAAGGTCCAATTAAGGACTAAGTCAATATGATTAACAAGGGAGATCACAAGTACAAACCTTGTGATTCACAATAGAGAATTATCTCCCTTACCAATCACAAGTTAACCAAATTCTTGTAAAATTGCCCTATATCTTTTATTTATGTCTAATGGTAGAATATTTTGCGAGACCAATAAGGATGACTTGAAGTAATGACTTTTGTAATACATTTCGTGTAAAGTAAACTCTTTGGTCTTCCTTGGAAATATTTTTTTGTCTATTTTGGAGGATTTCTTTTGTCTTCTCTGGAGGCCATTGTATTTTCTATATTAAAGAAATAATCTTTTTGGAATATTTTGAAGAAAAATTGTCAGTTTCTTTTATTTTTTGTGAGCACAGACGATTTTACTTTCAATACAGGCTATCTTATTAGGCTCTTGAGAACATGTCTAGTGTAATGAAGATCAATCTTACATCCAATATGGTTTATATTCTTAGTTTTAAATACTCTTACCTTAACATTCTTTGCTTCCTTTCCAACTACAATGGTCATTTCAACTTCCCAATCCAAACACTGAAACAAAAATAAGCATTTTAGTATAGCTTGTTCACAATGGTTTAAGGTGGATGAATAAATAAAACGACAGCTGTCAGAGGAGACAGCATGCACGACTTTTCTCAGTTAATCAGTGAATGGGTTTTAATAGTAAGGAGGAAGTAGTAATAATGAATAAGTATTCCAAGTTTGAGTTGAAAATCTTTGATAGTATTGAAGTTTGTAAAAACTTTAACCTTGATTTTGGATGTTTTCTAAGTAAAAAAGGGGCATTACTCCTAAAACAGTGTAGCCAGGGTTATGGGCATTTATAGTAAGGTGGAGGTAGTGATGATGAATAAGTATTCCAAGTTTGAGTTGAATATTTTTGAGAGTATTGAAAGTTATTTAAATTTCTAAAAACTTTAACCTTGATTTGCAACGCAACGCCAATGCCCGGGTGACAGTATAATCTCTCATTTTCTTCGAAAAGTCGAGCTTAAAGTGTACCTTGAAAATCTGCATGGCTTGTCATGTCAATTATTAACATTGTATAAATATGATTTAAATCCTTTAACTTGTTGATATATACAGAAATAATCCAGGTTCAAAATAGTTAGCTAAATAAATTCTTTTCTTAATTATTGTTTTAGCCCAAGACATTCGATAGTTGACTCATGCAAGTGAAAATTACTTATAAATCCTTTAGTTGAGCTAGGAATGGCAAAGGTTCCTAATTCCTTTTTTAGGACAAATACACTCGATAAAGGCCATCAACTTAGATGGTTGCAATAATGTTGAACCCTGCTCTTTAATGTACCAGGGCTCAATTTTGAGCTTGCATACTCGCAAAATGCAAGTGGGTTTAGAAAATTGCGAGTAACTTTTATTATAACTCGCAAATTTTAGTGAGTTGAGTCACCACAATAATATCACTGTCTTTACTAATGAGGCTCAAATTAGCATTGAACGGTCAGATAGATCGATAGTAGGGTCTTTTGCTCTACTGTATCGCTACATGTTACTATGAGCGTGGAAAGTATTCATGTTACTGATGTCACAAGCTAAATTCTGACACATTAAAAAAATGTTTGGAGATTGAATTGCGAGTGATTTTTTTCATTTTGCAAGTTGAAACTAAATCAACTCGCAAACATTTGAAAGCCAATTTTTTGTTTAAAGTACTAGTTCTCAGATTTAGTTTATTTTTTCTATAATATCAAAATACCATTCAGTGTCTGTAACTGTGTCAAAAAATTAATTCTTATTATTTTAAGACAAACTGATCTATTTGTTGCAAGAAATATACAATAAAAGTCACAAAATGCACTAAAATTGTCTATACTGTCACATAAGGGTATATATTTACTACATGAAACACCATCAATGATCATATGTAGATCTATGTCATTTTGCACAAAAATTGTCATTATCAGAATACTACTTTCCTGCTTCCAAAAAAGTTTCCGTACTGCTACAATTTTCATAGTTTTAGAAAAAGTTGATATTTAAGTTGAAATCTGTGAAAAAGTACCTTTAAATTCAAGCCCTGCATGTACTCACTTTTGTTTCTGTTGGATAAGTCATCTTGTCATCAGGGGAGATTATACAACTTGGAAACTTATTAAATATAACTGGTTGTACGGGTACTGGTGCATTCTGCTCCTCGCAGTGATCTATATAGTTCATACCAATACATAATACTTTATCACATGATGTTATCGGTGCTAATATCTTCACATCTTTACGTTTCACAATACAGTCAGATCTGTTAGATAAACTAAAAGAAAACAAACAAGTTTCATTTGTATAGATTTTGTTTTACATCTTATTTTGATTATGTTAGAAAGGCAATGAGTGATGACTGCTTAACAGATATGCTGATATGGTCAAAACCACACTCGGTAATTTGCAAAACCCCAAAATGGCAGTCATGATTGGCAAACCCATTTCCAGACATGCATTGATTGACAGACTCCATTCTCGTACACATAGGCTATCAAGATACTCAATCTAGTCTCGATAGCCTCGGGTATAACTATAAAAGTGTGTCCACTCAATTTTTAAGCCCATGTTATGTTCGAATCTACTAGGGTGTAAACACAGGTTCTGTAGATTCAAACCAATGAAATTCAGAGGCAGGGGGACGGTCAATCTGATTATAACCCAATCTACAATTTTCCTCTCGCCTACTCGCTAATTTAGATCTGGTCTTTTTCAAACGAAGGTCACGTTCAGGTGACCTTTTCTCATCATAATATTCATGACGAAATTGTTATGATACGTAACTTGTTTACATCGTCTACGTCACACAATTTGAAATGAGCCACCCAATCGCAGACTGTGAATAATACTGCTTTAAAATTAGAATGCAAACCTTGGTCTAAAAATAGAAATTACGAAATCAAAATGTGATTATTAGTGTTTTTGTCTAGATGAAAGCTACGCATTGATTGGTCGACACTAAGTTCATCTTGACGTGACCTTCCATGGAGACAATAGAGATCCTGTGTGACAACGCTCTACAGGATATCTTTTTACGGAGATTGGGGGACAGTTAGTCCAAACCACAGACGGTCTCTTTCTCTGTCTCTCTCTTCCAACAATGCATGAGATTTAATTTTGATAACCTATATATGTACAGTACATATAGATTCCCTGTAACAGTTAGTAAATCGGTCGTGCATTTAATTAGGATAAACACACCCAGAAATATCTTTATATACATTATATCTCGTTTAGGATAACATTAGACATTGTTTACATAGATTAAAGTTATCATAAAGTTAAACAACCTATATTTTGTACATGTATTTTCACCTTTTCGCAGTTTCCCAAAGCTGTGGACCTGCCTCCAAAAAACTTCTTGTATCGGAAGGAATCGTTGAGTCCGCGGCGGTCAAGTTCACAATATCTCCATCTTGACCAAGTTCCAGTCCAACGTACCGACTGTCATTTTGTAAAAACTGAACAATCCGCATTTTTGGAACACCACCTTCGTGTCAAATTTGTTATCTTTGCGAAGTGACCATGACCCTGGTTACTCGGAATCCTTCCGCTCTTATCGTCGAGAGTCACGTGTTACGTTGTCACGTGATACTTCAAGTCGGCGTTTGGACAAAATGGCGAATCCCAGGTGAACTTCGATTTTTCTCTCTTGAAATTTTATTTTATAATGGCTTAATTTATCGTTGAAAATAATTTATTATTTTATATTTATGTTATATTTTAAATGTTTCATCTATACCTAAATTGTTTTGTTGTTGTCAATGCTTAATATCGCTTTATTTACAGGATTTACTTCAAAATACTTGAACGCAGTTCTAAGCTCGACATTCTATATCGTACTTGAAAAATACATAAGAGCCTGTCGCATCCAAAAGCCAAAATTTTGTTTAATACTTCTACTTCTACTTCTACCAGTTACTGGCCAAATTCAACAGACTGAATATAACTGCCAGGTGGTTGCGCAAAAAGAGAAAGAAAAAGAGTTAAAAGTAAGAGTATATACAAGTTAAAAAGGATAAAAACAATGATGCAAGGATGAGACTAGATAAAGAGTTTGGCTAATTGAGCTTTAAAAGCATCAACAGAGCCGACTGATGTAATATCATTGGGAAGACTGTTCCGTTCTTTAATGGTTTGTGGGAAGAAAGAATGTTGGTGATGTATAAAAATATTTTTTCACAAAACAGGTATTGGGCTTTGGGATGAAACTTTTGTATTTGTTGTTTTTATGATTATTGTAGCATGTTTTAACTTGTAAAAATTAATAATAATTTGGTGTTTTGTAAAGGGGATGGGCACCTGTGGAAAAATACCCCTTCTCAAATAGGAAGGAGTGTCATTTTCATTTGTAGAAGCCTAGTTGCCAGGATCTAATTTAATTCTAAAAATGCTATGTCTATTCATTACGTGAAAATACATTAATTCTGTACTCATGATTCTTTAAATTAGATATTTAATATTTCTTTCATGCTTTACGGTGAAACGTCACGTTATTCGATGAAAATAAACGATGAAAATATAAATTTTATATTTTCATGGCTGTGAAAATATAACCTTATATTTTCATTGTTCATGACGTCATATTTGATGATAAATGACATCATCTTGGAGTAGAAAGGAAGTCACGTTATAATTTGTGTAAAATGCATCAAATAAAACGCAAAACTAAGCATGAAAGAAACAGAATATTCGTCAACTTTGGTGTAAGATGATTTTTATTTCAACTCGTGAACTCAGAAAGTGACATTTTCACTCGTGGCTATGCCACTCGCGAAAATATGTTTTCTGAGCTCACTCTGTGAAATAAAAATTGATCTTACACCAAAGTTGACAAATATCCTCCATATATAAATTATTGGACAAATATTAAGTATTCAAATCAGAAGGGGTATGTAATGTATGTGTCACTGACAGTTGAGTATAGTTTTACAATACAATCATGAATTTATATTAAATATATTTTTGATATTTATATATATATATACAGTCGAGATTCACCTAATGACCGGTCCAATAATAACACCAACTACATAATACGGGCACTTTTTGTAAGACCGGAATTATTTTCTATATATTTTAATAGTCGTAAGGTCCGATAATGAGACCGTCTTGCTATTCCGTAATATAACCACTTTTTTAGACTCAACCTGTCTAATTGCACTAATTTGGGGTCCAATATTACGACCAGTCTACAGCAGTTGTTGACACGTTGTGTGTAACAACTTTTTATCGAGTATTTACAACTTAATTGATAGTTGACTTGTAAACAATTATGTAATAGGTATGACAATATACTTATAGTAACCACAAAATAATTGATAAAAGCATCGTTAATTTTGATGAGTTACAAAAGCATTGTTTGTAAAATGTAATTGTCAATGATGGCAAATGTTTGGTGAAGTAAAATGGCGATTAGTCCCTCAAATCAACTAAACTTCATAGCAAATTAATTAGTGAATTATTTAAGATTAATTAAAAAGAAAGTTAAACAGAGGAACTGCGATAATCTCTATTTTGTTTGATATATCAAACTCAAATTAGTTAAGAATGTGTTTCATCTGCCTACTGAGTGTTCTAAACAAAGAAAACGAAAGTAGCATTTCCTTCACAACTATGTGAAAAGTCGTCTGTCTCATCAATTTGCATACGGTTTTTAGCAAATATGTTCCAGTCATCTCATTATTTTGCGTACAATTCTAATTATTGTTTGTTAAAATTCAAATAACTGCCAAAATTGAAATAAAACACTAATTTTTATAGCGTAGTGTCAGATGGGCATAAACTCCAGTATACGGAATAGTGCGATGGGTATAAAGTCTCGTGACGCTACGGACCTTGTGGATTTTGTGATGACGAAACTATAGTCAGTCAGTTTCTTGGTTAGATTACTAATTCACAAAATGTCAGTAAAGGACTGTGATTTAAACAGTGTCTGAAATTAATAAGATATTCAGTTGTTTAGAAATAGTAGCAAGATTATTCTTGCTTTCTATTTGTACTTTGTAACAATTAACTGTTATACTCAATATGCAAATAGATGGGTTTGCTATTAAGACCGACTTGCTATTAAGACCACTTTCCAGGTGGTCTTATTAGTGGAACTTTACTGTATATATTTAGCTAATAATTGTGCATTTTTACGAAGACCCACTTAAACACATTAGTTGTATTTTTGTAAGTAAAGACTTAATATTTCATTGAAAATATTTAAGTCCATATTTTATCATTTGAGAAAAGTTAAACAGTTGTGTATAAAACATGTTAATTTCTTTTGCTGTACATATGCATCCTTGCGTTTTTATGAAAAGGAAAATACTTCTTTTTTTTTCATTATTCAAAATAAATATGTTATGGTTTTGTTTACATTCAAAGTCATTGCATAAATATTTTTATGATATTATCTATTGCTTATAATTGCTGGATGGATATATAATTATCTACCTCCAAGAATTTTGTAGTTTTGTTTTATTTATAAGATATAATCAACATTGCATCATACAGTTTTTTCTACTTTGTACTTTCATAAAGTTAAGTTTCTATTTTTAACTTAAACTCATAATTGCATAATTTCATTAATTTAAGTTCTATTTTAAGCTCACATTCATTCTTGCATAATTATATAACTCTGTATACAATTGATGACACTTTTCAAAGTTCATAAATTGTTATTTTGTTTACCACATCCGATATTCATATTTTTAATTGATCACGCTGTTTATAAAACTCTATTTTTTTTTATTTCCTGTTGTTTTTCATTTGTTTATACATTTGTGTAAATAAAGATATAAAAAAAAATAATTGCGCAGTGCAAAGTTTGTCCTTGAGATTATTAATATAAAAATTTCAAGGTTGTTAGTTCATAAATAGCAATATAAACAAGTTCACAATCCTTTGGTGTACAGTAGAACTCAGTTATAACATACTCGGTTATAACATACACTCAGTTACAACATACCATTTTTCCTGGCCCAATTTTCATATTTTGTATATAACATACTTAGTATTGCTATATGGATATAACATACCTCGGTTATAACATACCTTTTTTCTTTGGCCCAGCGAGTATGTTATATCCAAGTTTTACTGTATCAACATAGATATGATAACCTGTATTCAAAGTCTAAACTGAATTATCGGTCAATATTACAGTACAGCTTGTAGTTACTGTCCGCTGAAACATGGCTATACATTAATAAGCTAACTTTTGAACTGCAGTTGAGTTAGTCGAGCTTTAGTTTATACTAATTAAATAAACTCAATTGTGAAACAAGTTTTTGCAACTTAGATTCATCAGTTTCAAGTCTACTTCTTGGTCCCTTTGTACTGAGCTAGAAGGATAAAGTGTTTTGCTCATGGAAACAACAGGGTTAAGGTTTTGAATGGGATTTGAACCAACATGGAGCTGGCTATCTGATGATTACTAGTGTGTGGCCATACTAGTCATTTTGTTTAAAACATCAGTTCACCCGTATTAGAGGTCCTATGGTGCTTTTCACAAAAATTCTTATGAAAAAAATCTTTGTAAGTCAAAAGCAAAAACATTAATAATACGCTCATTTTTTGGCATATCGATTCTAAATATTATACAAGATGTGAAGAATTGTGTATACCTTTTGAATATCATATCATAGTTATGCTTATTATCCGTCTGACTTTGAAGTGCTAATTATATGAAACAGACATACGGTTTTTTTTGGTAAGAATTTTGTGAAAAGCGCCACTGTTTTACACTGAGGAATTAACAAATGTCAAAAGAATTGAATATTCATTCTTAATTATTAGATAGTTGATGAATCAGCCTGGCTAGCTCAGTATGTAGCTCACAAGTTTACTGAACAATGGGTCTTTGTATCATTTCCCAGACTGGGCATACTTTCTTGGAATGAATTAATTTCAGTGGCAATTATCCTTCCTACCACAGATAATTAATCATGTAGGGCAGTGGTCAGTCACTGGCAGAAGTATGCACCTTGAAACTGGTTAACTGCTAAGTCCAAAGATTTACCCATTTTAGGAACAGTGAGAAGGTTTACTGACTGCAGTGATTTGACCTTTACAATGTGTTGCAAGTGTGTTAGACCCTATCGCAAAAATAAGGGTAAGATAATTGATGTTATTATTTTTGTATTCTTTCAGTGTTCCTGAGCTTATTGCTAATCTTGATGTTAAAGATAGTAAATATGACAGTGTGATAGTTGTAACAGATAAGATTGAAAAGTTAACTGGTAACTTAGAATGCTTGAAAGCTCCCATTGAAAATTATGCCAAGGCAAGTATACTTCTAGTTTGCTTTCTTCTTGCAAAAGGGAGATGATTTATCATGATTTTATAGTAGTAAAAGGGAGACAATTTGTGATGAATGAGTCTTTTGCTGAAACATTGTAATTGTAAGAAATGGGACATAATTTGACATGAGTTAGTATTTGTAGTGAAAGGGAGGTACTTAGTGATAAGTGTGTTTTTGTAGTAAAAGGAAGATAATAAATGATGTGTGTGTCTCTAAGAAAATAACGAAATCAGAATATATTAGTTACACTTAAATTTTATTTAAGCAAGTTAACATTCGATCTTAGGCAAGTAAAAAAATATTTTTAGTCGCTTTAGTTGTATTTAGAAACTGGGCACCATTAAGTGAGACCAAAATTTAATGATTTACAAAAAAGTTATTGAAGATTAATTTTGGCAAATTGACATTGAAAATTATGGGTAAAATCCAAGTAATCCAACTAATTGGACCTACCTATTTGAAGAGTATACCAGGGGAAATAACTGACTAAGGTCCCTTATTGTTTTATTAATGTAGGTTGACAGTATCAAAGATGTAGTATTGATTCCAACTGATGTTGTTCCATCAGGCAGACTGGTAAGAATTCTATTGTATCTTCATTTTTAGCCGGATTTTTCAACGAAAAAATTTGGCTAATAGTTTGGCAAAACGCAGGCGGGGGGTGTCATTAACAATTACGTTAAAGTTTTTTTTTTACCATATATTTCTGCCATTTATTGTCTGATCTTTTTGAACCTTCATACAATGATAACATACCATGTGATGAACAGAATTAGAAAGTAACCACAACTCTACCTGCCTTTATTATGGATTATTTCCCTTTGTAATTTTTGTGTTAAAGTTTTTAAATCCAGCTTTAATGTGGTTTTCACATTACAGTTTTGTTAATGGGTTTAATGCCATAGCAACACATTGTATAGGTTATATCACGATGGTCAGTCCACCTACTCACTGTTCCTGGAAAGGCTTAGTCTCTGGATTTAGCTATAAACCAACCACTATGCGCATACTTTTGTCTGTGAATGACTACTGCCCTACATGATTTAGAATCAGTGGTAGGAGGGAGAATGGCCATAGAAAATTATTTCATGACCAAGCTGCTTGGAAGTATGCCCCACCTGGGAATCGAACCTACATCCCCTCGATCAGTAGACTTGTGCCCTACTGACTGAGCTTGCCGGGTGGGCTCTTATTGTATCTATGTTTAGATATTAGGGTCAAAGAAACAAAGAACATTTACTAAACTTGTTCTTAATTACAGTTACTGTTTTTGGAAAACCATTTAAAAAAAACAATGTATAAACTTATAAATTTATGAATGCACCATATTTATAAAACTTGAACCATGTATTTATTTTCCATAGTCAGAGGTGTGGAATTCAAGATTTTCCACTTGTCTATTGACTTGTGAAATCTAAAAATCAACTTATCCTGGAGAAAAAAGCACTTGTTCACAAAATAAACAATTACTGAATTGCCAATGAAATAATAATCATGCCAGTTTGTTTAAATTTATAATGTTGACTAATGTTTTGTTATAGATCTGGTCCCCTACTGGGCCCCTAGACCGAGACTATGATGATGTCAGAAGATTTTATGATGCTGGAGAAACTGGAATGAAAAGGTAAATTGTTATAAGGGGCCATGTATATCCCTATGTCAAAAAGGAGCGTAAAAAAACATATCAAGAACACCATATGTCAAAGAACAGACCTTCACGCAGTCAGATGGAAAAGAGGGAGATGTTTTAGATTTTTTTAACTTTTGTTATAAAAGGGATGCCCCAAACAAGTAGCAAAAAACCAAGAACCTAGGGGTTTTGCCTTTGAACAGAATGGAATTTTGTTTTAAGTTATTGTGGGAACCTTGAGATATGCTTTAGTTAATCTAGTGCATGACATTAAAATTTAAGTTTTTATTACTCCCTCGAAAGGGTATATAATGTTATGGTGTGCTTTTTTGTCATGTCTGTTTCATGCTGTATTGTTTAGAGTCAGGCTGGGAATGAATACAAATTTTGATATTCAAATATTTTTTGATATTCGAATATATTTGAATATATATTCAAATATTCATCTTATAAAACTAAAAAAGATTCCAATTATGTCTGTGCCTCATATTGCGATTTTTGTGTCTAATTTTGTTTATTTGAATACTAGGCCACTTCGGTTCATATAGAATTAACAATATCTGAAGTTTCAATGAATTTTGAAGGGATCCTTCATGATCTGTCTATAATCTAGATTTTGTACAGTTAATTGGGAATCATAACAATTAATTGTTAACACATGTTAAACAAACATGCCTACTATAAACATGCTTCTACGATTTTAATTGCAACTTGGTGTGGCAAAAATTGAAAAAGCCCATTTAAATGCTGATAATTTTGAATATTCGTATTCGTTTCTCAATATTCAAATATTAGATGACAATCCGAATATTTGAATATTTTTCCTGGCACTAGTTTAGAGCAATGATGGTTGTTGTTATTGTATATAATATATAAAAGTTATCACTATTTATTACAGAGCATTGAAAGCTGGTAGTAGATCTCCATTGTTAGTTCGTCCTATAGATAAAACATTTCCTGAAGCAGGTAAATGTGCTACACTAGGAGCCTTACATGCTGTATATGTGGTATGTATCTTAATCTTGAGTCACCTTCCTTGTCTTGAATGAAACCTACATTTGCCTGTTTCGTTCAAAGATTCATTAGCGGCGGCAATGGCATAGTGGTTAGCAATCCAGAGATTGTGGGTTCAAGCCTGGTCGGGGTAGGTCATACCCTATACATGAGTTGTCGGCCTCGTGGTAGGGTAAGTTAGTACTGGTGATAGAAAAGTGTCCAGGAAACGTATAGTAGGAAGAGCTGGCCGTCATATTTATGACCTAAATATGTGTTGAATACGACCTTAATCCCAATAAAACAATTTAAATGAATAAAAGATTCATTAAGAAGAAATCTGCATTTTTCTACATTCGATTTTAATGTTAAAAAGATAATGGCACAAAGTTGGAAGTGTATTTAATGATTTTTGAACTTATAAATGGTATAACAATTCATGATTTTGCACATCCAAGTTGGTCTTTATTGCGGAATTTTACTGTAACAGCATTTTTAGAAGTATCCTAAATCACAAGATTTTGCAATAACTATGGTAGTCTTTATAACAAAACTTTACTGTATATTATATAGCCTATAGAAATTCGTGAAGATGTTCCAGAGAAGTCCAGTAAAGTAGACAAGATAGGTATATGGTGTGATGACTTAGATAGAGTGCAGAAGGGTATTCATATACTGAATGCTCTAGAATTTGGAAGGTATGTAACTCTTCTATACTTACCTCCCTTTGAAGCAATGTAACAGGGTGTATGTTACTGGTTTATACTTACCTCCCTTTGAAGCAATGTAACAGGGTTATGTTACTGGTATATACTCACCTTCCTTTCAAGCAATGTAACAGGGGTGTATGTTACTGGTATATACTTACTTCCCTTTGAAGCAATGTAACAGTGTGTATGTTACTGGTTTATACTTACCTCCCTTTGAAGCAATGTAACAGGGTTATGTTACTGGTATATACTCACCTTCCTTTCAAGCAATGTAACAGGGGTGTATGTTACTGGTATATACTTACTTCCCTTTGAAGCAATGTAACTGGGTGTTTGTTACTGGTATATACTTACCTTCCTTTGAAGCAATGTTACAGGGTGTATGTTACTGGTATATACTCACCTCCCTTTGAAGCAATGTAACTGGGTGTATGTTACTGGTATATACTCACCTCCCTTTGAAGCAATGTAACTGGGTGTTTGTTACTGGTATATACTCACCTCCCTTTGAAGCAATGTTACAGTGTGTATGTTACTGGTATATACTCACCTCCCTTTGAAGCAATGTTACAGTGTGTATGTTACTGGTTTATACTTACCTCCCTTTGAAGCAATGTTACAGTGTGTATGTTACTGGTATATACTCACCTCCCTTTGAAGCAATGTAACTGGGTGTATGTTACTGGTATATACTTACTTCCCTTTGAAGCAATGTAACAGGGTGTATGTTACTGGTATATACTTACCTCCCTTTGAAGCAATGTAACAGGGTGTATGTTACTGGTATATACTTACCTCCCTTTGAAGCAATGTAACAGGGTGTATTTTACTGGTTTATACTTACCTCCCTTTGAAGCAGTGTAACAGGGTGTATGTTACTGCAATGTAACAGGGTGTGTGTTACTGGTATATACTTATCTTTTTTGGGGATCAGGTGTCTAGTGGTAGTACATGCACTTGGAGATCAAGAGGTCCTGGGTTTGAACCCAACATTGGGCACTGCCACTATGCTTAAGCAAGAAATTTTCTTCTCTTAAACTGTTAGGCTTAGAGTTTTCATTTTTGGCATATAGCATCAAGGTCAGTTTTCATACAGTTATATTTGAAAGAACTTGTGCCTGATGCTCTTAGTATATAGCTCTTAGGTGAGCGTTGCATGGTATTCAGAACCTTCTTGTTTAAATTACGTATTTATGTATTTTTCTTACCTATGGTTAAATTGTTTAAGTTACGTATTTATATCTTTTTCTTACCCGTGGTTAAATACAAGTCTTAATTGTAATCAAAATATAAACTAAAACTGCCTACATAATAATGTGGTATTTTTTCAAAATGTGGGATGGAAATCTACAATCATTATGTATATCTTAATTTTTGTTATTTTTCAGAGTGGTAGCTAGAGATATCGGAGGCTCAGATCCTGAGAGAATGGCAGCACCTAATGTTGAGAAATATCTCGCCAATGTCTTTAAAGATTCTAACATTAAGGTAATCATATTTTGTTGTCTTTGCTGGTTAGTCCTAACACACTTATGATGATTTCCTAAGTCTAGATAATAGACAAAGCAGCCATCACCTTAACCTATTAGGCAAAAGGGAAATAAATAGTACAACACTTTTAAGACAGCAAATTTTACTTTAGGGAAGGGTAAAAATACATAGTCTGGTGGGGAGGGATATGGAGGCCAATTTTAGCCCTAAAATTGCCCATAAAAGCACTGATTTCTATAATCAACATATTGCACATCAGACACCATTTCCCCTCTAAGGTGACATCATTTTAACTTTATATTTTCACTACAATCTTATAGTTATATATCCATTGATTAAGACCACATTCAATTAAAAGCATAAAAATGCTTTCTTTATCCTTTATATTTGAAATTTGTTATATAAACCTTATAGTAGATGCCAAGGTACATAAAGGGTGAGTAGTGTTAACTTACTACAGTAAAGTTTTACTGTTAGGACCATTTTTGTTATTTCAAAATCATGCGATTTTTGACAATTATTAAGACCCAAATGCTTAATTTGTGAACAAAAGGGTCTCTATAATATGTTTCGCTATTAAGACCATCAACTTTGCTGGTCTATATAGAGGAACATTACCGTATTCCATACATCTCTGCGCTCCCTACCAGCACTAAGTGAATATGTCCATACAAACAGAACATCTTGATGGTACCAAAGTAAAGAGCTAAGATGAGGCAGGCAATCCCATAGTATATATACATGTATATCAATTGGTTATGTGACACACCCATGACAGGATAAGGTTTGGTAGTGCTGTATTCTTCCTGTGACTGGTTCCACTGAAATAATTGTCATGGCATAATTCTTGCTCTTGGTACTATTATTATACTGCTGTCTACTATTTTTATGTTTTAATTTTTAGATGGAAGTGATATCAGACACTAAAATATTTGATAAAGAATATCCATTATTGTCTGCAGTCAACAGGGCAGCAAGAGGTATAGTCTTTAACCTTATATTCTACCTAATGCAGTCTTAGAATTTAGCCGATAGACTGTAGACAGAGTCTTCCAAAGTCGCTTTCAGTCCAGTAACTTTAACCCTTAAACGCTCAATCCCGCATTTTTACGTGTCTAGACCCCCCCTCCCATATGACCGCCATAGCCTTGAAAATGATGTTTTTCAACTAGATTTAGTTAATTTCACTAAAGGATAGTTGTCCCCAAAAAATGAGCTCGTTTTCGCAAGCCTCTCCCATCAATTGATGTCTCAGAGGGGTTCCGAAGGGGGATGTGCCCCCCTTAGTTGCTGGGGTTTGAAGGGGGCACAGCGCCCCTCATCGCCAGAAAAAAATCTGGGTCATTGAGTGCAGAGAATATCTGTATGAAAATAAGGAATGAAATTAGAGCATCTTGAAATAGTCCTAGCGCGTAATGGTGAAAAAATGGCTACTTTTCACACATGTCGCAACCAGTAAAGGGTTAAGAAATGAGTGGTCTGACAGTCCACCAAGTTTTTAGGGCTACCATTTTCTCATATCAATAAATTGATTTAATTTCAATGTAATTAGAAATTTCAGGTATGAATAAAAAAACAGTAATAATTTCATTAAAAACCTGACTTTGGATGTTTTAAATGTGTATATTGTTTATTTAATTTTAGGATTTAAATGGACAGCATATATTGTTTTTAACATTTTTTATTACATCACAACCTTTGATAGCGCAGTTGGTAGCACGCCGGGATTTGGATACTTGTGCCCGAGGGGGTGCGGGTTCGAATTCCACCCAGGGAGGTTATACCCTTCCATGAAAATTTGACAATAATGTCGATTTTCCTCCATTGATTAGATAATATGGAGAAGTTTCCGGCCTTGTGGAAGGGTAGGTGAGTACTGGTTATAGACAATGGTCCAGGAAAGCTAGGTTAGGTGCGCTGGATGATGAAAATGACCTAAAATTGTATTGACACGGCGTTAACTCCAATAAATAAATAAATTATTACATCATATTATTTGGTCCAGTAAACTTTCATTTTGTCCAGTAAAATATTTTGTTGGTATGATAGTCCAGTGCTGATGAAAGTGTAGTAAAGACTTCAATAGTAAGGTGACATGTCCAACTCACATAACCCTTATTGTTGATATTAAGGTGTTAAACTCAAAGCCGCGGCCAAGGCGTAGTGGTTAGCATGTCTGACTTCAAATCCAGAGATCGCAGGTTTGAGCCCGGTCGCGGTAGGTCATACCCTATACATGAGTTGTCAGCCTCGTGGTAGGGTAGTTTAGTACTGGTGATAAAAAAGTGTCCAGGAAACCTATAGTAGAAAGAGCTGGTCGTCGTATAAATGACCTAAATATTTGTTGAATACGACATTAAAAAATGTAATTTCAAATCTCAGAGATTTTAGGATATTTTTAACCTTTTTTTAGTTGTACCAAGGCATCAAGGTCGTTTGATATATTTAACATATGAAGGTGAAGGACCAATCAAGAAGACTTTGTTCCTTGTCGGAAAGGTTAGTAAATACATTGATATTTTATTGTTAATGTGCCATATGAAACATTTAAATATCGATGTCACAGGGTAAGAAAAATATTTAGCCTGGCTGGGACTTGAACCCAGGACCCCTTGCTTACAATGGGAGAACTCTCATGATTAGGCTATCTGGCCTATTACACATCCTTCTGCCCACAATGTAAACATACAGTGACATCAATGTAAGGTATATAGATAAAATTAAGTATGTGTCTAAGACTATTTAGAAATTAGTGTTAATTTATATTGGGTGAGTTTGTCTTTCTGTCTGCCCAACTGTCTGTTCTTTGCATCTTCAAAACTTTATATTAGGATAGCCTGTATGCCAAGGATGACCCTATTAAATTTGTTAGCTTAAAGTTGATAATGATTTGTAATGCTCATGTATATTATACTATTTCTCGGTATTTTTCTAGCAAGGGAGTCGCTCAAATTTCCCTCAACGTGTTGCTAATTTATAATAATGAGGAGACCCAGGTCGATAGCACAGTTGATATCGCGCCAGGATTTAGAATCTTGTGTCCCAAAGGGGATACAGGTTCGAATCCCACCCGGACAGGCTATACCCTTCCAGGAAAATTTGACAATAATGTCAATTTTCCTCCATTTATTAGATGATATAAGAGAAGTTTCCGGCTTTGTGGAAGGGTAAGTGAGTACTGGTAATAGACATGGTTCTAGGAAAGCTAGGTTAGGTGCGCTGGGCACCATTAAATTACCTTAATCGTGTTGACATGACATTAAACCCCCAAAAAGATATAATGGGGATGTAGCAATACATTGGGGTAAAATTGTCAGATATTGCTTATATGTTACTGTTTTATCACACAGGGTATAACCTACGATACAGGAGGAGCAGATATAAAAGCTGGTGGTATCATGGCTGGTATGCACAGAGATAAATGTGGTGCCGCTGCTGTGGCTGGATTCTTTAAGGTTAGAGGTCAAGGTCATTGATATAATAAATAATATATTGATAAACCTGGCCCTGAGGTCAAGGTCATTGATATAATTAATAATATAATGTTAAACCTGGCCTGGAAATTTTACATCATTGATTTCAAAAATTTCGTTTTTCTTAAGCTGTGTAAATACAATGGTTTTTCATTTAGTGTTTTTTTTCCAGAAGGCTCAAATTCACAAACAATTATTGTGTTAAGTACTGGAGATATAACACTGATTTACAAGTTGTTGTTTTTAATTTACATTCAGACATTGACTTTTTCCTTAGAGGGAATAAATGATAATTAACTAGGTATTGTGCTTGATTTTATCATTTAGGTGTGTATTAAAATCTTCAGATTTCTACCTTCGACATTTTTTTCTTACTCACCTGTGCCCCTGCCCACTTACTATGTCTCTAGATCCAGCCCTGGATTGATACTATATAAAAAATGGACATTGAAGACATAGTGTATTACAGATGATCATACATTCTGTGTTATATTGTGTTTCAGACTGTGGCAGATCTTAAACCTAAGGGAATTAAGATCGTTGGTGGCTTAGCTATGGTTAGAAACAGTGTTGGAGCTGGTAATATTATTATTTTAGATACAAATATAACAGGGTCCTTTTAGTCATTGTTCGGTTTCATACTATTTTCTCTTCTTTTTATATTTTTTTCTTTTTATTAGCTATTGTGGGGGGTCTAGCTAAATGTGTGCGCATGTGTGGATACGTTCATGAGTACGGCCATTGTCAACAATTTCTTATAGTCGATAAACATAAGGCCTACAGTTACAAATTTAGCAAGTTGCATGACCTCAAGTTTTCTTCAAAGTTTGTTCAAATTATGTTTCTTGGGTCAAAATTAGCCCGCCACAGGGTAATAAGTTTTACATGCAGTTATAATCTAGTTCCCAGATAAGCGGTCCAGGGTCCTTAGGACCCTCTTGTTTTTTTTGGTTATCTCCCCTTGCCAAGTTTGTCACATGATTTGTTTTTCAAGCTGTTCCCAAAGTTTTCTATTTCTGTAAAGACTGCCTTAGTGATTGCAGTTTTGTGTGATTGCTTACCACTTGTTAGTTCCAAATGCTTAGGCCACAACAAATTGATCATTTGTTCTATGGATTCGCTCGCACCTTAATTTTGACAGTTTTTTTACAAAAAATATTTTTATTTCCTCGCTCGCTCATAAAAATTTGGTCAAACCGTTATATAAAGCAAGTAAATAAAGACTTTTTAAATTTTTTTTTCTTCGCTCGCTCGCCCCCTTTTTTTCAGAAAAATCCGTAGAACATATGATCAACTTGTTGTGGCCTTAATTTGAAAGAAAACATATCCCTTTGTCATAACCATTGATTTGGATGCACCCAATAGTGGAACTTTACTGTGTAATTATTATTTAGATACCTTTTTTTGAGACAATAGAAGTGTCAAATATGTAATTTAACTTGCTTTTGGACTAATTTTCAGTTGTATCAAAGTTATATGGAGGCCAATTTAGCTTTTAACTAGAAATAAGCCCATACTTGCTTTAGTGGCTAACAACTGCCCTACTTGATTCAGCGAAAGAAAGGAAAATGGTCATGGAAAGTATTTCATGATCAAACTCCATAAAGATATCTTGGTCCCGGTGGAGAAACAAAACCATGTCTCTTGGATCACCCATCAGATGTGGTACCAACTAAGAAAACTGCTTGATTCAGTAATATTATAAAACCTATGTGTTAGAGTAGTTATAACAGGTTTTCTGATTTTCAGCAGATTTCCAAATTTTTACTGGAGTTAAGAATGCTTTTAAATGGAACTAGATTGAGTTTGAAGTGGATGATCATGTGCTCAGGCAGTTTATTGGAAGTTTTTTTTTCTGCAGGAAAAACACTTTCTGTCAGGAACCCATAGGCAAATGTGTTGATGAGCCACTGTCTGATAAAACTTCCCTTGATTAAGACCCTATACCTCCACTAAGTTTTCTGATTTTTTGCTTTCCCAGCCAGTCCCATGCATTTTTATAATGATGTAGATTCAGTGCTTTGATTATATTTACAGAATGTTATGTTTCTGATGAGATCATCACTTCACGTGCTGGTGTTCGTGTTAGAGTTGGTAATACAGATGCTGAGGGACGTATGGTCATGGCCGATGTTTTATGCAGGATGAAAGAAATGGTACGTTGAATGTAAAGTGTCATTTAAGCATTAAGTATAGAATATATACAGTAGGTCCACATTGAAGCCTGGATTTAACTAAATTTACAGCGTGGGGCGAGATTCCTTAGCATATTGCAAGCTAGCTAATCAGTCACTGACTCAACCTACTAGCCCCAAAGCTAGGAACTAGTGAAAATGCGATGACTGTAAATGTAATACTTCATAAAATTTACAATGGTCATTCAAGCTGTCATTTTATGATCTGTAATCTAGGGCTGGAACAATTCACCGGAAAGTTGATCGGATTTGAATATTTTTGTTTCAACTCGATTTTTTAAAAATTTAATTCTTGAATAGTATAGTTCATACAAAATATACATCAATGCTTTTATTTGAGCTTAAAAGTATCTTATATTGATTAAATAAAAATGTTACTGAAATTTTCAACATTTATTTCAGAACAAGATCAATGAAGAAAATGAACTTTCGTACTGATTTATATATAACCAGTTTATCATTGTAACTTAAAGTCTTGAAAGAGACTATGTTTTGACTTTTGTCCTTATAACTTTTATAGTCACGTTAAAAGGCTAAAATTGAATCAGAAATTGCAGGTCCTGAATCGAAATAGACTATATCCGGAATTCCAATATTTGGGTTTTCCCTGTAGGTACAAACAAACTTTTACTCTTACAATGAAAACATGTGTACAAAGAACAATGAGATTTAATCCGTATTTCATGTTTTTCATTAATAATGTGTAAAAATCTTTGTTTGTACCTACAGCGCACGGACGGAAAAACCTACAAATTTGAGTTCCGAAATAAATCTATTGAATTGTTACCTTTGCAATCAATTTCTAATGTATTGAATTGAATTGTTGCAGCCCTTCTGTAAACAGTTTTAATTTCTTGGATATCTTTGTATATTTACAGGCTCTTGAAGCAGTAGACCCAGAGATATTCACCATAGCAACCCTGACAGGACATGCTATAAAAGCTTATGGTCCAGATTACTCTGTAAGACATTTTGTACATGTATACATTTGTATATACGCGGCAATTTTGAATATCCGGGAAATTACAAGTTCGAAAGGAGTTCAAAATAACAGATTCAGTGACCCTGTAATTATTCAAGTTGTGACAGGTTAATGAAACAGAACTATAATAGTTTTTAACATTTGAAATGACAGTAATAATACAATTGTTATAAGCTGCCCAAGTACCTCAGTTGGTAGTTTACACAAGTCTACTGGACGAGGGGCTGTGGGTTAGATTCCTGGGCTAACATACTTGTGGAGTTTGGTTTTGATATTATTTAAAAGTTTTTTTTGATTGGTTCTCACATTAGTCTTGTTATACTTGTATATACATACCTTTGCTACTGTATGTCTCAGTAAGATTGAAAATTTAAAAACTTTTGTATTAATGATTACGAATATCAATTGCTCTGGAAGCAAACACATCAGGTTTTCCTGGGTCCCATTGAGTTTCAAAATAAATGTCTCCTACACTTTTGACCTATGTGTATTATTGGGCCCAACATTTTTAAATCCTCAGCAAAACACTAAATGCAGTATTTATTATTATATTTTAGATTATAATGGATAATGGACCTGCTAAAAAATTAAACACAAGTACAAATATACAATCAGTTGGTGACGTTTATGCTGATCCATTCGAAATATCAACTATCAGAAGAGATGTGAGTACAATAGTTCTAGACCATGTAATAACTACCTGGCTAGCTCAGTAGTGGGCAATACTAGTTTATTTTAATTATACTAATTTTTCTTAGCTCGAATTTGAAACAATGTCTTACAATTTAGATTAATCACTTTCAAGTCTACTTCCTGGTCCCCCAGTACTGAGCTATTAGGATGAAGTTTCTTGCTCAAGGAAACAATAGGTGGAATTTAGATGGGATTCAAACCAATGCGGAGCTGGCTATCCAATGATTACCAGTCCAATGTTGTAACTGCATGGCCATGCCCCCACAATTCTACTGATTGGTTGGTCATTGGTTGGAGTCATGGGTGGGGCACACTTGTGGAGCTTTGTCATGAAATATTTTTGTGGTCATACTTTCTCCCATCACTGATTCTCAATAATGTAGGGCAATTGTCATTACCTGAAGGAAATATGCACCTCCTATCTGTCTCAGCTAAATCCAAAAAATAAGCCTTTCCAAGAATGGTAAGTTGACTGACCACCATGATATGACCTATACAATGTGTTGCTATGGCATTAACCTGCCACAAGAATTCTGTTTTTTTTTTTCTTTCGTGCTTTACAGTGAGTGAAATTTGGCATTATTTGATGAAAATATATATGATGAAAGTAATTTAGATTAAATTTTCATTGGTGTGAAAATATACTCTTATATTTTTATTGTCACAATGACTTCATCTTATAAAATAAATGACTTCATCTTGGGGGAAGAATTATAATTATAATCAAATTATATTTGCGTAAAATACCTTTTACAAAATACAGAAAAAGGCACAAAAGAAACAGAATATTGATCAATTTTGGAATAAGATTGGTTTTTTTTCAACTTATGGCAATATGTCTCTCGGCTCACTAGGTGAGTGAAACTGTCATTTTCAGAGTACACGAGTTGAATAAAAAAAAGGTTGATGAATATTTTGTTTCTCTCATGCTTAGTTTTATGTTTTATTCAATGTATTTTTCACAAATTATAACTGACCTCATTTCTTCTCCAAGATGACATTTATCTTTTAAGATGATGTCATTGATGATGAAAATATAAGATTATATTTTCGCTTCAATGAATAACGCTTCAAATTTATATTATCATCGTATATTTCATCGAAAACATGACGTTTCAGAGTAAAGCATAAAAGAAAAATTTATCTTACATCGAAGTTAATGAACATGTTCTATTTATTTGTATTATAGGATTATGTATTCCACACTGGTAAATCTGAGTATGAGGATGTCTTACAGAGTAATAATGTAGCATCGTCCTTGACCCCTAGAGGACATCAAAGTCCGTCTGCTTTTCTGATTAAAGCATCGGGATTAGAAAATGTAAGTTGATGAACCTTAAACCCCTGACTTTCAGCTAATAACATTACCTCAAATGAGATTTAGTCACTCTAGGAATTATTCTTTAACCTTTACTGGTTAATCCTTTAACCTTTACTGGTTAATTATTTAACCTTTACTGGTCAATTCTTTAACCTTTACTGGTCAATTCTTTAACCTTTACTGTTCAATCCTTTAACCTTTACTGGTCAATTCTTTAACCTTTACTGGTCAATCTTTTAACCTTTACTGGTCAATTATTTAACCTTTACTGGTCAATTCTTTAACCTTTACTGGTTAATCCTTTAACCTTTACTGGTCAATCCTTTTAACCTTTAATGGTCAATTCTTTAACCTTTACTGGTTAATCCTTTAACCTTTACTGGTCAATTCTTTTAACCTTTAATGGTCAATACTTTAACCTTTACTGGTTAATTCTTTTTACCTTTAATGGTCAATACTTTAACCTTTACTGGTTAATCCTTTAACCTTTACTGGTCAATTCTTTAAACCTTTAATGGTCAATACTTTAACCTTTACTGGTCAATTCTTTAATCTTTACTGGTCAATTCTTTAACCTTTACTGGTTAATCCTTTAACCTTTATTGGTCAATTCTTTAACTTTTACTGGTTAATCCTTTAACCTTTACTGGTTAATCCTTTAACCTTAACTGGTCAATCTTTTAACCATTACTGTTCAATACTTTAACCTTTACTGGTCAATTCTTTAATCTTTACTGGTCAATCCTTTAACCTTTACTGGTCAATCCCCTGTGATTACAATGTACATGTCTAGACCCTTCCTTTAAAAAGGCCGCCACTTGACTTGAAATAGCTGTTTTAATTTGTATTATTGCATTTCACTTAAGGATCTCTGTTGCTGGGGGGGTTTGAAGAGGTCGCAGTGCCTCTCATTGCCAAAAAAAATTGGCGTCATTTAGTGCAGAAAAATGGGGAAGAATGATGACAAGATGATACAAATTTTTCAGTCACAAAACTAGCTCTTTTTACATGTACTTCATTTTGGGAAAATAGAGCTGAACAGTAGTGATTTTTTTGGTTGAAAAAGTCCAACTGACTATATGCACGTTCCACAAGCCGAGCGCTTAGTATATCTACCTAGCGATTTCCTATTGAACCGGCTAGGATTGAGCAAATTGAATCACTATTCACTAGATAGCGATACATAGCAAGTTTTTTTCTTGCTAACATTTCTGCTTATTTCAAAATGGCTTCCCCCTGTGGGAACATGCTTTTTTTTTCAAGAATACTGATCTATATTTTATTTAATGAATATATTTCGTCATGGCAATTAAAAAGCATAATCATGGTGATAATTGATTTGAATATTTTTCATTTGTTACAATTCTGAACCTTTTGTTAGAGAAAGTCACCATCTTGGATTTGCTAGCTTAAAGCAAACTGTTCTTTAGACCTCTTATGCTACAAAAAAATCGCTTTCAAAAAGTGCTTGCTAGTGATTACCTTGGGGCACGTGCCCTAAATATGTACATGTATTTTGTATGTTTATTCTAATAACTTTTCTTTTATTTGTTTCAGCATGGTAATGATTCAGATAAACCCTTGCCATACTCTCATCTTGACATAGCTGGTTCTAGCGGACCATTTCCTGGTGTCCCCACCGGGGCTCCATTGGTAGCCATGAGTGGATATTTCATCTTACCAAGAATGTAAACTGTGATTTACAAATGGTTTTATTATACACTATCTGGCACAAGCCAGTCAGGACTTTTTCTCCACAAGTTTGAATTATTGATCAGAAACTTTTTTTTTTATTTGCATGGAGCTATTAAATTGCATTTCAACTGAAAAATATTGATGTTTAAAATGTCTTGTTATTATCAGGGTTTTTTGGGTTTTATTCAGGGTTTTTGGTAAATACATGGACCAATTGTTTCTTTTATCTTGTTATTGTTATAAGCTCACCTGAGCTTATATGCTATTTTTGTCTGTCTTTACAAACTTGAAGTTGAATTAAATCATCAACAACACGTACTTTAGGCCACAACAAATTGATCATATGTTCTATGGATTTTGTAAAAAAAAATTGGTGTGAGTGAAAAATAAATACTAAGATTTTTTTGCCTTTTGAGAAGGGAGAAAAAATAAGTTTGTACTTTTTTCATAAACATTTATTTACAAAAAACAAACTTTACAGGAAACAACATTAATATGTAATTTAGAAAAGCATATATATATATCACATCCTGGATGATAGAACGAAATATTCACCAGAGGTGGCATTACTTGTCAAGGGTGATTATTCCATTCTATCCCCCTCTGTAAGATGTGATATTTATTTTATTATACCTAACAACAAAATTCAGAAATCATTAACAATTCAATTGGCACAAACTATTTGATTTTATTTGTTTCTGAATTTGAAGACATTTTTACACTGTTAAGTTTATTGTTTTATAAAAAAAGCAAGCGTCTGGGCAAGGGAGGTCACTCAAATTTAATGGCTAAAACTGTAGTCTGGGTATTAAAAAACTCCAACGCAGTATTCTGCGATATCTTTAACAGGCCGATAGGTAATGTCAAGCAGGCTGATAGGTGATGTCCAGAGGGTAACATTACGGATTGTCACCAGGTTACGTCACATTAGGCTATATAGCAAACAAATCACATGAGATATAGTAATATAAATTATTTCATAGTGGTCATTTGTCTTATTATATTGATGTGATATTTATACACATTTATATATATGGATTTATGTTGTACTACCCTTCATTTATTCTATTTTTCTTATATTTTTTTTAGTTTTGTGTAACTTAATCTGTGAATTATAGATGTAAGCCTTTTAAGCAGGGGCAGATCCAGGATTTTTTCTGGGGGCAGGCTAACCTTTTTGTAGTGGGGTCTAAACTTACGAACCGCAACCTAATTATACACTGTTGGCAGAATAACACAACATATTGATAATAAAAACTACATAACCATTAGATCTATGTTAAACACAAAGGCAAGCAAAGTGAGCACCAGAAAAATTGCTTTATGCTACTTAAAAATGGCTTACAGTTAAAAAAATACTCTAATGGGTGGGTATATTTGAAAATTTCAAGGGGGTCTGGACCCCCCCCCCTGTCCCCCCACTGCTAGAACTGCCTATGTTAAGTATTGTATTGATATAAGATTGCATTAATATATTTTTTGTCAACATGAATGAACAAATTAGATTAAATATTTTTCAGTAAATCATTTGTTGTTTTTATAGCTTTCCTTTGTTTATTATTGTTTGTTTTTTCTCAACTGTCAAAGCATGAATAATTACATGGTGAATGTGTTTGTTGAAACTATAATCGTAATACATCCATGAGTTTCCGAAAGTGTGTATTATGATCAATTAAAGCTGCTCATGCCGTATGATATGTTTTAGTCAACATATTTTTAATAACGATTAGTCGGCCAATTAAAAAACAATGGATTCAGTCACCATGAAATTATTCAAGCTTTGACAGTTGAGAAAAGACGGACAATATTATGTTGTTTTTTCTCATGGTTAAAAAAAGGATTCAAGTCCAGAATGATGTGAACATGTATAATATACAAAGGCTGTATAGGTAGTACATGTTTAAATTATTTGTATGCAATTTATATCACCTGAATTAGCTCAGTATGGAGAGCATTTGACTTGCTAGCAAGAGGTCATGGGTTTGATCCCCACATAAGGCACTCAACTAATATTGGTGCTGAAAGTGTGAGACAAGTCTAAGAATCCTAGAGCATGAGTGAAGCAAAGACTGTTTAAATCAAGAGTATGGGTTTGTCGCTCTATTTTTTTTTTTAAAGGAAGGAGGTACATGTGTGTACATGAAGCAGGGCTGTATATGGTATAGTCCAACAGAATTAACCTGAGCTTGACCTTTATGCAAAAATATATTAAACTCAATATTTACAGTCTATTTTTGTCTTTGTTTGTAAATCACACTTTATCGGAAGCTTTCGGCAAAATTCACATACTGAACAATTAATGTTGCTTACATTGGAATAAATACTTTGAAACTGTGCCATAATATTGCCGACTTACTTGTTTCCCCAAATACTAATGTGACTAAATTTATAAGTACAATAACACGCCACTTTTAATAAATTAATTTATAGTCACATGGTTGTAAAAATCACGTGTATAACCGTATACACACATACGGAAACTCACGATTTAATGTAAGTGAAGTGTGTAATTATTATAATTAGGTAGTTCAAGCTCAGGTTAATTCTGTTGGACTATAAATGGTTTATGTATGTTAAAATAATTGACCTAATAGTTGAAAAAATATTTCATCATATACCACTTGAACTTGTGACTCATTTTTGGGATGTTGCATACACTAAAGGGTCCTCTTTCTAATAAACATGCTCATGAAATAATTTTCTATTGCCATTATCCCTCTTACCACTGATTCTAAATCATGTAGGGCAGTAGTCAGTCACTGACGGAACTATGGGCCTAGTGGTTGGTTAACAGCTAAATCCAGAGATTTAGCCTTTCCAGGAACAGTAAGTAGATGAACTGACCATTTAACCTTGATTTAACCTACACAATGTGTTGCTATGGCGTTAAACCCAACAACAACAAAAATTAATAGTGTGTTGAAATGCCCCTGTAATCTTGGGGCAACTGTTGGTTCTCAAAGGCCTATTTTGTTTAAAACATCTTATAATATCAAAGTTTCGCATGATTTAGATAACTGCTCCATCGGTGCCTAGATGATTGTGTGTTTAATACTTTACTGTGTGTCTACATGTATATAATATTTGTAAAAGTAGTCATTCTTTGACTGTCAAGTTATTAACTTTCTTCTTGCTCTTCCCACTTTCTCGCCCCTAGAAGTATTAATACCTTTTATATACATGAATTGTTTCCTTTTTTTGTATTTCTGATTATAAACTGTACTTATAATGGTTCATGTACCAGGTATAAGGATTTGACAAATAAAGGTCTGTTCTGTTCTGTTCACTTCTGTTAAAACATCGATCCGCATAAATTTTACAAAAGCCGTAAAACACACGGTGTGGGAGCGGTTATAAAATGAAATTATTTTCTATCTATTTTAAACGTTTGTAGAAATCGTTTTAATAATCTGATTTTAAAAAATAAAACATACACGAAAACTACATTACATTGGCTTTAAAATGATGTAAAGCTTTTTAAAATATGTTGAAAAATAAAAAAGATAAAGGGTGGGTCCATGGAATCTTTGCGATATTTTTAGGGGTAAATTATCGATGAAAATGAGTCATATTCAACCTGATTTAAAATACATATCTGCCGTCAGATTTTAATTTTGTTTTCATTTTTGGAAAGCGTATTGTCTTAGCTTTCCAACAGTATCTTCATATAAAAAATATATTCATTATTAAGAAAGTTAAGGGGTGGGTCCATGTAATCGTTCCATTTTCTATAAAAAACATAGGTGGGTCCGTGGAATACACCTGCCCGTCATTATTAAAATAAAGTTAATGAAGAAATATTAAAAATTGTTTATTTGCTTTCCAACAATAATTCATATAGATAAGTGAAGATATTATATTGAAGAACATTCGAAAGAAAATAACGATTTATCCCCATTCAAAATGGCTGCGCCCATGGTAAAAAGTTAATTAATAACAAATTTCTTGATTATTAGAGATATTTGTTATGATGCCATTTGTTTATGCAGATATGAACATTTGAACAGAGATAAGTGATCATAATGCAGGCTCTGAAAATTGTGTAAGTGGACTGACATGTATTTATGCAGGGAATTTTAGACTATGTCTCTGATTTATCATTTATGTAATAAATGTAAAGTACTTTTTCTTCCAATATTGAGTAGGAACATAATTTGCTCACGGAAAAAAATACCCGGGGTAGCGGAGCATGGTGTCTATATGTTGAATTATTTGTGATAAATTTAAAATTATATACATGTATATCTTCAATTATTACTAGGTCAGTTACTCAGGCACCCTGCAAGGAGAGTCCTGAATGTTTCCTGTGAGGTAGCGGATGTGACTCTAGATGGAAGATGGTTCCAATCCTTAACTGTCCTTTGAAGGTATTGGTCAGGGACTGATCTGCTATTCTTTCCTGCTGTCCTCTTGTATGTTGGTAGTCTGGTCTCTGTATTCCATCCATGTTAATGTCTACAACTTGCAAGATGGTTCTGTATCATGTACATCATGACCTGTCTCATCTATCGTCTGCGTGTATAGAGGGGTACCCACTTGAGGTCCGTTTGCATCTTCGGGACACACCCAGGGTCTTTGTTGAGTAGTCACGTAAGACAAATCTGACTGCATGACGTTGGACATTTTCTGTAGACAGTGCAAGTTTAACCCAACAGCAAGGCTTTGAAATTGACTATTGTCACCACATTTATCAAATATGTCCATGTCAGTCCCAGCATTCATCAACCATATTTGCCATGTCACAGGCCCTATGATATATATTTTGAGTCCCTGTGTTGTCAATGAGTGGAGATTCATTTCTTCCTACTGTATACAGAGCTACAATTATGTATATTATATTTATAAATAACCCGGGTCGATAAGGCAGTTGTTACAATGGTAGCGTGTCGGGATTTTGAATCTCGTGCCCGGGGCCGAGGGGGTGGGTTGAATCCCATCCAGGGAGGTATTACCTTTCCATGAAAATTTGACAATAATGTCGATTTTCCTCCATTGATTAAATAATATGGAGAAGTTTCCGGCCTTGTGGAAGGGTAGGCGAGTACTGGTTATAAATAGACAATGGTCCAGGAAAGCTAGGTTAGGTGCGCTGGACACCGTATAATGACCTAAAACTGTGTTGACAAGGAGTTAAATCTAGTTTAAAAAAAAGTTATATTAATTTATAAATAAAACATTATTTTGTTAACTATCTATTTATATGTTGTTTTTTCTAATTTCAGGTTTAAGATAGCTGAAAATTTGATATTGAAATGTATATTTTGTCAGCATCTGGTTGGTAAATGATCGTCTAAAAGATTATGGAGTCTGCTGTTATGCCTAAGACATAGGAGACATTAGTGTTGACCACCTTTGGCACAATATTCAGCAAATTGTGGGCCTGGTTAATTTTCTCAGTGAAAACTTGTCATAATTCATACTGATACAGTGCTCAGCATTATTTTTAAAAATAGTTTGTTTAGTTGGACTACAAGCTATTTATTTTACTTGCCCAGACTAGCTGTAACAAGTTGCTCAACACAACTATAGTTTGTTAAAGGCAATAGGAATACCTGTAATGTTGAGCCTTAGTGATAGAAAGTTTTGCATTGATTTTGGATCAATTGTTGGTGCATAGTAATTCTGCTGTAATAAACTCATTGGTTAAGTTATTTGCTGTCAGTGTCGAGGTTAAACAGTATGATATCAACTGATTTTGCATAACCTGTGGTCAGAAAAAAATACTTACGGACTTGTTCATGGATGACCTTCCACGGTTTGCTACAATGATGAAAAGATTTAATATTTCAAGGAAACCTGTCTCTCATCTGTTAGAAGCTATAAAGGATGGGGACATTGCTAAGTGCCAAAGTTTAGTGGCAGAAATGGACAAAAGACAAGTGAATAAATTCAAACGTCCAAAATACCCAGCATATAATGACTGTGTTGTCACTCCTTTGATATGGGCTGTGATGAATCGTCAGCATCACATTGCAGAAATGTTGTTACGCAAAGGTGCCTCGGCGGACAGACTTGGTTATTATGTTGCGAATGGTATAATTCATAAATTGTCTCCCTTGTTACGTGCAATTGATCATTTTGATGACAAAATGGTGAACTTACTGATTAATTACGGTGCTAACATTCACATGACTGTCCCTGGCACGAGACTGATCGAAGAAGAGGGAGGTTCGGCTAGATTTATAAATACCACTAATCCAATTGATTATAGCTTTGGTAAGAAAATAAACATCTACCAGAGACTCCTAGCGCATGCTGATATGTCGAAAGAATATGGTGTCAGCCAACATACATGCTTTTGTAATATTGTGAAGAGTTACTGCAGAAGGGATGAACCATTAAAATATTTGAAATATGTTCACATAGCTCTTCAGTACGGAGGAAAGATCTGTCATGGTAGACAAAGAAAAGGAAGACCTTCTCATATGAGCACTTGTTCTATTATTTCGGAATTGATCCAGTCAGTGTCAGATTTTGTACACGGCAGAATGACAGATCTCTCTTCTATTGTAGGTTTAGCTAACTGTTTATATTTTGTTTGTTGTAGTGATTATATGCACAGCCTGTCTCCAATTTATTCAGTTCCTAAATTATTAGCTTGTAAAATCAGTCATGATGATGTTTCAAACATTAAATGTACCCATGATGTTGAAACAAAGACTATGCTCAGATTAACATGGATATTAAACATGGCAAATAGTCCCTCAACACTGCAAGAAATCTCTCGTGTTGCAATAAGAAACAGTCTTCGTTCATGTACCCCTCAAACAAGTAGCCAGTTACCTTTACCACCAAGTTTAATTAGTTATCTTACATATGACTCTGATAAACATGGACAGTATCTTTTACATTTTGATAACTACTAAACATAGTTGATAAAGGTCAATTCAATAGGTCAATAAAAACACTTCCATGGGTCAGTGCAAAACTAGTCTACATCCTTTTTTAGCTTGACTTTACAAAGTAAATGGAGAGCTCTCCTACTCACCCTAGCGTCCGCGTCCATATTTCTTATTAAAGTTTTTGTGCACTAAAATATACTTTACTATAACCTTCTTTTATTTCTTTAGGTATCAACTTCAAACTTTAAAAATATGTTCCTTATTACCAACCACATCTCATTTGACAAGGTTCATAACTCCAAATACATTTTTTTCAAAATTATCTCCCCTTGAACTTAGAATTTTCCTAACAAAATATTTGTTTTTTACTGCAACTGTTTTATTTCTGCGGGTATCAATTTCAAACTTTAAAAATATGTTCCTTATTACCAACCACATCTCATTTGACAAGGTTCATTACTCCAAATACATTTTTTTTCAAAATTATCTCCCCTAGAACTTAGAATTTTCCTAACAAATTACTGCAAATGTTTTATTTCTGCAGGTATCAATTTCCAACTTTAAATATGTTCCTTATTATCAACCACCTGTCATGTGACAATGTTCATACGTTCAAATATTTTTTTTCTTCAAAATTGTCTCCTGTTATTTTTTACTTTAACTTCTTTATTCCTTTAGGTATCATTTTCAAAAATATATGTTCCTTATCATCAACCACATCTCATGTGACAAATACTTAGTCGAGCATGCTGTCTCTACTGACAGCTCTTGTTTTGTAATGTTGTGTTTGAATGTTTTAAGTTTATTAAATTATTTAGCTATACCTAAGGATATTTTATTTGACAAAATGATTACAATGTATTTGTATAAAGAAAGAGCCTCATTGTTAAGGTCTGTTGGCAGTTATACACATATAATACACATTTGGTAAGTTTCCTAAGCATATCACTAGCTAGCACTTCGCACACTGGTACCCTCGATTTGATATCACATTCCTATTAATTTCGATGTAAGAAGGGTACCATGAAAGAAAGTGCTAGATAGCTATTTCCGTAGGAAACTGACCAATTTTTCACTCTGACTTTCCATGCTTACATTTTAAATATGTAGCATACTGGAATTTTTCTATACATTTTAATTGAGCAAAAATGTTTTATTTAAATGTTATGATCAATATTATTATATACCACATTTGTATAGCACTCTTCATGTAATGTATTTGGGATAAATTGTCAGTAATTATGTGAGCTATAGCTTTATACACATGAAGTGATGTTATCATATTTATTATACCCCCGCTTCGAAGAAGAGGGGGGTATACTGTTTTACCCTTGTCTGTGCATCCGTCCGTCCGTACAAAATTTCCGTCGCAGTTTTCTCAGCAACTATAACATGCAGCAGCCTAATACTTTGCATATTGCTTCATCCCATAGTCCCATGTGGTGTAAAGCGATTTCATGCTCCTTGCTCATCTACTTCCTGTTTGTCGCATATTTTTAGATTTTTGCAGGGGTATCACTAGTGAGCATTAGCTCACAGATTTACTTGTTATGTGAGCTATAGCTTTATACACACGAAGTGATGTTCTCATATTTATTAATTTATCAAATTATTATGGTTGTCTCTCTTTTTATATTAATAAAAAGTTGAATAAATTCATTTAGATTTAAAATTTTGATGTTGTACTTTTTATAACTGACACTAGTTGTCAATGGATACCTTTTTTCTGTTTTGTTTGGTTTAAAACAGTTGCAACACACTGTATTTGTCATGTAATGGCAGTCAGTCAACCTACTCAATGTTCTTGGAAAGGTTAAATCTCTGGGTTCAGCTGTTAACCAGTTGCTTGGCGCATACTTCTGACAGAAACTGACAACTGCTCTACATGATTAAGAATCAGTGGTAGGCGAAAAAATGGCCGTAGAAATTTATTTAACGATCAGGCTCCTAAAAAGTATGCCCAGCTCAGGAATCCAACCTCGATGATGATCAGCTGACTTGTGGGCTACCAAGAGGGCTAGCTGGGCGGCTTTCCTGTGGACATTCAATTTCTAGCTTATGCTATTTGTGATAAACAGATTGCACTTCTTTTTACATACTGGGTTTAATTCCATGTCAACAAGATTTAAGTTATATAACGAACTCCAGAGCACCTAACCTAGCTTTCCTGGAACCTTGACATTGACATCATTGTCAATTTTTCACGGAAATGTATGACCTCTTGGATTTGAACCCATATCCCCTTTAGGACACAAGATTCAATGTCCTGGCCACAGGCTATCGGCGTGGGTTAGGTCAAGATACCCCCCCCTTCTTTGGACCCGCTCAAGACCCATCTACAACCCCTTAAACACATCTTATAACCCACGCCGATAGCCTGTGATCCTGGCAGGCTGCCAATTGCACAGATTGCTCTTCTAAAGGTAAATTCTATGCGTTAATGATGACATTTGTAATCTGTCTGGGTAGTTCTACAGAATGAGTACACAGGTGCCAGGCGTGTTAAGAACAAGTTCACAAAACAGATTTTGGGCTTTTGGAATGAGTCGTCATCTGCATGTACATGTTTGGGAAGAATTTCGGGCATAAACCGGCATTCATGAGATTAACACCAATTTTGAACGAACCAATATAGTGGCTATAGATGGCCCTAGAAACAGCTCCCCTTGCCCATGGAAGGGCCTTAGGTGTGGAAAAAAAATTCACTGATTTTTCTTTACCACAGGAATAGAATGGGGCCAAATTAGACCTGGTTCCAGAGAAAAAGATTTTCAGCAAAAAAAAGATGATGTATACATCGGAGGAAAAGTTGATTTTGGGCAAAAATATTTTCCCCTAGTTTTTGGCCTCAAATGAACCTAGGGCATCGACATACACATATTTGTGTGGAATTTCTGGCATAAACTGGCAATCATGGCCAAAAATGCCAATTAAGCATAATTATACTTACCCGTAAAGGACTATGTACGATCTTGGAAGCAGCCATTTGCGTTCATAAGGGGCCAATGGCGCAATGACGCGCTCTAGATTGAACACTGAATTTTTTCTAAGATCTTGGAAACAACAGATAGAATACTAACAGGTCTATAGTTCGAGACGTCTAATCTATTATACTTTTTGAACAATGGTTTGACCTTAGCACTCTTTAACTCTACAAGTACTTCATTATTTGTTATGGAACTATTAATTAAAAATGTTATAGGAATCTTTAAAAAAACATGCAGCATCTTTTAAAAACTTTGCAGGAATGCCATCTAGGCACATACTTTTAGAACAATCTAGAGAGCACAATATTGCTCGTAAACAAACTTTTCGTTCACAGACTTTAATCTAAAAATATTACCATTTCCGTTTCTATTAATGTAAAGCTGTTTAAAATATTGAGATACAGTGTCATACAAATGATAAGGAGATGGTAATTTTGAAACGAGAAAAGAAGCAACATTTGTAAAAAAATATTAAAATGATTTCCTATATTTGTCAACTCAAAAGTTCAAAACACTCTTATTCACATTCTTATTCATTATTAATCATATAGATTTTCTTTCCGGGAGAGAAAAGAATCTGGGGTTGAATTTGCTATTGCCTAAGATTTTTTAGCTTATGACTAAAATCATGAGATTCATGATATATCAAAAAGTAATAAAGTTAGAATTCCTACAATGCCAATATACAATCAATTATATATTTCAGAACCTAGACCAAAGAATGGGACTTAGGCCCAATTAGCACCTATTCCAGAGAAAAGTTTCCTGTCCGAAAAAACGCTATGTATACAACTGAGAAGTCGATTCAGGGCCAAAAACCAGCCCCCTTTGACCTTGATCGGGCCTAGCTCATTTATATAGACGTAGTTGGACGTAGTAAGCCTTCTCTTAATTTGTACACACACTAAAGAGGTTCGTTCCAAGGGGCGGTTGTCCCTTGGTAAGGAGGTCGACGTCGTAAACAAACAGAGCAAATTGTAAGTTCCGCAGTAGATCTTTTTTTCAAGGAAAATTATCAAAATACTTTTCCTAAACTGAATTTGAATCGATAAACCGTGCATAAGCCGTGTAACAAAAATGATTCGACCTACAGCTTAAAACCCCACTATCACAAAAACCCATCCTGTTTCATAGTCATGATTTTTTGAGATTTTTTTGTGTGGAAATGTTATTTTCTTGACTAACTTAATTATAGACCCGGGCCTACAGGGTCTTATGATAGCTACGTCAGTGTTCTAAATCTTAATAAATTATCAAATAACGCAGGTCAGCATTATCAGTATAGCCTACCAACAAAAACATGTACATATATCTTATATATTAATTATAATAAGATATCGTTTTTGTTGATACGTAACATACATACTGTCATTATTGTCCGATTGTTCAACATGGATTTGGCATTAAATTGTTACATTGTAATACTAGGAATAATATTTCCTTTAGTTTTGTCCGAACAAGGTAAGTTTAAGTTTGTATATTGGGGATAAATAAAATATGTATTCTAAATTTGTAAACGGTTTTATTATACAACGGAGGGGAGTTAGTCATGTGATGTTATTTCTCGAAGCACAGGCGGTCTGCACGGTCCCAAATCAAAAGCACTATAAATACATGTAATATAAAGTGTCTTGATTCGGGACCGTGTCGGCCGCCTGTGTCTCGAAGGCTATATTTTAAAACTTGTTTGTACAACAGACAGACTGACGAACGCGGGCGGACGGACGAACATTCATCCGCGACATTTTGTTACATCGAACAAATTTTTTTTATCTCAGTCGGGTTTCCTCGACGGCTATTTCCAGTGAATTCGTAAAAGTGATAAAATCAAAGTGCTGAAAAGCACTGAAGCAAGACTGTGTTGAAAGCTCAAACAACCATCAATAGTTCAAGCTTTAGTTTCGTCTCACGTATAACCAGTCATTAATTTAGGTATAAATCAAATCTGATGATTAAGAGCTTTTTAAGAAAGATTGGCAGTATGTACATTTTTGAAAAAAAGGACAACGCAACAGCATGAGGTAGAGAACAATATCACCAATTGAAATGAAACAACATGAATTGTGAAATACACATTAAAAATACAAAATGTTTTCATTTTATAGGTATTTTGCCTTAAAGCTGGACCCAATGAAATATCTAAATAACTATCGGATGGAATTTACTCAAATTTTGTTTGTGATTTTAAAATAGCATAGATTTTAACCTCCGCAAATCCAAAAATTCTGAATTTTTTTAAAATTCATAACATTCTTTCCATAGACATGCAATGCAAACTTTGAAGCCAAAAGAGGGTTTTATTTAATGGGTACATGCCACAATTAGGGCAGCCATGGATATAGGTATAAATGGTTATCGTTATGAATCCCTGTGTCTTCAACGTGTCGGTATTGACGATGACCATGAAAAAGCGGGTGTTCGGGGACAGTAGCCCCGATAAAAGACAAAATATCATGAACTTAAAATAAGATCACTTATTTACACATTGGAGTCGTCAGAATCTGATGGTAGAAGCAGTTCATGATTTCTTTTACTTGCGTCCTCCTTTTTTATTTACAAATGCTGACAGAGCTAATTAAATTGTAATAATTTTTAATTTTATAGTACTGCAATAAAAATTCTGCCATTGATGGGCACTTTAAGTGCATTATTTTCATTAATTTATTTCTTAATACATTGCAAAATAGATGCTCTCCTAAATTGTGGTTCATGCTAAAAACCACACGTACTGATATATTTCACGCACGTCTTTGTGAACAGATTTGCTGCATATTTATAAGCGATAGCAATTTATAAGCGATTACTCCAGCTAGGAATTTTGGATCGGGTTTATCGTAAACCAAGATTATCTGTATCCAATCAGCCCAGAGGCGTAACCAGTATCCACTGAGACAGATTTAAGTCATGCCCCTCATAAACATAGCTGTTAGCTTAACACCCTTCTTATTTATATAGGAATATTTCGGTTTGCTCAAAGATTGGGGCTAGTCCCTATATGTCAAATAGACAGGAACAGTTCTAGAGTCTACCATAGTAATGCTGTTTTATGTTCGTAGTCCGAACAAATCCTGGACAACACCTGTTTTTTCGGTGTACTTTCATCAGCCCAGAAAGTTCCATAAAATGAATCAAAAAAGGTCTAAATGTTAGGTATCATTCATGTGTCACGCAAATCTTGATATTCTCTAAATAGACTCGGCACGGCTTAAAACGTTGAGGGATATTACTTCAATTCATTTACTCCAATTGTAAACAAAGCGTGCTAATTCCTGGAATTCTAAAAATAGACTCAATGGTCTTACATATTATCAGGGCATGTTAAGTCTTGTCTTCTATAAATAAACTTTGGACGGTTTGGATACGTTGTGAATACACAGTAAAACATTTTTGAAAATTCTAATACTGGTATTTCTAGTTCAGGTGAATTACTACGTACCGGTAAATGCAATAGCCCCCCCCCCTCCCCAGCTAATATTGAAACGAGCCGGGGTATATTACGCATAATAACTACAGTTTAAATCAGAAGTTACCTTGTAATTCATGTTTAATTTTTCTGCGTTCCATGTTTCCTGTTTAGTGAGCATGATGCATGTCTCTAGCCATAAAGCACACAATGACTAGTGTTCTGGGCAACACACAGAACACATTAGCACATATATGTAGGTTATGAACTAGGATTCTGAGCTCAAATCAATATTTGTTTATCCAGTATGTTTCGTAACCAGTTTTCGCGACGTTCGCATATTTGGATCCTCTACATTCCAGTAAATTTGTATCCTCCGATGTTAAATCCTAATCCTAGATGTGAATTAGTTAATTCCGTACACTTTTGCTGAATGTTAATGTTTAAATCCAGTTTTAACGCAAGTTTTTATCAATTTTGTTACGAGCACATTTTGTCTAAATCAGTAAATGTCAGCGTTCCTGTCATGTTTACATCTAACTCTGGGAATTTATTCCTACGCTGTACAGTCTAAAAGGATGAAATATTCGAATTTGCACGGCGTATAGACTACTTCACAACTAGCATATGTGTCATTGAATATTTGTTTATTTTTTTACACAGAAATAAAACATTTACTCCACTGTTTATATTATTGTGAAATTTAACCGTTCTTACAAATTCAAAGTAAAGCGTTTGATCGAGTCTTTCCAGGGTTATTGAATTGTTAATCACGTGACTATAGTGCTTGGTACGGGGACGAGTAAAATATTTTCATTCATAATTTTTCATGAATGAAATCGATGTTCATGTATACATCCGCGGTAACCAGTCGAGTTATTACTTTTCTAACATAGTTTAATTGTTCACAAAATTGAAGAGATTTGATGTCGCAATGAATTTTATGAAATATGTGTGAATGTAAGATAAAGGCAGTTATGTATCGAGTTTTTAATATTGAACTATTTGCTGGCATGCGGAAAAATGGACCACTACTCAATATCGCAATTCTGAAATGCCGCTTATAGCTTCGCCTGTTTCACAGTCTTGCTAATGAGGCACGCGTGGGAACAAAATGAAGGCCGTGAACATTATGTCATTTCTTGGCCTTTTTTGTTATCCTTATCGATGTGCACATCGAAAACAGGTAAGTCCACCGACCTATGTTCCAAATTACAAAGCTGGAAGCGCAGAAAAGTGAATCGGGCATGGCTTTTACAGGCTGCACGAAGCCTAACACATGTGGGAGTGTGACTTACATAGCTTTTACTCTTCAGAGTTTCCGTGTCTATAGTGTTACAAATTGTCTAATGCCGCATGAGAAAAACTTCCGATGCCAGAACTCGACCAATCTGATTAACACCTGATCTAAAATTTTCCGCTCGTCTACACGCTAATTTAGATCTGGCCGTTTTCTTACGAGGGTCACGTTCAGGTGACCTTTTCTCGTTATAATATTCATGACGAAACCGTTATCTTTAATAACTTGTTAACATCGTCTACGTCACGCAATTTGAAATGAGCCGTCCAATGGCAGACATTGAGTAATACCGCTGTCAAAATCAAAATGCTATTAATAGTGTTTCGTCTAGATGAAAGCTACGCATTGATTGGTCGACATAAAGGCCATCTCGACGTGACCCTCTATGGGAACTTTAGAGATCCTGTGCGACAACGCTCTATAGGATGATTGGAGATTGGAGCTCGACTTATTCATAAATGAATAACTGTATTTTCCAGATATTGGATATAATTGCTCATTCAGTAAAGATTTATGTGGTTGGACTCAATACATCTCGGATGATTTTGATTGGACTAGACACCATGGTAGAACTACTTCAAGCAGCACTGGACCAGTTAGAGATCATACTTCACAGCTTTGTACAACGTGTCCTGGTAAGGCAATCGAATCGCCACCGGATGTTCTGTCGGACTATCCTAAATATTGATATTTGCATTAGTTGTTTTTTACTAGAATTAACGCCGTGTCAACACAATTTAGGCCATTTTACGGCGTTCAGCGCATCAATCCTAGCTTTCCTGGACCATTGTCTATAACCAGTACTCACCTACCCTTCCACAAGGCCGGAAACTTCTCCATATTATCTAATCAATGGAGGAAAATCCACATTATTGTCAAATTTTCATGGAAGGGTATAACCTCCCCGGGTGGGATTCGAACCCGCGCCCACTCGGGCATGAGATTCCAAATCCCGGCGCGCTACCAACTGCGCTATCGACCCGGGTTGCATTAATTGGTATAGACGTCGTTCAATCACAGTATCACACAGCTTAAGGATCAGTCTGACTAAAACCTAAAATTCTAACCTCGCCTTTGTTACAACTAACAAGTTCACAGTGAAGGTTCACGGTCAATGTTTGCCCTCTGGTACCCTTAATTTGATATCACATATACGTATTCCTTTTGGTGTAAGAATGGTACCAGGCAAAAAGCGCTAGCAATGAAACTCGCCCCGATTCTTGAATGTTACGGTTTCAATAAACAAAATGAACAATCTACCTCGACCAAAAGTCTTAAGAGCTGTAACTATTTTCATGTCAGATTTCCATGATACATATGCAAGGCTAAGCTGAAAAGTGTTTACTTATTCCAGCGCATCAAATCTCCGACGCATGTTTTAAATATTTTGGAAATACCTTTGGAAAATCTACTAACATTGTTGTTTTTCAAGAAAGGACTACGACCTATTTCTATAGCGCCCTGGCTTCCAAGGTAATTGCAAAAAAGTACAAGTATTAGCATTTCCCAAAATGCTTATAACCGATTTGGGTGCGTTCGGACTGTTCCAATAACTCTAAAAATGCCTAGGTTTTCTCCAGTCTGCTACAGGCTCTTTCCCTACAAAATCCTGTAACATATTTCAATACTGAACAGAAAAAAATTAAGATGAAAGTATTATGCAGCCGTGTCTATGGTTTATCAATCGGTATAGTCCAACAGAATTAAACTGAGCTTGACCTTTATGCAGGAATATATTAAACTCACTATTTACAGTCTATTTTTGTCTTCGTTTGTAAATCGCGCTTTATCGGAAGCTTTCGGCAAAATACACATACTGGACAATTATTGTTGTTTTCATAAGAATTAATACTTTGAATCTGTGCCACAATATTGCTGACTTAATTTTTACCCCCAAAACTAATGTGTCCAAAATTAATAGTACAATAAAATGTTAATTGATGAATAGTCACATCGGTTGTTATAAACCGTTTACACGCATACGGAAACTCACGATTTAATGTAAGAGAAGTGTGTAATTATTATAATTAGGTAGTTCAAGCTCAGGTTAATTCTGTTGGACTATACTCAGTTATTATAAGTAGTTAATAATTTGTGTATAGTCTATTTTTTCTCAACTGTCAAACCTTGAATAATTTCACGGTGACTGAATGGATTGTTTTTATACTGGCGTCATTTTTATTATTCAATAAATCTTTACTATTACTTATCATACGACAAAAGCAGCTTTACTCGATTATAATACACACTTTCGAAAACTCATGATTTAGTCACGACGATAATTTTAACTAACGCATTCGCCGTGAAATTATTCATGTTTTGACAGATGAAATAATGTTCCTATTTTATCATCTGTGGATATGTTCAGTGCTGCTGTCAGCAGACAGACAGACAGACAGACAGACAGACAGACAGACAGGCAGGCAGGCAGGCAGGCAGGCAGGCAGGCAGGCAGGCAGGCAGGCAGGCAGGCAGGCAGGCAGGCAGGCAGGCAGGCAGGCAGGCAGGCAGGCAGGCAGGCAGGCAGGATGGATGGATGGATGGATGGATGGATGGATGGATGGATGGATGGATGGATGGATGGATGGATGGATGGATGGATGGATGGATGGATGGATGGATGGATGGATGGATGGATGGATGGATGGATGGATGGATGGCGGGCGGGCGGACGGACAGACGAACGGACGGACGGACGGACGGACGGACGGACGGATAGATAGATAGATTAGATGGATAGATTAGATAGATAGATTAGATATATTAGATTAAACGGTCAATATAAGGATCACTTGACATGGTGTAACTTTAAGTGAATTATTTTTAACTTGGCGCCACGATTTAACAAAATAGTAGTTAAGCTGTCAAAAATGGTAGGTAAGATATATTCAGATATATTTCTTATTATCTACATAAAAGAAGTGAGTAATATCTATACTCTTATGCACTGAGCCTCACGAACTGAATAATTAATTCTGTTTTCACAAAAATATATACTTTGAGACTGCTACACAATAGTGTTGACTCATGTGTTTTCCCCATAAACGGATGAATCCAAAATTATAAGTTCAATAACATGTCATGTTTTGAAATTGATTAAAACAGTAAATAAAGTCTCACCTATCGACCGGCCCGATAATACAACCACCTTCAAATTACGGGCAGTTTTTGAGAGAACGGAACTATTTACTGTATAGTTCAATGGTCCTAAGGTCTGATAATACGACCGTCCCGCTATTCCGTATTACGACCACCTTTTTTAGACCCAACCAGTCTAAATCTGATCCGACATTAAGACCAGCCCCGTGTTCAGTAACTACTATTAGCTAACGTTACGGATTCGAGAGAACTCAACCCGAAGACAACTCAAACCGTGCAAAATTCAACTCAAAGTTACGACAACTCATCCGTTTGTAGGGGATTGAGTTGTCTCTGGTTGAGTTGTCTTTGGGTTGAATTGTTCCGACACTTCCGTTACGGAACGTTTTGGAACGTTCAGGGTAACTGAACACGCTGCAGTCTACACCAGTCATTGACATGTTGTGATGTGATGAGTCAGTCAGATAACATGTTTATCTATTAATTTTTACTTGATTTAACGCCGTTTCAACACAATTTTTAGATTATTTTACGCCATTATAGTATATATAATTGTGTCATAAATGTCATAATTAGTGGAATGTTTTATATCATGTGGTAACTGATTCCACAGTTTACAACCATTGTATGCAAATGATTTCATTCCATAGCTTTTAACAAATGGTATTTCAAAACAATATTCAGACATGAATCTAGTATTATGGTTATCTTAATAAGAGGGTGATATTTTATTTTATTATTGTTAAAAACAATTTGATTCACTCCTTTTTCTAATGGTAACCAATTCAAATCAGTATTGGCATATTGTTGATTATAGTAATGTTTTATTACTTCAGGGTACTACATGTACATAGAAACATCAGCCCCTAGACAAGTGTCGGACAAAGCTAGACTTATAGGTCCTGTATTCAATGTCTCACCCGGCGAATACAAGTGTTTCTCATTTTGGTTTCACATGTATGGTGATGGAATTGGTAAACTCAACGTTTATATTGTAAAACCAAACTCTACTACCTACGAGTACCTATGGAAACGAGAACATGATCAAGGCGACGTGTGGCTCACTGATAATATAACAATACCCGAAGGGAACCATCTACAGGTTGGTTGACTGTGCAACTTTTTTTTCTAAGACCGGGAAAAATATTCGAATATTCTGATCGGGCTTTTTCAATTTTTGCCACACCCAGTTGCAATTAAAATCGTAGTTAGAGAAGCATGTTTATAAATGGACGTTAAGTTGGCATACTCAGCAGACACAGCAGGCACAGCAGAAGGAACGATCCTTCTGCTGTGCCTGCTGGCCAAAGTCTAAGTTCAAGACTGAGTTTGAGTCTGAGCTTGAGATTTATTTTTGTGAATATGGGCCCAGGGGTAATGGCTGTAAAGTCGGTGAACGTGCGTAAGCATGAAACTTAGACTATAAAATACCATTACATTTTGTTTTACATTGTAAATAATTGTAAGTGAATTTCTTGCTCAGGAAATTATTAATGCCACCCAGTAGCAATGGGGTTCCAGACCGCGTTTTGCGAGCTAATTTGACGGAAATGTCATTCACAATGGACAGTTCTTAGCAACAAAACGTCATATAGACTATGTAAAGAGTCACTGAACGGAATGATTTCGTCATGAATAATCTTATAGCAAGGACAAGCTGAACGTGATCCGTATTATGGAGTATTCAGATCCCAAATAGGCGAGTGCTGAAAATGTTCAGATCGAGTTTTTAATCAGATTTGAATTTTGTTGACAGATAATGATAGAAGGTATAGTAGCTTCGTATCAAGGTGACATTGCTATAGATGATACAAAACTTACTGAAGGATCATGTACAGGTAAGTACAAAGTATCATATAAAATTTGATTAAAACCCTAATGGAAATCAAAGCGCTGAGTGTATTGAATGAAGGATTACATGTACATTTGTATTTACAAGTTAATACAATGTATCATATAAAATTTGATTAAAACCCTAATGGAAATCAAAGCGCTGGATGCATTGAATGAACAGTTGTTTTATTGAAAGTGAGGAACAGAGCAGAGGACAAACAAATGTAGAAGAATGATTAGGGGGCGGTTTTTCGCTATTTGATTATATTCTATAACCCTGGAGCAAGAATTAGACGAAAATAAATAAAGCGTTTGTTAACATTTTGAAGATCAAGTGTCTCTTTACCCTGTTATTACCAATAGAACAATCTACTTTCACATGTGTCTGTATTTACATCCGGGAATATGTTCAGTATGACCACGCCGCCCGGCTAGCTCAGTTGATAGTACGCAAATCAACTGACCGAGGGGTCGTGGATTCGATTACAGGGCGGGACATTCTTTCGCGGAGTTTGATCGATAAATAATTTCTACAGCCATTCTGCATTCTCCCTTCTACCAATGATTTATAATCTTGTAGAGGAGTCGTCAGTCAGTATGCGCCTGATGACTGGTTAACAGCTAAATCCAGAGAATAAACATTTTCAGGAACGATGTGTAGGTTGACTGACCGCCATGATATAACATACATCATATGTTGCTACGGCGTTAAACCGCCAAAAACTTGATATTCTTTTTATGCGTTTGGATTTAATGAGGGTCCGTCTGCTCTATAAAAATGCATTTTGTACAAACCCCTTTGATATTCTCAAATTATTTAATATTACTGTAGGTGAAAAGAGGACGGATGCTACATCAAGTACAACGAAGTCAACACAGATTTATTCTTCTACAGGTAAGAACAATACGGATTTAACATCTTACACAGCATTCGGAACACCTCGACCTTTCATGAATGAATAACTTCAACACCGGTCAAAACATTTTGTTTAGGAAAATGACGAAATGGTAGTTCCAAAATAGCATCTAAATAATATATGTCCGAGGTTATTCGAATTCGTAGCGAATGGTCGATGAGTTCCGAATGCATACACAGCAAAGTAAACATATTTATCAACATGTTATATTAAGAAAATAGACAAATATATCCGTTGATCACCTTTTTTCTCTTTATTAACATTTTGAGCCAGTTCGGATATCTTTGTGATACAATTAAACTGATGTTGCAAAATATAAATCGTTTGCATGTTCTCATTAGTGGATGCGTATAATTCACATAATCTTTTTTAAGCCTGTCTGCCCATCATGAGTCTAGTTAGAAAGCGCGCTAAATTGAAAAGAAATTATAGAAATATATTGACGCACTATGTATCAGTATGTCTAATGCATTCAATTTTATAATAATAGAATGTATATAAGGAAAAAGGTAAGTGAAACGTTTACCGGTATCTTTTCACAATCTGATTGAATGCCGCTCGGCTCGCTCAGTTGGTAGCACGCAAGTCTACTGATCGAGGGGTCGGGGGTTCGGGCGGGGAATACTTTCGTGGAGCTTGGTCATGAAATTATTTCTACGGTCATTCTCCCTCCTACCAATGATTCTTTACTATGTAGGGCAGTTGTCAGTCACTGACGAAAGTATGTGCTTAGTAGTTGGGTAACAGCTAAATCCAGAGATTTAGCCTTTCTAGGAGGAGTGAGTAGGTTGACTGACCGCCGTTATATGACCTATACAATGTGTTGTTACGGCGTTAAACCAAACAAACAAACAATCTGATTAAAAACCCGGATCTCAAAACATCTGCTTGCGTACTTGCTTATTTTGGATCCCCCTACTTCATATCGCAGGTCACGCTCAGCTGACCTTTTATACTTCATATATTTATGATGAAAACAATATGTTTAGTGACTTGTTTACGTCAATATGACGTCAGAACTGTCCAATCACAGCCTGTGAGTAACACTTCCGTAAAATTAGCTCACAAAACTTGGTCTAAAAAATAAATTACGAAATCTCAATGTTATTAATAGCGTTTTGTCTAGATGCACGAAAGCTATGCATTGATTGGTCGACGCTAAGGTCAACTTGACATGACCCCTGTGCGATGCCAGGCGATCCTATACGACAGCTGTCTACAGGAAATTGAAACAATACATTTCAGGAGTAAACAGCATCTACAGCACTAACCATGGTTCATCGTCAACATTAAATACAACAACATATCCATGGTGGCTAACATCACAACTGTTTTCAGCATCGTCGCGAAAAAATGCTAACACAACAACAATAACAGCAGCAGGGACAACAACAACTGCAGCCAAAACAACAACAGCCACAGGTTAGTTAATATTATCATAATTGAACGGTGTATAATTATAGTCCCGTGATCTTCATCATGAAAACAAAGTCGTGTTTATCATCAAATTCTTACAGCAGCCATGAATAAAAAGATTCCACTAGTGCCTTAGATAACCATTACATTTTTTTTACCAAAAGTACAAATGTTAGCACTTGAAGTAAAATATTCTTATGTATAAACAAGGGATACAATCGCGTTAAGTTGATTACTTTGTGACGCACAAAAATACTGATACCCTGATGGCACTTTTACCACAAATCAAATACATAAAATATTTCTTCAATCTTCGAGGGTTCATAGATTTAAAGCACAGACCTTTATATGATTTATTTATCAGAAGTTTCAAATACGGTACAAAAATGCAAATCGAACGAGTGTACAACCCCTGGTGTCTGTTGACTAAGATTATGTTCTTCAGATAATGGTTTTCACGGCGCTGTACAAGTGGCATGTACTAAATACTCATGGAGTATAAAGATTGATATGGACCGTCTACGTCATGAATACCCTAATGTTAAAACATCAGATATCTACCTTGGAGAAAATAGATGCACTGGAGTAGAAAAACAGAACATACTAGAGTTTAATTACGGGTTGAGCGAATGTCTAACAACTGACATGGTAAATAAACTGCTTAATTTTCAATTTTAACCATTGTTTTACTTAGTATGTCCTGATTTTATGTATTAGGAAAGAAACTAGTCCAGATAGCAGAGTGACACTGGTCTAATGTTGGCTCAACGCTGAACACGCAGTTTGGATCCATTCGTTGGGCCAACGGCGTTTAATGCAGAAGCAACACATTGTAAAGGTCTGTCCCGGTGGTCAACCAAGCTTTCTTGGACACTGTTTATAACCAGAGCTACCGACCCCTCCACAAGGGCAAGGCTCGGCAACTTCTCCACATACCTGTGATGAGGAAAATTTACATTATTGGCAAATTCTCATGAAAGGGTCCCGTACCCACTTCGAGCAATTCATAATTCTCGGCACGATACCAACTGCGCTAAATACCCGAATCTTGCCATCTATTACATTGTGGTTGCATCTGACATACTGATTCAATGCTTGTCAAAATATTTCCATAATTTTATTTGATATTTCTTTTTTTTTCCTAATAAGTATTATCCATATGTAATGCCTCAGTCCGATAAAATCGTGCCTGGTTGCGGACCCGTACGAGCAGACAGCCGTAGGCCGTGGGAAGCCTTGCGTATTAAGCTGGAAGATATGCAACTTTAATCCATATTTGGCCACGATTTTGTTCACGATTTGAATTTGAAGCGGATATGTGTATCCACGGCCCATCTCACGGACCCTGAGCTCGTACGAGTCCTTTCGGAGCTTGATCGCACGACGCCCGTACGGTGCAATCATGGTTGTTTTTATGTTTATGGGACTGTAGCATTAGTTGAACCCTTGATTCCCGCTTGCCAAACACGTGCTCTATAAGCTCTCCTATATTTTACAGTTGATGAATGGTGCACATGTTTACAACAACGAACTGATATATGCTGAACATGATCCGGTGTATTTATATATAATAAGACATTTTAACTGGACACTAGGTGTTCAATGTCAGCTACAAGCCGATGGAACAGTTAATGGTAGGCGTTTATTTATCAGTATTTCAATTAAAGTACTGTTAGCACTGATGAAACGGTGCTACCTAATTTGAAAAACTCTGATCATGATGCTATGCTCATTAAAAAACTTCGATTAACTCTTAAAAAGTGCGGTTTTTATAAGAGTGTGCAGTTTTTACAGGAATGCACGGTTAATCCTTCGACTTTTATTGCAAACCGATAATAATAGATTAATTAATAGTCTGCTTAGTCTATTTTTAGAAACATGTTCACGCTGAGGGTGTTCACTCTCTTGGACTGCAATTTTAACTATAACATCCAAGCAATCCGCATGAGATTGTACATTATAATGAATCGGATTGGTTTTGTTATGTTCGCAAGAGCCAATGCAAATGACTGAAAATGCTGATTGTTAACTCTGTCCAGTACAAGCAGCCATAGCAAATATTCTGTCTGAATTGCTATAAATACGGATTTACTGATGGAACTAATTGCGGATTCAATACAGATTTTTTTGCATCTGAAATTATGGTAGATACGTATATTTTGTGTTTACCCTAATAGTCTCAAATAAATAATAAACATTACATAATTTATTTTCGTTTTGAAGGAGCAGTACAGACACTAGTAACACATCAAGCTTCAGTCTTGAACTCTACTCAGTATCCAGTTAATATATCATACTTTTCTGACCCCAACTTTGTACATCAAGTATCTGGACACCCACTACAAGAACCACCTGGCTCTCAGGTTTATGTTAAAGTATTTACAACAATATCAGATTGGAACACCAAGATGAGGCTCCATACATGTTACACTTCACCTTCACAACATGTACTTGATCATCTGAAATATTATCTTATAAAGGACGGGTAAGTCACCGACGCCATTATATTTTCAATCTTAAATAAACCACACTAGCTTGTCTTCAAGTTGGACACGCCAACTCACGTAAACAAGAGATATTAACTTCCAATATTTAAGAAACCACCCTAGCTTCTATTTAAGTTGGACACGCCAACTTACGTAAACAAAAGTCATTTAAATTCAATCTTTAAGAAACCACCCTAGCTTCTATTTAAGTTGGACATGCCATTACAAAAGCCATTACATTTCAATCTTTAATACCACCATAGCTTTTATTCAATTGTATAGTTGATCACGCCCTCTTTTTACAACAATGAATGTTTAATTGTAAATTTTAAAGGAATTGATAGACAATTTTTCCTCTTTCCCTTTCCTAATTTTGCATTCTAGTATTATAATCGTAGATGCAACTATCATACGGATGCATTGATAGTCAAACTATTTCTATAAGATCTTTTAATGTTTGGGATGTTTCAAATTATCTGTAAATGTTGGGAAATTTGCCTTAGTATCGTTTCTGTTTGTTGAATAATTCCGTGTTTTTACATTCCATCAAAATCCCATGTTCGACAGCGCTGTTACCGATTTGATTAAGTTAGTTGAACTGTTGTGAGAGTGACTTAGCAACATATTTATTTATTTCAGATGTGAGGTAGATGTCAACACACACATAATGTCGCAATCAACACATGAAACAGTATTTGTCTTTGATAATTTTGAATACACTAATTACCCACAAGGTGGTATATATGTGTTCTGTGATGCCACATTCTGTGCATCGTCAGATTATTCCAGTAGTTGTAAACAGGCTTGCAACCCAATTGTAAATGGTTAATCTTAAAGACACAACTTATCATAAATTTTGACACATGTATTGCATGCTTTTTCGTGGCTAGATATAACGGTAGAATTTCAGTGTGTCACGTAATGGCTATAATAATTGAGGCCATGCAATGAGTACATGAACCTAGTTCAAATGTAGCTCAATTAAATGTTGTCTGCTAAATTAATCTTTTATCCATTGTTTAAAAAATGGTGGAAATATATTCTGAATGACAAACAGTTTGGAACCAAGTGCCGCAAAAGCAATTTACTTACTCAATTTTGTCAGAGATATTCATAAATTCATATTTTAACAAGTACTTGTAACATAATGAATAACCATGCATGGGCCTCAATTTATTTCACTAGCTAGCAAACACGAAAAAGTCATGAAACATGTAATACTTGAAATTTTCACCTCTATTATGATGTAACCACTATACTACAATTTTCTTTTGATGTCCAAGATTTATAAGTTGTGTCTTTAAGAATGACTATTCTTAAATGTACAAGTGAACACGATAACAAAAGACAACAATTCTATTTTATGATGAGAATTAAATTTATTTCACACTCATACGTTCATAAATACATTTATAGCAAATTGATGACAATATTCTATTTTAATCACAAAATCTTTCACAATTACTGTGAACTAACTCTGAAAAGTCCGCACCGTACAGCTTTCTCTCCTTATATTTTACCATTCGGAACGCCCTCGACCTTTCATGAATGAAGCAAATGGCCGAGGATGTTCCGAATGATATTTTACAATACTCTCTCTTAAGGGAAGTAACTCTGATAGAGTGAGTACGAGTTACATTTGAGTTGTCGTTCGTTGTTTGTCTTTAAGCAGGGCTGTGCGTTTAAAGTAGAACATTGCCGAATGTCGGGACTTGTTGAGACTATACGGTCCAAGGTCGTTGAACATTGTATCCTCTGGTTTGAATCTTAAACACTTTAGTAGTAACCTTTTTCTGAAATAGAACATAATATTTATATACATCGATATAGTGTTTTCATTTATATCTGCACAGAGTTTGTATACATTGTAGCATTCGGAACACCTCGACCTTTCATGAATGAATAATTATTCGTAGCGAATGGCCGAGTAGTTCCGAATGCCATTGTAGTTCTAAATAATCAGTGCTCATCATTGCTAGTAATTTTGTATGATGACTTGAGAACTTTGATCAAAATTTTGATTACCACTTTATAAAATTGGTTTAAGGTTTCCTTTATTTGTGGTAAATGATTTCGCATGAGTTTAAAGTTGCTCTATTTTCACATGAAAGGGAGACACATGTAATTATTTACTCGAAATGGCAGCTATTATCAAATAATCCTAAAATAATAATGCACATATTGTAATGAAGGAAACATTTCGTATTTTGTAAGCATATACAAAAACAAAGTAAACAATCTACTTGTAATTTTATTTAATGCAGTAATCATAAAATAAACTTTATGGTCAACAGTTAAAGTTTTGTTTTTGTTTGTTTGTTTTTGTTGGGTTTAACGCCGTAGCAACACATTGTATAGGTTATATAACAGAGGTCAGCTCACCTATAAACTATTCCTGGAATGGCTAAATCTCTGGATTTAGCTGTTAACCAAGTAGTAGGCGCATACTTCCGTCAATGACTGACTGCTACCCTTCGTGATTTAGAATCTGTGGTAGGGGCGAGAATGACCGTAGAAAATTATTCATGACCAAGATCCACGAAAGTATGCCCTGTCCGAGAATCGAAACTACGACCCCTCGATCAGTAGACTTGTGCGCTAAAGTGGACTGAGCTAGCCGGGTGGGCCGCGATCGTATAAATAGTCATACATTATCTATAAATATAAACTTACTATGGTGTGGGTACCAGTGTCTTCTCCAGTAAGGTCTTCCCCATCCATGTCCCCATCGTCTAAAATAATATCAAACATTTACAATATTTGTTTTGGTTTTATTTATACTGGGTTTAATAACGCTGTATCAACACACTTTTTAAAGTTATTTTACGGAATCTAGCGCACCTAACCTAGCTTTCCTTGACTCTTGTCTATAACTAGTATTCACCTAACCTTCCACAATGAATAATATGTACTATGAATGTAAGTCACTTGCAAAAATATTTATGTGGAAGATTAAGAACAAACGACTTCAACTCACAGTCTTACGTAGGCATTTTGGGAAAAAGAAATGCAGCAGTTGTTTTATGCGTGATTAAAATTATTCCTGTCGACTGTTGCAAGAATGTGGCGGAAAACAAGTATTTATTCACATCGTAAAAGTCACTTAGATAAATGCCCTGATTACGGTGCTAACTTCAAAATGAGACCACTAAATCCTCCAAACTGAAGCTCTACAAAATGTATCCGATTCTTATATCTTATTCATTGTGATTGTAACAAATGTGAATCTTAAACAACTCTGATGAAACAAGTTGCTAATGAATTCTTAATTCATGAATATTTTTGTACTGGTACGTGTAAAGATATTTACCCATAACCACCGTAACCACCATATCCACCATATCCACCATAGCCGCCGTATCCACCATACATTCCAAGTCCATAACCACCATAACCGCCATAACCACCGTACACTCCTAAACCACCATAGCCACCGAAACCACGGTACCCACGGTATCCTGCAATACAAACGTTTATTCAAAATATTGTGTTTTGGACGGTGTCATATTAAGGCACTGGACAGTGGACAACATTGTTTGACTGTTCGTTTTACGAAATATTTCATTTTTAGACGCCGTCCTATCGAAGAACAGAGTGACGGACAGAGATAACAATTGAAAGATTCTGTAATTTGTTTTAGCTCTTACGAACAAAACCGAGCATGTTCGAATAGAAACTATGATAAAATCCCATGCGGATTACTTGGGCGATATCATAAGAATCGCAGTCCGAGAGACTGAGCACCCTCATTGAGATCATATTTCAAAAATAGTGTAGCAGAATATAAATCTATAATGAGGGGTTGGCAATGAGGGTCCAACGGTTTATCACACATTCCTACAAGAACACGCCCACTTGTATAAAATCATTAACTTTTTAAGTTGACCCCTTTTTGAGAATTGGGCACTTAGTCATACTTTAAACTTAGAAAGCAGAATGGTTTCACATTCTTATTGTGTCTCTAATGCTGGTTATTTTTCAACGACATCATGTTTTTAAAACAGTTTAAAGGCCGCTGTTAGTTCCTGTATCTACGTGTATTGTAATTACTTAAGATGGACAAGTTTAATTAAATTTTATAAGGAAATAATTTTTACCTCCATAAAAGTCATCATCGCCATAGTAACCACCGTAGTAACCGGTGTGTGCTACTGTTAGGCCAATCAAAGCCGCCAAAATTATAGCTACTTTCATTTTGAAACTCTGAAAAGTAGAAAGTCATAAATACTTTTTACTGGAAAATGGTTTATAACAATATGATGGCAAATTTCATTCAACCTGAAGTGGTGCATACATTAACCCCGCTGATTTAAATATTCACTAGAGTACTTCTGTATTCAACATCGATAAATAATAATAGTAAAGATTTTATTTTAAGAGGCTATATATTAGGATAAATTCAATCTTCCATGTGGGCATCTATATATAGTCAGATATCAGTTTGTTTCATCAAGAATTTTGACCTACACTAAAATTTTCATTTAAGTATTTGTTTTATTTTCAATCCTTTTCAACAGCCAGATTCATATGAGTAGGACCTTTTATTTAACCATTTCTTGAATGGCATGAGTACAAAATACGTCATGATTTAAATAGTGAATGCTTCCAGTTCAATGAAAAAATAATTTCAATCGATAAATTCGCATGTCACAACCGTTTAAACCTTTGTGTTGTAAGATTCATCAACACACAATTATATATGGTGTATTTTAGCCAACTATACTTGTTGAAAATGGTATTTAAACTATATACATTACATAAGTATATATCTTGTCGATTATTTTAATACAAAAAAGCAAATAGGTTAATAGAAAACAAAAAATTGTAACCGAAAATAATAGACAACCTTTAAAAGTTGGTCATACACCAATTTCACTGTTTCATAAAAAATGTTACATGAAGTTCATAGTTTTAAGCCTCAAAACCAAATAAGGATATACAACTAAGAAAAATGGAAGTGAAAAATTTGCCAAAAAATAATTAACAAACTTAGAAGGTTTTAGTATAGTTTAAACGGCGATCGATTTCATACACTATGTAGTGTAAAATTTATAGTTTTATACTTCACTTACCAAAAAATAAATATAAAAAAAACCGAAAAATAAAGTACAAAATGAAAAAATACTTATACATGTACTTACTTTTTTGTTACGTTGATACTCCAGGATATCGAAACATAGTTCAGAATTGTGTATATATATACATTGTTAAACAAAGAACAATTCATTAACTTGACAAATTATAACAAATTTGTCAAAGACCGTCGTTTATTGATTAGCGGTCAGAAAAATTAACTGACAATAATTATACAGGTCGAAATCGTAAACAGCTGATAACTGGTCGGTTCAGAAAACGTGCTTTACGATACGTGTTATTTTTTCTTCTTTTTGAACTGTACCCTATCAATGTATCGGGCAGGTTTAACAATCAGTAGTTTCAAAAATTTGCATTGGCTCTTATAAACAAAACTGAACCACTCCGATTCAAAATACTGAGAGATCTCATGCGGACTACTTGGGCGATATCCTCATAACCACAGTCCGAGAGAGTGAACATGGTCAACGTGACCATGTTTCTAAAAATAGATTAGAACAGACTATTAAAATCTACTATCAGTGGTTTGCAGTGAGACTCGCACATTATCACAAACTTCTATGAAGTGATAACGCTTTTAAAGTTTTTTTACAAGATTGCAGCAACATGATCAGCTTTTTTACAAATTTATTAGCAACGTTCCATCAGTCTTATCAGTTCTTTGATTTGTTCTATTTTAAGCTATCGTTTTTGGCGGGATTGTAAATATTTTGTGACCGCTAACGAGGGTTGCAACGATTGAACCCGGGCAATAATGGAAAGCAAGTCTTCAGCAATGAGGGTTCAAACCCAAATGAGTGCATCTGACATTTCTCTTTATATACTCTAAACATAGACCGTCGAAATGTTGTAATCATTAAAAAATGACATGAAATATAGATTAATTAATAAATTTCACCAAAATAATGAATGGTCTTACAAGAAATACACCTGCATGTTGAAATACCTTCTGTCATGATCAAATGATGTCTATTAGTTTGATGATGTAAGTATGGTATGGGTTTTATACAACGTAAGTATGGTATGGGTTTATACAACGTAAGTATAGTATAGGATTATACAACAAAAAAGACAGCCACACATGTTTCTCTAAAATATTTTTGTGCCTAAGACTGTAAATAGAATACAACATTGCCATATACACAGTTTTGGAAAGGTTTCTATTTCAATCAGAATGGTTTTAAATTTTCTACCGATGTAAATCTTCATATGGACTTAGCACCAACAAATTTTCATCAATATATTTTAACTACATTGTACACTTATGTTTAGTTCCAAACTGCCAGTTAAATTTCCAATGGGAATTGTCATATCCTTATTAGAAACCCTTTCCCAATTGGAATTTCAAAATTACAATGTATTGTGTGTTGGGTTGTGACCTATCGTACCGTATCGTATCGTATCTTATCGTATTGTTTTGTGTAGTATCGAATAGAATCGTATTGTATCCTACCATTTCGTGTAGTATTGTATCGAATCATAGTATATTGTATCGTATCGTATCAAATCCTAACCTATCATACGATCGTATTGCAAAGGAAGGGAGACAACAAAGAAATAACAGGGGTTGTTATGGGAATTGTCATACCATACAAATGTCCATTTATCAGTCAGTCCCACTTTGTACATGTAAACTGGACCTGATTTGCTGAATTGTCGTGTAAATGTGGTAAGTGTGGTTAGATCATAGGGGGGAAGTTTAAAATAATAAATTATATTTATGAATATTAATTAGCTGTAACATGAATGACTGATAAGTTAAAGTCATTGTTTGTCATTGTTTTACTTTCAATAAAATCATTGGTCAGTGGATAATAAAAACAACATAAATGTTTACTGTTTCTATATATCAAGTCATCATTACTTACTAGTTATAAGAGTCGCGGTCAGACTATTTGTCTCGTATTGTTCATACACTCGTTCATTTGTGTTACATCGTTATTACTGATATGTGTTATGAAGGTTACATTTTATCTTCCGTTACCTGTGGTCAGTTCATTGCGTTTCTATACATTTTTATATCAAGGAAAACACCGTAGCAACACATAGGTCATATCACGGTGGTCAATCAGACTACTCACCGTTCCTGGAAAGACTGAATCTCTGGATTTAGGTGTTAATCAGTTACTAGGCGAATACTTTCGTCAGTAACTGACAACTAATTAAGTGTCCTACATGATTTAAAATCAGTGGTAGGGGAGATAATGGCTATATGAATTATTTTATTACCAAACTTCACGAAAGGGTGCTCCGCCCGGCAATCGAAACCATCATCCTTCGATCAGTAGACTTGTGTGATACTGTCTACGGAGCAGAATTTCATGCGTTTGCCAGAATGAGTTCAGTTACTGAAAATTAAACTTGCTATAAAAAGTTCTTTATGGCGTTACAAGATAGTCGCGTGTTACTATTAATGAACTTGTTTTGACGAGCCACTTAAATGTTACAGTTTACGTACAGTTGAAAAAACGATTTTTCATTTTGATACAATAACTGGCAATAAAACGAACCATAATTTTTAAATGTAAATACTGAATAGTAATTTATTGAAATTTTCATAAACAAACTTTCATATCAACCACTAAAACCAAAGTTAAAGATAATAAAAAAAAAGATATTTATAAATAACGAACGTGATTGGTTTTACACTGTCTAGCGATCATAAATAAGGAAATTAGTTTAGGTATAAATAAAGCTATAAATATTATCTATACTAATTAAACAATTGTCACATGATAACCTTCACACAATGAATCAAATATCTAACTATGAAAAAACAAATGTCCTTATGTAGGTTCAATGATGGTCGATGAACTATATTTATTAATACGTATATATGGAGCCCATGAAGTGACATTTTGAAATATTTTTCTTTTTATTTTCACAATTATTCCGTTTAAACGAAATTTTTTTTCGATATAATTATTTCGTAAATGCGTAATATTAGTTTGTAAAAACGAAATGAAATTTCGTAAAGTCGAAATGATATAAATTTAAACGAAATAGTCGTGAACATTTTTTTTCATTTTTTCAAAATGTCACTTTAGGGGCTCCGTACGTATACAAACTTTGACCAACTCATTAACTTTGTTTAGAAACACCTGATTTTACCTAATGACAGTTAAAGTATCTTTGTTTATGTTATTTCTTTTACTTTAGAATCAATAAAGTCACGTGATCTAAAACAGCAAAAAAAGGAGAAACAAAAATTGTTTTTCGCCAATTTCTATTTCAAAACAAATTATTGAATGGCATCAAATTGTCCATGATATGAATACTACATTCCTTTCCTCGAAAATTTCCCTATTGATCTTGTTATTACTAATCGTTATCTCCAAATCTCACGCACTAAATTGATCGGTGGTGTTAAACTACACGTGAGGTGCAAAAATAATCTGTGTAGAGGATTCAGAGTAAACGACTACATAGCACATATTGCATGATCACATGTGCTTTTTCGGACAAAGAAAAGTAAAAGTTATTTAAAGATACTTCACATTCTTAATTATAAAGTTGTCTTATGCGTATATTTTTACTTTTGATTATACTGTAATATTTGTTATCTGTATTGTTTAAATTGATAACAATCTCTCATATTTCTATGTAGAAAGGATTGCATGTTGTTATTAGTTTGAGTTTTATCTGTATATATGTTTTAATTGTATTATATTGTGTAACATGCAATGTGAGACTTTAATAAATAAATAAATATCAACTTAATACGATACTGTTTCACGATATATCGGTCATAGGATGCGTCCCTACAACCGACTGAGCTATCAGGGAGGTCTAAACAACTAAATAAGTCATTATAATTTAACATTTTGCGATGTGAGGGGGGATATATATCATACGAAACTGATGGTAAACTTCAAATCATCAAACCATCGTGTCTATAACAAAATCTAGTTACCACATTAAATCATGAACGATTTTAAACATCTGATTTACATAACCTGATGATGTCATAATTTGTATATTTAATTAGTAAACAATAAGTAATAAATGACAAAGTAACATTTAAAATAAATTAAGTAATAAAGAATGATGAATGTAAGCTTTTTTATTAAATGTTTCATATTATACGTGAAGTTACAAACTGACTTTAATGGCTTTTCTAATAATGATATAACAATTTTCTAATTTTTTTTTAGATGAGTATGTTTTTTTTTAAATGTGATGGCTTCACGTGAAAATTTTATCATTTAGTGAACTTGTGTGAACTAATCCGTGTCTGCAATGAACACGGTATGTATTGATCAGTCTACGTATAAATGTTGGTGTCCGATTGCCCGGGTCAACCACTTTTAAGTTCGAGCAACCAATAAATTTTTTTGGGCGACCAAAAACGTACGGACAAAATATAGATATTGCTACTAAAAAATTACTTGTTCGGGCAACCACTTCAAAATCCTAGTATCGTAGACTGTTGATGTATGCACATATACAAGAAAATGAATTTCAAACACGATATCTTTTCTACAAATGCAAAATATTTTACAAACTATTTTAACCAACCTGTCATCAAAACAGACATCATTCAGACAACATACAAACAATACCATGACAACAAGATTTAAAGTGATAACAGTCTATGAAATTAGGATATGAAAGTGGTTACCCGAGCATGTCATTTTGCAGCTAAGACGCTTGTTTGCCCAGAAGAAATGTTTAGTTTCCCGAGCTAAAAAAAAAAGGGACACCCACTTATTTCGTAGACAGTGATAATATTATTAAACATTATCATACAGGGTCTAACCTAGAATCATAATAATAAAAGTGTCATATTTCAGATATCATGCTAGAGTAATGAAACTTGGTAGTTGGTCCTGAATAGTAACATTGCAGGCATATGTGAATCTATCAAGTCGTTTCAAAGAAATAAGAATGCAAAACGTGCTACAGATACACACATTTGAGTATTGAGTAGGATTGCTTAACTATTCTTACAATAGTCAAACAAAATAGCAAAGAATACCTTCTGGAGAGACATCAAAGCAAAGTGTACACTGTTTGTCTTTCTGATAATTAAGTTCATCATCATTTCCTCCATACAAAAGCTTTGCTTAAAACATGTCCATTCACACACAACTGCCGTCATAACAGTCAGAACAGAGCCACTGATGAACAAGAATGTCTAGCCATCAAACGATACTAATATTTATTTTATTTTTTACTGGGTTTAACACCGTGATAACACAATTTAGGTCATTATAAGGCGTCCAGCGCACCTAACCTAGCTTTTCTGGACCCTTGTCTATAACCAGTACTCACCTACCCTTCCTCAAGGTCGGAAACTTCTCCATATTATCTAATCAATGGAGGAAAATTGACATTATTGTCAAATTTTCATGAAAGGGTATAACCTCCCCGGGTGGAATTTGAACTTATATTTTAATGTATTTGTCTATAAATACAGACACAGAAATTACAAAAAAGTAAAAATTTTTATTGTTCCTGCATCCAATTGACCACAGCACAAAGTGCATTTGAATAAATTCCTGTTTATGAACATATCCGAACCAGTCGGATTAAAAATAGTGTGAAATCTCAGTCGGAATACATGGTCAATATCGTTATGATCACAGTCCGAGAGAGTAAACACACATTGTCTTTCTAAAAATAGACGGAAGCAGACTTTAAATCTATTATCTGCGGTTGGCAGTATGTTACTTTCAACAATTCTGCAGCGTGTTCAATTACCCCGAAAATTCAGAAACGTTAGGGTCGGGACAACTCTTGAAACCAAAAGACAACTCAACCCGAGAAAACTAACTATTTGAGTTTTCCCAACTTTTGCGTTGAGTAATCCATAGGTTGAGATGTCTACGGGTTGAGTTGTCCCGTTTCCGTAACGTTCGCTAACAGTCGTTACTGAACACGCGGCTGTTTTAAATGTTGGTTGAATACATTAGATAAAGATAATCATCGAACTACTAAAACAAAGATGAATTATTATACAATGTGTACATTAAGTACAATTTAAACATCTGCAAACGTAGGCATAATGTTTAATTTTCATTTTACATGCCATATGTGTATCTACAATTATTTTCGCTGATGCAATTCATTTGTTCCAACATGTACATGCATACAGAAAGAGGGCTGCAATACACTGTATTTGCCTATAACTCATATATTTAAGGTACCTTACTAGTGCAAATTGTTACATTTTTATTCTCATAGGCAAGTTCCAAATTGTTATAGTACAATTTAATTGAAAACGCAATATTTAATCACAAACCATTGTTCTAAGCTTCATTAAATAAATAAAAAAAATGCATGAGTCTTTGGTCACGTGATAACAAATAAGTCTTGGACCACGTGATTTATTACTATAATGATAGATCAGTTTCATGTAACATTATGAGTTTTTTTCCTAACAAAATTCAGCCAGTTTAGTCATGATGGTCGTGTTACATATTTTTTCAATCAAAATGTTAAATGACATTGATATATCGTCGGTTTTTTTCTTAAGTAAGTGTAAAACCCGTCTTGACCGTAACGATTTTGGTTAGGTATAAATATCGGTCCGTTTTTCTGTTCTGTAGTACATTCACCTATACCCAATCAGAGCGTTTATTTCTCACGCAGAAAACGGTAAGTTTCTAATATTTTTTTCATATTTTTACTTATGTTTTACTACGAAATTACTTCCTAAAATACAAATTTAGGCATAGCAGGTACTTGAGCTGAAGTTAACAAAATAAGAGAACGTTTAAAAACTTGATCCATAATTTTTATAGGATTTTTATTTTGATATATTTACTAAGTCATTTGCCTTAGGCCTTTCATTCATTTTCTTTATATTTATCAAAACAAAGCTGCTAACTGCTTGTTTGTGAAAATCATTTTTTAATAGAGGGCATTATGTGCAATTTTAGACTTAAAGACTTATTCCACTTATGTTGCTCTGGAATAGAAATGGCGACGTAAGTTTTACATTCATTAAGTTATTCACGTAAAGTCATTGTTATTCAATAAAACTTAAAAAAACATAACTAACGAAATACTCTAATCTTTTTTTTAAGTTTTCTGGATTATGACGTGTAGTACTTGAGATATTTCGAATTTTATTGCATATGGTGTTATTAAGCTCAGCTTACACTGTCACTTCGTCCAAACGAAGCAATGGTCGCAACACACAAGCTCTAAGCAGTGATCGCAACACACAAGCTCTTTGCAATACACTGTATTTGCATTTCAATTAACTTTTTACCTTTTTTGTTCATCATATCGTACATTTTTTGTATGGGGTGTTAGAGTGTTTTTTTTTATTTTGTCCATACGTAGCATGAACAAAATTCACATTCATAGTTTACTGCACAATATATTGGTCAATAGAGACGGCAATGAGTTTATGTTCATGTTAAAACTTTTGGAAAAAAACATATCAACTACATTCATAATATATTTTGTATTTATACTAAAACGGTTAGGGGAATTCATACAATCATGCCAAGTCTTAATAAAATCTCAACGTAAGTAGATCTGAACGTATCGCATTACCACGAAAATATTTCTTTATCTTTTCAGACAAACCAGCCGAAATCATGAAGGTTCTAGCTTTGTTGTTCGCCTTTGTTGCCATGGTGACTGCCACCTACAGTCCTTACGGTAAGATAGAGCCAGTAGCACGCGGAAGTCGCTACCTAACGCTTTTACTTCATAGCGCCATTAAAAGCGCTTAGTGTGTTAGCCACGTCACTTTTTTCTCTAAAATTGGAGAGCACTTAGTATTAAAAAATACGATACAAAGCAAAAACACATAACGTATATTACATAAACCGCAAGATGTATTTTTGTTTTGTTTTAGGCTAGCAAAACCAAAATTTTGGTCACCGAAAATGACAGGGTGTCCCGTATGCATTCGATACATTTGTTAGCTAGCGTTACATATTTGCGGGGGAAACGCTTTGTAGCGCTAGGGTAGCGATGTCGGTAAGCAACTGACTAATGATTTAATTGCTTTAATTTATAGAAAGTATGTTTACTGCATTTATTTTCACTTTTGGGGGAAACTTGGCAAGGTCCTTTTGTGGGTGAAATAGGTGACACAAATGAAATAGAATGGGGGAACGTTTTCCTTTATTTTTAATACTATCTGTTAACGGACTAACATTTTCAAAGGAATAGTCTACCTTCTTTTTTTTAAACTTCAACTGCTGAAGCAATGTACTCCTCTAAAATTTCTTATGAAATGCAAGGAAAATACCCATGTATTTCTCACGTGTATTGTATATACACATGTATCCGTGTTTATAAACCCCATGTCCGACAGCAGTATAAGCGCTTTGATTCATTTTAGAGTATTTTAAGTTACTCGTACAAGTGTTTAGTATGCATTCCTGTAAAATAAAACTGTATGTTTTGTTTTTCAGGTTATGGCGGCATGGGTTATGGCGGTATGGGAATGGGATATGGCGGCATGGGTTATGGCGGCATGGGATATGGCGGCATGGGTTATGGCGGCATGGGCTATGGTGGCATGGGTTATGGCGGCATGGGTTATGGCGGAATGGGAATGGGATATGGCGGCATGGGTTATGGCGGAATGGGCGGTATGGGATATGGCGGCATGGGTTATGGCGGAATGGGCGGTATGGGATATGGCGGTATGGGATATGGTGGCATGGGCTATGGCGGCATGGGCTATGGTGGCATGGGTTACGGAGGTATGGGTTACGGCGGAATGGGGGGTGGAATGTGGGGTTATAGGAGACATGGTCCTGGTTATGGATACGGAATGATGTATGGCTACAGACGTAAGCATATTTGTTTGAATCATTTTCAACCATCAGATATATGCAAACAGTACAAACATGTTGTCCACGTATGGTCTGGTTAAATCCTCTTCTCTTTGGAAAATAAAGTAAATTAGAAGACTAAAAACCGTATGCTCTGGCTGGAAGCGAACCCGGTTTGCCAGGTGGTAGGCAAGACATTCAAACGCTTAGCTAGAGTGTTAACTTAACAGCAAGGATGTTGAAGTATAGTTATCTGCCTATTATTACCACAAATATGTGATTTTGTAATTTTGAATAATTCTTTTTGTCATAGATTCAGATTAAACGTACTTAACCATTCAGCGAAATGGTACATTTACCGAAATGCTTTTGAAAACGTTGGCTAAAGAGTTTAGAATAATAGCATAAAAGTCAGGAAGCTTTTTTATCAAAGTATACGCACGAAATCCTAATGTCTTTTCTTGTTACATTGAGCATTAGTATAAGACTTTTCAGATTTTCGACTATTGCTATAGCAATCTGTAAATATCATTTCATTTTTTTTCAGGAAAGGGTTACTATTGAGCAACCACGTGACTTTACACCTGGATAAAAACCAACACACCCGGACCAAGACCTGATTACTGACACATTCTGTCTTCGTATTTATGTAGTTCTTGTTCTATTCTTTTATACCTCTCATTAAATCTGCATTCAAAAAATATAAAAAATTGTTTTTGTCTTATTTCAATGACTTCATTTACCACCAGCCTGAAGGCCGGTGTATGTTGGAATGGTATTCAGTCTACGAAATTAGGGTACGAAAGTGGTTGTCCGAGAACATGTCATTTTAGCAGCTAGCACTATATCTCGTTTGTAGAAATTCGGTTGCCCAAAAGATAGAAATTTTGGTTGCCCAAACTAGAAATAAGTTGTCCCGGGCAACCGGACATCCTCTAATTTAGTTTGTTTGTTTGTTGGGTTTAACACCGTAGCAACACAATGTAAAGGTCATATAACGGCAGTCAGTCAACCTACTCACTGTCTCTGGAAAGGCTAAATCTCTGGATTTAACTGTTAACCAACTACTAAGCGCATACTTTCGTCAGTGACTGACAACTGACTACATAATTAAAATCATTGGTATGAGGTAGAAATAATTTCATGACCAATCTTCACGAAAGTATGCCCGTGATTCAAAGTAAACACTGTTAATACAAACTTACGTGGACATTTCAAAGCAAAGATATGTAATACATGCAGTTATTTTATGCAATATTTTTTCTGTGTTTTGACTGCTGTTAGAACTTGTCAAAAACCAAGACTTGGCATTCAGAAAATTATGTGACAACACCACAGGAGGAGTGGAATTCCTAGTTTTTTTCCACTTGACCATGGACAAATGATTTCTTAAAATTTACTTGTCCGGGGTCAAAATGAACTTTTCCAGAAGTTCAGTTTTCAAAAGGACATACTGAGAACTACGGTATTTAATACATACAATAAGTAATAATAAATAATTGACAATATAATACAATATAGGTCACTGTTAAATTTTACTAAACATTTAGACATTTACATTATTTAATATATTTACAGCTAAAATACATGTATCACTCGTCCACTGACTAGTGGGATTGATTTATTTACTTGTCCGCAAACATAAATGTACGAGTCGGACAAATCGAGCATAGGAACTCTACATCCCTGTGGCCTGTACCATGTCCTTGCACGTGTTGCATTTTATAGTCTTCATGAATACTCGCTGTCCACACATTTAGCAATTATTGGATGGTGCCGTTAAGCGCTCGCTGGAGCTGGTACTTTTAATGCAAATGAAGGAGTTTGAACGTGTATCAAGAACAAGAACAATAAAAACACATAACTTCCACATAGTTCAGCAAAAACGCAATGAGTAGGATGTTTTGATTTTCAAACTTTTTATAGAGGGCATTTTTTATAAAGGACGCCACAAAGAGTAACGAAAACAAGAACCAAAGAAAATTCCTCTTCAAACGGACAGTTGCAAAAGAGATTTAGATTTAGCCATGGTAGGTAATTACTTGTATACGATGGACTTTAATTAAATGTAATAGCTTCACAGTGTGAATAAATTGTGACAATTTCTTTAATTACTTTTGAGAGCAGTTTACCGAAGATTTTCTATCATAGGGCCAGACTAAAACACTATAACTTTTTTCAAATTGTACTCACGGACAAGTTTTCATCGCCTATTTGTAAAACGAAGTTTTCGTTACAAAGGGCCAGACAAAGACACGTACATAACTTTTCCAATTGTGCTCCTAGCCAATTTGAATCGTCTTTTCATAACAGAGGAACAGAGTGATAGTCTACTGGTAGGACGACTGCTTAGGGTGGAGAGGTCGTCCTGGGTACGAACCTCACTACAGGCACTGCTAATTTCCTTAAGCGGTTGCCTAACTCAAACGTGTAAATGGGCACCTGCGAGGGTGGTATAATAGTCTATATCCGGAATTCAAATATGTGGGGTTTTCCCTCCGGTACAAACAAACTTTCACTGTTTCAATGAAAACACGTGTAAAAAGAACAATAGGATTTAATCCATAGTTCGTGCTGTTTAGCAATAATGTGTAGAAAACTATGCTTGTACCGCCTGTGCACGGACGGAAAACCCCATAAATTTGAATTCCGGATTAGGTGTAATTCCGTCGCGACAATATGTCGGACGCAATATAAGCGTAGTAAAGGACTCCCCATGATGATTGATAGATAGATACAAACAGCACGATAACCAGGGTAGCTGTGCAGTCAGTGAACATGCATAAGAATGAAACCCAGGCTATAGCATACAATGATATTTTACTTTCAATTGAATAAAACATTTTTGAAGAATCATTTAATATAATAAAATAGTACAAAGTTTCATTCAAGTGTGCATTTTACATATAAGATCATATTATTTAAATATGGTATGTATTAAAACGATTGTACAGCTTAGTGATTTAGTAAATATATTATGTTATTTGATACTTTCAATCAGGTGCGTGGAAATCCTATGCCCGATTTGTCTGACTCGTACATTTATGTATGCGAAGAAGTAAATAAATCAATCCCAATTGTCCACTGACAAGTGATATTTTAGCTGTATATATACTAAATAATTTAAATGTCTAAATGTTTAGACAAATTCAACAGTGAACTATACTGTATTATATTGTCAATTATTTATTGTTACTTATTGTATGTATATAATATCATAGTTCTCAATACGTCTTTTTGAAAACTGAACTACCGGAAAAGTGCATTTTGACCCCGGAGGACAAGTGGAAAAACTAGGAACTCCACACCCCTGCCAATAATCAAGCAATACGGCGTTATATACATTTGTATCATTAATTTATATATATACACACATGTCATTAGTTGGTTAAGGAAACTGACTTCAAATTACCGTATCCTTCCACATGTAGAAGAACATATAGGCTTAAATATAGCCACATATCATGACTCTGTAAGCAAAACAGTTTCTTGTAAACGTTTTCTTGAACAATAATCGACCCGCTGTCTAAATTGCTAAAAGTTACTTTTTATTTACCTATTGACACTAAAATACTGTCATTTTCAGCACTCATTGCATCAATCTTTTCGTGTCGAGCTACAGGTTCAAGTACCAGTATTTCAATATAAAAAGAGAGATATTGCTTTGTTCAACTTCAGCCGACAACATAATTATACCACCATCATAAGAACTCATTCATTATTCAACATGATCCCTACTTTTAGGGACACTCCTCTTTGAACCAGTGGCATTGTAATTTCCTCTAGCATGTGGGAAGAACTACCCTTTCCACATTGTCGCAAGAAGGAAACCTGGATATGCGCACATCAACTACATGAACAGGTAGAGTTGAAGAGCTTAGAAAATTAGGATTACCCCAGGAAAATGGATAACTACTCCAACCTTATCTTCGCACCCCGGGGGAGCAAATGTTGGTTGGAAAATGTTGTTGGAGTGAATGTCACTTCCAAAATTGTCCAACCAGGGATTCGAGTATTCATTTCTAAAGAATCGAACACAAAACATGTGCCTCAATTCCGAAAAACTGGTTGGTGCAATTGGATTTCCAAAGAATAACAAAAAGACACATTTAACCTTTATATGAAATGCTATTATTACTAATATTTGGCATATACATTGTATAAAAGAAAATGTATAAACTTTTAAACATGTCTTTTAAATAAACAGAACATTTTCTATTACAAAAATAACGTCTACGGAAGCAAAAATTCATTTTACACTATATAAAATATCATTCTATATTTAAATACATGTACATATTGTCATAAGAATATCTAAGTTAAAATCACCTAATGAAATGTGTATTGAAATACTCCTCTCATTTTAATACAACGCATGCACAACGGAATAATACATATGACATCTTTATACAAGGGGTGATTGGAAAGTTTGCGGAATTCTCTTCTAAAAACATTGTCCCTTTGTCAAATCACACTCAAAATCATATAAGTGTATGACAATTCATTTGCATTTTTATGAATCATACCAAATATTTCGTAATAAAAACTTGTCATCAATTAAAAACTTATTAAATATAAATGAACAATACAACTCAATAAATGTACTAATTCCGATCATCAGCGGTAAATCAGAAAATTCCATCATTTTATGATACAATTACGTATAAAAAAATCGATCTATATCTATCAAAACCCTGTTAATATTATGACATCTCCATAAATTGCTAGTTTTTTTTCAAGAAAATAGGCTAGAGTATTATAAAAACTGAAGTAACAATACATAACGAAGCATTTCACGATTACACAAAACTTTTGACATAAATGGGTAGTGCTTTTGTCTGAAATAGTGTAAGTGAAATGATTGACATGAACCACTCTATATTCAAACGAAAATGTTTTGGAAAATAATCTGTTTGAAAGTATTGTACCCTGGAAAAGCTCGGATACAAATGGAGTTTTGAACTTTCCAACAAGTATGGTCCTCCCATGCTCCTTTCCTGAATACTGTAAAAGCTGTGACATTGGCATGTGTTGTTTTTACAAGAATAACTAACATGACATAACCATCCTTATGTGACATTTATATTGATGTCATAAGAAAACTGAGATATATAAGGCTTACAAATGAAGCAGATTTACTTATGTTTCATAATTCTTATTTTCAATATACAATTCATGCCTAAGTACATTTATCAATCAATAAGACCCTTAAAGATTTATAATAATTACTTTTCCTTCGATAAGATCTGCTACCTTCAAACCTTCATCAACATATACATTGTACAAGCATTGCAATCACGCGCTAAAATGTCCTCAGTTATGTATAGCCACCAAGAGAAGTACATAAGAAGTCAACTTGAATGTTAAGATGAAAACAATTCTTCTACATTTATTGTAGCTTTCTACTTTAACTTTGCTCACCTTGATACATACTTCTGAAATTAAAATTTTAAAGATAAATAAGTACAGTACAGGTTATACCTATTTCAATGAATTTACTTCTTGAAAAGAGAACTGAAAAAGAAAGTTAGAAAGTCACGATTGTGGTTGTAAGTTATTGCTTATTTCAGACACCATAAGCTTGTTACTGAACATACGATAATAAAACACAGACACACTTAAAATGCGTCAAGAAGTGAAGCTTACTAACGTTTCGAACGTATTCATTAAAACATTTTTGTTTGCTTGTAGGTTTGAACAGTGCCCTGTCAAGGTACCTGACAGAATAGATAATTGTTTCAGCATTTGCTACTATGAACAATACCGATCAAGTCCGATTAAAAATACTGCAAAAGTCTCACGCGGATCACTTGCACGATGTCGTTATAATAGCAGTCCAAGAGACTAAATTTTGTACACAGGTATCTCCACAGTCTATTTATAGAATAGAGAAAATGGGCACCCGCTCAGCATGACGTCATAGTTTAACAACATGTCAAACGTTTAACATTAATACTATGAGAACTAGTAAGTTAGAACAATGTTTCTCAAAATATAATTTACAAATAGGTACAAAAGAGGCTTCGATGTAGAGAAAAAAACATGCCCACATTTGTTGCTCAGAAAGTAAAGTGGTCCTTGCACATAAAGGACAATTAATATATAATAATCCTTAAAGTCTCTATACAAAGATACATTCATTTACAGCAGATATGAAAACTGTCTTAAAACCATGAGATTCCATATCAATTACAGCTTCTATCCACTTGAGCTTTGAAGGGCAGAAAACGGCATGAACATATTTGAACGAATTTTTCATTTGTTGAAACATTTTGTTTTTCATTAGAGGTGTAAACAATAATAATATTTTACCAGACCACTGCCTTTTTCATGAAAGTCTTGATATAGCGAGAATTATAGAAACAATCTATTAGCATTAAAATGTACCAGAACAATAGTTATTTTTTGTTGTTTTGTTTAAAAATATTTTTTTTGGTTGCAAAATAACAATTAATATTTTGACATATCATTAAAACACCACTTTTGACACCTATCAATCATTTGATAGATCGGTATGTACAATAACAATATGATCTGTCTCGATAATTCTAACCAAATGATGCATCAAATTAGAAATATAGTAAACAAAATTATGAAAATGTTAGGAATGAATGATCATTAATGCAATTTGTTTCCTGTACATGAGCAATGTAGTAACCAATGAAATCTTGATAAGCATTTACAAACTGCACAAAATGTTGATTACTCACAAACTCAGCATTTTTTTGTCCAAATGAAATTAGTATTCTAATTGAAACCACCTGTATTTTATTACATGTGATTATATCTTGTCGTCAATTATTACTTACAAATGTAAGTATCATGTATTAACATTTTTTCTCTAATTGATTACTAATTACGATGAGTTAGATCATTTTACCATATTTAATAGATAAACTAAACAACAATTTAAAAACCACGTGCACAAATGTCTTATCTCGTATAATACAAATTTACTATATAAGGCAAATGAAAATCAACTGGAAATCACTCCAAGTGAATTGTTGACTTATACCCCTCTACAAGGTAAGTGATAAATTGTTCACGATTTTTACTTTAAAACATTAAAATCAACTGTTTTAACTTGTGACATTTGCTAATGAAACTTATCAAAAATGATGATCGATGAAAATAATTCTGTTCGTCCAAATGGTCAAAACAAATTTCTTAATGATAAAGCATACATCATTAATTGAAAAATTACATTAGGAGATGTTCTCTTGTTTTTTTTAAATTTGACTGATAGTTATAAAATGTTGAAATTGTAAATGTGTTTCCTTTTATTAATTTTAGTAAATCTTGACCGATTGTTGTATTGTGAGTCATGTCCATACATTAAGGCACTTTTTCTGACACTGTTTCACGAAACAGGAATAATTTCCAAGTTTATTTGAAAGGCTTCAGAGTTTTACCTTAAACAGCAGATACTGTTTTCTCAAAGTCTGGTGTTTCCTTTTGAATATTATTTCATTTTTTATTAAAGAAAGATGAAATCTAAAATGTACTGCATTGTATTTATATAATTCCAATGTAATGAAAAGAGGTCATAGGCTTAGCAATGTTGCGGTGTTTATATCGCTCTTGTTCTTTTATTGAAATATAAACTCACATCCATGCAATTTTGTCGATGTTAATTTATACTTATAATTCATCATCATTAATTATTAGTTCCTAAACGCAAGTTAAATATATATCGGTGCATTCAAACATATCTCTTTCTAGAGTCTTTTAAGGTTTAAATATTCAATTCACTCGTTTTTAGTACAACTATTTTATTTAGCTGTCATTTAACTGTTTCACTGAAATACAATACAATTAAACGATTACTATCTTATGACATTTGCATGTATCTATCTAAAATTGATATAAAACCATATTCTTTTGAACATGGAATGTATCATTATCATTAAATTCACTCTCTATTTACGCAATCTCTTTTGTTGCACATAATTGCGTATTTCAGTTAATTGGGATGACACTGCTATTTTTTCATTTGGTCCATATGACGCCTGTACAAAATTCTCATTCTTAGCTTATTATACTAGTTATTGTTCAAAAGAGACATTATTTATTTTTGTACATGCGGCATGATTAAAAGTTAGGGTCGATTACTAGTATCACAGATTTGAATCTTGTAGTCAGATGACCTGGCAACTGAGACTTAATGCTTATATCATTAAAAGTAGTGATGATTAAATCGATGTTCCTTTAAATTTTAAACAATGTAACATACAACAAGTGAGCTATCGATAAGCTTTGACGTTGACATAAGAAATGGTATAATGAGTACGGTGACTTTGATGCTAATTGATACATTTAATATTTTTAACATGCATAATGTGTATTGAAGAAAATTTAAAAAAAAGATCTGTTCAACGTATATATATGCCTGTGATAAAGTGTGAATTGGCAGTATAAATCAATTTTTTCCTTAAATGAACTGTTAACTAATCGGTATATTTTGAAAATTCTACAACTTCCTCAAATAAACAAAAATATGGTATATTTGACAAATACTTACAAATAAATTAATTATTAAGCGCGTTCTTATGACTGTTCTTGAATCTCTATTGATTTTTTATCAAATGTATCAAAATAAATACTTCATTCTCATTTGTAATTGCAACTACTGTACGTAGAACAGCATTGTCGTCGAAGACCGTTGTGGGCTGATATACTTTAAAGCAAACAGTCTTAATTGATACATCATTAATAACTTGTTCAACTACGTGACTTAAACTTTGGATTGCAAGAGCTCAACTGTTTTGTCAAACCGCTGAATAAAATTAAGTACGTTTTCTCTAAATTAGAAATATTCTACATTTCAGTTTCAACCACCAGAAATACAAAGATGAAAACCATTATTGCTCTGATGAGTATGGTATTGGCTGCATACGCCACACCAAGTATGTACATGTATACAACTTCAGTATTTTCTTCATTAGCTATCGTTTGACCTTTTGAATTGACACAAAGGATAGTATTGTGTCATACCAATGTCAAAAGCCACATTGGAGAATTTATTTAATCTTACTTTGATAATTGCACAAGACAATAATGTCTATTTACAATATAATTAAAGGAGTTGTCAGCGCATTGAGAAAGTCTAAAGACTTAACTAGTAATTGCAAAACTGAGCCCATGATATCAGACATTAAAAGAGAATCTGACACTAAAATGACTGAAACATTATTAATATAGAACGTAAAGCTAAATACACAGAGCAATGTAAAATTGTAATGTATTTAAGTTCAATAATAATGAAAGTTTTACGTAGTTTTTTTCTGTCAAGAATCTATTGTTAGAACCGTGCAAATTTAACACCACAATAAAAGTTGCCACTTTGTTTTGCTTTCAGTGATGTATGGGGGAATGAATGGCATGTACGGTGGCGGGGGCATGATGGGAGGTGGCGGTGGTATGTACGGTGGCGGAGGCATGATGGGAGGTGGCGGTGGTATGTACGGTGGCGGTGGCATGTACGGTGGCGGTGGTATGTACGGTGGCGGTGGTATGGGAGGTGGCGGCATGTATCCAGGAATGGGAGGTGGTATGATGGGAGGTGGCATGTATGGTGGCAGATATGGCGGTATGGGAGGTGGTATGATGGGCGGTGGCATGTACGGTGGCAGATACGGCGGTATGGGAGGTGGAATGATGGGCGGTGGCATGTATGGCGGTATGGGAGGTGGTATGATGGGCGGTGGCATGTACGGTGGCAGATACGGCGGTATGGGAGGTGGTATGATGGGAGGTGGAATGATGGGAGGTAAGAAGATATTTATTTTCCATATAAAATAAAACATAATTTCTCATGATTTGAGTTTATTTATACATGTTACTATGGTTACTACGGTTTCAATCCTTATAATTACAACCTGTTCTTAGTGACATATGTTTTCTGATTCACAATAAATTGCAGTAGCATCATGGACTACCTTTCATGCGTAAAGCGAAATACTTGTAGAAGTTTAATTTATTGCGGAGCAATTTCTTGGTAAACATGCTGTAATGTCAGTCGTTGGCCATGTTTGTCTTCGTATTGATATAGTTTTCAGAGTTTTAGGACAAAATGGAATAAATAATACGATGTACATGTAATATCATGGATTTTAATTTTGACAATAGGACACAACAAAGTAAATATGCATTTGTGTTACTTTTAAAAAACTTTTCAAATGTAAACATATTGAACGCTATTCACGTGAGATTGTCAAGTTCTAGGTCAACTCGTTTTCGTAAACTTGATAGCAATTGTAATGAGTATTAAAATCAACAGGTATTAATGAATAAAGATAAAATTTACCAATGTCACTTTTGTTTATCCGTATTTGTTTTATTATGCACTTCAGGTTACAGAAAAAAGAGCTACTACTAAAATATCTGCTCGTTGAAACATTGACCCGGAGGGGATGGCAACATATATACCTACCTTATGTAATGAATTATGATTATGTTCTATGTTAGTGTATTGTCCAAAATTGTAAACATATATTACAATATATTTAATCGTGCATTTTAATATTGTGTTTGTTTTTGTATTAATGTATATACTTGGCAAGGTTGACACAGTAGCAACGCAGATATTTAGCTTTTCCAAGAGCAGTGTGTAGATTGACTAACTGCCGTGATATGTCCTTTACGATGTGTTGCTTCGGCGTTAAATCCAACCAAAAATAAAAACAAGAAACACATTACATGCTTCTGTAGACTTACCAGCATCAATACATCATGTACTTTAGAGGTTTGACAAATTCGGGTCCAATACTGGAATGTCTTGCAATGTCAACCAATCTGAATAGATTCACATTTTCAATTGATGACTGAACATCCTTATTGTTACGTGTAGTAATATATTAACCATTGATTGGTTTGAAATTCTGTCTGAAGGCAAGATGTTATATGAATCAAATACATCAAATGTAAGATTACGGTGATCGTAGTTAAAAGCCCACTCATTGTGATTTGACATAATATATCCAATAAACATAAATGAAGTAAATCCGGATGATACATATCAACCATTGGTGTAACTTTAAACTCAAATATTTTTTTTTTCAATTTAAACTAAAATATTGATGACAGTAAATCTATCTGCTGTAAGAGTGGATTTAGGTATTGTCTTTCAAAGCGTCATTGAGGTATAGACTGTTCATAAAAATGATTACACATTTGTCACTAGCGATTGCAGATGATGTTTGAGAGGTTCCATCTACGCAAATTTTAGATTTGTGTACCTTTTACATTAAAACTCTGAAGAAAGTGTCTTGCTCTATGTTTATTCAGAACTAAAATTTATGAAGATGGTTCAAGTACAAATAAAATACTAATAATGTTCAAATTTGCCAGGAAATGACTTCATCCATCGTTTACCTATCAAACTATTAATGGGAATTCGTTATGCTGCACTTTCAAGCAATCACACATAGAAAGAAATGTACATAATTGGGCAAATGGCTACATGTATAAGGAAAACTCTTTGATCGTTTTATTTAAAACATATTTTGGAGGAGTATGTTATATCATGCTCGGTAGCATACATGACCCCGTTACATTTAGAAAGCATGTCCAAAGCATGTCCACCATTGGGATAGAGGTCAGAAAATATTCAGCGGGATTAGGAATTTTGAATATAAAACATGAAAAGAACAACATTTGCATATTCGGGCAATATAGATCAGGAAAAGCAAGTTTGTCATTTTTCATTGACATCATTTTGAGGAATGAATCAATATATATACACATAAAGAGAAACGCAATAATGTTTTAGCTAAAATGTTAGGAAACTGCTTTGTTAATATTTTCTTGGGTCCGTAAAAAGCATGCTTCTGGTTTCTGAAAATTGTCTAATTGAAACTTTATTTAGAAATTCTTTATTTATCCTTGATTTTGAGCCCTTGATTAAACAGTCATGCTAGTTAAAATGCAATGCATACCTGGGACTTCTTACAAGCAATAAAACAGAGCTAATGTTACCGCTCTACTTTAACTCCGCCCAATGATGCACATTCCAGTAGCCAATTATACTGCTATGACACATAGTTTACTGATAGGTGTTTGTACTAACGTTACTCCTCCCTATTTTATCCTAACACAAGGCGTTGTTGACACTTGTTACATTTATTTCGCTTGACTCAAATTACACGGAGCCTAGTTAAATAAAACTTCCTTGATGAAAAATTAGAATGATGTAATTTCTAGATGCTGATCGGAAATGGTATTTCCACTTCAGATTAAAGATAATGGTATATTTCCAAAATGTCTCAAAATAGAATTGACACAAACAGTATTTAAGAGCTGCCGAAAATCTGAAAATGACCATAGCTTAGAAATACTTAATACAAATTTTAATAAATTAGCTATAGAGTGACAACCATAGATTTCTACAAACTTCTAATTTAAATATATCATTTAATACAGTGCGTTTGAGCTAATTTATGCTAATTTATTAAATATTATTGTTTAATCTATCTTCTTATTATTCACAATTAGTAGCAGAATGGTAAGATTTTTTTATTTATATTATAACTTTGGAAAGCACGAACATTCTGAGCTGCGTTTAGGGGACAAAACTGTGGTAGGGGATTTATCGTATATGCTGACTTCAAACTGTGATGTCTTACATTGAATAAATTAGCCACCATGTTCACACATAGTGTATAAGTAGATGTAAATATATATATATAACTTTACCATCAGCTTTAACCTGAGTAGTTAAAAGACTGGTTTGACCATGAGTCTAGGAGTAGTTGGTTTGATTTCCGACCGGGATTTACTCTCCGTCCAGATTTTGGTCATGAACGTTTTCTACGGCTATTCTTATATCTATCGCTATATCAAGTAAGGAAGTTGTCAGCAACTTGCGAAGCGGTGTGTAAACTATTATTATTTAAAGATTGCGATTGGCGAACTAAGCCTATCCAAGAAATGATTAAAATATTGAAATAGGGCAAAAGGCAACTGATCTTATCATAAAATTATTATATATGGTAAGCATGATGTAAACTTTTCAAAAGCAGTACTAAATTGTGAAGGGCATTGGGGGATAGTATGCCTTAAATTAATGGTGATAAAATTTACATTCAATTGCAGTATTCATATATACTGTAACATTGTTTACCATAAATATTTAGACCGTACAATTAAAGTGTTATGTTACAATGGTATAAAATTTAATGCATTTTACAATACCTTATTGTAATTCAAAACTCAAAATTTTACAAAACATTATGGTAACATAAAACTATGTATCGCAATTACTTTATACTAAATTGTATCAACAAAGATGGTGAGACAATGCGTGATTTGTTGAAATAAAAAATAGCACGTCATTATTTTACAGGTCCTTAAATCAATCCTAGCGTTATATCTCACTCTTACTGTTATTGGACGTTTCTCTGAAGGAAAAGCAGTGTTGGAGGACGGCTGTGGTAAACTACCATCTGAAAAACAGGATGAAATGTTAAGGAATTTATCCACTATTCATTGGTCGTACTTTTTGTTGACGCATTTAAAATCTCAATCAGAAGAAAGTCTTCCTCAATTCAGGTAAGTGTTTTAATTCGATAATTGTTTATGTTATGGTCATTCTATACATAAACGCATTCGAAATACTTCGGCCATTTATTGAATGAATAATCTCATAAGGACTCACGGGGGTCCACCAAGTATATTGGGTTTTTTGCTGCCAATGGGAGGCGAAGCAAATGTTCAGCACGTAACGGTTATGCAAAGTAGTTTTTGTCGTTAGCACACAAGGCTCTGATAAAGCATTTTTGTTCATACATTGTACGTGATGTGATTAAATATTGTTCAGCTATATCACTGAATCGTGTAATTCAAATTTATGGACTATTAATGATATTTAAACATCGTTTAAGCTTTCTTGGATACGTTTGCATCAACACCGTTTAAAAACAGAACAGCTAAAGCAATTTGCATGGACAGGTGATGTAAAGATGAGACTAAAAAGCACTTAAATATGTCTGAGGTTATTTGTAGTGAATGGTCGAAGAGTTTCAAATGTTCATAAAGAATGATTTTTTTAATTGAGTTTGTCGTCGTATTCAACACATATTTAGGTCATATATACGACGGCCAGCTCTTCCTACTATAGGTTTACTAAACACCTTTTCTATCACCAGTACCAACTTACCCTTCCACGAGGCCGACAACTCATGTATCAATCATGACCTATCGCGACCGGACTCGAACCAGCGATATCCGGATTCGAAGACAGACATGCTAACTAACCACTACACCACGGCCGCGTCTCATAGATGATGTAAAACACTTTATATTTAAACCTACAACGCCTCTTACAAATCGGCAATTTGCCTTCGGGCTGGAAAATGTTCGACTCATGTTAAACGTATTATTTATGTAAATACTTTAATGGATTGCAATGTTATATCGAGTAGCCACAAACATTTTTTGTTAAGTACAAACGAACAGAAAAATTCTGACCATCTGACTTGCCACGTGGTTTCGGGCAAAATATTTTTACCCAAGATGCTTAATGCCGATTGAGCACTTTGAACTTTTCTACATGTCGTGGGTGTGGAATTCCTACGCCCGACTTGTCCGACTCGTACATTTATGTCTACGGACAAGTAAATAAATAAATCCCAATTTTCCGTTGACAAGTGATACAATCGTTTTTTAGCTGTAAATATACTAAATAATGGAAATGTCTAAATGCTTAGTAAAATTCAACAGTGAACTACGAGTACACTGTATTATATTGTCAATTATTTATTATTACTTATTGTATATATTTAATATCGTAGTTCTCAATACGTCCTTTTGAATACTGAACTTCTGGACAAGTGCATTTTGACACCGGACAAGTATATTTTAAGAAATCACTTGTCCAATGGCAAGTCGGAAAAAACTAGGAATTAATGCCACATCCCTGCATGTAGATAAATACTTCGCGGTACGATTTGATCATCTGTAAATGATAGAAAATGTCATAAATAAAGTGACTAAAGACCGTAAGCGATTAGCAGAAATAGTTTGCAAGGTGTTTTCAGAGTTACAAGATGGGGCCAGGGGCCTTACTTTTTAATATAGAATATTTGAGGAATTTTTATGCTGTTGTCATTTATTCTGTTGTTGTTATGTTCTATTACAGAGTACCTGTGTCCAGGACCACATTTTTATATGGAGAGTACGGTAGAAAATGTCCCGCCAGAAATTCCCACGACAATATGGAGGACTGTCCAGTATATTACGTCATGGATCATGATAAAAATCGAATTCCGGAAAATATAGTCCGTGCAAAATGTAGCTGTAAATCGTGTCGTCATGAACGTTCACAATATTTTACTCTGAATACTTGTGAACCAGTGTACACGTACACACCAGTGTGGCGTAGAAATACGACTGATTGTGAGTTCAGACAAATGTTGGAATATGTTCCTGTTTCTTGCTCTTGTAGATCGAAACAAATTCATTTATAAACAACTCCATAGCGTTTTACATATCTTATAGTCAGCAGACGATGAATGTATCGATTATCATGACAAAACCAGTTATCTATTAATAAAAATGATTTTTTTCTCAAAGAATATTACGACCAATAAAAACAGAAAAATACTGATATGCCTCAGGTCAATATGTACAAGCTATACAACAATATCAACGATGAATAAATTAGGTCAGTGTGAACAAGTTATTAAATTATGACTGTTAATTATTACAGAATAAATCCTAGTGGAATGTAAGTCAATTTTTGACAAGGATTGCTTGCAACGCAGTTCTTAGAAACTACAACTTTTGAAGCGTATCACAAAAATGCCGCGGAAAATTACATTCGGTCTTGCGCAGTCAGATTAAGCGCAACAATATGGAATTAGGTTAACTCCTACGCATGAAAAAATAGTCCTATTGTAAACAATATGGGACAGCACCAAGTAGTGTTGCCCTGGGAAGCGCTATTAGTGCTTTGATATTACTTTGCCACAGAACGGATTAATGCGGGTTGAAGGTAAATGAATGGTATTCATACCAACGGACTATCTACGAATTTGTATATCGGAAAGTATTAGCTCTATTAATTTGTTATTAGTTTTTATCTTACTGTTGCTAGGAACAGAAGTAAGATTGATCTTTCTCCTGTTTGTGCTAACTATTCATTAATCTGACGATAAAATGTTTTAAATCATTTCAAGAAAAAGGTAGATTAGTTGTGAAAACATGTTAAATATATTAGTTTTATAATATAATAGTTTTATCTAAATGTCTTATTTTAGCCGCGTAAATTCAATAAGGTCGAGTTGTGTGAAGAAAGCTATGTTTTATCTTACGTAAGGATATATATGTCTACACACATTGGTGAATTATCGTCTGTCGACTCGATTGTTTAATTAATAATTATGTAATGTAAAACAATAGTTTAGTTTATAAACATGCTCTTGTCATGTTTAGACATTATCTGAAACACTGTGATATTTTGTATTCATTCACAAATTATTTATAATTTTATTTTGTTTCATTTCATCACTCATTGATGCTGCTTACTTTGAATGAAAAGTGATTATAACATTAACACCATATCTTTTGATTAGTGAGTACAGCAAATTATATGTTATATGATATAGTCTGTGATTCAAATAAAGTGTTCGTGTGTGAAGGACTACAGTGATCATATAAGTTTTCTCTTCCTCGTATCATCCTTGTCATTGGTGTGCATTACATGAACAGGCTATGTATTAAGTTAAATATTTTATATGTGTTAAATTTCATTGTGTTTGATATCTACAAATCGGGGGTTGCCCGCAAGACTGTAGTAACTCGCTCTTTCACGCAATGCACTTACTCTTACAGTCTTGCGGACAACCCACGATGTATAGTATTGTAAAACATATTTTGATACCAACTGATCATATTAAAAATGACCCAGTAGTGTAAATGTATGCATTTTATGTCATTGTTCTAGCTGTCATATTGTATAGGTCATCTAATAATTCATGGTGTGCAATATTTTCAAGTCTATTAAATTAAGAATTTGTTTATTTTTATTGTTATTTTCTATACTGAAAACAGCGAGAAGCACAAAACTTTAGAATTACTTATACTACAACTATTTTGACTGTTGCTGTTCTTATATCTTTTTATAGATCGATTTTCATATGCCTTCCAATGAGCAGGTGTTTGAAATTCGGAAAAGTGATTTCTTAGAATATACTTGTCCGGAGTCAAAATGCACTTTTCCAGAAGTTCAGTAATCAAAAGGACATATTAAGAATTATGATATTAAATACATGTACACACAATAAGTAATAATAAATAATTGACAATATAATACAGTGTAGTTCACTGTTGAATTTGACTAAACATTTAGACATTTTCATTATTCAGTATATTTACAGCTAAAATACCATTCCTCCATGGACAAATGGGACCGATTTATTTACTTGTACGCATACATAAATATACGAGACGGACAAGTGGGGCATGGGAATTCCAAACCACTGATAAGCTAAACATAATGTAATGCTTGGTTCTTGAAAGAAAGGGGGATACACTTTATGCGCAACTTGATGTCATATTAATCATTTGCATAGAAAGCAAAATGGGCGATTATTAAGTGTTTATTTACCTAATGAGTTGTCATTATAGGTCACAAGACTATAGACCCTATAAAAATAGTTTAAAACAATAAAAGAGGCAAAGTTCAAATAAAAATTTGTTTTATTTTTATAAACGTTACAATTCACAATACTGTAAAAAGCCAATATTTTACATAAAACAATTACATTTGAAGGAATATAAATATTCTGAATATTTAATTATACACGCATTAATGTAAAAATAATACCTTTAATTATCAAAGGCAGCCGGCACTGGCTCGAACCTAAGACACTATTTATAATAGCATGCTTATTATAACATATTTTTTTAATATCACATCAATTGTTAATTATAGTAGTAGTATTCAGCGACTAGTAATTGATTAAGTGCATTGTGATTATATATTTAGTTAACCACTTAATTATCTTGTTAAATAAATCTGGTGGCTAAATGTCACATCAATTGTTAATTATAATAATAGTTTTCAATAAGCAGATAATTACGTAAGTTAATTGAGTGGTTAACTAGATATATGTATATAATTACTTAATCACTTTCCACTACAAAAATCACTAACTGGTTAGAACATGATAACCACAAAACTAAAAATTTCATTAAGTGTTTAACTATTAATGTAACTATATAACCCCTTACCAGTTTGCGATTTTAGATAAGTGATGACAGCTTAAATAGTTATATAAATAGTTAACTGCAAATTTAACTTGTTAATTAACTAGTTATATGGTGGCAGAATTTTTTATCATAGTTAACTGATTGTTTTGTTACTTCCCAGAAAAGGTGAAAGGCGATTTGTTACAGATATCAAACGTTTTATTAAACATACTTCAAACAAAGCAATTAATTATTATAGAAGGCTTTTAAATAAACATATTTAAAGCTATATATCGTCAGATAAATGCAACTATGCTCTGGCACTAGACTCAAATGGAGTCGTTTATAAAATGAGAGAAAATATATAATTAAAAAATATACATATACGACAGATTTCTGTACACTGTCCAAACTGAATTGAATGTTGATGTTTTGGTCTTTCTATAAATCAACTAAAAGGGAGATAACATACCTTCACTTTTTTAACTATTTTGCACGTTGTGAACACATCTGATTCCTGTTATTACTAATGTTTGCATTGTGGGACGGTATGAGTAAAACACGCCAAGGAGAAATTTTGGGTGAAAAAAAATCAGACAGAGTCAAAATAGAGATTTAATTGTCCAAACATATAGGCTCTACAACCAACAATGATGTTTGTCCTTCGCTGGCGAAGATGATCATACTTCAGGTACGACCAACTAACAACATCACTAAATTGCATGTCTTTTCCATCAATAGACTGTGAACAATGTAAATTATAATTTATATGAAGAGTATATCACACCATATGAGTATTTTATATGCATCTGATTAATAATTTTTGTACATATTAAAAAAATACTAATGAAGCATTCATTTCTCATCCACATATATAACATAGAACCACTAACAGCTACACAGCAAATTTATTGTCAAAAGCATTTATATATGGCCAGCCAGACCAATGTCCAGCAGTCCTCAACAATCAAAACATTCATCCACAACAACTCATATTATAAAGTTCTATACACACTAAGACTCACAAGCTGGCATGTGAACACATTTTTTGTCAAGTGATTGTAAATACGGACCACAATGGAAATAAGGGCTTGCCCTTCTTTGTGCTATCCCTGGTGTTGTTGTGCTTGTCATAGTAAATTACTACATGCTGTGATATATGTTTTTGTAAAATTATTTTATGCTATGTGTACACTATGTCAAATAAATATTATTATTTTAATAATAAACAGTTTCAGCTATTAAAACAACATGTAACTTGTATTTTATAGCTGAAAAGCAAAGAAACGTTTTTCTCTAGCTTAATATGACAATAATGTTTACGACCACCACAAGCCAGCAACAATACCCGTGTATTATACTAACAACAGAGGTGTATATACAAAACGTGCTTTTACTGAACAGTAAGCTCTAGATTTAACATTTATGACTGGCCTTAATTTTACCTGAAGTTACTTCCCCTGGATTTACAGGTAGATAGATAATTATTAATCACCGGGTGAAATATGGTATTATTTGATAAAAATACACAATGAGGATTCAAATTCTTTCAACAAAAATGCCCAATTTTAGTACGTCAGAATTGACTGTTGGAAGAAGTATAATTATACCTGGTTTAAACGGTCATCTGCTGTAAGCAGTCAATGCGACAACTTTTCGTCATTGACTGCTTCATACAGAACAAAATGTACATAAATAATTATTTAATTTCTGTGGGAGCAGGTGCACTACTTTCAGTAGGTCTGTTCTGTGGTTCTCCGTCTTTTACTTCTTCTGTCACCTTCTTGCTCTCTTGTTCTGCGTCTGCTTCTGTTACATTCTCTTGTTTAGAATCATCATTGCTTGCATCTTTTTTCTTACGTAATCTTTCAAACACTGCTGCAGCCATTGCCGCTCCTTTACCACTTCTGTCTGCTGATTGAACTAACCAAAACTGTAACATTTGAAAATATTCATATAACATACATAACAAAAGGACAGTTAGCTAAGCATGTCACTATGTATTGCTCCTTCCCCTGGTACCCTTTTCATACTAAAAGAAATAAGTATGTGGTACCAAATTGAGGGTACCAGAAGGTGAAGCAAACATAGCGATATGCTAAGGAAACTGGCCCACATTCTTTCATTGGCATCATTTTTGTCAAATGATAGCCATAACATATAATAATTTGATATAATATGGTTCCAGGTGTGAACTTGCACAAAACAAAACAAAACTAAACTAAAAAAGTTAGTGGCAGAAATATGCCACCATAATAAACAGATGACTTAATTAAAATAATTATCAAAGCTATAACTGAATACCTTTTTCTCCGTACTTAAGAATTGTGGTATCTTTGCATTTAAAATATCTTTGAAGAGAGGATGGTATCTGTAAAGTGCACCATCTACCGCTATACCGATTTCTTGTCTGTTTATACGATCTAATAAACATGCAATACCTGAAATAGAACAATAGAAAAAAGAAATGTCTTTAAAAAGATATTCGGCACTATGAAGGGTTCATTTTGTTTGAAGTACAGAAAGTCTTATTCCCTGTTCAGTCATAACTCTAGGAGCGTACCACAAACAAATATTTAATCATTTAGCATGTGAGTCAATCATAATATACAGAGTAAATAGTCAGCAACTACCGTACCTGCTACACGCCGCTTTATCATGAATAACTGATAGTCGAATCTTTTAGCCATTTGTTTATACCGGGAGAGAATTTCATTGGACAAACAAGTAAGCAATTTGTAAAGACAATATAAAAACGACACATTCACTGCCCAAAAACGCATGCTTTTTAATTTTTTACAAGAGTGTAGTGTCATGATCAGTGTAATTTACAATTTCAAAAGCTCCTGCCAATCAGTACATTTAGTACTTTGATTAAATTTACAAATGGCAACTCACCGGCCAATCAGTACTCTCAGGGCTTTGATCATACATGTACTTACCAATGGCAACTAACGTCGCAGCCCGTGTTGATACAAGCTGACATACATGATGTATAACACGACATTCTAACTCTACAACCATAGGAACATGTAAATCTTCTAATACTTTTCTTGTATGTATAAATCTTATATCTTCCTCACTAAAAATATTTATATACAAGTTTATTAATAACCCATTTTAAGGTGATAGCAAATGCTAAATAAGGAAGCTCTAGGCTATACCATTTTAGAATGTCAGATATTTTAGTGGTTTTTTTATAACTCTATATAAAACTTGTGATATTGCATAGCATTGCATGGTACTGATCAGGCGCGTGTTGAGTAACGACTGTTAGCGAGCGTTACGGGCACAGGACAACTCAACCCAAAGACAATTCAACCCGTGAATACCTCAACTCAAATTTGGGACAACTCAATCCGTTAGTACGGGATTGAGTTGTCTCCGGTTGAGTTAATTGTTTTTTGGGTTGAGTTGTTCCAAACGTAACATCTCGGAACGTTTTAGAACGTTCAGGGTAATTGAACAGGAAATGATATAATATAAAATATGTACCATAATATCTCTGATACATAATTATGTAGTATAAAATCTGTATTTAGTATAAAAAATGTACCTCAGTATCTCTGATACATATTTGGTATAAAATCTGTATCTAGTACCAAGATCTGATGTCCAATGATCTTGAAATAATACATCACTGTCTTTCATCTTTTCTAAAACAAGACGTACAATCTCACCCAGGTACTGACCAGATATCATTTTCTCAAATCTGAAACAAAACCAATCTTATTAAAACCTGATTTAACATTCTCCACTTGCATACTCGTTATTTAATATCTGACAACCTCCCAATACAGCTAACCTTTAGTGTATTATAATACTATAGAACCTTTCTTGAACAAAAACCACTGGGAGGGACTAAAATATGTTGCTGTTCAGAGGTTGTTGCCCTGCAGAGGTTAAATTAAATTTAAATTACATATACATTTGTATTAAAGGAAATATCAAAAACTGTTGATGTGCAGATGCTTTCTTCTGTAGAGGACCGCTCTGTAGAGGTTATACTGAATTCATAACACAACTAGGAAGTATGTGTCTAACCTGGGTACATGTCAAACATGTCTGAATATTTCTGGCGACAAACTATCTGATCAGGTTTGATAATCGGAGAAAAACTGTTCAAATAAAAGAACAGATATTGCCTACACCAGCACATTGAGAGGTTGAACCACTACATACCAGTTCTCTCATGATACAGTCTAATCTTTGTAGAGTGTACATGAGCTCCCATGATACCGTCTAATCTTTGATTAGGGTACATGAGCTCCCATGATACTGTCCCATCTTTGATTAGGGTACATGTGCTCCCATGATACCGTCCAATCTTTGATGAGGGTACATGAGCTCCCATGATACTGTCCCATCTTTGATTAGGGTACATGTGCTCCCATGATACCGTCCAATCTTTGATGAGGGTACATGAGCTCCCATGATACTGTCCCATCTTTGATTAGGGTACATGTGCTCCCATGATACCGTCCAATCTTTGATGAGGGTACATGAGCTCCCATAATACTGTCCCATCTTTGATGAGGGTACATGAGCTGCCATGATACCGTCCCATCTTTGATGAGGGTACATGTGCTCCCATGATACCGTCCAATCTTTGATGAGGGTACATGTGCTCCCATGATACTGTCCCATCTTTGATTAGGGTACATGTGCTCCCATGATACCGTCCAATCTTTGATGAGGGTACATGAGCTCCCATGATACTGTCCCATCTTTGATTAGGGTACATGTGCTCCCATGATACCGTCCAATCTTTGATGAGGGTACATGAGCTCCCATAATACTGTCCCATCTTTGATGAGGGTACATGAGCTGCCATGATACCGTCCAATCTTTGATGAGGGTACATGTGCTCCCATGATACTGTCCCATCTTTGATGAGGGTACATGTGCTCCCATGATACCGTCCATTCTTTAATGAGGAGGAATAATTCTGTTGAGCTACTTTGACGGCTGCACTAAGAGTAGTAAAAGACACCTAAGGGAATTTGACCAGTGTTAATAGATGTAAAGTCTGTGAACGTGCATAAGCATGAAACCAAGGATCCTACTGAGTCCTTGATGAAACGACTATAAAATGTGAAAGTGGTATAATTCTGTTGCATCAATTTGTCTGATACAAAAAGTGTTGTAAAAGACTCCCCAGGGAAGTTGATAGAGAGATACCAGTAGCCTGATTACTAGGTGTAATAGCTGTAAAGTCTGTGAACGTGCATAATCATGAAACCAAGGATCCTATAGAGTCCTTGATGAAACTTGGACAATAAAATGTGAAGGTGGTATAATTCTGTTCAGCCAATTTGTCGGCTGCAATAAGTGCAATAAAAGATTACTCAAGGAGATTGATAGATAGATACCAGTAGCTTGATGACCAGGTGTTATAGCTTTAAAGTTTGTGAAGATGCATAAGCATGAGACTTAGACTATTAAATGCCATAAAAGTAGGACTGTTTTGCTTACATAGCTTTGCCTGTATGATGATTCTCATCGATTGTTTTATCATAATCATTTCTAAAGAAATCTAAACAACCATCATCACCAAATTCTGACCATTCCGTATCTATGACAACCTAGCATAAATATAAACAAAGAATTTTAATAAATCAGTAATTATTCCTCATAATTTTAAAATAAATAAAAAATTAGCAGAATTATTAGACACAGAAGGATAATTCTCGTTTCCAGAGGCTACCAAGATTCTGATACTTAGATTGAGAATCTTGATAACCTTTGGGTACTAGATTGCAGAAAGATAGATCTTGTCTGCTAGCAGAAAGATTAAATTACAACAGAAGGATCAATTATTTTAAGGCAAATTTACCAATACATAGATTACGAGAAATATACAATAATAAGTAACAATTAGGGACTTTAGTCAGTTATCTTTCCCTGATAAAATCTGAAGCAATCCAATTGGTAAGTAGGTCCATACAGTTGGAATCCTCAGATTTTATCATTGAATTCCTATGTAAGGATAACAAAATATTTCATCTAATATCTTTCTTGTTAATAAAGACATTTACAGAAGTGATCAAATTTAGATAGTTCTTTATCCTAAAAATAGCTAGCTTGAGTTTCAAACAAATTATATGAATTGCAAAAAAGTTATTTAAGATTAATTTTGGCAAATTGACATTGAAAAGTAAGGGTAAAATCCGAGTAATCCAACTAATAAGACCTACCTATTTGAAGAGTATACAAGGGGAAATAACTGACTAAAGTCCCTAATTACACACAACTATTATCCATACCAGATCGACAATATAGATAACCACTGAGAACCAGAATGTTTTGTATTTAATTTTAACTAATTTTGCCATAATCATTAGCTTTACTGCTTCAAAATGTTCATTTACATTTTCGAGACTTCTAAAATATGAAGATACATGTATTAAGATGGAAATCTTTGAACAAGCTAGTTTTACATAAATATAAATATACCTGGTTAGGTAGATTCGATGGTTCCTCTTTCCATGTACCAACCTTTTCTAATTGTTCCATGTAACAAGCATTTACACCTTTGGCTGTTAATATACAAGATGAAATATCAAATATACTACATGTGATGTTTAATTCATAAATGAGATGACAAATATTCTTATTTTTACACAAAAATAACAATATAGATACACATGCACCTATAGTTCGAACAAAAAAAACCCACTGTTTATAATAAAAGTACAATGAACTAACCCACGACGAGGGATGCCCAGGATGACTTTAAAATAAACAATTGTGATATGTTCTACTTGTGTCTTAGTTGTTGGTGTAATAAAAAGCGTTCTACCATAACAAGTATGCTTTACCAAGTGGTGGTGGTTTATTAACCATGCAAATTTTGTTAAAATGAATTACACAATTTTTATTTTCAATACTGACTACCCCTGACATGAATTGTCTTTAATGTTTACCAAAACATATTGGTTTTTTGTAGCATTTTAAAACAGTATTTTTTATAGATTTTATTTGTTTGGATTATATGTCCAAACAACTTTATCCACCATAATTTATTTCATATTAGTTTACTTTTAGCTTGAATTATTCTTTTAACTTAGATTTATCAATTTCTAATCAGTTTCCTGGTACCCCTAGTACTGAGCTAGAGGGATAGTTTCTTGCTCAAGGAAACATCATGGTAGGTTTTGGATGGGATTTGAACCAACAAGTAGCTGGCTATTCAACTTCCTAACTGCTCAGCCATGCCATGCTACCATGTTGCTAGTAGGATAACATTTCTTGCACAATAAAACAAGTCTAACAACTTCTTTATTTACATGGATCTTGTCAATGGAGGAAAATTAACAATAAATTAATTTTTTTATGGAAAGGTATAACCCCCACCCCCATTAAGCATGTCCAGTTATATATCATTAGAAAAGTTGGGGGTTCTGGGGTATGTGGTCTAGTAACAAAATACAAGAAAACTTTAAAAGAAGAAAAATCAGTAATATATACATACATGCATACTGACTGAGAAAGCCTATTGGGAGAAAGGTAAGTTGGGGGAGGGGTTAGTTGGGGAGGGGTTAGGTGTAGGAGGGGTTAGTTCGGGGAGGGGTTAGGTGTAGGAGGGGTTAGTTGGGGTTGTTGAGAAGAAAGAAACTATTATATACATACATAATATAACACCTATTGCACATTTAGAATCTTCCTGAGCACCAGACATCAATGTTCCCACAGTATCATTTACTGCAGCTACACATTCAATATTCATCTCCTGAAATATTTGATAATAAAGGGAGATAATGAGACATATTACAGTAATCAATATCAGATTAACTCCCTTTATCGACACATTCAATATTCATCTCCTGAAATATTTGGTAATAAAGGGAGATAATGAGACATATTATAGTAATCAATATTAGATTAACTCCCTTTATCCACACATTCAATATTCATCTCCTGAAATATTTGGTAATAAAGGGAGATAATAAGATATATTACAGTAATCAATATCAGATTAACTCCCTTTATCGACACATTCAATATTCATCTCCTGAAATATTTGGTAGTAAAGGGAGATAATGAGACATATTATAGTAATCAATATTAGATTAACTCCCTTTATCCACACATTCAATATTCATCTCCTGAAATATTTGGTAATAAAGGGAGATAATAAGATATATTACAGTAATCAATATCAGATTAACTCCCTTTATCGACACATTCAATATTCATCTCCTGAAATATTTGGTAGTAAAGGGAGATAATGAGACATATTACAGTAATCAATATTAGATTAACTCCCTTTATCCACACATTCAATATTCATCTCCTGAAATATTTGGTAGTAAAGGGAGATAATGAGACATTTTTTTTATAATTATTTATTTCTTTAAATTTTACATACATATAGAAATACAATTTTACATAAATAAATTTTCCTCACACCATAACACGCATACACACAAACATACATCCATACACTCACATCTTTACCTATATGCATACACACATTCTTACATACAAACATATACAAATTCATATATGCCTAAATACAGTTTTTCAATTGTATTTCTGTGAAGTACACACTCCTATTCTCAGTTAGGGGTTGCACCCCTAACATGTTTTCTTCATTATATTAAATTATAGATAAATATAAAAAAGACTTCAGTCGTTTAGTGAGTGGTTTTAAGAGAAGATAAATATTTATAGATAAAACTATGATTTATCTTACAAGATATTATAGAGAGTAGAAAGAAGATTGTAGGAACAGGACAGACAGATAGAGAGATAGAAAGAAGAAACAAATGGAGCCAACCTAAGTTTACAAGGATACAATAAATGGGGATCAGTTACCTATGCTGTGTCTGTGAGAGTGGCAAGTGGAGCCCAGCATTTATTAAATTTACTTATGTTGAAAGTTCTTGTCGCATTATATTTTTCTGTTTTGTACATAAAAATCATTTTCTTTTTAAAGAATCAATGTCTGGAAGTCTAGAATTCATTTTACAATAATATAAATACTGTTTACCAGCTAGAATAATCTTGTTAATGATAGTTTTAAAATGAACATTCCCAAGGACAATATCATTTGCATTCCAATCGTTAATTAAATTTGGACATGCATTGTTTATAAAGTTTTTAAGATTATTCCAAAACATTTGTGATACATCACAGTTAAAAAATAGATGTAAAATAGTTTCTGTGGCTGAATTACAGAAGCTACATAATGCATTGTTACTTATACCCATTTTTGTTAGGAGATAGTTTGTTCCAATGATTCTATGATTTATTTTAAACTGAAGCCATTGAAGTCGGGAGTCTACAGTACAGATAAATGGTAATCTATAGATACTTTTCCAATGAATAAATTCTGTATTTAAATCTCTAGCCCACTTATTTGTAGACTTTGGTATCACCTCTTTTGCCGAGAGTATTTCATAAAGTAATCGAGCACCTTTATTAGATTTGTGTATTAATGCAATAGCTACTGACTGTATTGGTCCAAATTCATATTTGTGTAAGTTTTCAAAGTTTTGAAATTTATTCAAATAAGATCTAATAGAATGAATAATATTGTTATACTGTAAAAAATTTGTTCTTACTGAATAAATGTTTTGAAATTCATCATATGAATAAAATTTTCCATTTTTGTCAACAAAATCATTAACAAAAATAATACCCTTATTTACAAAATTTCTATCGCAGAATGATTTACCCCCAATTCTAAAATTTTGGTTATACCAAACAGGTAACAACAAGAATTCGTCCCATGATTTCACAGTATGAGACTCAATCAAATTAATATAGCTGCTCCATACATTTTGCCAGTAAGGGTTATTAATCTCATTCAATTTATTCTTGACAAATTCTGAACCAAACATAAGGAACTCTTTTGTTGCAAAACATATAATTTCGAATAAGTATCTATACTTAAAGTTTGATTTCAGGCATCTTCTAAGCCATGTTAACTTCAAGGCTGACATGAAGTTTTTAACATTAACTACCCTTAAACCCCCGTCCTTATAGTCCTGTGTAATAACATCACGTTTAACTTTATCAATAGAGTTATTCCATAAAAATTTAAAAAATAAATTTTGAATATTTTTTATAATCTGGAGTGAAGGACTAGGTAATCCTATAATCAAATGATTTAATTTGGGTAAAGCCAAAGTTTTAATTACAACATTTTTTCCTATGGGAGTTAGAAGACGTCTTGACCAAATACAAAATAATGATTTAATTTCTTCAATTTTTGAATAATAATTGGTATCTACTATATTATGTAAATCAAGAGTAAATGTTACACCCAGCAATTTAAAAGACGTATTTTCCCACATTAAATTGAGATTTGGACATAAAATTCTGTTACTGTTTTTCATGGACCCTATCCAGATGGCTTTAGTTTTCTCTATATTGACAGATAAACCAGAAATATTCTCATAGAATTTTAAAACTTGGAATGTATTAACAAGTGATTTTTCTGAACCATCAAGCAGTAATGAAGTATCATCTGCATATTGAGAAATAAGAAATTCCTGATTGTTTATATCTATTCCCTTTATATTGTCATTATGTTTTATCAGCAGAGACAGAATCTCAGCACAAATGATAAATAAATAAGGGGACAAAGGGTCACCTTGTCTACAGCCTCTTTGGATATAGAACCACTCAGACAGATGCCCATTGACTGTAACACAAGATTGAATGTTTTTATAAAAAACTTTTATCCAAGATTTTAAATTCTCCCCAAAATTAAAAAATGTAAGTGCCTTTTCCATGAAACTCCAAGAAATTGAATCGAAGGCTGTAGCAAAGTCTATTAGTAGAAGCATACCAGGTATTTGATTATTTTCTGTATAATGCATGATATCATAAATAAGTCTGACATTCTCTCCAATAAAACGTCCTGGTAAAAAACCAGTTTGATCATGGCTTACGATACTATCTAAAACACTTTTAATACGTGAAGCAATTGAAGAAGAAGCAATTTTGTATGATACATTTAACAAGGAGATTGGTCTCCAATTTTTTAAAAAACGTTTATCCTTATCCCCTTTGGGGATACATGAAATGATTCCTTGAGTCATGGAAACTGACATTTCCCCAGTTAAGAAGGCATAATTAACAGATCTAGTTAAAAAATGACCAATTTTTGTCCAAAAAAATTTGTAAAATTCTGCGGTAAATCCTGAGCTACCTGGAGAAGATTGGTTTGACATTTTCTTTAAGCTTTGTAGTAGTTCAGTATACGTGAGAGGACCTTCTAGAAGGGATTTTTCTTTATCAGTAAGTTTATTAACTAATTTATCTGCAAACAACAAGTTTAAATCAATTTCATTACAATGTTTATGAGAGTAAAGCGACTTAAAGTGACTTTGGGTTTCTTTTAAGATATCATCTTGACTTTGAAGGAGAGTTCCATTTTTGTCATACAATGAGTTCATAAGTTTTGAGCAAAAATGTCTATTTTCCAAATTGCAAAAATAATTAGTCGGTTTCTCCCCTTCAAGTATCCATTTAGCTTTAGAACGTAATAAAGCACCTGTTAGTTTCCTTTGTCTTATTTCAAACAATTCAGATTTCTTTTCTTCTAATAAATTATTTTGAGAATTTGGTGTATTTTGAATATGACTTATTTCTTCTTCCAAAGTTTTTTCGCGATTACTTTCCTGTTTTTTCTTATATGAACAATATGCTATAGTTTTCCCCCTAATTTCCATGAGTAGAGTTTCAAAAAAAAGTTTATCATTGATGTTTAACTTCAGATCTCTGTCATGAACTTGTTCAATAGGTAAATTATCATCTTGATCAATAGAGCAGTATTGATTTTTTACATCTTCAATTAAAGTATTTATTTCATTAACATATTGTAAGTCTTTTAATAAAGAGTTATTAAATTTCCAGTATGAATTACCTTTCTTAAATTTAATCAAGTCCAAGGATAACGTAATTAATGAATGATCAGTACGATATCCTGGTACAATATTAGCTGAAATCACATCATTAAATAAATGCGCTGAGATTAAAAAGAAATCAAGACGGGCTTTTTTAACAGGGTTTTTCTTGAACCAAGTATATTTTTGAGTTTCAATGTTCATTTCCCTCCAACAGTCTATAAAACCGAGTTCTAATATAAGTTCTAACACCTTTTCCCTGGCCCTAGGGTTATTCAGGTTGACATAGTTGAAACAGTCCATAAGTGGATTTAAAATTAAATTAAAATCACCTCCAATGATACATTCATTATTTATTAAAGACAATTTTTCAATAATATTGTTATAGAAATTTGCATCATCCCTATTTGGTCCATATATGCACACTAGAGAAAGCTTCCTTGAATAAATTTCACAATGCAATATGAGTAAATTCCCATTTTCATCAGTTTCAGAAGAGACAAATTTAAAGTCAAAGTTATTATTAATTAGTATGGCAACCCCTCTAGATTGACTACTGAAATTGTTCAGATAACATTTGTAGCCCCATTGACCTCTAATGATCTTGTAATCTTTATCCACAAAATGTGTATCTTGTAAAAAATAAACGTTGAACTTTTTTTCCCTTAAATACCTAAAGACATCTTTTCGTTTCATTTGATCACCTAAACCTTGGACATTCATTGATGCGATTGAAATCAGTTCAGTCATATAAAAAGAGACCCTTACTACACCACTTAGCCCCCACCCCACCCCCACAGCACAAAGCACAGCAAAACTTAACCAAATTAATCATTGCTCCATAAAGACATACAAAAAGAGAATCAAGAGAAAGAAAAAGAGACTTATTAGTTACCGTCCAAATGACAAAAACAAAAACATAAAGGGTGTGTCCTTACAAATGAGAAAAATAATCATTATTCAATTCAGTAATAAAAGGAGTACAATATTACAAGTTTGAAGAGAATATTTCATGAGAACCTATCCACATCCAGGAGAGGCTCTCATGAAACATTACATGAACAAAATAGTTCGAAGAAAGTGTTTCATATAACATGTCATTAGTCATATATACATTATATAATATTACATGTTTGAATAGAATATTTCATGAGAACCTATCCACAACCAGGAGAGGCTCCCATGAAACATTACATGAACAAAACAGTTTGAAGAGAATGTTTCATATAACATGTCATTAGTCATATATACATTGTACAATGTTACAAGTTTGAAGAGAATATTTCATGAGAACCTATCCACAACCAGAAGAGGCTCTCATGAAACACTACATGAACAAAACAGTTTGAAGAGAATGTTTCATATAACATGTCATTAGTCATATATACATTGTACAATGTTACAAGTTTGAAGAGAATATTTCATGAGAACCTATCCACAACCAGAAGAGGCTCTCATGAAACATTACATGAACAAAACAGTTTGAAGAGAATGTTTCATATAACATGTCATTAGTCATATATACATTGTACAATGTTACAAGTTTGAAGAGAATATTTCATGAGAACCTATCCACAACCAGAAGAGGCTCTCATGAAACATTACATGAACAAAATAGTTTGAAGAGAATGATTCATTTAACATGTCCTTAGTCACATATACATTGTACAATATTATAACTTTGAAGAGAATATTCCATGGAAACCCATCCCTAGACCAGAAGAGGCTCCCACGAAACATTACATGAACAAAAATTTGCATGTAACATGACCTAGGTAAGATTCACATTGTATAATGTCATAAGTTTGAAGAGAATCCCTTATGAAAACTTGTCCTAAATCAGACAGGCTCTCTTGTATCATTACACAGGCTAACAGTTAAAGAGAATATTCATAAAGCATGCCCTAAGTCAATGCACATTGTACAATATTTCACAAACCAATTATTTTAAAAAGAATATATCATAAATTTGAAATGGCCCAAGTCCAATTATATTCAATTACAAATTGTTCAATATCACACTAACAAAAATTGGAAAAGAACATTTTATGAGAACCCCATCTTAAGTAAGAGTCTATTATAAAGAAAAGATAGTGTGAACAGAATATTTCAGATGACGTGTCCAGAGTCAAGCACATATTGTACAATATTACACTAACAAAGAGTTTGACTACAACAATTCATTCATTCACATTCATTCAAATGCTAAATTATTTTTTATTAAGACAATAGTGTAAAGAGGAAATTCATAAAACATGTCCTAAGTCGGAAACACATTGTACAATATTGCATGCACAAAATATTTTGAAGGGAATATCCCATGAAGACCCATCCGAAACCGGTGAGTATCCCATGAAACATTACACAAACTAATCAGTTTGAAGAGAATATTTCCTACAGCAAGAAATAAGTCAGATCCTCATTGCATCATTTTACACAACCTAGAAGTATGAAGAGAATCAGTTCATAAAAACCCATGCAAATTTTGAGTTTCTTAAGAAATATCATTAATTAAAAAATTTAAGAAAGAAAAATTTCCTATACCATACCCTTTATCTAATATACATTGTACAATATTACAAGTTTGAAGAGAATATCTCATGAGAACTTATCCACCACTAGAAGAGGCTCTCATGAAACATTACATGAACAAAATAGTTTGAAGAGAATGTTTTATGTAACATGTCATTAGTCATATAATGAATTGTACAATGTTACAAGTTTGAAGAGAATATTTCATGAGAACCTATCCACAACCAGAAGAGGCTCTCATGAAACATTACATGAACAAAATAGTTTGAAGAGAATGTTTTATGTAACATGTCATTAGTCATATATACATTGTACAATATTACAAGTTTGAAGAGAATATCTCATGAGAACTTATCCACCACTAGAAGAGGCTCTCATGAAACATTACATGAACAAAATAGTTTGAAGAGAATGTTTTATGTAACATGTCATTAGTCATATATACATTATATAATATTACATGTTTGAATAGAATATTTCATGAGAACCTATCCACAACCAGGAGAGGCTCTCATGAAACATTACATGAACAAAATAGTTTGAAGAAAATGTTTCATATAACATGTCATTAGTCATATATACATTATATAATATTACATGTTTGAATAGAATATTTCATGAGAACCTATCCACAACCAGGAGAGGCTCTCATGAAACATTACATGAACAAAATAGTTTGAAGAGAATGTTTTATGTAACATGTCATTAGTCATATATACATTGTACAATGTTACAAGTTTGAAGAGAATATTTCATGAGAACCTATCCACAACCAGAAGAGGCTCTCATGAAACACTACATGAACAAAACAGTTTGAAGAGAATGTTTTATGTAACATGTCATTAGTTATTATATACATTGTACAATATTACAAGTTTGAAGAGAATATTTCATGAGAACCTATCCACAACCAGAAGAGGCTCTCATGAAACATTACATGGACAAAATAGTTTGAAGAGAATGTTTCATATAACATGTCCTTAGTCAGATATTCATTGTACAATGTTATACAAGCAAAACAGATTGATGAGACTATCTTACTTTACAGGTTCTAAGTCAGATATACAGTGGGCAATATTACACAAAATCTTAAGATTTAACTTCAGTATTTAAGAATCTACATATGACAAAGTGTAGTTAATGTCATAGATATACATGTGGTTCCATTCTAGCATTGCTGTTCTCTTATACCAAAAAAGTTCAAATTCGGACTTGTGGTGAGCTATTACAAAGTAATACCAGTATTCGTACGTAATTCAGATTTAATTTTAGTATCAAAGGAGCTGCATATGGCATAGATATACATGTCGTTCCATTCCGGCACTTTGGTACAACTGTAACAGAAATGTTTTAAGTCAGTTTTGAGGAGGGCAATATCACACAGTAAGACCAATATTCGTAGATAGTTCAGATTTAACTACAGAATTTAAGAAGCTTCATATGACGGAGTATTATAAGTGTCATATGTAAAACATATGGTTCCATTCTGGCGCTTCGGCACAACTCTACCCAACCATTTTATAATCAACCGTTTTCCATTTCAGAATGTTACATCCTTGATCTGTAAAGATAGTAATACAGACTTAAAAGTGAGAGTTCCTTAATTTAGATTCTTACAGGTGATATATATGTATTTAAATTCACAAATAAATCATTTTTACAAATTAAGGTACAAATAAATACAACATCATTGTCAACATGACCTTGTTAACATATTAAATGCACTGTATTGAATTCAGAGCACAAGTTGATAGGCTTCCTCAGCCGTAAAAGGATTTTCCCAGAACCAGAGACCCACATGCGGAATGATATTGAAACTAGATTGGGAACATAAAAAGGACTAATTTTGTGTTTAACACATTTCAGCACTAAAGAGTGACTCCTTCGGTGACTTACACGTTCTATGTGGCTGGAATAAGCCATCAACCTGATCTCCGAATAACAAAAGTTGCTCAACAAATTATGATCAAATCACCAAAAGTTCATGTAAAAGCAGTAGATTATTTAAATGTCATTGCTCTATGACGTTAGTAGCTAAAATAACATTGATAAACTTGATTACAAATTGTGCACGTTGACTTTGTCGACACAGCCTCACAGGTCTTCCGTGAAATATCCAGTCTATGATTTCAAAACAGCTAGACAAAAAAGTCATTGTATTAAACAATTTGTGCGCAACATCTAATCGTATAAATACCTTTCATATAAATGAATAACACAACATCAACGACAAGAAACCATGTCCATGACTTCAACTCTTTCAGCTCGCCCTCGTGTTTGCTGAACGGAAATGTTCATGCGCACTGTTATTTAGTTATGACGTCAGAAATCGGCTCATTTTCCACCAATCAAAAAACTCTCGTAATGCCCATTTTAATGTGACACTGTTTTGTTACTCCTGGTTACGGTATGTATCAACCAATCATATAATTAGTATTGACAGCAGGACAGGTGTATTCCATGGACCCACCTATACATTTAATGAATTTGGGAACGATTACATGGACCCACCCCTTAACTTTCTTAATAATGAATATATTTCTAAGATGAAGGTATCGTTGGAAAGATGAGACAATATGCTTTCCGAAAATGTAAACAAAATAAAAATCTGACGGTGATAAAGATATATTTATTTAAGTTGAATATGACTCATTTTTCAGCGATATTTTACCCCAAAAATATCGCAAAGATTCCATGGACCCACCCCTTATTTTTTTTATTTCTCAACAAATTTTTAATGTTTTTACATCATTTTAATGCTAAGGTAATGTAGTTTTCAAATATGTTTTACTTTTTAAAATCTGATGATTAAAACGAATTTTACGAGCATTCAAAGTTTGGTGTTATCTTTGTTAATTTTGGCGCGTATAGTTTTGTTGTTGGAGCAAATGGACCCACCTTTAAAACATTTATTTTTGAATGGATATTCTTAATTTATATATCATTTGAAAGCTATGAACATGCCATTTTCAGAAAAGGTAAGATGAACAAAATCGGACGGCATATTACTGATAAGCATGCATTTGAACACAGCTACGTCCAGCCACGAGTGTATTGGTCGTTATAGATTTCCATACACAGATATCTAACCCCAAAAATATCGTAAGGATTCCATGGACCCACCCTTAACTTTTTTGTTACTCAATTTATTTCTTAAAACTTATTAACATTTCAAAGCTTAGATAATGTGGTTTTCGCGTATGTTTTAAATTTTAAAATCAGATAATTAAAACAAAAACTGGGCTTGTTTAAAGTTAGTGTATTATTTCCTATTTTTTCGCGCATTTTTTTTTTTGTTGGAGTAAATGGACCCATCTTTTATTCTATTACTTATAAATGCATGTTTATAAGTAATATATCATTTAAAAGCCATGAGAAAGAATTTTTCAGAAATTTTATGTTGAACGAAATCGGACTGCTACTCATGGAGTTGTATACATTTCAATACAACTATGTTCAATACAAAAACATGTCAATTATCGCTTATCATCCTGCATCAAACTTATTGAACACATGGGCAAATGTACCCATCTATATAAGCCATTTATTTCAATATCCTATAATAATCTTTTTAAAGCAAGCACTTTATAATGTTGAAACTGGGTTCAATAAACTCACTTAAAAGCATTTGAATAGCACACCTACTGAACAACAATGAAGACATATAATATTGTCAAGTTGTCGTCAATCACAATCACAAGGACTTTTAATGATTTTTACATAAACTTATAGGATGAGGGCCAAGTCAAATATGTAACATAAAAATGAAGCTGGGTATTTTATGATACGATCAAATTTTGCATTTAAACATTATATTTGTCATGGAATCAGAGGTTAATTCAATTCAAATACATATTGCTTCAATGAGTAAGGTACAATGCCGTAAGACATTCCGAGCAGGATACATTTTATAAATAATAACATTTTAATAGGTTGCAACATTTAGGTGAATTACGACTTTAAAAAGGCACTAACCTTTAAATTGTGTTTACTTTTAGTATGTCAATGGTCATTTTTTCACAGAATATAGGTATAAATTTTTATTGTTATTATATAATTTTGCCCTTTTTATACGATTATAAACGTTTATTTAAACATTACATGTTCAACATTGTTTAACTAATATTATAGATTTTCGAAATCGCGGTATTTTAAAACAAGATAAAAATGGTACTATAATGGAAAATAATAGACGTAGTAAAATATTTATGTGACCTTGGAATGGTCTTTAATTATATAGGTACATTTGTTTTACACCAAACCTCTTTAACTAATAAAAAATAAAGGCTTTAAATGTTTAATTAAATAATTTCAAGGATTTTTATGAAATGAGATAATAAAATAATTTGTACTGAGCAATGTATTGTATAATATTAAACCACGTGTCAAGTGTGCTATCCTTAATTACATTCTTCAGTGATTACGTTCACAGTTCATTAATCATATGCAGCGTATATGACACTTATCAAAGATTAGCTAAAAAGGGGTCATAATAATGTAATAATCAACACGTGTCGTGTTAAATTCCAGTTTGTGATATTTTGCGTATCGATATACGTGTATTAGCTCCTACATTGATATATCGAAACAACTTTTGAAAAATCGTAAATTTTGATATAAATTGGTTTTATTAGTATAATTATAAGATAGCTTTTAGTTCTTAGTACTTCATTCTTTTTTGTCAAAAATATTCCTTTTGTTCACAGTGCTACTAAAAATATCGTAATCTAGCCATCGTTGTACTTATATTTTTTTTCGTAATTTAACAATACAAGAACTCACTTTTTTTTAATTTCAGACAATTGTCGTCATGACCGGTGCAAATGATATTGGAAGAAAAATATTAACAAGCTGTAATAAATGACAAGTTATTCCTGTCATTTTTGATTTATAAGAAAATTTAGTTTCATCATGAAATCACACGATTTATTGAACTGATTTTCTAAAATATCATATACATGTAGACATGAATAAATGAGGTACATGTAGATGTAGTAGTGTTTTTGTAATTAACTATTGATTCATGTTTATATAAATATATATTTATAATTTTATAAAGAATACATTTTACAATCAATTATCAGCAGTTTTTGTTATTCTTATCAAATGAAGTGTGACATACCAACTGATCAACAAGACAATAAAATGTACATTCGCACATGGCTGTGATTGGATTAAAAGCTAACTTGATTAGCGAATAATTGGATTAACTGTTAATTGGATTAGCGATTGATTCATTTATTGCTATGAATGAGCATTATTCAATAGTATGAAAACCCTAACTTAGAACGTACGAATAAATAGTTTTCAAAAAAGTATTTTTATAAGTAAAACATGATCGAAAACTACATTACTTGAGCTTTCAAATGTTGTTTGGGATACAAATTGTAGAGAAAAAACAATTCAGGGGTTGGATACATGAAATTGTATAAGACAGTTAGTATGAAATATAATTGCATTATGACATAAGTCTGTTGGTGCATTTTCTGACATGTTCAATGAAAATGCCATATTATTCTGGGGTTGTTCAAATGCATGCTTATCAGTAACCGGCCTTACGATTAAGTTGAAATTAACATATCTGAAAATGGATTAGTCAGAGCTTTTAAATAATTTATCATCTACAAATATGCATTCTCAAATAATCAATTTAACGGTGTGTCAATTTGCTCCAAAAAATATATTACGGGTAAAATTTCGATGGGATATCTTACTTAAAATATCTATAGTTGACAGTTCACGTGCGCTGGACAGAGTTTTGTTCAAATGCATGCATATATTTAACTACATATCCGATTTCATTTATCTTAATCTTTTTGAAAATGGCATTATCATAGCTTACAACTGATATATTATTTATGAATATCCATTCATAAAAAATAAAATTAAAGGTGGGTCCATTTCCAATAAAAAATATACAAAAAATAAAAAATGCGCAAAAAATCAAAGAAAACATTGAACTTTGAACGTTTACAGAATTAGTTTTAATGAGCTGATTTTGATAAGTAAAAACATTTGCGAAAACTACATGACATTGCCTTTAAAATGATGTCCAGTTTATAAAAATATAATGAGAAATAAAAAAGTTAGGAAGTGGGTCCATGCAATCTTTGCGATTTTTTATGGGTAAAATATCGATGGGCTATAATACATATACAATATGTATAGTTGATAGTTCACGCGTGCGGGACAGAGTTGTGTTCAAATGCACGTTAATAAATTACTACTTATCCGATTTTGTTCATCTTAATCTTTTTGAAAATTTCATGGTCATAGCTTTCAAATGAAATATTATTTTTAAATATTGATTCATAAGTAAAAAAGATAAAGGTGGGTCCATTTGCTCTAACAAAAAAATATAAGCGAAAAAATTATCACAAAATACATCTAAGTTTGAACGTTTGTAGAAAACGTTTTAATAATCTGATTTTAAAAAATAAAACATACACGAAAACTACATTACATTGGCTTTAAAATGATGTAAAGTTTTTTAAAATATATTAAAAAATAAAAAAGATAAAGGGTGGGTCCATGGAATCTTTGCGATATTTTTAGGGGTAAATTATCGATGAAAATGAGTCATATTCAACCTGATTTAAAATACATATTTGCCGTCAGATTTTAATTTTGTTTTCATTTTTGGAAAGCGTATTGTCTTAGCTTTCCAACAGTATCTTCATATAAAAAATATATTCATTATTAAGAAAGTTAAGGGGTGGGTCCATGTAATCGTTCCATTTTCTATAAAAACATAGGTGGGTCCGTGGAATACACCTGTCCTTGACAGCACGAACCGGATAGAAGACGGCTGTAGTGTAAATGAAAACAAAAAAACACATGTTTATATAGCTCCCTATTTCACTAGTATTTGTCTTAATCTTGAATGGAACTATCCATATTTTCATCATCAACCTTTAGAGTAAGGTTTTAACAATTCAATGGCGGGGTTGATTTCTGAAGTGTTGTAGTTCTTCCACTGATAAAAGTGGTTTTGTTAAGTCAGTTGAAAGGTCTATTTTCATCTTTTTTCCGTTTACTAGAAGTGCCAGAATGCGGCCTTCGTCTGACCAGCAATTTGTCACCCCTTCTAAATTTGAAACCTTTTCAAGAAGCTTTGCATTTCTTCCCGTCAGATCTTCCCGTATTACGATAGCTGAACCCTTTAACTGTCTACGTTTGCTTATAACGTCTCTTTTTAAAGCCTTCGAAACGAACTTGCATATCACCGGGCGGTTACCTTCACTAGAGAACTTACCCAATCTGTGGGCAATATCAATGTCTGAGTGTTGTATCTTCATTTTAAGTTTATTGTTTAATGTTTCAACAACTAGATTGGTACTTTCTAGAGCGTTTTCCTTTTTATTCCCATCGTGTAGTCCATAGATTCTAACACTGTTACATCTACTGTATTGCTCCAAATCGTTTAAATACTTCTCATTAATTTTTGTTCTAGTTGCTGCCTCTTGTAAACTATTTATCAAATCAAGATTCTGCTGTTTCAAATTTTTAATTTCGTTTTCCATGATTTCACTCTGGACTTTACTATCACTAGCTTCATTTTTTATGCTTTCTATTTCAGTTTTATGAAATTCAAGGCATTTTTCTATATTCAACATTTTGTCTTTCATGGACGAAATTTCCCGTCTGAATTCTTTCATTATTTCACTTTTAAAAGATTCCAGGCAATTTTTCACGAATTTTTCAGTCACTATCTTATTTAAACTCTGGTCAATATACTCCTTTGAAGCTAGTTTATTCATTTTACAGTCTAAATTGCTCATCAATTTAGTCAAGTCTTGTAAGCTAATATCACTTTTGGATTTATCAAGTCCAAATAATGAGTCCAGAGTAGTTTGTGAATCTTGGGAGTGGGGGATATCCTCGTTCCCAGACTCTGATGACTTCGTACTCTTGGATTTGGCTTTCCCGCGTCCTGACATTTTATTTTTAATGTTTGTATTTCTGCAAAATTTGACTACAATTTTTTCCACTTACGTGATGTTAATTAGTGTCCAAGTTTAATCCAACCTAATATGATACAATCCGTTTGAACTATTCTGAAATATTCATTGAGCACTAAAACTGGTCGAACCGGTTTCTCACAAGCTTGGCCACACCCTTTAAAGAGAAAAGTCCTTATAAGTCCATTTTTGAATATTTTTCCATCCAAAGAAAATCACTAATATGTAGTCCTATGTTAATATAACAATTAGGGCATATTTTTAATAACCCTGCTGTAGAATTGTAATTTTTTCGAAGAATTTTATGAGACACGAAAAAACCACGTCTTGTCTCATCAAAACGACCTTGACCTTTCGAGATAATGAGACATATTACAGTAATCAATATCAGATTAACTCCCTTTATCAACACATTCAATATTCATCTCCTGAAATATTTGGTAGTAAAGGGAGATAATGAGACATATTACAGTAATCAATATTAGATTAACTCCCTTTATCCACACATTCAATATTCATCTCCTGAAATATTTGGTAGTAAAGGGAGATAATGAGACATATTACAATAATAAATATCACACTAACTTCTTTTATTTGTTAAAAACAACTGATACAAAATTGTACTGCGAAATGGACTTTTTTGTTATTAAAATTGCGCTATTTTGTAAAAACCTTACCAAACTTTTTACAATGCAAGTATTAGGGCTGGGACGAGTACTTAAGTACCCGGGTATCGGGTCGGGTAAGGCTACTACCCGGGTACAAAGTTATTACCCGGTACCCGTAAAACAAAACACTTCATATTAATTAGTTTCGATTTTTCTGGTATTAAAAAATCCGCCTCGATCAGAATTATTATGAAATGTTCATCTACCATAAATCTCTATAGGCACTACTTTACAAAAATATTGCCGACGACAAAGTATGACAGTTACTAACCAACTAATATGAATCCAGCTTCTTGAACAATTTTGTTAAAGTGCTGGATTCGCATTTATGTCTTATTTCGTTGTAATGGCTAAAATATCAACAATATACGTTCATATACGTCAATATACGTTCCCACTATCAGTTAAGTTGAGTTAACACAGAAAAATGTTCGCATACGAGGACAACCTAATTAGACACAATTTCAATACTGGTCGAGGTACGGAATGCTCGGAACTACGTGTAGGTACAATCAGACATACTTCAGGCTTGGACTTAATAAACATAGGGGATAGAAATCAGATATTGGAAGGCTAGGTGGCAAGTAACCTGGATTTGTTATATCTATTCATAAACATAACTGCAACGGCAACACTCGGGTCAAGACTTGATCTCTGCTTTGTGATTGTAAGCCCTGCGACGCTAAATGACGCTCTTTTTGACAGGACAGAAGTTGCTAGAATTACAAGACTCTCTCTTGCCTACAAAGACAACTTCGGAAACACTGTTTCTTTTTTATATACAGTATATACAAGTGCCAGGACGTAGGAAGAATAACTCTTTTATGATTTATAACAGCAAGTACCCGGGTACCCGCGGGTAATACGGCCTCGGGTACCCGGGTACAAATTTTCTACCCATCCCAGCCCTAGCAAGTATGCATACAAATTTCCTTTTTTCACAATGCAATGTATACTACTTTCAAAATTCAGAGCATGCATCAAATGTACTTAATGAAAATTTGAAGTAAAAAAGTTTAGAAATAACAAAAATAATACATTGTATAATACATATTTTTAACTGGGAACTTTTTAATACATGTTAACTTTTTTTTACAAATTGTTGTTGAAAATCAAGAATTACAAAATAAATCCAATTATTTCTTTCGCAAATAATTGTCATTGTAATGGTACATGTGTCTCTGAGAATAGTTTTTTTGTGAAACCTGGGCCTAATAAAGACTAATCTGTACCTACCCCTCTTCTCTCAATAGCAGTCTGCAACATAGCAACAACATCTTCCCCGACAACACCATCACAATGAAGGTTTTTAGTCCATCTTGTTAATATGGCTTTATTGATACCTAAACGTTTACATGGAAAAGCAAACGTAAACCCTAAAGGTATTCTCTCCTTTGAGTTCAATAATTCACTTCTCTTCAAAAATCTGTGTAGAAAATTGGCCAGGTAGTCAAATAGCTGAAATGAAGATTATAAATTGTTAAGTCATACATCTTTTACATTAGATAATATTTATTCAATATGTAAATTTTATTCATCTGTCAGTGACACATACATACACCTTACTTATTTAAATACCCACTGCAGTACTTCTGTACTCACCATAAAAAAATAGATAGCCGCATTACTGGACCAGGATTTTCAAACAGATATCCAGTATTTAAATCAGTGCACTAAATGTAAGTGCAACTGACAGTTAAATGAAATTTGATGAAAGAGCATACATGTACAAAATTATCTAATGATTCAAGTCTAAATAAAATGTTAAATTAACTCATCTCAACTTGTGGTAATATAGCCTGAACTATACTGTACACAGAAATACAACATGCAAGACATTGTACTTATAAATACTGAAGTATTTTTGAAACAGCCTTATTTTTATAATTACAACTACTTGTGATATCCGCAGTATATCTGTCTATAAGATATCAACGGAGTTTCAAATGATAAATTTACCTTTTCTCCATCACCATGTAACAATAATTTTTCAGGAACAAATCCATTCATACTGTCAACCTCAAATTTACCATGGTCGAGGGAGACAACCTCAGCTTTTAAATGATGACTTCCAAAATCTAATGCTAAAAACCTGCCAGTCTCTGAAAGCATAATAATAAAATATTATACATTTACATGTATAATGTATTGAAACATAAAAGTATAACTCCAATTGCTGGTGCCTTGAGGGTTCAGGGGAAGAGACATTCTCCTCTGTTATTTTCAAATTAAACTGTGAAGTGTGAATTTTAGGTGGATAATCTTCCTAAATTGTAAAAAGGGACTTGTGGGCAAATCGTCTAAAATGCTAATATACAATTTATTTAGAGTCATTACGGTACAATTAACATACTTCAAGGGTACTCTGATCTTGCTACAAACAGAAAACAAGCAATGAATGGCTATGATTACAATATGTGCCCCAAAATTCTTGCTGAGAGTGATTTTTTAAAAATAATTTGTGAAATTGCCTTTTTTCACTTGTTAAACAGCAGAATATCAGTCCCATCTTAGGGTAAAAAATCACTTTCACTACTGGATATAAAACTAAAAATTACTATCAACTATGGGAGGGGGGGCGAGTGGTTACAACATTGGACTGGAAACCATTGGATAGCTAGCTCTGCTTTGATTGAGATTGGTTCCAATCCCATTCAATCTACCCTGTTGTTTCCTTGAGCAAGAAACTTTATCCTACTAGCTCAATACTGGAGCGATTGTGCCAAGCAGTTAGGACATTAGACGGGTAATCATTGGATAGCCAGCTCTGTGTTGGTTAGAATCCCATCTAAAACCTACCCTCTTGTTTTCTTGAGCAAGAAACTTTATCCTACTACATGTAGATCAGTACTTAGGAAGCAGTTTCCAGAGTGATTAAGTTAAGTTGTAAGAACTTGTTTTTACAGACAAGTTAAAATAAATTAGTATAAATTACATAGTATAAACTAATATGTAACTGACCTGTGCCATCGGGTAGATCTCTTACATAACTAGGCCACATCTTTAACGTAGCTGTATCATGTTTACTGGCATCTAATCCAGCCTCTAAATTCTCTACCAGTAAGTTATAAACTTTCTTATAATCATCATCAGATACATAGAATGGTTCTATAATATGTTTCCTCTGAAAAAAAAACAAAGTAAAGTATAAATATAATTACTATGAGTGTTACATTTAAGTGCAGTTGCAAATAAATGCCATGTCCCATTTTTTAAAGACTAAAGGCTAGTGAAGTTTGTAAATTATCAGTCAATCTTCAGTGAATGTTAACTGGAAGGCCAATGTGCTAGAAAACACAATCATGCAACAGCATAGATTCTGTCTCATTTTTGGCAAGTAGCCACACATATAAACACAAAGATGTCTCAAAAAAGGCAAAAAATAGAATATGAAAAGGTGTCATACATGTACTTTTGTAAAAGTATTGTCACATTAATTAATGTTTTCCCTTGTGCTTCATGAGGCAAAAGCAAGACAAATGGTTAAAATGTTGTATGCTTATGTTTTTGCACTGCATTCCCCAGGAAATGATACAACAAAAAGACCATTTGGTCATACTTGGTGTTTATCATAGGAAAGGACAAAAATGTGGCATGGCATAAAACAGCCACCATAGTTTACTGATATACCAATTAAAATTGCAATACAAATTCTAACGTTTTTTTGTTTTTCTTTAAACCAGTATCATGTTGTCATATGTGCAAAATTGATTCTAAAATAAATGTTTTATAAAAATATATTGAACGCTAAGACCCTTAGCCACATATTTCTACAGGCATGCAAGTTACCGGGAGGCTGACTTTGAAATAAAAAACATAACTGTAGACTTTGTAGAAATATGTCTAAGTCTTTCTTCCAAATGTTTTAATAATGAAAAAGTAGATACATCATTTTACTAAGTTATTTAAATGAATATAACATGTGTTAACCCCCCCCCCCCAAATAACCAATTTAAAATACTTATAAAAGTCTTTCGTAGAGTATATTATCGCGTAAATAAGGGAGGTTACTCGTCAGGGTACTTGACGATTTTTATCGCAGTTGTTTCCCTTAGACTATTAACAATCTATCGGTTCGCGTATGAATTCATTGCAATAAAAAGCAACTTTAAAAAAAATCAATATTGTGACTAATTCTTGAAATTGTTTACTAAGTTTAATAAAACTAAGACATCAAAGTTTGAGTACAGAAACCTGATATCATACATCAAAATAGTGCTTTTGCAACAAACATTTATGAACTATTTTTCTACCACATCACGCCTGTCAAAGCGTCTGCTATAGAGCTTAACGAGTAAACATCGTGAATTCGTGGATTTAAGGATTATTTGTGGACAGAAAAGGGTACGTTACTGTTTTATATATTTATAAATTTTAATTTAGGCTACAATTATCTTCGTGAGAGATTTATTAGCGTTTTATAGCCAATTAGTGATATCAATTAGCATTCTCCCAACCATGTACCACTAAACAATGAAATTACTCAAATCTGACAAAATGGAACGAAATGGCGGAATTAATTTTCAAATACAATTGAATTGATAATAAAACGTTATTAATCAGTTAAGATGAATATAAAAAAAATACAGTAAAGGCTACCTAATTATTTTTTGTAGCCAATTAGCTATATTAATGGACATTTCACGAACATTGTACAAAATTAAACGAAATTAGGCGAAATGACGGTGGTTAAACTGTATAGTACTTTTGCATGGTAATTAAAACGCGAATTATTATGCCTGAATATGAAACAATACATTTTTGGCTAAACAAATGATTAAAAAAGATCACAAATAACCATAATATAGTAATGTATATCAAGGACCCCCTATAAACATGTTACCTACATGTATAAATAGGGCCCATGATTAACAGGTATACGTCATTTTACTGATTGGACTTTGTTTCTTATAACATTATTATATTGACAATTTATATTTAGTATTTTACCCAATTTTATTAATTTATGATATTTGTCATTAAGTTTTACATAGCACCATCCTGGATCGGACATTTTACCTATGGCATTAAACATGTACATTCATTCGCGTTGGCTGGAAAAAAAATATTGTGAAGGGAGCTAACCACAATAAACGCTCGGAGTCAACGTGATCGAGTAGTTTTTCTTTGATTTATCAGAGCGAGAAGATTCTATGACAAAAATATCGAATTGTTTCGTGTTGAGACAAATTTCTTTCACCGCATATGAGAAAACAGTTTAATTCGATGACCTACATTCATACATATAATATCATTTATAAACACACTAAATGCAACAACTGTCACATACCACGATCAAGACCGTGAACTAATATGGAATATGAGCTCGGTTCACGTTAACAGAAGGCTAGGTTTGTTGATGACCCGCAACGACCTCTTGTGTTTACAATAACAAATCAAACGTTTCAACCTGACACTTTACCTATACGACAATGACATGTGAACATTTTAATGCAACATAAATCATAGCTGCAAGTATAGTTAAAGAACATGCCGTCTACATACCACGAATTCTGGATTATCCGGTAATAACGTGTATAATGCATCCCTGACCTCATCCAAGGTTAATCCCTTTATTTCCTTATTCATCATAGACCCTCTAGACACAGAGGACCTTAATGCACTCCTCAGTGCACTGTCTGAATTTGAAGCTAACATGATGAATCCCTTATCTGCAGAATGATAAAGCTTCCTGTATGACGTTTACATCACAAATTTTATGCCGAGTTTAATATATTTTAAGCAGTGTTTACAACACTCGCTAACTCACAGTACAGTGACTTCTATTTGCGTTTACAATATATCAATTTCCAATGGCGGGAACCATACACTAGTATTTAATGGAAGGTCGTTATTCAGTGAAGTCTCGAGGGAGGTACCATTCACGCAAGCAGACGATCTTGTCTCCATTAAGCATGCAAATATTTGTTTTTCATTTCGTAATCTTTATCTTTTCTTAATCAGATGCAAAATATTCAGTAGCGTTGCAACATAATTCACCGCGTGAACGTGATAGCAAGGACGCGTGTGTATATATTTTTTTGCTAAAGAGCATGTGATCCAGTTGTAGGACGCGCGATAAGGGATTGTGAGTTCACTGCTTTAAACCTCACTAGAGGTCTGCTAATTTCCTTGCAAAAATTACTTATGTTGTTCCACTCCTGTGAGAGTCGCCCACTATCATACAAATTTGAGGTTGCATGGCACAGCTTACTTCGGCAATCACTATTATGGAGCTTTCGTCCACATGTTTTAACTTTTACTTCATACAGTTATATAACTGTATCACCTTCCCCCAATGATGTAACCGCATTTATTCCAGTGTTCTTTGAAAGTCTTTTGATTGAAACAGTTTCCAACAGTCTAAGTAAGTGTAAATGTTACTTAAATAGAGTCATTAGAGACAGTTCAATGGTTCAGTGCAAAACTAGTCTTATAGCCCATGAATAAAGTAAAATGTAGATTAGTTTTGCACTGGCCCAATGACTGTAAGCCATTCATCATTAGTTAGCCACACTTCTTAATTCAAATGACGACAGTTATCTGCGTCTGAATTTTAAGCGTATACGTTTCAACATGAATTATTCAGTATTTTATGAATAATGTATTGTAATCGAGTTCTTGGTAGAAACCTACCCATAAAACGACTGAAAGAACAATTATTTAAAAAATATGGATAACTCAGGTTCTAGGTTCACGGAAGCTTGGTTGGCTTTCCATGACAATATAAAGTAACCAGAGATATATCTGCTCAATCAAAACTATTTCAAATGGACTATTCCCAGTCATCGTGCTACAGTAACGATTTGTTGTCCATTTTTGAATAGGAAAAACGTTGGTACGTTTCCCAGGGTGTAGGCAAAAAAGTGTAAAACTGATGGTGTAGGAGATGCTCAGCAACTAGTATACGTTTTTCTGCTTAGCCTGGGATAGTTATCATGTAAATCTGAAAACAATTAAAATACTTACAGCTCTTTAAAAGTCTGGGTCGCGGCAGATTTTTACTATTTTCAACTTGAAAATGTAGCATTTGTGATGTCTTAGTCACAAAGTATTGCCACCATAATCATGGAGCAGACCATTAATAGTCCCATTGTTAACATAAACAACCAGTAATGTATTAAAACTTCCACACGAACACTAAGGAACTCAGCATCGTCAGTAGGGTGCTGGTTCCTCGTAATAGTAGAAAAACATTTAATGACAGAGGGTTTCAAACAGCAGGTCCACAGTTTTGTAAATGATCTACCTATCGGGTTGAGACAATGTAATTCTATCGATGTTTTCAAAAAAAGACTAAAAACTCATTTATTTTAAAGATATTTTCAATAGTTAATCATGTATACATTGTAACTATGTTTAATATGTGATGTAAATGTAAAACGACATTGAATATGCTAATTGCTTCTTATGTAGAAATAGTCGTTTAAAATAAAACAACTTAAGTTTTCAAGCTCACTAGTATGCAAGTTTATACTCAAATGTTAAAGTAATTTGTTTATAAAAAACAATACTAACATTTAGAAAGTTGTGTTTAAAATCAAATGTTTATTGTACATAATATTTACTATGTACACTGCTTTTGTTTATCATTCTGTTGTTAATATACTGTATACAAAATATTAACTACTGATGGCATAAACAATAGGTTTGGTACATGTAATATTAAATATTATATTTTTAAAATGTTATTGTTTCAAGTTTGCTTCCACTTATGGTTGCATATTTCAGGGGCAGATCCAGGATTTTTTTCTAGGGGTGGGTGGGTTCCTAACCTTTTCAAGGGGGGTGGGGGTCCAAAGGAACCACAACCACATTATACACATGTTGCAGAAAAATGCAACATATTATCAATATAAACGACATAACCATTAAATCTTTGTTAAGCACCGAGACAAATTGCTTCATGCTACTTAAAAATGACTTACAGTCAAGAAATGCACTAATGCACAGGTACATTTAGGAAATTCTAGGGGGGTCCGGACCCCCTGAAACCCCCCCCCCCCCCCCGCTAGATCTGCCTATGTATTTCTGCCACCAGATGACTACATTGTCAATTCCTAAGTGAAGTTAAGTGGGTTTGACTCAACAACGACAACTTACTAACATTGTTAATAAGCTAGTTAAGAGGTTAACACGTTTGGTACTTTAAGTATTGGGCTTCAATGTCATATGAGCAGAAGTTATGTGGTAAGACTGGTGCTGAGGTATTGAGAGGTCCCAGGATTGAAACAAACCAAAATCACTTATGATTTTCTTGAGCAAGACATTTATCTTTGATTGCTTCACTCTATCAAGGTGTAAATGGGTGCCAGCCAGTGAGGGTGGTATAATAATGTATGCATAAGAGGAGTAGATACCTACAGCTCAATGACCAAAGGTAACAGTTGTAAAGTTGGTGAATGTCCATCAGCAAGATATTACATGGACAGGGGCTGATCCAGATTTTTTTCCAGGAGGGGATTCAAGCTTTCGAACCTCAAGAACAGTATATACTGTTTGCAGAATAACATATTGGTAATAAAAACTACACAACCATGTTTAACACAAAGGGGAGCAAAGCAAGCCTGAGAGAAAAAAATGCTTCATGCTCCTTAAAAACGGTTCACAGATAAAAATACACAAATGGCCTGGTATATTTCAACGGTTCAAACACCCCTGGCCCCTCCCTGCTAGATCTGCCAGTGATGCAATTGCTTTTACAATCAATATCCTATACATCATTATATATATATATTGTTATATTTCATTCAACTGTCAATGGCACATCCATTAACTCCACTGGTTTAAATACTCAATTTTTATTCTATATCCCACCTACATTACATGTATCTATTTTTATAGATCGCGAGTATAGAAGTAATGTATTCAGTAGTCAACTCAGCAGGGTTAATGTATGCTTCACTGACAGTTGGCTAAAATATAACAATATATAACAAGTAAATCTGTGAGCTAATGCTCACTAGTGATACCCCTGCTGTGAGAAATATGACTATCATAATGTAACTTTCATTTAACAAAATCTAAAAATATGCGACAAACAGGAAGTAGATGAGCAAGGAGCATGAAATCGCTTTACACCACATGGGATTATGGGATGAAGCAATATGCGAAGTATTAGGCTGCTGCATGTTATAGTTGCTGAGAAAACTGCGACAGAAATTTTGTAACGGACGGACGCACAGACGCACGGACAAGGGTAAAACAGTATACCCCCCTCTTCTTCGAAGCGGGGGTATAATTATATTTCAAATTCAGATTTAAATAAGACAGAAGACATGATTCCCAAGATAACTTTTTATTTCAAACTTCAAAGAAAAAAGTTACAATAATAGACGTAAAACAAAAAAAAAACATTGTTCTACTGTAAACAAAAATACCAGAAGAAAAAACAACGAATTCATGATTTTACTTTTTTGTAACATTACATAAATAATTAACATTTTATAACTATGGTGGAATACTCCTGCCATCATATAACTACGTAATTAAATTGTTATTTATGTGCTTATCAGATGGCAGAAACATGCCACCATTATAACAATTGAAAATTGTTTAAAAAAGTGAACAAAATTATTTCACTGGTATTAGTACTTTGTTAGGGAACATTTTGAATCATTTACAGTTACAGACTTCAAGATAATATATTTAATGTTGATTTGTTTCAGGAATAAGGACCCTAATTTCAAAGGGCATACTCAGATGTTTCCAAAACGGGTCAAACCTTATTTTTCCCAAAGGGCCTCAAGAAACTTAACAATTTTAAAACCCATTTTCAGTGTTTTAAATTTAACACCATCTGACCCCTTTCTCCCCTTAGACCCCTAATTGGCATTGTATAAGATATAAGACAAATAGGTAGTTGAAGTTATAAGATATTTTACCATTGGTAAATGTGAGATATGTAAACAAAGCCAATTTGTTCTGGCCCCTTAAATAGCCTCTCTACAGAAAACTGTATTACATCATCTATTCTAAAGGGAATTACATCTTGTTACAGACCGGGTAAAAAATGGACATATAAGAGTGATATATCAACCCCTTTTATGTCCCCTTGTAAACATTGTCACCTCATAAAACTAGCTAGAGACATCTCAGAATCCACCGTTGTTTTAAGGAACAACTTGATACCCTACCCTACTCTCCCTACATCTCCCTCAAGATCTTAGTCATCTCTCTCACAGTTCTCTTTTACTCTACAAGCTTACACCACAACTCTAAGCAGATCTCAAGGCCACAACAATATGATCATTATAATATCAAACAATGGGACCCTAAATTATTTTTTTTGTAACATCAAAAATTTTTTTTTCCAAATATAGGTGTACAATGTATTTATTTTTTCCATGGTATTTAGATTTTTCTGATTTTTCAATTTCTGTATATGAGGTTAAATAAAATATATTACAGTTTACAGTTTATTCATTTCTCTTGGCATGCAATTAGGTCATATACAGCATAACAAACATGTAACAAATTATATAGTATATAAAAAAGGGACTGAAGGGGCTGACAAAATATAATCATCATTTCATTGTAGCCTTACACCGTTTTACCATACATAACAATTACCAATAACAAGACTACAGTAAAACTCTGTTATTTAGTCCACTCACCAGAGCATCTGAAATCAGCCAAGCGACATCTCATATAAGCTGACTTTTAACTATTGACTTACAACCAAATTTTGATCATGATTTAAATATGGCCTCTGAGTTGAGACCTGGCTTTCAAGATCGGAAAAGGTGCCTTATCTATATACATGTATGTTAGCCTTAAATCTTAGTAATGAACATTTTATTGTATTTCAATACATGTGAGTCTTATATCTAAGCTGTGAAGACAGCCCAATACAAGTGGCTTGTTTGGGTTACATTCAACAAACCAGTTAGGATAAATTCATAGTTTAATTTTTTAACATTTTTTTTTGGTTCAAGGAATGGTCTTATCAACAGAGTTCAACTGTAATTGAAATTATGCATACAGAGTGCACACGTTACAATGTGACTTGAAAGACCCGACATGATATTAATATACCCGGCTATTCCATAAACACACCCATAACGAGAAGTATGTATGACAGGTCCATCAATTCACAATATAACATAGAATGTATAAATGTATCCTATATAACTGTGATACAACACAGCGAAGTTGATCATTGCATGAAAATTATGATTTTTTTAAGTTGAAATTAGGTATGTGTATTTTTTTCAAATATTTTTTCTATACATTTTTTTTACAATTTTTATGTAGTTTTTCTCAATTTGAGCCATGGTACTTATAAGTAATGACTGCAAAGTGATTTTTGGTATAAATGCATTGTTTTTCTGATATACAGTGCCCATCAAAAGTTTAGACACAAAGGAAATTTACTAGAATTCTTAAATTTCAATGATTGCTTTTGTAGTGCCATTATTTTTAATATATTGTTGGTAAAAAAGAAAAAACAAATTCCATACATGTAAATGTATCACATTAACAATGTTTAATATAATTCTTTTCCATAAATAGACTCGTAACAAAAAATAAAGCAACACTAAAAAAAACTTCAAAATAAACTTGTATCAAATATTTAATAAAAGCTATTATAGGTTCACAATTCAAAAATGTCTCAAAACTTTTGATGGGCGCTGTATGATTTAACATAACATGAGAGTATAACCTCGGTATCTAATATAAGATGATGAATTTATTAATTCTGATAACATTACATACACAGTCTGGGATTCATACATCAGCTGGAAATGACAAATCTATTAATTCTTTTTTAATTAACAACAAATTTTACACATAGTATAAACGATTTTTCTAAAATCTATGAAGAAAACAGATTTCTAATGAATGTGAAGTCATTTTTAAACACATTATGATGACCATTGACCAGTTCAAGCATTTTTATCTACAAAAAACATGACAAAAGCAAAGCGAACATTCTAAATGATTTTTTTTATTTCAGAACAAAAACAATGTTTAAACCACCAAATGTTTTTAACTGAGATTTAAAAACTACAAGATTTTTTCTTTAGTTTATTTTAATAACAAATCAATGGACAAGATTGACATAACAATGAATGAACAAAACTAGACACACAAAATGAAAGATTTTTATGCAAAGTACAAAGAATTTAATTCAATGTCCAAAGAGTTTTTTGTAACATAATGTACAAAGAAATTTTAACAACGTACATGAGTCTTATACTGATGTACAAAGAGTTTTATAACAATTCGGCCCAAGAGATTTTCCTCCAAAGAGTTTTATAACAATTCGGCCCAAGAGATTTTCGTACATTTATCACACTGAGATTTGACATCAAAATACTGTCAATGTAATCAAATAGAATATTACAACTCAAATATCACCAGAATCATAAATGTATATACAATGTATACATTTAATACATAGGTCCAGCCACAATTAATTTATATTTTTGGAATATAAAGAGAAATTCTATTTTTGGAATATAAAGAGAGATCTATAACCTAGGATTAGTAAAGGAATGTTAAAATATGGCATAGAATAGAGTATCCTTAGAAACCAGGGCTCAACAGATCTCCTCAGCTCTAACAACCAGCCCAACAGTAAGTATGGCTGGCAAAAACTGTGGTCTGGCTTCCATAACTTTGTCAGCCACTTTTGCGACATATTAATTTTTATCTAATTCAATACCTACATGAACAGGAGTATTCTAAAGACCCAGGATTTATAATCACCAACTCCAGGCCAAGCATCACCCAGCAATGTAATGTAACTACTTGTACAAGTACAGTTTAGATTATAATAACAATCACTGAAAGTATTAACTTCAAGACTACATTAATACATTTCCAGAAACAAAAAATGCACCATCTTCGTTACAGATTTAGATATTACTTACACTCCCTATGAAGTATCTTACATTAACCAATCATAGGTAAACTTAAAATTTTTTGTAACGAATCGACAATCAGCCGAGATCAACATTAGCTGTGAGGTATGATAAGTTCACCCAGTCCAAAATTATCGTAAACTTGTTGATTACAAATGGACGATCTGTCGAGCCCTACAAAAGCTGCTTCAGAAGAAATGATAAAAACTTTCATTTTTCGGACTACAAACATCCTCATTGTTATATAAAGACTAAATATAATAAATAAATAAGGATCTTACAACACTATTTACATGAAATAATAAATAGTAAAGATAACAATGTCCCCAGGTTGTAGGTTTATATATCATGTATAAAATCCCAAGAAAATCTTACAACTTGTAAAACGGAATTCAACATGATTTTAAACACTACACAAAATTTGACTTATGTATCACATGTTGCAGGCTTTAGCGCAAAACCGTCGTAATTCAATTAAAAAAAGTATGAGCTCTGACCGTTTTGCACTAATCCCGTGATGTGTGCACATTTTTGTTTCATTAAAACTACATTATGACTTGGTCACATGATCTTATGACGGTTTTACATAGTGTGACCATTTGTTTATTTTCTTTAAAATCTAAAGTGATATTGAGATCTTGCGATCCACAATAGAAATGCCTTTTCTTGAACAATGTACTTCACACAAAGTAAAAACATTGTTATCTCCCTTTAACTACCAAATAAGTTAATTTTCATTAAAATCGAGCTATTTGATGAATCATACAATCCACTATAGAAATGATGCTTTCAATTTCTGAAGAGTATTTTTAACAAACATACAGTTATCTCCCTTTAATTGTTAGAATTCATTTCATTTTCTCATTGAGTGTAACAGATACATGAACAATGACTGCACAATACTTTGGTCACACTAGGTTACACAGACTGTGAATAATTTATTAACATCATCAACTGATTTCGAAAAATTCCACAGAAAATATTTAGACAAAATGAAAAGTTGGTAAAAATTTATTATAATTTACGTAGAAGTGATAAAAATTTAATATATATTTCATTGAATCAAATAAAACCTCTCATTTAAAAACAAAGTTATAATATTACAATGTAAAGTTTTTGTGTCAAAGTTCTTCCTCATACATGTACTATTTCATACATGTACAATTTCATACATGTACAATTTCATACATGTACAATTTCATACATGTACAATTTAATCATACATAGTATTAAAGACCGCGGCTCGATATATTAAAGGTTGTCCTATTGCCCCTGACATCTTATCTTTAATATCAGGCAACTTGATACTAAATGTTCTAGTTATCGTTTGTTTCACTTGGGGCATGTAAACTATATAGCTGGTTGCCCAACTGGGCAAGTTGCTATAGATATTGATGCTGAGCCTTGAAGACTTGAGTAAAGTCTTATCTTGATAAAATATTTGCATTGTTCAGTCTAGCTCATATATGATTTGAACAAAGAATTATAGTTTTTTTATAAAAACTTTAAATTGCATGATTTTAATTGAGATTCTTAAAATGACCATTTAATGATCACTAATGAGCACAGAAAAAAGTTGTAAGTTATTTTCATTCAGCAAAAACCACAAAAAACTCTAAACCAGATTTTATGAGTTGAAAAAACTGAATGCCTCAATGACTGATTGGACTAAGCGTTACCACAAGATACCAAAAAAAAAATCCAGGCATATAATTACAGCTTGTGTTTTTATCTAATCTATAACAAAGTGTAGCGAGATATCTAGAATAAAATAAATTGTCGTTTTTTGGAGATATTGACACGATTGACTAGAGGGCGTGTTCTTAGCATCGTGGTATATATAGACCACACCTCTTTTATTTCACTATAACATTTAAGTCTCTAGTCTTCACTTATCATCTCAATTATTCAATGATAGATCGTTCATTCCATTGGCAAGTTGTTGTTGTTTACGCTTCTGTTGTTGTACACGATCAGCGACGGCAGCAACTAACGCAGCACCTTTACCACTTCCGTCATGTGATAACATCAATCGGAACTGTAACATAAAACATAAAATCAGTTAAACATTTGCTCTTAATCTATACAAATTGGTCAACAAATTAATCAAATATTTATATAATTATTTATCTATAATTCTATTTAAATTGGTAAATTGTAAATTAATAAATAAATTATCAATATATTTTTTATACATTGTAAGTATATTTATATTGTTATTAATTCATTGGGCTAAACACTGAGTCAACACTATAATGGTAACCAGTGCACCTAACTTGTTTTTCTGGATCCTTGTCTATGACTAGAACTCATTCCACAAGACTGGCAACTTTACCATATACCTTATTTATGGAGGAAAATGAGGGATTTGAACATGTTACATGTACCCCTACAGGAAACAATATTAGAAATCCTTTCAAATTGCGCTACAAAATCGGGTAAAATACAAAATTTGCTTCATTTTCTAAATGGATTTAATTAGGGATTTCACAATTACTTAAATCTGAAATCAGTTAGTTGTTTGCTTGAAATGGATCAAAATTAATCAATCTTCTGCCTTTCTTTATTCATACTTACAGCCACAGCTGTTTGTAGATTAGGGGTCAAACTAATACCTATTTCTAATAGTAGAAAAAACAATTCATGTGACATACCTTTAAACCGGGGTTGAGAAGTTGTGTAATTTTTTCCACCATAAGATCATGGAAATGTGGATGAAATCTATATAACGATCCATCAACAGCTACTGCAACATCTGGTCTATTCATCTTGTTTAATAAACATGCTATACCTACAATTATAAGTAAGGAAGTAAGTAATAAAGTATTTCAGTGACAATATATGAAAGTATGGACAGGTAATGAATAATATAGCAAAGATCAGCATTTAGTCATGTATTGGGAGCTCATTAGATCTTAAGTCAGTATTCAGGCAAAGAAGTTTAGATGGGGTTTTAATCAGACAAAAGCATGCAACCTCCTGGACACTGATTCTCTGAAAGAGGATCAAGTAAAGATCAAATGTCTGGCGATTGGGCCACCTGCTGGGTGCCTTTCCCTGTTTGTGGGATGTCAGTAGCAGATGAAAAAATTAGGATTTGATTAATGAGTTAGCTGCAGAAGCTAGATAAGTGATTTCAGTGGAATCGGTCCACGATCACTGGCTAGTTTTGAAGATTGATGGAAGGTGGTATTAAGTTAAACATTACCTGCAGAAGCAAGATAAGCAGCTCTTGTAGAAACCAGACAACATACATGTTGTACAATACGACAATCTTCTTCTGTATGGTTTGGTATCATTAAATCTTCAAATACTTGTTTTGTATTTTTGAAATGATCATTTACATCACTAAAATATAATATATAATAAACAATTAAACAATTAATAAAACTGTCATGAATATCTGGTTAATCAACTTAAGCAAGGTGGCAGAGTGGTTACGACAATGAACTGGTAATCATTGGATAGTCAAATCCTTATTGCTTCAAATCCCATCCAAAACCTACCCAAATGTTTCCTTGAGGAAGAAACTTTATCCTACTAGTTCAGTACTGAGGAAACAGGAAGCAAACTTGAAAGTGATAATTATAAGTTGTAGCAGCTTGTTTCACAATCAAGCTATAATAAGTCAGTATAACCAGGTTAATTGACTACCATTCAATTTCAATAAGAAATCAATGCCTTTTCCTAGAAATCAGTTAATTGTTCTCTGATATAAGAACACTGGATAAAATACAACTCAATGATTTTTAAACTTAGTATATTGTTTTAAGTGCATGTGTAATAATTGATTCCAAATATGTGGTGCCCTATTGAGCAATCAACTGAAAATTGTACTGGCACAAACAATGTTTATTTGCCCATATAATGATACTTTAAATAAAACAAGTAAATCTGTGAGCTAATGCTCACTAAAGATACCCCCGCCAAAATCTAAAAATATGCGATAAACAGGAAGTAGATGAGCAAGGAACATGAAATCGCTTTACACCACATGGGACTATGGGATGAAGCAATATTCAAAGTATTAGGCTGCTGCATGTTATAGTTGCTGAGAAAAGTGCAACGAAAGTTTTGTAACGGACGGATGGGACAAACAGGAAGTAGATGAGCAAGGAGCATGAAATCGCTTTACACCACATGGGACTATGGGATGAAGCAATATTCAAAGTTTTAGGCTGCTGCATGTTATAGTTGCTGAGAAAAGTGCGACGAAAGTTTTGTAACGGACGGATGCGACAAACAGAAAGTAGATGAGCAAGGAGCATGAAATCGCTTTACACCACATGGGACTATGGGATGAAGCAATATTCAAAGTTTTAGGCTGCTGCATGTTATAGTTGCTGAGAAAAGTGCAACGAAAGTTTTGTAACGGACGGACGCGACAAACAGGAAGTAGATGAGCAAGGAGCATGAAATCGCTTTACACCACATGGGACTATGGGATGAAGCAATATTCAAAGTTTTAGGCTGCTGCATGTTATAGTTGCTGAGAAAAGTGCGACGAAAGTTTTGTAACGGACGGATGCGACAAACAGGAAGTAGATGAGCAAGGAGCATGAAATCGCTTTACACCACATGGGACTATGGGATGAAGCAATATGCAAAGTATTAGGCTGCTGCATGTTATAGTTGCTGAGAAAACTGCGACGGAAATTTTGTAACGGACGGACGGACGGATGGACGGACGCACGGACAAGGGTAAAACAGCGGGGGTATAATTATAGGATAATAAATATATTTTGGTAGCACAATTGGAAAAATTTATTGCCGAGTCTGAAGTTTGGTTGTCACAGGCAAGCAGACGACTTTTAATGTCTAGCCCAGTAAAAACAAGCTTTGCTCTTCCCAGTTATCACCAAAATTCACAATTAAAAACATATCTTAAATCTAAAATAACAGCACTAAATATGTACTTGTAGTATATTATTTACCTTTCAATTTCAGAGACATATTTAGTGTAGAATCTTCCCATAGTAGCCAACTCTTCAGATCCTCGACCACCAAATATCAGACCATGTTTACATAACTTAACTAATACAAGACGTACAATCTCTCCCATATACATACCAGATATCATCTTTTCATACCTACATACAAATATATATATATACATAAATCACAGATTTAGCAGAAAAGGGTCATAACTCAATATAAGACAAAAAGAGGGTTACAACCGTTTTTCGCTAGACCCATGAAATGCATTGTCAAAATGCATAAAAGTATCACATATTACAGCATTTTTAGCTCGACTATTTGGAGAATAGTTATCACAATCATCATCATCCATCATCACCACCACCATCATTATCATCATTTGACCTCTCAATAACAAAGGTCATACAGAAGATGGCTTCCTATGTGAAAAAAGACAGTTGCTTTTTAATAAAACCCAAGAATGCTGGTTAGGCAAACTTTCTGCCTCAAATGGTATGTAGGGTTTGAAAAAAATGTCATTGAATTTAACCAGTGAACCATAGATCTAGTCTACCAAAATCATCATTTGTCCAATGACTTTTAGAATGTAAGTGGTCTGACAGTACACTACTTTTACAGCCACCATTTTCCAGATTTAATAAAACTTGTTATTTTTTAATGATAATTGTTAATTCAATTTTAGGACATACTATGCTAAATCATAGAATAGTCAGCATACTTTAATATAATACTAATACTTCTTTTAGCCCAGTAAAGTCTCATTTGGTCCAGGAGAACTATCCATTTTAGTGGATCAACGTCCAGAGCTGATGAAACTTTTTCGTAAAGACTGAGAATATAGGGATTACTTACACTTGTTTACCAGGGTTGATTGAGTGTTTGTCAACTTTTCTGTCGTATTCAGTTTTAACAAAGTCAAGAGCACCATCATCACCGTATGCTCCCCATTCGGTATTTATAATAACTTGTTGTGGCTCCTCCCAGTCCCCATCCCACAATTCAACATTCTCTAAACGTTCAATATAACATGCATTTGTTCCAGTACCTTAAAATATAAAATAATCAATAATCATAATATTTGTTTGAGAACATTTAAATAAATTATGTTGTAAATATTATAATATTTGTTGAATATTCCTTAAACATTTTTATAAAATAATCAATAATTTTAATATTTGTATTATTAAATATTTAAAGCTGTAAATAATTATATTTGTTGGACTACCTTTAAATACGTAAAAAAATGATATTTGTCATAATGCAATTTCTACTGTAAGTTGCAGTAAAATTTTTATTTTATGTGTTACTATGAGAAATAGTGTTTGGGTTGACAAAAATATCTGTTTGAGTGTGGAAACTGATCACAGACCTGTACATCAGATAATATGTACTTCTTCGCCTTTGATGTAATCATTCTGGATTTAAAACAAGTAAATCTGTGAGCTAATGCTCACTAGTGATACCCCGAATATGCGACAAACAGGAAGTAGATGAGCAAGGAGCATGAAATCGCTTTACACCACATGGGACTATGGGATGAAGCAATATGCAAAGTATTAGGCTGCTGCATGTTATAGTTGCTGAGAAAACTGCGACGGAAATTTTGTAACGCACGGACACACGCACGGACAAAGGTAAAACAGTATACCCCCCTCTTCTTCGAAGCGGGGGTATAATGAGAACAATTCAACATCTGTGACTCTACATTATAACATTTGATATATTTACATTATCAGAATATATACCGGGTACATGTATATTGTATACATATAGACTTGGTATGATATATTGTTAATTTGGTGGTCTGTTATCTATAATTATGTTTTGATCAATAAATTTTCTGTATTATTGTGTATATTCAAATACATGAAAGTTTACAATGTATGACATTGATATTTGATACTAGCAGAAACTGTTAAATTAAACAGTGCAAACTTCAGAATTATTATTAATTAATAATGATGATATACATAATGCATTTGTAAATGTAATGAATAAAATATTGATAAAAACATGACGATAATGTATGTTTAGCAGTATTTATAGGAGTGAATATATTAGTAGGTAGCTAAAATTAACGACCATGTTTTGTCTTAATAGTTATGAGGTGTACAAGTGATTGGCTGTGCTTGAATATGCCTAACACATCAAGATATATTTTAAATTGCTATTTGCATAATTAAACATTATGGCACAGCATTAATTCAACAGAACATTTTTTCATTAAATATAAGGTACTTGATCATATTTGAAGTTCTATTTTTGGTTAACCCAGACTTAAATAGCGAACATTATTAACACATGAAAAATCTTTATGACAAAGTTTTTTCAAGACCAAACACTATTAAAAGACTCTAATGGTAATATTATGTTGATAGATGCATTATGGAGGGGATTTAAGAGCCCAGACAAAAACAATGAATATATAATTACTGTATGCTTCAATATGGCAGTGTCTATAATTCAAGTTTTCAAAGGGTTTTTAATTTCGCAAAATTTAGAATTTGCACATTTGACATTTTTTCTACCGTTTTTCCACCAATACAAGTCTAATCTGTCTTAATACAGATAAATTCTTTGGATAAAGCACACAGGCTAGTTGTGGACCAAAATAATGTGAAAATTACATCCCCACTAAATTTCCCACCATAGAGTATAAACATGTATATTTACATTAGGATGATTATTCAACGTGCAGCTTCGTTAAATATAGATTAAATTGAGCTTTTATGATTGTTACTATTTTTGGTGAAGTAATTTTTCATTGAAGATGGTAAAAACCATGGTGATTAATTAATCTACATAATAAAACAGAAAAGACTAAGTTTATGAACTCAAGACGATGTTACAATGACATTGGGGGATATTTGGTTGACTGGTCCAACATTTGTTATGTTTTATATAAAGTTCACCTTGAAATGTCAACTAGATGTCAGAACTCAAATTTGTATTTTATATTAAAAGTGCACAAATATGTATAAATAAATTAGCTGGCTTGAAGACCGTTCACTATACACACACATGTCTTTGAATAACAATGGCAATTGTAGGGTAGATATTGTTAAATTGTTAAATTTTATTCAACAGTCAGTGGCTCATACATTAACCCTGCTGATTTAAATACTTAGCACAGTACTTGTGTACTCCTGATAGGTAAAAAAAATATCTGTATCTATGTATGAAAGTCATCAAACAAATATTGAGAATTTAAATCAGCAGATTTATTGTAAGTGTCATTGACAGTTGAATATAATTTAGCCAAACTAGAATTCAAAATCAGGAAATGGGAAGTAAAATTTTGCCTATATCACTCTTTAATATATCACAGTCATATATCAAGTTCAAATCTGTACAAAATAATAAGGAAGTTCCACTATTTTCATTTCAAGTACAATTCAGACTTTTAAAGGTAATAAATACCACTGTACAAAGTGTCACCAAGATTGGGTAGGGAAGGGTAAGTCTAGAACATAAACTTTTTATAACCTCACTTCACAAGAACTTCAAAGCGCATTTTTTAGGTAAAAGAGGAACGGGCAAATATATGAGTTAATAAATAACAATAATCACTGATACAAAGCTTAGCTTGGGGTTAGACATACATAATATGTATCAGTATTATATGATATATATTACATATAGGAATGTCACTGGTCATACCCATGTTTTAAATTTTATGTGTCTCAACCCCCCCTCCCCCCCCCCCTTCAAAATGGTTGCCCCAGGACAGTATTTTTAACTAAATTAATTGCATTCACTTACGAAAAAAAATCCTAAAAAATGACCATTTTTCACATGCTAAGATATCTCAAGGGATCTCGAAAGGTGAATATGTCCCCTCTGTTGCTGGGGTTTACATGAGGTTAAGTGCACCTCATCCCCAGAAAAAAATCAGTTTATTGAGAGCAGAAAAATTGCCAAAATAAGAACATCTTGAAACAAGTAAATCTGTGAGCTAATGCTCACTAGTGATACCCCCGCAAAAATCTAAAAATATGCGACAAACAGGAAGTAGATGAGCCAGGAGCATGAAATCGCTTTACACCACATGGGACTATGGGATGAAGCAATATGCAAAGTATTAGGCTGCTGCATGTTATAGTTGCTGAGAAAACTGCAACGGAAATTTTGTAACGGACGGACAGACGCACGGACGGACAAGGGTAAAACAGTATACCCCCCTCTTCTTTGAAGCGGGGGTATAATAACTCCCATTACCTTAAGGTAAAGAAATGGCTAATTTTTGCCGATGTCCTGACCAGTAAAGGGTTCAAGCTATGACTGGTACAAATAGAGCAGTAGGACATCCTGCGATAACAAAAACAATAACATCAGTCTTTAACATATAGAACTCCTACAAGTACCATATTATCATAATGACATATCTTTGTTCCTTGAATACATTCCAATAGTTTATACACACAATGCCTCACAGTACTTGGCACCAGGGACGAAAAACCACAAAATGATTAATAAATATTTCTATAGACGTCAATCAATTAATTTTGAATTAACGACCTTACAGGTATAATGTAATATTGTTTAATTGAACGGTTCCAATATTTTTTGGAGTAGAGCCTAAAATTGATAGATTAGCGCAAAACTAGTCTACATCCTTCTTTATTTTCATGTTGTTAGACTGTTTTTTCTCTGACCTATCAAAATGCATAATACCAATTCATTACAGAATAAATTATCACTTCAAAGTCACAGCCATAATAGTCTATACAGTTTATAGTTGGTTGGACGCCAAATTGCCATAACTTGTTCTTTAAATGTGTCCATTTATAGCATTTTAACACCCAACCATGGAACTATTGTATATAACAATTTTTCACCCTAAAAGTTCTGGAATGAAGCCAAGCATGTGTTGACCTACTCCTGTCTTTTATAAAATATTTTTATATCTATATTTGGTATGGTGACCTAAATATGACTTGTAATGTCACATACAAAGAATAATAAATTATTTTAACAAGAGCCTAGATTCATATAAGACATCTTTATAATGGGAATAAATCTCCGTGAATATTTTTACCTACCTAACTGAAAAAAAATATTCTTCCGTCATGAAAACATGTTTTTGATGTTTCAAACAATGAGAATAAATGTTCGTAAATATTTTAACCTACTTAAAAGAAAATTTATATTTTATTTCTTCAATAGAATTAATGCTTCGGTCATAGAACCAAGTCATAATGACGTAATTCACTATTATGTACATTGACATCATGGGATGTTTTTTAAAAAATATGTAAACAAGACTTATGGGTAAAAAAACTCTCCAGAGAAAAATAAAGGAAATATTTGAACAGCCCTATTCTACATAATACGTTCAGAACTAAAGATCAATACTGATCAATATTTACATAAACCTAAAAAAATATATTATAAAATTCGACTTGACTGTCATCAAATGATCCATACCAGCTCTATTTACCTTTTACACTATACGAGCTTCGACGGAAATAATTTTATTTTTTTAAGCAAATAAGGTCAAGATGGTACTCTTACTCATGACCCCTAACTAAAAAGAGTATAGCAATAAAGTAAAGATGCTCTTAACAAATAAGTTGGCCAGCCCCTCCCCCAAAAAAGAACAAAATAATTATACTTCAATTTACTATTTTCAAGCTCCATTGCATCAGTACTGTCAGTACTTCAATTAAATTACAAATTTGCAACAATAACATGCATGAAGTAGGATGAATTTCTGTAGTGCAGTTATTACAAAATAAGTCAAGGATGAAGTAAATACCATTTTTAATTATACTATTATCTTTTATGGTCTATGGAGAAATGGTGTGCTATTAAACATTAATAAAAAAAGCCAATTTTACTTGTAATTAAATAGAACTATGACGCAATCATGTATCATTAAATTTGCCATAGAATTACTGATGGATAACTTAACCTTCAAAAGTTATTGAGATCTAAACATAATAACATTCATTATTTAAACTTCAAGGATAACATCAAATGTATTCTTTTTTTTTAAAAAGAAGATAATCATTTACAAACAGCAGGCAAATACATTTACATATTAGATAAAATTGATGTAATCAATTATCATTGCAATAACACAAATGTACCAATAAACAAGGTTGAAATTACTGTTAATGCATGTTCACTTACAATCATATGCTATGCTCAGCTAATTTCTTAAATCATGTACTTTTCTAAGTTTAATATTCAAAATGGAAAAAACATATGTTGTTAAAATTTTACACTACACTCAGCTAACTTCTTAAATCATGTACTTTTCCAAGTTTAATTTTTAAATGGAATAAACATACCAAGATTTGATCATTTGACAAGTTTATCGGATAACCGATACAGAAATTAATCAAGAGAAAGTTCAATATTGTTTACTAATTGTAATAGGGTACATATGTACTAGGTTTGTTTTGCTTCCAATTTTTATGCTGTAATTTGACGTGCTGATTAATCAAGATTAAACTCTACTGATCTATTAATCAAAAATTAAAACCTTTTTTTGGCTATGATCCAAAAAATTGAACACTATTATTCACTGGGTCAGCGCTAAACTAGTCTAACTACATGTACATGTGAACACTTTGCCTCAATCCACTAGCCCAAAGCTAGTGACATTTCGTTTGGGCTAGTTTTGATTCAGACAGGCTAGTTGATAATTTTGCTTTTTTCTTTATAACATAATAAGTTGGACAAGCCCTAAAGAGTAACACATGACAGTTTTGGGCTAGTTTCATATAGCCCAGCTAGTTTGCCCTAAGTACAATGAATTGAACTAGCACTAGAGATAAATATTAAGGCAATGGCGGTCTGGAAAATGAAGAACTTAGACTAGTTTTGCACTGAAATATCAATATATTTACTTATATATTACAAGCTTACAGCAGCTGGCATCAAGTCAATATTGTCTATTTTATAAACTGCGTCATACATGATCAATACAAAAAATTCAATACCATATAAATATATATCAGTAAATAAGCTGATGCAATAAAAAAGGCCACTACATCATTTCTATACAAAACAAACATAAAAAATCCTCAGATAAGCTACTGGATACCTTGAGAAATGGAAAAGTCACTGGAACAAGTATTTGTTCAATCCATGTAATAAAGAAACTGCTCACTTATAAAGAATGGTGCGTTTCACAAAATATCTTACGAAAAAAAATCTTTGTAAGTCAAAAACAAGAAACATTAATAATACACCCACTTTTTGGCTTATCAATTCTAAGTATTATAGAATTGTGTAGAATCGTGTATACCTTTTGAATATCATATCATAGTTATGCTTATTATCCATCTGACTTTGAACTGCTAATTATATGAAACTGATTTATGATAACTTTTTTTGTAAGAATTTTTGTGAAAAGGAGCACTGATCGCTAGTTAGGACCCCAAGTACCATGGTATAACAAAGTTGGCGTGTATCTGATCCACTTCATCATTTTGTTTTGAATGTTTTACCAAGCTAAACTTCATACATTTCATTAACATGATATTTAATTTATTTTTTCTAATTAGTAGGAATAATAATTAAATATATTAAATGAGGCAGATGTCTAGAGCAATCAAAAGTCTATTTTTGTCTCTCAGTTTAAAGCTAATTATAGCGAGTACCAATGTAACAATGTTAAATAACAAAAAAACTGAAAAAGTAGTCCCCAGCCAGATGTGTTTTATGATTGACCTAAAATTTGAACAAACGAAGTGCCAGAATATGTCAATGTTGTGTCACTAATCATGGTTGATTAAGAAGCCTAGGTCCTTAAGACCTGAGTGCAGGGCTGTCCAGGGCTATCATTTTTTATTTCAGGCAACCTAAACTCTTAGAACAAGATAAAAACTTTCTACTAAAATGACCTGTTTTGCCAAACACTTTCATCACGTAATTTCATAGACTGGTTTAAATGGTCTTACCACAAGGTCACTGTTTTCATGGTTACAACAAACCTAATTTTCTAGACTTGTCCTACCATAAGATCAGTTTCTATCATGGTTACTAACATTAAAACAAAACAGTAAAGAAATCTTACCTAAAATCAAACCTATTGCACAAGAGTTATCACTATGAGCACAAGACATAAGTGCTCCCACAGTATCATTGATCACAGCCAGACAGTTAACTTTGATGTCCTGAAAATAAAGAAACAGTACATAATTATAGGACTGCAACGATTTGGTTCGATACATTAATGGGGGGGTTTAAGCTCTCCCCTGTTACCCCTCCCAGCCCCGTTCCTACGAGCCTGAAGTAATTCACATACATCATTATATAAAAGTTTAAACAAAGGATAACATTGTAACCACAATAATTGATGCATTATGTAATGTTTTAAACATGTTCACATGAGTTCTCTCTCTATATACATAACATTTTATCTCTAATTAAAACATAAGTAATGATGACAGATTCTCCTTTCAAATTGCTAGCTTATCATTTACCATTATTTTAAACCAATTTAAACAGTCAATGAATGATTGAATTGAAATTAATTGCCTGAACAGACTGAAAATTTCATAGTTATCTACTTTGTATTATTTTGGTTATTTGTAAATTTTATACAACTTTAGGGTTGCCTGCAAGACTGTAGTAACTTGCTATTTAAAGCAATGCACTTACTACAGTCTTGTGGGCAACCCTTGAACTGTCAGTGGCACATACATTAACCCCACTGATTTAAATACATGAACTCAATTAACAATAGTGAATACAAAAATACTGAAGTAAGTACTTAAAACAGCAGAATTAATGTATGCAACACTGACAGTCGAACAAAATTTATCAATAGAAATGAGAAATCTTAGTTTGTCCAACAAATTAGTAATGATCTGTACCATTCTCAGTAAACTTGCGTCAATGGCCACTTCAAATTCTTGATCCAGTCATGTTTTTGTATCATGAAACTATAATTCCTAGAAATTATTGTCAGGAAGTACGTGTAGATATGATAATAAATACATTGTATGTAGTTAACAGGATGTCATGAAGTATCACATGCTATATAACAACAACAAGTACAACCACAATGTATAATAGACTATCTACGTTAGTGCAAAACCATGTAATCTTTGATGAATTTTTAGTTCTGAATGCTTGATTTGAGAAAAACATGGTCCTTGCCATTTAAGAAGAACATGGTCCCAAGATATGTAAGGCTTCCACTACTAAGGCCATCAATTTCAATGATCCTAATATTGAAACTTACTATTTGTGAAGGGAATATTTTTTTAAACTGGGTTTAACGCCGTGTTCACACAATATTTAGATTGTTTCAAGGAAGCCAATGTACCAAACCTAGCTTTCTTGGACCCTTGTTTGTAACAAGTGCTAACTTACCTCTCCAACAGGCTAGCAAGTTCTTCATATACCTTCTTAATGGAGGAAAATTGATATTATTGTCTAATTATCATGGAAGGGTATGACCCTCCTGGATAGGATTCAAACCTGTACCCCCTTCGGGACTCGAGATTCAAAATCCTGATTCCCTACCAACAGCGCTACAAACCTGGGTCTTTGATGGATATCATATCATCACTTACAGAGTTAGCCTTATGGCATTACACTCAAAATTTTATTAATAAAACTTACCCCTCTCCTCTCAATGGCTTCATGTAATAATTTTACAATATCATGTCCCTCAACTCCCTCACATTTAAAACCTTTTGTCCAGTTAGTAAGTATAGCTCTATCCAGACCAATCTGTTTACACGGGAATGAGAAGGTAAAACCAAGAGGTAAATCTTTACCAATTAAATCATGATCCTTCATAAACTTAAAGATACATTCTGCTATATGGTCAAACAACTGAAAATAGATATTATATACAAATGTTAATATATATAGTAACAGATTTAAGAGTTTTAGAGATGTGGGTGTGTTTGAGTGGATATGATGATGGTCTGGTAATCATTGGAAAGCTAGATCCCTGTTGGTTTGACTCCCATCCACAACCCACTCTGTTGTTTCTTTGAGCAAGAAACTATAAATTCTACTAGTTCAGCAAAACTGAGTATTAGGGGAGCAGGAAGCAGAATTGAAAGTTACTACAGTCAATTCTCGTTATCTCGAATTTGTGGGGACCATTGAAAAATAGCCCAATTTTCATCATTGTGGTCAGTGATGAATGAGAGTCATGGTTGTCTTTTCCTTTTACTCTTCTTGTTTCTTAGTTTTAGATCAACATTAATTTACACTGTGTTTAAATATGTATCAGTCAACATTTAGACTTATTTAAGCCAATAGAAAACCAAAGACTGTTTGTCAAGTGTTTAAATTTTTTCCTATCAAATCATGTTCTTGTTTATTTTCATTTATGGTCTTACAGCATAAGTCATATGAGGTGAACAGTGCACCTAACCAGTGTACCTGGTATACACCAGTACTAAACTCCCATCCTTTTTAGCAAAAGTCAACATTTTCAGATAAAAGTCATGGTTGATAGCTAGACTGGAAACCACAACCTTTTTATCAATGTAAGTTTAGTGATAATAAATTTTAATCAGTGAATTTAACCACACAACCACAGAGGTGAGCATCTTCTATCTAGAATCCATCACTTAATACAAAGTATATGTAACCCATATTTTAAATAGATATTAAGGGGATATGATAACTCTGGTGGAATTCAAACCCATACCCAATTCAGAAAACTAGATTCAAAATCATTGAATGCTACCAAATGGGCTTAGCACCTAGGAATCAAAATTTTGTCCAACGATTAAGGATATTGTATATGAAGTAATATCAAAAAATTTTGGATGGCGCAGAATATTTTTGGATGGCACTGTATGTTTTTGGATGGCGTTGAATATTTTTGGATGGCACTGTATATTTTCAAAGGACACAGTACATATAAAAGTGGCATACCTGTACTCCAGATCCTAACATTATATGTTGTGGTATAAGATAAATCTTACTTTCCATTTTGACTTCTTTACCATCCAATGAGATCAGTAGTACACGGAAATTAGTACCACCTAAATCTAGAGCTAGAAAATCTCCACATTCTAAAATATAAATATAGTATGATACATTAGTAAAATAAACATATTTATAACTTTAATATACACCTTTTGTACTTCATTAATTTTGTAACAAGATAATGTATACATACAAATGACAGTTAAATAAAATTAAACAAAATAATTTAACCTTTTCTTATAAATGTGTTTCGCTGCTAATGTCAGTCCCAAGAGGTCCAGATAGAAGATAAAATTTATCCAACTGTGTAGCCTCGTTTAATTAAGGTCTTTATCATTATTATTATTATCATTTCTATTAATATTATTATAATTATCATTATTATTTTATTACCATTATTATTATTGTTATTATCATTTCTATCATTATTATTTCTATAAATATAATTATTTTTTCAATAACTATTATTATCATTATTTCCATTATCATTACTGTAATTATTATTATTATTATTATTGTTATTATCATTTCTATAAATATTATTATAATTATCATTATTACTTTATTACCATTATTATTATTATTATTATCATTTCTATAAATATTATTATAATTATCATTATTACTTTATTACCATTATTATTATTATTATTATCATTTCTATAAATATTATTATAATTATCATTATTACTTTATTACCATTATTATTATTATTATTATTATTATCATTTCTATAAATATTATTATAATTACCATTATTACTTTATTACCATTATTATTATTTCTATTATCATTACTGTAATTATTATTATTACTATTATTTTTTATCATTATTACTAATACTCTTACAACTAATATTTCTACCATCATTATTATTTCTATTATTATCATTTTTATTATTAATTTCATTTTTATTATTAATTTCATTTTTATTATTATCATTATAAAATAAAACATACCAGTTCCATCGGGTACAGATTTTACATAAGTCTGAAACATTTTCACCCTGGCTGAAGCATTCGTCTCTTTACCAAGTCCTCTGTTAAAGTTATCCAACATTGAATCCATAAGTTTTTTGTAATCATCATCACTAAGTATAAATGGTCGTACAATATTTTCAATCTGAAATAAATAATATGAAAATATAGAACTAAGGGAGATAATAACAATAAAACAGAAAACAAGAGTGTTCAATGCACCTCAAAGTGCACCTGCACAGATGAGCGAGGTCCAAACAACAACATTGACACATTATTGCTGAAAATCCCAAGACTTAATACTTATCTGGTTTGTATGCATATTAATTGTTTTAACAGCATACAATGTATTTATATGGCATGAAAAACAAATAAATTTCAATATAGACCTTATTTGGAATATCAATTTTTTACAAGAAATTTTTATACATTATTGCTGGAAAGCACAAAGCACTAAACACGGATTTAAATCCTATTGTTCTTTGGACACATACTTTCATAGTAACTGTAAATGAAAGTTCATTTGTACGTCAGGGGAAACCCCAAAAATTTTATTTCCATGACTGTTTTTTTTCAGGAAAATGTCGTGTCAAAACTTCCTGATCACATTAGTACAATCATCAACAAAGAAAATTATCAATTCTTGTAAATGTTTCAACTAACTTACAGCCGCATAGTGCTGTTCATGCCTGGAATTTTTAATCTCTTCCATATAATAACTCTGTATATGTTTATAAATATTTTACATGTAGTCCAAATAACACAAACGACGCCAATATTATCACGCAACTTTTAAAACTTCAATAATATTGAACACAAAATTTTAAAATACTTGTAAACATTTAAATATTCAATACATTCAATTTATATTTTAAAAGATGACTATAGCAGATAAATAAACAGCCCCTTAAGAAATACATTTCAAAAAACAGCCAATCCAAGTTATTCAATACTCATTACAATAAAAATTGATAAAATCATATTAGTTACTACAATTAGGCCAATATTGAAAAAAAATTGTTAACTAGGTACAAAAAAAAGAATAAATTTATTGGTAAAGTTGTGTTTACGATATTCCAGTATACAGCCCCAGAGCCTCCTGGTTAGAACACTGGTTTTCAAGTGACTGGGACACCCTGGGGCATACACTGGGACACTTCAACTAGGCTTAAGTTTGATTCATTTTGCTTACATGCATAAAATGTACCAAGGTATGCTTAAGTTACACGACAAAGACCCCAGAGGTATCATTAGCTAGCCTGTCTAGTCTACGAATTTGGGATACAAAAGCAGTTGTCCGAACATAGATTTTTGATTACCCGCCTAAAAAGTGAATGTCACAGACAACAGGACACCCAACTATTAATTTCGTAGACTGCTGTCAGAGAGGTGTGTGCCCATAACCTTTACTCTTTTTGCTATTATAATAATCACTTCCTCATTTTTATTGTAAAAAAACTAAAACATACAAGAAAATATTGATCGAAACATAGAACCAAATAGTTGTTTGACAAATTCTGAATTTTAAAAGTCATTCATTGGAGCAAATCGACGAAATGCTTTATTTGTCGTAATTCGTTGGTAGAAAAAAACATGAATGACTTCTGTGTACGTAATACAACAAAGTAAACAGAGTTATTAGAAGCATTCTACCATGGCCTCGTAAAAAATAAAATTTTAACTTCAGCAGAAAATGAAATAAATTTGTCAAGCATATAATTTCAAAGCCCTCTCTATCTGTCTCAAATCAGAAAATAAGTACATTCATCACATTAAATATTCTTGTCAATACTCACTTACCCAATTTATTATGCTATAAAACAAAAGGAAAAACTATCAACAAGCCCAAATATATCAAATAATAAGTATAATAAAATTTAACAAGACTGAATCAATTTTCAGTAAAACCAGGCTCCGGGCTAACTGATTAAAGCATCACCTGAAACAATAGCTACAAAAAGCTTCAAAATATGAAAACATGGGGCAGAGCAAGAGAAGATTTCAACATCAATTTAATTTCAAATCAGGTGACTAATGTAATGACATTATTTAAATTAAAGACATAATTTACTAGGATTGTCTTCACAACACTCCCACATATTCATACAGTATTACATAAAAGAAATAATATGATACTGTTTAAGGTCAGAGATTTGGAAATTCTATTCATGATGAAATGTATCAGGTAATAATATCTATTGTAACAAGAGCTCCGCTGGGCGGGGCATTATACGCCCGTGTGCAGTCCATGCTGTGTTCTATCTCATATAAAGTCCCTGTGACCTTGACCAATGACCCCAGGATCTCAGAATAGGTCCCATTCTTAACAGGAGGGCTAACCAAAGCAAAGATTTTGAGAACCTAGGTACAGCCATGGTTGATTTATCACCGACACAAAGTTTTCCCATACAAACTTCCAGTGACTTTGACCCTGGGGCCTCAGACTCAAAAGTTCTCGCCCTTGACCCAAAGAGTATTGATACATAAAATTTGGTGATCTTAGGTAAAGTTGGTTGTTGGACAAGGTTTTTCCTCATGATTTTTCTTTTGACTTTAACCTTTAACACAGGGACCTAAAACCAAAGGGGCATATGCTAGACATTAAGGCTACCCTTAAATAAGATTTGGAAAACCTACAATGTAGGTACAATTATTATTGAGTTACTGTCCGGAAAATGTTTCAATATGAATTAAGTCCCTGTGACCTTGACTTTTGTCCCTGGGGTTTCCAAATCAAAAGAGAACATCAAATACCAAAGAGCTATCAACACATTACATCTTGACAAATGGGCTGATCCACATAAAATTTGGTTAACCTAGGTACAATCATTGTTTAGTTATTGTCCGAACAAGGATTGTCCATATGATGCCCCTGTGACCTAGATCTTTGACCCAGTTTCGACCCAAAACCAATTGGGAACATCCTTAACACATGGGCTACCCTCACATAAAATTTGGTGAACTAAATTCATTTTACTTATTAAATATAGCATTATTTCCATGGTCTGTCATTTTGACTTTGTTAACATATTGATTGAACATTTGAAGTCTCTGCTTGGTAATTTGATATCTTCTGGATGATGGTTTAAACTTGACCCAGGGACCCCAAAATCAATAGGGAACATCCTTGACACATGGGCTACTCTCACATGAAATTTGGTGAACTTAAGTGCAGTCATTGTTGATTTACTACACATACAATGTTTTTCAATATGATGCCCCTGTGACCTTGACCTTTGACCCAGGGGCCCTAAAACCAATAGGACATAACCATGACACATGGGCTACTCTCCTAAAAAAATTTAGTGAACCTAGGTACATTGGTTGTTCAGTTATTGTCTGGACAAGGTTTTTCCATATGATGCCTCTGTGACCTTGACCTTTGGGTCTGGGGCCCCAAAACCTATTGGGAACATCCTTAACACAAGGGCTACATTCACATAAAATTTTATGAACCTAGGTACAGTCCTTGTTGAGTTATTGTCCAAAAATGGTTTTTCAATATGATGCCTCTGTGACCTTGACCTTTGACCCAGGAGCCCCAAAACCAAAAGGGCATATCCTTGACACAAGGGCTACCCTCACATAGACTTTAATGAACCTAGGTAAATTGGTGGTTCAGTTATTGCCTGGACAAAAGTTTCATTGTTTGCCATTTTGACTTTATAAACATATTGATAGAACATATGAAGTCACTGCTTGGTAATTTGATATCTTCTGGTTGAAGGTTTATACTTGACCCTGTTTCCCCAAAACTGATAAGGCACATCCTTGACACATGGTCTACTGTCACATGAAATTAGGTGAACTTAGGTACAGTCATTTTTGAGTAATTACCCAGACAATGATTTTCAATGTGATGCCCCTGTGACCTTGACCTTTGACAAAGGCGCCCCAAAACCAATAGGGCATAACCTTGACACATGGGCTACTTTCATATAAAATTTAGTGAACCTAGGTACATTGGTTGTTCAGTTATTGTCTGGACAAGGTTTTTCCATATGATGCCTCCGTGACCTTGACCTTTGGGTCTGGGGCCCAAAAACCTATTGGGAACATCCTTGACAAAAGGGCTACCTTCACATAAAATTTTGTGAATCTAGGTACAGTAGTTGATGAGTTATTGCCCAAACAAGGATTTTCAATATGATGCCCCTGTGACCTTGACCTTTGACCCAGGAGCCCCAAAACCAATAGGGCATAACCTTTACCCAAGGGCTACCCTCACATAAAATTTGGAGAACCAAGGTACATTGGTGGTTCAGTTATTGTCTGGACAAGTGTTTCATTGTTTGCCGTTTTGACTTTATAAACATATTGATAGAACATTTGAAGTCACAGCTTGGTAATTTGATATCTTCTGGTTTAAGATTTAAACTTAACCCTGTTTTCCCAAAACTGATAAGGTACATCCTTGACACATGGGCTACTCTCACATGAAATTTGGTGAACTTTGGTACAATCATTGTTGAGTAATTATCCAGACAATGTTTTTCAATATGATGCCCCTGTGACCTTGACCTTTGACCAAGGTGCCCCAAAACCAATAGGGCATAACCTTGACACATGGGCTACTTTCACGCCAAATTTAGTGAACCTAGGTATATTGGTTGTTCAGTTATTGTCTGGACAAGGTTTTTCCATATGACCCCTCTGTGACCTTGACCTTTGGGTCTGGGGCCCAAAAACCTATTGGGAACATCCTTGACACAAGGGCTACCTTCACATAAAATTTTGTGAACCTAGGTACAGTAGTTGATGAGTTATTGTCCAAACAAGGATTTTCAATATGATGCCTCTGTGACCTTGACCTTTGACCCAGGAACCCTAAAACCAATAGGGCATAACCTTTACCCAAGGGCTACCCTCACATAAAATTTGGAGAACCTAGGTACATTGGTGGTTCAGTTATTGTCTGGACAAGTGTTTCATTGTTTGCCGTTTTGACTTTATAAACATATTGATAGAACATTTGAAGTCACAGCTTGGTAATTTGATATCTTCTGGTTTAAGATTTAAACTTAACCCTGTTTTCCCAAAACTGATAAGGTACATCCTTGACACATGGGCTACTCTCACATGAAATTTGGTGAACCTAGGTACAGTCATTAGTGAGTTATTACTCGGACAATGTTTTTCAATTTGATGCCACTGTGACCTTGACCTTTGACCCAGGGGCCCCAAAATCGATAGTGCATATCCTTGACACATGGGCTACTCTCACATGAAATTTGGTGAACCTAGGTACATTGGTGTTTCATTTATTGTCCGGACAAAGTTTTTCCATATAATGCCCCTGTGACCTTGACCTTTGAACCTTGGGCCCCATAAACCTGTAGGGCCCATCTTTGACACATGGGCTACACTTACATAAAATTTGGTGAACCTAGGTACAGGCGTTGTTGAGTTATGGTCCGGACAAGGTTTTTCAATTTGATGTCCCTGTGACCTTGACCTTTGACCCAGGGGCCCCAAAACCGATTGGAAACATCCTTGACACATGGGCTTCTCTCACATAAAATTTGGTGATCCTAGGTAGATTGGTTGTTAAGTTATTGTCAGGACAAGTTTTTTTCCCATATGATGCCACTGTGACCTTGACCTTTGACGCAGGGGCCCCAAAACCGATAGGGAACATCTTTGACACATGGGCTACTCTTACATTAAATTTGGTGAACTTAGGTACATTGATGGTTCAGATATTGTCCGGACAAGTTTTACCTATTTTAAGTCCCAGTGACCTTGACCTTTAACCCTGGGGTCTCAAAATCAATAGGGAACCTCCTCCACCCAAGGGCTATCAAAACATAAAATTTGAGGAACCTAGGTTCATCCTTTCTTGAGTTATCATCCGGACAAGCAATTGTCCACGGACGGACAGACGGACAGACGGACAGACAGACAGACGGACAGACGGACAGACGGACAGACGGACAGACGGACAGACGGACAACAGCATAACATAATACGACCGTTTTTTCAAAACGGGCGTATAACAAGGGCTATTTTTAGTCCATGTGATATAAATTAAACTCGACTTAAATCAAAGTCGTCAACTCTGACCCATTTTCATGGTTCAGAAACAAATATGAATGAATCCTTAAACCATTATATTGGCTCGGCTCTGTGCAGAAAATACTTAAGTTTGTTTGGTAATTCCCATACATAAATATGGATATTTATTTTTATTCATAGCAAGTACTGAAGTGTGTAAGTACAGGAATTATCGAACACATCTAGTATTCAAATCGGCAGGATCTATGTATGTGCCTAAGACAGTTGAATAAAATTTACAAATACAATATTAAATACTATGTGTTACATTATATACAGGGTTAAACTCTATCAGTGTCCCTGTATTCTGAGGATTCCAAAAAACTTGGAAGGAATCCAAGTGATTCTTAGCTAGGGATTCAATCAGGATTTCTGAAAATAGCAATGAATTGTTTTGTTCCAAAATTGTTGTCTCTTATTGAAGAAATTCATAACATTAAGGAGGAATCCCTGAATTACTGACTAGGGGTTCCTTTGTGATCCCTGGTAAAAACATTTAGGAGTCAAACCCTGATTTTATGTTTCATAATATATGATATATTCATGTAAAAGAATATCCCATTTACGCCAACATTAGATGATTATCTGTCTAACGTAATCTAGTTGTAATTGTTCTAACAATTAAAACAAGTGATGCATCAGTGAATCATTCAATTATGTAATTAGACAAGTTTATTTCAATGTGCATACATTAATACCATGCACAGACAGTTTTAATGGGACTATAGTGAACAAGGAAACTTATATTTCCAGCATGTACAACATTGACTCATAATGTTCCCAAATTGAAAGAGTTTATGAAATTTTGGGTTTGTTCCTTATTAAAAATGTGTTCCCCCAAGCTAGCCAAGACTACTGATCTTGGTTAAGATTTCTACGGCCATTATCCCTCCTACCACTATATCTAAATATTGTAGGGCAGTTGTCAGTCACTGACAGAAGTATGTCTAATTAACTGGATAACAACTAAATCCAGAGATTTTGCCTTTCTAATTCTAGAAACAGTGAGTAGGTTGACAGACCCCATGATATGACCTTTTCAAGGTGCTGTTATTGCGTTAAACCCAACCAAAAAAACGGTACGTGAAAAGTGGCACGTCTCGGATTCACCAAAATGTCAACTTATTTGTCTAGATTGCATCATCATAAACATCATAAATCTAACAACAGAGCATATCTAAGATTGCTATATAGAAAAACAACAACTTGTTACAACAGTAAGAAATTCAGTACATCAGATCTTATTATTTGGCACATTTCAAATGCTAAGCATCACTGTGACGTTTTTTCTGTCAGCCAACAATCTGTCATGTTGTCATACACCAATAGCATCAATGAACAACAACAAAACATTTCAGAAAATATTGCACAAAACACACCCTAATACAAAAATGTACCATCAAAAAAAACCTTAACGCCATCAAAAAAGCAGACAGGTAGAATTCTGCAATTCATTCTAAGAATTGATATGCGTTATCATTTATTGTATAAAAGAGACACCATGCAGCACACAGATCATAAAGAATTCAGGCAATTAGAACTGAAGCATTCAGACAAGCTCTCATATTCTCCCATGTTCTAGGGTTGATATCTCCAATAGTTACGATCAAAATCTAAGTTCTACAGGTAAAAAGTAGACTAAAGCTATCGCAAGGTACGAGGTAGACAAAGGTACGAGGTATATAGACAGGAATGACAAGGTACGAGGTATAGACACAAAGGTACAAGGTATAGAGACAGGAGTGACAAGGTACGAGGTATAGGCATGTGTGACGTGTGACGTAGATAACAACATAACTGTAATAACTGGCTGACGTAAGTAAAGTAAATATCCAGATATAAATAGAATATAAATATAATAACATATGGTATGTGATCTATATACACTAGTCTTTATTATAACAAATTATGAAGCAACAGAAAATGTGCCATAGGCTAGTTAATGTTCATGTTTTGCAGTATAAAGTTGACTGTATAACATGTTATTGAGGGCCCTATGTAATGATATGCACCAAGTCAGCTTAGTCTATAAGGTATGCCAAGGACCCTTTATGTATATATAGGGTCCTTGGGTATGCTTAAAACATTAGAATATAAAAGTTGTTGTCAAAACAGGTGAATTTAGCAGCATTTTTCTTTGTTGACTATCGATGGCACAAAAAATATTTGGTTGCTTGAATTAAAAAGCAGTTGTCCCAGACAACCAGACACTCATAAATTTCCTAGAGCTAGGAGTCCAGGACTGTATGTATTTAGAAGGGCAGTTGTTGGCCATGGAGGAAGGTATATTCTTGGGACACAAATACTTAAATTGAGACTCTGAAAATAATGGTGTCCATGATATTTCTGATTCAATTAACCCTAACCCTAACCCTGGATGACACATTCTTAATATAATTCATCAACAACAGCATATACAAAAAAATTCGTAAAATCTAATGTCTCGCCAAATTACATAATCTTGTTAAATGTCAAATGCTCCTGTGAATGTCAGCTATTTATAGCCAGACATAAAATTACACTACAGCAGAGGGTGTAAATATTAAGTTTCAAATTATAAATATATGTGGGATAATTGGTCCATTGGGAAGACAGCAGTGGTCTAGAAATCGTGGGTTTGAACCCCCACATGGAGTCAATGCTAAATTTCCTTGAGTAAGAAAAATAGCTACAATTGATTCGCCTACCTCAGTTTGAAATAGATACAGTCACTTTGTAGTAAGCATTGAATCCTAAGTCCATAAAAATGTTTAAATAAGCAGTCTTCACAAGACTATAAAGTTGGAATAACATGAAATAATGGAACCAGCCTTTTAAAGCCCACCCTATAGATCTCAACTACATTTAGCTTTATATAAAACAATGTTTATGTCTTATGCAAGTGTAAAAATAAAATCTTATTTAACTATTATAAATACATTAATCTGATTACTCGTGATTATTTGGGAGGAATGGTCTTAAGGTTTTAGATACAATAACAATAATATTGACTGGTTCATTCAGTCAGCGCTAAAATAGTATTGAAATTAACCATTTAAAGTTAATGAACTTTTTCCATGTTTGTTTGGTTTTTTTTTTTAGTTTAAACCCCCTTCAGAGTCATGTGTGGTGGCCAGTTCACCCAATCATTTTACTACCATTCAATCAAACAATTACTCATTGTCTAATCAACAACCCTCATTAATAATACATTACAATACTAAGAAGTCAGCAATTTTAAATTAATCACTAGACTACTGACGCAGATTTTGCAATTCAATCATAGTACATGCAAGAATTCAAGTGTCTTGATTGAGAAAAGTTGCAAAATCCTGCTGTCTACACTATGACGTCATTATAAAATAACCAAATACACAAGACTACAGCTATGGTTAAATCATGTGGTTAACCTAAACAGTAAGTACTTGGGTCAGAGGTGCAGTGGACTATCTACAGAATTTCAGATCTAGTGGCCTGAAAGAATTGTTCAACGGTTCAAATCCACTCAGGTCAGTTATACACTTCAATGAAAATATGAAAATAACATTGATTTTCCTCCATTAATAAGGCATATGGATAAGTGTCTATTCTTGTTGAAGGATAAGGAGTACTGGTAATAGACAAAGATCCAGGAAAACTAAGTAGGTAAGCTGACTCTTATAAAGTGAACTTCAAATGCGTTAACACGATGATAACTACACCCCCCACCCACCAGAAGTATTATAAGAAAGAAACATGAGTTCCTGCATGTACACAACACTTAATACGAAATTCACCGCGGTACATTTTCTTAGAAAATTGACTTTGATTGTTATAACATATGAACATTAGAATACAATATCCAGGAATTTCTCAGTACATTGGAAAATATACTTATGACCTATCCCTTCCAGATCAACACCCTGTTCTAAATACCTCAACAGTAAGGTAGTGGATTATTACATTCCCATCTTATAAACCTATACCATACCTGTCTTCGTTTTTCTTCAATACTAAGTCTAACATTGGCACTAAGAGATCTTTTTAATTTTGGTCTGCGTCTGTTTGCGGCATCCACCATCTCGGCCACATTTTCGCTTTTGGTCCTTTCAAATGGTACGTGTACTTTAGTGGCACCCGACATTTTCTCACAATATCAATTTTATAAAATCTATAAATAGTGTTCAACTATGAGTTGTGTTCACACGCTTAAAAAATGATATGTCATATGAATTTGAATTCAAAATAATGTCCGTTAAACTTATCAACACAGTTTTAATCTCACAACCTTTGGTAAAATATTCGAACACCAAAAATGTTAAATAAATCCGAATAGAATACAGGTACACTATTTCAACACTGTGCCCTATATTCACTGTCAAGTAATACTATTCCACAGTCAAGTGAGGTCAAATAATTCAGTACAAGAATTTAGATAAAATTACAATAATAAAACTATAAACACCGGAAGGTCACTGAGTCAGCAATGATGCAATAAAAATCACAAGATTGGAGGTCCTAGATCCGTAATCTGCACTAGGTCACATAGATAGATCATAACGTAAATTATCCAGAAAAAAAATCACTAATCTTGACTAGTATATCAGTACAGGTAAAAATTTCGAACAAATATAAGTGATCTCTGAGCACAAAGTCAAACAGACTATGAGGTATAAACCACTCGTGTGTTAAACAGTAATTTCCTCCCTCCTAGAGTAGAGAGCTCTTATTTTAATACACAGTTTGTTATAAATGGTTGAGTGGGTGAGTTATACGAAAGTTACAGTATAACATATAATCGTAAACCGCAATATTATAATACGTAAAATAGTGACAATGACGGTGAATAACTTTAAAGAATAACAATCCTTAACAAAATTTGTCACGGTTGAGTCCACGTAATTTTTCGATTTCAAAATAAACATTGACCGTTTCAAATTTAAGTTGATAATCAATAAATTCCAATAATCTCTATATCACTATAGTAAGTACTTTCACGTACAAAGACAAAAGTCCAAACACCGGCAAAATTTTATTATAACTAAACATGGATGCCGATAGAGACATTCAATAAGTCCTTCAATAAATGTCAAGGTCAAATTCTGAGTCTTTTACAAAATCAATATTACCAACAGCCAGTCTGGAAATATTGAACAAAGTTTACTGTGGTACCAAACAACCAGAGAGACTTTATTGATTACCAATCGAGATGATGCAACAGACACACACTCAGCTTTCTCAGATAAAAGCACTAAGTATTGATCTATTTCTCTTACAATATAATTACCTATGTATATTTATTCCAAGATATTTACTCTGCTAGAATTCAACAACAAAGCCCCTAGCATCTGCTATTAGAGTTGGGTCTAATTATATTCAGGTGTAATATCAAGATAATATCAAGAAAGGAAGCATAAAGGTTATTGTACTTGTAGCAGAATCAACTTCTACTGTAGTTAGTTTGATTTTAATGAGGGTCCATTTGCTCCATAAGAATACATTATGTGCAAATCCCACTGGAAGGATGTTATTCTTCATCCCTTGAAAGATTGATTTTTGAGTCTTGAGTTAAATTTTGAAAAATTCCTGGTATAATTCATATCAGGGTAGTTTTTTATGTGCAAAAGTTGTTCTTGTTATAGCCAAGGGTAGGGCCAATGAAAATAAATATAAAACCTGGAGAATATAGACACATTAGCCCCATTCTGGGATTTGTAAAAATAACTCATTTCACACAGTAAGGCTAGTCAATAATTTTACCTTTACTATAAATGTAATAAATTGGGTTAGTGGTTTATATTAACAATATTAAAATGATGATGTAGACCAGTTTTGCCCCAACTCTTCATATTGTTGTTTTGAAAATTGATCAAGTATTTTATTCTAAGTGTAAAACAGTCATAAAAGCTAATAAAAAATAGATATTTGAAAAATTAATAACTTTTTTTTATCAAATGATTAAATCTTGATAACATTCATATAGTAGTGACATAGTGAAGTTTTATATTAGTCTATAAAGTACAAGTAAACAAACGTCAGATAACTCATTGGTGGTTTGATAAAAAAACAGTTTATCATAAAAAAAACTAACTTTAAAATGAAGATCATTATCATTTAAATGACGTACTACAATAAAGTCACTTACGTTGTGTATTGAAATAAAATCATTCTTGCCCTTAAGCATTTTAAATAAATTAGAAAAAAGTCCTTCCAATTCCTTAGTTTCCTAATAATATATTTATATTTGGATGGTAATTTCTGATGAAATTTCTTATCTGATTACAAAGTGCCCTCCTCTTCCCCTCCTCTAAAAAATGACTTAGTAAATGAAACTTCACACCCATATTTTGAAATTAATATTCACACTGAAACTAAAAGAAAGTTTTGTACAGTTTTCATTTCAAATTGAAGCAAAATTCTCTAAAACTATCTTTAATCCATTAAAAATAAAATTAAAACAAAACAACACCATTAATTTTCTATTAAATGTCCCAAGGGGTCAAAAGCCCACTCAGGATGGCATGAGACACTGTTTACATAGAATATTGTTTATTTCTGTCTCAAATTAACCTAAATGTCCTATTACATTTTCTAAATGTGGGGGATTAACAGTAAATAGTAAAATTACAACAAGAATTGAGTACATTGTCTTTTTTTTAAACATGGGGGGTTTATTAGGAGAGGGGTGCTCAATAGAAAATAAACGGTAACAGTAAGTGCTCTAAACCAGGAACTTTGAGTCATATCTAATGTTAGCAATCACAATGAAGATCACGGTGTTTTCTTGGAATCCTGATTTTGTTCTCCATCCTCAATTTTGGTAATTTGTTATAATAAATACAATTATTTTGAATAATGAGGGATTTGGGCTCCTAGACTTCCAAGTTAGTGGACCAATGATAAAGATTCACATCCAGGATACAGGCTTGTATTTAGTTCCAACAACTGTTACATTGAATATTTATAAAGCATTTATAATGATTTAATTTCTTCCTTTTTTAAAATACATTTTGTTTTAAAATTTCAAGCATGATCCAGATCCGAGGGACACTATAACATGTGAGTTAAACAACCTCACACTTTATAACCCCTTTTCATTCAGTGAAGCTATCTAATGCTCAGCCAGCCACTTATATATACACCTTATATTTCAAAATGACAAACTTTTATCAATTAATATAAATCAAACCTTCGCTCAAGTACACTAGTGCATGACCAGATAGTTTGGTCACTTGACCTACAAGATGATGAAATATCTCAACTTTGTTATGGCCACCATAGAATGTAAACATTACTTTCTGACTAGTGTAAACAGGACTTGACACTCCTCCAAAGTATCGACCAATCAGAAGCCAGGAGAGGTAACACACCTCCATGTGGTTATATAGTACAGGCATATTGGATCGATAAGCTTAGAATGTGGGTTATTCAAATAAGTCATGTAGAAAAACCCAATGTTTTCAGCCGAGAATATCAGCATAAAGAAATATAAAACCCCATAGAAATGTGGTAAAAAGCAAATAAAAATATTCAAAAGCCATAGGTTGAATACGATCAATTGAGAAATTTTGTATGGCAAAACTTGGGTCAACACTAGCTTAGTAATAACATGTATGAATTTAAATAGCTGAAGATATTCAGTAAAAAAAACTCAAGACATAAAATCGGCAAAAAAACGGATGTGATAATTAAGAAGTCCATCATGTTGATGACAATTTTATAAAGTTAAGAGTGGTAATAGATACATAATGAAGCTGCCTGGCTAGTTTAGTAAGTAGTACAAAGTCTACTAATCGAGTGGTCGTAGGTTCTATCCCCTAGAAGGGCATACTTTCATGGACCATGACCACTCTTCCTATTACCACTGATTCTAAATCTTTCGGGGAGTTGTCAGTCACTGACAGAAATAAACACTTATTAATTAACTGATTAATTGATATACCCTTAGATGTAGTCTTTCCAGGAAAAGCGAGTATAGGTTGACTAACCACCATTTGACCAATACCAAGTGTTGCTTTGTCCTTTAACCCAACCAAAAAAGGTATACAATGTATCTTATCATATATAGAACACAAAAAACATAACCTTGGACAATGACAATCACATATTGTGACAGTTTAGGGTAAAAATACTTCTCAATTATAACATATGAACTGGACATGACCTTTGATCCACAAAAAAAGAGCTTGACTATCAACTTTTAAAATAGATGGCCCTGTTGGACGGCCAACTATACATTTTACTTGCCCGAACGAAATGTTAAGCCCAAACAAAATGGTGTTTAAAATTAAATATGAGGGTTATAAATCTATTTTGGTTGCCCAATTGGACGACTTGTACCCAAAAATCGTTAACAACCATCAATGTCAAGTCCTCGAAAGACTTAATCGCAATTTTTACTAAAGTTGAATTTATACTTAGCTCTACCCTCAATAAAGCTCAAATTGAGATTTTAATTTGGCACTATCTAACAGATAGAACATTCTGAGAATAAATTGTAACAAAAATAAATTAATAAACATCATATATAATCGTTAACATATACAAAGCGTGTTGCCCCCTTACGGACCCCAAAGAGTGCCACGATTACATTCCCAGGAAGTAGAACAAAATGAACGAAACATATGTTTAGGCCTCTAAGAAGATTATCACATATTCTACGAATTTTGTCTGGCAAAATTGAGCGCTTCTAAGAAAATACTTTTTTTATCTTGGAAATTTGAAAAAGGAACTTCATTAATAATTTTGTGCTATTCCATACATTCATTAACAATAAGTAAAATATCTTGGAAAAGATTGGTTATTTTCCAGAAATAATAAAAGAATCCATTTTCTTAGAAAGAAATCCGAGGAACAAATGATCAGTTTGTTGTGGCCTTACATTTAACATGAACTCATGTACTTGGTATATTACACTCTGACAGCTCCCTGTACTGTATAACCTAGTGGCTTATCAGTTGCAGATAAAGAATACAATGAGGAAATTCTCTCAGGATAAAAATAAATGGCTAGACTTAAAGCTACGCACTCAAAGATTTGGTTAAAACCCAGGGCCCATATTATCAAGTGTCTAACGACCAACTTTGAATGCAAAACCTTCTATTTTGTATTGTTATATTTTGTAAGATATTAGATAACATGCTGCCCATGGTTCAATATCTTTTTTAAAGTAAATTGTCCTATTGGACAATCAGCTATAGATTTTGCTTGCCTCAACCAAATTTTTACATGCAGTAAAATTGCATGAGTCATAATAAAGGTTGTCCGGGGCAATCAGATGACCCTTAATGTAGAGCCCTGATTTTGTTTGGATTTGTCTCTTAAGTTATACTAAATGAACTATAATAAAATATTTTCATAGGGCAGACTGGGCTTGCAAAACTGAGTTGCTTCATCAAATAAAGTTATTATTATTGTTATAATGTATTTTTATTATGATATTGTTATTAATATACATGTATTGTATTATTATTTTTATTGTTGTTGTTGTTTTATGTAAAAACATCATCTTTTACAGTTGTATGTCAATTTCCAAATTGCATAACTGCTTCCAAAAATGTTTCTATACAATTTTTAGAGTTTTAGAAAAAGTTGATATTTAAGTCGAAAATCTTTAAGCAAGTAGCTTTGAGTTAACATTTTCTGTTTATTGTACAATGATGTAAGGATTACATCATACCAAAAAAAAACACTTTCCCAACAGATAACGTTTCAAGGTGAATAAGATAGTGTCGGTATGTGTGCGTGTACGAATACATTTATCTCTCCACGCTGGCATGCATTTAATAGAACATACAATATCTCGTATCTTGTCAGATATATTTAATCTCTTGTTTTGCAGTTTATAAAAGTATTGTGCAGTACCCACCGAATGTTAGGAGACATTTTCAGATTGTAGGCCTATTGAATAGCTTTTAGCTAATATTTGATAACTGTTTATTTTGAAATGCTTTGCAGTTTTGCATTATTTTTTGGTGATCATTATTATTATAACAGAGACAACAAAAATAGCATAAAAACTTTATTATGGAAAATTATTATAATAATCATGGTTTTGAAGGCTTTATGATGTCAGATGCTGAATCTTATAAAGTGTTGCATTCATGAAATTCGTCGTCATTTTATAACAAAACATACTTAAATACATTAAAAATAATGTTTCTACAAAAAATAATCATCAAAATTCAAGAACTGTAGTAAATTTCTTTTGTCTCCAAACTTTTGGTGCGTACTGTATAACTAGAATGTAAAACAAGTTCTTATAAATAATATTACCTAATACTTAAAGACCCAACAGGGGTATATAATTATAATTATAATAATAATATTAATAAAGACTTTATTTATAGAGGCAAAGCCCAATCTTCCCTGTGAGCTTCTTAACAACGGTTTTTACATAATATATACAATAATATAAATAAGGGAAGTAATGGCAGATGTGTGGTTCCTCTTGTATTTTAGAAGTTTTTCAGATCAAGGAAGCTTTTTTATGTCTGAAGGTCTGCTTCCTGGCTCTAGTACGTACTTATGACAAAGTTTGATGCTAGAAAAACTAGGGCTGTCGTAAATTATTAAAAACTGAAATAGTTGTTAGTTTGAAATTGACACATTAAGTTTCAACTAGCAGGAGCAGTGGTCCAGTGGTAGGACCAATGCTGAGGGATTGAGAGGTCCGGGTTTCGAACCTCACTAGAGGCACTGCAAATTTCCCTGAGCAAGAAATTTACCTACAGATGTTCCACTTCACCCAGGTGTAAATGGATACAGTGAGGAATCAAGTGCCTAAAGGTGATTTCAATTATCAGCGGTTAGCTAATCATGTATATGGAGGCAAACTTTAAACCACACTTTACAGTTTAACCTAGCCCGACACTATATATGTAATAAAAATTTGAATAAATGTTCTCTCTGTGCTGACAGCCATGCATTACCTTGACATGAGGAATGCATTTTAAATGACTAAAGTGTAACATAATATCATAATAATTATGTTAGAATGTTGAAGAAAATTGTATGTATATAAAATACATGTACAAGTTAAAATGTATTAGTAAAGGTGACAGCGTTTTCTGAGGTTTTACTTTGCATAAAATAGATGAAAATATGGTTATAAAATTATACGGTTTCATGAATAATGTTAAATTTCAAAACAGGAATGGTAAAGTTATGTACAAAATAATTTAAGAAAACTTAACTTGGCTAATTTCACCTTGCGTAAATTTTAGAGCTGTCAAAATATAGTGTGAAAAGGTTTACTGTGGTTTGGATTTTGCAATTTGGCTCAGGGCTCACACATTGGATAATGCTGATTCAAAATGTCATTAAGATCAAACTTATACATCTGAGCCCGCTGATTTAAATATTCACTTAAGTAGTTCTCAACTTAAAATTGATAAAAAATAGATACCGATATTTATGTACAGAGATTATCAAACAAATATCAAGTATATAAATCAGAAGGGTGCATGAATGCCCCACTGACAGTTGAATAAAATTCAACAATAATAAACAAGTGTCTATTCATAAGGAACCAATACATGTTTGTATTCAATTCTAGGGTTGCCTGCAAGATTGTAGTAACTCGTTATTTAACACAATGCACTTACTACAGTCTTGCGGAGGCTACCCTTGAATTACAAAGAAAACCAAATTACTAGCAAAACTTCCTGCATACAGAGTGAATTATACAACGCTAAAGTTTTCAAGTTTCTTTTGAATCAACGTACACCATGCATTGAATATGTAATATAGAAATAGGCTTTTATAATAGAAATATACATTATCAATGAAACTTTAAACAAGGATATTAAAAGTTACTGTTAGTAAGTTTAGTTTATACTCCCGGAAGCAAAAATAAATTCAAACATAATTTTCCTTGACATAAAATAAAATGTTACGTAGTATACTGACGAAAACTTAGACAATTTTAAAGATCTGCAGACCACAATGGAAATAAAGAGTTTATTCTAGCTCTTTTTTGAGCCACCCTTGATGTATAATGTTTCAGTAGTTTAGTACATGTTGTTTTTGGTTGTGTTCATGTTTTATGATGTATGTTGTGTTGTTACATTGTATATTGAGAAAAATCAATCACACAATGAACAATTTTATCATCATTTATCTTCTAAAGTAATGACATTTTAAATTTATATTCTACTATGAGGAAGTTACTAGATTTTACATTTTTATCAAATAACGCAGCATTTTTTCGTAAAACATGAAAAAAATAGCCAGTGTTCGCTAGGACCACTGATACACAAAATTGAATTAACCCTAACCCTAGGATCATGCCCGACTTCTGGAAGCAAGTACTGATATAGTTAAACTAATTTTGGTTGCCCAAAAGAAATTGTTGGTAACCCAAACTAAAAGTGGTTGTCACAGGCAACCGTACACCCACTAATTTCATAGACTGATACATGTATCTATAAGCAACAATAAACAACACTCCTTAGTAACGCTTATCCTTTCATACATCATAAAATAAAGATTTATAAAACTAGGAACGGTTCAGACTAAACTGCTGACACAAGGAAATATAAATCAGAGAAACATGACAATTTACAAGTTGAATAAATATAACAACATGTATTACTTAAATTATCAAAGCGCCGATAGCGCTGTCAGACATGGGGTTTTGGCAGAGTATATGACTGTATACAACTCATGGAAGCGATAAAAGGGACCTTTACCTTACATAAACTAGATAAGATATACACGTGCTTCTTATCGTCTGCTTGTTAACGCGTAATGCGGACTATATTAATTGCAGTGGTAATTATCCCTTTATTTGCGCGCGCACAACCGAATGTAATCGTCCGCGACAAATTTTGATGTGGGTTTGCCACAGTCCACTACTAAACATGGGGAAACCCCATGTAATAAAACTAGGAAAGGTTCGAAAAAACGCTGACAAAAGAAATATATATCACAGAAATGTGACAAGTTAAATAAATACAAGAACATGTATTGTTGAATTCTATTTAACTGTCAGTGGCACATACATTAACTCCCCTGATTTAAATCTAATTTTACCTATCCCCAGTACAAAATTAAATCAGCAGGGGTTAATGTATGCTCCACTGATAGTTAAATAAAATTTAACAAAACCTATACAGAAATACCACACAATCATCTCAGTAGAAAAACTAAGCCCATTTCAATGGGTTAGCGCAAAATTAGTTTAAAACTACTTATATAAAGCCTAGTTTCGCACTGACCTGTAAATTTATATAAACTACAATATACAGACTAATAAGTAGAAAAAATTTAAAGAAATTTACAAAGGTCAAAATAAAGTCATTATAACAATACAAAAAAGTTTAATACCATTACATAGGAATCTCCCAACTACGTTAGTTTTTAACTCGGTATTTTATACTGACATGTCACCAGCTTTTATACTTTATAAAAAAAATCAATAAAAAAAACCCCAAGATCAATAACACAAGTTACAGCTAATGATTTTGTACAAAAAAGGTACAATGTATTCACATAAAAAAAATGTCGAACATAAAAACCAACTGTATTATAAACATATAAGTCTTGAAAAACGTTTCTTTAAAAATTGAAGTCTTTGAAAATTGGTTCTACTCACGAGCTGTTCTTCAGGATTTTGTGGCATCATCTGAACTAAAGCTCTCAGGATCTGCTGCATTCCAAGTTTCAAGTTGGAATCTTTTAGACTGTTCTTAACAGCCTGGACTTCAGGTGAATTCATGTCCAACATTTCTTCGTCAATTTCAATACCGCAGCTTGCCATGATTACGAGTTGATTTCAAATTTCAGCAATAAAAATTATCAACAAAGAATTTCTCAAGACTTAATAGTCAACTAATCTTAGTACAATTTCCCCAATTTTTTTTTAAAACTCAAATCAAGATTTCAACACTATGTTAAAATCTTAACCTTAACCAAAATAAACAAATGCTTGCTTTTGAGAATTTACGCAGGAAAGAATAAACAACTAACTTAGAAATAAGCAAGCATTGATTTTCTGCTGAAATAATTTAACCTAACTGAGCCACAACAAACACAGCGTTCTTTATAAACTCTCTAGCATTCAATATCATATAAATGGGAGGAGTCAAGAATTAGTGGGCGGGACTTATTGGAAAATGTCAAGGCAGAAGTACTGAAGGTAAACACAAGAAAAATACTGTGGGAAGAGTACATTTATGAAATAATTAATAGCTGGGAACTAATTAATACAATATGATATGAAATATAGATACAAAAAACTTGGGTGACAATTATAAATATATCTTGTTAGGGCATACATGTGGCTAGATGAACTAAAAAGAATATGTATAATTATATAGTGCCTAACAAAAGTTTTTGAGACATTTTGCAATATGTATATATAATATATTTATATTTTTTACTTAAAAAATAACTTTTATCCAAAATGTGATACATTTGTAACCATTTATTTTGAAATGGTTTTTGGTTTACATTTTTTTTGTTATGTTTCTAAGTTGAGAGAGTACCTTAAAACTGAGAACTAAAGAAGAATTCAACAATCAATATCAGTTTTGAAGGCTTTTGAAAGTCAGATGCTGAATCATTAAATTCTGTGCAGCATTCATGAAATTTGTTTTCATTTTATCATTTTCATTTTATCACCAACCATTCTAAATTTACTAAAAATAATGGTTCTTTAAAAACCTTGAAACAAATTTTTTTTTAGTAAATTTCCATAGTCTCAAAACTTTTGGTGGGCACTATAGTTAGCATGGTAAGTTGATAGAATGACAAGGTTATTAAGTCACAGAGGGAGGTAGGTCAGGTCCTTTCTAATTTACAAATAAATGGACAGTGTAGGTGGACCATTGACCAACAGAGCCATGTGGTGATCATTTATCTATTTTAAATTACTTTTTGAATTAATGATCACGATGTCCCCACTGAATACAGAAAAGTAAGTTTCAAACTTAAAGAAAACTGTTTAGACTGACATGATGTCAGTTAAATGTAAATTACTAAAATTGTAAATCTAAAAAAGATATTCAGCACTGTGCAAGGTTCATGTTATTATAGTACTTTTTTAGGGACCTGCATATTAAAAAAAATTGGTACCATATACAAAACTTTTTATCAGAACCCGCACATTAAAATTTAGGGACAGTATACTAAACCTTATTTTGGGATAACCAATGGTATCATATGTTTTATCCATTTATCAATACTGGAAGAGAGTTCACTGAATAAACAAGAATGATAGCGCAAATTGTATTTTTAAAATATAGGTCAAAGGTTGGCTTAGACAGCCGCGCCTAAAAAAATCTACAAAATTGACTAAATTAACCATATGTAGATTAATTTCAATTCTCAACATAGATCTGACTCAACCCAAGGAAAACTGATGAAAAATGACACTTTTATTTAAATATAATATTAGCAAATAAAACATCCATCTCAGTTAACAGTTATCGTATAGACCCCTGAAAAAGGACCTCCCAACATCCTACAGGGGGTCACATTCAGATGACCTTTGCATTACCAAAGAAACATAATCGTTGTTGTCAACGACATGGCGATTTTTCATTGTTTACGCGTAAAACACGCATCAAAAAAATGAAGTCAGATTTGGAGGTAAAAAAGTGCGTATTTTATGCGTCAAAATGCGGTACGCACAGCTTTCATCCAGAAAATGAAGGGTTGCTGCACACAACTTTATAAAAAGTGTTGATAAAAAGCATAAAAAAATAACACATAACGTCCAACAACCCTTATGAGATTACTGAACTTTGTAACATATGTTTTTATAATCAGATAACATTTACAACAGTCTGGTAAAAAAACAAAATGTCAGACATAAATAACATTACAAAATACTAAGTATTACATAAAGTAAAAAAAAATCCTTTCTAATAAAAACATCAGTCATACAGTGCCTACCAAAAGCTTGAAAACAAAGGAATGCATTCCTTGATAATCATTAGATTCAGCATCCTCAGAAGTCTGCAAAGTGCTGTTATAAAAAGTCAAAGTACAGTTTAAAGACTGCTTCCATATACATGTTCAGCCGTCTAAAATTATCAGGGACCTCTTGATTCCTAAATGCCTGTCCTTTTAATAGGTCACTGCCTCTACAATAACCATGATCAATGTAATTCTTTTCCATAACATAACACACTTATTAGCTACTTTCATAATCTCAACTGAATTAGAACCATAGCATAAAAAAGGAGCAAAACTAAATCACATTTCAAAACCGTTATTAGTGTAGCAGAGGTATAATACGGCACTTGTACTCCCTTTCCTTCAAGCTTGCTTTTATGGTGAAGTGGTTGAGTGTCTCCATACGACGCAAAAGGTTGTGGGTTCGAATCTCAGTTAGGACCAATGGATTTTTATGGGTTTACATTAAATTTCTAAAACAAGCTATATAGATCAAGTAGATTTACAAAGATGATATGTCTCCAAACTTTTGGCCGGCACTGTAGTCAGTACAGAAACCTTGAAAGACTGAATATTCAAAGGTTAGAAATTTGGCACATGTAACTTTAACATTGGCAATGTGACATTGGTTTATAATAGTTCTATGTTCCACAAAGGCTAAAATATATAATTTATTAATAATAGGAGAACGAAATTATACTTAAAGACCTTAACTTCACACCATGGATCGAAAGGCAACTTATTTGTTCATCATTTGCAATGCTTATTGGTAAATTTTATTTAACTGTCAGTGGTGCATACAATAACCCCCTGACTTAAATTTTCACTGCAGTTCTTCTGTTCTTACTTTTTATACAAACTATTAAAATAGAAATTCATATTTATGTATGGGGTTACCAAACAAATATTGAGTATTTAAATCAGTGGGGTAAATAAAAAAACAATTTTCACCCAGATTTCATTTTTGTCACTTTTTTCTCTCAAAGTTCCCAGCCACCATTCCCCTAAAAATGTAAATAAGCACTGCGCAATCTTCAAAGTACTTTTACGAATACCTTGCAAAGTTGTCTTTAACAAATACTTTATAGTCTTAAATTTGGCATCTAGTCAAGTCCCAGTATAATTAACTGATACATTTTAATGAATAATAGCCAAATCAGTAACTATAATCAGTTCATTATTAAACAACCTGAATGCAATCAGAATTTAGATCACTGATATGATCAATTACTACATGTCTTTATTTACTGTGACACACATTTAGTTTTAATGCAATCTTATCCAAACAGGGGCAGATCCTGAATCCCTGGTTTCAGGGGAGGGTCCCAGACAAAAATTCTCTGGTATATCATTTTGAATCACATTTCCAAAAGTTCAGCCATTGTTTACAAAATTTAAGATGTTTCTAATGCCCTCTTTCTCCAACCTCCTCCTTCCCAGCTACATCCTACATTGTAATTATTACCAAATTAACATTGTGTCATTAAAGTAGGTGCTAAATCTGTACTAAGTTTCCTTCAACACAGAAATATAAGCTTTAACAAATAACAACACAATCATATCTTAACACAGAAAGCTTGAATCACAGGCTTATTGAAAGAATGACCTTTGACCATGAATTACAATAAACCTGGCTAGTGCTCAAGAAAATTTAAAGCCATCATTGTCTAAGATATGACAACGTCTTAATCCTTAATAAATTCATTTACGTAACTTTGCCTACAAGTACCAGTATGAGAATAACAATCATTGTAGCCACGCCTCAGACTAGTGATCATTGTGGAACAAGAGAGATGATGTTCAACTCAATGCTGATATATAAAACATAATATGTCTAGCACATGTGTGATACCATAAAAATACAGATATGACAATATACTGTTTAAAGGGAGATAATTCATTCATAAATAAAAAACTAATAATGAAGAGTTATCTTTCTTACATACAAAAAAAAAAAAAATTCCGAAACTATTGTTAGTATTTCGTCTAGATGAAAGCAATGAATTGATTGGTTGACTCAAAGGTCATCTGAGCCTGACCACCTGTGTGATGTCATGAGATCCTATGATAAAGGTCTATAGGAAAACTGTACATGGAAAAGAATCCTCAGTCCCTCACCTCAGAATTTTCATAATACTTTAATAAGGGACTTTAGTCAGTTTTTTCCCCTTGTATACTCTTCAAATAGGTAGGTCCAATTAGTTGGATTACTCGGATTTTACCCTTACTTTTCAATGTCAATTTGCCAAAACTAATCTCAAATAACTTTTTTATAAATTATTCTATTTGTCTGAAATTCAAACGAAGTATTTTTAAGGTAAAGAACTATCTAAATTTCATCACTTCAGTTATTATCTTCATTAACAAGAAAGATATTAGATGAAATATTTTGTTATCCTTACATAGGAATGCAATGATAAAATCCGAGGATTCCAACTATAAGGACCTACTTACCAATTGGATTGCTTCAGATTTTGTCAGGGAAAGATAACTGACTAAAGTCCATAATTAAAGTTTAAAAGAGGCTTAAAACATACAAAGTATCTTAAAAACTTCCTGTAAGAAAAATAAACTAGATTTTCTCTAGCTTATCAGAGTATTTAACAAATAAACAAACATTTCGAACAAAATCCAATAATAACATACAGACTACAAAATTAATTTCATGGAAGAAAGGAAATAAACAGAGTATAGGCTTATGTTTACTACAGTATTCTCGTCACGTACACACAGAGTCTGTTTGTAACAAAAGAAAACTTCAGACGTGTGTTTTAAAAATGTCACATCTTTGTTGTAAACAGTAACAAGTAAATAAAGGTATATTCTGTGAAGGGGAAAAGGGGGTTCAAGTGGCACACCATAAAACTTAGTATGAATTGAGTAGTAATAAATATTTTCTGAGGTTGGACAGCCTATGATCAAATATCTTATAATAAATATTACAATACAGATCAAAGATTTACAATTTAAATAGGCGGTAAGATTGATGATAATATGGACCCCTGGTCACCCCTGAAAAGTCATAGGTTGGACTCTTCCTAGCGCCATCATCGGAAATTGCAATATCAATGTATCACTGATTCTTGACAGACGATCTGATTGCAATTTGGAATATATATACAATCTAGCATTTTATAAAGCTATAAACTAAATGAAGATGACATTTAATTTAACATCCCTGCGTTGTATTTATCTTTTATATATTTCTGAATTTTCATGTTTTCTGTTAAGTATTAAAACAAGAGAATGAAGTTAGTTATATGTCTGGAACAACTTTTAACATTATGCATAACATTATACAGTATATATATACTGGAGTTCTTGCGGCTTCTATACACTGCTTGTCTGACTCAATATATCGATATATCACCGATACTTGCCTTTCAATATATCGATACAAAATTTTCCATCAATGACAGCCCTGACTCTTCCTTATTATTCACCGGATATTTTCCTGCAGTGCAGTAGACAGAACTTCAACAAATACATGTAAAATCCATACACTGTAACCAATACAGATTGCAAGATCAATGAGCAGCAAATTAAATACAAATAAAATAACTAAATCATTAATGGTAGTTCTGCCAAGTATGGTATCACAACTAGACAAGGTCAATATCTAACCTACAGGACTTTCAACAAAATCATTAAAGAAAGTCACTGCAATAGATTTGATTAGAAACTCAATTTGATAGATTTTCAAACAGAATAACTTTCTTTGTACCAAATGTAAATGTATGGAACAAAGTTAAAATAAAATTATGCGTACATAGAACAATATGATTTTAAACTGTGTTGCATGCTTTTCAGCAATACTAATAAAATTTCGAACAGATGCATCTGGTACAAACAAACTTTTTCTGCTACAAAAAACACCCCAACAAATTTGAGTTTCAAATATGAACTATTTTGCCAAATTCGAATTCATTAAAATAACTTAATCCATAAATGTAAAGTTGAAGATTAAACCAATTGAAATTATCTTTTTATCTCACTTCAAACATTAAAAAAGGTAACTTATGAGTTTATGCATGTAGTTCAGATAGTATACATGTATTGATTATTTTATTTCAATAAGTTTTATCACCAAATATTTATCATTAATAGATTAGAAGATCAGGTTTTCAATGAAGCATAATACTAATTTATTTCATGCAAACATAAACATAAACGCAGTTCAACTTCAATAAATTCATTGGTTTTGAATAACTTAGTACTATATAATAGGGTTTGACGCTAGGGCTTGTCCCGGGATTCCTAGGATAAAAAAATGTAAATTACATGAATAGGTTTTTTTTACTTTTAAAATTTCTATTATTGCAAGTTTTATAGTTGGAAATCTGAGTCATTTTGTGAGTTTGGACAGTCTGTCAGTTGGACAACATTTAAAACAAACAACAAAATCATTGCCATAGTGCATTTACACATGGGTCTTTTGCCAATTATGACAGATACTATAACTGTGTAACATTAAAAGTCGTAATATATCAAGGGCAAAAATGTGGGACTCCAACTTTTGGCTTTGGGACTCCAACTTTTGGCTGTTGGACTCCAACTTTTCTCAGAAGGGAGTCCTGGACTCCTACTTGTGAAATCCTAGTGAGAACCCTGGGAGGAATCCTAGTGATTCTCAGCTAAGGATTCTATCCGGACTCCAGACCCTTAAAATTGCTATGAATTGTTTATTACAATTAGTGACTGCAAAATTTCAAAATTGTTGTCTTTTATTGGAGGAATCCCTAACATTGAGTAGGAATCCTTGAGTAACTGACTAGGGATTCCTTGTGGATCCCTCTTAAAAACAGTTGGTGTCAAACCCTGTATAATGAGAAAAATAAAAAAAATATCTGTTGCCTGGAAATTAATAATTTTCATTTAGGCTACAACCCACTCTGCAGACAATACTTTACTAAGAATCAAAGATGTTACTGTAAAGGTTTAAGACTGTTCTAGGCAACTCCTTTACAAAAGTCCAATGTTACAACTATTCAATCTATACACAGTTGTATGAAAAGGATACATTTTTTACTTCAGAATCAGGGAATTTAGGGAACTTCTGATAATTTTTGTTATGTTTTAGGTCTGCATAATTGATTCTCAACATGATACACAAATACAATGTATAAAAACAGTAACCATTACATAGTCAAATCGAACAATGACAAGATATAAACATAAACTACAAAAACAAATTGGTCAAGCCAACTTTAAAACAGATATAGATGTTAAACCTTTAAGTTAAATCAAGTGATATTATCCTCATGTTATCTACAAACACAAGTATAAACAGGATATATCAGCTTCACAACAAACAAAATGTTAACAACCTAATAAAATAGTTGTCATTTTATTGTGTCATAGATTAGGATGGAAACAATTAATACATTCTATTTTATTCAATTTTTATTCAATTTTTGCCCATAATCAATTATTTAAAGGACTAAAACCTTAAAATTAATTTCAGATAAAGAATAAACTAGATATTCTAGATGCATCTGACATAATCAAGTACAACAACGGCCATACTTGAGGCTCATATAGACTCTACTAGCCTTATATAAAACTTATATAAAATCAGTCTATCTTTCCAAGAATCATCCAAAACTCTTTCCAAGAACCATTCGAAACTCTTTCCAAGAACCATCCAAAACTGAGTAGTTAAACATGAGAAACTAATTAAAGCTGAGATAATGGATTTATAAACTTGAGAAATGAAGAGAACAAAAAAAAGAACAGTTAAAACTTGTCCTCATACAGGCTGATATAATTCTATAAAATGCACTAAGTAATTATGTTAAGAAAGATAAAATACAAGAAATGTAATGTGGAAACCACATTAAAGCCGGATTTTCATCAAGATCTGACTATAAATGACAGAGATATCCAACATATTGAAAAGTTTAACACAAAAATTACAAAGGGAAACAATCCATAATAAAGTAAGGTAGAGTTGTGGTTACTTTCTAATTCTGTTCATCACATAGTATGTTATCATTGTATTAAGTTTCATAAAGATCTGACAATAAATGGCAGAAATATATGGTAAAGAAAAAACTTTAAAAGCAAATGGATGCCCACCTGACCGCCCACACACCTGCCTGGGTTTTGCCAAATTATAAGCCGAATTTTTTCATTGAAAAATCTGGCTATCAACCATGGTACTCCAAAACTCCAGAACTATGGTTAGGCCAACAAGGAATGCTGTGTTTAGGGGTACCAATCTAAAAATATAAAGTTAGGGTAGACCCCCATGTATTTTTAACATGGTCAATTGTAATTTTCACTAATAGTCTTCATGTCAATATTTTTTGGACATAAAATTCAATTTTGAACTACGGTAAAACACTAGATTTGTCATGTGTTAAAAAATAGATAATTTTACACAAAAAAATTTAAGATAAAGAGATTTACTAGGTAGGGTCAGGTTGCCCTTAACTCAGGATTTTTTAAGCCTTACCAATACTGCTCTATGTACACGAGTCATATTACATAAGGAAACTTCACGTATTACATGTACATATTTGTGGTTGAGCATAAAGCAGACAGGAGCTGTATGACTCATCACATTGCATAATCATTTAATGAGATTTCCTTTATAGCTAAATGAGCTGTATAGTTCAATAAGTCCCTTAACAAATACAATATGAATGGATTCTCAACAAAATATCTCTGACATTTGAAATGAAAAAGTATAAAATATCATATCAATATATAAAATCAAGTAATAGGCTCATAAAAAATCAAATAATACGGAGGCTCATAAAGGGCCAAATGATAGATCATATTGACACTATTCTCACAAATATCCCCTTTGGATCTGTTCATGAAACTTCGTCCATGTGCCCCTGGAAATAATAGTCTCAATCTTTCAATTGGCCAGACATTATTAAGTGAATCTCTACTATTTTAAATGGAAATGAGTAAGAGGCATCCAATTGACAAGAGAAGCCATAGAATGGAGATGTCATTCATAGGCCCACAGTCATTGTTTAACAACTACTTCATGAGTAATAAGTAAGACCACCACATAAGTTGAATAAATTGTTAAATCAGTACCCACATCTCCAAATATGGTGATGATAAAGAAAACTAGAAATTTATCATAGGTAAAAAATGAACAGATTTTTATGAAACTTTAAAAATCAATTAATACATAAAATAATAATTTCATCTTTTTACTTCTGATTTTAAAATTTAGTAAGCATGAAACTTCTGAGTAACACACGAAAGTATTATCTTACATTCGTAGAGTAATAGTCATACTTATTTATATTTTTATCTATTGTAAAATTTACTATGAACGGCCTTGACCTTGTACTTGAGCGATTGTAAGGTTTCATTCATAAACCGAAACAAAAAATCGTAAATAAATAACTTACCGCTTCAGTGTCGATTGGTTTAGGGAAAGGGTTCAGTCGCTTCCTCTGTGGAGAAGCAATCCGTATTTCAGGTAGCACGTGAAACATGTTTTATCCTTTTTTCTTACTATATTTTCATTTTGAGGAAGGTCAGCTGTCTGCTAGCTGTTTGTAGACGGGTTTTCTAATTTTGTTAGTCTGACGCCATTTTATTATTAAGCGAAATGGGACATGAAATTGTAACATTTATCTCCCCTTACTGCGTCACCCGCGCTGATTTTTAGATGACCTCCGTAATATTGAACGGCTAAGATTGAAATCTAATAGCTAGATTGAACTATAGCTAAGAATAACAATTAGAAGTGTTCGATTAATAATTAATAACATAATAACCAAAACTGAATGAAAAAACATTAAAAAGAAGCGACTCTTGAAAGTAATTTAAAACCCTTATTAAGGATTCTTGTGGACCGCTAAAATGATCATTTATATAATTATAATAATAATAATAATAATAATAATAATATTTATTTGGCATAGTGTACACATAGCATAATTACAATAACATATATCACAGAATGTTACAAGTAATAAGCTATAACAAGCACACCAACATCAAGGATAGCACAAAAAAGGGCAAGCCCTTATTTCCATTATCGTCCCTAAAGGGAATGTATTTAAAATTTATAACAGATGGCTTATGTCAGTTAAATTTAAGAATTGTTAAATCTGTTTACTCTAGGTCTCACATTCTAACAATTAAGGACCCTATATAAACATGTATACATATAAATTAAGGTCCATGATTTTAATGACCACAGCGAAAATATTTTTGAAAAACAACAACATTGCCTTAAATTTGTGATTAAAAATGTTGTTGAACTTGGTAAAATTGTAAAACTTCCACTTTTACTTCGTGTTCTCAGTAAATCTGCATTGATAAGCGCTGTAAACGTTATATGGACAGTCGTTTTAAAGACACAACTTATCATGAATTTTGACATATGTATTGCATGCTTTTTCGTGGCTAGATATAACGGTAGAATTTCAGTTTGGCACGTAGAATGGATTTCATAATTGAGGCCCTGCAATGAGTACATGAGCCTAGTTCAATTGTAGCGTTTATAACAAGAGCTGTCAGAGGAGACAGCATGCTCGACTAAGTGAAAATTTGTCACAAGAGATGTGCTTGATGATAAGGAAAATGCATATTTTAAAATTTGAATATATAACCATAACAAATTTAAACTAAAAAAACAATATGAAAAAAATAAAGAAAATTTTAAGTTCATGGTAGACAATTTTGAAAAGAAAAATGTATTTGGAGTTATGAACCTTGTCACATGAGATGTGGTTGATAATAATGAAGATACATTTAAAGTTTGAAGTCGATACCTTAAGAAAAAAAAACAGTTGCAGTTAAAACACAAATTTTTAAAGAAAATTCTAAGTTCAAGGGGGATAATTCAGAAAAAATGTATTTGGAGTAATGAACCTTTTCACATGAGATGAGGTTGATGATTTAAAGTTTGAAGTCAATACATAAAGAAATACAAAAAAGTTATAGTAAAAAGTATTTTACTGCACAAAAACTTCAATCAGAAATATGGACGCGGACGCCGACACTAGGGCGAGTAGAAGAGCTCTTTATTTACTTCGTAAAGACGAGCTAAAAAGGATCTTTGTATCGAACAGCAAAAAAACTTTCGTGTCCCTAATCGACTACATTTAAAATCTTGATACAACTGAAACTATAAAAGTATGCCGACACTGACGGTGATACATCGGATACCGACATCCTAGTGACAGTAACAAGCTCTCATTCTCTTTGAAAAGCCATGTGTGACCCATATATGGACGATAAAGAGGAGTTGGTACACTAAGGCACTTCGTAACGATACTTCTGTGAAATATTTGTTGAAATTCATTGACAATGACATTATAGATGGAATTGTGAATAGAAAAATATTTCGAAATATTTTAGGGATCCCTATTTATTACATATTATGTCTAATCGTTGACCAGCTACGAAGAGAACTGTCGTCTGCTCAATTAAATGTTGTCTGCTAAATTTATTATTTTATCTTTTTTTAAATGTCGAAATATTGTCTGAATGACAAACAGTTTGGAACCAAGAACAATTTTTACTTACTCAGTTTTGTCAGAGATAAATACAGTACTAGTAACATTATCAATAACTATACATGGGCCTCAATTTATTTCACATGCTAGCAAACACAAAAAGTCATGAACATGTAATACTTGAAATTTTCATTCTATTATGATGTAAACACTATAATACAATTTTCTTTTGATGTCCAAGATTTATATTGTGTATTTAAACGTCTGTCAAAGGGAGATAAGAATGTCGTGAATGTGATTTAGTCGTTTCGGAAGAAGTCCGTTTCGTTTCTTAGATAAATCGCCCATAGTGCACTAAAAAAATGTCAGCGCCCTATATTAAGTCATTTGAGAAGAGTTGATACATTTTTATACTTTTCATCGTTAAATCTTTACTACAGCATCATGGTTGAGCTTAAAGATATGTTAATTGAAACAAGGTACAAAACATTGCTAATGCTTGCGTCAAATTATCCGGTTTGAGCCACAATCACCCCATCGCGAAATCGTTACATTTCCTGACCATTGATTCATCGATTTCATCCTAAATTTAGAAAACTGACGTGACATTCTACATGTTTCTTAGTTTTTCCATTTTTGCCCTTAAAGTTTGTTTCAACGAATCAGTAAAGAGTGAATTTGTTTGTTGACAGCATTGGCAGACAAAGTATTGATTGTTGACTTGAAATGTCCAGAAAAATAATAAAAAAATATTGAAAGCTAATGCCAAAAAAAATGCCAATTAGTCAGTATATGATACAAGCATTATGAGAAAATTTTATCAGCTTACTTTAAGGTTCAAGTAAAGTCCTTGTTTGCATTAAAAATAGTAAAATGAAAAATGCTCTAACTCTTTTATACTTCCATCAAGAGCAGTGTATTATACATCAAAATGTTCCTTAAGAAACATACAATGTGATGCTGGTAATTAATGTTGATGAAAATGTTTACCAAAAGATGCATTTGCAAAATTGATGCTGTAAAACTGAAAATACTAAAAGACATTAAGATTTTTTTACAAACTTATCTAACATTAAATCATTTATAGAACATTATAGTTCATATTCCAATAAAAGTACTCCAATATTTATAACCTAAAAAAAGGTTACAACAAAACTAAGGTAAATGAAAAACATTTTGACAGATACAAGTGTAATGTGTTTTCACGACCTGTTTCTACTTTCACTTTAGTTTTTCAATTGCATTAGTTTTGTTTTAATATTTATTGAGGTTATAAATATTGCAGTACCTTCATTGGAATGTGTACTATACAGTTCTGTAAAGGAATTAAAGTTAAATTTTGTTGTAACAAAATTTTAATGTAGTTTAGTATTTTTATTTATGCAGCATCAATTTTGCAAATACATCTTTTGCTAAATATTTTTATCGAAATTGATGATGGGCATCACTTTGCATGTTTCACAAGAAACAGTTTGATGTATAAAACAATACTGTTGGTGGAAATATGACAGAATTGGAGCTATTTCTGTTTTACTATTTTTTTAGCAATCCAAGACTTTACATGAACCTTAACTTTCAAGAGTATGACATTTTTGTCATTGTATCTTGTACTAGATCATAGCAGAAATAAATATTTCCACTGATTCCTTAGGGTCCAACCAATTTAAATTCCTTCTTCTTATTAAGTACAACACTCCTTCAATAGACTGAAGATTATGTGTTAGCGCTGAGTTAAAAACTGGTAAAAAATAACAGTGGTGATTTATTTACAGTACTAGACAGTACATGTGGAAGTCCAGCAAAAAATAAACTGACTTTTAAGGATAAAATAAGAACTTTTGCAAATAAAAAATCATTATTCCTTGCCGACATGACTCTGTGGATGGGAGACATGATATTACAACTTGTAACGACTAAGTCTCATGTGATCTTACTTTACTCAGACTCATATGGCACTTGTACACTTGCCTTTAAGCTATATATATGGCGTTATGGTAGCGTGTCTGCTAACTACGGGAAAGGTTGTGTGTTTTAAAGCGCAAGTTCAGACCAAGTCACAATGGATTTTTATCAGAAAACATCTGATGCCCAACATAATTAACCTATTTATTTATGGCGAGGTAGTAGAATGTCTGCTTACAACTTGAGAGGTTGTAGGTTCAAATCTCAGCACAGACCATGGACTAACAGCCTAACTGAGCTGTGTTTCATTGTAGGAGTGGGCGTGGCTGAGGGGTTAAAACGTTGGACTAGTTATCATTGGATTGCCAACTCTGCATTGGTTCGAATTCATCCAAAACCTACCCTGTTGTTTCCTTGAGCTAGAAACTTTATCCAACTAGCTTAGTACTGAGAGACCAGGAAATGGACTCTTAAGTGATAAATCTAAGTTGTAAGAACTTGTTATACAAATGAGCTAAAATAAATTTATAGTATACCAAATTTTTTTCAAGTACATGCATGAATAATGATTAATACTTTAAATCAATATTTTTCAGGTTTCCTCCTGGCTTCAAGTTCGCGTTGATGGTTCTATATTTCCCTATTGGAGTTTTCCTTATTGTTTGTCGTGTTTTGATAGCTCTACATACATATTTGATTGTCTGCCTCTTACCACGTACTGCAGCAAGAAGGTTTGTAACATTTTGTTATCTTGTTCAAATAGTAAGAGCCTATGTCTTCACTTTCTGATAGTTTGAATGGTTAATTATCTTTCCTAGATCATACTTTGTTCACTTGGTAACTTTAATGGGATATATACTTCTGTTCAAAAACATTCATCTTATCTGTTTTTTAAGTATTTGGTGAATGTTATGCCCCTTTTATATCCCCATGAAAAACAAGTGGGACTTGATGAATACCGTGGCAAGCAGCTGTTTAGATTAGTAGTCATCTCCATTCAAAATTTCAAATGGCTTTTCAATCTTCACCATACCTGGCAATTATTGGCCCTCGATGAATAATGCCCTTAAGCTGAAGCTAACTGGGTATTAACTGTATTATTAATTTAAGCTGGTCGAAAATTGCCATCAGACCCTCCTCGACAGTATATTAACCTCTAAATGTTGTATATATATATTTCAGACAATTTGTACGAGGTATGTTAGGTGTACTTGGTATACATATTTGGGTTGATGAAGATAAAAGCCCACCAACAAAGACACCAAAACTATTGATATCTAATTATACATCTGTATTAGATCATGTTGTATTAGATGTTGTTGCTAGTCATTTTGTGGTAAGTTATCTCCCTTGTAATGATTATTCTATAGCAGTTGGTAGCGGCCCTGGATTTCTAATCTAGTGTCCTGAAAGGAGTACAGGTTCAAATTCCACCTGGGAGGTTTTACCTTTCCATGAAAATTGACAATAATGTCAATTTTCCACCATTAGTAAGGTATATGGAGAAGTTTCCGGCCTTGTGAAAGGGTTGGTGAGAGGTGAGTACTAGTTATTGACAAGGGTCCAGGAAAGCTAGGTTAGGTGCGCTGGATGCCTTTATGACCTATACAATGTGTTGCTACGGCATTAAACCCAACAAAATAAATAAAATTATTATATGGCAGAATAACAGGGCGCTGTACCTGCCCTTTTACTCTTATCCCTGTGTAAAAATAGACACTTAAAGTTGAAACATTAAGCATATAATTGCCTTGCCCTTTTTCTGCCTCCCTGTTCTTTTCTGAGTTTTATGTGCTTTAAGCAACTGCACCCTCTCATGACAAAAGGGCTGGTAACATGTATTATTTAACTTTTGTTTTTTGTTTATACATCATTAAATGACACTTTTTGCTTGGTTATGTATTGCCAACAATTCTTCTTATCAATTATAAACTAGTTTTTGAGACCAACTGTGAACTAGTATTAAGATCTAATGTCATAAAATCATGTTGTTATTTTTATATTTACAGCCTTATCATCGTAACGTACCTACAGTATTTCAATGGGTTCTTGGATACAGAGATCTGACACATTCAAATAAACAACAGTTTCTTGAGAACATCAAGAAATTTGTACAAGGTAAGGTTACAGCCTTTGTCTTATAATATTACAAGCACATGCCCAATTTAATGTTTTTACTGTAATTGACCATATTTTCCAACTAGCCTGATAAAGTATACTTCACTGGCTCAATTTAATATTTATCTAAATATGTGAATTGTTTCACTATTTATGTGAACAACTTAGCAACCCAGGTCTGTAGTGCAGGTGATAGCTAGCCAGGATGTGGAATAATGTTTCCTGAAGGAAGCATGGGTTTGAATTCCACCAGGGACAGTTATACCTTTCTATCATGAAAGTGACTATAATGTCAATTTTTCTGCATTGATAAGTTGCAAGTTCTGTGGATGGGTATGTGAGTACTGATTATGTACTGCTATGTCTGTACATACGAACATACATACGTACGTAATTAAAATGAATGACAAAGGTATGTAACTTACCATTCAGAAACCACACAAAAATTATATACTCATTTAGTGGGTTCCAGCTCTTCTGGGCTGATTTTCAAAAACTTGTTCTTATTTAACAAAAAAATGGTCAATCTTTCGATTACATTTTTGGTGGTTTCTCAGGGGATGAGTTACATACCTTTACTATACATATACACATATATGAATAATATTTTTCGCAAGTGAAGGGGGTCTTTCATGCCAACAGCCTGTGTTCTCTTACATAACTAAATATATATTTCAGAACAAGATTTTCCTGTTCTTATACAACCAGAAGGAGTACCTACCAATAATATTGTTGGATTATTAAAGTTTAATACACAAGCATTTGAATTAGAACTACCAGTACAGCCAGTAAGTGACTTTAAAGTTTTATAGATAATTTGATAAAAACACAAGTAGTAAAACATTGTTAGTTAACAGGGCCTTTTCAGTATTTAGGAAAGAGGCATTTTTTATACAGAACAAATGGGGAAAATTTTATCGTAATTTCATAGAAAGGGGAACAAAAAATTCAAGTTAAACTTCAAATTTGGGTAGAATTGCATGATTTTAAAGAAATGTCAAGAGGGGAAGGCGCCTGTAAACGACCTCTGTTATATAAGGATAAAAAGGTCTGCTTGATACCTATTGTAATTTTTATATATACCTAAGTTTCTTTATTTTTTAAAGTTAACTTATTGTCTCACATTGTTGGAAAGTATTTTTCTAAGAAGGGTCCCTAAGCTCATCCTACCACTGAACAACTGCTCCAACTGTACTTAATCACTTGTCCTGGTTATCGGGGTGATGCTTAGATCTCTAGAGCCAAGCTTTTAACCAATACTTAGCTAATAACTTTGACAGTAGCTGACAACTGCCCTACTAGATACAGATGTGAACAGATGGGTTGTAAAATAAATCATGTCCTAAATCCTTAAAGGTTTGTAGGTTAATTAGCTATTGTCAATTTTTTCTCAACTGTCAAAGTTTGAATAATTTCACGCTGAATGATTACCCACTATCTCAATATCACGAGTGTTAGACAAAGAGCACAAAGTCATCGTGAAATTATTCCTGTTTTGACAGTTGAGAAAAACCAAACTATAACTGAGCAGATATTTGTACAAAGTATTATTTCTATGTTCTATTTCAGATGTCTATATCTATGTCCAGATTATCATTCCCATGTGCATTGACTACAATAGATGGTCCTAAATGGACTGATGTATTATGGTGCTTCTTTACACCTGTAACAGTCTTTAAACTTAAGTATGATATAATGTAGTTTTTGTTAGTTTTTATACTTCCTTTCATTCCATGAGATCAGCAAGTCTTTGTGTTAGATTTCGCTAGCACTCGTCAATGAATTGATTATTTTATTTTTCAAAACAAACCCAATCTTTCTATATGTGAATTTTGCATTTATTCTCCTAGTTAATGATTTAAAAACATACCTATTTTTTAATCAAGGTATTTGAACACTATGCACTCATCAAAAAGTGTGTGCAGAAACACATTGGTATTTCTGACCATGTCACAAGCAGAAAAAAGACATTGAATGGCTGCTATTACATTTAATCTTCTTAGGCTTGAAATAATCAGCTATTGATTGTGAAATTGTTGTCATGTATTTGTGAATGTGTCATTTTTTCATTGTGAAAATGCCTAATGGCCCAATTTTCTGGCAAAAAATCTGTCACCTGCTCATCCATAAGACATTCTAATTCAGATGACATGATACCATTGTTTGTTTATAGAACACATCCTGTTACTTGGAAACAAGATGATGAAAGTGTTGAAGAGTTTACAGAAAGAGTTAGAGATGTGTTAGCATCATCATTAAATCTTGAAAAAACTGATTTTACTGCGGCTGATGTCGGCGAATATAGAAAAAAAATAAAAACACCACAACCACCACGTAAGTCTTTGATTTTATGTTTTATATTATGAAAATGATATTTAACCCACGGTTTTTGCGGATGATTTAAGTGTTGGGCCGTATGGCCCCATAGGTTGAAATATTTGGGGACATATAAAATTTACTGAGACTCAGAAGTTTTTACTTCTGGTGCAATTGATATTCTTAGATGTTTTCATAATTTAATTGTTACTGGGGCATGCAGTAGCAAAGATGTCTTGCCTCATGTCTATGTAAGCTAACATTAGAACCAATCAAAATAACTTATACATATGAAATTATGATATCCCTGTTAAATGAAACTAATGGTGGATGTGCCACTTGGTGCACTAATGTAATCTTACTTATTTATAGGGATTATCTAACAAATATCTAGTACTGAAATCATCGGGGTTAATGCATGCACCATTTACAGTTGAATAAAATTTACCCATAATTGTAAATATACATTTCAGCCAAGTCTACAGGTACAGTTCAATCTACACAAAGCTATAAAGTTTTAAGTTCAAGTGCTAGTTGTTTTATGGATAATATTGATATTGAATTAAAGAAAATGATACAACAAGTTAAAGATGTGTTACCTGAAGTTCCTATTACAGTTGTTAAACAAGATCTAGGTTAGTGTGATTTTATTGTTACTGAACAAAGAGTTAAAGCGCAGTTTGAAGTCCACTTCCATATACGTACTCAGTCAACTTTAATTTTTGACTTTCAATTTTGTACCATAATCCCTGATCATTGAAATCACCTTTAAGCAGGTGACGCTTACAGTACTTATTTACTCTTGAGAGTGGAAAAACTGTAGGTAAATTTCTTGCAGGAAATTAGCTGTGCTCTTAGTGGGATTCGAACCCTGAACCTCTTGATCCCTAAGTGCTTGTCTTGAAAATGAACCACTGCTCCTTAGGTGTTTGGATGGTTAAGGGCACAACTTGCGCCATGGTTGGATAAATGATACAAGTTATGTCCCTTTTATACTAAAAACATGAAAAATACAAGTTAAAGTATTTTTTTGAAATGAAATATAATAGTTACAAAATATATTAGGTATGCGTGCTTGAATAAATCTGTAAATATATAACAGAGAAATTAGCGACTAATTGAACTTGGATAAAAAACTACTATGTTCTGATTAAAATACTTATTGTGTGTATAGCGTTTTTTGTCTCCATGCAAGCCACCTATGGTATATATGTTTATCTATTACAGAGCTCACAAAAGATGTAGATATTACTATATCTAATATACTGGATGGTAGAGTTGTATATAAAATTGAAGAAACAGAATCTCAACAACAAGAGTCTTCGTCTCCTAAAACTTGTCCAGATAAGGTAGGGAACATTTTCGTATAGTTCTGCTGCAGGCAGTAAAAAATAGAAAACTTCAATATAAAATATCATCCCCCCCCCTCCATAATGAATTGTTAATGTTTACTCTGAATTCTGTACTTGAAAGTTAATTAAAATTCTATAAATTATCTGTTTACTGCACAACTCAATTTTTGAGCAGAGGATTTAGTTTGAGATAAAGATGAAGGGTTCATAGGAGGAATTGGGAATTTTTGAGACTAGGATAGAAGTTGTTTCTTCATGTGCCATTTGATTTCATTCAATTATTTTTCTAGAAAGAGAAATGTGTGAAAAGCCAAGGGTTTGTTTACATTATTAGTAGTTGTAGATCACATGACTATAGATCTTGTTAATTCAGTGGTGCATACATTTACCCTGCTGATTTAAATGTATGATATTTGTTAGATAATCTCTACACATAGATACAAATAACAATTTTCATCAAATGTGAGAACAGCAGTGTTCTCATTAGAAACTGGCCGCTGACCCAAACAGCTGGTTTGAAAGACCAAAAGACCTGTTAAAATAGGGAAAAAATAAAAAAGAAAGAAAGATGTTGCGCCCGTACCCCCCAAGAAAGCCTATTACTTTTCTATTTGAGCCTATTCAACTAAATCTTAATGATAACACTGGAACAGTAATACTGTAGTGAGTCTTTTATAATTAGTAGGGTTAATGTATGCACTACTGACAGTTGAATAAAATTCTACAATATAATGTATTATTTTATTTCAGGACTTGACATTATTCAAAGCCAGTTCATTTTCCAGGAGTCCAAAAGATCGTCATTTATCTTTGGAAGAGAGAAAAACTTTAATGTTAGATACGGCTAGGCTTAAATATAAACAAAAACATGGACTTATTTAATTTATATCATTTTGTTTCCATAACAACACAAACATTGTATAAAGATATGTTAATATTATCTCATTGTGTAAACTTACCTTTAATTGAGTGGTTAGTGTTTACCTACCTTAGTCAGATAGAATATACTCAGGTGGGGCCAAAGATTAAAAAATCTAGTGATTATTTTAGAATGCAGAAAAGGGCAGGGATGCAGAAAAAGGGGCAGGGAATATTAGAGGGCTGATGTTTCTAATTACTATTTTTGCATAGGGATCAGCATAGAAAGGGCAGAGAGAAGATGAAAAGGGTTGGGTGAAGTGCCCTGCTTTTAAGTTTTAGAATAGTCACTAAATTTACGCAAAGTCATATAAGAGGCCGTTAACATTGGAATTATGATTACCGAGGAAAGAATACTTGTAACTCTAACTCTTGTGCAACTAGATTTAGAAATTGTTTGACCAGTTAGTTGTTTTTTACTTTTAATGATGTTTAAGATTGATTGATAGACTTATGTTGGGATGATCAATATTTTGTATAATTGTGAATAACGCACAGGTGATAAAAGTATCATAGTCTGACACCAACAAACAAATGTCAGTATAGGTACATTTGGTGCTTTTCACAAAAAATCTTACGGTAAAAATCATCGTAAGTCAAAAGCAAAAAACATTAATAATACTGTCATTTTTTGGCCAATCATGTAGAATATTGTATATCTTTTGTATATCATATCATAGTTATGTTTATTATCCTTCTAACTTCGAACTGCAAAATTATGAATATGACTTATGGTAACTTTTTTGTAAGAAGTTTTGTGAAAAGGTGCAATGGTGTCCACTTGTCAGTTGCCTAGCTTGGCCATCATTTCAAAATCTTTGGTCACACAATAAAATTTTGGTAGCCATAGGTGTGTACTAATTTTGGGCCCTGCTTTTAATTTATTTCATATTTTGGCCAATCTTGTTATAAACTGGAATTATTGTGTTTCTTTGGTGTGAACATGTCAATTCTGTAATTTTTCCATTTGTCACATTGTCATTGATTGACACAATGGGGACATATTTGACTCAACTGTTCCAATGAGACAATATGTCATTTAGACCCCAAGATAAAACCTGCAAGGAGGTTACACTCAAAGGTCAAGGTTACACTCCAAGATCAAGGTTACACTTCAAGGTCAAAGGTCATTGAGTTGATCTTGGTCATTTTTTAGGGATTTTGGAAATAAATGGCAGAAAATAGGTGCACTGGAAGCTGGAAATTTTCCTGAAGTGTGATGACCAGTCATTTAACCTAGTTTAGATGACAAAATCATTCTGCAACTTGTAATACATTCAAGTTCTTTTTTTGTTGTTGAATTCAAGCCCTGTATAGAAAGTTGGATGATGTATACATTTTATTGTTAAGACTTCACTTATTAGATATATTTATGTTTTTTATTATATAAATATGTACCTTGCCCAATACCCATATCTCTTGCTTGGATTGTTAATGAATTACCCCCCTCTCCAAACCCCCCTTCCCCTTTATTACATTTTTTCAGTTTTCTCCTATTAAAGAATAATTTTATTTATTAACATGCATTTAGATAGTGCTTCATTCATTTATATTGATTCATTTAGTTTTGATTTTCCTTATATTGTCAAAATTGTATTCGACTGTCAGCGGCACATATGTTACCCCTGCTGATTTAGATATTTACTACAGTACTTCTGTATTAGCAATCAATAATAGTGTATTTAAACCAGTGGAGTTAATGTATGCACCACTGACAGTTGAATAAAATTTCACAATACCTTTAGTTAAAACTTTGACTTTCAATAAAAAGTTGGTATTTTTGTGTGTTAAGTTTTGAATGGCTAAGTAAGTCCATGTTTAACTATTTGCTGTTAAAATGTTGATTTAATCAAAGGTATCCGTTCTTTGGAGTACCAGAATAACAACACAATACAGTCTAATCTCTATGAGTGACAACCTATATTATGCTACTTTTTTAAATCAAATTTATAATTCTATCGACCATGTCTGAAAGGAAAGTGTTAACATTGGATGATCATGTACAGTATTGTACATGGTATTTATAATTATCATAATTGCAATTTCATTTATGTGCAGTCTAGGAAATTAGAGGGTGTACGGTTGCCAGGGACAACCAATTTCTAGTTCGGGCAACCAAAAAAATTTCTTTCGGGCTACCAAATTTTTACAAACATGATAAAGTGCTAGCTGCTAAAATGACCAGTTTGGGCTACCACTTTCATATCCTAATTTTTGTAGACTGTATGTGGATGTTTTAAATAATTATTGTTACATAAATACAATCTTAAATAAAATGTAAATGTAATTTCTACTTGTAACTACATTGTATATTTACTAGTGAAATAAATGTATTGATTCTCAATTGTTTGTTACATTTTTCTGTTAACTAGGTCATTTTGTTAGGCAACCACTTTTTGTCTGTCCCAAGGGTTATCATAGAGATTAGACGGTAGTTTGTCATTAATAAATTCATTCTTTTGAATTAATGTGAAAATTATGAAGGCAAATGCTTGTTTTATGGTATACTTGTTTGTTAATTAGTTCTATTAACTTAGAATATTGTATTTTGTTTTGATTTTTTGTCTGTTTTTTTATAGTATCCCTAGTTGATATACAGTATATGTTAGATGAGCTATTGTTGCTTGCCTATAGCCTCAACATAACTAGTTCATACTGGATTATCTCCCTTGTCTATACCTTCAACATTACTAGTTTATACTGGATTATCTCCCTTGTCTATATACCCTTAGCATAACTAGTTTATACTGGATTATCTCCCTTGTCTATACCATTAACATAACTAGTTTATACTGAATTATCTCCCTTGTCTATACCACTAACATAACTAGTTTATTCTGGATTATCTCCCTTGTCTATACCATTAACATAACTAGTTTATACTGGATTACCTCCCTTGCCTATACCATTGACATAACTAGTTTATACTGGATTATCTCCCTTGTGTATACCATTAACAATAGTTTATACTGGATTATCTCCCTTGTCTATACTCTCAACATAACTAGTTTATTCTGGATTATCTCCCTTGTCTATACCATTAACATTACTAGTTTATACTGGATTATCTCCCTTGTCTATACAATAAACATAACTAGTTTATACTGGATTATCTCCCTTGTCTATACCATGAACATAACTACTTTATACGGGATTATCTCCCTTGTCTATACCATTAGCATAACTAGTTTATACTGGATTATCTCCCTTGTCTATACCATTAACTTAACTAGTTTATACTGGATTATCTCCCTTGTCTATACCCTTAACATAACTAGTTTATACTGGATTACCTCTCTTGTGTGTACCATTAACATTACTAGTTTATACTGGATTATCTCTCTTGTCTGTACCATTAAAATTACTAGTTCATACTGGCTTATCTCCCATGTCTTTATGCTGATGGTATAAAAGATTATCTCCCTTGTCTATATAACTTTAACATAAGATAATTCGGTATAAACTAGTTATGTTGAGGTAATATAGGATTATCTCCCTTGTCTATATATAATGTATGATACAGAAAATAAATATCTCTTTTATTGTTTACCTTTCTATATCTTTACTGAAATAAAATGTTGGAATACTGTTAGTTTATTGATTTATTTTATTTCATGAACTAATTGACCAATTAAAGGTTTGTTTCCATTGTTTTAAGACAATTAAAGGTACCTAACCATTGTAAGACATTTTAAAAGCTTCCTGGCTAGCTCAGTTGGGAGCACAAAAGTGCAAGCACACTGATCAATGAGTTGTAGGTTCGTTTCCCAGACACTCTTAACATAAAGCTTAGTCAAGAAAAAAAATTCTACAGCAATGCTCATTCCTAACACCGATTCTAAAAAATGTAGTGCAGCTGTTTGTTACTGATGGAAGAATAAGCCTGGTAACTTGTTTAACGGCTAAGTCCAGGGATTTAGCCTATCCAGAAACTATGAGTAGGATGACTGACTGCCATGATATGCCCTATACAATGTGTTGCTACAGTGTTAAACCTAAACAAGGACAGTGGCACTGGAGGCTATGTGCAGGATTACATATCTATTGTACTGAAGGGGTTGTTGGTTTGAACTTCACATTGGCTGGTTATACCCTTCCATGAAAATTTGACTAATGTGTAGATTTGCCTCAATTAATAAGGTAAGTGAATAGATTGTCAGACTTGTGGAAGGTAAGTTAATCTACTGATTATACACAAAGGTATTGTTCGTATTATCTCAACTGTCAAAACATGAATCATTTCACAGTGAATGCGTTTGTTAAAATTATCGTCGTGATACATCCAAGAGTTTTCGAAAGTGTGTATTATGATCGAGTAAAGCTGCTTTCGCTGTATGATATGTTTTAGTCAAGATATATTTAATAACAATTAGGCTGCCAGTACAAAAACAATGCATTCAGTCACTGTGAAATTATTCAAGCTTTGACAGTTGAAAAAAAACAGACAATATAGGATAGCTAGGTTAGGTGAGCTGGGGGACATGAAATTTCCATAACTTGTTGACACAGCCTTAAAACCCAAAACATAAAAAATTGATCATTTGAATTAGATATTTTATGACTTGTGTCACCATGGAAACCAATTAGTATTGTAACATTAATTGATTATTAGTTGTAGTACAAGATAGATGTTATAGTTTGATAATTGTACAAAAATTAAAACCTTGAAGCATTATCGTACAGAGTTAATGGATTGTGACTGAATGATTAGATTTATAATACTATGGTGGGGTATTTCTGCCATCAGATGACTTAATGATTTGTTAGTCAAGTTGTTATTTAGTTACATGAGCAAGGGTAAAAGTTTTAAATATTGATACTGATTCAGTATTTTGGGAAAAAATAACTTACGAAATTACACTAAAATGAGACTGTTTTCAGTATTTTGAAAGTAAAATTTCAGTAAAATATTATAAAGATTGTCAACTTTCATCCGTGCACAAGTATTTAACTACTTACTAGTAAATGTTTCTAAATAAAGTCAATTTATTTTGGAACAAAATTGTTTTTATGAACTGTGAGAATTTGCAGAAAAATGACTGAAATGAAATTGATTTGAAGACAGAAAAAGTCCATTGACATGCAACTCAACCCATTATAACTCATTTATTAATCCATATGATGGGGTCTAAACATCATTCGACCCACCATTGAAAATATCAACATCAGAAGCCACCCCCACTCAATGGAAAATATTCTCACTTGCAAACTTCATCTCAAGCAGGAATATTAATTAAAGAACAAATATCAATTGATTGTTGAACAAACATAAACCTTATCTTGAACACTTATTACTAACACCAAGTCGATGTAAAGCTCATTGACTTTAATCAGAGAAGAATAATTAATTTAGATTAGATGAAACACACTAATCAAATACCTAATATGAAATCTATTCCCAGCTTTATGTGTGGGCAAAATAGTTCAATCTAGAGATATATACTTTCTTTTACTGTTAATTGTCTTGCAACATATGTAGCAGAAAGAAAGGAGAGTATGATTTCAATTCCAGAGGTCAAGGCCGAGTTTGATTATCAGCAGCGACATGTCTAATCCTTTCATGATAAATACGATTGATTTTTCCTGAACTACAACAAGTTATTAGGTAAACACACACTTGTTTTTACCAATTTATAAAATATGTCATTTGCAAAGAAGAATGTTTAGTGCAAAGGATTTATAATGTTTTTCGTAAGACATACTTATATTCTATTCAGTTCTAACACAATTTTTTTTAAATCATATTCTTTATTTAAACAACATACAATTGATCACAATAATCACAACAAAGGAACTTAATTATAATGTCTACCATAATAAAATAGAAATATAATGTAATATGATATAATATGACATGATATGGTATGGTATGATATGTGACATGATTTGATATGATATGTGACATGATTTGATATGACATGATATGACATGATAAGATAATGTAACATGATTTGATATGACATGTCATGATATGGCATGATATGACACAAAATGACATGATATAATATGATAAGACATAAAATAATATATGATATGATATGTGACATGACATGATATATGATATGCAATGATATGACATGGTATGAAATTATATGACATGATATCATAAAAACAATGTTTAAAAGAAAAATATAATTTAACAATGATCGGTTTTCAAATTGACCTGGGCTAAGGAACATAACCTTAATATACAAATACAGCTACATGTAATTGTGACATTACTGATATGTTTTCTGTCTCGGGTCAATATATCAAACTATAATATATAATAGATTTTTTAACAAGAAAGATAACATAATGTTTTATATTCAACAGTTCACTCAATAACAATAAATATACTTTCAATAAACCACAGACCAAAGTACCATAAACGAAACTATTGGCAATGGCTTTCACAAATGAAGCTGTTGCAAACATATTTGTTGAAAACAAATCAAAGACTTAAACCATTCTCTTCATCTATTTGACTACAATATAATAATTCAAGATAGCCCACAAATGATGTTGGCACAAATAGCAATAACAAAATAGTTTAAATTAAAAAAATGTCCAAAAGTAGTTAAGCAACAAAGTTGAATCCCATAAGCCAATTCCAAACAAGTTACTCTTCTTAACAACAATCATCTAAATTGCAATGACCCCTTGCAACAGAAGCGGCTTTTTAATAATTATGTTTTGGCATTTGGCTGACCATCTTTGGTATCCCAGGGTATCTACAATAATGAGTACCATAGGTTTTCGACAATGCTGACTGTTGTAAAGAGAGAGTTGCTAGTTGCCATTTAATCAGTTCGTGATACTTTGGTCTATGCACAAAACTATACATACAAGTATATATCACAGATTTATACAATAATTTGGTCACATTGACTTGGTGACATACTCATGCCATCATACAAACACATAACTAACAAGTTTTAAAATTAGTGTTTAATATAGGGAATGCACTTTACTAAGTTTTGAGAACTTGTGGACAGACTCTTTGACACTTGATGCTTTACTGGTGTAAAAAGGTATAATGTCAATAAATTATGTTAATACTATAAGTGGTTAACTACCCGTAGTTACATAACCAGTTAATCATTTATTAACTTTTAGTTAAGTACATGTAATTATCTAGTTATATGACTAATTAATCACTTGATTTTCTCATTAATTGAAATCTGATGGCAGAAATATGTCACCATACATTGATCATTCAGGAACTTTCCATTAGTGTTTACTCAGGCAAAGAAAATTGTAAACCAGATGCGGACAAAGACAAAAAGTAATAGAATATCAAATAACTAAAATGAAGCTTCGGAAATGTAATTCCTTGAAACAATTTTAACTAATGAAATAACGACAATATACATATGAAGTGATCATTCTATAGCAGAATAGCAGTACGCCGCATCTTGTCATTTTTCTATCCTCTCTGCAAAAAAGTTGCTTTGAAATACCCAGCCTCGGATGCAATTTGTCCCTTTCGCAGCACCCGTTCTTTTCTAACATAAAATTTATATGCGACCATAGCTCTTATGTATGCAATTATTTCGATTAGTAATAGTCACTTACATTGACTCTATGGTGAATGTCTTACTCAGAAAATGCGAATTATGAATAGACAAAATTATGGAAAATTAAAAACCCAACGTTTGAAGATGCAATGGAGACTTTTCTTACGATGACATGCTCTATAAATCGAAACTTACGAAATGAAAACAATAAATGCCCAATCAATAAGAAAACACACATTATCTTCAGCTTTGGACGTTATTGTAGCGACTCCACGATTGTTAACTTGTTAAGCTTTAAATCATAACTGACTTTGAAGGGAAAACGAAACTACCAAAGTCAGCCAATGAAAGCACACATTAGACGCTGGAACCGTACCTGTACCGTAATGGAGAGGGCAGTGGCATTTAAACCCAACCGATGTTTCCTATATAGGCTATAATTATTGACAAAAACTTGTGTATTTGAATGTAGGAAATACAATCGACTTTTTAAATGAAGAAAAATGTTTAAACCACGAGTTTCCTCGATTTTTACAGACATATTGCGGTTGTCAATCGACCTGTACGCCTTCCCCAGAGAGGCATTCATCTCTAGACCATAAACTTATAACCAGCACGTTTGAACAAAGTATACATACTTTGCCAAAGGCTGACAACTTCACTACTTGATACGATGGGACGGAGAATGACTAGAGAAAGTATTTCGTGCATGAATTCCACTTAGGTACGTAGGATTGCAATGACCTTGAGGATTGTAAGGGCTGCAAGGAAATCGACACCCACAATCTCTGAATTGAGGGTTGAAATGGTCCCAACTGAGCTAATATGGTGGGCTAATGTTAGATCGAATACAAGTTTATGACAGGAAGTTTTACCTAAAGGAAAAAAAACATCTCATAGAAAATAACTTGTTTGTTGTTTCTATCGTTATCAGGAATCGATATTCATTTCATTCTTTACATCATTACATGTTAATTATTGAAGATATCAAGTTACATTGATCCATTTATTAGCTTGTAAATTAGACGTGAAGATCACAATCTGATAGTGAAAGCCATACTCATTTGTGTGAAAGAAAGTACAACATATTAATACAATGGCTTTGAACTTCTAACCATATTGTGATAAGTAACAAATTGTTTACGAGTATTTTAACTAAATTTCGCGGTCCTAGATGAATTTAAACATTGACCCGTTCAGACCTCCTCTGCCATTCACTACGAATAATTAACTAATTTAATAAAAGATCGAGGTGCTTCGAATGACATAGACCTTCTTGGTCAACGAACAAAATACATGTACCTTGTTGTCATTATAGCTCCATTGCAGGTTATTGAATACAAAGTGACGTATCGGAGCTCTACGAAACATTCTAAAGTAAAAAGGACAGGAAGGCATAATAAAGGGACAGGGCACATCGGAGGATTGGTGTTTCAAAGAAACTATAAGTCCGCATAGAGAGGAAGCAAAATGGGACAAGAAGGCACAAAAGGGGCAGAGTGCAGCAACCTGCTATTCTGCTTCAGAATGATCACTAATCAGCTCTGCTATTTCTTCAGATACCTACGTTAACTAATCAACTACACTGATTGGATCTCCCCTCTCTTTTATGAAGCTAAGTTATTAATTTTGTAACTACATTGTATATGGTTAATTTCAAAATGCAATATTCATTGTACGGGTATAATCAAATATTCTTGGAAATATATTCATTAAGATATGCTTGCGGGAGACATGAAAAAATCGAAGATTCCAATAATCTGTCGTGATCTACCCTGAATGAAAATCAGAACTCTGTATTGATTCTTTGTAAAATACACACTCTCGTCTCGTCTAACGTCACGTGCAATACGAGAGTCGTTGATATGATTGTTTAAATACAATAACATGCACGTACAATGAATAAAAGATTATTCAATATTAAATGGCTGTATATTGATTAAACCTGCGTAGGGGAATTGTGAAGAAAAAACATATTAAATACAGTCTAAGCTCACACATTTTGAAAACCCCGGCACCGACCAAAATGACAGGTTTTACGGACGGAGTTATTGCGGATTTTCAGGATAATACAAGTATTTTTATAATGGTATCCGAATTGGAACCGAGGAAATATCTCGGACTTAAGAAGATTGCGGATTTCCAGAGTTTCTGATTACAATACACGTATAGTTTACACTGTAGCTCTACATGCAGATTTCGGAGCGAATTATTAATTGTTAAGAAAGAACAGACATGGCCAAGTGTTACTAAATTAATAATACATCAGAATTCCATCATACTGTCTACTTATTTATGAACATTGTCAGACGTTCAGGTGTCCATGTTTGTGACTGAACTCAATATCAGTTCGTATTTCCTGTCAGGCTGTCACTATTTCATCTAACATCGAGCTAGCAATGTAACAGTTGAGAAAAAAGGCACACCACGATTGCTTCATGCCTTTGTGTGCATGGTGTCGTTGACAATGTTTCATTATATAAATTCATTACCTATTGCTAGAAGAACATGTTCTGCTGTTTTTTTATTTATCACTGAATCCACTTCGATCTGGTTCGTGATGGAAAAGGCTTCCCACAATGTGTTGATGCTGTTTCTGTTGTTGCAATAAATCATCTTATTAAGGAAATGGAAAACAAGATATAAAAAAACAATGTAAAATAAAACAGACGTACATTAAATGAAGGAACTGTTTCTCGTCGTAAGTTAATCATTCAAATGTGTTTACAAATCCCGCGAGATCTCGTTAAACCATCTTAATCACGTGGTCAATGGCGGCCATAGCAAACATGAAACCCACATTTCTCCACATATTGGCGCCAGATTTGCTGTTATTGTCGTCTGGTGGCTTACAATGTTTTATATCGACTGTGTCCATGGCAACAAGGTTCTGTAAAACTGACTGCACAATGGTGGATGAAGGAGATCGTCTGTCATTGTTTGCTAGTGTGAATTTCTTTATCAATGTTTTTGGTATCGTTACTATGACACTATCATTGTCAATATCAGTCTGTGTAGCTATGGTCTGTGAAATAAAAATGAGTGTAAAACATGTAAGGAACAGCAACGGTAAAAATTACAGATCTCCACACAGACAAAACGCAAAGAGTGTGGTATTTTAGATTTTTTTTTGTTATTCCAAGGACGCTACAAACAAATAGCGAATACAATAATCTAGAGGGTCTCTGGCTTGAAACGGACAGTGACAAAATTTGCCTTTTTGGGATTAAACCAGTTTTTATCGTGCACCAACCTCACACTTACCACCACCAGGGTCATGTAGGAACAAATAACAATCAAATGTCTAGGTAAAAAACTTCAACCCGGCCTTTACCCGACAATGTAGCTCACAAAAGCACTTGATCCCCTACAAACAAAAAAGCTAATACAAATGTCAAGCTAAAAAGCAAGTACGTACTGATGACTTTAAAAAATGTGCAAGCCAATTTTTTTTACAACTGACTAATCTAATTGTACTGATATTTTACGGTGACCAGCGCACCCTGGGCTCTTGTTAATAACCATAACTAACATGCCCTTCCACAAGGCCATCAACTACTCCATATACCTTACAGATGGACGCAATTTGACATTCATGACACATTTTCTAGGAGGGGTATAACTGCCTTGGTGGGATTCGAATCCGTTCCACCTTCGAGAAACCAGATTCGAAATTCTGATGCGCGATCAACTGAGCTATGAACTCAGTGGTTTGCAATACTTCAAAAGTAAATACATTGTACATTTAAACGGATTTTACTAAATTAAATTTTAAATGTTTACTTTTAATTTAAAATCTGAATGTTTTTAGGCGAGATGATCTGAAATAGGAAGACATGATGTGGTTACGATGTTCAACTGTTAATCTAAGTTCTAAGAAATCGTTTAACAATCGAGCTAAAATAAATCAGTATAAAAGTGCTTGCCTGTCTGTCTCTCTCATGTCGTCGGGCAGCATTTGCTGCTTTTGCAAGTTCCTTATTTTTCGCAGACCAACGTGAAACATTCATTATCCTCATGGTATATCCACAGTATGGTCTAGGACACTTAAAGTTTCCACATTCACCGCGTCTGTGGGAATTCCTGTCTCGTATTAAATTAAACTCCTGTGATGCTTTTTCTCGAAGTGACGACACACATTTTTCACAGTATGAATGTCCACAAGGTAAAATCCGAGGTTTTATGAAGAACTCATCACAGACGAAACATTTTAACCAATCATTGAGTTCTGTATCCTCTTTGCTCATTGATAACTTCGTAGTATCATCCGACGACGAGCTGTCGGCGTCATGAAACAAATTTGACGACCAAGCCACCATGTTTGTTTGTTTTATTAATACAACGTATTGCTACACGTGATTAGCGAGACTTAAATGTCATGTTGTAAGCTAGCACAATGAGTTAACTTGAATCAATCTATACATAGAATGTATTGATTACCTTGTACGATGAATATTAATACGGATAGATTCCCAGCAAGGTGAGAGAGAGAGTATGAGAGATAATTGCAAGCAGATTGATATTGGTAATCTTGTAATGTAGAGTACAGCATATGTAGTGCCATTCAAAGTTACCTATAAATAAAGGTTATATATGTATATTTATTAGTAAGCTAATAAGACACCACCACCCTAAGTGGTAAATCGCTTTGAACATCATTACACCAACAAGGCACTCATAGAACATATTAAAATTAATACTATATAAAATGTTATTGTCATCCTGAGCATCTCCTATCGTGGATGCATGAGTTCATTGTACTGTTTACATAAACATTTTTTTTGTACGAACCGTATATACACTGAAATAGTATGAATATTGATAATTTGGTACCTTTTAGTGTTATACTAAATATACGAAGTGACTAATTCGACCCGCTATTAAGACCAGTCTGTGTCAAAAAAAAACAGGATGTCTTATTAGCGGAACTTTACAGTATTTGTGAAGTTGAGTTTTATTTGGTTGTGGCTTACAACCCCAAAAGAAATTGACAGTTAATGATTCTTAATGGAGTGTAAATTGTGGTAATTAATTTTTTTATACCAATATAAACTATAAAGGCCCACAGGTAAAATAGAATAAATGTGCAAATGTGCACATTAAATCTAGGGTCAATGTAAACAAACAAATTCATTGCTTCAGCGGTTTGATTCATTGGTGTGGTTTTAACAAGATTGTGCAGTAAATCATGCGTCTCTTAAAGTAAGATTTACAGTGTGCTTCAGTTAGTCTAATTTTAGATGTTTACATTATCAGGCTCTTTCTCTCAGACTTTCAATGAAGGGAAATAACCAATACGGGAGTTTATACAAGTACGTTCATACAGAGTTACTTCCCTTAGAAGATATTTAAACAGCTTCGTTCTGATTGGTTATTTATGAAAACGAAAGTAGAAAATTTGACCAATTGATATCAAGCACGTGGGAACGTAATATCCGGCGTGTAAACTGAGTGACAGCTGTGTGTGTACAAAATTCGAAGTTACACGTCACGTTGTTATTTTTTTGCAACATTAATAACAGGTTGATTAACGATCAAAAATGCAGTTTGATATTCGCAGGTCAGTGTTATAATTCCCAGATTTGACTGTCTTTTACGTTTGCATGTTCATGCAACGCTTGTTTGCATTCATTCATGATTCAATATTTTATCTAAAGTTACACTTGCATGAAAACTGAGCTTAAGTTTTGTTATTGACTTACGGACTAATTGGCCATCAATGATTAGCAGGTGCTACGTTTCGAGTAATTCATATAGATCTTCCATGCATTGTTTTCATTCTGTTGAATAATATTCAATTGAAAGAAAGATTCTGTGTTAATGATTCATGTACAAATGTATATATCCATTTATTATTCATAATTTATTGTAATTTGTATGCAAATTGCAATGCCAAGGTTCAACTAACAAACATTTTATCTCACACTGACATTTCATTGTTGACTTTAAGGGGGGGGGTGTTGTGTAACACATAATGGCAGACAGTGTTATTATTTTTCAGGCCATTTTGGGGCCGAAATTGGGCCCCATGCCCCTCGACAAAAAAGTATATATTCTTCCCCTACCCAGGTAAAAAATTACCCTTTCAGTGTCCTAAAACTTTTGTACTTTTTATACCCCTGCTTTGAAGAAGAGGGGGGTATACTGTTTTACCCTTGTCCGTGCATGCGTGCGTCCGTCCGTTACAAAATTTCCATCGCAGTTTTCTCAGCAACTATTAATGCAGCAGCCTAATACTTTGCATATTGCTTCATCCCATAGTCCCATGTGGTGTAAAGCGATTTCATGCTCCTTGCTCATCTACTTCCTGTTTGTCGCATATTTTTAGATTTTTGCGGGGGTATCACTAGTGAGCATTAGCTCACAGATTTACTTGTTTATCTCATTTTGCTCATTCCTCAAGCATAACAGAGAAATCACAGATGAATATATGGGTTCAATAGTTAAAATTTTATATTGGAAGACAGAAATGATACTCTGTGAGAGGATCCATGTTATCTCAAGTATTGACAGTAAAGGAATTTTTCCCCTGGTTTGGTTTTTGTCGCTATTCTCCACTCAAAAAGGGCCACCTTTCCCCTAAGAGTGAAAATAAACACTGGCAGAGGAGGGTGTAGCCTCACTCATAAGGGGGTTTCCTCAGACATAGGAGTGGGCAGAAGCCTCACACAGGCCCCTGTCAATGGTCACATTTTAGACTCTTTAGATACATGTAGTATCTATGCTTGATAGTTATTAACAAAACTACAATACATATGTTACTTTGAGCTCAGTTTGCTTGTGGCAGTAAATTTTTCAACCTAGGTCCCAACAATACAAACTTGTCAGTTTGCTACTGAATATGCCAAACACTTGAATAATAATTAATATGCTTTGATTTGTTGAACAGTCAAACATACCAAGTTTTACAGTCCATGGCTAATATTAATCCTAAGCCTGGAGTTCAATGGGGTCAAAAGATTTGTCTGAAGATCTTTTAAAGCTGATCTGAGTCCCTAAAGTACTGCAATTTAGAGATTAAGTATTTGAAAGTTTTGAAATTTTACCCATGTAAATAAACTTATTATATTGTGTTACAGGTTTGATATCTACAGAAAGGTTCCTAAAGATCTAACACAACCAACATTAACTGGAGCATGTATCTCAATATGTAGTGTATTGTTTATGATGTTCCTATTTTTGTCAGAATTAACAGGATTCTTACAAATAGAGGTGTAAGTTATTATTTCATATTACTTTTGTGTTTGGAGGTCCCTCCCCTTTTATAAGAAATTGACACTTTGTCAAACTTCAACTTAGAAACAAAAATGGTGTGACACATTGATTGCGTCTCTTAGACTAAAGGTTGCTATATTTTTGTAACTTTACGCTTGCTACACTGTTTATATTTCTTCTGTTAATGAATATGTCTTCATATAGTGGCTTAAAGACTGTATAAACCTAGGTGGAAGTGCAGTTGGTAGCGCACCGGGGTTTCAAATCTAGTGTCCTGCATGGTGTACAGGTTCGAATCACACACAGGGAGGTTATACTTTTCCATCAATATTTGAGAATAATATTAGTTTTCCTCCATTATTAAGGAATATGGAGAAGTTTCTGGCCTTGTGGAAGGGTAGGCGAGTATTGGTTATAGACAAGGATCCAGGAAAGCTAGATAGTAGGTTAGGTGTTCTGGACCCCGCAATACAACCTAAAATAGTGTATATATGGCCTTAAACCCAGTATATAGAATAAGACTTCATACAGTAACTCTTATGGTACAAGTTACATGTCAACTGTACTAAGAATATTATTGATTAAAAACATCTGTTCCATTCTAAATATTTTATTGCCAGTAATGTTAGGTCGCACTCTATCAGCATGGTATGAGTTGTTTCAGCTCATACATAAATTATACAAATCAAGAGTTGCAGATTATGGACAGGATACAAGCCTAAGAAATCTTGGGTTCTAATTCTTCACAAGAAATTCACCTGAAATTGCTTTGTTTGTTTGTTTTTGTTGGGTTTAATGCCATAGCAACACATTCTATAGGTCATATAACAGCGGTCAGTCGACCTACTCACTCCTCTTGGAAAGGCTAAATCTCTCTGTTAACTAACTACTAAGCGCATACTTTCGTCAGTGACTTACGACTGCCCTACATAATTAAAAATCATTGGTAGAAGGGAGAATGGCCGTAAAAATAATTTCATGACCAAGCTTCACAAAAGTATGCGCCGCCCAGAAATCGAACCCACGACCCCTCTATCTGTTGACTTGCGTGCTACCAGCTGAGCTAGCTGGGCAGCTTACCTGAAATTGCTTCACACTACTTATGTGTAAATGTTTACTGTAAAGGCTACTTGCTAAAGACCAGTATGATATTGGAGTTCATTTGTCCTCTGTAAAAATGAATGAATGTTAAATTATACATCAAAAAAGGTTACAACTATTGTAGGGCATTCTCTAATGTAGTTATATCCAAATATATGAATGATGTATTCTTTATTGCAGTATGAGTGAACTAATAGTTGACGATCCAGTAAAACACTCAGAAAAGATTCCAGTATTTCTAAATATAACATTACCAAATTGTAAATGTGACTGTAAGTATATTATATATTACACATACTTAGAGCCCTACATAAGGGGTTTAACACTAACAGTGTCCTGGGATTCCAAAGAGCCCAGAAACTTGTTATTGTACATCATAAAATCATATTCTGACAAGTTTCAGAATGTGTTGCAAGTCTTTTGGTCTCTGATCATGCCAAGCTGTTTAAAGCATTTGAAAGAATTCTTTAAAACATCATTGAATAAATCCTTATAAAAAATAAAGCAAGATATGATTCAAACTCAGTCTACGAAATTTGGTTATGGAAGGGGTCATACGAACAGATCATTTTAAGAGCAGGCACTATATCTTGTCAGTAGATTTTAGTTGCCCTGAAATGTCATTGGTTGCTCAAACTAATAAGATGTTGTCCCGGGCAACCAGACTCCCACTGATTTCGAAGACTGCTGAAACTATGGTACATGAACAAGCAATTATAGTAATATTACAAGTGGCTTACTAGCATGATCAGTTTTTTTTCAAAAGTTCATTTGTCCAAAATCATTTGAAAAGCACTGTATACCATTACTTTTTAACTACCATATGTCTGTTTATGAGTTAGTTTTATAATTATGAGTTGTAAATATCACTATAATTATGTAGTAAGAGTGGTTAATAAGTTCATGTAAATACAGAATACAAAAATGTTTTTTTTGCCTCGGGCAATGAAGATGTTAATTAGAATTTGAAATTTATTTAAGTGTATTGATTAGAATACATTGACGTTTTTCATGTATAAAATTAATGTACTGTAGATTAATATATGATAAAAATGTACGAACTTATATTTCAATTAATAGGAAAATGTTACATCAATATAACATTATCTTAAAAGATGAATGTATCGACATGGTGTTGAGTCAAGAAATGAATTAACAAAATTAGTACATCTCAGAATTTAGAAGATTCTGTCATAGCCTATATTTAGACAGCAGACAATTTCTGTAACATAATCAAATGTACATGTATATTGATTTTCCAATATCTTTTTAGTTGGATTTTTCAACAAAAAAATGGGCTTATAGTTTGGCAAAACTTGGGTGGGCGGTCGGGTGTCCAGTGTCGTTAACAATTGCATTAAAGTTTTCAATTTAGCATATATTTCTGCCATTTATTGTCAGATCTTTATGAAACTTCATACAATGATAGCATACCATGTGATGAACAGAATTAGAAAGTAACCACAACTCTACTTAGCTTTATTAAGGATTATTTCCCTTTGTGATTTTTGCATTAAAGTTTTTAAATCTGGCTTTAATGTGGTTTTCACGTTACATTTCTAGTCTAATATTTTATTTTATTATAATATTCTAGATTTAGGATTAGATATACAAGATGATATGGGTAGACATGAAGTAGGATTTAAAGATAATACACAGAAATTTCCTGTAAATGAAGAAGAAGGTTGTAGAATGGAAACACATTTCTTGATTAATAAGGTAATTAGATCATCATTAAATCTGCTTCGCTGTTTGTTTTCATCTTTAAGGGAAAGGTAGCAGGACCTTTAGGGGATAATAGAGAAACAATAAAATGGTAGCTTTTCCCTTCGTTTTCAATACTTTAGATAACATTTGCAAACTGAGTAAAATTTTCAAATGAATATTTCTTATTTAAAATTTCAATAATTGATACAATATATTCCCCTGATGTTTCAGAAACTAGCAATCATGAAAGAAATGTTTAAACATTTAAAGGCAAGAAATTTTGGTACCAAAGATGCCTGAAAAAATTGATTAGAATTATATTTACGATTGTACATTCCTACAGGTACCAGGTAACTTTCATGTATCTACACATTCAGCTGCTAGGCAACCAGAAAAAGGTGATATGACTCATATTGTACATCAACTTAGATTTGGTATGGAAATGGAATCAGGAAAGGTAATATAGCTGTGATTTAATATGACACTTTTACTTCCTTACACTCTAGTAAGCTTTTATGGCGACATAGTAGATTGTCCATTTACAAGAAAGGCTGTTTGTTCATTCCAACAGGGAACAATTAACTTGGCTAAGCCCATTTTGAAGGGTAAACAAGCTGCAAAAATGAAATTACTGGTAGGAAGGTTGTTGGTTCTATTCAAGAGGGGTCACTTACCTAGCTAAGCCCTTTTTGAGGGGTAAAATAGTAACAAATATGAAAGTGGGGGAAAAGCTTCTTCATGTTCAGTGCCTTTGTTTATATCTACTAACAGAGTAACACTTTTAAAAGTAAAATTACTTTCTTTTTTAATTTTAAACTATATAAGCTACATGTGTATGTTGCTATGAGATAAAAGTTAAGAAATTGTTATTTTGTTTCTATGATTGAGTATTAATTGTAAAGTACATACACTCATGCCTTCACACCCACACTCACTGCCTCACATAATTTATGATGTTTTACATTGAATTTCAGGAGGTAAAAGGTTCTTTTAATCCAATGGAAAATTTAGACAGATCAGAAGGAAATGGTAGGTTTTTAATTTAATCAACCTTGCATTACTATAAAAGTTGTTTTAAATTGCTGCACTTTAAATTGATGTGTATTTAAAAAAAACTCCATGGATGAAAGTTTTCAGGACTGGTTTTTGGATGCTCTTTTTGAAGTTGAAGTTAATGTTAAAAGTGCAGTTTAAAGTCTGCTTCCATATACATATTCAGCCGACTTAACAATTTTGCATGATAACTCCTGATCATTGAAATCACCTTTGAGCAGGTAACCCTCACAATACCCATTTATACCTGGGTGAAGCAAGCAACTGCAGGTTAATTTTTTGCTCCAGGAATTTAGCAGTGCCCCCAGTGGGGATTGAACCCGGGACTTCTCCATCCCTAAGCAGGGGCTTACTACTAGATCAATGTTCCTGCTTTTGTAAAAGCTACTGAAATTATGAAAATTAAGGAATTTCAGGACTTAGAAAATTTAGTACTTGCACCTTTAATTATGGTTTCTTACTCATTTAATGCATTCTAGATTTCTCAGTTATTTGATAGCTTATGTTACATTTTATATATTTCCTATTACAGCGATGGCAACCCATGATTACATTGTTAGAGTCGTACCTTCAGTTTATATAGATATAAATAGTATAAAAAGATATCCTTACCAATATACATACTCATATAGGGTAAGTAATAAATACTTTGATTTATTATTTAATATTATACATGGGTCTGGAATTCCAATTGTCCAAAACAAGTGAATTCAAAAACTTGTCCAAAGATTCAATACAAAAAATGGGATAGAAATATTTACTTGTTTGTAGATATAAATGTACGAGTCTGACAAGTCGGGCAAATGAATTCCACACCCCTATTATGAACGGGGTTTGACACTTCCTATTTTTAATAGTGCTGCAAAAGGAATCCCTGATCAGTTATCCAGAGATTGCTTCTTGATGTTAGGAATTTCTCTAATAAAAAACTACGGTTTTGGATACAGATCAGCTATTGCAAATTGTCGCCTATATTAATGACTTATATCAATAAAATAACCCAATATAATGTCAAAATTGTTTGTTTAATTTTCATGTTCATTTAAAGCATATAAAGTTTATAAATTGTCTAGTTGACCATGGACTGTTTATGGAAATTAAAATTTCTTATTAAAATATAATCGTAGTGGATTAACTGGATAATCTTAACAGTTCTTTAATAAAGAGAGTAACACAAGAAGGTTAAGTTATGAAGGCTAATTAAGTGGTGAATAATTGAAAACGTATTATGATAGATTTTTGAAACCTTTAACTCTGTGTGGCTTAGTGGTTTGAAACCTTAGGCCTTTACGTTGACAGAACATCCCTTTAGGGATGTTTAAACACATGTCTGTGGTGTGATAGTAGATATATACTTCATCTGACTTGCAATTTTAATATATGCTATCATGACCTGTTTTATGTTGTTTAGTGCAGTAAAAGGTGTGAGGCCTATAAAATTTATTACAAAATTGGTAATTTATTAGCTTGACTACCCAGTATTCTGATTGTGGTGTTATGTTACTTTGACTGAATTTTATACTTGAAACTTTCTTTGCTGATATTTATTCTACTGAAAATATTCATTCAAAACTTCATACTTGTTTAGAGTTACCATTGGATGTCAAATACCAAGTCCTGATATCATTTTTGCTTACACAAACACCAAGTACGTCCTATCATGAGTATAAATGTATTACATATACATGTATTATAATTATACCCCTGCTTCGAAGAAGGGGGGTATACTGTTTTACCCTTGTCCGTGCGTGCGTCTGTTACGAAAAATTTCCGTCACAGTTTTCTCAGCAACTATATCATGCAGCAGCCTAATACTTTGCATATTGCTTCATCCCATAGTCCAATGTGGTGTAGAGCGATTTCATGCTCCTTGCTCATCTACTTCCTGTTTGTCGCATATTTTTAGATTTTGGCGGGGGTATCACTAGTGAGCATTAGCTCACAGATTTACTTGTTTATACAACTTTGCTCAGAGATAAACATTTTTCACAGAACTTTTTAAACATTCAAGTGCAGAGATTTTCAGCAGACTTAAATTTTAGTTATGATTCTTAAATACATACATGTAAGAGTAATCAATATTATAGAACTATAATGTACATGTATTATAATATTTTATGTAAATCAGGAAATAATACAATATGGGCACGGAGGTCATGTGATGCCAGCTATCTGGTTTAGGTATGAATTAAGTCCGATTACTGCCCAATATACAGAGAGAAGAAAACCATTCTATCATTTTCTAACCATGGTAAGTGATGTATGTGTTGATGAATACAGAGCCCCTAAAGGGTCACTTTAAGGGTTCAGTAGATGAAACATGCATGTCAGTTGTGCAGAATGTTGATGTATGATATAAACACAGTGATATGTCATCTTGTCTGCTCTGTATCTTTTGGAGGGGAGGGAGGTTGTGTTAACACCTTGGCAATGCATTGTATAAGTCACACTATGATGGTATCTGCTTTTTGTAGTATGGTGTTGATTGAAATACCTAAAAGTATTAGATGTTTTTAATGTAAAATGAAAAGATTTTTCCTTGCAAACTTGAAAAAAATTGCCTTAGAGTATTGTGCTTCGTCACAGAATATTTACCATTGCTGTAAAGTTCTGATAAAATGAACACCTTGGCTATGGCAATTTTCATCATTTATTAAGTCCTGAATACTTAATTTACGAAGGAAAAGGTAACTATATTGAGATCATTCCTCTTTAAAGACCATGAATTTTGTACAGTCTTTATAGTGGAACTTTTTCTGTTGCTATGTATCATGGGTTGTTGATGTAAAAAATCAAAATTCTAAGAAATATGAAAATTGAGTTGAAATAGTCTGTTGTTTATATGGACAGCAAACAAACAAGATGTATATATCCTGTGTATATATTATATATAACATTGCATTTGTGTATGTTAAATGTTTTATGATAATTGATTGATAATAGAAGATCAGATAATACTGTGAGAAGATTGTTGTGAGATTTACTTAGCCCTTCTTTTATTGATACTTTCAATATTTCAAAATTATCTCCCTTTAAATATTTGACTTTAATTCTAATTACCTCCCTTACACTTATTGTATTGTATTCAGGAACAGATACAGTCCAAACATATGGACCAACCACACTACCAAAAAGCAAAGAGGGAATTTTTTTAAACTTTTGGAGATTTTTTTTCTCCCCAAAAATATAGAACAATAATAATTTTAATTCATTAAATCATCTTACAGTATTATCAACTTACTAAATCAATCAATTACCAGCATGTTTTATGCTATGATATGATGTTATATTGATATTACAACTATAACAGGACAAAGGTAGGGCACAGGGAGGACGTATGCCTGCTGTATGGTTTAGATACGAACTAAGTCCTATCACTGTACAATATGTTGAGTCAAGAAAACCGTTTTACCATTTTTTAACTACCGTGAGTAAAGGGTGACACTGTGTTTAGACTTGTATGATGTGTAACTAATAATAAGAAGGCTTTTCTGGTTTCTAACTTTAATTCCTTCGTAGTCATTGCCTTAAATGTTTTTTTTTTAATTCTAGACCAAATTCTTATGCTACATAGTGTAGGGCTGAGTTTTCAATTAGCCAGCAACTTCTCCATAGTCATAATTGATGTTGGAAAATTGGTAATACTGTTATATTTTCTTGGTAGGGTATAACTGCCCCAGGTTGGATTCAAACCTATACCCCCTTTGGGAAACTAGATTCAAAATTCTGATTGGCTACTAAAATGTGCTATGGACTCTGGTCTAAGAGATGATTGTTATTAACTTATAGGGAATGAAAGTTAAGTACTGGTGGCACCAGTCTGATGCATACCAAAAATGCTGGTAAATTAAATGAACTGTAAACCTTTAACAACATGGTCTTTTCAAAAGGGGATGTAAAAGTAAACAAAAAGGCAACATTATTTTTTTCTCTGCTTGATTTAAACTCTTTATTATAGAATTGAAAAGCTTTCTTATGTTCCCATGCTTATTTTCTCTTTCTTTCACTTGCTTTCATATTCAGTGAGGTTTTATTTATACGATAAATCATAATATTTTGTTTTAACTTTTCTTTTTCTTTAACACTATTTATCTTGTAACATCATATAACTGTTTAGATTATGATTAACTTCTTAATTTTTATTTGTGCTTCACAATATGGAATCTTGCATTTTCACTGCAGTGAAAATATATAAGCTTATTCTCAATTGAAGTAAAAATATACAATATATTACTTGCATTTGTGCTTCACAATTTGGAATCTTTCATTTTCAATGCTGTGAGAATATAAAAGATTATACCTAACTGTGTTGAAAATACACTTGCTTATATTTTTAATGCTGTGAAAATGTAAATTATAATATTTGTACTGCAGTGAACACTTCTGCTGCAGTGAAAGTAAAATTTGTATACTTCTACTGCAGTGAAAATTATTATTATAACTCACCAATACCAAGATTTAATATATTCTCTGTATACTTTTAACTAGCAACTTCACTTAAAAGCATGTTGACAGATCTGGGCATGTGTGTCACATTTCTTGGTTTTATTGCTAAGTGCAAAATCTGAAGAAATTTATTCTCCTTATTATTTACATTCTACAAAAATGGTGGTTGTCCAAGACAACCAAAAATCTACGAACAAGATATCATGTCTACCTGGTGACAATTATTTTAGAGGGTTGCATGCAATTTGTTTACTCTTTACTGTGAAGCCTCTTTTCTTTACATTCAAGCATCTTTTCTTTACAATTAAACATCTTTTTTTACTAGAGAGTGTCTTTTCTTTACAAGAATAGTTAACAAAGATCGTTTTTCAGACAGTAAAATCCTGGTCAGAATTGATGACTTAGATTGGAATCTAAAAAGTGTTTTAATTATTATATGTCAGCATGCTGGTGAAGTGGAAAATAATCTGTACTGTATCTTTAAATCTAGGGTCACTGAATGGTTCTAAGAATGACTCCTGCTGCTTTAGAGCTGGGTATTGCTAGCTAGTTTGTATTGTGATATGTATCATGATTGTAGCATTGTATCACAATGCGATTCACAATAGTTAATATGCGACATGCACCTACTATTTGTTGTGGAGGAGACAAAAACAAAAAAGCAACATCCCAGTATTATTGTAATAGGATAATTGCACAATTATGTGAAAAACTGAGGGTGAAATTGCCTTTAATAAGAACACCTTTCTAAAAAATAACAAGGAAATGAACAAAACATGTGCTCAGTCTTCATAAGAGCATGATAAAAACTTAATATCTTCATTTATTGATAGTTTAAGGTACTATTGCAATACGCTATTGTTCTGTGAGTATCACAATGCATCAATGTATTTAGAATATTTCCCTAACATTATTTAGTCTCAATGGTTACCAGGTGTCAAAATCAATAGTCATTTCTTTCAAATTAAAAAATATACTCCAATGGCTATAAAATGGCTCAATTTGTAACTCAAGCAACCCAGTACTTTCAGTGCTTTGATTATTGTTTTAAATGTTCAATATTTGATATATTTACAGGTATGTGCCATCGTAGGAGGAACATTCACTGTTGCTGGTATATTTGACTCATGTGTATTTACAGCTTATGAAATTATTAAAAAAGCTGAATTAGGAAAACTTAGTTGAGCGTGAAAAACAGTAGTAGAATAAAATATATATTATGTGTTAAAAGTTTACTTTTAAAATATGAAATGATTGTATATACTAGACAAATATATACTATATTTTTATTATTCTTTTACAAACAATACAATAATGTTGCATTTCATTGTAAACGTTGCTATGAGTTGTGAGTTAAGATGAATGTATTTATGTATGTTATTTGTGTGGTAGTATTCCCCATGTCTCATATTTCAGGAAACTTTGTCTACATTAACAAGCTATTTGAACTGGTAAACTAAGTGTCTTACTGGACCATTTACACAGTGGCAATACCACATGTCTATGACATCACAAGTGCTACCATTTCAAGGAAATGGTGAAAACCGCACTTACTGCTCTTTAAAACTTTGAGTCAAGGCTGATATTGCACTGTTTTCTTCTGCAAACTGTAGCATTGGGATGTCATAGTAACATGTAATTGCCATCATAATAATCATATTTTCACTTCGAAGTATTTTCTTTGTTTACAACAGAACAGAACTACATATTAAACTCAGATTTAGGGTCTATATGCACATGATCTTTAGTGACAACTTCGAGGGTTGCCTGCAAGTCTGTAGTAAGTGCATTGTGAAAAAAAGCAAGTTACTACAGTCTTGTGGGCAACCTTGGACTTCAGAAGTAAACAGATTTGTTTTTAGCCTATTTTTCTTGCCAGACAAATGATTGAATGATGTCAAATAGCTTCTAGAATAACAACTACATGTATTTTATTTCTAAATTGACCCTGGAGTTTTAATCCCGAGATTCAAATGGTTTGCTCAAAAATTCAAATCGAAAAGGAGACTAGGTCACATGCAAAAATATTTATGCAGAGGATTCAAAGTAAACAATTTTAACTCACAAGCTTAAGTGTGCATTTTCTGACAAACGAATGTGGTAATTATACCCCCGCTTCGAAGAAGAGGGGGGTATACTGTTTTACCCTTGTCCGTGCGTGTGTGCGTCCGTTGCAAAATTTCCGTCGCAGTTTTCTCAGCAACTATATCATGTAGCAGCCTAATACTTTGCATATTGCTTCATCCCATAGTCCCATGTGGTGTAAAGTGATTTCATGCCTTGCTCATCTACTTCCTGTTTGTCGCATATTTTTAGATTTTGGCGGGGGTATCACTAGTGAGCATTAGCTCACAGATTTACTTGTTTTTTACGAAATGATGTTTTCAATGTTTTGACTGCTGCAAGAAATTTGATAAAAACAAGAGAGTTTGTTTACAGTCTTGAGATCATGCGACTATAAACCTTAAGATATCATATTACAGTATATGAGTATACATGCATGTAGTAACATGCAAATCTTGGTAGTAGATATGCTCAGGACATGTAATGTTGAAATACCCTTTTGTGAAATCTAGATATATTAGATTACTTAAAAAAATAAAAGTTATATACTACAGTCTACATGGATGTATAATTAACTGTGTGAAAAACAGTTTTATAGTTAATCTTCAAGATTTTGATACATACTATAATTCAAATGTGTGATATTTGAAAAAATGGTTATAAAAACTTGGAAATATTTAATGTGTATCCCAAGATAAGAAGGAAGTTAACTATCTAAATACGTAAAAGAAGCACTTATGATTAGGTCATCTCATGTAAGCGTTTGACTTATTATCCTTAAATTCTTTCATTGAATATAAATAAACTGATTATTTATCTGTATGTAATAATTTTCCCCTCCTTTTGTATGTTTATGTTAAAAATATGTTGTCATGTCGTATGTAATTGTATATATATGTATATTGTATTTATTTGGGTGATGAGCATTGCTCAAGCCCTTTAGTAAAGTTTCTGTTCTGTTCTGTTCTGTGAAAAGAAAACTTTATTTTGTTTGACTTTGTGTCAGTGATAATATGTAACTTTTGAATACATAGGTGTGGTCATGTCATTTCATTGAATTTATTTTGATATTGTAATGATTAGTTTTCTAATTGGGTTCATTACAACTTACCCAGTAGTCTCAAGAATTTCCTGAATTTATATTATGTTAGAAGTTGAGACCTTGAATTCACAAAAAATCCTTCGATGTGAGTTTTCACTTGATGAGATATTACATTTTACCAAAAATGAATTCTTTATTAGGATTTTCTACCTTAAAATGAGTCTTCAATGTCAATTCTCAATATGTTCTGAACAAATACTCCAGCAAAACTTTTCACCTTTCTCTCAAATACTTACCGGTATGTTATAAACAACATTTTGATATGAGTGAATACTAAAGTTAACATTTTTTGTAAATCTGGGTTATGTTCTATTCAAATAAAAGCAATTACTAAAACCAACATTACAGATATACATTGTACTATATGTTTATTTTACTAATTTTTGAATTGCTTACTAGTTTGTTTTCCCTGTGTGGATGTGAGGTCTCAATAATGTTCCACAGTTTGTCTCTGTCTTGGGCCAGTGGTTGTGTTGTTGAACGACTGTGTCTCTGGTCCTGCAATAGTTGCAGTTCTTTGTAATATATCGTTGTTGTCGAGTCAAAACCTTATAACTTCAATTCCCAAAAGTAAAGTTACGAGAATTTGACTTGTAAGTGATAAATATATAATCGTATTATTACAATGTGGAACAAATACACCTACAGTTTATTTTAATAACTTAGTTCAAATTGTCAATATCTGTGATTTTACAGCTGAAAATTTCAGTAGGCCTATAGTTTTGATATACTTGCTATCAATATTATTTATGCATGAATGTTTATTGATAAAAGTTGATAGAATCTTAAGAGTGTGATTGATTTTTGTGAAACATTGTTTCAATTTGAATGGAGACAATTTTTGAAGAGCATAAAGTTATAACTGATGGATCCAGTCTGATAAATTAAGTTGTACAGTGTATATACATTTGTTACAACACAGGAAGTGCTATACATTTATATTGATTGTCATAATACGACGAGTATTTAAACTGTGATGGTCTTAATTTTGTTTTCTGTAAAACCTACAGTACCCACCAAAAGTTTGGAGACACAAGAAATTTACTACAATTATTGAATTTTGATGATAATTTTAGTTGAATCATTATATTTCGTATACATGTTTTGAGGTATGGTTTGTGATGAAATGAAAACAAATTTCCTGAAGGCAACCCATAGGATTCAGCATCCTGACATCCTACAGCCTCCAAAACCATGTTTATAGTAACTATTTTCCATAACATAGCTCTTATGCTATTTTTGTAGTCTCCGTTATAAATTTAATGATAACCAAAAAAAAAATAAAGCAAAATAAGAGGCGTTTCAAAATAGTTATCAAATTTTAGATAAAAGCTATTCAGTAGGCCAACTAAGTGAAAACGTCACCAAACTTTTGGTGAGTACTGTATATACATGTATAACTATTGCGTCAAATTAAACATCATCAGAAATAGCTTTATACACTTTTAAATGTTTGAGAGTTAGAAATTTGTTTTGTTTTGTTCTATGATATATTTAGTCTATGTTTAATGTCTAGTCATAAGTAGGTATTATGTATTAGGGATGAGATGATACGGTCATTATACAATATGATACATTACAGGTAGTTATTGTAAAATTACAAACATTCATATTCTTACATTTATGATCACGGGTTGTCCAAGGGTTGAGATGTCTATACCTGCAGGTTGAGTTGTCAAAACTTCGGGTTGAGACGTCCATGGGTTGAGTTGTACTGGATCCGTTATACAAACAGCCACAGAGGTTACCCGGTACATTTCTTGAACGAATAAGGCAAACCTGTCGTATGCTGATATGATTGTCAGCATCATATTGCGATATATTGTGCTGGGCCACGATATGTTGGTGACCTGACGTATCGATATTGTATCAATATACCACCATATCGTCTCATCCCTATTATGTATGCACATAATACATGTAATTATATAAAAATTTTAGCAATAGCAGAAAGTTATTTAGTAATTATTGTTAATTTTGTATAGATATCTAAATGCAAGCAATAGGCCTACATAAAAGGAGGGTTTGACACGTACTATTTACACCTTCTGGTTTTCTATATTGAATAAACTTGTAAAAATTGTTGACATTATTGAATGAATTACTGCACGTGTGCAATTAAAAATACATGTACATCATTTATTATTTCAATGCATTTGATAAAATACCATTTTTTAATAAAACCTATTCTATGTATTGAACGTCTCCCAAATACAATTGATCGTGAGATATTTTTAAGTTTTGAATAAGGTTGTGCATGTTTTATTCTGTGTCTGTCAATACCATTTTTTATCTTCGATGTATGTTAAATTACTTTGATTTATCTTGTTGATATCATTTTCTCTTTGTAACTGTAGGTTAAGTGCATTCCTGCCAGGATAATTAAGTTGTATTTTTGTGTTATTAGGAGACAATGCAATATGATACAATAGTATTCTTTGCATGAAGATATAAAGATTTAAATAGCTACAAACATGAATCAATATGTAACGCTAAACATGTGGCCTGTTGCCTAAGCCCACTGCTACTTATCATTTTGTGCCATGGTACATTTCTTACACCAAAAGGAATAAGTTTGTAATATCAAAGCTTTTAAATCTAGTTTCCAGATTGGGGGTTAAAATATCTGGGGCAGTGATGTACACCCTTGAATATTTAACAATAATGTAATTTTTCTGCCAGTATTAACGTATATGGAGAAGTTGTTTGCATTGTGGAAAGATAGGTGAGTATTGGTTATAGATCAAGGTCCAGGAAAACTAGGTTAGGTGAACTGGCCACTGTAATATGACCTGAATTTGTTTCAACACTGTTTAACCCAATAGGCAAGTTATTTAATGATTCTAATTATATTATAATATGTTATCACAGCAGTCGCGGCCCGGCTAGCTCAGTTGGTAACACATAAATAAGTCTACTGATCGAGGTGTCGTGGGTTCGATTCCCGGGCGGGGCATACATTCGTGGAGCTTGGTCATGAAATTATTTCTACGGCCCTTCTCCCTTCTACCAATGATTTTTAATTATGAAGTGCAGTTGTCAGTCACTGACGAAAGTGTGTGCTTAGTAGCTAGTTGGTTAACAGCTAAATCCAGAGATTTAGCCTTTCCAGAAGGAGAAAGTAGGTTGACTGACCGCTGTTAAATGACCATACAATGTGTTGCTACGGCGTTAAACACAACAAAAAAACATATCACGGCAGCCGTGTCTTCTTACTTTCCTTAATTCTATGCTTTTGTCAATCAATGATAAATCATGAGATTTATTCTATTCTTTTATTATTAAATACTCTTCTTTCTTAAATCCACTTCTTATTTGCTCAAACTAATTGATATTGAATAAAGAAATCTTGTAACTTTACTTTAATACTTATTATCTTATTTTGATAAGGCATTAGGCCATGCCATACCGGAATTTTGTTAAGCGTCCGCGTGCAGGTAGGTTTTAGAGTCCTCAATCCAAAAACAAAACAAAATTGTTGTCAAAATTTTCTTAAATAATTCAGATGTTCTAGGATTCGATAACGACAGTTTCGTTTGGGGAAAATGTGTTCGGCAACGACAGTATTCATCATAAGCAATTTATCATAACTGTGCCATTAATAAAATATATATTTTATGTGAAAAAAAACCACACTAGTCATTTTACATTAACTCAGACCATTATTTCATATCATGGTTATTCTTTTCATTGAAAAATATACATTGTATAATGCATTGTTTTTATCCCAAATATTTGTGTTTTCGGTTTGTGTGTTTTTATGAATAGGTACCTAGGTTTGTCAAACTTGAGTTGACGCTTAACAGAATTCCAATTTGGCATGGCCTTATGCAAAGAATCCATAATGCAACTGTTGCCTAGTGATTTCCTATGAAAAGGTTTGCGACCAGGTAGTCATTTGAATCACTAGCTAACAATAGGGTGCAAGTTTTTTTCTTGCTCACTGAAAACATTTAGAACACTTGTGTTTTTCCAAATGGCTGCCCCCTTTGTGTAGGGGTTTCTTTATTTGTCAGACCACTTAAATGAATATAAAAGATATGATATTAACAATGCTCAAGTTATCTAATGTGATAAATGTACATATACAGTCTTTTAATGATGAATGCTTTTTTGCTGTTAAGAAATTCAAGTTTCTTTTTCTATTTAAATAATTTTTCGCAAGCATTTTAAATTTCCTATTTCAAGCTTTGCTTTCTTTTGAAAAAAATGTCAGATATGAATGTAAGGTGAGAAGCCTTATGAAAAGGGTATATTTGAGCCATAGTTACAAAATACATAAAATACGTACTTTGTTTCCTTCCTGTTAATGAATAGATTGATAAAGTTGTTTTACACAAAGAAACATTGGGTGTGGTTTTAAATGAAATTATTTCTATGGTTCAGGCGCGTAGGAAGGAACATTGGGGCTGCATATGTGGTGGGTACAGGAGGGGAGTCCCCTTCTGCTGGTCGAAATTTTTTCAGAATGTTAGCCTATGAAACTCGATTACCAGTACTTTCAGTACCCACTGTTTAAGAGCAATCCTTCAATATGTGGAATGAAAATTAACTTGCGGTTCCATTGCGTCTGCTTGTCAGAATATTTGGGCCACGACTGCGGCCCCTTCTCCTACGCGCCTGTGTTTTTTTTTAACTTTTGTTTTTTTTGCAAAATTTTGTTGTTAGAGAGTTGTTTGTTTTTTATTAAGATGTACATTGTTTGAATACAATATTTTAATGTTTGTTTACATGCATTCCTGTTAATTGGTTATGGTGATTTGTTATTAGTTGTATGTCTTATATTATTATAATATTTTTATTTGCTTGAATGGCTTAATAATGTTAGTGTTCAATATCGTTTAACTGTCGGTGGTGCATTCATTACCCTGCTGATTTAGATACTTAAAATCTTGTTTCATATTCCCTGTACATAACTACTGATGTATATTTTTATCCGCTGCCCCGCTAGCTCAGTTGTTAGCACGCAAGTCTACTGATCGAGGGGTCATTGGTTCGATTCCCAGACGGGGCATACTTTTGTGAAGCTTGGTCATGAAATTATTTCTATGACCATTCTCCCTCCTATCAATGATTTTTAATTACGTAGGGCTGTTGTCAGTCATTGACGAAAGTATGCGTTTAGTAGTTGGATAACAGCTAAATCCAGAGATTTAGCCTTTCCAGGAGGAGTGAGTAGGTTGACTGACCATCGTTATATGACCTATACAATGTGTTACTACAGCGTGAAACCCAACAAACAAACGAAACAAAAACAAAAAATAATATTTTTATCAATAGTGAGTGCAGAAGTATTGAAGTTAGTATTTAAATTGGGGTTAATAATTGAAATACTTATATGTACAAAAACTATATTTGTCTGAAAATCCCCATACATAAATACTCACTACAGTACTTCTGTACTCATTTTCAATAGAAATATATATATGTATTTATGTACAGAGATTATGAAACAAAAGTTGAGTATTTAAATCAGTAGGGTTAATGTATGCATTAGTTTAAAACTTGGGTCCAGCAAGGTAGGCCTTTTTAGGGACCACAAGTATGGCAACTTACTGCGGCACATGGCTGAATAGAAACCTTATGTTTAAGTGCAGTGTGAATCTTATTACATTACTTTAAAACTTCATGTATACTAAGTTATGTTGAATCTCAAACAACTTCATAATTGTGTTGTGTCATATATCAAGGGCTTAACAAAATATAATTGCAACTCCCCTTAATTTCAAATGGAGTTACAATAGTGTTTCATTCAGCCCTTGATTTAACTGATATTGCTGGTTAGCAGGCTGGAATAAATAATTTAAGAAAAATTGTAAAAATGGTTTGTTTCTTTGCTCCCAGATGTATTCTGAAATCTATGTTACTATTGTAGGTTTCCAAGACTGAATGAAAAAAAAATGCCCCTCACCCTTCCTATTTTTTTGTAATATATATAGGGTATGGTATTAATTTATACTAATTATTTTAGCTCAATAGTGAAACAAGTTCTTACAACTGAGATTAATCACTTCAAGTGTGTTTCCTGGTCCCCCAGTACTGAACTAGTAGGATAAAGTTTCTTGGTCAAAGAAACATTGGGGTAGGTTTTAGATGGGATTCAAACTACATGTAACATGGAGCTGGACTATCCAAGGATTACCAGTCCAACATCATAACCACTTCACAAAGCTTGCTTCTACAGTATACTGTTTACTAAATGTACTATGCAAATAGACCTAATCCGGAATTCAAATTTATGGGTTTTCCGTCCATGCACAGGCAGTACAAACAAAGTTTTCTACACATTATTGCTAAACAGCACGAACTATGGATTTAATCCTATTGTTCTTTTTACATGTGTTTTCATTGTAACAGTGAAAGTTTGTTTGTACCGGAGGGTAAAACCCAAATACTTGAATTCCTGATATAGTCTATTGCTAAAAATGCTGATTGTTAACTATGCCCTGTTTTCTGATAGGGCATTGTCCAATAAGTATTTTAATAAGCTGCAGTTCATACAAAAAACAAAACCACTTTGTATAAAGAATGCAATAAACTAATCCATGACAGGGGATGCTCAGGATGAATAAAAATATTATATTATTGTTGTTGATTCAAAATCTTGTAACTTCAATTCCAAACAGGGAAGTTATGAGGTATTGACTTAATAACGACGATATTATATTAATTTCAATATGTTTTTATGAGTGTCTTGTTGGTGATACGGTAAAGCATTCTACCATTACAAGCATGATTGAGGAAGTGGTGGCTTATCTGCCACACTTTTTTTGAAACAATAAACTATACAATTTCAATACTGTCTTAACTTTTGAATGGATTGTTTTATTTAATGATTATAAAACATGTCATTTTATTTTTAGCTCGACTTTAGGAAGTAAATGGAGAGCTCTCCTACTAGTCCTAGCCTTGGTGTCCATATTTCGGAATAAAGTTTTTGTGCAGTAACTTTTTTATTTCTTTAGGTATTGAATTCAAACTTTAAATATATGTTCCTTATTATCAACCACATCTCATGTGACAAGGTTCACAACTTAAATACATGTTTATCAGAATTATCTCCCCTTGAATTTAGTTTTCTTTTGGTATCGACTTCAAACTTTAGATGTATGTTCCTATTATCAACCACATCTCATGTGACAAGGTTCATTACTCCAAATAATTTTTTTTTCTGAATTATCTCGCCTTGAACTTATAGTTTTCTTTAAAAAGTATTATTTTTTACTGCAACTGTTTTATTTCTTTGGGTGTCAACTTCAAACTTTAGATATATGTTCCTTATTATCAACCACATCTCATGTGAGCAACTTCATTACTCCAAATTTTTTTTTTCAAAATTAATTGTCTCATGTGAACTTAAATTTTCTTAAAAAAACCCCAACATTTTTCATACTTTAACTTCTTTATTTCTGAAGGTATCATTGTCAAATATGTATGTTCCTTATCATCAACCACATCTCATGTGACAAATACTTACTTAGTGGAGCATGCTGTCTCTACTGACCGCTTTTGTTGTACTAACTATGACTGTTTAAGACAAATTGTTTTTATGAAAATGTGTATAAAGATTGAAGATTAAATCTTTTTAAAAAAATTCTAAAATTTATGCAGGATACATCACAATAGAGTTCAAAATTATAATACTATTGTTAATAATAACAACAAAGCTTTCATAAAAAATAATTAAAAATATTAGACTACTAGTCCATAAGTATTCAACTGGCCATTCCATTACCTAAGGTTATCAAGATCCTCGAGAATCTTGATAACCTAGGGGTATGAGAATGTAAATTGGCACGCATGGCATATTTGTCAACAGTATCTAAATTTAGAACAAAAGCAATTCTGAGTGTGTGTATCAAATCAATAGTTTTAAACTATCTTGATCATCTCATATTTAGAACGGGTGTGATTTAACTTGTTACAATTTCAAAGAGTAATGAATTAAGTCCTGGTTTAATACCTTATCACAATTAAATATAGCCCTGTAACATGAACATTGTGTCTTTAAACATAGTTGGTTCAATTAGGGACTTTAGTCAGTTATCTCTCCCTGATAAAATCAGAAGCAATCCAATTGGTAAGTAGGTCCTTACAGTTGGAATCTTCAGATTTTATCATTGAATTTCTATGTAAGGATAACACACTATTTCATCTAATATCTTTCTTGTTAATCAAGATATTTACAGAAGTGATGCCATTTAGATAGTTCTTTACCCTGAAAACCTAGCTTGAATTTCAAACAAATGATTTACAAATAAGTTATTTAAGATTAATTTTGGCATATTGACATAGAAAAGGGTAAATCCGAGTAATCCAACCAATTGGAGTTACCTATTTCAAGAGTATACAAGGGGAAATAACTGACTATTGTCCCTTATTACAACCACATTTTTTGGGTTCCATTAAAAATTACATTTTAGGGGTCTAACATTTAAACAATTTAATAGTTTAAACTTTTTTATTGATATATCATCATATACAATTTACAAATGCTCTATTTTACAATTTTACGATGACACTATTTATAATTAACATAGAATGTCTAATGAGTCTGTTTATATAAGTAAAATAATGTAAATACTTTTAAGTTATTATATGAATATATATTTGGACTCAAACACAGCTTGGAAAGTCATATTGGACGAGCCTATCGGCTCGTCCAATATGACTTTTCAAGCTGTGTTCGAGTCTAAAATATTCGGTATTGTATAGTAAAATGTATAATAACCTTAAAGGGATATACAGGCAAATGACTGTGCCAAAAATATAGAACCAAGTTTAGTCTTTAAAACAGTATTAAGAATGTAAGAAATCACTTACTAATATCATTTGTCACTTATAACATTCAGCTGATCGAATTAAAACATGTGGCATACACATTGTTGAAAACCAAAGGATACTAAGGGAATCACTAAGCTATTTAAAATTTGTTATATGTCATACTTGCTGAAATTAAACATTTTCATTGATCACTTCTTGTCTTTTCAACATTCTTTGGTGGTTATGATATCTTTTTATAGAATTACACTCAATAACAAGCTCTAGTATCTTCTCATCAGTAAATGCATATGTTAACACTAATCTGTTTTTAGGTAACCTGACCCAAGTGGGTCTAGTTAGGAAACACCCCAAATATTACGAGAAAATAAAGAAATATTTTGCAAAGTAATATAACAGTGTGTCTGTTGCATTCACAGTTATAAAAATATAATTTAAAGTCAGGAAATATGAAGTTGAACTTTTGCATTGCAATGCCTTCAAATAGCACCATATTCATTGCTAATTTGAAAATCTAAATAAATTTGCAATAATACTAATCATAATTTTATACATAGTATAAAAATACAAGAAAATGTAATAGTAAAGTCCTATTTGCAATCAATATAGACAAACAATAACTAAATATTTGTTATGAAACTGAACGATCAGTGTTGTCTGTGGCTCATAATTAACGCTGCTGATTTAAAGACTTGCCAATAGTGAGTACATCATTACTGTAGTGAGTATTTAAATCAGAGGGTTTAAACTATGCGCCACTGACAGATGTATACTATTTATCAATACACTATTAAATAACTTCAATGTTTTATTTTCAAAGAATCTCACAAACCTTTCAGACAAATATTTATTCAAAGCCTATCACTCCATAGTCTGAACAGTTCTTGTTCCAAATGGCGCTTATTTTCTTTCTTGGAACGTTATGCACAGCGAATACATTCAGGTATTTGTGGGAACATAAGGTTAGTTGACGTCTAAATCGAATGAAGCCATCTGTGTTGGTTACATTGTAACCAAGCTTCTGTAAGCACAAACCTACGTAGACATCTTCAAATCTAAATAAAGGTATACTTTCAGATACTTGGACAATTTCTTTAACCAGCTCCATTGAAAATATGTAACCAAGACCATTAAGGTAATTTGGAAAAAACTCCTCGGCATATTCTTTCCTGTCTATATTCCACTTTGCTTTAAGCCCAGTTGAATTTCTTTCCGGCCTGACGTGTGTATGCATTAAACCGTACATTGCCAATGATTTGTTCAAACGATCATTTGTTTTCTTAACATTGAAACCTCGTCTTAATATCTTTGGTATTTGATACAACTTATTGACTGAAAGAATTGATCCTGAGAGTAGCCCTTGTATTGCTGGAATATTTACATAGACATCACTGTCTGTTTTCATAACATACTCCGCGTTTGAACAATATTTCAGAACATGATTCAAGCCTAACATAGTCTTCAAAGTTAAATTTTTGTACGTGTCGCTGAAGTCATACATTACAATATCATTGTACAGCTGAACTTCTGAATATAACATCGACTTCCAATCAAAGTCTGCTGAATTAGGTCTACCTATGAGAAAGAACTGATGAATGTCAGAGTCCTCCCTTTTTGTAACAGACGCCCAAGTGTTGCGAATAACATTACGTGTAGGCACGTCATCAATTACTGACATCACAAATATAACTAATTTGATTGGTCTCTTGAGGCATAACACAGTAGGTGTGAACAGTAATGCATATTTGATGCCGAAAGGCCTCTCAGAATCCGATGTATTCGAGTTTGATTCATCTGAGCTGTCTGGTAATTTCTCAAGATAATTATACGGCGTAAGACTTCTGGGATGCTTGGCAACATTTTTATAAAATGAACTTCCAAAATATAAAACACATCCTTGAAGTGTTATCAGTAGTACGATGATTTTAAAATAAAACTTTGTGCAATCCATTTTCCACATTATTTACAAGACACTGTTGTCCTATTCCACATAAAATTTCAGAATTATCCAATTATGGATACACACATGTAGCACAGATGCAAATAACACTATCGGTAGACCTTGCTAACTTTATTTTGAATGATTTAAAGAGTTCAGTTTATCTATTTGGAAAGTCTACTCCCTGATTATTCTTTTATGCTTGATTGTCCTCACATACCATTATAGTTGAAGGCAAATTTTCAATAAATCCAATAAATAGTTCGTTCAGTGCTTTCTGCGCTAAAGATATTTTTGTATTAAATATAAAAGCCCTTTTCATTCATTAACAAAGTAAATCTGTTTGAATTTATTTTCAGTTGTAATATGCTCCATACATTTAACTTAAGAAGGTCCTATTTATAGTGATAATACGGTAGTTAGATTAGGACAATTTTAGACATTGTTTTCATAGAATAATGTTTAGATGTGTCATAAGATATCCTTTTTTCTACACTATAGTCTGACAATATTAACCTGAGCTTGAAGTACCTTATTATCCCCCGCCGATGAAATCGGGAGGGGGATATAGTTTTGGCGTTGTCCGTCCGTCCGTCCTTCCGTCCGTCCATCCGTCCGTCCGAATTTCGTTTCCGGAGTAGTTCTCTGCAACTACTGGCTGGAATTCAACGAAACTTTATGGGAATCATCAATATCAAGAGGAGATGCGCATGTGGTCAGCTTTTTTTGGATCAGACCCTTTAACTCAGAGTTATGGCCCTTGATTAGTTATGTAGTATGCATATAGAGTAAAAGTCGTTTCCGGAGTAGTTCTCTGCAACTACTGGCTGGAATTCAACGAAACTTTATGGGAATCATCAATATCAAGAGGAGATGCGCATGTGGTCAGCTTTTTTCGGATCAGACCCTTTAACTTAGAGTTATGGCCCTTGATTAGTTATGTAGTATGCATATAGAGTAAAAGTCGTTTCCGGAGTAGTTCTCTGCAACTATTGGCTGGAATTCAACGAAACTTTATGGGAATCATCAATATCAAGAGGAGATGCGCATGTGGTCAGCTTTTTTGGATCAGACCCTTTAACTCAGAGTTATGGCCCTTGATTAGTTATGTAGAATGCATATGGAGTAAAAGTCGTTTCCGCTCTACTTCTCTGCAACTAATGGCTGGAATTCAACGAAACTTTATGGGAATTTTCAATACCAAGAGGAGATGCGCATAGCGTCAGCTTGTTCCGGTCAGACCCTTTAACTCAGAGTTATGGCCCTTAATTAGTTATGTAGTATGCATTTAGAGTAAAAGTTGTTTCCGCACTACTTCTCTGCAACTACTGGCTGGAATTCAACGAAACTTTATGGGAGCCTTCAATACCAAGAGGAGATGCGCATATCGTCAGCTTGTTCGGGTCAGACCCTTTAACTCAGAGTTATGGCCCTTAATTAGTTATGTAGTATGCATATAGAGTAAAAGTCGTTTCCGCGCTACTTCTCTGCAGCTACTGGCTGGAATTCAACGAAACTTTATGGGAATCATCAATATCAAGAGGAGATGCGCATATCGTCAGCTTGTTCCGGTCAGACCCTTTAACTCAGAGTTATCGCCCTTGATTAGTTATGCAGTATGCATATGGAGTAAAAGTCGTTTCCGCACTACTTGTCTGCAACTACTGGCTGGAATTCAACGAAACTTTATGGAAACCTTCAATACCAAGAGGAGATGCGCATATCGTCAGCTTGTTCGGGTCAGACCCTTTAACTCAGAGTTATGGCCCTTAATTAGTTATGTAGTATGCATATGGAGTAAAAGTCGTTTCCGCACTACTTCTCTGCAACTAATGGCTGGAATTCAACGAAACTTTATGGGAACCTTCAAAACCAAAAGGAGATGCACATAACGTCAGCTTGTTCCGTCAGACACTTTAACTCAGAGTTATGACCCTTGATTAGTTATGCAGTATGCATATAGAGTAAAAATCGTTTCCACGCTACTTCTCTGCAACTACTGGCTGGAATTCAACGAAACTTTATGGGAATCATCAATATCAAGAGGAGATAGGCATTTCGTTGCCTTGTTCAGGTCAGACTCTTTAACTCAGAGTTATGGCCCTTGATTAGTTATGCAGTATGCATAATAGAGGAAAAAAAATTCTGCGCTATTTCTCTGCAACTAATGGCTGGAATTCAACGAAACTTTATGGGAATCATCAATATCTAGAGGAGACGCGCATATCGTCGCCTTGTTCTGGTCAGACCTTTCAGCTCAGAGTTATTGCCCTTGATTAATTGTGCAGTGTTCATATAGAGAAATATTGCTATTTCTTTGCAACAGCTGGATTGATTTCAACAAGATTTTATGGAAACCATCAATACAGAAATAAAAATTTGCATCTCATTGGCATGTCCTGATAATTTTTATTAACACGGAGTTATGTATGTTCCCTATTATGGTTTTATGGATTTTTATATTTATTAATAAAGCCTTATGTCTCCAGTTGTTGTGTTAGTAAAAACAAGTACTCGGCGGGGGATATTAATTCAACGAATTTGCTTGTTATAATAATGACACACATCACTTACATAAAATTGAGTTTCCGTATGGGTGTAGACAGTTCTTCAAAGCTACCATAAACATACTAGCTTTCCAAAGTGTTGTTAGAAGCTTTGAAATAAATTGTGGGCTTAGCGCATAACAGTTGTAAATCAATTTTAAAAAAGAGTGAATTACGACTGTTTTGCCCTAGGCTCGTGAAATGATGCATTGAAACCTTAGTTTGTTTTAATTAGTCTTTATTGCCTGTAATCAAAAACCGTTGAAGCATATGCATTTGAAGTTTTTTATTAATTAACGCTTCATACAGACAAAACACATCTTAAATATTTTTCTTAAAAAAACTCTCATCTGTTTGGTGTTTAAACCAGGGTCCGTTTGCTTCCAAATTTATGCGCAGGTCTGGCCAGAACTTTGACTTCAAATTTGAAAGTTCAAACTCCAAAGAGACAATTGGAAGAAATTCTATCTTTACTTGTCAATGTCTAGTTTCAAATCAATGTCGCCCTCTCCACTCTATAACTGGCTTATAGCTAGGATAATAATGAACTTAGTTAAACTTACATGGTACTTATAACAATGTAACAAATTGACACTTCAATTTGTTAATCAATTTCGCATACAACATAAATAAAGATTGTTTACATATCAGAACTGGTCCATTTAACTATCTGACTTGATGTTATGGCCTTTGGGGTTTCATTGTAAAGTATTGACTAGTGTCAAATCAAATAAATGTATTAACAATGATGAGACCTAACCGTGAACAGTTCAGAGGTTTTTAAAATCAATATTTTGAGCCATTGTTTAATTTTCATTCATCTTGATTGATGGGAATCATATATAACTGAGCTATCAAGAGTTTAGCCAAGGGCATGTCTCTTACCAAGGGAGATAAATCAATATTTATCAAAATAAACATTTCTGATTAAACCAACCTAAGTTGCTCCCCTTTGATTTGGTATCGCCTTTGCCAAGCTGCATAATAATTGTCATTGCAGTTTAGGTAGAGAATCAAAGCATCGAAACTTAACACAAAGAAGGCAATATTAATGTCTAGATAATTTTAATTTGACTGTTCATGTAATAAAGAACATTTAGTCAAGTTCAATAGTTTAGTAACAGTCTCAAACTATCATTCTCCACTGACAGATGTATATTATTTATCAATACACTATTAAATAACATCAGTATTTTATTTTCAAAGGATCTCGCAAACCTTTCAGACAAATATTTATTCAAAGTCTATCACTCCATAGTGTTAACAGTTCTTGTTCCAAATGGCGCTTATTTTCTTCCTGTTAACGTTATGCACAGCGATGCAGAATTTAAATAGTCGCCAGCATCGCATTTCCGCTGTGATCTATGTCGATTGCTGTAAGGTAATAACCTTGCGCATTCAAGAAAGAAACAAATTGACATGATGTGAAACTTTTAGATAAGTGGAGGCCCTTATACGTTTCCGTATTTTTTTTATAAAAGTAAGGTTAAGTACTATGCCATTGTAAATAACTATAGTGTCTCATATTTCGTTATCAATGAAGTATAGTTACCCAAGCGATGAAAGAATGTGACCATTTGAACGCATCATCTTCACCTTTGAAGTTCTATGCACCGTGCATTTGATTGGTCGATTTAAGTTCTCCGTGCATTTGATTGGTTTGTCGAAATGTCTCAATCCATTGGACAGCTGGATGTTGCGCAACGTGACAAATGTATGAAACGATATTTTGTAATCTCCTAAGGGTGTAATAAAACTAATAAAATAATTCGCATCGTCAGGGATAGAGCTTACTAGTATCAGCGAGTACATCGTTTTTGCATTCTTCGAATCTGCCAGTCAGTATTGAAAGCAATCGGACACTAGCGACTATTTGACATAACAAGAAAATTTATTTATACCCCCTCCTGAGCAGTCATATATATTTCATTAGGTAATAAATTTATCAACTGACTAAGTTTTACGGGTGAATACACTCATGAAGAGTAACACTTATATACATGTACTTAACTTGCTCCATTGAATAGGTATATTGCTAGATCAAATGAGGTCATTATTTATCAGTGAGAAGCTATTTACATTAGCGGAATGACAATGGTTACTCGGGTGACTATTTGAAAAGAATGTTAATGCTATCTCAGATTTCGTCATGTTTCAATGACAAGTCGAGAGTGTACAGTATAACCTCTGCAGAGCGGCGCTCTACAACAACAGCTTTTGATATTTCCCTTAGGCCTAATTCTAATTGAATTTAACTTCTGTAGAGCAACATTCTCTGAACGGCAACACACTTTAGTCCCTCCCAGTGGATGTTGTTCAACAGAGGTTGTACAGTATAAGTGGAATGACTTTTTTAAATCACAATCACCAGGGTGGAGAACTAGAAAGGGATATGTCTCATAGACGTGTTCTAGTTGGAAGGAATGGCGTACAAGGATGCATTGATATTACACATGATATTGTGTATTTCACGCATTTAATCTGTTTACGACGGGTAATAAGTTTGCAACACAGAGATGATATCTATACTGCTGAGAGCAAAACTAGATCTTGCGTTTGGACTGAGGAACGCCATTGTATTTTTGGAAGGCCAGATGAATGGCATTAAAGCCTAGTTGATGCGTCATGAGACACTTGTTAAAACGGGTTCTATGTTAATTACTCTATTGATAAGATCAACTTCCAAATAAGGAAATGTTACTATGCTATTGTGTTATTACAATACCTAAGCACTTGAGATGTACTAAACTTTCTACTGTTAAATCATGCTTTAGATATTGTTGTATTACATAAGACAGATGTTGTATGCTAGTTTGCAACAACTATGTTTGATTTCCTTCGTGGATGAAACGACGGTTTGAGAAGCAATCTGCTTTAAACTGTATGTATACAGTTCAACCGTGTGAATGTTCACTGTATAGCCATGTCAAATGAGGTCGTTATGTCTCATATTTTTATCAATGGCGAGCTATTTGCATACTTTAAATGGGTATAGTTACCCGAGCGACGAATTGAAAAGAATATTAATTATTGTTATCTCAGATTTCATCATATTAATTCACAGGGTGTATAAATCAAATGACATTTAAAAAAAACATCGTCATTAGCACTGGCACCAGAGTCCATATCTTATGATTATAATGCGTACGTCCCTATATATAGTTCTCTGTACATACATATATAATAAACATGGTATTGAACGTTTTCTACAGTGCATACGGCCCAAACCGTTTTTCTTCAATTCGACTTGTATCTGAAAGAAACTGTCGGTCTCAATTTAAAGATTAAACATTACTTTAATATCATGCAAAGTTACAAGTTTGTATCTGATACCGTTTTCATGAAATTCATATTAATTTCAGAATCACTAGTTTGCAGAGATTCAACGTCAGTACTGACTTCCGGTTTAACTTAACCTGGTTCCCTGGATATTAATGATTACGTACAAAGACGCAGAATATATCATTGATTACGTATATATTCTGTTTATAGAACTTGTGACACGTAAATGTTTACCTAGGCAGTGCGCTCCGATTGGGTTTAAATTTGGCGCGCTTCATTGACAAGGTACGGGAAAAGTCTCGAGGAGTTTATCAACCAATCAGTTTACGCCGGTAAACGCGTCATGATTAAACCGGAAGTGAACAGTGACTCACAATCGCTGCAAAATGATAGTATTGAAATTACGATTAATTTCATAATAACCGTTTAAGATATAAAGTTTTGTAGTCAGTTTTGTAAATAAATGCTTAATCTACAGATCGAGACCGATATTTGCATCCAAATATATTGGTAAAGGTAAAATAAATCTGTAAGACCGTACCTACTGTAAAATGGTTCAATACCATGTGAATATTATCATGATTGTATAGATCTAGTCCTAACTCGTACACGGTTAATAATACGGGAGCGATTTTTAATTGTGTGCGTTGACAAAATATTATATGTGCGTGCATTTTAAAGAATGTGAGCCAGTGGTCATCAGGGAGGGGGACTTGAATGGATATCTCATAGACTCGTGATCGTATGATTTAAAAAATCGTCGTCATCAGGATAAATAACTAGAACGAGGTATGTCTCATAGACATGTGACTCCTGGTTAAATAGTTTCGTTTAATACGACTTTGGCAGTCTTGTGTTTTAACGGTTGCACCCACAGCTTTCTGGAGAGTATGTCTATAGCACACAGGAGGAATCGAACACCGTCGTTTTCCTCTGCTAAATTGACTATAGACAACAAATCAATATCTAGTTGTTCACCAATTCCCATGACTCGTACGCTGGTCGTCTTGAATCTGTCTCTCCTCGACTTCTGCAGAGAATAAGCATCTTGATCATTTAGCCACTGCTGTATAAATTCCACAGTAAATGTTCCAGGATAATTCTTATCTAGAACGTTGAACAATTTCTGAGAACCGGCAAAAGCAGCAGGATTTTTGGTGTTTAAATGATAACGCTCCAAAACTGTTTTTTCTCCGCGTCTTCCATATTTACAATCTAATGCGAGTGAAGCTCTAAGAAGAAATGAGTGTCACACGTTGACCACCCACTTTTTAATATCAACTTAATGGTTCAACCGTCGTCGCGTTCAAACCTTAAACATCGAGTATAGGACAAGAAAGACAACTCCGTGATAGTAATCAAAATAAATATGCAATAATGCAAATCATAACTTTTATACATAGTATAAAGAAATACAATAAAAGTGTAATAGTAAAGTCCTACTTGCAATCAATATAGACAAACAATTATTAAATATTTGTTATGAAACTGAACAATAAGTGTTGTCTGTGGCACATAATTAACCCTGCTGATTTAAAAACTTACCAATAGTGAGTACATCATTACTGTAGTGAGTATTTAAATCAGAGGGTTTTAACTATGCGCCACTGACAGATGTATACTATTTATCAATACACTATTAAATAACATCAGTATTTTATTAACATCAGTATTTTATTTTCAAAGAATCTCACAAACCTTTCAGACAAATATTTATTCAAAGTCTATCACTCCATAGTCTGAACAATTCTTGTTCCAAATGGCGCTTATTTTCTTCCTGTTAACGTTATGCACAGCGAATACATTCAGGTATTTGTGGGAACATAAGGTGAGTTGACGTCTAAATCGAATGAAGCCATCTGTGTTGGTTACATTGTAACCAAGCTTCTGTAAGCACAAACCTACGTAGACATCTTCAAATCTAAATAAAGGTATACTTTCAGACACTTGGACAATTCCTTTAACCAGCTCCATTGAAAATATGTAACCAAGACCATTAAGGTAATTTGGAAAAAACTCCTCGGCATATTCTTCTCTGTCTATATTCCACTTTGCTTTAAGCCCATGTGAATTTCTTTCCGGTCTGACGTGTGTATGCATAAAACCGTACATTGCCAATGATTTGTTCAAACGATCATTTGTTTTCTTAACTTTGAAACCATGTCTTAATATCTTTGGTATTTGATACGACTTATTGACTGAAAGAACTGATCCTGAGAGTAGCCCTTGTATCGCTGGAATATTTACATAGACATCAGTGTCTGTTTTCATAACATACTCAGCGTTTGAACAATATTTCTGAACATGATTCAAGCCTAATACAGTCTTCAAAGTTAAATTTTTGTACGTGTCGCTGAAATCATACATTACAATATCATTGTATAGCTGAACTTCTGAATATAACGATGAATTCCAATCAAAGTCTGCTGAATTAGGCCTACCTATGAGAAAGAACTGATGAATGTCAGAATTCTCCTTTTTTGTAACAGACGCCCAAGTGTTTCGAATTACATTACGTGTAATTACGTCATCAATTACTGACATCACAAATATTACTAATTTGATTGGTCTCTTGAGGCATAACGCAGTAGGTGTGAACAGTAATGGATAGTTGATGCCGAAAAGCCTTATAGAATCCGATGTATTTGAGTTTGTTTCAACTGAGCTGTCTGGTAATTTCTCAAGATAATTATACGGCATAAGTCTTTCGGGATGATTGGCAACATTTTTATAAAATGAACTTCCAAAATATAAAACACAACACCCTTGAAGTGTTATCAGTAGCACGATGATTTCAAAATAAAACTTTTCGTAATTCATTTTCCACATTATTTACGAGACACTGTTGTCCTATTCCACATAAAATATCAGAATTATCCGATTATGGATACACACATGTAGCACAGCTGCGAATAACACTATCGGTAGATCTTGCTAACTTTATTTTGAATGATTTAAGAGTTCAGTTTAACAATATGGAAAGTCTACTCCCCGATCGGTACGGTCACCGACTTATTTATTTTTAATTTCTTTTGCACATGTTACTTTCCCGATATTCAAAATCGCTGCATATATAGTTACATCATCAATACTTGATATTGATCAGTTGGTCAATGGTTGAAAAGAAGATAAATAATAACACATTCAGTGACTGTGTAATCCATTCAAGTAGTGACAGGTTGATATAATAGAACTATAGTAGAAGGCAACTTTTCAATATATAATTTGTTCAGTGCTTTCCACCCTTAAGATATTTATTGTATTAAATATAAGATCCCTTTTCATTCAATAACAAAGTAAATCTGTTTGAAAAATTTGAGTTCACTTTTTCTACGATCGTAAATTTATTTTCAGTTACATTATGCTCCTTACATGTAATTTAAGAAAGCCGTATTCAGTATTCATAGTGATTAAATACGGTAGCTGGGTTAGGATTTATTTTATTTATTTATTTATTGCAGTTAACGCCGTATCAACATAATTTAGGTCATTTTACGACGTCCAGCACACCTAACCTACCTTTCCTGGACCATTGTCTATAACCAGTACTCACCTACCTTTCCACAAAGCTGGAAAATTCTCCATATTATCTAATCAGTGGAGGAAAATCGACATTATTGTCAAATTTTCATGGAAGGGTATAACCTCCCCGGGTTGGATTCGAACCCGCACCCCCTCGGGCACGAGTATCAAAATCCCGGCGAGCTACCAAAAATAGACACTTCAATTTGTTAATCAAATTTGCGAACAAAATAAATACATACTGTTTACATATCAGACCTGGTCAATTTAACTACTGGTTGTCCACGCAAACATTGCGTATACCAACATTGCCGGTTTCATTACACACTAATATTTAGGAACGATTTATTTTTAAGAATTTATAGTTATGTTAGTTAACACTTATAAATTTATAATGTGCATATACACTTATTAAAATAAATGTAAAATATCAAAGGGATATGTTTAAATCAGTAAAATGCTGTTCATGCATCAGCTTATTCACCTATTCATTGAACAAGTCCATTTTTAAAGTACAAAAACACGCATGACATAGAATACGACCTGTATCTGACTTGATTTTATGACCATTGTGGTTTCATTGTAAATTATTGACTAGTGTCAAATAAAATAAATGAATTAACAATGATTATACCTAACCGTGAACAGTTCAGAGGTATTTAAAATCAATATTTTGAGCCATTGTCTAATTTTCCTTCATCTTGATTGATGGGAGTCAAATATCACCGAGCTTTTGAAAGTTTAGCCTAGGGAATGTCTCTTACTAAGGGAGATAAATCAATATTTATCAAAATAAACATTTCTGATTAAACCAACCCAAGTTGCTCCCCTTTGATCTTTGATTTAGTATCGCCTTTGCCAAGCTGCATAATAATTGTCATTGCAGTTTAAGTGGAGAATCATAGCAGTGAAACTTAACAAAAAGAAGACAATATTAATATCTAGATAATGACTGTTCATGTAATAAATAATATTCAGTCAAGTCCAATAGTTTAGTAACGGTCTCAAACTATCATTCTCCAAGGTAAGTTATAAACGTATATGGTATAACCATACAGTAGAGAACCAAGTACTAAGCAAGTGAATGCGATCTGTTGTATTTTATTAAGATATTTTGAAGAATTTTTAAAGAATATTTTACGAGGGAACTCCACAATTTTATTTTCTGTCTAGGAATCAAACCCCTGACAGCTTTCTACAGAAAATAATGAACGTCAATCCAATGGGCATTAACCTAATTTCAGAGAAGTTTCCAATTTTGTACGAGAACGCAAGAATTATGAAAAAAGAACTTTATGTGTTTGAACAGACGTTCGGAAGGCCATTTCAAGGTGAGGATAAATGTTTTCATTTCTTTCTAAATGTCTTATTTGTTGAGTTTTTTTTTATATTTTCACTGTCACATATCTTTACACTTAATGACTCACTAAAAATATATCAAAATGGTAATTTGGAAATTTGGATATTTTGATATAATTAGTTACCCCACCCACTTGATAGCATTTTTCAATTTCAACAAATGATAAACACTTACAGACAAATAATGTAGACAGTAAATATTTAGAGTGAAGGCACGAGGAATTTTCATGACACATGCATCTCAATAATTATCTATTACAAGCATTAACGAAATGTATTTTACCCATGAGTCAATGATATGTGTGTGGGGGTTGGTGTGTGTGTGTGTGATCTGTTTTATAATGGTGAATTTATGCTATTATTATGCTATTATCAAGGCCATACGCTTTGTGTGTACAGGACAACCTCTCTTAAACAACACCTCTGGGAGGAACTTAAGGGTGTTTCTGTTTACAGGTTGTTGCTCTGCAGAGGTCGAATTTAATTAAAATTACACCTAAGGGAAATATCAAGAGCTGTTGCTTTTCAGAGGATTTCTTCTGTAGAGGGCTGCTCAGCAGAGAATACACTGTATATATCTATGCAAATTATGTGCATAAAGTTATTGATAAACCGTCATCTTTTTATTTGATAAAGTCCTCGTATATAAAGACAATGGTCTTTGAAAAAACTATGGACAGGTTAAGCTTCCTATATATATTGTTTTCGTAATTTCTCAGTTAACAATTTTCTGATTCACAAGAAAACTATGTAAGGATGCATTCAACTGATTGAAATTACATACTATGCATATATAATTGCAATTAGTAAAACAAATGAAGTCGCTAATTAAGTCATACAAGGACAATGTGTGTGAAGCAATGACCATGTATAGAACATGTTGACTCGTATAGTTCCATGTATTTTCCAGCTTTTACTATTGCAATGGAACATATCGATCAAATAGTGACAATGACAGGATGTTTTTCTTTGTGATAAAATGGTTTTGAATTCAGTGGCTTCAATTTTATGATCAACTGAAAATGTACTTTAAAATTAATTTATGTTATTTCCACTATTTGGTTTTGGCTTTACGACACACTAATATAAAATTCATTTATCAATAGCGCAATAGTGCAATAGTGTGTGCAAACAAAAAAAAACTTACTAATAAAACTGCAACACTTAAAACATTCTCATGTTTTGCATAAGTTGCCTTTTATGGTAACAGCAGGCTTTACGAATATTGAGATTGACTAGTAAATGACTAGCCCTAAGGTCAATGAGGACATTCCTAACATTAAATCCATCCGAGCAGCTTTGATTCAAAGAAGCAAGTTAGCATTTGTTCAATAGATATAATACACAAAAGTAAAGCATAACAGTAGTACTAGTGATTGTTATGTTAAATACCATATGTTGTACTATAATTTTAATATAAACCGTTCACTCAAAGAAAAACAGTACATTTGTAATAACTAATTGCATTCATTTGCATATCAAAATCATCTGATCATATTATTGATATGTCATATGATAGCTAGACACTAAAACATGGGTAGAGACAAGTGTTGTACCATGTTTGGTTTTTGTGTAATTAGAAAAAAAGAACCCCACAATTTCGGTAGTAGCAGACTTTATTTCTGTATTATGCAAATTTATCAAGAATGAAATGTCGCCATCACTTAGTTTCTTAATCAGTTCTGTTCAATGATACAAAAACTGCATAAAATTGTCAAAGCCTTAACAGAATGATAGAAAATTGCGTAAGTATATGTGCCTTCATGTTTTTGTATAAATAGTGCAAATCCTGCACCCTACAATGTCATTGTATATCTTGAATATCTTAAATCTTCATTTACTGACTTAATATTATCGTTCGATATATTTGTATTGATTACGTACCAAATTAACAAAACATAAACATATGTTACTTATAATATCCATGCAAAATAAAGGATTTGATAATGTATAAAACCCTCATATTGTTTTCTGTAAAACACCTTATTTGCATAACTTTGCATATCTTGATGATCTGATCAAGTTAAAAACTTTATCACATGATAGAAAGACCATGAAAATATGGATATGAAGGCTTATCTTAAATATCTATATAAGTTAGTTATTGTGTTATTATGGAAACAATATAGCTCCACAGGGTGGGCATTACACGCCCGTGTGCAGTCCATACTGAGTTCTATCTCATATGAAGTCCCAGTGATCTTGATTAATGACCCCCGGATTTCAGAATAGGTCACATCCTTATCTGGAGGGCTATCAAAAGCTAACATTTTGAAAACCTAGGTACAGACAATAATTAAATATTTGTTTTTAAACTGAACAATCAGTGTTGTCTGTGGCACATATTTAACCCTGCTGATTTAAAGACTTATCAATAGTGAATACTTTAATACTGTAGTGAGTATTTAAATCAGAGGGTTTAAACTATGCGCCATTGACAAATGCTTACTTTTTATTAATACACTATATAATAACTTCAATATCATATTTTCAAAGAATCTCACAAACCTTTCAGACAAATATTTATTCAAAGCCTATTACTCCATAGTCAGAACAGTTCTTATTCCAAATGGCGCTTATTTTCTCCCTTTTAACTTCATGCACAGCGAATACATTTAGGTATTTGTGGGAGCACAAGGTGAGTTGATGTCTAAATCGAATGAAGCCATTTGTTTGGGTTACATTGTAACCAAGCTTCTGTAAGCACAAACCTATGTAGACATCTTCAAATCTAAATAAAGGTATACTTTCAGATACTTGGACAATTTCTTTAACCAGCTCCATTGAAAATATGTAACCAAGACCATCAAGGTAATTTGGATAAAACTCCTCAGCATATTCCTGTCTATCTAGATTATACCTTGCAAAACGCCCAGTTGAATTTCTAATCGGTCTGGCGTGTGTGTTCATTAAACCGTACATTGCCGATGATTTGTTGAAACGATCATTTGTTTTCTTAACTTTGAAACCCCGTCTTAATATCTTTGGTATTTGATACGACTTATTGACAGAAAGGTTTGATCCTGAGAGTAGCCCTTGAATCGCTGTAATATTTACATAGACATCACTGTCTGTTTTCATAACATACTCGGCGTTTGAACAATATTTCAGAGCATGATTCAATCCTAACATAGTCTTCAAAGTTAAGTTTTTGTATGTGTCGCTGAAATCATACATTACAATATCATTGTGTAGCTGTACTTCTGAATATAACATCGACTTCCAATCAAAGTCTGCTGAAGTAGGCCTACCTATGAGAAAGAACTGATAAATGTCAGAATTCTCCTTTTTTGTAACAGACGCCCAAGCGTTTCGAATTACATTACGTGTAGTCACGTCATCAATTACTGACATCACAAATATAACTAATTTGATTGGTCTCTTGAGGCATAACGCACTAGGTGTGAACAGTAATGGAAAGTCGATGCCGAAAAGCCTTATAGAATCTACTGTATTTGAGTTTGTTTCATTTGAGCTGTCTGGTAATTTCTCAAGATAATTAGACGGCATACGACGTCTGGGATGATAGGCAACATTTTTATAAAATGAACTTCCAAAATATAAAACACAACACCATTGAAGTGTTATCAGTACTACGATGATTTCAAAATAAAACTTTTTGCAATCCATTTTCCACATTATTTACGAGACACTGTTGTTTTATTCCGCATAAAATTTCAGAATTATCCAATTATGGATACACACATGTAGCACAGTTGCAAATAACACCATCAGTAGATCTTGCTAACTGTATTTGAATGGTATACAGAGTTCAGTTTAACTATATGGAAAGTCTACTCCGTGATAATACTTATTTGCTCGATTGTCTTCACATCTAATTGTAGTTGAAGGCAAATTTCAATTAATCCAATAAACAATTCGTTCAGTGCTTTCTGCGCGTAAGATATTTTTTGCATTAAATATAAAAGCCCTTTTTATTCATTAACAAAGTAAATCTGATTGAATTTATTTTCAGTTGTAATATGCTCCATACATGTGACTCAAGAAGGTCCTATTTATAGTGATAATACGGTAGTAAGATTAGGACAATTTTAGACCTTGTTTTCATAGAATATTGTTTAGATGTGTCATAAGATATCCTTTTTTCTACACTATAGTCTGACAATATTAACCTGAGCTTGAAGTACCTTATTATTATAATAACACACATCACTTACATAAAATTGAGTTTCCGTATGGGTGTAAAAAAATATTCAAAGCTACCATAAACAAACTAGCTTTCCATAGTGTTGTTAGTAGCTTTGAAATAAATTGTGGGCTTAGCGCATAACAGTTGTAAATCAGTTTTGAAAAAGAGTGAGTTACGACTTTTTTGCATTGAAATCTTAGTTTGTTTTAATTAATCTTTATTGCCCGTAATCAGAAACCGTTGAAGCATATGCATTTGTAGTGTTTTATTAACTCTTCATACAGACAAAACACATCTTAAATAATTTACTTAAAAAAACTCATCTGTTTGGTGTCAAAACCAGGGTCAATTTGCTTCCAAATTTATGTGCAGATCCGGCCAGAACTTTGACTTCAAATTTGAAAGTTCAATCTCCAGAGAGACAATTGGAAGAACATTTTATCTTTACTGATCAATGTCTTGTTTCAAATCAGTGTTGCCCTCTCCACTCTATAACAAGGTTATAGCTAGGATAATAATGAACTTAGTTAAACTTACATGGTACTTTTATCAATGTAACAAATTGCAACAACCCAAGTTGCTCTCCTTTGATTTAGTATCGCCTGTGCCAAGCTGCATGATTATTGTTTTTGCAGTTTAGGAGACAGAATCAAATCATCAAAACTTAACAAAAAGAAAAGACAATATTAATGTGTAGATTATAAATTTAATTTGACTGTTCATATTAAATAAAGAATATTCAGTCTAGTTCAATAGTTTAGTACGGGTCTCAAGCTATCATTCGTCAAGGTAAGTGTTCAGTGAATATGGTCTAAACATACAGCGGAGAGTGCGTCTCTGGACAGGGACAAGATTTCACCCCATGCTAAACTGATACTCATTTAAACACCAATGCTTGGTAACAAGATTACATCATGCATATATATTTATCTTGGCAATCTATACATAAATTCAATTGTCTCATGTCAATCTTGGTGAGACAATAGCCTGTATATAACAACAGTTGCTGTCAAGCAATTTTACTATGTAAGTATAACAAAGAAGATTAACATTTTATATTTATTTCAACATCTCATTCAAAAGACAGAAGTTACAATAATTAAGTAACACATACACTAAGTCACCGTGAAAGCTTTTATGATTTGACATAGTAATATGACTGCTCCATCAAAAGAAAATATACACTACCATTATCTAGCCACGTTAAGGCCATTCTTGTACATTTATCGGGCAATTTTTGCTGAACTATAACCTAAACAGTGCATTATCAACACAGTGACAAAATCACATGGCTATCAGTAAAAAATGTTATGCCAATAACGTTACCAGAAAAGAAAGGTAAGCAATAGGTCTCGACTCAAATATTTAAAAAGCTGTAAGAACAACTTGTATTTCAGAATTCCATGATACCAAGCTAAGCAAATAAAGCTGTTTTTCATAATTTTAGCTTACACCCTAGAAAAACAAAAAATGTTTTCCAAAGGCCAACTATAAGAAGAAAACAAGAGCAGTCCACAGACAGCACACTCGACTATTCGGGTCATTTGTGTAAATGACAGCAACAACCAATCTAAACTTATGCTGCAGTTATGCAACTTGGTATTTGACCTTCATTCCTAACCCTGTTGACATGTGTGAAGTTTCAAACAAATCCCTTCAGTAGTTTCAAAAATAAAATGTTGCACCAAAAAGCTTAACCAAAAATTTCTTAGTATTAGAGGACCATAATCCAGTCAAAATTCATGAGAGTTATGCAACTTGGTATTTGACATCAATAAGTAACCCATGTTGCACCTAAAAACTTAACCAAGAAAGTATATAAGGGCCATGATTCAGTCCAAAGTCATCCAAGAGTTATGTTACTTAGTATTTGTCCTCTAATGGTAACGATGTAGACATGTGCAAAGTTTCAAGTGAATCCCTTCATAAGTTGCAAAGATATAAAGATACAAAAATGTTGCACCTAAAAACTTAACCAAGAAGTGTTACGCCAACACCCACTCACAGCTGAGTATGATAGCCCCACTATTCTTCGAATAGTCAAGCTAATGATGATAAATTGCAACTGTAGCTTTTCTAGGATGTATGCAAAAGTATCAAATAGCATTTGAGATACACATTTTTTACTAGGCCCTTTGCAGTTCTTTTACTAAACCTCAACTGGGTATCATGGAAATCTGACAAAAGTTACAACAATTTACAGCACTATTCATGTCTGAGTCGGGGCAGGTTCTTAACATTTTTTCTTGACACCGTAGCTTTTGTGACATCATCATCACATGGCATTGCAGCCTTGATCAAGCCAAAGAATAATTTTACAGAAAACATCCAAAATGATGTTAATGTTATAAAACCATGTAGTTTGCCTATCTTGGACAGAAGTGTTTACTTTCTTTTGTTGGTGTATGTATAAACTTAAACAAATTAATCTGATTCAACTACACCTAAAAATTCAATACAACGCAAGGAACAAATTAATTCAATTCAAAAATCACAGATGAAAGAGTAAATTCAAAAATTCATTAAACTTTATGTTATGATGATAAATGTTTTGAATTAATCAATTTTTTTTAGATGTAAAATCATATAAAATCATGTATACTAGGACGAAAAAGAAACGCCGGGTAACCTATAATGATTGTTTTAAGGGATAAATTGCATTATTGGATTATTATATTTATTTTTGTATGAAATGTCATCTGTATGGAACCAACTGTTGAAGTTTCAATCGATTTCCGATGCTGATTATGTGAAACAATACCCCCTTTTAACGATGACCCTTCTTGTTTTGCGAAACACGGCCGGACATGTGTTGCATATTTTATGTACCCGGCGTTTCTTTTTCGTCCTAGTATATAATCAGGTAGAATTTGTCTAACATTTATGTTTAAAAGAATAAAGCTATATCTAATAGTACCTTATTTGACATAAAATTTAGTTCAATTTATAAAAAAATCATTCCAAAGGTTTAAAGCAAGACCATGAATAAAGACAATTACTACCAATACTTAGTGCTTACATGTGGTAGGGCTGCAGTGAGTATCGGAGTACGCGGATAATTGCAATCTCAACCAGAAAATCAAGTACCAATATTCTGCACGTCCGAAATCGTAGGATCGTGATCTAGTTTCGGAAAAAATACAAGAATATTTTCAGCTTAATTACCACTGAAAACGAGTCACAGTACTAATGAAAACTTTAATTTATGTAGGGACCGAATAATCTTGTGTCAAAATTTCGATTGATACACATTTGAATAAAAATGTGATCACTGAAAATACCCATAAAATGTCTGATAGTAAAGTTTGAAGTACATGGTTTCCCATATAGCATTGTATTTTTTCACTTATTTTGTTATTACATGAATTCCTGAATGCTTTTCCATTAACATGTGATTCGTGGTTCGATTAGTGAATTGCAACACATGAATCATGGTTCAGATACAATTGCCACTTGCTCAACAATCCGCAGCCCTAGTGCTTAGCAGTGTTAATAAATGGCATCAACAATTTAAATGTGGTATTTTATATGCAAGTTGAATTTCGAATTTCTGTTGGTCACAGTATCATTTGTTTTGTCTTGATATATCAAGACTTTTTGAACAAAAAAGATTTCTTCTAATAATTTGGTCACAGAAGTCTCGTACAATTTTGATTTTAGTGCTGCAAACTCCAACAATATAGCTTTGAACTCTTTAAACTACATGAAATGAAATATAATATTGTGAGAACCAGAACAAAACAAGTAAATCTGTGAGCTAATGCTCACTAGTGATACCCCCGCCAAAATCTAAAAATATGCGACAAACAGGAAGTAGATGAGCAAGGAGCATGAAATCGCTTTACACCATATGGGACTATGGGATGAAGCAATATGCAAAGTATTAGGCTGCTACATGATATAGTTGCTGAGAAAACTGCGACGGAAATTTTGTAACGGACGGACGGACGGATGGACAGACGCACGAACAAGGGTAAAACAGTATACCCCCCTCTTCTTCGAAGCGGGGGTATAATAAATAAATATAATATAATATATATATAATAAATAAATTAAATTGTACACAAAATCATTCATGTATAAATATATAAACAATAATTAGTAACTTTCATGTTCTGAGGAAACATACTTTTAACTATTAGTAATTGAAATTCTTGAAATACTTTATAATACGAAAAAAACAACAACAAAAACATTTAGAGCATAGCATTTTAAGAAAAACAGTATTTCATATGAATTACAATTGCACATAGTAACAATTTTTACATCAAGATTTAGGTCCCATGTTCACTAACATTCTAAGTTTCTTTCCAAACTTTTGCTAATAATGAGAATTTTAAACTGTAAAAACATTAAGAGAATCAGTATTTCGCTGATTCTGTTGAATGTACGTGAATATGAGTCGAGGTCACGATGCAGTGGAAATAGTCGCCTGACTCAATCTGGCCACCATAGTTAAATTCCCAGAAGTGGCAAGTCATATCATAAAAAGAAAAGTCATCAATAATGTAAAAGTAAAGGCTGGGTACATAAATTTTTTCAGGAACACTGGTTACATGAGTCAATCAGGCCTACATAACCTCAAATTAAGCCCAAAAAAGCAAATAATTACTATCGTAACATTGATTAATTTTCTTAATAATGAAGTATTAAAAGTAATTAAGATTACAGGGAAATGAAATAATCCACAATCATTTTACAAAATTAGAATTTAAAAAGAATTTGGTGCCCATTTTTTTTTTTTACTAAAATATTTAGATAATAACAAAAACCTACCAAGACAGAAAACAAAAAGTATAGATTGGGAATTCAACTTTTTTTAAAATAATTACCAAAAATATGCTCAAGTATTAAACAACAAGTTAATAAGCTTACAAAAAAGTTTAAGAATCATAAAAGATATGGCATTTGAAAAATGTGACTAAGTTTTAACAACTTACATACACCTTTTCGTATAAAACACGTCAAACTCAGTGGCAATACCACATGACTATGACATCACAAATACTGCCGTTTCAAGAAGAGGACAGAAAAAATTCTGGCTTGACTCAGTTTTAAAGAGCTGATATCTACTTGAGGCTAAGCAGAAAGATTTACATCTCCAGGCTGATATTGCAATGTTTTCTTCTCAAAATCTTAGCATTTTTTTATGTCATAGTCACATGGTATTGACACCGTAAGAAAGGTAGTGCAAATGGACCCAAGACAAGATACACACTTATTAAATATTTTTAATGATAAAAATTTTAACAAGAGCACTGCTAGGCGGAGCATTATATGCCTGAAAGTGTTTTTTTAGTTAAGATGAAGCATTTGTAAGACATAAGAATATTTCATATGTCATGAATATCATATAATAAAATAATTGTGGAAAACAAAGTGGAGAAAAAGATTGAGCTGAAACTGTTTTCACTTTTAAGATAATAGTGACTTTGATCTTGTGACCCCAAAAGCAATAGGGGTCTTCCATCCAATATAGACAATCATCGTATGAAGTTTGAATATTGTGGACCAAATGAAACTTAAGTTATGCTCTGAAAACTGTTTTCAGTTTTAAGGTAATAGTGACCTTGACCTTTGATCTTGTGACCCCAAAATCAATAGGGGTCTTTTACACAATATGGACAATCATCCTTTGAAGTTTGAATATTGTAGGCCAAATGGAACTTAAGTTATGCTCGGGAAACCAAATTGCTAACAGATGGACGGACGCCAGGGGGTATAACATAATATGGCCGAAATTCTTTCGGGCATACAAAAAATGAGGCTAAAAGTTTGGATGATCAAATTATGAAGCTTAGTCATAGTGAAGTTACTATGTGTTATATCTCTATTTGTCAATTAGCTCTAATCGAAAAGACTAAGTTCTCTCAATCACAGACATTTACAAACATGTACATAAAATATATTAAACCTTAGGAACTACCTGTTAAAGAAAATGCTATTTAACACAGTATATAGCTTCCCTTAAATGTTCTATAGTTTGTCTCTCTTATGATTAAAGTACACAGTGCCCAACCAAAGTTTGGAGAGAAAGGGAATTTCATGAAAGTTTAATTTCAATATTATTTTTTTGTAGAGCCATCATTTTCAATATGTTCAGTATTTTTGGTGACATTTATGAGATTCAGCATCTGACATTCCAACATTTCCAAATAAAGTACAATATATTTCTTTTCTGTAACATAGTTTTTAAATTACTTTTATAGCCTCAGCTATAAATAGAATCCTCACAAAAATTAGAACTAAAAAAGCATTTAAAATAAACGGTTATCAAACTTTCAATATAAGTTATTTAGTAGGTTCACAAAAGAATAACAAGAGCAGTCCAAGGACAGCACGCTCAACTTTTCGGGTGTTTTGTTCATGGCAAGGCTTATCTTTAAACAAAAGTAATTTCAAGACAAGACATAATTTTTGAAAGGATACAATTCAGTCAAACAATTACCAATTCATATTTGTAAAATATAAAAGGGGCATTACTCCTAAAACATTCATCCATAGTAACGTCCCTTCAGAGTAGACATAGTATCAACAAATAAGAATACCTACTTTCATTTAAATATCTATATGAAGAACTATAAATACATTGTATTTCAATTTGAACAAAATTCATAATTAAAGTAAAGGGGCATAACTTCAAAAAAAACCATCATGAGTTATGTCCCTTTGTAGTTGCGTAGATGCAGTACTGATGAATAAGCATACTAATTGTCATTTAAATATCTTCATAAGTATTGAAAATATTTCACTTCATAATACTTTCTCTCGAATTAAAAAGTTGAAAAGGGTCACAACTCCAACAATAATTCATCAATTATTATGTCCCATTGTATTCGACTAGATGTAGTACTGATGAAAAAGTATACTAACTTTCTATCAAACAAAATACATTAAATTTGAGCAAACATAACCCCTAAATATTAAAGTATAAAGGGAATAACTCGGAAGTAATTCGTCTAAAGTTATGTCCCTTTACAGTCCGATAGATGAAGAACTGACGAATAAGCATTCTAACTTTCATTCAAATATATTCATAAGTTCTAAATATATCCCATTAGAACAAATTTTTTATCTTAAATGTTTAAGTATAAAGGGGCGTAACTCCAAAAATAGTTCATCCACAGTAACGTCCCTTTATAGTTGTGTAGATATAGTACCGATAATTAAGTATACAAACTTAAAGTCAAATATCTTGATTAGTATTAAAGATATTACATATAGAAATAATTTTAACATTATATTTTGCATTTCTTTTTAAGTATATAAGGGCAATTACTCCAAACTTAATTCATCCACAGTTACATCCCTTCATAGTCGGGTAGATATAGTACCGACAAATAAATATACAAACTTTAAGTCAAATATCTTGATCAGTATTGAAGATATTCTACATAGGAAAAACTTTAACCTCATACTTTGCAATTTCTTAGGTATAAAAGGGCAATTACTCCAAAAATAATTCATCCACAGTTACGTGCCTTTACAGTCATGTAGATATCGTACTGACAAATAAGTATACAAACTTTAAGTCAAATGTCTTGATCAGTATTGAAGATATTCTACATAAGCAAAACTTTAACCTCATATTTTGCAATTTTTTAAGTATAAAAGGGCAATAACTCATAAAATAATTCATCCAGAGTTATCCCCTTTCACAGAATGGTCAATATAGTCCCACTAAATAAGAATACCAACTTTTCAATAAAATAACTTGGATAGTGTTGAAGTTATAAGTGTTTCAAAAAACTTTAACCTGAAAACCAACGCCAACGGCGTCGCCGACGCAAAAGTGATAGCAATAGCTCTCATTTTCTTCGAAAAGTCGAGCTAAAAAAATGTCTCCAATCTTTAGGTAGGCACTGTATACTGAATCTACTGCATCAATAAAGAAGATTCATGATGAAAATGTTCTTGGTTGACCCAAATCACTGGTCAATAATTTCATGTAAAATTGAGACAGTGTTTTGTCATTTAGTAGATTCAACTTCTATCACTGTACAACGCAATGTAAATAACATAATTATGATATTTCATGTAAGTCACAGATTTTTTCAAATCAAATTCACAATTTGTTTCCCTCAAAAACATTTATTCCAGTCGATCTGAAAACAAAAACATTGAAAAGCTGTTAAAGAGATATATAAGGCCAGATAGCTCAGTTGGGACAGCACTCCCCTGTAAGCGAGAGGTCCTGGGTTCAAGTCACGGTCAGGCTGCATATTTTTCTTACCCTGTGACATTAAATAATATGTATATCTTTGAATAAAAGATAAGGGGTTCCAAGATTGTATAGGATTGTAAAGTAGGCTGAAAATGTATATGGGAGCAGATTTTAAACCCCACTTAACATGAGTATCAAGATGCATTGGGCTGGCAATCTTTGAATGATAAGCTAGTTCCAAGTTGGTTCGAAACCCAGCAAGACTTAAGCCTAGTTGATTCATTCAGCATGATACTTAATACTAACTGCTTACTTCTGAGGAACCAGGAATCTATTGTAATAAATAATTATATATATTTTTATAAATTATACATCTTTCAGTAATTTGTCTCACAATCTTCAGTAATATGACACAAATGTTCACAGTATTACAAAGCAGTAGTCCAGCGGTAGGACACACGTTTAAGGATCAACATGTACTGGGTTGGAACCCCACTAAGGGCATCGCTATATACTTGAGCAAACAATTTACCTTTGATTGCTCAACTTAACCCAGGTGTAAAATGGTACCTGCCCGAGTGGTATAATTCAATTGCACCAATTTGTTGAGGAGTAAAAGACTCTCAATTGAGATTGATAGATATTAGTAGTCCGATGACCAGGGTTAATACCTGTAAAGTCAGTGAACGTGCATTAGCATGAAACTTAGACTATCATAATATATGACGTTAAATTAAGCCAGATTAGTTGAGTTTCCAAATGCACCTGTCAAATCATTCAGAGTCATGAAATAGACAGTTAACCTAATCATCATTCCTGTGTGGAACTAGTACTAGACTTTTACAATTAGTAAGTGAACAGGCACAATCATGCTCAAAGTTATCAAAAATCAACAAAGTAGGTTTAAGATTGGTTTCATAATAATGCAGAGCTGACTTTCCAGAGACGAGCATTCTAGTCCTTCTAATACTTGGCTACAACCCTAATTGTTGCCACAATACGTTATCTCTGAATTGAATCCCATTTGTCAGAAGTAATTATTAGCGATAAATCCTCCTTATTCCTAGTTATATTCTGGTCACTTTTTTGTTAAGTGGTTCACGCATAGTTATGCACAACACTGTCTATATTACTAATAATCAAGAATTTAATCAATTAATGAAGTATAAGTTAACTATGTCTTACTTTTTACACACTCAATGTACAGTAGATCATCGGTCTAATCATGAATTAATTCATTATACAGCAACAGTTTTCAATTCTAAAATACCATTCTGAAATGCAAACAAATGATTGAATAGACAAAAGGTAACAAACTGTATACACTTAGAAGTCAATAAGTCTTAGACATTTTAACTAAGATTTCTAAGATTGTTTTCACCAGTGTAAGAATTGTCACTAGCTTTGTGAAAAGATGTCTCAATAAATGTAAACCGATAAAAATCCATAATCCGAACTGAGATTTGAACTCACAGCCTCTTGTCATAAGCCAATGCTACCATGTTGCCATAAAAGCTAGCTTGAAGACAAGGAAATACAAATGCCATATAATAAATAACTCTTGTTACATCGACCCCTTCATTAACAGATGTCCTCATATTCTTGGAGCTTAAATGTCTGTGGGACAATCTAAGGATGCAATCACATTTTTCGTAGGTTACTTACGTTAAGAGCCAAATATAACCTGATAAAAATCCATGGTCTTCACTGAGATTTGAACCCACAACCTCTAGTCATAAGACGATACTCTACTTAGTTGCCTTAAAAGCTAGCTTTAAGGCCAGGGATTACAAGTGCCGTATTATACCTCTGATACATTATTGATTTAAGAACTAATTATCAATAATAATAAGGTTGTACATGCATGAAAATTATTTTTACCTGCAGTTGTTTGGTATATTAACATCTTGATGGTTATCAAATACACATGATCAGAGTAATTAACAGTTAAGCTATTGGCTTGTAACTTTATATATACAGTTCTTTAATCATTCAACTGAAATAAATCAAACAATTGATATGATTATCAAAAATAAATATTGATTGCAATGAAAACCTACACCAGCATTTTCAGTATATTTCAATAATCAACATTCAGTAATTTCACAGACTATGGACATAAAATATCACTTTGAATCATAATGTTGCATTTTCATGCAGAAATTTCAGGACTATATTCCACATCCACTACCATTTGGGTATTGTTGCAAAACTAATCAAACAATAAAGGAGTCATATCTGGCAACATTAAAATCAATTATACTACATTAACATTTATTTTTTTGTGTTAGAATCAAGCTAGCTTTATCTGTACTTTGGTTCAATTCAATATCTGGTTTCAGACTGTGACTAATGATTGTATAAACCACAAGTTGGGAAGCAAAATCTTCAGCATGATAACTTTAGTGTTGATGTGCCGCTCAATTAAAAAACAATACAAAATATCACTAATGCTTACCTTTTCAACTATGTAGATAGTTTATGTCAAGACGAACTATACTTAAACTGGTATAAAACTGTAGAACAATGTACCAATTTCAAACTATTTAGCTGAAAAACAAAACGAAAAAATTGTAAAGATCAGATAATTGCTTACTGGTTTTTTTCAACATTCCAGGAGCAGAGCACCATTATTCAATGTCTGTCACATAATCTATGTTGGTGCTAGGAATATATTTTCTATGCTCCCTAGCAAAATGTAGGAGTTTAAGCAAGGCATAATAAATTTTAGATTATAAGTTCTAGATAAATGTCAATACTTAAATTTTTATAGCTTGGGTTGAACACCAAGTCAGCACAAATTAAGGTCATTTTATGACAGCCAGTTCACCAAACTGACCTTTCCTGTCATGAATCAATTCTCACCTACCAATCCACAAGCTTCAGGCCTACAAATTCTCCACTATGGCTTATTAATGCAGGAAAAAACATTATAATCAAATTTTCATGGAAGGGTATAATCAGTGGTGCCAGTGGGTTTTGAACAACTGTCCTCTTTCGGACACTAGATTCAAATCGTGCTCGAGACAATACAATCTACAACTTACTTTTTTATCTATAATTTCACATTTAGATTCTTCATCATATTCTCTTCTCATATTCATATAATCAAAAGATTTAGGAAAAATTCATTTATGTTGTTATTTAAAATTTGTAATCTGTAATTAGAAGATAATTACATAATATTGCATAAATTTCTAAATTACTGCAAGTAATATTTAACAATTCCATTGTTGTTTGAGTGCCATGGTCACTCTATTAAGAAACAACTAAATAAGATTAAGTTCCATGTTCATTGGTCAAGTCACAAAACATGGGATTTGAACATCATGAAGTGTGATATCAAATACTGGTTCTACTACTCCAACTGGTTGCCCACAGCCTTTTGCATCAATATGAATTTTGTTTTAGCAAGAGTTTCTGTCGAGGTAATTTCAGACATCATAAACAGCATAAAAAGATCAAGCACACAAACACTATATTATAAGACTATGTATTGTGCCCCTTTCAACTGTCACATGGTATCAATAAACCATGGGATCCAGTACTTCACTCCAATTATTCTTTATTTATTTATTTATTTATTGGAGTTAACGCCGTATCAACACAATTTAGGTCATTTCACGGCGTCCAGCGCACCTAACCATTGTCTACTTTCGAAAGAGTGGGTGTGGCCAAGCAGTTACAACACTGGACTGATAATCATTTGTTAGCTAGCTCTGCAATGATTAGAATTCAATCTATAACTTATACCCTGATGTTTCCTAGGGCAAAGAACTTTGACCCTAAAACTTGGAACAGGAAGCAGGCTCGAAAGTGATAAATCTAAGTTGTGAGAACTTGTTCCTCAATCAAGATAAAATAAATTAGAATAATTTCAAACAATTGTGTACTAAGGTAAGCTTCTATGAAAGTATCCCAAAACAATATTTAAGTAAAAATTCAACTTACCATGTTCAACCATTTTCAAAGACAGTCTTCTATAAAATTACAGTCATAGAGAAAAGCCTACCAAATATTTTGACATTATTATCAATACGTTAAGTTCAACTTGCAACACCATATCTATTAATACTATGGAATAAACATCTGAAATGAAGCATTTAATATATGCGAGGATTATAAATTCTCACCTTGACCAAGGGGTTGGTGAACTGGACAATCCATACTTGGCACAACACAACCATTGTAAGTCTTTCTCTTCCTTGACAAATGCTATTGGTTTTGAAGAATTTCATGTCTGAATAAGAAGTCTAGGTAAGCTAGCACTTGTTAGAAATTGTCCAGATAACTTAAGTGAGTTAATCTACATTGATCACAATGAGTTTGTTGTTTGAAATATTTTCCATCTGCTTATTTTAAACTTAAAGTAAATAGTAATGGCATTTTATAGTCCAAGCTTCATGCTTATGCACGTTCAGGGACTGTACAGCTATTACCCTGTTCATCGGGCTACTGATATCTATCTATCAATATCCCTAGGGAGTCTTTTTTTCAACTTAGTGCAGCAGACAAGCTGGAGCAACGGAATTACACACCTATGCAGGTACCCATTTACACTTGGCTGTATTGAAGCAATGGCAGGTGAACTTCTTGCTAAAGGAGACTAGTGGGATTTAAACCCAGTACCTCATGAACCTAAATGAGTGTTCTTTCACTGGACTAACTAAGTTGCAACTAAGTTAGAACACATTCATTTGAGCTGAATAGTAAAACAACTTGGCTTTCTGCTTTCCTAGAAATAAAGTACCAATATTAATGTTTCTTGCCAGATGGGGTTGATACTCACAGCTCCAGTTTTCTATTCTATGGTTTTTAGACCCAAGTGCTCATCCATGTCAGGAGTTCTTTGACTAATATTCTCTCTCTGCTGATGAATTAAATAAAGCTCTCTGGTGAAGTAATAATTTACATGCAGGCAGCAAAACAGTACTATATACTTACCTTGTAGTCACATTATTAATTTTCCGACTGTACTGCATTGATATTCAATTTGATCCATTACTATACACTACCATAAGCCAAAGTCTTCTTTACGGATGATGTGTTCCTGATATGTTCAACTTCTAAATCCATTTAGTAAACACTTATATTTTAGTTACAATGTTCATACTACTTTTTCTCTGTCAACCAAATTTTTTGGTTGTAATAATCAACACACTACTGGTAGCTTATAATCAATTTTTGACAACCATCTTTAAATATATTCACCAGCTGTGAAAAGCACTATAATATATAGGCACTAACATGTGGATAAGCAATAGCTGGTTGGTCTGAATCACTAGATGGTCCAAAACACTGGAACTCATTCTACTAGTAATCAATAACAAGACAATTTTAATTCTAAATACAATCTAGCAAGTATGGCAGGAGTCACAGTATAGTTTGCAATTAAGTAAAATAGGTGAACAAAACCATATGCCCTGACTCGAAATCAAACCTGGTTCTCCTAGGTGGTAGCAAAGACACTCCACCACATCAGCATAGTACTTATCTATTTTAGATTACCTGTGAAACAATTTCAGAACTTAGGATACAGGCGCCAAACTACATGTAAATGATGTTCTTCCAACAGTATATTTAGTACTGGTAATACTGGCCTTAAGTTTCTTACTCAAGAAAACAACAAAGTAGGATTTTTGGTCTGCTTTCAAAACCAACATGAAGAAGATGATTTTCCAACCATTACCGGTTTCTGTTAAAAGAAATTGTACATAATTACACAAGTCATTATTACCTTAGAAAAAGTAGGCAAACCTGTTAAAGTATGACATTCTAAGATGTTGTGCCGCTCTGTCTAGACATCACCATCATCATGTGCCATTTCTTCAGTTTGATCTTTGTACAGTCAATATCACCATACAAAGGTTGCATCATCATCTGCTTCTCTCTTTGAAAGCTGCTTTAAGAACTAAAATAATTGAGTTTTTTCTCCATCATAAAACATTTACATTCAATGCTGTTGCTCTTTTTGGTGTTTAACTGTGTCAACACAAATTATGGTCACTTAACAAAGGCTAGCTCACCTGGAATTTTGTCTCTAACAAGTACTCGCTTTTTCACAAGGCTGATTAATACCTTATCAATGAAGGATAATCTACACCATTGTCAAATTTTCATGGAAGGTATAACCAGCCCATATGAGCCCCAAATTAGCAACCCCTTCGAGACATTAGAATGAATACTGCAAGTAGGTTTCTGTGCCATGGATCCTAGTATGCAATTGTTCACAGATATACTTCAATGCTGCCACAGACAATTTTTATATGAAGTTTCAGGGTGAAGTACATGCTACCTACTGGAACCAGGAATCAAACCTGGAACAACCACAGTGTACTAAACAACTGACCCACATCATTGACACACAACAGTAAGAACTTTATACTTACCTGTAATCAGTCAAATACTTCTACCTATCAACAACCATGACGTCAAGAATGTACGACCAAGTTCAACATCTTCAAAACTGCTGGGCAAAGACTCTTGACTTATACTGTACATGTAAACATAATCAAAACCTTCAAACTAGAAATACAACACATGACATTAGTCTAATACAAGATCAAGATCTGATATTCCTGCAAAACATTGTAATCTTAACTGCAAAACATGCATGAAAGTTACATAAATGTATGATAATAAAAACATGCAGAATAAATGCTAAGAACATACTTCTTTCTAAGTTAAGAAATATAAAGAAAACGCTGACTTTAAAGCGTGCAATGTAAAAATTTTATAAAAGCACCAACTGTTTAGCATGCGAAGCAACTATATCAGTGTATCAACTATTAAGCATTATGGAATGAAAAAAAAAAAAAATATAACTACACAAAAAAACATGCAGTGTAAAAACACTCAGAAGTGTAAACTAAACATATACTTGTCTAATCTGATCTGTGGCAAAATATCCGATGTGACACAAAATATCCGATGTGTTTCAAAATATCTGATTTGTCACAAAATATCCGATTTGTCACAAAATATCTGATTTGTCACAAAATATCCCATTTGTCACAAAATATCCCATTTGTAACAAAATATTTGATGTGTTGTAAAATATCCAATGTGTTGAAAAATATCTGATTTGGCACAAAATTTCAAATGTGTCACAAAATATCTGATGTGTCACAAAATATCCGATGTGTTGCAAAATATCCGATTTGTCACAAAATATCTGATTTGTCACAAAATATCTGATTTGTCACAAAATATCCGATGTGTCACAAAATATCCCATGTGTTGCAAAATATCTAATTTGTCACAAAATATCCAATTTGTCACAAAATATCCGATGTGTTGCAAAATATCCAATTTGTCACAAAATATCCGATTTGTCACAAAATATTTGATGTGTTGCAAAATATCCGAATTGTCACAAAATATCCGACGTGTTACAAAATATCCGATGTGTTACAAAATATCCGATGTGTTGCAAAATATCCAATGTGTTACAAAATATCCGATGTGTTGCAAAATGTCCGATGTGTTACAAAATATCCGATGTGTTGCAAAATATCCGATGTGTTGCAAAATATCCAATGTGTTACAAAATATCCGATGTGTTGCAAAATGTCCGATGTGTTGCAAAATATCCGATGTGTCACAAAATATCCAAAGTGTAGAAAAATACTTGATTTTTCGCAAAATATTGATGTGTCACAAAATATCTGATGTGTTGTAAAATATCCGATGTGTTGCAAAATATATGATGTGTTGCAAAATATCCGATCTCTGTTGAAAATTATCTGAATTCTGTTACAAAATATCCGATAGGATCTATGTTACAAAATATCTGCTGTATGCTTTACAAAAATTTGACCTCAAAGTTTAAAACCCTCTTTCACTTGTCAAGACTCTTAAACACTATAAATTTATTAAAGGGCCCTACATTAACCTTACTTTTCAGACCTTAACTTACGGAACAATTCCTACCAGTGCTTAAAACAATGATGTCCAATGACATGTACTGCCAAAACCTCAAAGCTTGCATTCTCCTGCAATCTCTACATCATTTTAGAAAATCAATCTTATCTCAATCTACCAAGTTCTAAAACTTATCATGATGACTTCACATGACATTACAACATTACGTTAAACACATGTTAGGAATTCTACCTTAACAAGATCCAATTCTTAAATTTATCATCGGTTTCTAATATAACTAACTAAAATATAATATAATTAAGCCAACAATATACATTTGTATTTATAAATGTTATGTATCATTTCAGAGTTTTCTGGACGATAAAATTCACTATAATTAATTAAAACTTAAGTCAGAAGTTGACATTTAATTTTTAGTTGGTTACAATATTTTCAAAGAATTATTGTTTAAACAGAGAGATGTCTCATGTCTGAATGCCAAATTTGACTCTTATTTTTCTTGAAAATTCAAGGGAGATAATAACATTGAATGAATTTGTACAAGAAAACTCTGTATGATACAGTACAAGGTCATAGAAAATTAATGATTAAATTCTTATCCATGCCATTCGACCGACTCCCTCCTTCCAAAGAATACAAACTTTGTTTCTAAATTAAGTTGAAAATTTCTAACGCATTAAATCTTTTAAACATTCAAATCACGAAAGCCTTTTTAAAAATGAAACTAGCAAATTGAGCTGATACAATATGTCCTCCTATCCTATACTTAAAGATGCTGGATGAGAGTCAAACATTAATTTTCTATGGTCTAATTAGCATACTAGACTTACATTGTTTCTACACTTGTGGTTGTATGTTCCAATCCTATTAGCTGCTATGTAATTATTCTTCGAATTCTCTGAATCTAACAAACCAATTCTATGAAACCTTAGTGGTTGAGAATATCCATTTTCTAAAAAGTTTCTTTCTGCAAATTAAAACACATGTATTAACATAGGACTTGGTAACAATAAAATATTGTATATTTAGAAGGCTTCCTGGAACTGACCAGCTCTTGACTTTTTTCTCTTCTGAATATTTCAAAATTATCACTAAAGCTGAGTCTTCGTTTCTGCTCATAACCATTTTACTATTCCAATAATGAAGCCTGTTTTTATAATCACCATACATATGGAAATGCCAACACATGTCATTTTATTCATCAACAAGTTGAGTAAATAAATATTGTCACCTAAAACAAATTGTTAAACATTCAAGATTTAAACAGGACCATTAGTCAGTTGACAAATCCCTGCTATTATATCCATGCTAATACTTTTGTTTGATTCCTGGGTAAGGCAAACTTTTGAGGAGCTTGATCGTGAAATAATTTCAACTGCCATTTGACCTCCTAGCAGTGATTCTGAAGCATGCACACATCCTCAGTATGCATCAGATGAGATCTGTGACTTTTAAAACTGATTAAAGAATAAGAGAGCTTTTGCTGAGCTCTAAAGGAACCGAACCCAGGGGCTTGTCACACCTCTCACAGCTTGATTGTTAATTAACAACAGTCTGCTATGTCTGCCGCTTACTTAACAAATTGAACAAAAATAGTACTCACCTACATGACAGAACTCTGATACAAAAATATTTCTCAAAAAAAAAACGAATGACAAAATAGCCGATAGATGTTTTCTTTGCAGAATAAATCCGTAGATGTATGATCAGTAAAAATAGCCGAAAATCATCCCAGATGCTGCAGTGATAAAATACAGCATAATATTTCAAAATAAGCAATGAAAAATTCCGATAATGATTAAAATATCTGAATATTGCATTACAGACAAATTACCCTTATCTAAAATTGTGCATCCATAAAAGTAACCGAAAAGCAATAAAAAAGCAAATAATGCTTAACATCATAATACTTATGAATGTAAAAGCCATTACCCAACGCCCCTTCACAACCCATACTGCCCAACTTTCCCACTCCCAACGCCCCTTTACAACCCATACTGCCCAATTTTACGACAATCTACAACCTTTTTTCCAAGATGTAGACAAAGTTGTATGCACACTGCTATAAAGTTCTGCTTATTTGGTATCCAACTAATTCTAAGAATTTTAGTATAGAAACAAATTTCAACATCAAGATCTATCAGTAGAATTAGATCACAGCTTGTTTATTCAGATGCAAGATAATAAACCACTCAGATTTTTAGCCTGTATGGTTAGATAAATCAACACCTGAACTCATAAGTAATGTTCTAAATCACCGATAGATCAAGATAGATTGAAATTTACTTTCTTATTATTATATACCAAGTGACCACTATACTTACATTCAATGTGCTAGTGTCTTCATTCACATGTTTAGAAACAGCCAGCCTTTTTGAAAAACCATCTAAACTTGTAATGCAATTGAGTACATTTTTCAAGATCTGTAATATTAAAGCATGTAAGACACAAAACAAAACACATGAATAATTAATTCAGTGGTCCTTATAATCCTGTATGCAAAGGTCGAGTGGTATAAGCAGAGTTTGAATCCTGTTTGCAAAGGTTGAATGGTTAAAGCACAGTTTCATTTCTTTCTGTATGCACTGGTCAAGTGGTTAAAGCACAGTACTATTTCTTTCTGTATGCACTGGTCAAGTGGTTAAAGCACAGTGTTATTTCTTTCTGTATGCACTGGTCAAGTGGTTAAAGCACAGTACTATTTCTTTCTGTATGCGCTGGTCAAGTGGTTAAAGCACAGTACTATTTCTTTCTGTATGCACTGGTCAAGTGGTTAAAGCACAGTACTATTTCTTTCTGTATGCACTGGTCAAGCGGTTAAAGCACAGTACTATTTCTTTCTGTATGTACTGGTCAAGTGGTTAAAGCGCAGTTCGAATCCAGTTTGCACAGATCGAGGGGTTAAGTACAGTTTTCAATCTATTATGCACAAATCTTGTGTATTTGTTAAGCATAGTACTGGTTTCAAAAGCATGGGTTCAATGTTCTACACTTTTATCTAACTGGTAAGCAAATGGTTAAAGGTTTGAATCCTGTATCAAACAAGTATGCCCCTCCATATACACCTGTTACAGATCTTATACACTCCACGGTTTGTCGGCTTAGTGCATGCCAGCCACAGGAATCAAACCCAAGAGCTGATTGGTTCACTTAGAGCTTAATCTTTAATCCACACTAGTCTAAAGACTACATGTATATCCACTTGCGATGTAACTTAAAAATAATAGTAAAGTTACCCTAATGTACATTTGACTCTGATGCTGACAAAATATCCGGAAATTCATTCTTTGCAGAATAAATAGTAAAAATAGCCGGAAATCATCACATAAGCTGTTTCTACAAAAATACCCATAACTATTACAAAATGACCGAAATAATTAAAATAACCGAAATTAAGTAAGTCGCAAATTATGAAAAATACAGAATTTCGCTTTTCCGAAGTCATTACTTAAAAAAAAAATTACTAAAACTTCAGGAAGTAAAAGTCACCCGCTTAAGATCTATTTACTACCCCAGATACCCAACCTTCCCACACTCTACAACCCTTTACCCATATGTAAACAGTTTATAAGTGCAAGTTCCAAGCTATCATTTGATTTTCTTCATTTGATTCTTATTAAAATAACCAGTAAATACTTACATTTTAACTAGCGTCTTCAATCTCGTAATTCTACATAAAACCAGCCTTTCAGTTAATTAATCAACATTAATGATTCTATCAGTAAAATCTTCCATGATCTGTAAAATCAAAGCATGTTAGAGACAAGCCAAACACATACATGTACATTATTTATTCAGTTAAAGTGATTAAATCACAGAACAAATCATTATGCAAAGGTCTAGTGATAAAACACACTGCTAATCTGGTATGCAACCGTCGAGTGATTAAAACACAGTACTAATCTTGTATGCAACAGTCGAGTGATTAAAACACAGTACTAATCTTGTATGCAACAGTCGAGTGATTAAAACACAGTACTAATCTGGTATGCAACAGTCGAGTGATTAAAACACAGTACTAATCTGGTATGCTTCGGTCAAGTGATTTAAACACAGTACTAATCTGGTAAGCAAAAGTCAAGTGATTAAAACACAGTACTAATCTGGTATGCAAAAGTTGAGTGATTAAAACACAGTACTAATCTGGTATGCAAAAGTCAAGTGATTAAAACACAGTACTAATCTGGTATGCAAAAGTTGAGTGATTAAAACACAGTACTAATCTGGTATGCAAAAGTCGAGTGATTAAAACAGTACTCATCAGGTATGCAACAGTCGAGTGATTAAAACACAGTACTAATCTGGTATGCAACAGTCGAGTGATTAAAACACAGTACTAATCTGGTATGCAAAAGTCAAGTGATTAAAACACAGTACTAATCTGGTATGCAAAAGTCGAGTGATTAAAACACAGTACTAATATGGTATGCAAAGGCCGAGTGATTAAAACACAGTACTAATCATGCATGCAAAGGTCGAGTGATTAAAACACAGTACCAATCTTGTATGCAAAGTCCAAGTGATTAAAACACAGTACTAATCTGGTATGCAATGGTCGAGTGATTAAAACACAGTACTAATCTTGTATGCAATGGTCGAGTGATTAAAACACAGTACTAATCTGGTATGCTAGGGCCGAGTGATTAAAAGACAGTACTAATCTGGTATGAAAAGGCTGTGTGGTTAAAACACAGTACTAATCTGGTATGCTAGGGCCGAGTGATTAAAAGACAGTACTAATCTGGTATGAAAAGGCTGTGTGGTTAAAACACAGTACTAATCTGGTATGCAACAGTCAAGTGATTAAAACACAGTACTAAGCTTGTATGCAATGGTCGAGTGATTAAAACACAATCCTTATTCTATATGCACAAGTCGAGTGGTATAAGTACAGTTCTAAATCTTTATGCACAGTATCGTTCCAATATAGTTTAGATGTAAGCACTGGTCAAGGGACTGTCGGCTCATTTACAATCGGCAAAAATAAATAGTATTTACCTTAAATATATATGGATGGACTGCAAGTCTCTGATGCAAAAATCTAAAGCCTCCAATGTGGCAACTGTGAAAATTAGCCGAATGTTTTTGCCAATAATGGCACACTTAAAGTTGGGAAAAAGTATGGATGATACCCAAGATAATCCACAGTTTAGTCATCCATGAAAATAGTTAAATCCGATAAAATAGGGGAAACTTGATACGCTCCCAATACCTATCCCCCCAAGGACCCTTTACAACCCTATAAATTCACCCATACTACAGCACAATTCTTTTCGGCTTTAGTATTATAATAATTTATATATACTTAAAATTGAAGCGAAAGTTAAAGCATTTTAAATGCTACTCAAACTTAGTGTTAAAACTAGTTAATGTTAAAATGTTAACAACTCGCAAGTTAACTAAAGAATATTATTTTTCTTTTTAAATAATGTATACTTCTTAATGTGTTTAGTTATGAAATAAAAGAACATTTTTCAATTAAATGTATGGTCATCTCATGGAGCCTATTCAGCTCATTCTGTATATTTGTAGACACAGCTAGTAGTCTGGGCCAGAGATGACAGAAAACTCAACATACTGTGTCAGTGTATGGAGTTTTAATCAATATAGTAAAATTTCTGCAAGTCAAAGAATTACGATTGTCTTTCATGGCACAATTGGCAGTCTCAGGCAGAGAAGGCAGCTCAACAAACGTGTATGAAGCAAAATCCTTTCATTATACAGTGAAGATGATATTTTTTGTGAGGCTAATTCTGATGATACTAGATAAATGGGTTAGTATGAACCCAAGAGTGCAACTTCAGGGAGAAAAATCTCGCTGATTTTCAAGTTGCAGAATAAATGACGCTGTGGTACCATGGTAACCATAGACCACTTTAAACATAGTATCATACTATGTATGGCCCAGACATACTCTACATTGTGTCTAATACAGATTGGTACAAGTTGGTACCATTTATGGTCACTGTCAAAATGGCGCGATTCTAGAGTCGCACTATTAAATCCAATCTCTCAATTTTTGCATTTCAGAAAATATGCAATTGAGGTACATTGAATTTTTTCCAAAATAACGTGTTTATTATAAATCATTTTGTAGTTTTCTACAACAGGTTTAACTCTTGTAGAAGAATTTACAAAATGAATCTGTTTGTAAATTTATGAAAGAGCCATTCTCTCATAAGCTTTTACCAACAGCATCGCACCGTTAATACGCGGTTCATGAAAAGGTCCCAAGCAATACAAAGAGTACAATGAAAATTATTAATTGAAAAATCATTGAAAATAAAATGTTTTTAGTATTAATAAGAATTGAGTTCACTTCATTAGAAACAACTTGTAAATTAAAATGAAATTCAAATTGAACAAATAATGACTGTCTATGTTAAGAAAATATTTAATAATTTACACCAAAGAGAAATATTAAACTGATTATCTCTTAAATATCCATTGAAATAAAATAGAAATTTATTATAAATTATGATAAAAATTACTGCTTGGAACCTTTTATACATACATTATTACATGCATAATATAAAACAAACAAAATAAGAAAGGGAAAGGGTCTACAGGATATTCAACCTGGTCAAGGGGTTTCATCATCAAAAGCTAGCTGATGCAACTTCTAAGCATGTTGCCTGAGGTGCTTCTGAATGAAATACCATTATGCTAAGCCAAGTGATTAACCCTTTATGATTGAAGGATGGAAGCAATGTGTGTCCCGAGTTCTTGCTCTATAATACAGAGATATTCAGTCAGCTTTGAAAAGATGCTCAGTCATTCAAAATCCAGTTTGTCATAACCAGTTCCAGACCAGTTCAAGACTAACTACAGCACCAGACAGCATCTAGTTGCTAGAAGTTTTCACCAAGGATTTCAAAACCTACAGATTTATCTGGGACTTAGGGCCTAAATAAACCTTCACTCACAATAGCGGTTCCTTTCTCTTAATCTTTGATTCATCTGTGATTCCCTTTGGTTTAGAAACCTACCGTATATAAGGGACTGTATCCATCTTGAGCTGGGGCCATATCAATAAGACTTGGGGCTGTTTTAGTTGGCATGGTAGATAATTTCTTGCTCATTGGTATTCTTTAATGGTTGCATCAAGTCATAACTTGGGAAGCAAGCAAACTGCCGAGTGAGTGCCTAGGTTCGAATCTGCATGCATGGGAAATTAGCTGGATGCCATATTAATCAGATATCAGGCAGTTACTGTAAGCGTGTCCGATAATTTTTTGCTCATTGAAATTCTTCAATGGTTGCATCAAGTAATGGCAACTTGGGAAGCAAGCAACCTACCTAGTGTTGACCTAGGTTTGAATCTGCGTGGGAACTTACTGGCAAATTATTGCATTGTACAGAGACTATATAGGAGAGGCTTTGCTGCATTGATCGCTAAAGAAAACAACTTTACATGTCATAAGACAATCCAACCACGCATGGGCTTCATGTGGTTTGCAATAATTGGGGGGGTGCAAAAAAGAGAAACTATCCGAATACATCGTCGGCTATTTTATCAATAGTTCGAATCTGAAGCTCAAATCGGTCTTTATAATGATAGCCACTTGAGCTGACCGAGTAATTTCTGAGTATTAGTTTGATTCCAATGAGTAAAAATTTAGCAGGAGACATGATGGGCCAAGGCATGCCATGGATTCATGACCGCAACTCCTAAGGCAATTAATCAGCGTAATTACGCGTAAACGCCACAAAAATGCGCCTGGCACGAAAAATACTAGTTTTATAATGCATTTCAGCTAAATTGCAGCAACAAAGGACCAAAAACAACAATATAAAGTTACAAAGTCAATGAAAAATCACAGGGCAAAAAAATCTAACCTTCTCCCCCATGCTGTCCGGCCGGAAATGAGGCAAGAAGCAAGATCTTCGTGAATATTATGGTCATGTGACCAAAAAGGCGGCAAATCTATAAATAGAAAAGCTTGTCAATTTCGAGCAAGAAAATAATTTGATTGACAGCTGCCATCGAGGCCATAGAGGTCAAATGACGGTTTAATCAAATGGCCTTGATTAATTAAACAATTTAATGAATGATTAAGTATTTATTCACGCCAAGTAAATATCATTGAAATATTTATAAATAACCATAAGAGATTTTAGGGACGGGTGCAGTTGTGCCCGAAGACTTGTTTACATCGTCAATATATATAGAATGGGCGGAGTCAGGATTTCTTTAAGACATAAGAATAGTCGATTTTCATAAAGGGGGCTCAAGGGTATGCTCGCTTGAAATTCTAAACAATTTTAAGCGCTGCTAAAGGCTTATTCTGTGCTATTTTTCCTTTATATGTATCCATACGCTTTCAACAAAATATTTTGTGCACTAGCTAGAGTACTAGATCATGCGTACATGTGTATTTCTATAGGCTTTAATAAATGGACCACTCCATATGAGAATAAGGTACATGGGTCATTCCATCTCAAATCAATTGATTTTGATGGTAAGATATTTCAAGGACTTTTAACTGTAGAGGACAAAAAATGTGTTAAATGTATGTGTAAATTAGTTAATTGTGTCTATATAGATCTCTAAAAATCGAAAAATCAGCAAAGTTTGAACATGTATTGTTTCATAACCATTTCATATTTAGATTTCAAATTTATTTCAGATTTTTAACAACATATAAGATTATTTTAAAGCAAATTTGAATCGAAAATCGCATTTCTAGAATTCACACTATTTGATTAAATCGAGTTTATTAGGTTTAGTTTAGACAAAGGGAGATAATCAAAACAAATATCTTATTAAACCCTCCCGAGTTGTTCCCCTTTGATGTATCTAATCGACCAAGCTGAAAATCATCATTTACGTAAATAGCATTTATTGTGATAAGTTGCCTGGCTAGCTTATATACATTTGGAATACTGTCGTATTCATTATCTGGTTAACTTCTTATACAGTTAATGGTGACTAACTCTTGATGTATTAGTCAAAACAGCAAAATTATAATTACATGTATATATAAATTTCATATGAAAAATCTTACTGCTGCCATGTTTATAATACGCATGCAGTTATTTATTTACTGCTAGCAGAAAGATGAAAATTAAACTATCGAGACTAAATCTCACTTCAGTAGTTTTCATCCTACGCTAGGCAGTGTCGGCAGAAAGATTGAGGGAGAACGCCAGTAAAAATTATTTCATGACCAAACTCCACGAAAGTATGCCTCGCTCGAGGAATCAAACCTACAACCCCTCGATCAGTAGAAGTTGAGTACTACCAACTGAGTTAGCCGGGCATCTAGGGCGATCGTCTACAAATATATTTGCATTGACTCGACATCGAGTAGTTCCGAATGCCGTAACTAACTTATTAAGCATTGAATGACGTATTTCATCTACCATATATTACAAATTACGATTCCAGAGGCGTGCAAAGCAATTAAATGTCACTGAGTAGAGCTACATTGCTTAACCTATAAAATATTTTAAAATTACTTACATTGATACAAACCGAGATACGCCAGCTACTTATGAGAATTTTTTTACTTAAACTTTACTTGTGGAAATATAGATTTTCTAGATATTTGTCATCGAAACGTTAGGCATAAAACGATGCCAATATAGTATCATTTGTTGCCATAGTGACAAGTTTCTGTAGTTACGAGTGTCAAAACACAGTTTTAGAATTTTCTTTTTCATTTACCGACAGATGGTACGGTTGTCTTATAAATTGAAGACGCATGAAAAGTTTCTTATTGTCGTAGAAAATGTTGAAACATCAACCGGTGCAATCGAATGCATGAGCTTTTGTAACATGTGTGGATTTTTGAGATGTGCTTTAATACTTTAATTTGAATTTACATGTTTGATGTTTGCTGGTAAAAAATTTTTCACTGGTGAGTAATTTATTTCTTCATTATTGCATATTCAAGGGGTTTTTTTGTTTGTTTATTTTCATAACTTATTTTTAAAAAGTAAAAATGTATATACTGTGGTCTTCACAAGTGCCTAGACATATGAAAATTTTGATAAAAAAAAAACTGCGCACACATACCGCATACCAAGAAGAGTTTTACTATCATGATTAAACCTTTTTCAAAACAATAAATAACTAAAAAAAATAGCATAGTTTGAATCACAATTATGATGATATAGAGGATATTCGTCAACTTTGGTGCAAGATCGATTTTTATTTCACCGAGTGAGCTCAGAAAACATATTTTCACGAGTGGCATAGCCACGAGTGAAAATGTCATTTTCTGAGTTCACGAGTTGAAATAAAAAAGATCTTACACCAAAGTTGACGAATATTCTGTTTCTTTCATGCTTAGTTTAGTGTTTTATTTGATGTTTTTTTACACAAATTATAACGTGACGTCATTTCTACTCCAAGATGACTTCATTTATCTTCTAATATGACGTAATGAACGATGAAAATATAAGGTTATATTTTCACTACGATGAAAATATAAAATTTATATTTTCATCGTTTATTTTCACCAAATAACGCGACGTTTCACCGTAAAGCATGAAAGAAAAACTAATTAATACTGGCTAATTTTGGAATTTTCTCAGATGACGTTTGGTTTCTTTTTTTCATTGATAAATGTGAAACAGTTTATCCTAAAAATCAGAACTTTGTCCAAGAACTTTTGGAGGGCACTGTATACATATATTAAGTAAATACAGATTTAGGGTACAGATGACCTTTAATGTAGAAGCACAGGTGTCAGATACATTTTTGTTTTTCTTCCTATATGCAAAAAAATAGAATAAAAAAGACAAACGGTGTCTGACAGCCGCGTATAACAAATGTGTCCCAACACTTGTTCCATTTATAATAGTCTTAGAGTTTTATTTGACACTATGAAGTAATTATGTTACCAATCTGATTAAAACCCGATCTAAAGTTTTACCGCTCGCATACTCGCTAATTTAGATCTGGCCTTTTCCAAACGAAGGTCACGTTCAGATGACCTTTTCTCATCATAATATTCATGACGAAATTGTTATGATACGTAACTTGTTTACATCGTCTACGTCACGCAATTTGAAAGGAGCCATCCAATTGCAGACTGTGAATAATACCGTACCGCTGTTAAATTTGCACGCAAACCTTGGTCTAAAAATAGAAATTACGAAATCAAAATGTGATTAATAGTGTTTTCGTCTAGATGAAAGCTACGCATTGATTGGTCGACACGAAGTTCATCTCGACGTGACCTCCCATTGACTAAGTAGAGATCCAGTACGACAACGCGAGTAGAACAGGATCTCTGTTTACGGAGATTGTTAAGTTACCTAACGCCATGTTATTTGAATATGAGATGCATCATATAACATGGGATTCTTCATACTTAGTACATATATTATCTCTCGTGTTATAAAGTAGCATATGGACAGCTTATCAGTCATACAAATGAAAAGTATTACCTACCTACTGTTCCTTTTTTACTTATTACTACCCTCTGAAACTAGGCCCATCAATTGTTAATCCAAGTAGCCCAGACGAACGTCTAACCATATTGGGCAACTGGCCCAACGGAAATTTGTATCCCCGTTACAGTTGACATACAGCTACATGTACGGCTACAATCCGAACAAGCTATTAATATAATAGATTAGATGAAGCTTAAAGTGCTTTTATAGTCTCATTAAAATGTCTTATAGTTATTGGTTCATTACTCCATTCAACGTACGCTCCAGTCGAAGCGGAAAGAAGCGGAGGAGAGCTAATTGAAAGTTAATCATAAGAAAAATACAGCATCTAGAAATCTAAGGCAGAAATGAAATGAGGGAAAATGAACGATACAGACAATGTATTACGACGAGGACATTTCGATACGAAACAGACATTTCGATACGACGTAGACATTGCGAAACGACGCAAACGACGCGATACGACGCAGCATATTGATACGATGCGCGAAATATCGTTGCTCTGTTATATCGAATTTAACGAATGATTTTACTTATGTCTGTTTTCATTGTCGTGAGTCGAATCGTATAGTTGAAAGTCGTAAGGCAATACCGCATAATCACGTAGCTATGAAGAGCATTGCAACTTAAAAGGACGGGTGACAAATAAATGGCACGAACGGAAATCCGTTGATGATAGCATCTACATAACCGTAAATCTTAAGACAAACTTAAGACAAATAAGTACATTACGTAATGGTGTTGATAAGGAGAGTAAAATGGGTAATATACAAGTTCATTATGATCATAAAAACTTGGATTTTCTATTAGGATTTCATCTAAATGCGACCAGTGAATGTGTAGGCGGTAAGATTAATGGAAGACCTATATAAATGTATATGTACCATGGTTATTAAATCAGAGATACATGATTATCATTTACATTCTGATGAAGAAATTAATCTTCTTCCATTCTCTCAAAGTCACCACGTTATTTTTAAGATCATGTACGTGAAATGTCGCATACTGAGATAAACACACCTGACTTAATCTGTTTGAAATACGGCTGCATGATTTCACGAGGTTGTTTTCGTAATTTAACTGTTGGGCACAGATCACGAGGTTGTTTTCGTTATTGAACTGTAACAGATCATATTAAGGTTGTTTTCGTAATTCGTCTGTAGGACACAGATCATGAGGTTGTTTTCGTAATTCATATGTAAGGACACAGAGCATGAGGTTATTTTCGTAATTCGTCTGTAGGGCACAAAACATAAGGTTGTTTTTGTAATTTATCTGTGGGGCACATATCATGAGGTTGTTTTCGTAATTCATCTGTAGTGCACAGAACACGAGGTTGTTTTCGTAATTGAACTGTTGGGCAAAGATCACGAGGTTGTTTTCGTAATTCATCTGTAGTGCACAGATCACGAGGTTGTTTTCGTAATTGAACTGTTGGGCAAAGATCACGAGGTTGTTTTCGTAATTGAACTGTTGGGCACAGATCACGAGGTTGTTTTCGTAATTGAACTGTTGGGCAAAGATCACGAGGTTGTTTTCGTAATTGAACTGTTGGGCAAAGATCACGAGGTTGTTTTCGTAATTGAACTGTTGGGCAAAGATCACGAGGTTGTTTTCGTAATTGAACTGTACAGATCACGAGGTTGTTTTCGTAATTGAACTGTACAGATCACGATCAAACACGCTTAAATACTCGGTTGTAGTCCGAAATCAAAAGTCCAAAAGGGCGAGTTTTCTTGAAGGCGGAGCCGAACCTCCAATGATTATTATCTTTAGGTAACGAACTAGGAGTCACTTCAACAGTATAAAATTATCAAATAGAAATTTGAAACTTAAAAAGTTATATATTTAATTCCTTACGAATTATACAAATTCAAAATTTCTTTAACCAATGCCTCTCATTTTTCATGTATCATTCATATAAGTACAGTTGTTGATAACGAATAAATCTTCCATTTAATTTAAAAGAAAGTAATCCTGACTTTTACATCGAACGCCTACAACATTAATAATGATCTAATGAAACTAATATTTAATGTATTGTTTAGAAAAAAACCGCCAGCAGTACATTTGACCTTTGAAATGAGAAAATAATTACTAGCCAATGACTCAACGCATAAATAGTCTAAATCCTTCTTTATTTACATGTAGTTAGACTAGTTTTGCACTGACCAATTGGTATACATGTATAACAAATCCATTGGGTTAGCGTAAAACTAATATTTCTTCATATGAGTAAAGAAGTATTAAGACAATTCATATTACATTTAATCATTTTGCTGAGAAATATCAAGACAATAAGGAGGTAAGCTAGTATTTCCGACCAACATTACAAATAATCAAATCGTATCAAATAAGAATTTATTAAAACCAAAGCAAAGACCTATAAAAGAACGCCGACATATTTGTTTCCAATCTTTGTTAATACTAATAATGCGGTTAGAAGCAATAACAGTCAATTTGTATTATGCATAAAGCTATTAGCGACAAGCAATGCCAATACATTAGGCGTTTTAAATAATCCAGACATGACTATGTTTTCATTAAATAAGGGTCTGCCCACTCCATAAGGATACAATATATGCAGAATCAGGATGTGACTCTTATTCCCAAGAAAATATTATTTGAGGCTATTTTGAGTCATTCTCGTACCCCGAGGTTATCAAGATTCTCGATCTAACTAGTATCGAGAATCCTACTAGACTCTGGACACAAGAATGATTTTGAGTCAAAGTTTGAAAAAAACAATCGAACATAGTTCATATCATTTTAGGTTTTTGTTTGCCAAAATGTGTTAATTTGTCATTGCCAATGGTGGGTTGGAGTCTTTCCATAAATTATCCAGTTGTACAAATTCAGATATTTCCTTATAGTTCGTAAAATACACCTCACACGTAGCTCTAGAATGCACCAAAGAGTAAATGGAAAAGTAAACATTTGATAGTCATTATTAAAACACATATGTGCATAAGCATTAAATGCACATATTAAAGGCCTAGGCGATCTGATTGGCATGATATTTAAGTCGCCATGTTATATATCATGTGACAGAAAGTAGACCCAAGATGGCGCCTTATTAGCTCGGAGGTCTCTTACAAAGCCAATCTGATTAAAACCCGATCTACAATTTTACCGCTCGCATACTCGCTAATGTAGATCTGGCCTTTTCCAAACGAAGGTCACGTTCAGGTGACCTTTTCTCATCATAATATTCATGACGAAATTGTTATGATACGTAACTTGTTTACATCGTCTACGTCACGAAATTTGAAATGAGCCGCCCAATCGCAGCCTGTGAATATTACCGCGGTTAAATTAGCATGCAAAACTTGGTCTAAAAATAGAAATTACGAAATCAAAATGTGATTAATAGTGTTTTCGTCTAGATGAAAGCAACCCATTGATTGGTCGACACAAAGTTCATCTCGACGTGACCTCAAAGGGAAAAAGTACAGATCCAGTACGACCGTGGTCTGCTGGATATGTGTTTACGCAGATTGTTACAAAGCATACAAGCCGAGATTATCAGATTGCCAGGATGTTTGAGTCGCCATTTTAAATATCATGTGACAGAAAGTAGATCAAAGATGGCGCCTTATTACGTCAGAGGCCTTTTGCAAAGCATAAAAGCCGAGATGATCAGATTGCTAGATTATCTGGATAATGTGTTAATGTCTTCCATAATGCAGAAAGTCCTTGACACAAATCACGTTAAATTGCCATCGAGATTACATTTCCACAAAACCAATTTACGATTTCTCATTAAGGGAGAAACAGTTAATGGATTTAAAATGGAACAATATTAAAATGAAATTATTTATTCAGGCTATGATATCGAATCGCCTTTGTCGCTTTGCGTCGCCTTCAAAGAAATCAAAGTACTGGCGGTCGGGTGATGTAGGCAGTTAGTTAAAACAAGGTTACAAGAGTTATGTTTCTTTGACGTCAGGAATTTGTCACTGAGAACAATGAATTTAATTGTACTATTGTAGGTTTACATAGCTTTCTTCTTTATAAGCAGACGACATTGGTGTATATTGTTTAATTTTATTCAGCAGTCAGTGGCGCTTATATTAACCCCGATGATTTAAATACACGATATTTGTTCAATAAAAGCCGTAAAATATGAATATCTTTTCTTATCGATCGATCGTTAGCACAAAAGTACTGTAGTGAGTAATTATATCTGAGGGGTTAATGCAGGCGCTACTGACAGTTGCATAGAATTTAGCAATGCATGTATATATATTGTTTCCAGCAATTTATGCGTTACTTATAAGTCTAGTGTTCACAATTAATAAACGGCACTGGTCAACTAAGTAATACGGTTTCAGTTCCTTTAAACATTTATTTCCCTTTAATAACTATAGTAAATTGTATTTCTAATTCCAGATCTCGAATGATGGCTGTTTTCATCTCATCAAACATGAGTTTTGAAAGTCAAGGAATTATAGATGGGAATAATGACGTCAGCATACGTTCAATAGAGAACGAACCACAGTATAGTAATGCCGTCAGTGCTTTACTCACAGCCCCAAAACCTAATGTAACCAATGGCGACCATCCATGTGAAAAAATGGATATAAACAAGTCTCATTGTCAGTCTATTGTGCAAGAATTCACATCTGATCATTGGTTTTCGTCATCTACGGAAGCACTTCTAGTGGTTCTATACTGTGTTGCCATCATTCTTGGTATCCTTGGCAACGCAATTGTTTGCTACGTTGTCATAAAGTTCAAACATTTACATAAACCTAGAAATTTTCTCATTTTGAATCTATCGGTGAGCGGGATAGTCATGTGTGTTCTATGTATGCCTTTTTCACTGATACGCATTCTTCTCAAGAACTGGCATCTTGGCGAAGTCTTGTGCCGCCTAAGTCCAACTTTACAAACGTTAAACGTGTTTGTATCAACTTTTACAATTGTGGCCATAGCTATAGATAGGTATTCATCGATGGTGTACACTCGACGTGAAGAAAGCAACAAGAAATTTGCATATTATGCTATTGCTTTGATATGGATAGTATCTGTACTGCTCTGTGTACCAATGATGGTTTTCCACGAGGTCAAAGACGTCACCCCTGAAAACATGAATGTCAAATTGTATAAAATCTGTATGGAAGTATGGCCGTCCGGTGTTTGGAAGAAGGTCTACACTACTTTTATCCTTCTGACACAGTACGTCACTCCATTAGCGATAATTTCAACACTGCATGGTCGCATTTGTCACTTCTTACGAGTTCAAATTAACGACAATCCTCGTACAGAACGAGAATCGACGAGAATTCTACGAGATGTGAAGCGTCTACAAAGAAACATGCTCCTTCTTACAGTGATTGCTGTAACATTTGCCATCTCCTGGTTGCCTTTAACCGTACTCAATACTCTAGCTGATTTTGATTACACTCTATTTCTTAACAAACAATTTAATCACGCATACGCCTACTGCTTACTTGCGGCAATGTGCTCAGCGTTTCTAAATCCAATCATTTATGGCTGGTACAACTCTAATTTCAGAAACACTTTCGTACAAGTTGTTTGTTCAATTAGACGATCAATGGCGGACATGACTGAATTGGCTACGATTAAAAATGACTCAAGAGGCAACAGTAACCCTCCGTATAAGTTCTATAGTAGTTTCAATATAGAATCATCGAGTATACAGGACAATGTCTGCAAATCTATTTCTAGTAAATCTTCAACAACTAGTTCAAGGAAAGAAATACCAAGAAGTGAATCTGTTAGTGATAAAAGTCTTCAATCACTTCATTCCATACGGTTAGACACGTTAAATTTAGATTAGCGTAGAGACCATGTTAATAAGAATCAGAGGTGGAGCTTTTCACAAAAATTCTTACGAAACATTCATATACAACATGTAACTATTATTTTTGGCTTATTAATTCCAAAATCAGGGTCGATAGCGCAGTTGGTAGCGCGCCGGGATTTGGAATCTCGTGTCCCGAAAGGGGTACGGGTTCGAAAATGTCAAATTGTCTCCATTGATTAGATAATATGGAGAAGTTTCCGGCCTTGTGGGAGGATAGGTGAGTACTAGCTATAGACAAGGGTCCAGGAAAGCTAGGTTAGGTGCGCTGGACGCCGTAAAATGACCTAAATTGTTTTGACACGGCGTTAAACCCAGTGCAAAATATTAATTCCAAATATTCTTAAATTATGTAGAATATAGTACATGTACACATTTGGAATATCATAGACGTATACATGTCAACAATTATTCTTTAGCTATCAAACTATATAAGTAAATGAAATTTATATTTACGGTATTTTTTTCAAAAGAAGTTTTGTGAAAAGGTTTACTGTTTTACAAACGAACTTCGTACCTGATGTATTTATACACTATGTATATTTTTAGTAATTTTTATTCAACTGTCAGTTAATACGTTTTTTACGAAATAATTATTTCATTTAAAAAAAAATATTTATTACATTTGTCGCATTTTTCAAATGTCATTATTAAATTTGCTCAATGTTAAACAACTTTAAATAACCTTGCAAAGGGTCATCCATGGTACCCAGAGGAATTTTAGTTATCGATATATTGTGAATAAGTACCAAGGGATTCCGAAGATGGCCTTAAGTGAACATGTTCTCAAAATTTGTTGGATCATAATCGTTGTTCCGTATGTCCATCGATTGTTTCCGCGCGCATCGATAAGACAGAGTAACATTTCAAATCATCAAATGTTTTATGTATGATATGGCTAAAAGCATCAATTAAAATGAACACCAAATATTTTAGTTTAGCCACGATGCCATCAAAGAATTTACTGTATTTTCATATACGTTTTGAAAATCCCAAAGTGGGAATATATAATTTATTTATTTCTTTTGTGATTGTATATTTATTCTTTTATGAAAATAAAGAAAGATTATTCCTTTTTCACAAATTGTTGAATTTTACAAAGAGATTATTAGTATTGTTGACTGCTTTGTGTTTCAAAATATTTGCATTGATATTATATGTTGCATTATCCGAATAGTCTAGTTTATCCTGAGCCCGCTCCACAAGGAAATCAACACGTACTGTTTGTTTGTATGTTTGTTGGGTTTAACGCCGTAGCAACACATTGGACAGGTCATATACCGGCGGTCAGTCAACCTACTTACTCCTCCTGGAAATGCTAAATCTCTGAATTTAGCTGTTAACCAACTACTTAGCGCATACTTTCGTCAGTGACTGACAGCTGCCCTACATAATTAAAATCATTGGTAAGAGAGAGAATGGCCGTTGAAATTATTTCATGACCAAGCTCCACGAAAGTAAGGCCCGCCCAGGAAACAAACCCACGACTATCAAATCTATTATTTAAATAAAGAAATGAGTCAGTATTCTTGAAAAAGAGAACTCGTTCACAATAAGGACGGACAACCATATCTTAAAGCAGCTATGTTTAAAGAAACGTACTTGCTACGTATCACTAAGTAGCTTTTCAAATCGTTATGTAGCTATACGAAGCAGTAGTCTTGAGGAACTGGCTACAACCCGCAAAATACGGTGCGTAAAACTGGTCAAAAGTGATTTTATACATTTCAAGGTATTTCCTTTTGACCAGATGAATTTTTTCCACACTGTTGTTGTAATGGCTTTATAAATAAAAGCCCATAAATTATTTCTCTCACATTAGATTTTCTAAACCTCTACGGAAAAATATAGAAAGCTTATAAATTGCTGTCTATCAAAATGCTGTCTAGAATCGCATTTATACTCAGAAGTACTCTAAAAGGCCCTTTGATGATACAGACGGAGATAAACATTTACTTTGTAAGATTTCGTCTCAATAAGAAAGTGAATCATCCTAGTTAATTGTGAATGGAGTAATTTCATTTGATTTCAGAAACGACTGGTAATCACTTTCCCATATTTTCCGCCATTGAATGGACAAGGATTGGTTGAAAGGTTTCTGTAAAAGGATGTTTTAGTTTACAGACAGACACAATTAATAAGAGAACGACTGGGTTGACATTGGTAATAATACGTACATCTCAAACATTGGCATAGTCCATTTTTTCTCAATTGTCAAAGTTTGAATAATTTCACGGTGATTGAATACACACTATCAGTATCACAATATCACGAGTGTAAGACAAAGAAAACAAAGTCACTATGAACTTATTCATGTTTTGAGGAAAAAACTAACTATACATTAGCACTTAGATCATTTGGAATACATGCTCATTGGAGATCTTCTACGCATGCCTGGGACACCAGGTGCCTGTTCAATTACCCCGAACGTTCCAAAACGTTTGGTCCGGAACTAATCGACCCAAAGACAACTCAACCTGAGACAACTCAATCCCCTACTCACTCAACCCTTGAGTTGAGTTATCCACGGGTTGAATTGTCTTCGGATTGAGTTGTCCCGTACCCGTAACGTTCGCTAACACTCGTTACTGAACACGCAGCAGAAGTTGTATGAAAACAAAAAGTTATAAGGCCCGGCGAATAACTCACTGCCAAGTAGTGCTATTATTGTTCATATAGTGATGTGCTTTATCAATATTAACAAACATGTTGTCTGTTATTTTGCTAATTAAATAAAATACAACTTTAAGAAGTTTTAACCACAGCAAATGACCACAGGATAAGAGTAGTCAATATCAAATGATATTCATTTTTGCAAAGATAGCGTATATATAGTCCTAATTCTTTTCATCTACATGTGAACGCCGATAAAACAATTGAAACATACACGCATGGCTCTCACATACATTTGTACTTGTATTAATTTACATCTTTTCCTTTTTCATATAGATTGTATACAATACTTTAAAATGTATATAAACAGAACTTGTTGATCAAAAACTAAATACTTTAATTCTGTTTCCAGACATTATTTCTATGGCTTACTTTAAGAGCTACTTATTAACTTTAATTATGTTTGAGTTTACAGACGGTTGATTTGAACAAAGGTTTCTATTAAATACTACAAAATACTAATTTAGCGAGAATCCGTATTATTTTTGTGGACAGTGATCTAGACATGAAGTCCATTATAAATATACATTCATTGAACTTATTGTATGTATGTTACGAACAGTTTAGTAATTATTTCCTATGGTTGATTTTCAATTACTTTAAGATTAGAGCGCAATAAATGGAAGCTTAAAGGATTATAAATGCCAGTGACTGTATTGTTAATATAAAATATACTGAAAAGGTGTAAGCGAACATATCAGGAACAGCAAAAAAAAACCTAAACTTCTTTTAGATTTCATTCTTGTTATAAAAAGAACACCACATAAAAAAGAACATAACAGGCTTCCATCTTGAAACAGAAAGTGACAAAACATTTGGCACAGGGGGTTTATTCCATCTTGAAACAGACAGTGACATAATATTTGGCCCAGGAGGTTTATTTCATCTTGAAACAGACTGTGACATAATATTTGGTACTGGAGGTTTATTTCATCTTGAAACAGACAGTGACATAATATTTGACACTGGAGATTTATACCATCTTGAAACAGACAGTGACATAATATTTGGTACTTGAGGTTTATTCCATCTTGAAACAGACAGTGACATAATATTTGGTACTTGAGGTTTATTCCATCTTGAAACAGACAGTGACATAATATTTGGCACTTGAGGTTTAAACCAAGTCCTAGGTTGCTCATACCCAGTTTTGCTCCAACAAGTTCAAAAAACAAACAATAACAATTTTCCTTGGCGAAATAAACTTCATTTTAGCCCAGTTGTGAAACAAGTTCTAACACTTCAAATGAATCACTTTTGAATCTACTTCTGGATTGGATTTCTTAGCATTATTTGTCAAATTAAACTCTCTTGCTTGATAAATGGAGTTTGAATGGGATTCAAACAAACGCGAAGCTGGCTTTCAAAACTGTCAATGTACTATCTCTCTAATGTCCTGACAATCTTGTCACCTCCATGCTATATAGTTTTATGATGTACAAAAAATCGCAGGTATAAGAAAATTTATTTCCAGAAACGAGTTGGGTTTCATTCGGTCAAACGCCCATATTCTCTATAGGGGTGTCTGACCGAATGGAACCCAACTCTTTTCGGGAAGTAAAATTTCTTATTAATGTAACATGAAATGTGCATGAATCCAATATTATATTTGCGAATGGTCATCTTATAATGTCATCAGTCAGAACATAATATAATTCATAGTCTAACAAGAGTAGACGGGAAAACATGTGCAATTATAAATATATCATCTCATTTGTTTTGCTTTGTTGCATTCTCGTACCCCGAGGTTATCAAGATTCTCTAGTATCGAGAATCTTACTAGGCTCTGGGAACAAGAATGCTTTGTTGAGGCATTTCCTCATTTTGCCAGAAGTTATCAAAGCTCGTGTAATATTGTTTTCCTAATAAGGAAGTGATAAAAGTCTCTGTTTTTGTCCTTATTCTGCCCTTTGAAATATTGTGAAAAATATTTCCGAGAATTGTAAATATAAATTAAATATTCCGTTGAAATTTTATGGCAGGAATTTCTAAGAAACTTCAGTAATTATTATGAACACTATAACTATCAATTGTTTCACGGAGATAATTTGACACCATTTATAACATGATACATTTGAACTAGATTGTGAGCAAGTAGATGAAGTGTTTCCAGAGAAATCTGAAATTTTAAGAAAATTCATATTCCTGAGAAATTCATAACCAGCTATCTCCGGAAACCTGAAAGAACAAAATTAACCTTTGCAGAGCAACCACCTCTGAACAGCAACACTTTGTAGTCCCTCCCAGTGGGCGTGGTTCGAGAAAGGATGTACTGTAATCAGAATAGAAGAGCTAAGCACTATATTCTCCTTAGATTTGAACAATCTCAGCATTAGAACCACCATCTGCTTTAGTGTCGTCCGAGTGAACAAAATGATGCAATTAAAAAATTCATATTGTTGTAAACATGGGACAACTAACTTGGTCTGATCTATAAGTTAAGTCACCTTTATGTTTCCTTATCTCATGATTAATGTTACATGTTTTCATACAAAAATAGTTCAAAATTGTCAATGTTCAATCCATGTAACCATTAGTGTTCTCGTTTTAGATGGCAGGAAATTCTAGATACAGAAATTTCCATTCTTATGTATAGAAAAAAGAGAGATTGTACTGAAACATGATTTTGTTATTAGCTGAAGTCACGATCTAGTAGCTTAATTTCTTTTTTCTCCGAAGCTAAGTTGAATGTTGAAAGTCTGAAGGTCAAAGTCATAATTCACTCAGATCGTCGCTTTAATAATGTTGTACTTAGCAGGGATGGACACATACTTAAAACTGGCAACGAAGTCAGTCAAGTGTTTTCTTCGAAATGCGGGCAAACATAATAACATAGATGAAGTGAGAGACTACCTGGGGAGATTGATAACCAGATACTCTATTACTCATAGCCCGATTAGCAAGGCATATGAGCTGTAGTCAGTAAACGTGCATCAGCATGAATAGTAGACAATATAGTTATATTACTTTGCCACTTTTTATATATCTGCTATTTTGAGCCTTCGTATTTAATGATGTTTCCTTATTTATCTGCATGAATTTTCTGCAAATACATTTAAATGGATAATGAGACTAATATTAAATTTGATTTGTTATGTACTTTAGACAATGTGTTTACAAAGACATACTAATGCTTAAAAGACATCATTAGACTTATTTGTCATTTTCATTTAAGTTCATCTCAACGGCCTTTCATTTAAAGCAATAGTTCCATTTATTTGACTTGAAACATCATCTACAGCCATTTCCCCACTTACATTTGAATCAAGTTGGGCAGTTGTAAGCGTTAGACCTACAAAAAGTTGAATTGTGGTAGGAACGGTTCTCATAATGAGAAATTCGAAAGATAAATCGTTCAAAAAATTCTGACACATTAAGTAATGGATCGTAAAAAAAAAGCTCACTCGCTTCTTTAAGATAAGTTTTTCTTATAATATTTAAGGCATGTTGATAAATTATCACCTAGGGAGCTGTATTCATTATCTGAACGTTGGTTTTAAATGTTGTTACCAGTACTAGTTTATATTTGGCATTTAAAGAGTTCAAGATAAATGTCATAGTCTAGTAACATTTGTCATGAATATAAGACACAAACTTATTATTGCCGTTCCTACACACAATCATCAAGCATTTAGTAGTCGACATCGGTTGCCTTAAGCCTATCAAAACGATGCATTTGTGGTCACATGATTAGAAAATGGACGTGAATTGTCAAATTAGGGGTGGGTGAATGGACTCGTCGACGCCATGTTTTTATCGGGTTACCTGTTTACTATTACTGTTAAATGTTTCGTGTACTAAGGATGCAAAACGTGGCTTGAATTCCAATTTTACCAATTGTCATTTTATTTCATAACGTAGATATACTTCTTATGCTATTTCCAACTCATCTCATACCATTGTCTTTCTCTCTCATTTCTATATATTCAGATAATAGATTTCTTACTCCCCCAACATCATTAAACATATCATTTCCTTTACTGACAAATAATTCAAAATTCTGTCGAACACCTGATTATTAATATCATAACTTTTCATATTATTAGTTGAAAAGACGATGACATTTTGCGTTTGGTTACGAACTTACGATATATATGTATTGTTATATCACTGAAAACGTGACTTTAGATGTGTCTAAGAAACCAAACTAATATCAAAACATAGGCGGATCCAGCGGGGGGCTCAGGAGGGTCCGGACCCCCCTAGAATTTCCAAAACGTACCTGTCTATTAGTTTATGTCTTGACTGTAAGTCATTTTTAAGTATCATGAAGCAATTTCGGTAATTAATATAGATTTAATGGTTATGTAGTTTTTATTATGCATTATTCTGCAAATAATGTATAATGTTAATGTGGTTCGAAAGTTTGGACCCCCCTAGAAAAGTTTGAACCCCTCCTAGAAAAGTTCGGACCCCCTAGAAAGTTCGGACCCCCCCCTAGAAAAAAAATCTTTGATCCGCCCCTGCAAAGCGAAGTGCTGTAGAACTATCATACATTAGGCAAATATGTACCACTACAAAATTAGTGCGGAGGCGTCTAAGCTTTATCACAATTATTGGTAAAGTAATATTGGATTAATTTCTGATTTATGCAGACAGTCTAATACGCTTGATCATAGTTTCGTGTCAAAAGGATTTGTTTCTGTGTTTTCTGATACATAACAGTCCTCTATTTTATCTTTTAATTTCTTGTTATTGTTTTGCAGTCCATTATCTTCTTACGTTCAACAGTTCATCTTAACTAAGTCTATATCATAGACTAAGATGCTTTTATCCTATCAGTTCAAATAAGGTAATTATGAAAATGTTACATGACTTGTTATGCAGTATTTACTTTAACCTTAAGATTGAAAGCTTTTTGTTGTTAGCTGTTGTTGATTTATGAAAAGTCAAAGACGTGGAATTGATTCTCTAGATTTATAAACTAGTAAACATGTTGACTTGCAAGCTCATGAGGATAGTTTTTATGTTGCATCATGTGTACGTGTAACGAAGTGTGATAAATACATGTATGAAAGAAGCATTCTCAACGTTTTTTGTTTGTTTTTTTGTTTTTGTTTTTTCTTGGGTTAACTGGGTTAACGCCGGGTCAACACAATTTAGGTCATTTTACTGGGTCCCGAGCACCTAACCTAGCTAACCAGTACTCACCTACCCCTCCACAAGGCCGGAAACCTCTCCAAATTATCTAATAAATGGAGGAAAATTGACACACGAGATTCCAAATCCCGGTGCGCTGACAAATGCGCTATCGACCCTGGTTTTCTCAGCGTTAGTTTATGAGTTTCATCAATCTGTCATTTAAAACAGTAAGCAAACTGAAACATTAGATAACACACTTGATTCTGAGCCACAGCATTTTGACACATTTACACTGAAAGGTATGTTCAAATTATATAAACAATAAACCTAATCTGTGAACGAGTACCTTTAAAATCAGCAATCAAGCGTTCCTTCCGTGTCGTCAGTTCTTTAATTTTATAATATTGTGTTTGAAGGGTTTTTATGCATTGTTCGAAAAAAATACATTTTGGTACGAGTTGATAATCCAAGCGAAATCGAAATTCCATTTGTACACTGCTTATTCCAACTGTGTATAAAATGTGTATTAGAATAAGATAGCTTTTAATTCATCGATTGAAAAAGGAATGCATATTTACATTGAATTCAAAGTACGAAGAAATTAATGCATGAAATTATGTAAAAGCAATTCTAATCATTGGAGCTAATCAGAGAAATAAATTGGTGAAAATTAAAACATAACACCTCGATGGATTTAAAATAAAATAAACGATTCTAAAATGATTTTTAAGTTGTTTAATCCCGACCATGGTAGCCTAGGGAGTATTTTATCATCTACGTCGTGTAGCAATGATGCAGTTAATTACTTTAATTGGAATGCAATTTGATCAAGCGGTTAATGCACTGCAGTAATACTGAGAGAAGCAATGGTTGAATTATTCTCATTTAACAGCTAGGCATATGTTATATGTTTGTTCGTGTTTACCACTGCAAACCATCTACCATTAAACAATCGTGCATGTTAAAGAAGTTATTGTACAAAATGTCATAGATATGTTGTTTTGCTGCACCATTATTAGTTTAACGTTTTATTTCACAACGTGCTATTTAAGGTGCTAATTCAAATTTGTTTGAATTGAAGTCCAGCAAATTCATTTTCTCTTACGTTTGACAGCCGCCCGACTAGCTCAGTTAGTAGCACGCAAGTCTACTGATCCAGGGGGTCGTGGGTTCGATTCCCGGGCGGGACACATTTTCATGGAGCGTGGTAATGAAATTATTTCTACGGCTATTCTATAGACAAGGGTCCATGAAAGCTATGTTAGGTGCGCCGTTGCCGTAAAATGACCTAAATTGTGTTGACACGGCGTTAAACCCAATAAAAAACAAAAACAAACTAAAATATATCTCCCTCTTTGCTTTTTAAATGTGTGGGAGTTCTGTTTTGTATAAACTGTTGCTGTTGTTGATATGTTTATGACTTTCCCTTTCCATCTTTTATAAAACCACATAAATAACTTTTGAAATTGGAGAAAAAGTCAGAGAGAAAAGTCATTAAAACTTTGAAAGTAAGTAAACAACATCATAAAATTTATATCATAATACTGTGCTGTGTGAAATATTGTTTATAGGATATGAATAAAGATATTCTTTCTTGGCGATATAAATTTCAGAAACACGCAATACTCGAAACAGAAGTGACGGCTTATTCTACATAAGAGACAGTATTTATCCTTGACTTTTCTGTCGAGGAAAGTCAAGGCTAATGTTGAGTGATTGCGTGCAATCTTCGTATCTCAATAACTAATACAAATAACAAAAGACATTGACGTTCACTTAGAAATGACTGAAATGAAATATATCAATATATATTACATTTGGTAGTGCTCTAACTAACGTAATCTAAACCTATCTATGAAATTAGTGGGTGTTGCAAGAGTCAACCACTTTTTAGTTCAGGCAACCAACAATTTCTTTTGGACAACCAAAACTCTGCAAGTGAGTACAGTGCTTGCTCTTATATTAATCTGATCGGACAACCACTTTCATTTCCTATTTTCGTAGACTGCTATACAATGATTATCATATTCAATGGTATCTAATTAACAGGAACATTGAACTCATGTATAACATAGAAGGACGCTAGACTGCCATTGCTTCTTATACCATTTCGTATTTTTTTCTGTACCACTGAAAGTGTTTAAGAGATAGTTTATTTTCGATGGAGCTTTACATCTGGACAGCATGCTATCAAACTACTTACGACACAATTACTATTCAACATAGAAGGATTTATGACTGCAATCGGTCGTAAGACGCTTGATAATGTGTCTCTGTACTTTAAAAAATGCTATCGCGACAGTCAGTTGACCAATTTATCGTCCAAAGAGATTATCAGATATTTTGTAGAAATCAACCACCTTTGCTGATAGCTGCATGAATGAAATTGGACCAACTTTTGAATGAAATGATGCTGTAAGTCCTTTTACATCAACGCTGAATTGTAAATTGGATCAAGTACATATCAATAATTATTATATCATTAACAATGTGACTTTCTCGGTGCGTTCAATATGGTCAAGGAAGCGTTGGAGATTATATGGCTAGTAATGAAGGTGTGTTCGCTTGTTGTTTAGTTATAGATGAAACAAAAAAACTTTATAGCAAGGCTTTAAACATGATCATGGATTACGTCTGTCGCGAATACATAACTCATTGTTTTCTTGAAAGGTACTTAAGTCATTAACTGATATGGGAAAATGTATAAGTGACAGGAGACAGTTAGCTAATGTTTTAATACAATTGAGTCGTGCCTTAGCTTGTCATGAACCTTGTGAATTTGTGTGTTAGTGATAATGGTAGTAGTAAATGTCTGGACAACTTAATTACAGTTTTTGACAACAATCTAAATAACTTACATCATTTCTGTAATCTAAATTATCAACTCCCTTCAACTATTCATTGCTACATGCATTTATAACTGTATTCACAAAACAAGGAAACATTTATAGAAACTTGCGACACAATGAATTACAACTTTCTTTTTTACATGTTCTTACTTTTTGTGTTGTCGTTTCCTTGTTGGTTTAACGATCTACAAAATGTACTTTATGTATTGGATTCATATACATGTTCTTAATTCCGTGTAATTAAGTCCCATTTGCAATACAATAATAATATATTGTTTGTAACAAAGAAATAGCATGTGCAACTATTAATTTAATATCACATTAGAAAAGTTTTTGCATTAAAGAAAAATGATATGGACACTTATGTAGAAGCGACTTAAATCAATGCTTACTTAAACCAGAATTCAAAAATCTGTAAAAAACAGTTTTTCCAAGAATGGTTGGCTATTGATAGGTATTTCATGGAATCATGATACCATCATGTATTTCTCAGAATCTGATGACTTCTAGAGTCCTTTAACAATAACCTAATGATTACTGCTTAGAAATACAATATGGATAATTAGTACTATTCACTATATCATTATACATATCTGTTGTTTTTTTACTGGATTAACGCCGTGTCAACACAATTTAGGTCATTTTACGGTGTCCAGCACACCTAACCTAGCTTTCCTGGACATTTGTCTATTACCAGTGCTCACCTACCCTTTCACAAGGTCGGAAACCTCTCCATCGGAGTGAATAGTAACCTTTCATAGAGAAAATAGGTCGAATGCCTATTTAGACGAGGACGAGTTTGTGTATTTTAGAAATATAGAGACATATATTTATTCTTTAACGTAAAATATAAATGTACATAGGAAAAACTGATGTGGCCAACTGGTTACGACGTTCTGGTAATCATAAGAAAGCTAGCTCCATGTTGATACAATCCAGCCAAACACCTGCCTCATTGTAACCTTGGACTATCAAAAGTACTAACGTTTTATTTTTTTTAAATTCACTACGTGTTAGTTACGAAGCTACTTTTTCTTAGTTCAAGTACGTTTGAATGTTAGTCCTGACCAAATTCATTTTCTTAAATATTGCCCCGGACTTGGCAAAAGAAATTATCTACTTAACGAAACAACACAGGAACAAAAACTTCAACCAGTTTGTCCGCACTTAAACTGCACTCATACTTCTTGATACGTTTTTGAAATTTAAATGACATTGTATAGACATTGCTATTAGATTGTATATACACAATTCACTAGAATGGTTTTAATAATCAGGATATTTCATTATTGCTGTTAAAACAGACTTATCTCACACATTCGTATATTTTGACTTATGTTCATTGTAATCTATCAACTGATAGCAGTGGTAACAAACTAAATACATATGATGACATTTAATACTACAAGTAAATCCTTAAGGCGTCTGACAAAATATCTTTAACAAACTTGTGACCCAAGTGGTGGAGCAAATTCTGACCCAAGGGCATAATTTTAATGAATTTTGAAGATGATCTTGGAGTGATGCAACATGCTTCATATGAATGCCCTTCTCCTTGTGGTTTCAGACAAGAAGATTTAAAAAGAGTCCGAAAATGTATTAGGAACACGAAAAATAAAACAACAATACCTTCCACCACCCAGCCAAAAACCAAAGGGGAGATGTTTTTAGATTTTTAAAACTTTTGTTACAAAAAAGGACACCACAAGCAAATAAGGAAAGAAACCTAACAAGTGTTTTTATCTTGAATTATTATTGCTATAAACGCATTCCACAGGATGCATTATCCTTCAAAGAACAATGTTTCATTAAAGCAAATCCTGCAATTATCTAAAAGCAGTACTTTGGTACGAAGGGTTCAAATATATTTAGAGGTAACCAAGAAACCTTACGAAAATATAAATACGCGTGATTTTTTTTTAACTGGAGTAAAGCTTTCCTCAGGCTTAAAATAAAATTGTCTTTAGAAATTAATATAAAGACCTACGTACAGAAAGTTGATTCAAAGCAACATTTGGTTCATTGACATTGTGGTCATTTATAAAAGTTTTGTCAAGCAAAGTCAAGGCTAATGTTAACTTGAGGTATTGTGTGCTATCTTTGTATCTCAATAATTAATACAAATAACAAATAACATAGTCGTTTACTTAGAAATTACAGAAGTGACTGCAATATATTGCCATGACATTGTTAACTGCTATGTGACATTACTGATGCTAACTATCAAATATTCCTCATTCTCGTTCCCAGAGGCTATCAAAATTCCATTTCGAACAATCTCGACGATCATCTACGAAGATATTTACGTAGAAGATCGCCGAGGTAGTTCCGAATGTCAAGATTCTGGATACTTACATATACCTCGGTGTACGAGAATGATATTCCATTCATTGAAGACTAATTTGAAAAGTTCTTGAACCATTTCAGTAGTTCAAGGATACCAGACTGATGGGGTTACTAATATTATCATGTCCGTTTGCTGTGTCGATGGTAGTGTTGCCACATTATTTTATCGCATGTTAAAATATTATTTTGTGAATAACCTATTAAACAATCATGGTGCGTTCAATATGGTCAAGGAAGCGTATGACATTTGTATGGCTGTGTGTCAGCTTATCTTCAATTTGAAGGAGTGGAAGACAGTTATTTATTTATACAAGGAACAAAAAAACTTAATGACTAAGCTTAAAACATTATCATGGATTAAGTCTGTCGCGAGTACATAACTCATCGTTTCCGTGAAAGGTTATTAAGTCATTAACTGCTGTGGGAAGATGTAAAAGTGACAAATTTAGTAAGCTATAATGTTTTTATACAATATCTAATCTAAGATTGTTATTGACATGCCTTTCTCGAGTGAAAGTCATATTAACAGTTATAAAACCACAAATAATTTACAGCATTAAGACTGGTTTTTATGACTTAAACATTAATACGTCATTTGAAATGATATTAGTGATCAATTGCAATAAATGCTACAAAGCCTTGCTAACACAAATAATTTACAGCATTAAGATCAATTTTTAAGACGTAATACGTCATTAGAAATGAAAAGTGATCACTTACAACAAATATTACAAGATATGGCTAATATGCTCAAAGCAAGAAAAAAAGCCAAGATATTTGCGTCACATTTAAGGTGGGTCGGTACCTTACTCGGAGGGAAAAACGAAAAAAAAATATGTTCGCCGATTATAAAAAAAGTTAGCAAGCAGATACCTTCATGCTTCTTGTTTGTTTTCTTGGTAACCTTAGCGACGTTGTCGTTTTTTTCACGACGTCACGAACGTCACAATCGTTCGCGCTAAAAACAGGCATGCAAGTACATCAAACCCATATATTTAAAGTATTGAGTGTCCGAGGCCAATGATAATTATACCAAAATGTTTCTGAAATGTTGTTGCATACAAATATTTTGTTCCGATTATCTTAATATCACGTCAGTCGTAAAGATTGTACATTTCATCACTGAATTTAGGGTTTTCACGTCTAAAAGGTTTCACCGATTGCCGAGTTATAACGTTTATTTTCAAATAAATGCAGAACGGTGGTCAAATTCTTATCGCGATTTTTGAAAACTACACACTTTTTGTGTCATTTTAATGAAATAAAAAAGGAAAGCGAACGTTCTCAGTTTTTCACAATATCGCTTTCAAAGTAAAATTACCTTTAAAACAACGACGTTAATATTACGTTGCGCTGACGTTGTGATTTTGGGTTATGTACGTAATTTTCTTGTAAATTTAATTTTGTAGTTTCTTTCCAGTTCTTAATTAATTTCTTGTGATACTCAGCATCTGATCTGTTCAAAATTAATTTAACGTAAGTCCGCTTCTACTTATTTTTGCAACAAATGCTTTAATCACAACGTCAGCGTTAGTTACGTTAACGTCGTTGTAATGAAGGTAATTTTACTTTGAACGCGATATTGTGAAAAACTGAGAACGTTCACTTTTCTTTTTTATTTCATTAAAACGACACAAAAAGTGCATAGATTTCAAAAATCGCGATAAGAATTTGACCACCGTTCTGCATTATTATGAAAATTAACATTATAACTCGGCAATTGGTGAAATCTTTTAGACGTGAAAACCCTAAATTCAGTGATAAAATGTACAATCTTTACGACTGCCGTGATATTTGGATAATCGGAACAAAATGATTGTAGGCAACAACATTTCAGAAACATTTTGGTATAATAATCATTGACCTCGGACATTCAATATATCAAATATGTGGGTTTAATGTACTTGCATGCCTGTTTTTAGCGCCAACCATTGTGACGTCCATGACGTCGTGAAAAAAACGAAAACGTCGCTAAGGTTACCAGAAAAACAAACAAGAAGCATGAAGGTATCTGCCTGCCAACTTTTATCATAATCGGTGAACAAAATATTTTTTTCGTTTTTCCCTCCGAGTAAGGTACCGACCCACCTTAATCATTTCAACTACCTCAAATATAAGTAACAGCTGTCTTGTTTGTTTTATGATCTACAAAAATGTTGTTTTTCAATTAATTCAATTTAATTATCTAACTTTCATGGAATTATGTCCCATTTGTAAAACAATAAAATATTGATTAGTGCACTAAGCACACGTGTGGAATTTAATAATTAAAAATGTTTTTTTTGCATTCATGATTGTCACTTATGCAGAAGTTTCTGAAATTAATTTTACTTGAACCTGCCTTAAAATAGACAAAAACTGTTTTCCAAGAACTAATTTGTATTTTCCTGGAAATGTTTATGTATTCTAAGAACTTGAAGCCATAAATTAAAATAGCATATAGTAATCTTAGACAAAAAATAGATGTATATCATGCTTTTAAAAAAGATATTGCTGATAGTGAATCATGAGAACCTAATAATTTATAGCTTTTGTGTGTGTGTTTTGTAACGTCGTTTTTAACACATAATTATATAGGTCATATATACGACGGCCAGCTCTTCCTACTATATGTTTCCTGGACACTTTTTCTATCACCAGTACTAACTTACCCTACCACGAGGTCGACAACTCATGTATTTGGTATGATCTACCGCGACCAGGCTCGAACCCACCATCTCAGGATTCGAAGTCAGATATGCTAACCACTATGCCACTGACGGGGTGTTTTATAGATGTAAGATACACATTCAAAGCACATAAAAATGAAATATTTATGGCTAAAAGTAATCATAATTTCATTTATTTTGTGCTTTAAAACAAAACAACAATGTAATGGTTCAGATAAGTTGATCTGTTGCATTTGTTATTTTGAAATTCTAAATCATGTTGGCTAATGTAAAGCCCAGTGATTTATTTAATGACACCATTTTCGCACTATATAACATTACCTTGGCATTTCCAATCCTTGCAATAATTTCAGCTCTTATCAGATCTCAAGTTAAAATTAATCACAGATAGTCTACAAGATAGCTTATTTCCTTTACTTGTCTTATAAATCAGATTATGAATGTGCTGAGTTATGGAAAATAGTGACTGTACTTCATGATTAAAATTTCTTTAATGCCTGTCTCACCCAGAACACATGGCTTTTACTGTTGGTCACCACTGTAAACCGTACATACAACCAAACCAACCATCTTCTGACCTGAATTACATTTGGGACATTTGAGTGTATCCTTGAAAGCCGTGTATGATATTTAAAACTTCTAAAAAACTGGCACGGATGTCATGTCCGTGTATGATCGTATATGTGATTGTACAAGACCGTGAGAGACCGTATGAGACTGTATATACAACCGAACATGAAGTAGTGACAAACTATAAGCTGATTTTTTTGTTGTTGAAAAATCTTGCTAATCAGAAAATTGATATTATGACAAAATTACGCCAGTATGTGTGTAGAGCTGTTAAAACTAAGAAGTTCCGCATGCAGTAAACAAATTAAAACCAATTACATCAATAGCGCCCGCTTTAGTGAGGGCAAAATAAATGACAAAAATATGCCAGTATGAACGTCATCAATGGCATTTTCTAAGAAATTAGTGAGTGAACTTGTGACCAATGATCTTTTGATGTATAAAAATATCTTCACTTCTGTTTTGATCAATGGCTATATATTATGCGTCTTTTGATCGGTCAATTTGTCTGAGAAAAAATCATAATGCTTTTATTAGCTATACTATTTGCCAGACAGTGATCTATCACTTTCTGTGGAAAACAAATTAGGTTGTCTTTGAAGTTTAAATTATTAGTTGACAGATTTGGTCATTTTTTCTGTATTTTCAAAATACCATTCCGCATCTGTAATTGAGTCAAAAATTAATTCGAAATACAGGCCTGCTACTAACTGCACTACAGACCTGTGTTCCGGACTTTGGTGTGAAGTTTGAAGCAAAATGTGGACGAAGTTCTCGGGAATGTTACAACCAATATTCAGGTGATACATGTAACAGTCCAAGTGGCCTTGACTTAGTGAATCAGAGGTCGAAGGTCAAGCTAAAATTTAAAAGAATTCCATGAGGGAGAACTTATTCAAATTTTCAACAAAAACAATTTTTAAAAAAGGGGACAAAATTAATATTTTGATAAGTTTCCATTTATCCATGTGGCAGTTATAAATATGAGTATGTTTCAATATAATTATAACAAGCATAAAATAACAAGCATAATTATTATATTTATTGCACAATAAAATTTAAATAGCAATAGGTAAACAATAATGCAACAAAGAATAAAATAATAAACACAAGTAAATTAATATAAAAGAAAGAATAAATTGTGAACCCTATATTAATGGAATGATTTTAACCAAGGTTCTCTTTTATTTTATCAAGTTAGAATAATTAATTGTACTTTTACCACTTGTGTACAATAAATGTCCCCCTGCATGAAGACCTTGAAAGTAGCAAAATCGTACGTTTTAAAAAAATTAATTTTGGTCCAAAAAATAGTTTTTCACAACAATAAATTAACAAGTTACTAAACAAATGTATACAAGTTAAATTTGCTTAATATATACATGTATATTGATTTTAAAATGAATCTTATTAAATTTTAAAAATCAAAACTATCACATTTCCTCTACAGTAGATCTGAATGGTTTTTACATGTTTTTGTTTGTTTTCAGTTCATTTTAAGCCACTCACTATTCAGATTGATAAAATTCAGTGTTTTTATAGATATATTTATGGAAACACAGAATATACCCACTTAATTAAAAAACACAACATTTTTATGTCTATAGTGGCATCGCCCCCCCCCTTCTTTACAATAACCATCATTTCAATATGATCTAGATAGTCCTAATTCATTCCTCACTTTTAAGGGCAAAGGATGAGTCATAATAAATTTATATAATTGTTTATCATAGACACACAGTTTTGATCTATTACAACTCGGTGTAACAAAGCAGTAACCATGACAACCAAGATTTTATTCCAATTACAAGTTATCAAGTACATTTATATAAACCTTAATTGCCATACTTAAACGTTCAATGTATCAGGGAAGGTTCTAACAAGAATAATTTCGAGGGTTGCCTGCAAGACTGAAGTAACTTGCTCTTTTACTAAATGCACTTACTACAGTCTTGCAGACAACCATCGATATCATCTTACAATTTGCTAGCAGTTCGATTCCTGAATCGCTATGCATGAATCGTGGGTCAGATGGGATCGCCACTTGCTCAACGACCCAGAGCCCTAGTATTAGTAAGTCAAAAATAATCTTAAAGTACAATTATGTCAAATTGCTTTATTTTATACTATTTTAATTAAGTAGTGGTGACCAATCCCTCCATGAGCAGCCAAGAACTTCTCGCTGAATGGAGTAAAATTAATATAATAATTAATATAATACAATACATATATTGAATTTTCATAGAAGGGTTTGACTTGACAATACCTCTGAAATTGATATCCAGTCCCACAGCTGAGTCTCAAAATATTAAAATAACTTTTGAGATTTGACATAACAGGTAAATAGTAATAACATTTGTACGCAAGCAGACAACATAATCCCCTTAACCCTTAAATGTAATTAACTCGTCTCATTCCATTGTTAACTTCTGAACTAATCCTTTTATGGTATAAAATGAGATTAGCAAGTTCTTAGAATTTTTTTACGAAAATAGAATTTGAACTTCTTTCAAGAGTTGTTGCCCCTTGTTTCCAGCCTTTTCACAATAGTATTCAGCAGCCTGTCTGTATCCAAGATTGGACAATTGTCTGGCATATTCCAGGAATACAGCTTCTATTAAGGAATCTGAAAAGAAGAGAGTGCAAATATGTTATTAATTTAATAATGTAATATTGCACAATGTCCTGTAGCGTGTTAAGTCTGGATTTGAGGTGTGATTTCTAACTGGCCCAATGTAAAATTCTCCACTCACTTACTTGCTCATTTTACATTGGACAAACTTGCAGTGTAGGCCAGGTACAGTTGACTTTTGCTATTGTAATATTTGTGATGCAACTTGCAGAATCTTACTTTAAACACAAATCAGGCATTAATGATAATTGATGTATAAATTTCAAGATCATAGATCATTTTCATGCATTATTTCCTTGTATAGCGTAATAATATCAACAGACTAAATCAGGCACTCAAGTTATTGGACTATGAAAAATTCCAAGAATGAATAAACTTTGCACTTAACACATTTTTGCTAAAAGGTAAAAAAAACAAAAATTAAGATTTTACACAGTTTTTCTATGAAGCAAAATAAAAATTTCCCTATTGTTTTTATTACTCATGTATTTCTGTATGATATAATGCTAAAAATTTGCATCTACATGAAAAAAATCCACCAATACACCTACACTCTTATGAAGCCAGACCACAAGAAAAAACCTTCATTGAAATATAATCTACAGTTTACAAAGCTAATAAGTATCAAAGCCAATAAAGTATAACAAAACAGATAAGTTCCTCATTGACAAAACTAATGAGAACAGATCACCTGAGCTCAGTTTTTCTTCTGAATTTCAGACAATAAGGAAGTATGAGAATATTCTAATCAACACACTTGTGCCTAAGATTGTTTTTATGGTGGAGGGTTTTTACTTATTCATTGTTGTAATTATTAATCTTTTTGTACAATGCTATTAAACATGTAATATAGAAACAGGTGTTAAATCATATGAAGAAGTTCAAAGTTTAAGTTTAAAATGGTAACTTTCTTAGTCTTGATAATAATATAGGCATTACACAGTTAACTTACTATTTTCCTCTGTTTTCTCAAGCAGATCAAATTGTTGAGCAGCCTCAATAAAACAAGCAGCTCTATTAAACTGTCTCATACCATATAACATTTCTATCACTTTTATAAAATATCCTAATGATATTAATACTAGTACAGCTTGACTCTGAAATCATATAATACAAAACAATAACCATACTATGACAAATATAACAAGTTATTTTCAACTTTAAATGAATTGTGCCAATTCTTGATGATTCCATTGTAATTCACCATAAATGACTATGATTCAATAATGACGATGATGGTTGTGATGATGATGAAGATGAAAATAATAATATTAATAACAATGGTGATGATGATGATGATAATATTAATAAAAATGATGATGATAATAATAATAATAATATTAATAACAATGATTATAATAATAATAATAATATTAATAACAATGATGATAATAATAATAATAATATTAATAACAATGATAATGATAAAAATAATATTAATAACAATGATGATGATAAAAATAATATTAATAACAATGATGATAATAATAATAATAATATTAATAACAATGATGATAATAATAATAATAATATTAATAACAATGATTATAATGATAATACATGTAATAATGATAATATTAATAACAATGATGATGATTATAATAATAATGATAATATTAATAACAATGATGATAATGATAATATTAATAACAATGATGATAATAATAATAATAATATTAATAACAATGATGATAATGATAATAATAATGATAATATTAATAACAATGATGATAATGATAATGATAATATTAATAACAATGATGATAATAATAATGATAATATTAATAACAATGATGATAATGATAATATTAATAACAATGATGATGATAATAATAATAATATAAATAACAATGATGATAATAATAATAATAATAATAATAATAATAATAATAATAATAATAACAATGATGATAATGATAATAATAAAATCCAACCTTTTGGTTAATCTGTGTACTACTAAGATGTTCAACCCATCTTTTCAATACTTCACAACATTCTGTGTAACTTAATGTAGACTGAAATAATAATAGGTCTTGAAATAAAGTCCTGCTATGACTATAACATGAAACAAAGTCTACCACCATAAAAACTTGCCTAAAAACAAATGTGTACAATGGTTCTTTACTTTAAGCTATAAGTAAGTAAGTATGTAAGTAAGTAAATAGATCGTTTATTGTAGTGACTAGTAAATATTTACTGTAACAATATAATAAGAAATTAACTTTCAAGTTGATAAATATAATAAGAACCCAGCCAAACTGGCCTATTAGTCATCTGAAAATGGAATCATATTTACATTATATAATTGTGTCACTGCTACCAAACTCATCCTTACTGCCCTCCCATTTAGCACAGTTGGAAGCATTGTTGACTACAAACCAGGGATCATGGGTTCAAAACACAGTAATTCAGGATAAAGTATATGAACATTCATGGGGAAGACTTTTTTTCTACCACAACTCAACAAAACTTAGCTTAACCCCTAAAGATGGACCTATAACACCTAGATCTATGATCGGAGGGTCTACCCACTATAAGCTAGTGAGCAAAAGCAGAGGATATTCTTGGTGTGAGATCGATTTTATTTCACTAAGTAAGCTCAGAAAAATAAATGAGTTCACAGATTGAAATAAAAATATCTTATTCCAATACTGTTCCTTTCATGCTTAGTTCTGAGTTTTGATTGAGATATTTTACACAAATATAATGTCTTCAAAATGAAATCATTCTAACAATGAAAATATAGAATGATATTTTCCCTAATTAAGAATTGAAACTGTAAGATTTTATAGTTCCTTAGTACAGTATCATCAAACAACATCACATTTCACCGTAAAACGTGACAGAAAGATTATCGTAAAATGCTTCAACAATGACTTTGAAAAAATGAGACAAAACAACAAACTTCACTAGACAATTATCATACATCGTTGAATAATTGTTTACAACTTATAAACATGCAAGTTTCATATTACCTTTATTTAAATTTGTTTGTTTGGGTTTTACGGCGCTTCAATACAGAAAGGTTATACCGCGCACCTTAATTAAACACATGAGAACATCAACACCACCTGATATCAAATGACTTTAGATAGTGTAACAATGGGTTAGAACAACACTAGTCTAACTACAGGTATAAAACAAGGACATTAACTAGTTTATGCATAGATTTTCAGTGTTTTTCCTAGAGAAATACAATACTTGAATAAACACTGATATATTAAAAGTCACAGTTTACTTTAAAGGTTAAAGAGTCAGGTAGTTCATGGCAACAAATAAAATCTCTAAGTTATATCTCCAAGTACAAATAGCCAAGTTTATGATATTCAGGCATGAAAATGAACAATTTTTGAATAATACTTGTTTTCATTTGAGTTCAAGGGTGTGTGTCTATGACAATACAGAGTAACAAAACAGAGTTACATACATCTGATACAGTGCTCATGACTAACTTTCATTAGCACAGGACCTTAGGTCTCGCACAATGGAATTTTTACCACACACAATAAAAGTTTACAGGATCTAGAAAATTCCAAGTCATTTGTTAAAACCCTCTGTTTAATTTAATGATTTTACATAATATATCATGAAGTTAAATAATCAATACATACAATGTACCACGGAAATATATCTAAGGTAAACAGTTTTTAACAAATCATGAAGCTGCTTTTATGAACTGAATTTCTAATTAATTATATGAGTTTAATTAAATTAGGAAAATGTTGGCCATAAAAAGTCAGTAGCCTGTCAGACCACTCACATGCTAAAAGTCAGTTAACCGACTGTGATTTTGGTGAACATGGTCTGCAGTCCACTAGCTACAGGGGCAGATCCAGGATTTTTTCTAGGGCGTCCAAACTTTTTCTAGGGGGGGGGGGGGGGTCTCGCAACTTTCAAATGACAACCACATAATACACTGTTTGCAGAACAGTGCAACATATTATGAATAAAAGCTACATAATCTCTAAATCTATGTTAAGCACAAAGGTGAGCTAAGCAAGCCTGAGAAAAAAATGCTTCATGCTACCTGATGGCTTACAGTTAAAATAATACACTCATGGACGAGTACATTTGGGAAATTTCAAGGCGGTGGTCCGAACCCCCTTGACCCCCTGCTAGATCTGTCTATGGGCTATGTCAAAGACTGATAACCTACCTTAGCTAACCAGACAGCAGGTTCCCATACACCATATGTCTGTAAATATCTACAAGCGTCTATACCTTTGTCTATTAAACATAATAATTGTACACCCTCTGTAATATAGAATGTAAAACATATTAATAATGTAACCTGATTAAAAATACATGGTCTGAGCTTGGATTGAACTCAAGACCCAAGAAAATCCTCATTGTAAGCTGACACTCTCATTGTCATAAAGGCTAGCTTGAAGGCCAGTGAATACTCCTACAGGTATGTAATACAAATCATTACATCTAGTGGTATATAAAATATACTTACCTTGCAATTTAAAGGCTCTCACTCTAAAGAGCTCTCATAGACTGGAGCCTGGTCATCAAACTCATCAGTCCTGTTTTAGCAATAACATTTCAAAAAATCCAATTTTTTTAAATTTTTTTTTTAGACTTAAATATTTTGTACAGAAATTGAGTTGAGCTGTAAACTAGATCGTGTGCAAAAAAATAATTTGAGCACCAAATTTCTAACTAAATTTAACAGTTACAACTCCTAGACTAATGTTGGCATTTTGAGACTAAGAAATGTAACAGCTATTTTATGCCCTATTTATCTATAAGCCTTAGATCAGTAAGCAGTAAGATAAAAACTACCCACCCATAAGTTTTCCATTAGCTATAAGATTAGTAGCAACAAGTTTGATGGTACTTTGTGATGCTCCAGAGGATCTTATACTGGCAACTAAACATGATCTGTAAAGACAATATATATCAAACAATAAATCAAGACTGATAGACTAATAACAAAATATATATAACATATAGTAAAAGGTGGAATTTTTATTAATTTGTTTTAAATTGTAGAAAAAATAGTTTGGTTTGGAGGTAAAAGATCTAAATATCATTCATAAATGTAAAAAACTTAGCTCTTCATCATATAAGAGAAGAAAAAAATATTTTATTATGCTGTGTTGACATTGGATCTCTATTTCATAGTCGTCAGCATTAATATCTAAGGCCATAACATTACTCATAAAAGTTAAAAGCTAAGCTTTTCATCATATAAGAGAACAAAATTTATATTTTATTTTGCTGTGGTGACTTTGGGCTCTTGTTTTCACAGTCATCTGCATTTATACATGTACCTAAGCCTGTATCATTGTGGTTTTTTTTATTTCTAGACAAAATAGACTCTCAAAAAGTTAATGGAAAAAATGGATAAATGATTCATTTACATGATTTGTAAATAAAAAGTTAGTTTAAATCTCTAAAGTTTTCATAATAAATGTATTCATTTATTTCCTTAGTATGACAAACTAGGACCTTCCCATTATAATATCACATTTCATGCAGGCATGTAAAATAGGACCTCCCCAGTATAATATCACACTTCTTCTTATTGGCATCTACAAAACATCATCAAACCTTAAACAATCAGTATAGTAGCTATCATTCTCCGGGTCAGTTTCCAACAATAAATGTACAGCCTTATCACTTTCACCTAACATCATATAGGTCTCAGCACATTTCTTTGTATGTTCATATGTTACCCTCTTACTATCATGTAAATGTACTCTGTCTATTTGGTATTTCTGAAAAATGTAAATTAAATTAATAGTAATAAAGAGTCCAAACTTAAAAATATTATATATAGTATTTTATTACAATACTTATTATAATAGTAAACTCTATCATATGTACACAATGAGAAGATATTGGCTAAAATAATGAATAAAAATTGTTCATTTTATATGATATTTTTTTGTATGAATTACGCTGTATTTACGAAATATATGTTAAAATAAACATTGAATTTTTGGGCATAGACTTCAATTTTAGATTTTATAACCTTTCAGAACAGGAGAAGTTTAATAAACTAGAACATCCACACATCTGATATCTTGCCTGACAAAATTATGCTTCATTTGCACAGCACTTCTCTTCTATCAGATCTATCTAAAGTTTCAAATCAGTAGCTCTAATAGAACTAGACTACAGATAATGCTGCAGACAAGCAAATAAAACAAAGGGCAGTAACTCCAAAATTTCAAAAATTACAAGACAGAGGGTTATAATTCTTGTGAACAATACTTCTGCACTATAAGATCTACCCACTACGAAGTTTCAACAGCTTAAATGGAACATGTATAAGACTTATGCTTTGGACAAGAAAACAGGCGATATTGCGGCCACTGCCGCTTAGAGTAACACCTATATGTTGCCTTTTCAGGCAACACAAAATGTACCTAAACTGAACATTGGTTAAAAACCCCTTACCTTGTAAGATTCATTATCACATAAGAAATCAAAACATTTTTCTAAAGGTTTATCTTTAAATGTCTTCCATTTATTTGTTTTCTCATCTGAGGATTCACTTAAATCAACTAAATCATGGGATTCCTTGTAACTTGGTGTTGCTGGTATAAATAAATCCCCTGATCCTGGTACAGCAAATACTGAACTAGAACTCTGTAATATATACACAAAATATAAAATTAATAAATATTTGGTTAAAGGAATTGCAAGGAAAAAGTTCAACTTCATATTTCCTGATTTTGAATTATATTTTTTATAACTGTGAATGCAACAGACACACTGTTATATTACTTGGCAAAATATTTCTTTATTTTCTCAACTTCATATTTCCTGATTTTGAATTATATTTTTTATAACTGTGAATGCAACAGACACACTGTTATATTACTTGACAAAATATTTCTTTATTTTCTCGTAATATTTGGGGTGTTTCCTAACTAGACCCTATCCCAGTTACGAGGATGACAATGCTGGGGCAGAGCAAAAAGGACAAAAATGCAACTTTTGCTCTTTTCCAACCATAATTTTGCATTTCACTCCTGACAGTTATATTTTCCCATTGACAAAATTAAACTTCTTTGAAAAATCTGGCTAAAAATCAGTTAGGTAAAGTGCAGGATCCCCATCATCTAAGTCAACAGAAATGTCCATCAAAGAAAGACGATATTCACAAAGTAAACACAACTTACTTTACTCATATGTAAATGTCTCCCAGATCTCATATAATATAATGCAACAGTCCAGAAATTGATCTCTGATTCATCACCAAATAATCTACAAAATACATGGTGTCATAATAATTAATATGGATTTATTTAAAGTGTCTGTTAAAGAAAGATGGCTGTTTTATAGAGGATTGTTTTCTTTCAATCAGACAATCAGTGTTTGTTTCACAAAGGCTCAACCATTCAAATTGTAAATTTTAGCACAAATAGCTTCCAAACTATGAACAAAATACAAGGTAATTCACCAAAACTAGGAAAATTCATGAAAAATCATGAAATAGGGGCAAAAGAATCACTGAATATTAATGTCCTACAACAATCCAAATATTGTCACTGTATTGAACTTTAGTTCACACCAAGAGGTGCATACAAGGTAGGTGATTGCTGTAGAAGTTTTTTATAATCCTAACTACACGAAGATGTGCCCGTGCACCATCTGGAAATTAACCCATGACCCTTGGAGTCATGACCCTTTGACTAGCTACCATCTGAGCCTATCAAGCTGATAAAAGCGAGACATGCCACATATCTGAATGGCAGGTTTTGAAATTTTTTATATTAGTAAATGTAATACAAACCTACCTTGCAGTTATAAGACATCTTTCTGCTATGGTGATTTTACTTGATAAATAATCTTTGACTTCTCTAAAATTATTAAAAATTATTAACACATTAAAACAATCATTAAATCAATATCTCTATTAATGAGTATGAATCTAAACTGATAAATTATTTCAAATATAATTCAGAATTTATAAATCTTTTACTGATATTTAATTTAAATGACCATAACATAAAATTACTGATAACATAAATACAATCATATATATTAGACAAAACGTGGAGCCCAAATTTGTGTTGATAAAATATCAGCTTTATAAAAATTTATCATATTGCATAGAATTCCTTAGAGTTAAATTCTTATCAAAAGAGAAACAGACTTTATTTACTGTAAAGGAACTCAAGAATAACTAAGCCAATTAAAAGAATCATACACTCAGGAGCTTCAATTGTCAGGGCTTTTTTTCCTTATATAAAAGGGGCTGTTTACAGGTGCCTTCCCCTTCCAAAATTTCTTCGAAATCGTGCACTTTTCCCCAAATTTGGAAGTTATCTTTGATTTTTAATTCCCCTATCAATGAAATTGCAATAAAATTTTCCACCTTGTTTTATATAAAGTATGACCCCTGGCCCCTTCCCTGAAAAAAATGCCCTGATTGTTATGCTTGGTTGAGAAGTATAATATATTAGCAGCAGCATAATTTCATACAAAAAACAACAATAACTAACTGGTTTAGAAGATCTATATTCTTGTTAACTTGTTTCTGTAAATCTTTATCTTCAGTTCTCATATCTTCAATTTCTAATTTATATTTGTCATTCCATGGTTGATTTTGTAATAAATATTTCATTAGGAATGAAACTTTAGGTGGCAACAAATATGGTGACCAAACATCATCTGAAAATATCAGGAAACAACAAGTATAGCTAGGTTTGAGTTTAAACAAAAATGCGCAAACTTAAGATCAAACGTTGACACATGACTTTGCAGTATGTAACAAAAAGAAGTGATGTCATACATTTTTTTGGAGAAACACATTTAAGTTTCAAACCATGACAAAAGTTATACTGCTTGTGCACAACACTTCTTTTTTCTGAGATCTATCTACCTGTTTAGTTTCAAGTCATAAGCTTAAACAGAAATAGAATAATGCAACAAAGGGCAGTAACTCTATTTTTTTTCCAAAAAATGTGAAGCAGATTTATGGTTTTTAAGCACAGCATCCCTCTACATCTATCCACCAGTTAAGTTTCAAGTCAGTAACTTGAATAGTACTGGACTTATGCTCTCCTAACAATTAAACATTGACAGAAGTTGCAAAACATAACCCTTTTAAGTTGCCTTTTCAGGGGACACCAACTGTAATCAAAATTTTCGTCTTTCATTGCAAGAACCCCTATATCAAGGAGAAATCCCTGAGTAACTGACTAAGAATTCCTTTGCGTTCCCTGGTAAAAACATTTAGGGTCCAACTCTGATGAAGCATCAGTTATTCAACACACAGTCTCACATGTATAAATACCTGGTAATTCTCTTTCTTCCACTGGACTAGATGATATTTTCAGACTGATATCTAACATATGTATACATCCATCTACTGTAGCTAACACAGGTCTATCAGATCCTGACCATTCAGCATCTACAACTTTACATATCTCCTTGGGACTCTTAATACAACTAACTAAAGATAACTGAAATACAAAGAATAAAGCATAGTTAAATCTTATTCAACTGTCAGTATCAAAAATATTTAACATCTTTTAATGATGTTATACATGTATTATTGCATTATCATTTCCACTTTTAATGGAAATAAGGCAGGACCCTTTTTGAGGGAAGACAAATAAAAATGGGGATAAAAAATCCAGTGAATGACTGGCATTTTTCAAAGAAACATGTCTGTCTTCATATTTGAATATTTTAATATATTCTCACATCCTCATGAAATTGACACAAACGAAATCATTGGTAAAAACTTTAAGGAAAGGGAATTTTGCATTAGGGAGGGGCATAGGAAAATGCATACTTTTCAGGGAGGGGAATGAGGCCCAATATCTTTCCAAAAATGGCCTGAAAAACACTGTAGTGTGTTCTAATAATTGGCTTTGTCAGAGTCGCCCTTATGGGACTGTTTTAAAAGTACAAACTTGTATAATGTTTACACAAGTAAAAAAGCTTGGTTTACCTTGCCATCCACAATGTCCCATATATCTACTCCTTCATTATATAATATTAAACATTTATAGTTTCCTCTACCAGGAGCAAATCTTATTTTCTTTATCCAACCACGATGAGTAGATGTAACTCTGTAAAGCAATATAATAATATTTTTATTAAACAGAATCTGGAAATGTATCAGGTGCAGCAAACAGTAATCAAACACAGGCCCTCCACACAGCTGAAAATTAAATGAATATCAAATGTGCATTTTTTGCATTTTAAGAGATTTAATTTGTTTACGTGTCTTTTATCTGCCTATACAGTAAAAGTTCGCTGGCTCGAACTTGAAGGGACGTGGAAAAAAATTCGAGCCAGGCAGGTGTTCGACCTGGCCGACATTCGTCCGAGTTCGAGGTTGTTACTTCCCTTTGTTTTTTTGTTTTTATTCGTTATCTCCGTTGGTTTAATATAAAACCCGAATAAACCGTTCGTTCAAGTGTCTTGTAAAAGTAATCGGTACAAACTGCAAATTAATTTGCTTATAACTTACTTTTTGTACGTTATGTTCGTGTGAAATAAAATAATAAAAACTAACTCAAATATTGTTAATGTAATTTCATTTTACCTCGAAACATAAAAGAAGCATTATAGCACAACGAGGACGTAACCGGGTCCTAGACTAAGTTGTTCAATCGTTGAATCTGCATGTATATTCTTGTCTAACATTTTGAATTGATACCGATCGTAAATTTCCACTGATTGTACACTAAAATGCATTAACATTTTGTTTGCAATTTTATTAAGTAAGACCAACATACAAGCTGTATATGCGCTAATTCATTTGTTTTAGCGATGCCTTAGTTACTCGATTTATTGTTGATTTTTAATTATACCATGACACTTAATAACTTGTGTGCATCAACAATGTGCAATCTACAAACAATTCTATTGTTAAGTATTTTTGTGCGACAATGAAATAAAATCAATCAACAAATTTAAGGTTGAGCGATTTTCACGCCGTGTTATCATCACGCGTCACAAACAATAGTTACGATCAGACCATTGTCGCTGATGTGTGAAAATCTATTGTTCGAGAGAGACAATAGTATTATAGTGTATTTGTAAACCACGGGACCGTGATATTGGTTCGAGAGTTCGACCCTGTCCGGTTCGACTCAGAAGAGGTTATTTTATATAGATATAGAAGAGAAATTGATCGGTTCCAGACAATGTGTTCGACTCAGGCAATTAATTCGAGCTGGTGGTGTTCGAGAGAATGAACTTTTACTGTATATGTTTGTTCTTAATTTCAAGAAAAATACACTTAAGCATATTATGATGATTTGGACAAGTTTAGACTACTCAGTCTACTAATTTAAAGACTGAAATTAATTTCAAACATATGACTAAAGATCAGCTTAGTTGATCTCTTAAATGTCACCCCAAACTTGATATTTCATACTTGATTATATCAATTACCTGGATGTTTTAGATTTAAGATCCCATAAACATAATTGTCCATCAGCATCACCAAATGTTAAATAATCTCCTTTCCATGCTAACCATGTTATAGTACCCATACCACCCTGAAATATTAATAATATAACTGAAAAGAATCTTTAATTTTAGAAAGTAACATACAAAGCCTATGACTAACAAAAACTTTGATTATTTTAAATAATCAAAACAGATCAATAAGTTACTGCTATTAGTTTAACAACACTGAAAAATATGCAATGAGCAATGAGGAAGACAATTTTAATATCATAGGAGCAGTTCTATAAACAAGATAGTTTTAGAACGAAAATAAGAGCAGTCAGAAAACAATGTGAACAACTTTTCAAGTATTATGTTTATAGAAGAGGATATGTTTAAACAAGAGTGCTATTGAATGAAAGAGCAAAACCAAAAAAATTACATTATACAATAATCACTTACCTCAGGATTTATTTTAGAACCATCAGTAAAGCTACTACCTTCAACCAGGAAATGATACAGATTACCTTCCTGATCTGTATATACAAAATGTTCTCTTACAGATACCTTCTTTGTTGTCAAATCATCACTGAAAATATTTATGTCATAATTAGTACAATTGATGAATTTTAATCAAATGTCAGTGGTGCATACACTAACTCCACTGATTTAAATACTTGATTATAAATAGTGAGTACAGAAATACAGTAGTGAGTATTTAAATCAGAAAGCATAATGAATGAATAAAATTTACCAATACATAGGTCAAAATTGAACATTTTCAAAATTCAGAAATTTCAAGTTTCTCTATCTCAAAGTTTTATTTTCAAAAAAACTTATTGGCAATTACACTAAAATTTGATGATGAGGTTTTGGGCACTTATGCTGTTTTCATGGATATAATCAACATAAGTTTGAGGTGTGCCTTTATCAGTATTAATATGGCATGCAACACAGAAATGAACAAAAATGTGTAGTTGGTTTTCAATTGAGCATGATAACAAGTTCCTATTGTCATGCCTAATGAATGGATAGTTTGAGGTACTATCCCAATACACTATTGTCCTGCATTGAATATTGCCTAACACTAATGAGTACACATGTACCCAATCTCCGTAAACAGATATTCTGTAAAGCGTTGTCAATCAGGATCTCTAATATCTCAATGGAGGGTCACGTCGAGATGACCTTTATGTTCACCAATCAATGCGTAGCTTTTATCTAGACAAAACACTATTAATAACATTTTGATTTCGTAATTTCTATTTTTAGACCAAGGTTTGCGAGCTAATTTAACAGTGGTATAATTCAGTCTGTGATTGGATGGCTCATTTCAAATTGTGTGACAAAGATGATGTAAACAATTTACTAATCATAACAGTTTCGTCATGAATATAATGATGAAAAAAGGTCACCTGAACGGAAAAGTTTAGATTGGGTTTTAATCACATTGACATATACCTAGATGTTGTTGTAGAAGTGACAGTATTATCAGACAGAGTACTTTTATTACTAGATGTGTCCATGGAACTACTCTCATCTCCCTCAGCACTCTTACTACCAACCAAACTACCACTCATTAAACTGCTGGTTCCACTACTTAGTCCACTGGTTCCTGTACTACTTGTCAGAGTACTTCCTCCACTGGTTCCAGTACTCACACCACTTGTACTACTGCTGGTTCCACTTCCTGAACCTTGTTGTTGAATCTGTGTAACTACATCTGGCTGAACTTGTATTTTTTTCTTTAAATGTCTAAGACTGGGAGACCATTCCTAAAAACATGAAATGAATTACAGTATTTTGGTGAGCTTTTGAAGAAATCAAATTTTCTACCAGAGAATTCTTCCCCAACCAATTTCATTTAAATTACACATAACAAGGTATAAATACAGATTTGACATTATATTAAAGTTCTCAGTCATATTGCTGTAAAAAAATCAAATTTAAAAATTCCAATAAAATACATCCCAAGTTTTGAGAGTGGGATAATTCTCCCATTGGAGAAATTTGCCATGAGGAAAGTTTTTTACCACTGGAAAATGCTATTTCCATGGGAATTTTTACTTTTGATTTAAAATTAAACATATTTATAGGTATCAGGATGCAAATTTACTGGTACATGTATTACACCCACATGGGCCTCTACATTTGTAAATGGTTTGAAGGGAATCCGATGAAAAAAAAGTAAGATAGCAAGATTTCTAGTTTCACAAACATATTCTAGACTGTGAAGTATTCAAAGCAGGCTTGCATGATTTCAGAATTTGAAAAAACTTTCTGGAAGTGATTTATAGTCAAACATAAGCAGCCATGATAATTTTTCAACAAAAACTAATAAAAACAGTTCTTACCAATGCAGTAGGAAATGGTAGTGACTTGGATAATTCTCGTAACATAGTCATCGTCTTAATATCCCATAATTCTAAAGCTTTATCTTTAAATGCAACAATAAAATATTGCCTGAAAAACAAAATTTAAGAATGCTATCAAATGACGTTGTGCCAAGCTATGCTGTATTGTGCTGTGCTGAATCGTATTGTATTGAAGCAAATGTTATGTATGCTTTGCAGCCTTTATGAAAATAAAACAACTTTTCCCTCTACAAGATATTTGGTTTAAACACATCTAAAAGAAGGTAACTACTAAAAAGCTTTAATTGTTACATTGTGAATTGGATAAAAACATGCACTGATCAGTTAAACAGAAAACATACTTACAGTTTTAGTAAAAGGCAATAGAGCAAATAGCTTGCTCAAAGTTAATAGTTAAGTCTTGAAATCATACAATCTAAAGACAACTTACTTTAAATGTGAAATTCTAAGCATTTCAATAGGAGATTCTTGATCCTTTTGTGTTCTTACAGGGGTCACTTTGCCTGTAAAAAGAAATTGAATAATAGTCTTTTTACAGGAAATCACATCAATGCTTAAGGGCTAATACAATTTATGTCTATGCTATAAAAGACAGATTTCTCAACACTAATAAAGCTTTTTTTGTTTACCTGAATTTTATTGGCTAATGCAAAAGATGTTGGTGTCATTTGAAAAAGCAAAGGCTTTTAACTTTATATGCATATATACAAAATTAATGCATAAATCTGTGAAACAGAATAAGTTGTAATAGAGAAACTGGCTCCTGATTGAATTTGACCAAAAATTAGCATTTTAAAGTAATATACCTGATACAAGTTTGCATACATATTTGTATAGTTTTGTTTTATATCTGAAATGTGACATCAACCTTTGAATCAAAGAGAACATCATAAACATTATGGAAATAGTACAATTATGTGATAGACTACAAAATAATAATCTCACAAACTAGCAATGTAAACATGTTTGACATAAAATGATGAGTGTATACAAAATGATTATAACTCTATTAATAAATGAAATGACTTACCAGATATTATGTCAACCAATAACATCTCATTCTTTACAAGATTACTACCTGTAGGTTTAGGATAAGAGTATGACATAAAACTCTTCAAACTAGCCCATTCTATACCACTGTAATTTTATAAAACAATAATATATAATAGAATAATAGATCTAAAACATTAGCCAGTTGCATATGGAAGTTCCTACCTAGCACTTTAAGTAGTTCATTTGTTTTAGTGAAGTACCACACAGCAGTTTTACTTGCAAAACCAAGATTGGGAGCTAAAAATATCAGTATTAAGCATGTAATCAGCTAGCAAAATTAGAGTATGTGATGAGTATTCAATTGTGTTTTGGTATTTTAAAATGATTGCTATCAAAATATGAATAAATATTTAGTAAAATATTATACCATCAAATAAAGATTTGATTCCACGTTAATTACCTCAAATGAATATTAACTAATAAATTATAACAAGTAAAATATAATCAAGCAACAAGACCTACCGTACAACACCAGTATGTACACTATATTCTCTATCTATCTGTCCTGTACCAACATTTATAATTTGTACTGTTCCCAATTGACTACCTGTAGTAATTATAATGATAATTTAGAACACATTAGAGCATGACAAATGATAGCAACTTCCATAGTTAATTTACTGGGTGTTTTAACAGGATCAATAATCATGTGATTTACAACATTAACTAATAAGGTAAACAAAATTTGTTTTCACCAATTTCTTTTTTTCCAAACATGACACCAAAAAGCACATATGATAACTACTACTTTTCCCCCAATAAGCCAAATGAGTCCTATGTAGTTAAAGAGTTCACTTTAAATCCTCAGCACAAATTGAGTTGAGCCAGAAACTAGGGCATTAGCAAAATCCTTTGAGCAGAAAATTTAAAGTAAACAAATACAACTCACATTCTAATGTAGACATTTTCTGACAAAGAAATGTAACAGTTAATTTATGTGTCTCTAAGGAACCTACTTACTTTGCAAGGGATTTTAAAACTCAATATTCAGAATATTATATCATTCAAACATTTAGCTTAGTAAAAGAATTATGCCTAGAACTTTCACTGTGCCTATCGATAGAGGATTTACAATAAAACAAAAACTTACCAACAGCAAGTAGAGGTTCATAAATATTCCAGTTTTTAGTTGTAAGAGCTGGACACATTCTTATTACACTTATATTAGCATTTATACCATTTAACAAACCAGTCATTAGAAAACGTAGAACAACACCGTGACCTGAAACAGAAACACAATTGTATTATGTACTGCAAACATAGGAAAGTTTACATACTTGTGTATACCAATCTATTTGATAATTCGCCATTTATATTGCTACAGTCAGCCATCCTGTTAGTTGAGACAAAGCCATAGAAACTACTTCATGACCTTAATTTAAAGAGGACAATTATGTTCAGTCCATGTCCTTACCCATCTGACCTGTCAACAAAATTGCATATATTCTTGAAGGTCATTTTTCCTTTTTTAAATATACTAGAACAATAATGGTATAATTGACATGCTATAATAATGTAAACTTTCATTTCAGTAAAGAATTATCAAAATAATTGTTCTTATTACTCATCAAAAATGACTTTGCAATAACCTAAGTAATCATTATAGACAAATTTTACAGTATAATACCTTTCATTGCTGAATCATAATCAGGACTAAGGACAGGAGATTGACCAATCATATCACACAATGCTAAACGTGGATGTTTTACAGTTGTCTCCCCTGTATCACCAGATATACCAGGTGTATACAATGGTGACTTCGGATGTCTTGGGTCAACCTACAAAATAAAGATAATCAAAGTTTATAAAGCAAATTAAATTTCTTAAATTTACAATAATAATATATACAGGTCTTCAGGATAACTTGAAACAATGCTAAACAATATTCTTTGTAAACAAAGTCTTCTAGTCCACTAAACATGCTATAACAGGTCATAAAATTTAATTCATTTTAGGCCACAACAAGTTGATCATATGTTATATGGATTCGCTTGCACCTTAATATTTTTTTTTCTCCGCTCGCCCCATTTTTTCTAGAAAAATCCTTAAAACACATCCTCAACCTGTTGTGGTCTTAGCCACAAAATGAAATTGATTATACTTTGAACACTGCTTTTATAACCAGATGACCATACTCCATAAAAGTATGCACAGAACCTTCCCTAGAATTAAACTGTACCAGCAGACTTGTGTGCTACCCACTGAGCTAGCCAGGTGGCTTTTCTGAGAGTGCTATCATTGCACCTAGACCACAATTATAAAATATACTCTAAGGGTTAGTATATAAACATTAACAATAACTCACATGGAAATCAATGGTCTGAAGATCCCAGAAGATGACTCTACTATCAGAGAGTACAATGGCTAATCTGGACTCACTTACTGGAGAGTACATGACACCTGACACACGACAATGTCTCGTCATACGTATAGAATCAGATTGACATCGTAGGTCAAACATCACATCTACCGAACTTGTTTGTCCTGAATCATCTAAAATATCAAACATACAGACTCAATCTACAGAGCCAATTTAAAAGTTGTTGGAGGGAATAAATTTTGAGAAAAATAATCACAGCAATTTTTTTATTGTGGCTAAAACTTATTTATGTCGTATGAATCATAATTATGTTAATATTATGTTCAAAAAGGGAATATACAAGTATTGAAAATGAAAAAAAACTATTCTAATTTCAATATTTGGCCCAAGCCTTTACATATAAATTCAACTGTCAGGGAGCATAAATTAAGCCTGCTGATTTAAATATTGGATATTTGTTTGATAATCCCCATACATAAATACAGATATCTATTTTCATAGGCTGTGCTTACAGAAGTATTGTAGTGAGTATTTAAATCAGTGGGGTTAATGCATGAGCCATTGACTAAGTATTCATATTACCAAAAGCTCCAGACCCCTCAGGAGGTGGTGTCGTTCTAGTATTTGTTTTACGTCTAACACGACATGTTATACTACCATTCTCATGTAGACAATACAAGACATCTCTTTGTTGCATTGGTAAAATCTAAAAAGAAATATACACATCATATTTACTATTATCTGTTTTTTATTATTTTTTATATTACCGGTATGTCACAGGTTGTTCAGATAACAAATTGACAATAATAAAATGACACATGTGAAATCATGTTAGTGCCCCTAGTGAGGGCATTTGCACCAAGTTTCATTTGGTATACTATTTTAATTTTTCTCCATTGTGAAACAAGTTCTTACAACTTAACGGCTCGGTGATTTGGCAGCGATATAGGAATAAGCCAGAGATTTTGTCATTATCAAATTCAATCCTCACTTAAATGAATTTTGATAACATTTCTATTCATTAAGACTATCAAAAGCACCTGAAACAAAAACACCCATTTCCTCTGGGCCCTAATAAGTTTTAATACACTGTTAAGTCACATTGAGGTTAAAATTTGCTTAACTACATCATGACAATAAAGCTAAATGTTATTTTTGTGAACAAACAGTACATACTTCCATAAAAGGAGAACCAGTTCTTTCGGCAGGTATTATACCAACAGTTTGGTTAATCTCTAAGTCCAATATCAATATCTCACGTGGGTACACTAGCACTAAATGATGTCGACATGAACGTAGATATAACAATTGTATACATTCATTTAATGCTATATTCTCATCATCTCTGAAAACACAAAGAATGTATAGTTTAATAGGTCTGACACCATATTTAATATTAAAAATTTATAGCCCTAACACAAATATTATTTTAGGTAACATAATATATATCAAACCAACAATATATAAAATATAGGAATTTTTATTGGAATTTTATGTTAATTTTTAAAATATATGAACTTTTGATAGCTATGTTTTAGGCCTCTATACTAAGACTAACACAGCTTAAAAGGACAAGTACAACTTAAACCATTGACATCTCAACCCATTAGTAGAGACAACTCAACCTATGGCCAACTCAGATAACACATACATATTTAATATATTTGTCTTGAGTTCAACATTTTTAAATAATTCATTTCATAATGATAAATACTTCATTATCTTTGAGATCCTCTATGTTTGAGAATCACAAATATTTTGTTTAATTAACAATGAAAATACTAACTTCTGTTTTCCTTCACCAACTAATATTTTTGTCATTTTCTTAGCTAAATTTCTAGATGAAGATGGTTTACGTTCAAGACTTCCAACAGGTGTATCACTTTTACTGCTACCTGAAGTTACATTATATACATACATTAGTTACAAGTTAATTGAATTAACATGAAAACTGAGACAAGAGGCAAAGCATCAGTCATACAAATTTTACAGTAAAAATTGATAAATAGAATACAAAATTTTATACTACATTTACAGCAAGAAAGTAATTGCCATTCATAGCAATTTAATTTTCATGCTAATAAATGCTCACTGATTTTATAGCTATTACCCCTGGACATCATAATGCTGAGTTAAAAAATATTCATACTGTCTTTGAGTTAAAAAATATTCATAAGACAAATGTTATGTTTGTTCATTATTTTCTGTGTTAGATATATTGTGACACCTCATTTTACCTCTAACATGAAACTGATTCCCCTTTAAGATGATGTCATTTCTGTTCGAAGATGTCGTCATTTCAAAAATATCTTTTATACAAGGGACGTAAGTTATAAACATTTTAACTACAGTTAACATATAAGATTTTATACTTCCATAACATTTTTTTCACAATAACGTATAATAGACAACTGTGACTTCAGCTCACATCCCTTTTAAGTATAACTACAATACAATATACATGTATGTATGTAAAGTACTTACCACTGGATGAAGGACTGGAGATATAAAATTTCTTCCCATTACTTGATGGTGTCTTTGTTATAGAAAAATCATCTACGAATACTATACAGTCTTGTCCAAGAACTAGAGTAGAAAACAACAAAAGGTAAAGTGAAAAGCAATCATACTAAAACCATATCTTAGATAAATGGATCATATAAAGTCAATGTTAACAAAAACAAGATTATAGTGTGATTTTATAAAAGGAAATAGGCACTTTATAAAACTTTTTGGCAAGCTAAATGATTTGAAATATTTATTGTACCTCTCATGCATGTTTTAGGTTTATTTACTTCATGGTTTTAAGACAGTTTTCGTGTTTGCTATAAATGAATATATCTTCATATAATTAACCTCTCACAACAAATACTTACTTGCCATGTTTTTCACACAGAATGGATCCAAAGCAAATGATATAAAACTTTCTGTATAAGATTTCTTCCATAGTTTTATCCCAGTATCAGCATTCCATAATATAATAGAATATGGAGGATGTAACGCTACCAAGAGATCATGTGATGCATCTTGCCATGACAACCATTCTAATGCTGAAATATATGGAATTTATACATATTCATTTAAGCTCAATAGTTAAGAAAGTTCATAGATCAATCACTCTAGAGTCTGACTTATTAAGATAGAGTTTACTCACTTCAGCTCACTCTAAAATTGATTTATCAAGAGCTATACCCCTTTACAGTTATGTAGATATAGAACTAACAAATGAGCATACCAACTTTTATTCAAACATCTTATTATTCAAACATCTTGATTAGTATTGAAGACATTTAATATACAGTAGAAAAAACTATAACCTCATATTCTGCAATGCTTATGAATAAAAGGGGCATAAATCCAAAATTAATTCATTCAGAGTTATGCCCCTTCACAGTATCATTGATGTAGTTTCAATGAATAGGTATACCAACCTACTTTCAAATTAATATTTTGTATTGTGCTGAAGCTATACGACTTTACCAAATTTTAACCTCACAAGAAATGCCAATGATAAGCCCACACAAATGTGATAGTGTAAGTTCTCATTTTCTTTAAAAAAGCCTAACTAAAATTGTGGCAAGGCTAAACTTCAGAGTCTACACTAAAATGATAACAAATATGTATACACTTACCTTGTATAGGTTTAGTACCATCAGAGAATTCTATTTTAGCATCACCTTGTGCTACGTCCCATATTATAATATTACCCCAGTTGTCAGCTGAGGCTAGACGAAGGTTATAGGGACTACCAATATCATGATGATAGTTCTCACGAGCCCATTTTACCTGAGATATAAAATATACATACACTATTGATAAATTTTATTCCACAAAAAAAGTGGTTGCGCTGATTTAAATCGATCATAAGTACATGCCATGCTGTTCATAATGATGAAAAAATAACATTGAAATCTTCATTCAACTGACACCTTCTAAGCCTTTAAATATCACAATTATTTTACATATGTATTTGTTATTCAAGTATACACGTAGGTCTTTGTAATATCGAGTGCAAGATTAGTTAAAAGAAAAACAAGAACAACAAGGTGTATGTGCCTAGACCATCAACTTTCTTGGTCTATGCTATTAATCAGACATACTGAAATTAAGTTTATTATCTATATATTATAATAGTAAAAAATAACTTCTTAATAATATTTACCTTAACGACAGTGGTTCTATGTTTATCAAGAACTTGTAACACCTGAATGAGAAAAAAAAACAACCATGGTAACTATGATTATATTGAACTTAATAGAGAAGCCATCAAATACAATATGAGCATTTGCATAAACAATTTGGACTCAACCATAATTTAAAACACTTGAAGATCAACAAAATGTGCAGAACATTATGATTTTTTGGTCATATTTTAAAGGAGTGCACCAGTCGATCTAGTAGATAATACAATACCCCCTATGCTTTAAAAGGGCATAACAAACAATATAGACTGTGTTTTGAATAGTCTTTTTATAGAGGCATTATGAACCTACCTGTATGGTTGTTGGGTCTACAACAACGACAGAGTTGTGGCATCCATAAGCAACTAGACCTTGCCATCCCCTGCAATTGAGATCAATAGAATTAAAATTAAATGAATCAATGATAGCTGGGTGAAAGAACAGAAATGATGTTTTCAGAGTCTATTTATGATGAATAAAACAAAATGATGTGTTTGAGCAATGCTGGTACTCACATGCCAAGTCTTGGTCCAGGATTTTCTGGTAAGCAAGTAAGGTACCAACCAACCTTAATTTGTACTACCTTGTCTCGAAGACTTGAGTTCTGAACTGTTTACAAGTAACCAGTATATGTTGGATCAGAGTTTAGTACTTTATTAAAAAAAGCTATCTTTAAAGGCAATGTGGCCAAGTATCCAATCATAATCCTCAATTTCAAAGTAAATGTAATAACAAGAAGATGGCCAGAAAGGATATCAAGGCTTGATCCCAATTGGGCATTTCACTGCATGTTTGATCTCTTGTATCCATTGTGACAATCGATTATAACAAGCTAACATTAAGAAAATGTCAAAATGGGTCAGTACTTTTTCCAGTTCATTCAATCAACATGATCGATAATCATTTGACATTTGCAAAGTCTTACCAGTCACACGCCCCTTTATTCTGAGCTGAAAGAACGCCAGTGATAACTTTTGGTGAAAGCCGCATGTCTGAATACAACAATTAGAGGCAACAAAAAGCCTGCAAATAACTGTCAATAGACAAATGCAGATAAAAAGCGTTTTATTTTCACAATATTTTGATAAATTTGTTCCACTTGTAACCGGAACCGGAAGTGAACGACGACAGAAATTTATAAACATAACCAATAAAATTAATTAACTTGCATTTTTAAAAACAAATACTTTAAATATCTGTATTTATGCATTAGTTTAATAATTTATTTTGAAGTTAGTTATGCCATTTAATAAATATATAAAGTCTATAACAAAACAAAAGCGTTTAATTAATTTTATGGTTAAAAGCAAATGGCGTAAATTGATAAAAATCAAAGTTACTTCCCTTTAATGACAAAAATTAACCGGTGTTACTTGTTTACTGGTGGAGATTCTATCAGGCAACGTCTGATTTGCTGAATGTAGTGATCGATTAACGATTTTTTTTGCTGAACTACAATATGAGTGATTCACGGAACTGTAAGTTGTAGTTTTATGCCAAAACAACGTTTATTTTTTTCAAATACCATTCTTAATGTGAATGCTGTACTACCTCGTGCAAACTATCCTACTTTAGTGGGACTGAACATGGACCCTATATACATGTTTATTTAGGGTCCTTGATCTAAATTTACAGTATGATAAAAAGTTGCATAAACCTTACTTGTGTTGGTTTTAAGCGCTTTATAACGTTCCTTTTTATGTTAAACAAGTTATATGCTAGGTCTTGCTAGCAATGTGCCATTGGCATTGGCATTGTAGTAAATTGTTGCATTATGATTATCTTGCATCACATGCTATGCATCTCTAGTCTAGGTAGTGATACATGTACCTTGTCACTGTTATTATCTGGTGAAACACGGCGGACAGGCTGGCAGTCTGGCGGGCAGTCGGGAGTTCAGTGTCGTTAACAATTGCATTAAAGTTTTTTCTCTGCCATATATTTCTGCCCTTTATTGTCGGATCTTTATGAAACTTCATACAATGATAACATACCATGTGATGAGCCGAATTAGAAAGTAACCACAACTCTATCGGCCTTTATTATTGATTATTTCCCTTTGTAATTTTTGCATTAAAAATTTTTGATGCAGCTTTAATGTGGTTTCCACATTACATTTCTTTTTATACGCCCGTTTTGAAAAAACGGTCGTATTATGTTATGCTGTTGTCCGTCTGTCCGTCTGTCCGTCTGTCCGTCCGTGGACAATTGCTTGTCCGGATGATAACTCAAGAAAGGATAAACCTAGGTTCCTCAAATTTTATGTGTTGATAGCCCTTGGGTGGAGGAGGTTCCCTATTGATTTTGAGACCCCAGGGTTAAAGGTCAAGGTCACTGGGACTTAAAATAGGTAAAACTTGTCCGGACAATATCTGAACCACCAATGTACCTAAGTTCACCAAATTTAATGTAAGAGTAGCCCATGTGTCAAAGATGTTCCCTATCGGTTTTGGGGCCCCTGCGTCAAAGGTCAAGGTCACAGTGGCATCATATGGGAAAAAAACTTGTCCTGACAATAACTTAACAACCAATCTACCTAGGATCACCAAATTTTATGTGAGAGAAGCCCATGTGTCAAGGATGTTCCCAATCGGTTTTGGGGCCCCTGGGTCAAAGGTCAAGGTCACAGGGACATCAAATTGAAAAACCTTGTCCGGACCATAACTCAACAACGCCTGTACCTAGGTTCACCAAATTTTATGTAAGAGTAGCCCATGTGTCAAAGATGCGCCCTATAGGTTTATGGGGCCCCAGGTTCAAAGGTCAAGGTCACAGGGGCATTATATGGAAAAACTTTGTCCGGACAATAAATGAAACACCAATGTACCTAGGTTCACCAAATTTCATGTGAGAGTAGCCCATGTGTCAAGGATATGCACTATTGATTTTGGGGCCCCTGGGTCAAAGGTCAAGGTCACAGTGGCATCATATTGAAAAACATTGTCCGGGTAATAACTCACTAATGACTGTACCTAGGTTCACCAAATTTCATGTGAGAGTAGCCCATGTGTCAAGGATGTACCTTATCAGTTTTGGGAAAACAGGGTTAAATTTAAATCTTAAACCAGAAGATATCAAATTACCAAGCTGTGACTTCAAATGTTCTATCAATATGTTTATAAAGTCAAAATGGCAAACAATGAAACACTTGTCCAGACAATAACTGAACCACCAATGTACCTAGGTTCTCCAAATTTTATGTGAGGGTAGCCCTTGGGTAAAGGTTATGCCCTATTGGTTTTGGGGCTCCTGGGTCAAAGGTCAAGGTCACAGGGGCATCATATTGAAAAACCTTGTTTGGACAATAACTCATCAACGACTGTACCTAAGTTCACAAAATTTTATGTGAATGTAGCCCTTGTGTCAAGGATGTTCCCAATAGGTTTCTGGGCCCCTGGATCAAAGGTCAAGGTCACAAAGACATCATATGGAAAAACCTTGTCCAGACAATAACTGAACCACCAATGTACCTAGGTTAACTAAATTTTATGTGAGAGTAGCCCATGTGTCAAAGTTATGCCCTATTGGTTTTGGGGCCCCTGGGTCAAAGGTCAAGGTCACAGGGGCATCATATTGAAAAACATTGTCCGTGTAGTAAATCAACAATGACTGCACCTGAGTTCACCAAATTTCATGTGAGAGTAGCCCATGTGTCAAGGATGTGTCTTATCAGTTTTTGGGAAACAGGGTCAAGTTTAAACCTTCAACCAGAAGATATCAAATTACCAAGCAGTGACTTCAAATGTTCTATCAATATGTTAATAAAGTCAAAATGGCAAACAATGAAACACTTGTCCAGACAATTACTGAACCACCAATGTACCTAGGTTCATCAAATTCTATGTCAGGGTAGCCCTTGTGTCAAGGATATGCCCTATTGGTTTTGGGGCTCCTGGGTCAAAGGTCAAGGTCACAGGGGCATCATATTGAAAAACCTTGTTTGGACAATTACTCATCAACGACTGTACCTAGGTTCACAAAATTTTATGTGAATGTAGCCCTTGTGTCAAGGATGTTCCCAATAGGTTTTGGGGCCCCAGACCCAAAGGTCAAGGTCACAGAGGCATCATATGGAAAAACCTTGTCCAGACAATAACTGAACAACCAATGTACCTAGGTTCACTAAATTTTACGTGAGAGTAGCGGAAGTGTCAAGGTTATGCTCTATTGGTTTTGGGGCCCCTGGGTCAAAGGTCAAGGTCACAGGGGCATCATATTGAAAAACATTGTCCGGGTAATTACTCAACAATGACTGTACCTAGGTTCACCAAATTTCATGTGAGAGTAGCCCATGTGTCAAGGATGTGCCTTATCAGTTTTTGGGAAACAGGGTCAAGTTTAAACCTTCAACCAGAAGATATCAAATTACCAAGCAGTGACTTAAAATGTTCTATCAATATGTTAATAAAGTCAAAATGGCAAACAATGAAACTTTTGTCCAGACAATAACTGAACAACCAATGTACCTAGGTTCACTAAATTTTATGTGAGAGTAGCCCATGTGTCATGGTTATGTCCTATTGGTTTTGGGGCCCCTGGGTCAAAGGTCAAGGTCACAGGGGCATCATATTGAAAAACATTGTCCGTGTAGTAAATCAACAATGACTGCACCTAAGTTCACCAAATTTCATGTGAGAGTAGCCCATGTGTCAAGAATGTTCCCTATTGGTTTTGGGGCCCCTAGGTCAAGTTTAAACCATCATCCAGAAGATATCAAATTACCAAGCAGTGACTTCAAATGTTCAATCAATATGTTAACAAAGTCAAAATGGCAAACCATGGAAATAATGCTATATTTAATAAGTAACATGAATTTAGTTCACCAAATTTTATGTGAGGGTAGCCCATGTGTCAAGGATGTTCCCAATTGGTTTTGGGTCAAAACTGGGTCAAAGATTGAGGTCACAGGGGCATCATGTGGACAATCCTTGTCCAGACAATAACTTAATATGTAATGTGTTGATAGCTCTTTGGTATTGGATGTTCTCTTTTGATTTGGAGACCCCAGGGTCAAAAGTCAAGGTCACAGGGACTTAATTCATATTGAAACATTTTCGGGACAGTAACTCAATAATGATTGTACCTACATTGTAGGTTTTCCAAATTTTATTTAAGGCCTTAATGTCTAGCATATGCCCCTTTGGTTTCAGGTTCCTGGGTTAAAGGTCAAAGTCACAAGAAAAATCATGAGGAATAACCTTGTCCAACAACCAACTTTACCTAAGATCACCAAATTTTATGTATCAATACTCTTTGGGTCAAGGGCGAGAACTTTTGGTTCTGAGGCCCCAGGGTCAAGATCACTGGAAGTTTGTATGGGAAAACTTTGTGTCGGTGATAACTCAACAATGGCTGTACCTAGGTTCTCAAAATCTTTGCTTTGGATAGCCCTCCAGTTAAGGATGGGACCTATTCTGAAATCCCAGGGTCATTGGTCAAGGTCACAGGGACTTCATATGAGATAGAACACAGCATGGACTGCACACGGGCGTATAATGCCCCGCCCAGCGGAGCTCTTGTTTATTTTATTAGTAGACTGGTCATGTTTTAAAATTGTTAGAAGCAAATTGATTATTATTGATAACAAAACACATTTTAACAACTTCTGTGTATTACAGTGAATGAAGCGGCCAGTGATCACAAAGTACATTTTGAAGCAGTTCAAGTCCAGTCTCATGACTCGGACATAGCTGTCAAGTATTCAGGTAGTAGAATAGACGTACATCTAGGTTTTCTACAAATAAATAGAATTTATCAAGTGACATTTACTATCCTAGATGATCTTGGGGAAGATATCAGCTTTGATCCTTTACAGAACCTCCATGCAAAACTGACAAAGTATGAGCCCACGGAAGATGGTAATTATGTTTATTATAATATTACATGTATACAGTATAACCTGCATTAACAGCCACCTGTAATAAGCGGTCACCTGCTGTAAGCAGCCAATCTGGCTTCCTCCCAATGAAAATCACTCTATTTTGCACCTGTTATAAGCAGCCACCTGCTGTCTATGGCCAGTGGTCACCCATTTCCTTAAAATTTGATCAATTTACCTGCATTAAGTGGTCACGGTCAAATTAATTTTTAGAATTAACAAAGTGTCACCATCATTGTATAATGGTTCAGATGTGTGAAACCCCGCCTAGTTAAGTCTTTAAACAGACAAAATTTATCAACAAAGTGTCATCACATAAATTAAGACTTCCAATATACAACTGACATTGTCACTTGTGCCCTTTTTGAAGATCATTTAATAAGAAACTGCATAATTAATTATCTTAAATTAGATTGGACAAATCAAATATATAGCTTATATTTAAATATTTGTTTAAATTTTTTACACAATTTGTCATTCTGATGTAATTAAATTGTTGTTTTCTTAATTTAGATTATTTTGAATTAGTATTTACATAAATTTTATGGCTAAAGCCAGTAAAAATAATCACTCACTGCTGCTGGACTAATCAAAGCATTTTTATCTTAACCTGGATTAAGTGGTCACCTGCTGTAAGCAGCCGATATTGTCACTTCCCTTCACTGGCTGCTTAATGCAGGTTATACTGTATACCTTTTTTCCTTATATAACTTAATAACAGGGGCAGTTAACAGGTGCTTTCCCCTCTAGAAATTTCTTTAAAATCATGTAGTTTTCCCCAAATTTGAAGTTTACCTTGGAATTTTTTGTTAACCTATGTATGAAATTGCGATAAAATTTCCCCAAATGTTCTATATTAAAAAGGTCCCAGGCCCCTTCCCCAAATACTGAAAATAAGCCCTGATAGTATAACTTCCACCTTGGTATAGTTATGTATTTTGACATTAAAATCCATGATCTGAACTGAGATTTGAACCCACCACCTCTCTAGCTATATAAGCCAACACTCTACTACATTGCTATAAAAGCTAGCTTGAAGGCAAGGGGTTCCAAGTGTAATATTACACCTCTGCTACATACACCCCCTCCTCACCAGAATTTGTCCACAATTCTTCAATGTCTGTCGGACAATATAAGGATGTAATTTACAATTCCTTGTAGATTATTTATGTTATTTATGTTGGGTTCAATCTAGAAACAAATTCTGTTAACTTGGTATTGTATGTACATGTATGTATTTGGTCTTTTTTATATTAAAAGCACTAGCCGCCCAGCTAGCTGAGTTGCTAGCATGCAAGTCTACTGATCGAGGGGTCATGGCTTCAATTCCCAGGCGGTGCATACTTTCGTAGAGCTTGGTCATGAAATTATTTCTACGGCCATTCTCCCTCCTACCAATGATTCTTAATTATGGATTGTAGTTGTCAGTCACTGACCAAGGTATGCGCTTAGTGGTTGGTTAACAGCTAAGTCAAGAGATTTAGCATTTCCAGGTACAGTGAGTAGGTTGAATGACGGCCATTATATGACCTATACGATGTGTTGCTATTGGGTTAAACCCAATGAAAACATACAATATTAATAGCAACATTTGTATTTTTCAGGAAAGGGTCATATTCTTGTTATAAATTTTCATGCTCACAGGGAAAAGTTAATTCAAGAAAGATTAACACTAAAATCTGAATGTGATAATAGTAAGCACAGAGAATTAATACTTCATGCAAGGGTACTAGGTAATGTTATGTTTTATTATTAGCAGTGATTGTTATAGTTTGTTTTCAAATCATCCCCTGCCTTTTTATGTGTAAATTTTCAATTATATTTCTCAATTGTGAAAAATTATAGGACAACTAGTATAAAGCCTTAAAGTTGTGTACTTATTTTTTTTAATCAATGTCTTGGAAACACTTAACTCTTATAAAAACTACTTGCAGATATATTTTTAACCCAGTCATAATTATTTTGGTCATATTTTTGTGAATTTTTGTCATTTTTGAAAAGGCTTTATTACAAACCCTTTCTGAGGCAAAAAAAATCACTGTACAAATTAAAATTGTTGTGAGGTTTGGTGACCAGACATTTTGGTTTGTCAGTGGCCCTGTTCTGACTGTCATAACATTTGTTGTTCATTAATATATATTTTTTTTTAGCAAGAATTATGCAGGGTTTGACACTAACTGTTTTTACAAGGGACCCCAAAGGAATCCCTAGTCAGTTGCTCAGGGATTCCTCCTTAACATTAGGGATTCCTCCAATAAAAGACAAAATTTTTGGATACAGATTTGCATCACTAATTGTAATAAACAATTCATGGCAATTTTCAGGGATCCTGACAGAATCCCTAGCCGAAAATTGCAGGGATTCGTCGTAAGTTTTTGGGGTCCTCGGAATCCTAGGACACTGTTATGTAATTCAAGTGAAAATAAATGCTGACATTTTTAAGCGGGATTTTTCAACAAAAAAGTTTGGCTTATAGTTTGGCCAAACCTGAGTGGGCAGGTGGTTGGGCATGCGGGTAGGCAGGCATCTGTTCGGTGTCAATAACAATTGCATTAGTTTTTCTTTACTATATATTTCTGCCATTTATTGTCAGATCTTTATGAAACTTCATACAATGACAACATACCATGTGATGAACAGAATTAGAAAGTAACCACAATTCTACCTTGCTTTATTATGGATTATTTCCCTTTGTATTTTTTGCATTAAAGTTTTTAAATCCAGCTTTAATGTTGTTTCCACTTACGTTTCTTGTACTTTTATCATATTACCCTTCAATAAATAAAAACTATTTTCAGGTAAAGGCAAAGGGACTCCTGCTTTAAGAAATGGTATACATTGTTTAGAAGTTGACGATGATAATGACTCTGATGTTACAGATTGGCAAGGTTTTGATTAATGTGACATGACTTAGGAGCTTACTAATTGGTTGTATGAACATTTGTATATATGATTTTATATACACATGGAGGACTCGAATTCCATATCCACAAAATGCAAGTGGATTTTGATAATTGCAAGTAACTTTAATTTTAACTCTTAAATTTTATCTAATGAGGCTCAAATCAGCACTGAAATGGCCAGATAGATAGATAGTATTAATCATAGATTCACAATAAAATAAAACATGATTGATATTCTTTGTCTATCACACAATAACACTGTTGTTCTATCCATAGTTAAATATGGTACTATGTAGTTTTTATATTGCATTAATGAATAGTTACTATGTACGCTATTAAAATTAGCTATTTCTTTTTTTGTTGAATTCAAGCCCTGTACACACATGTATACAAAAAATGTATATGGTTGTATTTGCTACTAAGTGGCAACCCACCCTTTACTAGACAATGTTGAGTGCAAAATACAAACAAACTGCTTTAAACGTTTTAACTTTACATCATATATCTTTTGTGCCACTTTTAAGTGGTTTCTGATATGAATCTCAGGGTGGCATAGCAAAATCATCTTTCATTACAAAATTGTTAAACATATGCAACACTTCCAGCACAGGTGGTGCAGTTGTTTTAAGTGCTTTAATTTGTGTTTTTATGTATTTAGATTTTATATTACAGATTATATGTCCCTTAAGATATTTTTCCTCTTGTATATTGAGGATTGCCTGCAAGACTGTAGTAAGTGCATTACGATAAAGAGCAAGTTACTACAGCCTTGTGGGCAATCCTCGAATTATTGTTTATACAATATTAGGATATATTTTGCTAAATCATAAAAATGGCATGTTTTTTTCATATCACTAAAAATTGTTGGTCCAGTAAACTTTCATTTGATCAAGTAAAAAACTGTCCAAATGTCCAGTGGTAATGAAAGTTTCTTGTAAAAACTGAATTATAATGTCTTTAAAGGATCTTTTACATGCAATGTATGTGATGATTAAATTTCCTGTAAAAAAAATTGTATATTAAAGCTATCTAAGTGTTTGTATATCATGTTTTGTATTTTTTACTGAATAAATAATATCTTCTTTGTAAGTCTTGTGATTTGACCTGTTGTTTATCTTATACTAAATCAACTAACTTCACATTAGCCAACTCAGGTCAGTAGTGCAGTTGGTAGCGAGCCTGGATTTCGAATCTTGTGTCCCTAAGGGGGTACAGGTTCGAATCCCTTCAGGGGAGGTTATACCCTTCCATGAAAATTTGACAATGTCAATTTTCTTCCATAAATAAGACATATGGAGAAGTTTCCGGCTTTGTGGAAGGGTAGGTGAGTACTTGTTATAGACAAAGGTCAAGGGAAGCTAGGTTAGGTGCTCTTGACGCCACAAAATCACCTAAAATTTGTGTTGATATGGCATTTAACCCAGTATAAATAAATCACATTAGCTAAGCTTCCATTTATATACATGTATGCATATTTGATTGGTAATACTTAATCTGACGATAATGAAATGGCAAAATTTCTATAAAGTAGAACCTCCTCAAACAGGACAAGGTTTGGACATAGCTTGAGCAATGAACTCTTGCTCGATGCTTGCTTAATCTTGGTAGGTGTTAGCCTGTTAGGATACTAGACCTTAAAACAAGGGTCCATGGCTTACGCTATGCTCAATTTTCCAGGTTGGAGATGTAAAGTTATGTTTGTCATAGCTTTTCAATAATGTGTATGTCTTGTAACTGGCTCAGATTGTTTCTTGTATGTATGTTTTAAGGTACTCTCTAACAGATTTCAACTTAAATATCAACTTTTTCTGGAACTATCAAAATTGTTTGGAAACATTTTTTAAGAAGAAAATTGGTGATTTGATAATGACAATTTTTAGTGCAAATTGACATACAAGTACAAATGATGGTGTTTCAAGTAGTAATAAACTACCCTGTATGTCACGGTATAGACACTTTTAGTGCATTTTGTGACTTTTATTGTAATTTCTTGCAATATATGTCAGTTAGTCCTAAAATATTAAGACTTTACTTTTGGACGCAATTACAGACACTGAATGGTATTTTGAAAATATTGAAAAATCTGTTAACTAGTACCTTTAATCATGTGACAAATCCATTTATCTACATTTTGTTTGAGTAGGCATCGCTGCAAACTTATTGAAATTGTGATATAAGCCAATGTGACAAATGACTGACAATTTGCATGGTTAAAATGACATATTCTATGTTTTAAGTACTGATGTCTATGTATTTTAATTAAAGAAAATTAAATCAAAACAGACATGTGAAATGCAATAAATGCCATCAGCATGTCATGCTATAGAAATCTATCCATATTGATTAAAATTTACAAGTATATTTTATGATTTTATTAGCTTTCTTCGTCTCCTAATTTTGCTAAATATTCTGTGTTTTGCACGGCTTCATATGTGACAATGCATGATTACAGATGAATCACATTCAAGAAAATTTATCATCTCCTATTTACGAAAACTGTAAGCTCATTTATTTTGTCATACAGCACACTGTTTGGATGACAAATTTACCTTAATAACTGGTTCCAGTACGTCTTGCTGGCTCAGTTGGTAGTGCACAAATCTACTGATTCAGAGGTCGTGGGTTCGAGTCTCAGACGTACTTTTGTTGAGCTTGGTCATAAAATGATTTCTACGGCTGTTTCCCCCTCCTAACACTGATTCTAAATTTATGTAAGGAAGTTGTAAGTCACTGACGGATGTATATGCGCCTAGTAAATGGTCAACTGCTAAATACAGGGATTCAGCCTTTCCTGAAGCGGTGAGTAGGTTGACGGACCTCTTAAATATGACCTAACAATGTGTTGCTACGGAGTTAAACCCAATCAAAACCAACTATAAATTCTAAATAGGTTTGACATGGGACTAAATTACGACAGATTAAAAATTGTCATATCTATTCGTGTTGTCTCCCTTTCGACCAGTTTTTCTATTACAGGCACACTTTATCTTTAGCGGTATCGTTTCTTATGCTGCTTTGAACAAGTAACAGAAGGTTCATTGTATTTGTATGTTTATAATTGTGGCAAAGTTTGTCAATTTTTAGTAGGATTTTTCAACGAAAAAATCGACTTATAGTTTGGCGAAACCCGGGGGGCGGCCCCTGGTCATCCTGTATTGTTAACAATTGCGTTAAAGTTTTTTCTTTACCATATATTTCTGCCATTTATTGTCAGATCTTTATGAAATTTCATACAATGATAACATACCAAGTGTTGAGCAGAATTAGAAAGTAACCACAACTCTACCTGGCTTTATAATGCATTATTTCCCTTTGCAATTTTTGCGTTAAAGTTTTTAATATCTTGGATATTTCTGTCATTTACAAAGTATAGTCAGATCTTGATGAAAATCCGGCTTTAATGTGGTTTCCACATTACAGTTCTTGTTTTCATTTAATATGGTTCATGTACCTGGAGAATTTGCCGGCTTTGTAGAAGAATTGGTAAGTACTGCTTATTGACAATGGTCAGGAAAACCTAGGTTAGATGCGCTGACCGACGTAAAATGACCTAGATTGTGTTAAACCAAGTATGAAAATATAAATGACACAAACAGATCATATGAAAACTATTGAATGCTTATGGCAAGGTTACCAGTTACATGTACAGCCCACTAAAAGACACGGTTCATTAAATACTTAGTAATTATTTTCTTATCAATTCAACGCATTTAGAGAAATATTAATTTTGCTCATATAAACCGGATTGGGGATTTTCCGGTCCAATGAGATTTTCAATTTATCAAGCGCCGCAAGATGTACCATGTGTGAAAATTGTATAACTTCCAACTAGATCGCCGATAGCTTATGGTATAATAAGTTAATTTGATTTGTCTCTTCTTATATCAAGAAAATTTACTACAATAATTCAATTTCCATTTGTCCTTTAGAAATTAGCTCTTTGTAGACAGTTGTCATAGGCCTACTGGTTTGGTGACATCATATTTTATGCTGTTAAATGTGACCAGTTTCCAAAGAATAGCGCTACCTAGCGCTTTGTCCTCTGGTACCATACTTATCACAACATTCTTGCAAAAATATAATTAATAGAGGATATTTGTTTATTTCGGTCTAAGGTCGATTTTAATTTCACAAGTGAGCTAAGAATGCAAGACCACTCGTGAAAATATAATATCCTTAGCCAGGGATTTTATATTACATACTGTAATTCATGCCTTAGCTCACGAGTGAAATAAATAGATATTACACCGCAATAAATAAATTTTGTATTTATTACATGCTTTATCATGGCGTTATTTATTTTTAAATCTGATATGTCTACAAAACGGCGCATCCAAAGAGTGAAAATATGTATTTTCATTGTTTCAAAACATTGTTTCACCCATAAACCCCGGCATTGCATTGAAAAGCGTATAATAAGTATGTGATATCAAATCATGGTACCAGGGGGCTGGCGCTATGTTGAAGAAACATGCCAAACGTCAGCTCGTCTGCTCAAGGGTTAAAATGATTGATTATCAAACTCTTAATAAAATATTATCCTGTGAACATGCATTATCAATAGTTTTCTCACCATTTTCATTGGTAGTAGAACTTTTGGAGGAAACTGAGTATAGTTTAGTAATTTTCTCACCAGCAGACAATTCATAATGTGTAAAATAGAAAACCTATACAATAGGTTTATTGTCTTGGTTAAACACAGTACAAATTACAACCGTCTGTGTCTATAACACAAAAAATAAACAGTAAAAATGTTGATAAATTAATTATTTGTCTTTGACACCAAACATGTAATTCCAGACGATTCCAAGACATTTATTCCCTTCTTGACATTTAGTTATATAAAATAAGCAATGAGGAGTCTGCCACATGCGAAACCAATTAATTTAATTGGCAGTAAACCCCAAACATTGGCAGAAAAATAAATACTTATACTATTTGCGGAATGAGAATAGTGTCCAAGGTTAAAATAACATGTAATTTTATATCAGTAAAGTAATTGGCGTCTGGCTAAAACAATAAACTGAAATATTAGTAGTATGCTTTTTAATTAGACATTATTGTATGTCTTTGTATGAATGATATTTATAGATGACCAGGGGTAAAAACTACAAAGTCTGCGATTATTCATAAGCGAGAAGCATAGACTGTAAAACAAATGCTAACTTACTTTTTTACAGTGGCTTGGGTCGTAGAGTCGGATATAGCTTTCTTGTATTTATATAAGCTTTCAAACAATGCGTCTTGTGTTTTTGTAATTGTATCAACGCTAAATTCTCCCATGTTTATTGTTCCAGAGAAATTCTAAGAATTCCATTGTGTTATTGCAAATTAAATTTATAAACTATTTATCGTGTGGATCGGTTCTAAATTTCTAGATTACCTTGAAGTTCTTCTAAATATCTCTCGACACCTTCAAAGCCTTGAGGTAATCTAGAAAACTAGAACCGTGGTGTTGGGAGAATTACCGCTAGGAAGAGAACTTTGTGCTGCTTAGACTGCTCTTGGTCTGATTAAAATCGGTTTTGTATAAATGTCATTTACCTTGTCTTTTTCATCTAAATTTGTTGATCTGGTCGTCATTTTTGGAACCATATAGGCCACTTGTTTCTCCACACTGATTTCTGTACGATTATTTACCAGTGGCAGTGCGTGTTACAAAACTTAATATAATAATAATATGACAAAATGAAGTATGATAAAGTTTTGCCATGTACTAAGTTTTATTTTTTAACACTCGAAACTTTTAATGTCCGTTATAAAAGAACAAATGTGCAGTAATTAAGGAGTTACCTCGCATAGTTCGTTTTTTTTTTCTCAATTGTCAAAACATGAATAATTTCACGGTGACTTCGTGCTCTTTGTCTAACACTCGTGATATTGAGATGGTGTGTAATTATTCACCGTGAAATTATTCAAACTTTGACAGATGAGAAAAAATGGACTATACGTAACAACACATGACTTATAAGTGTAAGGGTCACAAAGAGTCTACAATAAACAATAATAAATAATAAGAACTCGTTTCCATCCAGACTAAGCCTATTTCATCCTCTCATTCATTTAATAAGATTACCTCTCCTGAATAGGATTGTGGAATCAAAGAATATTTCTCCTAAACATTGATATATGGCAAGTATTGTCAATCCTCTATAGTGTATATGAATGTTATATTTCTTTCTTTCTACTAGTATTTAAAAGGTTTCTCTAATTGATGGATAATCTAAGAGTAATAAATCGTTTTATTGAACAATGACCTGTTTGCTATACAGCTCTTTACTGAGTTCACAGGTTCATGTAGAAGCCGATGTTGATGTATTACGACTAATAAATAAACACGTAAAACTTTACATTAAGGTCGCAGGTTCATGTACTAGCCGACTGGGATGAATTTTGAGGAATAAGTCAAACCAAAGAATGTTTTATTGATTTCAATTAGTAAATACGTGGTTGTACGTATTCGGATCTCGCATTTAGTCGCCACGAAACACTTTCATTGGCGCTGGACATACGGTACTGCGAAATTGAAGTTTTATTTGACCAAACGAAAGTTTACTGGACCAAAAACATCTTATTGATGTGTTAAAATACGAGCTGTCAATTTTGTCTTATGAGTATGAATAAAACACTGTATATCCTAAAATTGATGAATAACGACTACATGTAATAACGTTTTCATTTAATTTGGAAAATAGAGGTTGTAAAAAGTTGGTTGACCGTCGGACCACTCGCATTCTAAAAAAGTCATTGAACCATAGGCGATTGCGATGGACTCGTCCACTGGCTAAATTCGAAGACTGAGTATTATATAATCCCATTTTTTTCAATATGAAAGCATGCAACTGAAACGAAAGTGACACATTTTTATCGAACGAAAAATTTCAGTTCATGATTCAGGTCTCGGTTCATGTGTGTTTCTCACCCACAGAAAATTGATTACTTGTTATTCCTCATTAAACTGCCACACTGATTTGGAAGTTGCATATTTAGAATTAAAATGCGGTAATTCACGGGACTTACGAGTTATCTGTCCACATTTTAGTATAACCATAATGATGTTTCATGATAGTAAGAAACTTAATTTTATGGCGTTCATGAAAATGAATTTAAACATTGTTGAGAATTTATATTGGAGAATATATATAAAGAACCTCACTGATTCCATTTTTCAAATAAAACATTTAACAATACAGATTTTGAAAAATTTCATTTTTATTAGTTACTTTAAAAAAGTATATAAATTTATTTAAGTTAGTATTAAATAGATTTAAAATGTATGTTGAGATGGAATAAAGGACGGAAAGAGCGCCATGATCGTGCGACCACATGCACGTCTCATGCAGTTTGTTCGTCTCCATTTGGAGACTAACTCGAAGATCAACAGCGTAAGCCAACTACTAGGAAAACATCAACAGCTCTGGTAACTATGCCTCTCTAGGTAAGAGGAACGGCAATGTGTTAGGAACGACCAGAGCCAGTCAAATGCTTCGCCAAAAGAAGGCAAATGCTTGGCTTTTTGTGTGACATTAAAGTCAAAATAACGTCCCCATGATTGAAAACAATAACTATTTATATAACCAATAGAATACTAGCCAGTGGTTTGGTAACGTAAGCAGTTTATCATGTCAATCAAATTCAATCAGTCTTCAATTCCGTCTTACTTACGGTTGCAGATTCTTTGTGAATTATTTTACCAGAAAAGTACATATCATTGCAAAATAGATTGACGAATTACTAAATAAATCAACAACAAAAATAAGACAGTATCGAGTTACATACCTGTTTTGATATATTTCTATACCTTATGTAATACGATTTACTAATGCAAGGGAGTTAAATATAATTATAGCAATTGTCACTGTTGCCTCCCTTCGTGCTTAATTGACGAATGAAGTATTTTAATTCGATAGGAAGATCTCATGACACTCCGACAGAATGAGACCCATATCACATGCTATAGTAGTTATTCTAAAAGCTTAGGTTGTATGTCACATTTTATTGTTAATTTTAACCAGCATCTAATGTCATTGTTTGGGGAAAATACCACTGCATTACCAATATAAGATTCGACCATTTAAAGGCTTGGTAAATCTTCATTCTTTAATTTACTAGTTACACATTTTTTTAATAGTATCGGTAAGTAAAAACTAATCATCTACATCAAAAAGTACAATATCTGTATTGACACATTTTACAAAATATAAAAAAGAAAATAATACATTGCCCATTTTAGGAAGTAAAGATCACTTTCAATTTCTGGCCTATATAAAAAGTTTCTTCATCTCTCGCTTAGACATTTAAGGATTAATCCACACACATGTCAGACAATTTAGTAGATACTATAATATTGATTGGGCTATTCTTGTCTGATTCTTTAACATATTTTCAGACCACTTTATTGTTACATAATTAAGTTAATTCTGATCATTTACATACCGTTTACAGAAACTATTCAATTTTTATTGGATTATTTGTCCTAAATGATTCAGTTTCAGACTTTGGTATCGTAACATGTTTCTGTAGTTGATGGGATCTGTGGTGCTTTTCACAAAGATTCTTAAGAAAAAAGTTCCCAGTTTAAAGTCAGAAGGATAGTAAACGTAACTATGATATGATATGCAAAAGGTTTTCTATAGTCTACATAATTTGATAATATATAAAAAAAGTATACATAGAAATTTAACCAAGAATTGGACTTGCAGATATTTGCGAGTTGATTTCATTTGAACTCGGAAAATGAAAAATCACTCGCATTTTATCCCCAAATTGTATCCCCAAATTTTAATAGCATACATATAAAAAAACATTAAAAGAACGACTCAGCACTACATCTTACAATAGTTAACATGTAAATCTTAAATTAATAGGCCTATCGATCTACCTGGCCGTTTCAATGCTGATTTGAGTCTCATTTGTCTCAATCTGATTAAAACCCGATCTAAAATTTTACCGCTCGCATACTCGCTAATTTAGATCAGGCCTTTTCCAAACGAAGGTCACGTTCAGGTGACCTTTTCTCATCATAATATTCATGACGAAATTCTTATGATACGTAACTTGTTTACATCGTCTACGTCACGCAATTTGAAATGAGCCACCCAATCGCAGACTGTGAATAATACCGCTGTTAAATCAGCAGGCCATCCTAGGTCTAAAGATAGAAATTACGAAATCAAAATGTGATGAATACTGTTTTCGTCTAGATGAAAGCTACGCATTGATTAGTCGACACAAAGTTCATCTCGACGTGACCTTGCATTGACTAAGTAGAGATCCAGTGCGACAACGCGAGTAGAACAGGATCTCTGTTTACGGAGATTGCATTTGTCTAGACAGTAATATTTTTACAGCGATTTCAACTCGCAATAACTTGCGTGTTACAATAAAAGTTACTAACACTTATTAAAATCCACTTGCAATTTGCAAGTATGCGAGCTAAAATTCGAGCCCTGGGTCTTGTATGAATTTACATATTCGTAGTCGTAGAGGATATTTATCCAGTTTTGTGTTTTCTCATCTTTTTTTTCACCGAACGAGTTCAGAACATATTTTCAAGAGTTTCGTAGCTACGAGTAAAACGTCATTTCCTTAGCTCGCGAATTGAAAAATCATACAACACTTCACTGTGAAGCATAAAAGAAATATAGAAAGAAAAAAAATGTTGACATTTTCATATAATAAGTTTATAGTATTTCATAAAATATGCGGACACTTTGTATCATGTCAGTTTTCAAGGAAATTTTTCACTAGTTTTTCACTGTTAGACTATTTACTGTGAGCATTTTTAAATCTTTACTATATAAACTTCGGCAGATGGTGTTGTAATGTTCACATTCAATAAAATGCGAGCTTAGCTTCAGAAAAGGTAATACTAGTTGGAATCCTTTGAATGAACATCTTTATACTTTATAATTCAATTTCACACATAAAACGTTCAAGCTCTGTGCACGGTTGATCATTCCATTTAAACCCCCAACTACTAACTTTTTTAACACAATAACACAGACCATTTGAGCAGTATGGCTGGGAACTATACCATTGTTTTTCCGCACCAAGAACGTTTCCATCTTCCCAAGTCCATGTTCCGCTAACCTTTTCCAGTCCAATACGAACATCGACGTCGATTGACATCGTATTCAAAACATTGTCGATCAAGTTAGCTTTATTTGCATTCGACATCGAGATTAATTTTGAATTTCGATCAATACAGAATTGACGGGAATCAGTATAGGTTGCGTGTTCATTTGAAATGTGGAGACATAAATTTGATGAACGTACATGGACAAAGCCATAGTTCTTTGTACAATTCGAGTCACCGTATACATAATTTTTCCACCCACTAACATTGACTCCATGTCTTGGCTCGTAGAATCCCTTACTGTATATTCGACATTTTGCCTCATTTTGATTATACCCAGACAGTAAGCATTCAGTTCTGCTTTGACAAAACAACAAGCAACCTAAAATACTTTCAACTTTTTCATATTCCTGCAAGAAAAATGAGTCCTCAAACAGGATCCCGTCAAGCGAAAACACTCGGTATGCGGCATACCCAGTCACACCCGCAATTACATAACAAACAATGCTTATGTGCATCAAGTATCCAAACATCGTCTTGTTTGATATTGTCACCTTGTGTCAAATGAAATGTTTTAAGATAAAATATAAAGCTCCTGACTGTACGCTTGTATCGTGTCAACTGAAGCCACGTCTAGACCAAGTGTTGTTTTATGATTAATGCTTCTATGTCGTTAAAATAATTAATAAACTATAATGAATGAACACTAACGCTCAAAATCATAAATAATTAATAGAAATTATCTAATTAACAAAAAATGGCAAAACTTTCTTTGACGCAGTCGGTAGCGCAGTTGGTAGCGCACATGGATTTCGAATCTTGTGTCCCGAAGGGGGTACAGGTTCGAATCCCACCCGGGGAGGCTATACCCTTCCATGAAAATATGACAATATAGTCAATTTTTCTCCATTAATAAGGTATATGGAGAAGTTTCTGGTCTTGTGGAAGGGTAGATGGTTATAGACAAGGGTCCAGGAAAGCTAAGTTAGGTACGCTGGACGCCGTTATATGACCTATACAATGTGTTGCTACGGCGTTAAACCCGACAAAATAAACAAGTTAACCAGAAAATTAAGTTAGGGAGCTATCAGTGCTGACGCCAAACCCTTTCAAATAAAATGGAATGTGGAAACATTTCAGGAGTAGCAACAGTTAGAGCAATCTCCGTAAACAGATATCCTATAGAGCGTTGTCGTGCAGTATCTCTTAGGCTCCCATGGCGGGGCACGTTGAGATAACCTTTATGTTGACCAATCAATGCGTAGCTTTCATCTAGACGAAACAGTATTAATAGCATTTTGATTTCGTAATTTCTATTTTTAGACCAAGGTTTGCGAGCTAATTTGACAGCGATATAATTCACAGTCTGCGATTGGACGGCTCATCTCAAATTGCGTGACGTAGACGATGTAAACAACTTACTAAACATAATGATTTCGTCATGAATATCGTAATGAGAAAAGGTCACCAGTAGCGTGTTCAGTTACCTTGAACGTTTCAAAACGTTCCGTAACGGAAGTGTCGGAACAACTCAACCCATAGACAACTCAACCCGAGACAACTCAATCTCCTACTAACGGATTTAGTTGTCCCAACTTTGAGTTGACTTGCACAGGTTGAGTTGTCTTCGGGTTAAGTTCTCCCGTACCCGTAACGTTAGTTAACAGTTGTTACTGAACACAATGCTTAACGTGACCCTCTTAAAAAACGGCAAGATCTAAATTAGCGAGTAGGTGAGCGAAAAATTCAGTTTAAGTTGATTAATTTCATAGACAATCATTTCAAATTTTGAATTAATTTATTTATTTTCAATTTATATTCAGTCAAAGCATATCACTGGGGCAAGAATTAAAAGATATTTAAATTGTTCCTCATTAACAGAATTTATAATGCGGAAACAGATTATGATTTATTATGGGTTTTTCGTTCTTTGTGAAATTAAAGCCTGAATAATCCATGTTGGTCATCAAGCATAAACGGATGGCACCAGTCCCAGACAAAATTATTATGTGCATACACTGCCCTTCAAAAGTTCTTTCATGTTACAAATAATAGAATTGCTACAAATTCTAATCTCCGTAAACAGATATCCTGTAGAGCATTGTTGTACAGGATCTCTACTATCTCAATGGAGGGTCACGTCGAGATGAACTTTATGTCGACTTATCAATGCATAGCTTTCATCTAGACGAAACACTATTAATAACATTTTGATTTTGTAATTTCTATTTTAAAACCAAGTTTTGCAAGCTAATTTAACAGCGGTATTATTCTCAGTCTGCGATTGAACGGCTCATTTCAAATTGCGTGAGGTAGACGATGTAAACAAGTTACGTATCATAACAATTTCGTCATGAATATTATGATGAGAAAAGGTCATCTGGACGTGACCCTCGTTTGAAAAAGGCCAGATCTAAATTAGCGATAATGCGAGCGGGAAATTTAAGAACGGATTTTAATCAGATTGTACAAATTCCAAGTTCCAAGTTTGCAGAATTATTGTGATATTACCATTGTTAGTTCAATATTCATGCAATATAAACAAGTTTCTATGGGTACAATTCAGGTGGTTTAGAGTCAGTGCGGCAAAACTTATCTATCAGTCTCCAAAACTATGATCAATGTATCACAATGAACCAATATTAAGTTTGAGATATTTTGTAATTTCACATTCAAAAGAAAAAATATATAAATATTATGGTGGCATATTTCTGCCACCAGATAACCACATAACATACCAGATAATTATCTGGTTAACTAGTTACGTAACTAGTTAACCAGATAATTATCTAGTTAATTAAGTAGTTAACTAGTTACGTAACTAGTTATATTTTACAATAAAGAAAATATCATAACACGAAAAAAATGCAAGTTAGTGCTTACAACTGCCATTGTGTATTATTTTACCATTTAAATGCTAAGTGGTTAACTAGTTACGTAACTAGAAAACCACTTATTTAACTAGTTAATTATCTGGTTAACTAGTTAGGTAACTAGATAACCACTCACCAGTTAGCGATATTTTGTATAAGTGGTAAGTGGTTAACTAGTTACGATTTATACAGACTCTTTATTTGTTACCAAGAGATCTTAAGATACTTAAATCTTTTTGCCAAACCTGTTGAGTTCTATCAAGTAAAATCTATTTTCAGACTTTAGTAAAGTTATCGCCAATAAACAACTGAAAAAATACACTGACTCTGGCATGTAATATATCTTGTATTATAATAACAGTGTTAAACAAGTTATGAACAGAAAGAACAAATGCATTGTTAGTAATGTCAGCACATTTCTTTCGGCATAATATTACATTAAAAAGTGTCTGATTTAGATGAATATCGATAGCATTGTCTTCCAAATGCACCGTTTAGTCTGATTGCATACTCAGATATATAAAATGTGCATTTCGAGATCTTCACAAGATATGTAAATGACATAGATAGTCTGCATGTTCGGCTGTAGCGTTTTATAACAATACACAATTATATGTACATATTGATATACTGTACATCTAATAAAATAAGTACTAAATATGTTTCATTGTTCAAACCAGACATATTATTCATGTTTTACAATGAAAACGGATTGGATTATTTATACAAAGACAAAAGCTAGATTCGACAGTTTTACTACAATAAGTAAATATCGTTACATAATCTATGGACCATATCACTCATGTTATTTCAAGCAATAAATCATGGAATTTCAGTGATGGAATTATTTTAGTTTGCTAAGCCTATTTACGTAATATCTTCTCTTTCGACTAATAAGACTAAATGGCAACTGGCAGCGTAAATACTTTATCTTACTTAGTAAAAGACGAGCTAATCATTGAGGCTTTGGATATAATTCATAGAAAATATCTAACTTAAGTACTTTATTAATGCGAGGATATAATGTTCTTCAACATTACCTAATTTCTTACCATCGAAAAGTCAAAATTGATGTTTATAGTTTGACATGTTCAATGTGTGTCCATTTGAATAATTCCCAAATTTAGGCATGAATGTCCTTTAGAACAGGAGTAGTGTCAAACAGTTTGATTGTAATTTGGAAAAAACATAGAAATAATCGGGAGAAACTATATGAGTTAGAAAACATATCAGGAAGAGCAATAGTAAAACACTAAACTTCTACTAAGTAACATTCTACTTGTTAGGTAGATTTATTTTTTTGTTAACATTTCATTGTAAGGTTTCATTGTAGCTGTAGTTTTCATACACATTTTCATGCAGTCATTGACATATTGAAGTGCATACAAGCCTAGCAAATCCAATGTCAGTGAATGACATTTAAAACATAATTAGAAATGCCTGAGATATTTTATAAAATCACTATTATATAAAAAATAATTGATTTACGACTTATTCTATGGAATGAAATTTTTTACTTGTACACGTTTTAACTACACTAATTTGTTTACGGTATATACTTTTTCAATATCTTTATATATATCTCGAGAATCCAGACTAGCTATTTCTGTTTTTAATTTCCATAATTTACAAAAAATATCATCCATTATTATTTTGTCAATATTGATTCTTTTTTTACCACAAAAATCCTATTTATTTTGTAGCTAAATAAGGAAAGTAATTTGTAAGTGACTGTTGGGTCATATTTAACCAAGACGACATTAGCCATATATGTTATTGTAGAGATATTAAACGTTTTTGAGGTTTTTGTAACTTAGCAATAGCCATTAGGAGTCAATGTCCCGAATATTTAATACAAAATAAATAAAATATTTAATTATGTAAGTGTAACCGCCGACTGTTTTTGTACATTTATTACCATTCTTACACAAAGTATTATTAACTACGCATCAAGTGCACTGCAAAACAATTACTCTAAATGACGATTTGCCAAACGATTTGGCAAGAAAATATGCTTTTAGCTAATGTGGATACTGGCTAGGGTGACAAGAAATTTTAATTATGTATCTATAAGCTAATTGGTCTGGCAAAGCCCTCTAGCTGGAGAAGTGTACTGCATTGAATTTTTGGAAAGTTACTTCAGTGATACACATATTTTATTATTACAACGATATGGATTTCCCGTAATTACCTATGAAGTATATCAGTCATCATTTTTTTCAAATGCTATGTTCATAAAATAATGATGACAAATTTACAAAGTCGTGAGAGTAAGTCTTATTACATTTGACATTCCTTTCCAATGATAGGCATTACTTATCTTGATTTATACGATTGGGACTCACACATTTTATTATTACTACGAAATGGATTTCCAGTAACTATCTATGAAGTTTATCAGTCATCATTTTTTCAAATACTAAATCATCGAATTTAAATTCACTTTAAATAAGACAAAGTGTTCATAAAATAATGATGACAAATTTACAAAGTCGTGAGAGTAAGTCTTATTACATCAGACATTCATTTATATTAATAGGCATTACTTATCTTAGTTTGAACATTTAACATTGATAAATGCTAGTATTAACAATTCTCTAATGTTAATGTGAATGTTAAAATAACTTGTACCAGGATGCTTTTTCTAATTGATGAATATTATAATGACAATAAATCGTTAAACGAAACAATGATCTCTAATGTCTACGACTCTTTAGTGGGTTCACATATTTATTTACATGCCAATTAGGATGAATTATAAATACATGAAATTAAAGAAGATTTTGTAAATTTCAATATTTTGATATTTTTATGTTGGTCTGTATGGTAAATTACAATAACCTATTTAAGTGTTTTTATTCAAGTAAGAAACTTGTATTTAACATAACAAAACAAACCGCGATTGTTACATTTTTGTTCGTATTTAGATCATTTGTAATTTTGCATATTTATGAATAATATTCTTTATGGATGGCTATACGGAACCCTTAAAATACATATTTTATGGTCTAAAAATTGCAATAATTTTTCTAAAGCTGCTTTATAGAGACTATTGGCCGCGGTTATATGGCTAAGTGCTTTTGTAATGAATTATTTTATATTCTAAAACATGTAATGGTTTTGTCTAATTTGTCTAATCACACTAATAGTTAACAAATAGAAACAGTAACTATAATTCATCTGAGTTAGACTATGGTGACATTCATACAGTCTGTTATCAAATTATTTAATTACAGGGTCTAACGCCATTACTTTTGCAAAACAGTTGCTCTAAGTATTCCCTTCACACTGTCTGTGTACGTAATATGTTTCTATTAAATTACGTACAATTTATTCCTTTGAGTCTGTTTCGTTTGCTTGAATGGTTGTCTGTACGTATTGCTTCATTTAATTGCAATATTATCTTTCTATGATTGCCTAACAACTAAATTATTCAACTCCATTTGTCGCTTCGATTTCGGCAATTAAATTATATGGAGTTCTAGGCCTTTTCTGTAGGGTCGCTAATTATCAGATGATCAGGAATACTGTTAAGTTTTCTAATAATAAATGCATTCATTGAATTTAAATGAAGGCGATATAGCGGTGTATGATCAGGGATATAATGCTCCTTTATGAGAAAGGAAGTATGGCAATTCAATTTAAAAATCCGTAATTTAAAACATTCAATAAAATAGTCATTCCCCTAATTAAAAGTACAATTATCTGGATTGTATCTGGATCATCTTAAATACATTTTCCTGGCTTACTTACTTGACATGTCTTCCTATATTACTTTGCTTTTTGCAACTATAGAGATGCACTCAGCATCACAGAATATGTTACTTGCAGTATTGAGAGTGTTTTCTCTAACATAGAAACACAATTTGGATTTGATCTATCGTTATAAGTGTTCTGAACACTTTCTCGCTTACAAAGAACACAACATGTCTAAATCTCTCGCTTTGAACATTATTGATGAATCCACAAACAAATCGGACAATTTTACAGACATTATTATAATAAATGGGTTGTTTTGGTAAGGTTCTTTAACAGATTCATCGACACCTAATTGTTACATAATAAAGTTAATTCCAAACATTTACATACCGTATATGATAGTGTTCAATCATTATTAGGTTATTTGGTCTTGGTAATTATGTTACTGACTTTGGTATCAATTGGTACAATTTCCAATAATTGATGAGAACCGGATTGTGTGTGTTGCTGTAACACAAGTAGGAGTAAACAAGTCGTTTCTTTTTTCTCCTTTTGTTTGTGTGTGACATAGCAGTTGAAATGCTTGACTGTCATACTTTCTATCAACGAAACATCTACCACTGTCTGTGTCTGTGTTTTTCCTTAAGTGGAATAACAGTATCAAATATTAGATGATGTCTCTCATTACTGACCATAACCAAAGAAAGTCTATAACATACGATAGTTAAACATGTTGCCAAAAACAAAAGTTGAATGGAATTTGATCATAATTTTTAACTTAAGAAGTTTGTGAGGCATAATGTTTTTTTTTAATTTTAGCAAAATAAATTTTGCCCATTTATTATCCCCGTCAACAAATTGGAGAGTAGGGTCGGGGAGACCATCCTCACTACCCCTTACAAACAAGTATAATTTTTAATACATGTAATAGTGTTATACAGTATAACATAGACAAGATTAAACAGTTATATTGATTTACTTAAACAACTGAACTTCAATAAATTGTCTACCAATAAGGGGGTTTTGCTGTTTTTTTACTTGAAACTCTATATCTGGAGTGTGGGGTTCTATACTGCTGTGAGGCAAAATGATTGCCTTCTTTTATGCAATAGTGATCCCTCAAACTAAACACGAAATTGTTTTGGTGTGTTTGCACTTCAATTTTTACTCTCAGTTGCTGAAATGATGTTTAATTGACCACAAAGGAACTACATCAAAGATAGATATACTGGTGCCCTAAGTTAAACAAAATCATGTATCTGACGTTCTTTATGAATAAAACAATAATGTACTTTGACAAGAAAACCAAAAAACGAGGACATAAATAATAACGAAATAACTCCAACCTGAGTTTTATTGTTGTAACAGATCACTATCAAATATAATGGGTAATAAACATAAATGTATGACAATCATTGGCAAGTTATGTGACAAAATTATTTATTCTATTCTGATTTATGGTAAGTGGTAGTGTTTTACCTAAAAGCAATCAAAGATCATAAGCCTTCAGATCCTTAACAAAACATGACCATAACGTATTTCTATTTTCAACAAAGACTGCCATTTACGTACATGTATTTCTACTTCGTCAGATCTTCAGTAAAGCTTGCTTGAGATGTGTTTCAATTCAGCAAAGACTGCCGTATATGTAACCAAACTAAACAATTGAAGAGCTAGTGAAAGGGGTATAAATGTTATAAGTAACGTCCCATGCCATAAGTCCATAACTGCAAAGTGTAAACGTATGTTTTAGCAAAAAGCAAAACATACAGTTAATACACACAATACAGTGTAAACCAAGCATTGAATTATCATCATATAGCTATGAATATTACTATTTAAAAACATTATCAATTTTTATCAAACTTATCAAATCATATTCCAGCAGGGCCATTAAGACATAATATATTTAAAAATGATACTTATTTTCAAATGTCACTAAATGTCTGTAAGTAATTTGCATAATTATAAATTAATTGAAGCTCTTTGTAAAAATTTCCTGCCAGACAAAGTATATACAAATGTACTTTATTTCTTCATTTAGTTAATGAGATTTGCTTTTTTTAAATGCGATTGGAGATGTAAATGAAGATGTTAAGGTATTACATAGATTGAATACAGTATTTAGTTCAGGTGAATGTTATACTACATTCCATATACTTGTATACATAGGATTTCTTTTATTTATGGCTATAGTAGTTTAAATGTTCAATGGAATGTGACCCATTCCTTTTATATCTAGTTGATGTAAAACAAATATTTACGGATAATTTTTGTCCTGTTCGATAAATGTATGACTTTATTTCTAACCCAAATGGAAAGTAACATATACAAATAATACACAAAAAAAGCCAGTCACTTACGAATATTTATTCTAGGTCCATGATGACCTTCTTTAATTTCAATTCTCTCTTTAATTTCAATTCATACAGTGCTTAATTATATGTATTCACTCAGCATCATGTACAACACTATCTTAACCCGGGTCGATAGCGCAGTTAGTAGCGCGCCGGGATTTGGAATCTAGTGCCCTAGGGGCTGCGAATCCAACCCGGGGAGGTTATACCCTTTTATGAAAATTTGACAATAATGTCGATTTTCCTCCAATGATTAGATAATATGGAGAGGTTTCCGGCCTAGTGGAAGGGTGGGTGGGTACTGGTTATAGCCTATGGTCCAGGAAAGCTAGGTTAGGTGCGCTGGACGTCGTAAAATGACGTAAATTGTGTTGACACTGTGTTAAATCTAGTAAAAAACAAACAAACAAAAACAACATAATTTTTTTACTAAGCTAAATTCACAGCAGTCTATGTACTGTAGAATATAAATATTATGCAGTTCTGGTTTGTTCTGTTAAATCATTTGTGATCCATCAGTACCGAGTATCCTGTTTGTATGTGAAAACATATATGTTAGAATAATATGTTCAAGATATATGAGCATACATGGCCGAGCGGTTACGACATTGGATAGCCAGCTTCGCGTTCGTCAGAATCTCATCTAAAACCAACCCTGTTGTTTCTTTGAGCAAAAAAACTTCATCCTACTAGCTAGTACTGGGGGACTAGGAAGCACACTCGAAAGTGATTAATCTAAGTTGCAAGAACTCGTTTCACAATCGAGTTAAGTATACCACCTTATGCCAGACATATAGAAATAACGATTTAAAGGAATTAGGATAGCCGTCTGTTACCAACACCAGACCATTGCTAACATTATTACATATATATTGTCTGTTTTCCAACATTTTTCTATAAAATTACCAATGATTTATTGAATAGAGACAGTCTGTTAGTTCATTCTAACGTTATGTCATGTCCGTGCTTATTGCTTTATTTGATAACAATGCTTCGATTTCTACATCTAAAGTTTGCTATGATTACAGTCAATTTGTACAGTCTATTGTCACCAGACCAGCGTGTGGCATTGCTCAATAAAGTCTTCTCCATTGCTCACTCTGTCACAAAGGTTATTAGTTTTATGGCCTTGTTAAAACTGATTGACGAATACCACATACATAGGTGTAGCGTTTTCCAAATGTTAAGTTTTTTTTGCAAAGTATAAATATGTTTGTGCTATCAAAGTGATAGTAGAGTTTAAACCTTATGCAAAGTTGATCATTTGAAAACAACTTGAAATTAATCCAGTGTGTTTAAATTCTGAACTATATTTAAGTAGTACATGTACCATAGCAGTCATAAATGAAATGGACAGTTATACTATATTAGAAAACATAACGTAAATACATACAAATATTTTTACTAAAAGGAATTATATAATTGTACACAATTTTTTTTCTTTCAAAATATGATTGGCGAAGGATTTTATATTTATATATACTTATATTTGTTTATCTAAAATTCAATGGCTTTGAGTATTCAATACAATTCAAAATTGCTAACGTTCACTTGATGTCTTATGTTTAGTTTCACGTATATAAATAACATGATATTCTCTCGTATAAAATGTAATTGACAACTACGTCTGACAGTTGAGTCTGTAAGATTTCCTCTACTATGTAATACATAGGCATGAACAATTCTCACATACCACCGTTAGATTATATTTCAACACAAATTGTGCTATTGATCATATCAAACTTTACAAATTCAGAAACGTCAAGGAAATAAAATAAAAGAAAGAACATTCTGTCGTTTGTGTAAATAATGTATGGTAAAAATATGGTCTATATATTTTCGAAACCAAATTTTAGATGATATATGATGTAATATTTGTATTGGTTATAAACACGTTAATGCTTTCTACAGAGTATGTTTCTTTTGCTATTCATTTATCTAAGGAATTAATTAGATCGTGTTTTCACGAATATTAATGAAAACATCCCTGTCTTAATTTAGCTTAATGCGTTTACATTTGATAATAATTTGATAACAATAGTGCTTGAAGTAATGCCTTTAACTCTTTAGAATATACACATAATTTTCTGAAATTGCTATATTATTATTTATCAGGACGATAATTATTTACTTTTATATTCATGATTAAAGCCAACCTAAAAAGCCAATAAAAGATGATGGTGTCATTAGTTTTAATATACAAGAAGATAGTACATGCTCTTAGTAAAATAAATTGTTTTTGATAAGGTGATCAAAGAGAGTAAATAACTATTATAGTATGTTATAGTTTATAGCTGATCTTTATCACATGCAATGGACTATAAGAATAAATCTCTTACAGCTTTTGTGTCATTTAGTGTCTTGTCGGCTAAATAAAAGTGGTAAATGCAATGCAGATAAAAACTATAATTAAAAGGGAAGGTCATAAGTTTAGAAAGTATTTTATTGTTATATACTATTCAATAATAATTATATAGAAAAAACTTCTGTCACTGAATGTTTAGGTAGGTTTGTTTAAGTGTCCAGACATATTGGTAAGGCGAGGTGGCTACCGTATACGACCTTATTAAAATGATGAGTTGGTATATTTTTAAGTTGGTGTCATATAACATAAAATAAAGTTGGTCGGTGATTAAAAGCATGTGCACTTTTTATCCTGCAAAAATAATAAACAATTCCTTTATTTACAAATTGTTAGGTTAAATGTTTTACACAATACTTTAATTGAAAATAAAACATAATGCAATAACAATGATAATGTCCGAATAACAATACTTAAATAACGCTAAAAAAGAAATAAATGTAATAAAGAGGGAATTATTTCCATTTGATCAAAATTAAATAAAGAAACGATACATTTAGAGATCGTAACAATTTTAGTGATAGCTTCTTTTTTGTGATGGAATCAATAACGGTAATAAAAACATTAAGAATGATACTTGTATGAAATATTTGAATGGAAAAGGTATATAATACTACATGTAGTGAAAATTTGTTTAAACCAATTAATGAATACAAGCACAAGACAATCATCTGTTTTCACCTGAGTGGATTTAGACAGAGAATTGTGAGTGCATACGATCATCTTTTGTTTACCATGTAAAAACTACATATCATCATAGGTTTAGATCAATGTTTAGATCATTCAGACAACATGATAATATTTTAATGTATTATTATGATGATAATCTAACGAGAGTTTAATGAGTCGTAACATAAAAGAAAATGCCACCTTCTTGATCATTAAAGGTTGTCTACAGACGTCTATCAACATCATTAACTTTTATTTAAAAATAAATAATTTGCAAACATTTTTATAATATTACATAATCGCAACAATAAATCATTTTAAATTTCATTGGGAACGACGTAAAATACTTCTTTACATGGTATACAGCAATTGTTCTTCCTTTAACTGTAACAGGATGGCTATATGTCCTTAGGCAGCTTTTATTAAATAATGATTGATGAAAAATTTAGCTCTTGGTTATTGTCATGTTTAGTTTCTCGTCGTAGCCTTTTGCACAATATGATCGTTCTATATTGGTGCACTTTTAAAAAAGATCATATTTCAACATTACAGTTCACATGCAATAAGTTCATTTTGACTGTGGGATGAGTCAAAAGGGAAACCTATATTTGTTTATTAACTCTAAATTCATTGTAACCGTATTGGGAAAGCTTTAAAGCATATTCTAAAGTAAAGTTTATTTTTACGACAATACAATTATAGAAATAATTACTCTGTGAATGATTACTTTTCAAAAAGGTAGTATTTGATAGTTGGCTGTAAAACAAGCGTGAAAGATATTCCTTTTAGAAAGATTCTCGGCGTCTATAATGACTTAAAATAGGTATTATCACAAAAGTTTAATTTATCTCCTATTTTAGACTTCAAAACAAAATAGTAATAGTACACGTTTAAACAAGAAAACAAGATAAAACTATGTCTGAAAACACATAAAATCAGCCACCGTAAACATCACAGACCTTTCCCATATCCAAAGGAAGTCTCGCTAATCAATTGTTTGCTTACATGTTTGAGTGTATAAAACACATTTTATGCCAAAATAGATAACGCAACAATACATCTAGCTTAGTTTTAGTTATCATTCTGGAAACAACACGTTTAGATCATTTTAAAATTACCACTCATGAAGATAGAAAGATCATATTGCAAAAGAGACGACATAATATGTAATTTACCGAGATGAAATTAACATTATTATATCAGCATCAATTAATCCCAGCGTGTATACAGACTTTGTTTCAATCGTATCAATGATTTCTATGTATGTTTATTAAGATACCTTGAACATATTTTTCGTTGCCGAAAATAGCAACTGTATTTGTTTTAATGATTCATATAAATCTAACTTTATATATTCACTACAAAAAAATGTGTCAGCCTTATTTAATCTTTCTAAAGTTATCAGTGCCATTTTTATATTGCTATCTTTTCGTTTTACGTTTATTGACATTAGCATGCCTTTACGTAAAAATGTTATCTAATTATTTGTGCCTTTTTAGATTGGGGCAAAAATAGCACTTCAATTGATACACTTTGTACTACTCTTGTAAGTAATTGTTCAAAACAGTACAAGATCGATACAATGAAGACTTTTTTTATACGAAAAAATTTATTCTTAGTATTTCATAGAAAATCTTACTTTGCTTTACGATAAATTAATTTTACAACTCTAAAAAAATAGCTACTGAATTCGGAAATAATAACAAATCTTGAAAAAAGGATACAATTCACATTAATTGCTGAATCAACACAGTACTAAACTATTCCTGTATTGTATAATTCCAAACAAAATGGCTATTTTATGACAAGCAATAATCTAAGGACAGCAATGACAAACACGTGTTGTAAATTCGTCGTTAATATTTTGATGGATATCTTTGTATAGCAAATGCGTTCGAAAATCAAATCTACAAGGGATTTGGTTGAGACTATGTTATTATGCGCAGTGGAAATTCTAATACTTGTATATTAACAAAATATCTATCTATATTACGACTTTGCAAATCCCTTTGTGATTCAATAATTCTGGATGATATATTATGTTGTCATAATATGTTATATTTACACTTATTAGTGTACGATCTCGCACATTCACTGTCAAACAAATTTTATAAGACATTCTCTCATTTGCTGCAGATTAACAAATGCGATATAAACTTGTCGCTACACTAAGTGCTCCCGTAGCACAAATGGTACTGAAATCTAGAGGTTGCTGATAACTACATCAGTATTTGAACAATTTATATATCCAGGATTGCCTGCAAGACTGTTGTAAGTGCATTTCGCAATAGACCGAGTTACTATAGTCTTGCGGGCAACCCTATACATGTTGTTAAACAATATCTTAAAGTACTTGTTAAATGAAAATTGACTTGTGTATTGCTTTATTTTTACTTGACTTCATACGTTTTTGTTCATAATTGTGGTAGCGTCTATAAATGTAGGCGATGTACAGAATTGTTGAATGGTCCACAAACATGTTAAATTATCTGGAAATATTGATGTGTATTTAGGTTGGTTGAAGTCTACTTTAGATTACTCTGTACAATTTAGTTAACTCTTTTGGAACTCATTAAAATCCCATAAATCAGAATCAAATTTATACCATTAAATTTCTCAGACGACATCCAATAGGTCTTCTTTTCTCTAAAGACTGTCTTTCGAGTATCGCAGTAATGTTGTCTCAAACTTCGTCAAAAATTGTACTAAGCACATTCTTAGCCAATGCTGTCAATTTCCTCATATTGATATAGTCATAGGATGATGTTTAAACGACTAGTTATGCGATAGCTTTATCAGAAAAGTTTTTTGTTTGGGTTTTACGGCGCAACAACACAAAAAGGTCACATCGCGCCGATATCAGAAAAGAAAAACATGTGTAAAGAAAATTAAGACTTAAATTATACCTTGTCGTGTAGAATATTAGTAATATAATATATAATGTCTATGAGAACTGTTCTATTTAATTCTTGTCCTTGTCAACTTGTAAAAAGTAAAATGTAATATGGCGTCATTTATGCAGACATATTTCCAAGATTGATGAAATTTTAATGAATGCTTGGATAATATTTTGTCTGGTGGAAGAAAATTGTAAATTTCAAATAATTATTTAAATGGTACTTCACGCCGGTTTACTGAACTAAATTTTCTTTTACGATTACTATACTCGAATATCTGTTTTCAACAAGAACTCATTTACACTGTTTAAGAAGATGAAATTCTTCAAATAACGCAGAAACAGTAAAAGAAATTGAGCTCTTCTCTGAAAAATAAATTTAATTGGTTAGAATGCACTACTATTTATGGTATTAATCAAAAGGCAGACACGTTTCTTAAACCACAGTAACATTTAAAATCAAAATAATCATTCGATCAATTTGGAAGTCTGCAATGCTAAAACATATCAGCGCAATGAAGATTAAATGTTTTTAAACGTATATTACGGATACAAATCATATAGTCATTATAATAGCTAAATGGTCGAGTCATAGTGAAGTATGTGTAGGGATGAAACTCTAATAAATGCTAACGGTGGTATAAATATGGGAATACAATTGCTTGTTTAATCCTACAATCAACATAGTTAATTCACTTTTATAGCACCGCACTGTATATTTTTAGTATTGAATTTTAATTGACAGTTGACCATGAAATATCTCAAAATGTGTCATTATCAATTTCATTTAATTAACACAATTAGAATCAAAATTACCAATTCAACTTTTAGAATTCATTTGGGAAGCTAAACAAATGGTTATAGTGATGTTTGTCCCATTATTTTGTTTTGCATTATGTCGATGGAGACTTTCATTAGCAAATTGACTTTTAAATGGATGCCCATCAATGTTCACTCTACAATGATTAAAGTGGTATATTTCTGTCAATACTTTTGAAATTTCTAACACGCAAGTTATCAATTTTCTTGATGCACTCTTTATTACGTTAAAAGCGTAAAAAGGTGATTCAATTAGATTAGTGAAGAAGAAAGTGTTTTATTTGTCTGACTTAAACTGAATTTCTAGTGGCTTAATTATTTTTCTTCTTATACTTGGTGGTACTTGTAATGAGATATTGACAAATTATTCCCCATTATATGGAAGTCAATAATTTCAACTTGAAGTTGTGACCTTTTTAATTTACCATATCGATGGTAACATAACAATTATGTAATGTATGATCATGACTTTTTTACGACATTTAAATGAGTATCTTCCTTTTTAAACATGCTAGAAAATGTTCTGTTTTCATGATTAAATATCTGCTACTAACAATCTATGGACATCAAATCTTATAATCAGAGAATGATAATGATCCTATGATGATCATACAAAACATCGATCGGCACAGTGGACCTTTTATAATGACATATTTCTGCGTCTGCATTTTTATTGGTGTCCTTTAATTCAAAGAGATCTTCAAGGGTAGCCCAAACTGTTCGTGTGATTACAAGATAGGAACGACGTACATTGCGTTTTTCAGTATTGACCAATTATCTACGGCCATTCTTCCGTCCACATGTACCTCTGAAATAAGTAGGTCAGTTGTCAGGGATCGTAATCTACGGCCATTCTACCGACAACATGTACCTCTGAATCAAGTAGGTCAGTTGTCAGGGATTGTGCTTAGTACAATATTAATAGTTTTGTTTAGATATCAATGTCTGTCCCGGACATGTGATTAGGACTGAGAGGCATTTGGCCTAAAAAAAGTTTTAACATGTAGCATTAAACATATTAATTACGTTATTTTATAATAGGATGCGTCAATGATGTATTTTTTATGGAAAAGTTTTTATATTTTCCACTTAATTACATTAAAATCTTTACTTCGTTAAAATGATAGTGTCGTATGAAAAACATGACGGAATGGCAATGTCATTATTTCATGTACTGAGAGCTTGCATCTATTACAAATTGTTCTGATTATTGTCAGAAGACCTACACGTCGTTTATCTTTAGAGAAATAAGAACATTAAACGATGTAGTCTCATAATTGATATGGTTTCAATAAAATGTGAAAAATACATGATGTGTTACTTTAAATGAACTTGACTTTAGCCATGTCCACTTGAAGTTTGTGATACTTCCTATGCAAAGGTCAAACGTGACTACTATCCTACATTCTTAAATGTTTGATTATACTGACATACGAATATGACTTAAATTATATCCAAAGACATAAAAGCTTGATAGAAAAAAAAACATTTTGGTGTAGAACATGTGGTTTGACATTTCCCACGACATTATGTTTCTTGCAAAATCAGAGTGTCTAAAAATGATGGATTTTTCAGGATCAAACTTATATGTTTAAAAATGTGTTATGTCCTCAGATACATTACGGTTATTTTTTGTTGCGTGTATGGATATATTTAATGTATCACCAGCAGTGATTACATGTGTGATTTCAGCTGATGTTGATGTTTTATTTGACTTGAATGTCTATGGAATATATATTTTTTTTTGTGGCGGGTCACATGCTGATTTAGTAAAATATTTAATATACGAAAGTATGTATGTCTTTAGTGTGATGACAGTGGATTTATTGCATTCATTGATTGATCAGCAATGATAATGTCAAGTATGATTTGTTATAGTTGTGTCTGTATCACATTGCACTTTGGTTTTGTGACTATGTGTTTTATTTAATGCAAATGAAAACAGATATGCAAATACCTCTGTATATATTCTAACTAATATTGACAATTATCAGAAAGGCAAAACTTTTTTAATTCAATACAGACTCATGTTACAATATAAACGTTTTTGAAATCATACGGTTACCTTATCATTTGCATTAATTATTTATGACATGTTAATATAAACAAACGGTGAGATAGATATTCCTAGGAAAAGATAAAGACAATCGTAATGATGTCGTTATTTTTTATACCTTTGCTTCCATGTGACCTTGGCTCGTAGATTCACCCCTGTAATCGAACCAAGAATCTCTGAATTAAATGTTTAACTGGCTATAGACAGAGCCAATTAGGCGTGATATATTGAAATATCGCCTATCAAAGAAACATTTAACACAATGTGTCTGCAAATAAAATATACCATGGAATTATATTCATAATTATTGGTTATTGGCCGACGTAGTGCTGTCTAGACCGTGATTTAGTCTCATAACAATATGATTAAACCACCATTAAAGTTTGTATAAATTTTTAAGCTCTTCATTGCATGTTAATATTGTCTTTTGAGGAGAACTTATTTCAACTCAATTTAAGTAGTAGGCATGGTTTATAATAAGGTCAAAAGAAAGGAGACAAAACTTTCATGATGATCTAAAAGTACAAATAAACGTAAAATTTCATTTATTACACTCAAACATATTCAGTCAGAGAAAATATGAAAAAACATATTTCTCAAAAGGGTGCTCAACATTTTACTGGAGCGTTTTATGTAATAAATTGTCTAAACATGCTGTATGATAAAGCTAAGAACAAAACGAATTTTCTTCAACCAATTTCATTTACGACTTAATCAATCAGATTTTATTGCAAAGGAAATGTTACAGAATACATTAAGAATGGACCATAAAATGTTTACGACTCTTGGAAACCCATTTATGGAATTGATTACAAAATCGTATTGGGCTTTTATTGAGAATGTGTGTAATTTGTTGTTTTTTATTTGGAATAATTTGTATATAATACTAATAATGTGGATAGCGATTTATCGTTTTACAATTACATACTAACCATGTCAATAAATAACAAAATTGTTCTCGCTTTGAAATATAAATGAGTGTCTAGTACTGATCTGATATCTCACAATTCATAGCAAAATTTAATGAAGATAATTATTTATGTTTCAATGACTTTAATGCTAACGCAATTTATTGTGAATCGGTCGACCTATTTCGTCAAGAAATGGCTCTTTTTATATGGATTGAAATCATAGAAACTGACGTTCATAAAAATAAATGTGTCTCACTGACCACACTTAATTTCAGTTTTAACTATAGATATTTGCACCCCTACTATCCGTTTTCCATTCATTTATATTAATGTGTTTGTCGTCTGAATTTTAACCTGTTTTTAAATGATGGATGAATAATCAAGGATATTAAGGATATTAAATTCGACAATTTACAGTGTCAATCTTCAAACGTAAACCGTTGGTTATTAAAATAAACGAATATACGATAAAATCTTACTATTAAGATTTGTAGAACTGCAACGCATATTTGTTTGCCAAATGTTGGTCTTTTCTCATGCAATTTCAATTCAAAACTCTTCAAATTTAAACTTTCTACAAGGTTGAAAAAACTACCTTCTAGCACTGAAGAATCGTAATGTTTCAGATAAGAATGATATACTGTTTCAATCTGTGGTATCCAATTCTTTATGATGGTATGAATTTTATTTTACGACAGTAGGGATATCTTAATGACATGTCCCTGATTATATGAAAGGCCATCAGTCTTATGTTTTATAGCGATAGAATTTCCTTTAGCAATCCATTTAGAAAAGCATTTATAATTTCTCTCTGATGAAACACGTTGGAACCAATATTATTTTGCTGAAAACAACAAGCGTTATTTTTTCTATTTAAGAACATCAATATGGCTATGCGGAAGAAAAAAACAAAACATTTCAATGCGTTTGATAACGCAGCTAAATATCTTTGCTATTGTTCAAGATATTGATCCTGACTTAGAGAATTCTAAGCCCACACATGTTTGAATTAATATTTAAAAAAATGTAGGACGATAAATATCATTTCTTCATTTGAACATTTGGGAGAACTGTAATATTGGTAATTTCGACCTTTGGTCTTTAATGGAAGATATACATACTTATTTATCGCCCGTCGTATATATGACCTAAATATGTGTTGAATACGACGTTTAAAAACAAAACAAAAAACAAAACTTATTTATCGGAAGAAAGGTTGTATCGCACCAAAAGCAATTTAAGATGGCAAAAAAGTAAAATCATTTACCAGAAAAAGCATTGAGATTTATTTCTGATACTAGTAGACAATTCTTTGTCCTGAAACTGTTTCATTCTTTGCAATTTGAATAAAATTATTTTATTTTGTTGTTCAAAGACGACTTTAAACCATATAGTACCACGTTAAAAGGTTCCATTGGGAATATATAGACTGTAAATATAGGCAAGTAAATTATTCTTCCCAAATTAACCATTTATATAATGTGAATATTTCTTGACATTTGCACTAAAAACCATTATAAGAAGTTTTTTTGTATTTTCTGTCAAGTTGAAATATGTTCATGCACATTAGGTATGACACCTTTTAGATGTGACAGTTAAAGGTGTGTATTAACCTCATTTTTGGTTTTATATAAAAGGACATGATTTCATATGTTTCAATGTAAATACGTTACGACTATATTAAAATGATGAACGTCTATTTTGATAAATGTAAGAAGTAGCATTGTACATTTTATTTCATAGCATAATGGTGATACAGTCCATTGAAGAAAACTGGTAAACATAATAATATTATGTATGATATATTTAATCTAAAAAGGTCGCAATGTTATGAAGTATAATACTTTCAAAACAGTTTTTGTTTTGTATTTTTATGATGATTGCTGTAGATAAAATCATATGTGTAATTTGTACCATCTAAACAAGGAAGTCGTTTTATTTGTGAACACATCCTTGTGTCTTTGGACTGAACATTATAAATCAAACATTTTTTGTCACATTCGTCAGATAAGAATGAAATACTGTTTCAATCTAAGGCATGCATTTATTTATTGGGATTTAAATTTTCTTTTACTGCAAAAATTCATCTTAATGCCATTCGTCTGATAAAACTGAAATATCACAGAACGATGTGCTATAATAAATTACGGAATGAGTTTTTATGACAGAATAGTCTTATGCTAACAAGTCTTGAAGTTCAGGGATAATCTTCTGTCTTCTATGTTCATTATTATCGAGAATTACATCACATTTAACAAGTCACCGACTGGTGAATGGAAATGAAATTGCTTAAATATTATTTACCTATACCTTACTGATTATTCTACACCTATTTTAAAATTGTGCTAAATGATTATTTGTTCTTTTTTTATGGTCACAGCTTTAAAGTGGTTTTTAGTAATATAATGAGCCGCGGCCGTGGCGCAGTTGTTAGCATGTCTAACTTCGAATCCGGAGATCGAGGGTTCGAGCCCGGTTGCGGTAGGTCATACCCTATACATGAGTTGTCAGCCTCGTGGTAGGGTAAGTTAGTACTGGTGATAGAAAATTGTCCAGACTACCTATAGTAGGAAGAGCTGGCCGTCGTATATATTATAAATCAAACATTTTTTGTCACATTCGTCAGATAAGAATGAAATACTGTTTCAATCTAAGGCATGCATTTATTTATTGGGATTTAAATTTTCTTTTACTGCAAAAATTCATCTTAATGCCATTCGTCTGATAAAACTGAAATATCACAGAACGATGTGCTATAATAAATTACGGAATGAGTTTTTATGACAGAATAGTCTTATGCTAACAAGTCTTGAAGTTCAGGGATAATCTTCTGTCTTCTATGTTCATTATTATCGAGAATTACATCACATTTAACAAGTCACCGACTGGTGAATGGAAATGAAATTGCTTAAATATTATTTACCTATACCTTACTGATTATTCTACACCTATTTTAAAATTGTGCTAAATGATTATTTGTTCTTTTTTTATGGTCACAGCTTTAAAGTGGTTTTTAGTAATATAATGAGCCGCGGCCGTGGCGCAGTTGTTAGCATGTCTAACTTCGAATCCGGAGATCGAGGGTTCGAGCCCGGTTGCGGTAGGTCATACCCTATACATGAGTTGTCAGCCTCGTGGTAGGGTAAGTTAGTACTGGTGATAGAAAATTGTCCAGACTACCTATAGTAGGAAGAGCTGGCCGTCGTATATATGACCTAAATATGTGTTGAATACGACGTTAAAAAATAATATTATTATGTCTATTTAATTCTAAAGATAAACTTTATCATCCAATGAATATAAAACACTGCATAACGTGTTGCTACGGCGTTAATACCCAACAAAAACAAACCAACTAAAATTTTACTTAATACCTGTAAATATTGAATGCAATAAGACAGTATACAAGTTTGCAATTATATAGTTTTTCTAAGACGGTTGAGTAAACTCTGTACATCTCATAATAGGAATAACTAGAAACTATTAGAACCACAGTTAAGCATTGTACGATAGTCTCTTGCGGTCATGTTGTTTTGTCGTCTCACTTTGAAATCAGCCAGTGTATGTCAGTTTGTACACGAAAAGAGCATCTATTATATTGGTATGTTCGACAAGGAAACATGATAATTCCATTATATTTATGCTCATATACGATTACTTGGACGATTGCTGATTGTTATAAAGATTGTTTACATGTACTGTTGATATCATTTACGTAGGAGAAATGATATTTAATACAGACAGTAAACTTGTTGTTTATTTTTCTGTGTTTTAATGTGTTTGAGCTTAATCATAACTATGTTTATGAGCATAATTTTCTAACAGAAGATAACAGAAAAGAATTCTAAAAATATATCATGACTTTTATATACGTATTGAAATAATGCAGCTGAACTATGTCGTCAACTCGATTGCCGTATATACATATAGATATGTGTTATTATTATATTTGTTGTATTCATGTAAATTGTAAATATGTATTACGGGCAATGAAATAAGTTTAAACGGTAAACTGTCGTCAAGATAAGCGTATAGGTACTATAGCACCGATTCTACCAAGAGCAAAATAAAAATCATTTTAGTAATCAATGACGACTGCAGTATCGTGTTCACGATAATGACTTACGAAAGCACACTTACTATATATTGAAACCCGTATTTGTAACTTGGAGTCGCTTCGATATAGTTACCCATGCTATGTCTATGAAATGTTATGATAAAAAGCTAGTGCAAACGATATTGGCATAGATTCTTGCATAAAACAACTACCACAATTCAAGGAAAAGTGCATTAAGTTTATATTGCAATGTTGTTTACGATGATTGACGTTTCGAATACATATATTTTTCAATCTAGTTTTAATTTTATCACGTTTACTTGTAAAAGCGACGTAAGCAAAAATAAATTTATCATAACCGTAACTAGATAGCTAAACACTTTACTTAAGTCAATGTCGTCAAAGGACACTGCATTAAGTTGAATTATTGTTTGCATGTCAGAAGATTTATTGACTGCAATATTAAATTTAATGCATTGAGGCAAATACATTAAGCATTGTTGGAAAGATGTTTTGTAAATGACAACCATGCAACATGAATGGAATAAATCAATGACTGCCTTAAGTAGCATTGATGATGTTAGGTTTGATGTTGTGAATGATTTTAATTTGTTTCATTTTATTCATATGTGGTCATTAGTTAATTTGTCTGGGGTTTAAAAGCATATTCTGATACAATTGCAGATTCATTAAATGTCTGTATTGAAATCTATCAGGGTAATGGAATGAATGCATGTTTATTTAAATTTGAGCTTGAACAATGCAATTAATAAATGAAATACAATACATAAGGATGTCTTAATACAAAATGTTAATGCAATATGTATTACATTGTACTTAAATGCAGTTGTAAAAGTTGACAATTGATTGTTGTGTCTGTTCAGCTTTATTTTAAAATGAAAGATATTCTAACAGTTAAAAACATCTTTTCATCAAAATATATAATACGACATGCTTTTTATTAGGAGAGTTATAGTTTTTTGCTTCAATAAAGGCGATAACGTTTTACGATTTATTCAAGTTATTGAACTGAAATGTAGTTACTCTACTCAAGAATGTAACGATTGTTTATTATTTGATTTGTGTTATAAGTTCACATCCAAGATTAATAGTTTTACTTAGTGTTTGTTAACAACGTCAATAAATAAGAGAACAATTACATGTAAATTGGTGTAACTTATTGGGCCTAATACATGTAAAATCAGGCTACTTGTTTCTATCGAACTCCGACAGAATGAGACTCTATCACATGTTGTAGTAGTTATTTTACTAGCTTAGGCTGTATGTCACATTTAATTGTTAATTTTAACCAGCCTCCGATATCATTGTTTTTAAAGACAAAGTGAAAAGACTGTATTTCCAATATAAGATTAGGCCATTTATAGGTTTTGCAAATCTTCATTCTTTAATCTGCTAGCAACATATTTTTAAATATTGACTGACACACTTTTATTTAATAGTAAGTATAAACTAACAATTTACATCAAAACGAACATCAATATCTGTATTTATGTACATGTATTTTATAAACTATAAAAGGAAAATAATACATGTACATTGCCCATTTTAGGAAGTAATGACCACTTCTAATTTCTAGCCTATATAAAAATGTTTCTTCATATCTTGCTTAGACATTTAAGGATGGATCCACACACATGTGACAATTTAATAAATACTATCTTATTGATTAGGGTTTTCTTGTCTGATTCTTTAACAGATTTGCAGACCACTTTATTGTTACATAATTAAGTTAATTATGATAATTTACATACCGTATATAGACAGTATTCAACTTTTATTGGATTATTTGTCCTAAATGATTCAGTTTCATACTTTGGTATCATAACATGTTTCCATATAGATGGGGTCTGGAATTTGATTGTATGTCGTTATTACACAGTTTACAGTTTGCAAATCACTACGTAATTGTTTAAGTTTTATGTGATATAAAAGCTATGTGGCAGGACTCTCATCCTTTAAAACATTGCTATTCATAGGTTAGATGTAATGAATTAGTCGCATCGCCTTTAGAAGCAAAGCGCAGTGCATAATGACCAATTTTGTTTTAAGATTCCTTGAGTAAACTAGCAAGAGTTAAATAATAAAATCCTTCAATAAAAATCAACGCCTATTGCCACATTCTTTCGTAATGGGGTGGAACCTCGCAGAAAAATCATTAATCAATTTTGTTTGCGATATTTTATTATTTTATGAACAGTGATGCAATTTCTCAATGGAGTTATACTTTTGAGTTATTTATTCAATTGCACTGGAATTTCTCTAATTTTCAAAAATGGGTTGATCGTAAACTCAAAAAAATCATTGTTGTTAGCAATATAACTGTTAATTTAAAAAATAACTGTGTTATGTTTTTAATTGCTTCCACAAGTCTATAACTTATTTAAATTTCGCAATTTTCTTAAACGATATTCGGTGCAAATACAAAGAGGGTTACAATTTCGATTAGTGAAAGGCTTATATTCAAGTTGGTTATGCTTAAACTCAAAAAATGATTAACATCAATTTTAATGGCAAACTTTGCATTTTTTCAATCAATGTTTTTCACGAAGCTGCTTTGTTTATTGTAAAGAAATTGAATATATTAATATTGAATGATGAAAATCAATTTAAGATTGCAAGTAAGTGTGCTTGACATATTTTTCACTTGATTAATCGTTCGTGCTTATTGTGTTTTCGATTGCAATATTATAAATATGCGACCGGATGCGTATAACAACTAAATTATTCCCTATCGACTTTGCACAAAACTACGACTACTATGACTTAATTTTACGGTGTTCGTAACAAATTTTATGGTCGATTAGATTCAGTCTGATACTGGTCAGTATCCTAACGTGAGTTTATTCCAACCTCAGAACGATGAACTGTACATTACGACTTTCTGTTCATTTCCTTGCACATTCAGACAATACCTTTTGTTGCTATCTAAATATCTTGTGATAATATATAATCATGTAATTTTGTTTTAGGCACCTTTTTACTGAGACTTTTATTATTGATTTAAATAAAAAAGCGTATCCTATAATACAAAAACGTGAGTTTTTTAATGTTAGAACGTACGTTGAACTGTCTATTTATACAGACTCTTTATTTGTTACCAAGAGATCTTAAGATACTAATAATTTTTGCCAAACCTGTTGAGTTCTGTCAGGTAAAATCTATTTTCAGAGTTTAGTAAAATTATAGCACTTAAATCACCTGAAATTTGAAACGGTATTAATTGAAATTTACAACTAGACAAAACAGCTGTAAGAATTACACTGACCCAGGCACGTAATATGACTTGCATTTTAATACATGTAACGATGTTAAACTAGTTCTGAACAGAAAGAACAAATGCATTGTGTGTAATGTCAGCACATTTCTTTCGGCATAAAATTACATTAAAAAGCATCTGATTTAGTTGAATATCAATAGCATTGTCTTTCAAATGCATCGGCCAGCCAGATTGCATTCACAGATATAGAGGATGTGCATTTTGAGATCTTCACAAAATATGTAAATGACATAGATAGTCTGCAAATTTGGCTGTAGTGATTTATAACAATACACACTTATATGTACATATTGATATATTATACGTCTCATAGAATACTTAACTGAACAAACACTAAATATGTTTCATAGTTCAAATCAATAAATACTAAACCGTTTGATTGTTCGAACCAGATATGGATATCTACTAGAGCAGTTTATCATGTTTACAATGAAAACGAATTGAATCTTTAACCCATGCTAAAAGCTAGACTCGACTGTTTTTACTACAATAAGTAAATATCGTTACATAATCTATGGTACATATAAATCATGTTCTTTCAAGCACTAAATCATGGAATTTCAGTGATAGAATTATTTCAGTATCCCAAGCCTATTTACGTAATATCTTCTCTTTCGACTAATAAGACTAAATGACAACTGGCAGCGTAAATACTTTATCTTACTTAGTAAAAGACGAGCTAATCATTGATGCTTTGGATATAATTCATAGAAAATATCTAACTTAAGTACTTTATTAATGCGAGGATATAATGTTCTTCAACGTTACTTAATTTCTTACCATCGAAAAGTCAAAATTGATGTTTACCGTTTGACATGTTCAATATGTGTCAATTTGAATTATTCCATAGTTTAGGCATGAATGTCCTTTAAAACAGGAGCAGTGTCAAACATTTTGATTGTAATTTAGGAATTTAAAAAAACCCAGCAATTATCGAGAGAAACTAAATAAGCCCGAAAACATACTAGGAAGAGCAATAGTAAAAACACAAACCTTCCAAACTAAGTAACATTCTACTTGTTAGGTAGATTTATTTTATTGTTAACATTTTATTGTAAGGTTTCATTTAAACTGTAGTTTTTCATACACATTTGCATGCAGTCATAAACATATTGAAGTGCATACAAGCCTAGCATATCCAATATCATTTACAAAATAATAAGAAATGCCCGAGATATTTTATAAAATCACTGTACATGTAGGAGATAATTGATTTACGACTTATTCTATGGATAGACAATTAGTTACTTATATACGTTTTAACTATACTATTTTTTACGGTATATACTTTTTCAATATTTTTAAAAAGATCTTTAGAATCCAGACTAGCTATTTTTGTTTTCAATTTCCATAATTTACAAAAAATGTCATCCATTATTATTTTGTTAATGTTTATTCCGTTTTTACCACAAAAATCTTAATTAATTTATAACTAAATAAGGAAAGTAATTTGTAAGTGACTGTTCGGTCGTATTTAACCAAGACGACATAAGCTATATATGTTATTGTAGATATATTAAACTTTTTTGTGAGGATTTTGTAACTAAGCAATAGCCATTAGGAGTCAATGTCCCTATTAATATTTAATACAAAATAAATTAAGTATTTAATTATGTAAGTGTAACCACAGACTGTTTTGTACATTTACTGCCATCCTCACACAAATTAGTATTAACTACGTATCAAGTGCACTGCAAAAAAATACTCTAATTGACGATTTGCCCAACGATTTGGCAACAAAATATGCTTTCAGCTAATGTAGATACTGGCTAGAGTGACAAGAAATTTTAATTATGTATCTATAAGCTAATTGGTCTGGCAAAGCCCTCTAGCTAGAATAATGTACAGCGTTGAATTATTGGAAAGTTACTTCAGTGATACACAGATTTTATTATTTCTACGAAATGGATTTCCCGTATTTATCTATGAAGTATATCAGTCATCATATTTTCAAATACTAAATCATCGAATTCAAATTCACTTCAATTTAGACAAAGTGTTCATAAAATATTGATGACAAATTTACAAAGTCGCGAGAGTAAGTCTTATCACATTTGACATTCTTTTCCCTTAATAGGCCTTACTTATATCTTGATTTATACGATTGGGACTCTTTGAACATTTAACATTGATGAATAATAGTATTAACAATTTTCTTAAGCTAATGTCAATGTTAAAATACTTGTACCAGGATGCTTTTTCTAATTGATGGATATTATAATGACAATAAATCGTTTAACAAATCAATGACCTCTAATGTCTACGACTCTTTAGTGGGTTCACATATTTATTTAAATGCCAATTAGGATGAATTATAAATACATGATATTTTTATGTTGGTCTGTATGGTAAATTACAATAACCTATTTAAGTGTTTGTATTCAAGTAAGAAATCTGTATTTAACATAACAAAACAAACCGCGATTGTTACATTTTTGTTCGTACAATGTATTTAGATCATTTGTAATTTTGCATATTTATGAATAATATTCTTTATGGATGGCTATACGGAACCCTTAAAATACATATTTTATTGTCTAAAAAATTGCATTAATTTTTTTAAAGCTGCTTTATATGGACTATTGACCGCGGTTATATGGCTAAGTGCTTTTGTAATGAATTATTTTATATTCTAAAACATGTAATGGTTTTGTCTAATTTGTCTTATCAGACTAATAGTTAACAAATAGAAACAGTAACTATAATTCATCTGAGTTAGACTATGGTGACATTCATACAGTCTGTTATCAAATTATTTAATTACAGGGTCTAACGCCATTACTTATGCCAAATAGTTGCTCTAAGTATTAACTTCACACTGTATGTGTACGTAATATGTTTCTATTAAATTACTTACAATGTATTCCTTTGAGTCTGTTCCGTTTGCTTGAATGGTTGTCTGTACTTATTGCTTCATTTAATTGCAATATTATCTTTCTATGATTGCCTAACAACTAAATTATTCAACTCCAATTGACGCTCTTTTTCGGCAATTAAATTATATGGTGTTCTAGGCCTTTTCTGTAGGGTCGCTAATTATCAGATGATCAGAGATACTGTTAAGTTTTCTAATAATAAATGCCTTCATTGATGCTTAAATGAAGGCGATATAGCGGTATACGGTCAGGGATATAATACCCCCTTTATAAGAATTGAAATATGGCAATTCAATTTAAAAATCCGTAGTTTAAAACACTCATTAAAATAGTCATTCCCCTTATAAAAAGTACAATTATCTGGATTGTATCTGGATCGTCTAAAATACAATTTCCTGACTTACTTACTTGACATATCTTTCTATATTACTTTGCTTTTTGCAACTATAGAGATGCACTCAGCATCACAGAATATGTTACTTGCAGTATTGAGAATGTTTTGTCTAACATAGAAACATAATTTGGATTTGAACTATCTGTATAAGTGTTCTGAACACTTTCTCGCTTATATAAAACACAATATGACTTAATCTCTCGCTTTGAACATAATTGATGATTCCACAAACAAATCAGACAATTTTACAGACATTATTATAATAAATGAGTTATTTTGGTAAGGTTCTTTAACAGATTCATCGACACCTAATTGTTACATAATAAAGTTAATTCCAAACATTTACATACTGTATATAGAAAGTGTTCAATCATTATTAGATTATTTGGTCTTGTTAATTGTGTTACTGACTTTGGTATCATAGCGATTTTCGATATTGATGAGAACCAGATTGTGTGTGTTCCTGTAACACAGTTAAAAGTGATAAATCATTTCTTTTCTCTCCTAATGTTTGTGTGTGATATAGCAGTTGAAAGGCTTGACTGTCATACTTTCTATAAAAAACAACATTTACCACTGTCTGTGTCTGTGTTTTTGCTTAAGTGTCATAACAATAACAAATATTTGATGAACGTCTCTCATCACAATCCATAAGCAAAGGAAGTCTATAACATACACGAATTAAACATATTACCAAAAACAAAAGTGAAATGGAATTTGACCATACTGTTTATTTGTAAGAAGTTTGGGAGGCAAAATATTAGCATTTTTATGCAATAGCGATTTTTCATACTTAACATGAAACTATTCTGGTGTGTTTGCGTTGCAAAACAAATTTACTCTCAGTTACTGAAATGAAGTGTTGTATCATTGACCACTAAGGAACGATATCACACGATAAATATTGGTGTCCGAAGTAAAACAAAATTATGTATCTGAAGTTCTCAATAAATAAAACAATAATGTACTTAGATAAGAAAATCAAAGCAAGGACATAAATAATAACAAACTAACTCCAACTTGAGTTTTATTGCTGTAACGGATCACTATCAAATATTATGGGTAATTAATATAAGTTTATGACAATCATTGGCAAGTTCTGTGACAAAATTATTTATTCTATTCTGATTTATGGTAAGTAGGAGTGTTTAGTCTAAATCGATCAACAATTATATGCTTTCAGATTCTTAGCAAAGCATGACCATAACGTATTTCTAATTTGTCAGATCTTTCACTAAGAGTGCCATTTACGTACATGTATTTCTACTTAGTCAGATCTTCAGTAAAGCTTGCTTTAGACATGTTTCATTTTGTAAGATCTTCAGCAAAAATGCCATATAAATGCCATAAGTCCACAACTGCTAAGTAACTTATGTTATAGCTAGAAGCAAAACAAACCGTAAATAGACACTATACAGTGTAAACAGTAAGCATTGAATTATGTAAAAAGCATCGTGCAGAGCTCTATTACTATTACTTAAAAATATTATCAAATTTTATCAAAATTATCATTTTCTAGCAGTGTCATTTAGTCAAATACATGTATTTTTAAAAAATGATACTTATTTTCAAATGTCACTTAATGTTTGTAAGTGATTTGGATAATGATAAATTCGTTAGAGCTCTTTGTTAGAATATCCTGCCAGACAAAGTATATACAAATGTACTTTATTTCTTCATTTAGATAATGAGATTTGATTTTTCTAAATGCGATTTGAGATGTAAGTGAATATATACTAACGTATAACACTGATTAAATACAGTATTTAATTCATGTGAATGCTATACTACATTTTTTTTACTTTTATCCGTGAAATTTCTCTTATTCATAGTTATGATAGTTGAATGTTCAATGGATTGTGACTCATTTCTTTATACGTGGTTTAAGTAAAATCAATTGAAATAATTATATACGGAAAAATAATTTGTTTCTCTTCGACTTCATTTCTGAATTGACATTAATTAACAAAATAATATACAAACAATGCCAGTCACTAAATTAGATTAATTATAAGTCCATGATTACTTACTGAAATATAATTTCATACTGTTTTAATTATATGCATTCATCCAGCATTATGCACAACATAAGAGATTGACTAAGCAAAATTCACACCTGTCTTTGTAGAACATAAATATAATGCATCTCTGGTTTAATATGTTTAATGAAGTGCAATCTATTAATAATGTTTGTATATATGAAATATATTATGTAGGTATAATATGTTGAAGATGCCAGACATAGGTGCGGATGTAACCGAGCGGTTACGACGTTGGACTGGTATTCATTAGATAGCCAGCTCCGCGTTAGACCAAATCCCATCCTAAATCTACCCGTTGAGTCCTTGATCAAGAGACTTTATTCTACTAGCTCAGTTCTGAGGAACCAGAAAGCAGACTCAAAAGTGATTAATCTAAGTTGTAAGAACTTATTTCATAATCGAGTTAAGTATACCTCCTTATGCCAGACATATAGAAATAACAATTTAAAGGAATTAGGATAGTCGTCTGTTGAATTACTAACTTACGTTATTGTTACTCTAACACCATTACCGACATCGGACCATTGCTAACATTATTACATATATATTGCCTGTTTCCCAACATTTTTATATAAAATTACCAATGATTTATTGAATAAAGACAGTCTGTTAGTCCATTCTAACGTTATGTCGTGTCCGTGCTTATTGCTTTATTTGATAACACTATTACCCTTATATAGCTTGTGGAACGACTAGATTATTCTCTCTGACTTGTGAAGACGCTTTGATTTCTACATCTAAATTTTGCTTTGATCAGAATCAATTTGTACAGTTTATTGTCACCAGACAGCGTGTGGCATTGCTCAATAAAGTCTTCTCAATTGCTCACTCTATCGCAGAGATTATTAGTATTATGGCCTTGTTTCTTAACTGTTTGACGAATATCGCATACATAGGTGTAGCGTTTTCCAAATGTTAAGTTATTCTTTGCTAAGTATAAATGCATGTATGTTTGTGCTATCAAAGTGATAATTGAGTTTAAACCTTATGCAAAGTTGATCATTTGAAAACAACTTGAAATTAATCCAGTGTGTTTAAATTCTGAACTATATTTAAGTAGTACATGTACCATAGCAGTCATAAATGAAATGGACAATTATACTATGTTAGAAAACATTACGTAAATACATACAAATATTTTGACAAAAAGGAATTATATAATTGTACACGATATTTTTTTCTTTCAAAAATATGATTGGCGAAGGATTTTGAATTTATATATATTTATATTTGTTTATCTAGAATTCAATGGCTTTGAGTATTCAATACAATTCAAAATTGCTAACGTTCACTTGGTGTCTTATGTTTAGTTTCACATATATAAATAACATGATATTCTCTCGTATAAAATGCAATTGACAACTACGTCTGACAGTTGAGTCTGTAAGATTTCCTCTACTATGTAATACATAGGCATAAACAATTCGCACATACCAATGTTAGATAATATTTCAACTCAAATTGTGCTATTGATCATATCAAACTTTACAAATTCAGAAACGTCAAGGAAATACAATAAACGAAAGAACATTCTGTCGTTTGTGTAAATAATGCATGGTAAAAATATGGTCTATATATTTTCGAAACCAATTTTGAATTATTTACCTATGATGTATTATTTGTTTTGGTTATAAACACGTTAATGGTTCCTACAAAGTGTTTCTTTGTATGATTTTTATTTAAGAATCAATTAGATCGTGTTTTCGTATGTATCAATGAAAAACATTGCTTTTAAAATATAGTTGAGTGCGTTTACATTTGATAATAGTTTGATAGCAATGATGTTTGCCTTAAAGTAATGCCTTTAACTATTTAGAGTATGCACATAACTTTTCTGAAATCGCTATATTAATATTTATCAGGACGATAACTATTAACTTTATATTCATGATCAAAGCCAACCTGAAAAGCCAATAAAAGATGATGGTGTCATTAGTTTTAATATACAAAAAGATAGTACATGCTCTTAGTAAAATAAATTGTTTTTTGATAAGGTGATCAAAGAGAGTAAATAACTATTATAGTATTTTATAGTTTATAGCTGATCACTATCACATGCAATGGACTATAAGAATAAATCTCTTACAACTTATGTGTCTTTTAGTGTCACAAATAATGGCTCGTCTGCTAAATGAAAGCAGTAAATGCAATACAGATAAACTATAATTAAAGGGAAGGTCATAAGTTTAGAAAGTATTTTATTGTTATATACTATTCCATGATAACTAGATAGATAGTGTAAATTTGTTCTCCTTGAATGATAAGCCTGTCTGATCCTTGTGGAATAATAGGCGAGAGTAAACTTAAACTTAAACTTCTTTACTTGATTAAACGCCTATTTCTATATAACATATTCAATGGCGTTGTACAAAAAGATTTATAATAACAACAATAAAAAAGTAAAATCCTCCACTATAAATATATTCAATTACACAAAACAAAATAAAATTTATCACACATGATGTTATATAGTGTGATTGTGCTTTTTCATTTTTCATATATCAAGCTTATAGGACCTACATTAATCACAGTTCATGATTCGACTTTATTTTTACATTTGTTTTTATTTATTTGATATTGACAGTTGTTGTCTTGAACAGTGTAACATGATGCTACTTTTAACCGGACTTGTCCTAAACTGTGTAACATAACGCCATTGTTAACCAAATACATCCCCAAAAGTGCCGAAGCATCCTCTTTAAAGGGACCCCTTATTTTAAGCAGTAATGCAGTCTTATAAAACAATGTTTGTTTTGAAAATAATTAGTTGGTATATGTATAAGTTGGTACCATATAACATAAAAAATAGGTCGGTGATTAAAAGCATGTGCACTTTTTATCCTGTAAAAATAATAAACCATTTCTTTATTTACAAAATGTTCGTTTAATTGTTTACACAATTCTTTATTTGAAAATAAAACATAATGCAATAACAATGATATTAATGTCCGCATAACAATACTTGAATAACGATAAAAAAGAAATAAACGTAATAAAGAGGGAATTAATTCCATTTGATCAAAATTAAATAAAGAAACGTTACATTTAGAGATCGTAACACTTTATTGATATTGCGATGGAATCAATAACAGTAATGAAAACATTTAGAATGCATTACAGATATTGTATCAAATATTTGAATGGAAAAGGTATATAATACTACATATAGTGCAAAGTTGTTTAAACCAATTATAAATACAAGCACTAAATAACCCTCTGCTTTCAGCTGATTGGGATTAGGCAGGGGATTGGGAGTGCATACGATCATCTTTTGCTTATCATGTTATAACTACATATCATCGTAGGTTGACATCTATATTAGATCATTCAGTCAACATGATAATTTTTGAGTGTATGATTATGATGATAATCTAACGACAGTTGAACGAGTCGTAACATATAGAAAATGCCACCTTCTTGATCATTAAAGGTTGTCTATAGACGTCTATTAACATCATTTACTTATATTTAAAAATGAATAATTTGCAAATATTTTCTTCATATTACGTAATCGCAACAATAAATCATTTTAAATTTCATTGGGATCGACGTTAAATACTTCTTCACATGGTATACAACAATTGTTCTTCCGTCAACCGTAACAAAATGGCTATATGTCCTTAGGCAGCTTTATTAAATAATGATTGATGAAAAGTTTAGCTCTTGGTTATTGTTATGTTTAGTCTCTCGTATTCAGTAGCATTTTGCACAATATGACCGTTCTGTATTGATGCACTGTTGAAACAAAATAATAAATATTTCAAAATTACAGTTCACATGCACTAAGTTCATTTTGATAGTGGGATGAGTCAAAAGGGAAAACTAAATTTGTTTATTAACTCTAAATACAATGTTATTGTCTTGGGTAAGCTTTAGAAAATATTCTAATGTTTTTCCGACAATACAATTTTAGAAATAATTACTCTGTAAATGATTACTTTTCAAAAAAGGTAGTATTTGATAATTGGCTGTAAAACAAGCGTGAAAGAGATTCCTTTTAGAAAGATTCTCGGCGCCTATAATGGCTTAAAATAAGTATTATCACAAAAGTTTAATTAATCTTCTATGTTAGACTTCAAAACAAAATAGTAATTGAACACGTATTAACAAGAAAACAACAAGTAACTAAGTCTGAAAACACATATAAAGAATAGCAACCGTAAACAACACAGTCAGACATTCCACAAAAGCCAATGGAAATTCAGTTTCTTAATTCTTTTCTAACATTTGTGAATGTACAAGACACAATTTCAATGCAGAAATAAATATTGAAACAACATATCTAGCTAAGTGTATAGTTATCATTCCGGAAACAACAGGTTTAGATCATTTTAACCTTACCGCTCCAGAAGACAAACAGCATGATCATATTACAATAAAGATGCCATTATATATAATTACGAATGAGCGAGGTGAAATTAACATTATTATACCAGCATCAATTTAATCCCAGCGTGTTTATAAGTCTTTTTTTCAATTGTATCAATAATTTCTAAATATGTTTTTAAATGATACTTAGAACAAATGATCAAACTGCACTGCCAAAAATAGCTACTGTATTTGTGTTAATGACACATATAAACCTATCTTTATATAATCACTACAAATATATTTCAGCCTTAATTAATCTTTCTAAAGTTATCAGTGCCATTTTTATGTTGCTTTCTTCTCGTTCTACATTTATTGACAATGACATACCTATACGTAAAAATGTTATCTAATTATTTGTGCCTTTTTAGATTGGGGCAAAAATAGCACTTCAATTGATATATTTTGTACCACTCTTATTAGTAATTGTTCAAAATTGTACAAAATTGATACAATAGAGACTTGTTTAATACGAAAGGTTTTATTCTTAGTATTTTATAGAAAGTTTAACATTGCTTAACGGGGAAACGATTTTACAACTCTTAAAAATAGCAATTGAATTCAGAAATAATAACACATCTTGAAAAAAAAGGATACACCTCACATTACGTGCTGAATCAGCACAGTACTAAACTATTACTGTATAATTATATAATTCAAAACAAAATGGCTATTTTAGGACAAACAATACTCTAAGGACAGCAATGACAAACAAATGATGTAAATTCGTCGTTAATATTTTGATGGATATCTTTATATAGCAAATGTGTTCAAAAATAAAATCCCTAAGGGATTTGGTTGAGACTGTGTTATTATGCGCAGTGGAAATTCTAATACTTGCATATTAACAAAATATCTATCTATATTACGACTTTGCAAATCCCTTTGTGATTAAATAACTCTGTATGATATATTCTGTTGTCATTATATGTTCTATACTTTACAGTTATTAGTGTACGATCTCGCACATTCGCTGTCTAACAAATTTTATAAGACATTCTCTCATTTGCTGCAGATTAACAAATGCGATATAAACCTCTTGCTACACTTAGTGTACCCGTTGCACAAATGGTACTGAAATCTAGAGGTTGCTGATAACTACGTCAGTATTTGAACAATTTATACATCGAGGGTTGCTTGCAAGACTGTAGTAAGTGCATTTCGTAATAGACCGAGTTACTACAGTCTTGCTGGCAACGCTAGACATGTTGTTAAACAAGACCTAAAAGAACATGTTAAATGGAAAAAATCTCGTTTAATTCTTTATTTTTATTTGATTTCATACGTTTTGGTTTATCATTGTGGTAACGTCTATAAATGTAGGTGATATAAATAATTGCGAAGTGGTCCTTAAACATGTTAAATTATCTAAAAACATTGCTGTGAATTTGGTTGGTTGAAGTCTATTTAAAATAACTCTATACCGTTTGTTTAACTCTATTGGAACTATGCGCATTAAAATCTTATAAATCAGGATCAAATTTATATCATTGAGTTTCTCAGACGACATTTAATATTTCCTATATTCTCTAAAATCTGTCTCACGACTGTGTTGGACCAACTTTTTAACCAGTCAGTAAGAAGCACATTCTTAACCGATGCTTTCAATTCACTTGATATAGTCTAGGGATGATGTTTAAACGACTAGTTATGCGATAGCCATATCAGAAGAGTAAAACATATGTAATGGTAATTGAAGACTTAAATTATACCATGTCGTGTAGAATATTAGAAATATAATACAACGTCTATGAGAACTGTTCTGTTTAATCGTGATTCTTGTCCTTGTCAACTTGTAAAGAGTAAAATGTAATATGGCGACATTTATACAGACATATTTCCAAGATTGATGGAATTTTAATGAACGCTTGGATATCATTTGTCTGGTGGAAGAAAATTGTAAATTTCAAAGAATTATTTTAGTTTTACTTCACGCCGGTTTACTGAACAAAATTTTCATCTACGGTTACCAACTCGAATATCTGTTTTTAACAAGAACTCATTTACCCTATTTAACGAGGGAGATGTAAATAAGTATCGAAATGTTATAGAAGGGCATGGCCTGGTGCCGCCGAAAACTGAAGCATGTACATTATTATTTCTCATTGATTTTATTTCTTAAAGAAGATATCATAAATCATGTAGACACAGAAACAGTAAAAGAAATTGAGCACCTCTCCGAATAAAAAATTTAATTGGTTAGAATGCACTACTATTAATGGTATTAATCCTAAGGCAGAGTCGTTACTTAAACCACAGTAACATTAAAATCAAAATGATCATTGCAATCAATTGGGAAGTCTGCAATGCTGAAACATATCAGAGCCATGAGATTAAAATTTTTGAAAAGTATATTACGGATACAAATAATATAGTCATTTAAGCTCTGAAGATATTAACTTTGAGCTAAATGGTCGAGCCATAGTGAAGTATGTGTAGGGATGGGAAAAGTTAATAGATGCTAATGGTGGTATCGATATGAGAATACAATTGCTGGTTTAATCCTACATTTAACATTTTATGAAGGATCATAATTCATTCACTATTATTGCATCGCACTGCATATTTATTAGAATTTAATTTTAATTGACAGTTGACCATGAAATATCTCAAAATGTGTCATTATCAATATCATTTTATAATTTTCAATTAATACAATTAGAATCAAAATTACCAATTTGACTTTTAGAATTCATTTGGGAAGCTAAACAACTGGTTATGGGGATGTTTGTCCCATTGTTTTGCATTATGTCGATGGATGTTTTCATTAGCTAATTGACTTTTAAATGAATGCCCATCAATGTTCACTCCATAATAATTAAAGTGGAATATTTCTGTCAATAATTTTGAAATTTCTAAAACGCAAATTATCAATTTTCTTGATGCACTCTTTATTTTTATAAAAAGGTGATTGATTAAGATTAGTGAAGAAGAAAATATTTTATTTGTCTGACTTCAAGTGAATTTCTATTGGCTTAGTTATTTTTCTTCTTATGATTATACGTGGCTGTACTTGTAATGAGTTAATGTCAAATTATTCCCCATTAGATGGAAGTTGAAGTTGTGACATCTATAATTTATTATATCGATGGCAACATAACAGTTATGTAATGTATGATCATGACTTTTTTACGACATTTAAATGAGTACCTTCCTTTTTAATCATGCTAGAAAATGTTATGTTTTCATGATTAAATAACTGCAATGAAAAATCTATGGACATCAAAAACTTGTAATCAGGGAATGATAATGATCCTATAATGATCATACAAAACATCGATCGGCACTGAACCTTTTATAATGATATATTTCTGCGTCTGCATTTATATTGGTGTCCTTCAAATCAAAGAGATCTTCAAGGGTAGCTCAATCGATAGCGCGTCTAACAACGATTCCACGAACTGTTCGTTTGATTATAAAATAGGAACGACGTACATTGCGTTTTTCAATGTTGACCAATTATTTATGGCAATTTTCCCGTCCACATGTACCTCTGAAATAAGTAGGTCAGTTGTCAGGGATTGTAATCTACGGCCATTCTACCGTCCACATGTATCTCTGAATTAAGTAGGTCAGTTGTCAGGGATCGTAATCTTCGGCCATTCTACCGTCCACATGTACCTCTGAAATTAAGTAGGTCAGTTGTCAAGGATTGTGCTTAGTACAAGCTTAAAGGTTCTGTTTAGTGATCAATGTCTGTCCCGGACATGTCATTATAGGACTGAGAGGCGTAAGGGCTTAATTAAGGTTTATATTGTAGCATTAAACATATTAATTACGTTATTTTATAATACGATGCGTCACTGATGTACTTTTTGTATGGAATGTGGTTTTTTTTTCCACTAAATTACATTAAAATCTTTACCTCGTTATTATGATTGTGTCGCATGAAAAACATGACGAAATGGCAATGTTATTATCTCATGTACTGAGAGCTCGCATCTATTACAAATTGTTCTGATTATTGTCTGAAGACCAATACTTCGTTTATCTTTAGAGTATTAAGAACATTAAACGATGTCCTCTCAGAATTGACATGGTTTCAATAAAATGTGAAAAATACATGATGTAGTACTTTAAATGAACTTGACTTCAGCTATGTCTACTTGAAGTTTATGATACTTCATATGCAAAGGTCAAACGTGACAACTATCCTACATTATCAAATGTTTGATTAAATTGATATACGAATATGAATTAAATTACATGTATATCCAAAGACATAAAAGTTTGATAGAAAAAAACCGATTTGGTACAGAACGTAGCGTGGTTTGACATTTCCCACGACATCATGTTCCTTGCGGAATCAGAATGTCTAAAAATGATGGATGTTTTTAGGATCAAACTTACATGTTAAAAAATTGTGTTATGTCCTCAGATACATTACGATTATTACTTTTTTGTGTGTATGATTATATTTAATGTAACACCAGCAGTGTTACATGTGTGATTTCAGCTGATGTAAATGTTTTACTTGAATTGAAAGTCTGTGGAATGTATATTTTTGTGGGGGTCACATGCTGATTTAGTGAAATATTAATTATAATTATTATGTCCTTAGTGTAATGACAGATGATTCATTTTATTGCATTTATTGGTAGATCAGCAATGATTATGTCAAGTTTGATTTGTTATAGTTGTGTCTGCATCACTTTGCAATGGTTTTGTGACTACGTTTTTTATTTAATGCAAATGAAAACATAAATATTCAAATACTTCTGTATATATTAACTAATATTGACAATAATCAGAAGGACAAAACTATTTTAATTCAATACATGCATAGGCTGAAAGTCACGCGTAAAGTAGCACTGTAAATGTTTTGGAAGTTTTACGATTATCTTATCATTTGCATGAACTGTTCATGACATAATAATTCAAATAAACGATGAGATAGATATTCCCAGGAAATAATAAAGACAATCAAAATGATGTTGTTTTTTTATAGCATAGTTTCAATATATCCTTGGATTGTAGATTTACGAACCAAGAGTCTCAGAATTGAAAGTTTAACAGGCTATTGAGCAAATTAGGCGATATATATTGAAATATCGCCTGTCAAAGAAATATTTAACACACTGTGTCTGCAAATATAATATGCCATTAAATTATATTTATAATTATTGACCGGTGTAGTGCTGTCTAGACTAGAATGGTTTAGTCGCAAAACAATATGTTTAAACCACCAGTTTAATAACTAATTAATATACATTTTCAAGCTCATTACATGTTGATATTGTCTATTAAGGAGAACTCATTTCCACTCAATTGAACTAGTTAAAATGTACAAGTAATCGTTAAACTTCATTCATTACACTAAAACAAATCAGAGAAGTTATATTAAAGAACATATTTCTCAAAAGGGTGCTCAACATTTTACTGGAGCGTTTTATGTAATAAATTTTCTAAACATGCAGTATGATAAAGCTAAGAACAAAACGAATTTTCTTCAACCAATTTCATTTACGATTTAATCAATCAGATTTTATTGCACAGGAAATGTTACAGAATACATTAAGAATGAACCATAAAATGTTTACGACTCTTGGAAACTCATTTATGGAATTGATTAAAAACTGGTATTGGGCTTTTATTAAGAATATGTGTAATTTGTTGTTTTTTATTTGGAATATTTTGTATATATACTAATAATGTGGATAGCGATTTATCGTTTCTACAATGTACATACTGAACATGTCAATAAAATAACTAAAATGTTTTCACTTTGAAATATAAATGAGTGGCTGGTACTCATCTGACATTTCTAAATTTATAGCAAATTCATAGCGAATTTATAGCAAAATTTGTTGAATATGATTTATGTTTGAATGACTTTAACTCTATTTACATGTAAACGCTAATAACTACATGTTCATTGAATTATACATTGTACTTATAAAAGCGCCTGATTTTATATGCAATGAGCATTACGTGATATTAAAACAAACGTTTAATGTTTTAAAGGACTTAAACTTCCACTACTATTTAGCTCAAAGAATTAGAATAGTTTTTCATGCTAACGTAATTTATTGTGAATCAGTCGACCTATTTCGTCAAGAAAGGGCTCTTATTATAAGGATTAAAATCATAGAAACTGACGTTCATAAAAATAAATGACATTTTGCTGATTTCTAGTTTTAACAATTGCATTCAGCTTTAGCTTAATAAAATAAAACATTAACTAGATAGCTAAACGTTTTTCTTTTTAAATCAACGTCATCAACCGAGACTGCATTAAGTGATTGTTTGCCTGTCAGAAGTTTTAATAATTACAATAGTCTATTAAATGCATTGAGACATAACCATTCAAGCATCAAAGATGTTTAGTTAATGGCAAACACGCCACAATGATTAGGCCGTGTACCTTAAGTCAGCTGTTAATGACATTGATATTGTTAAGTATGGTTTGTGTATCATTCGAACTTTGTTTCAGAATGACCATATCTGTATTAACTTCAGTAGTTCATTACACTCTTGTTATGCTTAATTGATTTTGGTTTTTGAATAATTTATAATTGTATACATGTAGTTTTATTTTCCATCTTTCTAGATCTACATTTGGTTTATGAGCTGTATTGTCTTCAAGGTCTTTCCCATCGACAGCATTAAATGCATGAAATACAGTGTAAACGTTGATCTGACAAGTTGATAGGTATACAATATCATAATGTTGTTTGATTCATAACATTGAGAAATGTTTTTGACATCACTTACATGCAATTCAAACAATGCGTGTAATAGTTTGCTTACTTAATTGTGGAGTGAAGACTTAAATCTTTGAGTGAACGGTTTAATAAGTTTATCGTATACTTGTATCGTTTGCGAAAAATAAATTTAAAAAATAAAAGTTATACTATGAATGAATATGTTTCTGCTGCATTTTTAAAGGCGCAACTTAAACTTCTTTGAAAAATGTATATTGTTCTCCTTTGGTTTTTTTATATATGCTTTGACAATACTGACGACTGTAATATCACCTATTCAAAATAGAATTTGATAACATCCCTTCTTTTATATAGAATGTCATGTTTTTAATATTAATTCATGTTCTCTACAATTTCCATTAAGCTAAAATTGTATCTTAAAGTCAGAGGTCATGACGTTGTGAACTAAAGTTGGAGACATTTATGATCTTATAAACGTTATCGGAGACACTAGTAATGACCACCTTATATAACTCAGAATATCATCGTTTATATGACTGTCGTGGGTTATATAAACATTAGGTTGTATTGTAATATGATTTAACCCGATCATACCATATTCATATACATTGTCGTAGGTGGCAAAAAGTACATATAAACCTTGGAACGAATAAATTGTAGGAGTGTAGATATTGTTAATAAGTACTACCTTCAACGAAATAATAATTGAAATTATCCCTACAAATGTTTACACTTTAGCAGTCAAAGATCACTACAGAATTTGTTTTGAAACTTCTTAACTGAAGAAAACAGCAATCAATCGATCTCTAGAGGTTAGTGTCTTACTGACCACACTTTATTTCAGCTTTAACTATAGATATTTGCACCTCTTCCATCCGTTTACCATTCATTTATTTTCATGTGTTTATCTGAATTTTAACATGTTTTTAAATGATGGATGAATAACCAAGGATACTAAGGATGTTAAATTCGACACTTTACAGTGTCAATCATTAAGCGTAAATTGTTGGTTAATAAAACAAACAAATATATATGATACATTCTTACTATTTAGATTTGTAAAACTGTAACGCATATTTGTTTGCCCAATGTTGGTCTTTTCTCATGCAATTTCACTTCAAAACTCTTCGAATTTAAACTGTCTTTAAGGTTGAAAAAACTACCTTCTAGCACTGAAGGATCGTAATGTTTCAGATAAGAATGATATACTGTTTCAATCTGTGGTATCCAATTCTTTATGATGGTATGAATTTTCTTTTACGACAGTAGGGATATCTTAATGACATGTCCCTGATTATATGAAAGGCCATCATTCTTATGTTTTATAGCGATAGAATTTCCTTTAGCAATCCATTTAGAAAAGCATTTATAATTTCTCTCTGATGAAACACTTTGGAACCAATATTGTTTAGCTGAAAACAACAAACGTTATTTTTTTAATTTAAGAACATCAATATGGCTATGCGGAAGAAAGAAAACCCAAACATTTCAATGCGTTTGATAACGCAGCCAAATATCTTTGCTATTGTTCAAGATATTGATCCTGACTTAGAGAATTCTAAGCCCACACATGTTTTAATTAATATTGAAACAAATGTAGGACGATCAATATCATTTCCTTATTTGAACATTTTGGAGAACTGTTATATTGGTAATATATTTTACCTTTGGCCTTTAAATAAAGATACACCTACTAATTTATCACAAGAACGATTGTATCGCACCAAAAGCTATTCAAGACGGCAAAAATGTTTTACCAGAAAGGCATTGAGATTTATTCCTGATACTAGTTGACAATTCATTGTCTTGAAACTGTTTCACTCTGTGCAATTTGAATAAAATTATTCCATTTTGTTGTTTGAAGATGATTTTAAACCATATAGTACCACGTTAAAAGGTTCCACTGAGAATATATAGACTGTAAATATAGACCAGTAAATTATTCTTCCCAAATAAATTATGTATACATTGTAAATATTTCTTGACATTTGCACTAAAAACCATTATAAGAAGTTATGTTTTGTTTCTGTCAAGATAAAATATGTAAGTCATGGCATAATTTCAGACGTTTTTGAAAGTATGTATTAACACCATTTCAGGTCTGGTATAAATGGACATGTTATCATAATGTTTATGTTTCAATGTAAATACGTGATACAGAAAAGCAGACGACCGTATCAAAATGTTGAACGTCTATTTTGATCAATGTAAGAAGTAGCATTGCAAATTTGATTTCATAGCAGACAATGTTGTGACAGTCCACAGAAAACTGGTAAACATATAATATGCGTTATGTTGTTTAGAAATATTCACAATGTTATGAAGTATAATACTTTCAAAACTGTTTTAGCTTTGTATTTTCTATGATGACTGCAGAAGATATAATTCATGTGTAGAATGTGCCATCCAAAGAAGGCCTTCGTTTTATTATACCCCCGCTTCGAAGAAGAGGGGGTATACTGTTTTACCCTTGTCCGTGCGTGCGTGCGTGCGTGCGTGCGTGCATCCGTCCGTCCGTCCGTCCGTCCGTCACAAAATTTCCGTCACAGTTTTCTCAGCAACTATACCATGCAGCAGCCTGAAACTTTGCATATTGCTTCATCCTATAGTCCCATGTGGTGTAAAGCGATTTCATGCTCCTTACTCATCTACTTCCTGTTCGTCGCATATTTTTAGATTTTGGCGGGGGTATCACTAGTGAGCATTAGCTCACAGATTTACTTGTTTGTGGACACATCCTTGTGTCTTTGGACTGAACATTATAAATCAAACATGTTTTGTCACATTGCTCAGATAAGAATGAAATAGTGTTTCAATCTAAGGCATGCATTTATTTGTGGGGATTTAAATTTTCTTTTACTGCAAAAACTTCATCTTAATGCCATTCGTCTGATAAAACTAAAATATCACAGGACGATGTGCTATAATAAATTATAGGATGAGTTTTTATGACAGAATAGTCTTATGCTAACAAGTCTTGAATTTCAGAGAAAATCTTTATTCTTTTATGTTAGTTATTATCGAAATTTATATCACATTTAACAAGTCACTGACTGGTGAATGGAAATGTAATTGCTTAAAGGTTATTTATTGGGCATAACATTTGATACCAACCTGACCTTTATGCAGGAACATTTATGACTTTGAATACGAATGTAGTATTAATGCTCGATACCGATTGGAGTATATCGTCAAAGCTCGAATGTAATTATTACACAGGGATTAATATTTTTAAATATATTTAAGGGTACAATGAGTGTTTATTACACAGTGGCCGAGAGGATTATACGTTACGTGCCGAAGTGTAGAATATGCGTGGTATTGATTTTCGTCAGGATATGTGTAGATAATTATTAGATGCAAATGTGAAAGGTCAGATCAGGGTCAAACTTTACGCACAATACACCTTACTGATTATTCCACACCTATTTAAAAAATGTGCTAAATGATTATTTGTTCGTTTTATGGTCACAGATTTAAAGTGTTTTTTTTTAGATAATATTATGTCTTATTAATTCTGAAAATAAACTTTATCATCTCATGAATATAAAACACTGACAAAAAAAACAAAAGCTTTACTTAGTGCTTGTAGATACTGGATGCAATAAGACAGTATACAAGTTTTCATTTATATATGTTTTTCTAAGACGATTAAGTAAACTCTGTACTTGTCATAATAGGAATAACTAGAAACTATTAAAAACCACTGTTAAGCATTGTACAAAAGTCTGGATTCAGTCAGTGTATGTCAGTTTGTACACGAAAAGAGCATCTATTATATTGGTATGTTTGACAAGAAAACATGGTAATTCCATTAGAGTTATGCCCATATACGATTACCTGGACGATTGCTATTGTCATAATGATTGTGCACATGTTCTGTTGATATTTATGAATTAATATTTCCGGAAAATTGTGATGAAATTCTTTTAGTTTCGCAAATCGAATAATTACGTCATTTACGTAGGAGAAAGGATATTTAATACAGAAAGTAAACTTGTTGCTTATTATTCTGTGTGTTTGAGGTGTGTAAGCTTAATCATAACAAATTTCGATATGCTTATGTACTTTTCTAACAGAAGATAACAGAAAAGAATTTTAAATATATCATTACTTTTATATACGTATAGAAATAATGAAACTGGACTATATCGTCAAGATAAGCGTATAGGTATTATAACATTGATTTTTCCAAGAGCAAAATGAAGATATTTTTAGTATTTATTGACGTCTGTTGTATTATGTACATGAAAATGACTTACGAAAGAACAAATATTTTTGTCCATTAGTATATATATTAAAGCACGTATTTGAAATAGAAAGTCGCTTTAACTAAGTTTCCAAGTCTTTTATCTGCTAGTAACACATTTTTATTTAACAGTTAGTATAAATTAACCATTTACATAAAAAGTACAATATCTGTATTGACACATATTTCAAAATATATTTTTTATACATTTCCCATTTTAGGAAGTAATGATCACTTTCAATTTCTAGCCTATACAAAAAAACAAAAGTTTCTTATCTCTCGCTAAGACGTTTAAGATTAATCCATACACACGGCTGACAATTTTATAGATACTATTTTATTGATACGGTTATTCTTGTCTGAATCTTTAACATATTTGCAGACCACTTTATTGTTACATAATTAAGTTAATACTGATATTTTACATACCGTATATAGAAACTATTTAACTTTTATTGGATTATTTGTCCTAAATGATTCAGTTTCAGACTTTTGTATCATAACGTGTTTCTTACGCTGAAGGGATCTATGGTGCTATTCACAAAGATTCTCACGAAAAAAAGCAATCGTTAGTCAATGCCATAAAATTCCCAGTTTAAAGTCATAAGGAAATAACGTAACTATGATATAATATTAAAAAGGTATACACTATTGTACATAATTTGATAATATTTGAAAATGATTGACCAAAATGTGACCGTAGTAATAATGTTTCTTGCTTTTGACTTACGATGATTTTTATCTTAAGATTTTGTTGTGAAAAGCTCCACTGGAATGTGTTAGTGTATCGTTATGACACTGTTTATAGTTCGCAAATCACTACATATTTGTTTAAGTTTTATGTGATATGGTAGCTATGTGACAGGACTTTTACATGCTTTTTTACCACACAACATTGCTACACATAGGTTAGATGTAATGAATTAGTTGCGACGCCTTTAGATGCATTGCGTTGTGGACAACGACGTTTTTAGCTTTCAAATTTCGTGAGAAATCCAGCAAGACTTTAATATTTATATCCTTCCATGAAAAGTCAACTCCTATTGCCACATTCTTTCGTAATGGGAGTGGAACCTCGAAGAAAAATCATTTATCAATTTTGTTTGCGATATTTTATTATTTTATGAACAGTGGTGCAATTTCTCAATGGAGTTATTATTTTGAGTTATTTATTTAATTGCATTATAATTTCTCTTATTTTAAAATATGGGTTGATCGTAAACTTAAAAAAGTCTTTGTTGTTAAGAGTATAACTGTTAATTTAAAAAAATAACTGTGTTAACTTTAATTGCTTCTTCAAGTTTATGATTTTTTAATTTAGACTATTTTCTGTAATGATATTCGGTGCAGATGCATAGACAGTTACTATTTCGATTACTGAAGAGCTTCTATATTCATGTCGGTTAGACTAAAAATTAAAAAGTGATTAACATAAATTTAATAGCAAGATATGCATTTGTCAATCAATGTTTTTCTCGAAGATGCTCTGTCAATTATAAAAAATTGAATATATTAATATTGAATGATGAACATCAATTTAATGACAAGATTGCAAGTCAGTGTGCTTGACCTATTTTTTCACTTGATTACTCGTTCGTGCTTATTGCGTATTCGATTGCAATACTTAAAATATGCGACTGGTTGCGTATAACAACTGAATTATTCCTATCGACTTTGCACAAAACTACGACTTCAATGACTTAATTTTACGGTGTTCGTAACGATTTTATGGTCGATTACATTCAGTCTGATATTGGTCAGTATCCTAAAGAGAGTTTATTCCTATCCTAGAACGATGAAATGTACATTACGACTTTCTGTGTATTTCCTTCCACATTCGGACAATATATTGTTGTCATCTAGATATCTTGTGATAATATGTAATCATGTTATTTAGTCTTTAGTTACCTTTTTCCTGAGACTTTTATTAATAATTTAAATAAATAGACTATCCTAAAATACAAAAATGTGAGGGTTTTTTTAATGTCGGAACGTACATTGAACTGTATATTTATGAAGACTCTTTAGTTGTTACCAAGAGATCATAAGATACTTATAATGTTTGCCAAACCTATTGAGTTCTATCAATTTTGAGTTAAATCTATTTCAGAGTTTAGTAAAATTATTGCACTTAAATCACCTGACATCTGACATTGAAATTAATTGAAATTTACAACTACGCCAAATCAGCTGTAAGAATTACACTGACCCAGGCACGTAATATGTCTTGTATTTTAATACATGTAACAATGTTAAACTAGTTCTGAACAGAAAGAACAAATGCATTGTGTGTAATGTCAGCAAATTTCTTTCAGCATAATATTACATTTAAAAGCGTCTTATAAAGTTGAATATCAATAGCATTGCCTTCCAAATGCATCGTTTAGTCAGATTGCATACACAGATATATAAGATGTGCATTTGAGATCTTCACAATGTATGTAAATGACATAGATAGTCTGCAAGTTCCGCTGTAGCGTTTAATAACAATACAATACACAATTATATGTACATATTGATATACTGTACATCTATTAAGATACTTCATAAATAAGTACTAAATATGTTTCATTGTTCCAACCAGACATATTATTCATGTTTTACATTGAAAACGGATTGGATTGTTTATACAAAGACAAAAGCTAGATTCGACAGTTTTACTACAATAAGTAAATATCGTTACATAATCTATGAACCATATCAATCTTGTTTTTTCAAGCACTAAATCATGGAATTTCAGTGATAGAATTATTTCAGTATTCTAAGCCTATTTACGTAATATCTCCTCTTTCGACTAATAAGACTAGTTGGCAACTGGCAGCGTAAATACTTTATCTTACTTAGTAAAAGACGAGATAATCATTGAGGATTTGAATATAATTTATAGAAAATATCTAACTTAAGTACTTTATTAATGCGAGGATATAATGTTCTTTAACAAAACATAATTTCTTACCATCGAAAAGTCAAAATTGATGTTTACCGTTTGGCCTGTTCAATTCGTGTCCATTTGAATAATTCCCAAATTTAGGCATGAATGTCCTTTAAAACAGGAGTAATGTCAAACATTTTGATTGTGATTTAGGAATAAACAGCAATTATAGAGAGAAGCTAAATGAGTCTGAAAACATATAAGAAGAGCAATAGTGAAAACACAAACCTTCCAAACTAAGTAACATTCTACTTGTTAGGTAGATTTATTTTATTGTTAACATTTCATTGTAAGGTTTCATTTTAGCTGTGGTTTTCATACACATTTTCATGCAGTCATAAACGTATTGAAGTGCATACAAGCCTAGCAAATCCAATGTCAGTGAATGACAATTACAATGTGATAAGAAATGCCTGAGATATTGTATAATATCACGATAGAAGATAATTGATTTACGACTTATTCTATCGAATGAAATTTTGTTACTTATACACGTTTTAACTATACTAATTTGTTTATAGTCGATATGTTTTCAATATCTTTAAATATATCTCTATAATCCAGACTAGCTATTTCTGTTTTTAATTTCCATAATTTACAATACATGTCAACCATTATTATTTTTCAATGTTGATTCCATTTTTACCACGAAAATCCAATTTATAGTTAAATAAGGAAAGTATTTTTTAAGTAAACAGTTCAGTCGTTTCAAACTGAGACGACGTGAGCCATATAAATAGATCCATTAAATTTTTTGCGAGGTTCTTGCAACGTAGCATTAGCCATTAAGCGTCAATGTTCTTAATATTAAATACAAAAATAAATAAATATTTAATTATATGATTGTAACCGTAGACTGTTCTTGTACATTTATTACCATTCTTACACAAAGTATTATTAACTACGCATCAAGTGTACTGCAAAACAATTTCTCTAATTGACGATTTGCGAAACGATTTGGCCACAAAATGTGCTTTCAGCTAATGTGGATACTGGCTAGGGTGACAAGAAATTTTAATTATGTATCTATAAGCTAATTGCTCTGGCAAAGCCCTCTAGCTGGAATAGTGTACAGCATTGAATCATAGACAAGTTACTTCAGTGATACACACATTTTATTATTACTACGAAATGGATTTCCCGAAATTATAAATGAAGTATATCAGTCATCATTTTTTTTCAAATACAAAATCATCGAATTCAAATTCACTTCAAATTAGACAAAGTGTTTATAAAATAATGATGACAAATTTACAAAGTCGTGAGAGTATGTCTTATTACATTTGACATTCCTTTCCATTACTTATCTTGATTTATACGATTGGGACTCGTTGAACATTTAACATTAATGAATGATAGTATTAACAATTCTCTAAAGCTAATGTGAATGTTAAAATACTTGTATCAGGAAGCTTGCTCTAATTGATGGATAATATAATGACAATAAATCGTTTAACGAAACAATGACCTCTAATGTCTACGACTCTTTAGTGGGTTCACATATTTGTTAACATGCCAATTAGGATGAATTATAAATACATGAAATTAAAGAAGATTTTGTAAATTTCAATATTTTGATATTTTATATTGGTCTGTATGGTAAATTACAGTAACCTATTTAAGTGTTTTTTATTCAAGTAAGAAATCTGTATTTAATATAACAAAACAAACCGCGATTGTTACATTTTTGTTCGTATTTAGATCATTTGTAATTTTGCATATTTATGAATAATATTCTTTATAGATGGCTATACGGAACCCTTAAAATACATATTTTATTGTCTAAAAATTGCAATAATTTTTTAAAGTTGCTTTATAGGGACTATTGACCGCGGTTAAATGGCTAAGTGCTTTTGCAATGAATTATTTTATATTCTAAAACATGTAATGGTTTTGTCTAATTTGTCTGATCACACTAATAGTTAACAAATAGAAACAGTAACTATAATTCATCTGAGTTAGACTATGGTGACATTCATACAGTCTGTTATCAAATTTTTTAATTACAGGGTCTTACGCCATTACTTATGCTAAACAGTTGCTCTAAGTATTACCTTCACACTGTCTGTGTACGTAATATGTTTTTATCAAATTACTTACAATTTATTCCTTATAGTCTGCTTCGTTTGCTTGAATGGTTGTCTGTAATTATTGCTTCATTTAATTGCAATATTTTCTTTCTATGATTGCCTTACAACTAAATTATTCAACTCCAATTGACGCTCGATTTCGGCATTTAAATAATATGGAGTTCTAGGCCTTTTCTGTAGGGTCGCTAATTATCAGATGATCAGGGATACTGTTAAGTTTTCTAATAATAAATGCATTCATTGATGCTTAAATAAAGGCGATATCGCGGTATATGGTCAGGAATATAATGCCCCCTTTTTAAGAAAGGAAATGTGGCAATTCAATTTAAAAATCCGCATTTTAAAACATTCATTAAAATAGTCATTCCTCTAATAAAAAGTACAATTATCTGGATTGTATCTGGATCGTCTAAAATATAATTTCATGGCTTACTTACTTGACATGTCTTCCTATGTACTTTGCTTTTTTCAACTGTTGAGATGCACTTAGCACCACAGAATATGTTACTTGCAGTATTGAGAGTGTTTTTTTCTAACATAGAAACACAATTTGGATTTGATCTATCTGTATTAGTGTTCTGAACACTTTCTCGCTTATATAGAACACAATATGTCTAAATCTCTCGCTTTTAACATTATTGATGAATCCACAAACACATCAGACAATTTTACAGACATTATTATAATAAATGGGTTATTTTGGTAAGGTTCTTAACAGATTCATCGACACCTAATTGTTACATAATAAAGTTAATTCCAAACATTTACATACCATATATAGAAAGTGCTCAATCATTATTAGATCATTTGGTCTTGATAATTACGTTACTGACTTTGATATCGAAACAATTTCCAATAATTGATGAGAACCGGATAGTGTGTGTTGCTGTAACACAAGTAGGAGTGAACAAATCATTTCTGTTTTCTCCTAATATTTGTGTCTGATATAGCAGTTAAAAGGCTTGACTGTCGTACTTCCTACCGACGAAAATATCTACCACTTTCTGTGTCTGTGCCTTTGCTTTAGTGTTATAACAACTATCAAATGTTAGATGATGTCTCACATCACAAACCATAAGCAAAGAAAGTCTATAACATACACGAATTAAACATATTACCAAAAACAAAAGTGAAATGGAATTTGACCATACTGTTTATTTGTAAGAAGTTTGGGAGGCAAAATATTAGCATTTTTATGCAATAGCAATTTCTCATACTTAACATGAAACTATTCTGGTGTGTTTGCGTTGCAAAACCAATTTACTCTCAGTTGCTGAAATGAAGTGTTGTATCATTGACCACTAAGGAACTATCACACAATAAATATTGGTGTCCGAAGTAAAACAAAATTATGTATCTGAAGTTCTCAATAAATAAAACAATAATGTACTTAGATAAGAAAATCAAAACAATGACATAAATAATAACAAAATAACTCCAACTTGAGTTTTATTGTTATAACGGATCACTATTCAATATTATGGGTAATTAATATAAGTTTATGACAATCATTGGCTAGTTCTGTGACAAAATTATTTATTCTATTCTGATTTATGGTAAGTAGGAGTGTTTTATCTAAATCGATCAACAATTATATGCTTTCAGATTCTTAGCAAAGCATAACCATAACGTATTTCTAATTTGTCAGATCTTTCACAAAGACTGCCATTTACGTACATGTATTTCTACTTAGTCAGATCTTCAGTAAAGCTTGCTTTAGACATGTTTCATTTTGTAAGATCTTCAGCAAAAATGCCATATAAATGCCATAAGTCCACAACTGCTTAGTAACTTATGTTATAGCTAGAAGCAAAACAAACCGTAAATAGACACTATACAGTGTAAACAGTAAGCATTGAATTATGTAAAAAGCATCGTGCAGAGCTCTATAACTATTACTTAAAAATATTTTCAAATGTTATCAAAATTATCATTTTCTAGCAGCGTCATTTAGTCAAATATTAAAAAATGATACTGATTAAATACAGTATTTAATTCATGTGAATGCTATACTACATTCTTTTTACTTTTATCCGTGAAATTTCTCTTATTCATAGTTATGATAGTTGAATGTTCAATGGATTGTGACTCATTTCTTTATACGTAGTTTAGTAAAATCAATTGAAATAATTACGGAAAAATAATTTGTTTCTCTTCGACTTCATTTCTTAATTGACATTAATTAACAAAATAATATACAAACAATGCCAGTCACTAAATTAAATTAATTATAAGTCCATGATTACTTACTGAAATATACTTTCATACTGTTTTAATTATAAGCATTCATCCAGCATTATGCACAGCATAAGAGATTGACTAAGCAAAACTCAACCCTGTCTTTGTAGAACATAAATATAATGCCAAATATGTTTAATGAAGTGCAATCCATCAATAATGTTTGTATATATGAAATATATTATGTAGGTATAATATGTTGAAGATGCCAGACAAAGATGCGGGCGTAGCCGAGCGGTTACGACATTGGACTGGTATTCATGATAGCCAGCTCCGCGTTGGATCGAATCCCATCATAAACCTACCCATTGAGTCCTTGATCAAGAAACTTTATCCTACTAGCTCAGTTCTGGGGGACCAGGAAGCAGACTCGAAAGTGATTAATCTAAGTTGCAAGAACTCGTTTTACAATCGAATTAAGTATACCGCCTTATGCCAGACATATTGAAATAACGATTTAAAAAAATTAGGGTAGCCGTCTGCTGAATTACTAACTTACGTTATTGTTACTCTAACACCATTACCGACATCGGGCCATTGCTAACATTATTACCTATATATTGTCTGTTTCCCAACATTTTTATATAAAATTACCAATGATTTATTGAATAAAGACAGTCTGTTAGTTCATTCTAACGTTATGTCGTGTCCGTGCTTATTACTTTATTTGATAACACTATTACCCTTATATAGCTTGTGGAACGACTAGATTATTCTCTCTGAATTGTGAAGACGCTTCGATTTCTACATCTAAATTTTGCTTTGATCAGAGTCAATTTATACTGTCTATTGTCACCAGACAGCGTGTGACATTGCTCTGTGTCGCAAAGATTATTAGTTTTATGGCCTTGTTTGTAAACTGGTTTACGAATATTTTATACATAGGTATAGCGTTTTCCAAATGTTATTCTTTGCAAAATATAAACATTTGTGCTATAAAGGTGATGGTAGAGTTTAACCCCTATAAAGATTTGATCATTTGAAAACAACTAGAAATAAAGCCAGTGTGTTTAAATCCTGAAATATATTTACGTAGTACATGTAGCATACCATTGATAAATAAAGGGGGACAGAAGCACAATATTTTAGCGATAGCTTCTTTTTTGTGATGGAATCAATAACGGTAATAAAATCATTTAGAATGATACTTGTACCAAATATTTGAATGGAAAAGGTATATAATACTACATATAGTGAAAAGTTGTTTAAACCAATTAATAAATACAAGCACAAGACAATTCTCTGTTTTCAGCTGAGTGGACTTAGGAAGGGAATTGTGAGTGCATACGATCATCTTTTGTTTACCATGTAAAAACTACATATCATCATAGGCTGAGATCAATATTAAGATCATTCAGACTACATGATTATATTTTAAAGTATGATTATGATGATAATCTAACAACAGTTATTTTCGAGTCGTAACATATAAGAAAATTCCACCTCCTTGATCATTAAATGTCGTCTACAGACGTCTATCAACAACATTAACTTCTATTAAAAATGAATAATGTGCAAATATTTTAATAATATCACATAATCGCAACAATAAATCGTTTAAAATTTCACAGGAATCGACATTAAATACTTCATCATATACAGCAATTGTTCTTCCTTCAACTGTAATAGGACGGCTATATGTCCTTTGGCAGCTTTATTAAATAATTATTGATGAAAAATTTAGCTCTTGGTTATTGTTATGTTTAGTTTCTCGTCGTATTCAGTAACCTTTTGCACAATATGACCGTTCGGTATTTGTGCGCTGTTGAATCAAAATAATGCATATTTCAAAATTAAAGTTCACATGCACTAAGTTCATTTTGATAGTGGGATGAGTCAAAAGGGAAAACTAAATTTGTTTATTAACTCTAAATACAATGTTATCGTTTTGGGTATGCTTTAGAACATATTCTAATGTTTAGTTTTTTACGACAATACAATTATAGAAATAATTACTCTGTAAATGATTTCTTTCCAAAAAAGGTAGTATTTGATAATTGGCTGTAAAACCAGCGTGAAAGATATTCCTTTTAGAAAGATTCTCGGCGCCTAAAATGGCTTAAAATAAGTATTATCACGAAAGTCTAATTCATCTTCTATTTTAGACTTCAAAACAAAATAGTAATTGAACACATTTTAACAAGAAAACAAGATGTAACTAAGTCTGAAAACACATATAAAGAATAGCAACCGTTAACAACACAGGCATACATTCCACAAAAGCCAATGGCAATCTAGTTTCCTTATTCTTTTCTGACATTTGTAAATGTCAAAGACACAATTTCAATGCCGAAATAAATATTGAAACAACATATCTATAAGTTTTAAGTTATCATTCCGGAAACAACAAGTTAAGATTATTTTAACCTTACTGCTCCAGAAGACAACACCATGATCATTTTACAAAAAAGACACCATTTTATATAATTACGAGTAAGCGAGGTGAAATTAACATTATTATACCAGCATCCATTTAATCCCAGCGTTTTTTAAGCCTTTGTTTCAGTTGTATCAATGATTTCTAAATATGTTTATAAAGATACCCTGACCATATTTTAAGGCGTCGTTGCTAAAAATAGCTACTGTACTTGTTTTAATGACACATATAAATATACCTTTATATAATACTACAAAAATCTGCCTACCTTACTTAATCTTTCTAAAGTTACCAGTGCCATTTTTATGTTGCTTTCTTCTCGTTCTACATTTATTGACAATGACATGCCTATACGTAAAGATGTTATCTAATAATGTGTGCCTTTTTAGATTGGGGCAAAAATAGCACTTCAATTGATATACTTTGTGCTACTCTTATAAGTAATTGTGTTTGATACGAAATGTTTTATCTTAGTATTTTATAGAAAAACTTTGCTTTACGGGGAAAAATGTTTACAACTCTTAAAAATAGCTATTGATTTGGAAATATTAACAAAATCCTGTAAAAGGATACACCCCACATAAGGTGCTGAATCAACACAGTACTAAATTATTACTGTATTATATAATTTCAAACAAAATGGCTATTTTATGACAAACAATACTCTAAAGACAGCAATGACATACAAATGTTGTAAATTCGTCGTTAATATTTTGATGGATATCTATAATAGCAAATGTGTTCGAAAATAAAATCCCTACATAATTTTGTTGAGACTTTGTTATTATGCGCAGTGGAAATTCTAATACTTGCACATTAACAAAATATCTATCTATATTACGACTTTGCAAATCCCTTTGTGATTCAATAACTCTGTATGATATATTATGTTGTCATAATATGTTCTATACTTTACAGTTATTAGTGTACGATCTCGCACATTCACTGTCTAACAAATTTTAGAAGACATTCTCTCTTTTGCTGCAGATTAACAAATGCGATATAAACCTCTTGCTACACTAAGTGTACCCGTTGCACAAATGGTACTGAAATCTAGAGGAAGACTGTAGTAAGTGCATTTGAGTTACTACAGTATTGGGGGCAACCTAAGACATTAGGTTAAACAAGATCCAAAAGTAATTGTTAAATGAAAAATGACTTGTGTATTGCTTTATTTTTACTTGACCTCATACGTTTTGGTTCATCATTGTGGTAGCGTCTATAAATGTAGGTGATGTACAGAATTGTTCAATGGTCCATAAATGTGTTAAATTTTCCGGAAACATTGATGTGAATTTGGTTTGGTTGAAGTCTTCTTAAGGTAACTCTACACTGTTAAGTTAACTCTTTTGGAACTATGTACATCAAAATCTCATAAATCAGGATCAAATTTAAATCATTAGATTTCTCAGACGACATCCAATATCTCCTATATTCTCTAAAATCTGTCTCTCGACTGTTGAACCAACTTTTTATCCAGTCCAGTCAGTAAGAAGCACATTCTTAACCGATGCTTTCAATTCACTCGATATAGTCTAGGGATGATGTTTAAACGACTAGTTATGCGATAGTCATATCAAAAGAGTAAAACGTATGTAATGGTAATTGAAGACTTAAATTAAACCATGTCGTGTAGAATATTAGTAATATAATACAACGTCTATGAGAACTGTTCTATTTAATCGTGATTCTTGTCTTTGTCAACTTGTAAAGAGTAAAATGTAATATGGCGTCATTTATACAGACATATTTCCAAGATTGATGGAATTTTAATGAACGCTTGGATAATGTTTTGTCTGATGGAAGAAAATTGTCAATTTTAAAGAAATATATAAATTGTACTTCACGCCGTTTTACTGAACTAAATTTTAAGTTACGGTTACTGACTCAAATAACTGTTTTTACAAGGACTCGTTTACACTCCCTAAGTAGCATTTAGGTTCTCAAAATTAAGAGGAAAATGAAAATAGGACTGCCATAGAAGGGTATGACCTAGTGTCGCCGAGAACCAAAGCATGTACATTAATATATTGAATGATATTTTTTCTTGAAGAAGGTTTCATAAATCATATAAACAAAGACACAGTAAAAGAATTTAAGCAATTCTTCGACAAAAAATAATTGGTTAGCATGTACTACTTTTAACGGTAATAATCCCAAAGCAGACAAGTTTCTTTAACCACAGTAACATTCAATTCAAAATGATCATTGCAATCAATTGGAAAGTGTGCAATGCTAAAACATATCAGCGCAACGAAGATTAAAAGTTTTGAAAAATATATTTCGGATACAAATTATACAGTCATTGTAGCTCTGAAGATATTAACTTTGAGCTAAATGGTCGAGTCATAGTGAAGTATGTGTCGGGATGGGAAAAGCTAATAGATGCTAATGGTGGTATCGATATGAGGATACACTTGCTGGTTGAATCTTACATTTAACATATTATGAAGAAACGTAATTAATTCACTATTAATGCATCGCACTACATATTTATTAGTATTGAAATTTAATTGACAGTTGACCATGAATATTTAAAATTGTGTTATTATCAATATATTATTTTATCATTTTTAATTAATACAATTAGAATCAAAATTACCAATTTAACTTTTAGAATTCATCTGGGAAGCTAAACAAATGGTTATGGTGATGTTTGTGCCATTTTGTTTTGTTTTGCATTATGTCAATGGATGTTTTCATTAGCAAATTGCTTTTAAATGAATGCCCATCAATGTTCACTCCACAATGATTAAAGTGGAATATTTCTGTCAATAGTTTTGAAGTTTCTAAAACGCAAGTTATCAATTTTCTTGATGGACTCTTTATTACATAAAAAGGTGATTGAATAAGATTAGTGAAGAAGAAAGTGTTTTATTTGTCTAGCTTAAAGTGAATTTCTTGTGGCTTAGTTATTTTTCTTCTTATGATTATACGTGGCGGTACTTGTAATGAGATATTGACAAATTATTCCCCATTAGATGGAAGTCAATAATTTTAACTTGAAGTTGTGACCTTTTTAATTTACCATATCGGTGGCAACATAACAATTATGTAATGTGTGATCATGACTAAATACGACATTTAAATGAGTATCTTCCTTTTTAAACATGCTAGAAAATGTTCTGTTTTCATGATTAAATATCTGCTACTAACAATATATGGACATCAAATCTTATAATCAGAGAATGATAATGATCCTATAATGTTCATACAAAACATCGATCGGCACAGTGAACCTTTTATAATGACATATTTCTGCGTCTGCATTTTTATTGGTGTCCTTCAAATCAAAAACATCGTCAAAAGTGGCTCAATTGATAGCGCGTCTTACAACTAATCCACGAGCTGTTCGGTTGATTACAAGATAGAAACGACGTGCATTGCGTGTTTCAGTATTTACTCGTTATCTACGACCATGCTACAGTCCACATGTATCTCTGAAATAAGTAGGTCAGTTGTCAGGGATTTTGTTTAGTACGAGATTAAAGGTTTTGTTTTGATATCAATGTCTGTTCCGGACATGTGATAAGGACTGAGAGGAGTAACGGCTAAATGAAGGTTTCAAATATAGCATTAAACATATTCATTACGTTATTTTATAATACGATGCGTCAATGATGTACTTTTTTGTATGGAAAAGTTGTTATTATTTCCACTAGGTTACATTAAAATCTTTCCTTCGTTATTATGATTGTGTCGTATAAAAACATGATGGAATGGCAATTTCTTTATCTCATGTACTAAGAGCTTGCATCTATTAAAATTTGTTCTGATTATTGTCTGAAGACCTATACTTCGTTTATCTATAGAGAATTTAGAACATTAAACGATGTCGTCTCAGAATTGATATGGTTTCAATAAAATGTGAAAAATACATGATGTGGTACTTTAAATGAACTTGAATTCAGCTATGACTACTCGAAGTTTGTGATACTTCATATGCAAAGGTCAAACGTGACTACTATCCTACATTCTCAAATGTTTGATTATATTGATATACGAATATGAACTAAATGATATCTAAATACTTAAAAATTGACAAAAAAAACGTTTTGGTGTAGAACATGTGGTTTGACATTTCCCACGACATCATGTTCCTTTCAAAATCAGAATGTCTGAAAAGATGAATGTTTTCAGGATCAAACTAATATGATAAAAATGTGTTATGTCCTCAGATACATTACGATTTTTACTTTTTTGTGTGTATGATTATATTTAATGTAACACCAGCAGTGATTACATGTGTGATTTCAGCTGATGTAAATGTTTTACTTGAATTGAAAGTCTGTGGAATGTATATTTTTGTGGGGGTCACATGCTGATTTAGTGAAATATTAATTATAATTATTATGTCCTTAGTGTGATGACAGTGGATTTATATTATTCATTGGTAGATCAGCAATGATTATGTCAAGTTTGATTTGTTATAGTTGGGTCTGTATCACTTTGCAATGGTTTTGTGACTACGTTTTTATTTAATGCAAATGAAAACATAAATATACAAATACTTCTGTATAAATTCTAACTAATATTGGCAATAATCAGAAAGGCAACACTTTTTTAATTCAATACTGGCTCATGTTACACTATAAACGTTTTTGAAATCATACGGTTACCTTATCATTTACATTAATTATTCATGACATGTTAATATAAACAAACGGCGAGATAGGTATTCCTAGGAAATGATAAAGACAATCGTAATGATGTCGTTATTTTTATACCTTTGCTTCCATGTGACCTTGGCTCGTAGATTCACCCCTGCAATCTAACCAAGAATCTCTGAATTAAAAGTTTAACAGGCTATAGACAGAGCGCATTAGGCGTGATATATTGAAATATCGCCTACCAAAGAAACATTTAACACAATGTGTCTGCAAATATAATATACCATGGAATTATATTCATAATTATTGGTTATTGGCCGATGTAGCGCTGTCTAGACCGGAGTGGTTTAGTCTCATAACAATATGATTAAACCACCATTAAAGTTTGTATAAATTTTCAAGCTCTTCATTACATGTTAATATTGTCTATAAAGGAGAACTTATTTCAACTCAATTAATGTAGTAGGCATGGCTTATAATAAGGTCAAAAGAAAGACGACAAAACTTTCATGATGATCTAAAAGTACAAATAAACGTACAAATTCATTTATTACACTCAAACATATTCAGTCAGAGTAATTATGAAAAAAACTTATTTCTCAGAAGGGTGCTCAACATTTTACTTGAGCGTTTTATGTAATAAATTTTCTAAACAAGCAGTATGATAAAGCTAAGAACAAAACAAATTTTCTTCAACCAATTTCATTTACGACTTAATCAATCAGATTTTATTACAATAGAAATGTTACAGAATACATTAAGAATGAACCATAAAATGTTTACGACTCTTGGAAACTCATTTATGGAATTGATTAAAAAATGGTATTGGGCTTTTATTGAGAATGTGTGTAATTTGTTGTTTTTTATTTGGAATATTTTGTATATGTACTAATAATGTGGATAGCGATTTATCGTTTTTACAATGTACATACTGAACATGTCAATAAAATAACTAAAATGTTTTCACTTTGAAATATAAATGAGTTGCTGGTACTCATCTGACATTTCTAAATTTATAGCAAATTCATAGCGAATTTATAGCACAATTTGTTGAATATGATTTATGTTTGAATGACTTTAACTCTATTTACATGTAAACGCTAATAACTACATGTTCATTGAATTATACATTGTACTTATAAAAGCGCATGATTTTATATGCAATGAGCATTACGTGATATCAAAACAAACGTTTAATGTTTTAAAGGACTTAAACTTCCACTACTATTTAGCTCAAAGAATTAGAATAGTTTTTCATGCTAACGCAATTTATTGTGAATCAGTCGACCTATTTCGTCAAGAAAGGGCTCTTATTATAAGGATTAAAATCATAGAAACTGACGTTCATAAAGATAAATGACATTTCGCTGATTTTTAGTTTATACATATGCATTCAGCTTTAGCTTAATAAAATAGAACATTAACTAGATAGCTAAACGTTTTTCTTTTTTAATCAACGTCATCAACCGAGACTGCATTAAGTGATTGTTTGCCTGTCAGAAGTTTTAATAATTACAATAGTCTATTAAATGCATTGAGACATAACCATTCAAGCATCAAAGATGTTTAGTTAATGGCGAACACGCCACAATGTTTATGCCGTGTACCTTAAGTCAGCTGTTAATGACATTGATATTGTTAAGTATGGTTTGTGTATCATTCGAACTTTGTTTCAGAATGAACATATCTGTATTAACTTCAGTAGTTCATTACACTCTTGTTATGCTTAATTGATTTTGGTTTTTGAATAATTTATAATTGTATACATGTAGTTTTATTTTCCATCTTTCTAGATCTACATTTGGTTTATGAGCTGTATTGTCTTCAAGGTCTTTCCCATCGAGAGCATTAAATACATGAAATACAGTGTAAACGTTGATCTGACAAGTTGATAGGTATACAATATCATAATGTTGTTTGATTCATAACATTGAGAAATGTTTTTGACATCACTTACATGCAATTCAAACAATGCGTGTAATAGTTTGCTTACTTAATTGTGGAGTGAAGACTTAAATCTTTGAGTGAACGGTTTAATAAGTTTATCGTATACTTGCATCGATTGCGAAAAATAAATTTAAAAAATAAAAGTTATACTATGAATGAATATGTTTCTGCTGCATTTTTAAAGGCGCAACTTAAACTTCTTTGAAAAATGTATATTGTTCCCCTTTGTTTTTTATATATGCTTTGACAATACTGACGACTGTAATATCACCTATTCAAAATAGAATTTGATAACAGCCCTTCTTTCATATAGAATGTCATGTTTTTAATGTTAATTCATGTTCTCTACAATTTCCAGTAAGCTAATATTGTATCTTAAAGTCAGAGGTCATGACAATGGGATCTAAAGTTGGAGACATTTATGATCTTATAAACGTTATTCGAGGCACTAGAAATGACCACCTTATATAACTCAGAATATCATCGTTTATATGAATATCGTGGGTTATAAAAATCAAAGTTGTATTGTAATCTGATTTATCCTGATCATACCATATTCATATACATTGTCGTAGGTGGCAAAAAGTACATATAAACCTTGGAACGAATAAATTGTAGGAGTGTAGATATTGTTAATAAGTACTACCTTCAACGAAATAATAATTGAAATTATCCCTACAAATGTTTACACTTTAGCAGTCAAAGATCACTACAGAATTTGTTTTGAAACTTCTTAACTGAAGAAAACAGCAATCAATCGATCTCTAGAGGTTAGTGTCTTACTGACCACACTTTATTTCAACTTTAACTATAGATATTTGCACCTCTTCCATCCGTTTACCATTCATTTATTTTCATGTGTTTATCTGAATTTTAACATGTTTTTAAATGATGGATGAATAACCAAGGATACTAAGGATGTTAAATTCGACACTTTACAGTGTCAATCATTAAGCGTAAATTGTTGGTTAATACAACAAACAAATATATACGATACATTCTTACTATTTAGATTTGTAAAACCGTAACGCATATTTGTTTGCCCAATGTTGGTATTTTCTCATGCAATTTCACTTCAAAACTCTTCGAATTTAAACTGTCTTTAAGGTTGAAAAAACTACCTTCTAGCACTGAAGGATCGTAATGTTTCAGATAAGAATGATATACTGTTTCAATCTGTGGTATCCAATTCTTTATGATGGTATGAATTTTCTTTTACGACAGTAGGGATATCTTAATGACATGTCCCTGATTATATGAAAGGCCATCATTCTTATGTTTTATAGCGATAGAATTTCCTTTAGCAATCCATTTAGAAAAGCATTTATAATTTCTCTCTGATGAAACACTTTGGAACCAATATTGTTTAGCTGAAAAGAACAAACGTTATTTTTTTAATTTAAGAACATCAATATGGCTATGCGGAAGAAAAAACCCCCAAACATTTCAATGCGTTTGATAACGCAGCCAAATATCTTTGCTATTGTTCAAGATATTGATCCTGACTTAGAGAATTCTAAGCCCACACATGTTTTAATTAATATTGAAACAAATGTAGGACGATCAATATCATTTCCTTATTTGAACATTTTGGAGAACTGTTATATTGGTAATATATTTTACCTTTGGCCTTTAAATAAAGATACACCTACTAATTTATCACAAGAACGATTGTATCGCACCAAAAGCTATTCAAGACGGCAAAAAATGTTTTACCAGAAAGGCATTGAGATTTATTCCTGATACTAGTTGACAATTCATTGTCTTGAAACTGTTTCACTCTGTGCAATTTGAATAAAATTATTCCATTTTGTTGTTTGAAGATGATTTTAAACCATACAGTACCACGTTAAAAGGTTCCACTGAGAATATATAGACTGTAAATATAGACCAGTAAATTATTCTTCCCAAATAAATTATGTATACATTGTAAATATTTCTTGACATTTGCACTAAAAACCATTTTAAGAAGTTATGTTTTGTTTCTGTCAAGATAAAATATGTAAGTCATGGCATAATTTCAGACGTTTTTGAAAGTATGTATTAACACCATTTCAGGTTTGGTATAAATGGACATGTTATCATAATGTTTAAGTTTCAATGTAAATACGTGATACAGAAAAGCAGACGACCGTATCAAAATGTTGAACGTCTATTTTGATCAATGTAAGAAGTAGCATTGCAAATTTGATTTCATAGCAGACAATGTTGTGACAGTCCACAGAAAACTGGTAAACATATAATATGCGTTATGTTGTTTAGAAATATTCACAATGTTATGAAGTATAATACTTTCAAAACTGTTTTAGCTTTGTATTTTCTATGACGACTGCAGAAGATAGAATTCATGTGTAGAATGTGCCATCCAAAGAAGGCCTTCGTTTTATTTGTGGACACATCCTTGTGTCTTTGAACTGAACATTATAAATCAAACATGTTTTGTCACATTGCTCAGATAAGAATGAAATAGTGTTTCAATCTAAGGCATGCATTTATTTGTGGGGATTTAAATTTTCTTTTACTGCAAAAACTTCATCTTAATGCCATTCGTCTGATAAAACTAAAATATCACAGGACGATGTGCTATAATAAATTATAGGATGAGTTTTTATGACAGAATAGTCTTATGCTAACAAGTCTTGAATTTCAGGGAAAATCTTTATTCTTTTATGTTAGTTATTATCGAAATTTATATCACATTTAACAAGTCACTGACTGGTGAATGGAAATGTAATTGCTTAAAGGTTATTTATTGGGCATAACATTTGATACCAACCTGACCTTTATGCAGGAACATTTATGACTTTGAATACGAATGTAGTATTAATGCTCGATACCGATTGGAGTATATCGTCAAAGCTCGAATGTAATTATTACACAGGGATTAATATTTTTAAATATATTTAAGGGTACAATGAGTGTTTATTACACAGTGGCCGAGAGGATTATACGTTACGTGCCGAAGTGTAGAATATGCGTGGTATTGATTTTCGTCAGGATATGTGTAGATAATTATTAGATGCAAATGTGAAAGGTCAGATCAGGGTCAAACTTTACGCACAATACACCTTACTGATTATTCCACACCTATTTAAAAAATGTGCTAAATGATTATTTGTTCGTTTTATCGTCACAGATTTAAAGTGTTTTTTTTAGATAATATTATGTCTTATTAATTCTGAAAATAAACTTTATCATCTCATGAATATAAAACACTGACAAAAAAAACAAAAGCTTTACTTAGTGCTTGTAGATACTGGATGCAATAAGACAGTATACAAGTTTTCATTTATATATGTTTTTCTAAAACGATTCAGTAAACTCTGTACTTGTCATAATAGGAATAACTAGAAACTATTAAAAACCACAGTTAAGCATTGTACAAAAGTCTCTTATGGTCATGTTGTTTTGTCGCCCCACTTTGGATTCAGTCAGTGTATGTCAGTTTGTACACGAAAAGAGCATCTATTATATTGGTATGTTTGACAAGAAAACATGGTAATTCCATTAGAGTTATGCCCATATACGATTACCTGGACGATTGCTATTGTCATAATGATTGTGCACATGTTCTGTTGATATTTATGAATTAATATTTCCGGAAAAATTGTGATGAAATTCTTTTAGTTTCGCAAATCGAATAATTACGTCATTTACGTAGGAGAAAGGATATTTAATACAGAAAGTAAACTTGTTGCTTATTATTCTGTGTGTTTGAGGTGTGTGAGCTTAATCATAACAAATTTCGATATGCTTATGTACTTTTCTAACAGAAGATAACAGAAAAGAATTTTAAATATATCATTACTTTTATATACGTATAGAAATAATGAAACTGGACTATATCGTCAAGATAAGCGTATAGGTATTATAACATTGATTTTTCCAAGAGCAAAATGAAGATATTTTTAGTATTTAATGACGTCTGTTGTATTATGTACATGAAAATGACTTACGAAAGAACAAATATTTTTGTCCATTAGTATATATATTAAAGCACGTATTTGAAATAGAAAGTCGCTTTAACTAAGTTTCCAAGTCTTTTATCTGCTAGTAACACATTTTTATTTAACAGTTAGTATAAATTAACCATTTACATAAAAAGTACAATATCTGTATTGACACATATTTCAAAATATATTTTTTATACATTTCCCATTTTAGGAAGTAATGATCACTTTCAATTTCTAGCCTATACAAAAAAACAAAAGTTTCTTGATCTCTCGCTAAGACATTTAAGGTTAATCCATACACACGGCTGACAATTTTATAGATACTATTTTATTGATACGGTTATTCTTGTCTGAATCTTTAACATATTTGCAGACCACTTTATTGTTACATAATTAAGTTAATACTGATATTTTACATACCGTATATAGAAACTATTTAACTTTTATTGGATTATTTGTCCTAAATGATTCAGTTTCAGACTTTTGTATCATAACGTGTTTCTTACGCTGAAGGGATCTATGGTGCTATTCACAAAGATTCTCACGAAAAAAAGCAATCGTTAGTCAATGCCATAAAATTCCCAGTTTAAAGTCATAAGGAAATAACGTAACTATGATATAATATTAAAAAGGTATACACTATTGTACATAATTTGATAATATTTGAAAATGATTGACCAAAATGTGACCGTAGTAATAATGTTTCTTGCTTTTGACTTACGATGATTTTTATCTTAAGATTTTGTTGTGAAAAGCTCCACTGGAATGTGTTAGTGTATCGTTATGACACTGTTTATAGTTCGCAAATCACTACATATTTGTTTAAGTTTTATGTGATATGGTAGTTATGTGACAGGACTTTTACATGCTTTTTTACCACACAACATTGCTACACATAGGTTAGATGTAATGAATTAGTTGCGACGCCTTTAGATGCATTGCGTTGTGGACAACGACGTTTTTAGCTTTCAAATTTCGTGAGAAATCCAGCAAGACTTTAATATTTATATCCTTCCATGAAAAGTCAACTCCTATTGCCACATTCTTTCGTAATGGGAGTGGAACCTCGAAGAAAAATCAATTATCAATTTTGTTTGCGATATTTTATTATTTTATGAACAGTGGTGCAATTTCTCAATGGAGTTATTATTTTGAGTTATTTATTTAATTGCATTATAATTTCTCTTATTTTAAAATATGGGTTGATCGTAAACTTAAAAAAGTCTTTGTTGTTAAGAGTATAACTGTTAATTTAAAAAATAACTGTGTTAACTTTAATTGCTTCTTCAAGTTTATGATTTTTTAATTTAGACTATTTTCTGTAATGATATTCGGTGCAGATGCATAGACAGTTACTATTTCGATTACTGAAGAGCTTCTATATTCATGTCGGTTAGACTAAAAATTAAAAAGTGATTAACATAAATTTAATAGCAAGATATGCATTTGTCAATCAATGTTTTTCTCGAAGATGCTCTGTCAATTATAAAAAATTGAATATTTTAATATTGAATGATGAACATCAATTTAATGACAAGATTGCAAGTCAGTGTGCTTGACCTATTTTTTCACTTGATTACTCGTTCGTGCTTATTGCGTATTCGATTGCAATACTTAAAATATGCGACTGGTTGCGTATAACAACTGAATTATTCCTATCGACTTTGCACAAAACTACGACTTCAATGACTTAATTTTACGGTGTTCGTAACGATTTTATGGTCGATTACATTCAGTCTGATATTGGTCAGTATCCTAAAGAGAGTTTATTCCTACCCTAGAACGATGAAATGTACATTACGACTTTCTGTGTATTTCCTTCCACATTCGGACAATATATTGTTGTCATCTAGATATCTTGTGATAATATGTAATCATGTTATTTAGTCTTTAGTCACCTTTTTCCTGAGACTTTTATTAATAATTTAAATAAATAGACTATCCTAAAATACAAAAATGTGAGGGTTTTTTTAATGTCGGAACGTACATTGAACTGTATATTTATGAAGACTCTTTAGTTGTTACCAAGAGATCATAAGATACTTATAATGTTTGCCAAACCTATTGAGTTCTATCAATTTTGAGTTAAATCTATTTCAGAGTTTAGTAAAATTATTGCACTTAAATCACCTGACATCTGACATTGAAATTAATTGAAATTTACAACTACGCCAAATCAGCTGTAAGAATTACACTGACCCAGGCACGTAATATGTCTTGTATTTTAATACATGTAACAATGTTAAACTAGTTCTGAACAGAAAGAACAAATGCATTGTGTGTAATGTCAGCAAATTTCTTTCAGCATAATAATATTACATTTAAAAGCGTCTTATAAAGTTGAATATCAATAGCATTGCCTTCCAAATGCATCGTTTAGTCAGATTGCATACACAGATATATAAGATGTGCATTTGAGATCTTCACAATGTATGTAAATGACATAGATAGTCTGCAAGTTCCGCTGTAGCGTTTAATAACAATACAATACACAATTATATGTACATATTGATATACTGTACATCTATTAAGATACTTCATAAATAAGTACTAAATATGTTTCATTGTTCCAACCAGACATATTATTCATGTTTTACATTGAAAACGGATTGGATTGTTTATACAAAGACAAAAGCTAGATTCGACAGTTTTACTACAATAAGTAAATATCGTTACATAATCTATGAACCATATCAATCTTGTTTTTTCAAGCACTAAATCATGGAATTTCAGTGATAGAATTATTTCAGTATTCTAAGCCTATTTACGTAATATCTCCTCTTTCGACTAATAAGACTAGTTGGCAACTGGCAGCGTAAATACTTTATCTTACTTAGTAAAAGACGAGATAATCATTGAGGATTTGGATATAATTTATAGAAAATATCTAACTTAAGTACTTTATTAATGCGAGGATATAATGTTCTTTAACAAAACATAATTTCTTACCATCGAAAAGTCAAAATTGATGTTTACCGTTTGGCATGTTCAATTCGTGTCCATTTGAATAATTCCCAAATTTAGGCATGAATGTCCTTTAAAACAGGAGTAATGTCAAACATTTTGATTGTGATTTAGGAATAAACAGCAATTATAGAGAGAAGCTAAATGAGTCTGAAAACATATAAGAAGAGCAATAGTGAAAACACAAACCTTCCAAACTAAGTAACATTCTACTTGTTAGGTAGATTTATTTTATTGTTAACATTTCATTGTAAGGTTTCATTTTAGCTGTGGTTTTCATACACATTTTCATGCAGTCATAAACATATTGAAGTGCATACAAGCCTAGCAAATCCAATGTCAGTGAATGACAATTACAATGTGATAAGAAATGCCTGAGATATTGTATAATATCACGATAGAAGATAATTGATTTACGACTTATTCTATCGAATGAAATTTTGTTACTTATACACGTTTTAACTATACTGATTTGTTTATAGTCGATATGTTTTCAATATCTTTAAATATATCTCTATAATCCAGACTAGCTATTTCTGTTTTTAATTTCCATAATTTACAAAAACATGTCAACCATTATTATTTTTCAATGTTGATTCCATTTTTACCACGAAAATCCAATTTATAGTTAAATAAGGAAAGTATTTTTTAAGTAAACAGTTCAGTCGTTTCAAACTGAGACGACGTGAGCCATATAAATAGATCTATTAAATTTTTTGCGAGGTTCTTGCAACGTAGCATTAGCCATTAAGCGTCAATGTTCTTAATATTAAATACAAAAATAAATAAATATTTAATTATATGATTGTAACCGTAGACTGTTCTTGTACATTTATTACCATTCTTACACAAAGTATTATTAACTACGCATCAAGTGCACTGCAAAACAATTTATCTAATTGACGATTTGCGAAACGATTTGGCCACAAAATATGCTTTCAGCTAATGTGGATACTGGCTAGGGTGACAAGAAATTTTAATTATGTATCTATAAGCTAATTGCTCTGGCAAAGCCCTCTAGCTGGAATAGTGTACAGCATTGAATCATAGACAAGTTACTTCAGTGATACACACATTTTATTATTACTACGAAATGGATTTCCCGAAATTATAAATGAAGTATATCAGTCATCATTTTTTTTCAAATACAAAATCATCGAATTCAAATTCACTTCAAATTAGACAAAGTGTTTATAAAATAATGATGACAAATTTACAAAGTCGTGAGAGTATGTCTTATTACATTTGACATTCCTTTCCATTACTTATCTTGATTTATACGATTGGGACTCGTTGAACATTTAACATTAATGAATGATAGTATTAACAATTCTCTAAAGTTAATGTGAATGTTAAAATACTTGTATCAGGAAGCTTGCCCTAATTGATGGATAATATAATGACAATAAATCGTTTAACGAAACAATGACCTCTAATGTCTACGACTCTTTAGTGGGTTCACATATTTGTTAACATGCCAATTAGGATGAATTATAAATACATGAAATTAAAGAAGATTTTGTAAATTTCAATATTTTGATATTTTATATTGGTCTGTATGGTAAATTACAGTAACCTATTTAAGTGTTTTTTATTCAAGTAAGAAATCTGTATTTAATATAACAAAACAAACCGCGATTGTTACATTTTTGTTCGTATTTAGATCACTTGTAATTTTGCATATTTATGAATAATATTCTTTATGGATGGCTATACGGAACCCTTAAAATACATATTTTATTGTCTAAAAATTGCAATAATTTTTCTAAAGTTGCTTTATAGGGACTATTGACCGCGGTTAAATGGCTAAGTGCTTTTGTAATGAACTATTTTATATTCTAAAACATGTAATGGTTTTGTCTAATTTGTCTAATCACACTAATAGTTAACAAATAGAAACAGTAACTATAATTCATCTGAGTAAGACTATGGTGACATTTTAACAGTCTGTTATCAAATTATTTAATTACATGGTCTAACGCCATAACTTATGCCAAATAGTTGCTCTAAGTATTACCTTTACACTGTCTGTGTACGTAATATGTTTCTATTAAATTATTTACAATTTATTCCTTTGAGTCTGTTCCGTTTGCTTGAATGGTTGTCTGTACTTATTGCTTCATTTAATTGCAATATTATCTTTCTATGTAGCCTAACAACTAAATTATTCAACCCCAGTTGACGCTCGATTTCGGCAATTAAATTATATGGAGTTCGAGGCCTTTTCTGTAGGGTTGCTAATTATTAGATAATCAGGGATACTGTTAAGTTTTCTAATAATAAATGCCTTCATTGATGTTTAAATAAAGGCGATATCGCGCTATATGATCGGGGATATAATGCCCCCTTTATAAGAAAGGAAATATGGCAATTCAATTTAAAAATCCTTAATTTAAAACATTCATTAAAATAGTCATTCCCCTAATTAAAAGTACAATTATCTGGATTGTATTTGGATCGTCTAAAATACAATTTCATGGCTTACTTACTTGACATGTCTTCCTATGTTACTTTGCTTTGTGCAACTATTGACATACACTCAGCATCACAGAATATGTTACTTGCAGTATTGAGAGTGTTTTCTCTAACATAGAAACAAAATTTGGATTTGTTCTATCTTTTTAAAAGTTCTGAACCCTTTCTTGCTTATTTAAGACACGTTATGTCTTAATCTCTCGCTTTGAACATTATTGATGAATCCACAAACAAATCAGACAATTTTACAGACATTATTATAATAAATGGGTTATTTTGGTAAGGTTCTTTAACTGATTCATCGACACCTAATTGTTACATAATAAAGTTAATTCCAAACATTTACATACCTATATAGAAAATGTTCAATCATTATTAGATTATTTGGTCTTGATAATTATGTTACTGACTTTAGTATCATAGCGATGTCCAATAATTGATGAGAACCGGATTGTGTGTGTTGTTGTAACACAAGTAGGAGTGAACAAATTTCTGTTTTCTCCAAATGTTTGTTGTGTGTGATATAGCAGTTAAAAGGCTTGACTGTCGTACTTCCTACCGACGAAAATATCTACCACTTTCTGTGTCCGTGCCTTTGCTTTAGTGTCATAACAACTATCAAATATTAGATGATGTCTCACATCACAAACCATAAGCAAAGAAAGTCGATAACGTTCACGAATTAAACATATTACCAAAAACAAAAGTGAAATGGAATTTGACCATACTGTTTATTTGTAAGAAGTTTGGGAGGCAAAATATTAACATTTTTATGCAATAGCGACTTCTCATACTTAACATGAAACCATTCTGGTGTGTTTGCGTTGCAAAACAAATTTACTCTCAGTTACTGAAATGATGTGTTGTATCATTGACCACTAAGGAACTATCACACGATAAATATTGGTGTCCGAAGTAAAACAAAATTATGTATCTGAAGTTCTCAATAAATAAAACAATAATGTACTTAGATAAGAAAATCAAAACAAGGACATAAATAATAACAAAATAACTCCAACTTGAGTTTTATTGTTGTAACAGATCACTATCAAATATTATGGATAATTAATATAAGTTTATGACAATCATTGGCAAGTTCTGTGACAAAATTATTTATTCTATTCTGATTTATGGTAAGTAGGAGTGTTTAATCTAAATTGATCAACAATGCTTTCAGATTCTTAGCAAAGCATGACCATAACGTATTTCTAATTTGTCAGATCTTTACAAAGACTGCCATTTACGTACCTGTATTTCTACTTAGTCAGATCTTCAGTAAAGCTTGCTTTAGACATGTTTCATTTTGTAAGATCTTCAGCAAAAAATGCCATAAGTCCGCAACTGTTTAGTAACTTATGTTATAGCTAGAAGCAAAACAGATCGTAAATAGACACTATACAGTGTAAACAGTAAGCATTGAATTATGTAAAAAGCATCGTGCAGAGCTCTATAACTATTACTTAAAAATATTATCAAATTTTATCAAAATTATCATTTTCTAGCAGCGTCATTTAGTCAAATATATTTAAAAATGATACTTATTTTCAAATGTCACTAAATGTTTGTAAGTGATTTGCATGAATATAAGTTCATTAGAGCTCTTTGTGAGAATATCCTGCCAGACTAAGTATATACAAATGTACTTTATTTCTTCATTTAGATAATGAGATTTGATTTTTCTAAATGCGATTGGAGATGTAAGTGAATATATGTTCACGTATAACACTGATTAAATACAGTATTTAAGTCATGTGAGTGCTATACTACATTCTTTTTACTTTTATCCGTGAAATGTCTCTTATTCATAGTTATGATAGTTGTATGTTCAATGGATTGTGACTTATTTCTTTATACGTGGTTTTAGTAAAATCAATTGAAATAATTATACAGTGTATACGGAATAATACTTTGTTCCTCTTCGATAAATGTATGACTCCATTTCTTAAACGATGCTTGTTACTTGATTTCATCTTAATCTTTTATCTAAATGACGTCAAAATTTGCCACAACGTTGCTACTGTGTAATGTTTCGTTTTGGCGAAATTTGAACATTTTGATTTATTTTGTTAGTTCACGGTAAAGCATAATCTAACCGTCTAATGTCATGTAATATGAGCTGCGGCGCATCGGCGTTTCCATAGTTATTAAAGAATAGTGCGCCGCGGACTGGATTAAGATTTTTGTGTTATATTTCTCTTATTCAACAAAGAATGTTTGCTCTTTCTTTTAGTGTATAATTTATATAATATGTTGAAGATGCCAGACATAGGTGCGGATGTAGCCGAGCGGTTACGACGTTGGGCTGGCATTTATTAGATAGCCAGCTCTGCGTTGGATCAAATCCCATCCTAAACCTACCCGTTGAGTCCTTGATCAAGAAACTTTATCCAACTAGCTCAGTTCTGGGGGACTAGGAAGCAGACTCGAAAGTAATTAATCTAAGTTGTAAGAACTCGTTTCACAATCGAGTTAAGTATACCACCTTATGCCAGACATATCAAAATAACGATTTAAACGAATTAGGATAGCCGTCTGCTGAATTACTAACTTACGTTATTGTTACTCTAACGCTATTACCTACATCCGACCATTGCTAACATTATTACCTATATATTGTCTGTTTCCCAACATTTTTCTATAAAATTACCAATGATTTATTGAATAGAGACAGTCTGTTAGTTCATTCTAACGTTATGTCATGTCCGTGCTTATTGCTTTATTTGATAACACTGTTACCCTTATATAGCTTGTGGGACGACTAGATTATTCTCTCTGACTTGACAAGACGCTTCGATTTCTACATCTAAATTTTGCTTTGATCAGAGTCAATTTGTACAGTTTATTGTCACCAGACAGCGTGTGGCATTGCTCAATAAAGTCTTATCAATTGCTCACTCTATCGCAGAGATTATTAGTATTATGGCCTTGTTTCTTAACTGATTGACGAATATCGCATACATAGCTGTAGCGTTTTCCAAATGTTAAGTTATTCTTTGCTAAGTATAAATGCATGTATGTTTGTGCTATCAAAGTGATAGTTGAGTTTAAACCTTATGCAAAGTTGATCATTTGAAAACAACTTGAAATTAATCCAGTGTTTTTAATTCTGAACTATATTGAAGTAGTACATGTACCATAGCAGTCATAAATGAAATGGACAATTATACTATATTAGAAAACATTACGTAAATACATACAAATATTTTGACTAAAAGGAATTATATAATTGGACACGATATTTTTTTCTTTCAAAAATATGATTGGCGAAGGATTTTGAATTTATATATATTTATATTTGTTTATCTAGAATTCAATGGCTTTGAGTATTCAATACAATTCAAAATTGCTAACGTTCACTTGATGTCCTATGTTTAGTTTCACGTATATAAATAACATGATATTCTCTCGTATAAAATGCAATTGACAACTACGTCTGGCAGTTGAGTCTGTAAGATTTCCTCTACTATGTAATACATAGGCATGAACAATTCTCACATACCACTGTTAGATAATATTTCAACACAAATTGTGCTATTGATCATATCAAACTTTACAAATTCAGAAACGTCAAGGAAATACAATAAAAGAAAGAACATTTTGTCGTTTGTGTAAATAATGTATGGTAAAAATATGGTCTATATATTTTCGAAACCAAATTTTAGATAATATATGATGTAATATTTGTATTGGTTATAAACACGTTAATGCTTTCTACAGAGTATGTTTCTTTTGCTATTCATTTATCTAAGGAATTAATTAAATCGTGTTTTCATGTATATCAATGAAAACATCCCTTTCTTAATTTAGCTTAATGCGTTTACATTTGATAATAATTTGATAACAATAGTGCTTGAAGTAATGCCTTTAACTCTTTAGAATATACAAATAATTTGCTGAAATTGCTATATTAGTATTTATCAGGACGATAAATATTAATAACCTTTTCATTAATTCAATGATCAAAGCCAACCTGAAAAGCCAATAAAAGATGATGGTGTCATTAATATACAAAAAGATAGTACATGCTCTTTGTAAAATAAATTGTTTTTTGATAAGGTGATCAAAGAGAGTAAATAACTATTATAGTATGTTATAGTTTATAGCTGATCTTTATCACATGCAATGGACTATAAGAATAAATCTCTTACAGCTTTTGTGTCATTTAGTGTCTCGCCGGCTAAATAAAAGTGGTAAATGCAATGCAGATAAAATTATAATTAAAAGGGAGGTCATAAGTTTAGAAAGTATTTTATTGTTATATACTATTCAATGATAATTATATAGAAAAGCTTCTGTCACTGAATGTTTAGGTAGGTTTGTTTAAGTGTCCAGACATATTGGTAAGGCGAGGTGGCCACCGTATACGACCTTATTAAAATGATGAGTTGGTATATGTTTAAGTTGGTGCCATATAACATAAAATAAAGTAGGTCGGTGAATAAAAGCATGTGCACTTTTTATCCTGCAAAAATAATAAACAATTCCTTTATTTACAAATTGTTAGTTTAAATGTTTTGCACAATTCTTTAATTGAAAATAAAACATAATGCAATAACAATGATAATGTCCGAATAACAATACTTAAATAACGCTAAAAAGAAATAAATGTAATAAAGATAGAATTAATTCCATTTGATCAAAATTAAATAAAGAAACGATACATTTAGAGATCGTAACAATTTTAGTGATAGCTTCTTTTTGTGATGGAATCAATAACGGTAATAAAATCATTTAGAATGATACTTGTATGAAATATTTGAATGAAAAAGGTATATAATACTACATGTAGTGAAAAGTTGTTTAAACCAATTAATAAATACAATTCTAACATAGGCACGTGCGTTTTCACTCTTTATTTAATGTGACGTCATCTATGCTTTATTATTCAACAAAATATAGCTCGTGACGGCTGTTGAAATTTTACTCCCCACGTTAAATGCTCAAAGCCGAAAATGGCGCCCGAGTTTATAAGGGTTGACTTTTACAATTTGGTTTCTATTCTATAATTAAGATTTTAATATTTTTTGTTCGGAATAAGAAACACCTATCTGTGAGAATTGTGTAAATAAATGCTATTTTCGGCCTTTGCACTGGGGTGGATTTCAACAGCATGACGTTTCTGACAGTTAAAAATAGTTCTATAAATATATCTTTTCTACGGATGTATTTTACGATGTTAGAATCGAAATAACTTACAGTTGTCTATATTTTGTTGTCTAATAAAATATAGGCACTCGTTTGATGCGCTTATTAAATCACTCGTGCTAAAGCACTCGTGATTTAATCATACGCGCATCACAACTCGTGCCTATATTTTATTAGACAACAAAATATAGACAACTGTAAGTTATTTCTTAAGCACAAGACAATCATCTGTTTTCAGCTGAGTGGACTTAGACAGAGAATTGTGAGTGCATACGATCACCTTTTGTTTACCATGTAAAAACTACATATCATCATAGGTTTAGATCAATGTTTAGATCATTTAGACAGCATGATAATATTTTAATGTATTATTATGATGATAATCTAACGACAGTTTAATGAGTCGTAACATAAAAGAAAATGCCACCTTCTTGATCATTAAAGGTTGTCTACAGACGTCTATAAACATCATTAACTTTTATTTAAAAATGAATAATTTGCAAATATTTTCATAATATTACATAATCGCAACAACAAATCATTTTAAATTTCATTGGGAACGACGTTAAATACTTCTTTACATGGTATACAGCAATTGTTCTTCCTTTAACTGTAACAGGATGGCTATATGTCCTTAGGCAGCTTTATTAAATAATGATTGATTAAAAATTTAGCTCTTGGTTATTGTTATGTTTAGTTTCTCGTCGTATTCAGTAGCCTTTTGCACAATATGACCGTTCTGTATTGTTGCGATGCTGAAAGAAAATATTTCAAAATTACAGTTCACATGCACTAAGTTCATTTTGATAGTAGGATGAGTCAAAAGGGAAAACTAAATTTGTTTATTAACTTTGAATACAGACAAGCTTTAGTACATATTTTAATGTAAAGTTTTTTTCGACAATACAATTATAGAAATAATTACTCTGTAAATGATTGCTTTCCAAAAAAGGTAGTATTTGATAGTTGGCTGTAAAGCAAGCGGAAAAGAGATTCCTTTCAAAAGATTCTCGGCGCCTATAATGACTTCAAATAGGTATTATCACAAATGTTTAATTTATCTCCTGTTTTAGACTTCAAAACAAAATAGTAATAGTACACGTTTAAACAAGAAAACAAGATATAACTATGTCTGAAAACACATAAAATCAGCCACCGTAAACAACACAGACCTTTCCCATATCCAAAGGAAATCTCGCTAATCAATTGTTTGCTTACATGTTTGAGTGTATAAAACTCATTTTATGCCGTAATAGATAACGCAACAACACTTCTAGCTTAGTTTTTAGTTATCATTCCGGAAACAATACGTTTAGATCATTTTAAAATTACCACTCCGGAAGACAGAAAGATCATCTTGCAAAAGACACGACATGATATGTAATTAAGCGAGATGAAATTAACATTATTATACCAGCATCAATAATACCAGCGTGTATATAGGCTTTTTTAATTGTATCAATGATTTCAAAGTATGTTTTTAAGATACCCTGAACATATTTTGAGGCGTCGTTGCCGAAAATAGCTACTGTACTTGTTTTAATGACAAATAAAACCGAACTTTATATAATCACTACAAAAATCTGCCAGCCTTACTTAATCATTCTAAAGTTATCAGAGCCATCTTTCTAAAGTTTTTTATGTTGCTTTCTTCTCGTTCTACATTTATATTGACACTGACATGCCTATACGTAAAAATGTTATATAATTATTTGTGCCTTTTAGATTGGGGCAAAAATAGCACTTCAATTGATATACGTTGTACCACTCTTCTTAGTAATTGTTCAAAAATGTACAAAATCGATACAATGGAGACTTGTTTAATACGAAAGGTTTTATTCTTAGTATTTTATAGAAAGTCTAACATTGCTTAACGGGGAAACGATTTTACAACTCTTAGAAATAGCAACTGAATTCAGAAATAATAACACATCTTGAAAAAAGGACACACCTCACATTACGTGCTAAATCAGCACAGTACTAAACTATTACTGTATAATTATATAAATCAAAACAAAATGGCTATTGTATGACAAACAATACTCTAAGGACAGCAATGACAAACAAATAATGTAAATTCGTCGTTAATATTTTGATGGATATCTTTATAAGTGTGTTCGAAAATAAAATCCCTAAGGGATTTGGTTGAGACTTTGTTATTATGCGCAGTGGAAATTCTAATACTTGCATATTAACAAAATATCTATCTATATTACGACTTTGCAAATCCCTTTGTGATTCAATAACTCTGTATGATATATTATGTTGTCATTATATGTTCAATACTTTACAGTTATTAGTGTACGATCTCGCCCATTTACTGTCTAACAAATTTTATAAGACATTCTCTCATTTGCTGCAGATTAACAAATGCGATATAAACCTCTTGCTACACTTAGTGTACCCGTTGCACAAATGTTACTGAAATGTAGAAGTTGCTGATAACTACGTCAGTATTTGAACAATTTATACATCGAGAGTTGCTTGCAAGACTTTAGTAAGTGCATTTCGTAATAGACCGAGTTACTACAGTCTTGCTGGCATCGCTAGACATGTTGTTAAACAAGACCTAAAAGAACTTGTTAAATGGAAAAATATCTCGTTTATTTCTTTATTTTTATTTGACTTCATACGTTTTGGTTTATCATTGTGGTAACGTCTATAAATGTATGTGATATAAATAATTGCGAAGTGGTCCATAAACATGTTAAATTATCTGAAAACATTGCTGTGAATTTGGGTTGGTTGAAGTCTATTTAAAATAACTATATACCGTTTATTTAACTCTATTGGAACTATGCCCATTAAAATCTCATAAATCAGGATCAAATTTATATCATTAAGTTTCTCAGACGACATCTAATATTTCCTATATTCTCTAAAATCTGTCTCACGACTGTGTTGAACCAACTTTTTAACCAGTCAGTAAAAAGCACATTCTTAACCGATGCTTTCAATTCACTCGATATAGTCTAGAGATGATGTTTAAACGACTTGTTATGCGATAGCCATATCAGAAGAGTGAAATATGTAATAGTAATTGAAGACTTAAATTATACCTTGTCGTGTAGAATATTAGAAATATAATACAACGTTTACGAGAACTGTCCTATTTAACCCTGACATTCTTGTCTTTGTTAACTTGTAAAGAGTAAAATGTAATACGGCGTCATTTAGACATATTTCAAAGATTGATGGAATTTTAATGAACGCTTGTATAATGTTTTGTCTAGTGGAAGAAAATTGTAAATTTGAAATAATTATTCAAATTGTACTTCACGCCGGTTTACTGAACTTAATTTTCATTTAAGGTTACCAACTCGAATATCTGTTTTTATCAAGAACTAATTTACCCTATTTAAGAAGTTTCGAAATTCTCCCAATAACGAGGGAGATGTAAATTTTATCGAAATGTTATGGAAGGGTGTGGCCTGGTGCCGCCGAGAACTGAAGCATGTCCATTAGTAATTCTCATTGATATTATTTCTTAAAGATGATGTTATAAATCATATAGACACAGAAACTGTAAAAGAAATTGAACACTTCACCGAACAACCTTTAATTGGTTAGCATGCACTACTAATTATGGTATAACTCCTAAGGTAGGCTCGTTTCTTAAACTCGAGTAACATTCCAAATCAAAATGATCATTGCAATCAATTGGGAAGTCTGCAATGCTAAAACATATCAGCGCCATGAAGATTAAATTTTTTTAAAAGTATACGGATACAAATCATATAGTCATTGTAGCTCTGAAGATATTAACTTTGAGCTAAATTGTCGAGTCATAGTGAAGTATGAGTAGGGATGGGAAAAGTGCTAATGGTAGTATCGATATGAGAATACAATTGCTGGTTTAATCATACATTTAACATATTATGAAGAAACGTAATTAACTCACTATTATAGCATCGCACTGCATATTTATTAGTACTGAATTTTAATTGACAGTTGGCCATAAAATATCTCAAATTGTGTCATTATCAATATCATTTCATAATTTACAATTAATACAATTAGATTCAAAATTACCAATTTAACTTTTAGAATTCATTTGGGAAGCTAAACAAATGGTCACGGTGATGTTTGTCCCATTATTTTGTTTTGCATTATGTCGATGGATGTTCTCATTAGTAAATTGGCTTTTGAATGAATGCCCATCAATGTTCACTCCACAATGATTAAAGTGGAATATTTCTGTCAATAGTTTTGAAATTTCTAACACGCAAGTTATCAATTTTCTTGATGGATTCTTTATTACATAAAAAGGTGATTGAATAAGATTAGTGAAGAAGAAAGTGTTTTATTTGTCTGGCTTAAAGTGAATTTCTTGTGGCTTAGTTATTTTTCTTTTTATGATTATACGTGCTGGTACTTGTAATGAGATAATGACAAATTATTCCCCATTAGATGGAAGTCAATAATTTTAACTTGATGTTGTGACATTTTTAATTTACCCTATCGATGGCAACATAACAATTATGTAATGTGTGATCATGACTTTCTGACGACATATAAATGAGTATCTTCCTTTTTAAACATGCTAGAAAATGTTCTGTTTTCATGATTAAATATCTGCTACTAACAATCTATGGACATCAAATCTTATAATCAGAGAATGATAATGATCCTATAATGTTCGTACAAAACATCGATCGGCACAGTGAACCTTTTATAATGACATATTTCTGCGTTTGCATTTTTATTGGTGTCCTTCAAATCAAAGAGATCTTCAAGGGTAGCTCAATTGATAGCGCAACTATTCCACGAGCTGTTCGGTTGATTACAAGATAGAAACGACGTGCATTGCGTGTTTCAGTATTGACTCGTTATCTACGACCATGCTACAGTCCACAAGTATCTCTGAAATAAGTAGGTCAGTTGTCAGGGATTGTGTTAAGTACGAGATTAAAGGTTTTGTTTTGATATCAATGTCTGTTCCGGACATGTGATAAGGACTGAGAGGAGTAACGGCTAAATGAAGGTTTCAAATATAGCATTAAACATATTCATTACGTTATTTTATAATACGATGCGTCAATGATGTACTTTTTTGTATGGAAAAGTTGTTATTATTTCCACTATGTTACATTAAAATCTTTCCTTCGTTATTATGATTGTGTCGTATGAAAAACATGATGGAATGGCAATTTCATTATCTCATGTACTAAGAGCTTGCATCTATTAAAATTTGTTCTGATTATTGTCTGAAGACCTATACTTCGTTTATCTATAGAGAATTTAGAACATTAAACGATGTCGTCTCAGAATTGATATGGTTTCAATAAAATGTGAAAAATACATGATGTGGTACTTTAAATGAACTTGAATTCAGCTATGACTACTCGAAGTTTGTGATACTTCATATGCAAAGGTCAAACGTGACTACTATCCTACATTCTCAAATGTTTGATTATATTGATATACGAATATGAACTAAATGATATCCAAATACATAAAAATTGACAAAAAAACGTTTTGGTGTAGAACATGTGGTTTGACGTTTCCCACGACATCATGTTCCTTTCAAAATCAGAATGTCTGAAAAGATGGATGTTTTCAGGATCAAACTAATATGATAAAAATGTGTTATGTCCTCAGATACATTACGATTATTACTTTTTTGTGTGTATGATTATATTTAATGTAACACCAGCAGTGATTACATGTGTGATTTTAGCTGATATAAATGTTTTACTTGAATTGAAAGTCTGTGGAATGTATATTTTTGTAGGGGTCACATGCTGATTTAGTGAAATATTAATTATAATTATTATGTCCTTAGTGTGATGACAGTGGATTTATATTATTCATTGTAGATCAGCAATGATTATGTCAAGTTTGATTTGTTATAGTTGTGTCTGTATCACTTTTCAATGGTTTTGTGACTACGTTTTTTATTTAATGCAAATGAAAACATAAATATTCAAATACTTCTGTATATATTCTAACTAATATTGGCAATTATCAGAAAGGCAAAACTTTTTTAATTCAATACTGGCTCATGTTACACTATAAACGTTTTTAAAATCATACGGTTACCTTATCATTTGCATTAATTATTCATGACATGTTAATATAAACAAACGGCGAGATAGATATTCCTAGGAAATGATAAAGACAATCGTAATGATTTCGTTATTTTTATACCTTTGCTTCCATGTGACCTTGGCTCGTAGATTCACCCCTGCAATCGAACCAAGAATCTCTGAATTAAAAGTTTAACAGGCTATAGACAGAGCGCATTAGGCGTGATATATTGAAATATCGCCTACCAAAGAAACATTTAACACAATGTGTCTGCAAATATAATATACCATGGAATTATATTCATAATTATTGGTTATTGGCCGATGTAGCGCTGTCTAGACCGGAGTGGTTTAGTCTCATAACAATATGATTAAACCACCATTAAAGTTTGTATAAATTTTCAAGCTCTTCATTACATGTTAATATTGTCTATAAAGGAGAACTTATTTCAACTCAGTTAATGTAGTAGGCATGGCTTATAATAAGGTCAAAAGAAAGAAGACATGATGATCTAAAAGTACAAATAAACGTACAAATTCATTTATTACACTCAAACATATTCAGTCAGAGTAATTATGAAAAAAACTTATTTCTCAAAAGGGTGCTCAACATTTTACTGGAGCGTTTTATGTAATAAATTTTCTAAACATGCAGTATGATAAAGCTAAGAACAAAACGAATTTTCTTCAACCAATTTCATTTACGACTTAATCAATCAGGTTTTATTACAATAGAAATGTTACAGAATACATTAAGAATGAACCATAAAATGTTTACGATTCTTGGAAACTCATTTATGGAATTGATTACTAAATGGTATTGAGCTTTTATTGAGAATGTGTGTTATTTGTTTTTTTTATTTGGAATACTTTGTATATAATACTAATAATGTGGATAGCGATTTATCGTTTTACAACAATTACATACTAACCATGTCAATAAAATAATTAAAATGTTCTCACTTTGAAATATAAATGAGTGTCTAGTACTGATCTGATATCTCACAATTGAAAGCGAAATTTAATGAAGATAATGATTTATGTTTGAATGACTTTAATTCTATTTACACGTAAACGCTAATAACTACATGTACATTGAATTATACTTATAAAAGCGTCTGATTTTATGTACAATAGCATTACGTGAAAGTAAAACAAACATTTAATGCTTTAAAGGACTTAAACTTCCGCTACTATTTAGCTCTTAGTATTAAAATAGTTCTTCATGCTAACGCAATTTATTGTGAATCAGTCGACCAATTTCGTCAAGAAAGGCTCTTATTATACGAATTGAAATAATAGAAACTGACGTTCATAAAAATAAATGACTTTTTGCTGATTTCTAGTTTTAATATATACGCGGTCGGCTTTAGCTTAATAAAATAAAACAATAACTAGATAGCTTTTATCTTTTTTAATCAAAGTCATCAACCGAGACTGCATTAAGTGAAGTGATTGTTTGCCTGTCAGAAGTTTTAATGACTGCAAACGTCTATTTAATGCATTGAGACATAACCATTCAAGCATCAAGGACGTTTAATTAATGACGAACACGCCACAATGATTATGTTGTGTACCATAAGTTAACTGTTAATGACATTGATATTGTTAAGTATGGATGTTGTATCATTCGAACTCTGTCTCAGAATGACCATGTCTATATTAATTTCATAAGTTTATTACACACTAGTTATGCTTAATTGATTTTGGTTTTTAAATAGTCATAATTGTATAGTTTCATTTTCCATCCTTCTAGAACTACATTTGGTTAATAAGCTGTATTATCTTCAATGTCTTTCCCTTCGAGAGCATTAAATGCATGGAACACAGTGTAAACTTGATCTGACAAGTTGATTCTCTTACATATAATTCAAGCAATGCATGGAATAGTTTCCTTATTGTGGAGTGAAGACTTAAATGTTTTAGTGAACGGTTTAATAAGTTTATCGTGTGAATATACACTTTTGCTAATAGTTAAGTGTTAGTGGACAATATACTTGTATCATTTGCGAAAACAGTTTTGGTTATACTATGAAATGAATATGTTTCTTCTGCATTTTAAGGTGCAACTTAAACTTAATTAAAAGATGTATATTGTACTCCTTTGTTTCTTTTGTATATGCTTAGACAATTCTGACGACTGTGATGCTTTGTATTTTAATGTTAATTCATGTTCTCTACTATTTCTATTAAGCTAATATATCCTAAAGTCGAAGTTCATGACATTGTGAACTAAAGTTGGGGACATTTATGATCTTATAAACGTTATCGCAGACATTAGTAATGTTTACCTTATATAACTCAGAATATCATCGTTAATAGGTATATGGTGGGTTATAAAAACATGAAGTTGTAATGTAATATGATTTAACCTGATTCATATACTTTGTCGTAGGTGGCAAAAAAACATATAAACCTTGAAATAAATTGTAGAAGTGTAGATATTGTTACTACATACAATGAAAAAAATAATTGAAATAACCACTGCAAATGTCTACACATTGAGACTTTCAGTGTACTATTTAGAATTTGTTTTTTTTTTACTTCTTAACTGAAGAAAATAGCAATCAGCCGATCTTTAGTGGTTAGTGCCTCCCTGAGCATAATATATTCCTGTTTTAAATAGATTGACACTGTAAATGATGAATAACCAAGGGAACTAAGGATATTAAATTCGACAATTACAGTGTCAATCTTCAAACTTTTGGTTAATAAAACAAACGAATATACTATAAAATCTCACTATTTAGATTTGTTAAACTGCAACGCATATTTGTTTGCCGAATGTTGGTCTCTTCTCATGCAATTTCACTTCAAAATCTTTTCTAATTTAAACTGTCTTCAAGGTTGAAAAAACTACCTTCTAGCACTGAAGGATCGTAATGTTTCAGATAAGAATGATATACTGTTTCAATCTGTGGTATCCAATTCTTTATGATGGTATGAATTTTCTTTTACGACAGTAGGGATATCTTAATAACATGTCCCTGATTATATGAAAGGCCATCATTCTTATGTTTTATAGCGATAGAATTTCCTTTAGCTATCCTTTAGAAAAGCATTTATAATTTCTCTCTGATGAAACACTTTGGAACCAATATTGTTTTACTGAAAACAACAAACGTTATTTTTTCTATTTAAGAACATCAATATGGCTATGCGGAAGAAAAAAAAACAAACATTCAAATGCGTTTGATAACGCAGCCAAATATCTTTGCTATCGTTCAAGATATTGATCCTGACTTGAATTCTAAGCCAACACATGTTTAAAATAATATTTAAAGAAATGTAGGACGATAAATTTCATTTCTTCATTTAAACATTGGGAGAACTGTTACATTGGTAATTTCGACCTTGGCATTTAATGGAAGATATACATACATGTACTTAATTATCACCCGTCGTATATATGACCTAAATATGTGTTGAATACGACGTTTAAAAAACAAAACAAAAAACAAAACTTATTTATCGCATCAAAAGCTATTTAAGATGGCAAAAAGTAAATTTTTTACCAGAAAAAGCATTGAGATTTATTTTTGATACTAGTAGACAATTCTTTGTCCTGAAACTGTTTGTTTTTGCAATTTGAATAAAATTATTTTATTTTGTTGTTTAAAGACAACTTTAAACCATGTAGTACCACGTTAAAAGGTTCCATTGGGAATATATAGACTGTAAATATAGACCAGTAAATTATTCTTCCCAAATAAATTATGTATACATTGTGAATAGTTCTTGACATTTGCACTAAAAACCATTATAAGAAGTTATTTTTGTATTTTCTGCCAAGTTAAAATATGTATGTTAGATATGACATATTTTTATATGTGCCAGTAAAATGTATGTATTAACACCATTTTTTTGGTTATGTATATAAGGACATGTTATTCTTATGTTTCAATGTAAATACTTGATTAAGAAAGGCAGACGACCATATGAATATGTTTAAATTCTATTTCGATAAAAGTAAGAAGTAGCATTGCACATTTTATTTCATAGCATACTATGTTGTGACAGTCCATTGAAGAAAGTTTGTAAACATAATAATATTATGTATTATGTTATTTAATCAAAAACAGTTCGCAATGTTATGAAGTATAATACTTAGAAAACAGTTTTTTGTTTTGTATTTTTTATGATGATTGCTGTAGATAAAATCCAATGTGTAATTTGTACCATCTAAACAAGGAAGTCGTTTTATTTGTGGACACATCCTTGTGTCTTTGAACTGAACATTATAAATCAACATTTTTTGTCACATTGCTCAGATAAGAATGAAATACTGTTTTAATCTAAGGCATGCATTTATTTATTGGGATTTAAATTTTCTTTTACTGCAAAAACTTCATCTTAATGCCATTCGTCTGATAAAACTGAAATATCACAGAACGATGTGCTATAATAAATAATGGAATGAGTTTTTATGATAGAATAGTCTAATGCTAACAAGTCTTGAAGTTCAGGAATAATCTTCTGTCCTGTATGTTCGTTATTATCGAGAATTATATAACACTAACCAGTCACTGACTGGTGAATGGAAATGAAATTGCTTAAAGATTATTTACCTAAACATTACTGATTATACCACACCTATTTCAAAAATGTGCTAGATGTTTATTCATTCTTT